>JAWNOF010000012.1:24495000-27041566 GCA_035046165.1 Drosophila rubida
TAAACATCGTAATTATGCATAATCGATTGCAAGCACAAGCAAAACTGTTAAAAAGAATGCACTTTTTTGTCAACAACAAAACCACAATAGCTGATAATAATAATAATAATACAAGGAAAAGCATTCGGGCTTCTTTGTTGTTGTTTTAAGGAAAATTCAATTGGCATTCAAATGCTATTAAATTCATTATTTTATCCATTGAACAGTTTTTAATTTATTGATTTCCAATTATTGTGTACTTTGTATTATAATTTAGTTGTGCTAACTAAAAGTGTGCTGCAATGTTTTTTATTAAAAGAAATTAGTTATTATTGAGAGAAAAAATTTTGAATTTTGCATTTTTATTTTCATTTTTCGCTTTCAGCTGTTCAGTTTTCACTATTAATTGTAGATATCATATCATTAGTTATTTCGAATACAAATATCATCATAATTGAGACAAAAACGATCACTAAATGGACCACCTTTTCTATGCTCTTAACTATCAAAATAATCCAACGTAGATACAGAACGCAACTTCTTGAATGTTTACTAGATAAATCAATACAATTCCATTTATTACTACTAGTCAAATTAAATACCTAATCGCATTCAAGGGCAGGCGTATTATATACGTGAGTCGATAAGATACTCGAAACAAATTCAACTCAAATCGCTTTAAATCCAAAAACTTATCGTGCGTTTTTAGATGTCTAAACTATAATATATCATGAAATTCAGATAAACAGAATAGAAACTCGTCAAATATCAACAAACAATAAATATTTAATAGTCTTTAAAGTAGATTATAAATCGAAACACTTTTACACATAATTTTAAAAGAAGATTCAACAAGTTTGGTTTCAGAAATCACATTCTGATTTTATTCTAATTTAGTTAGTGTTTAGTACATAATTATAGCATATATCAAGCAAGAACTGACTACGAAAGTACATACATATTGAATTTTCTCATAACTCACAATCAATGTAGAAAAGTTACCCACTATGCATATTTTTCTAGCCGAAAAGAAGTCCTACCAATACCCATTGGTTACCAACCACAACCGTTTAAAACCCTCCGTTTCAAGTTAAAAACAAATGAACCAAAATGAGAAACAAAATGCTTAAATCAGACACTAGACAAAAGATCCCAAAATAAGTAACATACATATATCACATATGGAAATCCTTAGTAAACATATCTTCAAGAAATCGAAAATGCAACAAGCTACAATTAAAGTTAGGCTAACACTAAATATATGCGTATCTATTTAAAGTACTATTTAAATATATATATTCAATACGAATTTAAATGCATGCATGATGTTACCCAGAATTGAGAATCTTAAACACTATCCAGCTATCCGAAAACACGCAAGCCACAATTTCTTATTTCAACGGAAAAGAACTGCTGCCAGCTTTGTAATAATTTTGTATTTCTAGATGTAAAACTATTGACAATTAAAGTACGAATGAGTACTGAGAGAAGTGAAAGTTAAAGTAAAAAAATGAACGCGAAGTGAAGCAATTCAAGCATATCCCAAAATAGTCTTCAGTGTATCAAGTGGTTGTCTATGATAAATACAATATTATAAACAATACATTTATGTTAAAAGCCAAACAATCAACGAAAATTATATGAAATTGAATACTATATATTGCGTGCTATATTAGCTACTTATTTGGATAAATAATCAAGCATATGTACTATACTACATATTGGAATTATTATCGTACAACTGACGGAATATATATACTTGTATAATCTAAGTTTCACTTAGCCAAATTGTGTCCAATTGTAAATCGAATCGAATCAGCACAGCACTGCACAGCAAAGCACAGCACCCACTTACTTAATCGATCCCTTAGTTAAATAGATACAGCTTTCACTACAAACTGATCTTTGATCTTTAAAGCTTGTTTGTTTCCCTGCCACCTCGAGTGGGAACGACGGTAGTTGACAAAGGGCTTGACTCGGGCTCCATAAGTTATTTTAGTGGTAGCTTGTGCCTGGGCACAGGCGAATTCAATTGTACCTATCTTTTGATACCGTTTACTACAAAACTAAGGACTATAATCGTATTATTACACTGTATTGTGCAACTTATTTAATGCGGCAAGACCAATTCAAACTGAGTATGACGAGGAAATTGGAAACAAAACTGAAAATGTAATATTATTAAATTGTATTTAATTTGTAACATGCAGAGAGGGATGAAATCGCGGAGTAATCGAAGAGATCTTTCACATTTCAATCTATGCTACAAGTGGTAGATATAGTATACATATACATATACACATATACATATGCATACAGTAAAGCATACATATACATGTGCAAACATGCAAAACAACACACACAAATACACGAAAAAGAATGAATAATATCAAGCAAGCGCGCTTAAGCGTTTATATACAAAACACACTCACACATACATATTATATTTATACATAATGGCATAATTATAATACTATTACTCGTATATCATGCGATACGAACATATATGAAGATTGCGAAACGTTGATACAATAAATAAAAGACAACACATTAATTGCGTTACAACAGGAAGTTTTAATGTGGCTGGAGTAAAATATTCCTGAAATTCCCGTATACATTCCCAATAATGCCTGTCGTGCTTTTTGTTTGTCGAGTTTATTAACCTAAGTTTCGAAAATTGAGCTTAAACTTGAAGAATAATACAACACATGCATACATATACATATCGGATAAATGGACATATATGCTAAGTATGGTTATGTAGAACTTATGGGCTAAGCCCGCGCAATGTGAACATTGTGAATACTTCTTCTGTGCGGATTACAAACACTCAATGACGAACACAACAATGGAGCCGGACATTCAGGATCGTGCAGAGATACAGCATTAGACAGAGACGGAGAGAGACAAAGAGAGAATGACAGTGAGATCGAGAGAGAAGAGAAAGCAAAGTGCAGTTTGAAGATCGTCTTTTAGTCGCCGAACGCGGTGCGGACTCAGTGATGATAGTAGGCGTGTGGATCAGCGGGCGGCGCGGCGGGCAGGGCAGGCGCATAGGGAGCGTAGGGGCTGTGGGCGAGTGCGGGGTAAGCGGCGTGGAAGTGTGCGTTGGGCAGATGGCCAGCAGCAACGGGCACCGCAGCTGGAGCCGGTGCTGGAGCGGGAGCAGGAGCAGGAGCGGGTGCAGCACGATGCAGAGGGCCCAGAGCGTAGGGATACGAGAGCAGCGGCAGCGCGGGCTTAGGCACGGCCGGCAGGGGCGGAGCTGGCGGCGGACCGGGCACCAGGGCGTGTGGAGCAGGTGCGGCGGGCTTGTAGGCGAGCGGCTCCTTGCGCACGACGGCGTTGAAGCCGTGATGCGGATCGGCGGTGTAGTCGACGGTGCGCTTGGTGCCGTCGGGATCGACGACCGAGTAGCTGCCCTTGACCACGTCGCCGTGGCGCGTCTCGTGCTGGCTCTTCAGGTCGCCGGTGTAGCCGTCCTGGATGTCGTAGCCGAACGAGTACTTGGGATCGGCATCGTACGGCTCGGGGGCGGCGGGCTTGGGCACTGGCGCTACAGCAAGTGGCACGTTACTAAGGAGAAGCATGGGGGACTATAGAGACTCACCAGGTGCGGCGTAGGGCGCGGCCAGGGGACCGTGATGCGGACCGTAGCCCGCGTAGGCGTGCAGCGGACCAGCGGGGCCGCCGTAGTAGGGTCCGGGTCCGATGACGCCGGCGCAGGCGACGCCCAGCGCAGCGCACAGCAGCAGTAACTGTAAGTAGGAAACGCTGGAGTCGAGTAATCCTCTGAGAGTGGCAAACACACACACACCTTCAGCATCGGGGTGCTTGAAATGTCCTCGTCAATCCGTTGGGGGCCAGCTGGAGTATGGCCAAGTGAAGCGTGCGGGATTGCAACAGCAGCAGAGATGAGACGCGCTAGAAGAGGAAACAACAACTGCAAACGTTGCGCTGGCGTTCTGGCAATTTATACTAAACGCTGGCGTCAAATGTCGCCTGCTTCACATGGCGCAAAGACCAAGCGAAACAATAAACTAATTGAAGATCAAGAGGGAGACCAGAGCGCGGTCGCTGCCAGAGTCGCGTCGCGTTCAGTTGAGTCAAGCGCCGATCATGCCACATGGCGCAGACAGAGAGACTGCAGACAATCAGGCAGTCAGACAACAAGTTACGAGGCGACTGCGAGGCGACTGGGCAGCCACCTGGCAGTGAATCGTGTGGCTTCAAGTGGGTTCAAGTGAACCTCGGCGCGGCTTAGAAAGGTTATTCTTCCGCTAAACCATTTAAAGGGTTTTTGATAGATCGATCGCGCTTGTGTTTCTCTGTTTGGTGTGTCGCTTGCCCTTTCACTTTTTGCCAATTATGTGGAAATTTATTTCGCTGCGAACACACAGCACAATTGAAATGTTAATGCTAAATTATTATCGACTAGGACTCTGGCCGCGCTAAAAACGCCATAATTAGTGGCCCCGTCGCCACTCGCCGGCAAAGCGTGTTGCCAAAACGAAATGGCAGCCAACAGCAGCAGCAGCTAAGTCAGCAGACATTATGATGCAGACAAAGTCTGCAAAAGGTCAGACAGTCGACAATTAAATTACAACAAACAGAATGCCTGACTGTAGCAGCCACCGAATAAAGCGAAAGGTCAACATGCCCAATAGCACGCTGGATACTGGATGCTTGATGCTGAGTAGTATTCGAGTCCACACACACTGCATTCGTGCCCTGCCAGAGATCGGATCCGCAAACAAGAACGAATAATGTCATTAGCTGCATGTTCGCTTCGAATGCTTAATTTATGTTCGCAACAATTTGTTGCAACAGGCCGAGCCACCGATCGGCCAATGCGGTGCACCGCTGTTGACAGCTATTCCCAGCCATTATGCGACAAATCTCGCTGAACGCTCAAGTCGTGCTGACTGCCCGCATTGCCAGCTTGAAGATCAAAGCAATTGATCAAAACAACTGTTGTCAGACGCGCGATGCCCTTCCTCGCGGCTCCAACGACTAATCGCCGAGCGTGTAACACTTTAATGTGAACTGCCTTCGTTGCCGCTCTCTAAATTTTATCTACATTCGAATATTCATTGTTGTTATTATTATGTTTCCTCAAATTATATTCTTTATATAACTCTAACGTAAATTCTCGCATACTTGTCTAACATAAGAATCTGCATATAAAATAATGCAGTCTTCTACCATAATATAGAAATTTGCGATTCGTAATTCTTCTTGTTACTTGTAAATAAAATAGCATGCATCTTATATAGGAAAATATAAAACAATATGGACGTTGAGCTACAAAAAAATCAAATTGAAAAAAAAAATGTAGGCTAATAAGAAACTTTATACAAAGGAGATCAGCTGCTATAGATGGAGTAAAAGAGTAAGAATCGGCAGTATGACGTGTGATCTCCACATGACGTCACGAGACGGAACTGGCTTGCAGTACGTTTGCTTGCTGCAGATTTCTGTTCGCCTGGTGTTTCGTCGGATGATTTGGCCCTTTTTAGCGGATTTTAGCAGTTCTGAGTGAACAGCAGCAGTAGCGACAACAACTAAAATAACAGCCACAATAACATCAATAACAACTGAAATAATAAAAGCAATTGCAATATCAATAAAAACATATATGCATCTGTCCAACGTCCGTTACAAAAGTACTAACAAAAAACTCAGGCGGACATAACAGAATAGAAAGTGGAAGAATAAGGTAGTAATTATGTATGACATCAAATAGTACAAGTGACTCTCCATGTAGCTGATTGCTGCTGATTTCTGTTAGCCTGATATTTGACCAGATGTATTGTTTGTTTGTTAACCAAGCGGCAAAAAGAACTACAACATCAGCTGCTGTTAACCTGCTTTTAATGACTACGTATGTTATGCGTCTGTGCGTGTGTGCGTGCGTCTCTGTGTGTTTGTATGTAACCAAATACTGTTGAATAGCATAAGGAACTGTGAACAGATTTGTCATGCTATATCGATGTTTGATTTCGCTCTGGCCATACTAGAATACCAGAATATCAGAAGTATTCTTGCCCATGACCCGCAGCTTCTACCAATGTGTCGCGGGAACTAAGCCTGGCATTTAATCAATTGCAGTAGGATAATCGAAGCACGCCATTCGATGGGTTTGCGATCGGCATGCTTCACTGTAGCTATAGCCTCTCACACAGCTTCTTGCTGCTCTGCGCTCACATTCAAGACAGTGAAAACGTTTCCTATGCAAAGTTATCATCTGAATTTATAAATTTCATTTCTTTCTGCCCATTATCCATGTTTCTTCATATTGTTAGAATGACAAAGAGATTGAGTTGGCGATCTAAGGCGCTTGTCAATTGATTTGAATTAAAATACATGAAAAGAAAAGCATTTTTATGTTCGCGACAATCATTTAAAACATTTTACAGATTACAGTTTATGGAACCCAAACTCAACAAACCTCAACAAGCTGACAGGTTTGCGACTCTGGTCTCAGGGCATTAATGATCTTGATCGTGTTTAAAAGCTTCAACATAAATATTGTAACTTAACTAAATAGCGGCATAATAACACTTAATAATTGGGCTGATAATTAATAAGCAAACTACTTAAACTATAAATTTTATATATATTTTGTGAAAAATGAATTTGTTTACATATTGCAGATCGATTTCAATTATATACCCACTTCAATAACCTACACATTCACTGTATCTTAGAACTACGCTTCAAGAATTTAATTGAAATGCGGTTTGCGCTGCGATGGGCGATGGTTCAATTTATCAATTGCCTGAATTATCACTTCATTGAGATACGAGCAGCGAAAGCAGCTGCCAGTGAAGTCCGGTCCCAGTTACTGAACGAGATCAGCTGTTTGCAGGCGCAAAATAAGTCTGCACTTGCGATTTGCCGCAAATCATTTAACGTTTAAAGGCAGTATTCTTATAGCTCTATTAGTTAGTAGTCAAGTTGGTCTTGTGCTGGAGTTATGGACTTCTCAGATGTGCTCGAGAAATGCGGAAGTTTCGGACGCTTTCAACATGTGATATTGCTGCTCTACGGCTACACAAACATACTGGGCTCCTTGCATTACTTCTCACAAACGCTCATCACATTCACACCCGAACATTGGTGCAATCATCGCGACCTGCAGCATCTGAATGTATCTGAGGTGCGGGCCGTCTACGCAAATGTAACACCACCATCCTGCACCTTGCTGGAGAGCGTGAGCCATGGCAAAGGAGTTGCAGCGAAGTCTGGACAGTGCAGAGACTGGATCTTCAAGCGGGAATACAACTACGAAAGCATCACGACTGAGGTAAGGCCTTAAATGTTAAAGGAAGAGTTCGACTCCAAGCTAATCATTGCAGTTGAAATGGGTCTGCGACAAGTCGCATCACTCGGCAGTCGGGCAATCGTTCTTCTTCTTTGGCTCCGTGTTGGGCACCATTATATTCGGATATCTGTCCGACTGCATAGGACGCATGCCAGCTCTGCTCATGGCGACGTTGGCGGGGGCGTCGGGCGATTTTCTGACCTCCTTCGTCTACAGCTTCCCCATGTTCACGCTCTCGAGATTCATTTCTGGCCTCTCCACCGACACCATGTACTACCTGATGTACATTCTGGGTGAGTTTGCAGCAACCTAGTATTCCGATTGATATTTTAATACGCCTGTATTTCAACAGTGTTCGAGTACCTCAGTCCCAAGCGCCGCACGTTCGGCCTCAACATCATCCTCGCCGTCTTCTACTGCTTCGGCCTGGTTACCTCGCCTTGGGCTGCCATCTGGATAGGCAACTGGCGGCACTACCTATGGCTGGCCTCGCTGCCAGCCCTCGGCGTGCTCGCCTACCCGCTCTTCATCTGCGAGAGCGCCCAGTGGCTGCTCACGAAACAAAGGTACGATCGTGCTGTGCAGTGCCTCAAGTGGGTGGCCAAGTTCAATGGGCGGCAGGTGGAGGACTCCGTCTTCGACGAGTTCATCAAGCACTACCGCGAGAAGGCCCACGAGAAGCAGAAGCTGTCAACTCATGAGGACACATTCATGGGCATGTTCAGAACTCCAAGACTGCGCAGATTCACGCTCACACTGCTGCTCAAATCGTAAGTACATTCCATCAACAATCAATTAGTTAGTTTTAAGAGTTTAACTTGCAGTGTGATCATCACGCTCTCCTACGACGTGATCAACCGCAACATGGAGGGACTGGGCTCGTCGCCGTTCAAGCTCTTCTCCTACACCTCGATCAACTATCTGCCAGCAGGATGCACGATTCTTTTGCTCCAGAACATCATCGGACGCAAGGGCATGGCGTGTGGAGCTCTGCTCATTGGCGGCATTATTACCACGGTGACGGGCTTCTTGATCGCCTTTCTGGACCCCAAGGAGAATGCCGTGCTGCTGGCCATCATGATTGGCCTAGGTCGCTACGGCGTCACAGTCTCCTATGATGCGGAAATCCAGTATGCCGCCGAGATAATTCCGACCAGCGTGCGCGGCAGAGCAATCTCGAATATACATGTCGTTGGCCTGGCATCGAATTCGCTAGTCTTCTACGTTATCTACTTGGCCAAGTACTACAAGCCGCTGCCGTCGATTTTCATAAGTTGCCTGATGTTCTTCGGCGCCGGATTGTGTCTCACGTTGCCGGAAACGCTGAACAAGTAAGTCGCGAAAGTTTCATCTGATTATTTGCTTTCAATTATTTATTTGCTACAGGAAATTGCCAGAAACTCTTGCTGAAGCGGAATGCTTTGCCAAAGACGAACCTTGTCTCTTCTTTAAATCGTGCAATAAGAGGGATACAAGTGTTAAAACTGTCGCTAGCCTTAATATCACATGATTACACGAATTTTATGAGAAAATATATACCATGTATGTATTTTCCTCTCAGTTTAATTTTGTACATAAATAAATCGCTAGAGTTAGGCAGTATACGAAAGTAGGAGGCAAATGAATGTAGTTCCACATAACATATATTGAAATGAACATATCACATGTATGCTTTATTGATTTCAACGCAACAGTGGCCCAGTTATTTTCCTTATAGCTGCCGGCTTTGCTTCTCAATCAAATAGATTCGATTTCCTAATTACGAATCGAGTCGCAATTGAATTATCACGGTCTGGCAACGCTGCCATACTGCTCGCTTACAGTGCGCGCTAGAAGTCTAGCACTGGCATCCGCTACTTTAGAAATATTCTATTTAGCCGTGGAATTAAACAAATTATTCGTATTCAAAATTCATTTTATAGCGAAACCAAAACAAACAAAACACGTTTTTTAACCTTAGTCAACAGTTTTATGGTATCATCGCACATCTATATTTCGAAACGACACCTGTTCAAATACACAAAAGATTATTTACAATGAGCCCAATTTACAATTTAATGTATTGTATCTGACAAGTCAGTGGCTTGCCTACAATCGTTTAAGTAGATGTATATTTGGCTAATCAGGCGATAACCTTAGAGAAAACAACAATATAAAAGGTGAGCAATCGGACAGTCAAGGAAAATTGTGTGCAAAAACACCGACTACATTATATTCTATACAATATGCATATATCTCATAGAGTGGAACAAAAGCAAAATAAGTGTTTTGAAAAATTCATTTGTGATTGAGCATTTAAATGTATCTTCTTTAGACTGCTGGCGAGGTACCCAGAGTAAGGGTAGGCAATGAGATTATAATGCCATCTCATCACCCACTCAGTGGCACGCACAGATACGTCACATTATAATAACTGTAAACGAATCGCATGCAAAGAATCTTTCGAGCTGCGACACATCGTAGCGCTCGAAATCTATATTTAACTTTGTCGAAATAATGCAAACACAACCTCACACGCGTCGTATATAGTCGCGAACTGCATTCGTTTTTTCGGATGTTTTTCGAAATGCAACGAGAGGCGACACTTTAAACTTGACTTCGCTTTGCGACGGTTCACGGAACGGAATAACGGATCCGCATTACGGGCTATACGGTCGAAAGTGTCGGATCGCTCGGTGGCTGGCTCAAGCGCAACTGTTTTCAACTTTGCGATCGCCAGGGAAAAGCTGTTTCGACTCATAAAACTTAATTCGATCATTTGGTTGCTGACTCGTACACAATACTTAAACATTTCATAACAACTTCCAGTAATCTGCGGGTCTAATGCAATTATAAGAACACGCGTTCAAATCAATCTGTTGAAATCACAAAGCAAACAACAAATTAAGAAGCTTCACGCGCTAAAGAAGAACTTCACATATTATAAAAATATATGTGAAAGGCAAAAATATCAAAATTAAAGTGCAATGCAAATAAGCTGAAAGGAAATAATTTCAATCTTCAGAAGTAAATAAAAGAAAAGTTGTGTTACGACACAACGAGAAGATTCTTGCTGCTGTTATCGTGAATAATTCTCCTGAGTACTCGAAATTCTCAGAATTACTTAATTACCTGCTGGCAAAATTAAACGACAGAAGCTGCAACAAATACTCCATTTCTTCGCCATCAGTTATTACTAACGCCCTGAATTGCACACATAAATTTACATTGACGCAAATACTGTCCAACTGAAGCTGAACGCACAGAGTCAAGATCGGGCGTTCCGGGAATTCAAAAAACTAATTGGCTTTAGCAATTAAGTAAATTCAGCGAGACAATAACATCGCGCAATAAAAACGACGGCTAATCAAAAATGCGATACAGCGACATATAGAGCAAGTCTTGAGCGGACTGCCGCGAGTTCAGCCACGTTTTGAATGCAATTCGGGCACCATGTTGGAGGTGGACAAGATGCTGGTGAAGTGCGGCGACTTCAGTCGCATACAATGGCTGATGCTGCTGCTCTTCAGCCTGATCAATTTGCTGTCGGCGCTGCACTACTACTCGCAGACGATCATCAGCTTCGTGCCCAAGTATTGGTGAGTACTCGTCTCCAATTCGGCGTATACTTAATATCACGCATACGCATAGGTGTGCGGATGGCTTGGACGCAGACTTTGAGCCGCCGCCAAAATCGAGCTGCTTGCCGCTGGGCGCGAATGTGAGCAGCTCCGCAAAATGCCACAGCTACAACTACCAGCTCTTCATGGGCTACCAGAGCTTCAGCAGCGAGATGAACTGGATATGCGACAACGCCTGGCAACTGACGCTGGGCCAGTCTATGTTCTTTGTGGGCTCCGTCGTGGGCACGCTTCTACTGGGCTTCCTGGCCGACATACTGGGTCGCGTGCCCATCATGATCGTCGCCAATCTGATTGCCATGCTGGGCAACATGCTGACCATTTTCAGCTCCAACCTGACGCTCTTCTGCACGTTTCGCCTGATCGCCGGCTTCGCCACCGACAGCAACTTCCTCATGATGTACATACTGGGTGAGTGCTCCGACTTCTTTTTGCCACTAGACTGCGAACTTAACTGCTTTTGTTTGTACACAGTGATGGAGTACATGCGGCCCTCTTTGCGCACCATCGGCCTGAGCATCTGCATTGGCGTCTTCTACTGCATTGGCTCGATGAGCGCTCCCTGGATCGCCGTGCTCATGGGCAGCTGGCGCGGCTACTTGCTGGTCACCTCGCTGCCGCTCTCGCTCGTGCCACTCTTCTATTTCATTGTGCCAGAGAGCGTGCAGTGGCTGGTCTCGAAGCAGCAGTACGAGCGCGCCGCACGCTGCCTCAAGCGCGTGGCCAAGATCAATGGCCGCCAGGTGGAGGAACGCGAGTACGAGCAGTTCATTGAGGAATGCAAGCAGCGGCAGCAAACCGTGCAGAGCGCACCCAATCTGCTGGGTCTCTTCAAGACGCCCCGTCTGCGCCGCAACACGCTCATCTTGTTCTTCAAGTCGTGAGTAGAGAATCGTTTGGTGGTGCGACTGCTCTTCTCATCTTGTCTCGTTTTTTGTTTGCTCGCCCACGCACAGCATGGTCATTACACTCTGCTACGACGCGGTGTCCCGCAACGTGCAAGGCCTTGGCATTTCGCCATTTGTGATGTTCTCGCTGAGCGCCACGACCATCTTGCCGGCCTGTCTGCTGCTCATCGCTCTGCAAGATCGCATCGGGCGCAAGGCGATGGCTTCCATGTCGCTGCTGATCAGTGGCATTTTGATATCGGTCACTTGCATCGTTCTCTTCGCCGCCATCTCCGAAAACAATCAAAGTAAGTGCGCAACAACAGTTGGCTGCTGAATTCACTTGTCTTGTTGTGTCAAATGCATTTGCTATCTGAATCTGCTTGCAGCTACCACTCTGCTGGTGACGCTCTCGGTGGTTGGCCGCTTTGGCGTCACCGTGGCCTACAACTCGGGCGCCCAGTACGCCACCGAGCTGATACCCACCTGCGTGCGTGGCCAGGGCGTGGCAGCGGTGCACGTGATGGGCTACGCCTTCACCTTCTTCAGCGCCTACATTCTTTACACGCGCACAATCTTCTCGCCGCTGCCCGAGATCATACTGGGCGTGCTGTCGCTGCTGGGCGCCTGCCTGTGCCTGCTGCTGCCGGAGACGCTGCATCGCACGCTGCCCGCCTCGCTGGAGGATGGCGAGAACTTCGGCAAGAACGAGCACTGGTACACCTTCAGCTTCATGGAGAAGCGCACGCAGTCGGTGGCCAAGCTGGCGCCAGTTGACGCCAAGTCCCAGGCGAACTCAATAGATTCCTCCATGTATATGTAGCCTCGTTGCTGGGAGTTGAAATAGTTTCGGAAATGTTAGCATACTTTTATGCTCGCACTTAAAGTTCCTGCACTAATGCTGTGGCCGCGCTTGGCTACTCTATCATTGTACAAATAAAGCACTTTTTATTAAGCACTCTCCGAATCATATGACTTTTTTACTTGTGAATCTAAAAGATTCACAAAAAGTAACAACAACATTTATTCAAGTAAATTCCTATAGATTCTTAGTCATGCGCTTATCTAACGTGACGAGAATTACAGAAAAGTATACAGAAACACCTTTGGTGAAATGGTATATATACAATAGAAAACTATCATCTAACAAATGTAATTGTGAAAATAATCTCATAGAATATAGTAGTGTACATCTTTTCTTATCCTTTTGTGGTAGTTTGGGTTAATAAGAAATTATAGCAAATATCAAGTGATAATGACAAACTCAACTCGGCTATCATATTAATATATTAGCTGTTTATGACCGACTGCAGATAAAAAGAAAGTATTCACAAGAAAGCATTCAATTGAATGAGCGACGTTAAAAATATCCTGTAAACATCACTTACATACATCATAAATGACTTTAGTATTTAAAGCGAGAGTTAGCAGTGACGTCTTCCTGTAAGATTTGAAATATGTAAATGAACTCGCATAGCGACAAATTTTATGGCTGCTATAAGCCCTTAACGCACCTTAACTAAAAATGCTGTTTATCTAGGCCCCTCGACACGTGTCGCGCTCTTATCTATAGGCAGACAAAAGTATTACAAAGACGACCGAGATAATAAGCGAAAAATGTCTCCACAGCCATTTGATTCAAAATGGACGCGTGTCTGCTCTTATACGCGCTTATAAGATACATCATTCGCGATCGCTATGTGTACAAATAGGAGAAGCTGCTGCAGATACTTGGCAAACGCTCGCCGGCCAACGAGGCAAGTAGACACGTTGGGAAAAGCGCTGGCCATGGACTTCGAGAGTGTGTTGGAGAAGTGCGGCAGCTTCGGGCGCTATCAGTTCGTACTGCTGGGACTTTATGGCTATACGAATATACTATCGTCACTGCATTACTTCTCGCAGACCATCATCAGCTTCACGCCGCCGCACACGTAAGAATACTTGCTAAGTTAAGCAAATAGAAATTAATTTACATTTCCGTTGCAGCTGCATACCCGCAAATACACCCGAGATTTACGCCTACACAAACGACACATCCTCGGGCAGGTGCAGTTACTTGGAGTGGGATCCTGTGCAGCAGCAGCATCACGAAACCAAATGCCAGTCCTGGAACTTTGAGCGCGAGAGCGGCTACGAGAGCATCACAACTGAGGTAATTCAAAACGCCGCCTAGAAGTAGGCAATGCTTTTCACAGCTGACATACTAACACTGGCGTCCGCGTATATTGTGCACAGCTGGAATGGGTGTGCGACGACGCTTACAAGCTGGCAGTGGGTCAGTCGTTCTTCTTCGTCGGCTCCGTGCTGGGCACCTTGTTCTTCGGCTACCTGGCGGACCGCATTGGCCGCCTGCCCGCCTGCATGCTGACCACGTTGACGGGCGCGCTGGGCGACTTCATTACCTCGTTTGTGAACTCGCTGCCATTTTTCTCGGTGGGTCGCTTCATATCCGGTCTGTCCACGGATACACAGTACATCCTGATGTACATTCTGGGTGAGTCCCGACCGCCAATTCCCTGTTGGCATATGCTAAATTGTCTTCGTCGTCCAAACAGTATTTGAGTACCTCAGCCCGAAGCGTCGCACGCTGGGCCTAAACATGGTGCTGGCCGTGTTCTACTGCATCGGCCTGATGATATCCCCCTGGCTGGCGTTCTGGGTGGGCACCTGGCGCAACTACCTCTGGGCAGCCTCGCTGCCTGCCCTCGGCGTGCTCTGCTATCCCTGCGTGCTCTTCGAGAGCGCCGAGTGGCTGCTGACCAAGCGACAGTTTGAAAGAGCCGCACAGTGCCTGCGTCGCATTGCCAAGTTCAATGGGCGTCAGGTGGATGAGTCGGTCTTCGATCAGTTCATCAAGTTCTACCACGAGAAACTGAACGAGGAGCAGAAGACCACGTCGGACACATTCATGGGCATGCTCAGAACGCCTCGACTGCGCAAGTTCACCATCATACTGTTCATCAAATCGTGAGTCCAGCGCAAACATTTGACAAACCACAGGAAATCACGCTTCTCTCCTCACGCAGCATGATCATCACGGTAGCCTTCGACATACTCAGCCGCAACATGGAGGGCATGGGCACCTCGCCTTTCAAGCTCTTCTCCTACACGGGCATCACATACCTGCCCGCCGGCCTGACCATAATACTCTTCCAGAACTACATCGGACGCAAGGGCATGGCCTGTGTGTCGTTGTTTGTGGGCGCCATAATCACAGCAGCCACCGGCTTCTTGGTGGCCAGCCTGAATCCCGCCGAGCACGCACTCATCTTGGCCTTCATGGTGGGCTTGGGACGCTACGGTGCCGTAGTCGCCTACGACGCCGAGGCACAGTATGCCGCCGAGATAATACCGACTAGTGTGCGCGGTCGGGGCATGTCCAACATACACGTCGTGGGCTACGCCTTTGGCTTCTTCAGCTCGTACATCATCTTCCTGGGCACCTACTACAAGCCGCTGCCCTCGATCTTCATTAGTTTGCTGATGTTTATAGGTGCCGCCTTGTGCTTGACCTTGCCGGAGACACTGCAAAAGTGTGTAAAGTTTATGTGTAATTCACTGCTGTTACTAATGATCGTATGCTTACAGAAAACTGCCACAAACCCTGGCGGATGGCGAGGAGTTCGGCAAGGGCGAGAGCTGGTACTACTTTCCCTGCTTTAATCGCGGCAGGAAGTTGATTGAGGAAACGCCAGCAGTAGCCACGATAGCGTCCGTGGAAAATTCCCCCACAACAATTGTAAAAGAAAATCCCTGAAAATAAACAACTTAATTTATTATATGTACTTTAAAATTGCAATTCACAATCGCTGCACTTTCCAGAGGATAATTTAATTCATGGGGGTAATTAATATTTGGAACCAGGTGACATTGTTGTTTTATGCTCGTTTTATGCGTGAATTGCCCCAATTTGGGGGCAATAAACAAATTTAGTAATGCCAAGTAAGCCGTAGAGCGACGTCAGGAATGAACTATTAAAATGGTCATTAAGTGGGATTTGGGTGAAGTGGCGATGGATTTACGATAATCACGTCGATTGTTCCGGATCTTTTACGATCGTATTAGGAACAGACCGGCGCCTTCGCACTAATGAGAGTGAATTTCGCAAAGTCAATAGAGTTGTAATCTATACTATATGCGCACCACTGAGGCGTATATAATGTGTGCGCCTAAGCCAAATAAAGCGGCCATAAAGCTGCCAGACGTCGCATAAAGCCGCGCGTAATTCCCCTGAAATGTCGCTATCACAGGCGTGACTTACAGCAACGTGCACTCTAGTATATATCTTGGACTTAGCTAACTTTCTGATTGCCGAAACAAAATGCGAAACGCCATCAGCACAAAGCTGCTGACGGCCGTTAGATCTTGCTGGTCTCTAAGCCATTAGGTCGGCCGAGTTTAATGGCTGATAAGCCGAAAAGTGAGAGAAATACGCATCGCAGAAAAGCCCCTTCAAAAACGCCAAATACTTTACCGTACCGCCCACGCGACTAGCCATGGCAACAGTTTGCACTGTGCTCTGATTATGAGCGCTGTTACAACGCCCGCCCAAGGTACAGTTACATCTTCTAGCTGATCCAACGGGATGGGCATCATGTCGAAATAGGTGTGGGTAGGCAAGGTAGGCAATTAAAAGTCGGACAGTAGCTGAGTCGCTTTGTCGTTGTTGTGCGCTGTTTGTGCAAGTCTGAAAGCCATATAACTTGCGGCAGATAGCACCCCCAATTCAATTAATCTCAGCCAGGCACTATATAAGGCGCGAAGCTGCAAAAGCAGCAACTCAAAACGCCACACGCTGAACTAGACGCCGCGAGCAAGAGCATGTAGAGTGCACAGACAGCAAACTGAAGACTTGATAACTTGATAATTTGACAATTTCACTATGGATTTCGATCGGGTGCTGGAGAAGTGCGGCAACTTCGGGCGCTTCCAATTCGTTATCCTCGTATTGTTCGGATACACGAACATAATCAGTTCGATGCACTACTTCTCGCAGACGCTCATCACGTTCACTCCCGAGCATTGGTGAGTACTCGCCCGCGCGCAGTTGGCCCAGCATCTCAACGAATTCCTGCTTCAACCAGGTGCTCCCACAATGATCTTGAAGGCCTCAGCGCGGACTCGCTGCGCGCCATCTACTCGAACTTCTCGCAGCCCGCCTGCACGCTGCTCGACAGCGTCGTCAACGGCAGCGCCTACGCAGCCGATGGCCAGACCTGCGAGAACTGGATCTTCGAGCGCGAGAGCGGCTACGAGAGCCTGACGACTGAGCTGCAATGGGTCTGCGACAAGTCGCACCAGTCGGCTGTGGGGCAGTCCTTCTTCTTTGTGGGCTCCGTGGTGGGCACCATCACCTTTGGCTATCTGTCCGACCGCATTGGCCGCCTGCCGTCCATGCTGATGGCCGGCATCACTGGTGCCTCCGGCGACTTCATGACCTCCTTCATACACACGCTGCCCTGGTTCGCCTTCTCCAGGTTCGTCTCGGGCCTCTCCACGGACACCATGTACTACCTGATGTACATTCTGGGTGAGTTTGCTGATCGTTGACATACAGAATGATAATAATAGCAAATGTTTTGTAACAGTGTTCGAGTACCTCAGTCCCAAGCGCCGCACGTTCGGCCTCAACATCATCCTCGCCGTCTTCTACTGCTTCGGCCTGGTCACCACACCCTGGGCTGCCATCTGGCTAGGTAATTGGCGACACTACCTCTGGCTGGCCTCGCTGCCCACTCTCGGTCTGCTTGCCTACCCGCTCTTCATCTGCGAGAGCGCCCAGTGGCTACTCACAAAGCAGCGATACGATCGTGCTGTGCAGTGCCTCAAGTGGGTGGCCAAGTTCAATGGGCGACAGGTGGAGGACTCCGTCTTCGACGAGTTCATCAAGCACTACCGCGAGAAGGCCAACGAGGAGCAGAAGCTGAACAAGCACAGCGACACATTTATGGGCATGTTTAGAACGCCGCGACTGCGCAGATTCACAATCACGCTGCTGATCAAATCGTAAGTACATTCGATAGGCAGTTGATCAGTTGTTTAACACTAACTTGCAGTGTTATCATCACACTCTCCTACGACGTGATCAACCGCAACATGGAGGGCCTGGGCACCGCGGCCTTCAAGCTCTTCTCCTACACCTCTATCAACTACCTGCCAGCGGGATGCACGATCCTTTTACTCCAGAACATCATCGGACGCAAGGGTACGGCGTGTGGAGCTCTATTCGTGGGTGCCATTATTACCACGGTGACGGGCTTCTTGATCGCCTTCCTGGACCCCAGGGAGAATGCCGTGCTGATGGCCGTCATGATTGGTCTGGGCAGATACGGCGTAACTGTTTCCTATGACGCTGAGATCCAGTACGCCGCCGAGATAATACCGACCAGTGTGCGTGGAGCTGCCGTCTCCAATATACATGTGGTGGGCTTGGCCTCGAGCTCGCTGGCCTTCTACGTGATCTACTTGGCCAGGTTCTATAAGCCATTGCCGTCGATTTTCATCAGCTGCCTTATGTTCTTCGGCGCCGGATTATGCCTCACTCTACCCGAAACCTTGCACAAGTAAGCTCCATTTGCTTTCTAGCGTTTGCAATATATTAAGAACTCACTGTTTTGTTTAGGAAACTGCCGGAAAACTTGGCTGATGGCGAGCGATTCGCTCTGAACGAGAGTCCATTTTATTTTCCATGTTTTCACAAACGTCCCGAGAGCTTGACCAAGAAGGCGGATAGTGAAAATAAGTCTGATGCCTGAACGGGAAATCCGAACTGATGAACCTGAAAGTGAAACTGAAATGAGAACAAACTAACCTGATGATGAACTCAACTGAAAGTGAGTTCCTGTAACCAAATGGTCTGATAGGTATTACTCATGTGAAGTATGCATAGTAATTATGATGTAGCCGTTAAAAACATATATATATGATTCTACCTAATCCCAAACGCATACATAAAAATACTTATATTCTTATCCTAATAAAATACAACAAATTGCACACAATCCATTTTCAATTCTTCGGCCTTCGACCAGCATGCCACGTTTCCATTTATCGATAAAGACATTATGTGTTGACGGAGCCCCAAACTACTCAAAGATAAACCCAACCCGCAGTTGTAGTTTTGCTGAGGCGGCGTTGAGGGTTCCATAAGTTGTCGCAAGCTAATCGCGAATTGCATCACGATCCGTTAAACAATTTATTTTTTGTGTTATTGAAACAATTTATTTTTTTACAAGTTTTCGTGCACCACAATATTAGATTCGAATAAAGGCAAAGTAGAAGTGTAGTCGAAAAAGAAAAAACAAGATCTTTGGTGAAGCGAATGTGCCAAGCAAAGAGAGAGAGAGAGAGAGAGATCTCAGTTGAGTAATTATTTTTTTCCAGCCTCTCACTATACAGATGTTTTTCCTCTCTCTGCAATCGCAGATTGAAACTCAACTCGTCTTGTACTTCACTGTACTGCAAGTGTTCGTCGGATGCAGCAGCTCGCTGTACTGTTTAAAGTGTTGATTTTCATCTAGATTTTACTTCCACCAACACCCGTCATTTGAGGGACAATTGCATTGAACTTTACAAATGTTTCAAGAATTGCAATTTATGATAGATTTCAACATTTTGAAACTTTTGGATATCACACAAGCTCGTGCACACATATCGTTTTACAGTAGATGTTTCTCCATCTATATGCATCGGAATGTTTTGCGATGTTTTTTCTCAATTCAGTGAGGCATTTATCGCAATAAATTGGTAAGTTTAATTGGCATGTGTGCTAAAGAGATATGAATACTCTAACGTGTAATGCGCATTACCTACTTCATTTAGTTGGCAAAAAAAACGTGAACAGGTTTTATGCTTATGTTATCCAGAAATATAAATAAATAGTTGAACGACTAAAGATAAACTTAACAGTGTTAAGCAATTGCTTTATGTAAGCTTGCGTTTTGTTATTCTGCTTTGTAGGGTTTGTCAGACTCTGTGCATCATTCCTTTAGACTGCAAAGCATCATTCTTAATTATGAAAAATGGTAGACCGACAAATTGCTAATTAATGTTTGCGTTTAATGCCCTGTGCGCATAGCAGGAAAGAATATAATAACTTCGGCATCAACAACTCTGCAAATTCCATGGCGACTTAAACGGTAGCAGCATCCCGTTCCTTTGCTTACTTTGCTTTGATTGCTGACGCTTTGTATTTTTACCACCTTTGTACTTTTTACCATTGCAAGTGTAAAGGAAGAGGTAATGTGCTACTTCATTTCTGCGAATAAAACATCTCCAACTCCATGCGCTAATTGCATTCTTAATTTGCCGAAATGATAATTTAAGCTTAGCGCGCTACATTTCACATGTAGCTCCCAAGTTTAAACGCCGTTCTAAGTGCCGACTACAGGGTAGCTGACAGTCAATCACTCTCAATCTAGTCGACACTCCGGTTACTTATAAAAGTTTAGCATATCCGAAACATCAATTCATTTACTCGTTGAACTTAATCAAGTAAAGAATGCGAGAGTTTTGCGGATCGAGTGCAGGGAAATATTTGATCGTTTTGGCGATCCTCGTATTTTGTGCGGTACCCATTGTGGCAATGAGGAATCAGAGCAACCATAAGAGTTCGAGCAGAAACTCGCACGACATAGTTTCTCTCAAAAAAGAACGCGGACCAATAAAAGGTTCAGTCAACAAACAAAAAGAAAAAACGGTTGAACAGCAAAAACCAAAAATCCAATCACAGCAACCAATTTCAAATGAACAAGAGAACAAATTAAAAAAGTGTTTGTCAGATCTGGCAGCAAAAAATTGCAGTGCTGCGCAAAATTGTGCCAGTATCAGCAGCAGACAACAGAAGACCATTGACGAGCTACAGAAAAAAAAAGAAGAACAAGAACATCGGATAAGCAATCAACAAAGAGAACTGAGCAATCTACAAAACAGAATCAAAGATCTCGAAGCCACAATCAAACAGAAAACAGACGAAAACAATAGAAACAAGTCCGAGAACATTGAGCTACAAAAATGCAATGCAAAGCTCAAAGGTATATATGCTAAACATGCTACTGAGAATAGAAATATATACTTAGAGTATATAAACACAAACTTATCGGTCAGGCTAAATATGTGCCTAAAAAAAGAGAGCAATCCAAAATATTGCAGCTGCAACCGATCTAGCATTGATGACAGTTCCGGTGAAGTGCAGATAACAGAGTCGCCAGTTGAAAGCATATGCCCAGAATTTGGCGACTATACAGGCAAACATCTTGTCGAAGTAGGCAACGGAAGGTCGCTTGAAATACCCTGTAATTCCGATGCAAACAAAACACATTGGTCTGTCATTGAACGGCGCTTGGATCAGACGCTTGATTTTAATCGTGGTTGGCTGGAATATAGAGAGGGATTCGGCGACTTTAACGGCGAGTTCTTTATTGGATTGGAAAAACTGCATCTCCTGACAAAATCACAGCCGCACGAGCTGCTCGTCCGACTGAAATCCAATGGTGTCCTTAAGTTCGCTAAATACGATCGCTTCAAAGTTGACGGCGAGGAGGAGGATTATGCACTGCGATCGCTGGGCGAGTACTCGGGCGATGCCGGCGACGGGATGCGCTCGAATCAGGGACAAAAGTTCAGCACCTTCGACAGGGACAACGATCTGTTTGAAAAAAAATTGCACCATGGACTCCAAAGGCGGCTGGTGGTTCACCGACTGTGGTGGAACGTGAGTCGCTCAAGTGCAAAGCTAAGAATAATGAATTAATTCGTTTGTTTCCCACAGGAATCTCCATTACAAGTTCTCGAACCAGTCCATAAAAATGGTGCTCTGGAACGAGCGCCAAGATGTCGTAGAGTCCATTGAAATGATGATACGCCCATCGATTGGTTATTAAAGTGGTGCATCATGTTCACATATGTATACAAGTTTTATTGTTTTTTGTGTGTTTCTATTCATAGCTTGGTATTTGGTATCAAATTAGTACTTGACAACAAACCACAGTCAGAATCAGAACCGAAATTAACTTGTACTAGAGACTAAAGCACTTATAGTTAGAACAACTCATTACCATTTATACGTAAGTATTCAATTGGTTTCAGTTAAGTGAAATTGTGCCGCTTATAGTGAATGTGTTAACAATGCGATTCCCAACTTCGATTTCGATATTTTACAGGCTTTTGGAAAATATTCAAGTTGCTTTTAGGTTTTTCGCTCTTTTTTTTGTTTTTTGCTTTGCATAGATCTACGAGTCCCTAAATGTATTTGTTGTATATATATATAGATAAGTATATAGATTAAGTCTAGGTGTAGAAAAGAGGATGAACATAGATCGACGATCGACATATTGATAGACAGATGCTGAGCACACAAAACGGCGAGCTTGTAATGTGGGACATTGAGTTAATCGAAAGCTAGAGTTGCACTATAGAATTTGGTGGTGTTAGCATTCAAGATCAACGCTCAATGCTACACCTCCTTGAGGGCCTGCTCCTCGCGATTGGCGTCGATGAGGTAGTTGCCGGACTCCACCTGCTGCTTGGCATCGATGCGCGAGTGCTTCCGCTTGCGCTTGCACACTCAGGACGTATGAGTGATATCTAGTTATCGAGCAAGCATTCTTCTACTTACGATTTGAAGAACAGAATGAGCGTGTTCTTGCGCCGTATGTATTCGAGCACTGAAAAGCAAACGTGCGTGTTAGTGGAGTTTCTAGGTTGATCATGCAAGTGGTAGGCACTCACCTATAATGTACATGAGTTAGAAGTTGGTGTCGGCAGCCAGGCCCGAGATGAAGCGGCAGAGCGTGAAGGTGGCCACGCTCTTGGTGAAGATCGTCGAGAAGTCGCCGGCGAAGCCGCAGAAGTTCGACAGTATCAGCGCCGGCACGCGTCCGATCTTGTCGGAGAGCAGGCCGTAGAACAGCGTGCCGACCACGGAGCCGATGAAGAACAGCGATTGCCCGATGCGCGCCTTGTACGCTGAGTCACACACCCAGTTCAACTGCAAAATGAAATGTTTAGTAATTGCAGTTTAGCAGGTAAACGGGCCAAAAAGGCGGAAAGTGAAAATAAGTCTGATGCCTGAACGGGAAGTCTGAACTGATGAACCTGAATGTGAAACTGAAATGAGAACAAACTAACATGATGATGAACTCAACTGAAAGTGAGTTCCTGTAACCAAATGGTCTGATAGGTATTACTCATGTGAAGTATGCATAGTAATTATGATGTAGCCGTTAAAAACATATATATATGATTCTACCTAATCCCAAACGCATACATAAAAATACTTATATTCTACTAAACTATGCTCTTATCCTAATAAAAATACAAATTGCACACAATCCATTTTCAATTCTTCGGTCTTCGACCAGCATGCCACGTTTTCATTTATCGATAACGATATTATGTGTTGACGGAGCCGCACACTACTCAATGATAAACCCAACCCGCAGATGTAGTTTTGCTGAGACGGCGTTGAGGGTTTCACAAGTTGTCGCTAGCTAATCGCGAATTGCATCACGATCCGTTAAACAATTTATTTTTTGTGATATTGAAACAATTTACTTGTTTTTATAAGTTTGCGTAATGTTAGATTCGAATAAAGGCAAAGTAGAAGAGAAGTCGATAAAGAAAAACAAGATCTTCGGTGAAGCGAATGTGCCAAGCAAAGAGAAGGAGAGAGAGAACTATTGGCTCTTAGTTAAGTAAGCTGTAAGCTGTTTTTCCTCGCTCTTCGTGTCTTCGCTCTCTCTCTATCTCTCTCTCTCTCGCTCTCTCTCTCTCTCTCTCTCTCTCTCTCTCTCTCTCTCTCTCTTCAATCGTAGAGTGAAACTATGCCAAACAAAGCTCAGCAAAACTTCAAAACTAGAAAGCTTAAACTGGTCTTTTACTTCACTTCACTGCAGGTACTCGTCGGATGCTGTAGCTCGCTATACAGTTTAAAGTGTTGTTATTCTTCTCGATGTTATTTTCACCTAAAACAATTGCATTAAACTTTACAAACGTATCAAGAAGTGCAATGTATAATAATAGAATTTAAACATTTTGAAATTTTTGGAAGTCGACGAATCCCGAAAAAATAACGTAAACCATTGTTTTCATCACAATCACGCACAAACAAATGATTTCACCATCCATCTACATCCATCTATATGATTCGGAATGCTTTTGCTGTGTTTTTCTCAGTTCAATGAAGCATTTATCTTTATAAATTGGCAAGTTTAATTGGCATGTGCTAAAGAGAAATGAATACTCTAACGTGTAATGCGCTTTACCTACTTCATTGAGTCTGTGTTTATATAAGTTGGCAAAACAAACCTAAACAGGTTTTATACTTATGTTACACAGAATTACAAATAAATAGTTGAACGACTAAAGATAAACTTAACAGTGTTATACAATTGCTTTAAGTAAGCTTGCGTTTTGTCATTCTGTTTTGCAGGGTTTGTCAGACTCTGTGCATCATTCCTTCAGACTGCAGAGTATCACGCTTAATTATGACGAATGGTAGCCGGACAAATTGCTAATTACTTCAATGTTTGCGTTTAATGCCCTGTGCGCATAGCAAAAAAGTATATAACATCTTCGGCATCAACAAATCTACAAATTCCATAGCAACAAGAACGGCAGCAGCATCCCGATGATTTGCTTTGATTGCTGACGTCTTTTGTACTCTCTACCATTGCGAGTGTAAACGAAGAAGTAATGTGTTACTCGAATTCCATTTCTGCGAATAAAAATATCTCCAACTCCATGCGTTAATTGCATTCTTAATTTGCTAACATGATATTGCAAGCTTCATAATTATTGTGTCCATTATTATTGCTCTCAGAGACTTCGCGCGCCACTTTTCACATGTAGCTCTCAAGTTTAGACACACCTCAAAATTCACAGTCTGTCAATTGTTGAGAGCCCTAAAATAACCTTTGAAAGTCAGTTAAGCTTAAACCCGTTTTCCAGCCAGTTTTGTTTTGCAGTTCGAAGTGCTCACTACAGGGTAGCTCACAGTCAATCACCCTCAAACTAGTCGACACTCTGGTTTCTTATAACAGTTTAGCATATGCGGAATCGCAATTCATTTACTCGTTGAACTTAAACAAGTAAAGAATGCGAGTGTTTTGCGGATCGAGCGCAGGGAAATATTTGATCGTTTTGGCGGTCCTCGTATTTTGTGCGGTACCCATTGTGGCAATCAGGAATCAGAGTAAACATAAGAGTTGGAGAAGATATTCGCACGACCAAGTGCCTCTCAATAAAGAACTCAGATCAATAAAAGGTTCAGTCGACAAACAATCAGAAAAATTGCTTGAACTGCAAAAACTAAAAATTAAATCACAGCAAAAATTGTTAAAAGCACAAGAGAAGAGAATAAACAGCTGTTGGTCAGCTCTGGCAGCAAAGAGTGACAGTGCTGCGCAAAACTGTGCCAGTATCAGCAGCAGACAACAAAAGACCATTGACGAGCTACAGCAAAAAAAAGAAGAACAAGAACATCGGATAAACAATCAACAAAGAGAACTGAGCAATCTACAAAAGAGAATCAAAGTTCTTGAAGCCACAATCAAGCAGAAAACGAACGAACTTCAAATCCAAAAAGACGAAAACAATAGAAAAGAGTACGAGAACAATGAGCTACAACAACGTAAGGCCGAGCTCCAAAGTAATTTGGATCGAAGTAATAATGCGTTCGATGAACTACAATCCAGATATGCTGAACAAGCAACTAAAAATCGAAACATATACTCGAATAACACACAATTATCAGCCAAGCTGGAGAACTGCCTAAAGCAAATGAACAATCTAGATGTTCCCAGCTGCAACCCAATTAGCTTTGATAACAGATTCGGTGGAGTGATCCTCACTCCAGTGCAGACACCGGAGACGCCAGTTGAAAGCAACTGCCCAGCATTTGGCGACTATTCAGGCAAACATCTTGTCAAGATCGGCAATGGAAGGTCGCTTGAAATACCCTGTAATTCCAATGCAAACAAAACACATTGGTCTGTCATTGAACGACGCTTGGATCAGACGCTTGATTTTAATCGTGGTTGGCTGGAATATAGAGAGGGATTCGGCGACTTTAACGGCGAGTTCTTTATTGGATTGGAAAAACTGCATCTCCTGACCAAATCACAGCCGCACGAGCTGCTCGTCCGACTGAAATCCAGAGGTGTCCTTACAGTGGCTAAATACAATCGCTTCCAAGTTGCCGGCGAGGAGGAGGATTATGCACTGCGATCGCTGGGCGAGTACTCGGGCGATGCCGGCGACGGGATGCGCTCGAATGAGGGACAAAAGTTCAGCACCTTCGACAGGGACAACGATCTGTTTGAAAAAAATTGCGCCATGGACTCCAAAGGCGGCTGGTGGTTCACCGACTGTGGTGGAACGTGAGTCGCTCAAGAGCAGAGCAAAGAATAAAGATCTAATTCGTTTATTTCCCACAGGAATCTCCATTACAAATACCCGAGCCGGTTCAGAAAAATGATGCACTGGAACAAGTTCAAAGATGTCGTAGAGTCCATTGAAATGATGATACGCCCATCGATTGGCGATTAAAGTGGTGTATCATGTTCACATATGTATACAAGTTTTATTGTTTTTTGTGTGTTTTTCTCTTCATAGCTTGGTAGGCGGTATCAAATTAGTAGTTGACTACAAACCACAGTCAGAATCAGAACCGAAATTAACTTGTACTAGAGACTAAAGCACTTATAGTTAGAACTACTCATTACCATATATACGTAAGTATTCAATTGGTTTCAGTTAAGTGAAATTGTGCCGCTTATAGTGAATGTGTTAACTATGCGATTCCCAACTTCGATTTCGATATTTTACAGGCTTTTGGAAAATATTCAAGTTGCTTTTAAGTTTTTCGCTCTTTTTTTTTGTTTTTTGCTTTGCATAGATCTACGAGTCCCTAAATGTATTTGTTGTATATATATATATATATATATAAGTATATAGAGTAAGCCTAGGTGTAGAAAAGAGGATGAACATAAATCGACGATCGACATATTGATAGACAGATGCTGAGCACACAAAACGACGAGTTTGTAATGTGGGACATTGAGTTAATCGTAAGCTAGAGTTGCACTATAGAATTTGAGGGGCTATTGTGTTCTGGTTGGTTACTGCTTACAGGCCTAGGCAAAATTGTTTAACTAAACTACGAACTAGGTGGTGTTAGCATTCAAGATCAACGCTCAATGCTTCGCCTCCTTGAGGGCCTGCTCCTCGCGATCGGCGTCGATGAGGGACTGCTTGCGCTTGGTGTAGTTGCCGGACTCCACCTGCTGCTTGGCGTCGATGAGCGAGTGCTTGCGCTTGTACTTCTCCATCTCGGAGTCCGAGTCGTCGTCGTCGTCGTGGCGCTGCAGACAGGGGAAGTCGAACATGCGCTCGCCCTTGCCGAACACCTCGCCCTCTTCGATGGTGGTGGGAAGACTCCTAAAAAGAGCGGGGAGTGAGCAGACTGAATAGTAAAAAACCGAGAATGCGCGCTTACCTGTTGAGCGTCTCGGGCAGCAGCAGGCAGACAAAGGAGCCGGCGAAGAAGAGCACGCCCAGGATGATGGAGGGCGCCGCCTTGAAGAACGTGCCCAGCCAGAGGATGTAGGGCGCCAGGAAGGAGGCCGCAAAGCCGGCCACATGCACCGCCGCCACGCCCTGGCCGCGCACACACGTGGGTATCAGTTCGGTGGCGTACTGCGACCCAGACTCGTACGAGATCGCCACACCGAAGCGTGCCGCAATCGTCAGGCAGGCGAGCAGTATGGCGTTGTGGTTGTGCTGCTGGTACGCGATCGCAATGCCCGCGGCGGCCGTGAACAGCCCGCCCACCAGCAGCGAGCCCGAGGCCATGCCCTTGCGCCCGATGCGATCCTGCAGCAGCACCAGCAGTATGCTCGACGGCAGCACGGCCAGGGCGCTCAGCGAGAACATGATGAACGGCGAGATGCCCATGCCCTCAACGTTGCGCGACACGGCGTCGTAGCAGAGAGTGATCACCATGCTGCAATACAGGACGTATGAGTGATATCTAGTTATCAAGCAAGCATTCTTCTACTTACGACTTGAAGAACAGAATGAGCGTGTTCTTGCGCATGCGCGGCGTCCGGAACATGTCGAGCAGCGTGGCGTGCTTCTTGTCATCGCCACCCTGCATCTCACGCGTCATCTGGCAGTGGCGCCGGAACTCATCGAAGTCCGCCTGCGTCACGTGGCAGCCGTTGAAGCGTGCGACGCGCTTCAGCCGCACAATGGCGCCGTCGATGTCATTGCGCGTCACCAGCCACTGGGCGCTCTCCTGCACCACAAAGTAGTAGAGCACCACCAGCAGAATCGGCAGCGAGGTGCACGCCAAGTAGATCTGCCAGTGGCCGGCGAGAACGGCCAGCCAGGGCGTGAAGACCAGGCCCAGGCAATAGAAGAGGCCCACGGCCATGTTGAGGCCCAGGGTGCGCATGCTGGGCCGTATGTATTCGAGCACTGAAAGGCAAGCGTGCGTGTTAGTGGAGTTTCTTGGTGGATCATGCAAGTGGTGGGCACTCACCTATAATGTACATGAGATAGAAGTTGGTGTCGGCAGCCAGGCCCGAGATGAAGCGGCAGAGCGTGAAGGTGGCCACGCTCTTGGTGAAGATCGTCGAGAAGTCGCCGGCGAAGCCGCAGAAGTTCGACAGTATCAGCGCCGGCACGCGTCCGATCTTGTCGGAGAGCAGGCCGTAGAACAGCGTGCCCACCACGGAGCCGATGAAGAACAGCGATTGCCCGATGCGCGCCTTGTACGCTGAGTCACACACCCAGTTCAACTGCAAAATGAAATGTTTAGTAATTGCAGTTTAGCAGGTAAACGGGGCAAACGAATTGAGTGAACTTGGGCCTTGAACTCACCTCGGTGTTCATGCTTCTGTAGCCGAAGTCGTAGTTGTATATCCACTTCTCGCACTGCTCGGTGCTGACGGTTATGTTGCTGCCATTGATGTGCGCGAGGCGCGTGCAGGAAGGATTATCGAACTTGGAATAGATGTCGGCTATCTCCTTGTACGTCATATTCACTAGACCCTCATGGTAGCACCAATGATCGGGCACAAAGCTGATCACTGTTTGCGTAAAGTAATGCTGCAAAAAAGTACGAATGTCAAGCGTAAGCTGGGCAAGCGTTGAGCATATTGCGTATACGCACCATCGATACGATGATATTGATAAAGCCAAAGAGCGCGAGTATCATGAACTGATAGCGATTGAAGTCGCCGCACTTGGCAAGAATCTGATCGAAATCCATTGTGACTCGCTCGCGACTTCTTGCTGAACTGCTTATTGGATCAATTGGGGCGCCTCTTGTAGTTGTTGTGTTTGTGCTTGTGTATCACAATCTGTTGCGTGTGTCAGTGGGTTGTTGTAGTGTGTTGTGTTTGTTGTATAGTGTGTTGTTACGCAAATAATAAATGTCTATGCATTTGGTTCACATCGGGAACTTTGGTTTGTCTGCAATAAAAGATATACAATTGATTTGAATACAGCTGAATAATATTTCGCTTTGCAATTTGAATATCTTTTAATAAATAAATAGCTAATGAAAATTGGAATTGTTTGCCTGCCTATGCAATTAATTTAATTGCCAAATGATTAATGTATCCACCCGCCTGCCATTAATTTCAATCAAACCGTTGAACGAAAGCTGCGTTAAGCATAAGCTTAATGAATTGAATGAAACCTGTTGCCTGCTATTAAATATTGAAGTCGTTTAATGCCACATAAATTATTTAAAATTGAAAATGCAAATATATCGCCGCAGAGAAAGTTGAAGTCGAACCACTTTTGTATTTCGTCGTGCAATTGACCCATATTCGAACAGTGCAAGGAAATGGTTAATGAAATTGCTGGCGAGAAGCACGTTTATTGCCATTGTTCTAGGAACTGGCGGCCTACGCCCTTATTGGGAATGTTGTAATAAATAAATAAACAGATCCACTTAACACACCAATTATTTAAATTATAAATTAGACACGAGCCCAAGTCGGGGTAATTTCCGAGCACTCACATGGTTCTATTACATTTGGAAAGCGCCATTGTAGTAAACAAAAGCACACGCTTTTCACTTGGCAACTGAAACCGAAACGAAACTGAGGCCGCCAACTTTATCGGACAAGAAACGTGTACAGTTTTGAGCTATAACCCCTTATCAATGCCTAAATATTTATACTGGATACAACATTGTTGTCGTAGCTGGAAGCTGACTAATAACTAGCAGCAGCAGCTGCTGCTGCCTGGCGACTGCTGACTAATGACTAGCCATAAAGCAGCAACTGATCGTTGGCTGTCAAGCAGTCGCAATTAATCGCCATCTAATTGGGGCTAAACACGTGTGGCTGCGAGACGGCGACATCGATAAAACTATGGCCAAAATTTAAATTTGATTTTAGGTCTTTACAACTGGTTTCACTTTAAAGCGATTTCGACAGATTCTCGCGTCGAAATGCTGTACTCTTTTTTGTGAGCATTCTGAATACTCGTTTCGAACATTTCAAGGCTACGCCACACAAGTGATTGTAAGTCGAAATCAGCGTTGAAATTATTTGAATAGCACTCTGTTGATTGCAGCACACAAGCAGGCAAAACAATTGGCAAGCATTCTGCTTTAATTACCTGCTATGTAATTCGAATTTCGATTCTCAAAATATATCCAAAACTCAGCACACGCACTCGCTTCTAGTCTGCTCGATTGGAAAACAGCGAACGAATTTTGTTTACGAACAGCACGACAAAAGGAAAATCACTTTTTGCTGGCGACCACAAAACAAATGCGCGTTGTTGTTTTGTGTTCAAATCAAGCAGCAGATATTTGAAAATATTTTTCAAGAATATAAATTGCTGGCGAAATGTTTTTGTTGGCAAAGTTCAACGGCTCGTCGCGGCTCATAAACGCAAAAAACACAAGCAGTCAGCAATTGTTGAAATTGAATTCAGAGCGTGTTGGAAGATTGGAAAATATTTGGTGTGCTTTCGAAAGCTAGCTGCTGATGTTTTGGGTCTGTGTTCTGGCGAACGGCCCGTTTAGCGCGCAGTTGTAACGCGCCCGCGAAATTCTCCGGCGATGTGTATCCACGAACTGTCTTTTGCGTACTGAGCACATCCAGCGCCACGGTTTGTTTATTAAAAACGCCAAACAGCTGTTCGCCTCAACGCTGACGTCGACGTCGCCAGCGACGTCGCCAGCAACGCTGACAGCAAAAACAAATGCAATCAACAGGCGAAGCAGAGACAGCAGCAGATTGCTTTTGCTTTTGTGTTTGTGATTTGTTTATTGTTTTGTTGTTTTGGAATCCGTTTTTTGGCTGGTTTTCGGGGCTGTACCTCGAGCATGTTTGGGCCGCAATTAGCGGGGGAGAGAGACAGAAACAGGTCAGCAGCGAAGCCACAAATGAAGACGGGCTTTGGTCGTTTATGAGGCGGCGCACACGGCGTATACGCGATGATTGGATTCGACACGATTTCATTTGATTTACATGCTCATTCGGACCTTGTGACGCCAGCAGAGCACGCAAGAATTATATTGCTAATTTGCTGCATGCTAAACACACTTTAATACAATTAAATGCAGTTCAATTTTCACACACACACACTCGGGTAATGCCATAAAGCAAAATTCTGCAAGCAATAATCGAATTTATGCGCACTGCTTATTGCTCGAGCACGTGTTATACACAGTTTCAATTGAAATCTGCCCTATTAGCGACATCGGGGGAAATACTCAGACTCGAACTCATATCGCATTCGACAACTGATTCATGAATTAGTCGGCAATCGCGTCGCTAATTTTTTATGGCCACTCAAATCGCAGTTTCTTTCTTTTAGAGGTAATGATACTGCGATATTTGCACTCATCTGTCTGCAAGCAGCGAGCGCGACCTTTTGATGTCCCCAAACTTAAATATTTAGATTTGCCTAAGTCCCCTTATCAGGCAAAAGAAAACAGAAGTTGTCCCGGAGATTAGGCAGACAGCTCCAGTTGTAAAGATTTCTAGCATTCCTGAAATTCGTGATTCTCCCCGATAAGCTGATAAGCAGCGAAAGTGCTCGCATGCAAACTTTGTACTACTCCCAAGCCATTGCGTAATTTACAATGAGTTTTATTTATTTGGCCGTCTCGTGGGCAAATATTTACTGCTGGCCAGAAATCAAAGCTCATGGCTAATGCTTTAATTGTGTAATTAGAGATTAATAAGTGTTTTAAGGCGAACCCATCAGCCCAAGCAAGCACTGCAAGATTAGATAGTGCCACACGTTCAAGCATTCAAGTAGCCAAAAAGACGTTGAAGTGCTAATGGCTTTAGTGGGCTAAAACTATAAAGCACGGCACAAGAAGTGCGCACCATATCTGCGACACGCCATCTTATCGTACATGTGCCAGACGACTCTGCGATCAACTGTACCGATCGAGCTAGTCGACGTCAGATCGGACAGACACAGGAAGGGAGACGCGCACATAAATATCGTGGAGGGCAATATTTACAGATGGGATGCGCTTTTGTTCGTCTTGCAACAAAGAACAAAGCACGCAAAGCCAAGGCAGTCAATGTAGTCAGTGTAGAGTGTGAGAGTCTTGCAAGGTCTGCTCGCATTTGGCATTTGCAAATCACGCATACGCCGCGTTGCCAAACGCGCGTATCAAAACACCCGCAGCTTGTAGTTTATCTTGAGTATTATTTCACAATGCCCTACAAATGGCGAGTTAAATCATCTGCTGGTGGGACTTTTGATATGACTAAGCGTCAAGCGGAGACCACTTGCTGTGTGCCGGGCAAATAAAAAGAATACAATGGCGAATTGACACTTCTGGTTTCGCGGTCTGCAATGCCAACTTTTGCACCTGCTCGCCGGCAACAAGTAAATAAATATGCGAGTACATAATATGTGAAAAGCGGGCCACTGCTCAAGTGAGAGCTGGCCAAAAATATTTTAAAAATACGCACAGTAATCAAATACGCTTACTCGCTTCAAGGGCGCAATTCGCTTAAAAATAAGCTCAAAATATTGATTTAATTGAGATTTCCAAATAAATTTAATTCACGTTTTTTACTGACTTTTCTTATTTAATTCTGGTAAATCGCAAAAATTGAAACCGCGACGAAATTTTAACTCTTTATGCGTTCAGGTTTTTCGTTTCGGGGAGTTTCGTTTCGCACAGACATGCCAAATATTTTATAATAGTCAAAATTAGATGCTCATATTTAACTTACTAATTATGAAATCTTTATGATGTGCTCAGGTTTTTGTGTTTATTTTTGGCAGCAGCGTTTACAGCGTCTTGCCCACTTTGCACAGTTAGCTCGCAAATGGAGCGACGACTAACGAGTAGCGAATAGCGAGTGGCGAGCGGCGAGTTGTGTTTACAGTTAGCTTTACATGTTGGCGACACACTCGCAAGAACTGTTCTCAAGGAAAGGCAGAAATAAACAACGCACTTCGCGATCTGCATAAGCGGCTGCTGCTCGCGTGACAATTGGAATCGTTTTGACTTCAAGTTCAACGAATGTCTTCGGTTTTAAATGGCTTGCGTGCCAGTTTCTTCAGCTGAACATGTACGAGTATGCGTGCACAGTTGCTTTATATAAACTACTCTCGCACAGTTTCTAGGGGCAACACAGCAAATCAATGGCATCAGCTGCGCAGCACGCTTTTCATCTGCATATATAGTGATATATACACGAGTGTGTGTCTGGTTGTGGTAGTTTCCAAGAAGCATCTCCCAGGCAGTAGCAGGTCTGGGCATGGCGTCATTACGTCTCCAGCACGTTCAATGCAGCAGATTCTATGTTATGTTTTGCCCCCTGCCACATAACGCTGTCATAATCGTATGAGCAGCGGCCCCTCAATTTCCTCGACATTCTATGCTATTAATATTTAATTGTTTCAAATGGCAAATGTTTGCTTTTGTTTGTTGGCTCATTTCTTAGGAACACGCTCCCCGCCCATTCCCACAAGCTTGCACTCACATGGGGGCATTAGATGTGTGCGTATAAATAGATATTTAGGCAAAACACTTGCCGTCAATTGAGCAGCTTATGCAGCACACTAATAAACCGGCAATAAAACATTTATTCGGCATTATGCAGAGTGTCGCTGTCTCTCTGGCAATTTGCATGCAAAGTGATTGCCGACCATACGCCAAGTGATTATCGTTGACAAGTGTGGCTGCATTTTATGCGGGCTGCGGGAATTGGAGACAATTACTTCAGTTATGGCTGCCACAAAAGCTAAGATCAGCTGTGATTTTTTCCTGGAAGATGGCTATATAAAAACGCTGCTAATTGGCGCCGGTTTTTTGCCAGAGTTCATTGCTATACTAAAACCAACAGCAATCTATAGATAATATCAAAAATAACACTAACTGTACTGCAATCACATTTTTGTGCTTGAACTGAAACTATGTGATAGCGCACTTGAAACAAATTCAATTAATAAATAAAACATGCCATGATTCATATTTGCAGAGCGTAATAATTGCTCCAGTTGTAAGCAGATAAGATACTGAACCAGGTGGCAACAGCAACAGCAACAGCAAGAGCACTAAGCGAAGTTCAACTTAAACTTGAACATCAATAAGACAGATTAGACATAATTAGCTAAATGCAGCAGCAGATGTAGCCGATAAGATGCGGCTGGACAACGTGCTTACAGCGCAGTTGCTCAGCTCAGGTACGCGGCGAGTACAGCCATGCAAATTGATAAAGCTCGTTGGCCACTCAGACCGACTCAGACTGGTTAGTGTCGGTTGTAACCAACCAGCATATGCCATATGCCATACGAGTATGTCGGCGAGCGAGTGCCAGATAATGCCCAGTGAAAATGGCGTCATGTGTAGCGCACAAATGCCGAGCCGAAGCGCCAAATTCCAAATCCGAAATAAGAGTTATGAATGCGATAAGCGGAGCTCCCCAGCGGACTCGTTGCTGCGGTATTTGGCCAACGACAGGTGTCAAGCAATTGTGTCGCTTGTTAGCTGCTTTCTCTGCGCCTCTCACTACGACAACCTGCGGTTTAGTGCCCATCGAGCTGGAGGCGCAAGTGCTCATGGACTCGCAAACCTTGGACTCATCGACTGGAGCAAACAATGGCCTAACCTTGTGCGGGGAAGTTGTGATAAAGGTTCTGATAAAACGGCGCCTGAGCCCAAAAATAACACAGTGTTTGGCTAACGAAAGCCGTTTAGTGTGTACAGCAGAGACTCTGCAAATATTATGAATATTATCTTGTTTATAAATGTTTTCTGCACTGTTTTATTCAGCTGGCATTCTAGGAATTGTTCTGTTGTCAATTGATTTGTTTTGATTTGCCAGACAGTTTAACAATAAAAACAAAAAAACGGGGCGCTTAATTGGAGAAAGTTTGTTGCCACGATTGATTTTAAACCTGAAATGTATTGATAGCTTTCGTAAATAAACTTGGAAAATTACCGGCTAGCCCTTTGGGTAAGCAGAACCTTGAGTCGGAAAAGAAACGCGAACAGAGTGAAAATAAAAAGCAGTTCAATTGCTTGGCTAAACAACAAAGCGCGAACAAATGCAAATATTATATAAACGGCGAACTGAAGGATAGTGTCGAGTCATTGCCGATCGATCGCTCGGCGCTGCTCGGTATCAAAATAAATCAATTGAGACACGACGCGATACACAACGCGACTCAACACAACTCGCGACTTATTCAGCACGCGTATGCAAATGATCTCATGTTTGATTATGTTTTGCCAGCATAAATGTTGGGAATATTCCATGGAAAGCACGAAACCGTGACGTAAACAAATTGATCTCTGCCAGGGCGTGGCCGGCAAAATGTAACAAAAACAGACGCCACACACAGCGAAGTCGACTTACAGCCTCAACTGGATGGGGTTTGATTTGGCTTTGCTCCACAAGTTCACACATGCAAAAAGCGAATTGATTTTAGCTGAGTTTTCAAGATCCTCCGCATGTTGCCGAATGCCAACTAAACGTCTAGCCCAGCCAGAAACAGCTGATAGCCTGGCCCAGACAACAGACGACTAGCGATGACGTCGAAACCTAAAACAGCTGGCACAAACGTTCCCAGATATCGGCAGTAGCTAGCACGATGGAAGTAACTAACATACGTCGTTGCTGTCGTCGTTTATGATAAGCGCCTCTCTGGGCACTGGAGGAGGCTAGAACCTGGCACCAGCCACCAGCCACTGTGTTGCAAGCCGCAATTGAAGTCAGCAGTGACCCCCAATCAACAGCTACTGAGGCCGCCTTGGCCGCGGGCCACTTTAACACTTGGCAACACGGACCACACTCGAAATACACTTATGTATGTATATATGTATATACTAGATCAGCATGGCTGGTGTGTACTAGATAAATCCGCACAATATAACAACAACGCACAACGCACAACGCACATCGCTCTGGCCTCTGGTCGCCTCTCGAAATGAGTCAAAAACGTGACACAACTTTTTGCTCAGGCTCAATTTATTTATGCGCAAACAAATTGTATCTATTATTTCTTGTTGTCGCCATTGGAATTTATTGTTTAACGTATTTTTAGTACACAACTGAAACCTGTTGACGATGTTTGTGGCGTCGTTCGCAAACACGGCAAATTGACTTGGAAAAGGTTCACAAAATATGCAATAGTTGTTTGCTATAACCTGTGGCTGAAGTTTTAATTGCAGGCAGCGGGCTCATATAATAATATGGTTAATTCTCGCATAAAGTTCAAGCAGTCAAAGCTCACTCAGAAACCCGTCAGAAACGTGATGCATACGAGTTAAACACGTTTACAAGCCAACAACAAGCGACATCAGATGGTCGTCAGCGGAGACAGCGTTCTGTTATGATTGTGCATAGGAGATAGGTTCCAAGAACAGAGTGAATATCTGATTGTTGTTAGCAGCGGCTGCTGGCAACAGGTTGATAGAAGTCAGCAATTTATCTCTTTGTTGATAAACAAAATGGAACTGACGTATGAATTGTCATTTACCTAGAAAAGCAACCAGCATCGCGATGTAGAAACTAATTAATTACAAACTGCATAAATAACTACGATAATGCGATTCAGTGTTGACTGAACTGGGTCACTCAATTTCAAAGGACACTTATCTGGACTGAAATTTCTGCAACATGAAAATCGATTTAAGTACTAGCGAGTTTATTTGAGTCGTAAACTCGAATTAAGTATGCTCTTTCTCTCGGTGTATTACTTATTGTCTGCGTAACTTTTAATTGCTTTCAATTGAAAGACATTCATTTATTATGCAATCATTTCAATCCTTTGACACATTTTCTAAAGCCTCAAACAACTTCGCTACTCAGCACCCATTACGACCTCCCTCCCCCGCAGCCCGCTGTCCCTGCTCCCCGCTTGAAGTAGACGGCACAAGGCCGCATAGAAACATTAAAATGTTCATGGTGAATTTTGCAAAATTATTCGCTGAGTCGTTGTTGTTGTTGCGCCAGTTGCTTCCTCTGTCCTAGTGTTAATGAGGTGTCTACCAGCATGGCATAAAAAATAGACTAGCTGCGAGCAGCCTGATCGACTCGCAAATACTCTACATAGTATGGATTGTCAAAAGTAACACAGTCAAATCGCTGCTGTACGGGGTATTACAGGGTATCCTAAAGTTGAAGTGGAACACGAAAAGCAGTTAGCAAAGCGCTGCTTTGCACGAAGCATTCAAATGCCAAAGGCAAACGAGTGACGCGTCTTAGGAAATAACAAACATTTTGGCTGCAGATCAATTAACGAGAAAAATTAAATAAATACGAGGTATATACTAGGATATATGTGTGTTCCCTACACAATATATAAGGCATATATAATAGAATTTCATTTATTTTTAAAACGCATACTTAACGATTACAATATACAGATGTGTGTATATTGTGGGTATGCGAATGTAGGATGTATATATGTATGTGTTGGAACAGTTGCCACAGTGTTGCATAAATTTGTTAATTGCTATTTTTATATGCAACACTTGGCGACTGAAATCGAAATTGAATATTGAACAAAACTTTCCACTCGCCTCCGAGAAATTCAGCATGACGCTGCCTCTGCTTCTTGTTCTCTGTCTCTGTCTCTGTTTCTTGTTCACTTCTGTTCGCTGTCTCTGTCTCTGCTTCTGCTTCTCCTTCCGCCTATCGCAGTCTCTTCGGTGGTGGCTGCTGCACTTCAATTGTAGTCAATTAATTGTTATTATGTATGCACACGCATACACGCACACAAGTGCATTCACACATTTCTATAAACTACTGCACTCTAGCGCACACAATTTGTTGAATATTGTTTTATTGATTTCAATAGAGAAACTATTTATAACACTGTCACAGCACTTGAACTCTTTGCACGACTCTTTTTACACTTTACTATTACTACGATTAACATGCATACATTTCATTCTTATTTTATTCTATGCGAAGCACATGCAAAATTTTACCGTTATTCTTCCGACTGCGCGTTTAGCTTAATTTCGAATTTATTCCACTTTTTGTTTGCTGTCTGCTGCTGCGCGAGCGCCGACGCCAAACTGTTCAACAACGCTGCTGATACTGCTCGGCAGGTATTCATTCGAATATCGGCCATGACTTTGAGAACCGGCAACAACAACAGCGACAGCGACAGCACAACTATTAAAGAAACAACAACAACAACAACGCACACACAGTAGAGCAACAGCGCAAATACAGCAAGTACTGGCAGAATACCAAAACGGCGCACACAGCACAACGACTATGGAATGCTCTACTCTCTATCTACTTTAGTTTGTCAATACAGTTTGCTATACTAATGATGCTCAATTAGTTCAACACGCACTACGTCATCACTGGGCGCATATACCCCACAACCACTGGCAGCTTATACCGTACTACGCTGTTTTTGCTCTTTCGGTTATTCGCTGCTGCACATGCCCATCCCCCATTCAAACGCAAATTGCGTTTTCTTTGTCTCTGTCTTTGTCTTTGTCTTTGCCATTGCCGCTCAGCTGTTAGCGCCGTTTTGTTTTGCTTGTTGTTTGGGCATTGCTTTGTTACCCATGCATTTGCCATACCGTATCGAGGACCTACTGTGATTGGGGAACCAGTTTGCATCGGTAGCCAGCGACCTGTCCGACTCAGTCTGGCACAAGTCTGTAATAATGCAAGTGCATTAGCTAGTTGAGAGCTGGGCACTTTGCCAGCAATTAGTGGTGCAAATGACACGCAAATGACATAATTTACAGAATTCTCCAAACTTATGATTCAGCGCCAGACTGCTGCATTTTCCGGCACGGAAAATCCCCGAGAGTCTGACTTCCCGCTGCTGTTATCACGAATTTAAGCTACAAGTGATTAATAAATGTAACTAAAATACCCCATAACTTTCCAGTGATATCGCTACCAAAATAATATTAAACTTTCGCATACCCAGAGAGAATGATTGCCCCTCTGCGGTATGATTGCTCATATTACAAGCTAATAATGCTGTAATTGACCTGAAGTAACCCCACAGTTTTCAACAAACCATACTCTGATGGGAATGCAAAGTAAAAGAGCAATTCCCCTTGCTTTTAATGAAACTACGACGCAATTTTATGATGCAGGTAGCATAAAAAGCGATCAAACTCACAACACGAGGGGGGAACATTCATCCACAGAGGCTACCAACCCTATTGACGTATACGAGCGACAAGCATTGTTAAAAAAGGAAAATCTGCTGCAACATGAGTGGAAAAACATTGACACAATAAGAAGAAATTGCAATGCAAACAGCCTTGGTTTGAGGGTCTCAGAATATCGCTTCAATAGGGTTCCACGCAATCGGCCTGTTGTCGACTGTTATTTATACGGTTCAATCTATTGTTCAACCAAACCGAACCGGTTCAATTTACGTTTCATGTGGCTCGAAGAAAGTGACGTAGATGCAAATGTTTATTTCTAATGAATAGTGCAAAATCAGACTAAATATATGCATGTGGAAAACTTTTTATTTGTTTTGATATTTGCGTCTGCCATTTGCATTCTCCGAGCGTTCACCGGCCTCTCCCTCTCTCTCTTGCTAACGCTCTCCCGCTTGCTCTCATTTATGTTTGTCTCCGCATTGACGATAATTAAAATGCCGACGACCTTCGCCGTGATTTTTGCGAGTCGGAAATGGTTGAATTTCTTGTTTTCGTAAGATTTGCCATCCTAACAGCCTTTGAGACTTATCGCTTACTCATTTCTTGATTTGTTGACTCTGCTCATTGTCATCTAAATTTAACGAAATTTCTTTTTTGCTATCTTTTCCATTTCTGCGCTGCGTCAATTGTTTATCGACCTTTCGAGGGGCAGACATCTTGATGACTTTTCGTTAATGAAATTTAAATATAATGCAGTCCAGCCTTTCACTTCGAATTGTTGTTATAAAGCCCGCGAATGTTTAATCTATAATGAACTGAAATCTAGCGAATAGTTCAAGGTCGCCTTCACATCGATTTAACTGTATTTTTATGCCGGCATTACAAATGTCAATATTCATTTCATTTAATCAACCTTAATTTCCCATTTACATTCAGCAATCGCATGTCGCAATTAATCTATGCTTATTTGTATTTATATCGACACCCTTTGCGCGCATTTGATTTAAGTATGCTTAATAAAAAAACACAAACTGCTCAAATCTAATTGCGAGTCTCTTATTTTATAAATATTCTTGGTAACAGAAGTTTTTATATATATTAATTCACCACACTTGCGCAGAGACTGTTGGCTATTTTTAATCTCAACGAGCTCATAAAATAACACTAAATCGTTTCGCTCAGCTGTTTATTATGGCGCCCACAGGTCTCTGAAGAAATCGACTAAATGCGCAATTAGTTCCGACTGATAAGAATTGTGTAATTGTATAAGTCTGTAAGGCGACGGGCTATCAACTAAGCCGCTCGACTTTATAGATATTTGCAAATAAACTGCACAAATATTGGGATAGGTCGCTCATTAATTAATATTTATAAATGATAAATTTAAAGAAATTATAGATTACGCGAGCAATTTAAGTGCAACGAATTTATAGGTTACAATGCGGGAATTTTACCCCGAAATAATATTCCAAGCACGATATTGTTATGCGTTGTGGGTTTTTTTGTTTTCAGAAATCGAAAATCAATTTTATGCTCATGCTAATTTCCCAGCGAAATCAACAAACTAATTAGGACTTATCAGAGATTAATGTGTGCATAGTCGACGGGGTTATAAATTCAAAAGGACTTGAGTGCGGATGGGTGGGGGAGGAGAAGTGTTATAAATTACCAGCCATAGACTTGTGGAAGACGCGAACATTTTCAAACTAATCATTTTCCGACAAGCGCAACCCGTGGAGATGGTGCTCCCAAGGGGCAGCAGTCGTTCCTGTCATGTAAATGAAATTGGCATTGCCAGTGACGGTTGGCCACTGCCTATATATAGCCATCAAGGACAACTACATGTGTACATATGCTATACATATTCTATATGCTTGCAAGAGCGTAGACATTGCGTTACATTATAAACACGCAAATCGCGTGCGCCGCGCTTTCTTTTCGTATTGAAATCACACTCGCAGATACTACACCTTATAAACAAACATAGCCTAATTTATTTTTGGCTGGCGGAGGGAGAGGATTGCATATCCATATCCATGCCGTGAGTCAGCACATTTGTAGTTCTTCCTTTATGCAAACGCCACAGAAATGCCTTTTATGCTTTGTGTGCTTCTGCTGCGCGTATTGTTATGGCTCTTGCTTGGCTTCTTGTTGTGTGTTTATCCATTATGCTGGTCTTTAATTCAAATTGGGGTAATTAATGTGAGTTAACAATCAATTTATTCGCTCGACAATTGATGTATGCGCTTAATAAGCGATTTATGATTGAATTCTGACATAACTACACATAACACAGGTTGCAAGCAGTTTGGCGTAACGCGGCGTATACGTTATGTTTTAGTACTCTTTGCAAAGTATAACGCACTATTTCAGTTCGCTTCAATTTATGGCTTATGCTTGCCAAGGTCGAGATCTTTTATTGTCGCGCATTAGAACTCAATTTATGGTTGGTCGTAAAGAGAATAGATGATTTAATTAGCTCACCATGCGCGCTGCAGCTGATGCTGAACTTGTGACTGCTCTAAAGTTGGCATTTCATAACAAACAGAGCACACGCAGCGTATGCGTAATTTATGCTTGAACGTGAGTGCAATCAATAGATCACTCGCACTGTTTGCGTAGTTACGCATCGTCTGTCAACATTTGTTTAGTGCAAATGAAATAAGAGTTCCCTGCTGAGGAATGTAATTAAAAATATAAAAACTCAATTCATGTTGGGAAAAGTTGACGCCGCAATGATGCTGACAGGAAGCAAACAAAAGACTGGCAGCCGACAAACTTCCGTTCTGATTTCCCCTAATAACCAGGCAGCGGGGGAGAGGGGCAGTGGTCAGCTAGTCAGTTAGTCAGTCGGGCAGTCAGTCAATCGTGGCCATTGCCTGCACTGTAATTTGAGTGAAGTGTCGTGTCGAGTCGAGTCGAGTCGAGTCGAGTCGAGAGCCCCGCGAGGGAGGTTCCGCTGCCGTCAAGTTGAGACCAAACAAAGTCAAGCGAAGCGATTGTAGGTAAATAATTGAAATGGCATCAAGTGAACGCAGCTAATTACTATGCTAATACCAGATATCATAACGCAACGCTGGAGCGCTTGTGACTAATGCGAAAGTTCAGTTACCCACTTAATGCCGCTTATTAAATCAATAAAATTATCAACAGTTCCTGCGAATGTAAGCACAACGAAAGCGCCCTAAATGAGATTTATAAGCCTGCTAATAAATATTTATTAAATGACTTTTCAAAGTTTTCTTCGCGCTGAAGGTCAACTGCGCTCGCTGTATTAAGTATACGCAATTGAGCAAGCAAAGCGAACATTGAGTATACGCAACAAGTAAAAGCAAATGCTGTCTGCCGTTAAAGACGACTTGATTCAGCTGGCCACATGCGAAATACTAGAAGGTTGTGTGTGCGCGTCTGAGTAAATATAGATTCCACCCACAGGCAGCTGAAGACCCGAAGACAACGGCAGGGATCATCATCACAAAGAACATTTTCCGAAAAACTTGTCAAACAAAGAGACGCCAGCGCGTCGCACTGCAATTGCAAAGACGCCAAACTCAACAAAAGTGCGGAATGTCCGACTTTTTTTGGGGGCGGGGGGGAGTGCAGGGAGACGTGGAACACTTCCTCGGATGTCAGCCGGCGCCGGCAACTAAAATCGATAGTCTAGAGCAGCACAAGAGGTCATTGCTATAATGCTGTGAGGCAGCGCAAGGCATTCGCCTCGTTTGCTAATTGCAATTATTATTGAATAATCCGCAGAATATAATTAATTAAGACATACTTGCGATTTCCGGCAGCGTAGCTTCTGCTGTTTACACACGAGAGTGCCGTGTGTGTGTGTGCGACCCGCGTTCTTTGGTTGCCAGGACAACGGAGTGAGTGCTGCTTAGGGCAGTGCACGAGACTGCAACACCAGAGTGGGCGAGAGCAATAGATTGGGATCAGAGCAGCGAGTGGCGGCCACAAGCGAACCCGGCATTGTCCACGCTGCGTTCAGTTTTGATTTTGTTGTTTACACCAGAAATCCGCAAGGCAAACTGAATGACAACAAACCGCCCCGACCAGCAGCAGGCGGCCAAGAAATATACACAAAATCCGAAGCGCGCGCAAATCCACGCGAGCGAGCGAGACGGCAAGGAGCGAGCAAGCAAGCGAGCAGCGCACCGCACAGTGGCAAACAAAGTAGGCGAATGAAAATTATTACGCCTTTGTCCACACACATGCCACATCTGAGCGGGCGGCTGGCAATCAGCTGCGCTCCCAGCGCGCACGCTTTTCGCGTGTGACGTCATTGTTGCGGCACATGCGCAGCGAGCGCGCGCAGCACATGCATACACCCGATACTACACGTACTACGCGTACTATCTCTACTGGCCATCTCGTTCTCCCGCACTTGGCACAGCTCTCATCGCCGCTGTGAGCACTTTGGCCAATTCTGAAGTGGGCCAACAACTGGCAATTGCATGCTTGTTGCGCCACGGGCCACTTTGTGCCACGCAGCAGCAGCGGGTGATTGCCTCAGGGTTAATGAAAATGCTGTAAATCTTAAAGCTACAAAACTGAAGCCCTGAAGGATGCCAATCTTCATGGCATTTACATTTTACATCTTGCACACACACAATTCAAATGTATATTATGCCTAGACGTCGACTTCTACTATAGTTAATACAAAATTACACAGAAGTTTAAACTTCAATACAGTTTTGCTTTATGTAAATAGAAGATTCATTTCAATATACATTTCTAAACAATTCAATAAATACATTCATTGCCCACATACATCACTTAGAGATTATATTTATAACTTTATCTAAAGTAGATTCACATTCAGTTGCGGATTCAATGGGTGCTCCAAGAGAGCCTGAGTTTCATTTGAAATAGTTTATGAGATTATTAACTATACATTGCTAAGTACATTGCAATAAAAACACGATAGTTTAAATTAAGATTAATAACACAAAGAATTCAATTCTTAATATGTTTGTTCGCATATCGTAAAACATGATTGAACAACTGGTATAATTACAGATTGTTTCATATTGCTAAATGTTTCATATTGAACAATAGGTATTACTACAATTTGTGCTTGTTTATTATGTTTGGCACGAACTGGGCTATAAATAATTGTGCTCTATTTATATTTACTTTGAGGCCTTTGCACAGGTAGCACATCGTTTGAAATTCAAATATGTTTGTAACAAACTGAGGCGTTTTGTTGAGTGAGTAAAGCTTAAAACCATATGGCAAACACGTATTGCACATATTTTTTCGATTTGCAACTAATTAAGCGAGCGAAAGGAACTGACATAACACAATAAACTAAAGCTAAAGATTCAACTAGATATTCACTTCATCACTGTACAGTATTCTAACAGTCTGCACCCGAAATGCCCGTGGTCTTGTTCTCTCCGTGTATTATAGAGTCCATTTCGATTTCCGAAAGATTGGCATTCATCAGCTTCTCAATCTTCAAGAACTTGGCGTTCGGCTCATCCACCGAGGCGGCATCCAACTCGTTCTCACTGGGCTCGCGCATTGAATAGCTGCGCTTCGCACGCTCTGCAATTAGCAATTAAGTAATGTTAAATATTTGCGCAATAAATTAGCAAATTAGCTATAGTATTTACCAAATCGCGCACGTTGCGCCTCTTGATCAATGATAATCTCGTTGGTTATATACACTTCGCGTCTGATTTGATCACGTAGCTCCACGCTCATGTCCGGAATACACCAGCGCACCAGTATCATCACCAGTGCCACGAAGTTCTGCAAAAGACGATGGAAATGAGTTTCGCGAAACAACCTTCAAAGTGCTTTTCCAACCAACTAATTGCTGGGCCCCATTTCATCATACTTTTTGCTTCAATTGGGGTTATTGGTTCAGAGTAAAACCTTAAAAATGCACTGTCTGGCTGCAAATTTGATGCGTGTTAATTGGACATCGGCAAGTCAGCCACATCGAGTGTTTAGCCCAAGATAAACGCACCAAAAATTGGGCACACAACATGGCTAAAAGCAAGAGGAGAAAGACATTTTCGATTGCAGCTGCAACGACCTGGCAATTAAACTAAAATGAAGAAGCCCGTGGATCTAGTTCATGTGCAACACGGGTGCTTTTCTTTCTAAGCTAAGAACTGTTTAAATGTGGGGAAATGACGGACAAATGAAAATCGGACCTAGTTTTGTCAGCAGGGCAACCGTTTGATTCAGTATCAGCAAATACTTCGAGACGAACGCACGCGTTCAGAAAACAATTATACATAAAAGAATACAAAACGAAAAGGATTACAACTAGACCATGAAACACTTTGCTTGCTTGAATCTGCGCTCCGTGGGCCTCAGCATAGCCTGTGTGGATGCCCTAATCGCGATATGCATCCTGAGCCTCTCCAGCTATCATTTGTACTATGATTTCATGGACCTGACGCAATGGCAGCAGGCCGAAGTGCAGATCATGAGTCCTTTCGGCACCTTCGTCGCTACGTTGGGTCAGTACGAATAAAGGATACCTAAGTACTTAACTAAATTGTTCCTTGCTCCTTAGTGGACTACGTGCTGGTGCATGAATTCAGCAACGCTTTCTACATGATACTGACTGTGACCGTGTGGGTCAAGGCATTGATAAATCTGATTGTGGCCTGCGTTCTAGTCGATGGCATTAAACAGGTAATATTAATCATTTTTACAATAAACACAAACTAAGTTCAAACTGTATACAGCGACGACTCGTCTGCATTGCACCCTGGTTAATCAATTCGTGTGCCTCGATGGTTATTGAGGTGGCCATCTTTGTCTGCCTGGAGCTGAAGATTGACGAAGTGGATGCCTCCATAGACCGACGCATAGCACGCAGCGTGCTCTTTGGCGTTTTTACAGGTAACATTCCTTAAACTATTGCTAATATATCGCTATAATTTAAACTGTTTCCTGTAGTGTTGAATGCGCTGTTTACCTATGGAATCTATGCGCTCTATCGCATGCTGAAGACCTCGACAAACGAGAACCGCACGCTGCAGGAGAGCATTGTGGAGACCTCGGGTATGTTTCAGCATATCAAGGTTTAAAATGTGCAAGTGACAAGCAAACTAAAATTGGCCCTCTACAGAAAGCAAACTTATTTAGTTGGAACTTGAACAAGAGGTGTTTTCTTAACCAATGTACAAGCATTTATGTAATGAAACAAATAAAGCGAAACACGCATTCACAACTTACTTCGAAGACGACCACAAAGCCCAAGCGACAGGCTAAAATAATGTAGAACATGCTCGACAACGTGTATTTGTCGGGCGACGTAGGCGGCTCCCGATAGTCCGTGTACCTAAAACAGACAATTTCTTGAATTAAAAAGTAATCAGTTAAAACACTTTAGTTTAGTTACATGCACGACGTAATGTTGGAGGAGTCGCCAGCCAAACTGCGCAGGGCGGAGGAGTCGACGATGCGAAACTCGGACAAGGTAAATCTCAAGTAGCCATTCAAAGTTCCGTCTCCCTTCAGGCTGCGATAGACCAAGCGCGGTATCATGTCCGAGGTGAAGGCAATAATGAAGCCCTAAAACATGCAAATTATTAGCCATAATTGAAGTATAACAAGTGCTGCTCAACTTACATTCGTTATCACACTCAGTTTGCCAATGCAGTCGAGTATGCGATACCAGACGCCAATGTCCCGAACACGCTGCGAGACGGGTCGCTTGTGGTGGGTCAGCAGCTTCTTGGCATCCAGCCGCATTTCGAGTATGTTGTTGAGTAGCGCAAAGAAGGGCGCCAGGGGGAAGGCGGCCACAAAGATGGTCACAAAGCCATACTGCAGCACCATCTCCAGGTACTCGGGGAACAAACTGCGAGTGCCCCAATCGAGCAGCCTGAAGTCGCGCATCCAGCGCTCGTCTTTCGTCTTGTCGGGCTTGACTGTGTTGCTAAAGAGGCGCGAGAGGCCCACCTGAATGGCCAGCACCTTGCGCCAAAACATGGGCAAGTAAACCTCCAAAATGGTATTAAAGGCCTGCTTGCCGATCATTATAATCGCCAGTTGTATGCAAAGCTCGGTCAAGCAGCCACCCGAGGAGCACTAAACAAATAACACTTGAATTAAATTATATGTAAAACAAATAAATAACTGGAGTACTGACCTCCTCTTGGCGACGTTTAAAGACCGTAATATACTCTCCTGGATGGCCCACGAATTTGCCTTTGAAGAACGCAATGTAAAATATGGAAGCATAATAATTGACAAATTGCAGCAAATAAATCTTGAGCGTCAACGAATCGTCGAATTGCGTCTGAGTGCGCCACATTTCCAGCTCGGTGAGGTACTCGGCCAGATGATTATACAACTAAAAAGTATATCAAATTAAGTAACACTTCAGTCTGGTTGATTGTCTGGTTACTCACATAGTTCAGCACGTAAAGCAGGCACAGATTGACAAAGGCAGCTGATGCTGAGGCTATGACAATCGCCTTCGATGTGGTCATGTTGCTGCCGTCCACTTTGAGAGCTGCCAACATGGACATGCGATGCACCACAACAGCCACAAGTGCCACAAATGCCAAGGCGATTAGCAGCAGCACAACGGAGAAGCTGAAGACTGTCGCTGGGAATTTCATGCGCCAAAACGGCACCGTTGGCTCCTTTATGTTCGTCACATAGTCGGTGCGCGTGGGCTCGATGTGCTCCAGGCGCGCCAGATACTGTGGCCGCGGATGCTCCTCGTGCACATCGAATCCCGTTAGATCCCAGCGATGCGTTATCTCGGCTGAGTAGCGCTTCCAGAGCTCCAAAAAGAGCGTGGCCCAAAAGGACATAAAGACAGCGAAGAATATTGTACTGGGATTGTCAATAAGGTACGTGATCTTGGCATAATTGCAGGTCTCCTTCAGGTTCCAGAACTCACACCACTCGCAGAGCGGACACATTGTGAAATTTCCAAAGGAGCTTTCGCAAATATCTTTCCTAAAACGCAAAAGAAAATCATTAGTTTTGGCTTGACTTCAACAAACAATCAATTCATTACACAGGCACATAGTTCTTCAGGGAGATCCAGGAATATATGAAGCAAATGAGCCCCACTATAGAAGCTAGCAGCAGCATATACGTATAGTAGCCCAGCCAGGCGAAGTAGAGACCTGTTGAAAGCATTAAGTATTAGAGAGGCTATTTGCAACATTAAGTGCAACTGACCGCTTACCAATCTTGACACCAAAATACTCCTTGATGTCGTCCAACGGCTGATAGCGATACCACTTCCTAACCGAAGCCCAGTTGTTATAGAGCAGCTCACGCATGGTGCCCGCCTCGGAAATCTCGCCCTGTGAAATGTAATGAATTATTGATGGCATAATCATTGCTGTTGCTGATGGAGCACTTACATCGTGCAGTGGATAGGCGGCGCAATAAACACCCTCGGCCACGAGACGCTCTATGCCGAAAGCCATTTCATTGTGACGCTTGGCGGGAAAACGCTGACGATCCAGAATGAATTCCACAATGCGCGAACGCACCGCAGTCGTGAAGAAGCAATCCTGGCGTATATCAAAGCTGAAACGAATAAGATATTAGTATTGTTATTGACTTAGGAGAGTGACGGACTTACAGATACTCCTTGTCGCGACTGTAGATAGCGGTGAAGCGATGCGCTCGCTTTGGAAAGAAGCGCTCGTCCACGTAGATGTTGCTCAGAAAAAATTGGCAGACTGTTTTGAGACTAGAATAAACACTTTTCGTGGACCGATTGACGACCGCTAAGCCGGGAATCTAAAAGAGACAGACAAATAATTAAAGCAAGTGTTTGTAGAGAGAACAATAAAGAGTTAAAAATTAGTGGAATAAGTATTTGAGAACAACAACAAACAAAGGAATATTGTGCTCCATCATTCGCAAATAAGTGAAGCATACTTTAGGGCGCAAATACAACTGAAAACGGCACTGAGAGTTAGTTTAAATAGCGCATGAAATACAAATAACAAACACTAATAGAATATAATATGCCGATATAGAAAGTATACACAATTTGGAAACTGTTGGGATACGAAATAGGTCAAGTAAGAGTTATAGCTAAAGCTTTTTGGGGGATTTTAGCAGAGAGACATAGCAGATACGAGCACTCAGAGACAGCAGCGTATGTGCAAACATTTGTTAATTGCATATTTGTAATTACGACCTGGACTCTTTTGCAGACCTTCTTGGATAAATAGTGCGCCGCATTGTGTAGACGATTTGATCTGGCGTGAACGCGCAAATTACAAAGGGACTAAAAGAACACAAAATGTGGGCGCAGAAAAACAGCGAAATCCAGAACATTATTGAATAATCGATCCAACAGCATTGTTGCCAAGTGCAAGTGCACTCACCTCCTTCATGGGCATTCGCAGCTTAAGTATCTCGGCATAGCGACGCAGCACCTCCAGCGGAGCATGTATCTGAAGGCATAGATCTATTAATATCACAGCTGAAGCTAGTGAGTGGCGATGGCTTACCTTGACAAAGTAGATTTGCTCCTTTTGGCTGAGCTCCACCTCGAGTCCCTGCAGTATGAGATTCTCTTGGAAAACGCGTCGCTTTTCCGCATTTTCCGCCTCGGTGGGCTCGTGCGCATTGATCTTGTACGCCAGCACGAAATCAATGGAGCGCGTGCAGTCCTCAAAGAACAGCGAGGTGTTGAGCTCAGCTCTCTGATAGAATTCCCGCGGACAGCTGCATTCGCGCTCATCGTAGCCGATTTCGGTCATTGGCAGTAGAGGTGTCGAATGATTGGACTTGCCGTTGGGCAACTGACCACCACTCTCTGGCAGCTGTAAGGTCGATGCGCTACTGCAAAATTGCGAACATATTTATAGATGCATCAACAAGTTGCTCAAGTGGAATGAATAGTCCTGCCAGGCGCGTCGCTGTCTGATTTCATTAAGCACCAAAAGGACCCAGCCCAACTAATGACTCCCCGTGGCCACAACACGAACTTTTAGCACCGTCGGGAGCCCGCTGGGACCAATGGGAACAGCCCAATGGGCGCGCCCTTAGCTCACGGCACTCCCCCCAACTATTTAGGTCAATATGAATGGGAGCTGTTAGCATTTAATGGCACTCTTCACTTTAGCAAGTATATCAAATTCAGCAAGCCAGACTGGCATTCCAATAAACATCACGATCCACTTCATTATGGTTTATGCAGTTGTTTTATGTTTCTCACAGAAAACTGTGAAAATGCAACTGAAATGAAAGCTGTGAAATAAATACTGCGAGTCAACTTCTAGCCATGTGAGCTGGGAGCGATCCGAAGTTCACTTTGCTAATGGTTTAAATATTTGCACACTTCATATGCCACATTAGCACATACGTGAATGTCTTGCAACGAACAACGATTCTATAGAAATCCCCCACACAATCACAAGGTGCTGTTCAGTGTTTGCTAAAATATGTATTTTATGAATCATTCTAGCATCCAATTGTGCATAACTGTGTGCAATGAACAATTAAATGAGTAACTCGAATAGTTAACAATAATCATCAACTGGAGACAAATGACAAGCGTTTCGTTATCAAGATTTATCAGAAGGAATTTGCAGATTTCGCTAAATGTTTGCTTTCAGATATGAAAGATAACTTGAATGGCAAACAGCTGTACAACAACGGAGTGACTAGTTTTTTTTTGGATTTTAAATCAACGCATTTTAAAAACAGCACTTTTATTTTTATTTGCCAGCATTCACAGATTAGCAATGAATTTAGCAAAAATAATCAAAAGTTGCAGTGATTTATTCATGTATTTCATTTTAAATTAAATCAAAGTGAACTCAAAAGTCACGTTATCAGTCGCACAGTAATTGAAGTGAAATTTCTGTATGCAATAAATTGCACAAATAGAATTTTCTATATTATTACTGCACAATGCAAGTAATATCTTCTTGGAAGTTCCCCAGTAAAAATATACTTCATAATCTTAATGTCTCAATTAACTGCTTCCGGAAATTGTTCAACTCTAGTTGTTTCTTGTAAAAACTACCCGCATTTATCGTCGCCAGTTTATCGCAGTCTTTGTTGTCTAGTGTATTTAAATAATATATACATTCCTATACCGGATTCTGACACACAACTAACTATTTGTGCAACCAATACTATGCCTCACTTATTGACGAATTCGATGCTCGACTCATTATATTTCGTGTTCCCTTTCAGCTTATCATTCGCATCAGTTTGGAGCTTAAGCTCATATATTTTTATAATTTATAGGCCTGAAAGCCACAAGCAACGCAATGAACAATGACCTTCTCTGCCACAAACTAATTAACTTCAAGCTTTTTACAAAATTATCCACATTAACATACAATTCGAGGGGAGAAGCCCACGGTTTCATTTCTGCCAGGTTTTTATTTAATCAAGGCCAAAAACAAAACACATTTATTAAAGATTTCGCGCGCTATATGCGCTGCACAAGTGAGAGAGATGAAATTTTGCAAATTATTTTAGGCATTGCGTATATAATATAAATTGTTTATTGTTAATTATACTGTTTAGTTCGGTTCCTGACAGTTTCTTGAGTATCGGTGACACATAACTGCAGCAACACCCACATAACACATATTCCAAAAAATAAAAATAAAGTAAAAAGACGCGAACACAAAACTGAGTGAAATCTTCGAGTCCCCGAACTGATGATTAATACGTGACCAACAACAACTGATAAACAAGTAAATATAAATAAACTTGTTTTGGAGCAATTGAAAGGGTATTTCCGTTTCCGTTTGCAGTGTCATAAACTTTACCTTGTGGCAAATTGACATTAACCCAGAATACTTGTAGAACGAACACAATAAAATTGCAAATCGTACACAGTCCACGCGAATTATTAATAAATTAAACACTTCAAGAGAGAACGAAGGTGCAATGCAAACTGAATGAAAGCCCAACGCGGTAACAACGACCAACGCGCAGCAGCAACGACAACACACTGAATATAAAAAGAAACAACAACTACTCAAACAAGAGGCGAACAGCTGAGCAGAGAGCAGTTTAGCGCGTTTACCGGGTTGTCTTGTCAGACATCCGCCAGTCACGCACACAACCACACACTGGTTCAGTGACACCCATACAACAGCAGCTCACGGCGGCCAATCAGCTGTTATTGGCGTCTGCGTCGCATGGCAAACGTGAGCAGCTTTAAATGAGAGCACTTTGAAAAAGAGAGCCGGAGAGGAGAGCGCGCACTTGTTGAGCTTGGCAGAGATCACTGGGCAAGTGCAAGGGAATCTGTCTGGCAGACAATGTGTGAGTGTGTGAGTTCGCGTGTATTAGGTGCCCATTAGTGTGATTGAAATCGGTCATTACGATTATCGGAAAACTGTCGACTACGGCTATGATTAGTACAATAGTTGTTCTGTTTGCAAGCATATGCATTATTAATGCTTATCATTAACCTCAAAAGAATAATACACACTGACTTTTGTTAGTGAATGGTTTCAAAATGGGTGTCAATTAATTCATTCTCACAAATGTCATTTTGTATATCTACACGTAATATTCAGTTTTAGAGATAACATTCAATTTACTTGTCTTCAAGAAATAATTGCGACTAAACACCTGAAAACTCTTACCACTTTTTTATTTGCCAAACATAACTTGCCACTTTAAAGATGAACAACATTCTTATCTGGGTGTCTAACTATATTGAGTTAACCTCCTACACAAACACCCTGTAATCTACACAATGAACTCAGCAGTGCCAATACAACAAAAGATCAGCCGAGTAAATGCAGAGAATACAAAAAATTGAGCTAATGATCATTTCCTCTTTAGGGGGGATTTCAAAGTCCGCCGCGTGGCGTTACTCACCTCTCAGCAAACCTAGAGCGCTTCTCGTGTAAGCTGAGTGATTCACTCGATGCATTGGTGGGCTTTGCAACATCCTCGCCGCGCTCGAGATTCATAAAACGTGTTGTTGCATCCACATCTGGATTTGATTTACTGCTTTTGGGTTCGTCTGGATTCCAAACACTACAGCTGGCCACCAGTTTGCCCTTTAGCTTGACCTTCTTTACCAGGTCCAAGTCGTAGGGCGCCAAAGGGGCGGAGTAGGGGGGTTCCAGCTTAACAGCTGCTGCAGATTTCTGATTCTGTTCGGCAAGCAGCTGAGAGGACTCGCTGTGTTGTTGTGGAAGTGGAGGTGTTTCACTCTCATTAGCATCACCATCGCCACCGGCATTTGCTAAATTTAGCATTTTGCTTTATACTTGTGCCAATTTCTCGTCCAACTTGTTTACTTTCATTCATGACATTTGCATTGGTGTGTGTATGTGTGAATGTTACAATGTGCGTGCGTTGCTGGCTGGCAGACTTTTCGGGTCGCGTTGGCCAAAATCATAAAATCACTGCGAGGTCAAATCGAATCTGGAGCGAAAATCATTAAAGTTTGCCACATGCAATCACTGAATTATTGGTCTCTACACCCTACACTATAGTTACTAGCAATATATTACACAATTAATTGCATTGCACTGACTGCGGTGCACACAACAAAAAATAACGGCATCACAGAAAGTCCGCGGCAAAATGCGACCCCAGCCGTCGAGAAACGCGAATATAAACATAATAACCAGAGTGACCGCAGGTCGAAATGCAAGTTATTCCCAAATAAATACTATATCCCTAGATCGCACTGAGAAAAATATCGATGTGCGTAATAGAAAAATATAACGATATATCTAAATCGATATGTCTCCACCAATGTACCTTTCATCCAATTAGCTTATGTACATTAATGGGAATAAATTAAATAAAATCGTGATTTTATTTGTTGTGATATTATTTAACAAATGTTCGATGACACTTAAAAAGACACTCTGACGATGAATATTGTAAGAAGTAGCTTACAGATGATTTCTATGCAAGGGTAACCAGATGACAATCATTGGTATTTCTCAGAGACGTATACTTTTTAAGACCTATATTTTGTAAATATCTGCATGTGGTCACACTTTGACATAGCTTTAAGCTCTTTAGTTTAGAAACAAAGTCTGGATCAGAAAGAGAGATTATTTATTCAAGATTACATGAATTTGTCATGTTTTTTTGGCCAAATAAATACTTTTTTACTCATTTAAATATGAATAAATTATGTTAATCACCCGACCAATTCCCAAGTGGATAAAGTAAACACGAAAATTCAAGAAAAATAACAACTTGTATTTTGTACGGATTAAAACATAAACAACACAATACGCAATTATTTAGCTAAACAAAACATCATCGAGGTTTTGTCACTTTCATTTGGTGAAACAACAAATTTGTAATATGTATATGGAATAATAATACAGCAATATGTTTAATATGTACTCTTATTAAGGGGCTAAATTATGAATTTAAAAGAGTTGAAATTTGACATAGAATTTATAATAGAAACGAGCGTAATTTTAGGGATTTTGGATTCTGGCCATCGCCCCCCAAGCAACAATACTATGTAATTTATTTCCTGTTGTAGTTCTTGTGGACTTCGGGCGAGATGTTATAGACGAACTGCAAGATCTCCTGGATAACAGGTTCTTTGCGAGTCTTGATGGCGCCTTCCATATCAGCAAGCTTAACGCGAGTGTCGGCATCGATTTTCGCTGCAACTCCTTCGCGGCTGCCCATGTGCTAAGAGGTGGCGAAGGGGAGGGAACAAGAGTGTTGCAATTGAACTTGCACTCGAAAAAATGTACATCAACTAACCTTGGCCTCGAATTCTTTGAAGGAGCGTTCACGTTCCTGACGGAATTTCTCAATTTCCTCAGTGGCCTCATCCTTGGCCTGCTTCAATCTCCTTGCCTTGCCTGCCAATGGAAGATGCATAGAAAATTCATTGTATCAATATTTACACTCGCGAAACACGCAGTCATGTGACTGCTCAACGCGCGTAACGTCGATGGTGAAAAAACGTAAGTTTCTGTATCTCTCCAATTGGACGATTATTCTGCTTGGTTTTTTTTATGTGTTTTGCTTACGTTTGCGGGCCTCGGCAACCTTCTCTGCTGCCTTCTTCTCGGCAGCAAGCAATTGCTGAATTCCCTGCGTTTGGCTAGCCATATTAAAATATACTTTTTTAATTAAAATGTGTTTTTTCGTCGATCGCTTCGGCCGTGGTATCAATGCAAGTTGAAAAAAGCAAGTGACGACTTCGACGACGACTGACTTAACACAAACGACGTGAAAAATGTCATATGACGAAGTCACACACACGCATACATACCCAATTAGCCCGCATATCGAAATTTATCGAATGTTAACTAGAGTTGACAGACACAAAAACTATTGACTGAACCTAACATATGCTATCCGAATCTGCTCCACCCGATGACAGCAAAGTCATCGAGCTAACAGAAAATTTAAAATAACTTGGCGCTTTATTGAGTTTTGTCTATTTATCGACCTATCGAACGGCCACCACAAAATTTCCAGTGCGCTTATGGTTAGTTTGTTGAGAGAAACTTATTTATTTGTGTGGTTAAAACGTTAGTTATAGCGTTAATAACAGTTTAAATAAACTTAACTAATGCAATCTTGACCTAATAATGCATATTTGGTGATATTGAAAACAGCTGTGTCCTGTTAAAATATTGTTTGGCTATGTTAACAGTTGCAATTGCATAGAAACCGGTTATCAACTTCCGGATTAAATTAAAGAAATTTCTCGCATTTGGTCGCAAATAAATTTTTACAACTTTAATTATCAATTAAACATGATTGAAAACAATTAGAACTATTTGCGTATTTATTGACTTTAACAGCAATTTGCCGCACCGGCTGTTAATAACATTCAAGAAAACTGTTAACGCGTTGCCGCTGTTGTTGCCGTATTCTCGCTTGACAGCAATGTGTGTGTTATTTGGATGCCAAAAACATATATAGTAAAAATTCGAACTAGTTGTGTAGACACATATATAGAAAAGATCAAGCATGGAAAAGTTAAGCAAAGGCAAACGAGTGGCCCGCGAGGAGAAACAGCGCGATCAAAAGGTCGAAGATGTGGTAAGTCATCGAGATGTCCAAAATGTTCCAATGCCAAACGCGTCGCCATCAATCAAATTAATAATAATAATGCATTTCTCGTTGCCAGGTGCTCAAATCATTGGATGAGTTCAGCACAGCTGAAGACAAATTGAAGGCGCTGATTCAGCGGCACTTGGAGAGCGAAAAAAACGTTGGCCGGCTGACGACGGAAATGCGCGCGATGCAACGCCACATGGAGAGTCAGCAGCGGGAGAAGGAGAACGTGCAGCGGGAGCTGAACAAGAGTGTGCTGATGCGCGACAAACTGCAGGAGGTGTGTCGCGAGCAGCAGCGCATCCTCAAGTCGGTGAAGAACGAAAGCATGCTGCAAATCAAGGTGGAGGAGGAGCGTCGCAAGGAGAGTCAGGCAAAGTTCCAGGTTTCACTGACCGAGGTGCAGAAATCGCTGACCAAGAACAACGAGGAGAACATCAAGCTGCGCGATTACAACATCGAAATGACCAGAAAGTAAGAATCTACGCACATCACACCGCCAGCGCCATTGGCGCGGCGGCGTGTCCAATCTATTTATAGACGCGCCACTGCATGCCCCACAAACACTTCGACAGCGGCATCGACATCGAGCATATGTTCACATGCGATTTACTTTTAGGTTAAAAATGCTGGCGGAACAGTATCAGGCGCGCGAGAAGCACCTGGAGAAGCTCAACGAGCAGGTGCATCTCGAGTCGCAGCTGCACCAGGCGAAGCTCAACAAGGCTCAGGTGGAGGCAGCCATGGACAAGGAGATACTCACCAAGTAAACTCGATATATTCAACTGCCAATTCCATTTAATTGTTGTTTACCATTTGCGCACAGAGAAAACCAAATTGGAATGGAGAAGCTGCTGCAGGCGCAGCGCGCCATCAAGGACTTAACGGAGCGCGAGCAACAGCTCAAGGAGCAGTTGAACATCTACACGGCCAAGTACGACGACTTCCAGCAATCGCTGCAGAAGTCCAACGAAGTCTTCGGCAGCTACAAAATCGAGCTGGAGAAGATGTCGAAGCACACGAAGAAGATCGAGAAGGAGGCGCTGGGTTGGCGGCAGAAGTACGAAAAGGCCAATGCCATGGTCATTGAACTGGCCACCGAGAAACAGCAGCGGGATCAGCTATCGGAGCGTCTGCAGAAGCAAGTGGAGCAGCTGCAGAAGCTGCTGCGTGCACTGCAGCTGGAGCGCACCACGTTGCATCAGACGCTGCGCGAGCAGAACATTGAGATACCCGCCATGCCGCAACTGCCGCCGGAACCAACGCCCATCAAGATCGCGCCCGTTAATGCCGACAATGCCAAAATGGAGCTGATGACGCGCAACTGCGCGGAACTGAAGCAGACGCTGGCCAATCTGCAGAACCAAATGAAACTGCTGACCACGAATGATGCCAAAATCGCCGCCGCCGAGGCGGAGAAGTGTCGCCAGGCCGAGGAGCAGCAGCGCGCCAACAATGCCAAGAAGAACAACAAAAAGAAGGCCAAGTCGAAGGCAAAGGCTGCGGCAGCAGCAGCTGCAGCGGCGGCCTCCACGGAAGCCGCTGCTGTAGCCGAAGCCGGCACAGAGTCCCACAAAGCGGAGCAACAGCAGCCCAACGAGGAGGAGGAGGAGGAGTCGGCAGTGGAGAGTGTGTCGGAATCCGCATCGGAGACTGTTGTCGTTGTTGCTACTGCGGCTGATGCAGAGACTGCTAATGAAACGAAAGTGCCTGATTTAATTGACTCGAAGGCGGCTTAGAGGCGTCTCCACGCCCACTTAATGCCATCGCCGCCATCCTCAACTCTCGATGCCCCTCGACTGTTTTTGTATGTGTAAAATTCATGTCCACATGTCTCGCCCACCAAATTTCCTTCATATTTGTGCATTTTTTGTTTTAGTAATTTTTAATAAGTGTATTTGAAAATGAAAAAATATTTGAAATTCACGAGAATCACAAATCATAAATTGTACTACATATTTATTTATTACATTTTGTAAAAACGAAGTTAATCATATTTATTAATACGCTGTTCATACGCTGATGTCAAACAACTATGATTAAAACGTTTTCCTACAAATATCGAAATATATCTCTTATCTCTTGAATGTGCGCGATTCTGTTTTGCGTTTTCTACGTTGTTTCATTGCAAATTCTCCCACTTATCTTGCATCCATCTAGTTCTCATAATATTTGAAAATTGTGATCATATAGTACAATTTGCTTTCCTTAAAAGGAATTTGTGATGTATTTCAAGTATTCTACTACTTGGGTTCCTTTCTTTGTATCAAAATTAAAATGAGAGAGGGAATAAAATTACAAAATCAAATTAAGTTGACAAAATTAAATATTAGAATAGTCCATTTCAGTTTGAACTCATAAACTGCTAACGAACTTGAAATCGACTATAAAGAAATTAATTTTCTCGGCCTCAGGTATTTACATTTCCTTTGAGAGGTAAACGAATCTGTTTATTATTAGATCCCTTTAGTGGCCACGAGAATCAGAATGTTAATGGAATGCCGCATGCAGGGGCAACTGTAAAACTCAAACTTTTCACTTGCCGCAAGCAATTAAGTTCACAATTTGTTTAACAAAATAGTTTTTATTATAGTTGCTTCCATTATTGCTGCTGTTGCTGTTGTTGTCTTTGCTGCCTTTCTTCTGACTGCACAACTTTGGCAAGAAAGTTGTTAATGCTCATACCCTGTGCACACAAATTCCCACATCGACTAGCACGAGGGGTAATCTACCATTTCGGGGAGTAAACATATATTTATTTAGGCTTAAATCCAGAGTAGGTCTTCAATTGCCTGTTGATAATCAAGGATCATCGCCGACTCGTTTATATATATAACATAATTATATGATATGTATATATGTAATTTATTGCAATTGAAACATTGAAAATAACTGCATTTGTTCTTTAAACTTGCTTGACCTAGAACACTTTTTACAGGGTATAGTCTAGTCGGTATTCTGTATTGATCGCTACTTTGTTGTTTGTTTTAGTCGCGTGTTCTTGTGAGAGCTGCCATCTTGGCACTCGTCTGGGCGGCCACCTCGCATAATAGAACTGCAAATTGGCAACGAGGACGTCAACGGCGACGGCGACGTCAGCGTCGAAGTCGCAGCTAGCGTTGTCGTTGACGTTGGCTGAGCTGGTGCCACAATGTCTGCCATGGCATGCAACACATTGCAACGAGTGTTGTTGGGGCTTGAGTCTTGAGGCACGAGTCGTGAGGCATGCGGCATGAGGCACGATGCCAGTGCAGCGCTTCATGGCCATTATAATCGCGCCGTAATTATTTGCGGCACGCAGCTGTCATTTTAGTCAGCCGGCCACATTTTGATATGAATTATTCAGGCGCATGCAACGTATGCGTAGTGTTAAGTTGACCCTCACACACACACACACACACAGTCGCACACACAAGCGAGCGAGGTTAATCTCTGGCATTTTAAATAAAGCTATTTAAGTGCGCCACTAAAATAATTACAGAAATTAATTTAAATTGCATAAAGCGGCCGAGCGGTCGAGCTGAAGGAAACAACCCCCCAGTGTCCCCTCTCCTTCGCTCGCCCCTCTCAGGGAGCTGGGTGTGAAATATGCCAGCCGCAGCCGCATAGGCGACACATGTGCATATTTCACACCCACACACACACATATGCGACTGTTATTTAGCAGATGTGTGCACATTTCGCAGGCAATGAGCTTTTGAACATTTAATGAGTTAATACGCTAAATTTGAAAGCCGCGCAAGCGTGTGCCAAGTGGCCTGGCCGACTGTTTCCTGCCCACAAGTTGCCCATTTGAAGCTTGAAAAATGTAAACGCTAAAAAACACAACAACAACACGAGCCAAGCACACACACACATACACACACGCACACTAAGCACTTGCCATTTGGCTGTAAAATGTCCGTCCCGTTGTTGGTGAAAAGTGTGGCAATGCTCGATACTCAACAATCTGTGGATGCGGGGGCGGGTGCGTGGGCTGCTTGCTCATCCTAAGCTCTTCTGGGTATAATTTCTCAAACTAACAGCGAAAGTTAACAGCGACGTCGGCTGCGACGCTAACAGCCCAGCATGGACCCACGGCCCAACATATGCCTGTGAGACAGAGAGAGCATCACCAGAAACCGAACCGAGATGCGATGAGATGAGATGAGATGAGATGAGATGAGCAAGAACCAAGACTCTTAGTTTTCCTTTTTTTTTTTTTTTGGTGCTGCCAGACTGTTTGACTCGCAACCTGAGCCGTGTTCCGTACTTGTGCAGGTGTGAGTGAAATGATTGCGCACAGTGGAATTAACCTACTTTGTTCTGTATATTGTTATTTCGTCAATTTTAAATCTGCTATAATATAAGAGTAATAAGTTGAACATCCTTCTACTTGCACATTGTTGGTTAATTATGTTTCAGCTGTCCCACTGTAAGCGCGGGTGCCATCGCACCAACACCTCTCTCACTGCCAAGCTGCCTCTCCGCCATTTGACACTTTCTCTCTCTCTCTCTCTCTCTCTTCATCTCTATGTGTGCGCTCGTGTGGTCTCTCATGCGTTTTGGCTTTCGCCGTAAGAAAGCCCCCGCCGCTGTCAGCGCGTCGCGGCGAAAGCATAATAACGTGAAGCTGTCGCGTCTGCCTCTGCCTCTGTCGCAGTCTCAGCTGTCAGGCGTCAGGCAAAGCTAAAGCTGTGCTTAGTCAAATTTCTGTAATGTTGTCGGTCTTCTGCTGTTGTTGTTGTAACCATTGTCGTTGTCGGTTGCCATTGCTGCCGCTGCCGACACGAACACGAGCCCGAATACGAACCGAAGTCGAGGCGACGCTAGCGTCGCTGTCAGCTAACAGTCGGACCGCTGTCGCGTTCGCCGCTGCTGCAGGGAGCGTAGCCTGTAATCAGTTGTGTATAGGACACTCGCGTGTGCGCGTCGATTGGTTCATTGGGTAAGGGCAATGGAATCTGGACTGACGCTTGGCGGCAACGCTGCGCGGTTTTCTTCCTGACTTTTATTTATGGCATGCTGCTGCTGATTTTGCTCTCGCTGTCGCCCCGTCAAATTGTTGATTGTTGTTGTTGCTCTTGCTGTTGCCAGTTTGCAAAATTTTTATTTTTATAAACGAGCATAGACAAAAAAAAAATTCCCAGCTACAGCTGCTAACACTGCTGCTGCCGCTGCTGAGACTGCTCTGCTGGCGTCGCAGCTGCGGCGGCTGTCGACTGCGCTGCCGCTGTGTCCGAGATAAAGGATATGCCCGGATCTAAAAGATACACTTTTTTTTTGTAACTTGTGCAGGCTGCTTGCTTGCTTGGCTTTTTCCTTTGTCGCTCCGTTTGCGAGCGAATTTAAACGACAACAGCAGCAACAACAAGAACGGCAACAACAGCGATAGCTACAACAACGAGCTAACGAAAAATTACAATGTGTGTGTGTGCGTGCGTGCGGGTTGAAGAAAGTAAGGTGAAGTGAGTGACAAGTTGGCAAAAAAAAGAACCGAAAATGGAACAAAAAATGTGCGCAACTATGCAAATAAATTAATAAGCCAAAGTCATTACCAAATTAAAACGAGACACGCGAAAGCCAGCATACAAAATACAAACAGAAGGCAAAAAGAGTAAAGTAAAGGCAAGGCTCAAGTCAAGTCAAGTCAAGTGCGTTCAAGAGCTTCAGCCGAAGGAGCTACTGGCATGCTAAGAGCAAGAGAGAAAGGGTTAACTCGTCCGTTGTTCTCGTCGTCGCCGTCGCAGTCGCAGTCGCCGTCAAAGGCATCGAAGGTAAATATATGCATAGCAGAGGCAAAGCAAACAAACTAACCTATAAAGTAAACAATAGCGTAACGCTACAAATGCAAATTTATCACCTGCACACTCATACACTCAAACACACACACTCACACACTCGCCAACTATAAACAACAACTCATTTAAGCGACGCCAGGCGCCATAAAAAGCACACACACACTTACACACTAAACTCAAAACGAGCTGAGAAAATGTAGAAGAATACACAAACTAAAGCAGAAAGCGAAAGCGAAGCAGACTCACAAAGCGGAGTGCAGAACAGAGCGCAAAAGGGAGTAAACCATAACAGCAAGGCAAACACAAAACTCATGCTGAAAACTAACTACACATTTGTATAAAATTGTAATCGCATGCGATTTATTTAACTAGACGCCAATTTCTCACACACATACATACACACACGCACACGGATACGCATACGCATACGCAGGAACACGCGCAAATTCACCTGCCGCGCACAGTAGGCCTTAAAAGTTCTGTCTACAAATGATTGCTGCGAACATTTGAAAGCACATCATACTTGTTATTACTTGGTAATTTCTGTAAGCGATGAATGCATAATAACGAATGAATAATTTACAACTATGAGTGCTGTCAATAATTGCGACTTCCAGCTGGGAACTTTATCAACTGGTTTCAAGTGAAAAAATTACAGCCTTGCCGTGTAATTTTAATAATTAATATATTGTCCAATAGCCTGGCCTACTTTCCCAACTTGCTAGCTCTATATAGTCTCCTCCCAGAGAACCAAACTTATTACTTTCACTTTCTGTTCCTCACGCTCTCTCTGCTGCGTACACTAATAGAGCAATGAGGAGGAAATGATACGTAAGGAATGTTTTCTCATTTTTGGCTTGGCACAGAATGACTTTTAATAGCAAAAGGCTCAAAGGGGCCATACATAATATTAGTTTCCAAACTACCCTAAATTGTAGACAAGAGTTGTCGCAGACTGTGTAATAAATACAACTTATAATTGCATATGTTGGGCCCCCATAAAATAATCCGCTTTGCCCTCGTCCTCTACTGACTTCCACATGATTGCTTAGATCAGTAATAACAAGTGAAGGAGCTGCAACAATGGAAAGCAAATAGCACTTTGTTATTATACACTCGAGATATCGTGCAAGAAAACCATTCGCATTTCGATGCCGATTCGGATTAACATATTAATTTCGAAGCTAGAGCCCAATTTAAGTGAATGAGATGTGAGCGACAACTTTGTTAGCTATAATTAAATCGAAACTATTTTTAGCTAATTCCTAGGAAAATCCCATTGCCAAACAAACTGTCAACATTGCAGAAACTGACGCATTATTTCAATACAAAGTGTTTTTAAAACCGTTGCATTCAAACTGAGAAAAAGTTACGATTGAAATAATAATAATAAGTTTCATCACATTTTTCAAATGTCTTAAATTAATAACGCCCAATTTGAAAAAGTCGTTAAATGCAAGTAACAGCTAAACTCGACCCCTATAAGTATGCTTCAAATTTTCACGTTTTCGTCTGCAAAATGTCCTTCGTCCTTCCCAAATGGTTCTAGCCAGCTTTTATTAAGCCTCGCTTAAATCTGCGACTTTCTTATTTTGTTATTTTCTTTTCAAACTTGTCGACTGTTTAACGTGTCTTTTACTGCATAGTGAACTGCAATTAAATGTTTAATAGGCGTGTTATCAAATTGCATTTAAGTGTGTCCCAATTTTCAAATTTAAAACGTTTTTAAAATAACGCTTGGCAAATGTTATGCGAACTTCCTTTTGCTCTGTGCTGTTTCCCCTGAAGCTGTGCGTCAGTTATGGTTTGAAGCTGCGTCGCAAATCTCTTCTAAACTTTTGGCACTAACTTTAAACTAAACTCGGCAAGTAGTTTAAGCAGAGTATCAAGTGCAGGAGCGCCGTGGAGAGTAGAGCGATTAAATGGGATAGCTGAACATGAAAGCGATACTCGTTGCAAATGTATCACCACAATAAAACGTTGAGTGCCCCGTGCCACAAGCCCAAACCGCATGCCTCATGCAACGTGCCCCAGAGGGCGCTTTCAGTGAATTCGAGGGTCCTTCAGGTGCACTGCAATTCATTAAATAATGTGTGAGTAAAACGTTCAGTGTCATGTATTTATATAATGCTTGACGTTATTTGCCCGGCTGTATTTTAAGTGTTGCCAACTAACTGCAACAATAAAAGCAACAGCAACAACGTCGCCACGTCGCGAACTTGGCCTACGATGATGGTGTGGCACAAAGGATGCGGCGGCAACATGGAAAAAACACTTAGCGCAAAACTAAGCGACGATTGTTGTTGTTGTTGCTGTTGTTGCTGCTGTGGCCGTTTGTTGTTTTGTGTGACGTTTAAAAATAGCATCAAGGTGCGCTCTAGTTTCATTCACACACACACAGAGACACACATGCACATGCGCCTACGCCCACACAAAAGCGTTGGCTCTTGTGCAAAGTGGGCGAACACCCCCAACGAGAAAACAAAAGCAAAGCAACAAAAAAAAGTGCAAATAGAAAATGTTAAAAATAAACCGATCTGAGCAACGCAACTCAATTGAACGCATTTCGCCATTGCGGACTGGAAGTCAATCAAGGCAGGGTAAAATCTAATCAAAGTCCCTAATCAAATTATGCTCGTTCAATTATATGCACTTTCAATGCGATTAAATTTCCCCCGGCTCGTGTTGCCGCCGCCCTATTGTCCGCTCCGTTCCATTCCGTCCCCTTTGTTTGAGTGCGAAGTGACAAATTTAGTTTCGGGGGAGTGCTGTGAGTGAGCTTTTATAGCCTGGTCAAATATTTGTTACCTGAACGACGCAGCACGCAACCCGGCAGCAGGCGTGAAATGATTCAGCCCGCTTCCACAAATTGCCTAATCACTTTAGGTGTTGCCTTTCCTGGCTATCAAAATACCCAGTTAATTACCTACTCGTGCAAAGATAGTCGATACACCTGTGCCTGTGCCTGCTGCACATTTGTCCACTTTAGAAGTCAAAGCTGTTGATGATTTCAACTCTGTCATTTCAAATTAATTCACGTGTTTGTGCAGATTGCATAGTTTATAGTTTTGTGCAAATGATTTGCACTTTAGAAGAACCTCAATTAGTTGTTCTTGGTTTACTCAAATGATTTGTAGTTTAGAAGAACCTAAATTAGTTGTTCTGGCGTTACTTAAATGATTTGTAGTTTAGAAGAACCAAAATTAGCAGATCGTGTTTTACTTAAATGATTTGAAGCTTAGAAGAACCTAAATTAGTTGTGCTGCAATCTTGTTCGTTTATTGTGCAGCGCATTTGATTTATACTCTATATAAATTATTCATTTGCAGCACAACGTTAACGTGAAGTTAGCTTTATTGTAATTACGTTTTAATGTAGCAGCTACTACTAAGTTTGGCTGCGAATAAGCAAATAAATTTGTGTGCGAAAATAAAGCTAAACATTATTCTGAAATTAAACAATAATTACTTAAGTGCACTTTGAAATTGGGCATAAATAAAAGTATTGAAATGAGTGCGCAATAAAGTATGATTTAAATGCGATGACATGATAATAAAAATACGATTTATTGTCAGGAATATATGAAATTATGTTCAAAGCAAAGTTGATATGCTTTTTAATAACGAAATATGGTTTTTGGAGCACATTAAAACTGAAATAAAGCAGAATTTTGCGAATTTGCATTGTTAGTTGTAATTGATGCAGTGCACTCGAGCAGGCTTAATCATTATAAACAAATTTATAGATCATTATTTGGCCGACATCAACATTTTACGATTGGCACAATATTGTCGCATTGTTGGTCAACTTATTAAACACAAATGGGCCACGAAGCAGACACAGAACAAAGATGCTCCCAAACGAGTGTGGGACGCAGATGTGTCTATAAAGCACACAAAACTCACACACACACACACACACACAGAAGCCAAAGTACACATTTTTATGCGAACTTCCGTTCGTTGGTTTTATGGCCAGCTGATGAATGCAAAGTTGTGCAAAGTTTTTGCTCTGCGAACGCAATACGCATACGCCATGTGTTGTAACGACGACGACGACGACAAATGTGAAGAATGGCAATATGTAACGCTGGCAGACATTTGGGCACGCCGTCGACCTTGATGCCCAAGATTTGGTAACAGTTTTTAATTGCCGCGTATTATGGAGGCGGCACGAGCAACTCAAAGTTGGATTTGCGGGCAGCACATGCTGCCGACATGCAATTAACAAGGCAGCCATCGACGCGCAAGTTGAGAGCGCGAAAAAGCCAGCTGGCAATGTGGCAACGCCGCACACACGCACACATAGTGAGACGAGTGGTGCTTACAAGCATTAATTACTGTGTCGGGACTGGCCAAGTACAAGTAAGGGCAGGCACGAAAAAAAGTGTAGCATACTTTTTCGCGCAGCGCAAAATGCTCGTTCTCTTTCTCGTACTTTTTGTATGAGTTGCGCCTTGAATGTTTCCTTTTTTATTGCCATTGTTCTTGTTGCCGCTGCTGCTTATTTTTAGCTGAAAAAGTTTTGCACAATTTTTTATTGCCGCGCCTTGACGTCTCCCGCGCTCTTATTGCTGTTGCTCAACAACAGTGAAAGCCATAAAAATTGCCGAAAAATAATAAAACGCATGTTGAGCATTAATGCCAGTTAATATTGTAGTACATATCTGCATGATATGTTCATTAGATGTGCTTGTGTGTTTGCAGACCAATAAGCCAGGCTCCTTGATTTGCTCACATGGCTCCTTCATGCCACACTAGCCAAGTCACATCAAGAGCCAGCCACTTGAGGCAATCCAAAGCCAAAGCGAAAGCCAGAGACTTGAATTGAGTGAAACGGCAATCAGTTCCATGATACGCAACAACAACTGCCAAATGTCAAGTTATTTCGAAAGGATGCCAGTCCTGGACTGTGTGTGTGTGTGTGTGCTTTAAGTGAGTGTGCGAGACCGGAAAGTTGTTACATGCAACTGTATCGCAGCTGTGCTGAAGTGGCCTCCTGCTGCCGGTAACCAATCAAGTGCTTGCTGCAGTCTTTCGGCAATTGTTTTCATTAATTTCACTAAAAATGCAATCAAGAAATTAAAGCAAAACACTTTCCAAGTCAATGTCGGAGAATATGCAAACGGCGCACAAAGGCAAGCCTGCGAGCCAAAAAACTTGGCGCTTGCATTTCCGCTGCGAAAGTTTTTAGAGACTCCCACCAAATGAAACTGACTTTGACTCCCACAAAGTTGCTTGGCGCTGGCCAAGCGGCTAAAAACTGACTTCATTGTCGGCCAGCCAAGCCAGCAAACTGCCAAAATAGTTGTAAGCAACGCTAGATTCTACTGCTGCTACAACTGTGCGAAATGCTCAACAATAAAACGCCATTGATCGTCGCGTCGTCCCGCCGGCGACGCACACAAACACAGAGACGCCACCCGCTAGTTTTTATGAGGCGAGCACTTCCGGTTCGACGATATGCGCCAAGTTTTAGACAATAATTTTCTTTATCGGCCAACAAAGCAAAAGGCGAAACGCAAATGCTTAGCAATTGTTTGTGGTCGAGTGTGCGAGGGTCGCAGGGGGTGAAGCGTATATTTTTGGGGCCACACTACAGTCGCTAACAATAATTTTCGGCCACCACCACAGAACTGCTGAGCGACTGGACACAACAACGATTTTTTGTTGCCCGAATCACTTTAATTTATGAGCTGGCTTAATTTATTTCCGTCGCCAGCCGCTAACAAAAAAATGAACTTTTGCGACGCTGAATTGATGAATAATTGCCAGTAAATCTGCAAGCTAGTTTTCCAAATGTAGTTCAACTTGCTTTTTGTGTTTTTGGATGTGCTAATTATGTGGAGTCCTAAATAATACACAATGTGTCTAAATATATTTTGGGGCTGAAGCTGAGGCTTGTGGCATGGAATTTGAAATTGATTTGCTATGACTGTGATTTTGTGGTGAATTTGCCACAACATTTCGCTGCAGCCATGTAGAAATTTCATTAATTAAATGCACTGATTGCCAAATAATTAGCTGAGGAAATCAACCGTGAATTTAGCTTTGTTTGCAGTGCTGCAAAACTTTTCAGGAATGGAGTTGAAATTGAAAACTAAATAATCAATAGACACACTTCATGTCAATAATAATATTTATTCACTCTCTTCTATATCTGTTACTATACGCAAACAAACAAATAGCATCGTAAAGATATTAATTGTTAAATTCGTATGAGCATAAGAAGCAAGTTTTCTTATTTTACTTGAATAAGTTGCATCTTGAATAGAAACTTTTAATCAGTCTGTATGTTTTTGTCTTGCTTTCTCTACATATTTTCAATATTAAAGTTTATTTAGATATTTTCCTAACCGATTCTCAGTTTTGTCACATTTCAACTAGCAATTCATCAGTTATTACATATTTTTACTTGAATAAGTTGCTTCTCGAATAGAATCTTTTAATCAGTCTGTATGTTTTTGTCTTCCCTTCTCTACATATTTTTCAAGGTATATGTTTTTTTAACAATTTCCTAACTGACTCAGTTCTGTTGCATTTAAATCAGCAATTCTTCAGTTCTTCACTTCAACTGCCTGCAAAATCATACTTCAACAACTGCGAGACCTTTAAACAGTAAAATAAATATATATATTTGTTTCCCTTTTCCACATATTGTTGCTTGGAGAGTTCGCCATTTCAGAGTCAGAGTCGGGCTGAAGTTTTGGTTGGTAAGCTGCTCTTATGCTTATTATAGTAACAACTAGGTGGGGCAGCAATTAACTTAGCCGAATTCCGTGTGCATGTCGGAAATCATTTGGCACTGGAGGTGGCAACGTGATTAAGGACGATGCGTGAATCACGCACGAGCTGTAAATAGACAGATAAGTGAATTAAGTGCAATATTCGAAGTACAAATGCGGCAGGATCATCGCGAATCCTTAGCCTTAATAATCGCATGTTTGTGCCGTCGCCAAGGGCAGGACTGGGTATCGTTTGTTGATTTAAGATTGCGGATACGAACGGCGGGAATTCGTTGATTGTGGCTGCTTGTTTGGTTGCCCAAATGGCTGTCGGGCACCATGTTTAGCTAAAAAATTATTGCAAATGGTGTCGCCTGGCAGCAAGCAAGGACACGCTCTCGCCAGGATGCGAAACTACAGCGACAACGCAAAAAATGCTGCTGCTTGCTCTGGGGAGTAATTTGTTATTGTTTCTTGGCTTATCTTAAAGCTCCGCTGGGGCAAACGCGCTGCGTGCATGCCAGCTCGCAGAGTGTGCTCTTGAATTATCTCCGCTTGCCCCACTCACAACCCTGCGCCACCCCCTTCCTCCGTTTTTCATTAGCAAGCGAACAGAGCAACTAGCCGAGTGACAAACTAACAGTGAAAGTGAAAGGAAAGAGAGAGAGAGAGTTTTCCATCAACACTTTCAGCCTGATTTCCCCAGCGATTATGCTTTAATGTTACAACTCAAATTTGAAGTCCATGCTGTGACATTGCGTATACGCATCGTTAGGCAATTTCCCAACTGGCGCTCGCTGACCGTGTGCTCGTTTGCCGCCCGTTTTGTATAATTGAATATAAACTATTCAATTCAGCAGCACGCTCACCTTTTTCGACAGCCCAACTTATCATAACTAATGGCTTCCGTTGTGCCCCACAGGCCGAGCGAGCGAACCATCTTCAGGCCGGGCGTATCAGCTGGCGACGGGCCAACTTAGTTGCAGAACTTGCTGGCCAATTCTTTTGGCACATCCACAGACTTTAATTATGCGTCACGCTGTCACAGAACGTATATAGTATGAATTGAATGTGTGCGGATTTAAATTCCAGTCCATTGATATGCAGTCGAAAAAGTCAACAAAAAAGGCGCATAAATTAAATATGTATATGCTGATTGATTTCCGCGCAAACAAATTGCTGAAAAGTGATTAATGCACGAGCTCGAAGTTACAGCTGGAAATAGATCATGGCGGATTATATCGCGACTATTAAAGTGGATTTATTAGGGTCTATTGTGCCACCAGAAATTGCGAAACTCATTGGCAGTAAAAACCAAATGACTGCACATTCACTGGCATAAATTCCATAAATAAACTTTAATTGAGGCGATTCAAGGTTTAAATTCCGTTTAAAGTGCCATTTTAATTAACAATTTCCCACTTGCCATATTTACATTTAAATATTATATTTTTTAGCGAATGTCAATTGCTTTTTTAAAATTAAACTATACATTCGCCTTCCAACGTTGTTGAGTGAGTTCCCCTTGTTTTTGGGCAACAAACTGCAGCTTGTTGCTGGCTTTATTTATGTTCGCTTCAATTACATTGCTCAAATGGCCGCATAATTCAATTACCCGCAAAGGCTGCGACTATCTGCTCTATATATGCACTATATATATACTCGTATGTGTGTGTGCGCAGCTGCAACCAGAGACTGTCGACTGATGCTGATGCCGTTGTTGAAGTGTAAATCAATTAACGTTTATCTCTCCACTAATTATGCGCGCATGCATCGCTGCTGCCATTATGGTCGTATCAACTGCAAGCATAAATCCCCCATAGGCAGTTGTCGGCAGGCACAGGAAGCACTTGCCACAAAGCGATGTCCTGCAGTAGAGACACTTGCAGATGCCAACAGCAAATACCCCTTACACTCGCTACTTCATCACAACATACCTGCTTTAATAGGAACAACACATCTTTTTCTTTAATACAGTTTCAACAATATAGTTGCCACACACTCAGAAGCAGCAGTGTTTTTACAACTTTGCGTTTTTGTAGAAGGATGAACTTGTATCCTCAAATTAGACAGCAGTATCGGCAAACACCATCCCTTCTTGGAGTGATATATATCTCTTTGCCTGGAGACACTTTTTGAGATCAATAGTCGCTGGATCGCCAAATCTGAAGAATAGGATTGCAACTTGTGGCACAGTGCATTATCTTGAAGCAAGAACGGTTTCTTCTTGCTTGTCATATGCTAACGTTTTCCTTAAGAGTAACGGCGATCACATCCTTGTTGGAGTGATATCTCTGTCCCCCTTGAGCCACTTTTTGAGATCTGAAGAATGCCAGTAGTCGCTGGAGAATATAGTAGGTAATTGGAACTTGTGGCACAGGGCACTATCTTGATGCAAGAGCGGTTTCTTCTTCCTCGTCATATGTGGATGTTTTTCCTTGGCAGTAACGACGATCACATCCTTATTGGAGAGATAGATATCGCTCTCTCCCTGGAGCCACTTTTTAAGCTCTGAAATAAGCCAATAGTCGCTTGGTGCCAACTCTGGAGAATAGAGTAGATAAATGGATCTTGTGGCACAATGATATATTGATCTTGATGAAAGAGCGTTTTCTTCTTTGCCAAATGCGGAAGTTTTTCCCTAATGCCTCGGTTCAGTCGATTCAGCAATGTTACTTCTTAGGCTCCCCTTCTATTTTATGCTTTTCAAGAGTATATCGCAGTAGCCTATCGTATAGAGCTCTCTCGTCGTCTGTGTCCATGTGCATTTTCAATTAGAGCGCAGATATTAGACAACTGCAGTCCGCAGCTGGCCCAGGCGAGGTCGCAAGGATTGTCGTGCAGATGCCTCGCATTGCGATTGCAATTTCCATTGACGACAAGTATTTCGCTCACATGTCGTCACGACATTCTCTGGTTCATTATTTGGCCGTTTCTCGTTGGCCACGTCTACAGAGTGCTTAGCCCGATTTGGCTTTTTTTATTTTTGCATTTCGCTGCGCCAACGCAAGCAACCACAACAACAACAACAACACAGTCAAGTGTCAGCCAATCTCGGCAAACAGATTGAAAAGTGTTGCAGTTCTTTGCCTTTTGTTTTACGCTGCAAGTCGTTTATCATCCGTCGCGCCGCAACTTGGCCAAGACCGCAAACGAGCGAACGCGAAAAAAAAATGCTGTCTATAATTGGCGTTGATTTATTGTCAGATGTGGGCGCACTTTTTTGAGATTTCTTATCGACCTTGTGGGCGTTGCTTTTTCTAGCTCTTGCCAAAAATTCAATTGTGTAATTGTGAGGCATGCAACGCGAAGCAAGTGTCCTCGCCGTTGCAAGCGAGTGGGCGAGTGAGCGAGTTTACTTCGCCATACTCAATTTAATAATGCACAGTTTCTACACAAATGCGGTTCACCTGCTGCGGTTGCGTGTGGCCGCTGTCAGTTGCCATTTAGTTAGATAGTTGCTGGTTAGTTGCTTGGCTGGCTAACAGTATATTGCCGTTCCAGCCAGCTGCCATTGTTGTGTGCCACTCCCCGGCGCTGGTGTCCGTGAAAGTGGCGTGAAAGCAGCGGGAAATGACAAAGACCAGGCGACATTGCCAATTGCACAGTGGGCCGCGAAAATCTATTTATAAGTTGCACTTTAAAAGCACACAAATAAAGCAGAAGTTTGTGGATAGAACTAGAAGGAATGAAGTATGCTAACGTATATAGAAAGTAGTATTATTTCACAAGAGATTTGTCGAGAATTGAATGTGTTTCTAAGACTAAGAAAGTGGTAGTAAAATCATCAGTTATTTAAGCCAAGAATTCACTTCTAGTTTAGTAAATATTTGTGGTGAATGTATTTTAAAAAGCAACCTGAAACATTTGCAGTATTTTCGCTATAATAATACTCAAGTTATTTGGCTTTCTTACTTATTAAATTATCAAGTGTTCGACACTTGTGTTGTTTTGAATTGTTGCAACTTAAGCTGAAATTCAAAGTGTCTAATTGAGGACTTGTGCTGTTGTCGCTGTCCACTCTTTTGTGACCCAGTTTGCAGTGCCGACTTTCAAGCTTGCATGCGATATAAATCTTTTGAGACAGCGTGCTAACGCGTTGCCTGCGAAGGTATCATCAACATGTCTGCACTCTCGTCACTGGCATTAGGCTTCGTCTTTGTCTTCGGCTGCGGCTCAGTTGCTTGAATCAAGGCGTCGGCGCTGAAGGACGAGGAGTCAGTGTGCTGTTTATAGCACTTTGGCAATTTCCAAGCTGATTATCCTGCACCGAGAACTACTTGCAAATGGCAGTTGTAATGAGAACTAATAACAACTAAATTAGGCTATGTATTACAATGCTATTGCCCCAGCAATTTAGTTGCTACAACCACTGTGTGTAGTTTAGGGAGCATGTGTGTTTAGTTGCTGCTGTGTGTGGGCTTGGCTTGCGTTTTTTGTTTAGCTTTTAGTCGAGTGGCAGCGTTGCATGTCTGCATGTCTGCATGCAAGCCTTGTCCTTTGTGCTGCTGCTGTGCAGCTGCCGTTGCTGTTGCTGTTGCTGATATTGTCGTTGCCATTTAGACTTGACATGCACACCATTCCAGCAGCGCAGCGTTTTCGTTTCCATTTCCATTTCTATTTCTATTTCCACTTCCACTGCCACTTGAATTTCCATATTTCCAGCTGTAGACCACACACAAACACAATTAGACAAATGAATAAACATAGAATACTTGGCATTGCTTCAGAGACGCAATTTGCATATGCCAACAGCCGGGAGCGGAGAGCCGGGAGCCAGAAGCCAGGAGCCGAGTGCCGCCATCGAAAGCCTGCCTTGAGTGGCCTTTAAGTCGTGCCGCACTTTAACTGGATTTGCAATGCGCAAACATTTGCTGGGACTTTGTCGCTTCTGCAATTGGCTAATAAAGATTTGCGCATTAAAACGTTTAAGCTTTGACCTGATTTAATATTTAATTAGCCGACTCTCCTGGCCTGCCATTGAATATTACGAACGCCGCGCTGGGCGTTCGTGTGCACACGTCGTATACGTAATATTTGACAAACATGTTACACACACACACTCGCACACACGCTCGCACAAAGGCACTGCCGCTGAAATAACAGCAGTCTCGACTGCATTTAAAAGTTAAATGTGCGCTTGGCATTCTCTACATCTCTCCTCCCCCCCTCCCCGCTGCACTCTCCTTGTGGCTTCCGCTCTTTAAGCGACATAAAAATGCTGTAAAATGCAGCTGCAGCTGCCTGCGATTTGTGCAAATTGAGTCGTGCAATTAGTTGGCTGCTCTCCCCTCTCATACACTTTCAACTGTTGCCAGAAACCGTCGGCGTTATGAGCCCCGTTTAATGGACTTGCTCTAGCCATAAGCTCTTTATGCTAATTGTATCACATTTAGCAACTAAATAAAAGGCGAGGCAGTTCAAAAATTGAATTGTGAGCGCTCTACACAATTTAATATTTGTAATTTTACGAATGAGATAGCAGCAAATAGACAGTAGTCGCCAGGAATAAGGAGAATATCTATTGGAAAATTATATTTCTAAGAATTATTTTGTTGTTATTATTAAGTTAAAGTAGTCAAGAAAACAGAACAATTGCTTTAAGTACAAATACGGGGTAATAATATTTAAATAATTTATATGTTTTATAGAATTGTAAGTTAAAGGACTAGTAGTCAAGAAAATGTTTTAGGCAAACAATACAACAATAGAATTAAATGGTATAATAATATTATTTTGCATATTAATCAAATCACAAGTTTGCAATTTACTCGAAGGTAAACTATTTAGTCGACAATTTTAATAATTGTATTTTTAAGAATAAGATTGCAGCAAATACACGATAATAATCATCTGACTCTGTTATGAGGTTTGGTCCATTTTACATTTTTTTCCATGTGTTGTTAAGGCACATTAATTTTAGTACAGGTTCTAAACTTAATAATAATAATAAAAAAAAAAGCAAATACACGATAGTTACTAAGAATAATGAGGATATCTATTGGAAAATTATATTTTTATATAATATTAAGTTAAAGAACTAGTAGTCTAGAAAATGTTTTAGGCAAATATTGCAGCAATAGAAATAAATGGTATAATAATATTATTTTGCATATTAATCAAATCACAAGTTTGTAATTTACTCGAAGGTAAACTATTTAGTCGTCAATTTTAATAATTGTATTTTTAAGAATAAGATTGCAGAAAATAGACAACAGTTTCTAAAAATAATGAGAATATCTGTTAGAAAATTATATTAACAAGAATTATTTTATTAAGTTCAAGGAAAAGTAGTCCAGAAAACAGAACAATAGCTTTAGCTAGCAATACAGAGTAATAATATTTTAATAATTTACATTTTTTATATAATAGTAAGTTAAAGGTCTATTAGTGTAGAAAATGTGTTAGGAAATTTAGTTTCAATAGAAATAAACGGTGTAATAATATTGTTTTGCATATTAAATTGTTGTGCTTAGCCGCATTGCGCTTTAGTTCAAATCTCTACTTTGTAAGTTTCTCGAAGGTAAACTATTTCATATAATATTAAGGTAAAGGACTAGTAGTGCAGAAAATGGTTTTAGTTTCAATAGAAATAAATGTTACAATAATATTATTTTGCATACTAATCAGTTGTGCTTAGCCGCATTGCGAATTGCTTCAAATCACAAGTTTGTAAGTAACTCGTAAGTAAACTATTAGTCGACTAGCTTCAGAGGCGCATTATTAATTTATGCAATTTGAAGTGAGCGAGCGAGGTATGCGAAAGTGCTTATCGATTCGATTACACACACATAAGATGTCCACTTTGGCTGATGAAAGTGGCCTGCGGCTTCTGGGCTGATGCATTTGGAAAGCGGCACGTCATGAGAGTCGTGGCATGGCATTGATGAATTATGTATTGGACGGGCTGCAGCTCATTTGAATTGCAGAAAAGCAAGAAAAGCACAAGTCAGGGTTAGGCAAATGGGCAATTGGCAAGAGTAACAACAACAACAACACTTAAATATTTATTTTTGATGCTTTGCACTGGAGTGAATTGCCAGGGCGAAAGGAAATTACCGAAGCAAATTGGAGAGCTGCGTGAAATATTTGCCTGGATTAAACTGTCAAAGCTATTTCCGGCGTAGCTGTGACCCACTTCCCCTCCCCGCCCAAAAAAACCCCGCACAATCTGCTGGATTTATCAATTTCAGCTGAAAAATAGCCCTGACTTCGGAAATGGAACGCGCTGTCTACCGTTTGATAGCTCAGCTCCCACGCCCACTCATCCACACAGAGATTGTGTCTGTGTGTGTGTGTGTGTATAATGGAAATGGAAAATAGTGCAAAAGTTTCCGGCACTCGCTCTTGAGCACATTCAAACATTGAAGCGCCATTGCATTTTGTCAAAGCCAAAGAGGTCAAGCTATTGACTCGAGTGGCCGAGCAATGCGATCAAGTTTGTGAGCTTCAGCAATAACGACTTGTTACAGTTTCATAGACAGCTCTGGCAATGCTCGAGTCTGTTGCGAGTAATGCATCAAATTCACAATTTGCAGCCAACTCTCAATTTGTCCTTCACATCAATATATCAAATATCGCAGCTCACATAAACCAATTCCAGTGTGCTCGACAGTCAACCAAATCGGGGCGTAAACGACTAAAACATACCACGAGCACTCTAGTAATAGTAAGAATTTCGTTGTACAAAAAGTGTTGCATATTTCTAGGCATTACATTTAAATGCAGTGCAATGCATTGCTGACGTTCTGCTATTGAGTTATTTGTCCTGCACATCAATATATCAAATAGAACAGCTGACATAAAGCAATTTCAATTTCGACACGGACAGAGCGACTCAAACATACCGCGAGTACAAGAAATAGTAGAAATCTCGTTGTACACAAAACGTTGCATACTTGTAGGGTTTGAATTTAAATGCAGTGCAATACATTTCTGAAGTTATGCTATTTAGCTAAAGTGCTCAGTATCGCGAGGACTAGAAATAGTAGAAATCTGATTATAGAGAAAATAAGAAAATAAGGCAGTGCAAGGCATTTACACATTTAACGAGTATTCGAAATAGTAGAAATTCCGTTGTATAATAAGTGTTGCATATTTTTAGGCTTGTGTTTAAATGCAGTGCACTGCATTGCTGAAGCTCTGCAGAGTTGTGATATTTAGTTAGAGTGCGCTAATTGCTGTGTTATTAAGTTTTCAAAGTAAGCCACCCCATTCGGCGCTGCAATTAAGCGGTATCTTAGACGACGCATACTCAATGCGCCTGCATGCAAAGTGCTCATTAATATCATCTGAGCAGGCAGACAGCTGGTGGTTTCCACAGTCAGCGAGTGCAACAACACTGCCCAACCAACTTCCTGCCGCCTCCCCGCCACCCCCCTTCTTCGTTGACTTGCGGCGTGCGAAAATAGGTGCTGCATACGCCAAGGCGCGCGCATAACTCGATTCGCTTTGATTTATGGCACGCAATAATAATCAGCATTTGCATGTTGACGGCGTGCAATCCTCACACACACACACAGAGAAGTTCTTGTTGCGTATAGTTAGTGTTGCCCTTTGTGTGTACAAGACACGCTTATTATAAGCTACATTGCAGCTGGCGAGCTGCAAACAACAACAAGTTGCGCTTCCGGCAGTTGCAAGTTGGCCTTAACAAATAGTCGAGAACCCGCACACACACACACACACACACATTTAAACTCGCGCAGCACGCTGACAGACCGCAAGCCGCGCTTGATGATGAGCCGCGTCCTTGCGCTTTGCCCCCTTTTTCTCGCTCTCACTCTCGCTGGTCTGTTGCGCTAGCTTGCCCCACTGATTTATGTAAGTTTTTGCTTGTTGTACTTGCTGGCCTATTGCTTATGCTGCTCTCTTTCTCTCTGCTTGCAGCGATGCTTGCCTCATTAGCGACTTAGCCGCGCCGAAATGCAAAGGTGAAGGAAGCCGAAACTCTCGACCGCAAAACCGGAATAACCACAAGGACGAAAAATTGAATATATTACTGGAAACATACATATATATATATAAACAAGTATATACTTGCAACGCGAAAGCTTAGTGAATAATTTGGCTAATGAGCTGCTCTTTAACGAGGCGCCTGCAAATGAAAATGGAAACTGATATTGGGAAGAAAAGGGCGAATTGAATGAGATTTAATTAGAGTGCACAGCACAGCTCAGCACAGCAGCATCAGCCGCATCTATTTTCGGCAGCGCATCACGACGACTCGCAAACGGTTGCTAGCCGATTAGGAACCATGGCATCGCCACCGGAGAGCCCCATCGAGGAGGTGGTCTACGAGTTGGAACACACACGCGTGCCTAAGCCCATACCGGTCGCTCTCGAGGATTTGTGCCGTCAAACCAAGTTCACCAAGCAGGAAATCCGCGTCATGTACAGAGGCTTCAAGACGGTAAGTGGACACATACGCAATGCAATCCATTTGCCAGTTCCTTCGCTATACTCGTATATATATATACTATATCTGTGAACATGAATATGAATATGAGTTGCTGGCACTCGAAATTTATGAGCTCAGCCGCCGCGCAAAAGCGCAGTTAAAGTGCTTTTACTTGCTGAGACAGCAGAATAGTGTGGGGGGGAGGTGTGAGAGGGTGCGTGGGGGGATGCCGCGAATAATGCCAGCCAATTTAATGCATACGCGTCTTGAATTTCATTGCAGCGAAATTAGAGTGTAAGTGAGTGTGTCTCGTCGCTGTGTGGGTGTCACATGCAGTCCTACGATTACACTCGCATTCCTCGAGCTTGGCTGCCAAATGTGGGTCAACAGCAGAGCCAAATCACTATAATAATCCCCCCACACACAGTCTGAAGAACAGTGCGAACAATGCCCGCTTTTCGGGCTATGCTCCTCAACTGATTTATCCGCAGAGATTTGCAAACAAAGCGACTGCTCTCAGAAATCAACTGAGTCAAATGGAGTGTTTACTCTACCATGAATAAGACACTAAAGAATTCATCCAGTAATATTCCGTGAAGTTTGAATTTTAAAAAGAGATAGTTACTTAAATATATCTTGGATTATTTGTCTGCTTTACTCATTAATTGCTTGATTGTCAGTTCTAAGCGTTCTTTTTATGGCTAACTTTAAAAATGGAACACTTAATACAATTATTTATGTTTGCTTACTTTATTACATTTAGTCTGTAATTTAAATATGTTCATTGTAATTTAAATTAATTATCAACTGTTTACTCTACGATGAATTAGAAAGCAAGCAATGAGAAATCATCCAGTAATATTCCGCGAAGTTGAAGTTTGTAGTCCACACAAAAGAGATAGTTACATCAATATATATTCCATTATTTGCCTAAATTAATTACTTTTTTGTTCGTTGCTTGCTTTAGAAATGGATGAACAGATATATTTATTTTATTAATAGAAAACTTCATTGAATCAACCTTAACTTATTTAATTCTGCTTACCTATGTAATTGGGTCTACAATTCAAATATTATACTGTTTAGATATATTAATTATATTTTAAATTAATTATATGGCAATAACCAAGTCGAGAGGGGCGATTGACAAAGAGATGAATAGGTGCATAGATATAATAATAAATTTTTATCGTCTGCTATAAAGTCGAGGGTGCTTAATTCGCACTTGACATTACAGCCTTATAAATTTGAATTATAGAAGAGCACTCCCCGCGACTGAAGCGCCGCGTCGACAATGAGTTCAAAGCCTATTTTAATAGGGATTCATAACGCGTAAGAACTGAGCTTTCTACATTGCCATTGCCATTGCCATTGCCAGTGCTATTCGCGTGCCCCTTGCCACTCCCCCCGTTGCTGGCGATATCCTTTGGCAGTCGCTGTGCCCTTTCCATTGCTATGCCATATTTTGCGCTCATATTTTCATAGAGATTTCGTTTTTGTGCTTTGCAGGAATGTCCCGAGGGTGTGGTGCACGAGGATTGTTTTAAGGATATTTACGCCAAATTCTTTCCACATGGCAGTAAGTATTTAAGTGTACACACACATACACACACACACAGACAAATACACACAGACACTCTTACATACTTGTCTGAATCCAATGTCCTTGCCGGCATTATTTGGGTTCTTCGCGTTTTTTTCTCGTTTTTTTCTTTTTATAGCTGCGCGTCATAAAGCGCCACTTAAGCCAACATTTCATTTATGTGCGCCAGTTTTTGGGCGAGTGCTTGCACTTGCCTCCCCTCCACCGCCCCCCACTCCCACTCTGCCCCCTGGCAATCTGAAAGTACTAAAAACGTTGCCCCAAACATTTTCTATTTCGCAGATTCCAGTTTATATGCTCATTATGTGTTCAAAGCCTTCGATGTTAATTGCAATGGCGCCATTAGTTTTCGGGTAATTATGCTCATAATCATAAGCGCACACACTTGCACAAATCAATAATAATATACATCGCTGCAGGATTTACTCGTCACCTTATCGACGCTGCTGCGCGGCTCCGTCTACGAGCGACTGCGCTGGACCTTCAAGCTGTACGATCTCAACGGAGACGGTCGCATCAGTCGCGGTGAGCTGAGCGAAATCGTGCTGGCCATTCACGAGCTTATGGGGCGGCGACCTCACCAGCCGGAGGACGATCGCAAGGCGAGAGATCAGGTGGGACATACAATAACTTAATCGTCATGGCGTATACTTGATTTCCATTTAAACGTGCAATTTAAACGATTGCCAGCCGCAAAATGTGCGAGTTGATAGCTTAAATTAGCAATTAATATTGCCTTAAATTATCCGCCTGCTGACAGCAGAAGCAATATTTACTCGTATATATCTTCAGTGCGTCGCTGCTGCTGCGGAAACATAATACGCCTTAAATTGCAGCTAATTAAATTGCTGCTGCACTGTGGCTGATAAAAGAAGTATAAGCGATGTGGCACTGCTGCTGCATATCGTCGAAATGGTTGTTGCATGACGCTTCGTTTTTTATGCAAGAGCCGCACTTGACGTAACACAACGTGCAGCATCCGTTGACGTTCGCGGTGGCCCGGCATAAGCTGCGTATGAGTAATTATAATTGTGCACACAGCGACAGCGACAGCGACGCGTGCTGCAGCTGTATGTGGTTTACAGCTCCTGGGAATCGGATTGGCACCGCTGAGCGGAAGCTTTGTGTGCGCCTATGAGCGGAAACTGCAACGGAAATTTTATTTAATGACGCACGCTTCATGCCACATTATTGATAAGTGTGTGTGTGTGTGAGTGCGAGCAAAAAAGTAGCTGAAATGCATATTGATTAATGCGATTAAGAATTGGCCCACTTTATTATGAGGTATGTTCTGTTCTTGCTTGCAGGTGGATCGCGTCTTTCGCAAACTGGATTTAAATCAGGACGGCATCATAACGATAGAGGAGTTCCTCGAGGCGTGCCTCAAGGACGATTTGGTAACGCGCTCGCTGCAAATGTTCGACAACGACCTTTGATGACAAGCGGACGAGCCAGCGATTCGCAATACCAGGACTATACTACCGCTTATTGATCTATAAATTGAATTACGACAACTTAAAGCCCACACAGCAAAGCCAACCATAACAATTGTACTCAATGAACACCAGTTAAACAGATGTTAAAACACTGAACTAAACAAGCTGAAGCTAAACACGCTGCAGTCGAAGAATATTAGTACTTAACATTAGTTTAGGCAGCTACAACAAATAGCAAAGAAACTTTCAAACATTGATGTGTGTACGGTTCGGATTCGTGCGTTTGGATCGTAAATCTGTAGGAGATAACTACGAAAAACCATAAGAAGAATGTAACACGATACAAATATGTCATTTTTTAAACATATTATGAATTTAATCCTGCCGTCAAAAGCGAATTGGTCTTATATATGTATGTATGTATGTACTTAATGCCCGTATATGTGTCATGGAATTAAGCGAGCATGAACAACATTAATTAACTCAAAAAAATGAAAACAAAAAAAACGAAACCACCAACCAAACGAATAACAAACAAGACAACAACTAAGAAACGGAATTGGTTTAAAAGTTTAACGAATTGTGCAACACGATTTACTTTACTCGATTGAAAAGCAAACAGCAATTTACTTATATATAGAGCATGCAATACGATATATGTTTGTATGTGCGTATATTTAGCAGACATAACAATAACAATTCTATGTGAATCATTTTACGATTACTTGCCTCAACCAATTGCATTTAATTTTCTACTTCATTTCCAAACATTCTCAAACTCGGCTAGTCGACAGTTCTCATCAAATTACTATTGCAAAAGTTAACATTACAGCTGTTAAGTTGTAGAGAAAAATTCTGTTAAAAATCGATCATTACAGCTGCTAAGTTGTAGAGAAACCATACTGTTAACAAACGATCATTACAGCTGCTAAGTTGTAGAGTATCAATTCTGTTAGCGATAAATCACTCTGTTCTCTTTTAAACGTTTGTTTAATTTAAACGAGTTTCAACTAAAATTCCTCCACGAAAAGAAGACAAAAAAATGAATGTAAAATTTGCATATTTTCCATAGCTGCGTTGAGTTTGCGGTCAATTAAACAATTAATAAATTTCAACACATTTAAAGTGAAATTGAGTTAATTCTTAATTTATGCACATTTTCCTTGGCACTTATTAAATGGCCAGCCAGTTCAATTATAATTTTTGCGCAAAATAATAATAATTTACACGCGTAAATGCAAATCTACCACCGATAAAAAGTAGCACTTGACGATTAACAAGAATACCATATTTATTAATTATGAAGAGCAACATGAGTTTTCAATTAAATTGCAATTTTCATTGAATAATTAAATAAACGTGCATATGCACATCTGCATATTACGCATACGCTCCGTTGGACAGCAGAATGCCATAAAAAATTAATAAGCTTGAACATGCAACAACTGCAGCAGCACATTTGCGGCATGTACTTGCACTCGCATTAATACAAATATTTAATTTTTAGCATATCAACGGGCGGTTCTCCATCGTGGGCAAATAATACAGGAGAAACAATGCTTGCCACGCAACTGTCCGAGCTCTAGTAATATTTAACATTGCCTCAACGTTTTGCAGCAGCGAAAAAAACAAAGCAAAATAAAACACAAAAAAAAGAAGAAGAAAAAACAAATCTACACAAATAATAAAAACAAAAAGAAAATACGTTCTTTTTACATTGTACCTACCAAACAATACAATTGTTGTTTCAGCAAAGTTTTATACTTACTTATAATACAATTACGCGTCGCGTTCATTGAATGCCACTGTGCATGGAGTCGAGACAATCAATGTGGTTTGATATATTTCCCCTTAGTTATACACATGTTCGTTCTTCCATTGTTATTTCGAACAACAGCATTTCTCTGAACTCTGGCGGCAGTCGCTCCAGCAGTGCTTACCTATGCGCCTCAGTTATTGGATGAATAAGTCTTTTGCAAACTAAATTTCAATTTCGTTCGCTTCAATATTCACAATTCCATTTGAGCTTAAACTTCTGAGTTGAACTTTAAATGTTTCCCGAATATGTATGTTTTCAATTTTCCTCGAAGTGTACGACAAACTGCTTTTCTTTGACATTTTACGATCATTATCAAGTTCTATTGTGAACTAGTCAAAACTTATTGGCAATACAAAGAAATGCGCTTAAATAGGTATTGTGGTAAAAACCAAATACTCGACATGAATGTCATGGAAATTGAAACTTGGAAACCTATGCGACCTACATGATAAACCACCCTAAGATTCTACCTACTTAGTATGTATGTATAGTATGCAATATGTATTAACTTACACTGTCCAACAAAGTAAACCGAAAGTAAACGATAATTAAATTACCTTTTAAATGTCTAACTAGTAAACCAAACGAAAACGAAAACGAATACGAGATTTCAACGGAATGTAAACCTTAAACTAAATAATGAAATTGAAACGCTTACAACTATTATGTATTTATTTAATTAACCAATTGATAAATGAACGAAACTAAAAGAAATTCTCATTGTTTTTAGCCGCTAAATGTTTAGTGTGAGTAACTAAATTTGTGTAAATGTCTACTAAGCTAATCCCAAATCTTGATCGAGCTAATTACAAGTCATATACCAAATTCGATGTGTAGCTAGAAAACAACTGTAAGAGCCCTTATCTATGTAGCCTCTATTTCTAGCATGATTGCAAGAAGGGAAGAAGGTTGTTTCGAATTCCCGAATTCGCTTGAATCGCGGAGCTCGGAACGGACCGGGGAGAGAAATTCAAAATAACTATAAAAATTAATTCGTGTATTTTTTAAACTAAATATATTGCATTCGCATTTAGTTGAATCTAAATTAAATCAAAATGTACCTAGTAAATGTAAATTACGATAATAATTTTCAAACATAAGCTATTTAAATTACGATTAAATGTAACGGAACTTGGAATGAAAGGTGGCATCAAAATTGTATCACTGGGGATCCTAATAACCCACTAAGTTAATTAATATAATTTACTCGTATGCTATCAATATTTAAGCCAACCTTGAAATTAATTTGTAAACACATAAACGAATGAACACACACTTACACTCACACACTTAAGTGACACAAAAACAAAATATGTAACTTAACAGCAGCAAACGTGGTTAGTGATTTGGATTGTTTATAAGTACATACTGTGTATAATAGGAGACCCATGCACATTGATAACATAATCGAATTCAACTATTCTAAACTCAGAAAGAAAAACAAAATTAACAATTGAAACTGATCTGTTCTGCATTTCGCTTAACACTCGATGGCAAAGAAATTATTAGAGTCTACTTTTAGGCATGTCTCGAAATCAGAGCAAGTCACTCTCATCTCAAAAGTATGCTGTATTTTTTCGTTGTATTTTAATGAGATTGTAGGAATCAGAACAGCTACGTTTATTACATTGTCTACTGTTCTTCAACATTGATTGTTAAATATTCAAGCCGAGTCTGCGATTAAACAAATATTTGTGGTCAACTTTTCAATTAACTTAATCCAGCAAACGCAAACACTACAAGAATCACATTCAGTTGTTTGATCCTATTCGTGTCATTCAATATGTATAATTGTTAGTTTAGAATTGGTGTGACTTTCGTTAATGTTCTCTCCACACAAATGGAATTGTAATTTCGTTTAAATATTTGTTAGTATTAGATATAACAAATTATGTTTAACAAGAGATAACAACAAATAACACGAAAACTGGGCAAAAATAAACAATTTTAATAAAAATAACAATTTAATAATATAACCACTGCATTTTCACATATCTCCGGAAATCCCCAGCAAAAATCGATGGTTTATTTGTTAAATATACGTTTATTTATTTATGAAATATCAATAATTATGTCACTGTTTTCTTTTATTTTTTAATTCATTCTCTCAAGTGTGAATGCTTACATGAATGTATGTATTTTGTTTGCAAACATCAATTATTTATTTTGAGCATCCATTTCGCAGGATTCAATGTTATTGCTTAATTCTCACATTCCAACTTCCACGAATGATTCGAATGTATTCAAATTTTGACTAAAGTTGTAGATGTTTCTAGAGTTTGCTTTTGTTTTTTGTTTCTTTAAATATTAAATGTATTTGTTTATGCGATATTTTGATGTAATTGTTTTGATTCTTAATGATTGGTGAGCTTAACGTTGAGGTTGTATAACATTTATGTACGTTTGCTTTACTTTCTTGATTCATTGAAGTTCTAGATATATTCCTTTTTTATAATGATTCGCTACCATTTGAACGTATTTCGATTAATTTTGTTGGTTTGGGTTGATTTGTTGTACTCGTATTTAAACTACATTTTAAAATTTAACTTGATTTGCACAAACATTACATTTTTTACTTCACTAAATCAAAAATTGGCTTAACTACTATAAAATGTAATGTAAATAAATGTTTCTTGCTTTCATATTATTCACGTGTAAATTTAAATATATATTTATTCATTCATTTACGTTTACTTGTAGATTAAGGTTTCAATTTAATTAAATTTTGTTCATTGGGTTGGTTGTAGATTTCATTTATTTTGAACGTTGTGAAGGGTACAAAGTATGACGCTCAGCTACGTTTAACTAACAACAAAATTCATATATGTAACAACAATTAAAATACAAAATTCGTTATGAGAAATGAAAATACATATGTGGGTCACTTGTGCGATGTACAAAGAACACAGAAAATACATTTTGTATGGCTAGCAAATATGATTTCGCAATGTACTCTTTATAACTTTTTATTAAATGTGTTTCTTTTTAATATAAATAATTGTACTTAGAAGTATAAAAAAAGAATTCATAGCGTACATTATAGAAATAATGCAGGTTCTTCTTTCATATGTGTGTGTGTGCGTATGAGTGATAGTATGCGTGTAAATGTTATTTAAAATATGGCAGGGTAATTTACATGTCGCTGTTAGTTAACAGCATGTTCAACAGTGCAACTAACAGCAGTCGTTAGCAGTGCGCTGTCACTTAACATTGCATAGTTAAAAACAAATTTTGTAAATACATAAAATATTTGGCATTTAATTTCGCGAAGCTCAACGAATTTCATTAAACAGTTAATTTCGATTTGTTGTTTAGCACATGGTTTTACACAAGAGAATTGATAAGAATTGGTTTTTGGATTTGGATCTTTGGATGGCAATTTAGTCATACTCCCTTGTGGAATGCTTGCATATTATTCTCGATTAATTCATTTATTCCTTTTCTCATTTCACTACATTTCCCTTAAATTATGTATACACAAATTTCAAAGTTCAAATTTCAAAACGAAAAACGATTTTGAAACGCAAGAAGTTTGATTGCATTTTTAATTTGGCAAATAAGATGTTTACGGTTTGTGCTTAAATTGCTAGTGAATGATTTATCTATGTGTGTATAGAGATGTTTGTATGTTTGTTTCGTATAAGTAGTATGTATCGTACTGTATACTTTCGAAAGTATTCCTAAGATTTATGCATTTTTCTCGAATCTGAAACTGTTTCGCTTTACGCTCTGTGCGTCTATCCTAATATTAATGAAGTTTACGGTCGTCTATAGAGATTTATGCTGTATTTGTGTTTGTGTTTGTTATTGTAAAATGTGATCATTTTTTTTTTGTTGCTGTTTATGTAGAAATATTTTAGAAAAATTGTTGCGTATCAAGTTCATATAAATGTGATTGACTCAAATGTCAAATCTTTCACACAATTGCTCAGTTGTTTGTTGTTCTTGTTGTTGTTGTTAAAGTACTACAAAATTGTTTTAAAGTATTTGCCAGTACCGACAGCCTTCAAATGTAGCCAATTGTCGTCGCAGCCGCAGCTGCAACATTAGAGGCAACAGCACAATCGCGCTTAATGCCCATTTCATTCGCTTGCCAATTGTTGTTGATGGTTGTTCTTTAGTAACGCTTAGGCGCCTAGGCATTAGTTCACATTTGGTTTTGTTAGTACTTCTCATCGTCTGTTATTTCCCTATGGGAATTCTGTAATTCTCAGGCCTTGTAGTGCTGATTCCTCACCGCACAGCAGAGGCTCAGGGCGAAGGTGAGCGACAGCAGCTCCAGCAGTATAACAGCGGCGGATATGGCGAATATGGTCACCCAGTTCTCGTTGATGATTTCAATCAGTTTGTCGACACAGCCCTGTTAATTAACAGAAAGAGAAAGCACTTGCATTATTAAGAGCGCCTCGCTCGAAGAGCACTGCATATTGCATGAGTGTGTATGTGTGTGTGTGTGGGCCTGCCTCTCGCTCATTTCCACTGCAGTCAAATGTTTATTGTTTGTTTATTTGCGGTACGGGAGAAGTTCCTGCACAGACATTTGAAATGCGTGCGGAATATCAATAATAATTAATACATTTTTATCGTCTCGGTGTCAGGCGTAGAATTTTTATTAGCTTACGCGTTGAGCAATCGCTGAGCTGCGTTGCCCGGCAGGCAACGCACATAAAGGATTATCAATTTTTTATGGGGCAATCGTAAAAATCGCCGATAACCATCGTGGGTCAAAGACAAAACAAAAAAAATATTAAAAATTGGACTCGGACACACCTCATTAGCAAGGTGCTGATGATTTTGATTTGATTTAATAGTTCGACTGTGATGAATCATTTTGTTGCTAATTTGCTCTAACAGTTTCAATTCACGATTCCCTCCCTTTAATGTTCCTTTCAAAATACGTTACAGATTTTAATTGTATACATAACCATATAACCATAAGCTACAGGTCCTAGTAACTACATAATTTGTAAGTTTGCTCCTAATATTGTCTTAACAAGATTTTGCTGTGCACGTCTTGAACTTTACCTGCTGATAAATGTATGTGTTTAAGGGACCGCCGAATTTCAAATGACGCGACCGCTCGCAGTCGTTGTCCTTGAGGTCCTCTTTGCAGCACGATTCGGGTATGTTGTAGAACACATTCAGCGATGAGACGGCAATGTCCACGATATTCGTGCGATCCACATTATTGAATCGACTCGTTGCCCAGTCCCCGGGGCCGTCGGCGCCGCAGCATTTTAGCTAAACAAACAAATGCGTGATTTAGTGAGAAGAGTTTACAAATGCGTAGACGATAATATTTACATTCTTCTGCAGCGTATCAAATGTGACAGTGCGCGAACTCATGCTCGACTGCCCGTACTCCTCCTGCACCGACGATTTAACTGCCGCTCGCACAATATCATCCAGTTTGTCTTTGTTGCGGAATGCCCAGGCACCGGCGGCGATTTGTGCAACCATTACAATCAGTATGACACTGAAGAACTGCAAGCAGACACAAGAGATTTCTGAATGAGTTATGTGCACGCGTGTGTCAAATAAATCAAAGCACAGACGCGGAGGCGACGACGATGGCGTAGGATACCATTTTGTGTGAATGCGCTTGCAAATGCGGTGGGCTGCAATTGCATTTTAATTGCCAAACTGCAACTGCAGCCCGGCTGGCATTTAACTCCATTTGCTCCACTTACCGAAACGAGCAGACACTGCGACTCGCGACAGACGCCCATGCAGCCGAAGAATGCGCCCAGGGTGATCAGTATGCCGATGGCCAGGAAGACGTAGAGAGCGTTCTGATAGTGGTTGTACGATTGCGTCATCGATAGCATGAACGTGGGGTCCGTGAGCATCCATAGCGAGGTGATCACAATGGTTAGACCGATCAGCTGCAAGGCAACACACAAAATATTAGTTCCAAATTCGGGCGAATTTACGGCTTCTAAATAGGTCAGCACATTCAAACGGTGACACGCCCAACGTCAGTGCGGGGAGGGCGGCAATTAAAACGGGCAGCGAAATTCGTGCCAAGAATCCCCAACAGACGCCGCCCTCTCATCGTTCCCCCGATTCACATAAAAAATTGTGCTGTTTGTAACTCGTGATGTCAGCAGACGGGCAATTTTTATGGCTTTCATTTGCAGTCGTTGTCGGTGCTAATGCCCATCTCTTTGTCGAAATTAAGCAAGCCAAGACATTGAACCGACGGCAAGTGCGAATGTGATACTATAACCTTATTATCAGCCGACTTTGCTGCGGATTATCGGCGAAGCGGCAAATCGTATACTTAATATGCCTGCAAACATTTCCAGCTGTATACTCACATTTTGTTATATGCATACAAGCTGATTATAAACGAATATGTATTTACATACGTAATGTGATTCGTGTTCTGTTTCTCAGCGCTAGTGACTGGAGACGAGAGAAAAATCGTGTCTAATGCGAAAAGTATTAGCAATGCCTAAGTGTATTAAGCTTGCCCAATTAGATCATTCTGTGCTGCAATGATATCATTTACAGGGTATGTCAGCGGAATCATGTGAAATAGCAATTCCCTTTTGGAATAACCAAGCCCAAACAAGGTGCGGAATTTGCCTATTAATTAATAAACAGCAGCAACTCATCTAATTACAACAGCTGTACCACGTGCTAGTTCATTATTCAGACCAACTGTACACTGATACCAATCAGATTAAATGGCTAAACAAATTGCAGTCTTATGAAGCGAACGCTTACACAAGCTATAAGCTCCAGCTATGTAAATATTGTAATGTAAATATAAATCATTTCAGAAGTCTAAAAAGCATCAACATGATTTCGTTAGTTTTGTTCTCCCAACTGGTGCTACCGATAAGATTACGCAGTAGTTCCAAGGTAATTGCTCAACTCTTTTCACAAAACATAGTAAACCCAACTTAATGACAAATGCGGCGCTCTTAAACATGCGTATTTATTTACTCTTCAATTGCAAACTGTTGTCGGTGCACAAAGTGTGAAGCAATTAACGCAACAGCGATTAAGCAGTAACAGAACAATGTAGAAAGCCGCAACAAGAGCGCATAAGTCAAACTTGTGTATGCGGGTGGTCCGCGTATAGCGCAGAGAACGAGCTTAAACAAGAGAGAGAGAGAGCTCAAAAGAAGAGAACGCGGCAAGGCAAAGTGCATGCTGCTGGCATGAGTGTGTGTACACAAGTGTGAGAGCTTGAGTAAGGAGGCACAAGCAAAACACTTGCAATGCTGAAATACAAATGTTGTCATTGCTACAAATTGATGGCACGCCATACATAGGCATATAGTATATAGTATATTATAATGTGTATGCAGATGTCGCTGTCGCGTGCAAAGAGAATCTGTGCCAAATGGTTAAAAAAGTGCAAAGTCCTTGCATGACCTACATTACTATCTCACTCAGACCACGATGACAAGCGAAGAGAATGAGAGTGACGAAGAGAAGCATTGCAGCACAGAGAGCATTTGTCGATAATCAGACTCCTTTGGCATATTATATGATGTAAAAAACCCGCGTTCACTGCCTTGTACGTATGAATAATTGCGTGAAAAATAGCTCATTGAATTATGGGCAAAATAATAAAATTAAAAGCAGGAGGAAAAGAGAAGGAAAGCAAAGCATCTAATTTAATTGCTAGGCGGGTGGGCGGTATGTTTAATGAATCGCAATCGGTGTCCACCGACAGCAGGCACAGCGTTGAAGAGGGGGAGGGCAGCGGCAGCACAGCGGCTATGGAACGTCAGAGCATCATCAACAGTAACAACAACAACTGAGCGTCAACTGAAATCGTGGCGTTTGATCACGAAGCCCCATAGCGATGATGACGAGGATGATGATGAAAATGGAAAATGGATGGTTGCAAAATCTATGTCACAGTGTTGCAAAAGTTCATGGAAAATCTAAAATTGAAAATGGACGGACAACGCAACAAATGTTGTGCATTTTCAGCGCAAGGCAAAGCGAAGCAAAACAAAACGAAACGTTTTATTTATAGCAATTACTATTAATTTAAAATACTCCCAATCACATAAATATTTATACTTATTTATGAAGAATTCACACCACTGTACCGCACAACAACAACCAGCATAAATCGTCCACCTCCCACCGACAACAACAACAACAGCGCGGATAGCTAGACAAAAATCAACATCATCCACACAGAGAAAACTTTTGTTGGTTTGTTCGAAAATAGATTTGACTAATAAATACTATAGGGAACAAAATCGAAGAAAAACCGACAGCAACAACAACAACAACAAAATATAACAAACAAGAAAACTGAAAATTCAAAAAAGATGGCATGGAATGGAGGCAAGAAACTAATTTCAACTTGAAACGTTTCGCAAGCAAAAAAAGAACTAGCAACTACAAACAATACACAAAACTAATTGCAATTAAAACGTTCAATGAGTAGGAAATTGCGTAAAAAACATTTAAGCAAGTAAGCAAAGAAAATACAACAAAAAAAGCTTTGAACCCTTTTGAACGAAACGAGTGCAGACTGTGAAATAAGAGAACTCATTTTTATGGTGGGGAGTGGCGCACCTAAAAGGCGCCAAATCTAGGTCCTGACTTTACACAATACACGATGTCAAGATACATACACACAACTCTCAAATACACATACACACTCACGTACATTTCAGTTAAAGGAATGAATGGGCCGTTGCTTCAGTGTAGTAGAGATAAGAAATACGAGGAGAAAGAAGGTGTAGCAAGAAGCAGAATAAACCAAAACTAACAACAACAACGGCCAACGCACGCACATAAAAGAAGCAGAAGAAAATACCAACAGGAAAAGGCCAACTGAGAAAAAAACGAGAAAAACAACACAACTGAAATGTGTGGGAGGAGAAGGGGAAACGTACGCGATGCTTTCGCTATCTGTCTGTCGGTGTGTGGGTGTGTGTATATATATGTGTGTATGTGTGTGTCGCACGCTCTCCAACCACAGCGGAACTTCTATTGTTTATTGGAAGTAGGGATTGAGCAGCAGCAGCAGTAGCAGAAGAGAGCGTGCGCGCGATGTCAAAATGCACAGGCCCACAAGAGGCGTAGGGAGCATACACACACATACATCTCACTCACTCATTTACACGCGCAATGCTACGGTGTACGCGTGTCTGAGTGTGTTCCAGTTGCTGTTTGTGTTGGTGAGTTTGAGTTTAGCTCTGCCTTCTGTTTGCTGTTGTGTTGTTGTTGTCTGCTTGCATATGTACATACCCAAAATAAGATGTTTATAAGGACCATCAAATATTTGACACACGAACAGCAGCCGTTAAGACCCATTTTTTACAGGCAGTCGTTTAACTTTTTTCGCACAGTATTTAATGACTTTTTCACCACCGTTGGCGTTGGCTTCCTGCTGCTGCTGCCGTGCAGCAGTGATTTCGATTCGCTTGTAAGAAACTCAGAAGCTGCGTTTCTTGCAGACTTCAATGCAGTTTCTAAATTCTTGGCTTGGCACTTGCACAATTATTTAAAACAATTTATTGTTCGGTTCGCGTTCGTTTCGAATTACGTTAATAAAACACTAATTGCTTAAATCTTTAATATCCGTTTATCCGTTAAGCGCGTTACATTAAGCAGTAATTTAAATTTTATTTGTACATCGAAGTAACATCGGCGCTCTCTCAATCGCGTCTGAATCGGTGTGACCGCACAACAAAGCAACAATATTACCGCAAAATGCTAATTATGCGTTATCGAGACCGATTAATTGATAAATTATTTCGCATTGTTCAACACTGAATTCATCATATAAGATTTATTGTTTTTTATTGCTTATTGCATTTGATATTAAATGTTTAGGCATTTTTCTATAATTCAAGCATTTGCGGTTATTTTTTGAGATGCACTGATGGTAGCACAAAAATCGAATAAAATAATCGATAATAACAGGATGCAAACAAAACTTGCGATTAGATTATTTTTTTTTGCAACTAATAATGTCTTTTTTTTACACGTGCCAAGCATTATAAAGAAGCTTAGATTTCCTATTCTAGTAGTCTCTATTACAAATAATAAATGTAAACTTAGTTTTTAGCGTACCATTCAAAAAATTGCGCCTTTATACACATTGCGAATATATTGTGAAGATTGTATATTTTTCTAATCATCGAAAGGAAAAAATAGTATATTTATAAATAGTATGCAACTTGCGGTCACGCTGTAGGCGACTTTTATATCTTTGCGGTGTCGGGCCACACTCATAGTTCGTTGTTTTTCCATCAGAAAAAAAACAGTGAATGAGTGCAAGGGAAGGAAACAGTGAAAAAAATGCATTACAAGTAACAAATGTGTAATTGAAATAACCAGTGAAAAAGTGCAAAAGGCTGCTGCCAATTCACGAAATTCAAAATGCATTCACAAATTATGTAGCTGCTGTGTGGCTTTTCCTCAGAAAAAGCAAAGAAAATCGGTACAAAAGGAAAACAAAATACAGAAAGCCAAACGCGAATGTAAATGTGAAGCACACAGGGCAAAGTAAGCAAAAGAAATCCCCAAAGCAGTCAATAGCAGCCTCCTCCCCCAAACGCAACCTCCCACCCACCACTAGTTTGAGGTGCAATGAAATTGAAACAGGCTGCCTAAGTTTTAGTAATTAAAGACCAGCCCCTATACTTTATACTTCGTCTCATTCGCTCTTCCAGTCACTCTTGCTCTTGCTCTCCACCCCCCACACACTTGTCTTACACATGGCCCCATAGCGACTTTGTGAGTGAATGTGTGTGTCTTGTAATTTTGTTACGCAGTGGAGCGAAGCGTCGACTGTTGAAGTGGAGTCTAAGCATTTTGTATACGAGGAATAAATAAAAGCTTTGCCTGCGCTTTAAAGTTTGTTGTTGTTGTGTATATAAAATTTCACAAGTGCTGCATTTGAAGCCAGTTGCGAGGCCGCTTGTATGTTTTCTGGTAGTGCTGTTGTTGTTGTTGTCATTATGTTCAGCATGTGTCTATGTATTAGTGTGTGAGTGTTGGCCAAAAATTGAAGTAATGCAAACGCCAAACAGCGAAACTCGGCAACTTGCTTTGCATACATACGCAGATTACGACTACATAAATAAATTTGTATTTATATATATTTGTTGTTGTTGCTGTTAGTTTTCCGCAAGTAAATTTCACTTTCACCTTCGATGTGGGCAGTTTTTTTTTTTTAGTGCCGGCCAAACCAATTACTTTGTACTTCTTTAAGTAATCATTAGGCGCCTCAACAAACATCATGAACACAACGGGCGTTTTGCAAATTAGAAAGTGTAAGCTGTTTTTTTCTCGCTCTCTATGTGTGTGTGTGTTAGTGAGTGTGTGTGTAATTACTTAATTTGCCTTAATTAGTTAATGCCTGTGCCCATTCTTGGTCTTCGTCATCGCTTGCATTAATTCTAATTAGCGCCTTTGTATTTCCGGCCGTCGTCCCCTATATGGGAGAAGAAGAAGTCGTCTTCTATGTCTCATTCCCTGTGTCTGATAATTTCATCAAGCGTACAACGTGTGGGAACTATTAAATTGTTGCATCTACAAAAGGGGGACACACGAGTTACACACACACATCCAGATATTTCAATCATTTGCATTCCTCACACACAAATGCAGACAGACAGCATGCTGCACTCTACATTTCCAACAAAGCACATAATTTAGTGCGAGCAACGGCACTTGGCAACATGCTGCCACAATAGATGCAACAGCAGCAGCAACAACAACAACAACAATGGAAAATAAACTAGGAAGTTGTTGGCAACTGTTTCGCTTTTGTCTTTTATGCTTCAGTTTATTAACGAACGAACCAACGAATGCGCTCCATTATCACTCTCAGCATTTTAACATGAACCATAACAGTGGGTTAACATAGCACAAGTGCAACAACCCAACAACAGCAGCACGTGCAGCAACACAACTGTTGTATACCCTGTAACCAATAAGCAATCGCATGCTTAAAAGTATGCAACGCGATATTTGATATTTGAGAGATTTAAGTAATTATTAATTACTCAAAACATCGATTTTTTTTCATTTATAAAATACAAATGTTGTAATCTTTAATTTTTTAAAGTGAATGGTTAATTACATTTCTGACTTTTTGCTAATACTGCTACTCTCTCCTGTGGATTTATTTGGGTCAACATATTTTTTGAAGTTCAGTGCTTAATTCGTAGTATGAATCGTCGCAGCCTAAAACTGCAGTTGCTTAATTTATGTGCCACTTAGTTGAATTAATGTGTTCTCTCTGTTTTGGCGCAATCACTTTTGATTTTTAATGAGTGCGTTTTGATGAGCCAGTTCCAAGCCGAGCTTAAACTAGTTTTGGTTCGCTTCAAACGAAAGTAAGCGGCTCCAAAATGTTGATCAATTCTAAAAGTTTGCAACACATTTAAAATGAGCTTAAAGTGGAGCTTGAAAGTGTTAAAAGTGGTTGTGTATTTCTCAAAGCTCGATCCTTATTTAAAGAGGGTTTCTTAATTTATTATTTATATAGAACCATAAATTGAAATAATTCACAAGTGTGCGTGGAAATCCATGCATATACAATAATTAAATTAAAAAAGTATTCTATAAAATACCCTACAAATATTTTAGAGAGAGTATCTATAAAACAGCCTGAAATTAGTTAGCTGCCAAAGCATCTGTGAGTGTGTGAATGTGTCTAAGAATTTGTTGCAAAACAATAGGCAATTACAATACAGCAACAACAATAACAAGAACAACAGCAAAGCATTAACAAGCAAGTGGGTAAAGCATAACAGAAACAGAAACTGGGTAATGCTTTTATAATTTATTCCAACAACGCTTTATGGCCTGCTTTATGTTTAGGCCCGTTTTTGTTTTTATTTTTATTTTTTTCACACACCGGCAACAGTTGCTGCTTTACAGCGGCCCGCTTTAGCTGCTGTTCTCCGTTGATGTAGTTGCTGCTAGGGTGTAAAGTTTAACCCGCATGAAAGTTAACCTTTGTGTCAGTTAATGCTTTGGGATTTGTGGGTCTTATGAGCGCTAAACGGGTACTTCAGCATAAATCATTTAATTTGTTTCTACCACTACTACTATTTTGGGTGTGTGCTCGAATTTCGCTGCCTGTTGCCTGTTGTTAGCTTGTCGTGGCAGCTGTTTAAAGTTCTATCCAAAGAAAAAAATTAAAAGTAAATATAGAATAGAGCAAACAAGCGAAGACTTCAAATAACTAAGCATACAAATACGGAACAATTTATTTGGAGGTTACCAAACAGACCAAAACGCAGCCTTATCATTAAACTAATAAACCGAAACAGAAACAAATTTCAGTTTCATTGCAGTCAGCAGAGTCGCAGAGACAACAACGCAACAGCGGCGGCAACAGCGGGAGACTGAGATAACGTTAGCAAGCGCAACGCATTGATCAACACTGATAAGGATCCAGAGCGGTAGTCACATTAGAAGCAAAGTCCTGCGCAGCGGCAACTGCAGCGGCAGCGTTGCCAGCTTTCTGCTTATCACTGATTGAGCATGTCGCACGGCAGCGCCGGCGCGCAAACTGGTGGCGGTGGCGGCAGTGTTGGTGGCGGCGGTGCAGCAGCGGCAGCGGCGGCAGCAGCAGCTGGTTCTGAATATCGTGAACTTCATTGGACTGTGTCGAGTGTGATGGACTCGTCTCGTGTATCCACCTGCCTTATATCGATGCTGTTAATTGTCTACGGCAGCTTTCGCAGTCTCAACATTGAGCAGGAGGCGCGCGAGCGTGAACAAAAGAAACGCAATGAATCCATGACGAACTTGCTCACCGGCGAGCAGGTTGAAAAGGAGCCAAGTAAGCGATCTAAAATCCTCAGCTTAAACAATTAAATTTGATTTGTTTGTTGTTGCAGCGGATAAATTTGCCACGCTGGATACGATGCATGCACTGTGCTTGCCACTTGGTGCTTCCATATCGCTACTAATCATGTTCTTCTTCTTTGACTCGATGCAGCTGCTCTTCGCCGTGTGCACAGCCAGTAAGTAAACTAATTGATATATTTAAATTCCCCTGGATTTAACTTTCCTCTTTATTTTGCAGTCATTGCCACTGTGGCGCTGGCCTTTCTCCTGCTGCCCATGTGCCAGTACATCATACGCCCGTGCACGGATGGCAAACGCTTCTCCTTTGGCATCTGCGGACGGTTCACGGCCGCGGAACTCTTCAGCTTCACGCTCTCCGTATCAATTGTGTGCGTGTGGGTGCTCACTGGCCATTGGCTGCTGATGGATGGTACGAAAATAGATCGATCGTCAAATTGAACTCAATTACAAATTATTAAATTGATGTATTTTTAGCTATGGGCATGGGCCTATGTGTGGCCTTCATAGCGTTTGTGCGATTGCCCAGCTTGAAGGTGTCGACGCTGCTGTTGACCGGTCTGCTGATCTATGACGTCTTTTGGGTGTTTCTCTCATCGTACATATTCAGCACAAATGTGATGGTCAAGGTGGCCACACGACCCGCCGAGAATCCCGTCGGCATTGTGGCGCGCAAATTGAATTTGGGCGGCATTGTGCGGGACACACCGAAGCTGAACTTGCCGGGCAAACTGGTTTTCCCCAGCATACACAATACGGGACACTTCTCGATGCTCGGCCTGGGCGATGTCGTTATGCCAGGACTGCTGCTGTGCTTTGTGTTGCGTTACGATGCCTACAAAAAGTCACAGGGCGTTACCTCGGATCCAACGCTATCACCGCCAAAGGGTGTTGGCTCCAGGTTGACGTATTTTCATTGTTCCTTGTTGGGGTAAGTGTGTGAATTGATTGCCAAACACCAAGTGCTTCAATGTTTCCGCACTCTCTTGCAGCTATTTCTTGGGTCTCTTAACGGCAACTGTCAGCTCGGAGGTGTTTAAGGCCGCACAGCCCGCATTACTGTACTTAGTGCCGTTCACGTTATTGCCGCTCTTGCTGATGGCCTATCTAAAGGTAAGTGAAGTACCCTAAACAATAATACAATTGCATTTTTTTTAATTGTCATCTTTATTTGCAGGGTGATCTGCGGCGCATGTGGAGCGAACCATTTATTGCGCATCCACCATCAAAACAACTGGAAGTCTGAGTGTACTCTATCTTACAAGAAGAATTAAAAAAGATAACACAAAAATTGCAAAGAAAAAGAACACACAACAAATCTAAACACTATGAATTCTCTCTTAATAATGTACGTATTGTTTAATTATACGTATCAACGTTTTTTATAAGTTAGGTGATCCTCTTTTTAGTGAAGTAACAGCAAAACCGAATAATAAATGTACGTAGTTTTAGTATATATAAGTGGCAAAGATTTTTAAAAACCACAAAAATTGTACATGTATATGTTGATGTGTGTTTTCGCTTTACGTTACGCAAAGCTGAAGACAAATACAGTTTATGCTAGCCGTAATATTCAACACAATTCGAAACAAGATTCATAGAGATTACAGATGCGCAGCAAGTTTATCCAGACTCAAGTTGCATTCTTCCCCTCAAATACAAAACCTGCATATACTATACATTATAAAGGTTTAGTATTAGCATTTCTTTATTTAACAACTGTTGAGATTTCATTTTGTTCATTTAGTTTTTAAAAGTATTTTCAACATTTCCAGCATACGATAAATACAATACTAAATTACTCGAGTTACATTATCAAACAGTATGTCATTTTTCTGTAAATACTTAAGTTAAATAACAATCACAAATAATAGTTATTAAGGGCGCCTACATTTCCCATTATGAATACTATCTCTTAAAAATGCTTTATGCATCTTTTAAATATTATTTCTCAATCAAATTTCCGTCCCCATTTTTAATTGCTCCATTTCAAATCAAAATTTCACTTACACATACAATAATAATATTTTGCCAAAATGCATGTGTTCGTTTTAAACAAAAAAAAAAAAAAAAAAAAATACGAAAAGCAAAAAAATAAGGAGAAAATAACTGTTGCACTCCGTGTGTTTCACAATTAAGTTTCAAGAATTTTAATTATTTATAATGATCAAGCAAAACTAACAATAATACTTTACTATAAATATTGTATTCATAGTAGTTACATATTAATTTTAAGTAAATGCAATTTCGAAACATATAGAAACAATAAAAATGTGAGATTTAAACATAAACGTGCAAGTAACTGAATTTATTGTTGGTGTTAAATTTTCAAAATTGATTTTGAATGTGGAATGGAACGATACACCAATTGTCGATAACTCAAGCAAAAACCCGAAATATCGTTTTCTAACCAGGCGATATTAGTGGAGGTAAATCGATGAAAACCGAGTAATTGGTCGATGAATGATTTTCTTGGCATTTAGACGATAGACGATTATATTGCGTTGTGTTTTTCTTCTTGAAAATGCAAAATATAGTGGAAAAAAGTAGTGAATAATTGTGAAATAAGTGAAAAACTAATTGTAAACAAGTGCGCGTCTCGTTACAAACACATAAATATTGCATAAAAGTAAGTGCAGCGTCGAAAAAATGAATGCCGAGAATGATTGTGTAGGAGGTGTACTACACACATACACTTTGCGTGCGCGAAGCGTATAGCAAGTTGCATTTTAATAACAAAAGTGCAAAGCATTGGGCGGTTTAGACATTGAAATGGCCTTGATTTACCGCTGAATCCAGCTTATCATCAAATCTGCAAAACAAAAACAAATCAGCAGCCATATCACACACAAACACGCATTCTACATACAATCATACATACATACATATGATGTGCTTGTGTGTGTGAATGTGTAGAAATACGTTAATACGCCTACGCGCTACGTAAAGTGGAATATTACAAACAACGCAATGCGTAACAGCAAAACAACGTAAACGCAAAGTGAGCAACGTTAACGCAAATTGAGCAACAGCGCTCGCACACCCAGTGAGAAATGTGCTACATGTGTGTTTGTGCTAAAATAAAAACACAATTGCATTGTGAATTTGCTGCTGAGCCAAGAAATTTAAATACACGCAACATAAACGTAGTTATTATTTGTGATTTCAGCATTACTTCAAGCCCCAGCCGCATAACTCACACACCAAACTGAATATAAACGGGCCTAGCCACCACCCACGCAGCCAACAGCAGTCCTTTGTGCACATGGGTGGAAACAGCGCAGCTGCCAATTCAAGCGCCTTCAGCGCGGGCGGCTACATTGGCCCCACCACCAGTCTGGGGGCCGCAGGCGGCAGCGACTTGATACCAGCGCCCATGGGCACTGGCAACGCCATAGGCAGCACATCTTACACGTATGGGGGCACCAGTTGGGAAGAGTTCTGCGATCGTCATGCTCGTGTGGCTGCCACGGACTTTACCAAGGCGTGTATCAATTACATCAATGGTAATCTGCCGCCAGAGGAGGCGCGTAACATACCGCACCGCAGTTTCGCATTGAAATTTGTTGAATCCTTTGTGGAGTACTACGACACTGAGTTCTTTCGGCGTCGCAGCAATCTAAAGACAGGTGTTGGTTCGCTGTTTCCTGCCGAGGGCGGTACTGGTGGGGATAGCTTCGATACCGAGGAGCATGAGGTGTCGCGACTGTTTCCCAAATCGCTGTTGCGTCGCCTCTCCTTCAAGGGATTGCGCAAGGGCAAGGTGAGCGTGGTGCCAAGCAGCAGTCGCACGACAAGTCAAAGTTTAACATTAGAAACTCTTCTTTCTGCAGGCATTCTTCCACAAGAACTCCGACGACGTGGATGGCGTAGGCAGCAGCAAGCAAAGCGGCAAAACAAAGCTGGCCAAGATTGTGGTCGAGTGTCGCAAAGAGGGCATTGTCAATAACTTGACAGCCGAGAGTTTGGATCAGACAACGGGTACACAAAAATGGGAGCGTTGCCGTCTCGCCTTGGTCAAGGCTGTGGGCGGTTACATGCTGGAGTTTTACACGCCGCCTAAGTCGACGAAGCCACGCAGCGGCGTCTTCTGCTTTCTCATCTCGGAGGCGCGTGAAACCACAACACTGGAAATGCCGGATCGCAACAACACGTTCGTTCTGAAGGCCGACAACAACATGGAGTACGTCATTGAGGCAGGCAGTCAGGAGGACATGCGCAGCTGGCTGGCCACTATACGCTATTGCATGCGTACGCCGCCTACCCAACAGCCGATGCTCGACTCTGATGTTATTGCAGCGGCCATGCAAACCTCGCCGGTCACCGCCAATCCGAATCCCACAGGCACAGGCAGCGCCTTGGGAGGCATACAGAATCCACAATATCAGCAGCAGGGCGGACTCGGACTTGGCGGCTCGAATGGTAATCTGGTGAGCTCGCAGTCAGCAGACAGCGGTCTGGTTGCAGCCACAGCTGGCAACAGCAATGCAAACGTGGCTGCCTCTTCGCATGATGTGAATGCTGCATCCCTATCCACATCGCAACTCAACAATGAACACAATGCGGCGCCACCCGAAATTCCATCGCGTCCGCAGCGCGGCGAGCGAGGCGAACAGCGTTTGTCGGCGTCCAGCAATTTTGATGGCAACGAACTGCTTGAATCGGAGTCCGATGTGAATGTGGCTGACTTGACGGCCGAGTTGCGACAGTTCCCCTGGTTCCATGGCACATTGCCGCGTGCGGAGGCTGCGCGTATGGTGCTGCAATCGGAGGCCGACGGACATGGTTACTTTTTGGTGCGCCAGAGCGAGACGCGACGCGGCGAATTTGTGCTCACGTTCAATTGCATAGCACGTGCCAAGCATCTGCGACTCACAATCTCGGAGAAGGGACAATGCCGGGTGCAGCATCTCTGGTTTCCCACCATACAGGCGATGCTGGAGCATTTCCGACACAATCCCATACCGCTCGAATCGGGCGGCACGTCGGAGGTGACACTCACCGAATTTGTGCATCACACCAGCAGACTGAATGATTCGTCTGCAATCGGTGCCGTTGCTGGCAGCTCAGCAACATCGTCGCATGATTCGGCGGCAGGAGGTGGTGCTGTGGATGCGGCAGCGGCGGGAGGAGCTGGCGTTGGAGGAAGTGGCGCAGCTGGCGGCAATGCGAATGGGAATAGCAATGGACATCCATCGCCGAGACATGTGAGATAGCCAAAATTTTGGAGTCAATTCAGTGTCAGTGATGGTTTTTATTTTCCTTTATTTGATTTCAACTTTAATTTCATTTCATTAACGAATTGCCGGGGACTTGATATTGTCGTATTGCCTCCTCACGTTTCTCCTTTAACTCCAACAGTAATAGTAAAGTGGGTAACTAAGTCTGTCCGCAGCCATGCCCCGAATTCTCGAATCGAATCTTTCAGTTTATCCGTTTTTGTGACAATTTGTTGTATTCTTTGTTGGGGGTACAAGTACATATAGTATGCATATGTTTCCTTTGTTGTTTGTTGTGTTCTCAGTTTTGCAGTTTCCTCAATTGTTGCATGCTTCATGTTTAACCCTCCCCCTAAAACTCAAACTGAAATTCAAATACAAACACACATATACCAACAGATCGAAATCGACAAAAAAAACAACTATTTGCAAAAAAACAACGCCTCAATGAAATTTAATAGAAGATATCCATATACGTCTTAAACCATTCACAGTGCAACGAAGTGATTACCATGAATCTAAGTGTTCGCCTAAAGACAAACGAAATCGAACTGCCACAAGAGCCAACACACGTCTATTTTCCGGAGCAAGTCTACTTTCATTTGGATCCCACACCATTGACCGTGCACAGTTCGCCGCCTGCAGGCCATGGTTTTCTCGATCAACCGCACCTGCGTGCCTCGAATGCTTCACTCCAGGCGGCCACATCGTCGCGTCACGGTGCCGATAGTGGTGCCAGTGGCAGTGGTGGCGTTGGTGGTGCTGCCGGTGGAACCGGTGGCGGAGCATCAGGAAGCGGCGAGTGCACCGGACGCGCCATTGATAATCAGTATAGCTTCACTTAGGCGATTTGTCTCGCCTCGCCTCGCCCATTGCATTGATTTTCGAATTTCTTGCGCGGAATTTATTTTTGTGCCATTTGCGTAGCAGCAGCAAGCAGCGAAATATATTTTTTTTTGTGGAATTTTACTTAATTCTTAATTGTTTCCTTTTGTGCATTCGCAAAAACAAATTGTATGTATTTCGTGTGTGAATTTCTTGTTTCTATTAATTTTAGATCATTTATTTTTGGAAGACATGAAGTAACTGAATATTATTCTGATTATATATATTTGTATACATTAAATAGCTAAATGTGTGTGTTCATTTTAAGTAAATAAGTAAATGTTGTAAGTATGTATAACAAAAAAAAAAAACAAAAGTGTAAAATTTGTGGCACCAAAGGTGGCGACACTTGCGAATCCTAAAACTTCCTGCTTTACAAAAATTACATACATATATACATTATATATATAAATATATATATACTACACTTATAAATATAAAATCATATATATTTAAATTATATTAAAATTGGAAAATTACAATAAATGAAGTTATATAAATGAAAGACGTGCGGTAATTGTTTTTAGTACGCTTGAATATGTGCACATTCAAACATTGATAGCTTCCGCGCGTATGAATAGTACTAAAAAGTTAATAATCGATAATTGTTTAACAGCAGAGGTCTGCTTCAACTAATTATATCCAAAAATAGAATCATCGATGGAGATAGAAATGCTGCATGCTCTCATGCTTAAAACATAATCAATTTGATAGTTTTTTATTTTACGATAAGCTTTAATTTCTGAGTAAATCTATTAAATGAAATATCGATGCAATTCGCAAGTATTTGACAAACACGTTTATCGATAGATGTTCAAAAAAGATTTTAGAGTTCAGTGTTAAGCAGCTGTGGCACCACAGTTTGTTTACATTATTTTTGGTACATTAAGCAGATTGTTGCAATGTCCGACGAAGAAGATGATTATATGTCTGACAAATTTCTATCTGGGTAAGAAAATAGCTACGATTGGTAGTTTATTCGGCGCACTAACGCTAAACGACTTTAAATAGGCTTCAGGAAGTGCGTCCCAGCTTAGTAAACAATCGCGCCAAAAAGCGTCAAATAAAAGTCCAAGCAAAGCAAGAGGAGCATATCAAGCGACAGCGTGAGGCCTCCAAAGCTGCGACAGTAGACAATTCCCGTCTCCAACAGACATTAAATCAGCCACTGGCAGCAGACAACAAAGGTTTTCAACTGCTGGCTAAAATGGGTTACAAGGCTGGCAGTGGACTGGGCAAACAGCCGGACGCTCGCACTGAACCCATTACAATTAGCATTAAAAATGATCGTGGTGGCCTGGGACGTGAAGCTGCGATGGCCGAATTAACAGCCAAGAGGCAGGAAATGCGTCGGGCGCATTTGCTACGTAAGGCGGGAATTGAGTCAGGAGAGGAGATTAGCACAGAAGCATATAGGAAACGAGCTACGCAGAAAGCGGAGGAGCGCAAGCTGCAGTACGATGTGAAGCGCTGCCAGCAGACCTGTGCGTCGCTGGATCTAGCGGCAGGAGTAACAGAGCCCGCATTGGAGTTTTTTTGGCCTCCCAAGCCCATTGAGCAAAATGATGATGAACCCACTGAAGAATCAGCCTCACAAGAGGCAGAGCAGGAGGAAAAGGAGGAGCAATATAGTGCAGGAGAACAGCTAGATCTACTAATGAGCTATCTACGCACTTCCTATCAATTTTGCTACTGGTGTGGTACCCACTATGAAAATGCTGAGGATTTAGACAGTAACTGTCCTGGCTTGACACGCGATGAGCATTAGTCTAGGAAAGGTTTAGTGTTAGTTTCACAAAATACGTGCATATTTATATATATATATTACAATAAAACGTAGTCAAAAACAGTTATGTATAGCGGTGTACTTAGATTGAGTTGGAATTGAGGTTGCAAATTGAAGGATTCAAGCTACACTCGACCCTCCAATTTCTGTATAAGATCGTGCGTCTGCTCAATGATGCTGTAGATAAAAGGCCGTTCCATGGGATCGATGCGCAACATGTACTTGATCAGCTCGTGCATATCCTGCGCACATAAAGATTATAATGTAGTCAGCCGTTAATTTATGGAAGTAATGAAGAACTTACCTCCGTATATATGGAATCTTCTGGAATGTTGACATTGCCGCTGAGCACGGCCAGAGCAACGCTGTCGCCGCGCTCATAGATGGGATCGAAAGGGCTGCTGAAGTAACACATTGCATACAGCACACAGCCAAGACTCTGCAAGCAAAATAAAGATATGGAAATAAGTCGAAGCCAACAAATCAAAGTAGTTTCTCTGTTAAGTATCTAAATAGTTTAATTTTAAATCTATTAATTATATTAATAACTAATTATGGTTTTTCTATTCAACGTTTTTTCTATCTATACAGATCATGTATATACATGATATATATAATAACTGATAAATATGATAATGAAAGCATTAGTTTATCTACTGAATTAGTAGCTCTGAAGGTGCTCTAGGATCTCAATTACTTACCCAAATATCGGTGCGCTCATCGATGGTGCAGTAAGTTTTGACCGTGAAAAGTTCGGGAGCACGATAGACAATGGAGCTGCGCTCCTCGGCCTCGTCCTGCAACCGTTGGGCATCCGTTTGGCCGCAGATCTGCAGGCGCGCCTCCGTCATAGACCCGAGGTCCACAATGATGGGTTCGAATGTGTCTGATAAACAGATGTTGGCAGTTTTTAAATCACGATGCGCCAGTGGAACGGGCTTGGACTCATGTATGGCTTTCAGTCCTTCGCAGACGCCCAAGAAAATTTGCAATATTTGCGCCTCCGGCATATGGTCCTGTTTGCGGGCTCGCAGCTGTAAATGGTCGGACAGCGAGCCATGCTTGTAGTAGGGCAACACGATGAACAAAGTGCTCGTCGTATTTATCACAATGTCGGCATTGCCGTTCAGTTCGTAGTCCACCACGCGTATGACATTCTCCGAGTCGATTTTGCGACAATTCTCGATCTCGCGCAGCGCGATATTTTGATCCTCGATGCTGTGGCAAGTTATTCGCTTGATTGCATAGCAGCGATGCGTTGTCGTATTTTCTGCAAGGTCAATCAGGCTGAAGCCGCTGCAAATCAAAATGATAATCAGAGACAAGATAGCGATAAGTAAACGCTAATCATGTAGCCTGGTGGAAAAAGCATTTACATTGGAAAATCCCTTTAATTATTGTCTGATAGGCGATTGGTTAATTGGGTGGGCAAAATAAGTGGAGTGTAGTCAGTTTACATGAAATTTCAGGGTATAGCGTATTGGGATAGTCTCATTTGTGTGGAATATACCGTTTTTTTTACTTTACCCTTGTGCAAGACGTTCCCGCACTCTGTAGCGGGAACCGTTAATGTTGAGCGTTTCTCGGCTGCAAAAGCAGCCACGTTTCATAATCAGTGTCCATCCGATGCTTTGCATTTTACTTTCTCTTATTTATAATTTACAAATCGCACAACTGCAAGCTTAACAAACTACTTTAACAACAGCAGCAACAACAACAACTAATTGATACGCGCTGCTCAGCTGTTGACCGAAGACAGGGTGGTTATCGCGAACACATGCAGCACGTTGGTGTGGCGTTGCCAGACGGTTCAAAACAACCAACTGAGTTCTACTCCAGTTTTGTGTTGTCGCATTTTTGAACGCTTTTTTGATTTAATCAATGACGATATCAACGGATGATGCGTGGCAGGATTTAATTGGCATCAGTGCCGATCCGCCAGACATGCGCGACAAATGCGAACAATGCAAGTAAGTGCTAATCACGACTAATCACAACAAACTCATCATTCCTTCCACCTCCACCCAAGGCGACCCGTTGTTGTCTGCTGGTGCTCCGCCCTACCTCAGCCGCCCCTTGCGGTCGCCTCGCAAATTGTGATACTCCAGCATCCTGCGGAAGAGAAGCGCTCCCTGCGCACTGCCCTCATGCTACAGCTGGGCCTGCAGCCCGGCAAATGCGTCGTCTACAAGGGCAAGCGATTTCCTAATACGCGTCACAGTGCAGAACTCCAGCGCGTGCTCGACTCGCCGCAAACATTGCTGTTGTATCCCAGCAAGGAATCAGTACCACTGGAGGAAATTGAGCGTAGCGCAGGACCCTACAATCTGGTACTCATCGATGGCACCTGGCCACAAGCGAAGGCCATATACGCCAGCAGTCCGGCACTGCATCGCTTGCGGCAAGTGAAACTGATTGCGGTGGGCATAAGCGACTATATTATTCGCACACAGCCCACGGAGGGCTGCCTGAGTACGTTGGAGACGGCAGCGCAGTGTCTGGCGGTGCTGGAATCGCAGCCGGAACTGCGTCAGATTCTGGTGCGTCCACTGCACGCGCTATGCAAGTATCAGCTGGACAATGGAGCCGTCGAACATCAGTCCAAAGAGTTCCTCATGAAAACTAATCAATATCCCAAGCCTATTGGCAAGCGATTGAGTCGCTTGCTAAACTACAGTAATACGGTCCCTTTGGAGCCGCAGTCACTTTCCCAGGAGTCGTAAGTCGGGAGTCTTCATTGAATAGCCATATCCATAGTTAATGCACTGTGCCCGGCCGTGGCTATATATACGCATATATATATTTAGTAGATACTATAAACTATTTTTAATTTTTTAAACAAACATGTGCTAATTTATAACGTCATTTCGTGTGTTTCCTTTGCCGGCTCGGCCTTAGACCATGGGTTTGTTCCTGGCATCCGTGAGAGCACGCATCATAATGCACTTGGTAATGGCGTAAGCTCTGACGCACGCATTGGCTTCGTCCACTGTGGATGGTATTATTTAAAACCTTCATTTGTGGTCATCATTTTGCGGGGAGGCTTTACTTACTGGCCTGTGACTCGCAGTACTCGATGGAGTCTCCAGTTGCTGGCCACAAGTACTTGCGCACCAGATCTACATTGAACTTGAAGTTGTCCAGCAAACCTGCCTTTTCGAAGAAGCAACGGAAATAGCACTACGAGATCGCAAAGTTAGAAATTTCTGTTCAATTTCTTGGAGCGAAACGCGTACTTACCATGCTGGTCTTGTCATTCTCATCTAACAGCTTGCCCGTGGTGTTGAACAGTATAGTATTCGCTGGAATGGAAATATATATAGCATAGTACAACTAATCCTGCCGAGACTCACAAATAGGCGTTACGAAACTAGCATTGCAAATGCGTATAACCTCATCGAAGTCTATGAAATCGGGATCTCGCGGGACTTGAGTGGTGGTCGATATGTCATCCATATCGCCATCGAAGCTATCGTAGTTGATAATATAAATATCGCCATTATCCCTTGCACGTTCTTCCAGTGCCTGCACAGAGCCAAAGCTTAAGCTCAGCACAGTAAAAACAGCAACACAAATGCGTATCTTAAAATTCATTTTGACAATGGTTAGCTTGCGAGCGCATATCGGTTTTATATTCAAAATGCAGTCAGATTTTGTTAAAATACAATCAACTATGCACGCAAAGTTACAGTTAAGGTAGATGCCTCGTGATTAAGTCAATAATATTTGCGGAAATGGCGTGACAACAAATTGGTCAATATTCTAAATTCGTTCACAGAATGCAAAATAAGACTGGACAATGAACCTTTAACATATAATAAAATTAAATGATTATATGATTTTGCTGTTCAGTTTAAATGGGTTAAAAATTCAACACTTAAATTTATCACAATATTAATTTGCTGTTGGTCAGATTAAGTAAGGCTCTAATGAAATCAATTGAAATTTTCCAATATTTGGTGGTTGATACTCTAGCTTTTCTTGTTTTTTAATTCTTACCATATGGAACTAAGAACTCCAGAGCACAAGCTTTTCTTGCGGCAAAGAAATGCGCATGTTTCTCGCTTTGCACTTCAGGATCATCGGGTTCTGGCTGCACTTCTTGTCCTTTCAGCACACTCCAATAGAAAATGCTCATCGTCAGCAGGATTAAAAAGTTGAAATGACCCATTAGTGTCAAATGCCAAGAGAGCTGGCTCCAACTATTAACACGAATCGGATATGGGACAGTTTTTATACTCAACAAAGCCCAAATCAATGAAATTGATCAATTTGTGTCAATTAAGAAAATCGTTTAAACTAAATAGTTGCACTTTAATCGAACAATAAATACATGCGATAGCAATATTCTCATTCATAAGTATAATACAAAATTAATAATATTTAAATGAACATTTAACGAAATCTAAATAGTTCAATGGATTGTGGTTTATCTTTTGTGATCGAAAACGTTTACAAAAATTAGTTAAAATAGCATAAAGTTAACTTAAGGTGTGGTTGTGTGTGTGTTTGTGTTGGTGTGTGTGTGTGTGTCGGTGTGCCGTGAACTGTAGAATAGATCGCGCAACGAGGTCAGTGCTTAGAGTGAGGATCATAATATAGAAATAGTTGATGTAGTATAGCCAATAGATTAATGGTATTATAGAATAGTTTAGTGTTTAGTGGAACCTTACGGATAATTTCGCTTAAATTTGTACGCATTTTTGTCTTTATTGCGATTTGTCGTAATTTTCGATTGAATTTCATTAAATTACTCTATGCAGCGTCCAAGTTGCATCCACACGTCAGACCTTGGCGCCCCAAGCCCGCTTCAGCAGGTAGGCGCCCTTCTCGGCAATCATCACAGCTGGCGCATGCGTATTGCCCGACGTCACCCTGGGCATGATGCTCGTGTCCATCACACGCAGTCCCCGAATGCCGTGCACCCTCAGCTCGTGATTGACCACGGCCAGCGGATCCTGGGCCGGTCCCATTTTGCAGGAGCCCGCCTGATGGTTCTCCGGCCCGGTGTTCTGGCGCACCGCGCACTCCCAGTACGCGTCGCTGCCGAAGGTCTGCGATTCGCAGCCCTTGACAACGGTCTTGTCCAGCCGCATGCCATACTGCTTGAGGGGCGAGCTCTGTGACAGCCGTATGGCAAACTTGATGCCCTCCACCAGGGTCTTGACGTCATGCTCGTCGGTCAGATAGTTGGCGAATATGCGTGGCGGATCGAGGGGATCGGCCGAGCGTAGTGTGATATATCCCCGAGATCTGGGATTGAGCACAGCCGGGAAGATCTGTATGGAACGCGAGTTGTTGGACAACAGCTCACCCACTTGGCCCGTGCGTGCACAACTGGCCAGGTAGCCGCCAAAGTAGAGCTGCAGGTCGGGCACATCGGGTCGCTGCGCCCAGCGTGACGACAGCTTGGCAGTGACATCCGAGATGCCTGTGCCAGACATGAGGCCATCGCGGAACAGCAAGTACTCCATAGCCGTGGCCCAGTTGAGAGGTGCCGTGTCCGCGTCGTCGATGAAGAAGTTGGTGAAGAAGGCCACATGATTCTGCAGGTTCTTTCCCACGCCGGGCAAGTTGTGCACTGGCCGTACATTCACCTGCTTGAGCTCATCCTTGGGTCCGACACCGCTGAGCAGCAGAATCTGGGGTGAGTTGACAGCGCCGGCACTTAAGACCACCTCCTTCTTGGCCATTATCTTGCGCGTGCTGCCAAACTGATCGCTGACCTCCACGCCAAGCACGTTTTTCGTGTGCGGATGAATCAGCACTTTCGTGACCGTTGTGTTGAGCAAGATATGCAGATTGTTGCGCATACGTGCCGGTCTCAGGAACGCTCTGGCCGAGCTGTAGCGAATGCCATTGCGCGCCGTCATTTGGGCGATCATGAAGCCCGTGGAGTTCTGTCCGTTCAAATCCTGCACCGAGAAGCCCATCTCCTCGCCTGCCTTGAGAATGGCGTACGACAGTGGCGGATTGTAGGGGAACTTGCCGACAGGCATAAGGCCGCCCTTGGCATGGTATTCGCTGCCCACGGCATCCAGCTCTAGGTTGTCTTCGGATTTCAGGAAGAATGGCAGGACGTCGTTGTAGGCCCAGCCAGGATTTCCCTGGGCTGCCCAGTCATCGTAATCCTCGCGGTTGCCGCGTATGTACATCATGCCGTTCATCACCGATGTGCCACCGAGCACCTTGCCGCGTGGCCAGTAGCAGCGCTGCTCCATCGACGAAAGGCAGGCCATTGTCTCCGGCTCTGTGTTGTAACGATAGTCGATGTCGCTGCCGATGAAGTTCAAAAACATGGATGGAATTTGTGCGCCCACCGGTTCGTCGCCGCCTGTAACGATGATGAGGAAAGGAAATTGAATAAATTGATTGCATGCCGCTTTGCACTATGATTCACAAAGATCTGTCTATCCCCGTTTTCGATTCGATAATGAGACAATTTAAGCCTGATTAAAAGACGATTCACAAATTGGTAGAATGTCAGTCAGTTTGCCGATTTGATGACATTTTCAATATACGAAATTTGAATCAGCGTTCTAGAATATCCGTTGCCGATTGCGATTGCATGCGCCCACGACATTTGGACATTTGATGGCTCATCAATTAATTAAATCAATTGAATTAAAAGGAATTGATTGCTAGTTGTACCGTGGGAGCTAAAAAGTAACCGCAAGCCAGTTATTTTGTCAATGAAATACAGCGAAAACAAACAATAAGTGGCAACAAGTTGCGACTAATTCAACAATCAGTTACTTCGTTTAATAACTTGTTATAGAATTAATCTAAAGAATTTAAGCATTTAGCATGTTTATGAGCCGAATTGCAAACAAGACTCGCAATTTGTTTACGTCGTGAGATACGCAAAGACAATTAGCACTCGATTTTAATTTGTACGACTTATGCAACAATATATTGACTATTTATAAGTAAATAAATACCCACTCGACTGTCGACAGTGGACATGAGTATTTTATTATTTTGTGCAACTGACAAATGAACCGCGTAAGCATAAATAATTAAATGGAATTTATAATATTTTTGCATTTGGCAAAGCGAAAACGAAACGAAGAAACCAACAAAAAGGTTAAACACCTTTTAAGTGTATTTATTAATACGTAGTACTTGAATACCATCATAAATAATATAAACGAATGTTGTTTTACGAGTGGCTGCTGATAAAACGAAAGACTTAGAGCACAAACCTGCATTCAGCGCGCCAATTATTGACAGACAAGATGCTACCAACCTTTACAAGACACTTATTATTTTGATTTAATATTAAATAACTTGTATATTATATGCTTAGTTAGAAGTAAATGCGAAATTAAGTTCTGTTGACCTTTGCCAAACACATCCGCTTAGTGATGCACACATCTTGCAGACAGTTGGCATTGAAAATGAATAATGAAGCAACCAGCGAAACGTCAGGCACAACGTCTATTGTCAGAATTGGGTTTAAAAAAAAAGTGTCAACCAAATGACTATACAAATCATGTGCATCCGAGTTGAACCAACGAAAGCCACGAAAAAGAGCCACTTAAGTTAGAACGTGTACTTAGTCGTAACAAGCACTCATGGCTCTCATAATATATGATAACTCAGTAATCACAATAATAGCCGCTGTTAATTGTACTTTAGGCATTGTTAGATCATTAACACCAACGCATTGACAACTACTTCTATCTATTTATTTAGTCGCATAGTATTTCAGTTAGCAATTATTATAATTAGTGACAAGGCATAATAATTGTTGCAAAGTAACCATTATTTGAAAGGGTTACAAAGCGACACTAACCCCAAAAGCAAGCCAAGCAGTGCCATGCACGCTGATAACGCCAAGTTAATGGACACTGTGAAGGTTATTTCTGAAAGATTAAGATTAACAATTTACAATGCGGCAATTCTAGCAGTTTGGCTGCCTTATAAATTCAACATTATATATTTATCAAGTGACCTTACATGAACTAATTCCACACTGGCCACACTTTCATCTTTAGCAAGGTATGGCACGTTTTTGTTTTTGCTTGATTGCTTCAATTTGCAAACAAATGATTCTTCTTTTGATTTATGCATTTATAAATTAGCCTGTCTGGCGCGTTGAACTGGACGCACGAGTGTCAGTTAAATAAAGGCTGTGCTCCAGGAGTGTTAAAGCAGTGCGGAGACGTGTGTGTTTTTACAAACAATTAAAGTGAGAGTAAAGCAAATAAATAAATTAAATCAGTTCATATGAAACAGCTCAGTACACAGCGAATCGCATCATTGGATGCCGCACCTTTAAGAACTGCTTCCGCAGGTAAGATACAGTTTAAAATCTATCGCTACAAAAATTGATCAGATATTATACAAGTGCTATTAAATTAAATGAAACTATTTAAATACAGCACAAACTGCGATAAACATCTGCTCAAATGGTTTTCCAATCTTCTGAAGTTAAGTTAAAATTTCGCATTTTTTATGAGCTGTCTTAACAATTAACTTGCATTCTTTTTACTTTAAGGGGTATTTATACTTGAAATTGTAAGTAGTCAACATATCCAAAGCACGCCCAAAGTAAATACGAAATGCAAAAACTCTTAAACTCTGCCATTAGCAGAGAGTGAATGGCCCGCATTCAAAGAAATAAACCACGAATCGCACCCCTCCCACCTATTCATGTTAAGTATGCGCATTTTAATTCATTCATAAAAAATGTGTAAAATGATACAAAAAATCGACAATTGTTTAATGCGATAATGCAGTCAAGCGTAAAATAAATAACTTGCGATCTGGGCAAAAAAGAAGCGAAACGTCGAGGGGCATTTGTATAATCCTAAAAACAATGGACATACTTATATACAAATTGGTATATACGATCGTACATACTTATTTGCATAGGCGCAAATTACCAGGAGGGTAACACTGAGTGGCAGGCAGGCGCCGGGGAGAGCGGGGGCGGCATGAGGTTGGGGTTAGCTCGTTTACTTTACATAATGCTCAAGGCAGTTGCGGTTGCTTCTTTGCCACATTGTTGTTGGTATTGTTTCACGTTGTTGCTATTGTTAAGTGTTGCTCAAGTTTCATTAGTGTTGCCGTTGTTGCCTTGTTTTTGTTTTGTTTGAGTTTGTTTTACTACATTGTTGTTGCTTTTTGCGTGCTGTGGTTAAGCTTCAATTACTTCTAAACAAACGCCACATAACGTACGCCTAATTGCCCGCAGCGTGCAGCGTCTTTACGGGCAACATGTGCGTTGGCAACATGTTGCGGAGCTGTCGCGCAACACGTGCTCGTCGGGCAGTTAAACAGCTGTCATAACCGATATATATTGCCACTCACCGGCTTCAATAAGCAGCACCTTCCACTGCGGCACCTCGGAGAGACGCGACGCAACCACAGAGCCCGCTGAGCCACCGCCAATGACAATGAAATCGTACTCGTAATCTGGTTCCGAACGGAACTGCATAAATTTCGAAGAAAAAATACTGTTAACTTGGGCATTTGTCTATATTTGATTGAACTTACCCGCGAGCTGGCGCGTCCACAGGGATCTTCGAGATCGCATTGGGATCGTATGAATACCTCGAGCAGGCCCATAAAGAGCATAAACGCACTTCCGCCGCATGTGGAGGCTAGTGTTGGACCAGTGGGCACGCCCACCAAACAATCACAGGCTGATGTGCTGGTGGACATGATGTCTGATTATGTCTGCAAATGGCGAAAAGAGAAGCAGAAAAACAAAAGACTTAGGCAACGAACTTGATTGTGGTTATGGCTAAATAGTTTGTTTGGCAATTTATGTCAATTATGAATAACAATTAAATACACATTTTATACATTTTAATCATTTTACCATTAGGGCCGACCTTGCAACTGCAACCCATAGCGGCAACATAGAAGCAACTGTGCCGCAATTTATTAAAGTACTCTGCACAACAATGCCTTGGCAGCCGTCGCTAAAGAGGCGTCGCCTCCACCACTCAATGCACGCGAATAATCCATAAAACGAAACGCCAAAGCCAAACAATTTGGTACCTTTGCTTAAATTGCCGCCAGCATTGGTAATAACAAAAGGCCAGCATAGGCAGAAGCGACCGCAGAAATCATAGCTCATCATCAGTGTGGTCCAAAGACGCTCGGCCCATTGCTTGCCAGATTCGTTGCTTGTATAGTATACAGTTTGCATAGTTTCACATGACCTTAGCCCAATGTAGCTGAAGTGCTGACTTTTTTCTTTTTTTCGTTTTTGTTATTTCTTTTTTTTTTGGGGGTTTCTGTTTTCTGAAATTTCAAAACTGCACACTGAGTTCATGGCATCGTTTCGGATGCTTGTGCCTAAAACAGAAGCAATCCAATTGTTAGATAATACTTGCAGTAGCCTACAATGATTGAGTAATAATTATGCCAGTTGCCGATTCAATTGCCAGATAGCAGAGCTGAACTTTTAGCTCAAAGTTCAAACTGAAAGTGAACTCAGTCATCTTCGAGCAGTTCGTGAGCATGATAAGTACCAATTATAGTATACGTGAATGTATAATTTTATACATTTTTATGACGATAGCCAATTTGTTTACATTTGTTTAACACCTTTTACATGTGAAAACAGTTAACGTTTGCTACACCAATCATTGTATATTCGCTGGGAGTATCATGAAATTACCTTAATTAATTAGCTATCAATTTTTCACACAATTTGTCAAACACTTACATTGGCGTGCCGTTCAACAACAAAAGCGGATTTTCTTTTTAAAATTTTGGGGATGTCTACAGCGTTTTTGACCTCAATTAGAGTCAACAACTCTGTTGTTGTATGCAGCAATCAAATTGCAATTTGTAAGCGCCAAAAAAACTGAAGCCAAAAACAGAATCCGAAAATAGAAACAACAACAGAAAACATACAACGAAAACTGCACAAAAATTTAAACAAAGTCGAGAAGTTCAAGCAATTGCTACAGTTTGAGATTGAGAGACGACAAACCAACTTGGGACAATGATGGTGCGCACATTTGACATTTGAAACACGATTTTGTGTTGCATTGGTGTTTGGATTTGGCCTCCGACTCAATCGCAGTCTCAATCACAGTCTCAGTCAGTGCCTCAATCTCTGCTTTAGTTACAATTTCAATTTCAATCTCATGTCAGCAGCGGCAAAGTTGAAGGATGCCTCGAAAGTAAAGCAAAGCGTACGCAGTATGCGAGCGCGCGAGCGTGAAAAATCAAAAAGAGAGCCAGTTGACCTCGCAACGAGTTTTTCCATCAAGTCCAAAAAAACGGCAAACGAAAACAACAACAACTGCCAAACATAAAACCAGGCGAACTTCAAAGCTCTGAAAATGCGTGCAGAAATCGTGCACGGTTACTTATTCCCCATAAGATAAAGAAAAAATGACTTAAAAGTTGTCCCAAACAACTTTTGGTGGTAATTCAACTACATTTTTATAGTTTGAAGAAAATAAGTCGTATGTTTGCATAAAAGAGAAATATCATTACATACATTCGTCTACCAAATGTGATTTTTCTGAAATTTGAATATTTGCCGAAATAATATTAAGCGTGATTCAGAATCTAATCAAAGAGATTATTTTAAGTCTGAGCAGCAGCAGACTAATAGGTATGGAATAACCATTATTTTGCATTCGATTCCGGTTTGAGAGCTTGCTTTGGCGTCTTGTGGATGAGTGTGCGCGATGAGTTAGTTAATTAATAGAGTTGTGTCTGCGGTGATAGCATAGATTTAAATCTTTATGCTCCACACTTCCCCGACGCATATCGCTGCACAATCGTCTTGCTATCTTGTCCCTCTATAATTAGCTGTTGTTTGCATATTTACAACTATATCACCTGGGCGTCTAATACTGTGTGCACTCATGCGATGTAAGTGTCGATAGTGTCGCTGTTGTTGTTGTTGTTGCTGTTGCTGTTGCTGTTGCGGCTGGTACTCGTATTGTGTTCGTATATGATATCTTCATTGATATCGCTGGCATTGTCTGCATTGGCGTTACTTTTGAAGGTTTCTTTCAGTTGTCAGTCTGTCAGTGAGTTAGTCAGCCAGTCAGTCAGTCAGCCAGTTAGCTGGTCTCGTGCTCATTGAAACGATACGTTGGTGTGAACAATATAGTTATAAAAGAAAGATTGACTGCAATCTGGCATAGTTACCTTCCTCTTGCCGACCGCCCGCTAAGTATATACTTATTTTGGGGGGCTTTTCTATTTTGTATGGGTGCTTATTAATGTGGGAATCATGCATTATTAGAATAATAATAATAATAAACTACCCGAATTTATGCGTGCCATGACAAAGGCGTTAGATTAAAGCGTGCGATCTTAAGTGTATTGTATAATATTGTTTGAGGCTTATAGACAGCCACTGTGTCGCTGTCTCAGGGTCTTAGTTTTTGGGAAGCTTTAAATCAGATTGCCCCAATTCCTAGCGACTTAATTGACTTAAAAAAGGTTTGACTTTCTTTCGGCAATCTGTAATAATTAATCGAAGATAATTAAAACTAAACCTATATAATCAGCAACTAAAAGCTGATAGCAATTTAATGCTCAACGCAATGTGTGGCAAATTGTAGTAATTAATTTCACCAATATGACTCAGTTTGGCTTAGCTATGGGGGACTCTCAGTTGGAACTGGTTTTACAAATCAACCAACTGTTAACGAGCAACGTGAAACAAATAAAAGAAAAATGAGTGAGTAAATAAAATATCATAAAAACGGGTCATAAAGTTTTTCACGTTCAAGCAGGCGCGTCAAATTGACAAGCTGGCAAAATATACGAATAATTTCCAAAGAAAAATCATAACAAAACAAATAAAAAATCAGAGTACGAAGCGAGACAGTTGCTGCTGCGGCTGCGGCTGCTGTTGCTGCTGCTGGTGTGCAGGCGCTAAAGCGGATCTATAAATTAAGAGCAACATCCATCGGCGAGGCCGGGCAGCAAACTGTGAAGCAGACAAGTTGTTATCCGCAATGCAATGTTGCACCGATATTGATAACTGAGCTGCTCTACGGCTATTATGCGGTTGCAACGCCGGCGGTTGGCCATTAGAAATTGGCCAAGAAATCAAACAGTGTGGCGGCAACAGCATTGACAACAACAATAACGAAGCAAGCAACACCCGCTGCAGCAGCAACAGCAACAGCGGCAACTAATGCATTCGCAATTTAAAGGAAGCAGCCGCGCAATGTCTGACTAAACTTGGCCAATGTATCTCGCGCTGTGTATCTGTGTCTGTCTGCCTGCATCTGCAACTGCATGCACGAGTGTGTGTTGTCTCCCTAGCTCGGATGCCGGTGCCGCTCTCATGGCTTAACTTCCTATTTTCACTTTCATTCGTCATGCGCCTGTGTTGCCTCTGGAAATGCAACAACAACAACAGCAAATGCAGCGGCAACTACATCAGCAACAACTGCATGGCAAAGTGCTGCCAAACTGCAGACTGCAGAGTGATTCGGTCTTTCATTTTCTTTTGCGTATTTCACATTGTCAACGCGCTTTCAACAATGTGCGAATATTTCGATGTGAGAATTTGGCAATTGTTGGTTGTTTTTTTGTTGTCATGCGGACCACGTAATTGTTGAATTTTTGTGCAATGCATTTGTCTTATTGAACTTTTAAAAGTTTTTAAATTTCATAAATTTTTTCGCCAAATTGAATCTGGCCATATTACATTTTTTACATTGATACCCAAGCCTAGCTATTGTATTTCTGTTTCGTAAGTGCTTATGGATTTTTTGTCTTAATAAATGATTACATTTTACTTAACTTCAATTGTTTTGCGGTGATTATAGACAACTTTTACAGCCGATAACAATCTTTGAATAGAACAATAAAACCCAAAGCAATCCATTAAATACTATTGACAATATACGAAGATACTTAATTATTTCCAGCTAATAAACAATTAGCATGCCACGATATTTTTCATAGACTTTTGATTATCGAATAATCGAATACAAACGGAAATGCCGATTGAAACTTACAATTTCATTCAGTTGTTAAGGAAAACTCGGCTTGAAACTTGAAGAGTGAATCGCTAAGTTTGCGTTTTACATAATTTATTTAAATTTTGCTATGTTGCACGAAGTACGTGATTGAATATTTGCAACATTTCGCCTGCCTCTTTTGCATTTCCAACCGAAAATTTTCGGTTGCATTTTGAAGTTGCTGCAACGGCAATTGCGACTGCAACTGCAACTTCGACTACTACAATGTAATACCCTTGGCTGCCCATTGCACGGCCTCTGGGCTGAAGTTGCCAATTACGTTGCCGCTGCCACCAACAACGACCAACGAACAACAACAGCAACAACTTCAGCAACAACTACAACAACAATGTGACCACAATTAAGTTTAAAGTGAAATTCTGCAATTGCTGGCGCATCATTTGGGCGACGCGACGCTGAGATGAGCTTTGTGCCTTTGATTGATCGCTGGTTACGTGCTGCAAATGAATAAAAAGAAGCAGCAGAAACAACAACAGCAACAACAGTCGCTGCAGCAGCAGCAAGCAAAATGTGGTGCTGCGGTGGCCCCCAGGCGGATGCAAATGTGGGCAGCCCGATGACGTTGACGTCAACAAAGCGCTCGGGAGCTGCCTATCAACTGTGGCACGTCTGGGCTTTGGCTCCATGATTGCTGCCGATGGCCAGACACTAACAACACTTTTAGTTTCATTGCTAAATGACTGAATTTGTTAACAGAGTTGTTGTTATTACGTGCGATCTTGTTGCTGCTGCTGTAGCTGTTGGTGTTGCGGCTGTAATTGTTGCTTAGCTCAAATTTCTCACGCTTGTCGCGAGGATAACATTCGGTATGCATGGTGTCAGCTAGTCGTGTCAGTCAGTCACTTAGCGGTTGTTAACTGCCCAAGTGAACCAGTTGTCCTATGCTGATAATCAGATTTAATAATACGACTATCAGTGTCTGCAAATGCCAATTTTTTGTGCTCATGCCGTAAAACTGGAACTTTATTGTTCTGCAGCTTCAATAAAAAACACAGCATAAAATAAAATCCAAAATAAAGATGATAGTGACAGAGTCACAACGACTATTAGATGCACTGCGAGCATAGTTTTAGACCGCAATAAATCTGAAAGATTTGACGGCTCTCAAACTTCAATGTCATGCTTTGGATTTAGAATGGCACACTGACCTCCCTCGGAGTATTTAATACAGTTATATGCCTTTCCCAGCTGCAGTGTATACAATTTCAGTAAATGTGCCAAATGACTCGCAAAGTTGAATTTATTGCTGATGCATGATTCTGTTGGCTTTCTATGTTATTGTGGTTAAAACTATGCATCATCAAATGAATGAAATGCTAATCAAATCTGAAATATTCTTAACTGGCATCGTCAGCCAACACTTGGGCCAATTGCCAGCCATTCTCGATTGACCCAGTTGAGGTTTGTCAGCTTTGTCACCGCTTGTGTTAGTGCGACAAAAGTGTGCCACTTCTCGACTGAAAGTCTGCCATAACGAATTGTAAACAAATAACGCGAAACCGAACATCATTTAAATGGCAAAAGGCAAATGCAAACAGAAACGGTAACAGACACAGCTAACAGTCAGCAGCCAACAGCAACAACATAAAGGAGCAACAAGTAAAAGGCAACGGGTACTGTGGAGATTGCAGATCGCAGTGAATGAGCGAGGGAGCGATTGAATGAATGAGAGTCAACCAAAAGGGGAGCAACAACAATGCAATCGAACAAACAACTAACACCGAAAAAAAAGTCAATCGAAACTGTTCGAAATAAACAACAATAGCAAAAATCCTCTGCCAGCAACAACAGCAAAACAACAACAATCACATGGGCAGCTATTGATACTTATAGCACGCTCCCAAAACACGGGGAGGTACAAATTTTATCTGTCGCTGACATTTCGACATGACTCCAACTGCGACTGCGACTGTGACTCGTGTGTTGTTGGCAAATACATAAGTTTTTCTTTTCTTTTATAAGTTTTCGGTTAACTACATGCCAATTCGTTCAAGACGGGCCACAAAAGAAAGCGGCTACAGCACTTCGCGTAGGCGTCCGGCGGTCAAAGCACTCTGCTGTTCAATATGGAGCTTTAATTTAAATTCAAATTTCATTGCCCGCAGGCCAACAGTTGTTGAGATGCCGTTGATAATCAGGAACAAATATGGGCAATTGTTTCGGGTTTTGTCTACTGTTTGCCCTCGATACGGCAATTTGATTGATCATCGTCACGCTCCAATCTTTGCGATGCCTCTCAGAAGTCTACAATCAGCGTCAGAGTATTTGAAATGCAAATTCAAGCTGCTTTCGAAATGCTTCTTAATGAGTTCAGGTAGACTCCAAAAATATTTTTTATTGATTCTTTTATTGGTCTGCTTTCTGCTCTTTTCTTTCTCTAAGTATCCAAAAGTAGTTTAAATTACATTTTGGCGTAATTTCGCTCGAAACTCGATGAGCGCAAATTGCACATATTAAGCGGAATAATATTCATGATGTCGTACAGAGATATTATATAAAGCTTTTCAACGGATATTCACATGCATTCAAATCGATTGCAGCTCTTTAGGCAGACTTTACTCACACTAAATAAGCGCCGTGAGTGTCTCACAATGCTGCAGGCTTCCGTTGGTAGGCAAGAAAAACCAAAAACCGGGCTAATTTCCTATTACTGTAATAAACGTTTTATGAACTGCAATAGCGTAACACCTTAATGCAGCCACAAGACCGTGTTTTTCTCTTTTTTTTTAGCTTTTGCCAATTTGCGACTGCGACAAACACATGCTTGTGTATACTGAGCGCAAAATCAAACAGATTAGTGGACCCACAGATCATACGAGTACTCGTTAAAAAAAAAAGGAAAACCTGTACAATAGGCCAACCGTTCGAAAAACCCACAACTGCTAAACTAAGTTTAGAAACATGTCTAAAGCTAAAATCGTGAGACGTATACATATATTCGTAATACACGTTAATGTGCCAACAATCTCAGACAAGCCATCTGAGAAACCTATCGAATCCGCAACAAAAGCATTTTAGAATGTGAATGCAATAGGTGCAACTCCATCTCACAATTGAGTTCCGTTTCTGAAGCACTCGTATCTCTATCGTTGCGTTGCCGCTTCCTCAAACACCAAAACTGCAGCCAGTCAGTTGCATGGAAGGTACAAAAAATGAACAACGCAAAAAACTAAACTTACATTTTCAATGCCTGTGTCCAGTTGTGCAGACCGCTGCTAGTTTCCTTTTCCGATGTCACACAAAACAATAAATTGCTTAGCTTTTGGTGTCTTATTGTTCAGCTCCTTATTGGAAATGCCTTTTTGGCTAAATTGCACAACTCAGCGAAGATGTTAGTATGTTCGCAAAAAATTTGAGTAAATCAATTTTTCAATGTTTTGGCTTTGCAATTTATTTTATTGGCACATACACACAGTGAAACACACTCACACGCACTGTACAGTACTTAGTTTTGCCTTCTTTGGCGCTTAACACCTCACGGCTCACCAGCTAAGATCTCAGATCTCTGCGACTTGTTTCGCACTGCGCGCAATCGCAGACCGTCGCCGACTCAGCGTCTGGCCGGTAAGCGCGGGTCTTTTTAAACGCCCGATGACCAATACGAAGCTTGTGCTCTCGTGTGGTTCGTCGTGAGCTTCGCTCACGAACCACTAGTTCCAGTTTCACATCAAACGCTAAGCTTTAAGCTCAACTTAGTGAGTCTTCCACTGATGACGATTATTTTATTTGCATAATTTTCAAAATGGGGTTTTTTTAAACCCGAATTAATTTAACGCTTTGCATGGGTTTTCCTACAAATTTACATTATTCTTTGTTTTTTGATCCAGAATTAGACTGTGATTTTATACACACGAATTAAATTATTGTGCTAGAAATATTGGTGAGTCTTACAATCGTTTGATTCAACTGTAATATTTTTGTATTTAATTTATTTGCTGCCGTGTTATTATTTCATTTCCAATACTTTAATTACTCATATGCCAGTGTTGGCCAACTCCGTTATTTGCGCTGCACACAGACCCCCAACAGGCGAGCTAACAGACGTCACAGACTTCTTCAACTACCCTTGAACGCAAATCCTTTGACAACGAATACTAAGCTCTCGTCAAGCTGCCCACACAATCCTCAACGAGTCTGTTTAAAGCGCGTGCGCAGTTTTAACGATTTGCAGGTCAACGACGACGAGTTGGCTCAATACACTCGAATGGCAAAATAAAGTGCAACTGCTGCGGAACTGCGTTGTACAGATTTTTCACGTACTATTGAGAAAAATACTGTATTAAATCGGAATAATTGAGAAATTATTCAACTAACATTTTAGGTAAAAAAGTTGCAATAATATTGAAAATTTTTACGCAAGTTAGAAAAGTGAGAAATGTAAAGTAATATGAGAACGCTGGTTGTCAATTAATGAATTAATTAGAACAAATACTGTAAAGTGTTAACATCTGAAAAAAGACCACACAATAAATAGAGTCGTTAAATCTAGTAAATATGTTTTCAAAATAAAGTAATGTTACAAATTACTCATTGAGCGTGATAGACCTGAAAAGTAATACGAACTGCGTTTTGCGGGGGTGTCTTTTGATGATTCATACGACTTAGAGTCGCACATGTGTTTGTGTGTGTGTGTGCAAGTCTTACACTTGCCCAGGGGTGTGCGTGCGTGTGTGAGTGTGCAGGAAAAGTAATGAAAATAACAACAAGAGTGTACGGGAGCTGGCGAAGAGAAGAAAACTTTGCGATAGATTTGTGGCAAAATCGATGTGCAGGTGCCAACTAAAAAGCAAGTTCTAGACAAGACGCGTAACATATTCTTTCCGTTTCTTTAACAAACGCTTCGAGTATACATTCTGACTAATTGTTATTCCGTGCAGCTGCGAGCAACTTTACTGAAGCAAACGCATCATCCTGAAGGACCCAAGCCACAAGTCATTTACGATGGCTGACGAGTATATGCCAGATGTCAGCATGATGGACACAAGTAAGTAACATATTGTGGTTACATCTAATGACCCATTAGCTAACTCTGAGAAAGTTGCTCAAGAAGCCCAATTTAATATGCTCTTAAGTTAACTTTAACAGTATAAAAAGAATCATCGTTAATATCATTGAAATAGTTTATGCCGAAAAGTAACAAAGTTACTCAACTACTTCATTTGTAGTATAGCAATATTCTTTTTGATAATAATACTACGCTGCTTTATTTCACTCCACTACAGTTGTGCCCGGGATACTCGGCCTCGCTGCCGCCGCAGTGTTGTCGACGGTGGCCTGCATCTGTGCCAAGCATATGCGCATACGCAACAAGAAGCAGAACCATCATGACGCCTCGTTTCCATTCCAACCGACACGACGTCCGACTGCAGTTCGGTCACCCAGTGGACAGCCGCCGCACTACTTGAAGAAATCACCATCCCCGACCGGAGGTAAGCAGATGGGCTTGCTGTCCCCGATGCAGGACCAATCGACGTCGCCGATAGCACCGCAGAACGTGAAATATGCCGAAGAGGACGAGGTGCCGATGGCACAGCAAGCTCAACATCAGCAGCAATCGGCCAGCAAACTGAATGTGGACAACGCCAAGCCGCACAATCACCATCATCACTCGCCCGTGGAGACAATTGCCAATGGGAACGTGACCATCACACTGGACGAGTCGGTGGCCAATGGCAAGGAGCTGACCATTACCGATCAGTATGGCAAGCTGGGCACCATCTACTTCAAGCTGCGCTATCTGGCCGAGCGCAATGCTCTCATGGTCTCGATCATTCGCTGTCGCGGTCTGCCCTGCAAGGGCGGCGTGAGCGGCACTGGGGACATACCGACGGGCATGAATGGACGCACACAGGCTGCCACTGATCCGTATGTGAAGCTGCAGCTGTTGCCGGACAAGCAGCACAAGGTGAAGACACGCGTGGTGCGAAACACACGGAATCCGGTGTACGACGAGGACTTCACATTCTACGGCCTGAACATGAACGATCTGCAGAACATGAGCTTGCACTTTGTCATACTGAGCTTCGACAGGTATTCGCGCGATGACGTCATTGGCGAGGTGGTCTGCCCCCTGTCCTCCATTGAGATTGGCGACATTTCGAAGGAAGCACTCTCCATCAGCAAGGAAATCCAGCCGCGCAGCCTCAAGATACGCGCCCAAGGTCGTGGCGAACTGCTCATCTCCCTCTGCTGGCAGCCGGCGGCCGGGCGCTTGACCGTTGTTTTGCTGAAGGCGCGAAACCTGCCGCGCATGGATGTCACCGGTCTGGCTGATCCCTACGTCAAAATCTATCTACTGTACAATGGCCAGCGTATTGCTAAGAAGAAGACGCACGTTAAGAAGCGCACGCTCAGTCCCGTATTCAACGAGAGTTTCGCCTTTGACATTCCCGCTGCCGAGGCAAGTTCGCGCCTAGCCGTAACTTCTGAACTATTAGTCACTGGTTTGTTTACCATTTGCAGGGCACTGGCGCCAGTCTGGAGGGCGTCTCGCTGGAGTTGATGTTGCTCGACTGGGATCGCGTGACTAAGAATGAGGTTAGCCCACAACCCGCTTACGTTTGCCACAAGCACAAGTATTTTAAATTGTGTGTTCTGTTGCTTCTCACTCCGCAGGTTATTGGACGCTTGGAGCTTGGAGGACCCACCTCGAGCAGCACCGCATTGAACCACTGGAACGAGGTCTGCAATTCACCACGTCGCCAAATCGCCGAATGGCACAAGCTGAATGAGTAATCGGTTAAACCTTATCAACAACTGGGGGCAGCGAACCGGCCCGGCGCGGCGCTGGCGCCGCATTCCCAACCAAACAATAGGCAACCGAATTTGTTTTCTCAAATAGTTTAACAATAGTTTGTATTTAGGCATTTAATTTGGTACCTTGTGGATACATTACAGCATCATTTCGACATTTCGACAAAACCTACCCAATTAAAAATTGCATATTATTTCATGTCGAGTATCTGTACTATTGTTTCTTGGAATTATTTCGAATTATGTGAACCGAACACATATACAAAAAATATGCGACAAATGAAGCAAAGAATTATATATACTAAAACAAAAACTAAAACCAAAAACCAAGTAAATTAAATGTATTAGAAAATGTTTAGTAAGTAACAATGCATGTAAATGTAAGATAATTATTGATTAATCGTGGCATACACATATGAGATTATTGAACGCTAAAACAGGTACGCATACGTAAACCATGATTGAACCTTACTTTTGTTGCTGTATAAAATCATATTCTATTGCTCGGTAATATCAGAGAAAATGCTTCTTCATATTTTCAGTTATGCACAATGAAATTACGAATTACCTTATATACCTGATGAGAAGAATATTTTAGTCCAGTTTGTCAATACTGTGCCCACCATAAAAATACATTGAAGCATATAGTATTTGTTTATTTTGATGAAACAAATGACTTATTATGTAAACATGTGTATTAGTAACATATTAAATAATCATTAATGTCTAAGCCGAAATCTTCAAATTTTTATCATTTTATCGAACACCGTACTTAGTTTGAAACACCAAAAATAAATAAGTAAATCAATGAATATAAAAATTAAAAAAAAAAACAAAAACAAAAAAAATTAGTGCTTTACGGAAAATTGAAAAGTATATCCAAAGAGATGAAAGCTTACCGATTATGACACCCCTATAAAAATACATGTTGTACGTACTTTAAAACCGAAATCAAAAAGAAATAAGAAAAACAAAACAACCAAAGACAAGAAACGGAAACTTGAGAAAAACACGCAGCAAATTGCTTAGGCACCAAAAAGCTACAAATCATAACCCCAAGAACGAACAAGTCAAAAAAAACCCAATAACTATACAACACAATAGAATAATACTTATAAGACCGACATACATAAATGTGTAGAATCAAGAATAAATTATATAATGTAGAGATACGAATACATAGAATGCTCAATATGGAGACAGCGCCCAAAACATAACACAAACAATTATTTATAGCGGCACTAACTACAAGTACTTCTAAAATACTTCAAAGAAAAACTAAGCAAAGCTTACACCGCAATTCCAACAACAATTCAACACTCTCTGAAGATACTAAATCAGATACATAAATATATAAAATCTGCTCCTATATGCTATATTTTGTAAAATGTTGAAAGAAAACATGCAAACATGAAAAAAAAAAACAGAAAAACTAAAAATTATAAAAAGTTTCAAGCACAAAGGCATTAAGTATAAAAATAACCATTATCAATAATATAAAAAAAAAAACATTTCAATTTGTGTCCACAATCAAACTTCAATTCGTCTAAAGTGCATACAATAATTAAAACAAGCAGATTTTCATATACATAAAAATATATACAAAACAAAAAATACTTATAAAACTACATACTTCATGAATATAATACTAACGATATAACATACATATATATATATAAAGCAAGTGTATACATAAATACATATGGAATAAGAATGGTAAGAAGCATTGAATGGTTAATTTCAGTAATAAAAACATAATATATTAAATAAAAAGATAAGCATTTAATTTTGCATTTAGATCCACTAAGTACTTGGTAAAGTAAGTAAGGAGAAGTATAAAGTGTGTAGCAGCAGAAAATACAAATTTTGCCCGTTTTTTAGTATTAAGTTTTTAGTATTAAGTTTCGCGTTTTCTTTTTATTGTATTTTTAATCAGTTTGTTTGATGGCGCGTATTCAATCCAATTTAGTTTGAATTAGACTTTGGAGGCGCTCAGTTTAGCTGCTGCGGGTTATCAGTTCGAATTCATCGCATACATGTTATCTTGTTGCAACGTTGGCCGGCAGTCAACTAGGTAGCATAAAATAAAAAAGAAGAGGAACTATCTAAAAATTAAATCACAATGTACATTGATAAATATTAACTTATTGAAATTTCAAGTCAAAACTCTTTCTATCTCTCGCTCTCTTTCTGGTGCCGTTGCTGAAGCCTGCTTAGAGAAACAGTTCGAATGCTCAAGTTCATGTGTGCCGATGAGGCATTTATTAGATAGCATCTATATGCTGACCTTCGATATGATTGAGAGTGAGCTCTGTAGTTTTTTTAAGAATTTTGTCTTCGAATGAAAATCATTATTGTACTCTTTGCTTAGTGAAAAGTACTTATGGCGAAGTCTGGAAACATATGCTCGAAGTGGAGTCAGATTTGTCCTCCTCCAGTTTATGTCTTGAAGAATCTCTTTATTACGAAAACGGCGCCTGCATTAGCAAGCACAACTTTTGCAAAAAATACCTGCACCTTACGTCAAGTGATCCTGTTGGCATATAACCACCAGTACAAACTGTTCGGCAGCTAAATGGAAGTTGTTCAAAAGAGACCAAGCGTGAAATACTATATTCTCTATGAGTTATTTTGAACCTAAAGAAATATCAATATACCCAGAAATACCAAATACTCCAAAGATGCTATTTGGTATATTTTAGTGTATTTCAATCGAGTAGCGGGTATCTCCCAGTGGGTATCTCCTCTGTAGGTTTGGCATTTGTTAGTATTAATTTCCGTATTTTCTTTATGTATTTTCAGGCAGTCTATTTGATGATTCGTGTTCAACACTCAAGTCAGTTTTAAATAGACAGTGGCGGCGATCAGTTAAACTTCTGCAGGTTATCAATTCGAGTTCAACGCATTGCGGTCCTATATAGCAATGTTATCAATTTTTATTTTAACAGTGTTGGTTGGAAGTCAACTAGGTAACGAAAACTTAAACTCAACAAGATTGTTGTGGCATTGAAGAAGAATTTTGCAGAAATTATACCACTAATTTAAATATAATTATAATTATAATAAAATTGTTAATAATGATGTCGTAGAACCGTGGCAAGTATTCCACATTTATATATACATTCATATGGATCATGACCTGTACAGTGCGATAACAAGAGCATCTGAAGTACTTACATACACATTGTGTATATTAACACCGACCTTTCTTCGTATATTTAAATGTAATACTATGCATGTAAATAAACAACATAATCTGGTCAGTACTGCATAGAAAGCACAGCGTGGAAGGAAAAAATTATTGTAGTTTATTTGTTTAGAAATCATGCTGTAGAACTTCGGCAACAAAAGGCAAGCAGTGCAGTGAAAAGCAGTGCATTTAAACAATGGAAAATACAAGAAATTGATAAGATTGCAGATTTATGGTATATTGGCTCATGCATAAGGAAAATAATAAGTACATAAACTTGGAATTTTCGCGGTGCCAAATAGGATCACTAAACGATATTTAAGATGTAGTTAGTTCTAAACGCTTTGCATTTTCTTCAAATTTCAAGTTTAAAGCTAAAAATTTGTAAAAATATGTGGATTCATTTATTAGAAAAAGTCAAACCGTCTTTATATATCTCTCTCTCCCACCTTCTCGGTCTCTTTCTGTGGGTGCAGTTGATGCCGCTTGCTTAGAGAAACAATTCGAATGCTCGAGCGGCACGTGTATTGATGGGGCATTGAAGTGTAATGGTCATAAAGACTGTGATGATGGAAGTGACGAAACATTTGTGACTTGTTATGCGACAGCCTGTGAGATGCAAAATCTGTTCAGATGTGGTTATGGTGGCTGCATAAACGAAACTAGGACATGTGATGGCAAAATTGACTGTTTGGATGGAAGCGATGAAAACAAATTCTTGTGTGCCGATGATTCAAATATAGATGCTATCTATAAAGATCTGCGAGGTGATTGCAGGTAAGTTGAGTAAATTAACAGCTTTCATTTTGAAAGAAATTTGATTGGTATTGTACTATTTGCTTAGTGAAAAGTACGGCCTCTCGTGCAAGATTAAGTCTGGAAACATATGCTTGAAGTGGAGTCAGATTTGTGACGGGATTATTGATTGTGTAGATGCCAGCGATGAGAAAAGTGAGCTATGCTCCTCCAGTTTATGTCCCGAAGAATCTCTTCATTGTGAAAACGGCGCCTGCATTAACAAGGAGGACTTCTGCAATCATAAAACTGATTGCGCCGATGGCAGTGACGAAATACCTGAGATATGCAGTCCGCGTGTAACATTAGACCGGAATCAAGCTGGGAAAGTTCCACCAACATATAAAGACTCGGCTCTCAGTAACGATGAGATTGATCCTTACAATGGATTGCCACCAGAACAAAGTGTCTGGCAGCCAAATGGCTGTCGTTTGGCAAGCATGGTTGGTATGCATATCACCGACTACTTTACCGACTTTAGCTACATTCCAAATACCGAAGTGCCCTTGAGAACAGTTGTGGCCGTCAATTGCGAGGACGGATACGAGAACTTCAATACAGGCATTAATCGATGCATTGACAATAAATGGGCGACTGACTTTAGTTGTATGCGAGTTTGCGACCAAAGTCCCATGATACGCAACCCTCGCTACGCAACAGTGTGCATACAGTTCGATACTTTGGGCGATTGTAAAGTGGATACCTTCATACAAGATACTGAACTGCAGGTGACTTGTGCTCCTGGCTACCAAGCTTCCAATAATGCTAATCAAATGGGCAAGCATATCTGCAGCACTAATGGCACCTGGCTCCAGAAAAATGCGAATCCCAACTGTGAAGCGATTTGTGGCATTAGGTCAGCTCATCATCCGACTATTACGCCCTGGACTGTGAGCATATTCGAACGCGACTATTACCAGTCTGACACCTATGTCTTTAGGTGCTCCGGCACAATCCTTTCACCACATGTTATACTTACTGCCAGCTCATGCTTTGGCGACCAGGCAGCTATTAAGGACTTCCATATATTCTACTCTGTTGTAGTAGGCGAACACAATATCAGCTACAATCAGTTCGAGGATCACGGCTACGATGTTCGCTATCTTTCGGAAATTACCATTGCCACGTCGTAAGTATGCTAGATGCATAGATGTCAATTCATGATTTGCTAATATTTGATTATTTTATTCCAACAATAGCACTACTGGTCATCAGGCAGGTATACTTACTCTGGTCAAGCCTCTCCAGTTGAACGCCAAAGTTCGACCCATTTGCTTCGACACAAATCACAGTGGCCAGGGCGTTACCATTGAGTCGAGAGGTGACTTCAGCCAATACAAGGAAGGCGGTGGCGTGACTGTGTCGAAGGACAACAAATTTACGTTAACACATTTTGTGGTAAACAATCAGATCAGCTATGATGCAAATGCATTTGTGCGGCCGATTGCCGCTGCTATTGAAATGAGCGAGCAGATTGTTTGAACATTGAATTCGCTTTATTATTTTTCGATTTTAGAGCTAAAAATAAATGTCAATTTACATTAACTAAAACACACACATACACATCTAATATTGGCAATTACATAAGTATGTATGTACGAGATATAATTAATTAGTTTTATTTACTTTTCACATTCTTTATTGATGTCTTTACCTCAACTGTGCGATACATACTGCATTCGAAGCATCATCATCATTCCTGTATCTGGCTTCCATTTGCTATGCTTAATCATACAACTGTCTTCAACTTGAATTGTTTGCCTTTAGGTCGGAATTTATGTCTGCTTGGAATTTACTTTTGCTTGTAGTTGCTTTAATTTGTTTGCGTTTGCGTTTTTCTTTTGTTTTTTACATTTTACATTGAGAATTTGGAATTAAAGTCTAACTATATTAGATTTCAATTAAGGTTTAATTTCGTAATACAATAGTAGATTTGAATGCCGTTCTACTTGTAATAGTGAATTACTGACATTTAGTATGAATTTTAGGACACATACAGTTGATTTCACTTAATAAATAGTTTTCCCCGTCCTACAATTTAATAAAAACGTGTAATTGCATTGAAATTTTGTTCTCGTTTTTGTTTTCTTTTTAATTTTGATCACTTCAGTCTTACCAAAAATATTTACTTTAACAGTTTTTATTTTTCACTTAAATTTTGCTTGCTTAATTTTCCAGTTTTGAACATTCGAGATTCATTAATAGTATTTCTATTTCTTGAGCTTAATTCAAAATAGTTTATTAGTTTTTAATCTATCGCAACGTTTCATTTGTAGTTCAAATAACACATGCAAATGTTAATCGTCGGCCGCGTGTTCATTATCTTCGATTTCTTTTCCAATAAGAGTTTGCATTTAAAAATTTCTTTAAGAAATTTCTGTATTGAATACGATACACGTAAATAAATTGAATTTACTCCTTTTCATATTCCGCCTGCCTGCTCTAACCTTAGTAGTTTTATATGTACATATCATTTGTAGTTTGCAGTAGCTTTGATTTGAATTCGTTTTGATTTGCAACTTGACTGCGAGATCTGTTTGTGTATGGAATAAAACTATATCTTACGAACACCCAAGCTAAATATATGTATGTACAATTAAGAGTTTTGAGCATCAATTAACGATTGTAATCATCGTTGATGAAATATACATTTCAGATGGGGTATCTTGCAAAACTAAAAGACCATAAAGGAATAAACTGTTGTGAAATAAAAGAAATATTAAGCGAACAGGAACCCGATAGATTAAACAGATCGTCTACTTTAAATTAAGAGAACTAAAATAATTTGAGCTAAATCTGAGTACCCTAGGAGGAATGATAACGAATCAGCGCTGCACTGAGATTGCTGTAAACTAAGTTGGACGGTGTAGTTAAAGTAAAATTAAATTGGCAAATGTACAATAAGAAATGTGTATTAAACTAATCATAAGGGTACTTAATTTATGGTATGTGTGTGTATGTGTATGTTCCACTTAGACTGAGTAGAGTACGCACTAGGACTAACTACAAATTAATACTGTACAGGATAGGCGACTCCTTCGAAACGGGAAGTAGAAACTAAGAAACGGGCCTTCAGCACATACTCGTATTGCATACACAAATCGGCGGCGGTGGACAACACAACAACGGAGGGGAGGGGCGCTGGCCAACTTAAAAGTACGACGTTAGCTATCCTTTGTCCTTGCCCGGCCCCACGCTGACGCCGAGCAGATGCTCGCCGGCCATCAGGCCAGCCGGCTGATGCGCATAGTTGCGTATCTGGTGCAGCGAGATCAGCTGGTTGGGGAAGGCGTTGGCGTTGTTCTGGTTGACGTTCTTGTTGGGGAAACTGATGGCATCGTAGAGATAGGGACGCTGCGCCATCGGATGGTGGCTCAGCGAGTTCAAGTGCGGCGGCATCGAGTTGATCGGCGTGAACGCCGAGTTGCTCGTGCTCTTCGCTATCGATGCCGCATCGTACGGTCCCACGGCGCTGGGCGTCGACACTGCGAACAGAGCGGATTACCTAAGCTGGCGCCAACAAGCAGTGGACTGTGTCTAATGCCTTACCTATGTCCTCGCGCACGGGATCCGGCATGATGCGATGGTGCGGCTGCAGTTGCTCCGGCGCATGCCCATTGCTCTGGCCGCTGTTCGGCGCCGTCGGCTGCACGTAGTGCGCCTCCATGCTGTGCTGCGGCGGCTGCTGCTGTTGCTGTTGGGGGTGGTGGTGCTGGGGCTGTTGCTGCTGCTGCTGTTGCGGCGGGCCGTGTTGCTGCGGTGGCACGCCCAGTTGCGGGTGATGATGATGCGCTTGTTGCTGCTGCTGCTGTTGCTGCTGCTGCTGCTGCTGCTGTTGCTGCTGTTGTTGCTGCTGCTGCTGTTGTTGCTGCTGCTGCTGCTGGTGCATCACCTCCATGGCGTTGGCCGCTGCCGCCGAGTCGGGACTTACCTTTGGCCAGTAGCTGTTGTCGCTGGGCGCTATCGAGACCGGCGGCAGCCCCAGATTGCTGCGCTGATGTTGCGTATTGCTGCCCGCCCCGGCCGTGGCATTGCTGGGATTGCCGCCGCCGGCAGCGGCAGCGGCTGCAGCGGCCGCCGCCGCTATGGCTGCGGCACTGCCGGGCGCAATCGGCGGCCGTTTGTCGGTGCGCTCCGCGTGCTTCTGCATGTGCTTGGTTAGGTAGGTCTCCTGGGTGTAGGACTTGCCGCAGTACTGGCAGATGTGCGTCTTCAGGTGCTTGGACTCCTTGTGCTTGGGTATGTGCTCCAGCAGCGAGGGCTCGTCCGAGAAGCACTTGTAGCAGGAGTTGCATTTGAAGGGCTTGTCCGTCTGGTGGCAGCGCGAGTGCGACTGCAGATTGGAGAGCTGCGAGAAGGCCTTCTGGCAGCCGGGATGCCGGCACTTGTACGGCTTGTCGCCCGTGTGGGTGCGTATGTGCTGCTGCAGGTGCGACAGCTGCGTGAACTTGCGCTGGCAGATCTCGCAGCGGTACGGCTTGATGCCCAGGTGGATGCGCGTGTGCTGCGACAGATACGACGAGTTGGCGAACGCCTTCGAGCACTGCGTGCACTTGTACGGCTTCGCCTCGCGCATGTGGATCTGTGTGTGCAGCTGCAGGTCCGCCTTCGAGCTGAAGATCTGCAACACAAACAAGCGAAACAGTCATGTTAGTATGGCCATTTATACAGTGGCGGCTAACACTAGCTTAATGTCTAAAGTGGCTGGCTGGCTGGCTGGCTAACTGTCTGCATTGTGCCTCAGAAACCCCCACTGCACTCATCACCTTGCTGTCCTTCACGTCGTGCGGCATGTGGTGCGGCGAGCTGGTGGACGACGAGATGCCGTTCGTGTTCGACACGCTGGCCACACTGATGGCCGTCGCAATGGCATTCGCATTGGGATTCGCGTTCGCATTCTGCGTGTTGCGCTCGTTCAGCGTGGCGTTCTGCATGCGTATGCCGCCGTTGTCCACGCTGTTGCTGGTCACCACGATGTGCTGGTTGGGGTTCGGGTAGATACGGGACTTGCGGCCCCTGGTGGAGCCCGTCGGCGCTGAGGCGGTTGTGCCCACGCTGCTGCTGCTGCTGCTGACGACGGCATCGTTGACCAGCTTCGAGCTGCTGCTGCTGCCGTCGGCCACGGCCAGAGCGGCGCTGCTCTCCAGGCTCGGCTTCGGCTGGTGCAGCGCCTCTCCGCCGCCACTCAGATGGTACTGATGCTGCTGCTGCTGTGGCTGTGGCTGGTGGGGCTGCTGCTGCTGTTGTTGCTGCTGCTGCTGCGGCTGCGGATGCGGATGTGGCTGCGGGTGTGGCTGCGGATGCGGGTGCGGGTGCGGGTGCGGTTGCTGGCTGTAACTTAGCACGGAGCTGCGCAGATCCGGCGTGTTCGAGAACACACTGAGCGGCCCGAGTGCCACCCGCTCGTTCAGACTGTTGCGCAGATGATCAATGGAGCGGTGCACGGCGTGGCTATAATCGCCGCCGGCGGGGGGAATCTCGCCAATCAGCGGTGAGTTGTGGTGGTAGTCCAGGCCACCGCCAATGGGACGGTACTCGATCAAACGGCCTTCCATCTGCTCACTTTTCTTTATAGGCACGTTACTTATTCTCCAGTTAATAAAATTTCATACACACTTTTATTTTGTTTGTCACTGATTCGATGCGCCGTCAATAATCAACTGGTTTCAATACTCGATCACAATATTGGAAACTTCACTGCATTGCAATGGTTTCAGTTATATATGCTGTATTTCAATTAAATCATTTCATTCACTTTGTTTTTTTTTTTGTTTAGAAAAGAGAAGATTTTCAGCACGAAGAATTTAGCTAAAAGTTGATATCTAAAGATGAAATAATATGAACCCAAGTTGTTTACAACTTATGAAGAAGGCTTAAATAATATTGACTCAACTTCTTCACAACTTATGAACTGTATTTAGAGAGCCAACTTTGGAAGTCTCAGAAATATACTTCACCAAACACACACATTACCAGAACTTTGAGATTATTTAATTCAATTTCTTTAATTGTGTTTTAATTGTAATCAAATCAAGGCAAAGTATACTGAACTTGTTATAGCTGATAAGTGTTTCAAATGAATTTTAACATGCGAAACTATTTTTAAACCATTAGGTATCTGAACTTAAAATATCCTTAGTTATGTTTTCATGGTAAACAAATCAAGTGAAACAATATTGAAATGGTTGCGGGTTGCTCCAACAGAATGTAAATATTTTGTTATTAAATTCGAAACAAAACCAAAATAAATTTATTTCAAACAATTGAAAAAGCTGCCGTCAGTTGTGCTTGAAAGCATAGTTGTTCTTTGATATAGTCAAATGATCGAGGTATAGGATGCAGCTTGAAGAAAAATACATTCAACGTTGTTACTTAAAGGTTCAAGAATTTATGGAAGCTACAAAAACATGCGACTTGAGTCTCCACTTGATGGTGGCTTTAAAGAATCAGAGTAGTCTATAGCCTGTTGCATATGTTTTAAACACTCTTTCCCAGGTTTTTCGCCCAGGTTTTTTAGGTGGAAAACATGCGAGACGAGACCACAAAAACGGGTTTGTCTCGACTCGCTGCACTGCCAACTGGATGTGATTTTATTTTTTCCAGTTGCTATTTTCTTTGTCCTAAATCTAACGCCATTTTTACTGCGTTCTTTTTATTTTGCATTTTCAATTGCTTCGTTGCGCTGCGCGTCGACATTTTTACTCCCCCTCCTCCCCAACATTTTGCAGTCGCTGGAAATATTTTTTCTCGCCACGCATTTGACTTTTCTGATTTTATGCTGCCGTTGCCCCGTATTGCCCGCGCCCCTCGCTCCACGCCCCTCCTGGCGGCTTTCACTCTGCGGCCGTGAGTGAGTTTTTTCAATTTGACTATTTTTCTATGCGGTGTTTTCTTTGCTTGTTTTAGCCTCGCTTCGATTAGATTTTTTCCTATATAAAATCCGTTATTTCAGTAAATGTTTGCCTGTCCCCGACTGTCCGTCTGTGTTTTTATAGGGCGTTCATTTTTGTTTTTTTTTGTATTACTTTTCACTAGTTTTTTGCACGTTGTTTTTGTTTAGAGGGCAAGTCATTGAAGCGCAGACAAGCAACAGACATCCTGCGTATTTGTCAGGTGAAAGTCCTCGTTGTTTTTTTTTGCATGGCTCGATTTTGTTTTCGTTTTGCGGGTTTCCCGGGCTTCTAAACGCAGCGAATAATTCATTCATTTGTTGCATATTTCAGCATTCAGCACTGTTGATTTTTGATGCACACGAGCACGACTCCAAATACTCAAACACACGCCGTGTCCGCTCTCTATATATGTATATATTTATTTATTTGGTGCGCTTAGATAAAAGCGGCAACTTCGTTCGCTATTCACGACATTGACCTTGACTGAGATTTTTACGTGTTAGATTTTCAAAACACACAATGACCGCATAAATGTTCAAAATTTATATGCATATTTGTCAGGCGAGCTGAGTTACAAATGGCGCCCTATGAACCTACACGTTGAGCGTAGTTTGTTGATACAATAAATTGCACAAATACGAGTAGATGCAGTGCAAATTGAAGACGACAAATATATTTATGTGCTAAAGAGTGTAAGGAAATGATTGATATACTAAAGTTGTGCGTTTGTACTTCACTTATATTCTCAAACTCACATCTAAACTCATTCGAATAGTGTTTAATTCTAGTCACTTTACACACTCTTTGCTTTATGTTTGGGGTTTTGAATGATTCGAAATTATGCATATTATAAAAGTGCCCTGAGTAAACATAATTAATTCGCATGCCTTCCAGCTATATCAATCCAAAATGATTCCAATTTGGAATACCTGTCTTTGAACAATTTGCTTTGGGGATGCTGAAATTGGATGATTTTTACAAATCATACTGCAAATCTGTACAGCTGTGTATGGGCCATAAATTACAAGCTAGCCAATCGTGCAGATAAGCGTGACATTGCTCTGACAATGGTTATATACATTTTTATGCAACCATTATGTGTGCAGTTCTTTTGCTACTCTAAGTTTATGAAGCTGCGTAGGGTATGCCAAATACTAACTTAGGGAACTACGAAATAAATCCAAACTTGGACATATTAATTCGATAGGATTTGTCTACTGCTGCTTTACTTGATTTGATGACATTTAAACTGTGTTGCAACGCGAGGATATTTTTTGGTTCGTCAAGTTTAACTTGCTGGCATTTGTTAGCTAAATGTTTATTTGTGCACAAATTATAGTGTGCATATAAAATCGGACTTTGCTTTTTATTTCATTTATTAAATGTGATGAATACTATGGGAAATAGGCAGCGTGGCCCGAGTGTGAGGCACACATACATAATATAGAGTATTATGTGTACATAATATGTGCCTGCTATGTACATAGATATGTAAATATGCGAATGCGTACTTGATGTTTGCTATTAATTGTACATAATGCAACCCAATCCTAAAACCGAATTAACAATGAAACAATTAAAAAAATGTAAAAAATAAATAGAAAAACTGGGGAATGTGTTTGTGTGTGTGTGGGTGAAAGCGTAGCTCGGCCTTTTAACTAATTAACATTTGGCGGTTTGGCTACATTTTGTGGCCCAAACTCACACTCTGCTTTTTATTAATTATTGAAAAATGTGTAAAAAATCAAGCCTGTTCTTTTATTATTCATAAATTTTTTAATTGTTGTTGGCTGATTAATGCATTTTCACACTACTTTTTAGCTTTTTTTCTTTCAACTTGCACAAAATCACAAAAATGTTTCCGTTCTGTTTTGCTGTTGTTGCTGTTTGTTTGCTTTGCTTTTTTTTAACTTATATGAGACTTATTGTCAGTTGATGAAATATGCATTGGCCGGGTGTCATACGATCCACGAATATTTTTTTTATGTTCGCTTAATTATTATTATTTTTTTGCCATTGTTGCTTATGCATTTAATGATATTTTATTTCACATTTGCTGCGGCTTTTTGGGGCCACGCTTGTTTGAACTAATCATTAATTAATTTCACATCACTTCAAAAATGCAATTAATTCCTGGGCCCTGGCTCAATTAAAAACAAAATTCACATTATTGCAGAGCGTAATGTTATTCTTAGCAGCATACGCCCGATTTTCCCGAACACAACGTTCTGCACGCCGCAATCGCCTTTGATTAACTGATCGCTCTGCGAGTCTCAATTTGCCCAAAAGGTCGCAGGGCTCTGCGCACTGCACACCTGTGTCTGCGTGTGTGTGTGTGTGTGGGTGGGCGCAGGGGCGTGGCGATGCTGTTAACAGCTGTCTCATTAACTGACGCTGAGGCATTCTGTGTGGCGCTTACGGTGGGCAGCTTCTCAGCCTATCAAGTTACTCAAATGCCCGAGCCTGGAACCGAGTATCATGCTCTACTTCAGCCAGCGACCCAAGCTTAGGATCAGCGACAGGCTCAGTCTGTCGCGAACTCGCCTTCAGGTGTTTGGGCTACCCAATTAGCTTAAGCTTGGCTGCGTTTCGAAACTCACAGTTGCAATGCCGCAGGCGAGCAGCATCAATTTGAGTTAGTGTGAGGTCAGCTTCAGAAAGATACCCATAGCTTAAGCTGGCTGAGCTGTAATCGAGCCTGAGATTATGTCAGCATTGTGCAGTCAATGTGGCATATTGTATCTGCTTAGTATCGGCTTCATTTTCATACGTTGCATGAACCTAATAGGCTATTATCACAAGAGACACTTGACAAATGGATCACACTGAATTCAAATGACTAATATAATAATTTGCGACATCTGTTTATAAAAACATTGATTGGCTTCAAAATTGAAATTATTATGATTGGAAGAGATTGTCTTTAGTCTAGGTCTGACTTTAGTTCAAATGATTAATACAATACTTTGTGGCATCGCGGAATCGTAGCATTGATTAGCTTCAATATTCGACTTATTCGTAGAGAAACGCTTATTAGAGACGGCTTACAATAATACTTTGCGACATTACTCTATCGTAACATTATTATTATTATTAATATTATAGAATTATTATGATTGCAAGAGACGGCCTACAAAGGGATCACACTAAATATTTAGCTTAAGTTCAAATGAGTGAACTGGTACTCTGTGGCATCAGTCTATCGAAAATTAATTAGCTTTAATATTCGAATTATTTTGTATGCCATATAATTTGATTATAATGGTCGCGAATCACATCTAATGTATTAATCAGTATTTAATCGAAAAAATTGTAAGATGCTTTTTGTTCACTACAACTCAATATTTGACTTTTCATTTATTTCTGTTAATTTTAGTCTTGTTTAGTTATGGCGTGTGATAATAACTTGTCTATTGGAATTTCAAGTTTATTAAAAATTACTGTTTGAATTCATTTTAAAAATTATTTCACTGAATTATGGAAACAGTTCAAAGTATTGGAATATAAAACGGAACAATATCCAAATCGAAATATGAATTTTAATTGTACGTTATTATTGTTAGTTTCAATATTTTCTGCTTAAGTTGGACTGATTTAAATATTGCTTGAACTGACGATGCTATCTTCAAAATTTTATTAATTATTTATAATAAGTATCATATAATAATAACCAAATGAAGCTTGACAGTATTCAAAATGTTTCAAATGCACAAAGACCAGTTTCTGTTTAGAAATTATTTCTGAAATGTACTTTTAATGAACACAATGAAATCTTGAAGATTCGCTTATGATGCGAATCATTGAAAGCGCACAAATTTTGAATAATTATAAGATTAAATCTCTAGAACTAAAGGAAGCAACAAAGTTCCTAACTCATATACTAAAACTTCTCAATTAAACTGAACTACTTTTCATATTCACAAATTATTTAAACATTAATCCTGTTGCCTTCTTCATATGCCGCCTGAAAAGATGGCAATAAATTCGACTTTAAGCGCAATTCTGATACAGGAAGTTGTGGGTTTGTTTGAGCGAACGCCTTGAACCGTCGCGACGGAACATTTGAATACACGCTGCGACTGTTTGCGTTGTAAGTAGATAGAGAAGTAAGAGCTGTGAGTAATCTGACCTTGATATTGAACACAAGGAACAGCTGATATGCCGCAGACACACACACACTCACATACAAACACAAACACGGAGAGCGCGACGAAGAAAATTTATTATTTATATGCTCACACACACACACGCACACAGTCGCAGGAACAGACACATATGCAGAAGGAAGGAAAACAAAGCCAGCTGCTTGACTGCTTGATGGCGTGGCTTTCTTCTTAGCGCTGTAGCGCGTGATGCTTGCGATGGTGTGCTGTGCTAGTATTCGATGCTCGCGAGTCTTGAAGCACACACACATAAGCACACACACACACTCACACACACACACACTGATGCACGTACGGGCTTTGTTTATGTTTGGTCGTTTTTTTCATCGTAGCAATAAATAAACACGGAGTGCAATTGAATCGCAAGGAAGCTGTAGCAGCAGAAATGCTAAAAGCGCGCACACTTTGCACCGGAAACGGAAACCGAGTCAAGAGCGAGTTCAAGTTGTGCCTCCATTTCAGTTTGTAATTTTTATTTGTGCTCGTTCTGTTTATTTTGTTGTTGTTGTTGTTGTTGTGTGTGTGTTGGCTGGCATTGCTACTTTTTCTTAAACTTGGCGCGACGACAGCGACAGCGACGATGGCGGCGACAACGATGTGAGCCGAAGACGCTGCACGTTGTTTGTTGTGCTTGTGCTTGTGGCAGTGGAAGTGGAAGTGAGTGCGAATGTGGTTGTTGTTACTTTTATTGGCGGCGTCTCAAGGAACATGTTGCGCACACAGAAAAACACACAGCTGAACTAAAGTCGCGCGCTTTGCCCCATCGAGCAGTGAGCGTCAAGCCGTCGAGCTTCGAGCGTCGAGTCGTGGAGCGAAACGCGTGCCGAGCCGAGAGCACGATCCGTCACCAATGTAAAAACTCAACTAAAGCGATGATGAAAAAATCTGAAACAATATATTTTTGGGGGGTCGCACACACACACACACACTCACACACAGACACATACAGGCGAGATGCAAAGCGACGCACACAGCTGCAGAAGTAGCGACGGCGGCGGCGGCGGCGGCATCGACAGCCACGAGAAGGCAAACCAGACAGACAAAACGCGCACTAACACTAACGCGGCAGCAGCAGCATTTCAAAACGCAGCAGCAGCGAAATAAGTGTGCGTCTGTGTGTGTGTGTGTGTGTGTGTGTGTGTGGGTGGGAGGCCAGGCTTACTAAAGGCCGCCGCCGGCCGACACAGCGACAACAACAATATCATCAACACACAGCAAAGGGGCGAGCGCTAACACACACACACACACAGTCATACAGTCGCACTCACACAGACACGCAAACTGGCAACGGCGACTTCGAAAAAAAAGCAGCGACAACAACAACAAACTAAACGGGCAAAAAAATGCCACGCACACACACACACACAAACATACACACATACAGACAGAGAGAGAGAAAAAGCGGAAAAAAAGTTTTGGTTGCATAGGCGGCGTCGCTGCTGGCGCTATTCAAATGCTGCGCCGTCCGTGGCGACTGCGCTGCCAGCGTCGCAGCCACCTGACAGAGCTGCGCCAAAACAACGACAACAACAGCAACAGCAACAAGGAGCAGTCGCCGTCAACATTGACCCAAACTCAATTTGGAATGGGGGAAGTTTGGAGCCGACGATGGGCTCTAAAAAGCGCGCAAAAAAATTGTGTAAAAAATTAAAAAAAGGGGAATTTTTGCCCACGCACACTCACACACACACACACGCACACACACAGCCCCACGCGAACACACAGCTGTAGCAGCAAACGCACACAGTCTCACGAACTCGTACACACACACACATTCGCATACAAACGCACAGAATTTTTTCGCTGCCAACGTCGTGTTAGCCTTTGCCGCCCCCAAATTTGCTGCCTGCTCGCCCCTGCCGCCTGCCCGGCCGCATCCCCCACACCTCAGCCCCATGGTCTGGCACTTTTTTCCAGCATTTTGTTTTGTTCGACTTTGATGCTGCCCGGTTTTTTGCATTCCTCTCTCTTTTTTATGCTTTTTTCGCACCGAAGCGTTTTTTTCCACTTCCCATTGACTTTGCGTTTGCATTTTGTATTTGCTTTGGCTTTGCAGTGTGCAATGCAGTTTGCAATCGCTGTGGTGAATGGGCGCTCAAATAAACAGAATATGTCGCATAGGTTTGTGCACGTTACTGCTAGTTCATTTATAGGCTGCAAAGTATTTAAATGACGGCCTAAAAGTAGGCAACACTTTTTACAGCTTCTTGCAGCTTACTGTCATTCGCCCCGTTGTCCACGTCGCCGTCGTCGTTGTCGCCGTTTTGGAGCACTCTATCAGTCTGGCGTCGAATTACGGCAAAGAGAATTCAAAACAGCAAAAAATAATTCGGCGGAGTGTGCAAAAAATAGCCCACACACACACACATACATCCACCGAGCACACCTCAGGCTGCCTCCGCCCTGACCTAAGCCACCGCGTGGCTTAACTGCCAGCAGCAAGACTTATTCCCTCACACCAGTGCCAGAGCACAACTCCCCCTTCCCCTGCCACTCACACAGATGGCCGCAAAGCGCACTCCTTCCGCTGCGCTGCAGCCGTCGTTTGTCTGCTGCTCGTCGCTGTCGCCGTCGTCGTCGTCGTCGTCGTCGTCGTCGTCGTCGTTGCCGTCGCTGCTATTCCTAAGTTGTTTTTTTCTCTCCACATTGCAACCTTGCCTCGACTTCTACTCCAAACTCTCGGACTCTTTGCCCCTCTCTGCACATTCTTTGCATTTTTTTCAACTTTTTTCCCTTTGCATTTTTCCCATTTCCATTCGGTGTGCATTTTTTTCCACGCAGCATCCCCTTCAATTTCTTTTTTTTTTTGTGGGCGCCTTGTCACAGGAAACAATTTTTTCCACTGCCTCGTGGCGTCTCGCTCGCACGCCGCACTTGTGACCCGTTCAAAAACAGATTTTTGTTTTTTATTTGGGTTTTCTGGTTTTTGTTTTGCTTTGCCGCTGCTTTCCACAGCCATCGCCCCTGCAAGCGAGCTTGTTATTGCATTTTGCCATTGCCATTGCCTTTGCCTTTACATTTGCATTTGTGTTTGTATTTGCTTTTAGATTTTGTTTTTAGTGTGCTGCGGCCGTAGAGTTGCCAATAAAGTCCGTGTAATTCATTAACAATTACGCAATTTACGCGATTTACGCAACTGCAGCCACAATTGGGTTAGCTGCGAGTCAGTTAATCGCTCGTAAATCTAAACTAAAATGACATACTATTAATATACATATAAAATAAAGAGCTGATCAACGAGACAAACTTCTAAATTTATGAAATTTATATAAATTGATCTTCACATGCCACAAATTGCCATTGATCTATGCTCGAAATCTTTGTGGATTATAAGTCTGTTACCACAAATAATAATTATGGCACGGTGGCAACACTGACTTTGACGTTTTATTTGCCTTTTTATGCAGCATCAGCTTTGGCCGTTGCTTTGCATTTTGCTTTGGTTCGATTTTTGTAGCTGCCTCTTTTTTTTGTTTTATTTGTCACAGTGAATTTTTTAGTTGTTTTGTTGCGTTTTGTTTTTGAACGCAATGGGCAGTCGAAAACACCAACACACATGCGGACATCGGCAAGGGTTAAGGGTGCTGGTCAGCACGGTGCACGGCGGGGTGAGTTGGAGGGGGGAGTTGGCGGTGGAGTGGTCGGGTTATCGGGCCAAAGCCCGCACATTTGTTATTGTATGGCTACTTGCATGGGCTTATTCCGATGCGTGACTGGCGTTTGTGGGCTTTGGAATACAAACAAAACAGACACACACACAAGCACAAACACACACACATATGCACACACACACGCACATCTGCTGTCGGCAAACACACATTGACTTATGTAGATACATGCACATGTGCGCATTTCAATACGCATTAATAACTACACGAATTCAATGCGACGCCCATCACATATACGTGCAACTCATCCAATCGTAACGCCCCCCACCCCCGCCCCCCGATCTGTCGCTGTCGCTGCCGCTGCCGCTGTTGCCGCTGCAACTGACGTCTAAAAAACGGCAACAAAATATAAAAATCAAATTCTTTTTCGCCTTTTGCCCGCCTCATTCGTTAATTTCGCTCGTTGCTGCGCCTCATTCGCACCCATGCCGCCAGTCCAGCAACAACAAACAGCAAAAGCGGCGCTGCTCTGCGCTACGCTGCGCTGCCAACGCGTCGTTCGTTAAAAAATTGATGGCAAAACGCTGCGCCGGCAAGTATGCAACACATTTGTCAGACACCAAAATCAAAAATAAAAAAATCTTTTCGCTTTTGGTTGCTCTTATTGTTCCTGCGTTCGGCTTCATATTTTGGTCGCTGCTTCGCTTAGTCTAACATTTTCACTTTTTGATGTGCGCTCTCTGATTTTTTTTTATTATTATTCTTGTCTTTTTTTGGCGCTAGCTCTCAAATTTTTTAGACGTATTTTGTTTGCCGGCCGCAAAACGTTTTTCCATGAATTTTTCACCCATTTAGCGCGGCTATTGAGCCATTTTCATCGCGTTTAGAATTCATTGATACTCTGGCAAATTGTTTTCAAGCCGATTTGGTTACCAAGCCCTCTGGTATGACATTGAACATCGAAAGCTGTTTTGATTTGCACTTCGTTTTTCAGTTAAAGCCGAACAATAAATATTTGCCTTTTGCTTAGCTACGATTGACTTTTAACTTGGTATAATAAATGCAGACAACCAACATCACATACCATAATTTAAGTCAATTGAAATTGATTAAATTGAGCTCTATTATTTTAACAAATTAAGGTATTAGTTGGAAAGAAATTGTGGAGATTCCACGACTTACTTTACTTACTTTAGTTGAGTTCTATTTAATTGTTTGTATATTAAACTTCATTTAATAAGTTATTGCAATCTCAACAAAAATAGTCTATATATAATATGTAATATGTATAAATAGTTTGCTGGCTAAATTGCACTAGTTTATCAAGGGAAACACTGATGAAACTGATTGTTGCTAAATAAAAAATCCACAATAATGAATTTTATTAAATGTAATAACTTTCTATTAACTTCAACTTTAATATTAATTTATATGAATATATATAGTTCAGCTTATTATTTACTTCAAGATTAAATTATTAATAATGTGTTGTTATAAAATTATTAATAATGTGTTGTTATATTTCAATTTACTGATCATAAGATGACGAGAGCTCAAAACTCAAGCAAACATTGAGTTTAAGCTAGAAGCAAATAATTATCAAACGGGAACGGAACATTATTGTGAAAAGTAGGCATTAATGACTTAATCTATAAATAGATCTATGGCTCGTCTGCTGAACTATTGTACCATAGAACTTAAAATTGATGTATTTTCCAACAAAGTTCGTTGTAGTTTTCAACAAAACTTCAAGAATTTTAACAAAATCAAAAGCTTTGCTTTCTTTGCGATGTATCGAACTAGTCTCATCTATCGCAGGCTGTCAACTCGAGAGCAAATCAATTGCAGTAGGCAGGTGAAACGTAGCTCAACGATCGACAACAGTATTCGAAGTGTGTTTTGAGGCAAGTTGTGGAACAGTTGCGACTCTGAAGCAGACAAAAAACAAACTGCGAAGCCGCATTCGACGAACTGAAGTCTTGCCAGAGAAATACTGGACGTGCAGCTGAGTCAGTGAGCAGTTGCAGCTGATTTAGTCAGTGGTTGAGAAATATATGTGCACATAATACATATACAAACGCAGCGATAACTGGCGAAAACAGACGTTGGGCCTGGCGACGACGTGGCAAGTGCGTGTTCTTTTCATTATTTGCTGCCACAACGCGTCGCGATGCAGACCAGGGACAGAATCCGACGCGAATATAATTCGTATAATGACCTGAGCAGACAGTTTCGCCTCTACGATGACCAGTCCATGGACTCCCTGGACGATCGCATCGAGATGAATCCCAATGGCTGCGAGAACGACTACTACTCGCTCTGTCCCTGTCCGCAGCCGTCGCCGCTGCTGCTGCGTCAGCACAACTTCAAGCTGAAGGTCTACTACTCCAACGTGGGCAACTGTGTGCAGTGCAACAAACGGTGAGCGTTTGCCTCCCAACTTGAAGTGGGGTTCAAACTAACATTTTGTGCCTGCAGCATTCGCTTTGCGGTGGCCAGTTTGCGGTGTCGCGACTGTCCGCTGCGCTGCCACACGGAGTGCAGCGATCAGCTGGCCGTCAACTGCATACCACAGCCGCTGGTCAGCTCGAAGCGCGGCCACCTCACTGACTATGCGCCGAGTGCGGCGCCCATGGTTCCCGCCCTGATCGTGCACTGTGTGACGGAGATTGAGGCACGCGGCCTGGAGCTGGAGGGACTGTATCGTGTGTCGTCCACTCGCGAAAAGGTGAAGCGCTTGCGGCACAAGCTGTTGCGCGGCAAGACGACGCCGCATCTGGGCAACAAGGACACGCACACGCTCTGCTGCTGCATCAAGGACTTTCTGCGCACTCTACAGCGTCCGCTGATACCCGTCTACCACAGAGCCGACTTCATACTGGCCACGCAACAGAACGATCCGCTGGCCGCCGAGGAGCAGCTGTATCTGGCCGTTGTCGACCTGCATCGGGCGCACCGCGACACCTTGGCCTTCCTCATGCTGCACTGGCAACGCATTGCCCAGAGTCCGGCTGTGAAGATGTCGATCAACAACATTGCCGTCATCTTTGCGCCCACGCTCTTCGACGACGTCGACCTCAATCTGAGCAACATTGTCATTTGGCAGCAGGTGCTGCGCGTGCTGCTGCTGCAGTCGCCAGGCTTCTGGGCGCAGTTCCTCGAGGTCGACTCGCTGATACCGGCCTGCTCGCTGGACGACGACGAGTGGAAGCGCGAGAGCAATCACTCGCCCAGCCTCCACTGGCAGTCCGTGAAAACATACTTTAGATCTATGGTAAGTACGCGGTCAGCATTGCTTTCCTTTCTGATCTAAGTTTATTATGCTATTGCAGGTAAATCTTGCGGACTGAGAGATGGTGGGGGAACATTGCTATTCTTAAATAAAGCATGACAAGTCTATTACTTAACTGCTTACAGTGAAAATTATGCAAACAATAATTGCATGGCTTATTATAATTTGATGGCAGAGCTGACATCGTTGTTAAATCAGGAAATGCTATTCAGGCGCTCTTCAAATTTAAATTCAATACACAATAGTTTGATGAGTGGCAGAGGCAGAGACTGAGGCAGGGGCGGGGGCAGGGGCAGCGGGTAACAGTTGAAAAAAATGTTGTAAAATTAATATTTCCCTTGGACATTTTGTGTGTTGTTTATTATTTATATTATTTTAAGCAGAAAGCAAAACATTTAGTGGAATATTTGTACGTTAATAAATAAGTTGCTTAAAGCGTTACAATAACAAATGGAAATGCGCAAAAGAAATTGCAAAAACAATTTTGCGAGTGCTCGGCAAAAAATTGATCATTTCATGCAAAATGCAGAATGCAGCACGCCAAATGCAAAATACAAGCAAAACAAAACAAAACACTTAAATGCAACGGGCGAGTGCATAAATAGACACACATACACACACACAGTCGTCAATGCATTGGAAAAATAATAATGTACATATAATGAAATTAAAAATAAACAAGTTGCAGTCGTCGACAACGAGAGAGAGCGAGTGAGAGAGACGACCAGAGGTGGACGAGCGAGATGGCAACAATAGAATTCATTGTGCGCGTCTGTTGCTAACCGCACTAGAAATTGGGTGCCAATGCAATGGATGAGTGCATTTTTTTCGGTCGATAGCGGGCGACACGTTAGCATTAACCAAATGCTAATGCCAAAGGCCGCTGACCAACGCACCCATACTCACGCACACGCACACACACGCAGGCGGCATGCAGCATGCAGGGGCAATGACTAAATGCCTGGCGCACCAATACCGTGACAGAAGACTGCAGCGCAAAAAAGAATAACAAGCGAAACAAAACCGAAGCGAACAGAAAAAATAGAAAAATAACAAAAATCAACGGCAACAATAAAAATAAAAATAGTTTACATAATTCATGCATTATATCGGATAAAATTTTAATGCCCTGCGCTCAGCATGTGTGCCTCTGTGTGTGTGTGTGTGTTGGCTGCGCAGTTTGGCAAAAAAGCGTTGCCTACTTGGGGGCGCGCGTTAAAATTATTTAACAAATAGCACGTTTGCAATGTATGTGAGTGTGCATGGCGACCACGCGCACAATTGTTTCTGTGTGTGTGTGTGTGAGTGTGCATGGGCGGCAGCATGTATGCATAATCGCTTGCAGTTTTTTAGACTTTTTAGCCTATTTTTATTGTTAATTAAATGAGGGGAATTACAGACACACTGACAACTTGTGCATATGCGTGACTCGCATACATACAATTGCGGATGCAGCTATGTGGCGGACAACGAGTATACACGGCAAAGTGTTTGTGTGTGTGAGTGCGAGAGCGTGGCTATTTTTTGCACTTTTCGCATTTTTCTATTCTGCTTCCTAACGTGGCAAAACATTTTTCGCTCGTTTTTCGCATGTAATTTCACTAATTGATAGTGTGAGCTATTTGATGGCCTCCATCTCATTTCACCACGAGCACGAGCGGGCATCTCGGCGCTGTCCGGCGCGACGCCTTGTTCGCTTTACTGTGCGTGTGTAATTGTGTTAGTGCACACACAAAGTTGGCCGGCGACGGCGGATGAGTGAATAAAAAATGAGAAACGCGCAAATGTAACTAAAAAATTGCTGTTAAAAATAATAAAGGGGCATTACGTGAGTGCGCGGGGGAGGCGTGGCAGCGCCTAAAAGGCAACGGCAATTTAATGCCGCACACACACTTTCACACACGCGCATGCAGCGTACACATGCGCGGCGTTTCGTTAATAATAACATGATGTAAAAAGTGTTGCATACTTTCGCGCTTATTTCAGTAAATCTTTATACCCTGCACACGGCCGTTGGCTTAATGAACATTAATTGATTTTAGCTAATACCAGTTAAATGTTTTTATTTAAGTATTTTGTTCTAAGTGTGTCAGCTATTTTAGTGTATGCTGTGCCTATTTGTGGCTGACTTAGAGGGTATTCTCTCAACGAACTTCATTTTTTTCTCTCTGTGATGCATTGTAATAGAGTTAGTTTGAAGTTGTGCAAGCGGTTCGTAAGCTTTATATTCGTTTTTGAAAATTGGGCGTGGCAAAGTCTGAACTATAATTACTCAATCCCATTCCCAATTTAACTGCGCATAAGTTTGAAGAAATTGGAGAGTATATTATACGCTTGCCGTGCTGCAAGAGGCAGCCGTATATATATTCGATTAAAGAATCGGAATCTGATTCGAATTGCATTGATTTCACTCAAAGGTTGTCAGTCTCACGAAAAATGATTTTAAAATAAATTATTATTACCGAATGGGTTCGCTTCGACCGGCCGCAAGAGCGGATGGCAGCAACGAGCAGCCACTACATGTATGTAGAATGTATATCCTCCCACTTTTCAAAAAAGTGCACATAATTTTTTGGCCAACAAAAAGTCGAAAAATAACATTTGCCCCTCCTTTTCAGTTGAGCTGAAAAGTACAGCAAAAACTAAAAAAAAGGAGGCCAGAGAACTGCAGCACACACTAACACGATAGGCTGGCTTTAGCTCTTTCGCACACACACATGCACACACTGACACACACAGACACACACACAGAGAGTTGGACACACGCATACAGAGGGATGTACGTACGCAACCCACAAGTGGACATGCTGCTATATACGCTATATGGACATGGAGATGTGGCCAGTCAAAGGCATTAAAAAAAGTGGCTCATGCTGCTGTTGGTTTACAACGCAGATGAGAGTGCCAAGTGAAGTAATTCCAATTGAAGCTGTAGCTGTAGATGTAGCTGCTGCATTGGCAACAGCAGGCATCAGCCTGCAGCAACAGCGACAGTAACAACAACAACAGAGCGACTGCCAAAGCAGTCAGAAGCATAACAAAAAAATTCAAAGTGTGGGTAATTAAAAACGTAGCAGCCCAGCAGACGCTTTTGAGCGTAGAAACGCACTAATTTTCAGTAGTGCAGCTCACACTAACACAGCAAAACCCCCACACACGCACATGTGCTCACTCATAAATTCGGATTGTGTGCGAGTGTGTATGTGTGTGTAGTTCAGCTTGAAAAAGAAATACAAAATTGACACACACACACAGAGAACGCACACACTGACAACTGCGAATTCACTCGCACGCAGCTGAGAAAAAAGAATGTAGCATACTTTTAGGCATGCTGCTATTTCACTTTGCCTCGCACAAATGAACACCTCGCTGCTGCAGCCGCTGCCGCTGCGTCCGTTTTGTTGCTATTGTTGTTGGCTTTTCAGCAGCGTCATCAGCATCATCAGTCGTCCCACTATGCGTGTGCTGTCTCCTTGTGCATGTATGCTGGCGCCTACCGTCGCTCATCAGTGTTGCGAAAGCTGTTAGCTCCGCACCGCAATTTGTGGGCGTTCTGGGTGTGGCATATCTGGCCGACATATCATTCGTCCAATGGACAACAAATTTTCGTTGTCGACGCTGTTCACGTCCAAAAAATATACATAACAACAACAACAGCAAGACGAGCAGCGACCGCAGCAGCAAATAACAACAACCAAATTCAACTACAACAATTTTGCTACTATTCCTACAACACTTTTTTTATGCTCCTCTCTGGGCGTTGTTCAATTTACATACTTTCATTTTTTCGATCTGAGTATTGAGCAGATACACCCAGGCAAACACACAGACCTACGCCCAATCAAGAGAAGAAATTAAAGAATTATGATTGGACTTATATGCTCCAGCCCACAACAGAGTCTGCTAACGCAGCCAAAAACCTGAATTCAATTACTTTTACATTAATTAAGAAAACAGTTGAATTACTAGAAGTTATTCTGGACATTATCTGCAGTGAAACTCTATGATTATAATGATTATATGAAGTTGGAAGTTAAAATGAGTAGTCAATGAAATAATTCTCTTTTGTTACTTAGGAGAAACCATAAACAAGTTAACAACGTAATATTGTAAGTACATAAAGAAGTACTTCTCTACTTCTGTTCTCTTAAGAATAGCAATTAACTGGCAGCATTATTCAGTGGCAATCGATCTTGAATTCATATTCCTTACCCTCTCTCTGAGGCGTCGCGCCCACCTAGACTGTCTCCCACGCGTATCACGCAGTTTACACTCCAAAAATCTTGATCTGCCACCTGCTGCCAACAACAACAGCCACAGAGAAGCCCGTTAAAAACAATAAGCTCAATTAGCTGCAATTAACAGGCAGACAAACATAAACACACGCACATGCAAATATATATACGCCGAGGCCGGTGCATAATTGACATTTTATGAGCGGCTGCAGCATCTGTCGGCCTCAGCTTGAGTGTCATTAATACAGAGCCAGCTCGGGGAACGGGAGATGGAGACGCGGCGTCGTGTTGGCCAAGTGTGTAAGCCGCCAAACTGAAATCTGAATGAAATGTGGGAAAAAATGCACTTGATGTTGGCTAAGAGGATGACGTTGAGCACTAAGGGAGAGGGACAGTGAGAGGGGCAGGCCAACTGGGCGTCTGAAATTCGAAACTTTGTCCCAAGCAAATCAACTGGAAAATGGTAAACAAAAGCCAGCGTCGCCGTCGTTCCAGCGATGCGTGCTCTCGCACCGCTGTCAATGTGCTCGTGGCTAAGTGGCCAGCAATTTGTGCAAGGCCGTTGGCCAAAAAATGTTAACTGTTAAAACCTTTGGTCTTAACTTACAGTTAAGGGCAATGCAAACAGCCAAGCCACCGCTTGCCCCCCGCTCGATTATCGTTTCGATTCGTTTCGTTTCGCGCCACTCACCTGCGGGCACATTTTGCATTGATACTTGCGTCCGCTGCCACCAGCCGGCGCATGTCCTCCAGCCGCGCCCACTCCCGGTCCGCCCATTTTGCTGGCATTGATGGGCTGGGGCACGACGAGCAGCGCGGCCGCCGATGCGGCAGCCACTGCATTATTATGATGATGAGCAGCTGCCGCTGCTGCGGCTGACACGTGATTGCCATGGTGCGGACCGACACCCAGGCCCGAGTTGCCGCCTCCCGCTCCAGTGCCAGGCCCGTTGGCAACGCCTCCGTGTCCCAGGCTGCCTGTAAATTGCAAATTTGGATTTAGAGGGTGCCAAATACAAGGAAATTACTATTAAATTGTCAAATGTTGCAAGCAAATGCGAAAGAATCGCAATCGTAAACAAATTAAAGACATTTTGAGAAAGTATTTAAATTGTGCGGATTTTTGCAAAGACTTGTTCAATGTAAATAGTTATCCTTCTGTAATTTAAATGTAATTAATAACCCTTTGCTTATCTTGCCTTGAAAATGCTATACTATGTAGATTTTTATATGATATCAACACTTAAACTTTCTAGTATAAGACAAACATGCCTCAATTAGTTTGTCCTGCTTTACATTTGACTTAGCGACCTTAGGCTTAAGCTAGGGAACGTAATTTACCTTAACGGATAATTAGTTTTGACATAGAAATGTAATTAATAACACTTTGCTTATCTTGCCTTGAAAATGGTATTCTATGTAGATTTCTATATGATATCAACACTCAAACTTTCTAGTATTTGTCTAATGACAAACATGCCTCAGTTGTTTGGCCTTGCTTAACATTTAACTTAGCGATCTTGGGCTTAAGCTAAGGAACGCATTTTACCTTAACCGATAGTTAAGGTTGGTGTTTGACTCTTTATTACATTAGCTATATTGAATGAGTATAAATATTACAATTTCAGGTTATATAAAGCATTGAATAGTGAGAAAAAATGCGGATGGAAGATATTTGATAACTTTTAAATTTGGTGCGCTGCTAAAGATTCTTTTAATTGCAAGGCATCAATTTGATAAACTGTAAAACATGCATGTAAAAAGTTGTCATAAAGTGAATGTCATAAAGTGATCTATGGACTGTCACTTGTTTAAAATTGCTAATTGATCAAATTATGAATGTGAATAGTTATAAAACGTAACATTCAAACAAAAAGAAAAAACTATTGTCTAAATTGTGGAACTCATCGTTACAAATAGTGATTCAATTTTACTACCAAGGCAAAAACTATTCCAAAAAGTCTGGCATTCATCTCTTTCTTATTGACTGCTTAACTAACAATATAATCTATAGAAGACGTTAGCGCTTTTTAGCCCGAATTCAATGCAAAATCTTGACAACATTTATCGGCGAGTAGCTTTGGTTCTCACAAGCTGACTGCCAAGTTGTTGCGAGCGTGTTCGAGTCATATTTCTTGAGAGTGTAACATGCTGTTGACATGTGCTGCAGGACCTTAAAAGGCCAGAGTGGAAGTTGCGACTTACCTTGTCCGGTGACGGCCGCATGATGCTCCAGACGATTGTCATCCAGAAAGTGACCTGCAATTGAGTTGTTTGCTTCAGTTGCTGTTGAATTGTGTTCGCTGTGGCGCCATCTAATGCTGCCACACGGCTGTCCATCAGTGCGGACGAGTGCAAGTCACGCGGCGACGTTCACTCACGTCACCGTAGCGTCCACTGTAGCTGGCAACTTGCAACTACCGGCTGCCACCTGCCGCCGCATGTTGCCAGCTCGTTCCTTGCTTGTCTAATTAAACTTGGTCGCTCTGATTGCCACTGGGAAATCTCGCAACTGAGTTACAGTTTATGTGAAAATAGTTTCCACATTTCCCACCTCCTTTCTCCCCCCCTCCTCACTGACTTGTGTCGCGCTTTATTAATGCTCCATCTATATCTAAGCCATAATTGAGTGCCCAGCGCATTTGCGTGCAAAAATTGTGTGAATCTGTTGATGAGCTAACAACCCAACTGATTCTGGCTCGACATAGCAATCGAATGCTGGCATGTCAGCAGCGGTTTCTAATAAAGCATTTGCAGACAATTGTGGCCACCAAATCGACTGGCCGTCAGGTTGTTGTTGTGCTCGCGTAATTACTGTGGGGCAAACAGGCAAACATTTTCAGTGTTAATTACCAGCCGCGCTCGGGCGATTGGCGCCAAGCGGAAACTTGTCTAAGCAGCCAGCCAATATGAGCTACTACTCGCCTCTGAGTCATGGCCAGCCTAGTCTTATTGTTAATTTGTACAAGCAGACGAAGCCAGGCAGGCAGGCAGGCAGGCAGGCAGGAGTAGTAAGTAGGAGCCACAGCATCGCTTAGATACATCTACATCTACATTGTTGGCCGCAATGTTGCAGATGCTTATCGCAACGGCAGCCGCAGCTGCAGCAACAGCGGGAGCAGCAGCAACAACAATGTTATTGGCCAATTGCCTAGCGTTGACATTATCGGGCCGCGATCGTTGCCGCCAACGGAGCTAAGCGATATCGGGGCCCGACAGGCCCCGAACCCGAACCCGTTTCGCTCGAACCCTTTTGGAGCGTGTTGCTGTCAATGTTGTTTGCATTTTAGGAATTTATGTAAACATCTTGTAAGCATCTTGTCGCCAATTGTTGTTGTTGCTGTTCGCTGCTCCCGCTGCTGGCTGTTCTCTGCAGTTAAAGGTCAATTTTCGGCGCGCTCCGTGGGAGTATCGCAAACTATCTGGGATAACATTGTGCGCTCGCTTTTGTCTTTCTCTTTGTGGTCGTCTTTGTCTTGGGCATCGTCATGCCGCACGCGTGTAGCAATTTAACGTGTATATGCAACGTGGTCCTATGTGCAGCAGATGCCTATCTGCCTCGATATTTAACTCGCGCGCGCGCGCCCTCAATTCGAATATCGGAATCTGGCCGCGATTCGTGATTAGCGTCTGTTGTTCTTGTGAGCAATTAATTAGCCCAAGTGGCCGTCATTCAACTTGGCCACGTTGCAGCTAAGGTCAGCTCGCCCCGGTTTGGGGCAGGTCGCGCACAGTTTCGCGTGGCGTGCGCAACTTACCTTTTTGCAGATTGTTGTGCAGGTGGTGATCATTCATTTTGGCCTGCAAAGAAGTTCGAGTTGCTATTAAATATTGTACATATTCAGCTTGTGGCCACACGTGGCCAATAAACGCAATTGGCTAATCAATAGGTGACAAGCAAAATGAATTACGGTTTTGTTGTCACAATATTTGCACAAGTTTCTAATGATGGCCGCCGGCTAATCGAATTAAAAGGACATCAGCGAATTTAGTAATTGAATCGCAGCCCAAATATTGTGTGACATATGTGCATACAATTTCAACGGCTGTCAATGCAATTTATTCGATCCGCCGAAAAAAAAGAGTGAAAAAAAGCGCAGACAACACGCAAAATCGAAATCAAGCGCGTGACAAAACTAGCAGACTAACAAGAAACAAAATCAGCGGCGAAATATGAATAAAAAATTCTAACTGGGGCGCAGCGAGAGTGTTAGAAAAAATGCTGGCAAAATCAAATAGCAAAAAAATATTACAAGCTGCGGCTTCTGCTCCCGATAGCATGTAAATTGTGGATATAGGTTAACGGCATCGAGACTAGATCTCTATCACACCCTCTCTCTCTCTCTCTTGTGCTCTGTTGCAGTCTGGACGAGACATGACCTAGGACACATGCCACAGTCACAGTCACATGCCGCAGTTTAAATAAAATTCCAGCGGCAGCAGACAAAAAACGAAATCAAAATAAAAATACGTTAACTTTTTCTAAACATTTGCCGAAATGCTTAGAAAGCAGCACAAAAAACGAACGCAAAATGGAGTATAAAAAATACAAATAAACAGGCAGCCAGCAGCAAAAAGAAAAATACAGTTATATTTGTATACAAATATTGCACACAAAATAAGCAAAAGAATAATCGCAGACCATGGAGGGGGTGGGGGGAGGTGGTGCTGCAGGGGATCCCCCGTCTGCGATAAAAGTAAATAGAAAGAAAAGAGCACAACAAATGCAAAGCGGCGCCGTCACGCGAATTTAGAAATGTTTTTGTTTTCCACTTTGCTGCTGTTGTTGTTGCTGTTGTTGCTGTTGCATTTGTGCTTTTGCTTCCTGTGCTGTTGCTTTTTTCTAGGCGGCATCATTTTGCTGCATGCGCCACATAAAGTTATATCCCATTCTATGGGCGTTTAACGGCACTTGCTTATACCACTTACGCCACTTTGTAGCACTTACCTCATATTCCTGCTTCAGCGACATCGGGTGATGCTCGCTCGCATGCTGGTGGCTGCGCGGAGTCGGCGGCCAAAGATTGTAATCGCTAATATCCTTGGCATGCTGCAAAGACACAAAAGACACATCGTAATAATGGCATATATATATGCTCGATTCGGGTCATCGATATGCTCATAGGGGGCCTCGTTGGATTCCTATCCTAAATCGCAGCAATAAGGTTATTCAAGTACTCACAAGATAATTGTACACAAAAGACATATGGTAATAATGGCATATATATAAGCTCGATTCGGGTCATCGATATGGTCATAGGGGGCCTCGTTGGTCTCCTATCCTAAATCGCAGCAATAAGGTTATTCAAAAGTACTCAAAAGACACATGGTAATAATGGCATATATATAAGCTTAATTCGGGTCATCATAGGGAGTCTCAAGTACTCAAATGAAATTGCCAAATATATTTCAAAAATCGATCTTATGATGTTTATTGCTCAGCGAAACAATTTGTCATTGAAAAGTGCTCTTCGATAAGTTTAAATTCTAAAAGACCTTTTTGACATAGTATCCATTATATCTTAATCATCTTAATCAATATTATTTATATATATTATTATACATTAACCATATAAATCAATTTCGCATATTTGTATAATACTGAAATTCTGTTTTAAACAATTTGCTCTAATGCTATGTACTGCATTTAAAGTATTAAATTAAATTTCATATTTTCCTAATATTGAAAGCTTTTTTGAAACATTTTGTTCTAGTACTATATACTTTATTTAAAGAACTCAACTTTTTAGCATATTAACAACCTTTTCCAAACAGTTTACTCTAATTTTACGTGCCCAACTTAAAGAGCTGAAATGTTTTTAGCATTCAAAATAATTCGAAATCAATTTTGAAAACTGATATTATGAACAGCAAACTATTTGTATACAGAAAGTTAAAAAAAGGCAATACAAATTAATTATGCGAATATGAAAATCTTCAGCTAGATTAAAATTTTTTAATAAATACAGCGAATGCCAAGCGTTTTTGATAAATAAATTCTTAATAATTTTTTTCTTTGTAATTAACTCAAATATCAAATGATTCTGTGCTATAAAAAGCTGTAAAACAAATGAGGGCAAACAGTGTGCATGTTGAAGAAAAAGGAAAACTGTTTTTTTTTCTGCGCAAATAATTTGAAATTGAGTTCAAATCAATTATATTTCCATATTTTTATTGAAAGCTCACTTAAATGATTTTTACCCATTTATCTATATGCAATACGAGTTGTGCAAATGCGGCAAAAAAATGTGTAGAAAAAATTCTATGACTGCTGTCTATCGTTTTACGTGTCGCAAATTTAAAACTTTTACAAGGGGCAGGGGGAGGGCAAAAAATCGAACTGTCTGTGTAACGAATACAAAAATATATATGGAAGAGTGTCAATTGAAATAGAAAACCGCGTTACACACAATCGAAGGTGTCAAAGCGACGGCGTTGGCTAGCTGCAAAAGTGCGGCGGCTTTTTGGTGCTGGCAAAAAGCAAAAAAGCGAAGAGGCGAGCTAAAAAAGTGTTGCATAGCGCAAGGGGAGTTGCCGCAGCGTGTGAAAACGAAGCAGCTCGCGTGTGTGTATAACTGTGAGTACGAGTGCGAGTGCGAGTACGAATGCGAGTGTGTGGGTGGCTGCTTCAGTTGCTTTTAGTTGCAGCGCAACCAGAGCCATGCCATGTGTGTGTGCGTGCTGCAGCGACTAGCTAGTAGTAGGTGGGCAAACGAAAAAGTAGAAGAAATGTCGACAGCGAGCAGCAGAAGAGAAACGAAAAAAAGTGCAGGCACACACAGACACGCACAGGGCTGCGTTGGCAGCTGCTGATGAAGATGACCAGAGCCACGGACAGCGTCAGCAACGGAAGTTCTCTCTAACCAACATACCAGCCAGGCAGCCGGGCAGCCGGGCAGCCAGCCAACAACAACAACAACAACAACTAGTCGAAGAAGGCGTCGCACTGCCCACGCCAGCGTCTGGCCAGCCGCCGAGTTCGGTTAGCTGCAGCACGCAGCAAAATAGAACAAAACGAAATTTCGAAAAAATACAACAAAAGCAAGAAGAAGCGAATTCAAAAAGCAAAAGGAAGCTGTAAAAAAAACCGCTTGCCGAGCGCAGCAGCAGCGCTCGCTCTGTTGCTATCACTGTCCCACTCTCGCGCACTGCAAAGAGCCAGAGCACATGGAAAAAAATCAAAACAGCATTTTTTTTAACCCCTTCACAGTAGCTGCGACGTCGCCAACAACGACGACGACGACGACGGCGACGTCAACGTCGACTGAAGTCTCACACTTTCTCCTGGCGCTCTCTTCTCATCCCATCGGGCGCTGGGTGGTGCAGTTTCTATGGCCAGTCCAGCAACGAAAAAAAAGTGCAAAAAATTAGGCGGAAAACGTGCGATTTTTTTTTGTTGTCGTGCAATTGCAGATCCAGAATATCCAAACCCAAACCCCTACATACGAGACGAGTCCGCACTCAAACCTCGTGCTCAAACAACTGTCGAGCCCAAAGCAAAACGCGTTTTGCACAATGTAACAACCTTTGACCACTCCAGACGGGCTCCAACTTTACATTTTGTTCCTGTTTTTGGGCAGTTCTCCATGTCGTTTTTTTTCTTTTTTTTTGTATTATTCAGCTCGTTTTCGTTTTATTCGACTTCTTTCGCCTTCATCTTTTTATTCATGTTGCCGCTGTCTGCTCCTATTGATTTTTTTCGCATTTAGTTAGATAGAAGCACAGTTTGCTGCTGTTTGTTTTTTTTTTATTCGCCTTTCGCTGCTCAAATGTTTGACCATCCGCACTCGCTTTTTTCCCCACGGTCTTCCCGCGGCTGCGGCCGGAGGTTAGAATTTGTTCTTATTGTTGCGCTCGCGTTACAAATTTGTTCAACTTTGCTGCAATTACTTTAAAAATTGAAGTTGCCAGCGGTTGTCGCGGTTTTCTGGCCCAACACCACCGTCCAACCAATCCCAATACCAATCCCCCAATACCAAAGCAATCCCAATACCGATACGAATACGAATGGCAGGCCATTTGAAAATTCGTATCGCAGCAGCCGTGACTGGCCCCATTAGTCAGTTGGAGCCCAGTTTTAGCTCCAGTTCAAGTCTCTCACTCACTCCATGTGGCCTTTCAATTTTCACTTTTTTCTCTCATTGTTGCTGTGCGCTTTTCACTTTGCCGTCACGTTGACTTTTTTCTAATTGAAGTATATAAGTATTAATTGCAATGCTTTGTTGTGAGGCGTGTTGCGGTTTAGGGTTTCCTTTCTCGCCCCGGCACCGACCACACAGCTCGCAGCCGGCACGTTTGACCCACGACCTCATTGACTACACTTTTTAATTGGAATCTTAAAGTTGCTCACAGTACCTAAAGCATATGCACTAAATAATTCTGAATTGACCAGCGTAATCTAGATATTTTCAATCTCTATCAAAAAAGCGATTTCAAGAAGAATAAGTGGACAGGTTTCTACTGTAGTTCTCTCCTTATTCTCATGAATTCTTTTATTGCGAGTTATATACTACAACTATTTTTGCAGTCAATAATGCAGAATTGTGCAAAGTAATTTGAATATTTTTAGTCTTACTCAATGAAGTGATTTCAATATACTAAGAAAAGTAAGTAGTATAGCTTTCTACTTATTCTCATTAATTCTTTTATAGTGAAAACTTATGAGATATATACTACAACTACTATTGTAGTAAATAAATTAGAATTCTACACTAGATTATGCGAGGATCGCAAGCAGAATATTTCTAATCTCAATCAATCACATGAATATGTTAAAATTATTAAGAAGAATAAGTGGACAGCTTCCTACTGTAGCTTTCTTACTCATGAATTATGTTATTGCGAATACAATGGGAGATATATACTACAACTATTTTAGCGATCAATAATGCAGAATTGTGCAGAGTAATCTGGATACTTTTAGTCGCAAGCAATAAAGTGATTTCAATTTATTAACAAAAATAAGTATTATTCATTAAGTATTCTCATTAATTCTTTTAATATGAACAGCTTTAAGATATAAACTACAAATATTTTTGAGCATACAGTGCAGAATTATGCAGAGTAAGATGGATATTTTCAATTTCAATCAATATAGTAATTTCAATATATTAAGAGAAGTGAGTAGATAACTTTCTACTGTAGTCTTTTACTCATTCTCATTAATTCTTTTATTTTGAATACCTGTAAGATACATTACACAAGTAATTCCCCCCAAAAAAAGTAATACAGAATTTTGCAAAGTAATCTGGATATTTTAAAACTTAATTAGTAAAATTAATAAAATTATTCACTTTCTACTAATGCTTACAAATAATTTCAATTATTATTGTTAATAGCTGTGCGGTATTAGATATACATTTTTGTAATTAAATAAAACCCTGATCAACTTCGCAAATAAGATCATTAGGTAACTGATTAGGAGAAGCTGCTCTGCCAGGACAATAGATCTGTTATTCGCCTCTCTGAAGCCCATGACAAGAGCGACACGCTGAAATATCAAGTTGGGTGCTTGTGAATAAAACTTGGAGCAAAGAAAATTAAGTGCAATTGCTTTCGAAATTAATTAGTAAAGTTGGCAATAGCGTTTGCGCTCTGCAACTAATTTTACTAATGCAAGTGACAACAACGAGTCCTGTAGTGTGAACTGCCCCAGCGACTGTTGACTCGATGGCGAGGCGCCGTCCATTGTTGAACTTTAAAAATTAATTAACTGCGGATATCCTTTAAAAATCGGTGCGGGTCGTGGTGGAGGTGGGCAGGCGCCGCAAGTTTTAAATTGTTTCGTCGGGGCCAGAGAGCACTCGCTAACGAGTGGCAACCTTTTTAGCCGTGCACGTCCGCGGCAGGTTCGACCCTGCGTTGTCCTTGGAGACAATCAATCTCCATTCAAAACAATAATTCTGGCTCGCGAAAAAGTGAAAAGCGAACTCAATGAACACACACCAATGGCAGGAACTCGAACGAAAACGAGCAAAACATTCAAGAACACACGGCATAAAACAAAAACAAAGATTGCAAACCGAAAAGGAAAGGGGCGAAAAAAAAAGGCAAACAAAGTTGAGCGCGTCGCGCAAAGAAAAACTTGTTTACATCTTGAAAAACGCAAAAAACGCGAAGTGAAAAATGCAACAAAAAATCCATAAGAATTTTTTTGCGCTTCCTTGTGGCACGCGAGCAGCTCTGCAGCGCAGTCAAGAGCAAGGATATGCGTGGAAGGAGCAACAGCGAGCCAACAGAGCAAAAAACAAAAAAACGCTGAGGCGAAAAAAATATACTCGCCTGTGTGGGGAAAAAAAGGGCAAATAACATTTGACAACGCTGCTCAAAGGATGCTTTTTTTCACAATTTCTCTGCGTTTTTTTCAACGTCGCGTCTGCTTGCTCAGCGCGCTCGGCGGCAGGGGCAACAGCAACGGGGGAGGGGACATTGTTCTTGGTGCGGCGGACTTAGACTGGAACGCCAGGGAGACCGGGAAACTGAGAGACTGGGAGACTGCCGCTGGTCGTGTAGCAACAGCCGGCTGTGCTCAGACAGCAACGGTTTGAGTTTGGTCAGTTGTCGGCCGAGGTTCGTCGAGTGAAAGTGCAGCGGGTTTGGCAGCGGATGCCCAACTGGCAACTGGGTTAGGTTGGGCAGCCACGAGCTGGGCAGCCGCCCACCCACAACTTCACGACCCGGCGTGGCAAATCGCTTCATGGCATGAGGTAATGAGCTGACCTGAACTCTGTTTATTGCCCAGTGAGTCAGTCAGTCCACTACACAGTCTGGACGTTTGGCGGCAATCACATAAATAAATTCAGCTTGGAAAGCGTGCACGACAAATAAAACCGAATCGAAAGTAAGTTAAGCAGAAAGCTGTAATGACAATTGCAAAGCAGAATCAAATTAAAACCTTGTTGTTTGCATTAAATGTAGCAGATATTTAAATTAAAACATTTATAATAAACAAATAGGTATTTCGAGTAAAGTATTATGTTTTGCACCAATAAATTTTCTTAATGAGCAGTCTAAATTTTTAAGCTGAACTATTGATAAACATTTCAATAAGTCTTATACTTAAAGCCAAACTTCTAATTGTGTTTGCATTTAAAAATTCGTCAAAAGTATAACAATTACAAAATGTGGTATCAGAAAAATAAGTTAATGACAAGTTTTATTCAACATTTTAAATAGAAATTTGTCATCTTTTAGAATCCTAACTTTTGAATTAGTCATTTAATAGCACTTTCTCTACTTTCTACCCTTCTATTATCCATTATCAAATAAATCTACTGTTTAAAGACTTTCTTCTAATTTTATGTTACTAATTTAACTACTATTCAAATAAAATCAAAGCTTTGCTTATTGCATTTAAAATTATTGATTAGTTGTATTCGAAATTTTAAATAAGATTTTGCTGCTTTTTGGAAATTGTCATTTAATAACCCTTCTCCTTCTGCTACATTAGCTATTGATAAATTAAGCAATAAATCTTCTGTTTAAAGCCACTATAATAATTTTAGGTTGCTGCGAATTCTATTTACTACTACTCAAACAAAATTAATGTTTCATTAATTGCCTTGTCCAAAATATTTCAAATAAAATATGTAGTTTGCACTTCAAATAAAATATTAAGTATCAAAAAATCAAAGTTGTGAAAACTCTCAATGAAAGTCATTTAATAAGCTTTGTCCTTCTATACTTCAACTATTGATAAATGATGCAATAAATCTTAAGAATTTGTCATACTACTACTCAGTAAAATTAAAGTTTTATAGCATTTAAAATATTTAAAGCAATATATGTATTGAATATGTGTAGCATACAAAAATAAAATTAATAAGAGAAGCTTAGATTATTTATGAGCATCTTATTCGTGGAATTAGTACATCTACTGAGAGTATTTAACAATCTTTGCCTTTCTCAACTTCGAATATTGACAATTATGAAATAAATTTTAAGCTTAAAGCTATTCTTCTAATTTCAGTTTGATTTAAATTCTTTTGAATGCCATTCAAATAAAATTAAAGTAGAAAATATTTGGCACAATGTATTTGAGTATCGAATAAAATATATAGTATCTAGAACTAATGAGCTACTTTTCTCAAAATTTTCAATGAAAATCAACCATCTTCAGCAACTTATTTGTTGAATTAATCATTTTATAGCCTTCCCTCGTCGCGACACATTGATAAATTAGGGAATAAATATTGCAGCTTAAAGCCGCTCTTCTAATTTCAGGTTGCTTCGTATGCTGTTTGCTGAGCTATTTAAGCTGCGCTCGTTTAATTTACTTAGCTGCCCAAGTTGCTGTGCATATTAATTATGAAGGCTCTTGCTTGTTGCCCCCCTCCTTCACCCCCCACTTGCCACAACGTGCGACGCCTTTGTAGGTGCCCAACAAGAACTGCCAACTGCAGAGTTCCAGTTTCAACTTTGGCCAAAGTTGGGAGCCCAAAAAAAAATAATAAGGAGCAGCAACTTTCAAGAATTTTTTGCGCTGCGCTCAAATGCTACGCCCACTTGGGCGGGAGCGGGGGCAGGGACAGGGGCAAGGGCGAGGGAGTGGTACTTACGTCGACGTTGCCGTTCCACATGTAGTGCATGCCAACGGCGGCGCTGGGATCGTGATGCGTCTGGCCGGTCATGTGCTCGGCCATCACGGCGCTCATCCAGTGGACGAGGCCTTGGGTGGGATTCTGTCCCTGCACCCCGCCGATCGGCATGTTGGCAGCGGCGGCGGCGGCGGCGGAGGCAGCGGCGGCGACGGCAGCAGCGGCAGTTGTGTTGCTGTTGCCGCTACTGATGTTGTTGTTGTTCTCGTGAGTTTTGCACGTGGCAGCAGCCGCCGATGATTGCGCTGCCGTTTCCGGTGGTGACTTTATGGAATTGCCGTAGCTCGGACGCGCTTGTGATGCGGGTTGTGTTTGGGCTGGATTCAAATTAATTGCCGACCCCGCTGTCGCTTGCTGCCTGTCGTCCACGGGCGGCGTTCCCGGCGTTCCCGGCGCTCCTCCTGCCCCAGCCCCTTGTGATGATGGCGGCAATAGCGATGACCCGGCTGCTGTCTCGCCAGTTTGGTGCGAATTATGCTGATTGTTGTTCGGGTTGCTGTTGTTGACGACTTCGCTGTGCGCTGCGCTGCCCGCTGACCAGCCGTAGCCGTTGATATTGTTATTGTTATTGTTGCTGCTGTTGTTGCCGTTGCTGTTGCCGTTGCTATGGGGTTTCTGCAAAGAGTTTGTTGTTTTGCTTTGAGTGAAAAGGGTAGACGCATTCTCGTTGTTGGCTTATGCACTGAGCATGAAAAATGAAATGATTTTTTGATGATTATTCACTTTAGTTCTTCTTTTTTCTGTGCCTCGTTGCCACAGCACAACACCAACTTTTCGGCCACCCATAATTAGCGTGAACAAACAAACCAAATTTTGTATTTCCTTGCGCTTCATTTCCCCCCTCAGAAAAAAAGGGTTAAGAACATGCGTTGGAGACGGGTTGCTTTTGGCCAAAAGGAAATACTTTAATTGGATTTTAAAGATAATTATGACAGTTGTTATGAGCTCAGGGCGCAGTGTCACAACAACTGTCAAACACTCGCTTGTGTTTCAAAATGCAAAAACTTTGCAAACTTTCGTTTAGCTTAACGTTCCATAATCCTGCACAGAGTTTAAATGCTCTACTACAGACTACACAATCATAAATAACTGAATGCAATTAGTACACATAATTAGCTATAGTGATGGATTTATTGTAAAACTAATTAGCTGCAACTGCTAAATGAAAGCACAAAAATCACTTTTTAATTCGCATTTTGACAGCGTATTTATTAAGGATTAATATTCTGTTTGCTGTGCAACATTATGTTGCACAGTTGTCAGTCAACTCGCTTACTAACATGCTCTAATGTTTGCAGAACCAACTTCTGTTCCTCAAACTCCTCCACTTCGTCTGGCTGCGTCTCTGGCTTAAGCTTGTTGCGCTTGGCTGACTCCACGGCTGCCACACACACCGCTGAGAACAACAAGTTGCTGGACAGCTGCGAGTGCGTCCTGGCCGGAGGCGAGTAGCTGTTGCGTCCGCCTTCATCCTTGACGTGCGCTGCGCAAGGCGAAGGCGTCTGGGGATAGGAATATTGCTGCTGCTGCTGCTGGAGAACGGCGCTGGCGAAGAGGCTCTTGTAGAATTCGGCGGGCGTTAGGAAGTGCGTTGGTGTGGGCGTGGCAGCTTTGAGTACGTCCATGTAGCCGCCCAGCTCGTCGGCGCGACGCCGCTTCAGCTGATCCTTCAGCATGCCGATTTTCTTAGCTGCGCTCAAATGTAGGCAACACTTTTTTCCTTTTTGTTGTTGGCTCTCAGTTGACAACAGTTTCACTTTCAATTCGTCTAACTTGCGCGCCGTTTGCTCGATTTGCACACACACAAACACAACGAATAAAAACAAAACAAAGCGCAAAACAAATAAAAGCTGAAACTTTTTGCTGCCTTTATTCTTGGGCTAAACTTTTATTTTATTCGTGGGGCCGCATAAAAAGTTTTGCGTGCTTTATTTTCAGCTGTGACGCGTGCAGTTTTTTGCTGCCACTTCCATTTCTATGTTGTATTTTTAGATGCAGCTTTGCAAAACAAACACAAATCATTCACGCCCGAAAACGGGCGTCAAATGACCTTGGAAAACTTTTGCCCGCAAATGTGTGAGTGTTTGTTTATTTGTGTGCGACTTCTTGCTTTGCCTTTTTTATGAGTGTCGAGCTGCACATTGTTTAGTTTGCAGTTTATCGAGCATTGCTGTCTGATGTATTCGACGCAACAATTTCAGTCGCTTTTGATTTCCATTTGCCTCTCAATTATTTTTGTCGTGCGGCTTAGCTTTTAGTTTTTTTTTAGACCGGCTGAGTTGTGTGTCAGCTGATAGTGTTGGCCAACTTAAATAAGGATTCACAAACATATCCGTTGCATAAACTTATAAATAATAATAGAAAAATCTGTCGACTCTTGCAAACAGCAAAAATAGAAATTATAACTAAAAGTAATAACTAAATGTAATTGAAATTAAAATTTATACTTTTAATATGCTGTTAGCCGCTTATTTTAAATTATTCACTTGCTTAATATTATTGCTCTTTGATGATTTTAAAATTCACAAATATATACTTTTGTTTGCACTTTATGCGTATTAGGAACTTTCGGTTGCAATTTGTTTACATTTAACTCTATTTTCACTAATTATATTGCACTTTGTATAGGAACTTTTGTTGCAGCATTTGTAGGTAACTAGTCTAGGGTTTGTTGGCTATAATAAAAGCACACACTAAGCTCATTTAGCATTTCGATTGATTTCCGTGGGCCACTCGACGTATTAAGTATACGCCACCGAACCGGGACACTTGTACGAGTTGTGTCAATTGGGCACGATGTAGAGCATCGTGCTCCTTGAATCTGTGTTCATATAGAACGCGTGTTACGTATACGCCGCGTTACCCGCGCTGAGTCTTGTCTTGGCTGTGTTGTCGATAAGTGCATGAGTCGCATGTGTGTGAGTGTGTCTGTGTGTGTGTGTCGAGTCCTGGTATCAGTCCCGTCCGTCTCTGTCGTGCAGTCAGCGAGCGTGGGATAGCTTGCAACAACTGAACAACAGAAACTCAAAGTGCAGCAGCTGAAGCTGAAGCTGCAGCTCTGAAGCTGCCGCAAAAGAAATTGCGAGCGCGCGCGAAGCAGTCAAATATGTATACAAAGAACTACACACACACACACACACGTGCGAACACACATTGTATGTGTGTAAGAGTGTTTTGTGTGTTGTGAATGTTTTTCTTTTCAATTTTTTTCGCCCTCCGCTGCCCGCCCGCGGCCCCCGCCCCCCGCCACGTCGGAGAGCAATCTCAGAGCTGGCGTTCGTGCTGCTGTTGCTGGCGATTTTTTCTATGCTCTTTTTTCCTATTTTATAATTTTTGCTCCTTGCTCCTTTTTTTATGCACGCTGCCGTTATAAAGACATACATTTGCAGCGCACTGCAGCATTTTCTTGTAAGAAAACGAAGCGCATAAAAAAATATATAGCTGATTTTGCGCGATGTCCTGCAGGCAGCCCGTTGTGGGCGCTGCACGCTGCGCAGGGGCATGCCACTGCAGCCGAAGTCGTGGCCAAGACGAAGCTAGGGTATTGCCTGGGTTCAGCATGCCAGATTGATTTTCATTGCTACGCTTCGCCCATGCCTCTGATTTTTTATTGTGTTTTGCTAGCTGCTGCTATTTCATTTCGTTTAGCTGTGTGTGGCAATGCGAGAAGGTCTGAGTGTGTGTGCAAGTGTGTGTGTGTGGCAAAAAGTTCTTAAGGAGCATTATTACTGTTGCCGAAGACAAGTTGGGCGTTAAGCATTGCGAACTCTGTGCTAGAGACATCAACCAGACTTGAAGCGCCAAGTAAATAGGCAATGAAAACAAGCTAAAAACTAGCAAATTATAGACTAGAAAACTAGAAATAATTTAAAGACATCAAAGATCTAAAAAGTGGCAAATTGTAGACTCCAAACACTTTAACTATATTAGGCTGAATTGAAGGGCCAAATAGAAAGCCAATGAAAAAAAACTAAAACAAAAACTGAAATCTAGAAAACAAGAAGATTTTAAAAATCTTAAAGCTAGCAAGTTATAGACTAGAAAACTAGTAATAATTTAATGACATGAGAGAGCTAAAAACTGACAAATTATAGAAATGAAAAGTTGAAAGTGTTTAGAGATATCAAGTTAAATTGTAGTGCCTAGTAAATAGGCAAGCAAAGAGAAAAGAGATGGACAATTTTATACTTAAAAATATAAATGTTGTTATGACATAAAAGAACTTAAAGCTAGTAAATTTTAGAGTATAAAAATAAAAATATTTGATGGACATTTAGAGCTAAAACTTATGAAATTCTAGATTAAAAACCTAGCAATAATTTAAAGATAGAAACTGGCAAATTGTAGAATTGAAAACTCGAAATATTTTGTAGATATCAACCTGAATACGAATGCCAAGTAAATAAGCAATGAAAGCAAGAGAAAAGCTAAAATAAGCTTAATCAATTCTAGACTAGAAAACTAGAAATATTGTAAGGACACTTAGCTCTCTGGCAGCGAATGGTCACTGTAATCCTGCAAAGAGCTAAAGCCTGACAATTGCTAGAGTATAAAGCTACAAATACTTTAAGGACATCAAAAAGCTTAAAGCTGACAAATTATAGAATTGAGGACTAAACGTATTTTAAGGACATAAAAGAAACTCGAAGAATCGAGTAAATTAAATAGGCAGTGAAAGCAAGCAAAGCACTATATACTTGAAAATACTAGACTACAAATTATGATTACTTTAAAGACATTAAAGAGCTAAAAAGTGAAAAATTGTAGAGGGGAGAGCTAGAAATATTTTAAGGGCACCAAGCAAACTTGAAGCGCCAAGTAAATAGCCAAGCAAAGAGCTAAAAACTAAACTAAATAAGAGACTAGCAAACTATAAATATTTTAAAGAGAGGAAGTAGCTAAAAATAGCCGAATTCTCTAATAGAACACTGGAAATATTTTAAGGACATCAAGCCAACTAAGTAAACAGGCAAGCAAATAAATAAAAACTAGGAATTGCAAGGCTAGAAAACTAAAAGTATTTGGAAGAAATCAAAGTGAATTCAACAAGCAAAGAACTTAAAACTGTCAAGTTTTCTAATACAAAAGCAGAATTTTTGTGAATAAAGACAAATAATAATAACCTAAATTGAAACTCCAACTAAATATGCAATGCAAGCAAGGAGCTGTAAATTATAGAGTAGAAAACTGGTAATATTTTAGAGCTGCACTAGAATCCTTTCTGCATAATAATACTAAGTTAATAAATAGATTTTTAGAATAGAAAATTTGAAATATTATAAAGACATCCAAGAGCTAAAAACTGGCAAATTGCTGAATTGATAACTATAAATTGATGATAACCTAAATTGAAACTGCAACTAAATATGCAATGCAAGCAAGGAGCTGTAAACTATAGAGTATAAAACTAGAAATGTTTTAGTGCTAAACTACAATCCTTTCTGCAGCTCGACTGAGCAACTCTGTTATGGTAATGGAATCTGAATATTGTAGATGCAGCAGCTGGCTGCAGCACTTGTGGCTGTTGATTATCGCAGCTGGTAATTGCAGTCCGTTTGTGCGTTGTGCTGTTTGTGTTTATGTCGATTGGTGGCAGGCACGTGGCGTCACCTGGCGGCTGGCTGGCGAACGAAGCACGGCGAAGAAACACACGCGACGCGGACGCGGATGCGGCACGTCGCGCGACGACCAATAGATTTGGCCAAACCCAAGTGAACTGAAGACAACGACAGTTGCAGCCCGCCAAAGGCGACGCCAGCGCCACGGACAACGCATGCAACAATCGAGCACGTCGACGCCGGCGTCGACTGCGCCGGAAGCAGAGCTAGAGCTGCGACTTATGGCAGCAGCAACAGCGGCCATGTTTGTTGTAAGTAGCAGCAGCAGCAGCAGCAACGGCAACAACAGCAGCGCAAGCTGAAATGGCGCGCGAGAAGAGGAAACTCAAGAAGTAGAATCAGGAGCCAGGTCCACGACACACTCACACACACACACACATGCGGGGCGTACATAAAAAAGTCCAAGTGAACTTGTGTGTGTTCCGCTTTGCTGTATTTTTTTTTTGCATCACATGGAGCAAAAAATAGCAGCGAGTGAAAGAAATACATTGCAAAAGGCGGCGACGGGCAAAAAACGAAATAATAACAAAAAGTTGTAAAAGAAAAGCGAAACCGTGTGATGTCCTGGCTGCAGCACACACACACACACATACACATAGAGAGAGTAGCGACAGCGGCAGCGCGGCGACGACACATCGAAGAAAGGATGAAAACATTCAGCTTGCGCTCGAGCAGCGCTGCCAGCGTCAACGTCAACGCCGGCGTCGGCGGCGGCGGCGGCGTCGGCAGCAGCTTCCGCGTTTGGCCGTTAACATTTCACGAGCGCCAATTTCTTGTCCTTCATTCTGTTTATTATATTTTTTCTTGCTCGCTGCCAGCTGACGATGTCGCTGCTGTTGTTGTTGCTGCTCCGCAATTACTAAGCATGTTTCTTATGTTCCTTGTATTTTGATTGTCCCGCCAACAAGTGGCCTCTTAATTCTCTTTCTCTCCCTCCATTCACGTGAATTTCATGCAAAGTTGTGCTAGATAATTGCTCAAGACTGCAACATTGTAGCGTCTGCTGCTCGCAGCTTTATGACTTGCAATCCTTTCCCTCCCCCCGCAGCAACTGTTTTTCTTGTTGCGCTTTATGTAGCTTTTTTAAGCGGCTTTGCCTTGAAATCATCTCAACAAACGGCACAAGAAAACTCTTTGCTCGCTGCCTGCGCCAGCGCCAGCGTCGACGTCGACAGCGACGGCGACGTCTCAGCATCGTGAATGCAATGCGCGCATTCAGCACAAATGGAAAAAACAAGAATCCTGGCCGGGACCTGGGAGCATATGTTTTTATGTGTTCGCCGTTGCGTTGCTTTTTTATGTGCAAGGATTTCGCTGTTCCCAGCAACGAGACTGCTCCACACACACATAGAGTGAGTGAGAGAGGGAGATAGTAAATGGTGGTGCAATCGCTGATAAGGAGCAAAGGATATGCTGCTCCCTTCGCATTTGCCAAGATGGAGATACAATAAACGTGGCCTTTAAGATGCGCATTTGCCGCCAGATGCGAGAATTGCGTGCGCCGATAATTGAAATGAATGCGAAAGGGGAGCAAAATAAACTGAAGGCAATAAACGCCAAGCTCTAAAAGTGACGTCAAATAACGCTTTGATCTCCTCTCGCACGAATCTATTCTACACACCCAACTAGTTTAGCATAATCCCCGATTCAATTGCTGTCATCAATTTGTCAGCTCCTAGCTTCGTTTGCTAACTTTGCTGTTTTATTAGCCAAGCCTTCCAATCAAGTCGAGTTAACATAATCAAAATAACTTTAATGAAGTACTATATATAGTTCTATAGTTAATTTAGCATCTTGTTAATTCTGCAACTTTCTGCAACTTAACTTCTGCTTAACTTCTACTTTAGTTTATTTAAGCATAATCTAAAACTCAAATGTTTCTGTTAATTTCTTAATATCAAATTTCAATAACTTCGCTGTTTCATTAGCCAAACATTCGAATCAACTGAATCCTACCAAATCCCATTAATTTTTAAGAAATCTAATGTATAGTGACCATAGTTATATTGCAAATTCTTAGAGTATTTTAATGTATCTCAACATTAATCTATAAAAAGTTACTTGGTTGAAAATAGGTAGAGATTATGCCTTTATTTTAGCCTCCCAACTAGTTTAGCATAAGCTACAATTAGTTTTATCAATACCTTCTGTCAATTTTTCAGTTTTTAGTTTTGATAACTTTGCTGTTTCCAACAATTTAAAATAAATACTATATATAGGTGCATAGTTAGCAAATTCTTAGAGTTTTATAATGTGCTTCAACATTAATCAGCGCACTATTAACTGCTGCAGTCAAAATAGCAACCCTTATGCATCGATTTTAAACTCCCAACTAGATAAGTACAAGTATAATCTTACAATCAATTACTTCTATCAATTTGGCTTCTGGAATAAAAATAGCAATATATTGTGCAAATATTTTAAGCTGCCAATTATTTAAGAATCATCTGAGAGTCAACAATTGTCATTTCAAACTTTCGAAATCTAGATAATTTTAAAGCAGTTTAGCACAAGTATATAGTTCATCAGTTCATTTAATGAATTATAATTTAGTGATAATTGGAATATTCTGATATATTTTAAGTTAAATTTTTTAATATTAATCTACAAAGTTTTGGAAAGTCCAAGGAAAAAGCAACAGCTTAACCGAAAAATTGCTCAAATACTCACGAAAAAATTGCAGTGATGTGCATAAATATTACATATAAATATATATGGGAAAATAAATTATATTTTTAATATTTGTTAATAATCTCTAGAAATCTGAAGTATTTTAAGTAGTTAAATAGTGTATACATTAATATAAAAAATTATATTCTCACACTCTGTTTTAAAACTGATTATATTTTCAGTAGACAATTTTCTAAAATTGGTTTTACAATATGGAAGAGCTACTAACAACTAAAGTTAAATATAAAATGCATGACATTCTTTTAAAAAAACTGTGATAGAGATAAATTTATATATTGCAGAAATATCTTTTAAAAACTGTTACATAGCTAGATTTTAAAATATTCCAAAATTAAGTACAAACTTCAATTATGCAATTAGAACTGATAGTTAAATCAACCTAAATAAGAACTCAAATTGCACTCAAATGAACATTAACTCGAAGTGCTGCCCTGACCTGCCTCTATTAATTTTAGGCACTCTGAGCCGCCGCGCGCCACAAGTTGTTGCCATAAAGGACATTTTGAGGACTCCAGCAAAGTGCAAACTTTGAGCCACCTGTTGCTTGAGGCGCGCTTTATTGCTGCTTGTCTGCAGTCAGTTCGATTGCGAGCTTTGCATGGAAAGCTCTGGAATTATGGCATATCCTGTACACGAACCACAACAAAATATCCTGCTAGCGAACCATAAAAACCTGTCGCAAGCTTCAGCGTGTCGCACTCAAGAGCCCGCGAAAGTTGCTCAAAAGCGAGGCGCGCTCTTCGCACGCTGCAAAGAGAGCGCGCTCTTAAGCTCCGCGAGGGTGTGCGTGTGTGTGTGAGTGTGTGTGTGTGAATTGGGGGCGTGTTTGTTGTCATGTTTTTTACTCGCTTGCCAGTCTCGAGCCTCGTCGTCGTTGTCGTGGTTTTTTTGAGTGTGGCTTTTAAGTGTTATTGGATGATTTCATGAAAATTGATTCGGAGCACGCCCCTTTTGAGGTGGCAAGTGCAGCTGCCATCGCGTTGCGCCTCACTCACCCGAAACTGATGCTCCACGGAACAGTCGAGACTCAGCGCATAGTCCTCGACAACGGCGCCCAGCGACGATGCGGATGCCTCGCCGAACACCTGCTCGATCTTGATCGGCGGACTCAGCAGACTGAGCGATGTGCCCGCTCCAGTGGCGCCCGGATTGATGCAGCCGACGGCGGCGGCTGCAGCGGCGGCGGCGGCGGCGGCCGCGGCGAATGTGCCCTCGACAATTAGTGGAGTCGCCTCGGCGCCTTGGCCGGGGCCCGCGGCATGGCCGTTGCTGCAGGGTGTACAGGGCGTGGGTGGGCAGGGCGTGGCCGCATGACCGTCGTGATAGGGCGTCACTACGAACGAGGGGTACGAGCGGAACTGATGGTACTCGGTGTGGGGGTGATGCGCCAGCTGAGGTCCTTTGTACCAGGTACCATGCATAATCATTTAAGCTGATCGACTCGCAGCTTGTCCGACACTTTTCCTGCTTCGATTTTCTCCAAATATGTTTATGCTTCACTCACTGCCACTTTCACAATGCACTGTCAGCAATTCTCACTTATTTGTTTTGTTTAAATGTGTTAAGTGTTGAAGTTTGGCTTTCTAATGAAATTGAAATAGAGGGAACTTCAGTAACAAGCTCGTACTTTAGTTAATTCTGTAATCTGGCATTCACAACTAATCGAAAAACTAAACAAATTAATGTGGGGGTTAAGTGCGTGCTTTTCTTTGCCTTAATTTGTTAGCTTAAGCAATTGTTTTTACTTCTATTCATCAATTACTGATCTATAGTTTAGGTTGTCCTAGCAGCTATAAAACCAGCTCTATAGCTATTGATGTATCTATATTATTTGATTAATTTAGTGATATTTGACAATGGAAAGTCTAAAAACCAATTGAGAATACAACTGGGCTGAGTTGCTTAAAAGAGAAAACTGTGAAACGTTTGCAACTTTTTAATAGTTATAGTTATTGTTGAGGTTTGTTTGATATGCGATATTCCTACTGGTTCAACTACTTATGTAAATAAATGTATATAAATAAAGTTATAGCTATAGTTTAAGTAGTTCTAAATTTGAAGCCGCTTTTCTAATGCGAGCTATGCAATTAGAATATATTAAAGAAACAATGTAGTTGACCTCAGCTAATGTGGCTTTAAGCAACTTCAAATGATTACTATACTTTTGCCAGTTCCCCAAAATTCCTCCATAAACTGTACAATTTCACAAGTTAGCACCCTTCGTCTGTAATTTGCAACCAAGTAATTGAAATACTTTGTTTGCTTGACTTTCACTTTGTAGCACTCACTGGATGCCGACGTTTAGCGGACTCGCGTAGAACCGATCGCACAGATCAGATCAGATATTCACAGAACATTCATTCACTTATTCACTTGGCCAGCGATTCGGGCGCATTTGGGAACTTTGCGTTTGTTTTGATCATTATGATATTTTCATCCAGGGATCAGCGCACGGAACTTGCGTAGTTGTTTTTGCGATTATGAAATTGGTTGCACTTGGCGCGCTTGTTAATTGCGGCACAGCGAACAGCTGCAACTGCGGAATGGCAAAAATGCGTTGCACTTGGCGACTGCAACAGAATTCTTCGCGTAACGCACAGAACGCAAAAAACTCGCAGCCCGCCGCGTCTGTGAGTGCACAACACTTGAGTCAGTCAGGCTTGTGGCTGGAGACGCGCGCGCTCGCTCGATGCTAGAGTGGATACTGGTGGAGACTGCAGCGTGCAGACTGTGTACTGGACATTGGATGCTGGCCCTGGACGGTCACTGGTAGTCGCTAGTCTGGTTAATTTGGCGCTCACACTGAGTGTGTGTGTGGAGCAGCAGCAAGCAGCAAAGCACAAGCAGCGACGCAGGCAAAAAGTTGCTGCCAGCTCGCAAGAATTCCGAACTCGAATGCTGAGTGCGGCCACGAAAAAAACATTCAAATGCCTCGCCGCCAAGCGGCCAAATCGCAGCCACTGCGACGACGACGACAGCGGCCCCACGAGCACTCTCACACACACGAACGCGCACACGAACACGCACACGAACAGCAGCTCGTTTGCTCTCTCCTCGGCTGCTGTGCTCTCGCTCTGACGGTTCAGTCTGGGGGCTACGGTGGCGACGCATGCGCAGCTTTTTACTCCTTTTTGGCGCGAGCAGCAACAACGGCAAAAAGCCGTCTCTCTCTCTCTCTCTCTCTCTGTGGCTCTTTGCTGTGAAAAAATTGTTTGTGGTTTTTCGTGCTGTTTCGTTTTTGCTGCGGAGCGCAGCTCTTGAGCGGCTTTGATTTGATTTCGGGCTTTTTGCTGAGTGCTTTTGCTTTGACTTTGAGCTTGCATGTGCATTGTATTGTGCTCTGAAAACACAAAGCAATCGAACTGAAAGTGCGACTGGCTGCGAAAGTAGGCGTTCTACAGTATCAAGATGCCGCACTGACAGAACAAATACATAATCCGGCAGATTGCTTTTCAAATTTCCCCAAAATTTTCTGTTGTTTCTTTGGGTATTGGCCATGGCAGACCCCAACGGGGAGAATCCCAACGAGGCGGGCGATGCACCGCCTGCAGAGGAGCCGCCGAATGAAGGCAATGCACAGCCTGACCCAGAGGGACGCAACACAGCGAACTCCCAGGACGACGGGAACGCACAGCCGAATCCCGAAGACGACAATAGAAATTTGGAGCAACCTGACGACAATAAGCCCCCACCAGATAGTGAAGATGCACCAGAACAACCACCCGGAAATCCACCAGAACCCCAGAAGAGAGACAGCAGAAACAGTGGTAGCAAACGACCGAGCGCAGCAAGATCCTCCACAAGCTCACAGCCAAAGGATAAGGATGGCAAGAAGGATAGCAAGAAGGACAGCAAGGACGACGCTGGCGGCGGCAATGACGACAACAACGACGCCGACGACGACGACGACGACAGCGATGGGACAAACGTCACCTATATCTTTCAAATCGTGCGCGCCATTGTGATCTTTGTGTTTGGCTGCACGGTCGTTTCGGACCTAACGGGTATTGTCCTTTGGCATTGCCTCGAGAAGAAATCACATTAGAGTAGTGTAATCGCATTTCACGTGCTGTCTCTTCCCCGATTTCGGTGTGTTCCCGACTAGAAATCAAATGTACGCGTTACCACAAGTATTGTACGCTTATTCAGAAAATAAGACGATTTGTTCTGTCCCGGGAAGAGCGCTTGTTTCTATTCATACAGAGTTTTAAAACGCTGCAATGAGATCGAAAGCTCATCTTTCATAGTCACAGCCGTTTCAGGGTTAATCTGCTGCACGCACCTCGGTGGGCGTTGGACCAGCGGAAAGCCCGACTTCAAAGGCATCCGGCACGGCGCGATGGACGCACATTAACCCATTGACCAAGTTTGGGGCGCTGCAGTAATGAGTTTTTAATACATGTAATATTCAAATTAAAATTTTTGCAGCCAGTGCAAAAAAATGTTGAAGAGCCGTCAGCAAAAACGAAAATCAAATACATAACCGTATAAATACGTTTTTTTTTGTTTTTGTTTTGTCGCACTTGGCCAATAATCGCACGTATTCATTTCAAGTGCACATAAAAACACTCATGAGCCGCGCAATCGAAGCTCAAGAGCAGACGACGCAAAAACACAGTGCGCGCTCTTAAAAACCAAGAGCGCAGCAGCGCGTGGTTGGAGTGCACAGACAAAGAAGGAGAGAGAGCCAGCGAGCGAGCGAGTGAGCGCGCCATAGCCAGTCAGGGCGGCCATGCAAAAGGTGCGAGCAGCGCGGCGAGACAGAGGCGGCGGAATTTTTATTGGAGCACTTGGCGTTTCTTTCGTTCGGTTTGTGCTGTGCTTTTTGCTGTACGTGTACTTTTTGCTGCTGCTCTCTTTCTGCTCGCCTTTGGATTGGCATTTTTTCCGTAGGCGCTGCAGCGTCGCGTCGGCATTTGTTTTTCTTCTCCCTTCTATGGCCGCCTCGCTCTGTGTGTGCTGGGAGAGCGGTAGGGCGGGGTGTGGCGATTCAAGAAGATTTTCGGCTCGCTCGCAGCTTGACAACTGCAACGATTCCGTGGGGAAAAGTGCCTGCATAAAATTAAAAAAGGCAGCCTGCATGGCATTATGCAATGCCAGGCAGGTTAGTTAATCAATGCAGCAGCAAGTACAACTACAACGACAACGACAACTACAGCTACAACTGCAAGTGCAGCAAGAGCAACAGTGACACTGCCACCTGGGAGATTATGCTGCAGTCCAGTGCAGCTGGAATGCGAATCGCACACAATGTTGTAATGTTTGCCATTTTTGCATTACAAGGAAATTGCTTTATTTAGCACTCGATTACCACAGCGCCGACGGCAAACAAAACTGCAAATTAAATTCGCCGCTTATCAGCTTATCGCCTAATTCGATTATTGCGCTCAATCAGTTACTTTAAACAAGCGAAAAAATGGAAAATGCAATTAGGTAACTTTTCTAATGTTCCGTCATTTGTCTCCGCCCCTGACTGCATTTCGTGCCCGTTTCCATTTGTTTAAGTGCAATCATCATTTTCCCTATCGCCCCCAGACTGTCATTTGACTTGTTTGCACTGTCATCAATGCAATTTTTACCAGCTCTCGTTTGTTTGCATGGTATATGGGCAAATACTATGGGTCATACTTGAATATGGTTCGAGAATTCATACACAAACTTTATATTTTAACAATAATTGCAATCATTTCGAACACTCGTCTTTTGTATAATATTGAAATTTGTATTTTGGTTCCTTACATATCGTATTTAGCAATCAAAACCTTTTCATTACAACTCTATAAATGTAAATATATTGCTAACTGCTTAATGCATCTAAAGATAATCTGTCCCTTAACACCTTAAATTAATATTTGGAATTTAAAAAGTTGCATTCTTTGCTTAAAATGCAAATTTGTCATCACATGCATTTCCAACATTTTCTTATAATTACTGCATTATTACGCTCTTTCTGATATGCAGCTACAACTTGGTAAATTTGAATAAACCCTATTTTAAGTAACTGAAACCTTTACCTGCTTTATTTATGTGGCGTAATTTGTTGCTGAACACTTCAAATTAATATTTCAATAATTTCTTCAAATATATATTTGTAGTTATTTACAATTCCGATATTTAGTTGCAATTTAGTTTAAAGCATTATTTTATTTTTTTCGTTTATGCATCTAAACCCTAATAAATATGCAAATCTTATATTAAAATAAATATCTATTAATATTTGCATTTCTCGCCTTTTGTATTTAATTCTTTTCAATTGATTTAAGTTTCTACAACTTAATAAGTTTGAAAATCATATCGTAATAAATTGATTACCACCATCGAAGTTTTAACTGCTTTATTTATGTGGAGTAATCTGTTGCTTAACACAGCAAATTAATATTTGTAAATTAAAATGTTTCACTTCTTGTGTAAAACAAATACTTTGTAGTTATTTGCATTTCCGAAACTTCATTGCAATTAAGCTTACAACATGTTTTCTTTGTTTCCGATTAAAACTTAATAAATGAAAGATCTGATCTTAATAAATTGAGCTTTATTCGTTAGCCCGTTTTTCGCACAAAACCTCTGAAACTGTTTACAGCCTGCTGCAGCACATTTAATTGACGTTTCGCAGATATAATAGGTAAACTGATAATCACTCCCAGACATTATAGCCAGCCACAATTTCCGAGTTTGCATGCGAAAACTGAGAAACCAACGCTTGACAGCACGAAATTGCTGGTGAAAACGAGGAAACCGCAAGCAAGAATCTTGAAGATGCATTTTGGAAGCATTTTGGAAATTGAGTTGAGGAAACCGCAGCAGAATCGAAACGGGATCAGGAACGTGAGAGGCACAGGAACAGCTGTGCGACGCCATTGACGCTGCGAGCGAAATGTCGAAATGGGCAACCGCAGAACTGAAGCTGGCAGTTGGAATCGTCGTCGGAATCGTCGTCATGGTTGGTCATGGACGCCAAATTGGTTGACAGACTGGCTGGCAGCGCTGCAATGGCGCAGGCACAGCGCTGCCATAGGGCCAGGGCACCGCTGGCGACGAGAGGGAGCTTCAGTGCTCCGCCTTTTTTGCGCGCACATGGCGAGCAGATGGGGCCCGAGCCGCTTTTTGCCGATTGGTGGAAACGGGTTGAAACCAGTCGGCGAGCGAGACGGCTGCGCGCCGCACTGCGCTGCGCACGAGTGCGAGCGAGAAGCACAACTGTGGACTTGAAAACAACAGTGCAAACAGCTTTGTCATTGGAACACTGTGTGCGAGCGAGCGGCAGGCAAGCCAGCTAGCCAGCAGTGTGAGCGGCAGCGCCTATGCCTTAAGAGAGCGCTCCACGGCTCTCTGCGCTCTTCGAGCGAGAACACGTGTTGTTGTTGCTGCTGCTGCTGTTGCTGGCTTGCAAAATATTCGAGTTTTTGCTGTGCTATCGGTCGCGTATTTTGTTAATTTAATTAAACAAAAACGTTTTGTTTGTGTTTTTTTCGTACGCGTATCCACGCTTTTTGCAGTCTACATCAAATTGGAATCAGCGCATTTGATTGCCGACGCCGTCGTCGTCGTCGTCGTCGTCGCTGAGCGCGACTCGTGCACAACTTTGAATATGTTGAGTCCACACTCACACACACCCAGGCAGTTTTTGTTTTGTTTGGCTTTTGCTTTTGCTGTGTACACGTTGTATTTGTCATTTAATGACTTGTGCCGTTAAGTTTTAATTGAAATATCACACATTGTGCAATTGCAATCACAATCGACGTCGCCATCGCCATCGCCATTGCAATCGCAATTGTAATTGCAATTGTGTTTGTGTTTGGCGTTGCATCAATCCGCTTTTTACGTCATTATTCTAACTGTAATTGGTCACGTTTGTTCTGCGCTCCTCTCCGGGTCTCTTCTGAGTCTGAGAGCAAGCTTAAAGAGAGAGTTTCGCTTTATGCTGAACGCACTGAAACTTAATTTGAATGCCAAATAAGTTTGTTGTTATTCAAATTTCTGATATCAATGGATTATTTAAAAGTCGTTTGAATTTGTCATTGAAGTGACAAGAACAGTTTGTCAGCCAATTAGGCAAACTTATTTTAACTTAATTAGAATACCATATGTTTATTACTGGAGTATCTACATAGATACCACATTTTTATAATGGAGAATCTATAGAAATTTTGAACGCATTATGATTTCGTTGTTGTTATTATTATTATTATTATTATTATTATTATTATTATTATTATTATTATTATTATTATTATTATTATTATTATTATTATTATTATTATTATTATTATTATTATTATTATTATTATTATTATTATTATTATTATTATTATTATTATTATTATTATTATTATTATTATTATTATTATTATTATTATTATTATTATTATTATTATTCTTCTTATTATTAAAATAAAAATATGAAAACTATTTGCTATTTCTATTTCTCTTCGAGTTTTAGAAATCATTTTTTAAGCACAAATCATCTTGCAAATATACTTAAGATCCCATTCAAATCTGATTTCGAAACTGTTATTCGATTTCCCAAATTAACGTTTGCTTTAATTGGGCTAGCTAAGTGAGTAACGCAGTCTGTGAAATGTGGGTTAATTTCGACGGAAAATCAAAGTGTGTAAATGTTAAACGGAAGCCAGATGATGTTTAATACAGAACTCGCATGTTGGCGCAATAACTGGAAAAGTCGAAAAACAAAGTACTTGAGCACAAAAGAAAACTTCCGCACGTGACTTCCGCGACCAACGCTGATGAGGCAACTGCAGAACTGTAGACCTGGAGATCGGGGCAATTTGGCGGTAACGATGGAGCTGGGACCGTTGAGGCTTCAGTCGGTGGGTAATTGGGCATCAGAGTAGTGCAGTCGAGGCGTAGGCGATTAAAAGGTGATTAAATCAATTGCGCCAGACAGCGCTGACAGCGATGGATGGCCATAGAGAAGCCACAGATACAGATACATTAGCAGGCACAGCTACAGATACAGCTACAGATGACAGCTTTGTTGCACTCGCAGAGTCTGAGCTGCGTCCGAGCTGAGTCTGAGCTGAGTCTGAGACATCAGTCAGCAGTCAAGCAGTCAGCTGTCAGCGGCATCAGCTTAGCTTCTACTATGTTAATGCGCCCCAAAAACGTTGACATTTATTGGCAGTTATTTATGGTGGGCATGGCCTGGCCAAAGATGCAACACCTTTTTGGTGGCAGCTGCCAGCGAAGCGCACCAAAAGCAGTGCGCAGCATCAGACCGACTATGGAAAACTCTGTAATTGCAGCTCTGCAATCGAGGCCCGGTCAGGACGGGACAGGACAGGACGGCTGAAGGTGCCGCATTTGGCACATGCGCGTGGCACGCGCTGTTGACGCTCATTAGAAGCAGCGCAGAAGAGTTGCAGCCAACTGTTTTCCAATCTGGATTCGACACAACACACAAGTCGCTACGATGCGGATCGCAGCAGCATGTCCAATCTCTTTATGGCAGCTTCATGCTGCCAATAAGTCCATAAACTTATTAATAATTATGACAATTTATGAGTAAAAGTGTTTGGTCGGCGGCGCTGCCTTAACAGGCGATACCCCCAAGGACTTGAGCTGCAGTTCCTGCTACCCGGACAACAGTTCGACCATCAGTGTGATTGACTAATGAGTTCATTAACATTGCTGCGGCGAACCTCGACATATTCAAATGGTTGCGATACTTTCTCAGCCACTCTTGTCGTTGCTTCCTGGAAGCAACTAAGCCAACGGCAACGAGCAAGTCGCGAGGCTTGCAACAGACACGTGCCCCGTCTTTAGTTGGTTCTCAATGGCGAGCCATGGCCATATTGGTTGGTGTTCGATTTGTCGCAGTGGCCATAAAGAGGCAACGCATGCCGAACTAGGAGCAGGCATCCTATGCATCCCTCTGCCACATTGTGCTGCTCGCCACGTACTTGCACTTATTATGAATGCCACTGCCAGCAAATATGGTTTATGCGAAAATATTTTCCTACTTGGACATGGGATTAGTAATTCCCCATATGCTCGCAGAACAGCAACTCAAATTTGCAAGTCGACAACAGCAACTCATTTTATTTCGACTAATTACAATTCATCTTTGACGAACGTGTAGCGATTTCTCGACGGCAGCAGCTCCTTAATTTTCGACTGATGCGGTTTCACGACTGTTGTCATCGGCGCCTCCTGCTCTTGCCCCAGCTGTTTATTATCCACCAGCTCATTACTGACCTCAGACAGCAGCTCTTCGCGATGGTGCTCCAAATGCAGTTGGCCCGAGTGGAAGTCCTGAATGAACTCCTTCAGCTTGCCGGGCGTGTAAATATCCTCGAATTTGGGAAACTCAAACATGTGCACTATCGAATCGATTACAATTACAGGCAGCTCCGCTTCGGTCTTATCAATATCTAGGAGTGCTGCAAACGTCTCAGCTGCGGCGGTGATGAAGTTAATGTTGTCCAGCTCATGCATGAGCTCAGCTTGAATCACCTTCTCGAGCTGCTGAACGGAGGTCACGTCGTTTTTGTGGTAGAAGAGTATCATCAAGGGTCGCCCCTCCTCGGATATCTCCTCGGCATTGTCAAAGGTCAGTTCGCGCACCAGCGGCTGGCACTTCTCCAGCGCCCATTTGTGCAGCTCCTTGTAGCGCGTCCTGCTGCCCTCGTAATCGCTGGCGGCTTGCCCGTGCTTCTGGAAGGCAATCCTGTGTCTGCCTGCATTGCCGAAGTTGACGTGGAAGCTGCAGTATTGATCGCGCAACGCAAGCGAGGTCTTGCGAAACATTTCGTACTCCAGATGGTTGCTGTGCTCAAAGTAGCCCAGCATGAGAAACTTTTGTCGGCCCAGCTGCTGTAGTTCGCTGAGCGTGTGGAACTCCCCGATGGGATCCCGCATCTCCTTGGTCACGAACTCTATGAGCGCCTCCTGCGAGCGTTGTCCGCGATACTCGCGCTTGCTGAAGCGTCCGAAGCGCACAATCTTCACGGTGGGAAACTTGCCGACATCGTGTCGGTTGCCCAGTTGCGGATACGCTCTGCAGTCCACCTTGGCCAGCTCGATCCTGCCGCTATCTCCGAAAGCCAGTCTCAGTTGAGCGGCGGCCGCATCGAAGATGGGCATGAAAGTCATGCTGTATATGCACCTGTCCGTGTAGAAGAGCACCAGCACCAAGTCGTTGTTGTATGTGACATTACTCAGATTCTTTGGGGTCAGCGAGATCGCTTCGCCGGCTGCGGGTTCCTGCAGTCGACACAGTGCCAGCAATAGCACTAGCAGAGCACCCAGTCCTCGACTCATTGGCAGCGGCATTTAAACTGAAAGCAAATCAGACTCGTAAACTTAGTCGACCAACTAAATTGTCAATTCGTTGCATTGCAAATGCATTCGTTTTGCTTTGCTTTTATGGTGTATGCTAACAATTTGTCAATTTAGGGAGACTGTTTGTTTGCATGCGCTTATCGCAATGAAAATGAAACAAAGTATTTGTTACTTTTTCTTTTTCAAACATTCAAGACAGTTGTACACGATTTATAATTTAGCCGGAGTAAAGAAAGTGTTAATTGGTATTATAATCTATTGCTTAGTTAAACGCTTTAACTTGCAAATATAGGCGATTCAACAATCCCTAGAAACTCTTTTGATACTGGAAAAATTTCAAGTTTATAATATCATTAAAGTTTTTAAGAACTCTTTACTTTCTTTGCCTCTTTTTCACACACAAAACTAATGTTATCAAAAGAGTTAAACACTATTTATAATTAAACGTTTTAAGTTAAACGTTTTAGCTTACAAATATTGGTGTTTGAGTAATCCCTAAAAACTGTTTTAAAACTAGAGACTGGAACTTTTAGGAAGTCTTTACTTTCATTGCCATTTTTCTTCTTCTAATAAAGAGATTTCTACACTACTTATAATTTAACCGGAAAAGTATTAATTGACATTAGAATCTATTGTTTAGTTTAACATTTTAACTTGCAAATAAATTGCATGATATAGGAGCTTGAACAATCTCTATACAAATTTCAAGTTTAGGATATCATTGAAGATAATTTTTAAGAACTTTACTTTCTTTGCCATTTTTCTGTTTCAAACATAAAGCAAATGTTGGAGATACTTTTCAAAAGAGTTCTACACTAATTTAACCGTAGTAAAAAAAATGTTAATTGGCATTAGCCTTGCAAACATATTGCATGATAAATAAAGCTCTCTTTATAACCAAAAACTCATTTGACACTGGATAAATTTCAAATTTATGATATCATCGTTATAGTGTTTATAAACTCTATACTTTGATTAATTCAAGAGAAGTTAATTATTTTTATGAAATATGAAATACGTTCTTTGCAGAATGAAGTGGTCTGCGAGTTGATATATTTCAGTTAGTGCAGAGTGCATTAAAGGCAGCAACTCATTATAAGAACCGCATCTAATGAAATAATTGTGCAACGCTATTTACAAGCATTTAATGCCAATACTTTGCCAATGGCAATTTCTAAATGCAGACAATTAAAATATGCCATAATTACGAGTCCGGGAATTCGCTCGCACAACCGGCTCGGCTCTTTCGAAAGCCCCAACGCGCAGAGTCCAGAACCAAAGCCAGGCCAAAGCCAGATTCAGTGCCAGAGCAAGAGCTAGAGCTGGAGCCGAAGTGAAACCAGTCGCGGCGCAAGTAGCAATGTTAATGACATAATTTTAAAAAGCAATTCATGAATTGCCAATATTCTAGGCGAGTGAACAAAGCAACACAGTGAGTGCAAGAGAAGTATAAGTCGTACTGGCAGCTGATTTAAAATTCAAAGCGAACAGGAACCTATATCCATATCCATACGAACGTAAGCTGGCGTTGATGCTAATTAGTATACGCAATTTCATTCATATATTCAGTCAGACTGCCAGACGTTGTAGCTGTGGTTTGTCTGGCATTAATCGCAAGCATAGTCGTGACACGCACGCCTATCGTGCCAGCTCTAGGCGTAGGATGGACTCGCGACCTTTGTGGGGTCTAAAAAAGCGCACGAAATATTTGCTACTTACGCTTATCTTATGCGCTGGCATCGTCTCGCGCCACCCCCGTTTCCCCCGCCCCGGCACGGCACCCACAAGCACCATAAGCGGGCATGTCAAATTACTTGTATATAATTCACATCCTTTTGCTGGCCCTGCCGCGTGATTTATGGGCGTCTTCTGTCTCCACAGAATGCCACCGAAATGCTGCTCTATAAATAAATATTGTGTATCTGCCACGTTGCACCACATTCCGAAAACTAGCGAGCGACATTTTGTCGGTCTCAGCACTATTATCCTTTTGCGCCGGCTGCTCTGCTTTTAAGTAATTGCTGACTTCTGCCATTGCCCATTGAGTTATGCGAGTTCGATACAAAAATTTGATATTCCGGCCACATGCTGCGATTAAATTGTTATGCCATCTTTTTTGCGATATCCACAACCCCCACGAACTTTAGAGGTGTGCTCCACTGCTCATAGTTTAGTAATTGAAAATAGTTTTTGGCACTCATGGGGAGCGAACAATGCTGAGACAGAGGCGTGTCTGCGATTGCAACGACCGATAGCAGTTATACTGCTCAGAGTACTAATAAAATACAGTGTAAAGAGTTGCCGAAAATATGTAAATTTTTGCAAGACTTTAAACAACATTGCACAGTAACAGGAATCGCTCAATTTTATTATAGTGTGCAGCCAAATAAATTAAAATTTTCTGGCTGATTTAGAAACATAGATTTATACCACTGCTCGATCCACAGTTATAGTGCTCAAAGACATGATAAAAGAAGTAAAAGTATTGAGAGTTGCCAAAAATATGTAAATTTTTTAATGCTTTTAAAAAACATTGTAAAGTAACAGGAATTGCTCAAATGACTCTTTAGTTTGAGCCAAATAATGTAAAATTTGCAGGTAAATTTTGAACTATAGATCATTCTTAACATACACTGCTCGATCCGCAGTTATAGTGCACAGAGTACTGATGAAACACAGTGCAGAGAGTTGCCAAAAATATGTAAACTTTAACTTTATTTTAAACAACATTGCACAGTGGAAAGAATCACTCAATTATATCTTAGCCTGCAGTCAAATAATGTAAAATTTGCTGGCAGATTTTGAAGCATAGATTTGTAACACTGCTCGATGCGCCCGCTCGACCATTTATCATATTGTGCAGCAGCTCGCAAAACACTACAAAAATGTACGCAACACTTTGGCATGCAAATTTTAGTAGATTGAAAATCACACAGTGGAGCGCTGGGCATTGCGAAACCACAAAAGCCATTGAGAAATAAGTTTTAAGTTGTGTGGGCAGTTCGAGAGGGGGGAGGGGGGTGATGAGGGGGCGCACAGATCTCGGTGCGGGTCCAAACTTTAAGACGAACATGTGCAGTTGTCATAAATTAGAAACTGTAACTTGGGGTGTTACCTTTTTGCGTTGGCTCCAAGTCCGAGCCGAGTCCGAGCACACACTTAAATTTATTACAAATAACTCTTGCTCCGCTTTTTTAGAGTGTTGCTAACTCATCCAGCAGTCGGCTGGTCTGGTCGGGGCTGGGCTGGGGCTTCATTTTTTAGCTAAGCAAACTAATCAACGCTTGTAATTTGGTCCGGTATGTGGGGGAATGGTTTACGGCTGCCAATGATGCCAAAGGCATGCGGCTAAATGAAGTGTGCACGTTGCGAGTGCGAGTGCGAGTGCGAATGCGAGAGCGAGTCTGCTGCTGGGTGTGCAGTGGAAAGTAAACAACAACTCGGCTATTATAAATCTTGGCCTAAGTGTTGTGGTCATTTAGCAAATGTCCAACGATGTCCGGCACCAAAAGTTGTGGGCGAAAGGATGCAAGGATACTTATGATTTATAAAATGTATTAATTAAACGACCCCAAGCGCGCATCCTCAGATGCCGATAACAGACAATAGCGAGTGGGTAAGTAATGTAACAAAAATTTAAAGTCAAATCTAACAGACATTAAATTGGCCTCTATCGCAGAGCTGCTCAGCAAAGCACATAAGTGTTGGTGCTGTCAAAGTCAAAGCAAGCACAGCAACAATAATGATTTATGTCTTCATGGCTAGAGAAAAGAAAAAGACCTTTTGTGGGGGTAGCAAGGGAATGGCATGTACCACGAAGACATATGAGAATTCGGTGACGCAGTCTTGCCCCAATTCCATTCCTGCAGATAGCAAAGAGCGCGACAAATCTGTGTATAATGCGAAAAGCACTGCACAATGTGGATGGGGCGAAGTTGCCGCCCACAATTCAATATTGAAATATGCCCACATTTATTAAATTGCGCACACGAGTCGTAAATCTTGCGAGCAAATTAGCAGAGCACCAATTGAAATTTGATTAGCCAAACGCGGAGTTAAAGCAAGTTTGTCAATACTTAAACGAACTTAAAGCGAAGTGCGAATAGCAAACCGGGAAATTGCCAATAAAAACTTTCTGCCAGACAATAAAAGTTTTGCTCCCCTGGGCGTGAAAAGGTCGATGATGTTGACCATAAAGCGATTTAGATACTGTTATTGACCCTCGCGCCTCGTTGCTTATTGAGTGCGAATCGAGAGCTATTTGTTATTATGTATAATAACTGAAGAGCCTTAAATGTTTCAAAATGTGCATATTGTGTATTGCTGTATATTTACCTAGAATTATTATTGTGTCAATTAAACTGAAAGATAATGAGTAGGCAAAGTATTTTAATGCTCTTTGAATCAAAGAAAGAAATTTTTAAAATATATTTTCATAGAATTCGCTTTGGTTTATAATTATTAACCTAACTTAACTCAGTTTTAATTTTAATTATATTGAATTTAATATCGAAAATAAAATTAAAATATTGGCAACATACATATGTATTTATAATTGAACTAAGAAAACATATATTTTAACAAGGTTCGATAGCTAAAGTTGGTATATATGTAATTATTGTCCCAACATAAACTCAATAATATTTAATTTTGATTGAATATCCACAAATTATGTTAATATATTGGCAAAGTATTTCAATGCTCTTTGATTCAAGTAAATAAATTTTAAAAATACATTTTGAAAATATTCTATTATTTCCGTAAGCGAAATGTCTCTTTACTCTGATTAATTTTAGTGGAAAATAGAAAATAAAACGTAATATATCTGCAAAGTATTTTTATGTTATTTGAGTTAAATTAATATATTTTGAAATTATTCTCTTCACATTGGCATACAATTATTATCTTAACGTAAGCTCAGTTATCATTATTTTTAATTGAATATTTAAAGTAAATGTTACCATATAGTCAATGTTGACAAGCCTTTATTTCAAAGAAATACATCTAAGAAATATATTTTCAAATGTGTCATTGTCTTTAGTATGTAATTATTAACTTAACTCCATCTCCGTTCTCATTAATTTGCATTGAATATTAAAACCGCCAGCAGTCTTAAAATCGATTCCCAGGAAGTACTTGGCGCACGACTTTAAAACTTTAAAGTACTTAATTGATTTTGCAGCAGAATTGAAAAAAAAAACGCATGCCAGCCATTACCAAAATTGAATTCACATAACACTCACTTGAGCAGGGCAGAGTCAGCAGGGACCCAACCAGGTCGCCAGAGCCCAGGACAGGCTCTAGCTGAACTCGCATTACCCCTAGGATGGCGTGCCAGCTCATAAGGCATAGAAATGCAAAACCGCCATAATAAAGGATAATGTCGGCGCATATTAAATAAATGACTTCCGTCCTCGTCGACAGCGTCGTCGTCGTTGTTGTCGGCATCGTCTAGGTCTAGGTCTGTGCGCCCCCCACAACGCTGTAGTCAATGAAAACAAGCAAAAGGATATTGAAATGAGTTGGTGAAAATGCAAATTCATGCCAAAGGGAAATGACGTGTGCAGAAATTCACAGGCCGCGATGATGAAGCGCAATTGCAAAACAAACACACAGTCGGCACTCGGCAAAGTGCTTAATTAAAAAGTTTTGAAAAGTCGCCACAGCGTTTAAAAGTAAATTAAAGGGGTACAGGAAGTGCACAATCTGTCAGTTTGTGCCACATTTTCGGGAAATTCGGCATGACCTGTTGCCCCACTAATAGATGACGATCGCACAGACATATTTCTCTGAGTGCGCGCTCAGTTCTCAGGGATCCCAGCTGCAACAGCAGCAGCAGCAGCTAATTACAAGGCAGCTTGGCTGGGGCCTGGGCCGGGCTTAATCGTTGTTTAAGTACACGGTCGTGGCTTAAACGCGAATTACGCCCAATGTGCTCGCTCGCTCGACTCGCCAGACTCATGACCATTTAATGTAAACAATAATTAAAAGCATGAAGTGCCAGTCTCCGTCACAGTCCCAGTCGCAGTCGCAGTCGCAGTCTTCCAGTGGCACTCTCTGCCTCAGACTCTGCGTCTGAGACGCAGTCTGAGTCTGGCTAGTAGCCAGACACCCTTCGTCGCTCTCGGCAAGTAATTCCCTCAGTTTACGGCTTAATAGCCGCAAAGGCAGACGCTCGCTAAGCGTTCGCTTCTCCACTTGATTATACAGGTGGACACAACTACCAGTACTTTGCCCACATGTAAACCCATTGGCTGCGGTGCTTTATTGGTCATTCAGTGGAACGGCAACGGTCGGAGCGGTTCAGCGCTCTTGTAATAGATAGTTTAGGCATATAATAGCAATACTACAAGCACATAATTGAAATCAATAATTTGGCGATCATAAAAACATGTGTAATAAAGCTACACGAAAATGTTGGCAAATTCATTTAAACTCTACTATTTCTTTTGCAATAAAATAAACTTCCTGAAGCCATCATAAAGCACAACAATTTCTAGAGAGCGCTTTGAGCATAACACTAGCAAAAAAGTTAGAAATTATATGAGAATTGCAAAAACAAGCAAATAAAATTTAATAATATTTTCATTTAATTACTCCCGCAAGAATATTGCAAAAGCAAATCAAGAGGTAACTTTTAAGAATTACTGCATCTGTTGCTCAAAATTAAGTTTAATTTTTCTAGCTGCGAAAAATATACCAAATTTTTTTTATGAAGAATATTTCTTAACAATCTATTCGAATTATAAATTTATTTTAATAATTAATTTATATTTTAATATATTTTAATAATCTATTTCAAATAATAATGCATTTTCTGCCAACAATACACCAATCACATTAAATTTATATTTGAATATGCTTTAGTAATTAATTTTGAAAAATAAGTAATTTCTACCAAAATTTACACAAATCCTACTTAGTTTATATTTGGATATAATTTTGCAATTAATTTATATTTAAATATGCTTTAATAATCTATTGTAAGTAAAAATAAATGTCTACCAAAAAGTACACCAATGATATTTATTTTATATTTAAATATGCTTTAATACTATATTGTAAAAGTTTACGAATAACTCTTATTTTATATTTGAATATCTTTTAATAATTCAAATAAAAATAAATTTCCTGCCGACAATATATCAATTATATTTAATTTATTTTTGAATATACTTTGAATGTAAAAAGGAATTTTGACACTAATTTAATATTTGAATGTACTTTAATAATCTATTTTCAGTAAAAATGAATTTCTTAACTTTTCATTAATATTTCAATATGCTTTAGTAATCTATTGTTAATAATTAATAATAATTAATTAAAGGAATTTCTACCAAAAAGTGCACCAATCAAAGTTCTTTCATATTTGAAAGTACACCAATCAAATTTATTTTATATTTGAATATCTTTTATTCATGTATTGCAAATAAGAAGAAATATCTTATCAACAATATACCAATTACATTTAACTTATATTTCATTACGGGTTAATACTCTTTTGCAAATACAGCGGAATTTTACCAATAAAACTTATTTTATATTTGAATATACTGTAAATAAAAATACATTTTAGCCAGCTATCTGTTGACTTGATTAATTTATGTAAGTTTTTCTACATTAATCGTTTGTTTATTCTAAGTAGCTAACTATTAACTACATCAATTTCATATTTGTATATTAATCATTTATTTGTTCTTCTTCAAAGTTCGCCTCACTTCCCTAATCAAATGTAAAGCATGCATAATTGTGAGCATAATTACAAAACATAGTTGAGCACTGTCAATGTCAACTTTGTGAGACACGCTTAGACTTGCTTTGGTTTTGCAGTTGCAGCTGCCGCACAGGCTGCAAATCGAAATTCGTTTATTAAATTCATCCCCAAAAGTCCTTTTTGCTGCAGTTGGTGGGGCGTGGTCTGTGCGACTGCGATGTGGCGCAGTGTTTTGTGCGCAGCCCAGTTCTCCTCCAGGCGAAGTAGGCGTCTATGCAGATTTGCAGACGCTGCAAGTACACTCAACGCTCTTTGGGCAACGCCCACAACAAGGACAGCAACTATTTGTCGTTGTAGTTGTTGGCTGCACTCGCTGGCAGAGAACTTGCAGGCAGATTTGTTGGTGGGGTTGGGGGCTGGGGGGAGAGATTTATTTAGGAAATTGCATTTTTGACATTGCAGTGTTTTTGCTGCTCGCTGTCTCGAGGATGTCACTTTTGTCTACGTGATTGTGCCGTTGCCCCAGCCCGAGCGGCGCTTTCAATTAAACTTGGCCACAAATTAGAAGTTCTGCTCATGCCTGAAATTCTGTGGATGAGAAGTTTCACATTTTGTTGCTTCGTGTAAAATGAATTTCAATATGAAATAGATTTGAAGTGGCTGCAAACATAAGTTTGCCTACAACACACATTGGGCTAACAATGCACGACTGAAGTGAGTCCCGGCCAGAGATCAACCTGCAACGTGTATTTTATTATCTGGCAGTGCCCTTTCTATGGCCTTTCTAGTGGAATGGCGAGGCCGACATGCGCTAACCAAGTCGAACATTTATCAAAACTATTCGTACGTGCTGGGGCCCGAGCTGGGAACTGAAACTGGGGCTGATATGGCAGCCACATCTCTCGCTGGGGGAGAGAAAGAGAGTGCCGCCTCAAGGAGCTGGCTTGGCTTGTGGTAATCGTATTTTTCAACGAAAATATTTTTGCATAAATTACAATAACAGCCACAGCCACAGCGAGAGCAGCAGAACAATAAGCAAGATGTCTACCAGCAGTGGCAGCAGCAGCAACAACAACAACATTCCTGGCATATAATTTAGTGTCGCTTATGAAATAAACTTATCTAAGCGGAAATAAAAAGCCCTCTCCGAGTGCAGGCAAACAAACATGACTGCGAGCTGTGTGTTGTGGGGGAGTGTGTGCACACAAACAGGTTGTTGGGAGCAGCAGCAATAGCCGAAGTCGAAGTCGAAGACGAAGACGTTCTACACATGCGAATCCACACATAAATTTCCGCGTTGCGGTAAAAAACGTATGCGAGCATCTGAACCAAGTATCTGTATCTGAATATCTCCCTCGCTGAAGCGATGGCGTTGAAATTTAAATTCCTTGGCAAGTCGTAAATTATTTCTAGTGGTTTTATCCAGTCACTCGTCGCGTGTGCGTGTGTGTGTGTGTGTGAGAAAGCAAACTCTAGGCAGCAGTGAAGTCGAAAAAGTCGAGCCAGTTAATGGCAATTAGGAATTGACGCTTTGACTTGAATAACTCATTACAGCTTCCGCCGTGTGGCCCGCAGGCGCTGCTGGGTGTACTCCTTGACAAATGGTTTACATGCCCATCATCTGGGGGCAGTTGCAGTGGCACTGGCAGGCAGCAACGTGCAACGCGCTGTGCCGCAGCATTTCATTCATTCATCAAAGCTCGCGCTGAGCATGAGATTTTGCAGTTGCCATGCTGTACAAATAGACGACACCGTCGCCGCCGCTGCCTAGTAATTAAGGCGACAAAACACTCATAAGTGGGCGTGGCCCACCCGATGATGTATGGCCCGCTTGCCACACCGCAACTGCAACAGCTGCCGTGGCAGTGGCAGTGGCAATGCCAGCAACTCAGCTCTCAGCTCAACGCAACACAACTGAACTCCAGGCGCCAAGATTAAAGACATTTTTCTGTGATTTATTTTTCTGCAGGCGCTACTGTCGTCGTCGTCGTTCCCTGATGAAGCTGGCCACTCGATCTCCCCGTGTTCTGTGCCCCCGATCTGCAAGTCGCTAGAAACGCTGTTAGTTCTCTCAGCAGAGACCGCCACTTTTATCGCTCTGCCAATTGGCAAATTCATTCGCCTTTCACCAGCCTACAAGTGTGCCAGTTATGAGTTCTATTGAGGCAGCTCTAATTCAACAGCTTCTTGAAATTATCATATAAAATATTAAAAAAAATAAGCAGTCATCATTAAACACTATTTTAGCATCGTCACCAGTATGAATATTATAAATAGAGTACGATATCAATGCAGATTGTCGTAGCCACGCGTTCAAGCAAGGCGCATCATTAGATTGGACTAGCATAAGTGAAGACTATCTAACCCAAATACCCCCAATAAACCTATATCCTATATATATCCAGATACAACACTTATCAACCAACACTTATATCCAGATACAACAATTATCAACTATTTCGATCAGTCTCTGCATAAACATTCCATGGAATTTTCACAAAGGTCTTGAACTTTTCAATAGTTCCAGCAAAGAAATAAATAAGTAATTTGTATGTTTCACTTTTCCAGCGAATTTTAATATGTTTTTTTTAGCTTTTTATTATTTTAGCATATAATTAAATCAGTAACTTCTGTGTGTTAATAAACTTTACTTGTATACTAGTTTAAAATGATTAAAATTTAATTAATTCTTTAAACAAACATTTTTAGCCACGGTTAACTGATTGTTATTGTCAACAAAATTGATTTCCAGGCATTTTTATATTACAAAATTGCATTCATTCCATTCGAAATTTATAATATTTTCATATCCATATATATATATTCTATATTTATATTTTTCTATATCCTTATATAAATTCCATATATCCATCAAACCCTCAATCCAATTTCTCTAAGATCATATTATAATGCATGAATTGATTCAAATTCAATGGCAAATTAAGTGGCGCTATAAAGCGGCGCATTTAAATCACTTGACAAAGTTCAGTCCCAGGAACACATGCCACTCACTGTGAACCCCAAAAACAGCGCCACTCAGCCGGACGGACAGACAGACGGCGGTACAGCAGAGACAGAAGTCAAAGAGCCAAACTAGCAGGCAGGCAGGCAGGCGAGCAGAAGTCGAGTTGGGCTGCTTGTTTAACATAATCCTGGAACGTAAGGCTGACAAAATGCGTCGGCAATTTGTTTATTGGCGCTGACTTTGTCTTCGTCGTTGTTGTTCTCGTTGTCGGCAAACATGCCACAAACTACGCGCTGCAAATAAATCACCGAAAATATTTCAACTACACTCGCTGGCTGGAGTCGGATCTGGATTTGGATTTGGATTCGGTGTCGGTAGCTGTCCCACACCGCCGGCATATGTTTTCGCCAGTTCCTTTGGCAGTCGGAAGTTTGCAATGTTTCAGCAGGAAGCGGCTGCTTGTTGTTGTTGCTGTTGTTGTTGCTGTTATTGTTTGTTTGTCAGTTTGTCATGCTGCGCACTGTTATTCCGACTTTGGCCTGACACTTTGACTTTGGCATTGAAAGACACGCATTGTATGCGACATCATTGCCATTTTGCCATTGATGGGCTCGCAGTGAATTGCGCTAATTCATTTGTCAAGTGCTCGACGAAACTCGTGAATCATCGATGCTGCTGCTCCTTTGTCTGCCCTCCTCTGCTTAAGGATAACCGATTTGGGTCATTGACTTTCGCCTTAAAGCCAAATTTGCTCAGCCATAATTAAATATTCTTTGCTCTCTCACTTCTTGGGAAAAAATTAAATCGCATTCCTAGCGACTTTACAATCGCATAAATCAGCGTGAAATTCTTGGCCAAAAGGCAACAAAAGAATGCTGTCGTTCTGGCCACCATTTTCAAATTTTCCTTGCATTGTTTTACACTCGCTCGCTTTTTTCGCTCAGCTCCCAGTCGTGTTACCTTTTGTCAGGTAACATGTGGCCCATAAATTATAAGGCACAAGAACACACATGTGAGCGTTTGTGTGTGATTCAAAGCAGCAAGAGACTAAATGAAAATGTAATGATAAGTAAATTCTGGCTGACGCCCCCGTTGGGGTGGGAGCACCAAACACTTCTGTACAATTTTTAATGAATGTGCCAAGTCCTTGTCGTACAGGAGCGTTCTTGCCACCCAGATCCTTGGTGATAAGCGGCTGTGGAGTTGAGCAGCTTAAGAAATACAACAAGACTATAAGCTTAAGCTCTTTAAACTCTTTGAGTCTACGTGATTTTTTTCTATTTAATTTAATACGATTTCATTAAGAAGTGAGCTGTCAAATGAATTCGTTTTATTTACATACTTTTTATGTTATCATTTAAGTAAACTGGTAAGAAAATATAATAATTATAATAAAAAGAATTTGCTTAAATAAGTAAGCCCGGAAAAATGCTCTATTCATATATATTCATTTAAAATTTGAATAGTCATAACACTCAGATTTTAAAGTTTACAGGATCCATATGAAGTTCTTATGTTAAATGTTATCAAAACCTTAAAAACTGGAAGTTCTTTCTTTCATTTTAAGATTTTTCTTAAGTCAAAAAATAAAATAATATAATTAAATAGAGTTTGGGTTAAATAATCAAGCTGGTAAACATAAAAATGGGCGAAATTAAATGATGACTGTATAATTTATATTGATATAGAATTCATAAAACTAAGATTTCTAATTAAGTTATCAAAATCCTTTAAATGCAAGTTCTTTCATTTTGAGACTTATCTTAAGTCATCAAATATGTGATAATAAATTAAATACTTAAATTTAACAGAATTTGGTTAAAATAATATTAAATGAAGCCAGTAATGAGACTGAAAAAAGGCATAGAAATGCATTAACTTAAATATAGACTATATTTATATTGATAAAACATTTATAGATCTAAGATATCCAATATAAAATTGTAAACTGTCATAAAGTTATCAAAAATATTAAAAGTGTAAGTTCTTTCATGTTAAGAGTTTTCTTAAGTCAATAAATATGTGGTATTATTTAAAATAGCATTTAAGTCTCTTCTAATCCACTGCTCCCCAAAAAGTTGTGCCCCTGAGGTCGCAGCCGTGGCAAAGTGGCAAGCAAAAGCTGCCAGGATTGCCGCAAGCTTGTCAAGTGTCACACACACACATGCATGCACACATGTGTGTGTGCCTCTACCTGTCTATGTGTGTGTGCGAGTGTGAGTGAGTGTAACCTGCCCCTTTTTAAACCGCTTAATAAAGTCACTTAAGCCCGACCTTTTGACTACGTTACAATTGACACGAGGAGAGTGTTCGCCCTGCCTGTGTGTTGACAAAGGCTGTCCTGTCGCGCTGCCATTGTAGTTGCTGTTACAAGACACACACACACGCATACACACACACACACATGCATGCACGCTTCGCCGCAGGCAGCGTGACATCATGTCTTTTGTTGCGGTCAACCGGAAAACTGCAAAACATGTCGCCCAAACAGGCACAAGCCGCCCTGCCACTTGCCACTCGCCTCGTGTCCTGGGCCTGTGCTCAGCAAGGACAAGGCACGTTTGTCATAACACACACACAGTCACACACACGCTGCCAAACAACAACATCAACAGAAAAAAGGATCACAAACAAGTCTGTCAAGTTTTCAACTTACAAAATACCTGTCGCCGTCGTTTATTCAAGAGCGCTTGTTTGTGTGCGAGTCGCACACTCCAATGTGATGATAAATACGCGCCACATAAAATTGTGAATCATTAATAAAAAGCTGCCCTTGGCGCGGGGGTTGCTCATACCCCGCCTCACCCCCGCCTCACCTGACAAACGGTCCTATATAAACAAGAGAACACTGTGTCCGAAACGATTCCATTTGTGGGAATACATTCTGCCTCCTTCTGCTTGCGCTGCCGGACGCTGTAGTAATTTGTACAATTTTTCAGCAGCATCATGTGTTGGCCCGTATCATGCGCATTATCAGGCGTATCCTCATCGTTGTCCTTGCGCCAGCAGCCAGAGCAGTTATTGCTCTTGGTCATTACGGTCATTAAGCTGTGTCTGTGGCCATTGCCGTCGGCGAACGCTCCACGCGTCTTAATCCTTGGCCCATTTCACGGACTCTCTCCCTCTTCCTCTCACTCTGTCACTGTCTGTGCTCCTTGCACACTCGTTAGACAGCTGCAGAACGGACCCCGGAAACCGGGCACTTTGTGGCTGCTAAGCCACCTCCACACGTTATGACGGATTGCCCTTAATGCTACCTTTAATTTGATCAGATTTTGACTATTGCAAAAATTGCCTATTATGTGTGTTAAATTGCTGCACATTTATAGTAGTAGTTTAATCATTTTACACGTTGCTGGGGAGAGCTTCAATAATATTGTACATGTGGTATGGTTTAATGAATAATATTTGTTAAGCGTGTAAAGTTTTAAAGGCAAATGTACGCAACGTCTTAGCAAGTATGTCAAGTCTCTAGCCACAGCTTCACCATTTGCTTCAAAAGATTTTTGATCGATATCCTTAATAAGTCTTATTATAGCAGCATGAAATTGTCACTGATTTGCTATGTGAAAGAAAATTCAAGCTTCTTAACTATCTTATTGTACAATCAATTTAGCAAATCTTAAGTAATTATGCCGTTGCAGCATGTCTAATAAATATCTAAATTTAAAATTTATATGTGTAGTCTATTTAGAGAAATAAGTTTCAACATATAATTGGGCATTTATAAGCAGTGAATATTTTGCAAAAAAAATATTTAAATAAAAATAGTTGTAAGATTCGAAATGTAAAATAATCTAGTTGCATATGAAATGTGCCATTTATGAAAATCTTCAATTGTCGCAAGTGTATAAGCTGCTCTCTACTTGACGAAGAAGTTTCTTAAGACCATTTTCTTTCCTTCGCCCATTGCTTCTAGCAAGTCAAGCAGGCTTGAGGCATTTATGATTGGCTAATATAATATGTATTTCATTGTAATATGTTTTTTTTTTTGTGTTATTATTATTTTATTAAGTGTAGTGTAGTAGAACCTGTACTAACATTAATGTACCTTAACAAAACATGGAAGAAAATGTAAAATTCACCAAACCTCATAACGGTTTAAGATTGTAATATGGTATTATTATTTTCTTACTTATTTATGCATTCAAAAAAGGCATTGTTCTTAAATTTCATTCATTCATAATTGTAACTTCAGCTTAAGTAGTATATTTTGGCTACAAAGTATTAAAATTTATATTCGATTCGACATACATTTGTGGATCTTATAAAAGTGGTCAATACGCCGCGGATTAAGGGAGCGCTTAATTATTTGTGGCGTTAACCCATTTGTGGCGCGTGCAATTCAGCTGCGCGCTTTGGCTCTCACTTTCGCTGGCAATTTCACCGAGGCAAGCTGAACGTTTAGTGGCATCAAGGGCACTGTCTGGAGAGACTAAGGCTAACACACACAGCAAGTGTGTCGTGCGTGTCGCAAGACATCAAAGCGCAGAGAGAGAGATGGAGTGAGCGTTGGCTGGGGAGCTGGTTGATCATAATCGCGGCGCATCATCATTGGCAACGACTGCAAAATGCTTTTGTGACTGCCGCCAACGGTCGAGCAGCAGCTGGATGCTCGATGGGCAGCTAATGCTACGGGTGTATAGATAGATGCTGCATTGGGCGTAGTTCGGGCTGAGGATCGGTTTGGTCTACGCATAATTAGTGCAATGCTGCGGCCTGCTCATGATTAATTCGGTTTAATTAGAAATGCAGACAATGACCAAATTAATTCAATAAAAATTCCAACTTGCTTTTCTAAAACTGCGTTTCGTTTTGTGTGCCATTTTTTTGTTGTTGTCTTTGCGGAGGCTGCAGCATTTTTGCTGTGCCTAAAGATCGCAATCTAATAAATTATCATTTGCACTGCAATCGTCAATGTCCTCAGCCTTCAATCAAGCTGGGTGCCTTTGATCAGCTGCCGTGTCCATCGCTCTGGTCCTACGCTGCTCCTTTTTTGGCTGATCAAAATTCTGGCCAGATCGAGACTGAGTGACAGACGTTTACTTAGTTGTTATAATTCTGCTCGTGTTGATGTTTTATTGGATTTCGTTCTCTCTGCTGCGTTCGGCTGCCTGCCAGGCATCGTGTTTGTAGTAGGTAGGTAGTCAAGTATTATTTTTTCGGTAGACGCTGCACATTCCTTTTGTGTCCCAGTCTGCGACCTGGTCTGGTCTGCCAAAAACCACAAAACCCAATACGTCACTGCAAATTTGATGATCCTTTGATGGATTTCTCCCGGCAACATGCCTGGGCAGCTCGAATGCCGTTAGCCGCGGCAAACTTTGCTAATCTAAAGCAAAATATTTCAAATATTTGTGCTGCTGCTGACCGTAAAAACCAGAAGCTGTCTCTGACTTGGGTCAAGCGAGCGATGTGTGGCATCCATGCGAAGGGCAAATAAAAGAGTCTTTTGACGGTCATTGGGCCGCGTTTTGACTTGATTCCAGCTTTCCGCACTATTTGCGCCAAATTTCCAAACTGTGGCCGGCTCTTTAGTTCGAGCACAGCAAGCGAAACAACAACGCATACAAATTGGATCTGTACTCAATTGAACACATCAACAGCTCAGTAAGGTCGACCATAACAATAATTCCAACACCTCACGCAGTGCTGAGCACTCTTGCTCTTGCTGCATCGCTGAGTTTTTCCCCCCAACCCCCATCGACACCTGCTGCTCTCACGGGCAGTCGTCGTCACTCTCGCTTTAGTCGGCACTCACCATTTAATTGCCACACTTCCTACTTCCGTTTTCAAAGTGTTTGCTGTTTTTTCCCCCGATGCGCATTTTTTCCATTTGAAAAGTGCCAGTTTCAGTGAGTTTTGCCTATCGAAAGTGGTCGAGCACCTCGTTGTAGTCGTATTTATTTTTAGCACTCGTGTGTGCGACACTTTCGATTTCATTGTGTTTTGATTTAGCTCTGTAATTCACGTAATCAACTCTAATTGGAAACCCATTTTTCGCTTCAGCCAGAGCAGCATTTAACAGCTTTTGGAATAGCATAAATACATATAAATAATTTATATTTATATAAGCTCAACATAAACTTAAAGATTCCTCATTTTTATAGGACGCTCCTCAGTGTTAAGCAAATACTTAATCTAATTTCTGCTAATTTCTGCTTTGGCTTTATTTGCTAATAGCTCGCTGCAAATGACTAATTTTAATGCGAATCACACGAATTAATTGTTAATTAACGACCCCATTAAAGACCAGCCAATGTATTCAAGAATTGATTTATTTATTTCACACAGTCCTTTTATAAGCATTTTCACATGTCAATCTCCAATTGCAACCCAATAATTTACCATGCGCCAGTCGAGACCGGCGAGTAAGTCGTAGTCTACTCGAACTCGAGCTCGGTCGTGTAAGTAAAAGTTTTTGCTACCTGCGGCAAATATACTCGATTGAGTGTGTGTGTGTGTGTGCGAGTGTAGTTGCACTCATATTAAGCTATGAATTTTCATGTTATTGCAACTAATTTTCATTTAATGCGTTTGCTACCAAGCCACAACAGCAGGCGCGTAGCCGCGAATCGTTAGTTGCCTCCATTTCGTGTCTTATTGATCCCCTCTGTGGCTGGGGGCTACTCCACTGGCTGCTCGAACGCTGTCGCCGGCCGACAATCGCGCAATTTTAATTGTAGACCATAAACTATCGAACGTATCGCATGCGTATCGCATGGAGTATCTAATGCCGCTCGCAAACCCGTTCGCAAAGGAAACCGCGCAGACGTTGACGTTAGATTTGCGCCACTGGCCAACAGATTCTCACAGTCGCCACAGCCAGCGGCAGTCCTGCATCATCGCCGTCGTCGAAAGTGGCTGCACCTGATTTGAGCGGCAGTTGTCCACGTCTGTCACTCAGCCGCTCAGGCGACCATTCAGTCAGTCATTCAGGCGCTCATTCATGCATGCCTGGCTACTTATTGGACTTGCAATTGAAGTCCAACTCCAAGTCGGAGTGGGACTCGAACTGAGAGTCGAAGTCGGTGTTGGAAGTCGCAACAGCTTGGAGCTGGCCTGAGGGGGCATAATTCAATTTCCGCTGGCGCTGGAACGTTCGATCTCTAGTGTATCAGTTACCCATATTGACACATTGATTTAGTGCTTACATGGACCGTTGGCCATTTGTTTTTATATTGATTTATATTTTCAGTTATTGATACGTTTGCTCAAAAGCCCCGATAGCTGCAGCCTGATTGAGCGATTAACCTGGCGTTCCATTGGCTCGCAAACTTTGTCAATTTATGTCAGTGACTTGAAAGCCTTCAGCTCAAATCAATATCGCAATTTAAGTTCGCTGGCAAAGAACTAAATGCCTTTAAAAGAGATGTCAAACAATCGCCACAAAATTTGACTGCAAATTAAAGTTTTTTCTAACGCAAAACAAATACATTATGCATGTGAGAAGTTCAATGGAAAATACAAATTTAAATTTTATTTATTGTTATAATTGAAAGCATTTACCAAGTAAGTAAGTAAGTATTTAATAAAGTCAGTCAATACATGGCTTAATTTTTTGTTGTTTTGCATACTTAACAAAAATACAAGTAATATTAAGCTGTCACTATATAACTAAATAACTTTAGTATTGACTTGCATGCGACATTCCTGTAGAATGTTTTTCAAAGAATATCCAAGTTTCTTTTCGCACTACATTTATTAAGGTGCTGCCCTTTCAATCAAGCTGCCACTCTATGGCTATAAATAGAGAAACCAAAAATGTTAGTTAAAGGAATTAATGATAGTATTGACTAGGGTTCACACTAATTGGTATTGTGTATTGTTATACTATTAGTATAGTCGATAACATAACAAATAATATCAAAGTCTAAACTGGAGTAGCAAATACTAAAAAATAGACACCAGTTTAATTAGAGTGATGCCTTTTCAATCTGCCATAAATTACACGAAATTATAGCTTCTCGTGTCTAATAGCATCTATGAGATACTTGGCGTCTGCTCGCATGTTGGCCATAGGTAATGATTAGGCTGCTGTTAACAAAGCAACACCTCTGAACAACAACTAGCATGATTGCGCTAGGCCCCAGCCACGACCTGATTACCGTCGTATGCGTGTGTATCTAACAAAACGCTGGCAACAGCGACGAGCGACGAGGAGCGGTACTTGCAACAACTATCGGGGCAAGTTTATCGCGTGCAAAGTGCGAGACTCGTGCTGCCTCGTAGGGCCCACAGTTTGGGTTTGGTAATGATGATGATAGCTTTTTGATGGTAATGATAGACGAGGCAGCAGACGTGCGCAGACACAGGCACAGTTTGGGCGGCATGTGTGTAATTGTGCTCATCGCAAGCGCAATCGGAAGTCACTGGGAGAACTTTGATTGAAAGTGAAATTCGCAAAGCCGCAAATGATAATCGTTCAATCAATTAAGGTTAATTACAATTTAATGCAATTGGGCAAAGCACAAATTTGGAGAGGCCCACGAGAAAAACCATTTGTCCATAGATTATGCAAACGATACAACAGCAGCCAACTCCCCTCGCCCTGCCCCTCGCAAAGAACAGTTAGTTTTCAAACCAAAACGCGATGATCAGCGGCAATTCTTATATATATTTTTTTAATCTTTCTATAGCAGCCCTTTCGTGTCGAGCCATAATTTGGTGGAGCCCGTTTGAAGATTGCAGTAGCCGGGAAAAAAAAACAACTCAGCTAAATTCGCATACGCTTGATATTCTAATTTGTTGCGTTGTTATGACTTATAATTTGAAATTATTGGGCTACTGGCTTTTTCCTGCGGGCATTTCTGCCTGCACATGCAAATTTCCCGATACCCTTGACCCGCGATTGATTGTTATGATTTCGACAACAGTTTTGTTACGCTCAAAATACATACGAGTAGTTCATTAACATGAGTATTGAGCACTGAAATGATTTGAATTACAAGCAGATTTCGTATGTTGTGATCAGGACTAATCAATTACGATCCACAGTGCAAGAATAAGTGACAAAATTAATTACCCCAAGTTCAAATCGCTTCAGTGTATTCGTATATTCGTTGCCGTTTCAGATTTTGGCAATTTTTGATTAGTTGTTTGGCGCTGCTCCTAACGGGAATGCGTTTTAGCCAAACCGCTGATTGACCGCTGCGTGCCGCTTATGGTTGCCAATGTGTGTTTATCTGTCTGGCGATTTGCATAACCTAAATGATAATTGATATGGCTAGTGAGCAGTCTGGCGGCTCTCAAGGTTATCAAGCTAGCGACGACCGAGTCCTTTAAGTTGGCTCGAAGGTCTCAATCGCTTGCGACGTTGGTAACTGCGGCGAGATCTGATTGAAATCTTGGCTGATTATTTACACAAGTCGTAACCACTTCCCAGCTAAATGGCCGTTTAGTAAACCAAAGACAAACAACGATGTGGAGAGGGTGGGACTGCGAGAACCACAAAACAAATTTAGTTACAACAATAAAACCACCGTTGCAGCTTCCACTGCTGTGCTCCTCCTCGTCCGCATCGATTGATGATTGTCAATCAGAGCAAATTTAAACGAAGGTTAAGAGTTGCATACGTTTAATCTGGCCCAGAGAGTCGGACCAGCGAGTCTGCGGCAAAGCCGCAAGCAAATCATTGAAGCGCGTAAAACGTAGCAGGCAGTCAGGTAGCGGATGCAGCAGCAGTTGCTTGTTGCAGTTGCAGCAGCAGCAGCAGCGGCAGCAGCATCTTCAGCAGCTTCTCGAGTGCATGGTAATGATGCGCTGTGATAGAGATGCGGCGCCGTTGATTGCAATCGCTTTGCCATTTACTGTTTACATTTGTGTTGCAAATTTACAGCTTCAGCTGCAACGGGCAGGCATCATTAGCCGCAGTCACAGTCGTCAGCTGGCAACCAAGGTCACAGCGCTGCGATGAGGCAATCTGTGGGCTGCCCCGCTCCAATGCAGCAAATTAACCAAAGTGATGATGCGTAAAGTGGCAAAATGGCGCAACCACCAACCCACCATCCCACCACAGTCCGGAAATTAGTTTTAGCGGTTTTGCGCCATTGGCTTTTGGCCCTTGCCTCTTGCCTCTTGGCTCTCGGCTGCTGTCGCGCTGCGTTGCAGTCATGTCACATTTCGGGTGACAGCTGCTCGGGCTACGCCCACATTTTGGCACCCTGTCTTTGGCCAATTAAAATCAAATTTCATCAATTTTATAAAATTGTTTGCTGCAACATTTGCCGCCACTGATGACAGTTTAATTGCTACCCCCAACAATGCTGTCATCCCAGCTGCTCTTCACATTAACCAGCACTCTCTCGGTCTGCGTATCGCCTTGTGCTATCATCGTCCATTTGGGCCAGCGATGCCACTTGATAAGGGCGACCGTCGCCATAGACCTGTTCAGCATAAATGTTGAGACATTAATTAGCCCTCATTTTGCGGCCACTCCAAATACTCACTTGCAATTTTCGCCAGTTTTTGCCAACGTCATTATCGTTATGAACCCGAGGGGATGAGCATGCATCATTACTTACTGAGGGGCAGCAAAATGTGTTTGGTCAAGAAACCCTGCAAGGCGTCGAATTTATTAACTAAATTCGCCAATTTTCAATGAATTCTCCCAAATACATTTAGATAAAAGATAAACTATATTCTTTTGTAATTCATTGAGAAAATGTTAATCTAAATATCAGTGCAGTCATAATTCTACTTTTGAATTAATTAATAAACATTCGCCTATCTTTTGTAATTGCTTTATTTACATATAATACTATTAAATCAACTTACTCACTTCTTGATATATTTTTGCAACTTAACTTAATTATTCGAACTAAAGTACTTTGAATCGGCGAAACTTTTGTATAATTTATTATTATTTGACATTATTTAAATGTTACTACTTTAATAAAATATCAACTCTGCTATTATTTTACTTTTGAATTTACTTAATTGCTTGTAGATCTAGTTTTAATAACGTTGTCCATTTATTAATAAATAAACTAATTGTAATCAGCATGCGAAACTTTTATGTCATTTATTATTTAATTATTTATTATTTGGCATTAATTCAATTAAATCTATTGAAATGTCAGCTTTGATATTATTTTACTTTCGATCTATTATTGAAAATTTAACCCATTTATTAGTAAACATTATAACTTATCTAACTGCTTTATATACATATTAGATCTGCTTTTAATATATGCTACTTTTGTATTTTCTTTATTACTTCTCGATCTATTTTTGCAACCAAACCCACTTAGTATCACATTTATTATTTGACATTCATTGTAACTACTTCATTCAAATATGAGCTCAGCTTTCGTTTTACTGTTGAATTTCCTTAATTAATTATCGATCTATTTATGCAATTAAACTGATTTGTTAATAGCCAAACTACTGGCGTTTGGCTTACAAAATACGCTGTTGGTGAGTATATTGAATGCATGCAGACAACAGCGAAAAGTAGCCAGTTATGGTAAAGTCGTTGTCTGTTGGCCAATTCAATTTTACAGTTTTCAGCGGCTAAATCTGGCTAACTGAGTAAGTAACTGGCCGGCTGAGGGCCGAGTCCATTAGCAAGGGCAAGCGACAGACGACAAACGACAGACGACGGACACGTTTCAGCACGTTTAGCTCAACTTAATTAGCCAAGTTAAGATCAAAGAGCGAAACCACCCAGAAGCCCGGCACTTAAACAGTAGTAGCTCCCGTCCACGCTTGACACAAATTACCAATTTTAATGCGACAGCCCATCTTGGCCCGCAGATGCTGCTCCTCCCCGGCAGCGAGCAGAAATTAACATGACAACGGCAATACTTCAATAGCCCAAGCACAAGGCCTGCTTGCTCCCTGGAAGCCTGCAGCCTGTAGCTTGGCGACTGGCAACTGGCAACTGGCGACTGGCGAAGAGTGCAGCTTGAAGTGCTGCAAACCCCAAACTTGCAGTCCAAACACACGGGCTTACACACATAACTTTGGTGTTAAAATGGGCATAGCTGCGTTTTATTATGATTATTATGATTCTCAACTGGCAACGGCGAAAAATTACAAATCATCGTCCAGCGAGCGGCACTAAACTCATCAGACGAGCAGCCATTCAGTCAGCCAGCCATCCAGTCAGTCAGTCAGTCAGTCAGCCACTGGCCATCAGCAGTAAGAAGCACCATCAACTGGCCCATCAGCAGCAGCAGCAGAAGCGTTAGCGGTAGCAACGGTAGCCGATCGAGTGCAAGCCAAACAGCTTTAATGGCCAACTGTTTTGGCATACTGAGGCGACGACGGCGCGGCCCGAGGGATGGCGAAGACGAGCAAGGGCTGCAGGCTCGAATGTGAATTCCGTGCATTTGCAATCGCACTTGACTGCATGCACTACGTCCGGTCCGGTCGCTCACTCGGGTCACTCAGTGCCTGCTAACTGATGTTGCTGGCGGGGCCTAAGGGGAGTTGCAGTTGCTGTTGCTCTTACTGTTGCCGCTTGATGACGACGTTGAAAAGTTTAACGCGTTTTTCGCTTTGTATGATCATTATCGCAGTTTTCGTTTTACGCAACTTCTTTGTTTTCAACTCATTTGGCATTTGACTGCTGCACAGTTGCGTCTCTGCGTCTCTTGCCGGTTGCTTGTTGCCTGTTGCCAGTCGCTTTTTGGTGATCCATCAATTGCAACTGTTGCTGCCATGATATACGCTCATTGCATTCGCCTGAGTTGCGAGTTAGCTGTGAAGCTGCGCAGTTCTGTTACCATTTTGTGGGACTGCTGGCTCAATCTTTGGCTGGGCCTGATTGCTTGTTCTGTGGCATCAAAAACAAATAAAAGCTTAAATTGTTTTCAGATCATAAAGCAAAAAGGGTTTAACCCCTTGATTGTCTGCTGATTGCCATTTATTGCCCCCCCACCCTCCTCTCTCTCAATGCCCCAGTCCAACTGTTGTTTGCATTGTTATGTTTTTGGCGGCTTTACAGCTACAACACACAGTTATGTGCACGGCTCATTGGCGGTAATGATGAGCCGAAATCATGGCCAAGTTGAAGAGCGATATCCGGGTCTATCAAAAGCATTGCTCGATAAATGGACACAGACATCAAGGCGGCATGGCCGTAACGTCTCGTCCCAGCCACGCCCCCAGAGTGCTATTCGAGTACATAGTACGTATACGCAACGTGTGTGTAATTAAAAGAAACAAGATGAAAATTGGCCAGCCAAGACATTTACGAGCCATAAACTCATGCCGCATACATTGTAGGCAGCCGTAAAAAAGCTAATTGGGTCAAAGAGACATGCCGATGAGCAATGCGAGCGAGCGAGAAGCCCACTGAGTGCGAGCGAGTGAGGGGAAAACACCTGTTGGCAGGTGAGCGCGAAAAGCGGCCGCAATGACGATTCACTTAGGGTCTGCGTCGCGCCGGGCTGTCATAAATAAATACATAATTTTTGACGGCCGGCAATGACACGACCCGACAACGGTGACAATAGAAATGACGACATGACGAATAGTGCAACGCACCACTCTCTGAGTAGTGCAGCGCTGCTCCTCGCCTAATTGCGTCCTGGTGCACATTTTGGGGGTACTCCGGTATCAGTTGCCACAGTCGCAGCCACAGTCGCTGCCACAGCGGCAAATGGCATAAATTTAAATTTTAATTTACTGCCGCGACGTCGTCAATTGAAGTCGTGCCCAGGCACTTGGAACCCGTCCGCGAGCCAGTTGCCTGCTGCCTGCTATTTTATTTCATTTCATTTATTTATTTTGAGCTACTTGCAAAATAATTGCATAAATAAATATTTTAAGAAAAGGTTCGCGCTGTCGCTGCCGAGCCTGGAGCTGTGTGCGTTCAGCATTCGCTTTCCCTGGCCATTGACGTCTGCGAGTCTCTGCTGTGCTCCTTAATTTGTTGCATTTTGATTACAATCGAGGCAGGTTGTCCGTTCGCCAGGCAGATGTGGTCAAATGCTGGGGCAAGTACCTCCTCCACCTCCTCCTCGCTGTCGCGCTCTTGCAACCAGATTGAAGTGTAGTGATTATTTGTGTGTGCAAGCGACGCGACATTTCCACATGTCCAGCTCAGCTCTCATTATTATTGTCATTGCCTCGTTTGCCGTTGGCCTCGTTTGTCTGTCTGCCATTCGGAGACAATTTATCAATGAAACGATGGATCCGCGGATGTGCTGCGGCCCGCTAGCGCTGACAGGTATTAGGTGCATGTAAATTATGGCACAGATATGCAAAAATCTCGCCACAAATGGCCACAACTCTGTGGGTCAACGAAAGCTAACGAAACAGCGGGCGCAAAAATAATTGCCTGCTGTAGTAATTATGGGCATATAATAAATATAATTTCTAGACTGCTTTTTACTATTCCCTTATGAGATCGCTTTGGTAATAATCAATTCAAGTGCACACACCTAACTCGAGCTGCTACCAGTTAAGTGACAGTCATAAACAAAACACGACGACAACTTAATCCAGTGGCTCGACAAAAACCCAAATCTTGCACACATAACGACAGGCAATTGACATATGCAGACACGATTAACAAGTGTTTAAATCACAATAAAACTTTAAATCCCACAGATGAAGCCATAAAAAACTTATGAAAACAAAACCAGCCAAAAGAAATACAAATAAACTGTCATTGGCTCAGGGGCAACAGCGGCATGCAAAAACTCCCCCCAATAAACGGGAGTAGCAACGAAGCAAAAGAAAAAAAAGAAGAAGTCGAGAAGAATGGGCACAAAAACCAACTTACGCATCCAAAAATTGGTCAATAAAATCAACGACAAAACTTTAGCTTAGCAGCAGCGGAGTACAAAGGACACCCAGCCAGGCGCGGCACAACAGCGCAGAGCAGGACGGGACACGGCACACACACACACACATACATAAGTCACACACAATGCGAGTGTAGAGAGAAAAAGTTTTGGCGGGGCGTGTGCGTCTCACAATGGTGGACAAAAAACATTCCCAGGGCAATAAAAATGACAACAGTTACAAAGTGGCGGCGGGAGATACACATTACAAAGGCAGGCGGACAGACGGAGGCCAGCGCGACAGACAGTGGGACAGACGAGCACACACTTGGGCAGATTAAGCCAATTTAACAGATGCTTTAAGTCATCCGTCCCCTTAATCTCGTGTAGGATTAACGCTGCGTAGTGCGAACTGCAAGTGTTTCCTCTCCTTTTTTTCGTTGTTGTTGTTAAGGACACAAATATGAGTAACGTTCACTCGATTCTACGTGTGTTTTGGTTGCGTAATTGTGTGAGAGAATAAGGTGACTCACGCGAATTCAGGTTGAGATTGTAAAAAGCCAAGTACGAGTATACCTTGCAATTGATGTTTAGGAATTTAAACTATCTAAAAGCGTTAAAAAGATAAACAGGCAATTAACTAAATTTGGCTATAATACAAATATAAGAAATATAACTAAATTATAAAATATTATGCATTTTACAAGCATTAAATTCACTCAATAATAAAAATAAAATTTATTTTGATGAAACTAAAATACATTAGAATTTTTATGAAATGGCTTATTTATTGATAACCCCACAATTTTGAATGCAATTTTATATCTTTGACAAAATTTTATAAACGTCTGTATTCAATTTGTTTGGAATACAATACATATCAACTACAGTTTTCTGCACATTACCAGAGGCATTAAACCTTGAAAAAAACTTATAATATTTTGAAACCCTCAACTTTAAAAACTTTATACCACAAAATACCCACGCAAAATAAAATAAAATAAAATTATGATTATATGGATTAGTCAAAATAATATTTTCAAATTTTAGTTGTGTTACAAAAATGCTCTCTTAATTTATCTCAGATTTTAGAGTTTAGATATTTATAGAAAGTTAATCACAATTTATATTATAGATTTGTATTATAAAAATGCTTTCTTGATTTATCTTAGATTTTGAAGCTTAGATATTTATAGAAATATTTATATTATAGATTTTATTTGTATTATAAAAATGCTTTCTTGATTTATCTTAGATTTTGTTGCTTAGATATTTATAGAAAGTTAATCACAAGTTATTTTATAGATTTTATTTGTATAATAAAAATTGTTTCTTGATTTTTCCTAGATTTGTAAGCTTAAATATTTAAAGAATTTATATTATATAATTGACATATTCTGATTTGCTTAAAAATTGTTGAATACTTTCTAAAAACTATTCCTTGAATCGATTTTGCATATAATCACAATTTACCCCATTTGCAGTACTTATAACACGATAGATTAACATCAAGTACGATATTACTGCTAAGTGCTGCAGCGCTTGCTAGCAACCGAATACGCAATCCTCAGATTTTGGCCGCCAGTTTGGCTTTTGGATTTTTTGGTCTTATTTCAAAATCGCGGCATAAATTCCCCAACATGCACACACAAGCACAGACAGGGCAAGCTCAGCGTATCTTCAGACTGTGCCCGCAAGCGCTGCTTTTTCTACAGATACTTTGTCTTTGCTCCGTCTGCACTCGCAAATCCTTTGGACGACGTCGCATGTTTGCCTTTTTTTGGCACTTTTTTCTATATGATTTCATTTTATATCATTTTTTTGCGCCGTTCCATTGCGTTCTCCTCTGTTATTGCTTGAGTTGCCCATTTGCGGCATTTTGATATGTTACCCGGTAGCTGGTAGATTCAATTCTTTTTTCTCTTGTTTTCAGTAGTCTTGCGGCCCCTGCTCGTCCTTAGTGTTGGATTGCTGCCTTTGGCTATGGCTGTGCCTCCCTTCCCCCAACCCTTTGGCCCCAGCCCGAAATGAGCCACTTAAAGCGATGAGATTTTTGGCGTCTGGCGACGTCGTTTTCGTTGCCGTTGCCGTTGTCGTTGTCGTTGTCGGCGTTTATCAAATAAATATCTTTGAAATACATAACAAATAATGAAATGCAATCGAGCAGTTCGAGCATTGAGCTCAAATTGGTGTTATTAATTGCGGGCAATTGATTTGATTTGTTTATGACTCGAGCAGCGAGCTGCAGTCAGTCGGGCACTCACTCATATCTCGCAACTGGCGCATGTGGATAGATACATCATCCCGTTGTGTTGTGTGGGGCATCATTAGTGTCTAGCCCCAAACTGTGGTGGTCCACAAATGAATTAATTGAAACATTACCTAAGCAAACGTCGTGCCCGCCAAACGACTCACCCAATCGCTCGGTTGGCTAATTGAATTTCCTACACAAAAAAGGTCGCTGTCGTCCACGTGTTCTCTCTGGCCAGCCAGCTTCCCAGTTTTCCCCTGTTGTGTTGATGTTTGTTCGCTTGTAGAAAAATGAATGTCTCGCATTTTAAGTGTGGCTCTCATTGTCTCCTTTTTGCTGTTGCTGTTGTTGCTGTTGTTGGAGCATTGTTCGTATGTGTTTTCACGCATAAAAATTAAAGTCCTCGAGCTTTTGTTTGTGTTGCGAGTTTGTCCTATCTGCCAACTTCATCAGCTAGTCGCCAGCAATTGGCCTTTGTTGTAAATGTGGCTATCATTAGCTCGCTGGCCACTTAACACGACATTGCTGCAGCTTTATTATGCCTGAGATGTAGGCAACAGGATTGAACTTTAAATGTATCTACCTACGAAACTTGAAAATGTGATTAATAAAGCTTGCAATAATTTAAGTTTGTGTGCTCAAAAATTACCAATGTTTGTGTCCCTTTAGCAGCAGCAACGACGCCTCTGGCCTCAGTGGCAGAAATAGACCACAGCACACCCGCATACAACCCACAGCATGACTTTAATTACATTGGGGGGGCAAGCGGCAAGCAGACATTGATGGCAGCAAGACAATTCATTAAAGCTAAACTGGCGTAAAGTGGCTGTGGCCTTTTCAACGAGCAGAGCTTCATCGGAATTTGAGTGGCGTCCCGCTTGATGAGCAACTACTGTCCAGTCTGGGCCGAAGGTGGAGCTGGCCACACCCAGCGCAGAGCCGTTAATGATGTGCACCATGGTAGATGATTGCGATTGTGCGATTGCTAATGCTTCAACTTGACTGAAATGAGATGGATGGCTGGCTGACTAGCCCGGTTGACACGGAGTTCAAGTAGCGGGCTGCATCTCGAGATTGACTAATGGCAATGGAAGCAGCGCGGCGACGACAACATACCGTTGATTGATTGTTTTTCCATGTAAATTGTGCGACAAATTAATCAATGCTAATGACACTTTCAGACCGAAAACAAGTTGCCATCTGCAGGTTGGCTGAAGCCGAAGCCGATGTCGTAGCCGAAACTGAAACGGAAACGGAAGCTGAGACGATGTCTTCGAGATGACCGAGCTGCGCGTAAACAAATTGCATTTTAAGCGGCGTCTCATCGCTCCTGTCGTGTCCTGTCCTTCTCCTTGTCCTGGCCGTGCTCTGCTGGTCGTGTGTGCAATTTTTCAAAAAGGCTTAAGCTCAGTTCTCGGTCTCAGATAAAACTGATTTACACTAGCGCAATTGTTAATTACCGCCAAGATGTTAGATGTGCTCACTCGATGCTGATGCGCGCGCTCATTAAAGCAACGCATTTCCTCGTTCGGCATAAATTGTGCTTATCTTAATAATGATTTTATGCTAATGTGTCACAGCGTCTTGTTTGCACCAAGATCCGCAGATAAAACGCGCCAAAGATGCGAGACAAGCCGCCAAGAGTTGGCCAAGACGGTTCCGACCCGTTCCAGCAACTCGCTCCTCGCACAACAAGAATTACACGTTCTCTGCGTCTGGTTGACGCCCATTTGGCCACTGTGGCCACAGTTCATGGCTTTGTCACAACCCTTTCTGCACTCCAGATACCAGTTGCCACTTCCCAGTTGCCAGTTGCCAGCTACTAGTTCCCTTTTCGCAATTGCCATTTCCCTATTCCGTTTCGCAGTTCCACTTCCAGTTCGCACCCTGAAACTGGCTTTTTGTTGCTGTTGCTGCGCCGCATCGAAGGGGTTGCTGCCGCACTGCACTTTTGTGGGCTGGCAGTTGGTGAGCAGCCACAAGCAGCACGAGCACTCGCAGTACATCTATAATTACGTCACCTTTGCAGCGTGGCAGAGTGGCACTCCCCACACACACACACACACCCAACAACTTAGCTACTCTTCGAGTTGCAAAATAATGACATTAGCCTATTGAGTGCACTGCAATTGTTTCTTGCTATGCGATGCGAGATGCAACTCTTTTATATATATATATATAATTTAAATATAATTTTATATAAATGCAATATAAGAAAAATATAATAAATGTGTTATTTTCCCTAATATTTTATTTGGCAATATAAGATATTCAGCTAATTAAATTGAGGGGATGTGTAGCCCAAAAATCATTAATACAATATGTATGACACAAATGAAATATGTCTATTATGTTCTAATTATTTAAGTAATTATAGAGATTTTTATTTATATTGCTTTGCTGTGGAACATATACGAGTATTGTCTTTACCAAAGAACAACTCTAAAATTAATCCATATAGAAACTAGTATACAAATTTAAATATTTAAAAGTTTGCATATCCACTAAGAAATTAACTATTCTTCACATAACAATGAGTAATCTTAAGCTTTAAAACTGGCAACTTGTCGTTTAAAGCAAAATGGTCCCCGGTGACCACAACTAACGAAGACATTGCCAGACTCAGACAACATCTTGACCACAACGCCTGTCAGATGGGAGGCACTGTAGCTCACCTATGCTGGGACAATGTGCTGGTCAATAGTCGGTAAGCGGCTTGGAATATATTAGTGTGCGATTTGTAAGCGGCTTCCAAAAAATAAATATTTTGTGGATGCAACGTTGACTTCTTGTTCGGGTTGTCCGCAGCAGGCAAAAGTTTTTCTGAGCATGATTTATATACGAGCATGCGAGTACGAGGCACCACGAGTGTGCGAGTGTGTGTGGCGTGTATGTGTGTGTGTGTGGCTGGTGTGTCAGTTGTGCAGCTGGGCCAGTGGGGCGTATGCGCAACTCCATGTTGACACGTCTTGCGGTCCGGCAAAAGATAATAACAGCACTGAGACGAGCGCTGCGTGCCGGCCTAGTTTTTCCTCTCCACACAAATATTCGCACTCATAAGTTCGGCACTCGCTTGTATTCAAAATTGAGCTGACGAGCATTTTGAATGCCTCGAATGTCCACTCGTAGTTATCACAGTTTTTCGCAGCGCAATGTTTTTGCTGATTTTTCACACTTGCCCAGCCCCGGCCAGCTGTTGTCCAGTTGCCCAGTTGCCCTTGTCAGCCAGCTGGCACGCTTCTCTCCCCTCTCCCTCCAACTTCGCTTACTATATTTTTTTTATTAACTTTTTGCCCATTTTGGTCACGTTTGATAAGCTCTCACAAATAATTCATGAATGGGCAGGCAGGCGCATGCGGCCAGCTGTTGCTGCTGCTGCTGCTGCTACGCTCGATGATGATTTTAAATATGATTTGAATGAGTTTATAAGTTTGTTTATTTGCTTAAGCAGCAGCCAAGTGCCGCTTTATTCCGACGCACTCGCTTCGTCTACAGGGTTGATTCAATTCAACTTGATTGATGTCTTTGCTTTCCAGCATTTGTAGACAGTCATTAGCTGCGGATGCTCGTCTGCCCTCGTCTGTGTTCAATTCACCGCCTGCCCCGCCCTGCCCTGCCCTGCTCAATGCCCTCCTGCCCCGCTCCGCCACGCCCCTTTGCAGTGAGTGGCGCTGACAGCTTGCCAAATTGTCTGCTGAAAGTTCGACGCTGACAACGCGCACCGAGAACGCATCATTAGCATTCACATACTTGAACTCCGTACCTGAAAAGCGTTTTCAAATTAAATTTCCATTTCTCTTAAACAAATCTATGGCAATAAAAGAACAGCGCAAAATAATGGCAGCAAATTACGACTTCCAAGCAATTTATTTAAAACTGCAAAAAATACAGTTTTGATAACATTCAAAAACTTTTAGCTCACGATGATCTCACTTCCAGCTTTATGTCGTAGTACAGATTAAATATACACTATTACTTTTTAAATACAAACTATTTAATAAATAACTGAGTTTATTTCATTAATTCTCTTGAACATCATGAAAATCAATTATAATATTTAGGAAAAACAGCTAATTAAACGAGTATTATTTTGCAATAAAAATTAATTTATAATTCTATTTGACATCGCTACTAATTTTTGATTGAAGTTTATCTCCTAAATTTTATACGATTTGCAACCTTTTAATTTTACTAGATTCGTAAATACAAATTATTCAGTTTTTAAGTAACAATTTAAGGGTTTAAGTCTGATAATTTCTGTCAGTTGAATTTAATTAAACAACAAATAATTTCAATTGGTTTAAAAATAAATTACTAGATTCGTTTGTACAAATTATTCCTAGCTTAAGCTACAATTTATAGGTTTAAACTCTGATATTTTCCTGCCAATGGAATTCAATTGAACAACAAGTAATTTCAATTGGTTTTAAAACCAATTACTGGATTCAAATTATTCCTAGCTTAAGCTACAATTTATAGTTTTAAGCTTTGATAATTTCTTGCCAATAGAATTAAATTTAGAATCAAGTAATTTCAATTGGTTTAAGAACAAGGAATCCCTTAAAATTCGAAGTCTTCAATTTCTTCTTTATTTGTGTATTTTGTAAGTAGTTATTCTCTTGTATCTGAAAGTAATTCGTGGTTAGGCGGAGTGAATGATAAACTGTAGAGTGGAGTCAACGCCAAGCCAAGTCAGAGCAGATCACCCAGAAGCAGATGAGGAAAATGTGAAGGGTAGAAAGCAGGAAAGAAAAGTTTCGAGCACATGCGGTCGCGGTCATATTTGGCTTATTATAAATGACCGAATGTGAACTGCCTGTCATGTTTTATCTTTATTTTCGTGCATTCTTGGACACATTTCTCTGGGGGGCGGTGCGGCGGAGGGGCGACTGCTGCCGGCGTGTCTGCACATTTTCCATTTTGCGATGTTCTATTTTTTTGTTCGTTGTATCGCGGGCAGAAACACAACGTGATGATAATGGCGCTTGCAGGCCGACTGACGTTTCTAACAAAGTGAGTCGCATTAAGGATAATAGAGGCAACTAAAAGCAAAACCACAACAACATGAAACAAAGCAGAGACGACGCCAAAGACGACGACGACAACGAGGACTGATGATGGGCTCGATTTGCGCGTCATTATCCTTGCAGGCACAGGACAGTGTCTGGTGAATGTTCGCCTGTGGGTGAGTGAGCGTGCTCGCTATGGCCACAAGGCCTGAATGTCCATCAAGTGTAAAGACGCTGCAACGCCTTGCGAATGCCGCCTTTGCCTCGCTGTCCTTTTGCGCATCCTGCGCCTGACATTTTCGTCGTCATCGTTCGGCGCTACGAATGATTTATGGCTGCCATCCCGAAAGCAGAGCTCAAGTGGCGCACCCCCAAGCACCCCAGTCCCCCCCGCACGCCGCTGACAACTTGAAAATACTCTGCAATTGACAATTGTCCAGGCAACCAGCTCGGCCCACGCGCAAACAACAGAGTAAACAAATATTTATTAAGCAAATTAAAGACGCGCTGGCAAATCCCACGAAACAAATGACTTGAGGATTTCGATAGAAACATTTTGTAGTGGGCAGGCAACCTTCAAGATGACGCGGCACATTCCCAACTCCAGCAGTAGCATTTGGCCATTGGCTAGTCGAATTATGCGCTCCAACGCGCTGTCCAATCTTCAGTCATCATTAGTCAATGCTTTAAGCCCATTTAATCAATGGCCCCAAAAGCGGCTAAGCAACTTGGCCCGTTCGTCGCTTGTTGGTTGTTAACATAAACCAAGTTGCGTGTCTCTCTTTTCCAAAGAAATTATCCAAAATTAAATGAAATACCTCACGTGCCATATGCAATGTGGCAGCTGCGTCTGCCGCCTGTCGGCTGCCATGTTGCAAGCAACACCACAAAAAAAAAGAGTCTATACATATACTTTTTTTAAAAAAGGGCGCCGATCATACAAATCCACTTGGCGGGAGTAGGACAGCAATAGTGACTTGCTCTCATTAAACAATTAGAGTTTTTATTCTTGTTCCAGTTTTTGGCAATTTTGGGGCTTAAATCACACCACTTCAAGTCAACCGCAATAAGTCCAAAATCACGTTCCGTGCATATGGCTTCTGTATACAAAACCTTCTTTTTATTGTGATAATTATCAGCTGGCAACGTGTTGTGAAACATAATAATTAAGGGTTCTCTTGTTCCAAATATCATACAACGAATAAATATTTATAATAATAATAGTAAGGTATAATGTATTCATAGTAATATAAAAACTAGATATTTTTGAATTAAAAATAATAAACATGAATTTACATATATTACTTATTTATCAATCCCAATTTCAAATAAATAATTGAATGCCAAAATACTTTGTAAATATTAATTTTTTTTTAAATCTTTTAAAATCAGTTTTTCTTCTATTATTAAATTAAAAAAATTTCCAATTTTTAAAATGCTTAGCTTTATTTTTTCAACGATATTAATATATATAAATTAATCAACAAATTTGACCTAATTTTGCTGTCAATACATTTTTTAAATTTGTTCCCAAAAGAATATCTTTTATATGCTGAACAACGTTTAAATATTTATATTTGTTGAGAGACATTGTGAATCGCGGATGTTTTTATACAGGTAATTGACTTCTATGAAATAATATTTAGTAAAATAATACGTTTTTAACAAGCTTCACATTTTACATTACTGATTCGTTATGTTTTGTTCCTCGTTTATTTCACCTGCTGCAATAATGAGCGTGTACATGAGCGTGTTATCTTAAATTAAACGGTCATGTGGATTTCGCAACGTATGAGGAACAACTGTGTAAATATTGACAAGCGCTAAGTATTATTTTGACTCTGCGCAGTTGATTGAATGCCGAAATGCTGAACTTCAGTCAGAATCAAGCCAACGCTCCGGTCGAGTTAACGAATTTCACAATGTCAAGACCTCATTTGGGAAAAGTTTTGTGTATTTTAGCCCTGCTTTCAGCGGGAAGCCAAGCAAATCCTATTCGTGGCAGAAAAGGCGCCTTTGGTAAGAGATTCCCATTGATTTCCAGAAGAAATCTCCAACTCTTTTTTTAATCACAGGCATGGGCTTGCTGGGTGGCGCACTGATGGGTGGTGTGGTTGGCCACGCGGTAGCCAAGAGTTCAGCCAAGTCAACAGCTCCAGCAGCAGCACCAGTCGCTCAAGTGGTGGAGAATGGAGTGCCAGATGGCCATGGCTGCTATAAGCAAACCATAAGAGAGCCTGTTGCGGGCCATCGTAAATTGTACACTGAAACGGTTCATCTCGTCTGTCCCAATGTGTCACCAGCTACCAATCCACAACATGTGGTTATACCAGCGCAAGTTGTTCCAGCTGTGTCACATCCAGCTACCACTTTGAATTACACACACAGCATTAATTCCACGCACGCAAATGGCACGCAGACGCAAGCTGTCCTGCTTCATCCTGGATCTGGTCCAGTTCCAGCAGCTCCAGCCTCGTCTCCTCCGGGCATAAATGTAGTATATGGAACACCTTCAGTGACTCCTATCCAACATACGGTGGCTGCCGGACCTCCACGCGTTGTGCTGTTATCGAAGACAATTAAGAAGCAGAAGTCCTCAGCAGCAACACTCAACGTTTCCTACGGATTACTTTTGCTCGTGGTACTGTATTGTTTAATAAGAAATTTTTGAGGTGATTTGGTCGACCTAAAGTAAAGTACTCTTTGCAAATAATATTATAGTTCTTGGTATCAAAAATGATAATAAACTTCACTTTCATAATTATCAAATTGCGCAACAAATTCATTTGTAAGGGCTCAAACTGGTTTTGAATTTCGCACTCCTTGTTAGGTTATCGATAACTATGGCGTTTGATACTTTTCATTGTGGTCGTGATGGAAGCAACGTACCAGCGATAAATTGAAGAAAATATCGATAAAGTTACAAAAGACTAAAATAACACTGCGTTTAAAGTGACGCGCCTTTTGATAAGTATTTTTTTGGTATATTGCATTTGGCGATAATACGTATATTTTAGAAGTTTCACTTGCGGTCACACTCTGCCACAGGTGTTAAATAAAACAGCTTAAAGAAAGCTCTTTTTTAAGAAAACAACGTCAGAATAAAGCTGGATTTGATGATAAAATAATAATTAATAAACTGTGAAAATGTCGCAGCTATTTGGAGAGGAATTGTTGGGCACATTAAGCTACGAACGCTCCAAAGCATGGTCCAGTTTCTTCAAGGTAAGCATCCATTGTCCAGTTGAGCGGCAATTGAAGACGCTTCTTTTTTTTATCACTGTAGAATTGCTTGGACAAAGATGATGGCAAGGAAATTGAGTTTAGTCAGCTGGATGAATTGTTCCAGCCTGAAGACGAATCCAAAAACGATGCCATCGCAGAGGCCAAAGAAGATAACGTTGAAGACGATCTCAACAAATCCACGCAATGTCTGACAAACACTGAGCTCACATTGTTGTTGTGCCGCGGTGATCAGAACCAGCTTCTCCACCAGACGCTGCCAATAATGGAAGAGCACGAGCGAAAGTGGAAACAGGCTGGCTTGGTTCGCATACTGAACACCTTCGACGCGGAGAAGATCGAGCAGCATGTCGGCGGCTGGCTGCGACGACACAACAACTCCACTGCCAACAAGCAGAGCAACAGCACAGAACCAACAACTTCGACGCCTCTAAAGCAAGTCTATTCGAGCAGCCACAGCAACGAAAGCGATGCCGAATCCATGCACTCCATGGACACCGCTCGCTACATACGCGCCAGTCGCAAGCGCAACGTTTCCACGGGCACCAAGAGCAGCAGCTCCCTGACCACCATCAAAATGTACCGCACGCTGCCGCGCAAGCGTGCTGAGCTGCGTGAGAAGTACGCCTGCCAAGCTGACGAGCTGCACGAGGAACAGGAGCATCGCCATCACATGCAGTCGCTGCTGCATCGACGACATCAGCTGCATCGTCGGATTCGCGAGCAAGCTGTGTCCAGACAACGACACCACTACCACAGCGTAACCAGTGTGTCCTTCAATGGGCAGCAGCGCCGCAAGAAGTTACGCAAGCGTCGCTACACGTCTCTGGCTGCTGCTTCAGCATCGTCGTCGTCCAGTGAGGATTGTGACTGTGGTGCAGCTGGATGCAGCTGCAGAAGGCGCTGCTGCAGCAATCGCAGCTATCACATCTACAGCTATCAGAGCGAGTGTCATTGCTTACCGACCACATGGCTGAAAAGCAGCCGCGCCAAGTGGATAAAGCGGAAGACAGCTCCAGCATTCGAGCAGCAGCCGGTGCCCAACAAAATGTGCAGGCGCGAAAACGATTCCTCGGAGAACAGTCCGATTGAATCAAAGCCAGCAAATTCCAGATCTCCAGAAAGTATTGGAAAGCATTGCAAAAAACAGCTGCCACTCCGTGAGGTTTCAGCCTCTTTTTCATCGAAGGACAAATTAAAAAGACGTGCAGAGGAGCAAAGTGATAGCTCAGAGAATTGCATTAATGTCAGCCGAAGAGTGAAACAAAAGTGTAAGCAGCAAGTCATAGAGTCCGATGACTCGATGACTGAAGCTGCTCACTTGCCAGTTCAAGAATCAATGTTCGCAGCAAGATCTCCAGCATCCGAAAGGTCCCAAAGTGATAGCTCGGAAGATTTCCTTAGTGTCAGCCGAAGTGTAAAACGAAAGTGTAAGCATTCTAAACAGAAACTACAAGTCCGCGAGTCTGAGGACTCCAAAACGGAAGCTGCTCTGCATCAGCCGCAGGATTCGATGTCATCAGCCGGTTCTCCAGCGTGCGAAGAATCCCAAAGTGATTGCTCGAAGAATTTAACGACACGACGAATGAAGAGAAGGCATCATTTGCAGTTAACTGACTCGAATGCCAATGTCGACATGACTGAGTTGGATCACATCACTGATCTTCGAGGCGATAGCTCTAATGAATCCATTATTGCCAGCAGCAGCAAGAAACACTCGAAATCTCTGCAGCAAATCCGCGACTCGGATGTGGAGCAACAAAGAGGTTTTGCGATAACCGCAAAGGGGATTCTGCTGCATAAACCGGCGGCAGCTGAACCTGAGCACGCTCTGAACTCGACTGGGAACGAGAATGAGTTTGTGCTCAAAAGAGCTTTTGCGATAACCGCAAAGGGGATTCTGCTGCATAAACCGGCGGCAGCTGAACCCGAGCACGCTCTGAACTCGACTGGGAACGAGAATGAGTTTGTGCTCACGGAGGACGTGCTGAGTCCCATTATTGGAAGACGCAAGGCAAGCAGATTTATGAAGTACCATATTGGTGGACGCAGTTATGATGGCAGTCGGCATATCTACTATCGGCCATCGGCCATGATCTTGGCCAAGTTAAAAGATGGCGCAGTTCCAGGGGATTCACATCCCTCCAGTTGCAGCGAGAGCAGTGAGGAGGCAGATGTTTTTGAGATGTTCGGACGATATGGATCCATCGCAGCATCTAACTCGTAAATTCCCCACTAAGAACTGCGTTTCATAGAAACAAATAATTCCGCGTTATAAACTACTTGTTATTCTAAATTCCTTTCATATTAAACATAATGAACTAATTTTTGGTGTTCATTTAAAGTTCACTTCCTATTGCCACTGACTGGACAGTGTAGTGCAATGCTTGGCAGCTAAAAACGCAATGAACGCCGACTCATAGATGGCACTTCGTTATACCGCCATCTGTTGACAATTCTTCTTTTGGCTACTCAAAATGGCACTGTTAATGTGACAGACGCAAATTGCGTATTTGGTATTTTTTAGTACATGTTAAATCAAAATATCTATTTCGAACTTAAGGTAAAGAAATGGATTTAACGTATTCTCAAATGGTTGAAATTCTAATTATTTTTTTTCTAATTAATATTTTTAGTTAAGAATACTTGTGTTCTGATACAAGTTACATATAATAAAATATTTTGAATTATTTTGTTGGCTCCAAAAACATCGGTGCTTGCAATAAGAATCGATATATTTTCAAATTCTATCGAGGTTTCCGCACCTCTACATTTCTGTTTTGGTCACACAGATTTGCCGGCGTCGCGTTATTGTGAAATTGGCGGAATTTAAAATAAATAGTTATATTGAGGCAAAATGAGCACCTGGAATCCGGATCAAGATATTGAGCTGACCGATTCCGAGGATGATACCGAAATAAAGAAGGATTTCAATGGTCGCGAGGCGATTCTCTTTGTGGTCGACGCCAATCTGCAGGTACAACAATTTCATGCCCACAATTTGCGTTGTGCTAAATAGTTTATTAAAATTAATAGACAGAGAGGCTTATGGAGGCACTCAAAATAATACGCGCAGCCTTCATCTCGGGCATGCTGGTGAACGACAAAGATCTGATGGGTCTCATCTTCTCCAACACCAAAAACAGCCCACCGCCCCACGAGGTGCAATGCCTGGAAAATATTGTGGTGCCCGCGAACTGTGCCGTTTTTCTGCCAATGCGTCAGCTGACCAAACCAATTGTGGAGCACTATTTGGAGTTTATGGGCACGGCAGATGAGTCTTTCGCCACTGATTATGGCGTAGCCGAGCCAGATGGCCGTGGCAGTTTTTCCTACATGATTCGATTGTGTATTGATCTGCTGGAGAAGTGCGGGAAGAAACTAAATAATGCTATGATTGTGTACATGACGGATGTGGAGGAGCCTCATCCGCCGTCCAGCATGGAGTTCCAGGCGGCACTGCAAAAGGCCAACGATCTGGAGGGCAAGGAGTTTGAGTTCCAAGTCATACCCATGCACGATGACTTTGACTACGAGCCGTTCTACAAGGAGTTCATAACTTTGTCACGAGGTAAGCATTGGTAGTTTGTCAAACACAATGCGATATTTGTTCCCCTTGTCGGCGAGAAGCTGTAGCCGTTGAGGTTCTATGATATCGTAAAACAAGCTGAGCGATCTATTCACTCGCAGCCAAGTGAAGTGTGATTTGGCTGCGCTTTTGCAATTGCTTACAAATGCAACTCCAAAGATTATTATACTGTAAATATCTACAAGTTTGCAAGATACATTGAAGAGTATTTATATCAATTTAGGACTGCTCGTTCTTTGTAATTTTATTGAAATACTTAGTGTAGATTTTTAGTTCCCAGTTAATCTTGATTTCTTAACGTACGTATTATTTCATCGACAGCTATTGACATAGATTCGTTCCGAGTGCCGGATGCCCAATTGCAACGTGTTATTCTAGAAGATCGCAAGCTGAGACAGGACTTTCTGCGTCGCTGTCTAGGTCATTTCACATTGTCACTGGGCCCAAATCTAAAGATATCCGCTCAGTTCTACAATTACTTTCAGCGTCGCTCATATCCACACAAGGTGCACATAATGCGGCGCGACAACAGCGTTGTGCGAAAGAAGCGCTTGATAATGGTGCGAAAGGAGGACGGAGAGACGCAGGAGATTACACACGAATACCAGATCAAGACGACAGGCGGCTGGTACGAGTGCAAGGTGGGCAATGAGACGTTGCGCGTCACCACCGAGCAATTGAACCGAGTGCGCAATTTGCATCCGCCAGGCATGATGTTGCTGGGTTTCAAGCATCGCTCGGCGCTGCCCGATAATTTGTACAGCAAGCCGTGCAGTTTTATGTATCCGGATGATCAGAGCATTGTAGGATCAAAGCGTCTGTTTTGTGCGCTCTGGCAGCGTTGTCTGCAGCGCGAGAAAATCGCCATTTGCCTGTTTATGCCGAAACGCAAGTCTGTGCCTCGCTACGTGGCTTTGGTGCCCGTGGAAGCTTCTCAGCCGGATGACAAGAACTATCGTTCGTTGCTGTCGGGCGATGGCTTCAAGATCGTCTATTTGCCGGAAGCCAAGGACATACGACACATTGACATGTGCGACTGGAATAATATAGAAAACACGGCCTCGGAAGAGAATGTTGAACTATTTCAGAAGGTCATTAAGAAACTAACTGTGGATTATCAGCCAAATCTGATTAATGACCCAAATCTTGAGGTGCTGCAGTCCAATCTACTTGCACTTGCCTTGAATATTGAAACGGATGCGGACAACCTCAGTCAGCTGCCGGATCCTGCTGTGCAGAATAAGCGCATTGAAAAGTTCATTCCCGACTACAATGAGATGTTTGGCGCCGAAACTGAACCCGCAAAGAAGCGAGCGGCCAAATCCGATGCCGACGGCGCCAGTGCACCAAAGGTGGCCAAAATCGATGACGATCAAATAAAGTCATATGACATTGTCGAGCAGCTAATCAAGGATAAGCGCCTCAACAGCTGCACAGTCGCTCAACTTCGATACATACTGGATGAACACTTCGGGGATAAGCCTGCTACAAAGGCTACAAAGGCTGTGCTCATAGAACGCATCATGACATTGAGTATTGAGTGAGTCTGCACATGATTGTTGGTAACTTTTTGATACAAAATTGTTGAATTATTGAATATTTATTGCTACCTTACTAATATAGACCTTGGGATAGTCCTACATAGCTGTGTTAAAAACGTAATTTTAAATCCTGTGAAGCACATTCTTACAGTAAATAAACAATATTATATATGATATGTATTACTTACAAAGCACAATATTGGTGTACCGTCTTTCCATTCAAAATGAGAAAAGGCCATATAATAAAGTACAAATGAAAATTTATGCAGATCAAGTTTACTTTCTATATTGAATGTCAATTTTGGAACCACACTAGTTATACTTGTAATTATGTTATGGTGGTGTAACAACACATAAGGATTACTGTGGTTAGGTGAAAAAGCCGAGTCGGATCGTTTAGAGGAAATGAACATGCTTAGCACGGCAGTCACTGTAAATTCATAATTTGACTCTTAACCCGAATAACACCGAATGGGATGTACTCGGCGAATATGAATGAAAGTTTTTGGCGACTTTTGGGTCAGAAAACTTTGCACTCGTCTTTGTGCAATGCGCAAGCGAAACAAGCGCAAAAGGTGAGACTGTTACCGGCAGTTGTTGCGTTTCTCGAGTGCAAAATGAGTTAAAAAATTATAAAACAAAAAATGCGAACAGCGAGTGGGCGATGGGCAAGTGGGCGGACCGCACGCAATGGAAACAGTTTTGTGTTATGCGGGCTTGGCAGCAAGAAGAAACCCGCCGAAGAAGTGGAAGTGGAAGTGGAAAGTCGTGCCGCGGCCCGGAAGTTGCTGCTGCCTTTGCTCGGGCCAACTTGAAGATGGCCAACGCACTCGCCTTTTACTTTCTCGGCACTTTATTTTAATTTTTGCGGCGCCGCTGCCTGTTCTAAACTTTTTTTGCCGCCACTTTTTCCTGCTGGTTACTGTGGAAATTGTGGCTAAGTAGAAATTACTTTAGCTTGCGGTTTGCTCGCACACTTTTCCCACAGGTCAGTTGGCCAACTCTCCAGAATGAAGCCAGGAGTAAATTGATTGCACCGAAGACAGCCAGCTAATGCCCCGCCACATAGATTTATGTTGTTCTGAACAAAACGGAATGATTCTGGGCAATAAGCTATTGCCCCTTGTTAGTTCGCGTTGATAAGGTCTTTATTTTGTTGTACGAATTACACCGTAACAAAGTCTACATTTCTTGACTGTCACTGTTGTTAACGCGACGACTACGTCATGCCATTCTGATTACTTGGTTGCGCAGAGCGTTGACTGCAGAACAGCCACAGCCTTCTGATATAATGGAAAACCCATCAGGTCCGAATTCAAATCGATGTACTTCTGCAGCTTTTCGTGATGCATTTTAATCTGGCGAGAATTCTCCGCTAGCAGCAATTGAAAGTCCCGAATTTGTTTCACGTGACTCAACTTCGTACGGGTTGTGGCATAGCACTCAACGGCCTTGCGAAAACGCTTCTCTTCAATGCGAATCTGATGGAAATGAAAGTTCTGACGATTCAAAAGGAAGAAAAGTGTGTTGATCAAGTCTTTAATATCCCGTTTGCGCCTATCATCCATGATATTGGTTTGTAAAAATCGTAAAATATTTCTCAATAATATTTGTTCTTTTCAAAATTTCAATCAATCGATTTAATTTTTTTTTCTGTGTTTTTGTGTTGTGTTTTCGATCTGTATGAATTTGTGCACGCTGTAGCTACTTCAAACAAAGATTTAAATTTGACATGCCATTCAAAGATAACTCAGCTTAAAGCAGAAATGAAAACTAGTAGACGAATTGCTACGATCAGTATCAAAAATGTCAAGTCAACTGAGAACAATTGCAAAGAAATAAACTCTTGGCGCTAAAGAGTTTTAACCAACCTTTAAAGTTCGAGTTCTTAAGTGAAAAAACAGGAATAATGTAAACAAACTTTTATCAAGCTGTGAGCGACAAAAATAAGTTGAACTGCAATTCAGATAATAAACAATAAAACGACCACAAATGTTTGGCTATAAAACTACAACAAAGAGTTGAGGCTGATGGTCAGTTTTATTTCTAAACTAACTTTTACTTGCAGCACAACTGTCAAACTGCAAAGTATAATCTTATAATTATAGAAAATTGTCTTCCCAATTTTGTTGTAGATCAAAAAGTTTTTTAATTGACCGAATAAGGAAATTAAAGCATTATGTTAAATAATACAGACTTCGCTTTATTTGTTGCATGGTTTGCAATGAAAGAATAATTCCAATGAAAAGCAAATAGTACTGTTGATTGAAATAATCAGCAAATTCTTATACTTTTAGATCTATTCGAATAGTTTCTGATTAAAAGACAGTTTTTGTAGATGACCTGTGGAATTGGAAATTCGTGATTTGTGTGCCTTTGAATTGTAAAGTCAAGTCAAAGTGAAATTGCTAATTAGCTACGGGCGTGACTCCATTCACATTTATTCAGCGAACGCAGTTTTCAATCTGCTAATTGTTTTATTAACGGTTTGTGGCTGCGGGGATATTTCCCACCGTCAAACAAATAACCGCAAAGTTAAATAAATATAAGAAGCAAACGTAGAGCCGCCAAGCACACAATACATTCGAGGGAGTGTGTGCTTGTTTGTGTGTCGGTCAAGCGGAAATGTCGCTAAATTCATTTCCGTTTTCGGCCGCAAATATGGCACACCCAAGAGGAAGAGGAATGGGGAGGAGTGTGGATAAATATAAATATTTGCTTCTTTCAATAAATGTTTATTAAGTCAATAAATAAACTTGCCATGCAAAGAGTGCATTTATATTCCATGAATTTAAGTTCAAAATTTCGCAATATTCTTCAAATCTTTTAAATATCTCTCGGATTGGCAGCTTAATTAAGAGAGTAACTACGACACGGCACTAATGTGTAATCTATTTCGGCATTAATCATCTTTTTATTTATCTTATCAATTTAGCTGAGCATTAATTTAAATCCACATGCGGCACACAGACGTTGTCATTTGGCCTTAGATAATAATTTTCTGTCTATTAATTACAATTACCCTTTGGCTCTCTAGCAATTATGCAACTTTGCCAATTTACCAGGCACTCGATTATCCGAAGCAGATGTGCAACAACTACTTGCAAGGACTTCCTGGGGGCAGCACACAACACAAATGAGTGGCTGCACAGGAGTCCTGGCGTGTGTGTGACAAGGCTGTTGGAAAGCTTCACATGAATCGTTTATTTGAGTGTGTGCTTCCGGATATGCAACAAAAGGCTAGCATATTTGCCAAAAGCCAATTGTCAAAAGGCATTTGCTTGAAAAGCAACAATTGGAATCGACGTGAATTTAAACTATGCCCTGAAACTTCAATTTAATCAACCTGCTGGCATTGGAACCCCGTGACGTCCACATAAGTAAAAGCAACAACGGCAAATTTAAATTCAACTGATGGACAACTTGTAGAACATCCATGTCCGCCAGCAAGTATTAGCAGGCAAAAACATTTAAATATTTGTCGAGGATGTGTATGAAATATTTTGCATTAAATAAAACATAGGTTCAACACTTCATTTCATCTACTTTTCAACGCGCTCTTCGGCCATAAAGTAGGACTACATTATTCAATGGCAATTTTTATTCTTTACAGCATTTAAATTTGATAATAGGTGTGTAAGCCTTCATCTACAGCGACTTTAGATTAGACGCGTATTAGACAGATTGAATGTGATTACACAGAGTCTTAAGCCTGGCGGCAAATTCTGATTGCTTTTTGGCATTAATGTATATTCAAAGTGTGAAAAGCTGTCGCGAAATATGGCACTCGGAATAAGGTTGTAAGGCGTTTTAATTGTAAAGTATATATGGGGAATTGTGTTTAATGAACTTTTGTTTGGCTCGCTTTCTGCCATACAGTCATCAAATATTGCAAAAGCAAATAAGTGAAAAATCAAGTATACGCACAGTGTGAGAAATTTAACAAAGATTCGTAAATAATAACTTTGTTTAAAAGAACATATTGGCAATTCGAAATTGCCAGATTATATATTTAGTTTTAATAATAAATTAAACCTATATAAAATTGTATATGTTGTATGTTAATATTAACATAATAAAAACGTGCAAAGTGAAGTCTAGCATTTTGTGGTACTTTATTATTATGTGAGATCAGCTTAAGATTGTGTAGCATGACTGAAAACGTTCTTTGTTTCGAATCGGATAAGGAACTGAAAATTCGCCAGCTGCTGCAGAATCATCCGCATTTACACTGCTCTTAATTTGTGCGGTTGTTTGACAATCTGCAACCACCTACGGCTGTCAGCGTCACGCAGTCTGCCTAGACACTGCAAATGAGTGATACATTGTGTGTGCGTGTGTGTGTGTGGCGTATGAGTCGGACTGCGAGTGTGTATCTGTGTGTGTGTATGTGTATAAGAAAAAAGCGCAGCAAAGCGTTAAACCGTTAGCCAAGCATCAGCAACAGCGACGACAACGGCAACGGCAACGGCAAAAGCAACAGCTGCTGGCGACACCTTGCAAGAGTTGTTCCTGTAAAGTGCTAGACAGAGAAAAAGCGTCACAAGGCTGACGTTGCTAATGCCGCAATATGCGCGTGCATGTGTATGTGTGTGTGTGCTGTCGCTTTACATACACTCATCCTCTCACTCACACCCATACACACATGCATTGTGGTTAAGCAATTTGCGCCAAACGAAATGAAAGTACTAAGCGCATTGGCCGTCACATCTATCTGCTCCCTCTCATACACACACACACACACACTCGCTGTGGATGTGTGTGTGTCGTATCGGTGTGTGTGCAGCAGGTGCGATATGGCAAATGCTGTCATACAACTGTGCATGTCTGTGGGGTCCTTTTTTGCCGCCTCGTCTGTGGCTTGTGCTAAATTTCATAATTTTTGCCAGCGACTGCGGTTGCTGCTCCCACTCCGCCCGCGTCTCCAACTCCGCTGCTGTCCCAGGTTGTCTTCCATCCACGTGTCATTCATATCGCGCCATAAACAAAACCAACGGCCAGCATCGAGCAGCAACACCCCCCCTGAACGCTCTGCTGCGATCCTCGGGCGTTGCCAGGCACATCGTTGACAGGCGCATCGTTTGTTACTTGTTCGCCTTATTTCGATTTATTTTTATGTGCATTTCTTTCTACACTTTGCATTCCGATTTCTCCATGCCTTTTTTCTTGCTTTTCATTTTTGCATCGTTTTTTTTTGCATTTTGCTGTTGTTGTTGCTCAACCCCTCGGACTTGTTAACTGAAAATATTTTCTCATGCGTAAAATGCATGACAAGCGTTGCAGGCAGCGAGACGTTGACGCATTGCAAAAGCGAACGAGCTCGTTGGCGGACGACGCAAAAGGGCGACGAGGTGAGAGGGCACAGATTGCAGGCTTTAGACGCCGAATAGTCCCCACTTGGCGGGGCAAGTGGAGGCGGCTACGTGTCCGGTCTGTTTAGCGCACAGTGCACAGTGCACAGTGCGCACATGTATCGATTTGTATACAGACGTGAACTTGATGAAGTGTTCGAGCAAATGTTTGCAACTGTTTACGGCTAGCAATTTTTCAGCATTAGTCTGGCAGGCAGAACAATTTACTTAAACAGCACAACAAGTTGCAGCTTTAATAATAGATTAAGTGCGCTTTTTGGTTCGGCTTTGCCATATAACACAATATATGATATTTATTGCAATTCGCTCATGTGGAAGAACACAATGCGAAGTCTGACAAACCTTTTGCTGGAAAACGCACAGTAATTGATCGGAAATAAAAACAAACAACAGAAACTGAAACGTTTAATTAAATATGCAATGTGAATTAGCCTATAAAAAATACAAAAACCGAAAATCAACAGCCAATTGCCAGAGCAATATCAATTGTAAATATATACAGGAAAAGGGGGGATGGAGAAGAGCAGCAACAACAAGCAAACACAATTGAAACTTTGCCACGCTCGGAATATTTAAACGAGGCAGCACAAAAAAGTGAAAAAAAAACAAAAGAAACAAAGCAGAGGAGAGTGAAAAAAGTTGCATCGGACTGATATAAACAATTATTAAAAGCAACCCTCGACTGAGGGGCAGCTCAGGCAATATCCATAACAATGGGGCAACGGCTGCTGATTGTGGGCCCCCAAGTGCGCCGGCCTCCACCTCTGGCGCTCTCCCGATTCCCCCTTGGCCAAATAATTAAGCCTGCCATTCATTAACCAAACTTGGACGGGGCGTTACAATACAACTGGGCAAAGTTGCGGCCACTTTTGTTGCATTGTTGTGTAATGCAAAAACAAAAGTTTTTGCACACGCACACATACATGTGTGTGAGGCACAATCGACAGATAGCGCTGGGAATGAGAAGAAGCGTGAGAGCGGGAGTCTATTGATGCCATGCAAATACTTTCAGTTAACGGCAAACGTTGCATACTTTTCGGCTACCCCGCTGACCATATCGAATTAATGCGTCCCTCGCCAGCAGCTGATGGAAATTGCAAGTTGGCACTAAACTTGGCCCAGCCAGCGCCTCGAATCGCTCGTTAAATAAAGCAAAAATCACTTGCAAGCGTATTTGCATGCGAGTCGAGGCAACCATATCCAATTAAGCAAGTTTAATCTGCGTTGAGTACTCGCGAAATATGGTTTCGCTTCCCGGAAATCGACTCAAAATAAAAGCACTGCAAACCCTTTTTTATTGTGTATGCTTTTGTGAGACCCGCAAATAAGTGCAACAATTGTGAGAGGTCTTAAAGCGGCCACAGCAGAGATGCGAAAAACTTGAAAAGCCCCGACAACAAAGTGTTGAATATGCAGTGGATGGACCAAGAAGAGCAAGCACATTACTATTCTCGTTGCTGACCGGGTGGACACGCAAATGTGTGTACATTGTGCGAGGCAGTCGAGGGTTTATCAGAGGCGAAAGCTTTATGTAACGACCGGAGTAGGAGTTTGCAAGAACTTGCCACTTAGCTTAGCTCCCAAATGTGCAACAAACCACAACTTGGGCACAGTGAAGCCTCAAGTAGGTGACCGCACAGATAACTAAATGAGCGTTTACTGAGTGTTCAATCATCAAAAAAAAAGCGTCCGTGGCGGGCGGTTATTAATGCCACCTTATCAGCCAGAGTGGGTGCCCGAGAGTGCCCCATAAGTTGCATGGCTAATAAATTTCTCGGTGCTCCATGGACAACAGCAGCAGGAGTGGCATCATCAGCAGCCGACTAGCAGCTGCAGCTCGAGAGTTCAGCATGTTGCTTTCAGCTTGTTCGTCGCTGGCGCTGGCGCTGGCTGCATAAAAAGCCAAGAAATTAGCATAATTTCAGGCGTTGCGACGAGCAACAACACTTGCGGCCACAGATAAGGCGCAAAATGAACGCGACTTCTCTCCGCATGCATATGTATGCGTGCGAGTGTGCTAGTGTGTGTGTGAGTTGCGCATCTCTTGTTATGTCGGCCGCATCGTGTTCAAGCAGCGTCATGTGTGAGCCACTCGCTGCATTCGAGTTTTTTGCGCTTGGCCATGAAGTTGCTTCAGCTTGTGCTTGTGCTGGTGCTGGTGCTGCTTGCTGGCTTGCTAGTGTGCAGCATGTGGCATAGATACACACAGCGAGATACACAAACGGGCAACCAAGCGATTTGCATAAATGCTCAACAGCGACACATTGCCCGATTCGAGATCTCGGACAATGCTTCCGCTGGGAGGCGCAACTGGCGCAGCGAAGTGCTTAAAGTTGTGCGGGGTGATTAGTGTGAGTTTAAAGAGCTCCACAATCGTGTTGACATACCTATCGAATTGTTTGGGAATTTGTATAGCGTTCGTTCACTGCTCTTCTGTGTTTCAGTTTAAGTTTGGCTATCGTAGTGAAACACAGCAATCACTTATTCTCGCTTCAGAGTTTTGTAGTATCGTTTTAATTTGTTTTAAACTCAGCTTAAATTTGTCGGTACCGATTTGTTTTTTTTTTTTTTTAAATTCCACATAAGCCATAGAAGTTTATGCCTCTGCCCCCTAAAAGTAAATCTCGTTTCCGCAATGAGCCAACAATACTCCGAGTCAATGTCGAATAGCTATGGACCCCACGATAATCCACTGCTGTCCCACGCTGTGGAGACTGGCACTGTAACAGAGTATTCGCCAGTCGGCGACGGAAACCATTTGGCACAACATCAACTGCCGCTGCTGCCGCTTCTAGAGCGTGCACGGCCACGCCCACACTCGCTGGTACGCAAGGTCACGGTTGTTGGCAGCCACGTCCTGCGCTATGTCAGCCGAAACAGCAACTTGTTTATGCGACGACACCTGCGACAGAGCTTTCAACGCACGCAAGGGGCCCGCAGCAGCGAGCGGCAGCTGAGCAACGGGAATGCAACCGAGAACGGTGTGGAGGAAATCGAGTGGATCTCCAACAATAATTGGCAGATCGCTTCCAGCTCTAGAATGCTGCTGTTGCCATTAGAGCCCAGCTCTCAGCTCGGCATGATCGAGTCTAGTGACGTGGAAAGCTCATTCTGGGGATTGTTCAACTGGAAGATATACCTTGGCATGATATGCATTTTTGTGGCACAAGCAATTCTGAAACTTTCTTTCCAGGAGATGTACAATATCAGTTGAAAAGCATACTTCGTATTTTACCCATCAAGCAGTATACCGAAGCAAATCAACGTACCATAGACCTCCAAAACATCCCTTACTAAAATTCGAAAATCAAATATATTTTAACTAATGACGGCCGGTCTTCTATTTTATGGGAACTCATTGGACGCCTGCTTAAATTATCTGCTAAGATGTTACGTTTTGGGTTATTAAATTTTGTATTTATTTATTAAATTTGCACCTCCCTATTATTGTACTCGGTAACGAATTCGTTGCTCGGATTCAACTTCAGGCCCACTTAAAGTGAACTGAACTCGGTCGCACTTGAGAGACCAGCTGGGGCTCTGTTTTCTTTCATCCAATTAACTTTTTGGCAAACGCATATGTACGTATTCGTATTACTTATTCATATCGATGTATATTGTGCTTATTAAACGCTTCGACTTGCCTGCCAAAGCAGCAACAGCAGCTGCAGGGAAACCGGGACGAGTCAAGTTCAACGTTGAAACAATTCATTTGGTTGCCACTCAGCAGCACACAGACGCTCCACAGCTGCTTATTCCCCAAGCTGCGTCATCATGCGAGCTCGTGTGCGTGTGTGTGTGCGCACATGTGTGTGTTTAAAGGGGCCAATGATGATGTCAAGATGCGCACTTGCTTCATAATTCAAAGTGGCAACACTTTTGCTGCAAACTGTAAACTCGACACGACACAAGCCACGCGCGAAGAAAATGAATGATAGAAATCATATCCCCAGGCATTTTGCCCAACATTCTAATACGTGATGTGGTAGTATTGGAGCATGCAGGAAACAGACACCGACCGCAGCGATCCTAAAAATGAATTGAAATGTCAGTGGCAGTGCTGCATTTGCTGCGAGTCATTAATAATTGCACATGGCCACATGGGGCGTATGCGCAACTTGGTGAGTAATTTGCTTTGATCAATTCAAACCCTGGCATCAACAATGAATGTGAAAGTGGCACGCCTCCTGCCTCCTGCCTCCTCCTCTCTTTCCTCTGCACTCACTGCTTGCACATTTATTTCGGGTCGCACTCAAGCCACTTTGCCACTTGGCCCTAATTAAAATCGCTCGTTAGCTAATTTAAATGCCAGCAACTTTTGTAGCAACTACATACTTTCATTTTTCAGCTGTACTTTGCCACAATTAATTGCTGCATGTCGGCATAAATTAAGCACTGCCTTTGTACTTTCCACTTGCCACTTCGCACACATGCAAAAGCGTAGGTAATGCGGTCGCTTCCCCGTCCCAACTTGCTGCTTACTTGGTACCTACACTTGCCCTGGCTTTGTCAACCTCAACAAAGTAGAATGCGTATTGTATTTGTAACTTTATTGTTTTTATCAATTTGAAATATTATCCGAGACTACGATTCCCATTAAAAAACTATATTTTTTCCGTCTTACTTTAATCGGTTTATTTTAAGTATTGCTTTGAAGTTTATGAAGATGTCCGGAGGAGTATAATGTTTATGTTTACGGCCGCGATCCAATACGTCCAAGAGAGCATTAAGGAGTTGCATCATCCGACCAGTTAACACATTTAACATGGTCCACAACCACCACAGCCTCCACTGCATCCATCACAAGGTCCGCTCAAAGATCCGCAGGGCCAACCACAGCCAAGGATCATGTTGTGCAAATGTTCTAAATCAATTTAAATTGAGTTGCTGATTTGTAAAACATTTTTTATTTAATACTTTCTTACCTTTCTGGACCGGGCCGATATACATTTTGAAACTAGAATTTGGAAAAAATGGAATGCTGCTGCTATGGGCGAGAAAGTAAGACTGACGATATAAAATAACTCCAGAGCTTAGGTACAAAAAATCAATGACTGAAACTTCAATGCTGCTATGATCCGAAAATAATTACAAAATTTAAAATGAATCATCCAAGTATGATTCATTTAAGTTTTATAAATGAAAGCAATTTGTAATCAATTTCAGAAGATTCCTTTTTAACATTAAACATTTTGAAAGTATTGATTAACTCCAAAATTATTACATTTGATTAAGTTTTTAAATTAATGAATTGCTTTAATGACATATGCTGTATATTATATTATAATTGTAGTTTATTTTATTTAGTTAGTTTGCACCGCAGTTTCGCTTATATATTTCTTGTGGCATAGAGATTTTCGCATAAATCATGTTCACGGTTCAGGAAAGGTGCAAACCAATAAGAAAGTAGCTGGCAATAATCTAATAATAATTCAAAGGTAATCGATCTGCGAACGTGATTAAGCAGTCACTAAGATTGAGCAGCCTGTGGCGACATTCATATATGAGATCTAAAGCGCTGCTTCACAAATGCTGCATAACATGGGAAAAAACTTCAATGTAATTGGCCAGTACATTTTCTATACTTATGTTAGAAATTTGATATGCAGCTTCAACTCTTGCCTGGAGTTAAGAAGACTCCAGTGACGTATCTTATGCGCTACATAGACAATACTATTGTTAAATAAGATTAGAAGCTATTGCTCAATTTGGACAATTTGCTTATTAGAATTAAGATAGCAACCACGAACATCAAAAGCGTTACTTCATATATGCCAAATAAACATATATGTAAAGCACAAAGCAATAAATGGAGTAAATAGCTGGCTATAATGTGGTAACAGAAACGGAAATAAAAGGCGATCGAACTGCAATGCGAACATGGTCAAGCAGCAGTCTCTTAGATTACCCTATCAAGTATAAGTTCCAATGCTGATGCTGCATAACATGGGAAAAACTGCAATGCAAATGCTTGAAATTGTTGGCCTATTCATTTAATATGCTTATTATAGTTATGCCACATCTTTGATCCACAGCTTCAACTGCAAAAACTAAACTAAATATAACTAAATTCTGCTATTTTGGAACAAATTGGAAATTACGACCATATTTAGCTAAACAAACAAGTAATCTAATTACATCCAATATCAAACGCATACAACTTTTGGCAGAGCAAAACACATTCTTATTTTGGGGTCTTACTAAAACCAGTTTATTGCTTCGTTTTCAATAAAAAGATCGAACGATTTGTGGCTGTTATCGTTTACCGGCGCGATCCAAATGCGTCGGGTGTTCAAGGAAGCACGATCGTTGCAAGTTTCGCTGAGGTAATAAGGTGTTAACAACAGCCACCGCAACCACCGCAGCCTCCAGAGCAGGCATAGCAGGGTCCGCTCAATGATCCGCAGGGCCAACCACAGCCGAGGATCATCATGTGCAAGTGTTCTAAACGAGTAACAAATAAGAATATATAATATTTAAACATGCTTATTTTAATATTTTTAGTTTTTTTGTTTACCTTTTTGGACCGGGCCGATAAACATCTTGAATTTGGAGTTAGACAAAATTATATGTTATCTCAAAAGGTAAAATCGTAAGACTGAAGTTGAAAAATAACATCAGCCCTAAGGTGGCAAAATCAGCGACTGTTATTTCAATGATGCCTAGATCCGAAAAATTTAATTCAAACTATCTTAACATATTCAATTGAGAAGTGAAGAAGGCTTGTTCAGATTTGCTAACATCACTCACGTATGCTTAGCATTAAATGTCAAAACTGTCAAATTTTGATAGACTTTTTGCTATCGATATGCGAAGGGAAACGTAGTGATGTGTTTTAGCATGGTCTAGGGAAAGTGCTTTTCATGTGCCAAGTAATTAGCTGGAGGCTGCGAAGAAAACCAACATTTAGATTGTATGTTTATTTATTGAAATGTTGATTTGTCAATACAAGAATAGAAACCACTGACAGTTGAAAATAATAATAGCCAAGAATTAACCAACTAGTTGGGTTGTTGTTGAAAATATATACCAGCAATCCTGCACACGGGGAAATTCATTCAAATTACGATAACGATAATTCTTGGATGGGTTATGGGTATTATATCTAACTGTAGTCCATCGCAGTTTATGCTCTTTTCTATTTGTTTTAAAAAGAGGTCCGTTGCATATAATTGTACAATTTTATGTTAATAGGATTCGTCAATATCAAGAAACTGACATTTAAAAATAACTTCCAACTGATTGATAGCCTCCAAAAACTTTTCCCGAAAATATACGCCACCAATCCCACTCATAGGAAATTTATCCAAATTAATGATGGGTATATTATTTAATTGCAATCCCCAAAGATTTGCGCCTTAATTTCGTTGCAAAAGACGTTAGTTGCATCTTATTGCAGCTTTTTAGATGCTGATTATAAAACTGTTAAATGAATTCCGAAACTGATGAATACAGCTGTATATTTAATAGCGAAAAAGAATAGGACAACAACGTTCTACCAAAATAAACATAAAAGTACAATATGCATCATTTAACAGATTATCCGTAAAGCCTCCATTGGAGCATGGGAATGCAGTTGGAATTGGCGCAAATAGCGTAAGACACAGTTGTTTTAAGAACAAGCAGCTACGGAAGCAACCACCACAGCAAGACCCTCCGCAGCAGCCATCGCAGGGTCCACTCGATGATCCTTAGGGCCAACCACAACCCCGGATCATATTTGACGTGTGCTCTGCAAAACAAAAATGCTGCAAATTATTTGGCGCGCACAACTATGAAATTTACCTTGTCGCTGTGTGCCAATAAATATTTGAATTTACTGGGAAATTTTACAAAAATTTTTATGTTGTCCCTCCAGCTTCAGTTGAAAGACTGAAGTTGTTCCGACAAAATTGTGTGTATGAATCAATTTGACAAAGCCGACATGATTATGAAAATCTTGCCAACCTTGCGACGGAAATTCAACTTTGATGTTAACAAGAAATTGCATTTTTTATTGCTGCCAAATGTTTTTACACAGTCAATTAGCAGTATTAATATTTGCTCAATATTCATTGTCAGCCTCGTAGCCCGAATCCCATTTTACTGAATTGGCCTCCTGACACTGCATCGAGCTAGCCACTATGAATTCGTTGCACTTCCTTCGCTTGGTCGGTAGGTCAATACCATTAACCGATCTCTTGCGCTTTCTCTCAAACTGGGCTATGCCGTAGATCCAGTTGAAATTGCGCTGCGAGAGATTGGAGCATCTGATATCAGCTATCAACTTCTCACGGTACGACGTAGACATTTCCGGCTCCGACTGCACCTCTTCGAAGGTTTTTGGAATGTAACTGTCCTTGGGGAGATACGTGTCATCATACCAAATCAATGGATCCGACCTCATGAGCAGTTGTTCTTGGTTAGCATCATCTATAGCCATCTCCGAGAGTTGATGAACAAATTCATTGCTTTTGGAGCTCATTTTTGTGATACAAACGAAACCAAAATAACAAATTCTCTCAAAGCCTTGAGAGAGCCTTGCCATATATAGGAGATAAAGTTCACAGCTTGTTGTGATTAATTAAAATTTGTCGGGAAATGCAAGCAACTCCATTTAGATGCAATGATTATTCTCGTCGATTTCAGCATATTTGTTATCTTATTCGAGTGACTTTAAGATTAGCAAATGACGCATGCTTTAACGCTTATTGATCCTAACACTCGGAGCTGTTGGATTGCTTTTCTTAACCTTCGCTCAATGACAAAAAGCAATCAACTGTGGCTGGCTTGGGGGCAAGGGTGAATGTGGCAACAGCGAGGGGTGAGAAGTTCACACTAACAAATGAAGTGAACTGTAAGCATTGTGGCATCTTTTTGTGGGCACTCAATGCGCTGACATTGCAATTTAAATAATGCACCAAATGAATTAAGTCACCAGCTAAATGGTCCTCATGTCATTTGTAGCTCGGTAACGTGGCCAACTGCCCATATGTCCGAATTAAACTGGACTCAGTATTTAAGCCAAATGGAGTAAATCCTTTCACCACACAAAATCCAATCGGTCCAACAAAGAAATTAAATGATGCGCAGACAAAAAAACATGCTTAGATGGACACTGAGCGCTACGTCAGGGACACAAAGCTCTCTATAGTTTTACTGACTACATTTTAGACATTTTAATCAAAAAATATATCTTTGTTTTTGTCTCATTATTGAGCCATTATAAGCTAGTATGACAATATTAAATACGCTTCTTACAACATCCATAGGTGACAGAATGAGTACAAACTGCGTAGTACCTAGTGGCAGGGTATAAGAGAAGTATTAAACTCTCTTTAGCAGAAGATGCGACAAAGATTTTGTAGAAAAACCAGCAGACAAAACGCTTAAGCAACTACGCGGCGTATACGTTATATGAAAAGAGTGTGTTCTGGTGAGGGGCAGGGTGGGAAGTTCGTGAGTGAAGACGACATGCGAGTCGAATCGAATCGAATGTCTGTATGTACATATATATTTTTTGCAGTCGATGCTTGGATGTTGTTGTAGTGTGTGTTTCGTAGATGTCATTGATATATCGCCGGAGCACGAGTCGACTCGACGAGTCATTGATACAGGAAACGCACGCAGACAGCGAAGACGGCAATAAAAGTGGTAATGATGCAGACAAGGATGAGGACAGCAGCACGCCATACGAGTACAAAAAATATATCAAATCGAAACGTTGTCAAATGTGAAATGTCACTAGCTTGCTCTTAAAGCGAGACCATAGTTCACTCGCGTATGAATAGAGTGCTTTATTCTTCACATAAATCATGTTTCGAAGAGAGTGCTGTAATTGGCTTTGGCCACTAATTCTATTGTGGCCTTAAATAGAATTCTATGCGAAATGCTGAAACTTCATTTGCACCTGCCCGGATGAGCCATGAACGCAGATTACGTCTGCAAAAATATATATGCTATGTACTCGTATGCGAGTGTAGAGCGGGGGAAGCAGGTATGCGACATGTGTACCCAAATTACCGCGACAGCCACCAAGCGGCTCCTAAATAAAACATAATATGTGTATGCCATCTAATTAAATATATCCGCATGTAATTTTGCAGTTTAATTTGCGCAAAAAGTGGGTAAAACTAAAATACAAACTCGTGCACAGATGGCAGAGGGCGTGGGCACAGTGCTGGGTGGCAGTGTGTGCACGGTTGGGGCACAAACACGTTCCGGCGACCCCTGTCTGTTGACTTTTGTGGGACACTGTAATCGTGCGGCAGTCAACACACATGTGCACATTTGGAGCGCGGCTTCCGGCAAAATATTTCAGTTGAAAATTTTTAATGAGCTTGAAATTGTGCAGAGGCAAGGAATACAAAATAAAAATATCTCGCGGCTGGAAATAAAATCAAATACATGAAATCTGTCGAGCGGATTTTAATTGCAAATTATAACATGTTGGCCAATCAATAACGACGGCTGCACCTGCACAAAAGGTCAGGGACATCCAAAAAAACAAATGCGTTAAACCAAAAAAAAAAAAAAAATGAAGAATACTGTCGATGTAGATAGCAGAAGAAATATGGATTACCTCTTTATACCTAAACATAATAATTTTTTTTTTAATTATTTACCTGTAAGCACTTAATCAAGGACTGCAGCTGTTTCTTGCATGCACATCTGCGCCTCGACTTGTGGTCGATTCTGTTTTTTTTTTCTCAGTGTCAATGCAATGTAGTATGCATAAATATGGCACTTACATTCAGCCCTGTTGCCAGCACTCGATATTGCTGTGGCTGCAGCTTTGGGTGTTTGGGTGGGGTGTGAGCTGTGTATGCCTGTAAATCTCAAAAATATAACATGGCAGCAGTCAGCGGCAGCAACAGGACATGCAGCACATAAACACATGGAGCCACATAAATACTCATAGAGATAATATATATACGAACATACGTGTCGGTGTGACTGCTCCCAAATACTGACGAATCTGCTACGCTTGTCGTCTCGTGCGAGGTTATTCTTTATTTCTTTTGCAGTCAGTGTCAGCAGCAACAGCAATGACAACGCCAACAACGATGACGACGAGGACGAGGAGGAGCAGCAGCGTGAGAGCGTCTGTCTGACATTTTGTTTTAATTTTACAGATTTACTTGTTTCGCACAGTTCGGTGACGACTGAAGCACCGACTGAAGCCCCTCAGGCAGCCATCAATGCTGCATGTTTTCAAAAGTTGTTAACTGTTTATCAAGCCAACCATTCATATATTCATAAGTTATACATACACTTTCACACACATACCTACCGACGACATTTGTATACATATGTCTCTGAGGGCTCGACGCCAACGCTTCCTGTGACCCCGGTCTGCTGCCCTTCCTCTCACATTCTCCCTCTCGCCGGCGCTCGTTTCTCCGTTGCTCCATAAATACGCAATGCAAATTTTTGTTAAATAAATAACAACGTACGCGTTTTTTCGTGCGACGTTGTCTTTAAAATGCGTGGCAGTGGATATTTTATTAACCATAAATTTAAAATTACATAGTTCTACTATTTGCGAATGTATCTGCGGTCATTGACACTGGCCGGGCTTCATTATGAAGCTGTGTAAATGTGCAAGAGACCTTGCCGTAGCTTATAAAATATTTAATGTGTTGGGGAAATCAAATAAAACGCATTGTTGCAGACGCACAACTTAATAAATAACAAAAGAGTTTCCTCTCCACAAGTTACAAGACACACATTTAATTTCAGATTATTTTTAATTTTGTTTAACAAATAAAATGAGTAAACAATATTTTCATTTATATTGTGAACCTATGCTTACATAGGTTTTAGCTTAAATCATTCCGATTTTTAAAGGCTAGTTAGAAATAGTACGACCAATTTCGAGCCTTTAACTGAATGTATTGTTGTTGATGCCTGATTTCTTTTCGTGTGCATTTGGCGAGTGTTATTGATTCACTCTATCATAATGTGTAACGCTTGCTAAGTACATTTTTAACGAACAATTTCCTGTTTCCTGATTTTCACGCTTCAACTCAGCTCAAAAGTGAAAAGCACCCAGTTCCGCTCATCGTATCCGAATCCGTATCTGCATCCCCCTCGCATTGAATGCGACAGTTGAATGTGTATCGGGCTTCAGACGGAAATGAATTTGTCATATTGTTGTCGCAGTTGTCAGTTTAATTAGCAAATAATCGCTTTGTTAAACTGTTAAAATATTGTCAATTGGAACCGTGTTTAGCTAGTGCCAAGAGCAGTCTCATTTAGCTGGGTACTTGCCTTGTGACTGACGCTTGTTATGACAGCTGCAAAGAGTTGGGAATGTTCAATATGCTTTGTGTGCTGTGATTTTTGGTGGTAGCCCTATTTTGCTCAGCACCACCCCGCAGCTATGCTGTTTTTTTTTTTGCGAACATTACGTATACGCAGCGTGCGCAATGAAATCAAAATCGCCCGCTGGTTAATAAATGGTTTCATTTGTGCTTTGTTGCCACTGCAGGCTGATATCAAGTGCAGCTGTCGCTGTCGTTGTCGTTGCCGCTGTAGAGCTGCAGTGAACAGTTGCCCCCAAGTTGCATATGCGCTTAGAAAGCAGCCCAGTTGACAATACGTCGTGCTGTTTCAACGGCTTCTCGCATCCCAATGCAGCGCTCTTCATTCTGATTCAACGTTTGAACGTTTGCTTTCACTGACGTCGTTCACCACCATTTTTTCTCGCATTTTTTATTGTTGTTGTTGTTGTTATTGTTGTTTTGCTGTTATCCTTCTTGTATCAGGTTACGTTTTGGGCCTTATTGCGATGTATTGTTTCCAGTTACCGTGGGCAAATGGTGGGGCAATGTTGGTCCAATCGATTGTTGCCGTTACGTATGCGGTTTTATTTACCGCTCTCGCGCTCTATTGAAGCGGTTTATATTGTTCCGTTGGGCAGTTGCTTTGCTGGCTTTTCGAAAACCGCGTCTGCTTTTCAATATTCCACTCTCAGTTAGTGCGCAACGAGCTTTAGTGTTGAAGTAAATGTATGCAGCAGAATAAATCTTTGCCACTCTACTTAATTGAATCAGTCTGAGCGATATAAATCAACTCAAATGAATACATGGATACATGGAAAGTTGAAATTTGTCAATTAAACACACAAAAATCTTGAACCCAATAAACACACGCAACAAGCCAGAAAGCAATAGAGCAGCTTGGGGTTAAACCATCGGTAGACTCTGCATGGCCAGCATGTGCAATTTAACCTTAGACACGCAGGCCACGGGCATTTAAGAGGCCACAGAATGCAAGAGGGTGCGGGGGTGCCGCAAGTCCCAACAAAAGAAGCAAAAGCGTAGAGCAACAAAAAACCATTGCTTTGGGCAGCAAGCAAAGAGCGAAACAATTTCGTCAGCACTTAGCCATTTAAACCCTAACTGAACCGAGCGAGCACGTTTGACCCTGGACAAGAAAGCGAAACAGTGCCGGGGATCAGGATCAGCACCTGACGCACTACAAGAACTTTGAGACAAAGCGGGCACGTGTGCGAATTGAACGGGCTGCTCGGCTCAAGATTTCGCTGGGGTTGCGTGGGAAGAGACTGCAACACACCGAAAAAGAGCAACAAAAAAAATTAAAACCACAAAGGGTTTAAATTTATAACCAGCGCGATGCTGTGGACATGGACATGGATGTGGATGTGGCGGTGGTAGTGGCGGGCGGCTGTGTGGGTGGGCGTGGCTAACAAGCAGGAAAATGAAAGCCGCAGTGAAATGCATTTTAGAAGTTGCATGGCGCAAAAAGTGTTGCCTGCTTGTGTGACGGCGACGATTTGAAGTCCTGACCCCGCGCAGCGTGCAATAGAGTTTGTTTTTTTTCTACTCCCACACTGCACACGCCTCCCAACCCCCCACCCCGCACTCGTACGCTTCTTGTGTTTCGGTCAGCTGGCGCCCAGTTTGATATAGCAACTGGCAAAATGGCAGCTCACCTTAACGGGAAACTCAACTGAACTGCACTGAGCTGAACGCAGCGGCGTGGGATGCTTTTTGCCGCACTCTCTCCCACTCTCTCCCATACTTGTCACTTGTGCAACGCAACATTTCCTCTGTGTGTTTAGGTCTGTCATTGTGCCTGTGTGTGCCCCTCTTTTTTGTAGCTTTTAGTCGAATTTCAAATGTTGCTTACTCTGCTGAATAGTTGGACATTGCCATGTGCCAACATTGTTTGTGCTGCTCATGACTCCCCCCAGCCTTCACTTCGCTTCTCCTCTTTTTTTGGCGTTTGTGTGGCGATCTGAACTGTGACAGTGACACTGAATGAAGCTGCAGCGTAGTTACATGTGCCACACACTATTATTAAACCTATAAATTTGGACGAACACCTGCAACACATGTCGCATTAACTGCTAAACAAAACACCAGCTCCCACTACAAATACAGTTTCAGTTCATGCAGCAACTACAAGTGGAAGTATTTTAACGCCAACACGCAAATCTCGCATATTTCTCACTATTTATGCAGCTGGGTCGCCACCCAGTTCCCGTTTTGCATCTGTTCGCGCCGAGTACGAGCTGCCAAGCAATTTAATATCATTTGGCTTATCCGCTGACATAGACGATTTCAGTGCTCATGCTGCGTTCCGCTCCGCCCTGTTTTGTCACAATATTTTGCACATTTTACAAACACACATTAATTCGTAGTGGTTTCTGCGAGCTGAGCTGTGCAAAAAGCACGTGATTTGCTTATTCAAGTGGCGCTGCTTTCCGAGGACTGGGGGGAATCATGCATGTATGGGATGGGAATAGCACAGGTGTTGCGCCAGCTACTGATTTGTGTCGTTGACGTTGTTGTTTCAGCCAAATGCTGATGCCACAGCTCGCATAAATTGCTCTGATTTAATGGCATTGCCTGTGAGCAATTACTAGCTCAGATACCTGAGCGAGCGTTGGAATATCGTGAGAATGTGCTTGCAATGCAATGGAAAATATATCAGCTTAAGTCGAGAAATCCCTCTTAAATGTGCTTTGAATGATGAACAACCAATAAAGGTTTGCAAATCGAATAGTTTCAATACCTCAGCAAAGCGACAAATTATTATTATATAAACTATTATTTCCCATTTACACTAAGATGACTGTTAAATTGTGATGCATAAACTGCTGTTAGGAATATCGTGAGAATGTGCTTGTAAATATCTTATATTGAGAAATCCATCTTAAATGTGGTTTGAATGATGAACACCCAAGGTTTGAAAATCGATTAGTTTCAATACCTCAGCAAAGCGACAAATTATTAATATATAAACTATTATTTCCTGTTTACACTTAGATGACAGTAAAATTGTTATGAATAAGCTGCTGTTAGATAAATAAGCTAAACCTGCAGCTTTTACAGTAATGGAAATCTACGATATTGTCTTGAAAGCATATCAAACGGAAGCAAAAATAACAAAAAAGCAATCAATAAGAAATTAGATTTGCAACAGCATACAACTTATAATTAAAAGATACATTTTTTTGCATGCTGAAATTGTGATTTCATGCTATTGAATTCGTTCTGCAGAAATGCATAAAAATGTGTCAGACAAATAAATTGCACTGCACATAAAGAGCCTTGGGAATAAACGTATACGTGCGTAAATAAGAGTATTTAATATTTTCAAGACTAAACTGTCAATCTATGCGCAACTTGGCAGTTGGCAGAACTCAAACGAAAAGACTGGATAGACATATTTGCAATTCTGATGCTGCTTTTGCTTTTTTCCACAAACTTCGGCAGCAGCTCCAAATATATACGCATTTCAAGCTTAAACCCCGATAGCAGTCTCAAATTTCTGGCAACTTATTGGCGCACAAAAATGCTTTAGAGTCGCTGTGGCATGTAGGACAGTCCAATAAACAATCCTGACCAGCTCCAACACGCACAGTCCGACTGTCCGAGCACCTTGAACACCAAAACTGACACCACACTAACACACACACATGTGCGCGTAGGTATGTGTGTGAGTGTGTGTCCGTGTTATCGAGGGAAAAAGTACTTTTGCTTGCTGTCTTGTTCGCTAGCTTGGCTTTTCCTTATCGGAAACGAGCTTATTCCGTTCAATGAACTGCAAAATATTGTTTACCTCTGGGTTTCCTCAGCTGCTACCTTAGATGAGCACCGTTTAAATTGCGTCTTCGATTCGTTTGCCCTTGTGCAACTCCTTGTGCTTTCCGCTGCTTCTTTGTTGCATTTTCAAAAAATATTTATTTCTCACGTCGTCGTCAAAATGTTGTCATTAACGTGCTTTACTCATACGTCTGAATGTGTGGTAAGTGTTGAGAGTTCAGCACATTTGGAGAGTGTTTAAAATACTTTTTGCGTCTATTTTATGGTCTGCAAACTGCTGTGGACTAACTTTTAATTTCCTGCGCATTTTAATGTCATTTGCCACATGCAAAAACAAAAAGAAAATCAACGAGGGCCAAAACAACTGAAGAAATAGTAAAACTTTTCTTTTTTTTTTTTTGTTACCCCAAAACGACATTTGACATATTTTAGACAGAGGAGTTTAGCTGCCAACGCGTTTTATACCCTTCTCAATTAGGCTGACACTGCGTATGCGTAATATATGCGTGTGTATGTTGGCTCTGGAAAAGGGCGAGCGCCAAAAGAGCATGCAAATTATATATGCAAAAAAATATGATGATGACAAAAAGTTTTGCGTTTGCGTTGCTTTTGAACTTTCCTCGACCAAAAAGCGCTCCACAAATCCTTGCCTTTGTCAAACTCGGAAATAATTTGCCGGCCACACGAGGTGACCAAATCCACAAAAAAAAACCTAATCACAGGGCACTTAAATCTTTAAATAGCTGAAACTTCTTCGCTGGAGTTGAGCAAATAAATTCAAGCAACTTTTACGTACTATGTTTTGTGGTGCTGCCAGGAATTTGTAATCAAAGGTTTGTTAACAAATCTTAGGCAATATTTTTGGGTCAAGTGCAATCAAAGTTTGCTGGCAATTTGCATATTTTTTGGGGAAGAGCGGTTTTTATATGTTCCTTTGGCTTCGATAAAATGCTTTGTATTTTTATATGTTGCTTGCTGGGCTGTACGACTTTATCGGAGACGATAATTTTATTGGACATTAAAAACATTTACGTGACAGGACATCAACGCCAGTTACAAAATATTAAAAAGCCATCCGAATGCGGCATAAAACAAAGCGGAGAAAAACTCCGTCAAGGCAGTTACAGTGCATGTAACACGAGGCCCAACTTGCTGGCTGCTCGCTGATGCGTGTGTGTTTGTAATGACAATAATAACAACAACTTGGCAACTTGGCGTATCACATATCATGGCCATCAGTCATAAACTACTAAAGAAGCAGCCGGCCGGGCAGACACTCTGCCTCTGCCATATGCCTGCGATCGACTTCGACTTTGCTTTGCGGCAACATGACATAAAACGTAAATGGCATAAAAAGCTATAATGTCCCGTTTACTTGTAAGATAAACAATAACAAACAGCCGACTTGTTTGTATTACTTCTTCTTCTTCGTTTGTTCTCGGGCCACTTCCTCATCTTCCCAAAACAAAGGCTGTTGTGCTGCCAAGTAATAACTCAGCCCGGGCGTGCCACATGCAAGCCGACATCGAGCACACGCCAAGCGTTTGTCCAAATTGATGCACGCCCACACTCCGGCCGTATTGAAGTAGAGTTGTTCCAATTGCGTAGGCAATTTTGTGCACATGGAAAATGGTTTTAATTGTAAAAGTAAACTAAGGAAGTTGGCAAGTTTTATGGCATTTGTCTGTAATGGGCTCGAATTGATTTTATACACATATATGTGTGTGTGTGTTAGCGTAGAGGCATAGAAAAATTAATTTATTGTTGCCGATGGCTCGACATCATGTTTACAAATGTAAAATGATATAAAATTTAACGATTATTTGTTTTCTCCGATGATATTTAAATTGCTATTAATATATATTCTGCGATGCTTACAATTTGTTTATGGCAATTCGTGCCATTTCGACACATAAAAACAAAAACAGCAACAAAACACATTTGAGCTGCCGTTACGATGACAAATGGCAACTTAATTCAATTGAGCCAATTTCATTCCTCTTTTTGCGTTCTTGCGTTCCTCAACAAAGAGATGGCTCCACCGTCTTAAAGGCGTGCGTTCGCCGCCGACAAACTTTTCTTTGTGCACGAAAGTAGGCGAAGCATATCGACGAAATATGATACGTATCCGCACTGTCTACGGCTCTGGCGACACACATTGCGTATACGAGGCGAATCGCTGCTCAGGCGTGCAATTTATTATTACAGTTGGGCAAATATCCAAAATGCAAACTGTCAATAAAAAATGTCGAGTTTTCTATGAATGTGGCTGCCAAAAATATGGCGAATGCCGAAGGTTAATTTAAATAATAAGCATATCGGCATTAAGAGCAAACATCAGCGTCATGTGTTTTTGTGCTGTTGTGTGTTCCCCCCGCAGCGCAAATGGGTCAAATATAATGTGCAGTTGTTGCAGCTATGATGTGTTGGGGAAATGAAAATGAACCATAAATTCATGAATGCCGCCATGTGCTTGCCCCCGGTGCGAGCTCTGCGGTTGTTTATTTATGCGGCCCCAGCAAATGCATTATTGAAATAAAATAGATTTGTATCGCAGGTGTGACACTCATTGCGCTCTTCGCTGTCCATCCAATCCTATGCCACTTGCCACTCGCCTTCCCCTTCCGCTTCCGTGCTGCCCATTGACCGCACTTACAAGCTACACTGCCCACAAACCAGCGCACAATAACTTATCACAACCTTCCTGACCACAGCGCCCTCTCGAACACACACACACACACTTACACAAGTACCCGCACACTCACGCCTCGGCATCACGCATTGCTGTTGTTGTAATGTCCCTGGGCAGCAACAGGCCTGCATCATTTTGCGTGTGGTTATTGACAAATGTATTTCCAATTGTTTCTCCACTACTCTCTCTCTCTTTCCCCTCTCTATCGCTCTCACTCTCTTGTTGTCTCTCGTCCTTCCGCTCCACCTGACTGCTACGTGACGCTTATTACAATTTTCCTCACCTGTGTGTTTGCTTACATGTTTTATTGAGCTGCAATAATTTCCGTTCCTCTCTTGTTGCCATGAGAGGATTATATGAAAATTTAAGTATGTTATATATAAAAATGCTGAATAATGCTCTTAAAATGTCAGCGAGTCAATTGAATGCTTTAATAAGTTTATTTCGCTATCGTGATACTTAAATTGTCGTAATACACATGAAATGTGTACCAATTTCGCAACCACTTTAGTTTCACAAAAATTGGTGTTTTACTTTGTTTTGTTGCCCTTTAAAATTCGCTCAGTTAGTTGGCCAACTTTCTGATTGAATATGTAAATTCTGAACAAATATTTTTTCAATTTTTGACGCCATAAAAATAATCAAATACCGACTATAAATGCTGAGTTATAGTTCAACGGCTTTATATATCAAATGCACACGGCACAGTCGCCGTTATTTTGGCACACGTTTGGACACACTGCGCGTATACGTAATGCCAGCATTTTTATCCATGTGCGCCTCGTGGCCAATCTGAAAATCGAGCCTCGTCTCGCCATTGTGCATTTCTATTTGCCAGCATTTTGTCGTGGTTGTTTTATTTGTCATTGTTTAGTGGCTTTTTTTCGAGCAAACACTCCTCTGAATGCCGTGCAACGCGACGTTGCAATTGAAATTGCAAATGCTTTTCACAGAAATCAAATGCGCTAAAATAAATAAAAGAGTGAGTAAAACTAAAATTTGCTCGCCGATAACCAGTAGAATTGCAATTAAAAAAATGAACCATTCAAATGCATTTTTATTGAATTTTTCAACATTTTTGCATTCGAAATTCACGTTTTATTTATGGAATGTACAGAATTCAATGTAACAATGACTGAAGTAATAAGTGTGAACTATACGCAAATGATACACTAAATAATACCCTGTTCAATGTCCACATTGGATACCGCAAACACTCTAGTTAATTTTGTGAGTACAGAGTATGCGAAAGGAGAAGGGTAAGTTCTGCTTTTGGCTTCACAAAGACGCTGTGTCATCTTAGCAATACTTTTAAGTGTTTTACAATGCGAGCTAAGCTTTGAAAGTACAACAACAACAACTACAGTATTAGGCTTGCGGGAGAGAAAGAGAGAGAGTAAAGCGGAAGAAAAACAAAAAGTATGAATTGTGACAGCCTCAATTTCGGGCGTGTATAACGTTAGTGTCTAAAGCATTTTTTCAGTGAGCAACTGCAGCAGTATTTTGTGGTTGTGACACACACAAAAAAAAAGGGGGATTTTCGACGGCACAAAAAATGATGCTTAGCAATTAAACTGTATGAACAGACACGCAACACACAAACAACATTTACTCGTTGCTGTTGCCTTGTTTGGCACGTCAATCAGGAGTAAAAAATTGACATAGGTCTCAGCCTAAATTAAACGTCAGTCATGTGCTTTTGATCGATTAAAGAGACGCATCAGTTGAATTTGGAAAATGTCTGCGAAACGCCTTCTACTGCCCACATTTAGATTGGAACGTCTGCCCCGGATGCAGAGCAAACAATGGCCAAGAGCAGCACACAAATTTGCATAGCAATTCGTTTCAATTTGAATAACACTTTCTAGGAGCACAACCACATAATGCTGGCTATTATTAGCGTTGCCAACTGGCCAACTGGTCGAGTGTATAAATGCGTAAGCAACAATTTGGGGTTAAATAACAAGCGGCAAACAGGAGCCACTTGCAAGGCGACGGCGTTCGTGGCCAAGATTTAAGATGCTGCTGCATGGAGTGCAATAAATCAAATCACACACATTTTTTCTCCTTTGCTCTACCTCTTATATATCTCTTCTCTTTCAGGCTTGCTTGCACTCTGCTGCTGTGGCCGATGCATAGATAGAGGCAGGCGGCTCCTTGGATTTCAGCTGGGATGCGGGCAAGTGTCTTGTGGCAACAATAACTTAATTGCAAAGTCATGTTTGCTTTGTGGTCATGTCTTGGATGTTAGAAGCTACCTGTTTCAGTTCCTACAACTACCACTCCTACTCCTACACCTACTCCTACTCCTATTCCTACTCCTACTCCTTCTGCTGCTGCTGATACTGTTACTGTTGCTGTTGCCTTGGCTGTGGTTAATCTAAGCCAAACATTCAAGCACACACAGCCAAACACAGCTGTACATGACTGCAAAGACCACAAGGCGCATTCAAGTTGGTGTCATGGTCCACGTAAGTGGGAGTCACCAGAGCTTCTCACAAGTCCGGCCACTAACTGCGATTCCCAGTATTTGGTAGAAGCTTCTCTGTTCTCTGTTAATGTGTTTGCCGACAATATACTAATACAATATTACAACTCGATTCTCTACTCACAAACTATATTTAAAGTAATAACTTTTTCACTTTGGACTCTATTATCAAATGTAAGTAAAGTTGCCAAATCTGTTTTTTTTAAATATATGTTTAAATAACAAACTAAACTCTAATTCAATATAATTATTGACTAAAATTGAGAATTAATAAATCTTTAAAGTTAATAAATGAATACATTGATTGAATATTATATTAAGTTAATAAATATATTCAGTGATTAAATATTATATTACATTATATTAAGTCAATAAATATTTTCCTTGATCAAACATTATAATACATCTCACTCCTGCTCTATGTAAAGCAATTCTTTTGCATAAGACTTAATTCTCAAATGTAAGTAGAGCTAATAAAGCTGTTTGAAATTTAATATGTTTGTAATATAATGTTGTTATTAACTAAAATAAAAATAAAAAATAGCAAATTGTAAAATCTATAAATTATATAAAGAAATTCTCTTAAAGGCCAGCGTTATATTACAACTCTATTTAAAGTAAGAACTTATTGGCATGCGAATAATTCTCAAATGTAAGTAAAGCTGATAATGCTGTTATTTTCAATATATTATCTAAAAGCAACCAATTTAATATTGTTATAATCATTAAATAGTGTATTTAAAATTCTATAAAATTAATAAATACATTAATTTAAATGCTAGCTGCTATACTGCAAATAGTCAATTAATGTGCTTAGTAACTAAGTAAAGACATTCTGCTAAATGCTGCAAGCAAACTTAAATATTTAAAGCTCAATAAAACAGAATACAAGTTATTTATATAAAAGTCTGTGCATATTGTTGAGGTATGGTGTCTAAGCGCCAAAAATAAAACAAACAAAAAAGAAGTCGAAACTGCTATTAGCAGCATATTTGAAGGGAATGCACAAAAAAGAAGCGAAAAATCTTAAAATATGTAATAAATATTTGGCCACCATTTCGATGTTGTTGTTGTTGTTGTTGTAGTTGTAGTTGTGTTGTTGCTGCACATGGTCGCTGTCCGGGACATAAACTTTAAAATTGAGCGAGGCAGAGCAAATGCGAAGCAGCAGCAACTTTTAGTTTTATTGTCATTTCAATGTATTTCCGCACTTTTAACCGCAGTCGCACATGCCTTGTGACCCAGCTCAAAAAACAAAAAAAAAAAATATGAGGAAACCTATGGGGAGAGTAAAAAGTATTTCAAGCAGCTTCGAAGCCATAAAAAACTGCATTTGGCAGTTGTCGCCAAAAGGCAAACTACATCATCAGAGCGCTCTGTTATATAGTCGTAGACGTAATATCCAATTTTATAGTACTCTATTCATGCACTCGCGTAGCTTATTAAGGTGTGACGAGCGCATGAACTTTTACTTAATTTAAGATCAAGCAAGTCAACGTCCATCTAATAATAGTTACATATTTTGAAAGTATTTCAGAGCGCTTTATTGCAAGTGTAGAGCATGCAGCTGTCGGCTTGCCGCTGACGTTTGTTTTTCTTTGGTTTTATTCTAACATTTGGCGCAATATCGCAGAGATTTGCGTGCCAACGACATATTTAAAATGTTGAAAATTATTTATAATTAAAAGTTGGAGGCCAGAAAGTTTTTCGGCTATACCGCAGCCGAAGCCGATGCCAGCTTATGGTCCAACGTGCCCCGTTCCTATCATAACACATACATATACATATATATATATATATACACAGTTATTCACACTCATTCCTGGAGCCGCACAAAGGCATTGCTGTAGCGCATAAAATTTTTTAATAAAAGTGCTGAAGCAGGCCGGACTGCTCTGGGGCAGTCCGAGGGAGCTGTAACCATAGCCGGAATGATTGTTATTTACGCAATGGCAATAATAATCCGTATATTTGCACGCCCAACACACACACACACACATGCAGAGAGAACATAGAATGCACACATATAGGGAGAGACGACTAATACCTAAATGTGAGTCAGTCTGTGCACACACTCGTAACCAGCAGAAAATTCAATTTTCCTTTTTCTTTATTCAAAATTCCAATAACTCACAATCAGAGCGAGTTTTTCGCCTTGCTTGACTTCATTTCACTTGGCTGCGGCTTTGTTTTCCTCGCTCTCATTGCAATTTATATACATATATTTCTTCTCTTTTTTCGGATGTTTTTCCATTTTCTTTTCTTTCTTTCCCAGCAATTTCCCCAAATAAGCATATTACATACATTCGTGTATTACATGTTGTGTGTTAGTCAATATTTTGATGCACTTTATGGCTGTGAATATTTGGCTGCTAAACAACACTAACATAAATCAATGCCAAATCACGGCCTTAACCACGAGATGAAATCTAAATAAAATAGAAAAATTGCAAATCCATTGTTGCATCATTTTGTTTATTTTGATTTGTTTGCTGTAATTCGATTCACAAAATAAATGTAAAACATTAAAAATATATTCAAAAGCAGCCAGCCTATCACTTGGCTTGCATTATTTGCTGTAATTTGATTTTACAAGCAATCCACATGTATTTTTATTGCTCAAAATTGATTTTTAAGTAAATGATTCATTCGATTTGATTTACATGTTAAATCTGTAGTCCGGAATTTATGCTGTTTTCAATTTATTGACTTTGTGCTTGCTTTGAGTTCAATTGTCTGCTGAGTAGTTGAAATGCGACAATTACTTAAGCATAGCATTTAACGAGTACCGAAGTCAACAAACAGTCGTTAACTCCATTGTGCAATTACTTCAGCAGCAGCCATTCATTCATCAAGGTCGAGAAAACTTGTTAGTTTGCCTGCAGTTCAGGGGTTGGCAATGCGTCGTTTAGTCCAACTAGCAGCCATTTTCAAACTGTCCAATAAAAGTCAATAAGCTAACTGTAAGATATGCGCATTTTTCAATTACGTATTTGCATTGCGACGCCAAACAATGCCGCACATCCCATTACGTATACGTACTGTAGTCTGTGTCTCTTCACGTATTCCAGCTTGTGTGTGTTTGTGTGCATATAACAAAACACAAATTCAAACGGCATTTTATGCAACATGCGCGCACATGCACTGCTGACACGGCGCTGGGGTTTGGGGCGCAAGGAGACGTTGGGAGGACCATCGAAGCGTGTAAGCCATGTATTTCATTATGTACGACAAACTGCATGACACGGGCGGCTAATAACGGCCACGTTGTACCCAGACAGCCGCTCGCATTCCCCCCTCGTTGTTGTTGCCAAAGCAACTGCAGTGACCCCGTCCCAATTCTTATTCCGATTCCAATTCGAAACTCAAAACCATTTCTAAACCCTTTCACATTCACATTTCCAGTGGCTGTTCCAATGCCATTACCAAGACCAATGCCGTTGGTTGAGAAAGTAAAAGCTGGGTTGATACGGATCAATAAGCTTGCCTGCTTACAGCAAAATCAAATTAGTATTAGCCGAAAACAAAATTAAGAAATAACAGGCAAGCGGAGAGTCGCCAGCACTTCCTGCTAGTGCTTGCCACTCCATCGTTCTCCTGGGACCCTGCTCATTCTCATCCACTTAGCGAACGCTTCCATGCACATGACTGACCAGCAGCAGCACAACTTTAAATATGGCCAGCGACGACGCCGACTGCAGCGCCAACTTTGCACACAGTGCTAGTGCTGGCTATTGGTAAGTCAACGTACTTGACTGCGACCAGACTTTGAATGGCGTAATAGCTGGCTCTGAGAGTGTTTTTCTTTTTGCGTTTTACTTTTTTTTTTTTCGAGCGCACTTAGTCAAGCGTGGGCCTTTAGTTTAAATCAAGTATTTGTTAAGTGCGGCGATTCGATTTTATAGTTCGCAATGAACTTTATAGACTGCTCGATTCACGGCGCGGACGCGGACTCGGAGTCGGGGTCACTTAATCAGAAACTCGATTACGAAATTCCATTTCATGCCGCTTGATGCAATAAACTTCATGCCCTTTGTATCCGCTTGGCATATCCGATGTGTATGCAGGAACTGGAAATTCCATTGCCATTAATTTTATTTATTAATTCGCGATTTATTTGAAAAATATTATGCGACCAGCGCATAAAAAGCAAATTAATAAAATAAACCAGAACCTGGAAACTGCATTAATCATACGCGAAACAAGCGAGATAAGCGGAACAGGAAGAGCTCATGTCAAGTGTTTAAATGTTTTATTTATATATATAGTTTTTTTGCATTTAAGGGCTGCTGTTACTGAAATTATTTATTAAAAAATAAATTTCGCCATCATATAGATTTTTTTACCTTAGGCTATCAACTTGTCCAATTGCATAAATAACAATGCAACTGATTTTTGCAGTGCTATACAATTAGATTACTGTATCCAAATAAGAGAAATTTGCGAGGCAAAGTTGAACAGTAATTCGCGTTAATGACGCCAAACTCGGGCACGTGAGTTCATGAAATATTTAAAAAGCGGTAAGCTTGTGTGAAAATGGGCCAACTTTACGCATAATCAATCAGCGCCTGATAACAAAGTCCAAACATTCGAGCAAATTAGGCAAGTTGTTGGCCGTCTGCCACTGGCAAGTCGTTGTGGGGGCAGCATAATAAACTCAAACGGCAGCTCCAGCCAAGTGAAATTGTCAACAACTTATCAGCAGTACAAATGAGCTGCCCGAGCTCCGAAGTGCCGACTGCTGGTCAGATGATAGGGGAACTACCAACGAACGAGCGAGCCAGCTAGCGACGCACATTGCCGTACAGCTTCCGTTTCCGCTGTGAGCAATGGCGTCGCTGCTGGTGGCCATTGCTACTGCTTCTGCTGCTACTGCTGCTGCTGCTGCTGCCTAATCGGGCATCGTTAGTCGCTGCGGGGGCGTTAAGCGAGGTCATGCTGTATTACTTGCCCATTGTAATGGTGTAGTTGTTGTTTTAAATGCGTTATTGTTGCGCAGGCAACAAACAAGCGCATTAATAACAAACGGCATTGAAAGGCCATGTCATCAAATGAGCCAGCACCAAGTGCTGGCTGTCTCTCAGTCGTGTCTGTCTGTCTGTCTGTCGGCCTGATGCTGATTATGGTTGTTTATTTGTGCACGAGCATAATGACAATGCCGTTGTATCATCATTAAATGGCCAAAAGTCACGCATTTACGGTTGATGGACGAAAAATGACGACTGACAAAGACGACCTGCACAAGTCATTGGTTCTGGTTGCGATTTTAATGGCAACTGCGCCAGCGATTACTGCGACCAGGATGATTACAGCTGTCCCACTGCCAACCCACCACAACACCAACAGCAACGAGCCCCTCGCCCATCGCTGCTCAAACTGAAACAGTAGCTGTCGAGTGTTGAATGTTTAGCTGTCATTACGTGTCAGTAAACCATGATCAGGCCTCCGCTATCGCTTGTACCTTTTGTACTCAGTTGATTTTGCCGGGGGCACATCATCCTTGTCGTTGTGTCGTGCAACTCGAGCGGCTGCTGATGACAACTGTGTTGTTATCATTCGCTGGCGCTGTCGTTGGCGTTGGCGTTGGCGCTGGCGCTGGCGTTGACTTTGGCTTAACCGTGGCGAATTGAATTCAGTGTGCTTGCTCTGCGTACAGCGCTCAGCTTACGCTTGTGCTTAGTGCCCCTGACTTGCTGGCCAGGCGGGGGCAGCGCCTGTTTTGGCCGAGGGGCCAATGCTAACAATCCACACATCCGGTTCCGTAGCCCATTCAAATCCACTGACGAGCACAACAACAGTGGAGTGTGGGCTTACAATTAGGCTTGCCTGTTGACCAATTGCTGCACTTAAATGGAACATTTCGGTCCAGCGAGGGCTGGTCGCAGCCTTTCAAACAACAATTTCGCAGTTACATATGCAAATGCGCCAGACTATTGACATACATTATGTTGGCCGCATTCATGTAATTAGTCGATGTCTCTTTAAAGTGGTAGCCACAATATTTGTTGCTTTAAGACCGCTCAGACAAAAAAGAATGGAAACTAGTTAGCTTGGCAATTAATGCTGTGTTTATGCCTGAAGGAGTGCCGTTGCCAACTTTTTTTTGAGGGAAATTGCTTATTGTTACACTCCTCGTTGGCTGTCGCTTCTCCCATTGACAGTCAACTATGGAAATGATAAAGCCCAAACAAGCGTCTCTGCGCTGACAGGCACTAGCAACAACGGGAACAAGCAGGCAGCAGGCAGCCAAAAAGACAATCGCCTGCCGCCTGCTACAACAACCAAAACAGTCGGAAAGAGCAGTGCCAACAACAATGGCTAACAACCAACAACGGCAACAACATCAACGGCAACAACAACAACGGCAATGTTGGTTAGCTTCCGCTTTACTAACTTTTCGCATTGCGCTTTCAGCTGGCGTCGTCGTTGTTGTTGTTGTTGCCAAATGTTGCCGCCGTTGTTGTAATCCTATTAAAATGCTAGCATGCCACTGCCGCTGCTGTAGCGGGCTTTGTTTGTTGTTGTTGTTGTTGTTTCATTTCAATTCGCCGAAACAAAGACTTAAAGTGCTCATTCACCTGATTTTCTAGGTTTTTGCGGCCGCTCGCTGGCGCTCAAATGTAGGCAACACTTTTTTTGCATTTCGCCAGCGCGCGCCAGCTTCAGCTCGCATGTTTATTTTCAGCCAACAACGCCGGCAATAAGCAACAACAACAGCCAGTTGGCAAGCGACAGACGAGTGTGCTCAACTATGCGATACCCGTTTAACCATTTTAACACATGTGTAAGCAACATCGATCAATCGAACGTGGTTGATCGATCGCCTGACTGTTGCACTACAAAATTGTTATCCGAATAACGTATGTTTCTTTTTGTTGAGCAAATCTTTTGGTATAGGATAATAATTTGAGGAGCAATAAGTGGCTTGTATTAATTGTAAAAGAAACTTGATATATGATCAGCCTAGTCTAGCCTAGTGATTACAGTCTCTGGAGTGTTCATATACTTGGCTATATGAATAAACTGCATTTATACATCTCCAGTTGTCATTTATTTGTTCTACCCTACTAAGAGATGGCTAGCGGGTATGATAACATCGACAATAACAACAACAGCAGGCAAAGCATAGCGAGCGGTTGGCTTTTGTTCGTCTGGCGTCGGTCAGAGTGGTAAAATTGTGGGGGAGGGAAGCGCCGACTGAAAGGTGCTGAATGCTGGCAATTGTTCAGCTTAAATAGGCCTCATTTGGGCCAGCTATTCGTGATGCTCGTAGGTGTGTGTGTGGGAGTATATGACATACTTTTGAAGCGACTGGAGTGCCTAATACTTGGCGCAGCCGTTGAGTGGTGCTTCAATTGGATTTGCAAATTATGCACTGATTGAAGTGCTTATTACAAGGAACGAGACCATGTGCAATGCAAGTTAATAACTCACTTTTAGTGCTGTTATTAAAGCAGCGTCTCAACTTAAAAATATTTATATTACCTTTCGGCCAACTACAGCACAAAGCAGTCTTGCGAGCACATAAAACTTCACCAGAATTTTATGTGTAGCGCAATAAATTTCAGGCACACCACAAACACACACACACACACACAAACACAGACACACACTGTGTTAGTACGCAACATTTGCTATTTATTACGATTTGCAGCAGAGCAACAGCTTCAATATGGCGCACTGATCGACCGATAGCATAGTCGCTTCTCTCAGCTGTATTCTGCAGTATTCCCCCACCCTCCCATGCACACAATCCCACTCGTAGATTTATGGCAAGTTTTGGTTGTTGTTATTTTTTTGCGCGCAGCTTAGAAAACTTTTAAGCTGTTTTGATTGCGTCCTTGAGGCATTTGCTTTGTTTTCCACTTCTGCATGACTTTCCCTCCCATTCCCATTCTCATTCCCACACCCATTTGCTGCGAACAAGGGCAAGTCCTTGACCCTGCTCGGCGTTGTGCTCTGTGTTTGCCATTGAACTGCACCCGCAGACAAATTGCCGTAAAAGTCACAATAATCGTCATCGTCATCGTCATTTCAGTCCATTGGGCAGGCAACTTTGAGTAACCAGAGAAAGTGCGTTGCGGCCGCATCAAAAAGATGCCATTGCCATTGCCTTGGCTTAATATAGCAATAGTCGAGCACATTTTCGGCCCTTCATTGGGGCCGCTGTCACGTCGCGCGCCGTTGTATTGCCGGGGCCGGGCATCTATTTGGGCAGCGTCTGTAAGAAATCACGTCTCAGCTGACACAGGACATGTTTATGGCCATTGAACTGTGAACTGTGCGGGCGCAACTCTTTAAACCATAAATAACCGCAGAGCCTCTCATTATGCAGTCGGCAATTTCGCCCCAAAATCTATGAAAATGTACTCCAGCTGCTGTTCTACAGTTATCTATTGCCCAGTTCCACGCACGTTTCGTCTATTTACGGCTATTGAACAGACACTAAGTAACAAAATATTACAGCGAATTCCGAGGAAACCCACACAATGTCTCGAAATATTTCAATAAATGAACTATAGATGTGAATATAACGATAATAAATAAACAAATCTAGTGAATTTCTTAAAATAGACAACTTTTCTTAGTTGCGACTGAGTTTTGATTTGAATGTTTTGATAGTAAGTCCATGCAACGTGTAAATTCAAGAAATATAAGAGTTCAATTGGCTGCAATTTTATCTAAATTTGGATATATAACATAGATAGTTTAAAAATACATCGCGTAAATTCAAGAAATGGAAGAGTTGAAATGGCTGCAACTTTATATAGATTTCAATATATTGATAGTAAATCAATACATCGTGTATATTCAAGGAATATAAGATTTCAATTGGCTGCAACGAAGTCTAGACTTGAACATATTGTATAGTATATGTAAAGATGTATAGATACATCGTATAAATCCAAGGAATGGAAAAGTTCAATTGGCTGCAACTAACTCTAGATTTGAATGTATTGATAATAAATCAATAAATACATCGTGTATGTTCAAGAAATAGAAGAGTTTAATAGTATATGTATCTATACATCGTGTAAATCCATAAGTCTCTAGAATTGAATATATTGACAGTAAATCAATACATCGTGTATGTTCAAGGAATAACAGAGTTTGCTGTACGATCAATTGGCTGCATTTTGTTGGCTGGTGTAATTGAAATGGCCGCCACTTGTACCGCGAGTTCAATTGAAAGAGTAAACAAATCAGAATGTTCCGACAGCATGACATTAACACACGCACACAGATAGAGCCAAATGGCTACGGCACTATCATTTGGCGTGGCAAGCTGCCCCGAAAGGCTGCCAATGCGAGGCCAAAACTCGGACTCAAAGCATTTCTAATTTGTCCAACACTGAGCTCTGACGCTGATGTATGGCAATAGACATTCGTGAGTGGCAGCGGAAGTGCCTAAAATGCGACAACAAGCTTTTCGAGGCGGGCCCCGCAAATAGATTCGAAATGCGAACGCGCCAACGACAGACCGACAATTGCGAATTGTCCCCTCCTGTCCGGCCGAAATGTTTTAGCGGAGGCGGCGGCGACGACGACGACGATGACGACGGCGACAGCGGCAGCGACGACGGCATTCACTCCAATGGAAATGGTAACTGTCGTCGAGTCTTGACATTTCGGTTTGTTATGGCACTGCGTGTGCTCCTATCTCTGGCGGTATCTGTATCTGAATTTTTATATGTATCTGTTTGGCCAGCAGCTGTAGATTTGTCAGCAGCAATTACTGTTGATCTCGAGTGTTTTTTTTTTTGGCCGTCTTTTGCTTTGTGGCTGTAGTTGTTGTTGTTATAGCTGTTGGCACGTATTCCCACGTTCAACTCATCGCATTCAATTTGCTTGATTTTATTTCCGTTTTTCGTCGCTCGCTCAAGTTCTCGGCGTCGTCGTGCTTGTTGTCGTCCTTTGCCCAACGGCACCTGCAGCTTGTCTACCAGCATTTTCCTCATTTTCTGCTGTTTTCCTTTTGTAGTTTTCTATATTTTCTTCTTTTTTTCCGTTGGCTCGTCGACATGATTCTGATTTCGATTTTGATTTTGATTTCTCGCGATACCAGCGCCGCGCCGTTTGCAAGTGCAACCTGCAACTTGAGTGTGCAATTTGATTTGATTTTCAGCAGTCACGGCAAACTGCTGTGCCAAGTGCTTGTGGCATGTCCTCTTGATGGGCAGTTGCGGTCTCGTTTGCCATTAAAATTGACGTTGCCAAATTTACCCACTGCTTCAGCGCAACGATACCTCGACACACACTCGATACCTCCACACACACACAAACACACAACAACAGCAACAACAGCAACAGCTACACAAAATTGCCATTTTGTTTAATATTCGACAGTGTATTTTGAGTGTTGTTTTATTCTCGCTTCTTCGTTTTATCGTCGCTTTTTGCAGCCTGAGAGGGCAACTATCTGTGCCAGGATATGTCGTTGCTGCTGCCGCTACAGCTGTTGTTGGTGTTTGGCCAGCTACAGGATATGAAGTGCTGCTCGATTGCCGCTGAGTTACACCCACACCAACATCCACACCCACACACACACACACACCAAGTGTAAGTGTGCCACGTGTCCAACGCTGGCTTATTTGGGCTGCCGTCCCCATGTCCTAGTCAATATTTATGCTATCTCATGATACTATTTATTGCAATTGTCAGAGCTAGCAGTGGCAGAAAATCGGTAATGCAATTTGCCATGTGCATGCTATCGTATTAAAATTGCACACATATGAGTACTCAAGTGGTTTTTATTATAACATCACTTTGGATTGCAGCTAATACGCATTTATGGCGAGTATCCTTGCCCACAGCCCCCACACGTTTACTCATTTCCCCAATTGTCTTAGGGGGTTGTCTTAATAGGGGTCGTTATGGCATAATCGAATATGCGTTTTTATTTTAAATACCTTTCTTTCGAAAATAATCGTATCGTAAGCATGAAAATATTGAGAGATATTTAAGGAATGCAGTAAATATGCCAGATTCAGTTCCACAAACTCTAAATGTCTCCTCTCATTGAAATCGAAATCGATTTCAAGAGAGACTCATCTTGATTGGACATATTCATGTGGCAAAATATACTCTCTGTCTGCTCTCGGCTTATAATTCTAAGAAATAAAAGCAATCTCGTTGCGGAATTGTGGCCAAACGTTCAAGGAATAAATGGAAAAGAATTTCGAATTTTCATACGCCAATAAAATTTCCAAATGTTTCTGTTGTATATACTATAAAAGCATGTCAAATGATATCAGTGAAATTAAAAGCATACCAAGTGAATTCTATTGACTTTTTATATTTTATTGAAATATACGTTAACGTACAACTAAACGCTGAATTTCATAACCCAATAAGCACATTGAATCTTGGTTTGGAATTGTGGCCAGAAATTCACGGAATGAATGTAAACAAGTTTTAATAAACATAACCAAATGATGTAACTAAATAGACAGTATTTAGGTTTATAATATGTACTATTCAAGTGAGTAATGTATTTAACTTAAAATGAAGTCAGTTTAATTGTAATCCATACCGTTAAATTGTGTTTTTTTTTTATTTTACTTAATAATATCACTCAATATTATTACCAAGAAGCACACTGTATCTTGATTCACAATTGTTTCTAAAAATTCATGGAAGAATTAACAAGTGCTATTTTTAATTCATATCAAGAGATGCCAGTTTAGTTGCTAGTATATCAAGAGATATCAGTTTAGTTGCAAGCAGTGTGAATAAATGGTACTGACTTTTTATATTTTATTCATAGATGTATGTACACTTTCACGTTATTTAACAGCCAACAGCCAGACTTGAATTTTATCAGCCAATAAGCACACTGAATCTTGATTCACAATTGTGACAAAAAATTCAAGGAGTAAATGGCTTACTATTTTGAATAAACACAACCAAATGATATTATATATAGTATTTATTTAGTTTTACTATTCAAGCTTAGTTTAGCTCAGTTTAGTTACAAGCCAACTGGTACTGACTTTTTATATTTTATTCAAATTCACTTTCACGTTATTTAACAGACAACGAGACTTGAATATTATCAGTCAATAAGCACACTGAATCTTGATTCACAATTGTGGCTAAAAAGTTCAAGGTATATATAGTTGATCATTTTGAATAAACATAACCGAATGATATTACTTAATAGGTAGTATTTAATTCTACTATTCAAGCATGTCAAGTGATATTAGTTTGGTTGCCAGCAGCAGTACGAATAAATACTTTTATATTTTATTCAAATACACTTTCACGTTATTTAACAGCCAACGAGACACGAATATTATCAGCCAATAAGCACAGTGGATTTCTTTACGCTGACTTCTTGACCTTTGCAATGTTTCGCATTTGTGCCGACTTACTCTCAATAGATATTCAGATGTGTTTAATACACTCAGCTGATACCACTCCAATTGACCCCATTGGCGGCACGGCAAGTGGTGTCTCTTATATGTGAGTGAGGGCGGGAAGTAGTCACGGTTATCCTTTAGCACACTTGCCATGCGTAGGGCAGCCAAGGACTTTCTCAGTACGTCCTGAGTGGGACGCACGACGTACGCCGCTTTACGCCTGATTTGGCAAGGACACACGGAATGACCTACGCCACGAGTCGCGTTAGGTCGGCGGGAATAAACAGACAAGCTGACAACAATGTCTGGGGACAATTTTGGGGCGCCTCTGTGTGTTGCGTTGTTTTCGATGTTGCTTTCTGTTTCAGCTGTAGCTGTCGTCCTGCCAGAGTCTGGCCGCTCCCGCACTTGCTCGACTTGGTTTTATTTGTTATTCATTGCGGGGTATTTGGTACGGAAATGTGGACTAGGCAACTCTGGCAACTGGCAACCTAAATATGGCAGTGGGATTCCATTGTCAGCAGCCGAAATCCTCAACTATTTCATTTCATTTAATTTGATTTATTTGCTGGTCTCTCTCGCCTGACTCTTGTGTTTTTTACGCAATTTTTTTCCCATGGAATGTGCGCCAGGGAACGCCCCTCGGTTAACGCCTCCACTCGGAGCGACGCAGGAGCGGACTGCTTGCTCATTTATAATGAAAACACACAAATCCAAAGCCACACACAGTCACAGTGATGCAGTCAGGCGGGCTGTATCCTTGAAGTGTGCGAGCGCCACGTCCTTGAGCCATAAAATCTTCACAGCGTGCTTGGCTCACACTGTAGGCCGGGTTAGTTCTATTTGGCATTGACTTGCCCAACGACGAAAAGAGAACGAGAACCAGATAGAGTGAGAGAGAGAGAGAGAGGGGGAGACAGCTGAGCGCAGCTCTGTTGCAGGCATTTCTGTTGGCAGGCAAAAAATTTGAAGCCAAAAGATTAAAACCATAAATTCTGTTGCGCTTAGCGGCAGCAACAAGGGCAAGACCTGGCCAAGGGGTGCAGTGCCAACGCTCTCAGAGCATTTCTTTGGCTCAAGCAAAATACCAAATACAGAGGAGTGGAAATTGGAGAGCAAAATTAAATTATGAAATAAGGCTTCATCTGAGATCAGACCAGAATGCGATAAGAATTTGGTGAGCAACCAATCATTGCGATAGTGTGATAGGGCAACAACTTATTTTAGGCTTTGAAGTGCGCAGAGTAACAAAGCCTTTAAAACTACGAATACCTAATTTAAACAAACCGATTGTTATTAAAATGATGTGGTGTAATTTTTGAAGAAATTATTTCAAGTACTTTATCTTTAGTACTAGTGACTAGAAAAGTATACTAATTTAGACTAATTTCTTTAATCCAAACAACTGCAGTTTGATTAGGAAAGTAACGCATTTGTTGATTGATGTATTAGCCAAAGGCAACTGCAAATAATCTAAGCTATAGTAAGCTAGTAAGCTATAGTAAATATGAATTCCACTATCAAACTTACAACTACCCTACAAAGCCAACTTTTTAGTTACAGAGTCCCTGATAGCTTATTGATTACTGAGTTTGGTACACACCCAATACGTCCTGTTTTTCAACTGTTAACAGGGTATAGAGATATATTGAAATGTGCCAGATATGAAATATTCGTCGAATTGATACCAAACTATGTGGGTTGCTTTGGCGTTTCGTTACCACTCTAAATCTCAATAGCACGCGGCAGATTTTTAGCTGCTTAATAATATTACTCATACGCCGCGTGTGCGCACACACAGCACTTACAGACGTGCACGCACACCTCGAGCACCATCCTCTCTACAATCTTTTGAAAGGTTTTCGGTTAAAATATTTTGCATATTTTTACGGAAAATGTCGAGCCTGAAAAGAGCGCTTACGGGCCAGACTTTTGCGTAGGCTTCGTGTGTGTGAGCGAGGGAACGATGGAAAAGGGTTAAGGGAATGGAAGTCAGGCCGCAAGTCGATGTGGGTTCATGTATATGATACATAGTTGATAATTTTATTATGGTTTCCTGTAGTTTATTGATTTTACCAGCAGATGGTAATATGACGAGTTGTTGTTCCAGGCTACTTAAGACTCATGAAATATTTATAGCTCTTGCCAGCCGAACGTCGACGGCGCGCATTACTATTTGACTCGCGAAAACTATCTGAACACAAATAGTTGCATGAAGATAGCTTTTTAATTAACGTCACTAGTTTAAAAGTGGTGTAGGAATAAGTCAGATTATATTATCAAGTAGTGTTGTGCATATCGCACCGTGTTTAGTTTTAATGATTGTGAATTAATTGTAGATTATATTTTCAAGTTGTGTTGTGCACTTCGCACAGTGTTGAGTTTTTATTGTAGTGAATTAATTATTTGTTCCTTGCTTGCACCATGAAGCGACAGTCTCGCTTTCGTCGGGTGAGCTCCGGGGACAACCATCCAAGTTTCAAACGCTATCGTTCCACGCAAGTCGCAAGCGCTCGCATACCTACCATCGATGACAAACCAAATTTTTGGATTTTCCATGATCGAAACACCGTGGATAGTAAACACATTGATCCCGAATTCGATGAAACGAAACAAGATCGGGGTTTCTCCAAGCGAAAAGATACCCACTTCAACGATGATTTCTGCAGGGATCCAAGTTATACCAGATTTAAAGTTCCCTTGTAAGTATTCAAGTGCACTTTCACCGCAGTGTGTTTGAAGCATGCTTTTTTCTTTCTAGCCAAATGATATGTCAGGAGCGTTACTCAGATAGTGTTGAGCGCTATGATCGTCAGTTTATTTATGAGATGAACAAAATCATCGACAATCAACCCAACGCCAGAGAGGCAACTTACTTTGTGCGGTACGCTAAGCAAACAACAAACAAAACGAATTGAAAAACACATAATTTTTGAATTTTTCTAGCATTGTGTCGTACACGACTTTATGGCCACCGTACCATAACGAAAAGGAACTTGGTCACACTAGCCGTCTATTCTATGCACTGACTCCCGCTGAAAAGGCTCGCTTTCGTTATATTATGTCGCACGACTTCTCCTATACCTAGTTATGCTGTTGTAAACTTTTCGAGAACTCAAGCTGCAAAATTCACAATTTACGCCATGAAATCAAAATGAAATCGTTGGTGTGAGCAAGGATAAAATTGACTTCTTAACCGTGTGTTTCGCTTTTCAAGTTGCCACAACTTTGCATCTCGCCGACAAGCGCGCATTGCATATTCACTGCCATTGGCATTGGCATGCCGAGTGTTGCAAAGTTATTGTAGCAGACTCGGTCTGCATATTTTTACAATTGTAATTTCTATAATGGTCTTTGGTTAGCTGCGAGTGCATTTCAAACACCGCTGAGTGGACAAAAACAGCAGCATAAATTCAGCCAAGATGTACAAGCAGAAGCATTCAAAAGTGTTCATTGCATATTCGATCTACATAAACAGTTTCCGTTTCCGGGCAAACACATTTACATAGCGGGCGACTCCCTCCGCTCGACGGCTCGCAACGAGTGCTGGGGGTGCTTGGGGCTTGGCTGGCGCATCAGCAAGGCGACCGCAGCAATGGCCACCATGCCTGTCATTTACATTAAATATTAACCCAAAATGCTGATAACCGCCACACATTACAAAACATGTTGGACAGCTACCAACGGTGCTTGTTCTTGTTGTTACACACAAAAGTAAAAATAATTTCCATCTTATAGTTTTTTTTTTTGCCTTCCTTTTTCATATTTTGTTGTTGTTACGAAAATAACCGAAAAATGCCAACATCAACAACAACAACAACAACAAAAATGAGGCAAAGCAAACGCAAATTTTTCACTTCGCTGAATTATTCATGAATGCAATTTTTGCCAACAAATAAAATATAAGCAGCAGCCACGCGCTGCCTGCTGAATGGCGACGTCGGAGAAGTGGCGGGGCGCGTGGGTGTGGCATCTGAAACTGCAGCTGTGCGTTGCTCCGTCGCCTCAAATGTCATTGCAATATTTAGCTTAAATTAAAAAGAAAAGAAAACTGCAAAAATATTCAAGAGAATTGCTCGCGAACTTTATGTGAGTTATGAAGTCGTATGTCAAATTTCTTGGGCTTCCCCCATTCAAAAGCATTGCTTTATATTTAGCAGTCACATTTCATTTAGTGGAAATAATTTCTGACATACTCAGAATAAACCCCATTGGCTGGGAATTCCACAAATACATGTTTACTTTCCCTCTTTATCATTATTGAAAGTTCGAATTCGATTGCAGTATCGCTTAAGTTTTATATTCTGCGAAAACTTTACAGGTGTTAAGCATGTCTGCATTGGAGGCAAAGTGAAGCTAGCTGTAAGTACGTTAAGTTGCAACTGTGACAGTAACTGAGAAGAGCCATTAAAATAATCGCTGCAATAACCGCATTTTGCACAAATTTGAACTGGGTTTTCCCCTATTTTCTTTTTTATATTTTTGTTGTGGCTTTTGTCTCTTACCTTTTCGAAGTCAACAACGAGAGAAATTTGCATGCATAAGTTATGGATGCGCTAGTTGAACTCAGTTGGGCCTGAGTCCTTTCCAAGGGATTGGGGCAACTGGCACAAGTCGAGAGTTGCCGCTGCCGCCGTCGCAGCCGCTGCCGCTGCTGCTGCTGTCAGCGCAACATATTGACACAGTAAACTGCTTAGATTGTCAGAGTTCGAGAGGAGCCGGTTTGCTGGCAAGTGCATTGAAGTTTCAGAGAGCGCGCGCGACTCAAAGGTAAACCCGCGTTTCATTCTTTTTGGCATGCAGACTCAGCCTCAGTCTCAGTCTCAGTCTCAGCTTGTCTGTGTGTTGTCTAAGTGTGTGTGTGTACGTGCCATGAGGCATATGTGCCAGAGCCAAGTCAGCAGTCGCTGCTGCTCTGTTACTGTTGCCCGGTTCGCGTTGTATTTGCCAACTTCAATTTCCACACGCTCACACATCGCTAAGAAATCCATGAGCATCGGCTTTGCATTTGTTTTTTTTATTTTCGGGTTCTACTCTACGAGTTAGTTTGTTTAAGGTCTCGACATACCATTTTAGCGAGAGAGAGCCGACGACACGCTTCTTTCGACTCAAACTTTCTCTCAGCTTTGCTCTCTACCCGTTTAAAGAGTTCCGATTGCTCAGCAGCGCCATTTGGTCCGCCGTTTCAATGTGGTTCGGCTTTGAATTTCCTGCTCTCAGCATAAAAGTATTGCACATGCGCTGTCTGACAATTGCAGGCTGAGCGGGATATTTAGAGAGTAAATCCCTAGCATCCTGATAAACATAAAAAACAGTTGCTATTTGCTACTCTTTTAACCTAACTTCAATAAATAAATAAATAATATACAACAAAAAAAAATATATATATCTAGTTCCACATTTATGAACAAATTAATATTATAAATACAAAGTTTTCTAAGTAATGTTTCAAATCAGTTTATTTCTTAGCTTGTAATTTGATTTTAGAATACTGCAATATAGTTTCATTGGCATTTATTTATTTTTATTTGTTTATTTATTTTAATCTAAAAAAAGGCAGTCGTGTTAATTACACCATTTATAGCTCAAGAGCTTGGAGACGGACATAGAAAAAATTCTGAATGATTTATGTACTAAATTTTTTTTTTTGTATTTTAAGAGTTCGTTGGTTAAGCTATTTATAATTAAGACTGTAGTATTTATTATTTAAAAACTGTTTATTTCCTAGATTGCAAATTTATTTCATAATTCAAATTTAATTTACATTTATTTATTTCTACATACTGATTAGTATCATTGCTAACTAATGTCTCTTACTATACTTCAAAATAACATTCGCATTTGCTGAAGAAGCGTAGAAATTTCCCCAAATGTTTTCTAGACTATAGACTTTCCCCCCGAAATGTCCCCCTATTTTCAGTGGCAGTAAGGCAACTCGGGAAATTTGGCACACTTCTCCTCAAACGTTCTAGAGCGACTTCATCGGTGCGGGGAAATACGCTCCGGCATCCGAGGCTGCCGTGAGATAAGCCGAGTTGAACTCTCTTGGTGTAGGTCATAAACAGATGCGGGCGAAGTGCGCGCTGGTCAGAAGCAACAACTGGGCTGGGGTCCATCCACTTTAACGAGCGCACCTGACCAACTGCAGCTGATGCGCTCATGTTACTTTATAACATCTGCACACACACACACACATGCAGAAGGGAGTGTGACACCAATACACATATAGAGAGAGATTTATATATTTGTGACTCACATGCTTGAAAGGTCTTTTGGCTGCTACTTGGCGATTTGATTTCTCCTTTAATGGGCTCGCCAACAATTCCTTGACCCGATCGTCCTGGGGCCGCAGTCAAAAGCATTTACTTGCGGTCATTAATTTCGAATAGAAAAGGAGTGAAACGCGGAGAGTTGCTGTGGCGGATGATTAACATCAATCTGCTCTGCGCTGGTCCATAAACAGTTCGTGCAACTCGCCGACCTGCAATGCGTTTCTGCAGCCCAACTTGTGGGCTGTTGCTTTTATTGATGTGCTTGTTGTTACGTTTTGTCTGAGCTGCCACCAAGCACCTTTAAGTTGCTGCAATTTGTGACGTTGTTAATGTGGCGAATCTGACAGTTGCCATGACGTTGAGTTTGTCGTATTTATCCGGTTCTCTCCCCCAACACACACTTGCATATCACGCTCTTTCCCCAATTCGGCGAGGGTGCACGAGACTCAATTATGCTGGATTGACATTTCGCGAAGGTTTTTCGCATCAATCAAGTTAACTTTTTCATCGCCAACTGGGCGTATACGTAATGGACAACAGCACAGCTGCAATATAAACACATTGCATTTCGCAATTTATTGCCACCCAGGCACGGCGGGAGTGAGGTGCTAAAATGACCTGGAAATATAATATCGTTATTCCTTTTTCTATTTTATTTTTATAGAGTTACGTATAGTTTTTATGTGGCTCTTTAATTTAATGCCCGCAAAATAAAACGAAAACTAAATAAAGTGCTTGATTTTTGCCAGTACTAAAGTTACTGCCAACATTAGTTACAACAGTGGAAGATGAAATTAATGTCTGTCAATGGTATTATTTTACTTAAGAGGCCACTCAAAAGATGGGTTTCTTTAGGGTATTCAATGCTTATTATCGATTGCTCAAAATTATGACTCGCGTTGTCCATTAGCCATATTATTGGCCATCAATATTTGCGCTCAAATTCAACCCACCGCACAGAAATTATTTCCGTTGCAAGAACCCTTCTGCTGCTGGCCTCCATATCCTTTTCAGGCCACACCCTCGCCCGAGTCGAAATGTTATGGCCTAAACAAACAGCGCTGGCAGCAGCAGGAGCGAAAGCAAAGGCAAAAATAGAAGCAAATGCAATCACCTGTAACACAAAACTGAATACACAAACAAAACAAAAGGCGCACATAAATTTGAAAGCCAGACTTTGATGTTGCCAATCGTTGTTGTCGGGGCCGCCAATTGGGGTCCGCGGATGTCCTGTCAAGGATTGCGGGATTGCCATTATACGGCGAGTGTCTGTCTGAGCCCAAGCATTTGTTTTAATGCCTTGATTATGGACAAAAACCGAAAAAGCAACACAACAAAAAAAAGAGAACGTACAACAACCGAAATGGTTTCAATGTCGAATCTCCTTCTCCTTTCGTTGTTGCTTGCCACAAAAAATGTAACCGCAAGGGGTGGCCCCAGAAAATTGGGCCCACTTTTTCAGTCAGCTCTTATGCACAGTTTTGGTGTTATTGGCAAATTCCGTTTTTGTGTTTCTTATTTATGCACATTGGCTGGCTGCTTTGGCGTTTTTCTATTTCACTAAACTTTACAAGCAGCCAAGTTTATTATTGTGTGAGCGCCCTGCACAAGTTCTGAAAAGAACGAACGAACGAATGAAAAAAATGAAATCAAATGAAAGGCGACTGCACAAAGCAACAAAGTGGCATGAAAATGGGGGACAAGACGGGTTCTGCCCCGCCCCCATAAATACATACAGGCGCCCAGACACAATACGAAGCAAAATTTGTTTGTAAGCAAATACGCGATTCAGATTTTCGTCATAGCCCTTGCTATGATTATGCTCTCACTCACTGCGGCTAGTCTGCCAAACTCTTGAAGAATGCAGCCAAACATAAGTGATCTAATAGGCTAATCAATTCGGCTACTTGGAGAGATTCTTTAAGCAATGTATTAATGTATTACCAAATTTTAAATTTTAAGTCTTATATATTTGCTGTTTTGGGTGAGAGTCTCCTAAAGTTGAGCAATCTCGATTGCAGTGTCTATACTTGTTAGATGCGTCGCTTTTTGCGCAAACCTCAGTCGAGCTTTTGAGCTTGCATTAAAATAAATGAAAGGAAGTAAATTTTACACAGAATATGCAAATAATGCTGACAACAATGACTGGGCTCTCTCTAGCTCTCTGAGCGCGTGGGCGTTCTGGGCGCATGGGCGTGGCTGGTGTATGCCTTGTTATTAGCATGGACTGCACTGATACAAAAAAGCAGCACAAGACGTGGCCCATTGAGCGACGCCCCACAGAAATCAGATATGTGCCTGAAATGGAATATATGTACATAAATGCGAGTAAATAATGCAGCCAGCATAAATGGCAACAATTATGTTATCGAAAAAGTAGTCTAAGCAACCGAAACTTGCCCAAGTGGTACACGAAAACAGTCGTATAATTGGCATAAAGATTGAACTGCAAATTTCTTCTAAATTCATAAATAATTGGGAGTACTCGAGAAACGTGTTATCCATCTAATTGATGAATTTCCTGAAAAGATATAACACTTATGGAAATTGCTGCACTTAATCGCTTTTCAATTACTTAACCACTTCATTTATTCATTGTATTACAAGTGTCCAAACTGGCAGCGCAGCCGAAGCACACCAAAATCCCGGCCCCACCCACTGCCATCCAGAAAGGACGATTGCTGGACCTCCCCACCGCCCATTGTCAGATGGCAGTTTGTAGCACACCCCCCACCGCCGTGGGCTGCTGGTGTTTTTATTGTGCACGCTGCTCGCTTCGACACCATTAATCCGCCTGAAATGAAAGGTGAGCGATTTTTTCGCAAATCCAATTTGTTGTAAAAAAAATGTGGAAAGAAATGAAGAAAAGAGCACGAACAGGAGCGCTGAGATGGAGTTGGCGCTGGCGTCGAGTTCCGCCCAAAAAGTAAAGCACATTTTGCAGCGCGACTCTGGACATGGGCGGGACAGTGGCGGGGCGGGGCGGGTCGAGTCGGTGACGGTGACGGCAAAACGTGTGATGCGGCTTTAATGCGCGCCCATTTAAGCAGCTTTTCACTATGGCAGATGCCCCGGCCCGCCCCCAAAACACCTGCGTGGTTGGTGGGTGGTGGGTGGCCCATCGCTACTTGTCAAAAGTGTCGGCGTTAAGTGCAGCTTCATTTCTTCGATTTAGCTGGCAACGTGGCGCCATTATCGGTTCCCGTTGGCGGGCTTATCGCCAGTTAACGTCAAATGATAATGCCCCCTAATGTGAGCGTCTTTCTGGGAAATGCGCTCCATTGATTTCGCCCAAGTTCTCAGCGAGACTTGCCAATTATGCAGCTGCCATATTGGAAAATCAATAAACGGACACTCGTCAGCCGAGGTCGTTAGTCAGATGTACTCGCGAGGCACCACTCCCCACCACCCCCCTGCTGCCAATGGACACATCCAGACTTCCAAAAAAAAAAAAGTGGAAAGCGAAACGAAGACAAACCAAACACGCAAAAAAGCGAAGAAAGTTGCAAAATTGTCTCAAGTGTCTTGAAAGTTCCACAAAGTTGCCTCATCCCACGGCCCACAGTGCGTCACTTCCGCATTGCTTGGCTGTCTGGATCTCAAGGGGAAACAGGCAGCCACCGTGCGCGCGCCTCACCTGCTCCCATTAGGGCCAGGTGGTGCTGCCAGCAGCACCAGCAGCAGCAGCCAGCTTGTTGAGCCGAGTGTGCGGTCTGTGTGCACCCAGAGGCCGCAGTTGCTTGGCGAGCAGCAACGAGGCCATCACAGCTCGAGTGTTCACTCTTTGAGCAGTCTTCGATGAACTTAATGGCCATTGAGTGTGCGACTCCGAAGTGCGAGTACGCTGGCTGGCCTGCTGGTGCGCTGCTTGCCCAAAAACCGTTAAATGATTATGAAAATAGTTGGCAGCCCGCTCGCAATGACCTTAGCGGGCTCTTGGGCAACTGCCACAGGTCACGCCCAAATCATTTTCAAGTTTGCCTCTCTCTTTTTCCTATGCCACTCAAGAATCGACTTCAATGTCGGCAGGTGTTGAACAGCAACTTGCGGGCCAAGTTATTAAATTCTATAAAAATAGGTAAGAAAAACCTGGACATGGTGTGCAATTAAGTGTGAACTTAAGAAATTGAGTGGGAGCTACAGAAATGCATTGAACAAATATCGAAACATCTCACTAAACTAAATTAAAACCATTAAATTCTAACACATATGCATTGAACAATTTTAGAAGTATTTTATTCAATATAATCAAAACCATTTCATTTTAAATAATAACTATACATTCAACAACTGTCGATATATTTTATTCAATAATATCAAATTTATTTATTAAAAAAAATAAAAGCAAAAATAAAATACTTTCAGCTAATATCGAAATATTTTACTCAACAGTATAAATATCCCTTCGTTCAAACTTGTTTTGTGTATTTAACTAAATATTTCACACTTGAATTGTTCTGTGTTTCCTTTATTACATTTAATAAGAGTAATTTCTGTAGTAATTGTTATAACTAATTAGGTTTAAAATCTAGTTTTAGAGTATTTAAATATATTACTGCAACTTGTAATTAGTAAGCATAAATTAAGTATACAACGAGAAGGCTAAATATAAATTGAATTAAGATCTAATCTGTCAGTCAAAAATGATAAACATTTATTGTGATGCAGTCAGGTGAAACGATTTTGCGAAGCCGGCTATTAATTATACTACTATTTACATTTCATTAGTAGGTACATATTAAGTATACGACGTATAGGCTAAAACTAAATTCAATAGATATGTAATCTATTAGTCTAAAATATTTCTCGTCTGTCGTGATGCAGTCAGGTGAAACGATTTTGCGATGCCAGATAGCTATGCATTATATCTGACAACTTACATTTCATATCAGCTGCAATCATTGCGTATTTTGACGCGATCCATTCTATTGAATGATATGCAATAAATATGCAAAGCAAAATTTACGCACGCCAACCGAATAGAAGAAAATAATTTAAAATTTGGATCAGCCCGTTTCCTGTTGTTGCTGTTGTTGCTGCTGTGGCTGTTGTCAACAGTCATCAATTATAGGCACACACACACACTACATATGTGTGCATGGGCTTGGCGGAGTGGGCAGCCAACTGGGTAGGGATTCGTTCGGGTCGGTTTGGTTACTACTAACAATCCGGGCAAGATCCAAGAGCACAAGTGTAGCCAGCGGATGCGTCCAACTAACTAAACTATGCAAATTGGTTATTTTATGGCCGCTCGACGAGGACGTCGCAGGGTGGGTGGTGATGGAATGGAGAGAAGAACCCTTTTGTTGCCGGCAAGGATAATGTTGGGACGCTGGCAATGGGTACCAAGGACAACGCTGGCTAATGGCACAATTTGAGCAACTAGCTGTATGGCCGGGTGGCGGATGAGACTGCGAAGTGTGGGAGTGCGAGTGAGAGTCGGATATGTGAGAATTCAATGAAATGGAAACTAACAAAATAAAATTGATGAAAAAAAGCAGAGGAAAACAGAAGCCTTTAAAGGACACTCGCATAGACAAGAAATCAGCGCAAATCAAACGGCGAAGCACAGGAAAAATTGGGCACAACTATGAAGTCCGGTCCAGGGACCGGTAAAGCGAGAGTGAGACGCACAGCTGACCGAAAAAGAGAGACAGCGAGGACGACGACGAAAAAAGTAAAACGTAAAACGTAAAACGGAAGCGCAGCGACAAAAGGGCGGCTGCCCCCGAACAACAAAAGATGCTGAAACGAGCCGAGCTATGGACATGGAACAATGCCTCCGCCGCTGCCGGAGATTGCAAGTAGGTATGCCCGACGATGATGCTGGGAGGGGCTGGATAATGGGCGGTAGGATGGGGGCGGTTGGGCATGGCTGGAGCATAACTCGTGCCGTGCTTCCGTTCAATTTGAAGCCTGTTTGTTGGCCAAGTAGAAGAAAAGCTGACTGCAAAAACAAAAGCGGAAACGAGCAGTTGGCGGCCGATTGGAACAATTGCAGCGCCAGTTGAGCAACAACAACCAACAGCTAACTGGCAACGAAGGCGCAGCGGTGGCAAAAATTAAACAAACATGGCCAACGATGGTTGCTGCTTTGCCGCCGCCATTGTTTGAACTTATTATTGGTTCAGCTCGAACCAACAACAAACACAATCATCGAATTCCACGCCACGTCGAGCTGCTCGACTGACTTGCTGTTGCCTTGCCTTTCCTCATTGAACATCGCTTGATTTTCTGCACTGACTTTCTTTCCTTTAGTCCATCTTGAACATAATTTATACCCTGTAGCCGTCGAGTGCTTGAAAAGAGCTGCATATTAATTTGAAATATATATTTATGAAAACACTACTCAGTATTTTGAATAGATAAGAACTATTACAACTTGATTCGCGCAAACAACTTTTATTAGCTCAGTTGTTATAGAGCACCTTGTAGCCAATAGATTCAGCGGTTCTACTTAAGTTGCTAAGTGCTAGAAAAGTGTTGCATATTGAGGAATAGCTAAAAATTGACACAGCAAAGTTGGAGCAGGAAACCCATTGGATCTTAGTGTTAAAAGGGAATTTAATAGTCTTGGGCTTCTGCAGTTCAACTGATGACATTGAGTGCTTAAAAAAAGTTGCATATTTAGGCAAAAGTAATCGAAGATCGTATTTCTTGCAGCACATAGAATAGATTAGAATTGATGCAAATAAATTTGTAAAAGAATCCCTTAGGATCTCAGTTGTTAAAAAGCACCTTGTAGTCAAAGTATTCTGATGTTCTACTAAACATTTTAAGTGCTTGAAATAAGTTGCATATTTAGGAAAAGTTAAGAATTAATGAATTAATTCTGTGCTTATGGGACAACTTGTAGTCTACTCAATAAGCTGTTCTACTCCAGGCTTTGAGTTGCATATTTATTTGAAATATATACTCTTGAAAACACTGCTCATTAATAGTTAATAATTGATGCAATAATCCATGCGGATCTCAGTGCTTCTAGAGCATCTTATAGTCGTGCAATGCAGCTGCTCTACGCATTGTTTGTCTTGCTCTGTGCAGTTGGCATGTGAGCGTATAATTTGTAAAAATTATTTGCCTTGCTGTCGTCGTCGGCAGCGTCGACGTCGCTGCGGACGCCGGAAAGAAAATATTTTTTCATCATTGCATCGCTGAGCCGGCCAGGGACAGGAAGCGTTGCGGTCAGCGCCTCAAGTAAAAGGGTTAAATTCTAAATGAAGCTGCGTTATTGTTGTTCGCAAAGGGTTGCGAACCGGGATGGCGGCCAAGGAGCCCTTTAATTGCCTCCAGTGCTCCAGAGAAGCAACTTTAATTGGACACAGTTGATTGTCCGATCAATGTTTGAAGTGCGTCACTGCGCAAGAGGAGAACACTCGGCACTTTTGCTCATTGTTTGCAATTTCACTTGGCAACCATGAAGTGCACAGCTGCTGAGACAGCAGGTGTATTGATAATATTTATTGAACCGCTTGTGGAGAGCCAGCTGCAACTTGTAGCAATTCAGCTTCACGCAAGTTTATGCTCTGACACCGAACTGACGTTCACTTGAACACTCGCAATTCAATCAGACCCAACACATTGGAGAAGCTGCCAAATGTAATACTCTGCTTCACACAACGAGACGTTGTTATTTAACTAGACACTGGCTTCTTTTCGTATGCATATTGATAAATATTTTACGAAAATCTATTGACTCTCGCAGCCTAGATGTCAAACTCCAGTCTGCAGGACTCGAGTTTAATGCAGCCATCATGAAGGACGGCAAATAAAATCAGAGCTGGCAACCCTCAACAACAACAAGAACAACAACGACAACGGCATTTTGTGGGCAACATCAATGGCCATGACTAAACAGCAAGTGAAAAAGAAAATTGGCAAATCCAAACCGGCTGACCAAAAATCATAAGCGGCAAAAATGTCGGAGGCAGCAACCGTAATTGGAAATGATGCTTCAAGTCTCAAGTTGCGTGAAGCATTAATGACACCCTCAAAAGCAACGACAGAGCTGAATGTTATTGTTGGCGTTGTCTCTCGTCTCCTGTTCTTCGCCTTGTTGGTGTCCTTGTTGCTACTGTAGCCAATGACAACCGAACGGCAAACAGGAATGACGCTGATGATGTTTGGCGTCTGCGATAATGTGTTGCCGCTAAATGAATTGAATGCGATGCCTTTTACTTGAGATTAAACAGCGGCACCAACCAAGCCAACAGTGCGCGAATCATGCTGGCCAACGGTCTGGGCATCATCACCTGACTGAATACTTTTCAATTGCACTGCGCTACAAGTAGCTAAATATTTGTATAATTTACATAGTTGAAATTCTCGCAACATTATTAGTCGTATGCGAATTACAGTTATACATTTGCACCGCATTATTGTATATACTCTGGTGAATTGCTTCTTTCTGCTTGGAATGCTAACAATGTTTGGCTGGCTAGTGTTAAGCGTTAAGAATGCGCGCCGCATTGCAGGAACGTTGGCAGTCACTCAGCTTCGTGTTGCTGCCAATCTCTGGTCTACATTCTTACTCACAAAGCACTGAAATGGCATTTCATCTTTTTAATTGAATTTTAATTTGTTTAGAATGCGCTTAGAGAGACGAAGAGCGAACGAGAGGCGGCTGATTTTCACGCCAAGTGGCCGCTGGTCGTTCGCGAACACTTCACTTCATTTGCTATGCGCCTTCGCGGACTTCTAGTTTGAGCAGTAGTTTTTGTTGTTGACTGACTGCCAGCTTTACACAAATCGATTAAATTTAATTTGTTTTCTTTGTCGGCTTCTCGTGCTGCCCGTCAGCGTCACTGCGATTTTCTACTTCTTTTCCTCACGGCTTTTTTCACTCTGCAAGCAGCAGTCGTAATTTCATAATGAGTTGACTTAATGTTGCCCAACTCTGCTGGGGGAATTCACGTTTTTTCCTAAGAAAATTGTTCACGCGACCATTAAATAATAACGAAAGGCAGCACTAACACGTAGTAAACTGTGATTATGCCTCGAAATTTGCCTAATATTTCGGTTAGCAAAATTTAATGCCCGCATATGACCCTGGGACCCGAATTGAATTTTCCCGGCAATTTGCCGTTTCTTCAGTTCAAATATGCTTTCTTTTTTCATCTTTCCTTAGTAGTGGTGTGTTGCAGGCCTAGCGCCATTTGTTGATTTTTATTTCCACGCTTAATTGAAGTAATTTTTATTTTTCCAACAATATTTCCTCTGCGCTAAGGCGCCTCCGAAACGGAAAGTTGCCAGCTCTGCAGGCTGTTAAATCATTTTATGCTACATTTGTAGCTGCAGGCGGTTTTCCTTTCCGCTTAATTGTTGTTTTTCGTTCTCTTCTCTAGTTTTTTTGTGTTTTTGCCTTATTTTTTAAGTACTCGAAGCCTACGTGCAGAGATTTGCCGAAATAATTGTGAGAAAAAATACTGTAGCAAAGTATGCAAATTATTATAATGATGTCCGTTATTGTAAAATTAATTAAAATTTATTTTTCTACATCACATTGTTGATGTTTCAGCGCTCTGCATCCATATCATTTGCCATGGCTACTCCAAAGCTCTTTACTCGCCTTGGATATGCGTCTCGGGCACAGTGAAATTTATGCGCAGAAGCATAATTTTGTGACAATTTTAAATAAATGATTACCCAGTGGCATGTCTGAAATTAAATACGAGTATAATTACACTTGCCACAAACAACAAGAAGGACAAAAAAATAAATGTAAACGAACTCCGTGGGGATCAGAGCGAGATACGAAGACATCAAGATAGCTGCTGCCTTGTAACCAGACAGCGCCGCGAGTGTCAAATGCGTCAAATCCGCCAAATGTTGTTTTCGCTGGGAAATTAACATTTATTAACTGTCAGAACATGCGGAGCTTACCAAGTCAGATGCCAAATCACTCATCAAAATGCATGCGACAAAACAGACGGAGATGGCAACTTCCCGCAGGGCAATCGAGTGAGGCGGCGGCAGGGTTGGCAAAGCGCTGAGAACACTGCATACACATATGTATATATAACATATATATTTATCGTATGAAAAATTAAATGAAAACTTTTTTCTTTCTATTTTTTGACGAATTTTTGCACGTTGTGTCTGACATGTGTGACAAAATGTCAAAAGAAAAACTCATGCAAACAGAGGAAGACAGAGTGAGAGAGAGAGAGAGAGAGAGGGGGGAGGAGCGTACAAAAAGAGAAAGACAAAATTTAAACAGAAATATTTAAATGTCACTTGCGCTTTTGTCGCGTTCACCGTGAACATGGCGTATGCGCAATTTTTGTCTCTGTTCGGCATGTGTTTCTCGCTCCGTTTTTAATAGAAAAAATTCTTTTTGTTGCGAGCGCAACTCGCATGCAACGCGCGTCTTTGCTGCACAAATCTGCGACAAAAATACTGAAACTCCGTATCCCGTGCCCCTCGCGCGATGGGAAAAAGGGATTACTACAATGTTGGTGAGGACGCTGACGAGTTTGCTTGGTTGCATTTGCATGTGGCCTTGCAGCAAATGTTTTTGTCATTACCGGCAGGGCGAACTAAGCGGCCACGCCCCAGTTAACACCCACGCTCTGGCTGACGCCCATGTCCGACGGAAGAAAGCAAAACAAAGCCAGAGGAGCAGTGCGGGAAACAAAGACGTTTTCACCCAAAATGTCAGCAAATTAAATGTAATTCATTTTCATTTCGAGGCAGGCTCTTAAAGTCCTGTTTGCCGCGTTGCCATGGCTGTTGCTGGCTGCCACAGCACGTGGCAAGCGCTGTCGCAGCAAATTGCCCGATGCAAGACGAGCGACGAGGAGGCAGCTACAGCTGCATGCAACGCGACATTGGCGTGCTATGAAATTAAGTTGCAAGCTGCAGGATTTGCTCTCTCAAGTTTCACCAAATTTGCCGGGCTGCATTTTTCCTCCTTTTTTCCACACACACACACACACACAGCCACACACTTGACAAACCTATAGAGAGCACAGGGTAAATTCAACGTTTCCCTCGATGTTAACACGCGTTTCTGTCGTTTCTTGTAGCTTCTTGACTGCAGTCAGATAATGTCACGCTAATGCTGCAAGCTTTGTCCTGCTTAATGTTCCATCTGCTTGTGGTTCTTAAAGTTGCCAAATTAATGGCCAAATTTTAAAGAGTTCTTCCAACTTGATTTTACTTAAAATTGGCAAAGAGATACTACAACTTTTATGTAACTATTTCCGCCTAAACTTAGGAGTTGGCAGTTTTCCTTGGCTATGATAGTTTACAACTTGGATTTTGTATTGAGACCGTGAAACACTAGTGTTACCAAACTTATTGCGTACACACAGAAATATAATAGTAATTCTACTGGGGATTCTAAAAAGTTTAGTGAAAGATTAACAATCTGCTTGCACACTTTGTTTGTCTGCAAGCAAACATAAATTTCAGGCGAAGCTTCAATAATTTATGTCAATCAGTTTAAGCAGCATTTAATAGAGTTGATGTAGTTAAGATCAATCTAATTGCCCAGCTAATGCTCGGGTATTTTTCGCGATTATAAAAATTAAACTGTCATGCGACAGTCGCAGTTAACGCACAATTTGCCCGCCTGCCAAGCAAATTGTGGTGTTCCATAGAATAGAGAGCCTATTGCACTGACAAAGCGCATAAATTATGCACATGCGCTGGTATTTACTGAGCACTGCCCCCGGCTTTATAAGGAGAGCGTGGTCGTCGCAAAAAGTCAAAGCAAGTCGAGGAGCAAGAAGAAACCACGTCGCCTGGGCAAGTGAAAGTGGCCATATAGAATGATTAAGTTGCAAGTGAAAATAATTCTATGGATTTTTATAATTTTGGCAAGATTTTCGTGTGGCGCGCAAATTGAAAACATAAATTCCAATGACCTGCTCGCCTTCGAGGACTTTTTGCGCAGCCAGCACTTAAAGCACGCGCTCGTCGTGCGATTGCCACAAGCGGCGCGGCAAGTTGCAAGCTATCGTCGACTACTGGCCAACTACACGACACAGATTTTCACGCCCGGAAAGCGTGTGCAATTCAAGGAGCTCTTCTACTACGAGGCGCCACGCACTGCTCTATTGGTCGATGCACTTGAGAGCGATGCGGCAAAGCTTTGGGTCTATCGAGCAGCCTCCGAGGCGGGTCTCTTTAACAATAGTCAGGCGTGGTTTATGCTAGCCAGCGGCCAGGCGAACCGCACAGACGAGAGTATTATTGTAGAGCATTTGGCTGCGTATAACATAGGCATTGATGCGGACATAACCGTGGCAATTAGAGACATGCAGTGCGGCAAGTGAGTTGCAAACAACGTGGCGTATGTGCAATATTCGGCTTACGAAATCATAATTGCTTTCAGGCTCAGCCACAATCTCAGCGCTAGCTGGCCGCTCTACGATGTGTACAGGTTGGGTCAACAGACAGCGCTGCTGGTGGAATCAAAGGGCAAGTGGAGCGTGGCGGCCGGCTATCGACTGTTGCCGAAGTTCAGCAGCCAAAGTTGGCGAAGGCGACGCAGTAATCTGGCCAACATCACGCTGATTGGCAGCACTGCGGCAAGTTGCTATACAGCTTGAGTTCGAAGCGAAAGCAATTTAATCACCTTCATTTGCAATCTACAATCCGCAGTTGATTGAGAAGCCGCCGGGCTACGATGATTTGAGCTATCTAAGCAACGACCGTCAGCTGCTGCAGCTGGACCCGATGCAACGCAAAACCTTTCAACTGTTCCGTCTGATGCAGACCATGTTCAATATGAGGTGCGCTCTCAGCGCTCAACTGATCGACTACAACTAAAACGTCTCGCTACTTGCAGCTTGGACGTGCGCTTCACCGACAACTGGGGCCAGCTGCAGCCCAACGGCAGCTGGTCCGGCGTGATGGGTCAGGTGACAAGCGGCGAGGCGCACTTTGCGCTGTGCCCCATGCGCTTTGTGCTCGACCGCCAGCGCTACGTGCAGTTCTCGCCCGTGCTGCACACCCAGCTGTAAGTATCGCGGGCATTTGCGAGTCTCGATTAATGCAACTCGCACATCTTCGGCTCAGCATACACTTTCTGTTTCGGCACCCGCGCCGCAGCAACATACGCAACATATTCTTCGAGCCGCTCAGCACAGAGGTGTGGTGGTGCGTGCTCGCCCTGGTTGTGTGCTGCATCCTGCTGCTGCCGCTGCACGTCAATCTGGAGCGACGCCAGCACACGCTGCAGCGTCAGCTGCCGGCTGTGGGCGGACACCTGACATTCGTGTGGTTCACCATACTGGAAACGTATCTGCAGCAGGGCCCGGCCCTGGAGCTCTTTCGCCTGCCATCGACGCGCGTGTTAATTAGCGCCAGTTGCCTGTTCAGCTTTATGCTGATGCAGTTCTACGGCGCCTTCATTGTTGGCTCTTTGCTGTCGGATACGCCGCGCAGCATACTCACGCTGCAGGCGCTCTACGACAGCGGTCTGGCCATTGGCATGGAGAACATTTCGTACAACTTCGCGCTGTTCGGCAACACCAGCAATCAGCTGGTGCGCAACGTCTACACGCAACGCATTTGCCGCGCCCACCCCAGCAACATACTCGACATTCGGCGCGGCGCCGAGCGCATTCGCGACGGCGGCTTCGCCTTCCACTCGGCCATCGATCGCATGTACCGGCTGCTGGTCGAGCTGCTCGACGAGCACCAGTTCTGCGAGCTGCAAGAGATCATGTTCAATCCACCCTACGTCGCCGGCTCAGTGCTACCCAAGAGCTCGCCCTGGCGCGAGCACTTGGCGCATGCTGTGCTGCACCTGGGCGAAATGGGACTGATGCAGTACAACGACCGGCTGTGGACGTTGCCCAAGCCGGACTGTTCGCTCAGCAAGGCCACACAGGTGGAGGTGGACCTGGAGCACTTTGCGCCCGCTTTGTTTGCGCTGCTGCTGGCCATGTTGGCCAGCGCTGTGGTGTTCCTGGTCGAGCTGCTGCTGGGCTGGATCAACGCGCGACGAAAGCAGCAAGCAAATCGAGTTAAATAATGCTCACAAATGCTGAATATTGCACGAGCTGCGAGTAAAAATTAGAAATTCCATTAAACTGCAAGCTCAGTGCACACAGCACACAGCAGCTGAAGGTGAGCTCACTTTTCATTTGTCACTCCTGAAGAGGTAGATGAAATTGTAGTTCTATTTTACTAGTATTGAAATACTGAAGTGAAACGCGTATTTCTCAGCTCGGAAATGCAATTAATAAATTCACATTGCGATAATAATCACAAAATAATCGCATTAAAACACAGTTGACGATTGTCGCACAAGCTGGCCTGGCCCTGTAAAACTGAATGGTTATGGCCTGGTTATATCTATTTGAGCATTCGCCAACTGGCGTCACGCATAACCTTCAATTAAATGTTCATAATGTGACACAGACAAATGGCCCCACTAACTGGGGGCTAAAGTGCGTCTGGCTCTGATCTTGATAGCTTCAATGAGTTGCCGCTGACTGCAATTACACCTGACAGGTGGAAAAGTGCTTCGCTCCGTAGGCATGTCGGGGCTCGCAGTCTAATTGGACTACATTACACACTATCTAAGCGGCTGGGAGTGTTTCAGTTGGCATTAAAGTCAAATCAAGTTGTGGTGGCGCATTATAAAAGTTGCCTTAAGCGCATGAAAAGTTAATGAAAAGGGGCTCAGCTTTAATGAGGTGCACACAAGTGGCAGAGTTTTACACTCTAATTGCAGCCTACACACTTATCGTTGAAGCTTATTCAACTATTAAGGGAATTATTAGAACAAACGTTTATTTTCTGTGATTAACATTCAAATCGAAGATGTTCCATTTGCAACTTGCTCAATTAATTAACTATATTGTTTTGTAAAATTAATTTAATTAAGTTCTACTTCTTTATTCTACTTAGTCAGTATAAAATACTTGTTTGCTTGCCGATGTTGTGCGCTCATGTGAGTGAATATCATTAGCTTATATTAATTGTTCTTAAATCGAAACCCAAAATGTTTGGGTTCCAATTTATTTACTGTTTCGACGGAAATCGATTTGCAGACGAGTTGCTGCTGGAGTTGATTGAAATATTTACAAATATATTAGCCATCCATACATTGTATTTTATTGAATCCAATTCGATATATTCAGTTGTCTGGCCATCTACTGCCGTACACACGTCAAATTATGCAAATTTACAACATGATTAAGCTGCTTTTGCTACACTGCGTCCTCGGCATCATCGTCGTCGTCGTTGTCGTCGTCGATGTCGACGTTGTCGTAATCATCGTCATCGGTCTGTGTGTGTGTTTAGCAATTCAAATGAATGCTCTTCAGATCTTCCTGCCCTGGTCTTTATGCTCGTTGGTGTATCGGCATTTAACTACATGTCTATTCAGCTCTTTGGGTCCCGTTGTCTTCGACTGGGCTCTAGTTTGTTGTATAAATTCGTTGAATTTGCTCTCGATGGTCTGTCTGGCCATTTGCTTGTTCCTCTGCCAAAGTATCAATTGTTCGGCATTCCCGTTTATTTATGCATTGTTGTTGTCGCTGCTGGTACCCTATTTGTCTGTGTCTGTCTGCATGCTGTGGCCTCTGCATGTACTTTATTGGTTATGCCTATAGTTTTGCCATTCTGAATGAATTTATATTGCTTTTCAAGTGTTTAAATGTTTGTATCGTGTTTCTGACGGCGAACAGGGCGTATGCGTAATGGAAGCTCTGCACATCTAATTCTATTGCGATTACGGCTTTAAGCGCTGAGAGGACACGACCGCATTACGTTCTTAACCACATACACTCTCTGTACGCTTAAATAGAATTGCAATACTTAAATATTAAGCTACAGAATCGATGCAGAGAGTTTCAATGAAACTAAATACTTCAATTTGCAAATAACCTGGTTTACAAAATCACAAAAGACTGCTGTTATTTTCTTCAAGTCAGCCGCGTTGTGTTGCCTTTAATAACATTTGCAATTATTTAATGTCGGCCGAGGCAAGAAGGCGGACTCAAAATCTGGCCGCAAGTACAAAAACAACTTTTCCAAATCAATATTAATTGCTGAAATTCATTCAACCATACATTAATAAAGCGATAGTGCGAGCACGAGAGCGAGAGAGAGAGAGGGAGAGGGAGAGAAATATCCGCTTGGGTTGCTGTGGCACCGAGACATAACAATCTGTAATATTTTCACAATTTATGCTGTCTCCGTTCACTTGAGTCCTGCCCCTGCCCGCGGCCCTCCCGCCTCACCCCGTCTTGGCCTGTTCTGTCCGATTGCCGAGTGGAAAAACTTTAGAAACTTTTGCGCTGCATTTACACGGTTTCCTGCTCGCTTTATACAACAACTCCTTTTCCCGCAGTGTTTCTCCCTTCGTCTCTCGCCTGTGAGCATCATCAGCTTTTTTGTAGTGTCGTTTTCTGCTGCCTTTGGGGCTGCGCTGTGCTTGTAGCTCGCTTGTGTTATGTGCTTATTATAAAATAATTAAGTCCTTTAGGAAATTATAGTTCTTGTTGCTTTTACTTTTGCTTGTGATTTCGCTTTTCCAACGCCGTTTCTCTGCGCTCGCAATCTGTGCACGATTTTCTTTGCTGTTCTTCTTCTCGCTGTTAATGTTCGCATTATGTTTCATTCCCCACTGTGATTTCTCAACATTCTCTGCACTTTTTGAACTTTTGCGCTTTCACTTTTAACGGAATTCTTAAGGGTTTCCCCTTATTGTAGCAGTACATTGATATGAACATTAATCCTTGCATTTCCGAAACCATAAGCAGTAATGTTTTGTAGATTTCAGATAAAAGGAAATCAATACATTCCAAATTATAGCACTTTTGAGGGAATGCTTAAGGAATTTCTCATAATTTAATCCTCTAGTTTACGCAACCATAAACAGCAATGTTCATTTCGGAAATAGACAAATTAATTCATTCAAAATCGTAGCAGATATGTTTGATTGTTTCTACTCATTGCCTCTTAAAACTCAAACAAATGTTGTGCGGCAAATGTATCAACTCGTTGTGTACCCCATATTTTTGCCAGTGAATCAACTTGGCCTAAACGAGTCATTTAATGCCTACTATTTGGATTCTCTCTTTGTTTATCTGCTGCACTGCTGGCGTATGAGTAATTTATTATGCTTCTAATTAATTTCTGCTGTCTGCGTAACTTTTGTTATTTCTCTCTTTCTCCTGCATAGCCATTGGCCGTTATCCATTATCCATTGACTTAATGACCGAAGCCACACAGTGTCTCTATGCCAACGTCTCTATTAGGAGCCAAACCCAAATCTGTTGACACCCCGACTAACTGACAATGCTGGTCGGTGGAGTGTTGTGCGAATAGCAGCATGTATCTCGGCCTAGCAGACAGTTCTCATGATCTATGCGCTGTTGTAGCTTCATTTAAATTTATGTGTCGCACTTTAAAAATGTATCACACGAGCCCATACATTTAAACATGCCATGGAGTATGACAAGTGTCGGTCAGCTTCACACAAACAGAAACAGTTGTGCCGCCAGCGACGAGGCAGACACTTGATAAATGCCCCGGACGACGAGCGACTGAAGTAGCAGCAATAACGGCCACAAAAGACATGTTTGAGGTGCATGAGCAGGCAGAAAACAGAAGTTCTCTGTGCTCGTGTCGGAACATATGCCAACTCATCATTGAGTGCCAGCAAAGAAATGCAATCGAATCGAATTGAACAAGCAGAAATATGTTAATTTAAATAAAATATGTCTCTATATTAATGACATAAACTGTTTAAGTTGTCTCTCGATTCTCTTAGGCTGAGCAATTTAATGTTTAACAACGATTTCTCTAAGCATGTGAACAATTTGTCAAAATTATCATTTCGTTGAAGTCTAATTGAAATTGTATAAGCAATGCACGTCTATTTTTAGAATAACATAAAGATAACGTTTAAGGGGCGTAGCTAGCTAGTGCTAGGCCGACGAAACAGATTAGCGAATGAAATTAACACGCAAAGTGATTCAATTTCAGTTCACATTCACAGACACACAACAGTCACGCTGGCTGCTGCGGCTGCTATGAAACTCATGGCAAACATATAGTTAATCCAACTGATAGTTCGCTGCCGGGCTTCACTGATGGTGTGTGAGTGTGTTTGTGTGTGTGTGATTTGTGGTTGTTCTGGTGAGTGTGTGCATTTACCTGCGAGGAATTGCAGCACTCTGGTAAATTGTTTGCACTGTAGCAGCAGCAGCAACAGCAGCAGAAACATTAGCAGCAGCAGCAGCAACATCAACAGCATCAACAGCAGACCGTAAACAAAGCCAAAACGCGTTAGTACTAGAACGTGACAAGGATAATAAGCGCTGGCAGGCCTGTGGTCCATCCTATCAGCTGACCCGACCTGTTAACGGAATTGAACACAAACACAACCATATTCAGAACCGCCAAAATCAACGGCTCCATCAGTTCCTCCCATTGCATTCATAACGTTCAGTTAATGAGTCGCAGCTTCACTTCTGCATTTAAATTAGGAAACTACATGAATTGCAACAACCAGGAATACATTAAAAACCACATGCATTGAAATCATATATGTTTGAGAATTCTCTTCAATAAAGCTTAATCATTAACTGCTTTGCACTAATTGTTTGTAATAATAATATTAATATACAATTTTCACAAATACTTTGTTAAACAATAAGCTTGTAGTACTACGAATAATTGTAATGAATAAGTGCTTAAAAAACTCTTTTATTCAAATAAAATATATGTTCTTAAGTTCACTTAAAATACAAAAAATGTTGACTGTCCAATTTAATTTATTTGCAAAAATTGTTGAGCTTCAGCTATTGACAATTTTGGTAAAATTCAATATTTCTTGTGGTGCTTAATTTATTCCCGCTGATTCACATAAATTTCACTCTCAATTCGACAGCCTAAATTGATTTATTTAAAGAGATTGTTAAGATCCAGCGATTTGCAAATTAGGTACTCATAGTTAAAATCAATGTTTTTTGTGGTACTCAATTCATTCCCGCTGATTGACATAAATTTCACCCTCTCATAAAGCTAGCGACTGCAGCGAGTCAGCGACCAGAACGCAACCAAAAATCGTTAATCAAATTAAAATTTATTTGTCGTTTCGGCAAGTGCAGCACAGCTAACAAATTAATCATGGTCCAACACTGAAAAGCTACCAACATGTGTGCAGCGCCCAACTGCAAAATTCATTCGCATTCGCATTCGCATTTTGTATATGTATCTGTGACTCTGACTGCAAGAGTATCTGCATCTATGAATGCTGCTGTAAGTGGAGCCTCAGTTGCAGTTGTAGATGTAGCATGTCTGCTTGTACTGTGCATAATTTGGACGCTTTGTTTTTGGGTCATGGTTTGGATTTGGGTCTGGTTTCGGTCATTGCGAGGTTTTTCCTTTGCGAGGGCCCAGTTGCTGCATAAATTTGCATGCCAATTGGGTGTTGTTCGACGAGCGTCGTTGTCGTTGTTGATATTTCTGATGCTGATGCTGTTGTAGTCGTCGCTGCTCATTGTTACGCTCCTGGTTGCTCATGTTCTTGTTGCTGATGATTTGCCATTTTAATTAGCCAGCGTCCCGTCAGCTGCTCATCCATCCAGCCACCCAATTGTCTGCCTGCTTTACATGGGGTTTGATTATGAGTGCAAAGCTTTGATTTCAAGGCGCAGTACTGTCAACAAATGTAGATATCACATAATAAGCCACAATGCAGCAATTAAGGCAAAAATAGTAATTAAAATTTGTATCGGCTAAATTATTTTAATTGTCGGCTGTCGAGCAGGGGACCACATGAATTAAATATGTCACACACCGCAAGAGTCTGTTTCCGTTAAAGTTGCGCATCCGTTGAAAGGTACGCTGAATCAACTTATATATAATATATACACGTGTGTGCATGCGGCGTTTGTGTGCATATTTTACTTGCTAATTTCGAAACCTTTTTATTTGCAGCAACAAACTTTTGCATCCGTTAATACACACACACACACTCACACACGGGCGCGCATATGCAACACATAAACACACAGAATATTTGTCAAAGCCAGCGCAAACACACTCGCACACACACTCGCAAATAGTCGCAGACAGCCAACCGCGTTGCCATATCCGTTTCCGCTTTTTGCAGCACACGTGTGTGTCTGCGGCTATACACGTGTAGCTGTATGGGTGCGACGGTGTACCTGCATGTGTGTGTGGCTCGCTTGTTGACAATTCTGCGGTAAATTGCAGTCAACTTCGTGACAAGCTTAATAAATTACAATAACAAGTCAAAAAATACAGAAAAGACAAAAGCTCGTTTGCGGTTAGAGTGAAATACAACCGTGAAAGCGTTCAACAAATATGCAACTATAAGCTGCACAATTATTACTTAACGTAAACCCAATTAAAATATTAGAACTGGTCGCGAAAAGATGCTGCTAAGACTGTTTTGTACATATCTAAAACTAAATATTTTTACCTCATCGCTCATTGCTTGCTAAGCATGAATGAGAATAGATTTAATTGAATTATATTGCTGCATGTTCCACATGAATAACTGCACTTACATTTGCATATGTTCCATGTAAACGTGCCATCGAAAGTTTTAGACTATTAAAACTAAAACTAAAACTAAAACTGAATTACTTTTAGTCGTTGAATTGTTGAGCATATTTGTAGACATAAAATTAAAATTAGTCCACTGAATTAAATGCTCTTAATTTATCATAAATATATGCCTCTTTTGCTACTTAACTCATTTACAGAGAGTTGCAAACTTTCGCAACGTGATTAAAACGTTGCCGCAAAAGCCAAAGTATTTTAAATATGAAATTTAATAAATGACATGTGAAAGAGAGAGAGAGAGTGAGAGGGGCGTGGCGCAATTTAAGCGTGGCGTGGCATGCACATAATTAAAAGTGTTGCCGACTTGCTGACATCTAAGGCGCAAGACTCGAGACTGCTGTGAGCATCGTGTTGCACCGGAAACAGTCCAAAGGAGCGGAAACTAAGTCAACAACTTTCCATTTTGTCAATGGCTATGCGGCTGAGCCTGGCGGGCTGTCTGTCTGTCCGTCTGTCGAGTTGTCTAGTTGGCTGCTCGGCTCGCCTGCAAATGACACACTCTGCATATGAAACTAGAAATAATTTTTCAATTCACAAATGAAACTTTTCACACACAGCTGCAGAGATCTGAGTAAAACTTTAAAGTTTGCAATTGCAGCAATGGGACTCCCCGAGGAGTAGTGGTAAACCAGCCGAGGTCGAGCTGAAAGGCGAGCGGATTGCGACTGGGATTGGGGCAGTTGCAATCGTCATTTGCAATGCACTTCGCCTGCTGTTGCCGTTGCCGCTGTGTATTTCTTGGGGTTTTTCGCCATTGCTGGCTGCTTTTCCTTTTGGCGTCGCAAACTCCAGAAGGAAATTACAAACCAAAGTAAACGCCAAAAGCGCCGAGACCGAGCGAGCTGCAGTCCGAGTTGCAGCAAGGAAGTTGTTGACGCAGGACGAGCGTCGGGCGCTGAGTGTCAGTGTCATATCCTGTGCCAAAAGTGCACACAGCCCGCACACACACTTCGTCCTGCCGTCTGCCGTCTGCCTTCTGTCGTCTGCCTTCTGCCGTCTGGCGAGCGAAGGCTCCTGCACATTACAAATGAATAATTTATGCGCGCGTTCATCTGCAGATGGATGGAGTTGAAGCAGCTCACAGCAACTAGCACTCGCACTCACGCTCATACCAAGGGGACAAACAACAACCGAGTCCTGGTCAGCGCCAAATGAGTTGTGGCAGCGTCTCAATGGTGCCGTAAAAGCCAAGCCAACTTGGGTAGCTCTCGCTCGGCACAAACTCAAACTCTGGCCTGCAAATTACACGACTACGTGCTGTGTTACTGGTTGTGGGTCTGGTTCAATGTCTGCAGTTGGGCGGTGTGAAAATTATCTGCCTGGCGCGGCGCTCGACCGAAAAGTAGACGGAAGAAGAAATCTTCAGCTCAAAAGTTATTAGAGCCAAATTTTTGCCTTTGCCTAAGTAATGACCAAGTGCATATCTCTCAGCACATATTGAGTTATGACTTAATTGGATAAGAGCCAGCTTACTTCGCTGCCTTCGTTGCCCGTTCAACGTCTCCTGTTCGCCAGTCGCCGGGGAACTTTGCTAAAAGTTTTCCCGACCTTTTTTCGCTCGCATTTTCTCTCACATTCTAAACGGCCGCAAGATCGTGTTTTGAGTTCCGGTCGGGTTTCGGCTGCCATGACAAAGTGCCCCAGGGATTTGCAGCAAGTTGCCGATGCTTTCAGCTTAAAATCGATTTGAGCAAGAACTATTCGAGTCTCTAGTTGCTATTATCGCATTTACAATAACATGTGCACTGATTAAACTAAATTTATATTCTCTAGGGAGTACTGCCAACAATCGACAATTCCTTGGGGACTCTTATTAATGACGCAGAACTCTGTATTTGGTTATACGTATTAATGATAAGTTGCCCATTTTATCACATTTTGTTTGTTAATCAAAACGAAGTTAATGATACTCTACTTTATTCATGACAAGATTAAAGAACTTGAGCACAGTACCAATGCAAATGTTGTTTATCTGCATATCTGCGTTTTTATGGTTGTTGTAGCTGACACAATTGTGTCTGAGCAAAGCAACGAGAAGAACTAAACAACAGCGCAAAATAAAGCAATGGTTACAACGACAAACTGACAGTGCAATTTGCGCTCATTTGTACGTCCATCCGTGTGTGAGTGTCTGTGTGTGCTAGTCTGTGTGTGTGTGTGTGTCAGCTCATGTCAATCTATATAACGTATGCGCCCCTTTGGCCATGCGAAATGCCGCTTGTCGTTGCCGCTTGCCGCTTGCCGTTTGGTGAATCACAAAAGCGCATTTTGTTTGTCAATTTGCAAACAATTCCATTGTCACTTGTGCACTTCTGCATACGATTCAGAGACTCTCCCGCTCTTTTCCCCGCTGCAACATCAAACGCCGCCTTTGCTTTTGCTGTTCCACCAGCATTTTAATTTATAATTCAACACGCCCAACTTGTCGTCAGTACTCACTGGAAAGCACTTAAACAGTGCTATATAAAATGCATTTACCCAATTTCAGTGACTCCAAATTAACTTGCACATGTATATTTTATTTGTAATTGATGAGTTTTTCTATTACCATCGAAAATGAGGCGAATAATAATATATAAGAAGCGTTTCAAACTGCATATGCAGCTGAAATATATTATATATTAATCGAGGACAATGACATGCTTAATTTGCATTTGTTTACTTATTATTATTGCATTGGACTTCCCCAGATGTAGAAGGGAATTTCCCAGTCGGCGACCTAATCTGTATTATTTATGTGAGCCGATTGAATGGCTTGTCGATCAAAACATTCACGCACTCGACTGCACACACTTTCAGCTCAAATTCATAGTTTTTCAATTTGCCCCTGGATATTTTGTTTTATTTCTGTGCACTTGCCGGCTTTGTTAGTGAATTGATCAAAGCGCTTTTTTCGCACTTCAATGTTTCAACATGCACTCGTTGCCTGCCCATTGATTAAAAACTAGTTTCAACATTTGAATGCAAATTAAAGGAGGCCCTTTGCAATTGGGCCACAGTTGAATGCCGAAAGCCGGCGGCAGCAATTCACAGCAACAGCAAATTTTAGACCGCTACGCGCCAGCTTTGTTGCAATTGCAATTTAAACAGGTTTTAAGAATGGCCACTTATACTTTATTTGCCCCACTAAAAGAGTATACAACTTTTCGAGTCGCCCTTCCCGAACATGTGAAAAACATATGACGTATGTACTCTGTGTTATCGTGCTCTCAGCCCATGTGCGTCAATTTGAAGTCGCCGTCCCTCAATTGCATAGTCGATAGTCTGCGATTTCAATTTTTCCTATTTCAGTATGCAAAGTTGGTTGAACGTGAATAGTTGGGTTTATATAGAGCGGAAAATCATCCGAAATGCACAAGTATCGTGTGTGTGAACTACTTCTCATCTGCTCGCTCTTGCAGCTCTTGCAAATCGGTAACACTCGCATTGAATATCATTTTGAATTCAATCGTGATACTTAATTACAATTCTAGGGGGCGCACAAAGCCAAAATGGCTGTCAACGAGGACAATTCCAGTGTCGAAATGGCGAGTGTATTAGCGGCAGTTTGAAGTGCGATCTCCACATGGACTGCGCAGACAAAAGCGACGAAACATTCGAGCAGTGCCATCAGATGAATTGTCCGTTTCATCAGTGCTCGTATGGTGCCTGCTACAGCGAAAAGCAGTATTGCGATGGCAAACAGGACTGCTGGGACAATACTGACGAGTTTGTGTTCAATTGCGTGAAGAGTGAGGAAATCCACGATCTCTATCAGTCCAAAATCCGAGGCAGTTGTCTGTGAGTAAGCGATTTGTGTGTTTGCCAATTATTTGCTCATTCGTATAATTTGCAGTGATCAGGTTTATCCAGAGTTCCAGTGCAAGAGATCCAAGGAATGCATTCCGTACAGCAAGATGTGCGATGGCACCGAGAACTGTGACGATGCGTCCGACGAATTCAACGAGTATTGTGTGGGCAAGCAGTGCTCGGAGGAGTCCTTCCGCTGTGGCTATGGCGCCTGCATCGCCAAAACAGCTGCTTGCAACCATGCCATTGATTGCCGCGACGGCTCCGATGAGCTGAGCATCATCTGCAATAATTGGCACAACATTTCGGCGGGCAAGACTTGGGATATTTCCCGCTGGAAGATCACAAACGCCTCGAGTGCGCATTACCCCGATGATTCACTGCCGCCAACTGCCACCGCTGAGCTGGGCAGTGAGGAGAGAAGCTGCCTCGTACCAAGCGACGACAATGCCATACATCTGCAGGCCATGTACCACGGCTTCCCGTACATTCGAGGCGACCCAGTGCCCCATCGCATGGCAGTGCGCCTCAGCTGCAATGCCAATCATGTGCTGCAAGGCGTGTCAGTGAACACTTGTGAGAACGGCAAGTGGCGCGCGCCCTGGGCTGAGTGCATAAGGATCTGCGAGCGCAGCAGGATCACTAACGATGCCAGCATCAAAGCGATTTGCAGCTACGAGGGGCGGGTCATCGATTGCTTGAAAGACAATCTTTTGGTCAACACTATTGCGGAGACCGAGTGTGCTGTTGGCTACAAGTCTGAAAGAGCGGCGAGCGGCAAGCGCATTTGCCAAGCCAATGGCCGCTGGCGGCAAATGGCGAGGTCCTCGCAAGTGAAATGCATTCCCGATTGCGGCAAGACTTTTGAGACGGTCGTAGGATATCCCTGGATAGTCAGCATCTATTTACACAGCGCCAACGACAACTACGAGTTCAGCTGCCTGGGCACAATCATAGACCCGAACTATGTGCTAACCACTGCCAATTGTTTCCCACCCAGTCCCGTCGCCCACACCGTCCAGGTGGTGCTGGGGAATCACACGGTTGGCTTCAACACGCACCAGGAGCACGGCTTCGACACCAAGACGGTTGCCAACATTGAGGCCGTTGAGGACGGGTAAGCGACAAACATACACAATTGCAACGCGTTGAACACTGACTGATTGCTTAATTCACAGCATGCCTCTGATCCAGCTCAAGATGGTGAATCCCTTTGTGCTGTCCGCCAAAGTGCGGCCCATTTGCTTGGCTCCCGTGACGCTTCAGAGCTATATAGGGGACAGCGCGGTGCTGGGCACACCAATATCGTTCAATTCCAGTTCGGGAACCCACAGCCTGACGCATGTAGTCGATGTTAACGACAATTATGTGAGTCTCGGCAACTTCAAAGCTAAGTTCGATATCCAGCTGAGGAACAATAGAATTAAGAACATAATATGAACTCCTCGTGTGTAAATAAATAAACGTTTTCATGTATATGCTCAACTACTGCATTGCATTCATTTCGATCTCCAACGTTTAGAGTTAGCATTTGCGTAACTGTCCGAATGTGATTGAAACGTTATGCAACTATAGAAATAGTTTGAAATCATTCACAGCCTCGCCGACACACATTTTTTATACAATATTTTTTTAATTATTATTTTTATTTTAAGTTTTTACTTTGCATTTTTATCCGTTTTTATTCGTTTTTGAAATGTCGAACGAGGCGTTTGCTGGTGTAGGCGTAGGCACACTGCAGCCTGACTTAAAGGTATGGGAGATTGTGGGATGGACCGATGCCCAAAAGAGCAATATGTATACGGATTGGGGCATCTATTTTCAAAACACCGGCAATCTGCCAGCCAGCGTGAAGTACCTGGACAAGGCGCTGGAAATCAACCCCAACGATACGGATGCTTTAAGGAGGCGATCCAATGTGAAAAGAAGGCAGTCAAGAGCGCCAGCTGCGGTGCTCGACTGCATCACTGCCAAAGGTGGGGCATAACGTTCAAAAGCATATAAACACCGTTGATAATTATCGCAGTCATGTTTTGCAGATATCATAAAACGTGCGCATCCATTCGGGTTCGATCACAAGATCAACTTGGAGTTGTCCGATGCGCTCTACGAGTCGAACAGACTGGAGGATGGCTTGTGCAGTCTTCACCTCAATAGGAGGCTCTTCAGTTACACAAAAGGCCAGGCCGTAAATCATCGCATGATCAATGTAAGTGGAGACTTAGTGGTTAGCAAACAGTTGACCTGCATGAAAACGATTTACGCTCTTTGCAGATCACGCAAAACATTAAAGATGCGCTCTCAGATGTCACAGCGCCAGCTGTCTACCGTGTCATTGACAAAATGATGAATGTTCAAGAAGTTGCAAAGAGGCACAAGAAACTCAAGTCCGAATGCGATGTAATGAGCATTTTGGAAGCTGAGGTAGAAATTCGCACAAAATTTGTGAACAAATTACATTTCTAATTGCCACATTTGACACACAGGAAGAGTTTCTGTCGCCGCTAGAGAAGAGCAGGCGCAAGCGTCACTACAAGATCTACAATCATAGGTATTTGGACAAGTTGTGGATGGATGTGGGCTTCCTCAAGGAAATACGCGAAAACTCGAATCTCTGCATAAAAGAGTTTGTCGAATCCTCGACACACTTGAAGACACTAGCCGACGATGGTTACAGAATAGTGCGCACATTCACCGTAAGTCGACTCGATTGTTTACAATACGCCCCCCATTTACACAAATAAGTGTTGCCACTAGAAAATGCTGCACACGCGCTCGCCGATGTACTGTCGAAACTCGATCAAAGGCGAACTGCATCAGAAGTATCAGCAGGAGAATCTCTTTCGCATTCAGTATCAGACGCGGCGCAACATGTTCAAGATACTGCGCACGATACGCAGTCTTATTCGTACTAACAAGCTGCAGGTAAGTTGCTGCCTAATCAACATTAGATTTGCACACTTCTCAATGATATGCTGCAGAAATTGAAAAATTTTGTGGACGATGTGATGGGCAATTATGTGACAATCAAAACGAATCGCATCATGCCTTGGAAATTTGAATTCGTTAATGAGGTCTACAACTATCTGGGTTTGGCTCGCATTAACGACTACAAAATTCCAAGCGACATGAAGATCTTGACTGGCCGCCAACGTCTCATGATACTGTTCAAGATACCCACGGAGCTCGACTTCAATCGCAAGGGCCAATTCGAGAACCTGCTTAACAAACGGCCGTCTACCGTCGATCCCAAAAGCGAGAAGTTCAAGTAAGTAAACGAACGAAAATATGCATTCGTTAACGCTTGTTCACTGTCATCAACACCCATTAGAAAACAGTCTGCGCGCTACGAGTATCGCATGAGATTCGCCAAGTATCCCATAGAACGCAGCTATCTGTACCACGAGTATGCACAGGCGCACCTGGATATAAATTCCTTTGACGCCTGCTGTTTGCTGGCCCGCAAATCTATCGATGGTAAGCACTTTGAGCACTCCGATTTCGCAGTCGACCTAATGAGTTCGAATTTGAACGGCGCGGCAGAGGCCGTTAGGGGGAAGAACTACATTTGGGCCGTGTTGAGTGCGCTTGTGGCGTGCAAGGCGCACACAATACTTGGCAAGGTGGAGAAGCAGAAGGAAATGCTGACTGAGGCCTTCAAGATGGCCAAGAAGCTGAAGAGCATTGATCTGTGCCTGTTCATCGACATCTGCCTGAAGGTGAACACCGAGGAAATCGAGCTGAAGAGACAGATGATGTCAAGCGACAGCTCCATCAAGCGGAAGATGCGGCGTTCCAGCAGTTTCGAGGTCACACCTTCGGAAACTTCGCTCGAACATTAACGCTCTAATTTCTATTTGGCTGTGTCGCACTGCAGCTGCAATTTTAATGTGTCCAAATTAAGAGCGTTTCTCGCTCGCAACTCCAATCCAAGTTTTATTCAGACAAATACACAAATACAAAAAAAAACAAGCACAAAAACAACATTAACGTCTCGTGTCCGTTCAATCATTGCAAGTGCCGCTGCAGCACTGGCAAACAAGCAGGCCAACTTCTGCCTCAAGTCTCCGACTCGAAGTATAAACATAAGATGTTGGGTTGGCAGCCTTCTTAAGGTGAACTTTTCACACTTTGGGGCGGAACGTAAATCAGGATTTCTTTAGATGCTCTCACGCCCACACGATTTCGCTGTTGGCCGGAAGTCGCGCTAACATTGCACAAAAGACGCAAATAAATGAAGCCATTTGTTGTGCTCTTGCCTGATTTTTGATGCAAAGGTTGCCGCAGCTGGGAGTGCGCAGGTCGCTGCCTGAAAACTTTTTGCCACCTGCCACTGCAAATGGTTAACAATTTCCATTAGTTGCTTGTCATTTAAATTTCGTGTGTATTTTTTAAATTCAACACGCCATCCCGCCCAACCGAGCAACCCAAGCGACCTCGATCCCCAGCCATCTTCCGTTTAGCCCATTGGGAGGGGGCTTGGGGCTGTCAGCTACTTTTGGCTGGAGGGGCAGGTCATGTTGCAGGTGTTGGCCAACTTTGTTCGTAGTTGGAAGACGACATTTTGGCGGGGCGGAATACAAATGATGTACATGCAACGGAAGTGGATAATTTAGCAGCGGAAATCATTTGTCGTCCTTTCACACAATTTTTCGCTCATATTCACGACGCGACTCCAATTAATTAGCGCTCTCAACGATTAGTGAATATTCTGCACTCTGATTACCAGTGGATTTCACTGCAAGCACACTTTAAAAACGGCTTAAAGTTGCAACGAATTACCGCAAATTATTGCGTTGAGTTTGGGGCTGCATCAAAAATGTCTTCTTTGTGCTTCTCGTGCTGCAAAATTGCACAAAGCCAAAGCCATAAGAACAAAGAATGTAGTAGATTGTTGGAGCAGTCGTTGGGGGAGCTGGCAACAAAGAGCACAACGAAGCCAACTGGCGGCAGGCAACTAGCAAACTGCAACTCAACTTTGTAGACAGACCGGAGGCAAATGTTTGCCGTTGTTGTTATTGCTGTAGTGCATCGTGTTGTTCCTGCTGATGACGACGCTGGTGATGTCGACGCACAAAAAATGTGCGCTGGCAAGCAATTAAAAGCGCAGCAAAGCAAATAAATGGCCACGCCCCTTGATCCAGTCACGCCCACAGCTGTTATAAACTCAAGCTGCATGCAAGTCGCCCTCCCCCCTCTGCTCTGTGTGTGTGTGTGTTTATGTAGTTGCCAACTTGACGTAGTAGCTGACTAATTAGTCATAAAATTACACGACGCTGTACGAAGAACGAATGCAGGAGACCCTGGTCTCCTGGCTGGCTGCTCCTCAAAGGTCCTGCGAACAGGCAGGCAGCGCCCAGAGCACAGCGCGGTCGGGCTGGCAAAGTCAAAGTGCAAAGTGCCACCGGAAGCAGTTGGCGCTGGCGGAAATGCGTGACTGTCCCCACTGATTGGGGTGGCGGCAGCTGGCTTCTGATCCCCACGCTTTCCGCGCCCCTCGCCCGCAGGGGCCACTGGTCTGTCTGTCACTAATTGCTGATTTCCCGTTGCTGCGAGGGGCAGCAGACTCAGGAACTAGGTATGGACCACACGACGCACATTTGCAGCTTACGAGAACACTTGTAAAATGCGAATTGCAACTAAGCGCATATTTAAATCCAGCTAATCTCTACAAAGGACTCGAATTATCTGCTCAGGCAACAAATTCATAAAGTAGCATTATAGCAAGCTACATTTGAAATAGCTTCATTAATAGGTAGCTCAATTATTGCTTTTAATATTTTTTTTAAAGAAGCATTACAAGTGCCATCAGACAAGCCTTGAATTTGAAATTTTGACTACAGAAATCACCATATATTTACAAACATAATTTTATAAATAACTTGAATATGCCAAAGCTTAAAATATGTATTTATTATTGTTTAAAAGGCTGCACAAATAATCCTCAAAAAAGATTTTAATATGATCTGTTAAGGTAAATCTTAAATGTTATCAATAAGCGCTTGAATTTATAATTTCTACTTAGAAGATTGTTCTTCAGTTAATTATTTATTATTGAAAATTATTTGAATTTGTAATTTTTAATGTTTTTATTTAAAATATAAACACAAATTTACCTCAATGAAAATGTTAAAGACGTTGTCTAAAGCAGCATTTTAAGTGACACTAGAAAACGCTAAAATTAGTTATTTCTAAAGAAAAGTTAATTCTGGAATAATAGACATAATATTGCACATAATTTTAATATATCGAAAGCTATATCTATAATTATTTTCTGTATAATAGCAGCACTAATTACCATCAATAATAGCTGTCCACATATTGTGCAAAAGGGTATTTTATTTCTACAGAAAACATTGTTCTACATTTAAAGATATAAAATATGTATATATTGAAAATAATTTGAGTGGTCCAAATCGATTATTGATTTGCAAACTTCAGTCAAATTGATCAAATGTTTTCGCTTAAATACTTTGTAGTGAAACTGAAACACAGATCGCATTTAAATGTTATAGGGAAGTCATTAAACGAAGTTGCCATCACACATAGGCCTGAGTGGAAGTCGCCACGTTGAACATATTCACGTTGTCATCTCGAATAGTATTCATTTGAATGTACATATATGTGTATATCTAGATCTGGCACAGGGTCTTTCATGGCTAAAAGCCGCCACGAGAGAGTACGAGCATAGATAGCAACAAGAACAGAGATGGAGCTGGGCTGCGGTGGAGCGGAGGTGGAAAGTTGTGATGCGGGGGTAGGGGCGGGGAGACAAGGAGAGGCCGCACATTTGCCACATCACTTATTAGCTTTATTGCTTTTAACAATTTGAGCTTCCGCTGCTTGGCAGCGGCAACTAAAACGTGTGCTGATTAGTGGCACAGTCGTTCTGGGCTGTTGCAATGCTCGTTGCCGTTGCCGCTACCGCTGCCGTTGCAAGTTGGTGTGCTCGTTGTGTGGCAACGCCATAAATTTCTGTGGTGCAAAGCAGGCAGTGCGCACGGACAGGCGGGTGGTGGGCGTGGAGAGTCGAAGGCAGCCCACGCTGAGAGGCGCATGCAACATTTAACATTGCAGACAATTTATAAGGACATTCATGGCACACGGCACAGGCGGCAGCGGCAACGGCAATCCAGCTGCGGAGAGTGTGTGTCGAGAATGGCGACGGATGCGCTGCGCCGGGCTGAGGGCAGGGGCAGAGACAGAGGCAGGCACATGCTTGGCACTTGCCACAATGCTACGTTCTGCTGCGGACCCGGCCATGTCCTTTTTTCTCGCATTGTGTTTGAAATTCAACATTTAAGCCACTTATGGGCAAGTTGAACTGGCATTTCAAAGGCTGCGACGGCGGCGGCCGCAGGACAATGCAGGTTAGCAAGATTTATGGCAGACATGGAGACAGTTAGAGCGTCTGCGAGGCCAAACAGAGAGCGAGCGAGAGAGTACAGTGACGCCTTGACGCGCTTTTACGTGCCTCTTGGCTCGCAGTGGCACTCGCATTGTGGCTGTGACTAATCCTTGAGACCGTCACATGAATGGCAAACGCCCGAAAGCGTTTAAAATAAAGCAATAGCATGTGGCATGTAATAAATGGTCATATGCCAACTGTTAACTGCAATTATCTGGGCATTAGACTGACGCAGACCAACTACTGCCTCGCTTAGTCCCTCCCCCCCCATAAAGCACCTGAGCGACAGCTGTTAAATTCTGCTCGCCAGTTGTGTGTTGAGTGTGTCTGTGTTGCCAATTAAGAAGAGTGTTCTCCTGCGAGTGTGCGCCACTCGCACTTTCGGCCCACTTATATCTGCTGGCCAATTTTATGAACGCCACTTCCTGCATCGAAGACAAAGCTGTCGTTTAAACAGCAGCCAGCTGCAGCCACTAGGGGGGAGGGACACTGCCATCATTGGGGACAGCTTAAAGTGTTGGCTGCAAGAGTGCATGCAAATTAGAGTCCAAAAGCCAAGGGCTGCCACCAGGCCAGCAGGCGACAGGGATAACCAAACCACAACTGCATGCGACAAGGATTCCTCTAGCTGGCCAGCAAAATCTGCGGAAAATTAGATTCAACGTGGGCGGCCGGCCACCGAATGGGGTCGGAGGCTCTCAGGAGGGCCATATATACATTTTATTTATTTTGTCTGCCACTCCTACAAAATATAATTGTGGCAAATTCACAATTCGTACATGCAAATGGTGTGCACTCGTAGATCTGCCACACGAACCAAGGCTGGCAAATGACGAAGCACAACAGAGTGTTAAATCACTACGCTGGGAAGCTCCCAAAAGTCGACGAAAGTCGCAGCTGTTGTTGTTGGTGCTGTCATGCAAAGGCGACTCAAATTGTGGCACGATTGCGAGGCAACATCGGAAGACTGCTGTAAAGAAATAGCTCATTCTGAATTGAGCTGTAAATTCAAACTGTTTTTCAGTATATGAGATAGATCTTATCTTAAACTCGCCTCATGCAAAGATTGTAAATTGTATATTTTATTGATCTTTAGCTGTCGAAGTTACTCAACTTATTCATCCCATTTGTATATACAAACTTCGAGGCTGCACTGTTTGTTGAACTAAAAAAGAGGAATCGTATTCGAAAAGTGGTATCGAAAAGTTGGAAAATCAATCTACTCGCCCTCGAAGGCAATTATGTAGAATAATAAAATCGACAAGAATTGCTGAAAACGTACTTATTCCATGGCCTATTGTAGCACAGCGTCAAGTTGGTCCTCTTAATTTTAGTGGACTGTTTGTTTAGTATCATCGAGCTCAACCTGTTCACATGTTTGAACAGCCGCAGTGAATTTGCAAATCGGCAAATACAAGAAAATATAATAGCAGGGTATTGTGATTTCAATAATTGCTTTGGCGCTGTTTGGGAACAGATTTTTCTTGCATTAAGACGGAAGCTGAGACAATGCCGATGCCGGAATTAGTGCAGTAATAGCACCACCTACTCGTTGGCTCCATGTGGCTGCCGTTGAGGAGAAAAGTAAATCAAATAAATGCGAATGTCGCTGCCAGACGGGCACACAATGGAGCTGAGCGTTGGGGCTGGTCGCACTGGCATAGACAATGCTTATAAATAGCGAGAGAAGGCAATTCAATGCGTGACTTGACTTGCCAACTGACGGATGTACTTGTGATCAGCTTCAACTTTTAATCAGCGACTGACAAAACACACACACACACACACACACACACACACACGGAAAAAAGAGCGACTGAATGAAAGAAAAACACGAAAAACACAACTATTAAAAAGGAAACGTAATAGTGTCGCACATAAAAGCCCAGAGTCGGGGAGCTGCTTGAAAAATAAAAGGATGGCGATGAATTTGATAAGCCTGCTGATAAGCACATGGCAGACGCGATGTCGCTTAGTTCACTTCAAAATGGCGTCACAAAATACATTTTGAAACGAGCAGCGAAAACGTGAGTTGATTAGCAATAACCCAACTTTTTCACACACACACACACATATATATATATGGAACTGTATGCGTGTGTGTGTGCGACCGAGTTGCGTTCTATCTGTCTCGGTGTAGAGCGCCATTTTGTTTCCGTAGCCGAGACAACTTTAATGGGCGCCTCTAAAAGACGGGAACAACCAAAATGGCTCGCCACATTAGTGCCTCAAGGCTGATGGCCAATAAAAACGGTGTACATTAAGAGCAGCGTATGGTAAACACGTTGTTAGCATATGTCGTAAAAATAAACTTTGACTCAAAATTTAAGTATGTCTGCCATAGTATGTCAAGCGAAATTAAAAGATTGCCGGCATGCGAACTAAATAAACACAAATATCTGCTTCATTAAATGTTTCACTGGAAACTAGGTGAGCAATATTTTGTGGAAATAAACTAAAATATGAATAATTTATGAAATGTTTTAAAAAAAATTAAAAGATTTCCGGCGTGAGAACTAAATAAATGCAAATGTCTGCTTTTAATAAGAAGTTTCGCTCCAAATAAGGTGTGCAAATTGTTATGAAAATAACAAATAATAATAAATTAAGTGATTTCAGGCATGTGAACTAAATAAACACAAATATCTGCTTCATTAGAAACTAGGTGGGCAATATTTTGTGGGAATTCACTAAAATATGAATAGCTTATGAAATGATTTTTATGTTTGCCATAGATTTCCGGCGTGTGAATTAAATAAACACAAATGTCTTATTTACTTAACTAAACTAGGCGACCAAATAAATTTAAATAATAAATTAAATTGTTTGATTGGAGTGTGAACTAAATAAACAGAAATGTCTGCTTTATTAAATGTTTCACTCAAAACTAGGTGACTAAATTTGTATGAAAACAAACTAAAATATAAATACAATTTTAATTAGTTTTAATGATTGCTCAAAATAATAATAAATTGAGTAGTGAAATGCATAGTATGCAAGTATAATGAATAGTACATGTAGTAAGCTTTAAGCATAATGTAAGCCTTCTGAATAACCTATGCAAATATAAATTGAACGGAACCGTTGCCCGAAGTCCTGTGAAATATTTAAACCGGGTCAAACGAAATCCGAAAACTGCAAGCTTATTGCTGAAAGGATTTTATGTCGCCGAGCAGTAGCTGCGAGCAATAAAGGATGTGGCCTTGTTACGGGCTGTTTTGTGTGCCAAACAAATCTAGCTGACAAAACTCACTCAAAATTCCAGCCAATAAACCCAAATGGCAAACCCCAAATGCAGACATTGACAAAGCTCTCAAATATTGGCTGTGTCAACGGACAAAGCACAACAACACGAATGGCACGGGGAATGGGGCAGAGAAGTGAACGACGAAGAAACACATGAAAAAACTGATACACAATGAAAACAAAGGAAATTAAAAGCATAAATAAAATAGTCAACCCCCAAATGTGGCCCGTCCTCCCCCTCCGCCTGCTGGCCGGCCACTTAACCGAATGCTCGTGACCTTACTCAGCCAAGTAAACGAAGACGAAGCGGCAAAACAAACTAGTGAAAATTATGAGCCAGAGCCTGGCCAGCAAATGGAATTGTGAGTATGTAAGTATTGTAATTCATTTTGCTGAGCAGTTGGGCAGCTGAAACGCAGCCAGCGAGCGACAATGAGAGCACAACACAAGAAACAATAAGCAACAAAATAAAATACAAAACGAGTATTAAATGCACGGCTAGCACAGCAGCAGCAACAACAACAATAAAATGGCCATAACAACGGCGACAAAGTGCACTAAGAATTCAACACTTTTCCATTTGTCTAGGTTGGGTTTGCAACTGGGTTTCGGGGTTCTTGGGCTCTCGGGTTGCTCTTCTTGTTCTTGTTATTCTTTTTGTTTCTATTTTTTGCATTTTTTTTGTTTTGTTTTTGGAAGCAGCCTGCTCGCCTAACGTAGATAAATTGCGTTAGAAAAAGAGTCGGCGTCCCGGGTCCATTCGTATAATTCACTTTTGTCAGACTCATAAAAATTGTTGAGTGACATTTGTTTGTGTTTCCCGTTTGCCGGCTTTGCCTCCAGTTGTTGTTGTTGTTGTGCCGCTACTACGACTACTACTACTACATCTACTGTTGTTGTTGCCTTTCACTGATTCCGTGTCACTGCAGCCATCTTTTTCTTTTCCACAAGAGCTAACACGCAGACAGACACACAGTCAGACGGACACAAACACTCACCTACACAGCAGAGCATTTGGTTTTGTTTTTGCCGCTTCGCTCATAGCATCATTCTCGTTTTGTTTTTATTATTTTTTGTTTTGTGCTTCGCCAGTTGTTCTTGTCGTCGTCGAGCGTTTCGTGTTGCTGTCTGTTTTGTGCCCGCACAAAAGAAAATTAGTGAGTTTTGTTGCAAAAATATAAAGCATGCGCCATTTAGGGTGCTCCTCGTGTAATGACAAAGGCTTCCGTTTTCCAATGGCTGCGCTGAAGGACAAAAACCAAAAGGAAAATCTGCAAAATGCATAAATCGCATGATATAAATATGAATGCATGCGAGCTGGGTCGCCAGTCGGACTTTGATTTGTCTGTCTGTTGTTTGCAATGTGTTAGAAAACTTTTCAAATGAATTGCAAGCGCTGTGTGCGGCATTGAATAACATCAAATCACACATGCATATTGCGGCAATCAGAGCTGTTAGTATTACAATCCACCCCCCTCCCGCACAATCCACTCAAACACACGCACATATAGATAGATAAATGTATAGAGAACGCGCTGCAATTTACGTGCTATGCGACTGGATGTGTTTTTAAAGTCAACATCGGAAGTTGGTTTGGCATATTGAACTTTTAGCACCTACCCTTTGCATTCTTCTAACGAACCGCAAAAACATGGCGGCTATGCCCCCTTTTCCCTCCTTCTATATATATATATATATTTTATCCAGTAGCCCACAGTCGAGTGAAATCACAGCATGTACGTGCGGAGTCCCAACTGTCCAGACGCTGGGTCGCGTCGCCAATACCAATGCAACTGCGCTTATTAACAATCCCCGCATGCAATTGCTCTCTCTCTCTCTTTCTCTCTGTCTCTCTCTCATTCTCTTTGCTGACATGCTCACATTAATGAAGTGCTCGCGTGTGGGCGAGTGAGGGAGACCTAGAGACCTAGAGAAAGAGTCGTAGCAAGCTGTTGGCCAGCTTCCAATCGCAGCGTTGATTACATAAGAAATTCATGTTCAAATTCAAATTTCGAGCCAAACTTTGGTGGCAGGTAAAAGTGCGCCCCCTGCTGGGTCAATCGACATGTACACGACCCAACTGTAGCTACTTGGTGTATCTTTAAGATACGCTGCAGACAGCTGGCTGGCCACGTGCTCGGACTGACCATTGTTCCGCTGTCCATTGCAGTAGAAAATTTTCCAATGTGCTGCATTCAAATATTATCAATTTGGTAGCTAACGATTTCTTCTCGACGCTAACTGATTGAATTGTTACAACGCTTTACGTGGGCCGCATCGCCAATGCGCGCTTCCCATCGTGGTTTTACTTTTTTTTTTTATTTTGTTATCGTTTTCGCCGCTCGTTGCTCGGTCTGCCAGCAATCGCACATCAGTGGCGCTGGGTGGCAGCGGGAAAATCAATTTCATTGAAATAAATTGTCGAATTTCTGGTATAAATTGCAAAACGCTTTAGCAATACTTTGCTGCAGCCAGCAACAACTAGCTGCCATTTGTTAGTGCCGCTCGTTATACTCGAAATGATTGTTTAAAAAGAGCAGTCAGTGCTTGTGAAGGAGTGAAAAAATCTATGAAACTATTTACATATTTCAGCGCGCGCCATAAATACAAATTACAAAATCCTTTTGTCATGCGCGTAGGCAATAAATCAAGACGATGCGTCGACGTTGCTGTCATTCAGGCATCTCATTAGGCTTCCGGCTGATATTAGCTGCACATTAATCTATTTAATTATTTACTCGCAGGTTTGGGCACTATCGATTACATGGAAATCGCTTAATGCCCCTTGGATTAACCCATGATTTATTGAGCAGCAAAAGAAAAGCGACGACTAACACATAATTCGCTGAAATTATTAAACAAGTTGCGGCTGCTTTGCTTAGTACATTTTATGTGCCATTAACTACAAGTATGAAGCCATCAAATTTATGTAGAACTGCGCTTTAATAGTTCCTGCTGCAGAAAGGGACATTTTATGCACAAGCAACACGCGTCGAGGGCAATAAAACCAAACAAAACTTGTGAATGGATAATGCCAGGAGCAGCAGCTTCATTATATGTTGGTTGAGTGACGATAAAAACTGCTCATATGTCCTGGTCGCTGGCTGTGGTAAAATAATGCTCTTGCTGCTAATTGTTCCTAAATGACAAAGCAAATTTGGACGAAATTCTATTGGCACGTGGCTGCTGGTGATACTCGTGCTGTTGCTATAAAGCGCTGCGCAAAATAGCCGAAAAATGTGTGTTAAATAAGCGGATAAAAGCAATGAAACTTTTGCCACTTGCCCGCATCTAACTGCCGTCCCTCCGTCCGTCTGTCTGTCCGTCTCTCTGTCTGGTGGCCACTGGCTGATGTGTTTTGCCAACTCATCAGCGCATCGCAACAGTGTGTTGGCGTGTGCTAAATTTAAAGCCTGCTTTCGGGCGCCTCCAAAGTGACGGCACGTTTCGAGTGTTGTTTATTTCGGGTGCTCTCGTTTTAATGCCCATTCGCATCCGCATTCGCTTTGGCATTCTCATTAAACGTGAGCCGCTTTTCATTTTCAATCCCGCAATTGTTTTTGGCGCCCGAAGTTTGATTACTTGCCAGTTGCGCTGATTGAGTTGATTGGCCCACACGCATGTGCTGCGCATTAACATTTTTATTCAATTTGTGTATGACGTTTGCTCACGGCTCCATTTCCATTTCCGTTTCCATTCCCATTTCCATTTCCACGGCGCCATTATAGTTGACAGCGTTGCCAAAACAAATTTGCTCAAGACATGTCAACGCACAAGCTCCCCCCCCCCTCTCTGCTCCTCTGGCGCTCTTTGGATTAGCGGGAAAACAAAACCGAGAAAAAGAAGCAAATTTTTTTTTTGTTTAACAACCACTTATTTAGATTATATTTGCTGATTTCCACTTATGTTGCACTTAATGCGAGCACGCCAGAAAGCTGCCGCTACTTTCACACACACACACACACACACAGATACTGTTATGCGTATCTTGTATCTCTTATCCGTGCAGCGATATTTGCGGTGTGTATCAGTTGCCCGATGTTTGTCGAGTTGCCGCCACTCGAACATGATTGATAATTCTGATGATTCATGCGTGTAATTCGGCTTATGGTTTGCCATTTTTCCCGTTGCGCGCTCAACCTCTTTGACCTTGCCTGCCCCCCGTCCCTCGGTGCCACCCCCTCGAGGTCGTGTGACGTACATATGTCCTGACATTTATGATAAATTCATGTGCCAAATTGTTTATTATGTCAGACAAAGTCGCTGTGTGAGACTGCGATTTTGAGTCGAGCCGTGTCGCACTCCGAAGATGTGTTGGCTCAATTAAGTGACGGGAAACTTTCAACAATGGGCGTCAACTAAGTAAACAACCGCACGCCATTAAAGTGAAGCTAATTAAAATTCAGCACGTTCTCGGAGTCGCATTCCTAACCGGAGGAGCCCCACAAGCACTCAGCCACGCCAGCCATAAGCCGGGCCATAAAATAGTCAACAGCCCAGAGTCAACAGTCAGCAGTCTTCTGTCGGAGCCGACCACACCGATGCCATCAAAAATATTGTAACACATTTTGCCTATTAATTGCGAGCATTCTGCGCTCAATGCTGACCCAAAAACTTGCCAGCAAGACAGTAGCAGAATGCGCAATTTGCCACCATTGGCCCGGCCCCCAAAGCAGCCATCATAATGAAGTTGTGCAACTTTGAGAGCTGGCCTGGACAGCTACAGCACACTTCACACGGCTCCGAGTTCTTTTCATAATGGAAAATGGCAACTATAAATTCATTTGGGTATTGGGAAGCCAGCCAGCTACGTGATTCAACTTTATGCCCACCTCAGCAGCTGGCCGACCTAAGTGAACTCGAAACTCCAGCACTTTAATTGATCTACGCATATTTGCAGTGGCTTCAAGTGATGCTCAAACATTAGTGCAGGCTTGAGAAATTATGTTTGTCGACAGTGCTCGCGATGTATTGCACAACAAGCTGAGCCCACTGTCGCTCGGGGAGTGCAAATAAATTCTGAGAAATTTCAGCGAGAGACGCGAGGCAAACAAAATACACGTCAGCAAGTTCAATGCGTCAACTTTCGCAGAGGTGCACCGAAAGATACAAAACTTTTGCTCCCCATAGAGCAACAGGGCCAAATGGCTGCTGGCAGCTGGCAGCGAAGTGACGAATACACGACCTCCACTTTGGCGAATGGCTGACTGAATGACTGAATGAGTTTCACTGTGTCTCTCTCGGTGTATGTGTGTGTGTGTGTGTGTGTGAGAGTCGCGCAAAAGTTCAGCCATATTTATGGTAATTAAAATTGATTCGAAAAGTTTAGATTGTCTCTGTGGCTTGATACCGGTGTGGGCTCTAAAACTCGCTGCACAGATTTCATCATGTTCCAGCCATGTTACAAAGTGCACAAGGTGCCATCTCCTTGCCGCACGTGAAGGCAAATTTTGGCAACATGATGGCATCGTCAGTGGCGTCGCGTCGTCAGCGGCATCGGCACCCAGCATGTGACAAAACTTTCTAATTAAAGTTTTTGTGCGGCATTGCGAGTAAACGTAACCAAACCCAAACCCCAAACCCGAGTCCCGACCCGACCCCAAGCCAAGCGACTGCAGAGAAAGCGTCGAAAGTTATCAAGTTTCCACGTGTATATCTGTGTTTGTGCCCCTCCTATCTATGTGTGTGTGTGTGGGTGTGTTTGTTGTGTGTTTGCTTTTGGTGTGCGAGTAGAAAGATTGGCGCTGCCGGCTTTTATGCGCAGTACGTAATGTTTTTGCTGCGATAATGCTGGCAATTCGAAATCATTTGCATTTCGGTTGAGGTTGCGTTTTAATTAACTCCCCGGCCAATTAGACGACCCATATGGCCAATCAATAGCCGACAAATGAACTCAAATTCAATACGCCAAGCATTTCACAACCTTCACAGTTCTCCACTCAAATCAACAAGCGCTGCGAAGTTGCGTTTGCAGTTGCAATAATTGTATTTACTTGTTCAGCCAAATTTAATTTAATTCAATTCATTCGTTTGCAATTTGTCAACGCGCCAAGCGATTAATCTGCGCTTCAGGCACTCGCAGGACAAGGAATCGAACTCCAACCAAAACAGCACAAACGAATCTTTATTTTTAAAAGTATTCAAATTTAAGTAAATGTTACAAGCTAAAACTTTAAGCCAAATCTCTATTGAGGATACAGTTTTCTTCGAAAAGAAAAGTACTAATTTGTAGCAAAAGAAAGTGTTAATAATAAAATTTAATTAGTTAATAATTGTGCTTAAATACACAGGCTGCATTGCCTAGAGTTTTTGTCTGTTTGCTTATGTATCTCATAAATTGATTTTAAAGCTCAATGTAGCGAAGTCCCTCTGCAGTCTACTTTAGTTTCGCTTAAACTTTAAAGCATCTTATTTTATTTGCTATTAATAAAATAAATAGTTTTTAAAGCTCAATTTTGCGAACTCCCTTCCTACTTTTGTTTCGCTTTTGCATAAACTTTAAGGCATTTGAAACTCTATTAAGTTTCTTCATTACGCCTGCAATATTTCGTTGCCAAATTGAATTAAATTATATGCGTCCAAGTTGCAAATACAAGTCGCAACTCCTAAAAACAGAAACTTTCGTTGAGCATTAACAACAACAACAACAACAACAATAGCAGCAACAAAACAAAAAAGGAGTTGCGTTGAAAATATGTCTTATGCAGTTATTTTTACAAGCTTCCTTGTGGCGCTTTGTCCTGCGAGAGATTCGCTGTCTCCAGTTGTTCGGCAGCAGAGCGGGGGGAGGGCAGCCGAGGCAAGTGCAACAGAAAAACTGCAAACAACTTTCATAATTCATTTCTGCCTGAGTGTAACAATTTTTGCACTTTATGACTTTCGAGTGCGCTCAGCAAGTGGCTCGACTTGGGCCCGCAAATCATGCCGCATTCCGAACGCGCCGCCGAAGGCAACCCAGTCGCCTAGTTACGCAGCAGCAGCGGCAGAGGCAGCAGCAGCGGGATGCCGCGCTCTGGCAACTTTAAGTTGCCAGCATTTGGGTTACGCTTTTTTGTGCTAATTACAAGGAAACTGGCAGCTGCAGCTGCGTGCGGCGAGTTGGCCTTAGCTGATGGACGGGGCACTCGAGTTGGCAACAGCCGAAAACGAAAACAAACTTGTGGCCGGGCCCAACAAAGCAGGCAGGCAGGCAAGGCAGTAAACGGCTTTAGCGCTAAGAAGCCGCAAAGGGAAGAAGGGACCAAGGAGTTGTTGCCAAAAGCAAAAAGTCAACGACGAGCAAAAGGCTGCCAAAAGGCAAAGCAAGTCGAGGCAAGGCCAAAAGCGTGACCAGGAAGTTGTAAACGGCTCAGCCAAAACAAAAGCACCGACAGCACTACCCCTCCCGATCCCTACCCTACCCCTACCCTCTCATAGTTGCATGCTCGATCCCGGCTAGTTCGTGAGCAAACAGATTGGCAGGCAAAACGAGCGCGCCTGGTCAAAATACATGGCAGTAGGAAGTGCTGGCAGGGCTTGTTTACCTGCCAAGTGCTGGCCAAAAACAACAACAGGCCGCCAAGCAGCTCCAGCGGCAAAGTAAAATGTTGCACAAAGCCAAAGATGTTGCCCGCCAGTTGCCGCTGCAGGAAGTGAGGCGTGTTCACAGCGCTTGCAGATTTCGCCATGAACCCCGGCACAACCAGAGGAGTGCCAAAGAGCACTTAATCAGTTGCTCGGTAGCACGAGAACACGACGTGGAGGGAACTGCTTGGTATACGTATATAAAATGGTAATATCTCACTTTACTTGTTTTCACTTTTATGCGCTGCATGCCATCTGGAAACCCATTCGTTGCGAGCGAGAGAATTCAATCGTGCAACTCTCGCCACGCCGCTCTTAAACAATGTTTATGTCACACATTGACACGCATCTCTGCTCGATTGATAGCAACAACAATTTTTCGATTTATATGCCCCCCAAAAGAATAACACAAAAAACCAACTGGGGCAGCCTCACAGACAGTGGCAGGTAATAAGAAGACAACGCGCGCGAGTTCAATCGAAGCAAAGCGGGGCAATAGTCGTCAGCACTATGTAGAGTCTCGTGGCACGCCCACGCGCAGACGCACATAAATATAAATAAATACATATATAAATAAATAACACGAATGGGAGACGGAGTTGTGCATAAAGCACAATCGAAAACAATAACATGACCATGAAGAGGAAAGCCAACAAAAACAATCGAACCACGAGGTCGGAGGCATAAATAATTTGCTTTTGATGAAATTGCGGCACGTGAATTTTGAATGAAATATAAATAAAGTGAGCGAAATTGATGGGGTTCGTTCGGACCGAGAACACTCGAGAACGCACTGAGGGATTCACAAGTTCCGTCTGCAGGCACTTTAATCGATTAGCGTAATTTGCTTACTGAGTTCATAAGCAAACAAATCAGTTGTGAATGCAGCGGGAGTCGTGATGCAATCAACTTATTTTCACACTTGCTACAGATTAAATGATGCGTGACCGGAAATCCGCGCTCAATATAAATAAACTCGTATCATTTTTGAAGCTAATTAAAGCAAACAAGTTGACTGAAACATTGAAACACGTTCCCAAAATATATGTATAGCATTTCAAATATTTTTGATATACGCTAAATAAAAGTATGCACAAATATAATAAAGAATAATTAATGCAAATAAGCTTGTAAATTATATTGCATCATTTCGAAATACAATGGAATGTTTTATCGCCAGTTGGCAGTCAATGGTAAATCAGAGCAAGAAAGGCCATAAATATTCGCATGTAGTTTGACGAGCTACAAAATGCTTTAGAACGAAAATATTTTATCAGACATACCACTGGACGCATCTTAACAACGTGCTGCCGAGCAATTAATCTGAAAGAGCAAATTGAATACGAAATCCGGTTCAGCATTAGTCGGGGGCCAATAGCACTCAACGGTGCTGGCAAATTTATTTGTTTACTTAATTTATGAGCCTTCACACAAAGTTGCGGTGTTAAAAATCAACGCCAAGTCATTTGCATAAATCGCTGATGTATCAACAGCAAAGGGGCTCAATAGACAAAGCCCAGCTAAAAATGTCGAATTACATTTATATCTATATATTGTATTATAGCGAGAGCGACTAATTCACTTGCTCCTCCCCTGCTGCAAGGGGCCGCAATTTAAATGCAAATGAGGGCGTTCACATGAGCGCAAAAGAAATGCCGATTTGCCTAGACCAGCAAATAAATATAAAAAGCTAAAGGAAAGGGACAATTTGGTGTGCTTGAAGCGAGAACCTGTTCCCATTTGCATGCTCCAAAATCAATTAGCGAGTTAATAAAATCAATCTCAATATGCTGCGATCGGCGATCGCAGAACGAAGATAACGGCTAGCAAGTAGGAAGTGTTTAGTTCCAATTTGAAACATGCTACACAGTTCGCATGCGGGATAAATTACATCCGGCAGAGCGTAGACACGAAACTGTAACGCATATCTGTGTCGCATGTTATCAGGCGAGCAGCTGTGTGGCCACAGATGCGACCGCGAACCAGTGGAGTTCAAGCCAAGGTGCGTAGGCATCTGCAGTGACGACAACCACGAAGAAGCCGCCGTCTCTTGGCCCCCGTCCCCCCGTCGACTTGGCAGCCAAACATCGGAAACCCGTTGCGCAGCGTTGCCTAATCCGGTTATTAAACTTTACACACGTCTCGCATGTCGTCGGCGGCTGTGCGTAAATTCTCGCTCTTTAAATGTGCTGCTTCACTTTTTAGTTTTGCCAGCCGGCGACTATAAAAGCGAGGCGCATGCGCAGCGCATCTTTTAGTCAACTCGAATTCCTCGACGCAACCACTCGACAGCTCGCGCAGCAACAAATCAACCAAAATGTCTCATCGAATTGTGAGTGCTGCAACCTGAATTGCATCTAGTGACAGAAGTGCAGATATCACAACAAACATTTTTATCAAGTGGTGACTGGCGGGCAAAAACTCTTGCAGCGTGTTTTGAGTGTGGCTTTTAAGCATAACTAGTTAGTTTGGAATAATATAAATAAATTGATATATGTTTTTTTTCCACTGGCATTAATATTTGCATGCCAAACTGGAAAGTGTAGTAATTTTTTTCACAATATACAAAACAGTCAGGAAGGCAATGAAATGGCAAATGTTTTAAAGTGGATGGAGATCTCCTTCACATTAGCATATATCAAATGAGCAGTTAATCGTCAATTTATTTGAAATACGATCCCTACTGTCATAAGCAAAACAAGTTGGTTATTTTAGGCGAAGCCAAAATTAGCATCCGTTTTAGTCTAATATGTTTGAGTGAGTTTATAAATTAAATCATAGCAAAGCCAAGTTTATGGCGCTTGCACTCAATTTGTGTCACTTAGTGTCTCAATTTATGGCGGCTCTTTAGCTAATTTGTAAAAGCCATTAAGAATGCCACTTGGCCTTCGAGCAGCTCTCGTGATTTTCCAGTATTTATGTTCTAAAAGGGGAATGTTGCTCACAGCCATCGATTAGCATACAATGCAAGGTTACGGCCTGTCCCCTTCACGCGGCGATCTTGAAATCTGCTGCCCACAGCGCCGCGTTGGACATGGCGAGACACACGCCAAGTGTTTGGGGCTGAGAGCATAACCAAATGAGCGGCCATAAAATCGGTCCGAAACTGCATAATTTTGTGAGCGAAGCAGAGCCAATTAAATTATGCAAACGAAACATCAACTCTGCAGTCCGCCAGATCATCATTCATTATTCGTTTTTGGTGTTTTGACAACAGCGACTAACAGCGTTGCCCAACTATTTCACAGTTATTAATCGCAGCCGCCGCACTGATTTGCCTCTGCGCCGCCGACGTGTCGCACATAAATCAAAAGCCGCCCCAGGACGTATTGGTGCCATTCAATGATTTATTGCCGCCGCCACTGGAGGAGTCCACCACCACCTCAACGACGACGACAACGACGACGACGACAGCCACGAAGCCCACGAAAAAATCGTACTATCAACAGCAGGCAAAGAGCAAGGACACACTTCACCAGGCCAGCACGACGAAGAGTCAGCCAGAGTTGCAGCTGGCGCTGGATTTGCTGCCTCCCTTCGTGGAGGCGCCCGAGTCCGACGCAGCCGAGCAGCCGCAAATTAAAGATGTTCGCGCCACAACACAGCAGCCACTTGTTAGCAGCCGACCAACCGCAACCACCAAGCAGAGTGCAACGCTTGTGGCAAAGCCGCCACGCGTGGCACGACCCAACAGCATTGGTAGCGCAGCCGCTGCTTCCTCGTTAGTGCCACAGAAGTCGAGCATCTCGGACGATCTCATCACGCAGTATCTCACCAACTTTCAGTTCACGACGCGGCGACCTTCACGCGGCGCGCTGCCAACGCTGACGCCGTTTCCCAACCACATTAAGATATAGAAAACTTAAACTAAATTATTTTCATAGAAGACAGCAATAAAATAAATTAAATTAAATCATCCCACAAGCTGAGAGAAATCGCTTCAATTTAAATACAAATGACAGCTGATGTTCGTGCTTGCAGCTTGAGTTAGATGGATTTATGAAGAGGGGGAAATATAAGTTATAATTATTTCAAATTTATGTTTGCCAGAAAGTTTGTGTTATGCAAATCAATATGTATGCCTGAATAGTCTAAATTCTTAGGCAGCAATTTGCAAAATGCTTTTTATGCAGCGTCCATTAACAACTCGTTTAAAACAATTTTGCTAAATTAGCTGCCGCAATCTGAAGTTATTTCTTATGTCTCGCATAACATATGGTTTCCGACAATGAATGGCAACTGCTGAACCAGGTGTTTGATATTTTAGATACATTAACAAGCCACCTCAGACGAGGGTCGCCTTATATATTTCTGGCCAAAGTGCTGACTGCGCTAACAGACATTTTCATTGGAAAGTTAGTCTTTTTTAAGCACCACATATTGGCTCAAAGTAGCGCCGTTTTAACTGGACAAAAGCTCGAAGCAAATGGTCATATAGTCCTGACTAGGCATCCAATGACTACTTTTCATTTCCTTAAAATATGAAAGGTCAACTATATTCGTCGTTGGAAGTTGCTGTTGAAGCGTTCAAAAACCATGTTTTGGAGGTTTTTCAATTGGCGTGAAAAAAGTGCTCAAAACTAGGTTTGAGTGCATGCAAAAGTAATTAAAACCATTTTTAATAAGTCCATTTTTCATGATAAATATTTAAGTGTTCATTATTAGGCCATTATTATAAATAGCAGCCCTCGTATAGAGCGAATACTCGGCAGGGCGCAGAGTGTTGGTGCAAGGCGGAATTCATCAGCGCGTTTAATTAATTGCTGGAGGCAAATAACTTGGCGCCGCTGGTCGACACTGAAAACATCTTTGGCTACTGCCAGATATGTATATAGTATTTGCACACACACACACATACGCAGACGTGTTTGGAGACACAAAGTTCTTGTAGTTGCACAATTTGCCGCTTTCCGCTGCTCGCCCAACTGTCAAGTGCTAATTATTGCCCTCGCCCTGACGTGTTTGACGCTAACATTGTTGTTGTCGGTGTGGAAGCGCTGCCAGATGATATTGCTGACAGTCGAGGTGTCGCAAATATGTGGCATTTGCAGCGCATTGCTCACGTGGGGCGCGAGCAGCGGCTATGTGGATGCTCTAATCAAATCATTGCCAAGCTGATTAGCCATATTTATGGGTGCCGTTTGTCACTGCGATTGATTGTTGTGTGTGTGTGTAGCTGCATCTTATTGTTCAGTTAAGCGCGTTAATTACACGGCTGATTGACATTAATTCCAGTGCGAATGCAGCTGCTGATTTTCAACAAGTTTTGACCTCCAGCTGACGAGGCTACGACGCATGCAACAATCGGTTTCCATGATTGATATATGATTAATGACGCTCATATTCGCTTCATGCTAAATGCAATAATGTGCCATAAATAAATATTGTATTTATAGCGGTTACTGCACATTTTGATGTATGCAAAAATTTCATTTTCATAAGTGATTTTTCACAATTTTATTCAATGCAAATGTCATTTTCTCATTGATTTATTCAAGCGCTGTGTAGTTTCATATAAATGTTAATAAATTTCATAAATAAGGCTCAATATATTCAAATATTTTTGGTCTAAATTGTTGAAAGCATTTTGATGTTCACTCACTTAAACAATTTATTCAGTGCCCATCAAATGATTGGTTTGATTTACTAAATTGTTGTTAAGCATTATATCAATTTCAATACAACTAACTAATAACCGACACTAACTTAAAATACGTTTTGTCTAAATTCTTTTATGCATTTTGTTGTCTACGTTTCTTTATTTAAAGTGCTCATCAAATGTTAGCAATTTTCCCATTATTTTGATTTACTTAACTGTTGTGTAGCGCTACATACATTTCAATAAATCTTAACAATACGCGACAATAATTTAAAATATGTTTTGTCTAAATTCTAATGAGCATTTTGTTGATAGCCATTTAGTATTTCAAGAATATATTTAGTGTTTATCAAATGTTTCCAGTTAATTATTGTTTTGATTTACTAAATTTGTATGCAGTTTTAGATATTTTTCAATAAAACTTAATAATAAGCGACCATTACTAAAATTATGTTTTGTTCAAAGCACTTTGTCTGAGCATTTTCCTGTCAGCGCTTTTTTATTTCAAGAAATTTTTTAGTCTCTAACAACTATTGTAAGTTGCTCATTATATTCTTTTACTAAATTGTTATGAAATTTTATGTAAATTAAACGACGTCTAAATAACAAGCGACCATAATTTAAAATTGATAAATTGTTTTCAGCATAACTTTGTCAACGATTCTTTAATTCAAGTATTTGTATAGTGTGCAACAAACATGGCATGAGATTAAAATATTAAAATATGTTTTTTACTGTACAAAACACTCGTAAACACAAGCAAAGAAATACGCATTCCGGCAACAAAACAACACTAGATTCAATTTTAGATATGCAGCGTATTTCATGTTATTTGCTTTTTAAATTAAAATGTCCAAACAGTCAGCAGCAAAGCACTTTATGAGCATGTGCTCGGCAATTTGGGCAAATTGATTAGTCGCCTGCAATTGCTCGTGAAACTCTGCTTAATCCCATCTCTATTTCAACAAAGTCCCGCCAATGACAAGCTGCGACAAAAATCATTTAATTCTAGCAGTGCTTTAGCTAATTATGGGGTGATATCCAGCTTATCCCTGACACAAATAGTTAAGATACTATTGTATACTCTACAAATGCTCAATAATTTTAATCAGGGAACAAAACTACATTTGATAAAAATAAAAGCTTGACTTCTTTATAATGTATTTTTAATGCTTATATTTAATTCAAATCAACTGATTTTTCGTAAAGATGGCTAAGCTATTGCGTACTCTACAAATGGTTAATAATTTTAATAAAATAGCTTAAGCAAAAAAAATATATTTGATAGAGTAAAGTTTGTATTCTTGACAATATATTTGTAATAATTATATTCAGTCACTTGTATCTACTAGATTGAATAATCATGTTAATTATATTCCATCGCCTGTATCTAGTAAATCGAATCAAGTAAATTATCACGTTTACATTCTATTTTAAATGCTTAATAACTTCACTAAAGTTGTTTAGGAAACGAAATTGCATTTCATAAAAACAAAAGCTTGTAATCTTTGTAATATTTTTTTAATAATTATATTCCGTCAGTTGTATCTACTAATTGAATCTGCTGAGTTCTATTTTATACCCTTCAAATGCAAACTTATTTAAAAAAAGTGCCTTAGACACATAATTATATTACATAAAAAAGCTTATCTTTTAGTTAATATATTTCTGATAATTATATTTCCTCACCTGTATCTACATAATCGATTCAATTGCGTTGCCATTGTGAAGAGTATTGTGGAACCGCGTTCTCATTAAAAAAAAAAAAAGGAAACTTTTGCTAATGCATGAGAAGCCATTAGATGTTTCAACCATGCCAATCTCCTGCATACTCCATGCGTGAGGGAGTTCGACTGTTGATGGCGCTGCGACGGGGAGTTTTTGAAGCTGCATTAAAAATCGCTTTTAACAAATGGTGCCATAAGCTCTTAGGCAAACTTTTAATGTGCATACATTCGCATAGTTGGCTGCTTGCTGCTCGGAGTGCGTTGTGTGTGTGTGTGTGTGTGTGGAAGCGAGATTTATGTGGACAACGGGTGGTATGAGTGTTTTCAACTTTAACACAGCACAGGCCAGAGTCGACAACAACAACACCCGCGCAGTTACCAAGGCCAAAGTGCGTCTAAATATATATACAAATATATAAGTAGACGTGTATATTAGAAGTGTCTAGACATTGCCACATTATACGTATGAACAGTTTAGGCAGAAAAACAACTAAAGGACCTCGATTGCCAGAAAAGCGACGAGCCACACTTAAAAATAAATAAAGCGACATAAACGTTTATGCCCAGAAATACTTCTCCAGGCAGGCAATTAAAATGTTGCCTTACGGTCTAAAAAGACATTAATGAGTTGTAAATTGTAGGTGTATTGGCTTTTCACAAAGTGTGTGAGTTTAGAATTTGGTAACTAATGATAAACTGCTCGAATATTGCATTAGAAATAATTTGTGGCATTGCAAGCGATAGCTTAACAATGCATATTGTTAAAATTCCTATCTATCTATCTGCTGATTAATCTATAACATTTTGTACTGTTTCACTTTGATGGGAAGAATGAAAAGGAAGCAATGGAATGTCTAGAAAGCAATGGCTGTAACACATTTTCATTAAAGTTTTCTCTGCTCTGCTCATTTGCGCTTTAATGGCGAGTGAATCAATTAGTGTCCTCTTTAAATTAATAAGCTGTTGCGTTGGCCGCGCTCAGTGTAATAAATAGTATTCAGCATTAAAGCAGTGAATGAGTAGATATTCCGTGGTGCTTTGCTGGCGACTTGCGTCGCTTTCAAATGCAATTTTCCCAACTTTGTTCATTCAAAAATTTCGCCTTTTTCAGCCACGACCATTTTCATTTTGCTGGCACATACGGAAATCATTTTTAATATGCACATGTTGGGCGGCAACAGGAATGCTGCAGCTCCTGCTGTTTTGGTCGTTGCTGTTACTGTTGCCGTTGCTGTGGCTGTGGCTGCGGCTGATGGTGATAATGATAATGCTGCTGGTGATGAGCATGAGAACAGTTACTGTCTGGCCACCTACATATCACTTTAATTACATCGAGAGAGCGAAACAGGAGCAAAAACATTTAAGGCCAGAACACGAACTTATGATACCCTGACTCGACAGTTAATTGAACACTTCAACTGCATGCAGCAGAGACAATTTAAAGCCCTGTGCCAATTTCGCCAGGGTATGCGCAGCAGTCAAGGGGAAAAAGGAAAAACATTGAGCATGCGATTGAAGCATTGATTGTTTAATCAGCGAAACGTCAATATTGTTTGCATGCCATTAACTGACAGTCCACATAGATGTTTGCCGGATGTGGGCGAGCATTAATGCCGCGCTTCGGTTACAATAACGGAAATGGGTTTTAATGCGAAAATAATTGCATGTCATTACGCACACATTGAGGAACGCTACGCAGCTGCCAGCCTGATGACGAAAAAACAATGTGAAAATATTGATAAAATATCATTAAATTTTATTTCATTTCGTGCGCGTTGCACGTTGCATGACAGTTGCTGTGACGCTGTCTCTGAAACTGCTCGAACTGCTTTCCGCCTTTGATTTCGCACACACTCGCAGTTTTCTGAATTTTCATCTTTCTCGCTCGCTGGCAGTTATTTTTCTTTTTTTTGTTTTAATTGAAAAGTGAAAGCCACAAGTTCATTGAATTACATTTCCTTTCATCGTGCGCGTCTTTCAATTGATGAATTTCCATTGCAGTGGCTGCAAAGCTGTTGCCGAGCTGTATTGACAGCTGTTGCTGTTGACGTATTGAAATTAAAGTTGAGTTTTTATTACTGACGATATGCGCACACTTCTCGCACGTTCAATGCCACACCTCTGCAGCACATTAAAGCCCATTTAAATGCTTAGGAATTTACCAAAAATATTTGCAAATTTCTGCCTTGCTTTAAATACTATACGGAATTTATTCGGCAGTATTCGCTCTAGTTGCATCTTATAGAGTATTTGAAATAAATGGCAAGATAAAGCTAGGCATGCATTATAAATGCTGAGCATCAGTCAATCATAAAGTTTGATTACAAATTGTCGGGGCGACAAACAAATTCGGCAAATGACAAAATAGATTGTCGTTCGCAAGCGGAAATGGCCAAAAGCTCAACCCTTTGCAGTTAGCTGAAGCAAGTGGAGCGAAGGTCTCTGTATATAGTATATATATTTAGTAGCAGCAGCTCGGCAATTGAGTTGGATGTCATTCGGTGGCTAACTGGCAGAAATGTTTGACATTAAAATAAATAATTCATTTATTCAACGGCCAAAGTCGTGTAAATTTCCCAAAGTCTGTTTGGGGTCAGGCGCTCGCTCGGCTTGTGGGCGATTGGCCGGAGAAGCATAGAAATTATTAATAATTTATTTTAGCACATTTCAAGGATTTTGCGCACCGGCCACACGTTTCAGCAATTTCCGGACAACAAAACCGGAAAAATACTCGAAAATGTAATAAATTTCCAAGGCGTTGAATCTGCGCAACCTGCTGGCGGAGTCTCCCAGGATCCCAGGCCCCAACGCCAACCAGCCAGCCAGCAGCAAGGCTAAGGGTTCACTTGGGCGAGGTCAGCAGTGCTAAGTGCTCAGCAAACTGTTGCCAAATCAATGACAAAAATTACACACGAACGGTTTGCGTTATTCGGAATGATTTCTTCAAGCCTTTGCCTCGACTTGTGTAATTAATTTCAGTGCTGAAAGGGAAATGAATTTTTCAAAAAGCATTTAAGCTAATGACAGCATTTGACTTGATTAATAAAATACAAATTGGAAAACGCATCAATAACTTTATGCTGAACTTGAACTTTTGATGAAATCCCCATTTTTGAAATGGAAAAAGACTTTTTCAAACATAAACAACAAAGTGACACTGCTCATTAAGCAGCTTACATATTTTGCATTTGTGTTGCAGAAAAGTTGAGAAAGTCTGAAAGCGCCTTAGTTGTTGGACTTCTTGACACTGCAACAATACAATGTGCGTGCTGAAGAAAAATAAAAAGTATTTAAGAAAATCAACAAAGCATTGCATGGGTATAGAAAATTCACCACGTTTCTGCTCTCCACCGCTTTGGTCGCGCAGCAATGTCTAGAGACCAGTGCCCATTAAATATCGCATTGAAATAAAAGCAAATGAAATCAACGGGAGTTTTGTATAAATTATTTTACGCATCGCAGGCCCACAGACAAAAAAAGAATGAGAAACTTATAAAAAACACCCACACACAACTCGCAGGACTGGGACAAATCAAAAAGCTCTCACCCTCGCTATGCCGCTCGCTTTTCAATGCCGCGTGTTTTCCCGAGCGCGCTTTGGAGGTCAAAAAATGAGCAAATTTCAATGGACGACTACGGGACGACGGGACGCTGGGGAGCGGGGCGGCGGGAATACGCGTGCGACTGACAAGCTTAGCTGAAAAAGACCATTAACAAAGTAAACAGCTGCAAGAGCGTCGACTAACTGAAAATAGGGGCGAAGAATCCCAGTCGAGTCAGCAGAAAAGAAACCAGCGAAGAATTTTCTTTGTTTTGACACCTCATTGTGCCGCTTTGCGGGCGTGGCCTGGATGCCTTCTTGTAAATATTAAAGCCTATTTTTAAAGTCCGTGCTGCACGGGAGGAAATGACAACAAAAAGTGGAAACGCGAAACGCAGTTGGGAGTAATGAACATCATGAAATATGCAGATTTCTATAAACAACAACAGCAAGTTAGTGCGCCATTTAACTGAGATTTGCTTAGCATAGTAGCATATTTATATTTGTACTTACTTGATAACATCCAAAACGAGATGTCTTCAAATTGGAGTAGATAAAAGCTGCGAGGAATTTAACTGAGATTTGTTTGGCATAGTACAATATTTATATGTGTGCTTAGTTGACAACATAAAAAACAAGCTGTTTTTAAATTAAAGGAGGTAACAGATGCTTATTAGCAGGAATTTAATTGAGATTTGTTTGTAATGGTATCGTATTTGTATTTGTATTTAGTAGCTTGAGAAACAAGATTTCTTTAAATTTATGTAAATAAAGCAGCTTATTTGAATGCGTTTCATTGAGTTGAGCATAGTATCGCATTTATAGTTGTACTTTGTTGACACCATAAAAAACAAGCTATTTTTAAAAAGAAGTAGATAATAATCTTGTTTTGACATCAGCCACGTGTTTGTGTTTCTTTAAAAATCTTTCTTGGTCTGAAAAAGAAATTTATAGGCAAATTATGTATGCTAAAATGAAGGGAATCAGAAGAATATTTCACTACTCATCACATCATATTTTATTTATATTTAGCTGTCTTTAAATTACAGTATATAATATTTGTATATTTAATACCAGACACGTGTTTTTCTGAAAAATAAATTTACAGACAAATTCTGTTTGCCAAAATCAAGAATATTTCACTACTCATCATATCATATTATATTTTTATTTACTAGCTAATATTTATACCATGTTTTAAAATGTGATATGTGTTTTTGTTTCTCGGCAAATGTAGATGCCTGAAAATTAAATGTACAAGCTAATTTGTTAGCCAAAAATGAGGCAATACGCAGAAGATGTTGTTCCCCAAAATATTGCAAAGTCAGCAAAGAACTCATTATTTCAGCAAACAATAAGAATGACTCCAGTTGTTGTGGCACATAGAGCTAGCCTTGAAATGTAGTACACAAAACAATGATGTAAGCGAGGCGTTTGAGTTGTGCCAGCGAAGAGAGGAAAAAGTTATAAATAAAAGTGAAGCCTTAATCGATTGCTTAATGTCACCGCAGGTAGTTGTCTGGCGGACGCTTCGCAAACCCCAAAACGGCACATATTGGTTATTGAAATTGTCTCGCAGGTGTCATTAACGTCACTCGCAATTTGCCGGCCTGCCCGGCTAACGCGGCACCAACAGCGACAGCAGGTGCCTCCATTTGTGGCGCGGGTCATAAATGGGAGCCGAATGGCAACGATAGACTCCAATGGCTGTGGGGGAAGGGAGGTGCGCTGGTCCTTTGGCTTGGATTGGCCAGCGATAGCGACAACGTTTGGCATTGTCATTAATTTCGATTTATGGTCATTAAGCTGTGGTGCTTGCTTTCTATTTAATATGAAAATATTTAATGAGTGCTCTTAATTTATGCGCAATTTGCCGGCGTCTCCATCGCCGTAGTCGCATCTCCGGCCTAGTTCTCTCCTACTTGCTGCTTGCTGTCGATTTGTGTTTGCACTTTTAATTAATGCATGCCCGAGGCCAGGTCCTGTCGTGTCTTGCGATATTGACTTAAATTTCATACTTAAAGCGCTTGCTCGCCGTTTGAGTGTGCAAACTTTTGTTGCGTTCGCTTTCGCCCCGCAGCACAAACAGAAAAAGAAGGAAAATTATGAAAGAGTCGCAGCATATTTTCTTGCATACTTTTCTTCCCTCTATTCTTTTTGGCTCGCTTCTCCTCTTTTCTCTTTTTTTTTTTTGCACAAATAACAAACCATAAATAATGTCATACGCTCACAAATGGCAGCCAATGCTTGCCCTTGCGCGCCACGCCCCCAGCGTCCATTTGTTCTTTCTGTTTTTTTCCGTTTCTGCTTTTTTTTTTGTTCGACTTGCTTTCGCTTCGCTTTTAGGCCAAAGTTTTTGAACTACTTGCACGTCGTTCTTTTTGTGCTGCGACTGCGACAGCGACTGCGACGTTTTTCGGGGGACTTTGGCAACCCTGCTGTTTTGTGTCTTCGCCCGGCACTTGGCCAGCTCCTTCTGCGCTTCCTTCTGCTGCTGTCTGCCACGCCCCCTGGCCTCGGCCGCCCGCTGCTGTCGCTGCTTTATGTCGTCGTCGCGAGACTGAAACTTCAATAGGGCGAAAATGATAAATGGCCACGCTGCGTTTTCGCTTTGGATATTTCCTACAGAGTGTGATTCTATACACATGTGTGCGTGTGTGTGTGTGTCTGTGCGTGTGTGTGCTGATGTGTTTAAGCCAGAAAAAAGCATAAGAACGCCGCATAATGTGTGAAAATAAAAATGGCCAAATATTTGTAAATCAACTTATTTCTCGCCTGCAGCACATTAGCAGCACCATTTTTACACCACCACAAAACAAGAAACCTAAAAACGAAGTTATATAAATTTCAAGTGTAGAGAAATTAAACATTGCGAGAATTAGAAAGCTAAATAAACTTAAAAAATAAACTAGGCATTGTATTAATATTCGTTAATTTTCAAGCAATTATTTGTGACATTCAAGAGGAAAAATTAAGGAGTGTGAAAATTGGGTAGCTAAACAAAGTTAAAAAATTGACTAGACTTTGAATTTATATTATTTATACTTATATAAACTAATAATAATTTATGTTATAATTATAATTATTTAAAATACAAAATAAATTAGTGTGGAAACTGTAAAGCTACACAAATTTAGTAGCCAATTTAGACATTGTAATCATATTTGCTTATTTTTAATTAATTATTTGTGACATTCAACAGAAAAGTGAAGCAGTGTGGAAATAAGAGAGCTAAACAAATTTACAAACTAATTAATAACTAGGCATTTTATTTATATTTGCTTATTTAGAGTTATTTGTTTCTTACATTCAAGAAGGACTATTAAAGAGTGTGGAAACTAGAAAGCCAATCAAAATTTAGCAAATTTATTTATATGCTGAAATAATTATTAGAAACATTCAAGAAGAAATATTAAGGATTGTGTAAGTTGGACAGCCACACAAATTTAGCAATCAAATAAGTCGATGTGTTTATATAAACTTATTTTAAATATAATAATTTGTGACACGCCAGAAATATTTGGCAGGGTGCTAGAAAGCTAAACAAACTTAAGACATAAACTAATCATTGTATTTATACTTAAATTGTATTTTTACACTTGTTTTGAACTAATTCATGACATTTGAAGGAAAAATTATGCAGTGCGGAATTAAGAAAGCTATATAAATGTAGCAACCAAATAAGGCGAAGAGGAATTTATATGCACATATTTTAAACTTAATTTTTTGTGGCAAAGGACGCAATTTAAGAAGTGTAAAAATAGAAAGCTACTCAAGTTAAGAAACTAAACTAGCATTCTCTTTACATAATTTGGGACAACCAAGCTTTAATTTTAGGTTTGAAAATACTTTTCTCTTACTTTTGCTTGTTGTACTTATGAATATTCGCTAATTTGTGCAGTTTACGTATTTAGGTGTATACTAATTCCCTAATTCTGCAGTTTAGGTATTAAAATATATGGATTTGTAATAACGACACACTTGGCATAGAAACGATGTGCGCCAATTCAATGTATCACAGTCAATTAAGTCTCATTCGCGCAATTCGTTTTAAGTAGTCGCACTCAGACTGGCGAGGCGAGCAGCTGCTCATGCTGTTATATACTTGAGAGCGAGCGCATTCGCAATATGCAAGCTTTTACTTGAGTTGAAAATCCAATGCATGCATTTTCCTAGTATGTTTACACAATTCAACCGCAAAATCCTTTTGTTTGCCCAATACGCAGCAAGCATGTGTCTGTGTGGCTGTGTGCATGAGAGTGCGAATTTGCAGAGTTGCATTGTTCGACACGCCTTTGTCCGCATATCAGTATGTGTGTGTGTGTGGGTGGGTGCACCCTGTACCAGTCTTAGCGATAATGATGTTTATTTAATGCATTCCAGGTGCAAGAAGTTGTTTGCTATTTGACGTGGCGTACTTAGGATTTGAAGCCACATCTCCATCCTACAATGCACATGGCCACATGGCCCGCCTGCGTATGGAGCACACACGCTAATGCTCCATGTTGAATTGTTGATACGAGCAGCGCTCATTATGCCGAACATGCTGCCACTCCGCTTCCTACCAGCCGCCTGCGACGTGCATGCGATAAGCAGCGGCGTCCTTTGCACTCCGACTCATACGCTGCGTATACGTAATGCCCGATGCGCTGCGCGACGCTTAAAATGCAGCACACGTTTTGCGGCGCTGCATTTATCGTGCTGCCTGCCGCCCTTCCCCTTCATCGAGCACGCAGCCCGTAAATAATGCACATAATCACATTTAAATAAGTAATTTAATTTGTGATTTTCACATACATCTGTATCGTGCGTTAAGTTGTTAGGGCGCCCACAACATTGAGAGCTGTTGCAACTTTTGCTCATTGCACTTCTTTCATTACTTTGCCTTAGCTTTGTGTAGCAGCTGATTCATTTGGCTAACATGCTTTTTATTTGCAAGACATTGCAGGGTAAAGTCGCGTTTCTTTTGTTCTTTTTTGTCTTGTGGAATAATAATGCTTCATACACATGTAATGCTTCATACTTTTCTTCTTCATTAGCTCAGCAATAAACCTTCAAAGTAATAAAGTAAATTTCTATAAATAGTTTGCAATTACTCTATATCATTATCTACAGTTCGCGTTCAGCTGGTTTTCAACTGTTTCCGTAGTGTAGCGGTTATCACGTGTGCTTCACACGCACAAGGTCCCCGGTTCGAACCCGGGCGGGAACAATTATTTTTTTTTATTTTTTTATTTGCCAACATACTTTAAAAACCAAAAAGAGAAAAGTTAAGTAGCTTGAGAACCATCAACTGTTAAATAATTTCAATTGCTGTGTATTACAAGCATAATTAAAATGGCGATTGCCTGCGTAATTGATTTATTTTATACACAAATACAATCTTGTATTGCTTTTGAGCACGTCTCATTCTTATCATTTTGCGCATACACAATAAAAGTTGCTTCACGCTTATTGCAAAGTATATTGTGTGCGGACAAGTCGGGGGCATTCAGTCCGGAATTGGTATGGAACTTTTGCATACTTTGCATTTTTATTGCACAACATCCGGTAACAAGCACTTTTGCCAGCCAGCCATTCAGCTCTGACGACCGAAAAGCCAGACCAAACAACCACAATGCCAGCGACTGGACGCCGAACTGCAATTACAAACAGTTGTTTAACTGCTTGACTTAAAATGCAGCCACTGAGGGAGCGCTTCCCCCCTCCCCCCACTACCCCAACGAAAAAAAGCAACAACACTTGACTCCAACTGGCGTCTCCAATGCAGCATAACTGTGTATCTGATGGCAGCGTTTGTGGCTTACAGATTAAAGCGCGTACATCCGTGGTGACGGCAACAAGCCGGATGATGAAGTGGCTCACAATGCCGCGCATGCGTTACCCACCAGGCCAGGATGGGTGTCGGTGTCGGTGTCGGAGTCGGAGTTGGAGCCGGACCTAGACCCAGACCCGCGCCGGTCAATGGCGTCCGGTGTCATTGCGCTTCCGTTTGAGTTGGCAATTTATACAGTTTTTCGCTGGGCCTGGACTGGGGCTGCTTTTAATGGAAACTTGTCCGCACATTTACTTATGCGGCTCGCACTTTTGTGTGCGCGGCCGCGGCCACGGCCTCGGCCTCGGCAATGTGCGGCAATGTTAAATTGATTTATAATTTTCCAGCGTCGCATTTTAACTTTTCCTGTTGCCAACAACACACGCGCGCGCGTCCTGTTTGCCTTTGCATTTCGCATTTGCAGCCCGGGGCCGCCACCAAATTAATTCCAGCATCCCCAGCGGAGGATGCTTTATACTACTTTGTGCTATAAGTAGTACTATATGAGTTTCTCGCGGCTTTCATGATTGCCTGCACTTTAAGCCAAATTGCCAGCTGAGCGCATCTGCAACTCTGCACCTCGAATGCCTGCTGCCCTTTTCCCTTCTCTTTCTCTTTTCTTTTTCATTTTAAATTAAAAGTCATGAGTTCAGCAATTGATACGGTAATCAATTTACGCATGCTGATTTCTGTTTGCTGAATGCCTCATTATTTTAATCCGCATTTCATATTCCACGCACGCACCACTCGAATTTCACTTTCGCAACAATTCTCGTTCAATTGTGGTGTTACTTGGCTCACAGTTAATTAACAGCCTATTAGCAAAAACTAATGTTCTTGACGAATGGAATGTATTCATTTCAATTCCAGTGATTGATACACTTTTTTTAAGCTTGGTCAGCTTGTATTTATTGTTGTTGAAAAATTAGGTATACTTGTTGGCATACAAAGATTTTAAATACAGCGCCAATAAGTATGCAACAGAATTATAAAACAGTATGTAATTCCAAGCCGCTTTCACTGAGTAAAGTATCTATCGTACAAAGACAATATTAATATAAAAAAATATTACATCACTGAAAGTGTTTTTGTTACAATTTTTTGCAATAAGTAGAATTGCACTTAATTTTATTCCAAGCTTTCAACGCATTTAATTTCAAAGTAGAAATGTATAATTTTTTTGTAAAGTCGCAATGGAAAATATATAAAATAAAATAATTTCTTGGGCATATTTTACAATTTGAAGAGTGAGATTTTATTATTCGAGAGTAATAATAGTTTATTAAAGTGAAACAGTAAATTATAGCAATTTGACGATTCATTAAAATATCCCAATTATTTTATAAGACTTATGTTTACCCAAACGAAAGTGTTGATTAGCAGCTCTAATGTAATAATATTAAGACAAGAAAGTTGATGTTGGTAGCTCTGAAACTACTAAATATATATTACTTAGTCTTCTCTGTGTAAACCTTTAGTAAATTCAAATTGTTGTCTGTCGAGTACATTGTATTATAGCACTCAATAAATACTGAGTGTATAGTGAATGAATAACAGATAACATTGAGTGTAAGCAAAGCCGTGGAATTTGTCATTAAAATAATCTATGAGCCACGTAAATCAAAAAGCCAAACAAGCCAAAGCCGCAGAAATAGAAAAAGTGAAACACGAGAGAGAGACAAACAAGTAATAAACAGAAACAGAGTTGGTCATTAAAGGCCTTGGATGAAAATGAAAACGAAACTGTAAATGAAATCCGCCATCAAAATATCAACGAGTCTGAGCATAATGTGCTGACGGCATCCATTTAGAAGTCGCAAATAATCAAAATAATGCAAGCTGGAGAAGCGATCGGGTGCTGGATGGTAACGGGAGGGGGAGGGAGGCAGACAGAGAGCCAAGTAAATGACAATAATGACATAATAAAAAGCACTCTTAAAATACAGAACAAACATGATGGCAACTACGCGTAACAGCAGGACACCACACACCTCCTCCACGCAGCGAAAGTCAGTGAAGCACCGACAAAGCAGCAGCAGCAGCAGCAGCAGCAGCAGCAGCACAGCGGCATGACAATAAAATGAACGTTAATAATGATAAGATAAAAGAAGTGAGGACACAAAGACGGCAACGCGAAGCGGGGGGTGTGGCAAATGTTAAAACAATAACCAGCTAAATGTGCGACAACGAGGATGATTGTTGCCAGGACTTTGCCTGGAATTTGTCGCCGGCAAAAGGAGATTTGCTCGTCAAAAAGCATTGAAGTTGTCCTTGTTGTCGTTGTCCTTGTTGTTGGTGCTGTTATAGCGCAATCTAGGTGTGTGCGTGTGAATTGTGTGTATGGGGGCCAGGCAACGACTACGGCGCTAATAAATTAATGATAATGCGCATAATTGCCAGACTGTAACTACTGATCAGCATAAGGCGGCTTACGAGTATTCTTGAGTCTCAATATCTACCGCGTAATTCGCGCAAGCAAAGTATGAATGTGCGTTACACGCACATTTCGAATTTCTAATAAAAAAAATATTCAATTTTCTCATTTGCATTTAAACACACAAACTCGGTGGCAAGCTTATTTTGTCGAGCAGCCAAACGAAGCGATAAAGTAATTCCAAAATATCTGCGGCAAATCGAAACTTTTATTTCAGTCCAGCCAAACACACAAATTTGAGTTACAGTCGAATAATTTTATTTGTGCTCGGTTTGTTGCTTGTTTTAAGCTACATGAAACTTTGTTTGCCCTTGCAAAGGATTTAAAGTTTATGACGCAGGTGTTTGCTTTGGATTTGGGAAACCCACAAAAAAAAATGCGATGGCATAAAATAAAATTACATCAACACCGTATTCCCCAATCGTTGGTGTCTTGGCTTAAAGCGGGGCAAAAAAGGTATTCATAGATATCGGTCTGCAACTCGGGATTGTAGCTCTATCTATAAACGTTTCGCTAGCTGACTGTGTGGCTGCTGTTCAGACGAAACCGCAGCATTCATTCTTTGCCGACTTTTCAGCAGCACAACCACAACAAACAGCCTACATGCCACGCACACACACACAATGAGAGACGCGCACTTATGGCGAGCAAACAAATTGTGAATGTTGACGACATAAATGTATCACAAACATTAAAATTGTTTTCAAATTGCCGCTGAAGAGCAAATCCCGGCTTCAGCGTGTCACTTCAGCTCAAAAAAAGAGGACAACAAAAATAGCCACTGCAACCATGACAATTTCATGAACTTGTTTTTTTTTTCGCCAGACGGCGAGACACAAACAAAAAATTGGATTAGCAAACAATGCCAAAGTGATTAGCTTGTTCAGGGGCATTATGAGTCCTCATCCGCTGAGAAGTTGTAAATAAACTGCGAATACATTGAAATTTCAAGTGTAACTATGAAATAAATTTGGCTGAATTGCGAGCATATTTGTGTTTATAGATGATTTAACGCGATGGGGGGACTTAAGCCCTGCAGTGCCCCTTGATGTGTTTATCAGATACATTAATTTTTCACACATCATTTGCTCATTCTTTTATTGATTTTAAGCCGTTTTGTGGTCCTTTTCGTGAAATTCATCCCATTGCGTTATTAATATATGTCGCTGTTGTTAAGAAAGGCGTATTAAATATTATTTATGTGCAATTCCATTTGCATACAATGTTTTCATGGATTTATTTATGACTCTTATAGCATGTTAATTCCTTTTTACGATATCAGAAATTAATTAATGATATTATGAAAGAGAGAACATAATCTGTATATGGGTTGCATGGCACATGGGGGTTGTGGAGCATCAACTTGATCCGATTACCCATAAATATGCAACATTGTGTGGCACAATAAACAATTGCCAACTAGTCATCGCAAAGTGTTGATATGTAAGCATATTATTCTTTATTTTCATTTCATAAAGAAAGCCCAAATTGAGTAATATTATATTGAAAAAATAATAATATCTTTCATTCTTAATTTATAACATAATAATTGAAATAACTAACATTAAAATAGTAAAGGAATTGAATAGTGTTTTAAATTTAGTACTTTGGTTTAAATAGGTTTAATTAATTTTAAATTATTAAGTGAATTTCTCTGCTCGAGGATATCATTTACCATGGTTTCGTATCTGCTCGCATCTCATCGTCGGATTCATTATTAATTTTGTTAATGGTTCGGCATTATTGGTATCTACAATTTCTACTTGGCATTTTATCGCTTAATCTGCTTTATTAATTGCAGTTTATGCAAATTTAAATGTATAATTAACCTGAAATCAATAACATGCTCATACAGTGGCCACCGAGTATTCTTTTTACTTAATTAAAAACGACATGTGTGCAGTCGGAGGATAAAATAAATCTTAATTCAAATAAATATGGCAATTAATCCCTGTACTGATTATTTGCTTAATCATCGCCAGTCTATATGCAAGTAGTTTTCAGTTGATTCCAAGCATTTCAATTGCATTAATTAGACCATTTAACAAATTGCTGCTCGATTGTCATGGAAACCATCTTGAGCCAACCGAGATCCTCTTAAATATTCAATGAGCTTTACTCTGGTTTCGTAATGCGTAAGTAAACTTGCAAAAATGTCGAAGCAATTGCATTAACATTTTTGCGCAGTTTTTCCCCTTATTTTTTTTGTTACTTGTTTTTGCTCTGACAGCGCAGCGATGAACGAAGAAAAATGCAAAAGAAATTAATGCATAAAAATGCTTTTATTGACAGTTTTTGCAGTTGTTGCCAGAGTTTCTTCGCTCAGATTCAGAAACGTTTTGCAGCTACTTTCCCAATGAATTCACAAGCAACTGGCCTGCTTTTGACAGACGCACAGAAATGACATGAAAACAATGGCCAAAGAGCAATGCAATTGCCAGGCAGCCTCAAGGCAACGCAGCGCAACGCAACGCAACAGCAAAAAGAACCAAAAATAGTAAGAGAATATCTTTTTAATTTCATTGAGTGTTGTTGCCTCTAGACATTTTGTGAGAGATGGCACTGGGAGTAGGATCTTAACCTCGGCGCTGCTCTGCTTATAATCGATTTCATTATTTTTGCAAGTGGTGGCAAAAACTTTTTAATTACACTCTGTTACTGCGGATGAACTTTATTCGAAAGGTGTTATTTTTGGCAAAGCCAAATACACTTTGTCGTGCATACAGTTTTGTTCCGGACCCTGTTCCACACAGTCTATAATAACAAAATGAATTTTACGCATTGTCCCTGTCAGCGTGATTATCATTGGTGGCATCATCATCATCATCATCATTGTCATTATCGTTGTTGTTGCAGTGCGGCCAAGCACATGGCACAAGTTTGTGCAACACTTAAACTTTAATTGTGCAAAGTTTTGACCATGTCGCCTCCATGTCCTTTGCGTCCTGCGTCCTGCGTCGCTTGTCGTTTGTCGTATGTGTGCGTGCTGATAGATGGCGTTCTAAATTCAGTGAATGGGGTCAGTCTGTGTCTGGGACACAAAATGCATAAAGGATTAGGGCGACACTCATACACAAACACCGAGAACGACAGAGGCAGAGTGAGTGGTCTCCCTGCTTGCAGAGCTCATTGCAAACCTGCCCCAAAAGGCTCTGAAAAGTATGTGAGTGTGCGTCGCTTGGCAATCGAGTGTGAGTGTGTTTGCCAAATGACTTAGCACACTCATTGAGCGCCGACCACAAATTCAATTTGACCGATAGGATACATAAAACTGAAGAGCGCTCCACACACGAACAAAGCTAAAATACTTAAACTTTTATTCAAATAAAGTCAGAGATGAGTTATATTTGTGCTTGATTTCGTAGCAAATCAATAATGGTCGAAGACATTGCTCAAAGCCAAGTGAAAATATCAAGTTGCATTTTTCCAAGTCTGCCGTCGGTTGAACTTTCCAGCTACACATTTTGCTTAAGTGAATAATGAGGCGAAAATATTTTAATGGCACAACCAATCACAAGCACACCCGTCTACACACACACGCACACAGACTACAAGCTACAACTTCATTTATTTACACAGCTTACAGTCTGCTCGCCTCGACACGAGCGTGTGTGCGTGGGAGCTGGTCCCCCAGTGAGAAATATTGTTTTAGTTTATCATGACAGCACTTTTACAAGTTTTAACTGCTCATACATTAATTAAAAACTTAATAAAACTAAAACGAAAAACGGACATTTGCAGCTGTGCGAACTGTTGCTCCGACTCGAGTAGTTTATTCATGCATACGAGTATACCTACCTACATATATCCATATATGACTATGACTACGGGGCGTACGAGCAATGCGTCGTCTTTGTTTGTGGACTGGCAAATTGGTATTTGGCTCGTTTGGCAACGAGCACGATTGTCATTTGATAACACCAACAACAACAACAACAATAGAGTGCAGCCACAGTTTTGATCGCAGTGCTAATTGAGGGTCGCAGTTGTTGACACATTTTAAGCAAATTTAAAAGGTAGCGAAAACAAGCGCACCGCACAAATGGATACACAAACAAAAGCGTCAGCAAGAACTAAGCACAAAGTGCTGACCTGGCCGCAAAGGAAAGAGCAACATTGCCACTCTTCAGCAAAGTTAACCAACATGCTGTTTGCCAAGCTTATGAGGGTGGGGAAAAGCAAAGTGCGCGAAAATACAGCAGCAATGAAACGAATGAGAGCAAATATTACAAATATGCAAGCAAAGTACCGAATGTAACATGTGTTTATAGACAATAAACCAAACTAAGATTAGCGCTTCTAAATGTTGAACTCTGTCTGAAAGATGGATATATTTCTGACGGTAGCTAAATTATTTCTATTTTTGAATATAAAAATATATTTATAGTTAAATACTTGCTGCGTTTTTACCTAGTTAACATTAAATATAATTCAAAAAATGACCATGAATTATTAACACAAAATTATAATAAATAGAATTAACATAAAAATTTCTTAACAATCATTAAAATGGCTTTTTAGATTTTATGGCTATTGAATTATACTTTCAGTACTAAATACTTTGTTAATGTAACTTAATATGTTTAAAAATGTATAATATAAAATTATAATACATCAAATTATCATTAAATGTTCCTAATAATTCACGACTAAGCGTTAAAATTTTATTTTAGTTTTGATGGTTAATGAATATTGTGTTTTAATATTAAACACATAGTTAATAAGTGTGAATATTATCAAAAATGTAGTTATATTTAAATACTTGTAAATTGTTATCTAATTTACATAAACTATAAAAAAAACACAAATTTTGAACAAAAAGTAAAACTAAATCAAAACTATAATCAATAAAATTAATATTAAATTTCCTCGAAAGGGATACATAAAAATCAACTTGGCTTTCCAGATATTATTTCAAATAATTTAATTATTTATAACATATTTAAGTTTATATTCATAAACATAAACATTTAAATATTACATATTGTTTCAATATAAATATTTTATTTGAATTGTTGATTTTATTATTTGCCTGCAAATTTGTAACCAACTGATTTCCACATTGACAGCATTGAATTTCCATTGGGGCAAAAACTCTATTAAATTAGAGTCACTGAAGCATATTTTTTGTGCTCATCACTAGTGAAAGAAAAACTTGTCTGCCGAGTTGTTTGAAAACAAGTAACATAAATCCGACAATTGTCAGCAAGCGCACAAAACAATTTCTAATTTCCATGCAGAATTTCTTATAATTCTTTCTATCTGAAAATACATGTTCTTTTTTTTGTGTGTTTGTGTGTTATTCCTGATGAATTACTTCCCAGCACTTTGCACACAAAGAAAATGGTCCGAGGGCGTGTTTTGAAAAGGGTTTCGCAAAATTGTTGCTGTTTACGCAAAAGAAGGAGAAACATTGTGTTGATTTATTGAAATATACTATATAGCGTCGTGTGCTACTACTGCTGTGTTTCGTACTTAAATGCAAAGTTTTATATGGGTTTGTGTTGCGTTATTGTTTCTGGAATCCGACTTAAGATGACAACTTTGAGTTATGAGCTGTGCGTCGATGTAAGTGCTTCGCCCTGAGCAGAGGTCAACGCACTCCACGCTGCAACTTATTCCGCACGACTGCAAAAAGAAGAGGATATACGACTGCAGTGGTCGTGTGCCGATCAAGATATTGTATTTGTCGCTGTGCGTCGCACAGAGGGATGACAAATTTCTAATTTGCCTGTCAGCAGCGCAAATGGGCAATAAGTTGCAGTTGTAGGTTAAAGATGAGATGCGATTATGATCTCACCATATTTCTTTGTCCGATGCGTGCACATGACTTTTACATGTGACAAACTGATGCCGGAACATCGTCTGCAATGTCTTGGCTTCCTGCGCTTCCACAGGGCCAACGAACCGAGTGTCAGCCGCATCCTGCAGCCTGCAGCTCTGCGCTCCTCGTGTCTGCATGTCTGTGCCTGTCAAGCGCTCAACTTCCGCCAGAGTTGCGCACATGGGAGTTGTGGTTGTGCGCGTCTTAAGCTGCATTTAACAGTTGTGGCAGCCACGCCCGCATTGGGTAACATTTTTATTTCAAATTGGTCATTTCCGATCATTTTTGCAATCTTCATTTCTCGCTCCACTGCTCGCCGTTCGGGCCAAGGCCAGAGCGTGTGCTCCATCATGCAAGCGACTTGAAAAGTTCTTTCCGTTTGCCATTGCTCCATGTTTTCATATTTCTGCATGCATTTCACCCAGACGCAGAAAACAAAAACCATTTTCCGGTATTTGAATTTCGCCTGGCATTGCCTTTAACCGAGCCCCCCCTCCCTCTGTATCTATTTCTCTCTCTCTCTCTTTGTCCGCCTCCCTTGAACATTGATATCTTACAGCCACATATGCAAGTTTTTACGGTCTGCCCTTCCACACATTTGCGCTGTTTAATTTGCATTTTTATCGATTTGGAAAGTATAAAAAAATACAGCTAAGCTGCTGTCTTCGCCACACTCTCAGTCGCACTCGCGATACCCATAAAATTCCCATAAAAATGTCAGCGCATAAGTAACCAAGAAGCTTTCCTCAACTTTTCCTGAGCCCGCACTTTAAAAGTGCAGGCATCGCTTCCAGCGAGTGCTCATGGAGCAGGTTCCATTTCGCTGAGCACCTCGGCCTTAAAACACAATCAATTTTATGAAACCAATAAACACGCGTATAGCTTGTTGATTCCGCCCTGTAAGTATTTGTCTTAACTGACATTTTTTTAATTCAAAAGATGATGAAACAAATTGCATTTTAAAATCTAACAATTTTAGTTCACAAAACTACATTTTCAAATTTACTCAGTTGGGGTATTCCCAACATTTTACTGGAAAATATTTGCCTTAACTGCCTTTGTCTTTTGGCATTGTTTAAGTAAAAAGTTTATGCAATAAATTGCATTTCAAAATACAAACTGCATTTTGCAGTTTATTAATTATGTCATAGCTTAAATTGAAGTTTGCTAAATTAAATTTTCAAATATACTCAGTTAGGATATTCCGAGCATTTATTGATAAATATTGACAAATTCAGCCAGAAGGCAAATAATTGCGTTTGCCTGTATCTTATTTATGCAAAATGCAATATTCATTATTATGCAATACAAAAGAGCCAGATGGCAATAGAAAACAGACAAGAATGAGGCCGAACAATGGATTCATCTATTACACGCATGTATATTTAATGGCATATAGCAAATGCTGGGAAAACAATCATAAACTTTCTGATTTTAATTTCCAATCAAAACAAAGCGTTGACTAGTCAACAAATATGCAGAGGACTGCTTTCTAATTGGAACGGGATCAGTTTCCAGCAAATAAGAAAATTGTTTGCAATTCACATACATAGAATGTGAGTGTGTGTGTGTGTGTGTTTATCTTGTGGCTTATTGGCAGATACGTTCAAACATTGCGTATACGCAACGCAAAAGAATGACAGAGGAGGGCTGCAGAAGTTAAGCCAAGTTAAAAGCTTTAAATAAATAAAGACAATTAAAATGGAATCAAACACAACAAAGTCCAAAATAATGCAAGCCACTATATAGAACCGCAGCTGACATCCGTTCAAAGCATTTGCGCATTATGGCTATTATATGCAGTTACAAAGCTGCAGCAATTGTATCCGTCTGCAACTGCAGCTCTTTTTGTCCCTGCTAATGCCTGGTGGCTTAGGCTAAGCTGCTTCCGGCTAAAACACATTTAAAGCAATTAGCAACTACATACGCTCGACAACAACAATAGCAGCAGCAGCTTCGCTGCCAACAGCCAGAAGTTAAAGAGCAGCCGATGGCAACGATAGCACTTAACAACTGGGAATCGGAGTCATGCATGTGAGAAGGGCAACTGTGCCAAGTTGCGATGTAGTAGAAATATGGCAAGATTGCAAAAAGTAAGTTTGCTTAGACGGCAGATTATTAACTGATTTTATTTGGCCAACACTAATTCCAGATCTTTAGTAAATAGATATTTAAGAACCAGAGCTACCACGGTATTATTTCAAATGCAAATATGAAAGCGTGCTGGCAGACACCTAGCAAAGAAAAACATGGGACTAACAGCATCAATAACTTTGCTTACATTTGTTGCACAGGCTGCCGAAAGTCTTGCAACTGCAACACCCCCACAACACAACAAAAGCCAACAGACGAGGCAAAGCGCAGGCAATTATAATAAGCAAAGGGAAACCGGCAGGCAGCAGTAAAAGGGACTTGTTGTAGCGCCCAGATAGCACTCAGATAGACACACACACACACACACATACAGGCAGCAAGCGAGAGGGAGTTGGCCAACGTATCTCGTTGTATTTGTGTGTGGCAAGTTGGCAACACTTTTGTTTACTTTTGCACATTTCTGCAGCAACTCAGGCAGCTGACAACGCCGCACGAGTTCCCAAAAACATTTTCACAAACAAACTGCAAGCAATTTCCAAAGACAAAACAGAACTATAGATTTATAAGACTAACTATGTAACAGTTGCTAGTCAAGTTGGAAGGAGAAAACGTTTGTGGGAAGGACTTGGGTGAATTTTTGGCATGTGCCACGGGAATCGCATAGAAGTTGAATGCGCACTGGGCATCCACAGGCACACAATTATGTGGAAAAGTGCAAGCCGAGACAGCCAGACAACAACTGGCTGGCAGTAACAACAATGCAAAAGGACAACCATTGTAATAACAATTACATGTACAACGACAAGAACAACAGCAAACAGCAACCCTTGCACTTGCCTGCAATATTCTTGAAGTTCTCGTCGCCGCTCTGCCCGCCGCCCTTGCAACTGCCCCCGACGTTGCACTGCTTTGGCTTAGTGTGTTGTATCGTTTGCTGCCAGTTTGTTGCTATTCAAGTTTAATTAACCTAAAAGTGCTTGCATTATTTAATTTTATTTTGTGCCATCTTTGTTGCTGCTACTGTTGTCGTTGCCGTTGGCGTTGCCGTTGCCGCTGTTGTCCTTTTCGAGGGAGAGACGGACACTAATTTAGTTGAAAGCAAAATTTCATTAGCACTGAAAATGTCGCGTGTGAAAATATTTATCTTAATTCCATTGTTTTTGCCCAACGTAAATTGCACCGACTTGCATTGTTGCAGCGTTGCTCGAGCAAGAAAATAATAAGAAGTAAATAATATATTTCCAACTACGCACACAAACTACACAATCTTGAATGTGCATCAAATTAGAGTGTGTGTGTGTGTGTGTGCCTGGATTAAAATGCTCTTTCGCTGTCACAGTCATCAATGCAAATGCGCTTGAAATGTGACTCGGCCAGTCTCCAGGGGGCGACCTCTGTGTCCTTCATAAGCAGGTTCAATCAGGCAGTCACAGTGCATTGTCCTTTCAGTCGAACAACACAAATTGATACACTTGATAAAAGTTCGATTTCCCTCATGAGCGGCAACCATTGCACATCTCTCATTGCATCAGCATTTGCGAGTGTCTCGCTGCGTCTTTGTAGCTGCAACCATTCGTTGCAAGCAGCGACGACGGCAGCATGCAAATTATATTTTCGCGCTGGCGCTTAAGAAGGAAATGAAATCAGCAAGTTCCACTAAAATTGGCATCAAGTCAAAGTGCGTCCCGGGCCATATGGCACGATGATGATACAAAATAGCAACCAATTGGCATTCACCAGCAAACACACACACACACACACACACACACACAGACACGCACGCACACACTCGCCTGCGACGCTGCCTTCAATTGTATCGTGGCACTTTCATGCTGCATGACTGCTCAATCATAAAAATTTGATTTTCGTGCGGCACTTGGCAGTCTGCTCTGCAGCTCCACGGCAGGCAGTGGGGTGGCGGGAGAAGGGTTAAGATGCTGCTCAAATTCCCATATACACACGCTTGCACGCAATTTGATGACGAGCTCTGGCACGGCATTGGGGTCGTCAATTGCCGAGCTACTTGGCCCGAACAGTTGCCTCAAAAGTGCTCGTTAAATCCAGCAAAAAATAAGTAGAGGTATTCACTTTTATATATTCTTTTTCCCAATATGTAATCGAGAAGTTTTGAAACGCATGTGTGTAATCAGAGTATTGTCTTTAAACACATTTTATTTTAATCAGTGCAGTTGCTTAACCCTTAAGCTACTTTTTCTACAACTGCATAAGGACTTGACATAAGTTACCTTGATGAATGAAGCGTAAAAGCAAAAGAAGTATGTCAAATTGAGCGATCAGAAATATTTTATTTGGCCATAAGCAGTATTTGACTTAATTGTGAGAGCTCAAATAAAAGACTTTTGCTTCGCCTGCTTGGTGCGAATCGACTAAACAATCTTTTTAACATTTTTTTGTGCTTCAGCTTGACTAAGTGTATTTCCTCTAATTCTATAAATTTCCATGAGTTGTGTAGTATATATACACTTATGTGTTTGTGTGTGCTAATTACTTAATATTTACTACAATTGCATATGCATATATTGATGCACTTAATTACTTGTAAACAGTAGTTACTATCGAATGTTTAGAGTAGTTTTCCACATTCTAGGGTCGCATTAACAACTATCAGCTTACTTACATAATCACAGACATGAGCTGGAGTATCTACTGCAGTGTTCGCAGTAATAATAGCAAGAGTCGCTTTAGTAATAAGTAAAAATGGCTATATAGCTGCACACACTCACAGTACACACACACATATAGTGGGTCGCTGTGACGTTGCATGCAATCTAGAAACGATTCTAAACAAAAGAAATCCGCTTTCATAATTTCCCTATGGAATGCACATTCTTTTTATTGCCACTAAGCGACCGACGTTGAAATAACAATGCAAACAGACTCACGCATACTCCCCACACACTCACACATCCACCCTCACACACACACGCGCGATTGCGCGCTCACTAACACAGAGCCGTGTCGACTCTCGGCTCAATTACAATTGCAATTGTTTGCCTGAATGCGTTTTGGTTTCGCGCTGTTCGCCGCATGGCCGCGTCCTCGCCAAATGCTGAGCCATTTTAAAAAATGATGTTCCGTGGCAGCTTATCCCTCTGCCTTAGCCCGCTCTCCCTTCCCGCCGCCCCCTGCGTCACAGTGGCAGTGCCAATTTTAGCCATTTTCACTCATTTCACTCGCCGGCTTTATAAGTACGACTACAATTGCATTCTTGTGCCACTTTGCCTCGGTTTCGACTTAAATCAATGCAGCCGAGCACAAGGCTGCAGTTGACTGAATGCAATGGCATTGGCTGCTTGAATGCTTGGCTGCTGCCGCTGTCGATTAGATCTGGTTCCCCTGACAGCGCTAACATCACGCAAACTGTGGCTTAAATCTGCATCCATCAGCCACGAAAGTTACAGACTTTAACTGACTGGAAGTTTACCAAATTGCCAAGGAATACCAATAAATTATAAGAATTTATAATGAATTATTTTATTTTTTTCCAAACGTTCAATTATTAAGAACAAATATAAAGTATTTTCGATCTATTCTTCATATTAGAGTGATATTTAGAACCTTAATTTCTTTGAGTCAGATATTAGATCAACTTATTTTCAGGTTGCTTATAACAACACTTTCCCTAAAAGATAATAAAATTACTACAATGAATAAAACGATTTTGAAATGCAATATTCATATATTAAACAGATTGAAAACTGTGGAGTAGATTAGTTTATTTTAATTAACCTTAATCGTGTTTGCCTAATTTTAATTCTGGGACATTTCCGTGAAAACGGCGTGATCAGCATCGCATGTAGTCTAAACAGATTACACTCTTCAAAATAAACTTTTATGCAGCGCATCAACGTATAGATATTGCGCATACGACATGCTGTCAATCAAACGTTACGAGTATTGACATTGTTGTGCTGTAATTTATGCAAATTCAAAAATGCTATAAATTACACATCTATTGGCCTTCGGTGCGGAGAGCATGTACTCGTAAAATGCCCAGCGAATGCAAATCAATTGGAAAATTTGTTACTGCGTATACGTAATGTTTGAGCTGGGAGTTGATTAGAGGCAGCACAGCAAATAGCAATCAAGTAGATAAGAATTTTATGCGCCGAGCTGCTGCTACTGCTGCTGCTGCCTCTCGATATCCACGTATGTTCGAGTATGCGTGCAGATTTTCTTCATTAGACGCCGTCGACGGTCCTCGTAGTTCAATGGCCCTTGGGAAATCTGTGCCGCAGACAAGCCAGCCAAAGATACTTAACGTACTCCACACAGCAGCACACAGCATATAGATGATATGTGTGTGCTAACTGTGTTAGTCTAATAACTCTTTTGATGCAGCCCAGTTATTAATAATCAGCGGGCGGTGCTCAGTGCTCGCTGTTCGCTGCTCTCACTGCTCTCGGTGCCCGATGCAGGGTAAGCTGCTCTTTCAACTGTCTATAAGACTGGCTGGGGAGGGCGTTTTTAATTTTCCACAACGCTGCGCAAAGAAATAGTTTCGGTTTTTCCTTGCTTCAGTTTAGTTCTTCGGTTTTCCTTGTTTTTTTTATTCAGTGGGGCGCCCAGTTAAGTTGCTCCGATTCCATTGCTATATGCTGTTGCTCGCCTTGTTGTTGTTGCTCTTGTTGTAGTCACTCAAGTGTCTCCCCCGGGAGTCATAAGTTTTGGGCTGCGCTACGCGTTTATGAAGCTTTTGATGTTTGCGCATTCAAAGGAAAAAAACCCAAAAACAACAAAATAAAAACACAACCTCAAGATAAAATCTGTGCATAGTTTTGCTATAATTTTTTGCCGTCCCCTTTCCTTGGCCCATTGTTGTTGCTACGCTGCTCATCGATGCGGCAATTTAATATTAACTGGTTCGCTGATGCATTCAATTTGGTTTCGGCCCTTTCTTTCAACTTTTCCGCTGCCGAGCCATTAATAAATATTAAGCGACAGCAACCTGGCAGCCCTATTATTCATGCGTTACTTCCCTTAGTGATTATCCCAATAAAACATATTTATTTCCGCATGTGGTTAGCTTAAACATGAGCAGTGAAATTAGTGTGAGCAACGCTTTAATTAAATTGAAGTTCGCTACGATTGGTAAATGTGTAATTTGAAGATTGCACCAACTTTCCAGGCGCAGCCGCAAACTAAACCAGCTGATAATGGTTTGTGTGCGGAATGCAATCAATGTGTAATGCAATTGCTATCCATACGGCATTATAATTGCTGCTCTACAGGCATTGTTCATTCAAATTTATTGAATTTATAGGCGCATGCTTGCCATTTTGGCTGGCTAGTAGTGTGCTCCGAGGTATCCGAGGCACACATACAAAGAGCAGCATGCACCAAATTCCATTGAAATGCCAGCCAAGTGGATGGGCGCATATGAATCGCCCTGATCTGGCCAGCAATCGAATAATGCGTTTCATTTGCCCACCATTGCAGCAAACTGGTAACAAAAGCCAACTGTTGTGGTGCTGTGACAGGCAGTCGTGTGGCTGGCTGACAGAAACAGACATTGTCTAGACTTTGTCTAGGCCGTAATTGTTCCAGTATTCTTTTCTTCAGCTGCATTGTTGGACTGCAGAACAGCGGGCAACTATAACCGCATGGTGATTAAAAATGTCAACTTGAGCCACAAAATAAGCCCAGTGAATGGTTAGAATAACTCGAGTCGCAGGCTCCTCACAGAGGGGTGCAAATAATGTGAATTTTACAAGCATATATTCATAGCTTCAACTTCATCTTTTTTTCTATTATTTGTTTAGTTTCTTTATGTTTTTTCTTTAATCTCTTCAACTGACTGGCTCTCGGCATCCACTCAGCTATTCTGGTTGCTCTCCCACTCCTCGTGTCTGTCAACATTTCGGCACAAACAATTAAAGTACTTAGGCGCGTCAGGAGCTCCGCTTGGAGCCCTGCAAATATTCAAAGGGCAACTTGTCACTGGCACAACACAAGAGCGGCAACAACAGCTTCTAGTTGCCTGCTGGAAGCCTACCCCACACTCGTTGCTGTGACGACAGAAGTTCTGCCATACTGTTTGTTTGCGGTGCACATGTGTTTTATGTGCGTCTGCCTGTCTGCTTGTCACTCACTTTTGATTTCCTTCCCGTCTCGTCGCGCCTGTGGTGCGCTCCTCAATACCCTGTAGCCACCACACTTAAAGTCGCTACAACAAGTCAATCCAATTGGTCGCAAAACTTATCAGTTAACAACCTATATTTATCCAGTTCGAGTTGAATGCCAACTTACTGAAGCAGTCCATGTAATAGCTTAATGTTTTGTTAAGGAGTATCTCGCATTTGAGTATGCTTAAGTGTTTTTTATTTATGCTGCGTAGCTCGTGTTTTCCCTTGCCAAAATTGTCTAGCTTTGATTTATGCCACACACATGCATTGCATACTTTTTGGGGCGCAACTGTCTGCCACTGCTGCTGGGCTGCTTCTTCTTGTTGATTATTTTGTTGCTGTTGTTAGTGTTGTTGTACGCTTTCGTTCATTTTTTGCGTAATCTTTTTTTGTATGTTAGAAATTAGATTTGCTTTCGCCTCGTGCGCTTTGAGTCTGTGCAAACAACAACGTCGGCAAGCGAACGCTACAGCAAATCGCATATTTGTTGACGACTGGGAATTAAAAACGTGTTTCCCATTGCTCACACACAAGCTATCAAATGTGTGCGTGTGGCTCAAAGGGAGAGCAAGAGCAAGATAGAGAAACACAACGCTTTGGATGGAGAGGGAAAGATTATGCAAATTGCGTTTTGATGAATGAAACAGTTAAGTGATTTAACTAAAGCGTTTTGCCTAAGTGAAGTTGCCTTAAATTTGCAAATTTCTGCCATTTATTTAATGATACGCAATAATTGTTAAGTCATTTGAAGGCTGCTCAACATTTCGCAAGACCACAGCTCGAACAAAAGCCATTAAGAAGTTGCTCAATCAAGAACGCAACCACACAAATTGCTGCCAAGCAATAACAAATATTTCGCATTTTTACTTTGGCAAGCGAAAGGGAATAAATAATTTCAATTAGATTATCCAGAACAAAACCTGTGTTGCCAATAAATAGTAATCATTTCACAGCAGTATACTGAAAAAATAGGACTCAACATCTGCTGAAAACTACATAGTTTTTTTGCCGGGAATTAACTGGAATTTTAAATAAGTTGTACATAATCTTTTAATCTATTTGATATGTTTAAGCTTTAGTATTAATTATACTTCAACTGCTTAATATTTCATTATTTCTTTCCTGCAGCTCTTGTGTGAGTATTTTATAGTTTCGCTGAAAATCCAAAGTTTCCTAAAATCGGGTAGTAAAAATAGCATTGCAAACAATGAAATTGCTGGGAGAGGTGCAGACAAAAGTGCTTGCGGCATTAGAATGGCGCACAACAATGGAACAAAACATACTTAGACAACAATTAAATTACATGAATAAAATCAGAACAAGTGTTAACTGCACCAAATGTGCAATAACTTTTGCGAAAATAACGAGGCATTGTTTTAGGGCTCCCAGTGAAACGATTGCAAAAGGAGCCAGTCTTCAATGCACTTCGGGTGGGGGACACGGGGCGCATCCGTGCCACAAGCCACCCCATTAGTGAGCATATTACGTATACGGCATGGAGCCAAAGTGCTAAAATGGAGATATGGGAGGCAAACGTTTCGAGCAATTAGCGTGTGCCACAATCTCTGCAGAAGGCTAAAAGGAAACTGCAAATGCCAGCAGATGCACACACACACACATGCAGCTGGCACAAATGAATTGCCCGATATGTGAGTGTGCGAAGTAAATAGTTCTTGCTGCAACAACTGTTTCTGGTGAGTGCTGAAATTTAACAATCACACTGCCGAATTCAAGCTGAATAAATTGCAATTATATTTTTAATTGACACCTGTGTAAAATTCAGATTTATTGTGCTTTCATTTCCGCTTGTTGCATATCAAAATCTACGTTTGTGGTACGCCAATTAATAAATTATTATCACGAATAAAGCGTTAACTAGTATCGCAATAAAGTTTTGAGCAATTTCGAGGCTTTAATGAGCATTTTCAAGCATAGTAAACTTAATTCGATCGGATTATATTTCTTTCGTATGGCATATATATGCATATTTAAGTTGCATCCCAGCTGCATCTGCATTTGGCCACGAAGCCACAGTTGGTTGTAGCTGTGTGAGGAAACAATTCCAATTGGGGCTGCAGCAGTCAACCCCACACATGCGGCATTAACTTTTTCGCTATATTAATTGCCAACATTTGAACTTTTATTCAATTTACGAGGACTGGCGAAGGCAACTGCAACTGCCGCAGCCTCAGCACAATCGCCTGCAAAAAGTCTACATAGATAGTGCAACGATGTCAGCGTGTGTGTGTAGACATTTGCGTTGTCTTCCACTCAAGCCTGCGCCCTCTCGAATGCCACTTGAAGCGCTGTGTGTGTGTGCGCATATAAAACAAAGCCACGCAACTGAGCAGCCAACATGGCGTATTAGTAATATGCCCAACCGAGGTCTTCGGCTAGCTATAAATACTACGTGTCATGTCTGCTAGCCTCTTGCTCCCCCACATCACTCTCCCACCACAAACACATACACACACACACACACACATACACACACACACACACACATACACACACACACACACACAGAGAGAGGACAAGCACGGATGCGAGCTTTGAAATTTATGTGGAGCAGCATTCATGGGTTATTTTAGGCTCATGATTTTAATTTTGCAACGCGAAAGGTTAATTGCCATTCAACTTAAAATGTTTTATTCGAAGACTTTGTGCGGGAGTGAGACTTCGAGCTTAGATTTGGGACTGTGCATATGCATGTGTTTTCCACATAACTAGTTTTTATGCTCGATTCGGGAATTGCTAAGATTTTATGCGCAACTGGGGTGCCATAAAACTTGACTGGGCCACAGACATCAACGGGAACAACTTCAACCACACGAAGCATCAAACATTTACCCCTTTTAAGCAAAACTCAGTCGACGCAAAGTTGCTGCTGCTGTTTGTTGTTTTTCTTATTTATTAAACAACAAAGCAAATATCAAATTTATGTTAAACGAGAGCAACTTGAGTACACAAAATGTGTGCATGTGTTGCACTATTTTTTGTTGTTGTTGTTGTGTACCCTTGTTACAATTTCAACGGCTCTGCGCCAACTGAATGTGTAATTAAAATGAAGCCAACTGCTGCTGTGTAGCTAAAAAATGGGTCCAGCAAAAAACAGACACAACGCGGCCAAGGACTGCAATATAAAGAAATTACGAGTTCACATTATGGAGCGCACACTACAAACACAATGTGAGTGGAATAAATTAGTCGATGCCAATGAATGAACGCGAACGCTGCATGCTAATTGAAAGATTAGTTCAAACTACTAAGCTGTCACTAGCAATTGCAGGGTTGTGAGAATATGCATTTGAACGACATATTTGAAGTGAAATTATCTCGAAAAATGTATAAACAGTATTAAGTTCAAGGTGCTTTAATAAGTTTTAAGTTAGCTGGAAATATTATTCGCTTATTTATAATAGTTAATAGTACAAAAGTTAATTTGTGTAGAGAGTGTCCTAAAGTCGGATATTCACTACTCACCTATCACCCGTTGAGTTCCAAATTATTTTTAACAGCTGCAATAATTGTCACCATTTCATTTATTTACAAACTCCACATAGTTTCTAGTTGTCACTTTGCGTACAGTTTGCGGTTGCAATTCGGAAACATTAAAATCCGATTCAGATGCGACTAGCCTGACTGGGGCAATAAATTTGCATTTAATATGCAAATAATTGCATTGCGCTATGCCAATAATTAAACAAAGTGACCAAACGCTAATCAATGAACTTTTCATGGATTCTACACACATTTTCTATTGTTAATTAAATTCGATGTAACGCACTGTGCAGTCAAATGGTAAATTTAATAAATAACGCAAATGTAATGAGACTCCATTCAATTGCCACATTAATACATTTAATTGAAAGTGCTGTGCCGAGGCACAATTTAAAATTCTATTGTGAAGAACGCTGCTGCAAACTAAATGAAATTGTATGTGTTCATTGAACTGCAAATATCAGTTTATCAGTCTCAGTTTAAGTGCAACTAATATTGACAATAATAATCGCACTAATGAGCTTTTGAATGTGCTTTTAACACTGCAAATTATAGTTTATTTGCTACGAGTGATTTCCAAAATACGAAAATTAATACAAAGCACTTTGCTGATAAATTAATAATCAACACAAATCAACTCGGCTTTTCCGATTCATTCGGCTCTAATTAACGCACACAAATATTCAGTTTCCACAAAACTCAGCAAATTTTTGTGGTGCTTTTTATTGTTATTTCCAAGGAAATGCAAAACCAAATGAGTTACAAACAATTATTGATTGGCGTAAGCATATTAGCTAGGTTATTATAAACTAGAGTTGAGCAAGCACAACAATAATTACACAGTTTAAGTAGTTGAGGGACAAATCTAGCAATTTTGCTGTTTAAGAAATGCTTTTCTTAAAACGTGGTATTTAATTTTACTTAAAACAAAACTAAATTTTAATTAGGTGAGAAAATAAAATAGAATTTTGAATAAAATAAATATTTGTTTGTGCTCATTTGCAATAATTTAATTTCATTACTGAGATTTAAGAATTTTCTTAGTTTATGTGATGTATTTATATTCTTATATGCAATAAATACATTTTAGAATTAAACATTTCAACTTTTTTTTAAGTTTTAAGTTTAAGTTATGTTTTCATAGTTTTTATGACGTATTTGTTTGCTGATATGCAATAAATTAATTTCAGAGCTTAGACTCAAGAAATTTAATAACAAGTATGCTGCACAATAATTGAAAGCTATGACTCGCATGCGATAAACAAGAAGACAATAAATACTGTCGAGAGAATCATGTTATTGTTTTATTTATTCGCAACAACGTTTGAACGACACTTAGGTCACTTTGCGCCAACATTTGGGCCAGTTGGCGTTGGTCAAGCTGCGGTGAGTCGAGGTCTGTGTGTGGCGTAAACAAGTGAGCGTTATTGCTTGTACTTGTAGTTGGGTCGAAGAACGCCCCCAGTCAGGTAAAAACTTTCACCTCCACCACGCCCATTAACTTTGTTGCGTTTCAGTGGGTTTGCCGCTTTTTTAAATATAAGCAAGCCAAGAGCTCGCAATAAACTTTGCTCCAGCATCGCCCACCGAGTCAAGTCGAGGCGAGCGAGTCGAGCCAGTCGCAAACAACAGCAGAAATGACGCAAGCTGAAAGCGGAAGAGTGTTTGCGAAGGCGCCTAAGCAAACATTGCATACTTTTAGGCGTGCGCCCGGCCCACACAGTTACGGCCGAGTTGGCGCTTTGTTAACGTTGTGTGTTTGCCGCTCTTGTTGACACATGCAAGGCGAATGTGGGTGGCTTGCTAGGTGCGTCGCTATCTTTGGCGTCTGCAGGCCATGTTAAAAGTATTTCGATTTAGAAAATGTAAATTCCCACTGACTTATGCAGTAACAACAATGTAAAGAAGCCATGCAAAAGGGTTCAGCACAAACATTGTTGGCCTGGCAACAAGTTTTTCTCCTTGTTTTTTTTTTTATTGCTTACCAAATGAGCTGCAGTTCATCTAAGGCCAGCCCCATTCCTACCTGACTTAGTTGGCCAATTTAAGCACGCATAAGCTGGCAGCGACAGCAATAAAAACGCAGTCTTTATGGGCCAGGCCACGCCCCCAAACGCGGCGAGATTAAATGTGTGTGCCCTGCGACTGTTTATCGAGAACGCAAAACGCGCATTTCTATTTCTTTGCGCTACGTGATTTGCAATTTTCCAATTTCCCCAGCGCCGAAAATAAAGTTACGCCACGCCACATCAAGACCTACTACACTTTGTGGTTGTCCACATGCCGGCTGAGGGAAGTGGTGCCCATTTGATTTTCCACTATTTTATTTGCGTATTTTGCACATTATCACAGTTGTCACTCGCTAAAAGCTCTCGCTGTGGATGTGGATCTCATTATGGCGAGACAACAAATATATTAGACAAGCTAGCTACATTTATAGATCTTAAATTAAATGTAAAATGTTAAATGATTAGCGCATTTAATATAAAAATGTTGTGCATACGACTAGAGATATGAAAAGTGTAAAAGACAAACTACATACAATTGTATTTCCTACATTAAATGTAAGTGGGGTAAGCACATTCATAATAAATATATATAAATTAATTTCTTAAATTAAATCTTAGTGAATAGCGCCTTAAAGTAAATGTAAGTGGCACAAGGGCTTTATAAATATATATAATAAATCTCTTAAATTAAATCTTAGTGACTAACGCCTTCAGTTATGAGCTACATCTTGCAGTAATAATAAGTAAATAAAGTTGTGAAACAATAAATAAAATAAGTCTTTCAATTTCACATGCCAAATTTATATAAATCCTAGTCGACCTGCCAAACTTTTGTACTGCCTTAAAGGCAATAAATCAGCAGATATTGGAATTTATTTATTTAAAATGTTTGTAATACACATTTTAATACAAACAAAAAAATTAACTTTATTAAACATGCATTATGTTATTGTTCTTATGTTAGTCTGCTGGCTTAAGCTACCTCGCAAAAAACAATGTTCGGTACAGCATTTCTTCATATAAAGCACGACGTTCTATATATAAATATTAAATGTATTTCACTAAAATTATAATAACATTTTAAATCACAAATTTTTGTTATATTTACCGATTTAATAGAATTACAAAAACATTATGAGTCGTCAATTTAAATAAAGAAGTTCAGCTCCACGCTCAAATTTTATTTAGTTTTTCAACAATACCTTTGAAAGTTTCGCTCGTTGTTTCGCTTAGCCAATTACCACTGTAGAGCTGTCACAGATTTTGGTATCAGTTTTTGGTTTGTTTGCACTCTGGCAGCGCACATTTGTATTGCATTTTATTTACGAGCTGCTGGCATTGTTGTGGTTCTTATTGTTGACGCTGTTCGTGTGCAGCGCTCTTGTTGTAGTTGTTGTTGTTGTTCTTGCCTCTGCTGCTGCTGTTGCTGTTGCTGCATTTGCCATACGCGATATGCGCTTCCTGGCCTGATACCTCAACTTTGTATTTCCGTTATTTCTTTAGCATTTTCTTAGCATTTCCTAGCTCTGATTTCTATTTCTAGTTCCATTTTAACTCTGCCAAGGCTCCGCTGCCAGCCAATAAATATTTTGTGGAGCACGCGATTTTCTTTTCGCTGCCAGCCTCGAGATGCTCCCGCTCCCTCTCTCTACCTCTCCGCTCTCCCCTCTGTGCTACTTCACGTAACCATGTCCATGTCCATGTCGGTGTCCGTGTCCGTGTCTGCTGCCATTGTCTGCCACACCATTTAATGTGTTTACCAGATAATCGAAAGCAAGACGCTTGCCTGGCTTATTTGTTGCATCTGCCTGGCAGGCATCTGCTCTTCTCCACGAAATTGTAAGCCGATCCTTAAAGACTCTTGACTTATTCTCCAAGCGTTTTGTGTGCTTTCAAACGTATTTGCATCTTTTTCGCAAAAAGCTAACTTTCCTACCAAATATTTCTTCCCTCTCTACCTGTTGCAAAACTAGTAGAGCTTCATTAGACTGCTGCGAGTGCGGAAAGCAGTTGCAACTATTAATTAAGCAGCGGAAATGTAAATGTAGTAGCAACACATGTAAAATAAACATCAGTTTGGGCTATTTTCCAAAGCCAGCTGAAGTAATTGGAGCAGCAATAAAACATTCTCTTTTGCCTAGATTATGAATTATTCAGTCTTTAATATTTCATTAATTGAGGAATTCTGATTTACTCTGCTTTAGAATATATTTATTTCTATTATTATGTGGTTGAAGTGTTAAAAAATTAACAGCATTCGTGCCAGAACTCTAATTATTCACAGAGATACGTTTTATATACTGAATTATTTTTATTGAAATATATTTAAGCACAAACAGGCTAAGCGAGAAATTCGTGTTAAAAATTTAAGTGGAAATGTATACAGTAAAGCAAATATTTATTTGATTTCATTGCAAATGTTTCCAATGTAAGTTTTACTGTGTGAACTATTCCGGTTTTGGGGGCTTCAACTTTTGCAATATTGTTCCATGTTTCACTTGCACTTTTGCAGTTCTGGTTGCCAAATAAATGTTGGTATCCAACGGCAGACTGCCGTAAAAACAATTACTTTTATTTAAATGTTTGTTGTTAGTTGGGGCAGTCAGGCGGCTGTGTTCAGTGTTTATAATTCATGTTTTTCAACACTTTCCTAATTTGTTGAAAATTGTTAGCAAGCGCTTTGCGCAACGCTTTTTGATTATTTGAAATTCATGTAATAAAAGTATTAGAGATAATCGCATGATATTAAAATTAAATCGCATGGTATAAAATCTTAATCGCATGACATAAATGCATATATTTTATGAAATGCAAAGCTCACATTTGAATAGAATGTAATATAAAAAATATATTTACTATTTAAAAAAGCTATTTAATGAATATTTTAAAAGCATTGATAATTGCATCTTTTAACTTTACTCCATCCATTTTGGAATACTATACAAATAAATGCTAGAAATATTTTTTAAAATATTTAACGCTGATTTATAATATTGATTAAATAACCAAATGCTGTAATTCTATGAAGAACTGTTATATAGCTGATTTAGAATATTTCTTTACAAGCCTTTGAAAATATAATGCTAATTAAATACTTTTTCATACAGCTACATTTGCCATTGCAATTCGCAAAGCTCATTAAAACTGTAATGAGTTCACTTTTGCTATAAATAAACTTATTAAATATATACCAAAAATAAACATGTATTTACTTATTGTATCGTTAATACTTTCAAATTTAAATATAGATGAACTTGCGAGCACAATTTGCAACCGCTTATATACAAAATCACGTATACGTGCCGTGCGCAACATTTTGTTTTCATTTTATTAATTTTGTGTATTATTATTTTGTTGTTGCGAAATTCGTTTAGCCTTGCAAATTAACAAGTTTGCAGAATTGAGAGCTGCAGCGTTGCGCTGGCAACGTGCGACGTCGAAATGCGTTTTTTTTTTCAGACGGCTGCCAAGCAACATGAATTTTCGACAGACGCAGTTGGGGCAAGTGCAGGGCTAGCAAGCAGAACAGTTACAAGGGCTGGCAACGAGGCGCAAGGACATGCCAGGCCAAACAAGCCGCATTAATTAGCGAGCAAGGCGAAGCAGTCGCTCTGCGCGCCACTCGCAGTTTAGCTTCAGCTGCATGTAACTGCGTTTTGCTCGCCGCGCAGCTCCATGACAAATTAGTTGAGCTCTCGAGTGTCCATGATAAAAGATAAAAATGTAGTGTTCCCGCGCAGCAAGTCCTTCTCCGTGCCTGTGTCCGTGTCCGTGTCCGTGTCCCTGTGCGTCTGTGCGACGCTGGTTTACGACACTTCCGCCCACAAAAGTATGCAACATGCGCTGACCCAAAGGCTGATATGCATTGAGTGCATCTGCATTACGCGCCTGCCTGTGTGTAAGTGTGGGTGTGAGTGTGTATTTTGCGCTGACACTAAAAGCTATTTGTAAATTTCGTGGTTGCAATTATGTTTGCTGTGTTGTTAGCCGCCCGCTCCCCGCCAGCGTCACACTTGTCGACGTCCTCTCTCCTCGCGTTCGTTCACTTCTCTTTCTGTCTTTTTTTTCTGTGTGGCTTTACTGGTTATTATTAGTTTGCTGCGGTTTGCTGGCTGCGGCCGCTTTGCCTGGCCGGGCCTCATGGACTTTCGTGCGCCACACCCACAGCAGTGCTAACTGCTGGCCTGTTTATAGTGTTTTCCGACCACATCACACACGCACACACACACACACACATATTGTATGTGTGCATAGTATATAAACATTTGCCCTATCGGCTTTTATGCGTGTGTGCACTTGGCCCGGCCCATTAAAGTTTTGGTTTCTGGTCAAGTTTTTGCATTTACAGCAAGTAGATCACGAACTCGACAGCAATTATTGAATTCAACTCTTCAATTTGCCACTTTAATGCTCCAACAGGCACTCAGCACTGCACCTTCACTAGAGTTTTGGGGGAGAGGACCACAAAAGTGTGTTCATAAATTGGTAGACTTGCAAAGAGCCAGCTGCTCACAACCACAACATTATGAGAGGCAGCAAAGTGGCCTAAAACGGGCAGCATATTTACCGTAAAATACGACAACAAATACGAGTAATGTTCACACTTCGACACTGACTAGTAGCTTCGATGGTGGCTTCTGCTTCGCTCTGCTACCACAAATCACTCAGTGGCATGAATTATTGCCGGCGCTTAGAACGTGCTCACAGCGCTAAAGTGTCATTACTGGGCTTAATGAGTCTGCCTCTTTGGCAACACAAAAACACAAAAAAAAAAACAAAAATGAATGCTGCAAAAGCTGCAGGCAACAAAAAATAATGTGGAGCTGAAAAAATGTTAAGCATGCAAAAAGGCTCTCCACATTGTTCATTGTCTGTGTCATATTTATGTTGGCCTCGCTGGTCAGCGAACGTTAATAAATTATAGTTGCAGATACCCTGTAGCTGCAAGAACACTGCTAAGTTACCTTTCTATTTCTTTAAAATTTTCAAGCAAACTCTTTAGTTTATCTAAACATTCGCAGTAATAGAAGAATATTACAGCAAAATACACACAAGTTGTTTTAATATAAGTGTCATAGATATAATTCACTGAGATGCCAAAATAAGAAATAGTATGTTAAGGAATTACAAGTATTATTTAAAGATTTTCTTAAAATTTATCAGACAATATTTTGGTAAAACTTTAAGAAGTAATTTCATTAGAGCGAAAGTAACATTTCTATATATTTACTAATTAGTTAAACTAGAAAACTTTTCTTAATGCAAAATTTTCTCAAAATTTATCACACAACATTTAATGATTTTGTTAAGTAGTAATTTTATTACAGCGAAACTAGAATTCTTATTTTTTTAGTTAAAATTTCTATATTTGTAACTTTTTTAAGATTGCCAATTTACTTTGTTGCATTTTTTCGAAGTGTAGCTGCAGTTGCTGGCGATTAGTTTTTGGACTGACGTGTAGAAAGTTATTAACACTCATACGTCACGTGGTCTGCAAGCAATGCGATATGCTAAGCAGCAGCAAAGTCCATAGCACCAGCAGTAGCAGCAGCAGCAGCTGGATCTTTGAAAGAGCAGAAGCACTCTGCATTGGCTGTGGGAAGAACCGCATAAATCGTTGGACCCAAAAAGCATAAAGCAAGCATGTCGCGCAATCATTTTCAGCTGCCACGTGCCTGGGCATACAATTCTCGCATTTTATGGGGCATGCTGCTGACTGCAAGTTGCAAAGAGTGCAGCAGCAGCTACTGTGGCCAAGAAGCAAACAAACAAACAAACAAACCGACCAACAAACGAACCAACAACTGCAAGGCAACGACGGCAGCTAGCTCAGAATTTTAAAGCTGATTACTCAATAACTTTACTGGAGAGTGCATAAAGTGCGGGTCGTATCCTTGGAGTGCATAATTCCTTGGCGTCTCTGCGAGCGAGAGTGGGCGGGAGAGACAGAAAGAGAGAGTACAAGTGCGAATTCGGGGCCGCGAGGGGAGTGGCGAGGGATATTTCAGCTGCCAGAGCAGTCATTTTATGTGCACTTAAATTGTGTTTGTTATTAAAGTCTCTGGCCGCCTCTCCGCGCTGTTGTTTCTACTTAAACCGAATGAAATTTACGCTCAAATTGAGTTGCGTTCGTGTTTGCCTCACGAAAAGATTTCGCTGCACTTTGCGCTGTGCTGCGTTGCGTTGCTCCATCCTTGCTGCAGGTAATTCAAGACACTTAAGTAAATAATTTATGTTTTGCAACATAATTGAGTTGCAGCTACAAGAGGCAAGCTGCACTGCCAACAACGCACATAGTTGCGTGCTAAGCCCTTCGGGGTCAGCTAAGTGCACGGCAAAACTAAGTCAGAGTAAATATTTGAACATTTTGCCACTTTCAATGTGATTTTAATTCATTTCACGCTGCTGACATCGATTCAATTTGACAGTTTTGTATGCCACAACAAAGCTCTGTCGCTCATCATTCAATTAGATAATCTGCAAAAATTGCCACATGAAACCGCCGAAGAGTATCTAATGCGACAGCGACATACGTCATAAAAGTTGCTGTTTTTTATTCGTTATTTCAATGTGCAGTAAATTCAATTAAGTCGCCATGCAGATAGTAAGGACGAAAAAAAAGGAACGTTTTGTTCATAGCTGAAATTCAATTACAACCGCTAATGCCACTTGTATTGCCCGGGCGCCAGACCACAGGCTGTTCAGCACTAAATACCTGTAATCCGGCAAATTTAATTTGATAAAAGTTGAACTTCAATAAGTGCCAAAGCTGCCCAGGCCATTATAATTGTGGTCGGCCCTGTATGTACTCGTATGCGTAGTCATACATACATGAGAATGTGGCACAGTTTTTGTTAAACGGCGACCGCAGCGCAAACCGCAAACAAATATGATCAGACATCAGGTTGCCAGCAAAAACAACAGCTAACTGCCAACTTCTGTGTGTGTATTCAGTGCACATACACTTGCATATGCACACACATGCAGAAAATGACACATGCAAACAGCGAGAATGGCTTGAAGCGAAAGAGCGTTGCATACTTTTAAGCGCGCGCAAAAAATGCATAACCTACGACTGTCGCCGAAACTACAAAGAGTCGCAGTGCACACTTCACACGAACCACGTACTCTTTTGCAGGCGAGAGAGCAGATATTTAATTAACCAACTTTTCATTAGGTCGGAGAGCGGCAAAAAATAGTCATGCATACGGAACATATTTGACGATATCAAAAAATATAATTGCTGTTAAGCCTGTTGAAGCGTAAAAAATATATTCCGTCTGTGCTGAAATTGATGCTGTTTAATCTACAATCTACCTAGAACAAAAATGGAGGTCCATTAAATTAATTTTGCGTATATCCCAAAATGTAATAAATTGGATATTCAAGCAATTATCAAAATGAATTGCAAAACTTAAACCAAAAATATATTCATTGTTATGGGATAATTCTAATATTATCTGAAAATGATTGTAATTAACTCAAAATATCACATTACAAAATTATTCTTGTAGAATACAAATACAAGAAAACTTCTCGAAAATTGGATATTTACTGCTTTATATAAATATAATAGTAGTAATATAAATTTATTAAAATTGTAAGTAAAAGCTTAATATTATCTGAAAGCTTTTTCAATTCATTTAAATCGCCACATTATAAAGTAAATTCTTGTCGTTTAAAATATAAAAATAACTCTCTTCTCGAATTTGATGCTGCTTTGGAATAATAGAGAATAAGTAAGTTAAATTGTTTTAAATTATAAGCAAAGGTTTTATATTATCTAAAAGCTATTTCAATTTATTTAAATCGACATATTACAAATTAAGTTGTCAAATAAAACTGCATAAGAAAAACTCCATACAAATTAGAATTTTGCTGCTTTATAAAAAAAAACCAAAGAAGGCATGTTCAATTATTTTGAATTATCTTAAAGCTATTTTAATTTATTTAAATTGACATACTATAAGATAAATTCTTGTTTAAATTAGACATTTGCTGTTTTGTAAATATAAAATAGATTTAAGTTACTTTTTTAATTCGCGGAAAAGTTTTTATATTATTTGAAAGCTATATGAATTAATTTAAAACGACACATAAAAAAGAAGATATTCTTGTCGTATAAAATACAAAAAAAAACTATTAAATTTAAAAATTGATTTAATTGTTTCGTTTAAAATATGCTAAAAAAAACTTATCAATATAGCAAACTTAATTAATTTCACAGTAATTACTTGCAATTCAACAAGATTAAAGACATATATTAAAGGTTTAATTTGAAATACAAAAGCAATTTGGTTAGAGCTGCAATCGAAACATGTTTCGTAGAATTTAAGCTTGGTGTTGAAAACTAGAATTAAAAATGAGCGAAATCAAATGCAAAAGCAATCGGAATAAAACAATTACACACAGAGCATATAACTGGGTGAAGCATAAAAAAAGAAGAGAGTACAGCTCCCTACACATTTGGGGCAGCGAAAGAATTCTAATTTATTGAGTTTACGCCCATTTTTACACGCTGCGCACATGGTCAAAATTCATCGGACACGCCCCACCGCCTGCCGGCACCGCAACACAACAGGGTCTAAAACTAAAAAGAGGGGAATTGAAAACACAAATATGTAAAACGAGTGAAAATAAAAAATAATAAAAAGGAACGTAGAATTGCTCTACTCGCTTCGCGTCGCGTTGCGTGGCGTCGACAAATGAAATTTTCACGTCACACGGGACACGCGCCTTGACCACGGTCGACGTGAGGAGTCCTTTGGATTTACCACACAAACATTTCGGCATGTGCCCCCTAAAAAAAAGAAAATAGCAAATAACAACAACAAAAATGGATTAAAAAACTTGCAAAAATTTTAATGGAATTTTATTTCTCTCTTTCGCCAGCCGCACTTCTCTCCCTGTCTCTCTTTGTCTCTCTGGGATCGTTGCTAGCGGTTGCGTTGCAGAAATTGTTGTCGCTGTTCCCTTTGATTGTCAAGCATCGGCTTACACACATAAATGTCACACACACACACACGTTGCAGCGGGGGGTGGATGGAGGAAGACAACAGAGGTTAACGGAGGCTGCCCTGTTGACTGAACGACCAAAATGTCAGCCTGCGTGAAAAGTTATGCTAACCACAGGAATGCATTAAAAACGAGCAGACTTAACAGCATTTAACACTGAGCTTACACACACTTGATAAGCACTTGACAACTTCCGATTTAGGTGATGCGATAAAATTAACAACAGCTTAACAAAGTTGCGGAGTTGCTGCTTAAGCTCCCAAATGAGTGAATTAACTTTGTATTCAAATATCTAACAAGCATCAATTATTTAGCTCACAATTTCTAACAGCAATAATTAGTTCACTTTTCAGCATCGAATTTGAACGTGTAATAATTTTTTATTTCACCTCCCATAAAATCTAACATAAAATATGATAACTTAGTTCATTTTTTAATTGCTTAAACTAAAAGAAGTAGCAGACTGAACAGCTCTTAATACCACCACACTTGATAAGCAATTGACAACTTGCCAATGAGATTTTGCAATAAAATTAACAGCAGCTTAACAAAGTTGCGGAGTTGCTACTTAAGCTCCCAAATGAGTCAAATAACAGCAATAATTAATTCACTCTCTCAAAATTTCAATATCGAATTTTAATAATCTAGTATGCAATGATTATTTAGGTATTTCATATCCCATGAACTCTAACACTTGATAAGCAATTGACAACTTCCGATTGAGATGTTGCGATAAAATTAACAGCAGCTTAAGAAAAATGCTTAACTGTTTAAACAGCTAAATGACAACAACAACTATGTATTCATAGTTTTGAAAATATAACAAGCTACAATTACTTATTTTGCATAACTAGAAATTCAACATCAATCAAATCTCCCATGCAATAAGTATTTATTTCAGATTTGTAGAAATTCAATATCAACTTTGTAAAATCTCACACGCAATAATTACTTATTTCACGTGCCCAGAAATTCAACATGAATTTAAAAAAATGTATATCCAACAGTTTTATATTTTGCAATCATAGAAATTCAACTTCTAACAAGCAACAATTATTTATTTCCCAGCAATTCAATATCAAGTTTGAAAAATAAAATTATTTATTTCAATATACATTTTTGAAAATTCAAAACACGCAATAAGTATTTATTTCTCATTTTCAGAAATTCAACATAAAATTAAATGCACTTAGAAGTAAAACGCGTAAATAAGTTAATTTTGTAATAGTTTAAACATCAAAAGTCCAGCAAACTCAACAGCAGTTAGCATGAGTTTACTCACACTTAATAAGCATTTGATAACTTCCGTATTAGACAACAAAATAAAAAGCTAGGTAAGAACAATGTTGCTAACAATAATATTGCCATGTTGCTATTTAAACTGCCAAATGAGAGCAACAAGTTTAAATGTATTGTTGCCAACAATTCAATATAAATTTTGCACAATCTAGCATTCACTATTTATTTCACAATCCCAAGAAAGGCAACATAAAATAAGTTTCACTTAGAAGTAAAGCGCGTAACAAAGTTGATTTTTTAATCATTTGCAAATCAAAAGTCTAGCAGAATCAACAGCATTTAACACTGCGTTTAGCCACACTTAAGTAGCACTTGACAACTTCCGTTTCAGCTGATATGAATAGAGCTGTTTAGGAACAATGTTGCCGAGCTGCTATTTAAACTGCTAAATGACAGCAACAACTTTGTAGTTGAAAAAATCTAAACCGCAACAATTATTTAGTTTACCATTCAAGAAACTCAATACCATATATATATCTTTGCAAAATCTAACAAGCAACCAATTTTTGTTGCACATTCCTATAATTTCAATATAGACTTTGAAAAATCTCTAGTATTTTGAATGATATAAGACATGTAGTTATTATAAGATGCACTATGTTATTATAAGATGAACTATGTTAATTATGCGCTTTAACTTTTACTTTCAATTATTAATTATTCAATTAAACACTAACGTTGCTACTGTATAAACAATTATTGAGGAAAAAATTAATGTCTGTCCCTGGCCCTAAAATAAACCTTGCCCCGTGGGATTGTTTGGTTTTATTGAAACATCAATAGTGTGTTGCTTGTTGAACGTGGACATATATTTGCAGCTGAGAAACCAAACCGTGCGGAGGATAACAGATAGCTCAGCAACAATAATAAATAGGACTAAGCTGGAGTTAAACAGTATAAAGTACACATTAGGACAACATATTTACATATTTAGAACAAAGCTATTTACACACGACCCCGCCCCCAAATACAGGCCCGCCTACAGCCTGCTCCTGGAGTAGAAGCTGTTCCACACCTGTATCTTCTCCAGCTCGGGCAGCGTCTTCATCTCCATCCGCTCGCCAATGTTCAGGCACTGAATATCCGCCTCGTCGTGCAGCGGCGCAAACCGCAAGTGGCCGATGCTCTCGCAGTTGGGATCGCTGTGCGCCGCAAAGCTCGTCCAGATGTCGATCATGGCCTTGATGGTCTGGTGCTCGGGCGAGCCGGGCGCGGACTGGTGCAGCAGCATGCTGTGGAAGAGGTAGCACATGTCGTCGCCGTGGCAGACGCCGCGCATCTCCTTGCCACAGAGCACGATGCGAATGGCGTTGCACAGCTTCGAGTCGAAGTCGAAGCGGTAGACGTAGGTGTCAGCGCTGCCCAGGCGCAGCCGTGACAGCGCGGTGCGGTAGACTGGATGCCAGAACTCGCGGTACGACTCGAGGTCGAGGAATTTCATCATGGTGGCCTGGCTGCAGGGCGCGTCGCCGAAGTAGGCGCGCTTCAGCTGCAGCGCGTAGTGTTCGCGCAGCTTGGGGTCCAGGTTGTCGCCCAGGTCCATGGGCAGCATGTTGCTGCAGTCGCCCACCTCGTCCAGCGTCACCGGGCGCCGCGTCACCTCTGTAAAACGGAACACGCATCAGCAAAGCACTGGCATGGCACTACTGTAGTGCTCACCTGGATAGAAGAGCAGACCCTCGAAGCTGGTGCCGCCAACGAGCATGGGAATGCGATTGCTCCACGCCTGCTGCATCAGCTCGTGCGGCGGCCGATCGATCACCGTGTGCTCGGTCTGGTAGGGCTCGACGACGGGGCCGAAGGCGAAGAGCACGCGTTTGTGCTTCTCCTGCTTGCTGAGCACCAGCGCCGTGGCCTTCACAATGTCGCCGCCCTTCGCCTCGCACAGAAACTTGTAGACATCCTTGTCCTTGGGCGAGCCCGTGTAGCCCATCTTCTCGGCCAGCCGCAGCGCCCAGTTGTTGTTCGACTGCATAGCCCACGGACACAGTGCGCTGCCCGACATCGTGATGGCCTTGTGCAGCAGGCCCTCGGAGCGCGGGCTCAGCGTGAGCAGGTGCGTCGAGGCGCCGCCAGCGCTCTCGCCGAACAGCGTCACATTGTTTGGATCGCCGCCAAAGGCCTCGATGTTCTGCTGCACCCAGCGCAGACCCAGCAGCTGATCCTTCAAGCCCGCATTGCCGGGCACATTCACCTCGGGATCGTCGAGACTGAGGAAGCCGAGCGCACCCAGGCGATAGCTGATGGTGACCAGCACGATGTCCTTGGACATGAAGAAGTCGGGGCTGTACATGTCGCGCGTGGCCTCGCCCACCTGGAAGCCGCCGCCGTAGATCCACACCATGACAGGACGCAGCTTCTGCGGCTGCAGCTGTGGGGGGAAACAATCATTAGAGAGCTGCTTTCATTGCCCGACTGCTACTCACATCCTTGGCGTAGACGTTGAGGTAGAGGCAGTCCTCGGTGCCGGCGAACTTGCTGAAGAACATGTGCGTCTGCAGCGGCTTCTCGCCCGACGATGTGCAGTCCAGCTCGCGCTCCCAGGGCTCGACGGGCTCGGGGGCGCGGAAGCGCAGCTCGCCCAGCGGCGGCTTGGCAAACGGTATCCTCTCGAAGCTGACGTAGCTGCCGCCCCAGATCGTGTGCCGCTTGACGCCGCGCACGGCGCCGAGCTTCGTCTTCACCACCGAGTACAGCGACGTCGTCAGACGCCGCTGCTCAAACTTGAAGCTGAGCACCCTGTAAACCAAGAGAGCAAGCGGGAGAGCGAGCGATTAGTTATGTTGCCACACATTCGGTGGCTCACAGTGCGGTTGCGTTACGGTGCTTTGAAAGTCGTCGCTGGCGGCTTTTGACCAGCCCCAATGCGTTGCGCTTAATATGCATGACGCGCTCGCTGCCGTTTATTTCTATTAGCATTATTGTACTTTATTTATTGTCGCCTTGTTTTTGTTTTCGCTTTCAGGGGCTGGAGGGTGTGTGGCATCTGCATTTTATGGCCTTTTTGTTGCCTTCCAATTGCGCAGTTGTTCGGCAGTTAATCAAACATTTTGTATTTCACACGCATGGCTCCAATGCAGCGCCAGAAAACTGCATACAAATTGATCATTGAGAGCAGACGCAGCGAAAGGAGAGAGAGATCAACTACATGGATAATCATCATTGAGCAACAAATTGTGACGAAGAAATTCGAAATTAAACTAATTAGCCAGCAATTTAAACATTTAAGCACATCTCAGCTAAACGCATCTTTAATAAATTAAGTTATACACAACTTAGAGAATGTTTAAGCGTTGACTACTCCTTGAAATTTTAAATAGTTAGCCAGCAAATAAAGCATTTAAGCACATCTTGCCAAAACGCAACTAAACTCCTCAAAAATAACTTAAGTTATACCCACATTAGAGGGTATTTAATCGTCGACTGCGTCTCGCTAATACACGCCGTTATTAGACTAATAAAATTAACTAGCCAGGAAATTAAACTCTTAAGCACACTCAGCTTAACTCTTTTTAAATAACTCATATTATACACAAATTAGAGGATATTTAATCGTTGACTACGCTGCGCTACTCAATTTCTACACACATTAGAGGGTATTGAGACGCTGACTACGTCTTGTTAATGCAATATAGTAATGAATTATAGAATTATATTAATTAAAATAGTTAGCAAATAAAACATCAACAAACAGTCAATATTCAGTCAATAAAACATTTACACAAATCTGATCTCAATTTATACATAAATTAGAGGATATTTAAACGTCCACTACGCTTGTAGTAATGAATTATAGTAATTAAAATAGCAAAGAAAACATCAACAAACATCTCAGCGAAACTCATCCAACTTAATTTATACTTTTTATATTTAGACATCGACTACAACACGCTAATGCCCGCTCTTATTATAGTAATTAAAATAATTATTCAGTCAATAAAACATTTACTCAAATCTCATCTCAACTCATCTAAACTCTTCTCAAATAATTCAAACTATACACAAACTATAAGTCGACTGAGCCTCACTAATGCACGCCGTGATTAATAAAACATTAAATAAAACATTTACACAAATGGGATCTCAACTTATCTCAACGCTTCTCAAATTGTTCAAACTACACACACATTATAGGGTATTTAGACATCGACTACACCATGCTAATGCACGCTGCTATTAAAGTAAATACAATAATTATCCACTCAATAAAACATTTAAGCACAATTTAGCTAAACTCAGCTCAACTCTCCTTAAATAATTCAAATTGTACACGCATTAGAGGGTATTGCGCCGTCGACTACGCTTAGCTAATGCACGCCGCGATTAGAGTAAGTGGGCACTTTCAACGACGCGCCGTTAAATTAGCGTTGCTCGCAGCTGAATTACTTATAGATATTATTACGGAGTAAGGTTCAACAGTTGCCACTCTATAATGCTAATATGGCAACTAACGGAACGTGTTTCAAAACAATTAAATCCAGTCGGTTAATAGGGCATGCAGCCAACAATGCTAATAAACTGGCAGAACTCGAATGAATAATGCCAAATCATTCCTTCTAATTTCTAATTTATGCACTTAACATTAGGAAAATGTTCATATTTTCTTCTTGTCGATTGTAGCAATAGAAAAAAGTTATTACATTGTAAAGCTAGCTGCAATTTAAGCCAGTATAGCATTTTCAAATGCAGTTAACATTAGAAAAATGTTCATATTTTGTTCTTTTCGATTATAGCAATAGAAAAAGTTGTTATAACATTTAGACAACTGCATTTTTATCGCTCTGCATTAGCGAACTTGCTTAAAGCTTTAATATTTTAAAGTATCATCATGAAAATTTAATGTTTCTAGCCATCAGAAACTTGATACAAATTAAATTTTGTTTCAATTGTAATGCTCATTTTGAAAATAATTTTTTCGGTGAAAAAGATTGCGGCGACTGCTTATCAACTTGCTGATAAGCTGTGGTTTTATTGATTTGCCATAGTTTCGTATTTGCTGTTACAACACTCCTTAAATGGTCAGAAACACAAAAGCCATGTAGCTGGAAACTTATAATTATACTGTCAGAGCCTTAATTAGCATGCGAATTAATGTCAAATATTCATAATATGCCACAAAGTTGCCTGTCATGCCTGCTTGGCAAATCACGAATGGAAAATAATAGGAATCGGACTGAAATCAAAGTGAACTATGCACCTGTGCTCTGCTGGCTTTATCAAACGAACGCAAAGGTGAGTCGCAGCGAAAACGAACATTTTTAATGGAAAGATACAATTAGCGTCATTTACAGGTAATTAAGTGTATACTGAAGCTGAACTCGAGTTGGGCGCACTCTGCGTATACTTCATAAATACAAATATATATAAAAGCATTTCGGGGCACACAGAAATTGCATCAGAGCTGTGTGAAGGCTATTCGAAGAACGGAAAAAAGTGTGTCTTGACCAACATATTTCCTGAGTTTGCATTTCGCAAGACTTGACCATAATTATTGCTAAGAAAAAACAGTAAATCGCTTGCCGCCAAACGGCCAATAAACCATTTGAAATGTGGGCTCAGGCGTGCGGGACGTGCAGGTAATAACAAATAAAATCAAACACTGGCGAATGAAGCGGCCAAAAGAAGAGCGAAGAAAACAAAAGCCAACGATTGCTGTATGCAAACAGAAGGAGAGAGAAAAACAAAACGTACAACAAAAACCAGCTGCGATACTTGCGCAACAATTTCACCAAACGCAACATGGTGAGACTCGCCGAAGAGTGCGGCGGAGCAAGCGAGACGAATGGATAACGACATGATCGAACAAGAAATTCGCAATCTCCGATCTGCACATGTTGCTGCAATGGGCGGTCACAGGCGCGACGATGGTGGGGGGAAACGCTGGCGAAAACTTACTTGAAGCTGAGCTTTAGCACATCCATGAAACGCACAGCCATTGTTGTATTTAGTTGATTGCTTTTGACACCCGATCAATGGGAATTACAAACAGAACAAACACAGAATTCACGGCCCTTCGCTGGCGTTTTGGGCGCGGTTGGGGCAGCGAAAGTTAATCACTGCACAGTGGGCAACAGATGTTTAGAGCACGCACGCTATATACACAAGCTTGCCAAATAGAAGCAACCGTTCGACAATGCGCCACAGACGAGAGTGCGCCGACAACTGTCTGACGACGATCGCCCGCCAGAGCGGCGAGCTGGAGAGCAGAGAAATGTAAACAGTAACTAACAGCGGCTCTCCACATACGAGCACATTTCTGCGCTCTCGCTTACTCGCATGCTATGTTCTCGCTCTCAACAGTTGTGTTGTTTTGCTGACTCACAACCGGTTGCTGCTCGCAGTCAACTAATTTCTGACGGCACTGTTAGCACATTATAAACGAGCTTTCGGTTGACATTTTCAGCGCTGGCAATGCTGAGCGAGCTTTAAGCGCAAAGCTTGCCAACTGCTGCAGATCGCTGTTAATTTCGATTAAAAAGCTAAGTGTCGATATTGAAAGCATTTTAATAAGCTCGACGATATTTTTGTATCGATTGAGCAGCAAATTCAAGTTGTTAGCTCAACGTAAATTTAATGTTCCAAAGCAGCTGTTAACAAAAATTTAAAATACTAATTTGTCTGAGCCCAAAAATGTTGAATCATTCCGAAATATATACCGCCATAATGCAAATGTTTTATAAGCAGAAAACAACCTCGAGCTAAACGCATAACACATTCAAAAAGCCACAAAACGCGCAAACAATAAAAACAGTCCACCTTGAACGTAGACGTAGACTTGAAACGGTTGGAATATAAGCAAACGCCCATGTTATTAAACCCTAGCGAAGTACGACTATAATTTACTTTCATGAAACCCAGCGTACCCAATTGAGCGAGTGCAAAGACCTGGAAACGACGTTGCGCTACTAAGTTAACGGTTGAGACGATTAAGCTTGCGGCTTTGAACTTGAAGTTGCTCAAACATAATGTTGTATTAAACCCGTTTCAGTTGTCTAATGTCGTCAGATACGTCAGACTGCAGTCGGCGTCTGTTATTAGCATTATTTAACAGATTTTCAACAAATTCAGCATTTTATTAGCTCGCCAATAATTATTCCTTTCCGCTTGACATCGTCTCGAGACTCTTCCTCTCAATACTGATAGTCATGGGGCGTCGTATGCAGAGGCTCGCCTTCGGTGATAACTTCAGGAACTGGCAGATCGCCTATTGTTAAGCGTATGCAGATGGCCAAGAAGCTGAATTAATAAACGATTGACATGATAATGCTGTTACATGCGGATTGATAAACGTTTCTTCTACCTGAGCAGCAACAAAGTATATCCCAACTTGGAGCACATTTTGACTCGATTCGTATAATTCACAGACGCAACTAATTTAGAATCCATCGACTCATGTGCTCTATAAGTAGTACTTTTGCATAGCACTCAATGAAGCTGTTTGTTCAGCACATTAACGTGCATTTAGCACTTGAATTTCTAACTAATTGAATCATTGTAAAAGTTGTACCTAAATTGTAGTACACATATGACAAACACAATCTTTAGGTACTCTTAAATTATTTAAACTGTTACAATTTGTGTAGTTATTCGATTGCTACTTATATATTTTTGGTTTAGTTCTGCCTAAAATGTTGTAAAGCTCCTTAAAAAGCTACCTAATTGAATTGTTGTAAAAGTTTGCCAAATAAATATTTAGCAGCTCTTTATTTAATTTGTTTATTTAAATGTGAACTATGTATTAATTTCATTTTTAAAGTTACTTCAGCGAAAATTGTTAAATTTCTTAAATTAGTGCTGCCTAAAAATGTTTTAAAGCTCCTTAATAAGCACATTAGCGTGCATAAAGCACTTGAATTTCATTTTAATTAAATTAGTTAAAGCTGTACTTAAAATGGAATAGACTTTTTCCAATTTGTGAAAAAATTTGATATAAAAAGAGCTGTGTATTCAAAAGAAAATGATTCATTACCGTGCATTTAACACTGGTTAAATTTATCTTTAATTGAATGATTAAATACCGAAAGGTTAAACCTAAAATTAGTAGAGATTTGGTAAAATGAAATACTTCCATTTGTGAAGAAACTTGATACTAAAAGTGCTGTGTAAACCAAATAAATTGATTCACTTTTAGACTTATTGATTAGTTCTGCCTATAAATGTTGTTACTAACCACATTAGCTTAAATTTAGTGGATTCGTTGAATAGCTAAAGTTGTCCCTAAAATGTAGTAGACATTTGGCCAATAAACTCCTCAAATTTGCGAAGAAATTTGAAGTCAAAGGTGCTACGTAATGCAACGAAAATGATTTCATATTTGTCGATTGTTTTTGCCTTTAAATTCATTGAAATTCTGCTTCTCAGGCTGACGCGAATAACTCGAAATCTATCGTCACATTTTATATAATTCATACTAGGTGAGTTCATGAGAACATGAAGTGCAGTCGCGTTTATCTGTGCGCCATAAAGATATTCAGATAATGGGCTATAAATATTTATCGGGGGCAATTAACAAGCAAGTCACACCTCCAAATAAATAATAAAAAAAAGACCAGTGATACGTAGCTAATTAACAACTTGCCATTTGCACTTGAATTAGTCACGCTACGTTTTAAATTGTGATTGTTGTTTTGTTGCCTAATTATTGCTGTTTTTATTGTAATAATCTCGAGTTGAGTTTGTCAAACGTCAGCTGATACGCGACTCGTCTCGTCTCGTCTCGTCTTGTATTTTGGCGGTTGAAAGACCGCGTGGCACACGAGTTGATGTGATTCAGATTTGCGATCGCGATAAGATTGGCAAAGTAGCAAACAACAACACGGAGAGCGTTGCGTCAGTCCCGCGATATCGAAAGGTACTTACTGTTGTAAATAATCATAATTCGTGAACACACCAGGTGCGGGTCGCTGCAGCAGCTTAAGTTTCGTCAGCACAAACACAATTCTCGTCATTGTTTTTTCTGATAAGTACGAGTATGGCAAATAAATCACAGTAGTTTAGTTTCTTGGTTTTTATTTGAAATACATTCAGCTTTCGATTGAAATGTTTTCTTATTAAAATATGGATTTTAGTTTGGTTTTAGTTGTAGTTTTGTAGCATCACATTATTTCGAAGCTTGTAGGAATTGAATTTAGCGAGCTCGAAGTGTGGCGCTCATTTCTGGAATCTATAAAAAACAATTCGAAACATTTAAGATTACGTTGTGCACTTTCAATAACATTTCAAGGTGTCGAACAGATAATCAAAGTGCTTCTTCCTCTCTTCGTTTCCTATATAAATTTGTGGCGCTTAGTTGCTCCTATACAATATACAATATACAATATATAATATACATATATCTTTCTCTGTTAACAAGAATCATATTCCTAAATATGTTTTGTGTGTGTAACTTGGACGAGTTTCGCTAAAAAAATACATATCCAAAAATTATATCGTACTTATGTAATTACAAAAATGGTTTTCAACATTCATTCCAGGTGTCGGACGTTAAAGCTATCGAGGGGCGTGGATAGTTGGTTGCCCCGTAGGTACTTTAGTGGCGACTTACTTGAAAGCGCAATTCAATATGGACTAACAGCGTTGCGATCGTGGACAAACTTAACAAGACGTTTAGCAACTGCATCAGTTGATGTGTTTTGGTGAAGCTGTAAAGCTACGCTTTGCATGGTTCGAACATAAAGCTAATGGTAACGGTAACGATAACGGTAACTGTAACGATAACGATAGTAGGTGCTAGGTGCTAGCTAGGTGCTAAGTAAGAATCCCCCGACCCCTGCCCCCTACCCCCTCCCCAGAGCTCTTCAGAGCAGCTCGTCGCGTCGAAAGAAACTCTCCCAGACCATCAGTTTGCGCAGATCGGGCACATCGATGACCTTGAGATCGTCGGAGATATTAAGGCACTTCAGCTGATGCTTCTCGAGCGCAGCGGCGGCCACGGGCTGCCACAGCTCGGACTGATCGGGATCGAAGTTGGGATTGCCGCAGGCGGCAAAGTGCGTCCAGAGGCCGACGAGCCGTTCGATACACTTGTACTCGCGCGTGTGATTCTTCAGCTTGCGGGCCAGCGAGTTGTAGAAGAGGTAGGAGAGATCGTCGCCGTGGCAGGTGCCGCGCACCTTCTTGCCGCAGCTGAGGATGCGCAGGTGGTTGAAGTGCTTCGAGTCGAAGTCGAAGCGGTACAGATACGTGGGTGCGCCGGGTGCGTGCTCCATGCGCGACAATACTGTGCGATAGATGGGGAACCAGAAGTACTCGTGCGAGACCATCTACAAGTGTTGTTCAATGTTTGTTCTGGTGAGCAGGCGAAGCAATGTGAATGACTGGGAGACTACTCACCTGCAGGTACTCGTGCAGCGTGTCCAGGCTGGGCGTCTTGTCGCCGTAGTAGCACTGCTTCAGCTGTTCGCCGTAGTCGCGGCACAGCGCACTGTCGCGGTCCATGCCCAGCTCGATGGGCACGACGAAGCGACAGTCGCCCAGCTCGTTCAGGCACTTGGGATTCGACTTGGTCTCCGAGTAGAGCAGCAGGCCCTCGTTCGAGACGCCGCCGAGTATCAGCGGTATGCTGTTGCTCCACGCCGTGCGCATCATCACAATCGGCTGCGTGGGCACCACGCAGTGTGCGGTCACGTACGGCTCGATGACCGGGCCGAACGAGAAGCCGATGCGCTCCTTCTTCTCCTCGTCGATGCACAGCTCGCCGTTCGCCTTGATGATGTCCGAGCCCTTGGCGCTGCGCAGGAACTCCCACACATCGCGCTCCACGTTCTCGCCCGCATAGCCCGCCTGCACGGCCAGACGGTAGGGCCAATTGCGCTGCGGGGTGACGGCCCAGGGGGAGAGCGTGTTGCCGGACATGCAGATGGCCTTGTGGAAGAGGCCGCGCGTCTGCTCGGTGATCATCATGTAGTGCACGGAGGCGCTGCCGGCGCTGTCCCCGAAGATGGTGATGTTGCTGGAGTCGCCGCCGAAGCGCGCGCAGTTCGCCTTGACCCAGCGCAGCGCCAGCACCTGATCCTTGAGGCCCGCGTTGCCGGGCACATCGAACTCGGGGTCTTCGAGGCACAGGAAACCTGCGTGGCAAACTTCAAGTTAGTCAACTGAGCTGCGGCGAGGCGACAACACTTACCCAGCGGACCCAGGCGGTAGTTGATGGAGATGACGACGACGTCCTCGCGCAGCAGGTAGTCGGGACTGTAGCACTCCCTGGAGGCCTCGCCGAACTGAAAGCCGCCGCCATAGATCCACACCATCACGGGCATCGGCTTCGTGGGATACAGCTGCAAAGTGAAAGCGTTTTAGGGGGAAGAACATAAACTTTTACTAACCACTCACGTTCTTGGTGTAGACGTTGAGGTAGAGACAGTCCTCGGAGCCGTCGGTCATCTCGAACACAAAGTGCTTCTGCAGCGGCTTGGGGCCCTGCGACGTGCAGCTCTTCACCTCCGTCCAGATCTCCGGCGGCTGCGGCGCCTTGTAGCGCAGCTCGCCGATCGGCGGCTTGGCGAACGGGATGCGCTCGAAGCTGAAGTAGGACTGGCCGTAGATGGACTTCCGCTTGACGCCCTTAATGGGGCCGTAGGTGGTGCTGACGACGGTCTTCTCGCTGGTGCGATAGCGTCGCTGCTGCACCTTGAAGTCGACCATTCTGTGGGGCAACAAAGAGCAGCATTAGCAGCGGTCGAGGGGATGCATTCAACAATCGCAGGCGGGGCGCGCACTTTGGCCCGCAATCAATCACAATACACGCGCCTATCTGTGTGCTGTCTGTGGCTCACTCGATTCTCTATAAATGCGCATAGCCAGAAGCCCGTGCTGCGATAAAGTCACTGCTTTATCAGCGACGCGAGCCAGGTGCTCGCCATTCCACCGTTTATCAGCCCAGTCCGCACCCCACAACGTCCCCCCCTCGTGCTTTGGCTTAAAAGTGTATTTCCGTTTGCCATTTTTTGTGTTTGTTTAAAATGCTGCGAACTCGAAAGATAAATGCGAGTTTCCGTTGCGACGTCGAAATATAAAAATCGCTTTACAAAATTAAAAGTTAAATTTAGATTAGAGCAAGAGACGAGCAGAGAGCTATTATCAGGCGAATAAACAGATATTCAAGCCCAAGCAAAAGCGAAAGCAAAGGCATTTCTTTGAAGTGCCTTTTATTGCTGTACTTGTATATCATATCTCCGCCATTCCGCGAATGTGATTTCACAACGAAACATTGCCTTAAATATAGACTCAAGGTCGGCGCATAATTGCGCATAATCGAAACGTTGATTTAAACTCAACGCTGCTACTCGAAACTGTAGTCGAAGTGATCAAGTTGACCAGAGAATTATTATTGCCATTTCCGGAAGCGCTTTTGATTGATCTGCGAAATTCCGGCAAAAGAAACCACAAAGTTGGCAAGGCGATTGTTTCTGGTTTCTGATCGAAAACTATTATAGTTGTGGCCATAGCGCTTTGTGAGCTCATCGCGTGAAACGTGCTTGAATTTTCAAACAACTCTTAGACGACATCACAATACCAATAACGACAACGACAACGACAGCAGCACAACCTACACATTGTTGTGCGCTGTTTCTTCGGTTTTCGCCAATGTCAGCAAAAGCAGCGGCAGAAATATGTCATATTTATGCTTATTAATAGCCAGCCGCTCGACTTGTTCTATTCATTTATTTGCTCCGCCTCCCAAATGTACTCGCACAGGGGCAATGATTCTGATTTTTCGCCTATCGCAACGCGGCCCTGAACTTTGACACAGAAATTGTGTGGCCAACGCTTGAGCTAATGGTCAGTCTGCCAGTGGAAAAAAGTAAAGGTCAATATAAATAATGTTGCTGACGGGACGCCTGTCATAAAAAAATATAAATTGTGCACTCCACACACTATATTATATATAGGTATATATAGTGAATGTGGGCAAAGCAAACAAATTTCTAATGCCGGCTTTGCGTGCCTCGCAAACATTTCGCTTCGCTGCCCCGGGGCCACTCCTAACACGGCTAATTCGCCAATTGTCGAGTCGAGTCGGGCAGGGGGGGTGAAATTGGCGAAATGTCGTGTCCATATAGGGTCATAAAATTGTCCTACATTGTCTAGTATTCAAACGGGGGGCATTGCTACGCCTTGCCAGCGAATGATCGCAGCGATCGAAATGAATGCATGATTTATATGTGCTTGTCTTGGCACCGCACAAAAGTCTTGCGCTGTGTGGAGGCGTAAATAAATTTGTGGAAAAACAAACAAATTCCTGTTTCATGCGCTGCAAGTGACGACAGCTGGCGAAACGAGTCGAAAGACAAATAAACCAAATAAACCGGAGCCAAAGTGGCATCGTGAGATACTCACAATGCGCAAACTCTTCATTCACTTTCTGTCCCATTTCTGCAGTGTGGCATTCCTCGACTCGCGGCATCTCATTATCGGCATGCCACACTTGCTGACACCGCCCGCGAAGTGGGGGAAAAGCGCCAAAAACTGGCAGCAACTAGATTTCCTACGAATGATACAGTGATCCAACAGAAATTTGTACAAATTATCGTGAATAGAATTGAAAAACTAACAAGAATAAAATGCCAAAAACTGGCAGATGAAGAGCTAATATGATGATCCATCAGCCAAGCGAGAGAATAAAAGTTGAAAATGAACTCGCACTTTTGCTATGAACAGAGACTAGAATTCTGCACGAATTTTTATAAAGAATAGCATTAGAAAACTGTTAAGGGCTCGTGTTATTGCCAGTCATAATCACAAATGCTAAATACTGACATAAACTGAATATTTTATTACTATAGAGAATTAAAAGTGCAAACAATTGGCAGAAACTATATTTCGTCTGTATAATATAATGATCCCACAGAATTGTGCACAAATTTTCAAAGAACAGAAATAGAGAAATTAAAAGGACTTGCGTTTTTGCTATAGATAATCAATAATGTTAAGCACTGGCAAAAACCAAATGATATAATGATCCATTAATCAAATGAGAGAAATTTGCTCAAATGGCCATGAAAAAAACCTACAAAGATAAGTGTTATGATTAGACAGAATCAAAAATGGCAAAATAAAAACAGACGCTGCATTTAGTTTAAATACTATAATAATGCTTCAGCGAAAGAATTCCCACACGGATAAAAGTAGAAAACTTGCAAGGACTTGCGTAGATTTGTTATTAATAAACAGAACCAAAAATTCCTAAATCTGGCAGAAATTAGTTCTCATTCAAATATAATGATCTATCAGCCAAGCAATAAAAGTTTGCACAAATTGTTGTGAAGAATAGAAGTAGAATACATGCTAGGACTTTTTTTATTATCACTAAAAATCTTTGAAGTTTTTTCGAATAGTAACTTGCCACTTAAGAACCTTTCTACTAAGATATTTTACTACTAAGGTACTAAGATAGTTGCTGGAATATAATTGTCAATCTATTTGCTTCACATTTATGTGCATCGCTGTTTTCGCTTCTCTGGGCATTCCTGTATCTTCTATGTCCTAATGCGATTGGAGTCGTTCGTCCTGCGACTTTGCGTCTCTGTTATTATTTGGTACATTCAATAATACAATTCATGTTTAATTTACCTCAGATTAGACAAGTTTTAAGGAATGCACATGCAAGAAAGATCCTAGCTAAGAACGACTTTTGGGAGCAGAATTGACTGATTGCCTGTCAACTTTAAACTGTTCAAAACAAACGAAAATTTGAAATTTGACACCTGAGATTCATTGTATTATTTGAGTGGCACACACGTTTTTTTTAAATTTTGTACAGGGCAATTCACAAAAATCTTTGGCACTGCAAAAATGCTCGTGGCACGTCTGGCGCAGTTGCTGCCGGCACGCTCGGCATGTTGGCTGCACCGACTTCCCAAGCACACCTCAGGACTGTGGCGATCGACGCTGCTGGCGCAACGGGGCCGCGCCTCGCTGGCCATGCCGAAGAGACCAGCGCCACCGTCGCCGTCGGCGCCGCGGCGTCCCAGCGGGCAGCGCAACTACACGGAGGATTCGCGCGAGTCGCGCAATCGCTCGCACCTGGAGCAGCGCACGCGCAGCCCCACGATGAAGGAGCGGCTGATGGGGCCGCCCAGCGAGAACGCCTACTCGATGGGCAAGGGCGCGGCTGCCGGGGCGGCGCTGATGGGCCTGCTGGCGCTCTGCTACTACGGCATGGGCCTGTCCGACCAGCCGAGCCTCTACGATCGCTCGGTGATGTGGCCGCAGTACGTGAAGACTCGCATCCAGGCGACGTACGCCTACTTTGGGGCGTCGTGCGCACTGACGGCCTCCTCCGCGGCCGCCGTCTTCCAGTCGGAGGCGCTGCTCAGCCTGATCATGCGCAGCGGCTGGCTGGCCACGCTGGTAACCCTCGGCCTGGTGATGGGCACCGGCGCACTCACCCAGGCCATCGAGTACGAGCCGGGCTTCGGCCTGAAGCAGATGGCCTGGGCGCTGCACTGCGCTGTGCTCGGCGGCGTGATAGCGCCCATGTGCTTCATGGGCGGCCCGGTGCTGGTGCGTGCGCTGCTCTACACGGGCGGCATTGTGGGCGCCCTGTCGCTGGTGGCGGCGTGTGCGCCCAGCGAGAAGTTCCTCAACATTGGCGGGCCGCTGGCGATTGGACTGGGCGTTGTCTTCGCCTCGTCGCTGGCCTCCATGTGGCTGCCGCCGACCACGGCGATCGGCGCCGGCCTCGCCTCCGTGTCGCTCTACGGCGGCCTCATACTCTTCAGCGGCTTCCTGCTGTACGACACGCAGCGCGTGGTGAAGGCGGCCGAAATGCATCCGGAGCACACTTCGCACCGCTTCGATCCGATCAATCACGCCATGGCCATCTACATGGACGCCGTTAACATTTTCATACGCATCGCCATCATCCTCTCGTCGAGCGATCAGCGCAGAAAATAACCAGCGAGACTGAGAGAAACACAGCAGATAGAGAGACATAGAGGGAGGAATCGCAGCCGAGCCGAGAGCTGGCAACCGGACGGACAAATTCACGCTATTCGCAGTACATGTTAATCCCTGACTAGTTTAATAGTATCGTGTGGCAATAAATCGAAATTCAAGTTGACCGGCCCAATTGCAATCCACAGCCTTTCCTTTCTCCTTAAGTTTCTCTCTCGCCGCATGAATTCTAAGCAAACTGCAGCTGAGAGCCTGCCACAATTCATATTATAAGCGTACAAAAAGACTGCAGTCAATGCTCAGTCTTAGCTCGTCCTGCACGCCTGTTGACCTTGGCACAAGTCTGGCCGAAAGCTTCGCGCAAAGTTTGGCGTATGAATGGCGGAAAGCTCGCAAGTGGCGCAAGGATAACGCACACAAGGTGAGCGCTGCTGGCAGTGAAGTCAGTCAGCAGGTCAAGGCGTGTTTGTGTGCCACCATATGCTTAAATATTTACAACAATTGAAGCGCCTGCAAATTGGCCGAAGTAGACAAAATGTTGGCCACAATTCGCCCAATTTATGCGCCACAACAATGCGATGACGTTAAACCCATTTTACATTTTAGGTGGCACACAAAGTGTCAATGAATTTATTCTATTGCCATACACGATGAATCTATACAACAAATTATACTCTGCACACAAAAGGCTCTCAATTCTTTCATGCTTTATTCACGTAAGCCATAAAAGCCTTACAAAATGACACAAAACGCAAAACGCGAACAAAACGCGGCGAAATTAAATGAAATTGACGAGCTCACGCACACAGAGACATTTTTCTATGGCTGTGTGGGCGATCGGCGCGAGCTAAGCAAGAGCGACAGCGACAAATGTATGTACAACGCGGCGTATGAGCAACGGCCGAGGGCAACAAACACGACAACAACAACAACGGACTGTATGTATATTGTTTTTTTTGGCAGCCGTCGCAAATATGAGGAAATCTATGTTTACTCAATGCTTAGAATGCACAACTTTTATGTTACACATTTCTGCAAGACGAATTTGTTTCGCTTTAGAGGCAGAAGGTCGCCAAACGTGAGCGGCGAATTCTTCGGAGAATTCAATTTATCAATTTGAAGGTTAATTAAGGTGGACAACACGTGTGTGTGTGTGTGTGTGTGTGTGTGTGTGTGGGACAGTTCTTCATTAAATGGGAAATTGATGGCGATCGAAAGAATTAAATTACTGGGCAATCGAATTGACAATTTAAGTTCGATTGCTGCTGGTTTTTATTTGATGCCCGGCTATATGAATATATAAATGACAACGAGTGCCCCACTCAAATGAATCGGCATAAATCAGCGTCGTAACAATGAATATGCAAATCGCATGTGAAACAAAAACAGCTGCCAGCATGTTGCATAAAAAAATGCTGCTGCACTAAAACACACAGTCGCAAAGAAATTGAAAAAAACATGCGTACAAATTTATGGCTGTCATATGGATATATGGAAAAAACAATACGAGTGCCAGCTAAAGCCTTTGTGAGCAGCACATGGCAATAGCTTCAAATAGGTAATTCGGCGGATTGATCAGTCAATAATGAAATAGTCAGCCCTAGATTTTCGCCAGCTAAAGCCTTTGTGAGCAGCACATGGCAATAGCTTCAAATAGGTAATTCGGCGGATTGATCAGTCAATAATGAAATAGTCAGCCCTAGATTTTCGCAGGGACTGTACAACGAGTTCGGCGTAAATAAACGAACGGCATCGAATGGTTTGCTTATATGTATGAGTATATATACCACACTGTGCGGCAGCCCAAACCTGTTGCTCTTGCTGATCTCATGGCAACAATCTCTTGCCCATTCGCTCAAGCATTTTGCTATGACACAAATGACTCAGCCCGAGCTTCAACAATAGACGAAATTTACACAAATTGTAGTAGTAGTAGTGTAGTAGTGTGCTTTTTATATTCAGTGTTTTCTTTTTTTCCGTTTTTTTGCGACAGCTGCGGGGCGCTTGGAGAACAGTTCGAGCCGCAGCGGCTTCTGCCTAATTATTTGCGCATATTTAAGTGCCGGGAAAACGAGACCAAAGCACCGCTCACAATGGGCGCCTCTAATGACAGATGTGCTGGGGCTCGGGGCGCTGTCAGTCGCCGTTTATGCTCGCTCGTTATGTAGACAAATTACACAGTTCTCAGAATCAATAGAAGGAACGCCGGCCGTGGTGTGAACGCATTTGCTTTCCCCTCCGCCGTCACAACTCATTTGCAGGTGCAGGACACAGCTGCGCAGTCAAATTTGACTAATTTGGCTCCACAAAAAGAACACACACAAAATATGACAAGACGGGGAAAAAAAATGATTTAATTTATACTGCGTTCGGATTCGTGGGCTTGTTAGACAAAGGCAAACACGGGTTTTTGTTTGCCGAATAAATATTTAATCGCGCCGATTTGCACGAGTTAACATGTCTGCCCCTTATCGCAGCACACTTCAATTACTACATACTGTGCGATCTATAATGTAGATTGGAACACCCCCCATATATACATATATAAATGTACATGTGGCAAAGTTTCTTTGGAGCCCTTTAGCGTGAGCATTTAATACGATTGTAAGTCAGTTTTTGCGGTGGATGACACAAGCAGCTGATGTCATTGTGTGTGTGTGTCAAGTAATGTTAATGGCATCCAAATAATAAACTACGTTCAAAGCAGCTACCTCTTCTACTTCGCCTTCTCCTTCTCCTTCTGCTACTTCCCCATCGCCATCAATACCAAAATCAGACAATCACTTATGGACTTAATGATCTACACACGGCTCGGCTCTGGTTTTAATAACTTTGCTTACTAAGTGGAGGAGGCAATTTGTTAGCGCTTTTGTTTACGCTCGCATGTGACTTACTTGAGTCCGATTTTGATTTGATCAAATGCAGCCATGGAAGACATTTTGTTGTGTTGTGTTTCTTGCGGCTTACAATATGAATTTGCGTCTGCTTTGCCAATTCCAATTCAATTCCTGGCACAAATCGAATGGTTTGATTTTCAATTGAATTTTTCGTTGCCAGCTGTTGGCTGTTGACCTTGTGCCTTCAGATGTGTGCCCGATTACAAAGGGGCTGCTGTGGAGCAGCTCTTCACTGATACGGGAGCTTTCCCCGTCGCGTCCTGCGCAGTTATTGGGGTACAGACACGCACAAACACGCACACGCACACGCACAGGCACGTACAGGATAAATTCACTGCGAAAAAAGCACACGCAGAAATTGCTTATCACATAACTTTTGCTTTCCTCAGTGCGCGAGCCGAAAAAACCGAGAAGACGAAACTAGAGTCGCGAAAAATAGTGTCGTGGATTTGTTGTTGCCAAGCCAAGCGAATTAAATCAGTTCAATTATAGTTTATACTGTATGGATAGTTGCTGTTGTTGTTGTATTATTAGCTAGCTGTTGATTCCGTCTAGCTTCCTTTAGTTCGTTTTAGTTCAGTTCAGTTCTCTGCGCTTTTTGCAACGTCCGCTGAGCATGAAAGCAGCTCATCAACTGTTTTCAAAGCAGCCAACCGAAAAGCACCGCGCAAAAGTTCTAAGCACATGGCCGAAGCACCGAAAGCTTTTGTGTTTCCCCCGCTGAGTATAACTAAAGAGCGCGCGTATGACGACGTTCACGGGTTTTTATGACTACCAGTAATGTTGTTGTCTCGAGGAACTCAAATGCGATAGCATTACAAGAAATCTGCGTACTTTTTATCCCTGCAAATTCACATCTGTTTAAACACTACATTTACTGCGATTTTGCTTATCTTCTCCTCGCATTACTCAGCTATCTTTATGTATAGTTTTATCTCCCAAAATGAATGAAACTAGGGAAGCAGCTCGTCGACTTCGTCGCTGGCGAAAAGCTCGCTTGAAGAGGCCAACGGTAGCGTCGTGTCATGCTGTAATCACAGACGGCGCCTTATCTGCATAAGTAGTATATGATGGCTGGTAATTATGTGCCCCAATCGATGTTGCACAGCGCTGTTCCCATTGAATCATAGGTTAACTGAGTCACATCGGACCGCGCTTGTGGTCATACCGTCCTTATCGCCGACCAAATAGATCGATATTGACGAAAGCAGTGTGCGTGCTGTGGTTTGGCTCTGTTCACTGCATTGTTCAGCATTTGTAATCTTTCTGAAAAAAATCATGGAAACATTATAAATGACATTGATAAGGCAAAGTTTGCCGAAAGCGCGTCAGTTATTTCGGGCGCTTGTGAGTCATGTGGTTTACAGGGAAGACCTATTATCACCTTTCGATATTGCATGTTGTACAATTGAGGCACAGTCAAAATGGTTGGGGTGAAGTTCGAGATATCTACACAAGTACATTAACTCATTTTTATTGCCCAGTTCGTATAAGCAACATGACACATTGAGCGCAGGAAAACAAAAGTCATTCACAACATGTGCGTGTGCTTTCGATGAACGCAGAAAAAAAGTGGACGAAGCTTTCGAAGTCAATGTAAACAAAGCAGGCTGAAATGTGATACGAAAACAGCTGACTCTCGGCTGAAGGACTCGGCCGTGAGCTCCTGTTGCTGCCTCAGCACCAACTTGTGGGTCGTGTAAACACGTAAAAGCTCCCGACGCAGAGCTTTGCTTGCGCCGCGCTTTCGCACGTTTTAAGTTTTTTTTTCAAAATGGGTCACTTGATTGCTTTGACCAGGCAATTATAGTTAGTTATGGCCAGTTACCGCTAGTCGGCTGCTTATCCTAGGCACGCAACAAATGAGCGCTGCTAATCGAAAAATCACTGGACACGCCGTGCACACGCAATGCGCTGCCTCAAATCAGAGCTGATTGAGCTTAATAAAAGCAATCTACCCCGCTCTAACTTGCGTGTGTGTGTGCATTGTGTTGTGTGGTGTGTTAATGTGTACTTTCCCGTATCTATATCCTCGTCCCTATCTGGCGCATTGTTTTCATTTCATTAGCACGTCGACGTCGTTGCATGACCTTGAGCGAACACCGTACGCGATCTAGCATAAGCTCTCGTGCCTTATGCTCGTGTGCTTTCCGACGACGTCTGAGCGAGCTTTTCAAGAGCAACCGCTACTCTGAACTCTTCGCTGAACTGTTCGCTCTCTTTTTCGCTCTCGCTATCGTTTTATGCGCGATCTCGTGCCTCGGCGTTCGGCACGTTTTGTGCCTCTAATTCATTTAAATCAATTGAAATTGCGTCTATTTCTGGCTCAGTTGTCAGCTCAGTTTGCACATCGTTAGCTTTTAAATGATTTTGATTAATAAAATTAAAGTTCTGCAATTCCGCTCATTGCTATGATTTTTACATTTCCATTCTGTTTGCTCTTTCTTTTATCTGCTGATCGTTGCCATCTGTCGATACATTTTTCTCCAAGATCTGCTGAACTTTGTACCTTGTGAAGGCATCTGTAAACATTTGCGAATATATCTGCCGCCTGGAGAACGAAACCTAAATGTTAGCAATGATGAATGCTTTAATCAGAAGTGATTGTATATGATTCAAGATTTTACTTATCAATTTGAGGTATTCTATTCCTATTTTAACTGGGGGGAAGTACAATCGGTTCGCAGTTTCAGCACTACAAGTGCAAAGTGTTTTTTCTTTTTTATAGACGAGCTCTTCAAATATTCATGTTGGAAAATGTACATTGCAATTTATATTGTGTGTCAAGTTCTTGCTGATTAACTATTATGTGTTGCACTTATCCACGCAGAAGAAAATGCCAGCTGTCACACAGGAAAACAGTGAAACCTTGGGCGCTGGGAATGAGGAAAGTAAAATCTTTTTGCGCGCTCAACAATTGCCTCATGAATTTTTTAAAATCAAATCATAAGGATACTCGGCACGCCCCCTCACATGGCCACGACTAACCCCCAGAGTCATAATTTTCCGACAGTTCAACAATCTCGCGTGACTTTTTCTCAGACATTCCGTGACTCGATTACGGCGCACATGGGTAATATCCACTCGTCCTGTTTCCCAAGCTCATCCTCAATGTCGCTGCCAGTGGCGCTGCAGCAAAATGAGTGGGATTTGCGGGATACTTTAGTGCCGCCGCTAGTCGGCCACCACTGTGTGGACGCTGTTTAGCCCACCCCTTAGAAAGCGACCTCACACGTGACAGAAAACTATTGTCTGCGATTTTAAAAATGCAGAAGCTTCTGACATAGTTAAAGCGAAACGCACACAATGGAGTGAGGGAAATCAACTTTAAAACATACAAACGCATATCAAATTATGTGTGTAATGTTGTGCAAAGGCAATTAAATTGCTGCTGAGAGTCGAGTGAAAAGAAACACTTAAAGCGCACTTACAATTAATTATGAATTACGTGCTTGATGCACGACAAGTGTGTTTTTGAACATCAATCGGCAAATATAATTTGGCTCGAAAGTTTGCTTTGAAATATGTATCATCTGTACTCAATTACAATTAACAAGAGGCATAGGGAACGCCTAAACTTATTTGCAAATTTAACTCTTGAATCAGTCGCCCTTAAATACATTTCGCAATAGTCAAAGAGCTCTTATTCACTAATTATATTTATTAGGCAAACTCAAATGTCGTGTTCTCTATGTATACGCATTATGCCAAAAATCGTTGCCTACTTTCAGGCTGTGCTGGTAAATCCCTGCTTGGAATTCAATGGGCGCCTAAAAGCTGCTCAGCCGTGCTCAGCCGGCAACAACGGCATTCAAATAATTTTACGGCAATTTACAAAGCAACTGTAAATAATAATTAAAATATTACAGGCAAAATATGAGTCGCAATGCTCAACACAGGCATCCAGCCCCCTGTCAACTTTGCGGTGGGTGAGGGTCACAAGAGTAAGTAAATGTGAAGCACGTGTAAGTTGTTAATTACAATTAATGCAAACGTGGCGCATCAAGTGAGGGTGGGAGTTCGGGGAAATTACGTATTGTGTGAGGCAGACAAAGTTGCCACACACAAACATATTAATAATGGTTTATGTTTTGCCTGAATCGCCACAAGTCTCTATAATTAAACCGAATATCAAGAAATTAAGCATAAATGTCTACAAGGCTGAAAAATATTTGTAAGCGTATGCAGAATTCGTTTTGGTACGCTTTTAATTTCCGCTCTAAGCCGAGTAGGGGCGAGACTGTGTGAGTATTCACAGGTGTCGCAGTTGGAAAATACAAACATTTTTCATAGCATACTTTGCGGGATGTCCCTTTATTCGGTTGAGCACCAATCGAAGCAAAATGCGAAGTGTTTGGTTATGTATTTTGCGTATTTTATATCTACGTTTATTCAATCCGAATTGCTTTAAATGGCATATTGACTTAAATACTAGCTTAAGGCAATTACAAATATGCAGTACACCTAATGTTAAAATATTGATTACATTTAGCTTGACTCCTGTCTGATCCGGAGATATTTACATATTGCCATTTGATAACAATGCAAACAGAAGCGTGAATGCCCAAGGCCACCATAAAGAAAAAAACGTATGCGTCTTATTTACGCAATCATCTGTGACTGAGTGTGTGTGTGTGTGGGGGGGGGGAGAGGTTGGTGTTGTTGCGAGTGTGTTTTGCTTTATATTTAATAGCTAGGCTATAAAAATCCCTATTTACATGTGTACACTTGCTGCCTGCGCAAACAAATTTACATCGGAGATGTGCATTTAGGGCCGGCTCGAGGCACGAGGAATATGCTAAGTATATATTTATAGGTGGTGCCCACACACACACAAACACGAGTGCACCCGCTCGCTCACAGAACTAATACAACAATTGCTTGTCCGAGTACATGCTGTCCCAGAGCCGCAGCTTGTCGGCCTCCGGCAGATCAATCACCTGCACGTCATGCGAAATATTGAGGCACTTGAACACCGCATCCTGTTGCGAGATGGGCAGCCAGGCCTGCGTCGCCGTCGCCTGCGCCTCCAGCGGTGTGTAGTGCTCGTCGTGCATGACCAGCGGTATGTTGGGATCGCCGGATGTGGCGAAATGCGCCATCATGGAGACCAGGCGCCGTATGGTCTTGAACTCAGCCGTGCGGCGCTTCAGCTTTTTGGCGGCGCCGTTGTAGAACAAATAGGACAAGTCGTCGCCGTGACACGTGCCGCGCACCTTGCGGCCGCACGTTATGATGCGCATCATGTTGAAGTGCTTGGAGTCGAAGTCGAAGCGATAGAGATACGTCGGCGCCTTGGGCGCGTTCAGGCAGCGCGACAGCAGCGTGCGATGGATGCCGTGCCAGAAGTATTTGTACGAGCAGAGCTGCAAAAATCACAACAATTATTCACAACTTCTTTAAGGCTCAGCCGTTACCTACATCACTGTATTCGAGCAGAGTCTTTTGGCTGGGCGCCTGGTCGCCGAAATAGGCGTTCTTCAGCAGCCTGCCGCAGGCGCGTCGCTGCTCGGCATCGAGGCCGGCGTCGTCGGGGGCGAGGAACTCGCAGTCGCCCACCTCGTGCAGCAGCTCGGGCCACTTGCGCACCTCGGGAAAGACGAGCAGCCCCTCGAACGAGTTGCCGCCCACCACCAGCGGTATCTCGTTGCCCCAGCAGCTGCGCAGCATCTCGATCGGCGGCTTGGGTATCACACAGTGCGCCGAGACGTACGGCTCGACGGTGGGCGCAAAGCAGAACATCACCTTGCGCTGATGCCGCTCATCCATCGTGATGATCTCCTCGGCCATGCGCAGCATGCTGCTGGCCTTCGTCTGTCGCAGATGCTGCAGCACATCGCGATCGTTCAGCTCGCCCGTGTACCCGGTGGCCTGGGCCAGCCGATGCGCCCAGTTGTACTTGGGCGTGATGGCCCACGGCGACATTGCCGAGCCGGACATGAGCACGGCCTTGTGAAAGAGATGGCGCGTCTGTTCGGTGAGCATCAGGAAGTGCGTGGAGGCGCCGCCGGCGCTCTCGCCGAACACGGTGATGTTGTCGGGGTCGCCGCCAAAGAACTGACAGTTGCGCTTGATCCAGCGCAGCGCGAGCACCTGATCCTTGAGGCCCGCGTTGCCGGGCACGTCCAGCTGCTCGTCGTCCAGCGTGAGGAAGCCGAGCGGGCCCAGGCGATACGAGATGGTCACCAGCATCACGTGCTCCATCATGAAGTAGTCGGGGCTGTACAAATCCCGCGAGGCCTCGCCCATCTGAAAGCCGCCGCCATAAATGAAGACGAGCACCGGCAGCGGCTTTTGCGGATGCAGCTAAACGGTTGCAAATTTAGCGTATTGAATGTGTAAAGTGTTAAGTACTCAACTCACCTCCCGGCTGTACACGTTGAGATAGAGGCAGTCCTCGCTGCCCTGCACCTGGTTGAGCACCAGATGCACCTGGCACGGCTTCGAGCGCTCGCGCGTGCAGCGCTTAACCTCAGTCCAGGGCTCGGGCTCCACGGGCGCCTTGAAGCGCAGCTCGCCCACAGGTGGCTTGGCAAAGGGTATGCCCTCGAAGCTGTAGTAGTTGTTGCCGTAGATCGAGCGCCACTTGACCCCCTTCACCTTGCCGTACACAGTGTCGGCAATGACCTTATCGTTGGTGCGCAGTCGCTGCTGTTTTGTCTTGAACTTGACATAGCTGATCAACGAGATACAAAGAGAGAGAGAGAGAGAGTTAGTAGTGTTGAATTGTGGCTGTTAATGCAAATCGAGGCAGACAGGTGAGTGCACTTAAAGCCCATCAAGTGGCGAGTGTTTGGATAAACACTCGTACACTTTGTTTGTAAACATTGCCTAGACTTTTGGGCGTGCCACTCGCAATAATTTTGCTCATTGCTTAAACAAAACATTTAAATGATGGCTTGCGTTCGCGGTATTCATCAGCGGATATCCTACAATGTCGACCAACTGGAAATACCAGAAATGTAAGCTGTAAGAAATGATCTTTTGTTACTAGGCAAAATTCGTAGTCCGCTTCTTGAATGCCCAATAAATTATTGTAAATAGTTAACAAGTTGTATACACGGAGGGGCATTTTAAATCCCTTGAGAAACAATAACGATTACCAGATAATTTTACCAGCAGTCGCATTATAATCAAGTTACTGTGTTCCGTGAATCGATTACACCCAGCCAAGTGCATGACGCAACAGGGTATCAGTGCTCGAGACGCTGCCCCATTTAGAATTTCAAGTGCGTTTCCATTAGAAACGTGCGAGTTATACGATGCGTGAGTCGATCCACAACAGGCGGGCTGGGCATCGATATAGATTTCAAATGTGGTCAAATAAAAGTGAAAACACTCGATCTTCGACAACATTTCTACACGGCTGCAAATCATCGCAAATATCTACTCTGTGAATTGTATTCGGCGAAGTGCGAGTCGCTCTATTAATTAGCAGCTGCCAGCTTTTTTTTCTGGCTGTAACCTTGGGGCACTTCTCGAAATATATTACTTGTCGCACATTCGTTAAGTGTTAATTACAATATTCTACGCGATCTTGTTTGGCGACCAGCCTGCTGCCCCTTTCTACTATATACTTTACGGAATTAAGGCGAACAGCTTAAAATAATGGGTATTTCTGAAATATAGAACTGGTTTCTCCAGCGCTCAGCTAATCTGAATATCAATTTATTACACGAGTAAGCTCTGGGCTGGGACTCGCTGTTAATATAATTAAGTCGCACTCCAGACACAATGCGGAAAAAGAAGCCGAGCAGCTTCTGCCACCGAAATCAAGCGATTTGAATGCTCGGCGAGTCCACGAGAAAGACAAATAGCGCACAACAAAATCAACATATTTGACATTGACTTTGAATGCGAAGATGTCTATAAGTAACAATATGTTAATTGCACAGACAAATACATCAAATCAGCGGAAGATCTAGCAGAACAACATTCAGCAGATATCTGTTAACTCTTTAATTCCTGTTTGAGTTGATGTAACAAATGTTGGAAACCTTGTAGCATGATAAAAACACGACCTTCACAACCTTGAAGAGTTTTCAAAAGGGGAGCGAAACTAATAAAATTAAGGGACTCATTGATTGCATCAAATACTTGACCCCAATATGACTCTCTACAACACCAAGAACTAAAGATTTATTAACTCTTTAATTGTTGTTTATTTTGCTAGTTCATATAAAGAATATTGGAAGCCTTTGATTAATAAAAACAAAATATTTTTCATATATTTGATGACCTTGAATAGTTTTCTAAAGTGGAACGAAGCTGCTGAAAACAGGGGACTAAATAAGTGTGCTTGACCTCAATTTGAACTATCAAGAACTAAAGATTTGTTAACTCTTTAAGTGCTGTTTATATCGCTAGTTCATGTGAAGAATGTTGCAAACCTTTAGTTATGATAAAAACAAGCTATTTTCGATGTATTTGCTGACCTTGAAGAGTTTTCTAAAGTGAAATGAAACTACTGAAAACAAGGGATTCAATTGATAGTTCAATACCTTCCTTTGAATGTGCCTGACCCCAATATACGCCGTCAAGAACTTAAGGAATGCGCTGTTCGAGGTGCAGCCGAAATGAACGACAAAATTATTAGCCATTTGTGATATGCCAATTAGTCTATATTTTGGCTTACAATATTGCCGAGCACGGCAAAGACGTAACGGAAAAATACCAGAAATAAAAATAAAAATAATATTTCACAATTCCGGGGGAAAACGATAAAGAAAATCAATCAATATTTTGAATACATCAGCAGCCTCGTCAACGATGCAGGTCAATGGCATTTCGCTCGAGCGCATTTTATTCGGCCAGCCAAAATGTTCAAAATTTCCCATTTATCAAAATCGTGCAGTGAAGTGTAAAGTAATGCAAATGCCAAATAGAAATGCAATTTGAGCAGTCAATGATAGATGTTGGTTAATAAAAGAAAAGCCCAGAAACATTCATAAATATTGCAAGGCGAAATTGATTTTCCTATTTTCCATTTTTATTTTCAAGTTGTTTTTGTACAAACTACCCATAAATACAGAAAGTTAACAAGTTTGTTATGTCAGTAAATGAAGGGTGAATATGTGCAAGAAATAAAAACATATTTTAAAAAGCTGTCAACAATATATTTAAATTTTTTTATATTTAAAAAGCACTCTGCTTGAAGCATTTAGCAAGTATCAAAAAACTACTAAGAACGTTGCAATTACACTTCAGACTTATAGCCACTTTTTTAATGTCTTTAAACAATTAATGTAGTTTAAATAACAATTCATTTAATGTTTTGATTGTGAGCAATTGGAGCAATGCACTGTCATATTTAGATAGGGATTTAATAATGTAATTAAACTGCATTTGTGTTGGAATCAACTAAAACTTACAACAATCATATACGATATGATAAACATTGTGTTGCAATGATTGGCACTTTTAACCCAATACACGATTGTGCAAAAAGACCAGTTTTAAGCAAATATTTTATTGTGCGTCAACGAGTTTCATCTGACATTTGCAGAATTTTCGACGAAGTGACCCAAAAACGTGCTGTTTAGTGGCCTCATTAAAATTCGCAAGCGAATCTTAATCTTGACATTGGCCTCGCCTAGCCACTATTTCACATTAATTGGCGAAAGTTGCAGTTGATAATGAAATTGTCGATGTCATGTGGTAAGCTAGGCAACACACATAGTTTATGTAGCGGGGGCATAAACCACGAAAAAAATGACGCATTTTGAAAAGCAGCAACAATTGTTTATGTACCTAATGTCGATAATGACACACGCTCCTAGTAGTACTCCCTCGGCAAATTGCTATAAATCTTATCAGCTCATTTGATATTGATACTTTAGAATTAGACAGAACGCTTAACGCTGATAGCGAGTCAAAATAAAAACCACAGTCAAGCACTTGCGAAATGCTGTGAACTCATGTTGACTAGACGGGTAAGGTCCAGAGTACAAACCACAAAACCAGACATCCCAGCCACATCAACAAGGTGAGTCGACGTTGCAGACAACACGGATGCAATAAAGTGCTATTTATAAGAGCTGCCTCCTCCAGCTGGAAAACGAACCGGATTCTGAAAGCCTAGCACAGACTGGCGATAAGACCAGAGAGATTCATTCTCAGGCTGACGTCGCTAACGCGGCAGGCATCACAATATATTCGTACTTTATTTTATAACTTTGGGTTTTCAATTCCATTCGCTGTGATAAGCAATGCTCACGTTATTGAGCCACAGAGTCACAAACAGCTGAAGGCAGGTTCAATCAGCATTTGAACTACACATTAATTTGATTGCAGCGATCTACGAGAATGTTTCTCAATCGATAGCGAGTGTCAAGAAGTTCAATAACGCGGCATCATCGAGCTGAGCCTCCGTTTTGATTTCAAATTGCAATCTATTTATGCTCTCAGCACAGTGCTTTTGTAACGCTGAGCAGCAGAAATGTGGCAATTATAAACTGGATTCCATAAGCATCAATTCAAAAGAAAACAAACTATGTCAATCCGTATACAGAATACAGAAATTCAAATCAAATGGAAATATGATAATTCAAATAATTATATACCTTAGCAAGCCCTGCAATAACAATAGCAAAAAATACAATTTAATATGAAGCACTTACCTTAATGCAATGCGCATCTGATCGGCAATGGCAATATCGAATGACATCTTGCTGTGTTTCCACGCTACCACAAAGCGAACGCTATTTGATTCCTTGCCGCCTGGCAATTAGTTGCACGGCCGTCAGTCCGCGATAGACACACTCACACACACACACACGACGATTGGCGAGCTTCTTGAAATCCCAGTAAAAATAAACACACGACAAGGCCACTTCGCCAAGAGCCAGCAGGCGTTCAAAATGAATGACGCCCACACGGCGTATGCGCAACACAAAATCGTGTGTCAATCGCCCTCTGCAGGCTGCGTGCCTTTTTTGCCCTTGCTGTTTGGCGAACCACACTGCCGATTGATTTTTATTTCAATTTGCTCCAATTTTCCCCCCAACTATTTGTCCGATTATGAATTTCCACAATTTATGGTGTCTTGTTCTTGTTTCATTTAAGTAAATGCGTTAAATTTGTTGACCGCACAACCGCATGATGATCGGCGCAAAACTCAACTGAGCTCAACTCGTTCCACTTGTTGCCGGCAATTGAAGCGCGTTGCATTCGCGACTGCTCTGCTCTATATATCGCACTGTATTAATTGAAAGCGCTGCTTTACTTGTATTATCGGTTATTAAAACGCCGGCTTTGGGCATTCGCTTGTTGCGTTTTACTCAGGGGTTGCTCGTCTACTGAGCATTTGAAGTAGGCGCCGGCTAAGTTTAGTGGTCGTCAACGGTCTACGGTCGACGCGTGACGCTCTACGCTCGACGCTCGTCGCTCGGACTGCCGTATAGCCTCGCTAAAAACACACACACACACACTCACACGCTCGTTGGCACACACTCAATCGCACACACAGTGAAATTTACATGCGAGCTGTTGCCGTTGCTGCTGTTGGGGTTTCCACTCATTTACTCTTTACGGGTCTAGCTAGCGTATGAGTGATATTCTAGCTCTGCGCGTGTATTCGTGTCGGTGTCGGTGCGTGTGTGTGTGTGTTTGTTTGTGTGCTCACTGCCATGTTTCGCACTCAAATGCCCATGGCATTGTCTGCTCGAGTGAGTTTGCTTGCTGGCTGTGCTGGGCGCCGTTGTTTTGTTTAAACGTTATCGTTTTTGTTGTTGCCTCTGTTTATTGTTTATAGCATGTGCACAGACAGCTACACAAAATAGTTTCAACTACGAATGCTGCTGCTGCTGTGTTGCTATTGTTGCAGCGAGTCACTTGTCGTTGTTGTTTGTTTGCTGTGTTTGACTTTGGGTTGCAAATGCCATTGTTGTTTTTCGTTTTTCGGCTTTTATGTGTGTAAATTGCACTTTTTCTACTGTCACACATGGCGTATGCTCAACGTGTGTCCTTTGCTTTGTTCTCGGGCCATGTTAATCAACAGTTGGCGACAACTTTATAGTTCCAATCGCCGGAGAGGTGTGTAAGCAATTACAAAACACTACCAACTAAAATGACAACTAATGCTAAGCAAATAAATTCATTTCGATTTTATGGCCTATCTAGCATCTGAAAGGTTTTTCCGGCTAATGCAGAAACATACTCAACTCTTTCGATCAACCACTCGAGTTTATTACACCGGTTTTGTGTGGCTCGTATACAATATGACACGACATTAGTTGGGGCAATTAGCGTAATTAAAACGGTGCGTTATGCGTCTGCCTATAATGATGATGTCGATTACAACAGCGCGCCAATCCATCAATAATATGGATAGAACAAAAATGCGATTATATAGTAATTGAATGCAAACACAATTCAATTTAAAGTTATCACGCATATTTGCATATTTCACAACTATGCCATTAATGTTAAGCTTGGCAGCCTTTGTTAAATAGCAATAAATGCTGGCTGGGATTACAAATCAATTCGCCTAAAATTACACGGTTTTCTGGCTTTTAATCGAATAATATCAAGAGCATTACTCTTCATATCTGCTGGCAAATACTGATTTTTGTTTGTTGATACGATATGAGCACACAAATTGATATGCTCGCCAAAAGTAGATTGGGCCTTTCAAATAATTACTATAATTTTAAATAGTGTACAATTCTTTTTATTATAAATAATTAGGGCTGCATTTGCAACATGCAACTCAACAAGCTTAACAATAAAACCAAATAAATTATAGTTTAGAACAATAAACTTATTGCGTCAATGGGCTTGACCTCGACAGCTGTCTATCTAATTCATATGATTAGCTATTAACACATATAATTCACGTTGTATACTTAATCTGACTTTATGATTCAATGATTACACGCAATTAGCCAGTCGACAATATGATGTATCTATTTATAATAATAACTACAAGTACAGTACTCGTAACAGTTCACTTACAATGCTATGCAATTGTGTCTAATCCTTGACAACGAACAAATATATTCCATGCATTTGTTTACTTACTGCTTGTAATGTATAGAATATAAAATGCGTAGTACTTCTTTGCAGCTGTCAGAATTATCAGCGCTGTCAACATCTTGAACTTGAATTATATTAATAGCCTCGAAATTAATTATCAAGACCACAGGCAGCAACATCTCTTAGAGCCTGAATAAGCATTGTGTGTGACATGAAATGAAGTCAGTTGCCCTGGCAAATTCGGTAAATTATGTAGTGGCCAAGCAGACGGCACTTGGACTGTAAATAACGTGGGACAGATGCTAGATTCCAGAGCAGCTATTATCTTAGATTACGAAACTATTTCGGGGTAATCGGTAGAAGAAACAACGACTGGTTTCATTAATAATGCTTTATGTAAAATTTTGAATTAACAAATGATGTGCAGCCCAACCTGTCTGTCTTACCCTATTGAAGATTTAAAATTTGTACTGTTTTCATGCTGCGCCTTAGGGACGCTTCTCAGCATTCTTTTTGGTGAACTCCTCCGCGGCTTTCATGAACTTCTTGTTATCCTTGACGTACTCCTCGGCCAAATCGGAGCGCAGCGGATGCTCCGGCTGCGGGCTGTGCACGATGTCAATCAGCGACTGCAGCACCTGCTCGGTTCGCGTGGTCGGCTTCCAGTTGTCGGCGGTGATGATTGACAGGCAGACCTCGCCCTTCTCATCGATGTTGGGATGGTAGATTTGCGTCTTGAAGAGTATCTTCGGCGGCATAAAGGGATATTGAGTCGGGAAACTAATTTCAATACGAAAGGCGCCCTTGTTGTACGGCGCCTTCTCTGGCACCAGCAGTCCCGTCCACAGCAGTAGCGACTCGTCCGATGCTTCAATGTTGCGCAGGATCTTCGACTTGGCAGCTACAATATCGCTCAGTTCGCGACTCAAACGACGTGAAGCAGACATTTTTTTGGTTTTATTTTTGTGGTTTTTTTTTTTTTTTTTTTTTTTTGTGGACAACAGTTGTTAAATTTCTAAGTACAAATAAATTTTGGTATTATTGAATGTCTTTGACAAGCCTATTGAGTGCTTACATATAGTTAACAATTCTATAGCCACCACATTGTTACAACATTTTTATAGTCAACATATGCTCAGAACAGCAAATTCCTGTTGTCGTCGAACAGACTCTCCCACACCTTCAGCTTCGGCCACTCCGGCAAATCGACGAATTTCAGGTCATCACTGATGTTCAAGCACTTGATCGTCTCATCGGTCTTACGCACTGGATCCCAACTGATCATGTCCATGCCGTTGATCCTCGAACTATACGGATTGCCGGTGGCCGCAAACTGCGTCCAGATGCCCACAGTGCGCTCAATATTCCGGTACTCGCGACTCTCCTTGGGCAGACGACGCCCCAGCAGACTGCTGAACTGATAGGTCAAATCGTCGGCGTGACTCACGCCCTTCACGCCACGCCCGAAGCGCATTAGACGATAGGGGAATATGAGTTCCTCCGAGTCGAAGTCATAGCGATAGAAGTAGACGGGCGACCCGGCTCCATAGGCGTGACGCGAGCGCACCACGCGCAGAGCCGGAAAAATGAAATAGAACGTCGAGCACAGCTGCAGAGGAAATCGAGGAGAGCTGATTAGAAATGTTTGCTTTCGCACAAAGAATTTTTCTGTAACGCTACGCAAGCTTCTGCTAACATTGAGATACTAACTTACTAACAATTGTGTACAATCATTAAATTACAAACACATGTTCTTAACAAAAGCAGAGAGAGTACCTTATCCCACAAAAGTATCTAAGAAGTAGCTAATTTAGTAACAATTTTGTACACAAATTAAATTACAAATACATATTATTATCATATGCAGATAGACAACATTAACAGCTCTCAAACTATCTTAGTAACAATTTTGTATAATTATTAAATTACAAGCACATATTTTTATCATATGCGGATAGAGAAATCTATAAGTGTAAGCATTTACTAATTTACTAACAATTTTGTATATAGATACGTTTTCCATATGCAAATCAAATACCTTAACATCACTCAAGATCTAATTAGTATGAGCAACTCGACTCTGTAGAACTGCTTGCACAAATCTAGTTTCTTTCAAACGATATAAACAATATTTTGCCGACCTTGACGTGAATAGTTGACGGTTATATATACTAAGGTACTCAGTAGATAATACCTTATAATCCGTTGCACTAAGCTTTTACACCCGCAATTGATTTGCGAATAAAATATAGCTCTAATATTACACAAGTTTTGGTCGCAACGCTTTATAAGGGCGCCAGGAAGATAGGAAATTACGAAACAAACTTTAACTGAGTTCTCTTACCAATACTAACTTTTCTAGCGTCAATAATTCCTGAAATTCATAGGGGGAGGCAACGCAAATGGCAGATATTATCTAGGCTGCTAATGCTGACTTTAGAATATACTTCAACCAGAACCTAATGCATTTTTGTTCTCTTTACAATAACTTTGAGTATCCTACTACTACTAATAGTTTCCACAATGCAGTTACTCATACTTATAGTCAACAGATACAGCTATTATGACTAAGCTATCAATGCTGAATTAGCTTAATGAGTTTCAAGATATCCAAAACCTGTTGGACTCTTCTGTTCCATAATGAAGAGACTACTTTGTAAAGTTGCTAGCAAAAGAAATGAAAGTATACTTGTGATGATAAAACTATAGATAGTCGCTTTAAATAAGTAGATCAGTCTTCCACTTTCACACTCTCGGTACTCACATCCATATAGTTGTCCGCCGTCGCCTTCTCGCCCGTCACGTGCGCCTTCCTTATCTTCTCGGCCCACTCGCTGATCTTATCTTTGCTCACTTCCGCCAGCTCCTTGGGCACAAAAGGCGTGCCCGCATCCAGTCGTTGTATGGCCTGCGGCATCAGCTTGACCTCTGCAAGAGACGAGCAGAGAATGTAGTTCCAGACTCTGGAGATGCTCAATGAAACTGTCCTACCTGGCAGCCAGAGCAGGCCCTCGTAGGAGGTGTTGCCGATCATCATGGGAATAGAGTTGCCCCACGCAGTCTTCATCATGTCGCGCGGCGGCTTGGGAATCACGCACTCGGGCGTGGCGAACGGCTCGAGGGCGGGGCCGAAGGCAAACATGGCCATACTGGCGCGCTCCTCGGGCGTTAGCACGTTCTCCTCGACACGTATCAAGTCCCTGGCCTTGGTGTTCTGCAGGAACTGCAGCACGTCCTGGTCGTTGTTGTCGCCCTTGTAGCCCAGCAGCTTGGCCATGTTATAAGCGCGATGCGTGATGTCGCCGTTGTAGGCCCAGGGCGCGATGGCGCTGCCCGACTGCAGGATGCCGCGATGGAAGAGGCCCTGCGTCTGCTCCGTCAGCATCATGTAGTGCGTGGAGGCGCTGCCCGCGCTCTCGCCGAAGACTGTGATGCAGTCGGGATCGCCGCCGAAGCTGGCGCAATTGTTCTTGATCCACTTGAGGGCCAGCACCTGATCCTTGAGGCCCGCGTTGCCCGGCACATTCAGGCCGGGTGACTTCAGGCTGAGGAAGCCTGAGCAAGGTATCACAGTGGTTTATTAGCGGAAAGCCCGAGTGCAGTTCGTTCACTTACCTAGGGCGCCGAGGCGATATTGTATGGTGACCAGCACGATGTCCTCGTTGATGAAATAGTCGGGGCCGTACCACTCACGATTGGCCTCGCCGATGATGAAGCCGCCGCCATGGATCCAGACCATGACCGGACGTGGCTTAGCAGGACTCAGCTGCCATATAAGATGGGAATAGGTCACTTTTCAGGTCACAGCGCCTATCGGCGACAGCGACAGTCAACTGAACTGCACTGCACTGCACTCAACTCGACTCGACTTGACTCACATTGTTGGTGTAGACATTTAAGTAGAGACAATCCTCGCCGCCCTCCACCTTGTCGAACACAAACTGCACCTGCACCGCCTTCTCTTTCGGCTGACTGCAATCCCGGATGCCCTCCCAGGGCGTCGGACGCTGCGGCGCCCTGAAGCGCAACTCTCCGACGGGTGGCTGGGCATAGGGAATGCCCTCGAAGCTGAAATAGGGCACGTCGTAGGTGGACAGCCGCTTAACACCCCGCACCTTGCCGTACTCCGTGTCGGCAATGACCGACTCGCTGGTCGTCTGGCGATACTGCTGCACTTTATGCTCGATGGATCTGGGGATTAGCATAACAATGCGACCCAGTTAATACGATATTTTTGTCGGCCCCGAATGCATGTTAATTATTTTAATTAGTCGCATTCAGCTGGCAGCCGTGCAACGCAATAAATTGAAATTATTTTGCTGATGCTGCTGCTGTTGCTGTTGCTGCTGCTGCTTTGCATGCTGTTTACCATGTCGTCGGGCCATCAACTGGACACGGACACGAGTCCGGCTCAGAGCTAGTTCATTGCATTGTCACTCAGTATGGACCGCATTCACCTAACTGGGCACGTCTGTCAGTGATAAATGAACACACAAAACACAGGCACACACACACGTCTAACAAGCCACCCAGTCACGCTACAATGCACTCAGCTAGCCGACTTCCTACTCCCCCTCATACTGCACTTAAAGCAGCTCTTAAATCTGCAGCACACACTTCCAGCTGAACTTTGTCCCTTTGCGGAGTGTCTCTTGTATATCAGCGAGCACAATGGGACAAACGAGCCTACTGCAGATAAGACAGCCATCCAGCCAGCCAGCGAGCATCTATATGCATATAGTAAAGCCAAGATTATTTATACAATAATTGTCGGAGTAATAGCACTTATCGCGCTCTTGCGCTTGCCATAGCAAAGGCCACCAAAATAACAAAATAAATAGGTACATCAAATTATCATATCACAAGCAGAGTACTAAAGTTCAAACTGCGCCTACACTGGCGCGTTTATCGTGTCGTGTGTAAACAGAAAACAGACCATTGTTGTACTTTTGATAAGGCAAAACTTGGCTGCAGCCGAAAATATTGCTCGTTCTATTAAACAGACAGATAGTCTAAGTAACACTATCTTTAATGGCATCTTAGCGATTAGAAGCAAACATTACATAGTATAGTATAAGTCATCAATAGCATTTGATAAGAATGAATTTTAATTAAAAAATGTGGCAGGCAATTCCAAAGTAAATAGAATTGAACTTGTAAATTCAAATAGATTACGTTTGCCTCTAATCACTTTTTAGTATAGAAAGTGTCTTCGATTGATTGAAACAATTAAAGCTGTCGGTGTGGGCTTAAAATAATTATTATTTTAATTGTGTTATATAATTAAACACAATGAATAACACTCATTTAATTGTCAGCGCGCTGGAAAAGTTAATTTAGCAATTAACACCGATGTATTTGAAAAAAGCGAACCCCTAATTGCCGACAAATAGACTATTTGAGCATATTTGTATATAAACCGATGCGAGTATATAAAGCAAGCTGGTATATATATGCTATATATGATAAGACAGAGCAGAGAATATCTTTTGCCGAACGCACATTAAGCACGTTCCAATGGAGCCGCAACGCTTTTGGCATTTTGATGGAGTAATTATAAAAATGTATATTAATCAATATTTGAGCGCATGCATATAAATATTGTGGAGCAACTCTATATAAGTTACGACTTTAACGATTTAATTATATTTGTCTATGTAAACAAATTGTGTTTATGTTGCATATCCAGAGATAACGGCGAACTATGCATTAATGAAAGGTCGTAAACAGAAAATATGTTTCTCATTAAACTGATTAAGCGATAAATAGGCGGCGTATATGAACGAATTAATCGAATGCTGATGAGGCGGTATAAATTAAGGGATTATGTGACACTTTTATGGTTAGCATAAAAACTTTATTGATTTACTGTGAAGTGATGAGCCCAGCAATGAGACTGATATCTCGAGTGTGCTATTTTCGTATTAGAGAAGTTTTCGAACAATGATAAGCAGAAATGCCCCAACAAATATTGAATAATCATTTGCGGTAATTATCAATATTTATGCACACAGAAACACAGCAAAACAAAGAACATTAACATTGTATTGTATTTTATTCGTTTCGCAGCCATTCCCAAGTTAACTTGATATGACAGCACTTTGTATATTATGTATTTTTAAAGGTGTTGGCATCATATCGCACAGATATGACTGGTCACACCCGAACTGTTGATTAGCTCACTGCAGTGACTGTGACCCAACAAGAACTTAGGTCACGCAGGCAAATGAAACGATGCTGAAGAACTTTCGCAACACAATGAAATAATGAATAAATTTGAACACAAATGTATATTTAATTAAAATATGGTGTGATCCATTGCAGCTTGAGGGTTGCACTCACTTCAGACGCCAGCGCATGCGCTCCACAAATCCGAGGTTCTTGTTCATTTTGAGAACAGACAACTAACCACATATATTTGTGAAATTCGAGTATCTAGCAGTTGCCGCTGAGGCCTTTAGGGTACACTGTTCTGCTGCTGTTTATTGCGATTCGCCGATAGTCTGAACTGTAACGCGACAGCGTCAAACTGAAACTGAAATACAAACTTTTTTATTCAGATGTCGACGAGTTGGGCGAACAAAAAAACACAGGCACGAAACAAGTGGGAACAGAAAGAATAAAATATAAGTATATACTATGTAGAATAAGGCAAATAACAGAATACAAAAAAGCGCGGCATGAAAAAATAGCAAAATAATCGTACAACAAAAAAAGCAGAAAAAAATGTATATGAATTTCAAGTGCGCGCTAAAGCAGCGGGCGCTGATACAGAGGCAAACAACAACTCATAGATTGTCCGGGATCGCAAAGCGTTGAGCGTTGAGCGTAGAGCATCAAGCGTAGAGCGTGGAGCGTGGAGTGTGCGTTGAGGAGGGAACGCGACGAGTTACGAATAAAGCGTGGGCCGTTAGCTTGGCGAGTGTGGCGCCTCTGGTTATGGCTCTGGCCAGTTGTTGTTGTTTGCCTAAAACGGCTGAATAATTAATCAATTGATTTGCCAACCGCACAAGCACAAACTGCATTATTAGCAGCTTTTCAGCGCGTGTAAACAAATACAAGTCTGAGTGTCACTACCTGCAGAACCATGGAACGCAGCGGGGAGAGGAGTAACTCCCCCTGCTCACTGGGTCAGACACACTCGATCATGCCGGCAATGTAAACAAACACAACATGCTCTGTTGTTTTATTGTGGAAAAGCTCACGTAGTGGCTTTGGGGAAAAGCTCAAAGCTCAAAGCTTTCCAGCGCAACAGTGCGGGATCGAAATATTATGGCTGGTTCTACAACCCCAACAAACTTCATGGGTTACCACCATATTACGATATATAATATGATATATTTTATACGAATCATCATATGAGGATTTTATTTAAGTGTTAATAGTTTCAGATAAGTTCTTATGACATATAAGTTTGAAGTTTGGTCTGCATAAGATATTCCCGAAATGAGTCGTTATGGTACTATAATGCTTGTACTGGTTAAACTACTTAATAAAAATAGTTTCAGAAGTGCTTTTTATTGAAAAACAAGTGAGAACGGTTACAGTCGAGCTAGCCCGACTTTGATATACCATGTACCATTTGACAAAACAAAAATATGTGAAATTATCGTCGCCCTAAGTTACTGTGTATGCTTGCGTACGAATACGCTAGAAGACTAATGCTTGTTCTTCTTGTTGTTGTTGTATGTTGTATGTTTTTTTGTTTATAACAAAGCTAGTTTTTATGCGATTTAGCTTTTATCCATCTTTTGGATTTGGGTTATTATGATAAATATCTACATATTGCACTTTGAATTAACATTCTAGCTCTAAGGTTGCCAGAGATGCAGTTTGTGGGCAAGGGGAAGGCATGGGGAGGAAAAAACATAAACTTGATCTGCGTAGTTGCATATTACATATAAATCCAAAGTTTGGTTACTCTAGCTATTACCATCTCTGAGATCTAGGTGTTCATACGGACAGACGGACGGGCGGACAGACGGACATGGCAAAATCAATTTTATTTTTGATTCTAAACATTTTGGTTGTAACAACATGTGGTTTGCGACGTCTCCTTCAACCTGTTACATACATTCGAACGAACTTAATATACCTTTGTGTAATATAATAATCTAATTCACGAAAACTTCCGGCATAGTCGCTTAAATCAAATTCAAATTGTACGATAGATGAATATTCTATCAGTACTGCTCACGTAAAACTATGAATTAATTGAAAATGAAGTAGAAAGTGGTTTATTTAAAAATAACATGAACAAGTTTAGTTTCACTTATCTCACTTAGATCTAGTTATAGTATTAAATCTTCTGGGATTGATTTCGTTTTCTATCAATGAAGAATATCATACAGTTATGTTGCTGTACGGCCTCAAGGCTTTTGAGTTTATTGTTTACGTGGCTTGAGTTCAAATTTATGTCTTTCAAATTCTAATTTCGAGGTTTCTAAAGATTTTCCGATGCTACCCGCCATAAAGTAAGCAAGCGTCGTCTTTGTAAAGCTTATTCCAAACCTTGATACCCTCTTTCTCCGGTAGTGTTTGAAACTCAAGTTCACTTCCAATATTCATAACTTTAAATGGGTCCTTACGATCGACCGGCGTCCAAGTCTCTGACGCGGTTTCCGCGCAATTCGGATTTCCAGTGCGAGCAAATGTTGTAATAATGCTGATCATTCTTTGCACGGTCCACTTTCCAGCCTCGTTCAAGTTCTCTATTTTTCTCGGGAATATAAAGCCCAGCTCATCGGCATGACAAACACCACGCAGAATATCGTCACCACACAACTTGAGGCGCATCAAATTTGACTTGGGCGAGTCAAAGTCAAAGCGGAAAACATATGTGGGAGCCTGGGCGTAGGCTAGGCGGGAAAGCAGCGATCTGTGCATGCCATGCCAGAAGCACTTGTAGCTGAAATGCTGAAGAAACCAATTAAAAAAAATTTAGAGAAGTATTTACACTTTCACTCACATCTAGCGTCTGTATGACGTTCGACTTGGTTATAGTCCTGGGTCCATAATGGAAGCTTATTAGCTTTTGGGCACAATCGTCGCGCTCATCCTTGGGCAAGCACGAGTACAGATCGTAGGGCAGTATTAGTGCCGGCTGATTTATAAGCAGATCGATCATGTGCCCGTTGTTCATCTTGCAGTACGGATACATGACGAGGCCCTCAAACGAAGTGGCGCCCATCAGCAGCGGTATATTCGTCGACCAAGCCTCCCTCATCATCTGAGGATAGGGGCGATTGAGCAGACCGCCAGCTGCAGCTTTGCCGCTCGTTTGGCTTTCCAGTTTGGGCACAAACGGATATAAATGTCCAAAGCAACGTTCGGCGGGCCCAAAGAGATGGTGCTTCACTACCTCCTCGGCGGATAGCGAACAAAGAAACTTTAAGACATCTGCATCTGCTGGGGATCCCTTGTAGCCCTTGCTCTTGGCAAGTCGATAGGCAAACGTCTCCGTCTCAGGCACATTCACCCAGGGACACATCATGCAGCCCGAAATCATGATAACCCTTTGAAATAACCCGCACGCCTGCGGCAAGCACATCATAAAATGCACACAGGCAGCCCCCGCACTCGTGCCCATTATCGTGATGTTCTTGGCGTCCCCATTGAAGTGCGAAATGTACTTGTTGACCCAACGCAGCGCCAGCAGCTGATCATGGACCGCTGCATTGCCAGGCACACCCAGCTCCGGGCTGCTGAAGCTGAGGAATCCCAGCGCACACAGACGATAACTAAACACAACAAATACCATATCTTCGCGCATTAGATAGTCAGGTCCATACTTGCAGCGCATGGCGCCGTTTTCGCGAAAGCCGCCTCCATGAATGTAGAGGATTACAGGTAGTGGCGGTTTTGCAGTATCAAACTGTGGGTGGGTCAGGTTGTGAGATAGCGAGTGGTTTGTGGGATCAGGCTTTTCAACCTACATGCTTCGTATAGACATTCAGCTTAAGGCAGTCTTCTTTTCCTATTACCTCGAGGGTGTCTCTTATGTATTGCACTGGCGGCTCGGCTCCCTGTCGGCAGTCCAACTCCTTCCACGGCTCCGCCGGTTGCGGTGGCCGGAAGCGAAGCTCTCCGATCGGCGGCTTGCCGTAGGGAATGCCCTCGAAGCTGTAGAAGCCGGTGTCACACAATCCACTCTGATACTTGCCTTTCACTCTGCCCACGGGCAGCTCCACGATCTTGGTCTCTGGGCATTTCGAGTACTTCAACTTGATGGCCAGCAGCTGCAGAATTTTGATTTTGCTTTTTCGGCCAAATTTCAACATGTCATTACTGAATGAATGCGAATCGAAGCTACGCAAAGGCAACTGCGTTGACAGCCATTATTTTTATTTCAGAATTAATAAAGAGAACAGTCAAAATATGTCAATGCTCGCATTGTTGTTTAATCTGAAAAGTGGCCAATCAAATATTATCAAATGAAATATATTTTTGTTTGTGTTCAGTTTTAGCAAATAATCTTTTCGCCAGTTACTTCCTTGGACGGTCAAAAGTTCGCCGACAATGAGTCCTTACATAAAAACACATAAATTGGATGGTGTGATTGAGACAATCAACCAGACTTAAATCACAATATTTTATAGAATATTTTGGCATTCCCAAATAGTCGTTGCATTGTCTGTCCTTCAATTTGCTTGCTATAAAAAGAACTCAAGTTCACATACTACCAATTTAATTTGAAAGTTATCTGATATAGTCAATTATTTATTACACATCGAATTAATTTTAATATAACATTGCCGTCATATCAAAACTATCCCAGACTTGAAATTACGAGATATCCAAAAAGTGTTTTCTGTGACTAGCCGGCGTAGAGCAAGCTTGCGTCATCATTGTATAGTTTGTTCCACACTTTGATGCCGTCTTTTTCGGGTTGCGTCTTCACCTTTAGTTTTCTCCCGATATTCACCACTTTGAAGGGATCCTTGGGGTCCACAGGCTCCCACAGCAGCGGCTCGATTTCCACACAATTTGGATTGCCAGTGCGAGCAAACGTCGTAATGATGCCGACCATTCTGTGGATCGTGAGTTTTCCAGCCGCGCTCAAGAGCTCTCGTCTTCTGGGGAATATAAAGCCCAGCTCGTCAGCATGGCAGACTCCACTTATGATATCGTCACCACACAATGCAACGCGCAACAAATTGGACTTGGTCGTGTTGAAATCGAAGCGGTAAAGATACGTGGGGGCCTTGGCAAAGGCCAGCCGTGAGAGAACCACTCGATGGAATCCATGCCAAAAGAGTTTGTAGCTGAAATGCTAAGGACAACAAATAACTGGTATACGCTACTGATGCAGCGGCATACGCACCTCCAGAGTCTGCAGCACATCGGACTTGGAAATGTTCCTGGGCCCGTAGTGGAAGTTTTTTAACATCCGCACACGTTCGTTGCGATCGTGTTCGGTTGAGCACGCGTGCACTTCGTAGGGCAGCAGCAAAGACGGGTCCTTCATGAGGCGATGCATCAGGTATCCATTGTTGAACTTGCAGTAGGGATACATGAAGAGGCCCTCGCACGAAGTGCCGCCAATCAGCAAAGGAATATTCGCCGACCAAGCATCTTTCATCATTAGATCATAGGGACGATTAAGTAGACCTTCGCCACTCGTACGAGCCTCCAACGCCGGCACAAATGGATACAAGTGGCCAAAGCAATAGTCGGTAAACCCAAATATGTCATTGTCCACCAACTGCTCAGCTGAAAGCGTGCTGAGAAACTTCAACACATCGCCATCTGCTGTGGAGCCTCTGTAGCCCTTTTCCACAGCCAGCCGATAGGCCAAAGTGTCCGTGTTGGGCAAGTTCACCCAAGGATTCAGCATGCAGCCCGACATCATGATGCCCCGATGGAATAGGCCACAAGTCTGCGGCAAGCACATCATGAAGTGCACTGACGATGAGCCGGAACTTGTGCCCAATAAGGTAACGTTATCTACGTCCCCATTGAAGTGCGAGATATACTTGTTTACCCAACGCAGCACCAGCACCTTGTCGTGCAAGCCAGCATTCCCGGGTATCCCTAGCTCCGGGCTGCGAAAGCTGAGGAATCCGAGGGCGCTCAGCCGATGGCTGAAGAGCACAAACACTATATCCTCGCGCATCAGATAGTCGGGTCCATACCTGCTTCTCATCGCGCCATTCTCCTGGAAGCCACCTCCATGAAAGTAGACTATGACAGGCAGCGGCTGCTTTGTAGTATCAAACTGCACAAATTATTCGCGTTTGCTAGTGGATCGTGGCTGTTGGAAAGAGTTCAACCTACGTGCTTGGTGTACACACTCAGTTTGAGGCAATCTTCGGTGCCCAGCACTTGCCCAGTTTGTGTTCTCACATGCACGGGCAAATCGGCTTCCTGCCGGCAATCCAACTCCTGCCAGGGCTCCGCCGGCTGTGGTGGCCGGAAGCGAAGCTCTCCGATCGGCGGCTTGCCGTAAGGAATGCCCTCGAAGCTATAGTAGCCGAGTCCACACACTCCGCTCTGATACTTACCTTTCACTCTGCCCATGGGCAGCTCCACGATCTTGGTCTCTGGGCATTTCGAGTAGTTCAACTTGATGGCCAGCAGCTGCAGAGTTTTGATTTTGCTCTTTAGGCCAAATTTCAACATGTCACATTATTGAAAGAATGCGAATCGAAGCTACGCAAAGGCAACTTCGATCGATTCAAGATCTCACGCTGCAGCTCATAATACAATTTGCTCCCCGGCTCACAAGTTAAACCCTGCAATATGGTCATATATTAGTACCATTGAAGTCGTGTAGCGAACTCGCAGTTGAGATATAAGTAGATGTTATTAGCTGCGCTTCACTTAACTCAAGTGGCTATTTCCTTAAGAATGTCGTTTAGTGTAGTGCAAAAGCAAACAATTCAAAAAACCTCACTTATCAATCTCATTAACATATTACTCGCCAAGATAAAAGCAGTTTACATTGCTTTATTGCCCATAATATATTATTAATTTGCCACGTGATTCACATTTGACTGGAGCAGAGAAAGTGTTCAGTTCGGTTCATTGAACACTTTAAAGCATTGATTATTAGCAGAAATTACTTAATATTGAATACAGGCTGACTCAGCACTAATCACCATAAACATTAGTAAATACTCTCTACTAGAACTAGTACTTGAATTAGCCGATTAACTCATATGCAGTGAGAGAAAAAAAAGCTGTTACATTAATTGTATTCATAACAACCTTTCAACCTGACCGCACGAATCGAAACTCGTATTGCACTCATTGAATTCTCTGTATCTGTTGTAATAAACAGAAGAGCAGAAAATAATTTAAACAGCTGCCTCTAAACAGCAGAACCCTCAGAACCGCTTCGGCTCTGGTGCCATATCAATACTGTTTTCACGCTCCCATTGCCATATGGTTTTCAATACAAACCACTGCCATACAAGCCGAGTGTCGTATTGAAAAGATAAGCTCTCAGTTCTGTCGTGTGCGATTAAAACATCAACAGAGAACTCTGAACAGCACGAACGATTAAACCTCATTGTTTAGGCAGTGAGCACTGCGTAAAGCAAACAAACCTATACAAAAACTTCATTATTCCATCTAAAATGTATGTTGCTATAATAATGTTAATTACAAAAGTGAGTCTTGCGTCACACAGTTCTAAATTACACACAATTTTGTTGGGGGTTCGCTTTAGTGAGACTTCATTGTAGAATATGGCTGGGTGCAAGTTCGAGTACTCGTAGATTGTGGGGTTCGAAACATTACGAGCGATCAGTTGCAACTTGTCAATTGTTGGAGACGGAAGTGAAAGTGTTCCGATATCGACACAGCCACATCCCTCTTAGACACAGTCGCGATCATGGAGATACAGATGGGTACTCCGGAACTGCTGAAGCTGGCCGGCAAGTAGGTGCAAGCAGAGACATTCCTTTAGACAATCTAAATAGCTAAAGCCATCGTTAATGCCGCACATCTATAATTAGGCGGCTCATTGAGCGATAAGATAAGCGTAACCTATTTAACAGATCATAAATATTTCATTGTTCCGCTCCGCTCCAAACCAAGACTCCTCGTCCACAAAATCGTGCAGTACAACCTGGCCACCAAGCTGACTACCGTCGTGCCCACCAAGTATGGACTCGTCAAAGGACTGCAGCGCAAGACCGTCTACGACGAGGAGCCCTACCACGCCTTCGAGGGCATTCCCTACGCCAAGCCGCCGCTGGGCGAGCTGCGCTTCAGAGCACCACAGCCACCGGAGCCGTGGAAGGGCATCCGAGACTGCACCTACCTGCGTTCGAAGCCCGCCCAAATACACGTCGTGTTGCACATTTTCGAGGGCTCCGAGGACTGTCTCTACCTCAACGTATATGCCAAGCAGCTGAAGTCGGAGAAGCCGCTGCCAGTGATGGTTTATCTGTATGGTGGTGGATTTCAGATTGGCGAAGCCAGCAGAGATTATTACAGTCCCGACTATTTCATGAAGAAAGACATTATCTTGGTCACATTCAACTACAGGGTCGGCCCGCTCGGTGAGTGAAAAGTGGGATCGCGTGCCCCATAACATGCACATCATTTTGATAGTGCTGTCTAATGATAAAGTGAAACCCGTTATTGATGTCACGAATGCCAACTCGCAGTGCAATTAATTGCCAGCTATTTGTAGTGCATTATATTTAATTATTTTGATGTCACCTTAACAGGTTTTCTCAGTCTGCGAGATCGTGACTTGGACGTGCCCGGCAACGCGGGGCTCAAGGATCAGGTGCTCGCCCTGCGCTGGGTGCGCGACAACATCGCGAACTTCAACGGCGATCCAAACAACGTCACGGTGATGGGCATGAGCGCTGGCGCGGCTTCCACGCAAATCATGATGAGCACGGAACAAACGCGCGGACTCTTCCACAAGGCCATCATTATGTCCGGCTCGTCGCTGTGCGGCTGGGCCAATGAGCCCGACAACAACTGGCCATATCGACTGGCCTGCCACGTCGGCTACTTGGGCAGCAACAACGAGAAGGAAGTGTTCCGCTTTCTGCAGAAAACCTCGGCGAAAAAACTGATTAGCAGCAGGATACTGACCCAGGAGGAGAAGCGGGACTACATCCTCTTCCCCTTTGGACCCGTCGTTGAGCCCTATGTCAGCGAGAGTTGTGTTATTGCCAAGTCGCACGAGGACACGCTGTCGACGGCCTGGGGCAACGAGCTGCCCGTTATCATGGGTGCCACCTCGTTCGAGGGCTTGTTCTGCTATCAGTCTGTCATGCACGACGCGGCCCACGTGCTCAGCGACTTCGAGGCGCTGATTCCACGCGAGGTGCGCGCAGTTTCAACGGCCGCCCAACTCAAGGAGCATGTGCGACGACTGAAGCTGTACAACTTCGAGGACGCGACGAGGGGGCAAATGGAGTTCAAGGAATGCCTGCAGCTGCTCTCCTACAAGCACTTCTGGCATGGCGTGCATCGCACGCTGCTCGCACGCTTGGCCTACGCCCCGACAGCGCCCACCTATCTGTACCGCTTCGACTTCGACTCGCCAGCGTACAATTTCTATCGCATTATGCAGTGCGGTCGTCACGAACGCGGCGTTTCCCATGCGGACGATATGTTCTATATGTTCTACTGCATTTTGTCCTACAAGCTCGACAAGGCGTCACCCGAGTACCGCACCATTGAGAACTTGATTGGCATGTGGACGGCGTTCGCCAGCCACGGCAATCCCAACTGTGCTCAGATTGAGCCCGTTCGCTGGGAAACCGTGGAGCCCAATGCGCCGCCCAAGTGCCTCAACATTGGCGCCAAGCTGCAGTTCACAAATTTACCCGAGAGCAAACAACTTAAGCTCTGGGATAGCTTCTATGAGAACTTGAAACTATACTAAGTGTAGCTCATTGTGCTGTAAATACGGAGTAGACAAGTTAGACTAGTTACACTTTAAGCCGCGCTCTTAGTTAATTATTGCCTGCTAATTGACGGCAACAGAATGTCGAAAATATAATATAGATTTATTTGAGCTTTAGCTTAGCCTGTTTTCATTTCAATTTCCTCATACTATTGAACATCTTGTTCATAGTTGATTGTTGATTGCAGTAAGTTCTGAAGGTAATCTACAAAGTAACTCGTCACATACCTACATCTAATTACTTGACCTGTAACGAAGCTCCATTAGCTCTGTTGATGAGTAGCTTTTAATATCTAATTTAAAATAGCTGAATGAACAGATAAAGTACCAAAGATGAAAGTACACAAAATTAAGCAAGTCTAATTTTGATAAGATTTTAAATTGTTGGAATTTGTTTTTATATAGGGGATTAAGTTCTATTTTTATACTGAATTTCTCGGTGTGCAAAACCTTTAAATAATTAACATTTAGCACAACTCTGTTGTATACTCAAGTGTTATCGCTGGTTGGATATATTGATTGTGATGTATTAAAGATTCTCTAAAAAAGAGCTGGTAGATGGCTGAATAATTATAATACTAATCTAGAATTTAAGTAAAGCCTTTGTAAAAGTTTATCTAGATAAAGTGTGCGCTGTTGAATCATATTTTATTATTACAAAATAAATGCTACTCAGAATGCAATTGAAGTTGCAAATTACCTATTTTATCTAATGTTTAACAGCATCTTCTGCATAACTCAAATACAATTTGAATACTTCGGAAATTTAGAACAGCTCCTCCGGTTTGTAAATCGCATCCCAAGCCAGCAGCTTCTCGTACTCTGGCAGATCGATAATCGAGACCTCGTTGCTAATGTTGATAACACGCTGCAGCTGCTCGTTTTTGGAGGGTTCCCAATTGAGGTGTGCGATCTCCTTGCAATTTGGATTGGAGTTTATTGCAAAGGATGTCCACATGCCCACCAGGCGTTGAATGGTCAGATACTCTCCCGATGTTTTCTCCAGCTTCCAGGACTGCGCGTTCCTGAACAAATAGCTCAACTCATCGGCATGGGCGACGCCAACCTTGATATCGTTGCCACAGAATTTCTGGCGGTAGAAATTGAAATCGGGTGAATCAAAATCAAAACGATAGTAATAAGTTGGCGCCGTCGAGTAGGCCAAGCGCGCCTTCAGAGTGCGATGCATGCCATGCCAGAAGATTTTGTGTGAATAGTACTGAAAAAAAAAAGACATATTATTAAATGAAACTTTTCAATTTGAAGATTACGCACATCCAGGAATGTCATCAAGTGCTCCGAGCTGGGAGTCTTATCGCCAAAATACAGTTTGATTAGCTTCTCGCTGAATTCGCGAATTTGCTCCTTCGTGTTGACTAGACGCACTTCGAGCGGCGTTATGCGCTCCGGATCCTGCGACAAGGTGTCCATGCTCCTAGGATTCGCCTTCATGGCGGGATACATGAAGAGGCCCTCGAAGGAAACGCCGCCCAGCATCACAGGCAACTCATTGCTCCACGCCTCGCGCACCATCTCCAGCTGCGACTTGGGCACCACACAATCCTCAGTCACATAGGGCTCCACAGTGGGTCCGAACGGATAAAGGTAGCCATTGCGACGCTCTTCAGGCGTCACCAAGCTGTGATCGACCAGCTTGCGCGGCTCCACACCACGCAAGTACTCCAGCACCTGGCGATCCACATTGGCGCCCTCGTAGCCATGGAACTTGGCCAGGCGATAGGCGAAGTCTGCGGGCGGCGTGTTGGACCAGTAGTTCAGCAGCGACCCGGACATGGGTATGGCCTTGTGGAAGAGTCCGCGCGTCTGCTCAGTGCACATCATGTAATGGGTCGAACAGCCGCCCGCACTCTCGCCGAAGATGGTAATGTTGTCAGTGTCGCCATTGAAGTACGAAATGTATTTCTGCACCCACTTCAGAGCCAGCACTTGATCTTTCAGGCCCGCATTGCCAGGCACATCCAAGCTGGGATCCTCCAAGCTCAAGAAACCTGTGAAAAGATTAAATTATTATTAGTAAGCTTTCTTCTACTGTTTTTTTTATTTAACTAATTAGCACAAAAGTGCCAAACAGCTATGAAGTGATTAACAGCTTTATACAACTTATAACCTTTCAAATATAGTTTTCGCGAATCTTGGTAAGTTCAATAACTTTCCATATTAATCAACTCCTTTCGAAAACCGAAAGCTTTTCGAAATGTTGTTTACAAACTTTTCGTGCAGTCATCGTTACTTTGGCTTTTGGTGATAAGCGCTTATCATTGGATCCATCTAACTTTGAACTTATGTCGTTGAGATAACACAAATCTTACCCAAACAATCAACGCGATAGTTGAGCGTTACCAAAATCACATCTTTCGCCATTATATAATCCGGTCCATAGAGCTCGCGTGTGGCCTCGCCTATGGTGAAGGCGCCTCCATAAATATACACCATGACAGGCAGCGGTTTCTCCGATTTTAGCTGCAGCAATAATCAATAATTAGCCACCAGTGCGTCAATCAATCAAAGCCTCTTTCCCTAGTCACCTGTTTGGCATAGACATTCAGATAGAGACAGTCTTCGCCGCCATCAATATCACCCGTTAGCAAGGCCTTCTGCACCGGCTTCTCCCCATAGTGGGTGCAGTCCAAAACTCCAGTCCATGGATCTGCCGGCTGCGGCGCCTTGAAACGCAGCTCTCCCAGCGGCGGCTTTGCGAACGGCAGACGCTCGAAGCTGTAGTACTCATCGTCGTAGAGGCCGCGACGCTTGGCTCCCTTTATCTGACCCTGGGGCAGGGAGATTTCATATGTCTCCAGACTAGATGTTGTACAGATGTTAATTTTCGTATCTGATGGTTTTTTAACTACACCTTTGTAATTACCTTTCCGACATGGCGCTAATCAGTCCTCCGCTCGGAATGAGTGTCGCTCGTCAACTGAAACAAGTCGATTTGCTTTTTTTTTATCAATCGACAGCCACAAAGCTCGACGATACACAGTGCTGTCCCTTGCATTGAACTGTGAACTGCACTGCCAGTGAATCACGCTGAATCACAACTGATAAGTTGACAACAACTACATTTAAGTAAATAGTGCTCACGTATGCTGCTGGTTATCTGTTTGTAATGCACGTGCATTACAGGGTATATGTGCTTCAATATTCTTAACAGAACATTTGTTAAACAAAAAATATGGTTACAAGTTCAACTCGCCGCTGAGTTTTGTTTATTTGTACAAAAGCTCAATCATATGGTATACATACATAACGCTATTACGCTTTCTGCTCTCAGTCTCTTTCTTGTGCTCTCAGTCTCTCTCGCTCTTCCGTTGCAGCGTTAGAGAGTCAACTGTTAAGAGCAGCAGAATTCTGTTATCGCGATTAGCATTTTTTTGGTACCTAAGAGAGTAATACTGTGTATTTTAAGATCAAATTGTACCATTTGGGAAAATTATCGTCTAAGTAACTTTTAACTAACTACCTAACTATTTAAATTAAACACTAGTTAGTTAACACTCGAAAAAAATCTATAAAATTAAACAATTAATATAGTATTAGATTTGTATCGATATAAATAGTTTAGTCTAAATTGTATCCACCCACTGTCCGCATTTCGAATGCTATTGTGAAGCCGAAACTTATTTGCTCATTCTTTGCAGCTTACCGGCTAACGTAACCTTTTAGCTCGGGCAATATGCAACCCAATGAGATAAGAGAGCGAGCTCTGGCAAGACTCCCAAATCTACAACAGAGCTCAGACGCAGCTTAGGTGTTGACGAAGTCGGCAGTGAAAGAAGAGCGAACACATATTATTCTTTTAATATAATAATACCAGCACTGAGTATGGAGGTGGATATGAGTCTGTGGGACATGTTTAAGCTGGCTTGCCAGTAAGTAGAGTGTATTAAAGCTATCTCAGAGTTTACGCAACGGTTTAAAGATCAACTCAAATTGCAGACTCGTTCGGCATCGGTTCGAGCAGTACTCTCGGGGCACCAGCGTGACGAGCATTATCAACACGCAGTATGGTCAGGTGAGGGGCAGACAACGAGTCACACTGCACGACGCGCAGCAACTGTACTATGCCTTCGAGGGCATCCCCTACGCCAAGCCGCCGCTGGGAGAACTGCGTTTCCGGGTGCCACAGCCGCCCGAGTGCTGGGAGGGCGTCAGGGACTGCACGTATGCGCGCTCGAAGCCCGCGCAGCTGCATTGCATGATGGATTTGACGCATGGCTCCGAGGACTGTCTGCATCTCGCAGTGTACGTGAAGAAGCTGGAGTCCGAGCAGCCGCTGCCTGTCATGGTTTGGATTTACAGCGGCGGCTTTCAGGCGGGCGAAGCCTCCCGGGATCTGCACAGTCCGGATTACTTTATGCAAAAGGACGTCGTACTGGTGACATTCAACCACAGGCTTGGAGCTCTAGGTGAGTGGACTCAAATTAGCAGAGCGTAAATTCAGCGGCTTGTTTTGCAGGTTTCCTCAGTTTAGCGGACCCAGAGCTGCATGTGCCGGGCAATGCAGGCATCAAGGATCAGGTGATGGTGTTGCGCTGGATACACGACAACATCGCCAAGTTCAACGGCGATCCCAACAACGTCACACTGATGGGCATGAGCTCAGGAGCGGCTTCAGCTCAAATCTTGATGAGCACGGAACAGACGCGGGGACTCTTCCACAAGGCGATCCTCATGTCGGGCTCCTCGCTCTGCCACTGGGCCAATGGCATGCAGCTCAAGCAGCCACATCGTTTGGCACGGTACCTGGGCTATCAGGGCAGCAGCAGTGACAAGGATGTCTTGCGCTTCCTGCAAGGCGCTTCGAGTAGTGACTTAGCCAGGTGCAATGTCCAGAGTCAGGCGGAGAAACGCGACTACATGCTGTTTTCTTTTGTGCCAACTGTCGAGCCGTATATCACCGACGATTGCGTGATATCGCAGCCCATTGTGGCGACGCTGTCGAAGGCCTGGGGCAACGACATACCAGTTATCCTTGGCGGCACCTCGTTCGAGGGACTGTTCTCCTATCAGTACGTGAAGCGCGATAGCACGCACCTACTGCGCGACTTCGAGACCATTATTCCGCGGGAGGTGCGGCAGGCGTCTACCCCAGAGCAACTGGCGCAGCACATCGAGCGACTGAAGCTGCACTACTTGAAGGATGCGTCGCGCGATTGCATGGAGCTCGGCGAGTGCTTGCAGATGCTGTCCTTGAAGCACTTCAGGCATGCCGTCCACCGCACTGCGCTCGCCCGACTGGCCTACGCTCCCCACATGCCAACCTATTTCTATCGCTTCGACTTCGACTCGCCAACCTTCAACTTCTATCGCCTGCTGCTCTGTGGTCCTGACCAACGAGGCGCTACTCATGCCGACGACTTCTTCTACTTGTTCTACGGTATTCCAGCCTTCAAGGTGCCCTTCCATTCGCCCGAGTACCAAACCATTGTGCACCTGATTAATCTGTGGACTGCGTTCGCAACGCACGGTGATCCCAATCGTGCCCAGACTGCACCAATTACGTGGCAGCCCCTTGAGCCAAATGCTCCAGTGAAGTGCCTTAATATTGGCAAGCGCTTGGAGTTTGTTGCGGTGCCCGAAGCAATGGAATTGCAGCTCTGGGACAGCTTCTATGACAAAGTCAAACTGTTCTAGGTATAAGACAAGCTTGAATCTCCGAATCTCTGAACTATTGATAAGATAGTCACACCTTTATTTGTTTCTGTTCAATCGAATTCAGAGAAACTATTACAGCTGAGAGGAAGTTCAGCTAAAAATCGCAGGAAGCGCTGATAAGCATACGGAGACCCGAATACTATATGAGAAATGTTTTGAGGATTGGATCAAGCGGTGGCATGAGTGTTTTGCAGTCAATGGGTATATTTCTAAAGGGGACAACATATGTGTAGATTTAGGTGAATAAAGTTGTATTTTGTATTTTATTAACTTTTCGATACGGTTTAAGTTAAAACACAACGAGACATTTGTACATAAAGTTGTTTGTCCTCATTTCTTAAACAACAACGCACAGTTAAAAAAAATCTAGTTCCTTAAGGTTTCTAACAGTATCAATTGTTGATCACAACATCCATTTCCATATGTCAATGCGTGCTTGTTTTAGGTACAATAACTAATCAACAATCAGTTACTTAATTTATCTGACTTACACACTTTATTTTGCAATAACTAATCAACTATCAGTCACTTAATTTGATTGACTTACACACTTTATTTTGCAGTTATTGCCCATGATTATACCATGTACCCATAGGTACAAAGGTATATTAAGTTCGTTCGAATGTATGTAACAGGTTGAAGGAGACGTCGCAGACCATATGTTGTTACAACCAAAATGATCAGAATTGAAAATAATATCGATTTAGCCATGCCCCTCTGTCCGTCTGTCCGTCCGTCCGTCTGTCCGTATGAACACCTAGATCTCAGAGATGGTAAGAGCTAGAGTAACCAAACTTTGAATGTAGGTGTAATGTGCAACTACGCAGATCAAGTTTATGTTTTTTTCCTCCCCCGCCCTTCCCCTTGCCCACAAACCGCAAGCTACTCTGGAATCCTTTGAGCTAGAAAGTTAATTTAAATTGCAGTATGTAGATATTTATGATATTCACCGAAATCCAAAATATGGTTCAAATCGGATAAAATCTAGCTTTGGTATTAGCGAAAGAAGTTTGACATACGCAAAGCAAGCGCAAGAGGCGGGCGCAACAACAACAACAACAAGAACAAGCATTAGTCTTCTAGCATATTCGTGCGCATGCATACACACATACAGGTTTGCTTGTATGTGTGTGTATGCATGCGTATTTCAACGAAAGAGCTGGACTGCTGCTTTTCCAATGAAATGGTATGAATGTCATTTGATGTGATCTCTTTTACATTGGCTGAATTTTAGTATTCGATGTGTTTCATGTATTATTATTTTAATTAGAAGTAAATTAAGGCGATTATAATTTTAAATATGTTTTTTTTTTTAATTTTATTTTCTCAAATGGTACATGGTATATTACAGTCGGGCTAGCTCGACTGTAGCCGTTCTCACTTGTTTCGTTTAAAAAAATTCCATAACAAATATTGCAAATGCAGTTGAAATTTTGGAATTTTATCATATTCAAATGTGCAGTGGGTTATTATTTGACTTTCGAATATTTATATAGCTTGCAACACGTCGCTGCTAAACCAATCAAATAAAACAAATTTCTCGAGTAAGTATTGTGCCTCTAAATCTAATCTGAATAATATTTTACGACTAGTTTGGTACAAACAAAAATAAAGGGGCAACACTTTAAAACATATCTTGCACGCAGCTATCGGTTCTAATCTATCAAACTACTTGGTGAAAAATGAAAGCAAATACGAACAAAACATGAAAAAGTTAATAGAATTACAAGTCATTTTTTTGTATCTTATCGTTTTGCTGCAGATTAGAAAAAACTGTGCATTGCGATAGGAAGATTCTTTAATTGTGCAGCCAAACAATGACAAAATAAACATAGAGCACAATCAGTGTTAACCCGGCAGATTGTTAAATGCATCGAGAGTAATTTAAATTGGTGCTTAAATTAACTCCAAGCCCGCCTGCTGGAATAGCTTATCGTAGAACTGCAGCTGCTCGAGCTCAGGCTGTGGCCGACAGTCCAAATCATCGCTGATATTCAGGCACATTCGCGGCCCGTCTTTGGACAGTATAGGCTGCCAGTCGACCAGAGGTTGAGTGAGCGCCGCATTCGGATTGGAGCGACGCGCAAACTCTGTGAACATGGCCACCATGCGCCAAATGGTTGCATATTCCGACCTGGACTCGTCCAGCCTGAAGGCAGTCGGCAGCTTGAACAGATAACTAAGTTCCTCAGCGTGATAGGCGCCGAACTCGCCCTTATAGCGTATGCGTGCAAAGTTGAAGTCCGGCGACTCCACATCGAAGCGATACAGATAGTTGGCGGCCTGACCATACGTCAGCCGCGCATTGATCAGGCGATGGAAACCGTGCATCAGATTGAGCGTATACATATCCTGCAGTGTCCTGTGGTGGTCAGCGCTCACTTCACTGAGGCTCGTGCGGCAGAAGTGTTCCAGCTGCGTTCTGCCCAGCTGATTGCGTTGCTCGCCTGCAGTGTGCAAGATAAGAGATTTGGGCAGCAGCACCCAGGGCTGCGACTGGAAGAACTCAACGATATTGGGACTCAGCGCGAGTCCTTCGCCAGTGGTGCAGCCCACCAGCAGCGGGATGCGATTGCTCCACGCTGTGCGCTGCAGTATGCGCGGCTCGGCGAGTATCACAGCATTGGGCGTCTCGTAGGCCTCCACGTTGGGCGTGCACGTGAGCAGCGTGGTGCTGTGCAATTTCTCCTCGCCCCGCAGTATGTTGGCACGCGCCACTGCATGGGGATCAGCATTCTTGATGAACTCAAAGACAGCTGTATCGATGTTTTCGCCCTCATAGCCACACTCCTTGGCTACACGGTACTCAATGTCGGGCAGGCGATTCATTTCGGGCGTGAAACCCGCCAGCAGCATGTACTTGTGGAAGAGGCCCTCCGTCTGCGGACAGATCGCCAGCAGCTGGCACATCATGCTGCCCGAGCTATGGCCAAAGATCGTGATGTTCTGCACGTCGCCATTGAAGACGCTCGCATTCGCCTTGATCCACTTGAGCGCGAGTATGCAGTCCTTGAGTCCTGCATTGCCGGGCAGTCCCATAGCAGGATCCGCGAAACTCAAGAAGCCTGTGAAGTTGTCTCGCTTTAGCCTAGCTGTATTTCTGGTCAGTATTGACTGCACTCACCAAAGGGTCCAACACGAAAGCCAATGCTGATGTAGACGACATCTTTGCGCATCAGATACTCGGGTGAGAACAAGCGTCGTGTGGCATCTCCACGGTGGAAGGCTCCGCCATAGACATACACCATCACTGGCAAAGGTTTGTCGCTCTTCAACTGTGTACAAGATTAATGGCGACAGTTCTAGGTGTAGACGTTGTAGTCCTACCTTTTTTGCAGCTACATTCAGATACAGGCAGTCCTCAGAGCCTTCAATCTCCAGCGTCTGTTTGTTGGCCTGCAGGCATTTCTCCCGCAGCTCGAGGCAGTCCAGTATGCCGCTCCAGGGAGTCGCATCCAGTGGCTCCTTGAAGCGCAGTTCGCCCAGTGGTGGCTGGGCAAATGGTATGCCATCGAAGGCATAGTATGGATCGTCGTAGATGGACTTTAGCAGAGCGCCACGGACCAGGCCGTGTGTCGTTTTCAACACTGGCGACGTTTCGTGGCTGCAAGTAGTTTGGATATTTTGGCCTGCGAGCAGCTGTATATGACCAACTTCAACTTACTAGTCTGTCTCCATTATATGTCTGGACGTTACTACTCACAAAGACTCTAAAATTTGTACTTTATATGAGTGTTAGCAAGTCTTATCAACCAAAGAGCTTATCTTTCACTTTAAGTACAATAAAATGTAGAAAAATGCTTTTTAAAAATAACGCTGAAAAGCAGATAAATGCTATAAACATCTACGGAGATAATTTCGTGTACCTAAAAAGGAATAACTTTATTATTTAATTTACAGCCAGTAATTATAATTACAAAATAGATTAAGGTATTTCCACATGTAAGCAGTAAAACTCCCTCCATTCACTTTACTAATGAATTAAAAACTAGAACAAGCACCGAAGTTATGCACATTAAAACATTCACACACACCTGATAAGTTGGAACGAAAACTTTTCCTTTCTTGAGATGCTAATCGTTAACAAATCTAAAGCACGCATGACTTTGCAAGATTGTCGGGTAGTGCGCTAAACGTATTTTTATTAAAACTAATTTATCTAAATAGAATAACAATTGCACATGATTTTATTGAACTAAGAATTTTATAAGGCAATTGTGCAGATTCCTTAGATAATTGCTATCACAACACATTCACAAAATTGTGAATTCTCTATATTGTATATAGAACACACTGCTTTCCTACGCATTCCTATGGATTACAGGGAACTGATACTAAATTGTAAACAGATTTGCCGTCAGCGAGAGGCAGAGAAGAGAAGATGTGGGAAATCGAAAGTGCTAATAATTTAATGGCCCCGCTTTGATTTAAGCATAGTCACTGTTTACATCATGAATGTGCTTTATAGACACTGTCCCAGACCTTCAACTTGTTTAACTCGGGCAAATCAATAACCTTCATTCCCTCCGAAATATTCAGGCAGAGGATTTTTCGCTTCGACAGCGCCGGCCAATGGTGTCCCGGTGGCAAGCTGGCTAACACCTTCTCGCAGTTGGGATTCGAGGTGGCCGCGAACGTCGTCAGAATATCGATCATGCGCTCAATGGTTTGAAACTCGGCCGTGTGCTTGTCCAGCTTCCAGGAGAAATCGCCATACCAAATGTATGAATGATCGTCAATATGCGCAACTCCGCGCTGTTGATCGCCGCAGTACTTGCGCCTCTGATGGTTGAACGTCGACGAGTCAAAGTCGAAGCGATAGAGGTATGTGGGTGCGGCACCCACACGAAGCCGAGCCTTGATCGCGTGCCAGATGGGATGCCAGAACACCTTGTAGCTGGCGTACTGCAAGGGAAGGAAAACTATAAGAAACTACTTCCACATTAGTGCTGCGTTAATTACCTCGCAGTAGGCGACCAAGCTGTCCTGCTGCAAGTCCAAGGGCCTGTCGCCAAAGTGCAGCAGCTTCAGCCGCTTGCCCATAGCGGTGGCCAGTGCCTGTGGCAGGGAGCGCTTCAGCGACAACGGCAACATGTGCTGCGGCTGGCCCTTGAGGGTGGTGAGCAGGTAGGGCGCCGTCTGCACGCGGCCGTACATGAGCAGGCCCTCGAAGGAGGTGCCGCTCATCAGCACGGGAATGCGATTGCCCCACGCCGTCGGCAGCAGCTCAGTGGGCGGCTGGAGCAGCACACAGCTCTCGCTGCTGTAGGGCTCGACGACGGGGCCGAACTGGAAGACGCAGTCGTCGAGGTTCTCGGCTTCGCTGAGCAGGTACGGCGTCACCAGCCGCTCGGCGGGCAAGCTCTGCAGGAACTCCAGCACCTTCACATCCGACGCGGTCTCCGCGTGCTTCATGCCCAAGCTGGCGGCGAGCCGGCGGCCCAGATTGGGCAGTGGACACTGCGCCCAGCAGCACAGCGCGTTGCCCGACTGCAGTATGGCCTTGTGGAAGAGTCCGGCGGCGTCCGGATTGAGCATCAGATAGTGCACCGACGCTGCGCCGGCGCTCTCGCCGAACGCCGTCACGTTGCCGGGGTCCGCATTGAAGCTGGCGGCATTCTGTGTGATCCACTTGAGGGCGAGCAGCTGGTCCTTGAGGCCCGCATTGCCGGGCACACCAGCCGACGGATGCTCGAGACTGAGGAAGCCCAGCGGACCGACGCGATACGACACCGTGGCCACGACGACGTCGCGCATCATGAAGTAGTCGGGACTGTGCACGTCCCGTGTGGGGTCGCCCTTCTCAAAGCCGCCGCCAAAGAAGAACACAATCAACGGCAGCAGCTTCTCCGTGCTCATCTGTGGAGCAATTGATTGGTGAACTGGGGATCAAGCCACACTCAAGCACGCACTGCAGAGACTCACCGACTTCACGTAGACGTTGAGGTACAGACAGTTCTCGATGCCCTCCAGCTGCTTGGTGTACTGGTTGAACTGCAGCGGCTTCTCGCCCTTCTGCCGGCACACCAGCGCCTTCTTCCAGGGCGTGATCGGCACGGGCGCCTTGAACCTGAGCGCCCCGAGCGGCGGCAGCGCATACGGAATGCACTCGAAGCTGAGGTAGTCGTCGCCATAGATGCTCGTGCACTGGCTGCCAATGATGGTGCCGCTCTTCGTGACCACAGTGGTTTCGGACTTTTGGCTGTGCGATAGATTGTTGAGAATTTGCTGGGCGGACTTTGGGGGCGCTTAACTCACTTGTTCATGTCGCGGCGTGAAATGATTGAGTTTTTCCACGGTTGAGCCTTTTTATTGCTGCTTTCGTTTTATCTTCTTTTTTGCTGTGTTTTATCTAACTAAAACACATTTATGACAAATTTTTATCTGGTGGGTACAAAACAACGACAAAAACAAATATTGTGTATTGCAAGAGTCGAGCCACAAAAGTATCTGACAGCTGATTTTGAGATGTATTTTACGTCGTCGACTTGAGTTAATTTTAAATGCCAACAACGCCAGCCAGTCGTCATTGTTGTTGTGTTCTCGCTCTCTTCTAATCAGCAATGCATGAGAACTTGCAGTCGTATAAGCACACGCCTGTATAATTACGAATGTATTGCCAGGGCTGCATACGCTCTGACTCACTTCTATGCCTCACCCAAGCTTACCAAGTTATCTTTAAGCTATGCGTGCATTAGGTTGAAGTGCGCAGTAAAATAGTTGGGAGCACAATCCTTCGATTTACATTTCTGCAGCCCTGAGCAAATAAGTGCAAATAAAAATTGAGTGCCAATGCATAGTATAATACCATATACAAGGTCGTGACGTGCTTCCAATGTGTGAACGTAACAAATTCCCTGAAATACGTTTGTTTACCTCGGAATAGATAAGATAGCAGGCTGTGAAGTGGGGTCTTAATCTAACTGATAAGGTTTGCTTGTAACTAATAAAACAAATACTGCTCGAGTCAAGTTAATGTAAAAAAAATTGTGTAGCTATTATAATTATATATGCATAATAAATAAATGTAGGAAATGCAGCTGTAAAAATACTGCTTGAGTCATGTAAATGTAAAAATACATTAAACGTTTAGTTGCAAGAATTAATACTAAAAGAAGTAATACTTTTAATAATGTTACTATAATTTTATAAGAACTGTTTGACATCAATTAAATAAATACTACTTGAGTCATGTAAATGTAAAAATAATTGTGTTGAAATTTAAAAATTATAATTATATATGGATAATACAAAAATATAAATTCAGGAATTACTAAAATAAATAATGATTGAGTCAAGTTAATGTAAAAATAATTGTGTAGCTATTATAATAATATATGCATAATAAATAAATGTAGGAAATTCAGCTGTAAAAATAATGCTTGAGTCATGTAAATGCAAAAATAAATTAGTTTACATTACAAAATTATAATAAAAATGTAAACGCTTAGTTGCAAAAATTACAACTAAAAGAAGTAACATTTTTAATAATTTTGAAAGGAACTGTTTGACATCAATTAAATACTTGAGTCATGTAAATGTAAAAATAATTGTATTGTAATTTCAAAATTATAATTATTTATGAATAATACAAAATTATAAATTCAGGAATTACTAAAAAAAACAATGATTGAGTCAAGTAAATGTAAAAATAATTGTGTAGCTATTATAATTTATATATGCATAATAAATAAGTAGAAATGCAGGAATTGCAGCTGCAATAAATAATGATCGAGTCATGTAAATTAGTTTATATTACAAAATGATAATTTTATATGGATAATAAATAAATGTAAGCGTATCGATGCAAAAATTACAACTAAAAAAAGGAATACTTTTAATAATGTTACTATCATTTTATAAGAACTGTTTGACATCAATTAAATAAATACTACTTGAGTCATGTAAATGTAAAAATGATTGTGTTGTAATTCCAAAATTATAATTATAAATGAATAATAAATAAATATAGATTCAGGAATTACTGAAACAAATAATGCTTGAGTCATGTAAATGTAAAAATAATTGTTTTGACTATACAAAAATATGGGTATTTATGCATAATCAATAAATGTAAACATTTCGGTGCTTGAATTACGCCTTGATTCCGAGAATTTATGTGCTTTAAATCTATAAAGTGTTTATCTTTTAAATGACATTATTCACGATGAAATTTGAAATCGGCACTCGCTAGAGAATTTTGCCGAGTAAGCATGAGCGCAGCAAATTAGCTAGGGAGTATCATTCTAGCATAGTATTGAAACTTAGAAAAACTTACAGCAACAGTGGCGAAGCCATGCACTGTTAACTAACAGACGCTGTTAACAAGCACGCACAATGTTAGCCGATCTATTTTTGTTGTTGCGATGATATTTCTGATCTTTTTTAGGGAATGGGCCAGATAAGTTTTGACCAGACGTTCAGTGTACTTTGCACATACAGACATGTTTCCAAAAGCCCGCGAAAGCTAAAGCGATACATACATATGTACATACAATCTACATTCATATGTCGGAGCGAACTCGGAATCGCTTAAATTTACCAGGTTCGAGGCGAAATTCGATTAATTGCATTGCGTCGGCCGACAGAATTGGAGCAAGCAGAGCGAACGTTTTGAAAATATTTGGATTTCTATTTCTTTTTTTTCGTAGAGCAAAATAATAGATTGAAAAAAGTCAAACACAATTACATATGTGCGTAAATACAGGTTTGAAAAACTAGAAATGGAAGTGCACGTTGGGTTTCCGAAGCTGCTGCAGATGGGCGCCAAGTGAGTATACATATAAACGAGTCTCGTCCAAAGGGTTTCCTCTGGGTAGCAACTTTGAATTCTCATCGTGCGTCGCACGCCCGTTGACTCTGAACTTGAATATTTGGACCCGCACCCAGAAGCTGGACCAGAGCAAGTGCGCACAATCAGCAGACGGCAGGCAGCACACTCACACACCTTTTGTGCTTATCAGCTGGCAGTTGTAATCTGTAACCCTGCTCACCTATCGCCCCACAGATTCGTCGGCCACAAGGTGCAGCAATATCGCCTGGCCACCAGCCACACCGTCATCGTGGAGACGAAGTACGGGCGGGTGCGCGGCCTGCAGCGCAAGACCATCTACGACGGGGAGCTGTACTACGCCTTCGAGGGCATACCGTACGCCAAGCCGCCGCTGGGCGAGCTGCGCTTCCGGGCGCCGCAGCCACCGGAGCCGTGGGAGGGCGTGCGCAACTGCACGACGTACAACGAGAAGCCGCTGCAGCGCAACATGGTGATGAGCGTGATGGAGGGCTCCGAGGACTGTCTCTACCTCAACGTGTATGCGAAGAGCATGAAGTCCGCTCAGCCGCTGCCCGTCATGGTCTGGATATACGGCGGCGGCTTCCAGAAGGGCGAGGCCTCGCGCGATCTCTACAGTCCCGACTACTTCATGAAGCAGCCCGTCGTTCTGGTGACCATCAGCTATCGCCTGGGCGCGCTGGGTAAGCTGCCTCGCTTGGCCTCGCAGTTGCAGCTCAGATCTCAAGTTGATTTGTTTTTAGGTTTCCTCAGCCTGAAGGACCCGAAGCTGGAGGTGCCGGGCAACGCGGGCCTCAAGGATCAGGTGCAGGCGCTGCGCTGGATCAGCCAGAACATCGCGCACTTCAACGGCGACCCCAACAACATCACGCTGTTCGGCGAGAGCGCCGGCGCCGCCTCCACGCACATCATGATGACCACCGAGCAGACGCGCGGCCTCTTCCACAAGGCCATCCTGCAGTCGGGCTGCGCGCTGTCCGCCTGGGCGGACACGCCCGACCGTAACTGGGCGTACCGCCTGGCCCAGCAGATGGGATACAAGGGCGGGCAGACGGACGCCGAGGTGCTGCAGTATCTGAGCAAGGCGCCGGCGCGCCAAATCGCGTCCATGGACCAGGACGTTGTGACGCAGGACGAGCTGCGCAGCTTCTATCTGTTCGCCTTCGGGCCCGTCGTCGAGCCCTACGAAACGTCGCACTGTGTGGTGCCGCGGCCGCACAAGGAGATGCTGAGCAGTGCGTGGGGCAACAGCATTCCAGTTATCCTCGGCGGCAACTCGTTCGAGGGCCTCTTCTCCTACCAGCTGGTGCGCAACGATCCCTGGGTCATGACGCACTTCGACAACATCATACCGCGCGAGGTCAGCGAGCTGTGCACGCCCGAGCAGCTGCAGCAGCTGGTGCGCCGCCTGAAGCAGGTCTACTTCGGCGACGAGCAGCGGGAGCGCATGGAGCTGCTCGAAGCCCTCTACATCTTCTCGCACAGACAAATCTGGCACGACCTGCATCGCATGGTGATGGCCCGCCTGAGCTATGCGCCCAACTCGCCCACGTATCTGTACCGCTTCGACTTCGACTCGTCCTTCAACCAGTTCCGCTGGCTCGTCTGCGGCAACCGGGTGCGCGGCGTCTCGCACGCCGACGAGCTGTCCTATCTGTTCTACAATGTGCTGGCCACGAAGCTGAGCAAGTCGTCGGCGGAGTATCACACCATTGAGCGCCTGGTGGGCATGTGGACGGCCTTTGCGGCGAACAGTGATCCCAACTGCCACGCCACCGATGCGGCCAAGTGGACGCCGGTGGAGCAGACCACGAACGGTGCCCACAACTGCTACAACATCAGCAACGAGATGGCAATGATGGGGCTGCCAGAGGCCACGGCGCTGGCTGTTTGGGATACCTTTTATGAGCGTGATGCTCTCTACTGACCATAACAATGGAGACCTGTTCGACGTCGGTCAAATCTTAATTTCCATACTGTTTAGAGCCTAATTTCAGCATATGTTTAATTATATACGAGTATGTAGATATGTATATAGATAAGATACCTTGTGATCCCAAAATCTCAATTAAATTGTAACTAAATCCCTGTACTCCTCTGTGCATTTATAATTGTAGATTAATTTAATTCAAAATATACGCAAATCGTGAGTAGAAATTGAGCGAAATGTTGTTTAAAAATTTGACTAATTAATTGCTGAAATTGGCATCAAAACATCAGTTCTTTAAATAGAATTCCATTTAGAAACGACATCAAAATGAAATCAGAATTTCAAATCATCATGAGTGCGAATTGTGTCACCCAAGATGATAACATTTACTCATTCACGCACGATCCCCAGCGGAGGAGGGGCTCGCTTCCAAAATGTGGTACATTTGCAAATAACATTTGGTACATTTGCTAAGAATTTGGTACATTTGCCAAAAACGTTTGGTACATTTGCCAAGAGTTTTTTACTTTTGATACAGCTTGGTACATTTGCTACGAACTTGGCACATTTGTCTTCATTGCATTGAATACAATGTTTACAGTGAGATATAGTCAAAATGGAAAATAAATTATATGGCGAAGGTTTCACTTTATGTTAAGCTGCTGTTCACACTATTGACTGCTTATCAAAAATGCAACTCGGTGAATTGTAAACAGTTCAATTTTTGCTTAATAAAAGTAGTGTTTTCCATTTACGTATTTAATTACACAGTACGATAAAGTTTGCTAATTGTTTAACACAATTATTTAATATACATACGTTGTGCCTTGAATTCAACAAAGGAATTTACAAATATTAACAATTATGTCATGCATATATATATTGTAATGTATTAGTGCATTTATTTGTGTTACGTTTCTGACTTACTCTATAAAATGTTTTTGCAGTTATACATAATTACGTGGCTTGTTAACTTTTTGCCTTGAGTGACATGTATAAGTATTTTTACATTCACGTGTTCAAGCACATGTATTTGCACTTCACAACACTGGAAGTTGTGCTTTTCATTCTGTTCGCTTCTGCTTATTAAGTGCGGCTGGCTGCGAGTGCTGCCAACTGTTTTGGGCAATATCAATTCTGATATATGTTGGCAACGCTCTCCAGTTTGATTTTGGTTTTGGCTGCACAGTTTTGGAGGAAACTTTTTGCATTTGTCAATTATGCTTGATTGTTGAAAGCTGCTAACGCTTTTCAACTTTTGCATTTTAACTTTCACCTGCGCGCATTTCAATTTTACAACAATTTCCAATCAATGCACAAACCAATAAAACTTTCAAGAGTGCCAACAAATACCAAAAAAAAGTGTGTGTGTTAATAATAAAAGTGTGCCAAAACTTTGGCAGGCGCAAAAAATGAACGCAAATTTGATGCAATTTGAGAAAATGTTAAGCAGCTGCCAGTTAAATTTCACGAGCTATCAAAAGCGAGAATTAAATAAAAATGGAGAGGGAGAGAGAGAGAGAGAGAGATGAAATGTAACGTTTATGGTGTATGTAGTAAAATTTGGTATTACTTAATTCTTGAGCGCGGGTGTGTTGTTAATTAAAAATTGTCATAAATCCAGGGACTTTAACCCATTCACAGTTGACTGGGCTGGTGAGAAATGGCAATAAGCATTTTCGGTTAATGTTTTTTTAGAGACGGACCAAGCAAGCGCCAAGCCAAGCCCCGAATTCGGTATTCTGTATTGCTCAAGTACTTAATTACACTTGCGCGCACTTTAATTTCGAGTTTGGATGAATAGCGGGTGTGGATGGTGTGCGGGTGTGCGGGGCGGCGGCGACGGCGGAGAAGGTCGCAAAGAAATGTAAATTAGGCTGGCAAGTCAAAGTGAGCCGAAACCTTGTAAATTATAGGCTTAAGCTGCTGTCAGGCCCCTCCTTTTTGGTTACATGCTGCTCAGCTCCTGGCTGCTGGCTGTTGGCTGATGCAGGGAGTGGGTGGGGAGGCTTATTAAATTATGTACATATAACGAGTTTGGCAACTGGACGGCGGTTGGGGGTATCCGGGAGTAAAGCATTTTGCTTTCAATGTCAAGCGGCATACTAATCTCAATTTAAGCTCGTCGCTCCTGAAATTTGACACTGCAAGCTGTGGGCTCTGAGTAAGTAAATTGAATGTCAAAGGGTTAAGTGAAAGTGCCTTAAATCCTCGCTCTCTCTCTCTCTCCCCGACTCTCTCGCAATCTGTCTCTTTTGAACTCTCGTTTACGCTCAAAATATGCAGCAGTCATTTGAGCATTCTATAAAATCAGTGTCCATAAACTTCGCAGCCAATACCCAGCTGACTTGCCTTCGGAGTGCATAAAAATAATTCGAGTTCGGTGAAAGTTCCTCTTTTTTTTTATCTTATTCGCTTTTTATTTAGTCTGCCCCTCGTTTGTTGCTTATTGCACCCTGAGGGATTTCCCTTATATGAATTTCACTTCAGCGTCCTTTTACAACGGCTAAAACTATTTGTATACCCTACGCAACAGTGCCAAGAGGATCCGCTATAATTGCACTGGCGAAGTAAACATTTGCTGGGTATGCGCTTGTCGAGGAAGCACATGCGCTTCAATCCGAAATTGCAGACAAATTTGTATGTGTCAGAATTATGCGGCTTTTGTTGTGCGTTTCCCATTGCGCAGGGAGAACGGACCACGGACCAAGTTTTCGGGTCGAGCAGCAACAGCAACGGCAACAGCAACAACTATAAGAATTGAGCATTGATTTTTCTTCGCGTTGCTGGGGGACGACTTTCTAAAGAATTTTAAACAGCTTCAATTTGTCAGTGCTTGGTGGAGGAGACCGTTCTCTGCACTTTCGTCAATTATTAAATTAATTTTATCGTAATTTACAGTTTTCATTTGGCAAATTGTCAAAACTTTCCAGCCATTTTAAATTTAAATACGACTTTGTCCAGCGTTTTGGGAAATATTATACTTAGCGGCAAACTTGCGTAGTATGCTTTTAAAATTTCATTCTCCAAATTGAATCCCGTTTTTAATTAAACAAAGCAGCGGAAGCCCTAAAACAATTGCATATACCCCTTAAATCCTATTAGCCTAGCCGAAAAGGTCGGATTTTTATGTTATTTTTGATTTTGTACTTTCACTCGGAGACCTTCAGTTAATATAGAGAAGGGCAACCGTAGCTGCTTTTGTCATTTTTCACAAAAAGTAATTTGGTTAAAATGTAAGTGAGTAATTATTAAACAGAATCGCGAAGAAGCTAAAGCGCTGGGAAGGTGGAAAACCAAAAACGGTTGCCACTTCAAATTTCCTTTCTTTTTTTTTAAGACAAAAGTCGAGAGGCAAGAAAGGAATATTATGAGAGTCGAGCAGCATTTTTAATAAATTTGCATTGGGGTGAACAAAAGAAAGAAAAAGGCCGAGCCGAGAGAAGCATAAAAGAAATACACACTCGTACATCATGCATAAATTAACTTTTCCCTAGGCTGGTCAGAGGAGTGGTGAAGGGGAGAGTCGGCGTCAATTGGCAAATAATGGACTCGTCCGTTGCCGTATTATTAACTGTAGCGCTTTTTGATCTTCCGAGCAAATTACATGCTACAACGCGCTCCCAACTAGCATTAGGGATGCCTACGAGGGTGCTGCGAATCTGCGATGTTGAGCATGCAACACTTTCAGTTTTGCGGGCCAACTAAATGGCCGCGTCGTTGTCGTTGTCGTTTGTGGCATTTGTAATTCACTTTGATTAAATATGCCACGATGCGACGCGTGGCGGGGCGGCGCAGTGGCGCAACAATGCAACGCGACTCCAAGTGAAGATGTCCGCCTTAGACAAGTCGAATAGTCGACTAGTCGAGCAGTTGCAGAGCTAGCTGGCACAAAACAAGTTTGTGAATTTCGGCAACTGCAGCGTATCCTCTGACAGGATATAAAACAATCAGCGCAAGCCAGCGGAAACGGAAGTGTTGCTGTCGTCCTCTGCCGCCTCCTCCTCCTCCTCATCCTCCTCCCTTGTGCCCCCAGCGTGCCACTCTTAGTGTGGCGAAATTGTTTAAATTGTGGGCGGGGCCCTGACAGTCCTGGGAATACGAGTCTATCTGCGAGTTTCTTGCGGCCCCTGTGAAATGTAGTCCACAGCTATGCTTTGCTCTGCTGTCTTGTGACCGCCATGCAGCCTGCTCCTGGGAGACATTGAGCCAAGTCTGCTTGACTATTGTCTGCCTTCAGCTGCATGCTCTGGGTTTATTAATATGGCAAATTGAAATTTCACGCTTTGTTGCCAAGCCTTGGACGCTGACGACTTCATTTCGAGTGTGTCTGGAGTAGCACAGTTTTCTTTGCCTTTCGCATCTGACGTCGCTGCAAGTTGCTGTGGTGGCCCGATTCCTAGTTGATCCATTCTATTGCTCCTAATTAATTATATTTAAGTTCTAGATACTGTCGAGCATTAGATCAGCAGCGAAATTTATGCAAAGTTTATGTCTATTTTAGAGATTAAGATTTATGGCTTGTAAGAAAAAGAATTTGAAGAGTTCGAAATAGGGATTCAAAGTTTAAAGTATTTGTATATATATTTTAAAGATAAATTTGTGCTTTTTAAGAAACTCAATTTCATATTTAACTCATGATATTACTATATAAAATGATATTCATCAATTCCTGCTACTTATTTCTTTACTATAATTATGTGAACATTTAAAAATTTGTATTCAATCAGTATATTCAAAATGTACATTGTAATAATATTCCAAAGTACGTTTCAATTGAACTTATTTGCTCAGTTCTGCTGTCTACATTTTGTCAAGCCAACTCTCTAAATCTCGAACACTTCAATACAGTTTCAAGGCTGACTTGCAGAGCAGTGCGAATGCAAATGTAAATGTGTGTACTTTCTTTGCAATTGACCGCAAGAGGAAAATTAATTTAATAATAAAAGTTTGGCGTAGTTTTTGCTCAGTTTCTAATATAATTGAATTTGGCCATTAATGCATCACTTATTCGCACATTTAGCGTCAAATATGCCCAGTGAGTCCCGAGTCTCGAGTCAGTGGCTGGGTGGTGGAAGGGTGTGGGGAAGAGTGAAGCGATGTTGGGCGTGCCAAAATGTCAAACACAAAATTGACTGACAAACTTTTACTTTCTGCAAACTGCGAACTGTGTGGACTTCTGTGAACTGCCATTTTTGGTTGGTTTCATCTCGAGTCCTGCCGCAGGACGCGCCGAGCAGCCCGAATCGTCGTTGTCGTCGTTGTGCATGATGACAGCTGCCGGGCTGCTGGTTGCTGCTGTACTTGGGACACTGTATAGCGAGCCAAGGAGGGGAGCGAAAAAGAGAGGTCAGTGAAAAGTGCAAATGTAAGGAAGAAAAACCCAAACAGTTTTGCGGTCCTGTTGCATTTGAGCGTCGTTGTGGTCGTTGTCGTCTCGTTGTTGGTTATAAATGAACCAGACACGAACCCCACAGGACGATAGCTGCCAGTTAGCCGCTGAAGTTGTTGCTGCTGCTGTTGCTGTTGCCTTCCTCTGGTCATTCGTTGTTCGCGCTGATTCGGCATCCTTCGCTAGGCTTGTTGAGCACAATGATAAACTGTGCTGGCTGATGTACGACCACCTACCACCTACAACCTCGCTTCATGTCTAAGTTCCTGTAGCAGCCACTTCGTTGGCCTGTGCATTTGGACTGCTGGGTTCATTTTACATTTTATGCGCTGTCATTAGTTGTGTGACTGCCGAGCTGCTCGTATTGATGAGACTCGGGCTCGGTTCACTGTGAAACTTAATTTACATGCAATTCAAGCTCCTTTGCTCCGCTGCGCCGTCTAACGCTTGCTTGTATTTACTATTTAAGCTTTATGCTTGTCCCGAGTCACTCTCATTTTACTACAGCTACTACACATACAACTGACAATTCTCATTTGCTCCGACCTTTTTTTTGCAAATTACAAAGTCGAGGAAACTCAGCGTCAACTTTCTCAGTCTATTCGCTGACGAATGCTGTGAAAAAATTGGTTTAATTTAACTTGCTGCCATGTCAATGTCTTTTATAAGCTATAAAGTTACACGCTCAACTAAGTTGCGCTTTCAATAGCTTTCCAATCTGTACAGTAGCCAATTATGCGCCATTTTATTTTTCAGATACAACTTTGCAGTTCTGTGTTATTTTGAGTCTTTGTAATTGATGGTTTCGGTTTGTCTTATATCATTATATGCACTTAGCATATACATTGCTTGCTGCGACAGCTAGTCTTGTCATTTCCATAATCCAATTTGTCCGTTAACTTTTCTGCTCCAATTAGCTGCAGCTCGGCGCCCTTACTTCTCGGCAGCCACATAGCAACAACAATAAGTACAACAACACTAATTAGCAACCGAGTAACGAGCTTAGGTGTTTGACACCTGGTCTCAGACTGCCTTGCTCATTACACTGTCACTACGAGTATCAGTTGCTGCACTGGAGTGTGGGACCTACGACACTTCCGGCGCTATTGCAGAACCCGTTGTCCTGTTCTGCGACTCATAAATAGTGCAAGCGCAGACATGTTGGCCAGACGACGTTCTGCTCTTCTGCTCCTCTGCTCCGCTGCTAATTTAAATTTATTGACATTAAATTTACGCCGCGCTGGCAACGCCTCAGTTTTGGTTGCATTCGCCAAAGAGCGATTGTGTGGCTGGCGAGCAGCGGGGCGAGGGGTGGTGTCTGCCTCGCATTGCCCAGCGACTGCTGTTAACTGTGGTCGTTGCAACAATATTTATTGCATTTACTACATTGACACTGGCAGCTTGGATGTATGGCAAGCGTTTTCATTGTTTTTTTTCGCGACCAGATTTAAGCTTCAGCTCAATTCATTAATTTCGCCAATTCTGATTATGGAAATTTCCACAAATCATGAGAACAAAAAATATCTTAAATGCAATATATAATTTGGTAGAGTTAACAGTATTCTTGAATCTTCTATTGAATACGATCTGTTAATAAATCTTTTAATAAATTCATCTGCGTTTTTGGTTCTTAATTCAGAGTCACTTTCTTGCTTCAATTACTTGCTTCTTGTAGAGTTAAGTAGTTTTAATCATTTGAAGTTTGACAATATTTCTTTTATAAAGTTAATTTGAGTTGCAATATGATCAATTGAAAGCAATAGATTTCTTATATATCATGTGATATGCTTCTAGCAAAGTGAATGGCAATCTGCGTTATTGGTTATTTATTGATAGTGACTTTCTTGCTTCAACTGCCTGCTTCTTGTAGAGTTAAATCGTAATCATTTGAAGTTTGACAATATTTCCATTAAGAAGTTAAATGTATGTATCTATCATCTTATATGCTTCTAGAAATGTGAATGGCAAATTTAGTACACTCTAAATTAGGTGGGCGCATCTTCACTAAGATTGAGCTATAAGATTGGGTGTATGTACACCAGTGTGTAAATGAGTGTAGTTATTCAACGTAGTTTAGTTGAACGTTGGCTGGTGTTAATGTTCTTCTCGTGCGTATACGTAATATGACATAGTTGCCAGGTCGACACGATTTGCATTTCGGCCATTTGTCAGATGGCAGGCTCAGCAGCCTCATTAACTGCAAACAAATTGTGGCAAAAGTAAACAATTTGACTTCTGTTTGCTTTCCTATATATTTGCGTAATTACGAGTACGGTGCCATGCGTGTGGGTCGACATTGCGTATATTTGAGTTTCTAATTTTTTTGTTGTTGTGCTGTTGTTGTGCCATCGGCATTTACGCAGAATTCCATCAGCGCTATCGTCGTAGCCCGCCCCTTGTGGTAATCGTATACAGTTAGTCATGCATGGGCCGAAAAATGTTGTATAGGGGAGAATTTTAATTGAAATTATAATAGCCTCATTATGCAAATGCTGCTTTGTTGCTTATTTTGGCGCAGGGAACTCGGGCAGAACCCGAGGAGCTGGCAGGACAGCACACACTCGCAGGACACGAACTATGCAATTTGCTTTTTACCTTTTTATTTTGATATTATTTTCGTGTTTGTTTTTGTTATAAACATTTTTTGTTGTCAGCCATTTGTGTTTGCTTATCGCCAGTTTATTGTTTGCGTGTGCAAAGGAACTTTTCATTTTTGTCACTCTATTATTTGGCGGCCGCTTTATCGTCCTTAAATTGGTCATTTCATGCGATACAGAGATTAAGCCATGATTCAGCTTTACTGTCTATTGTTCTTGTCGAGACAAAGATCGCTCTTATGGCATGCTAAATTCATTTTCATTCCAATGCAGGTACGAGTCTAACTGTTGTGTATTGCAAAACTTATTTACAAATGCCATCAATTATTTAAGCCAAACAAATTGTGTGTGCCTCATATTTCCGCACAACTAAATAAGCACAATTGGAGCTGCGCCCCAGGACTTTGTAGCCATACTTTCCGCACCTGCACAGGACTCGTATTACAGGTCGCGTACGCACGGATCGTGTGGGTATTACCATTTAATGGTATTACCTTAAAATATGTACAGCAAACACGACACTCTCTAAATAATGGGCAGTTTTTTGTAGCCAAGGCTGAATATAGAGTGCAATTTGTAGAACGAGTCAACAATTAACACTCGAACTTCAGCTCAATTTTTCGTTTGTTGGCAGTTGCTGCTTACTCATGTTAAAATATTCAGAGGAATCAACTAGCAAATGCAAATAATTTGGACACATATGCAAAACTTAAGACAACTTAATTATTCTTGTATTTTGTATAGTGGAATTTTAATCATATAAAAATAGAAAGCATGTACGCAATTCGATCGGATCGATTGCTCTGCTTCGTACGCTGCAAATATGGCGGCATAATGTTATAAATATAGCACGCAATGGTCCAAGCGGTGTCCATAAAGAGGCCGGGCCCGAGCGGTCCTTTTGCATATCCTTGCTCTCGCCGCGCACCCGCCGCGATGGTGGCTGGCCAAATGTGCAATGGGGCGTTGTGCAAATATGTGCACATAAATATTTTGCGTGCGATGCATTAAAATTTATGCAAAAATACAAATTGCCTGGTTTCGAGCGAAATCTGGTATTAAAATTGTAAAAGGGGACTTTAAGTTGGTCAATAGACCACGGACAATTAAATGCATATCTCTGGCAAGCGTAATGCACAAATATAGAAATGCCACCAGCTTTTAATCGACCAATATAAAATGCAGAATGTCATAAAAATAAAAATAATGACAACTGACACAATGACACTCCACGGCCGGCGATGCTGCAAAAATGCTTCGATTCGAACGCATTGCAATGCCAGTTCCATGGAAATTAATTGATATTTTAATGATTCATTTGACATTTCTACTGTTAATTGAAATGCGCATTAAACTAAGCGCCCTTGACCAGCGCCCCTCTCAATTCCGCATTTCATTCCAACGCCGTTGGCGGCTCAATAGAAATTGTGCATCAAATACAATATAAAAAATTTGTAAATCTATTTGAAGCATTATTGTGAAGTATTCTTAATACCTTTGGCTGTTGACGTGTACAAAAGACCATTCTTGTTTTTGTGCAAATTAATGTGTTTTGCTGAACTATTGAACCAATGAAAAGTCTGCTATTTTTATGCCTGAGTTACTCTATTCAACGTTTGCACAAGTTTTGTATTTATTCCCTTTATCCACACAATGATTATAAGATTAGCAGTGAAAGTGTTCAGGCCAGCTTTGCAAATTTGTCGTATTCAGTATCTTATTTAATTATTGATTAATTGCATGTTAATACTTTACTTTTTTAGGGTATGACGTAAAGAATACTTTAAAGTTGCTAAATACTTTTTTTGTGTATTGTGGAATATAAGGATTCGCAAGTTTTTGCAATCAGCGCATTGAACTCAAATTGAAAGTCATGAGCATAGATTTTGTTGAATAAAATGCTTTAATTAATAATGTCAATAGACCACGTCAGCATCAAAATTACATTGTTTAACTTGTATAACATGTAGTTAAGCTACATATAATTTAAATTAATATATTAAAATAAATTAAAAATTAACCAAATGTAGTTTATGCAGCTTATTCTGATTTTGCAGGTTTAGAGTTAGGCTCTTGATAGCGTGTGTAAAAGTAACGCCAATGAAGAGAAAATTGTGTAGTATAGGGGAAAATTGTCAAAGCTGTAGGAAAGCGTGTCCGGCAAAGCGAACACATAATTGATTGCATTATATGAACATAAAGCAAACATCGCAAATTATAATTAAACGGCAAAGATAAACATTGCAATAAACACGACGCGACACGTTGTCCTCAATGTTCTGTGGATTTTAATTCAAATTGTGCAATGAACTGTAAACACGCTGAAAAACTAAGATAAACATATTCAATAATAATCACATAGTAAACAATTAAATCGCTTTCTAACCTCAGTTCGCCTCCCCTGCGCAGCGCAAATAAATTGAATTGAAAGTGTAAATATTTGATGAATATTTTGGTATATATTTTTTTGGGTATTGTGCGACAGTTGTTGATTGATTTGGTCATTACAGTTGAGTAAACCTCCGCAGATGATGCAAAGTTCAGCTATCAGGTGTTTTGCCAAAGGAAGTTTGCGAGTAACTTTAATTTGCTTGCTCTCAGTTGATGAAACTCTCGCTGCACTGCACTTCCCAAATGTATTTTAAGATATTACCAACTCATGTCTGTCCCAATAAATTGAGAATACGATATGATATGAATTTTTAAAGCTTCATAAGTTGCTGTTGTCGCTCCGCTCGTACTCAATTCAATCAGAGCAACTAAAGGTCCTCTTCCATGACATTTAACAAGCTTATTTTGTATTTTTTTTTATGTGGACACTTGAGTCAAGTTTGAGAGCCAAGAGGCAAATAAAGCAATTTCGTGCAGTGTTTGCGCTGAAAATATGTCAGAGGCTGGGACATGAGTCCAAGTGACACGTAGCAACATCTACGCGCAGCTGGCAGCACTGCTTGGAGGCGGAGGAAGCAGGCAGCGGGGCAGAGAGGCAGACAGAACGTGAAGCGAGTTTCATGCAAATAAAGCAGACCGCAGCAAAGACGACGAGTGCAAGTGGCGGAAGTGAAGTTGGCAAGAATGACGTACGTTCAGGAGTCGGCTCAATAGGACTAACACACATTCAGCTGGCGGCATTTGATGGTTCTGGTTTGTTCTAGAGACTTACGACAACAACAGCTGCTGCTGCTGCTGCAACTTAGCAGCACATGGCCGGCGAAGTGAGAGTTAAGATTTTATTTGCAGCTTAGGCCGTAGGCCAACATGCAAAAGGATTTGACACTTTTCGGACAGTTGGCCTGCAGTCTTGCGAAATGTAGATTTATTTTGGCCAGCAAATACATTCGAGTGGGTGGCTGGCTGGCACAAGTTGGAACTGTAAGCAGATAAAAGCAAACAAAACTTTCGTTGCACTTGCAATTTCGGGCATCTCAAAAGGACTTGCCTCCTTCGGCATCGAACGTTCGCTGAGCTCGCGTCGCTTGTGCGCAAACTTTAAATTGCAAATTCAACACAATTCCAGTGCCTTTCGAAAGCGAAGCGAATGCGAATGCCAAAGCCAAAAGAATTTACATTTACAAGAAAAATTGCTTTACAATTTTGCGCAAATAATTTGACTGTGCATATGACACAGCGTTCCGCACAAAGCGAACATAAATAAAATGCAGCTCCTCGAAATAAATTCGAAAATTTTGCTATCCTCTTTTTGTGGATGCCAAAGAATTTGTGTAATTAAATAAAATGTGCACTTGAACGAAGGATAAAAATATGAACCGAGTGGAAGGTATAATCACATATATAACTGTGCAGGAAATAAAGCTAAATAATTTAAAAATATTTTACGCTCTGAACAATTATTTGTCGCAGCTGCGAAGGACTTCAAGGAGTCCAAGTGTGTAATTCGAATTGAATTTGCGGATACTGAAAATAGTTTTTAATGCTGCACTATGAGAAGTAACAATTAAAATCCCGTCGTTTGCATTTCTTTCTATAGTCAATGTTTAAATGCAATAATTTTTTTTTTATTTGGAATAACAAATTATATTCAATATACTTTCTTTCAATTGTATTTTTAATGAGCGCAAAGTTTTCTACATATGTTTCGGTTTATTTTCGACGTGATTTGATTGATTCACTCTTGTTAAGTTTTCATGAATGGTAAGCATGTCTTAAATAAGCGCTGGCATCGTTCATTATTTGTGTTTAAGGTAAAAGATTGCAAGTTGTCTTGCGCTGCTCGCTGATGCTGCTATTAATTACCAAACTCATTCAAAGTAATTCTATGGGAAAATTAGTTTAAGCGGAGCGCGGCCACTGTTGCTGCGGAAGATGAGCAGACTGCTTTGGGGAAGAGCAGCAGCGACAGCACCAAATCAGCCGCTGCTTCAGTTGCTGCAATTATTATGCAATTACAGGCGTGATGACGCTCAAGCAGGGAGTCAGCGTCGGCCTCTCGTCGGCGTTGGCGGGATAACTACATAAAACTGTTACCTAAGCAACCTGCTGCACAAAGTTATTGGGGGTGGTGCTCGGGAAACAGGAAGCCAATTTAGTGGCGACGGCGGCGGGAACAGCAACTAGGACATGGAAGTGCACGCAGACAGCCGGGGCAAAATGGGATCGGGCAGGGGGGAGGAGGGGGGCAATAATGGCAAATCGTCGGCATAGCCTTTTGTCTTCTTTACGCGTCGGTGGCGGCTGTGTAATATTTTTCTTTCATTGCTCGTCTTGCCGCTTGCCACTTGCCGCTCGCCGCTTGCTGCATGAAAGAAAAGCTCATAAAACTTTTTCAATTTCACTTTAATTTCACTCGCTGCACGGCCTGAGCGTGGGCCTCGTTTTTTGTTGTATTTTTTTTTTTATCTAGTAACAAAGGCATTTGGCAGCTAGGCCCGACGATGGCGGGGACTTTGTGTAGGCATTTTAGTTGCACGAGTATGAAAATTCAATTATATGCATTACCTTACTGTTGTAGTATATGGGATATAATATAAGTATGCATCAGCCTGCCGCTAAGATTTCGACACCCATTTCGCTTGGCGCTTCGGCTGGCTAATGACAATCGAATTAGCCGCTTCTCTCGGGCATCAAAACTTTTTCCATTAAGCGTGAAAATTTTCTTCAGCGCACCCGCGTTCCGTTCACTTCTCTCTACTTCACCTCAATTTTTGTCCGTACTTTTTTGTATTTTTTGCACTTAGCAAATTTGTTTTATTGTGCAGCTTAGCACAATTTAAAGTTGTGCTGCATTTAGCCAGATAAACTTGGACTTTGTGCGCTTGTCCTTGTGCCCCACGCTCACCTTCAGACGACGGCTGTTGCCTGAGCCTAATCAAAATGTTTGCTCCTAATTGACGTTTCTTGTTGTCGGTTTAGTTTCATGTTCATAATGCCACACGACACTCTCTTAAGTTGCTCTTAACTCCCCATTGCAGCTGTCCCTAATCAAATGTTACTCCAGCACATTACGTATACGCCACGTGTGTGTGTGTGTAATTACAATGGGACCCAAGGAGGTGCTGCTGCTTGTCGCAGTAGGGCATATGCTTCCTTCTCAATTTTTCTCAATTTGTAGCTTAAGGCATTTGACTATATCACGGCGGGGAATATCATAAACCTCTTTGTCAGATTGTTGCACTATCTGCGGCTCGCAGCTATTTATATTCGAAGTCAGTGCCTGCAGTAAGGTAACCGAATACAAACAATTGGCTCAGAGGTCGCCGGGTCTCCAAGTCTCAAGTCCTGCCAATCAATTCGGTGCTCGCAACGGCTTTGATTATTTAAGTATTAAGCCGATGGGGGGCAACATGATAAGAAGGGCACACCGACAACGTCATCGCATCATAAACATGAATAATTGCGTTGCTTAACGGTCGTTGAAAGCTCAGGAGAGCTGCTTGTGCTCTCTGTGCATTCGTGCACAACGCTGGGCAGAGTGTGCGGAATATGAGCGGGGTGATGCGGGAGCGGTAATCCGGCAGCGGGGCGAAGACGAATGCAGTCTATTCTGGTTAGGTACATGAAAAGTAGCTTAACATTAGATGGAACGACATGCGACACTTGTCGGGCCACTCACAGCTATTGACAGCCATCGAATGCAGCACACAGATTCACTTCAATGACCCAGTCAACAATTTTGAATTTGAAATTTGTTTTTGCCTTATCTTCACAACTAGTCGAACATAATTTGTGACTCGAGTTCGAGGCTGGTTTATTTACCTAAACAAGTGATACTACACTCTGCATGTTTCTTATTTAATTAAATCTAATGAAGAGCGACAATCTTGAGAATACATCTATTGAATTATTAGCTTCATTATGTGAGATGCAAACTGCTTTGTAATTTGCTAATAAATACTTAAAGTACGTTGTGCTATATTCGTTGTCCTTAAAAAAACGCCTAGAGAGAAAGTAGTCAAGCTATTTGAACAATGAGGAGACAAACCATAAAGTTTTGTTTGTACAACCGTGTCATTTCTTTTCTTTTTTTGCTGCAGAAATTGCAAGCGACAAAGATATTGGTCAACAACTAATAAAACTTTGTTTGGCATTCGAAGATCGTAGTCCATGAACTCTGATGATTTTTGGCCAAATACCTGGGCTGTCCGAAAAAAGCGTATATAAATATTTAAAAAGTTGAAAAATGCTCCACCACACAGCAAGTAAATATATATGTGTATGTGTGTGTGTTTGTGTCTGTGTGGGTTTGAAAAGTGAGCTGAAAAATAATACAAACTAATTGCTGGAAATAAAGTTTGTCGTTGAAAACGCTACGGTACGACGATTGCAACGAGTTCCATTCAACTTTTTACACTTTCATCTAGTTTTTTACATCACATCGCAAAGTTGTGCAAATTGTGTGGAATTTTTAAATTTTTGTACTACGTTTTAGCAGCATGAATTGGTATGGATTTTTTTTTTTTGCTACTTCAAATTGGATTTCTTGTGCGGAACTCTGCACTCAATTTTGGTTTGGATTATCGCTGATGTGCAATAAAATGAAATGTGCTGAAAACTTTTTAACTGGACAAAGTCATTGCAATGGAGTTTCGTGTCATATACTTTTTCTTCTATTCTTTTGCTCTGCAAATCCTAAAGAGAATTGAATTACCCTAACCTATTTGCTGTTAAGGTAGTTGCTTTTGTTTCCAAATAAATTATATTTAAGCGTAACTTGTTCCGTTAAATATGCTCCATAATGAAGGCATAAACACATTGTATTGGATTACTGAGTGCGCTGAGAGGCTCGTCAATTTATTGCAGCTCTGGAAAAATCGCACCTTAAATTGAGTTGCTTGTTTTGCAAATACTTTTATTAGCGTATAAAGCAATTTCAAACAGATTTGGCAACATAAATTACCAACTTTGGACGCTAAAAGTTGGCTACTTGGCGCCACGCCCATCTAAACTACACAGCGCCCCGATTTGCCAGCCACCTTCTTAGACTCACTCTGTTGAGTCGTGACCTTTTTGGCAACATTAAAAGTGATAATTTCTATTCTCGCTGAGCCACTTGCAAAGCTTTTATTATTTAATTTTCGAGCTTGTGCTAATAAATTAGACACAGCGAGTGGCAGCCACCCGCCCACCTACGGACACGCCCTCGTCCCACCCAATGCCTGCTCTCTAATGTTAACGAAACACAACACATGCAAAACTACAAAAAAAAAGAAAAAAAATGGGAGAGGAAACGAGAGGAGACTGGCATTTTTGTTGAAATCAAATTCCCCTTTCAGCAGCAGCTTTCAGTTAGCTCTTAGCTTGGTGTAGACATTTAAAGGGATTATGTGCCAAGTTCCCAGTTCCGAGTTCCTTGGCCCAATGCCTGCTATATGGTTCGTTGCTCCTGCTATACATTTTCCCTTTCCTCAAAGTGTGTGTGTGTAGCTCTATTGGATTTGCAGCATAGCTGAAAATCGCAACTAATAAAAATCACGCAAATCTTAAGCCAAGAAAATGGTTAGAAAGCAGCAAACGATGCTGCAGCCAGCAATTTAGCCGAAATGTTTTTATTCAATTACGCATGTGAATTATGCAAGCTTTACATATAGATGAAGCTGCTTCTCCCAGCAGCTCCATTCCGGCGTGGGGCAAACATTTAGAGTAGACAAAAGCCACGCCCGCTTTCAACTTTCCCTCCTTGCTTACGTTTTTTTTCCAGCTCTTTTTTTATAAATTAAGCAGTTAAGTCTTGCACCATGTATGCGATAAAACAAGGAGCGAACAAGAGTGCAAACTGATGGACCAACACATATCCTCTAGGGGCACTATAAACCGCAATAACTTAGCCATTGAATATTGGTAAAACATAGCAGTTGATTTGTAGATCTGCCTCTAAATATAAATTTACACGAGACTCACAAGTTAGCAACTTATTCATTACTTCTGTCTATGTATATGTATACTATGGATTTTTAATTCTACTCATATCTTTCTTTAGTTCAGTTGTATCTCATTTCACTTGTACCTTTGCAGATGATTAGCTAAAGTTCGGATCGCTCGAGTTTTATTGTTTTGGCTTTTATTTACGCATACTTTCTGCAGCCATTTGTACGACTACTGAGTATGTGAAACTCGTCTGGGATGTATTCACTTATGCTTTGGCAAATTTGCATAATAAATCTATTTTCAATGGTTTTCTTTTTGTGTGCGCTCTTTTTTTTTATCTATCTATCTATCGTCCTCTAGCTATATGTAGTCTATGTATCAATGGAAGCATTATAGGACTCAGTTCTTTTTTATAGTTGCCAGGCCATCAGCATATTTGGTTAACAGCTGTGCAGCTGTGTCTGTGTGTGTGCAGCCATATTTGTTCCGTATAAGCACACACACACACACACGCGCACCCACGCACACACTCACTCAGCTCGTATAGTACGCCATATATCCAGCGTCTTAACTGCCTCTTAAAGTCCTCGTTATTGCCATTTATTTACGCAGCCATTCGCCATGGATCTTTAAAACTTTGTAGTCTTTTTTCTGGCTGACGAAAGCCGCTCTTAAAGCTGCCTTAAGCTGAAAGTTTCACCCTTCTTTGAATAAGTACTCGCCCTTTGCACAGTTATTTATATTTTTTTTTACATTTTTGTAACTTTATTATTACTCAAATTTGTCGTTTCCATGTGAAATGTTCATTTCGGAACTGCTGCTGAAACAGTTTTCTTAACATTTTATCCGTTTGGTTGTTTAATTTGTTCTATGTGGTTTTTTAGTTTTTCCAGTTGAATGCATATTTTGCGCATTTTTCACTCGTACACATTTCTAATGCAATAAATTTTAATTAATTTATGTTTTAATTATATCGTTTTCTTGTTTTTTTTTCATTCGCTTGTTCAATTATGCAGTACACTATAAATATGCATATATGTTTTGGTATTTGTTTTTACGTCTGTATTCTGTTTGGTTTTTTCCCATTCCTTTTTTTTGTCGTTTTATACTAGTTTTACATCATTACAATTAACTATATATACGCATACACAGAAGCTATAAAGTTTTTCATATTCATTTCATTTTCTATACTTTGGTTTTACTGCGACTAAATACGTTTTCGTTTTTTTGCATTTCTTTTGTTTGCCATTTATATTTTTCGTGTTGTTTTTTTTATGTAATTTACAATTAGTTTTCACATGCGCGCAATTTAATTGTTGTAATTTTCACACTGTTTCCTTTTAATGACGTTTCCAGCGTTTCGCTTCTCATTTTCATTTTCATTTCTATTTAAATTTTTAATTACATTTTCGGCATGTTATGTTTAGTAAATAGGTACTTAAAATTAATAACTGAACATTTCATATGGTATATGTTACCGCGCATATTCATTTCATTTCCGTCTAATTGAATTTTTAACTATTTTCGTGTTCACATATACCCGCATCCCAAACAACAATAAGGATTACCATAAGGATTATCAAGGTATGCAAATGAAATGCAGTAAATGCTTTGGAAATTACTTACAAACAGAATGGAAGAGGAGTTACAGGGTATATGCTAGTCTGAGCGCATTGGACTATGAGAGACTTCTTACTAGTTTATGCTCATTATATCTGTTGAACTGGTTGCTGTCGTATGTATATTCCTTTTAAATGTAATATCTATGCAAATATTTAGTTTAATTTTTTCGCGTAACAAAGTAGCTGCATTCTTACAACTAACAATATCAATTTCTCATCTTTTGTTTTCTCCGACTCCATGCCAACAATACTGTCTTGTCGTTTCTATTGAAATTGGCTACAAAAGTTTGACAGGGCTTACAGGTGTTTTGTTTAAAGCAGAAACTGAGAAACTATTGTCCGCAAAAAAAATGTCTTGACTTTTATGGTTGAGAAACTTTTGTGGCTTGTTGTGTTCTGTTCCGATTATATTTTAAGCTAGTTGAAAAGTGTTGTTGTTGTTGTTGTTGTAATTATTGTTGTACAGCTTATAACGAATATTTAATAGCTAGTATTATTTACACACATACTCGTACACATACAATTTTAATTCAGTCTTTGGAAGAATAACATTTATATTGGTTTCATTTATACATAAATATTTCACTTCATATACGTTTATATTTTGAATGCATTTCATATATATTGTTTTTACCTCATTCTCTACAGTGTTTGCGAATAAATTGTTTTGTTTTTTGAGCTGCTGACCAATAGCTAAAGTAGAGTTCAATATTGGTCCTAGATAGTTGAATATTTAACAGGAAATTTCACGAGTAGCCGAAAATGAAAGTCTTGCAGATTTTGTTGCTATTTGAAGTCAATGGATACTTTGGGTATTAACAGGAATCACGCTCTGCAAGTTAAATGAAGGGAAAGCACAAGACGATACCCTGTTGTATTTGTGTATGCATATAACGAGGGTCTGAAACAACAACTAAACTTAACTACACACATCTATATAATATGTACAATAAAATGGATGTTAAAAATCAACAAGCAAGAATTTGTGCTCCAACACTCACAGCAGACAGCAAAGGAAAGCGAACTATGAACATTTATTTAACACAGTTGACTGACTAATTGCATTCACACACATTCACACACACACTCAACACACACTTAGTTGAAACAGTTTGCGGACTGTGCGCTTTGAGATCCTAGCTTACAGATCACATTTAAAACGCACCGTCAATTAATGTCACACACGCAGCTCATCCATCAGCGGATGCTGCTGCTGTTGCTGTTGCGCCTGCTGCTGTTGCTGTTGTTGCTGCTGCTGTTGCTGCTGCTGCTGGCCGTGCTGCTGCGTTGTGGTGGCCACAATCACGGGCACTGTGGGCGGCGTTGGCACCGGTATCAGTCCGCCTGCAGTGGTCAGCACAGTGGTCATGCTTTGATTATGATGATTCTGCAGATGTTGCTGGTGCTGCTGATGAGTCACAACGTGCTGCTGCTGCTGCTGGGCAGGCGAATGCTGTTGCGCCTGTGCTGCCTGCGTTTGTTTCATGCAGCTCTTTTTGGTCAGCGTGCCACATTGATTGCCGAGCACCTGCAGCGCATGTGGCGGCGGCAGCATGCCCCCGCCACCGCCGCCACCAACTGCGCCCTGGCTGCCGTCCTGCAGCGAGGACTTCATGTGCTTGGGCGGCGGCGGAGCGCGGTGCGGTATGTCCGCAAACTCCGGCGGCGGCAGCTGATGGTGCTGCATGGCGTGATGATGCGACAGTATGGTGGCCGGATCGCTTTTCGCGTGTATGGTCAACGTTTCCAAGTCGCCGCATATGTTGTTCGGCATCTGGCCGTTCTCCTGCCGCTTCAGCTTCGTCTGTGTGCGCGGCTCGCTGAGGCGCGTCTTGTCGCGCTGGTAGTAGACGCCGGCAAAGATCAGCACGTTGAGTATCAGCAGCGAGCAGCCAATGGCAATGGTCACGCTCAGCGCCGTCGAGTAGGCCGCAAAGCCGTCGTTATCCTGCGAGGCGCTCGCCGCACCGCCGTGCTCGGCGTCCAGCATATCATCGGGATAGATCTTGTCGCCGCCATAGCGTGTGCCGTTGCGCTGCAGCGACGAGGACGGCGAGCTGAGATTCAGCAGCGAGAACACTTGATTCTGGAATACAGTAAAGTTGCCAATAGCCGCTGCGTTGGCGCCGCGCGACGTGTAGGATGGGTTCAGGGGCTTCACCGAGGCGTCGTTGGCAATGTTGTTGTCCAGCTCGTCGTCGTCGTGCAGCTGATGGTGGGCGGCGGGCACGTTGTCGCCGCCCGGCTTGTGCAGGTCGGGTATGAGGTTCAACCAGAAGGAGAGTCGATGGGCGCGGTAATGGTTCTTCAGCTTCGGTTTGGTGTCTGTTTAGTAGAAAAGAGAACAATCGGAATGCTTGCCATTAAAACTAAGTCCAATTTAAATTGCACTGTTAAGTGAGTTTTAAGTTAAGTTTTGAATATGAAACTCAACTTTAATTCAAAATATTCAAATTCAAAAATTCATTAATAGTTATGCTTTGTCGCTACTTAAATAATCAATATAATACACAATTTTCTTGCTGCATTCAACTACCAATTATTTCGCTTACAGTTGAGAGTGTTAAGTGAGGCAAGCTTGTCGTAGATTTGCTAATAACATTCTACGTTGTAAGTTGTAGATTTGCTATTAAGTTTCGAATATGAAAGTCAAATTCAATTCAAAATATTCAAATTCAAAAATTTATCAATATGCTTTATGCTTTGTCGCTACCTAAATAGTCAATATCATACACAATTCTCTTGCTGCATTCAATTATTTTGCAATCATTTCACAGCTGATTCTGTTAAGTGAGTATAGCTAGTTTTTACGTATTTTTACTACACATTCTCATACACAAATCTCTTGCTTTATTTAACTACCAATTATTTTGCTCACATGTGAGACTATTAAGCGAGGTCACCTTGATTTTTAAAGCTGCTACTTAGATTTTTATTTTTGAATATTAACGTCAACTACAATTCAAAATATTCAAAGTCAAACTCATAGTTATCTAGTTAATAGTTATTTAGTTATTTGAATAAACAAGTTCTATACTCACCGAAATTCAAATATTTCTTGTGCACACTCTCATAGGCCGTCCACTCGATGGTCTTGTAACGACTGCGCTCCTGTCGACTGCCGTGCTCCGCCTCCATCGGCTCGTTCGGATTGCTGCATATTTGCGTGAATTGTGGGAAATGAGTTGGGACGTTGTTTATGCTGTGGCCTGTTTCGATTGACCGCAGACGCAATCAACACTTACCCGGTGCGTACAAAGTTGGCCCAGTAAAACATCACAACTTCCGACAAACTGATTTCGGTTTTCGTATAGTTGCGAGTGAAATGGTTCAGACCGCCGACAAGTGGTGCACCAAAGATATAGGGTAGATCCTCGCCATGTATGCAGCCCTGGCGCTGTTGCAAAATATGCAAGCGAAAATTGAAGTTGAAATATTGCGCAAATCAGAAGTCTGGAATTTGGTGAAACACAATTTTACCTGTGGATAGTCGCCGAAACGTGTTTGATAGTCAAAGACATACAGATAGGAATTGCGATGATCCGCTGAATGCAAATCAACGGTTTGGGCAGCCGGTGCAACCACCTGGGCGTCGCTCAAAGCCTCCAGAGTTTCATCGCTACAAGTGGAAATACAGATACGTTTATATACGTACATATATCGAGAGTGATAGAGAGATAGAAATGGGAAAAAGGCAACCGAAAGCGGAGAGTGTAAAAATCAAATAACAATTTTTGTACTGCAATTTTCCGGCTATTTGCCGCATCGAGTTGCGCTCAAGTGTGCCACTAACAAGCCACTTTGAGTGCCACTCTGGTTGCACTCACAGCTGTTTACCTGTACCCCCGCCAATGCCCCGCTGCACCGCCACAGTGGAGTAAAGCAGCTGCCTTCGAGTGCGCTCAGCGTTTGCTAAGCCTATTTTGGCAAAAATATTCATTTTTGTTGCGACTGATTTGAAGCGTTTTACTTTTATTTTATGCTCCATTTCGCCAGAGTTTCTCTACGTTTTCGTATTGTTTATTTCGTTATGCTTTATGCATTCGAAATGCACCACTGCGAAATTTGAATAAAAACCATTTGCCACATTTGCATAGGTATCTCGCTCGTTCCACTGTCTCGGCAATAAAACGTCCGGTCTATCTTCTCATATTATTCTATATGTACGTATACAGTTGAAACATAAACATTTTGCGTTGGCAGTGACAAAAATGCTTGTTTTTACTCGGGACGCCTCTTAAAATGCAGTCAAAGTTGCTCAAAATAATAGATAGTTGCTGTGCATAAACAAATACTTAAGTTTGTTTGCAGCTGAGTTCCCAAGCTCAATGCAAATTTGTTGTCCAAGTTCAACTTGTGACTTTAGTTTCTTCGCAAACTTGACAATTATTAAGTTACAAATTGTATTAAAAATAAATGCCTAGAACAACGACAACTTAAACGGTTTCAAATTTAAATAACCAAAAAATTACATTTCACAACTTAAAGTCTTGAAATGTATTTAAATCAATTATAATCTCCATTTGGAGTAAGAATGCCAAGTCTGTAGCCACACAGCATGTCATTTTGAATTTCATCCATCGTCAACATAATAATAATAATGAATTCAAGTGTTTAACATATCATTTTGCAAATCTAGGCACGTTATACGCATACTAAACAGTCGAAATAGCATGCCAGAATATTTATTATATTTTAAATCTATTTGTCGTTGGATTAGGCAGCAGCCTCGCCTGACGATGCGCCATTGAGATCGAGCGTGAACCGTTTGCTGCTTCATTGCAGGCAACTTAACGCACGTTTGCACAATAGCAACAACTTTTGTATAATTCAGATGCTGAATTGGAGTCCGCAATGAGAATTATTAAGTATACGGCGGGTGGTGTGGGCGTAGCAACGGAAATGATTTCTCCATTTATTGAAAGGCCAAAATGTGTTTTGATTAAATTATGCATTCGACGATTTTTCTCGTGCTTGCATTCATCAATTTACCAAATAAATTGTGTAGTACTCAGTCAATATGCATTTATTTGTGTAACGCTGTCGTAGTTGCCTAGACGCAAACATAAATATTGATCAAAATCAAAAGTAAAGGCAAAAACAAATCATTTATGATTGCACATATGCAATTTCATATCACTTATGTGCCCAGGTTGCCGCTCGCATCTACACAAATGCACACACGTATGGGGCGGGTACTTGACTCCATAAATCGAATTGAACATCGAGCACCGAACTCCGAACATCGAACATTGAGCATTGAGCTTTGAGCGTTGAGCATTGAGCATGGAACTGTGAGCGTTGCGCATTTCCCTAGGTCATTATTTATGAAGACTGACAGGCAGGCGGGCAGGCATAAAAATTTGCATTTCACTTGCCATAAGATTGAAATCAAGATTCATTTAAGCCGCCTTAATTGAAAACTCCTCTGGCACCAGCTGAAGTATGTAGTTGTGCTTGCGTGTGCTTGTGTGTGCCTGAGTGAAACAGCTCACATTTAATTAAGAACGAAATATTTATTCGGCACAAACGACACCCCTCTTCCATCCAAGAGCCCACCGTGAGGGCAAGTGAGTGTAACAATCAGTGGCACGGGGCCATTGGGCAACCTGGCCGCAGTCAGTTTGCAGGCGGAGTACAACAAACGCAATTACTCACCGGATATTAATTGGATGCTGCACCGGTCGCTCCCAGTCGGTGTATTCATTGACAATCGTTGCGAATATCTCGTTCAAATGAAATGTGTACGTGTTGCGTACGTAGGCCTTTAAAATTCTCGAGCGTCGATCCGCCTCGATGCCATATTGCACGTCCCCCGAGTTGAAGCTGAAAAAGGCTTCTGCACGTGTCACGCCCGCCATCAGGTCGTATCTGCAAATGAGCAAAGAGTGCGTAGATTCATGTATATCTGCGTTACTATAAGATACCCGCCCCACTCAAGCGGATTGCTGTGAAATTATGCACGCCGTTCGCCGGAGATTCGACGTTGCCCAAACATCCCAAACAGTGCGGCGGGAGGTTTGCGGGAATTCCCATTTAAATCAATTGCATCAGTTTCGGAATAGCTTTTTTGTAGCTGTGCACAACTGATTAACAAATTTGTCAAGCAACTTGGGTAGCAAGCAAGTGATTCATCAGCTACAAGTTTTGGCCAACATTTAGCTCGGCGTTGGGAAACCACAGCAAAATGTCCAAAAAGTTGAACTCATTCATTTGCACGAAACTTGCAACAGTTCTTCAGTGCTGACCAAAAACTCTTGATAAACACGCAACTCGAGCTTTGCCTGCTGCTGCTGTTACTCATCGTCAAAATTGTGTAGTTTGACCAAAAAGTATCTTTGAGTTACTTGCGTTGCACTTCAACATCTGGCAGGCAGTACTTAAAATTTACTTTTGCTTATTTGCCTTTGCAAAAGTAGTTTTTCCCCTCGTTGTTGTTGCTCTTGTTGTGTAGCTCTCGTATTTTGCTTAGCACACAGGCATTTCATTTTGTTCTGCAAAATTTTATTTTATTTCTTGCTCTTTGTGCCTTGTTTAATGGAATTCCTTTAGTGTGGGTATCAAGAAAACATTCTGATCTGTGTGTTTTTGTATGAAAATATCCAGAGGTACGTGTATACTCTATGTTATGTGTGCGTGTGTGTGCCTGAAAGCAAATTGCTTTTAAATGTGCACAAAGAAATATTTAAACTGCTTTCGGAGTCTGTCTGACTAATAGCCTCTTGGGCACTGACAGTCCACAAAGCCCAACTTCACCTTACTAAGCATAAGATACACTGGCAGCAAGAGGTCGGCGGACCACTCGCAATGTGCACTGCATTCACATGCATGGAGCGTGTGTGTGTACACAGACATTAACAAGTACCACATGCTCTTAAGTAGGTAACTGGGTAGCCTTTTGCTCACTTCCGCATTTCCTCAATCGTTTGCCCTGCTATCAATGCCCATCGAAAGCTGTTGGCTCTCTCTCATTCCTTTACAATTTGTTTGCTGTGTTGCGAAAGCCTCTTTAGATTTCCCTTATTTTGGTAATTAACTCTACATCTTAGTTATTCGTGAATGATTGGCTGATATTTTACACTTTTACACTTCTTAATTTTCCTAAATGAATCATTTTTTGATTGCCAGATTTTTGCATTTACCTTCAACATGAGCAATTTGAATAGTTAACTCTGTATTACAGTTTTAGTTTACTTTATTTGAATTTAACGTGTGCACGCGTTGTACATGGCCTCAGTTGGCATCAAGTGTGCGCGCAATCCCCATCATTTATGAAATCGCAGCTAATTAGCTGTTAATAATATAAATTAACAATGCAAAATGGTTCTGCACAAAGTGCATAAATCAAGGGACGGTGCCAAAACAATAAGCCACGCCCACCTATGTACATTTAGCAGTTCGCAGTTCGCCCCCACCTCGAGCATGAGCATGGCCTTTTCTGTTGTAATTGTATTGCAAAACGGTGCCTCACATTCGCGTGGTTAATGTGCATAAATTAATAACAAGCGCACGTGTGGGTTTGGGTTGGGGATTGTGTGTGTTCGGCATGGTCAACATGGCACAGAGCGTGTGCAAACTCAAAGCTTATCGCTGCCTAAGCTGACGCCATTTTGAATGTTCGCCGCGGCGAGATAAAATCTTTTGCCAGCTAACAAAGCACGCAAAAGTCGGCAAAGTCGAAACTTTAAATTAATTACATTGCATACTTTTAGGGCCTCACTGCAGCTCTCTGTCTGTGTGTGTTTGTGTGTGTGTGTGCGTGGGTTTGTGTGTGAGTGCGTGCGTATTCAATGTGCATGTGTTTCGTGTGTGAGTGAGCTGAGGCAAAAATAATTAAGCATCGCCGCACAGGCCAAGCCGAGTCGAGACGCGGCGAGACGAGTCGAGTCAAGCCAAAGCCGCAAAAAACTTACCTTGACAACTTGTTAATGGCAGTTTTTCTCATTAATACTGCATTAATTAAAAACGCCAACACACGCGCGTGTGCCAGTGCGAGTGAGTGCGCGAGTGTGTATGTGTTTGTGTGTGTTAATGGCGTCAACAAACATGGCAGTTCACAAGTGCAAGTCGTCATCGGGCCGAACAGCGGTAGTGGCAACAGCAGCGTCGACATGTCGAGAAATGAGAAAACAAAAACGATAGGAGTTAATCCATTTGCTTATAACTGATTTAAAATGCTTAAACAAGAAGTTTACATCGTGTTACAGTTATTATTTCAAATTGAATTGCTTGCACAACGTTTATAAGAATTATTTTTTGCTTTTATTCAAAGAATACAAGATAAATGTGCAAACAACTGAGATAAATTTACTTTTATGAATCACACTAATATGTTAATTTCACCCTTAAAGTTAATGCATGAAATTTTAGTCATATTTGATTTACGTTTTGAAATTCAATTACTTTAATAATTACTACAAGTCTGCAAGAATAATTGTCTCTATTTCTTACATAATAAAAATACATAACTGAGGTTCATTTAGTCTTGTGAATTAAGCTAATAACATAAAGCGATGACTACACTTATTAATGCAGCTTTACAAAGGTTCTATAAGAAATTTAAATTATGATTGATCTATGAGTTGAAAAAGCATTAATTTAGCTAAGTTTTAAAGTCTGAAGAAATATTTTCTTTATTTGTCAAACAATACACAAACTAATCGAATAAATTTGGCAATATTAATTTAAGCGATGACTGCGCAAATAAATGCAGTTTTTAAAATGTGATAAGAAATTTAAATCGTATTTCATTCACGATTTGAAGTTTAAATATTTTTATAAAGTCTACAAAAATTATTCTCGCTATTTCTGAAATAGTAAAAATATCAAACAAAAATAAATTCAGCTACTGCATTAAAGTGATAATTGCTCCACTAAATGCAGCTTTACAAAGTTTCACTACTATCTTAAATATAATAAACAAAGGTCTATCTAATTTAATGAATTTGGCTAATGAATTTAAACGATGACTGCTCAAATAAATGCAGCTTTTAAAATGTTAATAAGAAATTTAAATCGTATTTCATGCACGATTTGAAATTTAAATTCTTTTAAAAAGTACAAGTCTGCGAAAATTATTTTCTCTATTTCTGAAATAGTAAAAATACCAAACTGAAGTCCATTCACTTTATTAAATGAAGCTAGTGTATTAATGTGATAATTGCTCCAAGAAATAAATGAAAGTTTCACTACTTTTTTTAGGGTTTTAAAGTCTGCAGGAAATATTTTCTCTATTTGTCAAGCAATAAAAATAGTAAGCTGACGCCTAGCGAATCAAGCTAATGTATTAAAGCGACGACTGCTCACCGATATTCTCCAGCTGGCCAGGCGTACCCCAGCCCCCAGCCGCCGCAATGCCCGCTTCGCCGCCCAGTCCGTTGCCCGCCGCCGTCGAGGCTTGCGCCTGAGCCTGTGCGGCTGGGGAGCCGGGCGCTGGCGGCACATAGTCGCCGCCGTCGATGACAACGCCGTCAATGCTAGGGCCGAAGGCGAAACCGAACTCGGGCGGTCGAATGGGCACGCTGAGCAGCTGCTCGAGGGTCTTTTCCCGCAAGCATTTCATAAGATGCGCATGCGGCAGATCGGAGGCACAGTTGACGTGATGCGCCACAATGGCCGCATACTTTGCCGGATTGCTGACCAGCGACCAAGGCGCCAGCCCAGAGCCCGACATCAGTATGGCGCGGTTGAACAGCAGACCTGCAAGTGATGGTTGTTTCAAAGTTGTTGCTTGGGATTAGGCGTCAGAGTTGTGCACTCACCCTCTGGCACAGCCATGGAGGATATTAGGAAGTGAACACAGGCGGCACCAGTGCCGTGGCCGGCCAGTGTGATGCTGTTCGCATCGCCGCCGAAGGCGGCAATGTTCTCCTTCAGCCAGTGCAGGGCTGCAATGATGTCCATCAGGCCGTAATTGGCAGGCAGCTTTGAATAGCGATCCGTGTTGGCATTCAGGAAGCCTGCAACAAAAAGAAAAATGAGTTGTGGTCAGGCGAATTGGCTCATAATTCATCTGCATTTTCTTGCGCATCGATTAGCCGAGCCGAGTGTGTGTGTGTGTGTGGTGAAAAATGAAAATGTAATCGTGCGCGGCGGCTCGACAGCCATTTAAAATGTCAAACACATGAGTGTGCAACACTTGTGCGAAATGCGTACAGTCACGCGTGCAAATCATGATGTCAGCACTTCCGTTTCCGCAGCAGAAGCAGCAGCAGCAGCAAATAGAACGCCATGGCAGACAGGCAGCTGCAAATGAGGTCACACTAATTTCGTGTGCATTTTAATTTTTACTGTGTGCCGCGCAGGCAAATATCTGGACACTTGCTGTCTGATTTATTTCGATAATAGATTTTAATAGTGCAAATTTATGGCTAGCTATAATTTACTAAGCTTAACTAATTTACCGCGAAATATTTAAAGCACTTTAATTTGTTTAATGTGCCATTAACAATAACCATCGCCATGGAAACTATTCAATTTGGAACCTCTCAAATTTGGTTAAGATATTTCCACTGTATTGCATGGCCTCGAACTAAATTAGATTTCGCTGCAGTCGCTGATGCTGTCAACGGATGTGCTGCTGCTGCTGCTGCAGTGGCTTAAAAGTGAAGCGGACATTGGACACGTTGGCTACATTTGGCTCGATTCACTGCACTCGACTGCCGCCGATGTGGCCAGCATATCAATTACTATTAGCCATTAGCACTCGAAGTATGCGAAGCACTTACCCAGCACTCCGAGGCGATAATTTATGGTCACCACTAATATCTGGCCATAGCTGGCGAGCACAGAGCCATCATAGGGATTACCGCTGTTCCACTCATACGATTCGCCATGCACAAACACCAGTACCGGATACTTGGTCGGGCCCGTTGACGACGACGACGACGACGAGGACGAGGACGACGATGCTGAGCCGCCAGAGCTGCTGCCAGAGGTGCCTGATGTGTCGCGCGAGCCAACTGCAAGATAATTAGACAGAAAACACACATATATATATATAGTTTGGAAGACAAAAGAGTGGTAGATAAATTAGCATTCCTCAATTGATTTTGAACAGCAAAAAATAAAATGAAATTGGCCTGCGGAGCAGACAACTGTTCGTAATGGCGGCTGCATTTAATGGTTATCGACTTATATGTATATCGAAGAGAAATACCCAGTAATTTGCATTTAAATGCACGATGTCAAGGGCTTCAATCCGGGCCGAAGGCATAGTCAAAGTCGACCCGCCGGCCATTAATCAATATTGACGTGAGTGTTCTTGAGGGAGAGTACCAAAAGGGTTGCTGCCATTGTCTCAGCTAGACAGAGATAAGAGTCTAGGTAAACAATGTCTTGAGCGGATTTCGTTTCCACAAAGCGAAAGACAAATGAGCGTCTAAGCCTCAAATAGGCAAATTACAAGAAAACAACTCTTTTTCCGAGTGCCAAGCCGACTGAAGTAGCACAGTCATCGATGGCTGCTCAATCCCAACGCTTTGTGCCCTGCCACGTGTCTGAGCTAAGCATATTTGCACAACCTTTCAGAAAGTGCAGAAAGAATGAGGCGATAAAGACTCTGAGCATATCATCATTACCAAACGAGAAAGTTTTCTGGGCCAACTGCGGCAGTCGTCGCTTTTAAAGTTCAGCCCCAGATTTAATTCAACTAAAAATACAAAATTGCACTCAAAATGCATTCATCACAGATACTAAAATGTATCTGGTGCAGAGTGCTGCAGCATCTTTGCCTGATACATATCCCACCCAGCATCTGTATCTGTGTCTGTGGCTGAGTGCATGTATCTGCAGCAGGCAGCAGGCGGCAGGCGGCAGGCAGCAGTCAGCAGACTTGCCACATGGGAGCTCGAACAAAAGCGGTAACAACAAATATAACAAAAGGAATATGAGCATGAATTCTCTGCGCCCATATATAAAACTGTTTTTTTCTCCGCTCGCCTTTCTTTGCTTCCTCTCTTTTCGAGCTTTTCGAGCATATATATACTATATATAGTATGTGCTGGAACAAAAGAACTTGCTTATCAAAGCGGAAAAAGAGTTGTGGTGGGAGCGATTGCATGGTGGCGGGGCGCAAGAGTTAGAAGTGGCAAAACGAGCGCCAAGCTCTGGCAAGGAAAACGAGTTACTGTGTCACTGACTTTTATAAATAGCGCCAACAATGACACGAGTCACAGACAATGAATGCCACAAGCCCAGCCTGCCACATCAACTTGCTTAACACACATTCAGCTATCACTCCTCATCTCGCTCACGCGCTCAGCTCGGCTGCAGAGTGAGACCAATGTCAATATCTATTTTAGGTCGCAGCTCTGTGCAGATTCACACCTCGCACGCTAATTCAATGAGTTCCATTCAGCTAGGTGTTGCGAGATGCCAACTTAACGGGCTTGCTTTAAGCCACACACACACACACATACAGTCGGAGAGTCACGGCAAGGCAGCCTAAGGTTAAGTCACAAAATCCATCTGCTATAACAAAAGTTAACACATTAAACCAGAAAGATATTTCGTGCAAAGCTCGCATTCTATTCTAGCCCTAATTCCACCTAAAAGTATGAATACTTATACGACACTGAAGTGTATGGTTTCCTTAAGCCTTTGTGTGATTAAAGACACTTTGAAGAAATCTTAAAATTTTAGAATGTATGGAAAATGCATTTCCATAATTTGTTCATTCATCACCTGCTCATTGATTATTAACGTCAGTTTCAACAGGCCAATCACCTGGCTTGCGGATGCCTCGAAGCCTTTGCATTTGCATGCAAATAAATTATTTGTTTCGCTTTACAAATGAGGCGAGAAATTACGGTAATTTGAAGGCAAAAGGCTTAGCAACCGCGCAACATGCAAACACCATTTAAAACTTGTCTTGTTTTTGTGACCCACTCTCATCTGCTGCAGCAACAACCCAAGAGAAGACTCCACCCGCGAAAGACGGGTGAAAAGTTTTTGATGCCATTTCAACATGCCGGGTCTGACAAGTATGGCGACGTCTGTGTGCTGTTTGCATGTCGCTGCACCCGGGGGTGCTACTTACCAGAAAACTTTATGGCAGTTCCGAGAAGTCAACACACACACACACACACAGGCGAATGTACAAAAACTGTGCACAAAGTTGCAACGCCCACGTGCTGCCCCTGCTGCCAATGCGCATAAAGAAGCAGCGACAACTGTCTTCTATGTTGCCTAAAAACTTGTAAAATAGTTTCTTGTGCCCGCCAAGTTTGCCGCATAATTTCAGCAAATGTAAATATTTTGTACAAATAAATACGGACAAATTTATGGATGATGGCAGCGCATGGGAGGCGGGTGGCAAGTGTGGCAAGACAGCAGGCAACTAGCAAAAACTAATGCGACTTTCGGGGCCTGTTAATAAATTGAACATGTTTTAATTCACATGTACGCGTGGCGCTTTCCCCTTTCCCCTCTCCCTCGACGGCAGGATGTTGAGTTGGGTTCCGTTTACTAGTTGCCAGTTGCCAGTTGCCACTTATATGCAACGGGCCAAATCACTGAACACAGAGTGTCAAAATGTAAACACGCTCTACTTGCCGAGGCAAGTTATGGCCACCGCCTCAGCTTGCAACCCCCTCCTGACGCCTGGGGCATGTCTTTGCGCAAGCAGTCAACAGTCGAGTTTTATGTTCTTTTCGACTGGCATAAATTTAATCATGTTTGTGGCCTAAATCTGCATACTCATGAGTAGCAAGTCAAACTGCTCAAGGTGCTGAGGAAATAGTTGCCAGCTATGATGATGGCAACTTAATTAAGCCGAGCAGTGGTTGCTCTTAATTAAAACATGAAATTTCCCCAGCATATTTAGATGAAACACATATCACATTAATTAAGTATACAATATTATTTTACAATTCGGTTAATTAGACTTATTTTATTGCTACTTTTGCCCCAAAAAATCGTGTGGATGCTACGAGTATCTATCTACATTGTGAAACCAAGCGAAATCAATACACTTAAATCTTTGTCTTGCCCTTTTTGCTTTGTCATTGTGCTCTTTGGTGTTCGATTTGTTGGTTCCTTGTGAAAGTGGTCCACTTGAACTCGATAGTAAGTCGGCGACAACATGTAGTCCATTCGCTTTTATGGGTTTTTGCCAAAATTTAATTTTCCCACAGCTGCAAGTTTATTGTTGTATTTTACACGACTTGAGCTCGACCTCGGACAACTCGCCTAAAAGTGTAACGGGCACGTGTATAAAAACAAGCAGTCGAAAGTACTTTTTTTTTAATGAAAATAATTGAAATGTTTGGGAATATAGTTGAGCTCATTGTTTGTCTGTGTAGTGTTTAAATCTACATCGTTTATTTCATACATTTAAAAGTATTGCGACTTGCATTCAATCAACCTGAAAATATTTGATAATAAAATATTGTTTTTCTGCTGCGCCACAAGTTGACTTTAAGTGCAAGTCGAACATATTTGATGAAAAATTGTAGACGGGGAAAGAGAAGAAATATGTATGTAATATACTTTATTTTTATCGATTTAATAAATTGCGAGCTCTCCGCAGGTTTCCATTTTATGTCTTCGATTTAAGGTTGAGTGCGCTCTTTTTGGGAGCTTTCGCTTGAAAAATGTGCACTAAAATTTGAGTTTGACTTTTTCAGCTGACACAGTTACGGTCACGGTAGAATTTTTATTATCCTTCGACTTTTTCCACTAAATTTTAGCTTTTAGCTTCTGGCTCACAACCAGGCAAGCACAGGACAGACCAGGACGAGGCTGCCAACGGCCGGGCGGCCACGCGGCCAGGCGGCCAGACGGACGCACAGACAGACGGGTTGTTCTCGCTGTGTAAAGTGCATTTTCAGTTTTGTAGTTTATTACTTTCGCTTAAGTTTTTGCTCGATTCGCTGGCTGCCTGTTGTCGATTTTTATGCTATTTAAAAGTTATGCGTGCGCTGCTCAGTTCAGCTTCTTGTTTTTAAAGTGCTTACTCAATCGAACAAATTTGACCGATTGGGCTTTTGCGCAGACTTGAGCGGCAGCCTAAAGATTACCACAAACACGTTTGCTCATGTTCTCACTTTAAAAACAATCGCGTTAGGGACTTTAGCAAAAGCTGTTTACTTATGTCTAACGTTGAAAGAGTTGTGAACATATGCGCTTAAATTTCTGACCATGGGCTTTTGTCAAGATGTTATTTAAACATCAAATGTCGAGGCTATTTTTATCAAATGACTCCTGATGTTTGCATATAGTTTAAGAGGTAAGCCATCATATTTGTCTGTAAATACTCGAGAGCATTTTCATTTATTTTCAAGTCACTTAGACTAACTTTGGTCAAAGGCTGAGCAAGCTGAATTTTGTTGCTCAGTGTTTGACTTACTTTTCCCAAACGTGTGTGTGTGTATGCTCGAATGTGAATGTGAAGGAGCATGTGTGTGGGTGAATGGACTGTTGAATGGTAAAAGTCATTGAAAGTTACAGTTTACTTCCAACTTTTGAACAAATTTAATGCAAAAGTTTGCCTATGCCGTATATAACATGCGTTTATATAACTGAATATCCTTACGAATTTGCCAAAAAGTTTTAATGCTTGAATTGCTTTCTGCCGACTTACATAAGCCAACAACTTTTGGTTAAATCATTGTGAATGGATAGCGGTTACACTTGATGATAAGTATTGTTAACCTTCACAACAAATGCACTTATTCCAAATGAACCTTGTAGGTTTCTCTATCTCCCTTTCAATGCCCAATTATTCGCAATTAGAATAGAAAGTATTTCTCCCCCTCAATATTTACAATATTAGTAGAAGAAGCTGCTAACAAACGTGTCCACGACTCCGAGGATCTCTCACTTTGCTTCATAAATTTCTTTATAAATATTGATAAAAATATGATGGCAAGGTCTTAAACTTTGCGCTCTAAATGAGCCATCTAATCTGAAGTAATCTGAGTAACAAATGCCAAGCTTGATAATGTTAATAAGCTCAACACGTAAATTTCGCAGCGTTTAAAATATTGCACGTACTTATCATATGAGAATGTGCCACAAGAACCGCAGGAAACAAACAAAATGTCAAAATGGCTGCCAATATAACAGAGACGAAAAATAAAATACACAGAGAACGAGCGAGCAACATAGAGTGAGAGAGAGAGAGAGGGAGCCGGAGTCTCAGATAGCCAAAGGCTGAGAATTATGATTTCGTCATGCAAAATGCGACTAAACAGTCATAAATAAACGCACACATACCCACTCATAAAAGAATAATGAGTGTGTTTCGGAGAGAGCGGGCAAAAAAAAAGAAAACAGAGAGAGAGGAAGAGAGCACAATAATAACGAAGCGCGGGTGTGTGTGTGTGTGTATGAAGCTATCACGTGACTCCTTACGCACATTGCACGCCATAAATTACAAAGTACTTTACCCGCCAAACTCAATTTACATTTATGTACACACACTCACACACACACGCGCGCGCAGAGACACCCACACATACGCCTTTGGCAGCTATGCTGATAACGCCCCAAACAAATGGAAGCCAAGAGAGACGGAGAGACGGAGAGAGAGCGAAGAAAGGCGAGCGAGCAAGTTGCTTGCCAAAGCAAGTGTAAAGCAAAAATTGTTGCATTAAATTAGGCGCACAAAAAGTTTACGATGCGTCACTTGCGCCACTTGCCTCATGCTACATTTAAATGTCGATAAATCATTAAAAAAAGAGAGAGTAAAATATAATAATAATAATAATAATAAAGCGGAGAAAGCAACATTAAAACGCGCAGCAAATGGCAATTCGCAAGGGTGAGGCCGAGTGGAAATGGCGAATGCTACGAAACTTTTTGTGTGATTCTTTTGCACTTTTATAACCCACAAAATAAGATTTTTATTGCTCTGCCCTCAGCGCTGTCTCGCACTTCATAAAAATGTAAAATATTATGATGACTAACCGACACGTACTTCAACATATTGCCAAACCTTCCTCCTCCCGTAGGCGTCATCGCTATGAAATGTGCGTTACAGCCAAAGAGCGAGACGACGACTTTTGCTATTGGCAAAAATCATCAAGACTGTAAATTTGCAGCTGCGATATGCTCGCCGACCTTCGAATGATATATGCACGCATATATCTATGGTAGGTATGTGTGCGTATATGATTTTGTTATTTGGCAAGCTCATTTTATGCTGACTGCGGCACAAACGATGCGTTCAACGGTAATTGCTCTATAAATGCCATTTCCCTAATCGATTGGAAAGGTGAATGAATCCCAAAAGCAAAAAAATTCCGGATTCACAGAACGAGAATTGAAAAAGCAGCAAAAAATGTAAGATATATTTAAGCAACGTTCTTCTTTTTCATTCTGCTGACAAATATGGGATCACACTTAACAAGCACTTGGGTCAGGGCAATCGAGACTGTCTGTCCATTTTTAATACAGTTGATTTGTGCTCGTTTGCGATACGCGGGTGAGAGCTGCCAGAAGAGCTCATTTATAAAATGAAAATGTCTTTTTGCTTGCCACGCACAATCATTCCGCAGTTAGTCGTACATGCTTGGCAACAAAAGAACCACTTTAAGGCCCGCCTGCACACGCTGCGTATACATAATGCATATAACTGACGTTAAAATGGAGCACGGTAAGAACTGATAGTAGCGGCAGCTGGTAGCTGGCAACTGGCAACTGGCAACTGGCAACTGAATGCCACTTAATCTTAATACATTTTACAGTTTAACCCATGCATCAGCTTAACTCTGGCTTAAGTTACCGCAGTGCAAACCTGCTGCTGCTGCTGCTGCTGCTGCTTCACAGCTTCTGCCTTTGAATTTTGCATATTCGCCAAAGTGTGAGCACATTTTAACCAAACCAATATGCGGCAGACACCTGACTCCAAAAAAACCCTTAACTGCCATCGTGCAGGCCCCAAAGAAGAAAATGGCAAAAAAGCGAACTATGTTCGACAAAAAAAAAAAAAACGAAAGGAAAAGTCTGGACCAGCGATGTGGAGAGAGCCAGTTCTAGGCTAACACCCAACTGGTCTCGATGTTGTTGCAAATTGAAATATGCAATTTGTCGTTAGAGATTTTGTGTGGCTCCGGCCAACGAGTACCTCGACTGTTCCATGACTGCTACGACTGCTTGGGTGGCTCCACTTGGGGTTGGCCTCCGCTCCGCTTTTCAATTTCAACGTATTATCGGTTAACAGCATTATGCTAGCGTTCAGGCGTAAAACTGCTTAAGAAAATTGCAGCGTTACGACAACAACAAAAAAATGGAAGAGAAATGTAAGTAGAAATTGGTTGTCGCCCCGCCTGCCTGCCCGCCTGCCTGCCAGTTAGTCAGCCCCACATTGCAATTGAAGCCGTAGCAAGTGCTTTAGCACCTTTTGCCGGGCTTAATAGTTTTTTTTTTGCCTCCGACCCGATTCGACTCAGCAGACCATCCATCAGGAGCAGTCGTTTATGTTGGCAAAATGTGCCACATAATTGCGTTCCAGTTACATTTTGAACACAATTCTGTATTCTGTCATTCCACATTGCTTTCTGCTGCGCGCTGCATTTGTGTGTGTGTGTGTGAGCGAGCGCGATAAAGGCGCTTACAATGTGGCGGCTAACGGGGCGTATGCATAATATTTTTTTATGCTGCACTTTAATGACGTTCTTAAGCTGCTTCGAGCGCGATTTTGTTGCCATAATTGATAGCTCGCATATGGCGGGCTCATCAATAATCCACAGGCGTATACGTAATTTACGCAAATAAGCAAAAATCAAATCAAATGCCACGTGCTGTGTATTATAGCTCGCGGCTATCATCAATCCAGAGGCAGGAAATTGTCAAATATTAATGGCCATCAAATTGTGTGCGAGTGTGTGTTGTTTCTCTCTTGTCCATTTGCTACAACTATTCGAAAGTGTTTTTCGCTAGTTTGATTGATAAATTTACTTCTTCCCTCCTGCCTCTTCCTATCCTGTCGTAGCCCATGTGCTATGTCCTTTCGCTGTGTTTGTGCTTGTGCTTGGGCATTTTTGTTATGGCTTCGTTAGTAAATTATGGCCACTTCCGTTTTTGCTGTCGCTGTCTAATAAACTGAGCCCTCATACGTTTGTTGTAGGCGAGTGTTAAGTGTGCGCGGAAGTTTCTGTGTGTGTTCGTTTCGTTGTGGGTGTGTGTTATGGCTTACTTATGAGATTCCTGTCTGCTTTACTTTTCTCTTTTTGCTGCCAACTTCACTTTGCCGGCCACCAAAACAAATTGACGTAAGTCGTGTGTAATTTATAATGAAATATTGTATATGTTCCCTGGCAGTTTGGCAGCCAAGTGTACGGAAGGTAATAAATGACACTGTTTGTGTCTATACAAGCGTATGTGTATTTGTGTCTAAGTGTCCTATTCGTAGGAGCCTAATGGTGTGCAAACGAGTGTGTGAGTGCTGTTCCATATCTGCTATCGGATACAGCCAAAGCTTTAACTGTAGAGCAAACGATTTGAACTTAAATTTACCAAACGGTTTTAGCTCTAGAAATTACTTAGCGAAATCAAAGAAACCGCAATGTGGAAAGTCCTATTTCGACATGAATAATAAATTCTGCCTCTTGAATTGAACAAATTAATTTCGGTATGGCACTGCGAGTAATTTGGCAAGTCAAATAATTATCTAGCCGCAGGTTTGTTTGGCATGGATCTAAGATTAGTAGGCACTTATTCTGTAAATGTTTGCAAGTGGAATTCCACAGAAAAAAATGGCCAGCCATCTATGCAATTCCGTTGTGTGTTACCACAAATTCAACTAACTTACTGCTCGTTTCTGTTGACTGAGTTGCTTTTCGGGACGCTGGTGTTGTTCTTTTTTGAGTAAACATGCCTTTAGATATTCGTGCCACATGGCGAATACTTAATGCACACGTGGCATGCAAAATGGCAGTCAGTAACGCCCTGTAATTAGACTGAGACATGCTAAGTGCACAGACACTGACTGGAGTAAGAGCATAGCGCGAAAGCAAAGAAAAAGAGAGGGGACCAGTTGGCTTGGTAACGCGCCAAGTGCATGCCATAAAAGCAGCTTTGCTTCTTAGCTTAGTTTAATTCACATTTGTTATGGCTTCTGCACCTTTTCCATTTCAATTTGCACACATTTTTCAGTAATTTTTCGTCACTTAATTCGGTCTGGAGGGGAATGGAAGGCAAGGCTCCTTTGCTGTGGTTAGTTTGCTGAGGAATGCTGATAACACAAAAAAAAAATCGGGCTGTGTGGAATGTCAACATAGTGCCAGCCAGGTCCTTCAAGCACGCCCAATTATGAAGTTTGACTTATCAATTTCTTGGAAAAGGACCTGGCACAGCTGTGTCATCCCGGGATGAAAGGACATTTTTCTGGTTCGCATTTAATGCGCAATTTAAATTCAATGCCTCGTCCCTCCAATACGTGTTCGTGTTGGTGTCGCTGTAAGCCTGCGAGAGTATGTGTGAGAGCATACTTTTCTGGGTCAAGTGGCCATTGCGAAGGTGAACTTTTCGGCCATTTGGCTGGAGTGTGACAAATTCTTGATGCATATTTTATGCTCTGCCTTTGCTAGTAACTTGTGTGCTTCAACTTACGGTGTGTCAGTCCTATTCCTAGAGGACACCAGCAAAATGTGTGTCAGGATTGAGCACAACAAATACGTAATTTTCTTGACAAGGGCTAGAACATGAGTCTTGAAAATAAATATTCCATTTTAGTATTGAATAAATAATAAACCAATACTTATAAACAAAGTGCGTTACTGGTGTATTTGGAAAAGGCTTTTAAAAAATTATGATTAATCTTTTGTTAACATTTTAAATGTGTCTCTCTGCAAAGCACTAAAAGGGTAGTTCAATATTCCATTTCATGTAGGGTTCTGATAATCTGCAAATGTTCATTCAGTCGAATTTCGCACTAATTTTATTATGTTTTTTGGGAAAGAATTCTTACTTTTCTTTTGAGTTATGCCCAAAGTCTAAGATCATTCATATAATTCATGCTTATACAAATTCTTCAATTCATTATTCAATGGAAATGATGATACACATTAATAAGTATATTGAGGATAAATTGAAAACAAATATTCTGACATCCACAATAATACAATTGCCTTAAACGCTTTCACTTAACATTAATATGTGAGCAAGTGCTTCGATTGTTGCACAAAGTAAGCAAAAGTTTTTCCCCGTTCTGGCACTAAATTTATGGATTTGTATTAGAGTGGGGTTCGACGTTGTTCAAGTTATTATTAAAGTTGGAAGTAGTTTTATTTGCTGCAAAAATAATCAGACTGAAAATGACTTGCACAAGCTTAACCGATAAGGATTGACGAGGGGAGAAATATCATAGATTCGTCTACAATTCATAGAATTTTGTGGAATATATAAGAATTTGACTACGAGATAATCCCTTAGTCTAGAATACTATTGAGTGTATTAATTGAGTGTTTAAAATTGAAATAGAAATTTTTGTTGATAAGCTACTACTGTTAAATTGAAAGCCATTTTACTTAAATAAATGGCAGAACTATATTTAGAAAGATATCGTCAAGTAATATAAATAGAATTACAATTTTAACTAATTTAAAAATGTCCCAAGGCAAATAAATGAATAAAATATTTTCTCAGAAATCAGTGTTTGCTTTTTGTTTTCGTCTTCTCAGAAATCTATGAAATGATTATGGTTGACTTCAGAGTTTATGCAAAGCATAGTACTTTTATTTATTTTAAAGAAAAACGTAATTTGAAGTTGTATAATAGTCAAATTGGCTTTTTGATTTCATTGACTACAGCCCTGAGATAATAGCTGGCAAGTACACAAGGCCCTAATAATAATAAGGAAAATTTAATTAAACCTACTGAGTTGCCTTGAACAATTCACATCGTCTTTATGCAAAAGTGTATTGCCATACTTAAGCCTGGGCCACATTATTTTTAATGCACGCTGTCCGAAAATAGCCAACACCTCTTGTCCACTACATGCCACAACGAATTGTTAATTAAGTAAGTTGAGAGTTTGGTGCGGGGGGAGTTCGCATTTCACTTAGTTTGCATTTAAATTGATTTTTTAATTGGCTTAGATAAAAAACTTTTGAGATGCTCATCTGGTTGTGACTGGGTTTTGTTACGAAAATTTATGCAGCATTTCACTTGAGAGCTCAAATATTTATTATGTTATTAGCATTTTGCACGCTCTGCATTCAGATCCAAAAATACTCGCTCTCAATTTGGCATTGATGAAAATTAAAAATTCATTATGAAACTGTGTAGCTCTTGTTTTCGTAGTACGCTTGACAAATGAGTCGTCGTTGCTTAAAGGTCTCACTGAATATTCAACAATCTGGCTTTAAGCTGGTTGGCTTTTCACTGGACGCAGCAAAAGTTCAGCATCCAAACGAGAAGTAATAAATGTAATTTAAAATTTTCTTTTGGTTTGACAATTGTCTGGCACAAGCAAATGAGCACAATTCTGCAGAACGCAACTCCGCCTCCGCGAACAATCTTGGCGAACTGAAATATCTGGTCTTAAAAGTTTCTCACTGGCAAAGTAAAAAGTTTAGTTGTGCTTTCCGCTTGTCTCTTTTAAGGCCATATTATCGCCTTAAGTTTAGTTGTTCTTTATATTTGTACAGATTTAAAAGAATATTTATGCACGCTTTGTTTGCAGAATTCGACTGTGTTTCTTTTTTTCCACATTTTTGGCTCCGGATATTTCTGACCAACATTTTCATTTCCGCATGCAACACGCAGACTGTGCATCGATTTCCGTTTCCGTTATCGTCAAATTCGGTGCGTGGCATGGTGCATAACACCACAGAGGCAACACAGCAGGCAACATTGGGCGATTGTTGTTGTTTGACACATGTCTGCACTGAGATTTTAGACGATTGCAAAAACAACTCTTGTTGCTATAGTATAATGTGAATTGATCATAAATACCCAATGTATATTTATTGTTTTACTTGCTCACAGACGACTAATGGTCTCTTCTATATGTGTTTCACATGTTATTGAAACTACATAGTGAAGTCACTTTAAATTTAGATAGCTTTTTGTAACATTAACTCCATCGATCTTGCAATGTACTTAAAATAATCAAGTAAAATGTTAATTTCAAAATATTTCGACAACTTTTCGATGCGAATTCCTTGCCTAATAACTTTAGTATGCACAATGTCAGCGCTTGTTTGTATTGAAAGTTCTCCGAAGAATGTCTGTGTGAGACTTGCTTTATATGAGTATATTGCGGCTTATTCTCACGATATTGTTATCACATGCTGTTGTCGTATATCAATTTAATACGACTCTGCCTGCGATTGCCGCTGCACACAGTGCGTATGAATGTTATGTATATTTGCTTGGGTTTATGTGGGGCACGCGCTGAAACTTTACTGATTGCCGCCACTTGATTGGCTCATTGATTTATATTTGTGGGAGTGGTAGTTACAGAAGATATGGTTGCTTAGGCTGGATCTGCCCAAATTGCATTACGGCTTTTATTTATTTCTGTGTGTGTGTGTATTTGTGCGTGGTACTTGCAATTGTTTGACGGTGTAGGAAGGTCACGTTTGTAAGTCATAGCCGCATAAATCTCAATGGATGCGCCATGGTAGGTTATTGGCCATTGGCCGATATTTGTTATAATGTGCCATTAAGCGATACCGGCAGATGTTAATCGCATGGAAATGCTGAAGATTAGAAATTATGACATTACATTAATTTCTCAAAATGCCACACAATGGCGGCTCATTTATTTCGTGGGGCTCGGCAAAAGTCAGTTAAGCACGAAATATGACCGACATGCAAACAGCTGATAAACTTGAAATCTGTACACGAACACACAAAGCCAACTACATGAGAGCCGGCCAGATGATGGCAGGATGAACGGTGGAGAGCGCGTCCACCTCTCCACTGCCCAGAAGGACGCGCAAGCGACTGATATTGGCCGCCCAATGGACTTTGCCTTGAGAAGCGGCAAATCATGCTTAATGTGGCATTTTCTGCTTTTTATTATTATTATTCTTTATTTATTATTTTTTTTTTGAGTTGGCAGCGAGAACAAGCTGAAGATTTAAAGGAAAATGCCAGCCGACGCAACAACAATAACAAAAGCATAAAAAAGCCAGCGAGTAAAATAAAATATGAGTGAAGCGGGGGGCAGCAGCAGATGCAGAAGCAGAGGCGAAAGCAAAAGGCAAATAAAAACCACAGAGGCGAGAAAGGACTTCACTAAGCAGGCGAAAAGGAAAGATGATATAAATTTTATTGTCATGTCCAAGTAGATTAAACTAGCTGCATGTCCGAGCCAAGCTAAGCCAAACCAAGCCAAGTCGACTCGTGTCGTGTCGTGTCCTGTCCTGTTCTGTCGAGAGCTCAGCCCACAAAAGTATGCTACATAAAAGGCACAAGAGATTTATTAAGAACTTTCCGCACCCGTGTACATGTGTGTGTGGCTGCGTGCGTGTATGGGTGCGCTTATGTGAGGCAATAAAAGTATACTTTCAACTTTTGCATGGCATATTCATACATAGGCCAACCTCATCTGCAAAAAAGTTTCATTAATTCTGACATTAAGCGTGGGGATTTCTTTTCACTTTTTTTTTTTTTTTTTGGTTGGCTCTTTTTGCTGTTGTTATTCTTTGTCTATTTTTTGTTTCGTTTCTTCCTCGGCCTTTGTACATTTATCTGGCAATTCATTTTGACATGACAGCCAAATAAATAATGATTTATTTGCTTTAATACCGCTATCGGCGAAAGGTAAAACCCCAGACAGGGCTCACCTCCGTCTGAAGGCTCATTAAGTGCTTGGCTTTGTTGCGGCGGCGATTTGCATTAAACTGTCAAACATTTTTAAAATGCTAGCTCGCTCTTAGATTTATAATCTCCAAAGACTGAAAACTTTGGCCACGTGGGCATTGACGCGAAACCGACCCAACACACAGACAGACAGACGGACAAACACACATATATGTGAGAAACCCTTTTGCTGTCCATTTAGCAACTTTTGCTTTGGGATCCGTTTTCAAATCAGAAAAGACTCTGGCAACTGATAAGCAGAAAAGCAATACATTCTGTCATAACGGCAAATGTAATTGGCCATCCAATTAGGGAGCCAGACATTTAATTTTCCTTTTCAGTTGCCATTCAAAGCTCAAGGCTCAATTAGCCGTCCTTGATACGCACATTGCACTGAGCGAGAGCCAGAAAAAAGGAGCCAGCAAGCAAGCTGGCAAGCAACCTTTCTATACCTTGAGGCTAGCCAGTCATTGAACAATTTGTCATAATTTCACATAAAATCTTGCAATTCAGCAGGGCGACACTTCAAGACAGGTCACCTTGCCACCCTCGCAAAGTGTCTATGCTGATCCTTTTGGCAAACAATCGTACTCGGGCATCCACTTAAGCGACTGTCATCGAAGACAAATTACAGACAAATGTAAATTTTGTCATGCCTCAACGGCTCTTCACACAATATATATATTTTTGCATACATTTTTCATACTCAGCTCAAAATGTGCTGCGACATTTTCTTTATAATTTCCATTCTGGCAACCCAATCTCATCCTTTGCATCTGACCGAACGTTTAATTGGATGTTTATGTTCTGAGACAAATAAAATCGGATGATGGGCTAAAAATAATTTCGGCTTTTTCCAAGTTTAATATTTTAAGCATGTAATTTGATTGGCTTCAATCAAACGCCTATTATACTTTCAGACGACAAAGAACTCGCAAAAATTCACAGGAATCAAGCACAGCACAACAATTATTGGGAAAACATTTAAAGTCTTATTGCCTGACAATTTAAAAGGACAGACTGTCATTAAGTGAAGCTGTAATGAAGTGCCGTAGTCTCGTAGCTTGGGCTTTGAAAATGCCCTTCAGGTTGAACGGGTAATTTGTGTTGAGTAAACACAAGTAAGCAAACGCAATTAACTTCAACAAACGAGGTAAACAGCCAAGATGCTTAATTACAAATATAATCATCAAATTTTGAGAATGATATTAGAGCAAAGCGAAACATGTAAAGTATTGGAAGCCGAAATTTGCTTACCTTTGATACAATAAAGAGTAAACCGATATTTAAGCACATCGTATCGATGGCTTCTGAATGGAGGAGCATATATCACGCATGTGCTGGTTAAAGGGCAAGGCGGGTAATTGATTTCATAGTCGGTTACAACTGCTGTCAGACATCAAATCAAGGCGCCAGCAGATTGTCTAAAGTTTGACAGGGCAACAGACAAACTAACTGACTGCACGGGTAACTGACGCGATGTGGTTGAAATGAATCAGGCTGGCCTGCGGGAGACCCATCGGTGTGCCTTGCCACGGAATTGCGTATTAAATTTTACTCCTAACGCCCTGATAGACAATTGAATTAAGTGCTGCTGGGAGAAGTAGCGTAACATGCCTTTACACTTATCAGTAGCTGGAAATGCGAGCCCGCTTTGGCAGGTGCTACGAGCAGAGACTGTGGCTGATGGCCTCCATTATGGTCGCTCCCTGATTTCACTCACCCTCTCCCACTCGCTCTCCCTCTCCATCGTTTTTGCTTTTAATTAAAATGTAATTTACAGCCATGTCGAGCGGCGGTCATTGCAGCTCTGTGCCAGATGCACTGAGTGATTGAAAGACTGACAGACAGAGGAGGCAGTCGAACAGGCAGCTGCTCGACCCTTGCAAAACATTGCCAGTTGCTTGACTGTAGCCACAGAGATGTTTCCGTTTTGGTTTACATAATCAAATTGCCAGCACTCTTTCTCGCAAATTGGTTTTGATTTATGACTGATTGCCAGCACTCGACATGACCAAACAAAAAAACCCTCAAGTCTCAATCAACCTTTTTGGCAATCATTAATTTTAAGCAGCCACGAGCTGGACTTAGACCGCAATGCAATAAGTATCAATGGTTGCTCAATACATAATAACTTTTATTAGAAATCGCGCTCTTTAAAATGCGCTGACTTGAGCATATTTAAATTATTAAACGCTGACTGTAGATAAACCCAGCTTGACGCAAATGTGATTTATTAAAATTAATTTTTTGCAATTAATCTTTAATATCTGGATATTTTTGTAATCGTCAGTCTCATCCACTGTTGGCATATGACAAATAATCAGAGGGCGAACGCGAACAAGGATGGAATGTCCGCACAGTCAGAATGACAGACAGGCAGACAATCGTTTATACGCTTTTTGCATAAATTTGGCCACTTTGTGTTTGGTTCCTTTGCCTATTTCGTGTGCTGTTGTTTTTTTTTCGTTGTTGTTGCTGCGCCCAACAGCTTAGCGAATTCTTTGGCATTTGAAAAATGTCGAAACATTTGTCCATTTGCGCGATATGGATAGGGAGAAGCGCACAAAAACGAAGGAAAAAGTTGTGCGAAAAACCAAAAAAATAAAAAAAAAATGGAAGAGGAACTGAAAACTTCTGCAGAGCTGACCCTTTTCGGCATGGTCGCCAGTGAGTGGCCTTTGGGGATTAAGAGGCAGGCGGGTGAAAGCTGAAGAAAAATTGAAACAAGTTACCCAAACCATTTTCGTTCTTCACCGCTTGCCAATTTATTCAAATGCCTTGCAAAGTGCTAAATAAACAAGACTGAAAAATGCCTAGGCCTTTGGTTGGCAAAAGGGATCCCCGAATTCGGGGATCGGGGCTTGAGCGCAAGCATGTGCGTCATTTTTCTTGGTTTTAGGCGTTGGAGCAAAAGGAAACAAAAAAAATAGAAAAAAATTATTGCATACTTATGCGGGAGGCAGAAGCCTCTCGCACGCACACTCACCTTGTATGGGCACATAAATATTTAGATAGAGACAATCCTCTGATTGATTTTGCAGATAGGGCAGTAATCGCTTCAGATACTCCAATCGACCCTTGGGCATGCGCTCGAGCGCTGCCGTCTCGTTGTGGATGTCCGGCAGGCGTTGTGGACAAACTGGACTAAATCTGCAAAAGGATGGAGAAAATTGAGAAAAATGTTGGTTAAATGCAAAACTTTTTCGCTGACATTTTTGTTTTTGTCGCTTGACTTGTTGTTGTTGTTGTTTTGAAAAAGGTTTCGAAAAGTTTCGGAAACAAGCTTATTTTTATGCCTGGCCTTTGTCTGTCGTTATAAACAGATTAATTTGATAGTATTGTGTAATCTTTGCCGCAGTCAACGTCAACAATTTTACATTCTGTGGACTCTCTTGGCCTGATTGTCTTTGGGTCATAATAACTTTTTGATTTGAGCCCAAAGTTTGTGCTTTAATTTATTTGGCCTCCCCCCATTTTGTCAAAGCTTATTTCCAGTTGGCAAATTGGTTTTCGATTTAGCTCCGCTCCTTATCCGTGTCTCCCTCTCCCTCTCTCCGTCTCTCTATCTGTCATGTCCTGCAGCTCTATCGCATCTAGGTTTGGCATATTTGTTGCATTGCTCTACAATTCGGTGATGTCCTGGCCATGTCGTGCAACTGCCAACATCAACGTTAGCATTTGCCATTTCGGCCTTGCGCTCATTTATGACTTGCACTGCTAGCGCCTGAGCTCTGACAGCTGCCTTGAACTCACTTTCACTTTACCCGTATTATTTGTTTTTAATCTGCCGTGTGACAGCCATCAAACTAAGTATCCCCGAGCCGCAACTGAACGAGTTGTTTGCCTTCCATGTGCAAGCCCAATTGCACGGCGAGTTTGAAACGTAAATGTTTTACTCCCAAATTTGGCATCTACTTAGTATCAATTGGCGTGTTCTTTCTAATTATCCATTTCCCCAATTTCTATTATCTCTATAACTAAACTGTAGATTTATATAATTAGAGTACAAGCTTACTATTTAATATCTTGAGTAATAATTTAAGTGTCAACTTTGCAGTTGTTTAAAATTGCTGAGGTGATTCAAATAGATACGGCAACGAGTCGAGTGCTCGATTTTATAGACACTTCTCTTACAATGTGGCACTGACCCATTTATTGTTCAGTTTACGGTTTCACATCCCTTTTCGTTGGGCCAACTCATAAAGCGCCGCATCCCTTTTGGCTCATCAAATTGTCATAGGGCGAAAATCAATAGGAACATTAAAAAAAATGTTGCCTACTCGCTCTCGTGTTTCTCTATCTGTTTAAGCTGGGACCGTCGTCCCCTTGCCAATGGGCAGGCATAAACATTAATGATATTGCGAAACGAGAATTTATTTTATTTAATTTCCCTTCAGTTTTTGTATTCGCTGTTGGCTGCCATTGTTTTTGTTTGCGGAGTATATTTAATTTTTATTGTATTTGAAACGCCTCGCAGAAATGGTAGAATGACCACGTGGTGACCCCATGACCCAGCGTTTTAATGGACGCTTGTGGTGGCCGGACGATTGCCATAATAATCATTAATTTTATGGCAAAACAATAAGGCAGGTAATAAAAGTTTAATTTTCGGATTCACTCCACCCTGCTTAATGGCAGCGCAGCGCACTCAGCGTGCTCGACAACTCTGACCGGATAAGAGACGATTTGGGTTCCAAAAAATATATGAAAAATCTGTAATGAAAGTGAAAAGTTGAAACGACGACCCGCGCAGCATTCTGCTTGCTAGTTGTCGTTCGTATTTCGTTACTGTTGACTTCCAACATCAGGTGATACGCCCCATTCAACCGCCCGCCCACGAGTCTGCAGCACTCTCAGCTACAGCTCGTAAAAGCCACATTTTGAATTTTTAATGCGACCCGCAAGCAACGAAATGTGTTCAGTTTTCAAGTGGCAGCGATCTTGTTTATGCGACTTTTGTGTGCTCCCCGCCAGAGCTTGGAGTTGTGCTGATAAGAGCGACGGCGAGTGGTCGGGGCAACGGCAATGGGAATTAACGTAATAAAGAGGGTGGTGCAAATGAGGTCAGGTCAGCCAAAGAGCTGCTGCGGATGGTTTAAGAGCGTTACCACGTTACTTCTCCAGATTTTACTAGCATTGATAGCTGCTCGGGGAGAGCGCACTAAAAAGCTAAACATTTTTATTTCACTGAGCTTAAATTAAGGACTAACCTTCGGTATCAATTTGAATTCAGTGCGTCTAAAATATTAAACGCACGACTAAACTTTGTAACTACAAGAAGCACATTAATAATGAGGAGTAGTAGATAGCTTTGATTTCTATCTTACTCGATTAAAATATACTCCCATTGATGCCTAAACTAAACCAGCTAAGCAGTTGATTTGCTGTATGCTGCCTATTTTTGAAGCTTTGCGTTTTGTCAAGTGTCCACTTTGCTGCTAATATTAGCCAGCTAAATAAAATTTCATGCAGCTTTATGATTTCTGATAAGCCAGCTGCTGGCTTAACGCTTATCATTTTCATTTTGCACAAGCAAACAGCGCGTAATTTCGTGCCAGCAAAGACAAACAATTTTTAGTTTCTCTTCTGACCCAGGTATAAACTCAAAGAAAAAAACAACATGCTACGCATATAAATCATGTGGCCAGAGGTAATGGAGAAGGACATTGGATACGGGACGCCAGGACACTGGTCGCCGGACACGCCCAAAACACGGCACAGACACATGCAATTGAAATTCAGAAAAGCCGCAAAAAGCGTTCGGAAATATTGTGTATATATGTGTGTGTGTTTGTTTCGGGCATGACCCGCATAATCTGCATGCGGCGTGGCCAGGTGGCCAGGTGGCAAGTGGCAGGTGGCAGGCGACAGGTGGATCATAGAGCGGGGCACGCACAGCACACGCTATAAACAAACGGTGAACTGAACAGCAGCCGCCGCCGAGCAGAACGACTTAGAAAAGCACTCGGAGCAGTTGCTGCTGTTGCTGCTGCTGCCTTGGCTTAAATACATCAAACAGAAGCATAATCTCAGTCGAGCGGAAAAATGCATGCGCAACTGTGAAGCCAGTCGACGGAGTGTACACCACGGAAGATATTTACGTAGATAGCGGGTGGGCGAGTGGGCGGTATTGGGAAGGGGCGTGGGCTTAGCAGCCGACCGAAAATGATATGCGACATTGCGGCCACGTCAAGCAAAATAGATTAATTTTACCTGTGGGCATCGGGGCAGAAATCTGTCGTCGTCGTCGTCGTTGGTGGCGGCGGCGTCTACGCTGCCTGCCAGCTACCTGCTTACAAATTAGATTGGCAGTCTCGCACAGACTACCGTTTTGGCGGCATCCCCCGCCATCCGTCGTCATTGGTGGTCGCTGGTGGTGGCACGCATAAAGCTTGCTTGCCGCAGTCAAATTAAATAAAATCCAATTTAAAATGAATTTTCGCAATTTCATTTACAACAGGGCAACAGGGCCCAGCAGCTACAGCGGCGACGGCAGTCAAATCCGAAAGAGAAAATCAGGCACCTTGGGCAAACAGCCGCACAATTTATGCAGCACCACCGGGTGGTGGTGGTGTGCCCATCTTACCCCCTTCGCCACAACTCGCCCTCGCTCCGTCTCTGGCGCTGTATCTTGCTGGCTGCTCTCGTGCTTTAAATTGGAATTAACGTTTTTAATGATGGAAGCAATCTTTTATTTTGTATATATTTTCATTTCTTATTTCTGCCTCTTTTCGTTTTAATGCTTTGCGTTTTCTTTTCCTTGTGTTATTTTTTGCGCCGTCTGCCTCTCTCACGCATTTAGCAAGGCCACAGACGGCGGCAGCAGCAATGCAGCTACAGTCTTCAAGTGGAGCACTCATTAATGCGCTTTTTATTAGGAAAATCGTTAGGTTGAGTTTTCCGCAAGCAGCTTTTTCATTTTTGATTAAAACGCCCGAGTCCTAGCGTCATGCATAAAACTCGCAGTTTATTGCATTTTTTTGCCACCCACTCGGCGAGCTAGCTAACAGGTAACTGGGAAACAGTTTAGAGCAGGTGGCCTGAGCCACAGACTCCACCTGTGCCCTTGTGCTGCTCCTCTTCCAGTTGCTGTCCCTGCTAATCCGCTTGTATTTCATAATCCTTACGCCAAAAGCAAAAGCTTTATGGCGACCAAAGTGCAAAGTGGTTGGAAAATTTATTTTAAAACAACAACAAAAAACAAGCACTTCGCTGAACCGAAGGGTGAAGCGCGCTAGAGAGAGAGTGAGAGAGAGAGGGGGAACGCAACTATGGATGGCTTGGCTGGGGTCATGGGTGTGGTTCTTTGTGTGTGCAGCTCTTGGTGTTGACACGCGTGGACTGTCAAAGCATCAGCAGCTTGAGCTTTGGCTGCTTAAAAGTACAACAAGCAAAAGGGAATTTAAGCACTGCAGCTGAGCGTTTTTATTAACGCTCAAAATGTTTTCTTTTCACGTATGCGAATAGTTCAATTATGACGCAAAAGGAAATAATTTGAGCACATGGCACTCGGTAAACTTTTAATTGATTTGCACAATGATTTATGGAGGTTGCGATTTCAAATTAAAAATAACAACTACGTATTGGCCATCAACGTTGAAGGTAACGTTATACTCAGCTCAATGCTAATAGGCTTTAAGTATCGTTCTTGGGAATTGCTTAGGGATGGACCACAAAATGCCCAAAACGCATCCATTTTCGTATTTAACTGCAAAGCCGGCTAATGATCTTTTGTACCTTGAATGCCGGACGGGAATGTCGGTCCAGGCAACTTTATTACGCTGACGTGCTGAAAAATCTCTTGAACATTACTCAAGGAGTTTATTGGCCTGCCAGCCTGACACTGTCAACAGTCCAACAGCTATGCGGCTTGACAAATAAAGCCTCTGCCCCGCACAGCGAAGACAGTCGAGTGGCAGACGAGCAGACAGACAGACAGACAGACGGATGGACAGAGAGGCAGGGCAAGAGACTGCGCGTCGGACTGACAAACAGAGATTGCCTGACAATTGCGATGATGTCAGCCAAAAATTGCGCTCAAAGGGAAGCAGCAGGTGCCACAGTTTTGAGTCAGTGCCATTCATCAGGGCTTCGCAGCACAGAACCTGAAAAATTATGGTTATTTGCGGGACGCTGATTTCAAACAGTCGGCCTTTTTGGCCTTTTTTCATTGGCCTGCGGCAATGAGAAAAATTTAAATGAAAGCATTAGCTAATCGAGATACTCTACACCGATTGTTAACAACCTACGTGCTTTAAAGCTACAACTCCACTTAAAAGCTGGGGGTTTTAGCTGATAGACTGTGCGCTATCTATTCATTTTGTATTTCCCAAGCTGCTGCTGAGCTGATGTATCTTTTGTTAGAGTATGCGAAAAGAGGGAAAAACTTTTGCGGCACCCTTTCACAAAGCAAACAATGCGGCTGCAGGACAACCGTGTTCGGGGAATCTTTGTGAATAATGATTTGCCACTTGGGAGCGTTTGTAAATTAGATGCTCGGCTTGTTGTAGCTATTGTCGTCGTTGCTGCTGTTGTTGTTGTTGTTGTTGTTTAAGTGTCGCACAGCTGCTGCCTGGCGGCGGCGTAAATATTTAATTTGTGAAACATTTCAAGCGGAAGCCCGCTGAGTCTGCTGACCTTTGACTTTTTCCCCCATTTTTTTGTTGTTGCCATTACGTCGCGTATTATCATTATTATTGCTATTGTGTGTGCAAGAGTGTATGGCCCAGCAACTGTATGTGTGTGTAGGTCTGTAGCATTTTTATTAGCATTTTCGTAATTTGGCTGCTGGCCGACACTTGTGTACTTTACTTCTTCTCGGGGTCACACTGGCGCACTCGACAATAATGAGCAAGTTAATTGAGGTGACAATCGTCGAGCAACGGCCAACGGACCACGTCTGGCGACCCTCTCGAGTGGCTCAGCCTGCCGCAGACCCTTGAGTTATGGCATTTTGATCATTTTATGTATTTCGAGTACGCGACAGCGCCTCAAATGGAACCCTCTTCAGCGCCGCGGGCATCTCAAGTAACTGAAAATGATTTAACGCTGTTAAATTGACAGCGCATTTGCATTGGGGTTGAACTTATTCTATTTTTCCTTTGCGCTTCTTGCGCTCGCAGCCATCATTAACTTGGTTAGACGAGGGTCGCAGTCGCAGAGAAAAGGCAAACAAAACGACCATTGCATATGGTCATAATAATCAAATTACAAAAGATTTATTATTACGAAATGAATGTAGTCAACCCAATCATTTTTAATATCAAAACTACTCAATTAAATTGACTGTAAGCAGTTGAGGAAACTGTGTTTGGTTTGTACCAAGTTTCAATATTTTCAATTTGATTCCTTGGTTGCATTCAGACCCATTTTTAATGAGCTTGGCTAGAACTGAGTAAGCTTAATGCGAATTCCTCGTCGTGTTAGTTAGTTGCAGTTACGCGCATGTTACACCGTCCCACAGGTCGTATGATTAACAAGGAAGCGCGCCAGGCCATCAACTTTATGCCCAGCACATCCGGCAACTTGAAATTTATGCTGACGACTTTATAAAGACGACTGGCTGGTTGCCTTGGCCACGACAAGTTGTAGACTTGCATGCACATTATACGACCCCGAGGCACCATTAAAAATGGAGCTTGAGCTGGGTTCGCCAGCGACTTACCTGTCCGCCTTTTTGACGCCCGACCACATGGCGGCGGAGACGGGCGGCATGAAACGCAAATTGCCGACCGGCGGCGAGGCGTAGGGTATGCCGCGATACGCCTCAACCGGATCCAAATGCCGTCCATCTAATTGGACAATTACGCCCGAGATGGCGCCGTTGCGTGTGTGGATGATGCGCGATGAGAGCTGTGCGGGTAATTGATCATGATTTATGTTGTTATTGTTGCTATTGTTGCTGTTGCTGCCTCCGCCGCCACTGCTGCTGCTGCTGCTGCTGCTAGTTAGTCTACTGTTGCGGTTGCCGCTTGACGCGGATGATGACGAACTGCTGCTGCTGCTGCTGCTGGTCGACGTGGCGAATGCCGATGACGACGACGACGATGGGGACGAGGACGATGACGATGATGAAGTGAGCGATAATGAGGGCACAGAGCTGGACGTGGCCGCGTTGCCAGTGCTGCCCGAGGCGCTGCTGGAGCCGATCAATACGAGGCCGCCGCCGCTGCTACTTGTTGCCGCATTGCCACGCAGAGTGGCACTCAAATTGCCAGATATGCCGTTGCTGTTGCCGTTGTTGTAGCTGATGCCAGCGCTGCGGCTGCCGCACACTTGCAGCACAAGCAGCAGCGACAGCAGCAGCAGACCACGCAGTTTTCTTCTCGTTCGCGAGACTGTCGCTGTTGTTGCTGCAGATGATGATGTTGCTGCTGCTAGTGGCAGTTGTCGCTTGGATTGCAGCAACATTACCATTATTAATATTGGTCAAAATGGCGATGTTGCAATGATGTTGCTGCCGTTGAATGACTCTCTGGACTTCCAGCACTTGCCCGCTGCTGTTTGTTGTTGCTGCGCTTGTTGTGTAATTGACCACAATATCGCTGTTTGTGGCGTGGCCTTATTTTCCGGTTTATTCAGTCGCGTGGCGTTTTTATCGTTTTGCACAAGATTTTCGCCTTTTGTTTTTTAATTAACAACGCGCAGCCTGTTCCATATTTCAATGGCAGCTGAAGCGAACTGTAAAAAACAGAAAGACACACGTACAACAAATTAATATTGCATTTTTCAACATGGTTGCTCGCGGACTTTGCGAGCCTTTCACTGTTACGAGTACTGCTGCCGTAAATTTAAATTTCTGCTTTAAGCTAACATAAATATGCGCTGCTGCTGTCGAAAATTTAATATTCTACTTGTAGTGCAGGTTCTGTGAAATGTAGCGACTGCCTGCACTTCAAAACGTCCGCAAAGTGCGCCCGAAGCACGTCAGACGGGCCCCAAAAAGTATGCAATGCCATTTTGAAGTCCTCATAGAAGTAGCTCTTAGCATAAGCCTCAATCAGCTCACTTGCTGGCGGCGTCGCGTTGTCTTTACCATTTCCCTCAATCCTCTTTTTTTTCTAGCTATTCTTGCTGCGTTTGTTTGTTGTTTTTTCGTTGCTGTTGCTGTTTGCTGTGTCTTTGCACTTGAGCTAGTGTCCTTGCCCTTCTTCTGGTTGTCGTCAAACAGAATGTGAGCAACAACAAAGACGTATTCAGTTGGCATTCTGCATATGTCAGGCATGTCAGGCAGCCGGCCTGGACCAGCTGAATGAATACCTTTGCAGCTATGCAGCTCACATGGCTTTAAACCCAACTTGAATGCATCACAGCAGGAGGACATAATAAAGTTTAAGTTTTGTAATTGCATCAAGTGTGTATTAAGTGCAGTTTATACATTCATTAATAGTGTTTCGAGTGCCTGACATCTTAAGGAATTCAATCTAATGTATTCGTGTGCATTTTGAACGCAACTTGCGTATTTACTTGCAGCTTTTGGCATTCTCATGTGGCACTTCGAGCAATGCACTTGCTACGTATCTATTTTATAACCTCTTTCGTACGTGGCCTGCCAGTGTCCCGTCTGTTAGTTTTTGGTCGAAAATTGTTATGTGTGGCGGACGAGTATACTCACTTAGTTATTCCGTGCGTTGCTCGATGACTTTGCGGGCTGTCTGCGCCTTTCTGCAGGTGCTAAGCTTCCCCTCCCGCGCCTGCTTCGCATGTGTCAGTGGGTTAGTGTCTCCGCCTTACTGTCTCTCCCTCAAGTTCTTAGCACACACTTCACGTACACTGCGCTCAACTGCGCTGTCTGACGTTGCTGCTGTTGCGTTGTCTGAATGCCTGCACGCTACAATTGTCATGCAAGCACACGAGGACATTTTTTCAAGGCTTTCACGTGCTCAACGTGCTGCCATTGTTGGCTTCTCAAGCAGCTGCTGCCGCATTGCTGTAGCGCGTGGGATAGAGACAGAAACAGAAATTTGCTGCGTTAGTTCTATATATATATATATATATATATGTATATGATGCTTGAACTATGATTAATTAAGTGACACGCTCAAACACGCGCCATTTAAATGCATATTAAGTAGCCGCTTTGTGCGCCAATCTGTTTATTTATCTAATGGCATGGAATTGTGGACTTCATAATTAGTTTCTCAGAATGCCATTTCGCACTTCAATTGAAGAGAGATTAAGCAGCATTATTGCACAGTACAGGATTTAAGGTCTAATAGTCTATGAAAACTACTTGCTTTTATTTAAGTTGGTCTTAGAAATTTGGTTCATCTCTTTTGTATATTCAATTAATAGAATATTTTTCAAATATTGTACCGTTCGAGACCAAGCTTTGTGCTATCATTTGCCCTAACATTAATAAAAAATGGCATTTGAATTACATATAAAACAATATTGAATAAGTAGACAACTTTTAAAATTCGAAAACATTCAAGTACAAGCTTTATTATATATTTGCCTCACAACTATTTATGTGAACTTGAATTTATAAGAAGTTAGCTACTATTCCAAGAAACATTAAGAAAAGTATTTGCTAGTGACTTATGTTAATTCAATAATAAATAATAGCACAGCAACTTTTTCAAAGCAAAGTAAATCCTTTGACTGCCTCCGTTTTATCAACAGCTTCTCCGATGTGTTTGTGTGTGTGTGCTTATTTTCCAAGTCACTTGACAATTTCGGAAAGTCGAAGCACAACATTTTCAATTAGAATGCGCCCTCAAGTGTAAGAAAATTATTATGCACATCATTAGCAAAGTATTTAGTAGGCGACGGTCCCAGCAGAGCGCCCTTTAAGCGCTCCGCCAGCTCGCACTAGTTAAATTAATTGTTATCGTGGAAATTGAGCTGTTTCCTCAGTTTATGAACGCCGAACCAGTTGGCGTTTGGATGGGCGGGCTCGATGCGAAAGTGGCTTTTTAATTTATTTATGCAAATACGACTGAATTTTTGGCGTACATTTTGCCGCGGGCAAACAGTTTGGCTTTTAAATGTGTAGTCGCATAAGTAAACAACTGACTTGTGCCACTCGAGAGTCTCTCGATGAATACTCTCAGCTCAAGCAACAACAAGAAACACAAAGTGTGGCATCATCAAGTGCGTCGCTCAGTTGGAGGTAGATTACAAAAGATTTTGCCTTCACTTTGCTGTTGTTATTCACACTGGGGACAACATGCAAACATTGTAAATCATACGCACTGTTGCTCGCCCAGCCGTAGTGTTAGTTTATTTGGTTATGGTAAATGAGTTAGGGCGACAATTTAGTGCCTGTTTGCAATGCTTGAAGTGTCTTACAATGCCGTCAATATAGTTTTGAGTACTGCGCTGCATGAAGAAAACAATTATCCTTACAATACTAATTTTGATTTTGAAAACGTACTTTTAATTTATCTTCATTTTGCCAAACACTTTATCAATTTGTGGCATGAAATTCTATTAGTCTAATGCTGTATTTAAAAGTCGGCATTTACATTCATAATAGAATGTGTAAATTTTGTTTGGGCCTTAAGTATATAGGAAGACGATGTGGGGCAGAAAGTTGTCACGAACTTCGAGTTTGCAAACAACTTGTGACTGCTCGCTCGCACCTACTAAATGACTTTATCAATTTGTTGGTCCTCACTTGTTTGGCCAATGTAATTTGTGCGCCAGCAAAAAGATAATTGGATCGAGCATTTGTTTGTCCGCCTAATTTAACTGTGTGAGCATAAACAAAAATTCCATTTCGCAAAATACATTTAATTTGCGCTTTAATTAAAAATCAAAACGCGATAAGAACGCGACAAGATGAAAGTCGGCAAAACCGTTGAACCATCCAGCAGCAGCAGCAACAACAATGCGTGTAATTGTGGAAAATGATGCTGCGGCTTGACTTTCCTGCTTTCCAACTGGCGACTCGGATCGCAATTTCTAGTAATTTCCGCATTGGCCAAGCCTTTGCACCATAAATTCAGGCGCCAGCCAGACAGGATACGCATCCAGCGCGCGGGCGAGCAATTGTGCCGGGTCCGAGGGTCATTAATTTGTCTTCAGAGGCCGACGAGGCCGACGTGGCATTAAACTGCTTAAGTAGCACAACTAAATTAAGAAAACGGTGCAGGGGGGCACCGTTGCCTGGCTGGCAATTAAAAGGTGAGGGGTGTCGGCGTCGTGTCCAGATAAAGTTCAAAGCGGATTTAATGCGCTGGCTATTTGTGTTTACTCCTGATTAAGTCTTTGCCCTGCATTTCAGTTGGAAAATGGCAAGTTTTACAGGCAAAGCGAATGATAAGTGTGCTAAATCAGAGTCGGTCTTGACAAAACCCAAGCTGCATGCAACGCAGTAATGAATGCGTTGCGTAAGCATAATTTATTTGTTGTTTTTATGTGCACCACTGTGGCAACAACAATTGTTGCAGTATGACACGCCCTTTGCGAAATTGCAGCAACCGCAGCGTAACGGCAAAACGAAAATGCAACGACATAGAGAAATATGTAGAGCGTGCTGAAAAAGAAGCTGCACCGAAATACAAAAGCAAACTACACGCGAGCACAATGCGCATTTATCATATGAGACACGCACACACTGCCAGACATCTATATTTATGTATCCAAGCACACACACACACACACAAGGATATATTAATGTGTGCTGATAAAAGCAAAGCATGATAAACTAAAGATGTTGTTGCTGCTTTGGCGAGAACATTGAAAAGGCGCACACACTGCGTATGCGTTATGCTTCATATTATTTTTGTAAGCACGGACGGCAGGCAGCGGGAGGAGCACTCCCACGCAGCACAAATGGATGTGATTCATATCAATCGATCGGTATGCAGCGAACATCTTCCCAAAATTTAATCAGTTTTCATGCATAAGCAAGTTTGTTTGGGGAGAAATTACTGTGCGAATGTGCGGCGAATGGGAAAATTATATACTAGTATCTGGAGGTAATGAAAATGGAAATGAAACGCCCTTTTGCTATACTTACTAAAAATTGTAAGTAAAATTTTACGAGTATGCCTTGCTGGCTATTAGAATAACAATTTAATTGAAACCATATTATTATTGTAATTATTTTAGGTGCATAAAATGTTGCAGGCAGTGAAACATAAATAAATTTCAACTCTACAATTTGAATGCACCCAGCAGCAGCAGTAAAGAGCAGGAGAGGAAAATTACAGTTTTGCATCGAATGCTTGATAAAGCAAAGAGTCGAGAATAAAAGTTCTCCGAGCGCATCATATTTCATGCAGATTTATGCAAAAATTTGTGAAATTTACGCAAAAGAAACTGCAAAAAGGAGAACAGCAAGTGCAGTCTTTAACGGCGAAGTGGAAAGAAAGCAAGTATTTTAGCATCGAGCATTGAATTTGATGGCAAATAATGCGACTTTATAACTAGTTGAAATGCATTTTGCATGTCACAGACGCTTGATAAAATTACTTAAATATGCTGCACTTTATGGAGCACTTGATGCTTGACTTTAGCTCGGCGTAAAGAGCATCTCCCCTCAGTTTATATTTGCCGCTGCTTTTCCGCTTTTATTATGTTCGCTGCCAACAATGGCTTATAATTATTTTTTCTTCCCTTTCGTTCTGTTGTTTTTTGTTTAAGTCGTCAGTCGCTTACTGGCTGCTTTTTATTTATATAAGACTATATTAAAAGGCAGCTTTTGGTGCAGCTCTGAGCTGAACTGTGGGTCGGCCGCTGTCTGCAGTTTGTAGTTTGCAGCTGGCAGCTACTAGCAACCAGCTACCCGCTCTTCAGCTGCATTTTTCTTCTTATTTTTAAGTAGTAAACGGCAAAACAATGGTGTCCCACAACAACAGCAGCAGCATTAAAGTCAACAACAACAACAACAACTGCAGCAGTAGCTCGACTTACACCAGAAAGTGGAAAAGAAGGTCTGACAGGCGAAGCCGAAGGCGAAAACGTTGGCGTAGTGAATAAATGCGTAATATGAACATATATATTATATGCAGATACGGCGGGAGAGTTAAGAGATGTTTAATTAAATAGCTTATAAATTATGTGACTAACATAAAACTTCGCTTATATGCGATTATCCACAGTTGATCGCAAAAAGCAGTTAAGGAAAATTTCACATTTGCTTCAAACTGCATTTCTTAAAAATTTGTACTGATAGTTAACTAGAATTGCAAATGAGAAACTTGATTGACTTAGCAGCACTCCGAATATCAAGAAGTTGCTAGACGAGAAGTACTAAGCACACTAGTTAATAATTGATTTAATCAAATGCATTAAATGTGCATTTGGCTAATGCTGGAAATTAATCAATTTGTTTGGTTAGTCGACTGCAATGCGGCAAATTTGAAATCAAAGGCAACTGAATTTAATTGACACTCATTAGTATTGCTTAAAACACACATTTTGCATGTTGTCGTTTGAATTTGGGGAAATTTTAGGCGGAAAATGCAATTTGAATTTAATCAGAGCCTTACATCAAAGCATAATTTATGCACAACTTCTATACGAATTTTATCCTTGGGGCAAACATTAGCTGAGCAATAAATTTCGCGCACAATTGAGCCTGTGATTGTGCCAAAGCGAATATGTAAGGAAAATTAATTTTCCTGTGATTTTGCATGTACATACATACACATGTGTATGCACCATACATCTGTGTATCTGTGTCCTTTTCGCTTGCGTATGTGTGTGTGTGTGTTGTCTGGCATAAATTGTGCGCTCGCGGCTAACAAAATTTTAAAAGCAAATGGTGAAATAAATTATCGCTTAATATTGGCAAATGATTTGCCAGTTTTTCGGCATTGCAAGAGGCCTGCGCCTCAATTTCGCTGGCTGGCATTTTCTTCTTGCGCTTTTCCCAATTTTCGGCAGAACGCAAATTGAATTCATTATGCTGAGTATCCCGCACGAATCGCAGAAAATCATTCGCCTCTGGCCGTGGACTGCGAATTGTAATATAACCATATTAAAGCAACATTATAACATTACGTAAAAGCTCCAGCAAGCACAAACGCAAACGCAAATAAACGACATCAATGACGTCGTTGTGAGCACATTCGAAGACAGAAATAACAAGGACAGCATCCTAGCAACGTTGCTAGCAGCATATAGACGAAAAAATAAATGTAATACTGAAATCTTCGCTGTGGCAAGGTCTAAATATAAATACCCTTTACAACCAAAATGAAGTTGTGGTCAACATAGTTATAGTTTTCCTAATTGGAAATTGATTTATACTACTATATGTTGCACGCTTGAAATTTGTTTGCAGCAGTATATAAATTTGAAGCTCTTCACTTTACGGAAGTGAATTTATCTATGAAATTTGCAGTAAACTCTCCCGCCACTGAATATCAATTTCGGAATCAAGCATACTTTGCGACACTCCCGTCTCAGTTGCCGGAGCAATGCTCTTAATTAATTTGCTCTGTGTTTGGCTTGGTTTTATTTTAGTTTCGCTTTTAGTGGCATTGGGATTATTGTTGGCGAGTATTTTAATGGCATTTTCATAAACAGTCGCCGCAGATATTTTGTGCCCTGATGTGGCTCTAATTTGCTTTTGTGCCACGTGGCATTCAATGACATCCTGCTCGCCCTCGCTGCGGGCTTCAGTTTTGTCTTTGTCGTGGCAGATAAAATAATTTATTTGGTAAAAATTGCTGGCCAAGAACTCAGCATTTTGATTTCTCTGGGCCAACAGCTGTGTTGGCTGGCTTGGCTGGCTGCTGGTTCGCATCCTTATCTCAACTGGTTTATCTATTTTGGCTGCCGCTTTGGGTCCTCCATAATGTTGGCGCCATGTTGATGTTATCGTAGCGGAAGTGTTGACTCAATGTTTACTCAATGAGGGCGTTGCTGCGATATGACAGCGCGACAGCATCCCACCGTTCTCCCCCCCAGTCTCCTATCAATGTGTGTGTTTGTGAGTGCTAGCTTAAGTGTATTCTGGCAGCCATTTTGGGTGCTTTGTTTCTGTTCGCCCGGTTAATACAAATGCCTAAGGCCATGACTATACAATAAGCATTTTTTCGTCCAAATGCTGGCCCTATAAATATGCAAAGCTTACGAATTGGCTGAACAATGGAATGTAGAGGCTATAACAGGTCAGAGCTTCGCAATGTTATACAATATAAAGGATGCGGACTGGGGACACTAAGAATGAAGGACAAAGTTGAAAGCATTCGAATTAAACTGAAAGCAATTTTAAATTAACTATTTTTACACATTATTCTTTACAACTTTAAAGCCTCAAAAAACTTCCATTTGAATATTGGTTTCACTTTTTGTTCAAGATTATGTGCTTTGAAAAAACTGTGCAATTTGTTTTGTTTTAATGCTCAATATGATGAAGATGAAGAGCCTTGAAATAACTTTGCAATTTTGTTTTGTATTATTTAATTTCTAAGACAATTTAATCTACTGTGTATACTTGCCACGCTGCGAATAACTAGTTCATTGCCTTAAGCTTACATTTTTAATATGAAACATTTTAATATGTTTTAATTTTTTTTTGTTTTTGAATATGTGCTTTAAAAACTATGCTCTTTTTATATTTATGCTTAAGTGCATTTAATTTCTAAGACAATTGAATTTACCATTTTAACTGATGCTAACCCAGACACCGCTTTTTGTTGTCCCAAGCTTAAGCATTTAACTTGAAATTCTTTTGAAAATTCAGTTTTATTTGTTCTTCAAGATTAGTCAAGCTCTATACTTTGCAATTTGTTTTGTTTTTGTATTTAAAAATACTTCATATTTTCGATAGTGTTGATTATTGCCATATGCACCATAAAACAATTCAATCTACTGTATCAACTCACCACACCCCGGACACCTAGTTTATTGCCTTAATGAGTAACACCTGAGTTTGTCGTGGTGCTGGGGGGGAGCATGGGGAGTTGTAAAAAGCGGAATAATGAAAAACCTGTGCTGTAGCTGGAGCCCCTGGCAATGTCGTTCTGCAGAATTTACAACTTTTTCAAGTGTTTAACCGCAAAGCTAAAGCTGGTATCTAATGGCACATCTCCATGCTATTTGGGTTTGGCTTTTGTACGTCTGTGGCTCTCTCGCTCCATGTATGTTTCCGTAAACTGCCATTTCCGATTGTGCCACAAGTCTAACAAGCAACATTCACACACTCGCACACACACATGAAATAATTCTACACAGAGTCACCAACAGAACGAGGGAAGCTGGCAAAGATGCTGTTTGTGCTAGTCGATTCGGCTGTGTGGAAGCTTCTGCTCTGCTGTTTGCCTTTGCTCTCAATGCACAATAATTGTTATCTTCAACAATTTGCGGATGTTATAAACATATACTGCTGCTTCATATTGTCTGCATGTAAATACGAGCAACGACAGCTGGGACTGGGACTGGGACTGGGTCCGGGGTCGGTAGCCAGTGTGGGAATGGGAGGTGATAGGACGATTGTGGCTGCCTCTGGTTCTGGGGCATTTGCACTTGTCGTTGCTTTTTATGGCTAAACAAGCGCTGCACCTGCTCGGTTCAGCTCAGCTACAAGCTAACAACTACACCGACAACAAACACACACACGCACACATGCACGCTGGCGCTCAAACAACTTCCTCCCAGCGGAGTCGAGCTGGAGAACTGGCACGGAAGACATTTAGCTAAGCGCTTCGCTTGGTAAACAATTTTCGATTTCAGTTGCTTTGCCTCACCCCTCAGAACGCTACGCTACGCGCAATTTGAATCTCGTGTGCACAAAAAGTTTCACTCAGTGAAAGTTTAGCACAAACAAAATGAGAGGGAAAAAAGCAGAGGAATTTTAGTGAAGAACTGGAACAGAAAACTGGTGTTCTTATGAGCTGAAAATTTGTCGAATATGAGCGGGTTTCGTATCTGCTATTTGAAGTCGCTCGCCTGCTCTTTAGTTTTCTCAAGTTTCACTTGTAGCAGCTTGGCAATTACACACACGACCCTGCTGACGCTGTATGTTGTCACGTTGCCGTCTTTGCCGAGTACCTGAGCAGCCTATTTGTGCGTTACTCATACGCCTACGTGTCTCATTAAGGGACGTGTGCCCGACTCGGTAATAGAAAACTCGGCCATAACATTTAGCTACCCCAAAACTTAATTAACGGCCCGAAAAGGTAATCGGCTGGCGCTACTCACGCCCCTCCTTTGTCTAGGCCATTTCACTGGCAAATGTTCTGGACATTAAGGCGAGCGCGCGCGCGCCACTCAAACTCCAACACCAACTCAAACGGGGCGCAGGGAGATATCCTTCCCCTCGGCTCCATGTTCGTTCGACACAGGGCCCCATTAAACTGGTCATTAGGCGTCAAGTGGCTTGCTGGTTTGACAGCCAACAGTGGCAGTGGCACTGGCTGAAGCATAGACAAGTTAAGGCCCAAATGTTTTGGCTTAATTTGAATGTCTATCCCCCCACTCCTCGTGCTGGCCGTGCTTTTGCCGGCTTGGCTTTAATTACTGACTGGCCAATAACCAGCGGCATAGCGGCTCAATTGCCACATTCAATTAAATTATTGTAGTCGACAGAGGCAACTCAACTTCAAATTTGACTATCAGATGCTGGGGTATTCAATCCCGGGGATTTGCTTTTTAATAAACTGCTCGCAAGTTGCATATAATTTTTGGTGCAACTCGAAAACAAATCCTTTTAATTGTTGTGCATGGCACGGTAAAAACTTGCACGCCAATTTGCCGAGCAAGTTTTTCTATGCAGTTGTTGTTCTACAATTCGGTCGCTATCCTTTGTGTCTGGCACACGAAAGCTGAGTCAAGCAAGAAAATTAGTTGAAAACTTTGGCGAAAACAGCACCCAAACTAAAGCTGAACGAATTGAGTTGGCTCCAAGCAAAATCCTATTTGCACTCGTATTTGTCTCGCACATGTTGATATACCTGCACTAGCAACAACAAAGTCACAATTAAAACATATTCAACAATTAGGCTAGATACTTTAAAAGGTAATCCCATATTATGGGAAATTATATATCTGCAAATTATATATCTGCATATTGCTTTGCATTTAAATGCACATTCGCTTTGCTTAAATTGATATTGCGCCTATTATTCATCATTTGATAAATAAGTTGCTCACGGCTAATAGAGATTTAAATGAGCTTTAGTGAAAGCCGTAGAATTTATGTGCTCTGCTATGCATCCAACAGTATCTACAAACATTACTGGTAAGTATGAGCTGCAGATACTCACAAATCTGTCTTCAGTTCGAAAATGTTGTACCCACCTGCAAGCGGAAAATGTAGAGGAAATAAATTGCATTTTTGCCAAGGGAGCACAGCTGAAATTCGGTTATTTGTGTATGTGCAAAATAGTATGTGCATAAATAAAACAGTTCTGTAGTTAAAGTAACGCTCCACGCTTATACACTCCAACACGCTTCTCCCTAAACCCCAAAAGAAAGGATGCGAAGGGAAAACAGCGCAAAATCTGTTGAGTGGAAAATTGCAAAAAACTGCACAACCTGCGTTTACCTTTTCTAACAAGCTGCTAGCAAACAAACACCTACCAAACACACCCAGCTTATACGAGCGCATACAATACGATGTTTGCTCTCATGTGTGTTCGCTTTTAAGTATTTTGGCAAGTTTTGCACATTTTAATTAGTTTCGCCGGCTACGAAACATGTTGGCCTACAGCAAAAGCAACGGGACAGCTTTTTAGTGGTTTAACAAGCTGTTAATGAATTATGATAAATAATATGAGTGCTGTTAATAGTAAAGACATTAATAGCTTTTTTATGTTTTCACATGCATTAACGCCAATTGTGCAAAGCCATTAAAAGCTGTGATTTGAAATGCAATTTAATACTTGATTGATTTGATTTAAACATGACATCGAGTTGTATGCAAATACAACATAATAACAACTTTTTATAAATTGACTATAAAACAATTATCGCAAGCTTTGCACTATTTAGACAGCAAAGTGTTTTCCTCAAAATTCCCTGTTTTGATGGTTTTATTACTTTGGCCTAACAATTTTATTGTATTTAAACACTGCCAGACCTCACTAGCCTCTCGTTTGCCAACCAAGCATTCCAATATATCTGAGCACAAAAGCCCTGGAGCAAAGAGAAACAAAGCCATGCCACAATACTATACACACACACACAGACACAGAGCCAGAGACATAAATAGAAGGAGAGACAGAGAATTTGAACTAGATGCGATTCCGAGTCGTACCTATGCAAATGTTAAGGGTGGAGAAATCTACATACACAATCGCATATACAAACTATACATACGCGTGCTCAGGGCGGAGGACTAAGGGCTCTGGGCTCATGGCATGGCCTCTGCTGGCATGTCCTCCTTTGAAACATCCTGCACGAACTGGCTGTCGTTGACTTTTTGCCTGTTTTTGACTATATCTTGATACAAGTGCTGCAATTTGTAGCTCACTTTTCTGCGTTTGCCTCGCCTTTCAGCTCGAATCTCGACTGTGTCGACTGTCGACTGTGGGCTGTGATGGTTTTATGTTGGGGCTCCACTCTGCTGCCTGAGATTGGCACATTCACAAGCATTGTTACTAGCAAAATCACTAAAGTTGCCTACGTTTTTGTTCCTTTTCTTTCCATTTATTCTTTTTTTTGTGGAGCTTCTGTTTCTGGCGCACATTTAATAGTTGCAAATTGGTTCTCACACCAGGCAATTGCATTTTGCCAGTGTGATTTGCTAAAGACGCCATGACTTATTGATGCCAATCTGAATGGAGGAAGCCAACAGCCGCATGAGCCTATTAGTTGCTGCCTGCTAAAATTGCACAGCCAGTGGACAGACACTCTTCACAAATTTGGCCAATTGCTTTGAAGTTCTGAGACACATTTAATTAAGTTTCTTGACAAATTTATCGTAGGCCAATTTTCATTCTTTTAATTCCTCAATTTTCTTTAATTCTGGTTGACATGTATATTTATACAGCAACCACTATTTCGGTCCATTTAACTGCCAATTCAAGAGTTGTGTGTTGCTTGGCACATTGGGTCGCATGTGTAGCAGCAACAACGATACGATTGTCAACCACTTATCGCCCGCAAAACAAACAAAAATCTAAAAAGTCCCCCCTCACAAAAACCGCATTGTAGCAACAGCAACAACGAACGCAAACTCAAACAACTAGAAAAGCCAAACAAAGGCAAATTATGGCTGGCTGTAGAGCCCACAGATGGGCGGACTTATGTGCCACGCACTTCCAACAAATAGCAGAACTCATTAAAATGTGTTGTAAACTGTAAGAGGAGCATCACACAGCCAACAGCCACAGCCAACAGCTAACACCAGTAAAAAGGTGGTTTCGATATGTGGTTATAAACGGCGGGATTTGAGATTGATGGGCGCCCCTCGTTGTGCTGTGTATGTTGGGGCTTATGGACTATGAGGCAGTTGAATATGTTGTTTGTCGGGCTTTATCGAGCTTTATCGTTACATAAACCCACAACTAAAGCCCTCAAACGCATTTCGCTGCGACATGGGCACAACGATGGAACAACAAATAATTACATTTGCATTACACTTTTCCGAATACAGAATTTTGACATTTTGTCAATTCAAATCATAATTCGAGCACAAAATTCCTGCATTGAATTTCCTGTGCCAGAATTAGATTTAGTTGCACACTACTTTACTTTAATATGAGTTGGACTTTGCTGTGTACGAATTTGAGCAGAATTAGTTGCATGTTGAAGAGAAATTTGGCTAACCAATTTGTTTTGTGTGGCATCACAGGCGTTTTACCTTTCACATTAACAGAGAAAAGCACTCTCAGATCAGCACAACAAACAGCACCAAACAAGGTTAAATGGAACAGTTTTTGTTCTGGTTTAATCCGCAGCACTTGAGCGTCATGTTAAACGATTTGCACGCTCAAAACTCAATTCGCCTGGGAAAGTTAATAAATTACACTTGAATTGTGCAGTCAGCTTGATGCCCTTTATAAAGTACATAAGTACTCCCCAAGTTCTTGGTATTCGCTGTGTTTCTAGCTACAAAAAAAAAGGAAACAAGCGACCTCCACCGTCGTTTGTCTGCTGGCAGCGCCTGTCAAATCAAATAATTGAACTTTCATTGTATTGTGAAAAATGAAGCGACGTCGCATGCCAAACACCGAACGCAAATGCCGCACATTAAATGCGATTTAAAAAGAGAGAAACCGAAAAAACGAAAACGAAGAGATGAAGAAAAAACGAAACTGGGGGCGGAGGCTGTCGATATGAAACTGATGCCGAAGTAAAAACATACATTTCTCCTTAATCCATTTTGATACTCGCCACCCGCTGATGGATTACTCTCGTTCAAATGTCGAATCTTGTTAGTGCGAAGCCAGCGTTGCCGCCGCCCACTGGAACGTGGCGCAATTGTGGATTGCAAAGCGTTCACTTTGCTGGGGGCTTTAGTCAACGACAGCGTCAGCGGCAACAGATGCCGCTGGGTAACAAGCCAAAGGCGCGCAAGTGTCGGTGATTTTTCACGCTCCAGATACAACCATGTACTACGTCCCTCTGTAAGTGTAACACTGTTCTGCAAGGGCTCGGTTCTCATTTTACTTTGCATTCTGCTCTGAGAAAATTTATGCTTTTTATATATACTCGTAACTAAAAATACTATTTATACTCTTTCTGTCTTCTCATTTGGTTGAAATTTAAAGAACCCGGCTAATGCTGCGCAGTGTAGTTGTAGACATTAAAAAAATCCATACTTATGTGTTTCATGTGGCAGGCGCAAAGTTTTCTTCATTTTAAAGTTAAACTGCCTGCCACCTGCTTGGCAAATGTTTCCGTTGTTTGCTCAAATTTTTGTTATATTGTTTGTAGTTTACCCGATAATTATACTCCTCCGTCTCCACAAACGCCGCTGGCCCGCCTCGTTGCCCCACACGCTGCCAATCCCCGCATCCGACACCACATCCGACCATTTAATTCCCCTGGGCGTCAGGCCTGCCATGCAGCTACTAGGTACATAGCTACATACACGTATCTATGTGGGTACGTACATAGAGGCACTCGCAGTTTTTTCCTGCCTCTTTTTACTTTTATTTTCGGCATTTCTTTGTTGCTTTCGCCAGTGCCTCCTTTATTAGTATTTGAGTCGTTTTGCTCTCATTTTCAGCTGGTTTTTATGTTGCCATTTTTGCTTTTGCTTAATTTTCGCCATGCCATTCGACTGGGATTACATAACCAAGTACTCTCGCAAGGCTGAGACTCTGGCGATTTTTACTTTCGTTGTTCGTGCCGCTGCTGCTGCTGTTGTTCGTGTTGTTCGTGTTTCTACCGTTTTATATGTATGTCAACAGCATTTTGCAGAGGTCATATTGTGATTTCATTGTGCGAAGAAACCAGAGCGAGAAATAATACCAAGCACTTTGTAGCCAGCCACAACTGAGAAGAGCATGAGCCCCTCAACTACACGCGAATAAGTATTTTCTTTTTATTCTTTATTATAGCCTTGTATAGTAAAGCAAGTGAAGAGCCTTAACCGCAGTTACAAATTATTATGTCATAGCATTTACTAACTCTCAAGTTCATCCAAGTCAAATTGGTAACTAAATGGTAAGCAAGGTTGCAGTCTAAATCAATTGCACTTAGTCGCACATATTGTGGAGTCTGTTCTAAGCAGAACTAATCATGTTAAGCTATTAAAGATTAACGTCTTAGTTGTTGACAAGAAATCATACTTGAATTGATGTTCTTAATAATTAAATAAGTAGGAACTTAAGAAAGATCTAGTTATTATAAATACTATCATAAACAAGTAGGAACTTAAGGAAGATGAAGAATGTGTAAACAAAGATTCGAAAAGAAATTTAAATAAAACTATTCACAAAAAGGTATTAATATTTTATTTTTATTAATATTTTAGTGGGAAACTTTTCATGTCAAATTATTGCAAATATATAACTTTTGCTTAGTGTTTGGCTAGTACCTTAATCCATTAAGTTTCTAACATTTACGGTCATTATTTTGATATGCATTGCAAAATCCAGAACTGAAATTGATTTAAATTTCGTAAAGTTACCGCAGCTATGAGCAGGTATGCTCGGGCAATTGTCGTAAAAAAGGAGCGTACTCGTATAATAGGTTCTTTAAAATATATATATTTTTCATCTCTTTTACGGTAACGACGCCCATAAAACCGCTTTCCATACAGACGCGCATTAGTCGTATCTGAGATGCAGCAGAAAAGTGGTCAAGCGACATAAAGAGCAAATTTCCGCAAATTTCGCGGCGAAATGGCCGCACCTGCAGTGCGTCAACTACGGCCATAATTTCGCCATTTGAAATGTGTTTTGTTTTCTATGGAGTGACGGGCGAGTTGCCCGGAGTGACCATGCGTGTCCACAGCCACCCTTACACACACGCACCCACACACACAGGCAGCGAGAAAATAATTGTGCAATTTAATAGCGAACACTCACAAAAGCGGCGATTTTCATGACGTCCAATCCGCTGGGCTGTCATAAAAACGCTTTGTTATGACTAAGCATGTGTGTGTGTGTGTTGGTGTGGGTGTCTGCGTTGGCTTCAGACTATAAAGCGGTTTATGTTCTAATTCTATTAGCTTGAAAACCGTGTAGCAATTACGCCAGACAACCCACACACTCGGCCATACAAATAACGAGGGATGCCGAAGCATACGCATCCATGTGGATATAATTCTAGCAGCCGCGACACACTCACACCCTCCCGCTTGCTTGAGTGTACTCGTCACTATGAATATGAGTATTCACGCGCTGGCTAAGGATTTTATGGTGGGTCCAGCGGTAATAAATCCAATCATATTTCTGCAGACCGCAAGCAAATTGATGGAAAGCATCGAAGCTGATGGAAGTCTTATACGAGCCTCGCAGGCATTCCGTTGGTCAGGTGATTACCATGCAAGTATACATAAATAATACGACTTTGCGAGTTATGTGTGAAATGCTTGGCAGCAAATCTTCATTTAGTCGAACAAAAGCACAAGTGGTCTTAAGGGGAATCGATCTTAAAGATGTTCCAATTGATTGGTATTTTTATTTTAATTATTTTGCAGGTTTGCTTTAAGCCATGCATTAACCCGGTGGGCGTATTCCTTAATATTTCCTTAACGTTGCTTGCCGTTACGTTGTGGCATGCTCAAGTGCTTGCTAACAAAGTTAGCACAAGATTACTAATACGCACCATTGTACGTGACTTTTTGCTGTCAGCTAAATCAAGTTTCATTATGTGCGAAACGGAAGGCAAAGCAGCAGGAGACGACGACTGAGCGAGCGACAGAGAGAAAGAGAGAGGGAGAGAAATGAAAACGTGTAAGGAGGTGTGGAGGTTATTGGGAGGTTTGTCGTGCTGTCTTCGTTGTAATTTTCGTTTGCGTTGTTGCTGCCAAGCTGTGCATAAAATACCTGCAGCAACTTTTGCTAATTGTGCGCCAAGCATGCGTTTATAAATGACATTGCCACAGAATGGACCGAGTCCAGACCCGACCAGACCAGGATCAGTGGCGGAGCGCTGAGCTGAGGCAAGTTTGCAGCATAATTAAGGCGCAGACACGCCTCGAGCTCGGAAACCTAATAGCATTTGCATGTGAGGCACGCACGCCGTCAAGAACTCAGGCTAAGCATTACCTGACCACAGAGCCAGGCTGGCTGGCAGGCAGCAGGGCAGGTGCAGTGCTGGAAGCCCGAAGCGCTGGACTAACTGAAGCACAAAATGGCTTTAAGCCAGTGAATACGTTGGCTCCACTTATCCATTTAATCAACTAACTAAAGCCACTGCGTTTGCCGTTGTCGCCGTGCATTTGAATCAGTATTGAAATTATAATATTTGTCACATTTGCACGAGGAGGCCGCATAAATATTTAACACTTTTCGGGCTGCCACAGCGAGATTTGCATAATACGAGTGTATTGCAGCTGCTTATAATATATGCGTCCCCGCAAATCCCTCGCAAATAAATATAAAAAGCGTAGAAAGGAACGAGAGCACACATGGACTTGGTCTCGCGCTGATGTCCGGAATTGCCACTGCGGCAAACCGTAAGCCTCCATGTCACTTGACCTGATTTCAGCCACGATTTAAACAGCGCTGCTGCAGGGAGAGGGGCAGCGCTAGCTGCTAAAAGTTCAACAAAAAGTTGCAAGTCGAATCTCAATCGCAAGCCAGTCACTGCTGCCAGCAAATTGGAGTTTTCAGAAAGTTGTGTTGACATTTCTATCAGCCTGATATTTGTAGTTAATAATCTGTTGAACTAAGCTCAAAATGCACTTCATTAAAATTACATTGCAAGCTTAACTTCAGCTCTCTGAATTATCCGATTGCATTGAAAATATACACACACTGGCAGAATTACGATAACAAGGGCACACATACACTCGACTTAAATATTCAATTATGTGGAGATGTGTGAGTGAGTTCATAAATAGTAAAAGATACAAGTACGAGCATATTATTACAATGGAAATATGGACGGACATTAAGTCGCCTCTGGCGTTTGCGTTGGCGCCTGCTTCTGCTTCTGGTTTTGGTTCGTGTCGAAAAAGGCTGAGCACACTAATGAAAAGGAATCTTTTCAGAGCCAACTCGACGCAGGCCACAGCTGCATAAACCCAACCGATGTCCATGTCCCAGGTGCACAAGCCGGCTGAAGAGTCGTGTGAACAAAGGTCTACTTGAGGTTCGGATCTGAGGCCACCACCACAGTCAGGCCGACTCATTAGCCGCAGCTGGAGCAGAGGCAACAGAGGCAGCAACCACAATGCATTATAAATTTAGCTGCTTCAGCACATGCATACACATAAATATGTACATTTATATGGTATAGTGACGGCTGTGTGCTTAGAGATGTGCCTATATGTTGTGCATGCGAGCTGCTGGCTCTGCTTATTCAATTATTCAATAATAATAAATGATATTACGCATGCATATAATGGAATAACCAAACGAAAGCCCAAAGTGCGAAATGCTGTCTTTCAAGCATTAAGCAAAGCAAATATTTACTCAGTTATACAAACAGACAATGCTATATACATATAGGTATATATAGATACACATGCACATAGATTGCCACTTTTGTCTGTGGGGATTGCAAAGCAAATATTAACAGTAAAGTTTGCCGCAAAATGTAAATACGCTTAAAGTGCAATAATTCAATTGCACTCGTATTATCTCTGATGATATTATGTTTGATTTTTTCTACTACATCTTAAATTGTGGGTAATTTTAAATTTTCAAATGTGTATCTCGAACAACGAAAAGAAAGCAGGCAAAACTGCAGAAATTATGAGAGCAGACTTCCTGCTGAAATTCCGATGCCATATGGGTAATGCACAAATATGCTGAGTTTACTCGTATTAAGCAAGCAATGCGTACAAATTCCAGAGATAAACAAAGGCATCAAGCAACCGCAGGAAGCAACAGCAGGCAAATGGTGATGCAGTTGCAGTTTCAGCACTGCAGCTGCGGTTTTCGAATTTTGCATTATCTAATGCCCTTGGATGGGTCTATTGTTGTGTAAGTGAGTATTTCAGTGCAATGGCAAGCAAGCATGAAATGTGGATGCATATTATGTTGACCAACTAATTTGCATTTGCCAACTGTCCATGGCTTGTGTCTGATAGAGTCTTGTGGCTTTCTTTGCTATGTTTAATATTTGCCCCAACATATTTGCGATTCAGTTGCGGCTCTGCGCAACTGGGCATAAATTAATGATAATTTGCACAATATATGAAGTACCTTTGATCAGATTTCAGCACACTCAGCGCAGCAGCGTTCGATGGCACATACCTGCAAGTAGAGAAATATTTACAACATCTTAAAGACAACATCAATTCTGCTGAAGTTGCACTGCAGACACGAGTATTTATTCGATACGGTGTGTGACTCGCAGAAGGCGTAAAGTATGACAAAGTTTTGTACATTTTCCAGCTAAAGTGGCGCACTAATAGCGCGGTCAACGAGTCGTATAATTAATGTGCTGCCAGACAAAAGCCGTGATAGCTGAGTAGACAGACAGCGCGAGACGCGCGCTGCTGCGGCAAAAACTGAAACCAAAGTCAAACACACTTTAACGGCACTTGTCACTGTTTTAACTGCGGACCAGAGCGGGAGCACAGCCTCGCCTCCAGCCACAGGATTGCACTTTTGTGGGCGTGCCAGGCGCCCCAACCGCCTTGCTGTGTATGTGTGTGTGAGAGTGGTTAAGTCATTAAGCGAATGGCAGCCCAAAAAAGTGCCGCCAGAATTCATCGCAGCACATAAAACGCACCACATCTGAAGTGCCCGCATTATGGTACAAGTATATATATGTGTATATGTATAGCCATATATGGGAGTGTGGAAGCTGTCTGTCAGTGGCTGTTTCTTAAATTGGCTAATAAACTGACAGCAGCTGGGCGCTTTGGCCACCAGCGGTGGGCGTGTGACTTTATGCGGCTACCAGCTCCTGCAAATGCCTGTGGCTTCATTAAGTGCTCATAACGTAAGCACATGAAATGTTTGTTGTCCCCAAAAACCAAAGAGGAATTTGGCCACGGCTGTAAAATCTTAACACAGCTGCCAGCTAACAATGTGGAAATTAAAAAAGCGGTGTGATTAATAAAGCAAATACACGCTCAAGCAGCCACACTCAAACTCTATTGCGAGAAAACTAAAGGAAAAGTCTGGGTTTAAGAGATAAGTTAGTTTATATGTCTAACGAGCTATATGTTTTAGTTATCTAAAGCGAGTAGGCTTAAAAAAGTGTTTAAATGTTGTTGTGCTTTTTACAAGAACTTCAACTTAAGTGTTTTCTTTTTGAGCGCATCAAACCAAACATAGCCCCAATAACCTCACAATAACTTGCATTTTAAGCTTTTTTAGACTCAACTATGCTGCAATAACCAAATATTCCAGTTCTTAAAGTAGCCTGGCTAAAACTTTACTTACTGTAGATAAGTTAGTTTTCATTTCTAGATATTATTTTCAAGAGTTACATGTTTTAGTTATCTAGCTCGAACTGGCTTTAAAAAGTGTTCAAATGTTATTGTGTTCTTGCAAGAACTTCAATTTGATGTGTTTTTTAAACTAAACAATGCCGCAATAACCAAAAATATTCTACATGAACATACTAAAATTGTAACTAAAACGCAAACTGATGTCATAAGTGAATAATGTGAATTCGGAAATAATCATGCAAATTAAGGGCATTAAAATTATCAATGATAAATAATATGAATATTAAAGTAACGACGCCGAGCAAATTTAATTGCAAATTTGATGCTTTAACATGCAGAGCAAAGCAGAAATATCTTAATTAAAACTTGAGTGTGGGCGTTTATTAGTTTAGTAAAATTAAATAGCCATCCGGCATACTTTGCTAAAATGAGTCGTATAAATAAATTAGTCAAAAGAATGCGCATAAAAGCCAAGCGCCGCGTTTTATGGGAGTTGGGTTAGAAGGTGGTTTCGGGCATAACTTTGTTGCGGTTTAGTGCGCCGAATGAGTTGTATCATAAAATGTGACCCACTGCTTGGTCCCTTTCACTTTGTTTTATTCCGCTGTTGGCTTATTGCGAAAGTTTGCCAGCTTCTGTGCTTGTGTTGCAGCAAGTAGTGCGTAAAATTTCATTGCGATATGCTGAAGTTGTGCAATAAATTTCCAAAATTATTGTTCACATTGAAGCGCAAGCATTTTATGTCTCTATCGATGAATGCGAGTTCGTTTGCGTGTATGAGTGTGTGTGTGTGTGTGGCCCTGGCCCCGATTTCCGCACGCATGTCGCATTTTAGGCCCGCTGCCCAATCTATATAGCCGTGTACATACACCCTTTGTTGTGCGCGCATATCGCGAACAATAGTTATTTTTGTTTTTATGACTTTATGCTGCACGAAGCGAAGCTTAACTCAGCTCATATTGAGTTAGCAGCATTGACAGCTGCGCCAGCTGAATGTTTTATCGACGGCTATTCTGATGGGAGAAGGCCAAAGGATTTAACTTTAAATAATAAAAATGAAACTTTATTATTTTATGCGAAATACGCCAGCGCGGCTTACTTAAATCTGCTTCAAATCATTTGAAATGCGATAAGCTGCGCTGGAAAAACGGCACTCGATAGTTTGCAGTCTGCAGTCAAACTAATTAACTAGTTTTGCGAAGTCATTAACTCGTTATCTGTGCAAAAAAGTTGACACAACGCTTCGATAACTTTTGCCGGCAACGAACGACATTGGCTAATTTGCAATTAATTAAACATCATTTGCATTGCCACTTGGCTGCCAAAGACTTGGCCTAAAGCAGCTGCCTCAACGCGCAGCTGACATGTTTGCCCAGCTCAGCGGAGCCCACAGAGCTCCGGCAAAAGGCAACTAAACTTTGACACACCGACGGAAATGCAAGTTGCACGTGTCTGTCATAACGAGCTGCAGATGCAGGCAGCCCAAAGTGCGGGTCAGACAACTGAGAGCAGCCCGCATCTCCAGCTGCCGCCCCGCCCCCTTTGCAGTTGCCTCATTGCGCTGCTTAATTGATGCTAATTGATTGTGCGTGAACTGTGTTTGCCTTTTGTCTGCGCGCGGCCGCTGTTGCCCTTGTGCCGTGGTGCTTTGTCGTTGATTGCTCAGATTTACGACTGACCAAAATTAAATAAGCCAAATTGGGCACTCGCTCTGCAAATGTAAATGTAAATCGCGGCGGCGCTCATAAGTATGCAACACAAAATTTCCAGCCAATGGCCGTGTGCTTGTGTGTGTGTGTGTGTGCGTGGGTTTGCTCTTGTTGCGGGGCGTTATCGCATTTGTGATCGGGACTGGTCGCCAGATTTTTTATTTCATTTTCGCCGGCTTACCGATAACACTTCACACGCACACAAATGCGCAAAAACAAACAAACAAGCAGGCGCATGTCAACACACATACACACTGATACACACAGATACACGCGACGCAACAACAAATTTTTAGCGCGTTTGTATTACATTTTATTTAATTTTGTTTTATGCTGCAGAACCCTTTGGAGTGAGCTGCCAAATCCACAGCAATTGTTTTCGCTTCTCGCCGCCCCCGCCGCCCTCTGCGCAGCTCAACGTGAATAATATGTGTGTGTTTGTGGGTGTGTGTGTGTGTTTTGATATTTTTATGCAGGCTTTTGCTGTTGTCGTTGTCGTTGGGTAGGCGCTTTATTCAAATAAGTAACGTCGAACACACGTCGAGCAGCAAATTTATGTTGTTTCAATAACAATTTGAAAAGAATAACAACTGAAGCAGCTACAACAACAACAGCAACAAGAACAACAACGACGACGACAGAGCAGAAAAAACAGGGAACATTTGCAAAATACAAGCACAATAAAATGGCATGTTGAGTGTATTAAATTGCCATTTATTTGATTTTTGCTTTTCGCTTTTGTGCCTCGCTGCTCCATTTTTGTTTTTCTTCTGCCTTATTTTTTGTTCAAGCATATTTTCGGGCGCATTTAAATAATGTTTGCATGGATTTTTATGGTTGCCGCATGCCTTTGGCCCTCTCTCAGTACGTGTGTATGTGTGTGTGTGTGTGTGAGAATTGGGTTATTTTTGGGTTAAAGTGTCGCCGGGCCATCTAATTGTGAGGCCTGGGCCAAGCGCTGTGCGGGATTTGGAAGCATGCCAAGGACATCATGCGATTGTGAGAGCTCTGCGCATACTTATCGCCGGGACAGCAAATGTCGAAAATAGCAAAGCCTCAGGCGATGAGCTGTCAGGGAGGCTGGGCCGAGGCCCAGAAGCAGAACGATTTCGGGATTATGTCAGAGATACGCAACAAAAATTATTCAAATTTATACATGTTGAACTAATGCTCAAATATACAGAATAATTCTCAATAAAACGTTGATGCTTTCCACACATGCAACGCCCTCGAAACTTTGCTATAACAATTCATACAATGCTTAGAGTCTTTTTGCTTATCATATCATTGAACACACTAAGACTGATGGCGCAGAGTGCATCAAGCTTGCCTTTGCTGTGCTGTGAAGCGTGTGTTAAAAGCCGTAATTAATAACAAAGGTTCTCAAATTGAATTATGCGTGTGCTTCAGGCAGGAAGACATGCCTGCACCTAATATCCTAAGTCTGCTGCTCTTAAATTGGAATTAAACTTAAGCCCAGTTTGTTTTGTTGCAGCTCCAGGCCTGCCACATATTTAAGCTCAACGGTCGCTATTAGACATTCAACTTTGACGGGGACGGGTCATACAAAATGTAAGTGAAGAAATGGCAACGGCAGCACTAAAACAAAATGTTCAGCAGCCCGGCAGCATGATTTTTTAATGCACTGCCGAATAATTTGACCGTGTGCTCGGAGTGCGCCTCACCTAGCAAAGCAGGTGGTGCCCCTTTTGGGTCAAGCGCTTTGGCGTGACCAAGCTCAAGATCTCGGAATTGACTTTTATGTTGGTCATAAAAAGGATTTTAATGTGTTTTATGCGCGCGCCAGCGCAAAGTCAACAGGCCGCATGGCTGACCACGCCACACGCCAACGCCAAGGCCAACAGAGAGTATATATAGTATATACTATATAGTATGTAGGTAGGTTGGCCTACACATAAATCCACGCAAAATACCAAAGAAGCTGCCCAAAACGGAATTACGCGTGAGTAGCACATTTCTCGGCCTCATTCTGGGCGGCCAGAGGGCCTCGGTGAGTTTGCGAATTTATGGCAGGACGCTGCGTGTGTGTTTAAGTATATAAATATAAATAAAAATATAAATACAAATACGTCGAGTGCTGTGCTGAGCTGAGAACTGTGCCGACTATCTTTGACTTGCACGTCGATATCAAGTTGTCAATTTAAGCAGCCGCCCAGGCGCAGTCAAATGAGCTGGCATTAATCCTGTGCGTCGGCTAACAAGCCGAGTCCGTCTCATTTGCCTGGCGGCCGCTTTTCGCTCTGCCAGCCATTGATCTTGGCTACGTGCGCTGCCAGATGGCAGCCGCCAGGAGCTGTCTGTCGGTGGTTATTTGTCGCCTACACGCTGACAATCTTTCACGTGGCACTTAGCATAAAGCTGCAGATAAAAACACGCTATCCCAGCCCCTCTCCCACCACGCTCCAGAACCGGCAGCTGTTTACCTTTTTCGGCACAAATCCTTCGGAGCAATCAATTTGTTTTTATTGAATTTTCTACTAGCCGGCCAGGACTTGGGAGACGCGTCAACGTTCGCAATTTGCTGTAGGACATTCATTTCGAGTACACACACACACGACATGCCACAGGGAAGCAGGGAACGGGCACAGCACGAGCTGCAGGAAGCCGCCACCTGCCACACATATGAGTGACGCATGGCTCAGCATTTGTTATGGCTTACGATCTATTGCGAGGCCTCACTCCACTCGCAGCCAGCGTCTCGGGCTGTAGCTTTTTTTTATTACTTGTTTCCTGTGCTTGTTGTTGCCCTGTCTCTCAGCCTGTCAAAATTTTGTGCTGTAAAATGCTCGGTGTAAAACTTACGTCAAGTATACGCCCGTGTGGCCCGGCCAACGTTGTTGCCCTTGTATGTATTGTACCTTGTTGTGGCCCCAGCACTCATTGTTTGCTTTGCTCGCTCGCTCGTCCGCTTCATTTTTCAAGTTGATTTCTATCGCTTTTGCTCCTTTTCAAAGTTTTTGGCATTTTACATATGCTAACCAACACAGTTCTCGCCCGCTGTGCACTGTGGTCTGCTCTGTCTGTTCGAGCGCTGCTCTGGAATGGCTGCTGGCGTTTCTAACACGCGCACAAAGGCGGCTGCCGCTCACTCCCTAAAAATGCCTGCTGTTAGCGGCGCGCGGGGCACGTATTGACCGCACTATCTACCCACTGTAGCGCAAATTAATGAAGCTGGTATTTAATCCCTGCTTAAACGATTCAACCACTCCGTTGGGCTTAAAGCAGCGCGCATGATTTGAATTTTTGCAGCACATTCTAGACTGGCATCTCCACGTATTACAGAGCATATCATTAGTTTCGTTTGTATTTATTATCTAGTTGCAGTTTGTAATGTAATATTGCTAAATAGTAGTTATATATTTAAGAAGGATCGGCATGAGCAGGTATCGATATTGGAATCAGCAGCTGTAATAATAAGTTGTCGATATCAGTAGTTGGAATCAGCTATTTGAATCAGCAGTCGGAATCAGCAACCCAGCAGTATAAATAAGGCGTCTAAGTAGAAGAGATGTGAACAGCAGTCAGAATTGAATTCAGCAGACTTAATATTGCATTCACCTATATCATCATCATCATATCATTCTACTCATATTTTAATAAACTATCTGTCTTCCACGTACTACAGAGCATATCTTTAGTTTTGTTTGTATTTATTATCTAGTTGCAGTTTGTAATGTAATTTTGATAAATAGTTATACATCTTAGATGGAATGTGCGATTAATCGATTAAGCAGTCGGAATCAATAGTCGGAGTCAGCAGTTGGAATCAACTATCGGAATCGGCAATCAAAACTAGGCGTCGAAGTAGAAGAGAGAAGTGAATAGCAGTCAGACTTGTAAAGCCATGTGAGTGTTCAGCAGACTTAATATTGCATTCACCTATATCATCATAATCATTCTACTCCTATTATAATAAACTATCTGTCTTCTAGCGTTTTATATTTTTTGCACTTGCTCTGTTAACAATTTTTGATAGTTTTTTCCTATATCATCATCATCTTTCTACTCATATTATAATAAACTATCTGTAAATTTTTTGTTAGTTTCTTCCTGTATCATCATCATCATTCTACTCATATTATAATAAACTATCTGACTTCTAGCATTATTTGTGCACTTCTTTTGTTAACAATTTTTGTTAGTTTCTTCATCAGCTTGTAATTGTTTTTGTTTGCCTAGTAACAGCTCTTTCCGCTTTAGTTTGTAGCGCTAAAGACCGGCAATTCAACTCCCAAACCTATTCAATTTGCCACTTACATAATTACTACTGCCAGTTACGAGGCATGTACACGCCCCAGAGCCACGCCTGCGTTTATCAAATTGCCACCCGCAGTTCAAACACAAAGCCAAAATTGTGTTGGCCTGAAATATTGTTGTTAAGGGCCGCGTTTATGTTTTACATTCTATTTTGTTTTTTTTTTTCGACGGTCTCACTTGCAATTATTATAAAATGGCACAAAGCGCGCGTGGAGAGCGCGGCTGGAACAAGGACTTGTGACGCCATTCGCGCTCCTTGGAGACTCATTCTGAAGAGCCTCGACCGCTCGAGCGGCTCTCAAGTGGGTCAGCCCAAGTGCTGTGACTCAAAAGTTCAAGGATTTCATTGTTGCACAAAATGTAATTGAATGCAATGAAATTACGGCGCACAGCCCGAGCATCAGTACGACATTCTATGCAGCATTTAATTGCGTTTATTGTTTGCCCAGATGTGTGACTATCTCAGCCTTTCTGCCTTTCTGCCTGCCTGCCTGCCTGCCTCCCTCCCACGCTCGCTTTCGTTTTGTTGCATTCTGCTCGCTTTGTCGGAATTGTTTGCTTGCTGTGTGCTGCATTGCAATTACTATTCTGATTGGCTGCAAAGAGCTTGTGCAAGTGCTGTTTGCTCGAAGGCTGTAGGACTCTTCTAAATTGCCCGGAGCATTTAGTCTATGCGCTGCAGCCATAAAATCAGCTTCAATAAAAGGAAAATAGAATTTAAGTTTCAGTTGCATTCATAATTTTCGAGATAGATACTTTCTTTGCTCACTTCTTCAGTTACAATTCATGTGTTGAAGAAGTACCTCACTTTAAGCTACTCCCAAAACATTCACTGGGACCTGCTCATTTGACTTAAATGCTCACACATATTTGGGTATTTTATTTGCATTTCTGCTCAAATGAAAACAACAAGTTAAACCAAACACGTGCTGACCAACTACACACACACACACACACACACACAACGCTCACTCGCTGGGAATGTTAGCAATTTTTACTTGTGTTTTGCGCTCTCCCCCGGCAGGACTTCATTCAGGTTGAGGCTTAGCACTGGCCCCAAAAGTGACCGCAGCCCATGCAGAACTCAATCAACAGCTCAGCCCGAGTGACCCACATTTAGAGATAAATTCGCCAACATCAAATAGTGCCGAGCACAACAACCACAACCATTGCCCAGGGACCCCATAAAAAAATCCCAAGCTGTGAGCATGTGAACGAGCAAAAGAGACACAGAGAGAGAGAACGAAAGAGAGAGAGCGAGTGAGAAAACGAGAAATATATAATTCAAGCTTATCACTCCGGTTCCAGACCATTGCGTATTAAAAACATTTTTGTGACGCCAATAAAAACTCGCTACGAAATTTTGCATAATGTGTGTGTGCCATAAAAAAAATGAAGCAAGTTGCAAACATTGTGCTGCTGCTGTGTCTCTTTTGGCCCGCCCACTTTCTTTTCTGTCCTCTGCGCTTTCTTTCCCTGCGCTTGTTGACATTTCCGTTGGCCACACAAACTAGGCAATGGGGTTACGTCCAGGCCGCTGCCTCCCAACCTTGCCTCAGCCTCACTCGCAGTCCGACTCGGACGCATTTTGTTTATAATGTTTTCCTATTTATGTTGCCGCTGTTGCCAGTTGCCAGTTTCCAGTTGCCAGTTGCCGCCGCCTGTGAAGCGGCTTCGTTTTTTATTGCTCAACATTAAATGGGACCGAGCGAGGACGCAGACTGCGGCCCGACTGTGTCAAGTGGTGTGCCGAGGGGATGCGGCCTGATGTTGTGAATTTGCCGAGCCCCTCTGTATAGCCGTTTCATGAGACAAAATGGCACACGAAGCAAATGAAACAGAGAGCCAGCTGCAAAACTATGCATATTGTTTGTCATTAACAAGGTCGCCGCTACAGCACCAACAGCAACAGCAACAAAAAAGAAGAGGCGCCCAAAAAATGAGCAAAACTAAATTCGCTTTGATGAAAGAAAGCTGTTACACGCTCCTGCTGCAGTGGCGCGGGGGGGTGTGCGAGGCGGGGAGATAACATCATCGTTGGGTCGCCAGCTGACATTAATTTTGTTTTCATAGCACAACCCACAGGGCTGACAATTCTTTCGCTCATTCTCTCTTTCTCGTCTACCTCTTTGCTCTGCACAACGTGTGTGTGCCAGTTCGTCTATGTATCTGTGTGTGTGTGTGAGTCACTGCCAAATGAAGACATTCTGTTCGCAGTTTTTTTGCTCTCCTATTTACTTGTTTCTCTTTTTATTTGCAGTCGTTTTTTTTTTGTCTCACTCCGACACTGGCTTGATTGACATGCCGTCTGCTTTATGTGGCTCACTCGCTGTCCTTTACTTTTTGGCAGCTGACCGTGACACAAAAACAAAAGGCAACAACAACAAGTGAAACAACAAATTAGCACAGTAGTTTTCATAGTTTTTCCTCCTTTTTCGTGCTCCTGATTCTCTGATTCTGATGATGCGTTTTTGACAATGAACATCAGCTGGCTGTCACTCTACTTGCTACTTCTCAAGAGCCGCACTACACATAAATAACACGAATACAAAGAGTATCTTTCGAGTCCCTAGAACACAAACGCTGTATTGAATGCGTAATTTTTCGAAACATTTCAAAGTGGAATGTTTCTGAAGCGTACTTAATATATCACGAGTGTTATACCGAGAACTGAAGAAGTCTTGGTAATCATCAATCAAAATTTACTATTCGTCAATAAGTATAATAAATCTATCTTAAATTTAAGGAACTGTACACATAGAAAAGTGTTTTTAAAAAAATGCTTTATATCACGTTTGAAATAGTAATTTTAAATTTTATCATAAGTAATCAAATATTTTTGACAGCCCATTCAGCCTTCAAATAAAGAGTAACTTCTGAGTCCCTAGAGCCCAAATGTTATGTATAAATTATAACTATTTCAAACATTAAAGTCTCTGCGATATAGCTAAAACCTGTCATCAGTGTTATATAGAGAGCAAAAATAATATTGGAAGCTTAAAAGAATTCCTAGTTCAGCTCACAATACTAATAAAAAATATTAATTTTCGACTTTAAATTTAGTTTATCTTCAAATTAGGGATTTATATACATGAAAAAGTGTTTTACAAAACATACTTTAAATCACGTTCGAAATACTCTTTGAATTTTCATCACAAGCAGTTTTAGTAATCGAATATTTTGGACAACTCATTCAGCTGTAATACAAGGAGTATCTACTGAGTCTCTAAAGAATAAATCCTGTGTTGAATTTATATTTATTCAAAATATTTAAAAATCTGGACTATTTCTAAAACTTGTTTTTTATGGGGAACAAAAGTAATCTTGGTAATGACATAATATGTTATTCGACATTAGGTTTAATTTTTTAAACCGATCATCAAATTAGATAAATTTATACATCAAAGAAGTATTTCACAAACATAGTTTAAATCACGTTCAGAATACTCATTTGAATTTGCATCACAAGCAATTTAAGTAATCGAATATTTTCGACAACTCATTCAGCCTTAAGAAGGTTTTATTTCATTCAGCCCAAATACATTGAAAATCACGCCGTTTACTCACATCATGGCGAATTCAGTGTCGGGCCTTTTCAGCCCATACATATTACATTTAATTTATTTAAAGCTCATTTTTTCACACCCCGCCGCCAGCGAGCATAAAGGAGAGAGAGAGTGAGAGAGAGAGAGGCCGCCTACTACACACAACATCGCCAAAAAAGGAGCTGGGAAAGAAGGGAAAAATCAGTCATGCTGTTAACGGAGGCAACATCGGCGGAATACGGATATGGTTTCGGGTTTGTTTGGTGATCCATTCTCTGTATTGTTTGCGTATTTGCATAAAAATTGCGCATACGACGCGTTGTCGCCGCGCCGCGCACACAAAGCCAGCTTTAAATTTGTGTGTCCGCAATTCAAGGTTGAGTTCAGATTCGAGAGTCGCCAAAAAGCCTGGCTGAAAATTTTTAGTAATTATGGAAATTCATATGCAACAATGCCACACAATTCATTCACTACAAAATCGTTGTCGCATGGCTCTGTGACTGTGTGTGTGACTGTGTGTGTGTGTGTGTGCTTTATTCTCCACTCTAGCATTGACTATTCAGTGCTCAATGCCAGTGTTGCATGCAGCAGGAAAAAAGTTTCATTTCCTCTCGCTGTGTGCATTTGCATTGTTTGGCATTACACAAATGGATATTAATAGTTGGCATGAGTACGAGTATTTTTACCGTTCGCTGCTGAATGATGACGACGATGATGATGATGATGATGAAGATGTGCTTCGTGTTGCCGACTGGGTTTATTTTCAATTAATCACGACTACATTGAATGCACAGCAAAGTGGGTGCTCGCATTTCAAGGTCGTCGCACAGACAAAACTTGAATATTCAAAGCGAATGAATAAATGAATGCATGATTGAATGCTCGACTGACTAAATAGCCAGCCGGCTGGCGAGAATATTAATTGCCATTTTCGTATTTTGCAACATGGCCATATTTCTTCTTATTTTCCTTCATTGTTTTTTTGCTCCTCTCATTGTTGGCCACCCTGTCAACGCCATTGTCTTTTAATAAACCCCGACCAAGGAGCCTGGGCGTAATACTTGTATTGACAGGCCGGCATAATAAACATAAATCAAGTGTTGCTATTGTGCCTAGTTCTCTGCCCCCCCCATCCGTCGTCGTCTACGGATATTGAGCACTTCAAGCATTTAGTTGGTGGCATGTCCCAGCAGCGACGGCGGCAGCGGCAGCGCCAACTTATGCCATTTATCTTGAGCAATCTCATTGGCTGGCACACACATGCATATCATAGTCGTCATCGCTTTTATTATTCCCACAATGAGGCGGCAGCAGCGAAAGTGCGGCAAGTCTGTTACTCGATTGAGCCCATAAATAAGCCGGCTGGCTGTGTATAAAGAAAGCCTTCCTGTGCGCTTGGGACGGCGACGGCATTTCGGCTGCCGCCCCATGTCACGTGTTTCCTGCTCTCAGTCACAGTCACTTGGCTTTGCATGCGGCAAGCGAATTTGCCACAGCGCTTAATCAAAGCAACCTTTTTGGTGCCCTACAATTCAACGCATTCCATGTCAAACATTTTCATTTATTTGCGTTGCTCAATACAAGCTTTTCAAATAAAAAATAAATTGCATTGCGTAGAATATCTAAAGTGTGTTCAGCAATAAAACACACAGTTCGATAAATGTAAATGCATGTGACATACTTCGGCTTAATTAACCAGATATTTTCTGTTTATGGCAACAGCTCAACGTGCTGGAATGTTTTTGTTGCGCGCTTGCCGCGAAACATAATTAAGAACATACTCAATGTTGTCCTCCCGCTGACTGAATTTAATATTTGTGTATTAACTCGTCACCAGCAGTCACTTAGCAGCAGCACGCGTAACTCCGCAAGACATTTCAAAATTAAAATTCTTAAAGTACAGCGAACGGGGCGCAAAGGCCCACGACACAATGACAGATGCGTGAAAATGTGAAAAATAACATAACAAAGGAGTAGCAGACATTGTTAGCGTGTTAGCGTTTGAGACGCGAAATCTTGATGGCGACAATGCAAATGAGCGACAGAGGCCAGATCGAAGAGTTAAGTTGGCATAGAAATGGAAAGGTGTTGAAATAGCTAAATGAGTTGTCATGCCTTTAAAGCGCGCTTCGCTCGACTTTGGGGAAATTGTCGAGCATAGACTGTGCTGAAATTGAGGCTGACAAAGCCTTGCCAGTTGGCATTTTATGATCCCGCAGTGACTGTTCTCGCGTGCTCAGCAACTTTATTGCCGTTTAGCGTCGCCAGCTCTGACAACTTGTCAGAAATTTAAAACTTGTCGCGGCCTGCGTGGCGTATGTGAAATGTGGAATACGAAAGACAAATTAAATTCGATGTAGTATTTAAATCAATATGTGTGCCGGAGCGCGCCGCTTCTTTTATTTTAATGTGATAATTAAAAAATGGAAATTATTGCCAGGCCCAAAGCGCAGCCGTAATAATATTTACAATAAAACATTTATCATGTGTTTGCGCAGCATTTTAATTTAATCAAACGCGCGGCGCTCGCTGCAGATGCGCTGGCAAAAGAATTGTTCATTTAATTGCAGCCGCAGTGAAATTTATGACCTGTTGTCCTGTAATGACCGTCGAGGAAATCGCAACACGCTGCAACTGGATCTCAATTACGAAGCAACCGATTCATTATCGCAGCGCTTAAATTCACTCAGATGACTTGAGAATGCAATGCAAATAAATTGCTTGATAGCCAGATATCAGAATGCCATTCAATCAATTAAGCCAGACAAATAAATTATCTATCGAGAGAAGCTTGTAACAGAGTAGAAATCATATCAATCTGCATATTCATAAGTTGTCTGACTAAAATAAACGTCATATATATATTTGTGCAAGCGAAGCCATTAGTAAGAAGGACGGCACAAATGGCTCCTTAATTAATTTCCAATATTGTGGATTCCTCGACGAGAAAAAACAGTGTGTGTGGCAAAAAGTGGATTTTACGAGTACGAGTGTGCGCCATAAACTTGGGCAACGGAAGCGTGGTTGTGCGGTGTAATAATTTTGGTCTTAACTGCAAAACATTTTTGGTGCGGCGCGCATGTAAAAAGTAAAAACAATTAATTGGGCGGCAGGCAGAGTGCAACTGCGGCATCAGCATTCATTTCCATTATGAATGTCAACAGCGGAAACGCAAAAAACTATGAAGACAGCGGGGAGAGAGGGAGTAGTTGGGTTGGGGCTGGGGCTGGGTTGGGGCAAGTGGTTAGCACGGTTCCCATGTGCAATATGAACGAATTTAATTATTGTTCATGTGCTGAAATATGAGCAAATTTATTTATAGCTGTGCATGCCATTCGAGCAGCCACTGACATGAGCAGTTGTCATTGTTGTTGTTGCATCTGCTTGTTTTTTAAGCGTTTGCTCTTGCATACATAAATGTTGCACCCACACACACGCAGAGTGCTGCAAGCACTCGTACTCGTATCGAGCGGCATTTTTATTCGCAGTGCTTTATGGCATCGAACGAGTCTCGTTACCTGCCCGAGCCAACGTGTCGTATGAATTATGGCCATGGCCATGGGCGGCGCATGATTAATATTCAATTATGTGCTGCAAGCATGCTGCATACACACGCTGCAAAGTATGCTACAATTTTTTTGTTGCAGCCAGGCGGAAAACTTTGCTAATTGCCCCATAAACAACACAACCAAAAAACAACTTAAACAATTGAATTAATGCAGAGACTACAGCGTCTGTTGCATCAACTCGTCACGAGTTATTTTGCTTTTATTTAATTATCCACGTTTTCGGCTCGATGTTTGCTACTTAATTCGCTTGCCATTATGCCATCGTGTGTGACTAAACTTGGGAAGGTCGGACATATATGGGTGCATGAATTACCAAACTAAGTTGCTAATTTGCGTCATTAGTGTTACGCGCTTCTGCTAATTAACTTTTAATAGCATTAAAAACACGGCAAGTTTTACGTTTTACGCCAACTCGGGCACAACTACTGTTATTATCGAAAGTATTGCACGGATTTCGCTCGACTTGTGCCACATGTTGTGCGTGTGCCTTGAGCATAAGGCATTGTTGTATTGCCTTCTGACAAGGCCAATGACCATGATTTATGGCTTTCGCTATTTAATGTTCACCTGCACGTGCTTTGCAGCTCCACCAGCAGAATATCAGTTGCTATCGCATGGCTTTAATTGCGAAAGTACGAAAAAAGTGTGTAAATATTGTTGCAAGTTTAATGCCAAAATGTTAACTGGAGAGTAGAATATAATTTACATTTAAATGGAATTGCATATTTGTTTACTTTGTTTGCTTTGTGCGCTGCGTTTTTGCTGCGACTTTGCAGCATTGAGCAGCATTTTGTTTGTCAAATATTAAAAATTAATTAAAACTGCACATTTTATGCATATTTGCCTTCCGCTTGTATTTTTATTGTGAACTGCAGCAGGTAAAAATAATGAAATAAACGTAAATTAAAAAGAAACAAGTATTTCGTGTATTTAAATTGTGCGCTTTGTCGCTTCAGCGAGCAAAAATGCTCAATTGATGAGTGCAGCGATTTAAATGTCATTCTCACGGCATTTTAATTGCTGCCAATTATTTGAACAACGCAAATAATTCAATACGCTGCCGCCAACAGCAGCCACAAATATTTTCTTACTCTGCTCTCGATTGTTCACTTTCAATGGGCTCTAGAACAATTCACACACTTCGAGCCCATTGCATGCGTATTAATCTATGCATTTAAGACACGCCCGATTACACACACACACACAGACAGTCTCACACTCACACACATTTCGAGCAAGTGGAGACAGTGCAGTGGGTAAGAAAGTTGCGCCCCTAAATTGCATATTAATTGCTCATTAATTGTTGATTAGCCTTCAAGTGGGTATAGAAATTCGCCGAGCAGCAATCTCGGCTGCCGCTCGTGGTGGCGCCACCCGGCGTGGCCCACTAAGCGTCCGTAATCTTTAGTGTTAAGTTAAGTATACGCAAAACTTATCAAGCGGATTAGTGCTGCTCTTGTTGCTGCCGGCGCTCGGCATTAGTGCGACAAAATGTTGTAATCAATCAAGCGTACAGTGTCAGGGCGAAAGCCTCGCTGCGGGCTCTCTCTCTCTCTTCCTTTCTCTCTCTCTCTCTATCGCTCTGTGTGGCTTGGCATTTACTGCCACGCAAATACTTGCAATTAAGCATTATTAATCACGGCGACTAAGCAGCCAGAGCCTGCCACACACTACGCCTCAGCAGAGCACTTCCGTCCTAACAACAAATAATTACAATAGTCATCGCCCAAGGGGGCCACTTCCTGCCGCATTCGATAATGTCCACGCATTATTTTCGCATCAAACTAAATATTTAATTAAAAGTCGCCAGAAGGGCGCTGCACCCAGCCAACTCTTGTGCCGATTGCCACAAATCAAGTGCAAATATAGAGAAAGCAAGTTTTGTTTTGCTTAAATATTAATAAACTTGTAGAAATACTATTGTTAGACTCTTATTTTTACGGTGAAATATTAGTAAATATAATAACAGCTAATATATTTATTTTGCTCAGAATTAAACCTAATTTTATTCCACATTGAAAGCGCATAACCATAACACAATGCTGCATTATTTTGAGGACTTTTGCTATTGCAGCAGAAGCTTTAAAGAACTCAGAGAATTTCTCAATATCTGAACATGTCATTGAGTTCAGCAAAGAAAGAATTGTGGAAAACAAACTAAATATTTAATTAAAAGACGTCAAATGAGAGCTGCTCCTAGACAACTTTCAACAATCAAGTTTAAATAGAGAGATGGGAAGTTCTTTTGTTTACTGAAAACAAATGAAATTTGTAGTCTCTCATTTCTACTACGAAATATTGCTCTATATATATTCATTGCCAATATATTTATGTTCTCCTGAAGTTAACTTAATTTTGATATGGCTTGCTTCAAAAATGCTTAACCACATCACAATGCTGCATCATTTTGATGAGTTTTTCCTTTGGAAAAGTAATACTGCTTTATGTGTGTCAGGCGGCTTTAAGGAACTCAGATGTCGCAGGAAGATTTCTTAATCTTTGGCACAAATATCTGAGCATGTCAATGAGTTCAGCGAAGGATGAATGGGGAAAACAAAGGACTCGAGCCACGACGAGGCACGCACACAAACACTTGAGCGCAAAGGTTGGGGCATTGTTCACTCGCCGATCAGGTCAGACTGAGAGTTGTGCACTAATTGCTCGTCGTTGTCAACAATGCGGGAAGCGGACCGAACACGATAGACACGAACAACGACAACAATGGGACGTATAAAGAAATTGGCAATTTGGCAAATGTACTCGCACGATTATTGGGCAGGTAAGCAGGCAAACTGCCAGAGATAATGTGGGCTAAACACTCGAAGCCAATCTGCAGCTAATCAATCAGAGCCTGGCCCCAATCGACTTGACTTATTTCCAGCGCCAGATTAGCATGCGATGCTCGACACAGTCGAAGCAATCAAGTGGAGTTTTCCTAGCAGCACTTTAATTTTGAATGATTTATGACTCAATTACCGTTTCTATGTAGACGTGCTGTGCTCTCCGCTTCGGGTTCGAGTACACTTGATCCCGAGTCCTGTCGAGCTTCCTTCCACAATCGCACTGCGGACTCTGTTCTAGTTAGACGCTGATTGCACTGTCTGACACTTCACTTGCATATCGCACTGAACAGAAAGCAATTGGCATAAATAACTTTGCTTTAATATTTCTCCCACTCTCTCGCACTCTCTCTCTCTCTCACTCGCTTTTGCTTTTGGCTTTTTGCTGTGTTTCGCCTTTCGCTGGCTTGGCGCGTAATTTATTTATTTATTTTATTATTTACTTTTTGCGGCACACACACAGCAGAGACGCAGGCAGCGCCTATGGAAGTTGCGACCTATTGGCGCCTGTGACGCACACACACGCACACACTCACACACACGCAGGCAGCACTTAAACTTGGCTGATGCTGATGGTTTGGCTGAAGTTGATTTCCGGCTGACATGCAGCTGACTTCGTTCGGCTTTGTGCGCTGCTCGAAATATGGTGTCAATGTGTTAGCTGGGCGTTGTTTTTTGGTCTAGTCAACGCAACAACTTGGCCCAATGTACGCACACACTCACACACACCTAGAGTGGCCGACACCAACACTCACACACACGCACGCACTCGCTGCTGTCGCGTTTCGCATTTCGCGTTTCGCGTTTGCTGCTGGCTGTTTGCTGTCGCACGCACACACGCGCACAGTGGAGTGTACAAATATTGAAAGCGCGTCGCGGTCGAACCGTTGCGGCGTTGCGTTATCGTGCGCCCGTTTACCGCTACCAAACAACACAAATATCGAACGTGAACTGACACGCCACTTCGTCGCTACAGCGAAAAGCCAAAAACAGGCGCAGCCTCATGCCTGCCCTTCGTTTCAACCGTTTCGGCTCTTTCGTTACGCTCGCCCGAACCACCAGGGAACGCACATCGTGCACGCTGGCGCCAAGCGGTCCACCAGCGAACTAACGCCACGGAGCGCGCATGTTGTCTGAGAGAGAGGGAGAGAGAGAGTGAGAGAAAATTGCCTTGAGGGGAACACACATGAAGTAATTTCCCCTTTTCAAAGTAGGGGTAAAAAGGAAAATATTTCTCCATTTGGTATTTAGCTTGAAAAATGGGAAATTCGTTGTAAAATTTGAAAACTTTCAAAAAATTTACAAACACTGCAGTGGGGAAAGTAATTTAAATGGGGATTCGAATAAGAAGTAGTATTTTAAATTTATATAAAACTATATAACAATTATGAAATTGAAATCAGCATTTTATTAGCAGTTTCATGCACAACTGAGACCTTTAACATGATATGGTTTCAAAATATTCCTCAATCAAGCCACTAGATAAGACCAGCAGCTTCATCTCCGGCGCCTACTCTTAGTATCCTGTTTATAGTGCATAAATTGACAGCCAGCTCGTGTAATGGTAAATATAGGTGTAGGAAATGACAATTTTTGTTTTGTATTTCATAACTTTTACATTATTAATAAAAAACTGATTCTTTAAGATGAAACGTTTGCGAGCTTATTGTTCCAAAGAGGAACTGTAACCGAAATTGATTTTGAATCAGCTCGCTGCGCTTTGAAGTTTCGAATTAGCCTGATGCTTTGAGGTTCTCATCGCAGCTGTTGACAGTGAAATCACTTTTCTCTTCTTAATACACAAGCTGCACATTCGTTCGTTAACGCATTCTACGTTTGAAACATAGGGAAATTTGTCGTAAGCGAATATGAGCATCCGCCGCAGTCGTGAGGCTTTTAAAGCTTTACTTTGCAAGCACTTTTGAAAACTTTGAAAAGCTCTCAATCGATACTCAAACCAATATAGAAATTGTCAGCAAAATGTGTATTAGTTCAAATTTTATCCGCTGCGCTGCGAGTGTCGCTTAAAGTCGTTAATATTAAATACATATTTAACAACATTATTTCTTACTATTACTGCTTAAGCATTTTTGTAGTTTATAAGAAAGTTTTATGGTAGTTTCCATGAGGAGCATAAAAAACACGTATTGGTGTGGCAAGCGCAAACATTTTCCGCTTTTATTTGCACTTTATGATGGAGCAACATTTGTGCTTAGTTTGCAGTTCTCAAACAATAGGAATTTGTACCTGCAGTTAAAAGCAATGCGTAATTCAATTCAATTTAGATTTCTGCCAGTCACTTCCCTGCGCTGCATTCGGGCGCAAAGGATGTGCGCCACAGCGCAGCGCTGACCTGTGACCTACTGCCAATCGAGGTCAATGGCCAGAAACAATCAAAGAAATTGGCCCACAGGCAACAGCACTACGAGTACAACGACAAGCAGCAGTCGTGTGTGTGTGTGTGTGTGCTGCAAGTGCAACTGGCTGCTGAACTTATAAATCATAATTTTCAGCAAATAAATCCTTCACGGACAATTTAACCTCTGCTGTGGCGCAGCCGAAACTGCAACAGAGGCAACACGAATCCGGCCCTGAATTTGTTACTGATTCGCTGCTTCTGATTCACCACCTCACGCTCGCCCTGATTTTGGCTGCTTTACAATGAGGCTGGACGAGATTCGAGACTCTTTTTGTGTATAGCTGCTGCCAAGGACGCAAAATCTGTGGGCTGCACACACAAAAAATGACAACGGAAGTGGCTGAATGCGCCTGTCTGTGTGTGTGTGTGTGTGTGTGTGCAAGGATGTGTATCTGTGTGGGTCGATGGTCTGCAGTAGATGGAAGATTAGGCGCCTTTGAGTGTCCGAGGAGCCGGCTTAGAGTATTTAAACAAATGGCAATTGCCAGAGACGGCGAGAGCGAGAGAAATGAATTCATTCGAGAGGCTTTCGTGTTGCACTGCAACTGCACTCAATAAGTAATTTATGCACATGCCACACCTTTGAGTGCATACCAAAAATATCTAGTTGTGATTAATGCATTCGCTTCAAGCTATCTGCAATTTCCGTTGCCCCATGGAACCAATGAAATGCATTTGCAGCCATTGCTGCAATTGCTTGTCTTGACTCTGCAGCAGCAGCTTGAAAATTCGACTTCGAATGTGAGTTATGTGGGCTTCTGTGGTCATTGCTGCATGTTTGCTGCTGTTGTGCCTGCTGCGGTCGGGGGGGTCGAAGTGCAATTGTAGCAGCTGTTTACATGCAGCTGGCCAGCCAATTGAAATTTTAATTTGCGCCACACTCATCCATCATTGTGATGGGCAGCAACGGAAATGAATGGCTTCGCACTCCATAGATAACAAATTGAATTGAAATTATCGCCGTGATTAGTAAATCAACCGGATTTTACGTCAATTCAATGCACATTCGCTTAGCCGATAATTGTTTCGCCTAAATTGGCAGCTAGTGAGTGCTCCTCAATTAAAGAAGTCGAGATTACTGCCCAAATCTGCAGCAGCAGAAACCAAATTGCAATTACACATTCGAACAGTGCGTTAAATATATTATTGGAATAGCTGAATGTCAATGCAGGTTTGTTTGAATTGAATCATCAAACAGGAAAAGCTTCATTCTGAGTCAAAAAATTCTAACGACTCTCTTGCTTTTCAATTGTTCTCCGCACAAGTTTAAAATTCCTGACTATCAGTGATTGCACTTAATAATTAATATGGTCAGCATAAGTATTAATTTATAAATTTGATTTTTATGCTAAATAAAGAATGAAATATCCTAAATTTGTTTTTTAGATGTACTATCTATACCGAGTTAGATCTGAATCAAAAAAACTAAAGATAATGCCTGTTGCTGTTTAATTGTTACAACACAATATACACGTTTTACAACCGTGAAATTGTATGATTTAATTTATTAATTAATTTTGCAAGCATACACTTTAAATTACTTTATGATCAATAAAGAAGAGTAAAAAACAGAGTAGAATTACATTGCTTAAACTTTCGCTTCCCAGGCTTTTAAAAACCAAGTTTGTATACCAAGTTTGTAGTAAAATAATTAACTTATGCCTGATTCCAGAGTGAGATCGAAATATTTGCTTCTGTTATAAAAACAAACTTATTGAATTTTATATTATTATGCTATTTCCTTCCGCGTCTTCCTTGTTCGCTCTTTCACAACTTAATGAGATGAAGTTTAAATTGATATTGAAGTTTAATTAAGTTTGAAATTGAGAAATACTGAAGAAACTTGAAATTATTGGAATGAGTTTTCATCTTTATTTAGTCGTATTTCGTATTAATATTTATTAATATAGTTGCGATTTACCAATGATTTTTTAATAGATAAACTGCAATATTTTTTTAAAATTTTGCTCAATTGGTAAATCTATCTGTAGCCGATAAATGTGCACATAATCGATGACACAATCGTATGTAATACGATTACTAATAAATGCAGATTCAGAGTGTAGCTCGGGACAAGCAAAATGTGAGTTCTTGTGGTATTTGTAGAAATCGAGTTTAACGTTTGGGGAACATTCTAATGAGTTTAGAGTTGTACTCTTTAAATATTGAAAAAGTCCACTTGATTTTGACGCACGACTGAATAATCACAATCGCAATTAGTTGATTATTTGCAGTGGCGAAGCCTTTCGGCATAATTATGGAATGCTGACCGTGATCAGGGGCACTTGGTGGGGTTGCAATTTCATAAATCAACGTTAGCGTAGAAGTTTTGTCCAGCTCGCTGGCAATAATCAGGCCAACTTGGCGAGGATGTGTTTGTTTAATTTTGAACTTGGCATTTTGGCAATTGTGTTTGATTTGTGGTCCCGGCCGGGCTTTCAATTTGCATGCGTATCTGCGGCAATGAGCAATTTCAAATAATCAACATTTGGATAGCATTTTGGACAATCCGAAACAGCAATGTCTAAACATAAACACAATATGCAGGGGCACTCCTATTGGGCGGACAACTTGAGTAAACACACACACAATACTGGGTGTGTGCTTGGCATATTACTTGCCCACGAAATGCATTTGACATGTGTGCAAGCAAGCACTGCACTCCTCGTGCCACACCGCGTTGCACAGCCCACAAGCTAATTAAAGAGCGCACGCGTGTGATGTGGCACGCCAGATGTTGAAGGGAGCGCACCCCAGTTGGAGCAGCGAACATGTCGCACTGGCAGCCGCAACACGCGTCTTTATTCTAATCTCAGCCGCAACATGCTTTAAATTTAGCATAACACTGCAAGGCAGCTGGCAACTCTACGACACTCGCGCGACTCCACTGCGACCACACTAAGGTCGCAGCCGCATCCTAGGGACACGCTCGGGGTGTTTGAACTGAGCAAGCGAGCGCACGGCGCGTGTTTTGATTTCATTTTGTCGCCGCGGCTGACGCGTAAAAGGTAAACAACGTTTTTTTCCTCTACATTTTGCGCGCCCTCGGCATTCGCACTTTATCATTCACTTCGACTGTGCTGAAATCCATAAGTTGTCATACAATTACCATAAGCTGTCTGGCACTTTCATTAGGCATTAGTTGGCGTGCCCCAAAGCCAGCAAATTTTCTTAAAGAGTATTCGCAATTCGCTTAAGTTGTGATCGTGTATTTCGCTGTTGTTTTCACCCTTTCGCTTGTGCGCGAATTTTCCCTTTTGGATTGTGTATTTTTAGCGCTCGACAGGGAGCACTTTTCTGAAATTATTTCCAATAATTTTTAATAGATGCAAAATCACAACAAATTGCATATTGATGTTGCTGCAAAGCCTTTCAAACAACCCACTCAACTTGCCCTCGTCCCCTGAGCAGTTTTCAATAAAATATGCAATTCCGAAAAAAATTCATTTTCCGTTTACATGCTAACATTTAAATTGGCCATTAGATATTCGGAAGTGCTTTCTATCATTTGGCACAAATATGACATAAATATAGAATCAAATTCTTTGAACACGGCAAACAAATGTAAGCTATATACAATATTCAATTTATTTTCAATTCTACGAATTAAATGTTCACGTTGTACAAATATTTACTCTTAAATTTTCTTTGTAGTTTCCATAAGAGTATTTTGAGTCAATTAAATGCAATTTCGAAGATGTGTAGTTGTAAATAAAAATTGATTTTGAGGTGCGTTTGAATTACTAGAATAACTTATGCGAATAGTGAGAGAATTTGTAATTTTTTCAAAAGTACTTAAAATGTCTTTGGGAACTTTTGACATTTGTATTATTGCAATTTTATGGCTGCCATGTGTAAATTCGAAAACATTTGTTTAGACAAAGGGCATCGCAGAGGCCAGCTAATCCACACTGTAAACAATTATGTTGTGTCTAAAGTTGTTCGTTAACAAAATATTTGGTGTTCATTTCAAAGCCTAACAACGTCCAGCAATGACAGCAACAAGCTTAGAAGCGAATAAATTGCATAAAAAATATATTTTTGAACAATAACAAAACGTGCGGAATAAAAGGCAGTTGGGGGGAGGTCGGTGGTGCAGAAGCAGCGTGCGGTGGCACACACATTTTTGGCGTATGTTTCGACAGCACAACACCCACACACACACACATACACAATGAGAATGAAATAGTCGAACGTAGAGCACGCAAAACGTGCGGAATTTTCGCATGAAAATTTCATATGATCCTTTTTCTCCTATTTTGCGTTTGCCCTTGCGCAATTGTTTTTATTTAAATCCACTTGAGTTTTTCCTTTCGGTTCTTTTTTCCAAGCGAGATTTTTGTTTTAGTTTGTTGCAAATAAATTTCAGTGGAAAATAGTTAAGTGATTGATATAGAGTCGCGACTGTGCCGCGAGGCTTTGTGCTGCCTGCAATGCAAATTGATTTCGGTTGTGCAACAAGGTCTGACCCCCAAATGTCTGCCGATTTCACTACGCAAAATTTATTAACATCTCAATTGGTTGCCAGAATGCAACGGTGGCCATAAATTGTGCAAGTTCTGCGTGGCCAGCGGCCCCTGAAAATGATTTTTGGCCATTGTTGCGAGATCCAGAGGGTTGTAAAAAGCTAGAATACTTTTGGCAGCATGAATTGTGTTTTGCACGTGGGCAATCAGCAAACTTCGCTACTGAACTTAAAGAGATACAAGTTGTAGTAAAGATCTGGGATTAGATTGAAAATCGCTTTTGGTTGAGTGATGGCAAGTCACTAATTTACTCGCTCACAAGTTGTGGGTCATCAATTATCCATTTGCAGCTATCGCTTGACGCTGGTCCCCCAGCTACAGCAAAAGCCACCAAGGCATCTTCAAACATTGACCAAAAGCCGCAGCCGTGACGCCAATAACGACGCAGACGACGACGACGAGGAAGAGTGCATAAAATATTTGCAAGCAAACTTGCAGCAGTCTCTAAATACCTCAGGGTCTGTCCACAGTCGCTTTAAGCCCCGCTCTACTTCTGCGTTGCCACAGTTAAGCCGCAAAGCAGCCATTAGGCGACTACAAGTGATGCGACTGCGACGCCAATGGCTGTCACTCGACAAAATGGCGCTCGCACACAGTCAGACAGACAGAGACACAGATAGAGACAGCGATAGAGACGGGGAAGATGGCAGCTGCGAGTTACAGTGAAAAGGCTGAGCGCTCTGTAAGTAACACAGTATGCAAACTGTCTTGCCACTCAACTGAGCATCAGTAGCTGCCACTTGAGTTATACTGGGGCATTAAGACACCACCATACGACGCTGCCACAAAGCAGAAACTTCGTCTCGTCTCGTTGTGTCGCGCTCAGAAGTAGGCAACAGCTAGTTGGCGCTGTAGGGTTAATTTATTATTTGCGATTTTAATTTGTATTGTGTAGCATTACAATTATGCAAATACGTTTCATGGGAATGCCTTCGTGCGGCGTCTTCCAGCTGATGATAACTCAATATGCGCTTTTGTTCTGCTTGATGAGGGCACGCGCCGCGTCACAGCATTTGAAATGCTCGCTCTCGCTATTTTTAATCACATGAAAATTGCGCTAAATCATTTTCTAATTGCCTCTCTTGCAAGTAGAATGTCGCCCGAGTTGCCCGCAGCAGGCATCTCTGCCATCGTTCACTCCCAAATGACTTCACACATTTGCACCGAACATGTTTATGTCTGCCCGAGGACGTGTCGCCAAATCTGTATGCCAGCCAAAGACCCGGCAGTATATGTATATATAAGTACGTGTGTGTGAATGTGGAATATCTCTACAGCGGCAGCGATATAAACAGGGAGCGACATACGAACGGAGACACATATTACACACATGCCTGTCAATATGTTGAATCACATATGCACAGAACACTCTGAGCTGGAGACCGAAGGTACATCGACAAACTCAACCAGCTGGTTAAGCATCCTGCCAGCCAATGAATAAAATATATATTAAAATATATTAATTTGTTTATTATCTGCTTAGACTTAATGTTATCTTCTTTTTCAAGTGAATATTATTTCTGCAATATTGAAGAAAATTGTGCTCTGGTACTGAAAATAGTTTCATAAGTTCTTCTTTTTCAAAGCACTTATTAATTTATTACTGTATTTTCATTATATCGAACTAACAAACAAATAAGATTATCATTAATTTGCTGATTATCTGCTTACACTTTATTTTTCAAGTAAATTTTATTTGTGCAATATTAAAGAAAAGTAAATTCAATTTAAAGTACATTTCATAAGTTCTTGAATTTCAGGGCACTATTCAATTGATGGAAGTGTTTTCATTAAGTTGTTACTAACAAGCAAATAGAATTTTAAGGACACTTCAATTGTATAAACACTTTCACTTTCTTTAAAGCAATCATTTTTAAATAAAAAGTTTTTACTCTGTTTATGACTTACAAATTTTACTATGCTTTTCATTTCTTTTAAATGGTTAAAGAAGGTATCTACTTGCTATGAATTAAAAGTTTGCTTGACGTTAATGATTGGCTATAATATAAATTTCGCTTGAATGATTTAAGAAGCTGTATACTTTCCATGAATTAAAAGTTTGCTTAATGTGAAGGATTGGTTGGAATGTTTAATTCTTGTAAATGACTTAAGAGATTGTCTAAGTTTCCCTTACTTGGTTAAAGTAAGTTTCAGTTCCTAGACTCTCTTCAGTAAGGTATTTGCAATTCGCCAGGCTTTAATTTCGTTTGCGTGTCCTTTGGAGGCAGAGCTTGTTTGTGTATTGGCGCCTGCAGCCTGGGTGCTAATTATGTCAAAATATGTATGCTCGTCTCTATGTTATTTCCATATTTGGCAACTGGGGGCTAAGTCGCTCCCAGGACGTCGCCTCATGGGCGTTCAGCCAAAGTGTCTGCGCTCTGGGCTCACACCATAGTCGCTGTTGTTGTCGTTGTTGTTGCTGGTGGAATACATGACTGGAGCATAGTTTAGGCGCAGACGAGCTGACAGTGACAGCAGCTATTGGCCATTAGCTTCCAATTAGTTATTGTTAATTTGTCGTTTGCCCCACGAAGCTGAATGCACATTATGCTCTGGCATTGTGGTCATGAATATTTTAGGCATAACTTTAAGCAAACGCTATTAATATTCCATTTTACGGCTGGCGAATAAATAGCTTTGATGGCGTGTGAGTGCACTGAAATGAATTGATATGCGTATAATCGTTGCGGCCAAAAGTTACACCTACTGCAAATAATCATGCGTCTCCCAAGCTGCCTGCCACACATGGTATTTCGGTGTGTGGTTGCTGTTGCCGGATCCCCAATTTATGCTCACGAGAGCCGGCTCAACCGAATGTCTTCGGCATTGTGTTTGCTTTGGTGGGGCGCCTCGTTCGCTGGGGCACGTGCTCCCTCCGGGCCAGAGGCACGATACAAGTACTTGGAAGTTGTAGCAAACTCAGCGTTGAGGCCAAAGGGTTGTGCACTTGCTGTCATCATCATCACCATCACCATCAGCAGCAGCAGCAGCATCTTGCTGCCAGTATAAATAACCGCAGATTGAAGCAGAGCAGAGTGTTGCCAAGGCTGCGGCTCTGGCAACGACAACATTGTTGCCGCTTGTTGTCTTGGCTCACTGACGTCAGCGAAGAAGATGATCACGATGACGATGATGAGCAACAAATTCACGTGAATCGACCCTCGCTTGTAGCTGCAAGCAAATGCAAAAAGGGGTCTGATTGACTAGCAAATATTGACATGCGCTGCATGATTGATGCAATCGTTAGCTGCATTTCCTGCAACTGTATCAATACTCAACAACTTGTACAATATGGAAAATGAGGCGATTTATGCAAATGCTTCGACAATTTACGAGCAAAGTTCACGCAATTCGGGGGGCAACTGTGGCTGTTCATATTTTATTCAACAGCTCAACATATTTTAGTGGCATCTCGAGGCAGCAATTTTAGTGGGTTTGCCCCCTGCCCCTCTCGCTCGCTCGCTCTCTCTCTCACTCTCTCGAGTGGATTCAGTTGCTGACGCTTGTTGAAAAATTGCGTTTTAATTAAAAACGTTCAAGTGCACTTAAGTGTGCGTTTGCCAGCCACGTCAACAATCAGAGCCAACCAGTGCACACACCTACAAAAGGAATGGAAAGCGAAGCAACAACAACGGCACAAAGAGCCGGGGCATAACACGAAAGCAACAACAACAATTAAGACAACAATACTCCAATGTACAAAATGGCACATCAGCAACAATGTGCAGCAAAAACGAAATAAGATAAATCATTTAAATTCGCGCACTCTCAAGTTGAACTCTGTATACACTACAAATACAGAAAGATGAGGGAATTCATTATATTTTTGGAGTTAGAAAAACAATTTTAATGTGACGTTGCAAACATAGAATAGCCAAAGATTTAAATTAAAGTTAGAGAATAGAAGGAGTTCGTAGTACTTTTTTGGCACTTGGATTATTCACCTTCGGTCGGTTCATTAAAGGGCGCAGAGCTACTCAGTCTGTGATTTTCCGATTCACCGGGGGTAGCTCCTTTGGTTGCTCTCTGGCTCTGGTGTCTTGTTGGCTACCCAATCCCAAGCTGCATATTGCGCTGCTTCAGCAAAAGGACTGGGGCATAAATACAGACTGAGCGAATGTTGCTTCTCTCATTTCCCTTGTTGCACTGAAGCCCCGTCGCTGATAAGCTTCCCAGTGTTTGTGCATGCGTCGATCTATGTGTGTGTGTGTGTGTGTGTGTGTGTGCAGGAAACAGGATATGACATATTTAATGCGGAACAGATGCGCATATCTTTTGGCGTTTCTTTATGGTAATTTTTAACATTTTATTGCAACGCAGTACGAGTGTCTTTCGCAGATGCTGAAAGCGTAATTATGAAAATCTCACAATTGTTAAAAAAAAGAACGAGAATAAACTGCAAATTGGCAACGAATATCTCTGGAATTTGCATTGCAAAATGAGTGAATTAATAGCGCAGTGCCATAATAACGAAATGGATAACGAAATGCGAACCGCTAAACCACAAAAGATTATTCATTAATGTGACATTCGATTGCGCGAGAAGGGCAGTCAAATGAGTATGAAGATATGCATTATTCAAATGCTTGACAACGGATTAATATGAGCTGCAGATTGATAGAAAAAACAGCCGTATGAAATGAATAAGATTATGGCATAGAAAGTGTTCTGCTTGCATTTACATATTTGATGCCGTGCGGGACTTCATCTTGCTTAATGGCAGCTGAACATAGTGGCGTTTTCAATTTGACGAGTCCAGATATCCTCGCGAGAAGGTTGACAGCACGAGCTCAGCGACGCGTAGGCGAAATGTGATGCAAGTTTTGCGCGTTTGCTTTTTCGTTTGTTTTCAGCTCTACTTTTTTTTTATGAGCGAGCGTAAATGCATAAAACTGAGAGACGACTCTCAAGTGGTGGCTGGTCGTGCGCCTCGGCGGGACCAGTGGCTAGCCACGTGCACTGAAAAACTGTGGAAACTTGTTTCATTTGCCGCTCGCTGTTGGCAAAAACTTTCGAGCTGAACCGCAGCGGCATTAACAACACTTAAAATGCCTGCAGCGTTTTCCTTTAATACAAGTGGACAGTCCTTCGTGTTTTACTTCTTTATCCTTTTTTCCCGTTCTGTCCGCGTCCGCGTTCGTGTCCGTGCGTGTGTTGTATTTTTTTTATTTTTGTTTTTCAAGGCAACTTTTGTTCAACACTCGGCCACCCACTTGAAGCGTCCTTTGCCAAACTTTGTCAAGGGTTTTCCCGCACTCTAAACTCATTTTGATTTAGTCGGCATTTAGTTTCCTTTTTGTGCAGATTTTGTTTATGTACCTCACACACACACACACAAATACTTTTCCCCCCGCAACTTGAAGGCGACAAGTGTAAATGAGTGTCATTTATTTTGCGCTTTGCATTCGCTTTCAGTTGTAAGCTCCTAGTACGCGAGACGTCCTGAAACGTCTGGCAGGAGTCGTGTGCTGTCCTCTCAAATCTTTTTTTAAATGCCAAGAGATTAAATTAATGCCCAGTATTTCTCGCTCGCTTCAAACTAAAATGCAACGTTGGTCAGCGTTAACCGCAGACACATTAAAGTCAATAATTTAGTAGAGCATTAAGTGTATCAGCTACTTGAAAATCCGCAGCCACGTTTCGCTAAATTGAATATTAAATATAAGTTCGGGTTAGTAGTGAAAAATTTTTAAATTTGACTCGAAACCTAACTTTAAAAGTGTATTGCAAAACTGACAATACTTTTTTTTTTAAGTTTAAGAGCAAACAATGAAGTGAGAATGGATTTTCAATATGAAAACTAATTCGTTACTTTCAGAAAGTATAAGTCTACTTCAATATCCAATGTATCTGTCTATCTATTTTCTATTCTACTTCACACTTAACGACTTAATCACTCATTCAAAAATATATGAGATGCACTTTTACTCTGTATTTTATAAATAATATTTCTGTTTCTGTGAATATGTTAGTGAATTTGGAGCCTGAATAACTTGAATAAATTTTTATGAAATTCCTCAAATATTTATTCACGCTATTGTGAGTTAGTTTTTAAGATTTTGCCTCGTTTACATTTGAAGTCTAATTTGAAACCTTCGTCCGAAAAATGAAATGCGGCTGGCCATGGAGAAGCAAAGTCCTGGCAGATGCCAAGTTTGCACAAACATAAACGACTTGAGTTGAAAGCATTTTATGGCAGTTTTCTTGGCCAATTTTTCCGACTAATTTATTTGCAGTTCACTTTGTGCAGAGTTTACTCCAAACACTTGAGCTGCAGCCAGGAAGCTAGTCGAGTGTCTCGCCTGCTCAGCTGCTCAAACTGCTCGACTGCTCGGCGCTGTTGGCCAAAAAATCCACGTTTTATTAGACAGCTTAAAAACGACTTACGGCAACCATAAAGGCAAGTTAAGTCCTGCAATAATTACCACCAAATTAGTTTGCTTTTGCGTGCTGCATTTGAATTAAATCATTTGGCTGCATTTAGCTTTTTCTCCTCTCTTCTCTTACTAGATCTGATTCTCATATTCTTTTTTCCCCAGCGCAGTGCATCTGAATTACATTTTTTTTCTGCATTTTCTTTTTGAAAGTTGGTCATTGCATTGCTTAATTAAAGTTGGTTTTTTCCATGCGAATTGCCGTCTGGGAGCGTGTGGGAGCTGCCGAGTCTCTCGTTCAGGGCACTGTGGGGAACTGTGTTGCCCAGGCTGCTTTTAGATCTTGTGACAAGGCTCGCCATATGTCCCTTTCTAGCAGCAGGAGTCGCAGCAAAAAAGACAATTACACATTTTGTTTTTTTCGTTCATTTTGCCTTGGTCAGTAATTTCAACTCTATTCTTGTGCAACTTTCACTTTTAACTTGATTTCAACGTTGCCTGGCTGGCTAGGTTTTGTTTTTGGTTTACTTATCTCGTGGCTGGGGCGTGGCCAGCTTGCATGTAAAAATTATGCGCTGCAGAATGCAATTATGTAAATGCCTGCAGCGCAGAAATCGAAGTTAATTAGGTCGTAACTGTGGTGCAAATTGTAATCCCCCAGAGTCAGGACTCGGACTGACTGCTCGAATGAATGGAACAAATTGCTTGGCAGGGAATTAGCGAAGCAAGAAATTGAAAGGGTCATAAAAGTGTCAGCTCTTTATTAAATGAGCTTCCCAATGTGGAACATGAAAAATGCGCAGCGGCTTAGACAAAAGCTTCTCGTAAAAAGGTCACAACGACTTTCCCATGTGGATTTATTGATGTGACCTTCAATCCCATGCTTCAGTTCATTTAAAACCAACTCCAATTTAAATCGTTGACCAAATCAATTCAGTTTGAAATTTAAAAGCGGCTGCCGAATTGCGACAAATTCGTTAGCAAAATATTTAAATTTGCTTATACATGTTATCACCCAAAGTGTCAAAAGTCGCCATAAAATGCGCAATAAATCCAAAAGCAAACACGCAACAGCAAAATGCGAAAAATTCACTCAAATTGCATAATTGTAAAAACTGAAAACTGCCACTATTTCGAAGTGTTTGGATTGCGAAATAGAAATCAATAAAATATATATTTGCTTTATTGAATATTATGCATCGCTAGAAGCAAATGACAGTATTGCTGTTGGGCTATCTAAATTGATTTTCAATAAATAATATTATACTGTTTGACAGTGATTAATTTTATTTGAATTTCCGTTTGCTTTTGCTAGATTCACGTTCGTAATTGCCTGTCATTCGGGGTCTGCTATTTTGGGACATGCATTGCAGCCAAGTACAAGTGCAAACGCATTTCGGCCAAACAAGAAAAATTCGTTTCAATTCGGTCGTTTTGCAAGGGTCTTCCGATTTAATTAACTAGCAATTAAAGCTAATTTATTGGCGCACTTTGATGGTCGTAAATTAGCTACTCGAATGATTTTGAAAATGTCAGAGAGCAAATCAATTTATAAAGCTGTCGCGTGAAGAGCGGAAACCCCAGCAAGCTGAACTTGTATGTTAGCATGTCAGCGTAGGTCCCAGGCCAACCATTTTTTCAACCGTTCACCGTGTCGTATGAGCAACGGCAACAACGTCCCATGACTGACGTGTGAGCGACGCACACACATACACACATCTTGCACAGAGTGTGAAGCGAAAAAAATGGGTGAAAAAGGGATGTTTGGGGGCTTGTTTGGAAGCTTGCAATCACCTTTAAACGCTTTTACCCATGCCCGAGTGGAGCTGAAGTGGCAGTCAGACACAATGAAGAAGTCAAACAAGTCACTTAGCTACTGCTGTTGCCGTCCCAGTCGCAGCTCTGAGGGATGCAAAATTTGGCGAAAGAAAAACTTCGCCTGCCGCTTCCTTGGTTTTCGGTTGGCGACAGAAAACGACCACGGCAAACGTAGGAGTCAGGTATATTTTTGGACAAAAGCCAAGCTGATTTAAGACTTTAACTCAGATTGTTCACACACATTGCACTCTCAGGCTGTGTGCACTTAAACCAAGTGAGAGATTTGTGGCAGGAAGTAGCTGATAAGCGTCTTAAAAGACTTTTTCTTTCAGCTTCTTGTGCAGTCGCTCGACATCAAGATGTCTCAGTTCCAGCTAAACGGATAAGTGGCTGAAGTATCGTTTCAATGATCATGCTGCATAAGTAATTAAAGATCCAAGGCAAACTGTATTTACCTAGGCGAGTAGCGTAAGCTCAAAAGGTTATCGTTTGATGATCACAAGATTTGGCTAATTTCATAACGAAATCAAGCCATAAATTATTCGAAAAAAGTCTCGAAATCGCCATAAAATGAGCGCTGCTTCTCTAAGAGAGACGCAAAGAGCGCAAGCACAATCTCACAGACGGGACAAATCCGAAATAAGCAACCTAGATGCAAAACATAAAACAGTTGTCTCTAGAACGTCGATCGTGCCGCTTGTGTAGCTCGTGTGTTGCTCCTGCTCAAAGTGTGCGGCATCTTGGGAAATACTTACGGCGAGCAAAGTATTCACAAGATACATTTTGTGCCCAGTGCTAAAAATAAACGACAAGTTGGAAAAGGGGGACAAAATAACGTCAACTCGCGCGCGCGCCAAGTGTAAAAGAAAAGAAGGGTCAGACCCCTCAGTCAAACGCAAATATAAAAATATAAATAAAAATAAGGAGAATAATAAACGCAAATGTTTCAGTGAAATTGCCTATATCGCATGTGAAAAAAACGAAAAGCGGAAGTTTTTTATGCAATCAATACGTATGCGAGTTAAAAATAATCAAAGTTCGTATTTATTTATTTGTGCAAATTATGCCAAGTGACAAAGAAAAATATTTAATCGTTGCCAAATGCTCTTCAGCTGAGATGCGATGAGCTGAGCTGAGCGATCAAAGCGTTTGTCACTGTGCTGCACAACGAGTTTCCACATACAGATCAAAGTGCCCCGAAATCATAATAAGCAAATCAAGCGAAAAAGTCGTTGCGCAAATTGGTAAATGCAAATTGCTCGAAATTGATAATGCGTATAATTATGGCAAAAAGGAATATTGTAAAAAAGAACTGTTCGGAAAATACGAGAAAAAAATCTGTGGTTATTGCAAATATTTACAATTCGCATATGCTATATATGTAAACATATATTGTATAAAGGCTTCCACCTGCAGCAGTTGTACTGCACTCGGCCTTAATTAATGGATAATTTGCGGAATGTTGCATACAAAATTATTGCATGAAAAAATATTTAAAAAACACATTGCGAAATTGTTGTGAAAATGTGTTGAATTTTTATCTCATTTTTTCCACTCGATATATAAATCAACTGAATGCTTTCACTTAATTTTCACAATATTGTGTTGCGGATAAATATACATAACACATGCAAACAAATACGAGTCGAATTGAGTTTAACAGTTCGTCAAGCTACTGGCAAGCACTTAAAAGACGCAACTGCAAACAATATTTGCTTTAACAAAAGATATATATGCAAAGCATCAGGCATTGTCAATCAAATTGAGTTCTTGATTTCACTTTGAATGGCCTCCAATTCCTTAAAAGTAAACAGGTTAACTCCTAGCGTTGTTTACAGTGTTTAAAGTATAACAATTAATTAGTTAAACAGAAATAAAAAAATAAACTAATTAGTGATCGAGTTGTTTATTTAATTTGCTCAGTGTTTGTACTGTGTTAACATTTGAAGTATTCACTTTTTTAGTGTCGAGCGTTGGTTAATTATGATACTGGGTCAAATTCTTGTACGAAATTCCAGTTCACTGCAGAAAATATAATGGTGTCAATAAAAAGAAATGTGTTTAGCTATCAAGAAATTCGAAATTTACATTATTTATAGAACTGAAATTCCAAGCGATGTGTGTTGAAATTGTAATACGGAAAATTGCGCTCTCTTAAATTCGATGGTGTAAACAGTTCGGCTTTAACAGACTTGTCAGAGCTGTCGGGTTATTTAAAAATACTTGCTTCGCTTAATTTGCATGATAATGGGCCAGATTTATGCATTTTGTTACTAGCGGGTCGCCCACTTTTTCGCTCGTCCCACTTGGGGGCCATGCAAGCTGCAGGCAATACAGTCCCAAAAATAAATCGCATAATTCGAAATGATGTACAGCAGCGTATTTTTGCGGTTTTTGGGTTTGTTGAACTTGCGCGTATTTCGTAGATACGTAAGTTTTGATTTCTTGAATTTTGTACGAATCGTGAACCCCTCTCGAGAGACATCTAAAATTAGTTGCAGATAATTTGTTATTATGATTATGCAGCTTGTTGCGGCAACGCCATTTGTTTTGTATATTTTTTGGGGTAGATTGCCGCGATGTGTCGCCCCATCTCGCCTCGTTTCGGCTCGCTAACTTGTGTGTCAAATGTGACAGCTTTCATTGCGTTGTCGTCTCTTTGCTAATTATGCAAATTCCCTCACCCCTGTGTCTTGGCGCTGTGGCAGAGTGGCGTGAGTTCTGCTGTCGCTGCTTTAGCAGCATTTGCATTACAAATGCAACTGAAATTTCTCCGGCTGCTGCTGACGGCGCCTTTCCTTTATGCACACTAGTATATGATTTATGACACACACGCACACACAGCATGCACATCAAATGCGCTTCGAATCAATACAGATACACGATTCGTCGTTTGTATGTAATGAGTGCAGTATGTGGCAACAGTGATTTTGCATTTTTTGTGCAGCTTTATTTTCGTGTATTCATAAGTGCAACTGCGTGTCATTTATACACTTTTGGACAGCATATTGTGACAATCAAAAACGAATTCGTTCACACTATCGGATTATTTTTTATGATAACAACTGTCCATCATATTTTTCAGTGGTATTGCATAACTCATTGTGCTGTTTAAGCTATCGTTTTTTGTGTGCAGCATTTTTAGAAAACGCTATCAATTATTTGCGCAGTAAGGTCACGTATAATTTTTTCTTGTTTATTGGGAAAGCTGCAGCGGCGCAGCTCAAAGCATTTTCAAACCAAATCAATTCAATTTACTTCCAACTGCAAACAGATGAAGGACTCTTTTGACTTCGTCTTTTGCCAGCTGTCAGTCTGTGACTGTTTCTGCACGCTTTACCTCTGACTGCACTCTCACTTTTTGCCACTTTTTTATTGCGAGAGAGTATTTCAAAATTGTCACGAAATGTAAACCATTCAGCAGGATGTTTGCGACTATAGAAAGAATATTTAAGATATATATTTATTGCCTCAAATTTACATTAAATTCATACATATATTTTAAGCACTGCTAGATGTTGTAAGAGTATAGAAACTGCGACTTGTTACCTACTGCTCTGTATTTATTTTTTATTTGCGATTGCACAGAGAAAAGGCGAACGAAATTCCGTGCATTTTTCTGTTTTATTTTTATGCATTTGCCGTATATTTTTACTGCTTGCATTTATTTACATTCACACAGAGCTTGCACTCGCCATCGCTTATTTATTATTTATTTGTGTTATTTTTAACGGCAAGCATTTAGTGCCGCTGCCTTTTGGGTGTTCACTAAGTGAAAGTGAATGAAGTCACATTAACTGAATTCACTTAATACGCAATCTAAGCAGCTGATATCAATTTGTAGCCGCGCAACGGAAATAGCGATGATTTTCCATTTGGCTATAAATACGCGTCACACACGACATAATGGCACCAAGTAAAAGCCAACGTAAACAACGGCCAATGCTGACTTAAGTAGCCTCTATGAAAAGACAAAATTTATGTGATTTTCGCGGCTGCCTAAGTGCCGAAGACATTTCCAAATACGATTTGTTCTAAAAAGGTCAATTTTACGTTTCCAACACATACTCCGTATACCTTGACATTTGCGTGGAGCAATCTGCTCTGCTCCGGGAATAACTAAAGAAAATATGTAATAAATAGAAAGAAAACATTAAAGAGAATTTCTTATTTTTTTTAGTCCGTTTGACACGCATGTGTTATTTTTATACGCTATCTGAGAGTAGAGAGAGGAAGCACTGTGAACTATAATATTATGAATGGCAGCATATGCTTTTATTTTGTACTCATCTTCGAGTTGAGTTGGAGTTATAAACCAATTTAACTATTTGTTTCGAAGTTCAGTGCAATCTGCTTAACTTCCATGACTTTTCGATGTGATAACTTGGCGAACTTTAAGGTCTGATTGCAGTGTAACTTTTAGTCGTGTCATTACATTTTTCTTGTTATTATCAAACATTTGCGCTCTATTTTTCTTGAAATGTTCTTGTTTTATTAAGTTTGTTGTTGTGAAAAATGCTTTTAGAGCGCCACAGTGTTGTGTTTATTTTTATATATAGTCAAACACTCGTGCGAATATATATCCAAAGACAAACATACACACAAAGTTGGTCCCCATATGTTACTCGCATGGTGCTCTGTGTGTTGATTCGCTCGTAAAAAGAAAATCATTTAAATGGCGTTTTGCTATCCGTTTTAGATATTTGCATTCGGTTTGTTATTTCATATATACTTGTATGTTATGTACGTACGTACACATACTTGTATATAAAATTAGCCCAGTTCGCTAAGTGTCAACACACGTACATATTGCCGGACGGAACAACTGATGTGAGCACTCCCCAAACGAATACGAGAACCTAATTGAATTTTTATTGGTATTTTTATGATTAATCGTCATGGGAAAATTTGCTATTTTTGGTCTTTGTTTATTCCATGGAAAATGTGAAGCTGACACTAAAATTTCAAAAAGCATTCAAGTCTCATTTGGCATGTGTCGGCGTTTGAATGATGGGTGTTTGTTCTTTCCATTTTTACTATACATAGTCGATTTAATGGCATCTTTATATCATGCATAAGCACTCAAACTCTCTCTGCGAAGTAAACTTCAACTGATTCGGCTTGACAATGCCCACAGAAGCGTAAGCAACTGACATCGAGAAAGAACTGCCACAAATCAGAAATGTCTGGCAACATAATTGGCTGCAAAACATAAATTTTAAATTCGAAATATGGACAGGCCGTTGATTGTTTACGAGTACGCAGAGATACATATTGTTTTCGTTTATACATTCTTGTCAATATGAAGTGGAAAATTGTGGTAAATGCTTGTCTAATCAAGTGCTTTCAGTAGAGATGATGAAATGGTTATAAGCAAAGAAAAGTAAAATATATCAAGAGCTCGTTTGAATGTTATGATACAGATTTCAGTTTTGATGTTTGCAAATGCTAAACATTTGAATAGTATATCCCGAGGCGAAGCATTTAAGTCTGTTGTAGTCCTTTGACAAATGCAAAACTGTGTTGGCAGAAGCAACTAAACGTAAATATTTGCAATATCAAACAACAAAGGATATAATACAAAATAAAAAAGCCAAGGCCAACAACAAATTGTTTACCATTTAGAGTTTACCCATTTTTTCTTATTGTGCACTGTATTTTTTTCGCACTTTCCTCAAAGGAAACTGAATGAAAGTTTTCGTTCGGTTGGAATGCAACGGCAAAAGTGCCGACACCATTCGAGCTCGGCCGAAAGAATGTGGAAAATCTTCAAGTAAATAAAGAAAAAAGCTATTCCGGCGCAGAAGGGAAATTCATGTAAATGAAGTACTGAAGAATGTGGCGCTCACGGCTGAGTATGAAACGCAATTAACAACAAAGGAAATCCCAACAAAAGTCAAATACAAAAGGCAAACGTAATGTGAAAACCCACCGAGAGCAGGAGGAGAGCTTGCCTAAAACTAAAATTAAAACTGAAATTGAAATTAAAAAGGAGAAGGAGAAGGGAAAGGGAAAGGGAAAGCAACGGAAAGAGAAAAAGAAAGAAGGCAAGCAAGTCAATATAAGCAGGCGCCATGAAGTTTTGTTTGGAAGCATTTTGGTTATTTTTGTTGACAGTTGGCGGCAATCAGCAACAATTAAGCACTGATTGTTGCCACGGTCTGGCCACATGGGGCATGCCAGTCGCTGTTGCAGCCGCCACCACAGCAGCGTCAACTGTCAATGCCAGCGCATCAGCAAAGCAAAAATCAATGGAGCCAGCGCTGATGAACAGCAGCAGGCGGATTCACAGCGGAAATGAGCTGGAAAATGCAATGAAATTGCGTGAGACCGCAAGGCAAACGTTGAGCGAATCCCTGCCAGTTATTGGGGACATAACAACAACACTCCGATCACAATTCGCACCGGATGCAACCACATTGACGGCAACACACAAATCATTCGCCCGCCAAACTGTCAAGCAGGCGAAAACATCTTCGCCCAATTTACAGCAAAACATTAAAGAGCGACTGGCCACTTTGTTTGCCAGTAAAGAGGTCGACTCCACTCCCACCACAACAACATCGGCAATGGGCGACAACTATTTCATTGCGGTTGATGGCACGAGTACTCATCATCCGGAACGTCGTCATCTAGTGCCCGATAAGCTGCAGTATACGAAGGAGATTCAAATCAAGCAGGGTCGTCTGATGGGCATCACACGTCGCTTCCAGGTGACCAGCAAGCTGCGTGAGGTGGATCAGTATCTGGGGCTGCCCTATGCGGAGGCACCAACGGCCAGTAGGCGTTTCATGCCACCCGGTACGTAGCAATTCATTATAGAGCTGCGCACTTGCGCTAATCCATTTAGAGTTTATTTAAGCAAAGTATTAAAGAAGTATATGAATGTGCATTAATCAAAATTTGAGTTTGTGTGCTGAGAATGAATAACACTTTTTAACTATTTGACAATTCATTGAAGTGCTTAACACTTTTATTTTAGTGAAGGTTTAGCACTTTGGTTTGCATTTTCCAGCTTTTTTCGGCCAAAGCTGCCAACACTGCAGCTCAAATATGACGGCAATTTGCTACTTTGCCTCATAGCCAGCAAAATGCAGAATCAAAACCCAAAATTACACAGCATATGCAGCAGAGGCAACAACTTGACCATGCACGAACAGTCTGCAGGGCAATTCTGAGTTTGGCCAGCAATTTAAAGCAATTATCTTTGAGCTGCACCTGGCATTAGGCTTTCAGAACTTGACACGTACTCGGCCAGCCCAACCCATCCCCCACCCCCCTTAAAAGTATGCCTCACATTTTGGCATTCTTGTTGTGGGTGTTCATTTGATTGTTGCACAGCGTCCATGCGGTTGGCATTATTTGTGAAATGTTTGGGCAATTCAATGCAAATTGAAGCCGCTCCCCCCATACACAACGAATAGAATGTGTACGTTATGTTTTGAGAATTTTGTGAATTTGTATGGAGTCTTGCTGTGAAATATTTTGTTATTGTTTGTTTTAATTGAGTTCGGAGTACGTCTGTGTCCAACTGACATACTGGAGCGTGTGCAAGGAATGCTAATTATCAGCTCACAATTTGCAAATATTTGTCAATTGTAATTGAACATTTTCGGGGCTCAGATTGAGGCCAAACTGAGGCAGTTCCGGTCATTGAATGGCCTGCTAAGCCGGCAAACCGCATCGATAGCGGGCGGGCATCGACGGGACATAAATGCAAAACCACAACTGCAATGACTGCGACTGCGACTGCGGCAGCAAATGCAAATGCGAATGCTAGTTGCAGCTTGCCAAGAGCCTTCAATTTCACACTTTCTGTATGCGTAATGTAGCGGCAGGACTCGACATTGTAAGGACAATAAATTATCTGGCGCATTTCGCCGTTTGCTCGGGCTGCGGCAACATTTGTTGCCCACCAGCTCGATAGCTAGAGAGAGTGAGAGTCAGAGTCGGCACTCGGCATTCAACAACCGACAGCCAATGTCACAGGCCGTGACAAAAGCGCTTGTCACGATTCGTATTTGTCTGTCTGAGTGTGTGTGGGGGTATATGTGTGTCAGTGTCTGTGTCTGTGGGCAAGTGTTTGCAACCGCGTTGCGTTTATTGAGCACTTGAGTGGCGCACACTCAATCCGTGCGGCAAGTTGCAACAATAACGAAGACTGCGAACTATGTGACGCCATATTTGTTGGCGGAAGTTGTTTGCCATAGCTAACACGACGACAACACACTCGTTGTTGCCGTTCCAATTGCAGTTGCGGTTGCAGTTGGCCGGCGACACTGTTCAAGTTTCGTCAGGCAAATATAAGCCAATGCAAATACAAGATTCGCTTGCGTATACGTAATGTATGTTTGTGTCGAGGCGATGCACCCACAAACTGACTGTTTGCGTGAGGCGGCCAAACAAATAGCGAAGTTTTCGACAACACGTCGCAAAATTGTGTTGCGTTTCGTAAGTAGTATTTGTCTTATTTCTCATTCGGGGCGGGGTCATGCACGCTCTTATTTATCTACTAGACGCGCGTCCGTTTGCCTGTTGCCCCAAATTTATTAATAACAAAATGCAAACAGCGCCACCGACTGACGCGCTTTGTGTGTCAATACTCAACATTCGCCACTCGCGTATAGGTATTATACGCTTCCCGTTCTCTCTTTGAATACATTCTAGCTTCACGCTCTGTGGCTCATTCAAAGATGTATGTGTGTGTGTGTGTGTGGAGATTTTGCTTGGTTTTATGAGCACAATAACGTGAAACATTTGACAGCGAAACGAAATTTGTGTGCGTCGAATATGTCAAAGTGTAAATGTTGCATATTTTTGGGCGCACAACGCTGCAAATTGCTTTCGCTGGCAGCCAGTCTTTGTCTTTGTTGACTCTGTCTAGGTTTAATAAGCAGTATGTGCGTGGCAATTTCATATCACATTTTTAGTGAATAACTCTGATTGCCTTGGGAATGTTTGCTACTAACATTCAGTGGATTTTACTCCATATTAAATATAAATTTTATTTGCTTACATTGCGAGCCGATGGCCATATTTACTTTGCGTACAACCAAAATATTTGGCTTGCATTCATAGTTAATTAATGGTCGCCATTCGCCGATCGACGCTCGCCACTGACACAATGCCATTGAAAATAATTGGTGTGCAAGCAATTTGGAATGCCAATCAGCTGAGGTGTCAGTTTCATAAAGTATGTCACGGCAACTGGTTCAGTTCTGATGCTGCAACCATGCAACATCCTATTTGCAAAGGATTCCCAACTAACTTGACCAAATCGTGGTCGCTTTCGCATACGACAAATCGATGTTAACTGAAACACCAAACCCAAGCCCAACCAAAGCTAGCCAAAGCAAACCAAACCGCAGTCAACTTGGCTGCCGAGTCCCGAGTGCCCTCTGAAAGCTGTTCCAGGTCTCTGGCATTGCACTCATGTGCAGGAAGTGCCAATGTGGCTGTCTACTTGTTTACGGTGCTTCCAAGTGCCCGCTGACCGTGCTGCATAAATACGAAATTGACTTTGTGCTCCCCCAGCGTTGCGCAAACCAATCGAATGCTGTTTTTCCGCGGTGCGCCGAAGAGCGAAGGACGGGTGAGAGACAGCAAGAATGCATGCGATAGAATGATAGAGACGGGCAAAATAACCAAGCATGGAATTGTTGGTTGTAATCGATACAGTGGACCAGCTGGACCAACTTGTTGTAAAATATATTCAACGTAGTTCACTGAAAGCTACTTAAACGATGAAACAAGATAGTTTTAAACTAATGGCTGCTAATAAAAATAAGGCAAGCAACTAAGGCAGTTCGAACTGGTTTCTGAACAATGCGTGTCTTTCCTTGACAGTCCACAATAAGAGTGGAGCAGCTGTAATAATAAGTTGCAAGTGTTTCCTCCGATTGGAAAATAACCAAACCTTATAATCTAGCAGCAGAAATTAATGAATATTAATAATTTCAGTAAAAGTCAAATAAATTACAAAGCGAAAACAGAGAAGTTTTAAAAATATTGGCCAACATAAAAGCTGTGTTAGTGAATTTAGTAAATGAGTTATTAATAAATTTATATGTTGTAAATTCAAAAACATAGCAGAAGTTATAGTACAACTTACCTTAAGCTACTTAATTGAATAAGCAGAGTAATACCAGTTTATTAAACTTCTACTTCATCGACACAACTAATACAAAGAGCAAACATAAAGGTTTTTGAAATTGTGGCCAACATTAATGATGGCTTACTTAATTATTATAATTAAAATTAGTTATTAGCAATTTTACATGATGTAAATATAAAAACATTGCAGAAGTTATATTAAGACTTACCTAAGCAGAGTAATACCAGTTTATTAAACTTCTACTTCATCGACACAACATATACTGCAAGTTTGAAAAATGTCAACAAATCGAAGTTTATTTTGAGCAAGTTTAGTCTTGGCCCATTGTACTCGATATTTGCTGCATTGGCAGACTGGGAATGAGCAGTCAAAAAGTACTTTATGAAAGTTTGTGTTAGCTTATCTAATGCTGTTACTATTCCCCCCTCTGTCCCACTCGCCCACTCACACTTTATGCTGTTTGCAGGCGCGCCGTTGCCTTGGCAGGGCCTGAAGATTGCACGTCACTTGCCGCCGGTATGCCCACAAAAACTGCCGGATATGTCATCCCAGAGCAGCGTGAATATTTTCCGTGGTCGTTACAAGCACTTGACGCGCCTGATGCCCTACCTGAAGGCCGAGAGCGAGGACTGTCTCTACCTGAATCTGTATGTGCCGCACCACGGTGAGTTAATAATGCGTCTCTTATCGGTTTCAAGCTCGAATGTGAAGTGCCAAATTTGATCCATCAGCTGCACTGCCAACAACATCCGAACAGTATGCAGTGCTAGTCTATCTGCACGGCGAGTCCTTTGAGTGGAACAGCGGCAATGCCTATGACGGCTCAGTGCTGGCGAGCTACGGCGATGTCATTGTGGTCACTGTCAACTACCGACTGGGCGCACTGGGTAAGTGTGATGGACTGGTCTGATGTGGATGCTAGCGTTGCTAATTGTGAGCCCTTAACATATGTAGGATTTATGCGACCCAGCATCGATGCTCACAATATTGCCAACTATGCGCTGCTGGATCAGATGGCGGCTTTGCACTGGATCAAGGAGAACATTGCTGCCTTTGGGGGCGACAACACACGCGTCACGTTGATGGGGCACAGCACAGGTGCCGCTTGTGTCAATTATCTGATGGTATCGCCAGTGTCATCAGGTATGTGAAATGCACACAAGCTGCACAAATTTGCTAACGTTTATAATTGCAATTAATTGCGGCAACAATTTGGCTGCAGGTCTATTTCATCGCGCCATCCTCATGTCCGGCTCAGCCATGTCCGACTGGGCCGCGAGCAATCAGTCGCTGCAATTGACCATGCAAATAGCCCACGCCCTCGACTGCCCGCTGAACGACCGCGAGGAGGACGATGCGCTGCTGGAATGCCTGCGACAGCGTCGGTGAGTTAGTCAAGCAATTGCATTATTTAGTGGCACGCACTGATAGTGGCACGACAACTTGTGGCCACTATAATCGCGCCACAATGCGCGCTAATGCCTTTGAGTACGCGTGCCCATTATCATGTGCTTCGTTGCCTGACGGCGAATGCGTCAATTTAATTTACGTTGGCATCTTCACCGACCACCAGCACACAATCATTCAGCGCTTTGATTCATTTACCCGCCCTTCGAGAGCCAACTGTCGAGTTGCTGCTGCCTTTGTGTGGTGCTTAATGATTCGGTAAATTTACGAGTTTGTCGCGCCGCGTCCGCAGTGAGGCGTGGTTACGACCCCAACTTATCCTGGCCATAACTAATCATGCGTGGATCCTTCCCAGCATCCACGAAGCGTGAGCGGCCTGCTGCTTGTTTTGCATTCAGATTAGTTTGTAATCCCTTGTGTCCATTTTGCCCGCCAACTCGCAGAGCACGCATCTAATAAGCGCTGCCTCGACTGCTTCGGCGGGAACGAGGATGGTCGCAGTTAATTGCTTTTCAATTAATCACGCTTTGGATCGCTTCTTTTGCGCGTTCTCTCTCTCCCTCTGTCTCTCCGGCCAAGGTCGGCGTCATCTACTTAACAGCCCATTAGGCTGGAGGCTCAATAAATTACTCGCTTTATTTGCATAACTCGGCCTATGTCAATTGTTTTCTTCTTATGCTCAAGAGAGTTATTTCGATAATGTGAGCAAATTTGTCAGACACTAAAGTTCGTTGTAGGCTCTTAATCTTAAATGAAGATAAATAATTTATGTATAATTATGGTTAATATTAATTCATTTATTTGAACTGATTAAAAGTTTATTTTTTGTGTCCATTAGAAATCTATTTGAATAATCGAAAATTGATAAATATTCAAAGCTTTGTAGAAATGAGTTCATCCCTTAGCAAGAAAAAATGCTGATTTTATGCGAGAATATGATAAACAAAAGTTTTTGATTGAACACATATTGACTTAAAAAAAGCTAAATCAGTGATTTATTACCGTAATGAGATGTAAAGCACTTTATGCATTTATTACATTTATTTAAATAGTTTGTGGTTTGTTGACTTACAAAACTGTTAACACCTTTTGTTATTGATTTCATTTATCTTTTCTATTAATTTGTGAAAATATTGTGTGATTTATTGACTTTGAAAATCGCTAAAACTAACGCACAAAAAAACCAATGATGGGCGACTAAATTTATGGCATTTATGTGAAAATGCGTATGAAAAGTGTAATGCTTTTTAAATGATTTGCGGATTTATCAAACAGCATTTGATGCAGCAATTACATGTTTGCGCAATGTTAATATTTATAGAAGTTTTTTACAAATGGAAAACACAAAAACTAAAAAACGATTTGCATGCAAAGCGAAAGAAAAACACGTGCGTGGTAGTTTTCTCGTACATGTCTGTGTTTAATGTATGTAAAACAAAATCAACAACGCAACAATAATAGTAATTATGTTAATTATGCCAAGCACATGCACACACTCGCAGCCACTCGCAAAGTCCTCTCGCTGTCACCAGACAAACACGCCGATGCAACAGTCGCAACTTTCCGAGTGTGTCGGGGAGTGAGGAGAAAACTGTGTGTGTGTGCTTTCAACTTGCTTTCTTTGGGCTGCAGCAAATTAACACAGTGCGAGCAAGTTAGCAAAATGTTGGAGTGTTTCCCCCAAACCCGAAACCGTTGAACTTTACCCAATGAGAAAGAAGTAACGCTAAGAAACGCTGAAAGTCGATGTGCGAAGTCTGGATACTCTCAGGTATCAAGTGAACAATTTAATGAGATATGCAGAAATCTGTTAATATATATATATAGAATTACACTCATTACTCATTATATTTGCTATCAGCATATTAATTCCACCTAAAGATTGTAAATACTAATTAACTGAACTTACAGGATTTTGCAATTAAATTGAATGATGGAGTGCACTAACTAATCAATATTTGTTTAGTACTGACCCGCAGCGATTAAGCTGCACAACCAATTCCCTTCAGATCGCTTAAGAGTTTATTCAAATTTCAAACATTGATTGCTATTTATATACGATGAAATGCGAGTATGATATTAATGTGGATTTAATGTAAGCATCCCTGTGAAGTGTAATCCATGTTGAATTTTCTGGAATGTGTTGCAAACAATACGTTAAGCTAATGATATCCTTCACTCCGAACTGCTGCTACAGAAATGTGTTAATGAATGGCAAAAGCCTGTGGGATACGTTAGCTCTGTGTGCAAGCAGCAACGAGTACTCTACTCGTAGGAGTAAACTGGTAATGGAGTGAATGGGTGAGTAACTTGCTGCACGTGCGAGTGTTAAATGAATGCAATGAATTATGTATGAATTACTGTGGAAATGTGAATGCCATAGCAGACATTCGCACCCACACATGCATTCCCAGGTAACCAACTAACTGTGCAAACATTTCAGTCACAGTCGCATTTGCACAGCACACATACACACACAAACTTAGGAGCTGGCTTTGTCTTTGGATCCAAGTCCACTTTAAATATTTAATTATTGACTATCAGTGAGAGAGAGAGAGTGGAAGAGAACTGGGTAGTTATTCAAATCATTTGCTCATTTGCAATGTTTAATGTATTTGCCCTAAAAACACAAGTTGTGATCTTTATTTACATACTTGAAGGATTTCGGATTCGCAAATATTTGAGTGAATTATTGTGTGCTTCGAACAAGTTTTTTTTTCGTCCTGCTACGCAAATTCTAATTTTCATTTCGACTTTAATTATTTACGCATTTCAATTGCAGCCTGGGCTATGCTAATATTTCGTTTACTTGATTGCTGTGCAAAATGCCTGAATAATTAACGCAAATTGCATTACAACATCAAGAACAAGGAGCGAAGGTGGGCCTGAAACTCATGCATATGCAAGTCAATTAATTATTCATTGCAAATACATTTATTCAAACAAATGCAATAAATTTATATTAAATTTAATATTTTACAAAACGCTTTGTGCGACAACAAATATATTTCCACGTTTTCCATTTGCTTTTTCCACTATTAAGTATTTATGTGCTCACTCCAGTCGAGTTGAGAGCAAACGTATCAAATTTAGTGTGCTTTTAATCGTCTTAAAATTGTTGCAATGTAAAAGAAATATAAAGGAAGAGAATAAAATTGCGAAAGCGTAAGCAGGCACGAGAGAGAGAGGAAAAACGGAAAAAATATGTATGTGTGTGCATACTTGCATATATCAAGCATACGCCCGGTATGCCCACAAATAATCTAGCGCGCACAACTGTTTGCATTGCACTAGCTGAGCGCTCTTAATTGACAAAATAAAAGTAAAGCGTATGAAAAATTCATTAAATAGAAAGTATAAAACGCTGCAAAATAAAGATGCTTGAAACAACAGGAAAGCCAAGCAAATGTTGGCCTTCTTTCTGTGTGCACAGCTTCGAGTAGTGTTTGAGTGTAAGCATAGTATGCTGCTAATTCCACCATCAATCTTCGTAGAAGCCATGCAACAATACAAACAAAGTCGACAGACAAATTTGTGCATTGTGCACGAGTTGTCTGCACAAAACTGTCACGATATGTATATAGTTCTAAACCGAGACATAAACAACCAGCCACTTGAATAGCAACACAATTTGTCACGCAGTTGCCTGTTAATGACTCAATCTGTCCCAATGCTGTATTTGCTTTTGGTTAGCTACCAGTTTTCGTTTGGAAAGCGGAAATAACAATTTCGTTTATGTCTTGTTAGCAAACTCCCTTTTTCAATTACTGTTTCTATTCGGTTGCACAGTATTGTTGAACCTTGTCGAGCCGCATCTCTTTGTTGCCAAAGTATATCTAACGAGTTAATCGGAGTTACAGCTCGAGTTGTGACAGTTTTGTGCCAAGGCAGCTAATAAGACGCAGCACAGTAACGAACAAAGGCAGAAGCCCGAGAATAAATCATAAATCACACACCATAACCAGCGGAACTTTGCACTCTACGCCAGAATTTCGAGTCGCATAACCAAACTGACTTTGTGCGCAAACTTTGGCTGGAGTCAGTGCACGGTTGTTTTAAGGCTGCCGCAAATTGTCGAGAACGTTGGGTGGCACGAAAACAATGCGCAACCAGTACGATAAACTTGCTCATGTGTCGATTACCACAGCTGGCAAATCGCCGTTGACCACACAGCACAGCAGCCGGTGCTAGAACATGTCCTGCAATTGACAACTCTCGAAAAGCATCCTGCTTGCAGTTGCCCTGTGGTTGACGGGGTCTTAAAGTGTTTGCGGTCTCTTCAGACTGCATTTTTGCGGATGGTTGCGACGATGCCACCGCTTGCACTTTCAGTGCAGCTTAAATGCTTTACGATAATGTCGCCGGGCAGATTTAAAGCGATTGGGCGGATTTACTGAGCTTCAACTGGGCTTTCGTGGTCAGCTGCGAGCTAAGTTCCCTGTTCAATAGAATATCTGTTCTACCTATAAATCAACATTTTATTTTGGAGCTATACTTGTAAGTAAATATTATTCAATTAGTTGTGATTTTGCTTTGATATTTAGTTTTTTATACTTCTTTTATTACGTAGTTTGTTTTGTATTTTAAATACACATTATTTTCTCAAACTTATATTGCAGACGTGACAGCTCGAAATTTGAATTTAAATTGGTTTCGAGAAATGTAACTTCCGATCGAGTCCTTCAGGCTCTTGCATTTGCGAAGTCTGCATTTATGAGATAAAATTCGCCCATATGCAAATCAAATTCTCTTCGATTTTTACATTAATTTGTGCGAATTGTACGAATGTGCGAATGGATGTCAGAAGTTGCGGCAACTCAGGTCTGTGGATTGCGAATTTGTATGCAAACTATTGCAAAAATTGTACCCTGCCGTAACATTTGGTAAACGAAATGCGGTTTAAACTCGCATGTGAATGCAGCTGAGGCAAGAATCGCCAGCAAAGATGCCACTGCAATACAAATGAAAAAGCAAATTGAAATTCACTTCGGGGCAGGTTGTATACAGAATTTTTTCTAAGCTGCACTTCGAATGGGTGTGTTGATTTGGCTCGGAATTCAGCAGCATGTGTAAGTTCCCAACTGAAAGCGGATGTAGTGCATGTTGGTAATTTAAATTGAGGTTTCAGAAGGGTTTTTTTTTGTTCCGATTTCCAACATCACTACGTAGTTAATTTTGTAAAACCTTTAAGCAACATCTGCTTGCGGCTCTTGGAAATGCTTTCAGCGACCATATGTGTATCTGGTTGTTTGTATCTTTATGTCGAGCACGTGTGAGTTACGGTCGGGAGTGGCTTTCAATATTGGGGTGCTTCGTCTTTGTGTGCGTGCGTGTCTAGCAACAAATCACACATAAAATTTATTAGAAATTTCAAATCAAAGTGAAAAGTAGCCGCTGTCAGACACTCGCCCAGTCAGAGTCGCCCAATCACACACTCGCTCGCATTGACCGGTCAGTCATTCATCCAGTTATATGACCTTTTTACGCCATTTTCTGATGCCATACTTTCTATTACTCTTTGCAGCTACCAGGATATCTTGCACATACCAACATCGTTTCAACAATTTTCAACATCATTGGGTCCAATTGTCGATGGACACGTAATACCAAATCAACCGTACAAGGTCATGGCGCATAATACGGAGTATTTCAGCCGGTTTGTTAAGCAATTGCTGTCACAGTCCTCTTCCCTCATCCCTCCACACTGTTGTGCTGCTTTTGATATTTGCTTTAGACCTGACTTTTTCGGCCAAGCTGCCACATTCACAGACTCATATCCCTAGGACTATTTATTTATTGTGCGTTACTTGATTAGATGTTTGGCATTTGGCATTCGGCCCTCAGGTAAAACCAAATCGCTCGTGTAATCGAAGTATGCATTCTGCGGATCGAGCAGCCAGCGGCCAACATCAGGTGAATGGCATTTGGACAGCCACTTGTTGTGTGGCCCAACGGCAACTTAACACTCCACTTAATAGCATGTTTTAATGCCACTCTATTGGTTATTTCGGCTCGAAGGTCACACAAAAGGTGAAGACGATGCCAAAAATAAGTATATCGGCCCAGACAAATTGCAGCTGAAACGCTGCTGAAATGAATTCCAAAGGTGCTTCAGTTAATTGTATGTGTGCAAATCATTTGCCCAATGTTTATTTACAAACTCGCATTTGTATTTACCGTGATTTCATTTTCATTTGCTCCGAAAACTGTCAGCTCGACACTCTTAAGGCGACCGCAAACAGTTTTAAATTGTGAATGGCTTTAAATTTAAGCCTGTCGCCGTTCGGCAAATCTGGCAGCATTCAGCTGGGCGCCTTTATTGATTTTAGATACGAGCGAGCATGCAGCTCTATAATATCCTCGAGCTGATGAAGGATTTGCGATAATATCGAGCTTGCGCTTGTAATGTATACACATCAATCAATCAGGCAACAAGTAATAACTCAGGCCCTAACAAAAGGAGTCGCTTTGCCAGTCTCCTTTTCATCTCCTTCGTCGTCTCTTTTGTTGTGCCGATGAGCGCGAGGTGCGCAGGGTATTGGGGCACGTGTCCATTTGCCATTGCCATTCCGTAAACATAGCTGCGCATAATCTAATAAAATGCGTGATTAATTGGATTTTAATTGTTATCCTTTTGCGAGTCGAACGTGTTTTAGCCGTCGACGCTGAGATAGAATAATAGCTGACAGGAAGTGCCATTAATTACGGGCCAGCAGGTGAAGGAAAACGGAAAAGTGCCCCACAACTGACGCTCAGGTAAACTCGAGACAAACTAAATAGGAGCACGTTTCGCACGATTCCAGTTGCAACAGAGACAGCAGCAGTGGGAAGCAGATAGAGAAAGAGACAGCGAGAGAGTTGAGTTGAGTTGCGAGATTGTAGTTGGGGTTTCGAATTTCACTTTTGAGCACTTTAATGAAATGGCCATAGATCAAAGCGCTCTCAACAGTTGGCAAATAAATACGGCGTTAACGAAGAACAATTATCGGCTGAAGTGTACGCTAATAGCTCCATCACTCTCCCACACTCGGACTGTCTCTTTCTCTGTCTATTCACTCGTTTAACAAGTTTTGCATTTACTTTTATCGACACGCAGACACTAATAACTTTCAATGCGCTTTGTCCGCGCTTGATATCAGGCGCGCAACAGGACACAAAATAATAGTTCGAGTGGCGAGAGTACTGGGGCGCTCTCTACTCTGAGTATTGCCATTCAACTGGCCAGTTCAGTTTTCATAACTGCTGTTCATGGTGGCTCCTCCATTCATCAAAGGCAGCGTAACAAGTTTCGCCGCAGGGCCAGGCTTTATTTTAAGAGCTCTCCACAGCCGCCGCTTATGGCCATTTTATAGGGTTGTCTGCAGTAAGCGAAGTATGCACTGCACAAAATGAGTGAGAATCTCGCTGAGATTAAATCCGCAATTAATGACAAACTGAAAAGAGACAAAGTTTTAATAGATGAGCGTTTTTTGGTGCTGCACACAATCGATTGATTCGATTTTCGCATCAATTTCTTAAAGTGCATAGCAGGCCAAACTATTGGTATAGATATGAAACATAACTCAATAGCTTCCCAACCAGACCCGCGACTCCGCTCACTTCCTTGGCACTTGGCCCACTCAAACTCTCGCTTGTTTGCTGTCTCCTACAGTTATGATTTATTATTTGGCATCACGGAGTCGGAATCCTATCATACATTGGCCGCATTAGCACTCGAGGAAGGATTACGTGAAAATGAACGCGATAATTTATTGCGGTTCTATATGCAGACTCGCTTTGATGTACGCCCCGATCTGGCATTGGCTGCCACGCTAAAAAAGTAAGTGAAATTTATGCGATATTTTATGACTTTTTCTTCTCGCTACTCCGCCAACTATTGAAACCTAACTGGCAAAGTCTGGGGCAACGCTGATGGGCGAATAACGTAGTCCCGCGACGGGGTTTCGAAAAGTTACAACTCAGTTGCATTTAACACAAGAATGATTTTATGCACACACACATACAACGAGGAACATATATCCGTATCGTTCATCTCAATTAGAATTGTTTATGTGGCAATTTGTTTGCCTTAAGTGCACGGGATTAGCGCAGCCGGAGCCTACGAGGTGCCCTGCATATTACGCCACTAAACGCTTCGGCTTACTAGCTTTTGCTTTAAATTCAAATTTATATACTTTCTCGAATTACTTGAAATGAGGAAACTGATAAATATGTATGGGAAACAAAAATAAATATTTATGACGCGATATTCAAAATAGTAATCGCACAAGTTGAAATTTCTTATGCTGACGAAATGATACAACATTTTGAATACATTCATTCAACTCATCCCAATGGATCCATCAAGTTGGCAATGCAATAACATTTTAAAGAATTGAACAAGGAAATCAATCTATTTTATCCATCCATCACGCGTTTATAAATTGTGCAATTTCAATTTGAGGCAAACACATTTTTGTAGCATTCTTAAATATTTAACGGCTGGCAAAACTTTTTGAGGCATTTATTCACATTGCATATTAAGCATTGTGTGCCTAATTAGTGTCAAAAAGTGATGTACACAGCCGCCTTTCACCACGATTATACAAAATGTATCTATGAGCACACACATAAATAATACTAAAGACTGTGGGCAGGAACAGGCAGCAAAGGAGGCCGCCAGAACCACACAATTATGCCAAGAGTTAGTTAGTTATTACTGTAACTCCGAGCGAGGCCAACCGAGCTGGCGGCTGCCTCAAATCCCTGCCCGGCTCCTGTGTGCACATTCATTATTCCGTTCATTTCATTTGGAGAAAACAATGGCAGTGACTATCTCATTTCCAGCAGCCACCAGCACTGAGCGAGTCGGGCAATAAAGTCTATCTCTGTCTGTCCTGCCCGCCGCACAGCGACGCGCCGTTGCTTGCAATAAATAAATAGGACAATGCACAAAATTCGAATCTCTCACGCCCCCGCAATGTCAACGTTGCGAGCTTTTTCAGCTAAGAGTCCAAGCATTTCGGTGTTTTTATATCAAAGAATGTGTGTGTTCGTTGAGAGAATTGCATTCCATGGAGATGACTGCGGACTTAGTCAGAGCGACACCATGCGAGTGTGTGTGTGTGTGTTATAAACTTATTTGCACAAAAGAGCGCAATTGTTTCTAAAGACGCACGGCAAGGATTCCAAATGGAATAGCAATGGTCGAACGACAACATAACTTGGAGACGGCAGCAAAACAACTCAACTATTGCATCAAAGTCGAATTGCAAATGCCCTAGAGCACATGCCTCGAGTTAGAGCAGCCTACTTCGGAATTATTGAAGTCAAGACCGCGTGTGTTGTTGCCGAGATCAGGTTTGTTGTGTTGTAAACGAAACTCTGTCTGAAGCTGTAAAGTGAGAGTGAGTTGATATGGAGTACTCTAAGCCGCAGGCCAGACCATGCCACTGGCGGATAACAGCAATAACACCTACAACAAAAGTAGCAACAAACAAAAAACAAACAGTGAAAAACAAGGACAAACAAACGATTGAAAGGAAGTTCACACAATCAACAACAGATGCGCTTTTTCACATACGACGACGACGACGACGGCGAGAAACTGAACATGGAAACTCTCCAGGGAAATTGTTTTGTATGCCACTGCCTGCTGTTGGCTTGGCCAGGCTTTCCTGCTAGTCTTACCCAGCCACCACGCTCACGCTCACACTCAACAGGAATTTTAGCTGAACAGCTGCTGCACTGCATCCCAGTGGCAATGCTTTGTTGTCCGTCATTGAATTAAATGATAGTCCAAGCAACAACGGAACGACGACGGCACTTTTTGTTTTGTTGCGCAACATGGCGCACACACTGATGGACGGACGGACAGACGGGACAAGCATCGGACAATGTAGCAATTCAACAAACCAACCCGTTTGTCTGATCCTCTAGCTAGGGGCTTTGGATGTTTTTAACAATTTTCCGACCCTCGCAACATTAAAAACTTGCACTTGTCTGTTCAACACGACACGTTTCAAATGCACCACACCAGGGTGTTCATTCAAGTGCAAACGAGAGCAGGGAGTACTTGGGAAATAATGCTTTAAGGGGTCACTCAAGGCATCGATTGAGTTATTGCTTGCGGTCGACGTTGCGATCTCTGAGTAAATTGCATGCGTGTCACAAAGCCAAAAGCTATACAGTTTATTGCGTGAGTGTTCAGTTGTTTCCAGACTTCAGCAAGAATGCACTCTGATGAACAAACTTATTTATAAATAATAAACAATTCAGTTACTTATAGAATTTGATTACGTTGCTCACCAAAATATCAGCAAGTTTTACACCAAACTCCTATTACTTATCTGTTAGCTCTCCAAATCACAAAATAATTAATTGGTGTAGTATATATATTGAATTAAATTCATTATGAATAATACTAAAAGATGACAGTTGATTTATTGTGTGAGAGTTTGTTTGTTCTCATATTCGACTTCAGCAATAATGTGTTCACATGTTGATATTCATTTATAAAAATAAACTATTTAGTTATAGAATTGAATTATGTTGCTAGCCATTAGGGCATTCTGATGTACAAATGAATTTATAAAATATAAACCATTATGCTGCATATTAAATACAATAATGTTGACAGGTAAAATTGTAGAAAGTATTAATTCTAACTATGTCCACTTCTAATGAATGCTTGTTGCTCTCAAATTCATAAAATGAATAATTACCATACTTAATTCTAAGAGTAAAAATAAATTATTCATTATGAAATAATGGCTTGCCAAATTGTATTTTAAACTGTGATGCTGCTAGCAATTGAAAAGTAAATTAAAAAGCTTGTAACTTTAACAAAAAAGAAGCTAGGAAAACAGAGCTAAACTAATTTTTGTTCTATTTCCAAGCATATTGTGCATTTAAAATGCTATGAATCTTTTAATGCTATAAAAGGGTCAAAAAGGTTATGGGCATGGTAAATGAAATTAGAAGTTAAAAAGCTTCACTTAACATAATAAATGTTTAATGCTTGGCCGCAAAAATTGCGTTTATAGGCGCAAAAGCAACCGACGAAACGCAATCAAAAGTCATATCTCAACATAATGCAAATTGAGATTGAAATTGTTCTTCAAGATTGCGTATAAATATTTAATAAGTTTTGCTCCTTGAAGCATGAGATAGTAGTTCGCTTTCTATTTTGTGTCTGTTTTGTTGCAACTTTCTGCATAATTTCTAATAATTTCACGCAGAGGCGCCACTTTAAAGGCGCACTTGCAGTTTCTTTGTTTCACCTTGGCGCGGTATTATTTCATTTCAGCGCATCCTTAGCTCTCTGAGAGGCGCACGCTTGAGTATCCTTCACAGAGCAGTTTGTGCCATTTTAGTTGGTATTTTATCAGCGGCGCTGTCGCAAGTTTTTTCGGGGCCAACATTTTAACTTCTAGGCTCTGTGCCACTTTCAACACTCGTCTCTGCTTTATGGTCTTTTTTGTTGAAGGGCCAACATAGTCGTCGACCTCGGCGTTTAGCTGCGCCATGTGGGCATGAATGTCGATCTCGGTGTCTGTGTCGGTGTGGCTGGTGTGTGGGGGAGTGACCCTTTTAGCATGGCCAGGACACGTTTTCATGCTGCATTTAATGGCTGGCCAGCTACATTACAGATACAGCAATCCGAGCTCTCTATGTGTGTGGCACGCTGCTCGTGTTGCAGGTGCCCAATATTAGCTGTACCAACACCAAAAATTGTTGCACAGGGGAAAACAACAACTTGAACAACAGCAGTTGCACAATGGCTCAGCTCGTGCCTGCCACACCCAATGCTGCATGTTAATGAGTTGCAGAGCAATCGCTTCAAATCGTTTGGGATTTCACATTAGGCCAAATTGGGCTGCCCGTTGCTCTCTGCGTTTCCAGTGTCCCAGGGCCAAAGCAGGTGACCTAAGCCAACACAGAGGGAGAGTGATACTCGAGCAGCGTCTAATTGCAGGCGTGTTTGATTTACACTGGCCATGAAATTGGCCATTTCGGTATTAGAGCGCATTTTGTCTTCTTTCAAACGCAATGCCGACACCCATCCGCAGTGCCAACTCAGATTAATGGTCCATTGAAATTGTCTGCCCTACCGAAGCGATTGCTGAGAGGCATTTATTTAGTGCCTCATATCCTGCCAGCCGCTGTGTTTGCCAGCCAATGAATTAAAGCTGGAGTGGCCTGCCTAACTACTTACGGCGGAAGCTGGCAGTGAAGCGAGCTAAGTAATTGTGTGGCATGTGGTAGCTGGAGTTAAACGTACACATCGTAGTCGGGTCAGCAGTTTACTAAATGGCTCCAACTTCTTAAGTAAATGGCTCAGTTTTTAAAAATATGCACATTGTCGCAGCGTCCATCAACGTCCATTGCTTGCTATGAACTGTTGCATGGTCGGAAATCCGCGGCTTATCTGCGTCGCGGCAACAGTCAGCAGCTTTGGCGAGCAACCGGGCTCAAAGTGTCGCTGACAGCTCTATTGTCATTTTAATTTTACCAATTTATAAACCGCAACGACAACGCCAAGCTCTTTAATTACCGCCGGCCACAATGTTTCCCCAACAAGCCGCCAGACACGTAGATAAGCGCAGCTGGAGTTGGGTCCTGATTCCAGGGTACAGGGGTCCTTGGGGTCGACGGCGACAAATGCTGCAGGCGTTGGCCCAACAGACGCTTAATGGCATAAACTTATTTATTTTAATATTATTATTTATAAAAAATGTATGTATATACATATATATATATATATTGTATCTATCGTTGGGGCAGCTGTGTGGCAGATTGTCTGGGCCTTCTCGTTGGGCGCTGCTCGAGCCTCGGGCCTGGCAGCAATGACGACAGCGGACGCAACGGTTCAGTATGCTGCTTAATTTATAGTCCTCGGGCTGCTACCGGAAGTTGCATACATTATGTGAGCAGCGCAGCGTCTCCGGCCCCTCCAGCGTATCGGATAAAGGGTGGCCAATACAATGGCCATAAACTTTTGAGCGCCACTGTCTGCCGCCGCCTTGTATGTATATTTTTGCTTTAATGCGTCGGCTAAATATGCACATTGTTTGCCAACAACTGACGCCCACGCTCTTAGTAGTTCTCGCTGCCACTCCAGCGCTCTTTCGTAGGCGAGGCGTGCGCAGTCTATTGTGAAACGCCGATGAGTCGACATTGATTTGCTTTCAAACAAGAGGGAGGACTTTGCAAAATCTTAAACAACACTTACTTCAATATCTCCACATCGTTATTTGTATCTAAAGATTTATAGATTGGCAGAAATTAAATCCCATTAGCGCTAGAAATTTCTGCGATAATTTTAAATCTATCTACCATTGAATAGTTAATTGTAAATTAAAAGATTTACCCACATTAAGAATAGCTTACACTTAAGTGACTATTAGTGACACAATCAGAATTTGTAATATTTTCTAAAAGTAGAGGTACTTAAAAGCTTTTGCCAGCCATTAATACGCAAAACAACTTGATTCACTTTGAAGTTTCTAGTTTATTTACTCAATGTAATTTGTCTGCCATTTACAATTACCTATTTTTCTTTTTAGTAAATCAGCTCTTGCGGTTGAATTTGGAAAACTTTTGTTACTTCCTGCCCATATTAATGCTGCCGAGTAGACCTGCGCTACATGGGCTCCCATGTGCACAAGTGTCGCTGCCCCAACTGATGCCTCGTGGCTGCATGTTGCATGAAGTTTTCGGCTGTGGCAGTTGCAGCACTTTACTGCTAGGGGAACAGAACGTGTTGTTTGCTCGCTGAAACATCATAAATTACATGCGTGCTTTTTGCCACACGCCTCTTGTGTGTACGCGCTCAAACTCAATCTGGTCGCCACGCTCCCCCTCCCCCACTCTAGCCACTGACTCATCTCATCACATTGCAGCGTCCTCTGCATGCATATGGTAAACTTTACTCGTCCCTTTGTTATTGTTTTGTGCATGGTGAAAATTCTGTTGGCGTGCTCGCATATGCGACTATTATATTAATGTTTGTTGGCTCTATAAATCTGCGAATGGCAAAAATTTTAATGCTGAAAATTGTATTCATGAAGTGCGAATGCCACGGTGAGGATGGCAACGGATTGTCAACGTGCCGGTTAACCGAGAGTCGACTGATAGAGCGGCGAGCGGCAAGTGCACACAGATCTGTGGGGAGATTGCGTGGAGTTTACTTTGCTCTTTAATCGTACTGCACCAACGAGCAGGGTTACGGCTACGATTACCGGCAATCAACAGTCTTCCGTTTTTAAGCGCAGTGCGCTCAACGTTTATTGATGCATCTCAATGCCAGTTGAAACTCCACTTCATTTTTATAAATGTTCCCAAGTGTGCGCAAATTAAATTGATTTAAAGATGACCTGGTTTTGTCCTTCATAGAATGAAGCTTCGACTTCAAGAAAATGTCGTGAAAGAAGCCAACTTCGTTGCTGTAATTTGTTGTGCAGTGTAAGTGTTGAAGGGTAATAAAATGATGCTTATTGCATTGAAGCCATCATAAATGCGCCAGCAATCTCCACATATTACGGCGCAGACACAGCACAGCCCAGCACAGCAGTTACTCACGCAGACCACGCCCATGCCGCTCTCCACATGCAGCTGAGTTGCCAACAGTTATTCATAATCGTTTGTCCGTATTTTGTGGCAATGTTGTTGGCCTATGTACACAGCAGCAGCAACAATAAATGTTGTACACAAAACGGCCGCAGCTTGCGGTAGAGTAATTTTGGTGAGCGCTCGTGGCGTGGCCACGCTGGCGTATGAGCAATATATTTATATGCGACTAGTTGGCTGCCTAAAATGTTACACGACCTGCTGCGATAAATAATTCGCATTGTTTTGCACAAAATGGAAAGTGCACTGCACTATTTAAATCTCACTATAGAGCAGCAATTAAAAAATATAAATTATTTGATTGTACAAGAAGAATATAGGTCAAAACGACTGTCTGTCTGTGTATCGAGTCAATCACAGAGACCAAGCAGGCAGTAGTGTCTGGCGTTACTTTTAGTTGCATATTCATTTGCGCATAATCCCTGCGGCCTGCGCTCACTTTTTAGCTCAAACTGTGCCTTCAAGTGCTGCGGGCATCAGCTTTTAATGGCAAGCTCGTGTAACCGGCAGTGCGAGCCGTGTTAAGTGGGGTACATGAACCCCATCAGCACATCAACTCTCCCTTTAACCCTAACCAAACATAAGCATTAACGCCTGCCTAAACGACTGCGTGTATGTGTGTGTGTGTATGTGTGGGGAGATACAACTCGTTTCGGTTAGCCAGTTATTTAGGCAAATGTTTGGAGTGTTGTCGCTGGCTTTGCTTTTCTATCAGATGGCATGTGTGTGAATAAGTGTGAGGCCTGAGGACGATTAAATGGCTTTGACTCTTAGACTGGCAGCTACACTGATTCCACTTTGTTTATGTATGCTAATGAAGGTCGCCTATATTTGTGACTGAGATTGTTTGGGGGGATTATGAAATTGGAATTGGAAACGAAAATGGCAAATTGTAATTGTAGAACAAATTAATTCTTTTTCTGCTAGATGTCTTTAAAAATTCGTCATAGCCATCAGTGCTTGGCCATGTTGCTAGTTTGGCAACGCCACTCGTTAACCTTTGCAAGCGTATAAATATTTGCATATAAATTTGACTGTTATTAGAATCCACTCGCTGGCATTTTCGGTTCGCTGGCAAAGCTTTATCCACTGCAAGTGCATAATAATTAAGTGGTGGGAGGAAACTAACAAGTTGCAGTTAGGATCATTCAACTCGGATGCCAAACAACACTAAATGTTAACACCTTTTGGCAGTGCATCCTCTCGGCATCCGGCAGCACATTCTCATTTAATGCAATTTGAAATCAAATTGCATTTTATTTGCACAACTTCATTAGCAAACTGTTCAGCAAATTCATTACGACTCTGCCAATGACTATCAAAATGTAGGGCACTAGACAGCAAATGGCTGCATTCAGCCAAAAGTTGACTGTCATATCCACACCACTCCTCCTACACTTGCACACTCTCGACCATCTCAGCAGATGCGAGTGAGCATATATATATATATGTATATACATATAGATACGCACATACATTCACCTACGGACACTTGAAGTGTCTTTTCGAGTGCGGAAATATTTAAAGTGTCACACACGTTGTTCGGAAATTAAATGTGAGCATTGCTGATGCTGAGTAGCTCAAGGGAAACGAACTTGGGACTACGACAAGCTGTCGTTCATTTACACCAGCCAACAGAATTGAGTCGGGATATGTTGAATATAAATAATATATTGAAAAACAGATTCCTACAATTAATAATTGAGAAGAACAGAAGATTAAATTATTATCCTGCATTTGATTTCTAATTTTTTTATGGTTACGTGTTTCTTTTAAATGGTTTCTTGGCAATATGTCAACTAATTTAAACTTCAATTAAAAACACAAAAAAAGTCTTGAATTATTTAGCAATATTTGCCATTTTTTTTCGAAAAATATAATAATATTCTATACATATCGTAAAAATAAAAATTTTACAAGTTTCTACAACAAATTAAGTAACATATGACAAAATTCAATAAATTCTTTTCCTCTTTACTTGAAAAGGATTCTTTAAAGTTTTAAATTGAATTGTATAATGAAAATCTCTTATAATTTCAATTAATCACAGAGAAGACTGAATCCTTCTACTGTTTATTTAAAATCGTTTTTTAGCAATATGAAAATGAATTAAAACATTACTTAAAACTGCAAATATTTTCAATTATCAGGCTATAATTGCTTTTTGATTTGCCTTAAAATCATCAACGATTTCCGTTTTATATAATATTATTTAAATATCGTAAAAACAACTCGTTATCAAGTCTCTCCAACAAATGAAATACCCAATGAAAAAATGAAATAAATTCCTTTTCGCATTACTTCAAAAGAATACTTTAAAGTTTTAGGCAACTTTGTCGCCACATAAAATACGATAGCCTCCATTGAGTGTTTATAACCGCAAATATGTTGCACAGTCTTAACTTAAAGCACAATTTCTACACCCACAGTGCGTTTGGTGTGAACGGCCGGAAGAAGAGCGCCGTCTACTCAGCCAGGTATCAGTCTCTGGGCGAATGCGTTGTGGGCGTGGCGCAAAACCAAATGACAAAATGACACTGTTTAGGTGCTGTTTGCTTGTGTGATTCCCCTCCCACGTGGTTGCTTCACAGCTGCGTTCGGAGTCCCTTTGCTCTGTTTTTCATTGCATGCTTTCGAGTGTTTGTTGTGCATATTTTCGGTGGTCGCTTCCAGAGGCGTTTGCGTTTTGAGTTTCAAGTGTTTTGTGGTTCGTTTGGCAAGTTTACGTTTGTTTTGGCCTCCTTTGTGGCGCATTTTGCGGTGCGTATACGTAACATTGTCGTATTTATTAAATTAAACTATCGTGGTTGGCTTAGTTTCGCAAACTTTTGGCGAAATGTGCATCTGATCTAAGCTTGTACAGCAAGTGTAGTTTTTGTGCGTTTGCCCCAAACTTTTAATTAAGCATTTGCATTATTCGCTTATGCGATTTGCTCGTCGGATTGTTTGCTATTTGGCAATTTCAAATGTTCTATTTTCATTCCACGGAATTGCGCGAGCCGCAAAAAGTTGCTCTTGCTCTGTTTTTTTGTTTGGGATTCAGTGAATTAAAGCAGCCCGACATGAGAGACTCATGTGCGCTGCAAAATGAAAAACATTCGCATTTGAGAGACGGAGGGAGAGAGAGGCAAACAAATTTGAGAAGACGAAATTCGGTTGCCTACTTTGTAGAATTTCCATTTAATAATTTAAAAGAATAAAGTCATGCTGGCTTGGCCAAACTGCGCAGTCTTTTAAGTAAGCTTAGACTTGACATTTTCTCTTTATTTATTACTTGCGACGAGTACACATCCTGCCATCCTGCTGCTGCTGCTTCTGCTGAAGCTGTTGGCAGACAGCAATAGCAACAACAGCAGCAGCGACAACAACTAGCGGGAAACATGCTCTAAGCGTTTGCTCAAGTGTGTGAGATTACATAATAGAAACCGCAAATAAATGTATCGCGTACCCAAGACATAACAACAGCAACAGCAATGCCAAGTATACAAACATGTGTCTCCGGCGACAAAAGCAAGTACTGTGTACTTATCCCGGCACAGGACTTGCAGCACTCAAAACCAAAATGAAAATCAACAGCCAGCAGCCAGCAGCTAGCAGCCCACAGGAGCCAACAGGAGCCAGCAGGAGCAAACGGGTAAAAGTGAGAAAAAGGCAACATCTTTTGAGATATTTCTACCTTTGGGCAATACATTCATGATGAGTGGTGCCTCCTGCAGGCGAGACTCCACGAGCATCTTGGTGGGGTGTTGTCTCTTCTCTAATGCTGTATCGAGGTCAAAGCGCATAACTTAAGTAGCCGACAATAAAATGCATAACATGGCACACAACCCAAATGGCAAAAGGGAAAAAGCGAAAGGCGAAAACCTGTGCGAAAATGTAGAAAATATGGCTCTATTTATTTGTACATTAGGCCAAGCCAGCATCCAGAAGACGTTGAAAAAACGACGCGCCCGACAGCCTCACTTCGTGTAGCACGTTTGCTTGTGAGTGTTTCTTGTCTCTGCCCGCTCTCACTTTGGGCGCTGCCTGCCTGCCGCTTGCTGTGGCTTCTAGTACCTGGCTGTGCAGCTGCTAGCAAAAGGCCAAGTGTTGTGCTTGACATGTGCAAACCCATTGAGAGCATATACCCTGAATGCGAGTTGTAGTTTTTGTATCCTGCTGGGGCCCATAAGCATTTCACGCTGCTTGGCTTCGCAGCTTCACAGTGCTCAATGGGCGCAGAGGAAAAAAAAACAAGACGATGATGAAGCATAGCAGACCTTTTGAGTCAAAGCAAACGCAATATATTTATTAACTTATTAGTATAGTCAAGAAGGAGCGTTACTGTATTTCGAATAAGATACGAATAGACCTACAACTGACGAAACAACATATTTAATCTGCAGCTATTCAAAATAATGTAAATTTGAAATACTTTAAAGTGATGTTAATGAAGCACACCGACTATTTCATTGCAACCAGCAATTTGCATTGAAGAATAATGCGGAGTTCATTAGAACACAACAGAACTCGTAACTAGACCATCAGACCAACAGCTAACAAAAACGTTAACAATTCACATTACACACTGTCTACTGTTTTCCACCCACAGATACCAGGACATGTACAACAATCCGATTAAGGCCACTAATTTGGAGCATCGGGACGTTGTGCTGGACATACTCTCCGATGCCCGAGTCGTCGGACCTCTGCTGCAGACCGGCCTATTCCACGCGGATGTGCATCGGCGTAATTATATGTACGTTTTTGGCCATAATAGCGCGACGGGTCCGTATGCAAATGTAAGTACGCAATTTCAATGTATTTGCCGCTCGCTCTCTCTCTTTTAGTAGCCATAATGGGCGCATTGTAAGCACGTCAAATTGTGATTCCAATTACGCAGCGCGTTTAATTTAAATGCTGTGGTCAAAGAGGCCACTGAGTATTTGCACCGCTCGCCCCCCCACCGTCGCAGCTAAAAAATAACCAGCATGAGTTGGCATTTAATGAGTTTTCATGTACTGCTTGGCCAAATAATTTTCAAAAACTTTTCGCCGCTCCCCAGTGCGCCACTGCGGTCGGTGACTGGGACTCGGGTTGTGGCTGATGGCAGTTGCCTGTTGGCTTCTGGCTTCTGTCTGCTGGGTCATTCCATCATTGGCCGTCGTTTCGGCTTTTCAGCGAAACAATTCACAAGTTTGCAGGCTGAACAGTCCGCGGCCCGTAACGATCGTAATAAAGACAATGAACTGACTTCAAGTCTACTAAAAACAAAACACCCACAAAGACACAACAAGAAAAAACAAACCAACCAAAACACGAGCAAACAAACAGCAACAACAACAACAAACTGGACCGTAGTCAGTAAGTAGACAGCCGTGGTACTTCAGTGGAGGGGTTCATCTCGGTTTGCTGCCCGTGGGCGGATGAATAGATGCCTGGTTTTTTGACTAAGTTGTCTGGTTATTTGTGTCTCAGCTTAAGGTCCTGTCTCGCTGTCCGAGTGTCCGTACCCTTGGCTAGCTTGTGTTGCCACCAGTTTTTATAGCTTTGTCATGCTTATGGATTTGCTGCTGATTGTCCTGGCGAGATAGCTGCGGCTCTGTTGCCTAGAGTCGGCTTTGTCTAAGTTATGATTAAATGTGTGTATCGATTTGCAATTAGACTGCGAGCGGATGAGAGACTCTATTTACTCGCTGAATGTATTGATAAAGTGCACAACGAAAATTTGATGGGATAAATCAAATTTTGTAGCACAAATGGAAATTGAATAAGCGTTCAATCAAAGCGAACTCGCATTGAATATGAATTCCAATCTTGCTGATGCCGCCAATGCCATCAGTAGAAGTAACTAGAGACAATGAAATGTACATTTATTCATGGAGTTTAAAACAAAAAATAATACACGACCATCAGCCAGGCAACTTTAAGCCGCAGAGTTCAACGACAACTCAAAGAATTGCCAAATAAAGTCCACTCAAATTGAAATAATGGATGGGTATAACTCGAATAAAAATCTAAATAAAAAGGACAATTTCACAAGCTGAAAAAGTTATTATTTGGCATTATATTTTTGGGAAACTTTAGCTGAGCGCTAAGCGTATTTTTATGGCTGCTCGCAATTCGGGTGCAAAGTTGGCCATAAACCATGGCCAAGTCAACTGAGCTCGAACTAAATGAAAATAGTCGTCGACCGAGCACTTCAACCGAGTAGAATGAGTTATTGTCGTAATGCCGGCATTAAAGCATATTATTTTTATCCCGAATGCGACAACAGTTGCTGGCCAACTGCGTTGGCAGAGGCAAAAGTGCAACAACTTTTTAATGGGCCACAATTAAACAACAACTCCTTGTTTAAACACAATACAATGCGATGAATGATAAATTGTGATAGCTCGCAGCATGAGGACGGGCTGTAAACAGGGAAATCTGCAAGAGGGAAGTAAGTTTGCACAGTTCTAGCAGCGAGTGGCTAAATAATAGATGAGAGTGTGTCGCGGAGCTTAAACGACATTTATATTTATGTGTTTGATATGAGGAAAAATGCGAGGGCGATCAACGCAAAGCGCCAGAGCGCATTAGTTACAAATAAATTATGAAAAAATGAAATTCACTTAAATATTTCATGGCAAAGCAAAGCCAAAACGTTGAACGTTGAACGTTGAATGCTGCTGCGACGTGGGTAAACACGAAAAGCATCCTAGAGGGATAAGCAGGCTCAAGCACAGTTACAGGCTGAGGCTTGCCTACAAATTATCGCAACACACACACATACACACAGGCAGAGACAGCAAGCTGAAGGCAGGGCCCATGTGCTCGGGGGCGTTGCCAGACAAATAAACCAGCCAGCAAACAAACAAACAAACCAACACACACACACACACATCAACACACTAGCTGGGGAGAGAGCTCTAACAATGCCACAACATTTTTCTCTTTTTAGCCAGACATTTTATTTTATTTATTCGGCCATTTTTGCGGCATTTGCTTTGTGCTTTGTCAGAAGAAACGAAACGGAGCCAAAAACTCGCTCGAATGCGAATATTTGTGCATAAACTGCGCTTCTTTCTGCATCTTGTGACCAAGTTCATTTTCATTTCTGTTCCTTCTTCTCGCTGGGCGGGCTGCCTAGCTTAAGCAGCCTCTATAGGCCACTCAGTGTACGCTGTCTGGAGCTCTCAACGCTCCCCACTCTCTCGTTTTACTGCCAGCTGACAAAATGACTGAGTGACTGTCAGTCGTCGCAGCCCTTTCGCTCGCTCCACAAGTGCGACTATCTTGACTAAAGCCGCGGGCATATTGTAAAACTTTTTGGCACATGTCTTGCATGTTTGCAGCTGCAAAACTGGAGTCCAAGTCTGTGCCGGAGTCTGTTCACTTACCCAAAATGACAGCTGTGGGAAACTTGCGTACTCGTTGCTGGCTGTGAAGTGCACCAGCGGCTGTGCTACTCGGGGCAATTGTCCAAATGTAGTAAAAGTAGATTTTCCTGAGAGCGGCAGCGAAAATTGGCAGTTAAAATCAATAAAATTTCGAGAACTGCTCGTTAAATGAAATTTACATCAAGGGGAAGAAAAACACACATCAATTTAATGGTAGTCGGTTTAAATTGCCTGATTTATGCGGCTATTTTAATATCATAAAAATATTTTCTAATAACCAATCTCAATGTCAGAGCTGGAGTGAGTTATGGGTGCAGTGCAATTTATTCAGTTATTTCGATATTTTTGCGGTACATTTATCGAATTGGCCGAGCGCGTTCGCAGTTTAATATGTTTTGCATATTAAATTTTGCATTTTATACACACGACCACGAAGTCATTCCGGGAATGTCAAGTATGTCCTGTTAGGTCCTTGTCCTTTTTGCCGTGTCTGGCGAAAGTTTCTTCTACGCGCTGCTCTTGATAAGAATGAGACATAAATTGTGGGAGGAAGGAAGCCCAAAATTCATGAAAATAATATAAATAAAAATAAAAATGAAACTAAAATTTTATTTTATTTTGTGTCGCGCACAGTGTGAGAGAGAGAGAGAGTACGAGTAGGAGACGCGGAGAGCGAAAAACTTTTTGACCGCATTCATAAAAGAAATGCGGCTCAAGATTTTGGCAAATAATAAAAACTTTTTGCGGGACGTCAAATGTATTGCATACTTAATGGAACACAAGATTACTTAAGTATGAACAATGAGGCCTGACAACAGCTGCCAAAAATTCTAATTACTCGTTGCAAAACATCAAAATTTACGAACGACTTTATGTGGGAGAGTTCAATCTATTAAAAGCCCAAAAGCTGAACCCACGTTGAATTGGGGAATTACTGCTCCCATCATTACATCCGCCCACCTTGGCCAAGGGGCAAGATACATCTGCCTGCAAGCTATGTGTAAAATTGAGCGAATTTGCAAATATTTTGGGAAATTTTACGTCCAGGCTGTGCCATCAACTGCATTAGGCTTATTAGGCACAAATGGCGTTCAGTCAAATTATTACTTCCGATAGAAACGCAGAGAATTGAGAAACAATATATACACTCTGATATCCTGGAGTGGGAAGTAAACAAGCGCATAAATTACGAAATCAAGGCATTTATTTCAAATTAATTTTTCAGCCTTTCCGTTTTAATTTTTTAATTTCATATTAATTTCGCACAGGAAATGCTCACGGTATGCAATGAAATATATTCAATTGCCCAAAATAAATCTCAATTGCTGGTTTTAATTTTCGTTTGTGTTTATACTTAATATCCTGCCACTGAAAAACGCACGCTATTTAATTTGCATTTTAATATTTATGCGCCCAATTGCAAGAAATAATTGGTAAATTGAGTACGCATTAAATAAAATTATTTGACTAAAATATGAATATTAAAATATGGTAAAATCTATTTGACTAATATACGGAAATTAAATCAATTTCTTGATTAGCCAAACTTTATTTATCGCTCGCAAGTTGTTAAAATGCGCCATCGAATTTGCTTGGCACAAGTGACTTATTTAAAATTGACGACTATTTTCGTGTAGTAAAATCGAAGAGCTTGGCGGAAGCGCACAAACATATGCTGGTACAGGATAAAAATGCAGAAATAAACATATATTTATATGTCAGACGATTGGCTTTGCAGTCTTGGTGTATCAGATAAAAGGTTATTGAACCCAAAATTCATCAAATCGCATAATAAAACGGCGTCTAAGCCAATATTCTTGGATTTCATATTTGCGCATTTCATCAAAATGGAGGAAAATCAAAATCAAAACTGGCATTCATCATCCATAAACGGTCGCCAAAGCTGCCAACAAGGATGAAAATGAGCGACAATGAGCTGAGAAATGGCAGAAGGACAACGGCCACAAAAGGCGACAGCGATTTTTATGAGCGCCAAGCAAAATGCTTTGTGACTTTGTTACATTTTTCATGGCAACAGTAAAAAGTTGGCTTTATTACCTACCTACTTACTGCAGTTGGCGCCCCTGCCTCGCCTATCGCTCCTCCCCCCTCTCGCTCACTGGGTCTGTCCGGTTCGCTGACTAAATATTTATGCAGGAAACCTAAGAAGATTGATGCTGACTGGCCACAAGCAGCTGAAAAGCTTTTCGCTCTGATCTAAAAATTGAAAGATTTTCACCAAAATTACAGTGCACATTAAACCCTTGCCGCGGGTCCATTCAATATATCAAACACTCAGACGCACAAAACTGTTTAGCATTCAATTTTCATCAGCCCTTCTAAAAATAGAACATAAAAAAGTTAAATAAATTTAACTACATATAATTTACAATTAATCGCACTCCTCATTGAATTTTTATGAATTCTATTAGTCTAAATTATTTGTGACTCTGTAATCTCTATACGTTCTCGATTCACATACAGATTGCCTACATTGAATATTTCAGTAACTAATAACAACTAGTTATGTAAATCTATTTATATACACATATTCAATCAATTTATAAATAATTACACTGCAAAGTATTGAATATATCTTTAATGTATTTCATAAATCGATCAACTATTTTATGGTGTCATAATGTAATGATTTTTCTTTCTTTAATATATAATATTAAATCAATTAAACAAGGTCAAATTGCTTAGCCCATTGTTATGCCACAAGACTTTAAGCCATATAATTATTTTCTAATTCAAAAGTGTTATATTGTATAGTGTTTCTTTGAAATAAGTTGTGTCTCTGCACACTTTATATATTCACTACTCATTTAAACCCGTTGAATATTTCAAAACACTAATAGTATTTATTTACTTAATATTTGATCATTTTCTTAAAACCAACAAAACTCATTGCTATTAAGCTTTACTCCAAGTAATTATTCTACACTTAATAAGTCTCACTTTGTTTTTCTTTACTCCGAAGTGCTTTGCTAAGAGAAGAGTATATAATTTGTGGGTCTATAAACTTTATACTTACGCCATTCATTTGCAGCTACCGCACAGTATTCAGGGCGAGGAGTTGGCGTTCATTTTTGGTGCGCCGCTGGCGCCGGCCGGCCCATTTGCCAGTCACAACTATTCCGTGCAGGAAAAGCTTCTTTCCGAGGCGGTAATGGCATATTGGACGAATTTCGTAAAGTCTGGGTGAGTAGCACTGTGTCCGTGGTCGAGCGAATTGAAGAGTGCATTTTCCGAAAGCTTGCCATTGCAAACGGGTGATGTGGGTGGAGAGGGAATATCGACAGGCAAGCAGACGGGGAGCCGGTGAGCCATCAACACGAGGAGACGCAGCTCTGCATGCAAATGCAAATGCGGATGCGGATGCGGATGCAACGGGTGATATCCATGGTCTGCGGCACGTTTTGCAATCTGCAACGCTCGGACAGTGAAATGAATAGAATTTTTACTGCCGTTTTTATTATTATTTCGGTGGAAAAACAACTGCAAAAGTAGCCATAAGCAGAGCAACAACCATGCGAGCAATGCAAATATTATTAGTTGAAATGCAGCAATGCTCCAGCAAAATGGAAATCAAAGCCCAAATCAGACATCGTTAGCAGACATTTTGGCATTCATTTCGATGTCCGAACATCCGCATCCAAGTGGTTATTAGCTATTTGGCCATGCGATTTAATAATCACATTTTTGCCAAAAAAAAAAAAGAAAAATAGCACAGAAAAACTGCAGGAAATGTTAGAGAGTAATAGCGACTCAGTAATGGGAACAGAAAGTGTGTTTTTGTTGGCATCTGATGTGGCAGCTTATGAGCATGTGGTGTCTTCATAGTTATGACTGCAAAGAAATTCGCATAAGATGTGGACATAAGAACTGTTTGTAGTCTGAGCTGAAATACAGTTTATACTTATAAATATGCATATTTAATCGGGCTTTCACTTTTCCTTTTAACGCCATTTGTAGTCAGAGTTTAAATTCAGTTTATAATTAAAGATATAAATATATAAATTGGGGTTCCCTTTTAAGAACAATTTGTAGTCAGAGTTTGAAAACATTTGTTATTCTTAATATGGTTATTTGTATATTTTTTTACTTCACCTTTAATTATTCGTAGTGAGAACTTAAATTTATTTCAAATTTCTAAATACATATATTTAATTGGGATTTTAGTTTTCTTTGGAAATAATTTGTGGTCAGAGTTAGAATACACTCCCTAATTTACAATATATACATTTAATTGGTATATTGGTATTTAAATCCTTTTAAAATGATTAAATTATTGTAGGTAATTGAGAAAAGTAAAATGCATATACAATGAATTAAAATATTGAGAAAGTTTTTGAGCAGAATGTAGTAGCAGTTATAGTAGTAGTAATAACAGAAGTAATAGAAGTTGCAGTTGTAGTATTGATAGTAGCAATAGTAGTAGTTGTAGTAGTAGCATTGGTAATGGTAGTTGTCGTAGTAGTAGCAGTAGTATTTCTAGTAGTAATAGTCGCACTAGTAGTAGAAGTAGTAGGAGTAGTAGTAGTAGAAGTAGTTGTAGTAGTAGTAGAAGTAAAAGTAGTATTTGTAGTAGTAGTAGACGTAAAAGTAGTATTTGTAGTAGTAGCAGTAAATGTTGTAATATTAGTTGTAGTAGTACTAGACGCAAAAGTAGTATTTGTAGTAGTAGCAGTAAATGTTGTAATATTAGTAGTAATAGTGTTAATATTAGCAATAGCAGTTATAGTATGAGTAGCAGGTGTCTTTGTAGTAGCAGTAGTAGTTGTGTAGTAGTAGTAAACTAGCTTTGTATTAATTGGTGATTAATCTCACTGTTCTAAAATTTCTTCTGCAGCAACCCTAAAGCTCCGTGGAAGGGATCGTTTCTGAATTCACACGCCTTGGAATGGGATCGCTACGACCTGGACTGGCCGGAGTTTAACAAACGAAACCAAGCCTACCTGAATATTGGTAAGCACTGCAGTCTATCGCATGCAAATCCCTTTCAGTTTATGTTAATGAAATGCAATTGGTTGCCCCTGGCTGGCGACCGAACTTCTTTTGTGCACACAACAGGCATACCGCCAACTGTGGGCTATAAATATCGTCAGATCTACATGAATTTCTGGAACAAAGAGCTGCCCGACGAGCTGAACCAGATAGCGGCGATACAGCTGCAGGGTCAGCAGCAGCAACAGCTGCGCGGCACACTGTCGTCGACGTCGACGTCAACGCTGGCCGGAAGCGAGGTGATTACAGGGCATATGAGCAAGTACGGGCCGCGCGACAATGGCGGCGAGGATCCGGTGCGCACACTCAAATTGCTGCTGCAGGATCCGCTGGCAACGGGCAGCGGGGAGCAGACAGACACCGCCGCCGAGAACATGTACAATGCACCGCCCACCTTCGGCCATGTGCATCGACAGCAGCAGCAGGAGCTGCTGGGCGGCGAGGAGGTAACCCAAGCGGGGCAGCAGCCGCACATTGCGGACTACGGCGAAGATGCGGCCTCGGCGGCGCCAACGCCCATGCCCTCGGAGCCGGTGGCCAAGTCGGAGACAACGATGCAGCTGCTCATCGCTCTGATTGCCATCTTCATAGTGCTGAACGTGGCCATCTATGCGACGGTGCTGCTGCGACAGCGCCGCAAGCGCAGCACCTCGCTGCAGCGCAAGCTGGGCGGCAACATGCTCAGCTACGACGGCGCCAATGACGACGAGCTGAAGCGCTGCAGCAAGTCGCGCGACGGCGACGACAGCTACATATTGGACATGGTGCGCAAGTCCAACACCTACGAGGCCATCAAGACCGCCCAGCGTTCCCCCATCAACGGCTACGTCATGCAGCGCCAGCTCAGCAGCTCCACAGTGGACACGCACACCAAGGTATGTGAGTGGATGTCGTCGCAACAGCCGCCCAAGGCGGGCAGCTTCCAGACGACGCCCACGCCCCCGCCGCTGGCGCAAACCGACGGCCGCATCATCATCTGCCAGGACATCGAGGTGGCAGATGCGGCGCTGCTGACGCCGCAGCACATGCACGACACCCCCGAGGCCATGCACTACGAGCTGCTGTTGCAGCGGCAGCACTCGGCGCTGACGGAGCCCAGCGAGGCAACGCTGCTGCGCCGCCACAGCCACTCGCACAGCGATCCCGTCGACATGATACTGGCCGCCGACGAGCAGGTGACCAGCTTCGTGCACGCCGACGACGTCGACATCAATGTGACCAGTCGCGACGAGACGCCGCTCAGCCTACAGCCGCTGACGGCAGCTCAGCAGCTGGAGCTGCTGCGGCAGCGCAACTACCCCAAGGTGCTGCCCACGGCGCACGAGGTGCGACTCAACTACAAGCGCAACTCGCTGCCGCCGCAGAACTTTGTGGCGCCGCTGCCGCCGCCGCGCACCATCAGCAGCACGCTGGGCCGGCGCAGCAGGCGGGACAGCAGCAACATCACCACGTCGCCGCTGATGCTGGCGCAGGACTGCGGCGAGGACGAGCCCGGTGAGCCGCAGATCACGCAGAACACGCTCATTGTGGGACCCATTGTGCCCAAATCGCCCGCGGCCTCGCTGAAGCGTCCCAAAAAGCCGGCGGTGGCCTCAGGTGCGGCACTGCAGCCGGTGGCAACGCTGAGCGGCTCGTTTCAGTCGTTTGAGTCGGTGCCGCCGGCGCACGAGGCGACGCCACCACAAGGTGGTCAACGCACCGAGTGCGTCTATGCGATAGCGGCGAGCGCCAGTGTCGCCTCCATGCCCAGCTCGCCCACCAGCTGGTCGGCGCCCAATGGCGACCTCTACGCGCAGCCGGCAAAGTCCGCCTCCCGCACGTCGCTCATACCACGCCTGCTGCAGACGTCGCCAGAGACGCCGGCGACACTTGCCGGTCAGCCAGTGTCAAGTGCAGCCACAGTCGAGGCGACAACAACGACGATGACGACGCCCAGCCGCATACCGCAATTACAGCGTCAGGCGTCTAGCAAAGACATGACACTTGCAAGTGGCAGCCACGACAGCAACAACAAGTCACGCGTTGAGTCCACCATCTCTTCGGCTTCGGCGGCAACCGGCTCCTGGTGCTCGTCCACGGGCTCGTCGTCGTCGTCCTCCACGGGCACTGTGCGCACGGAACTGCAGCAGTGCCAGCAGCCGAGCAAAAGTATTACCACCAGCATCTAAGACAACCCGGCCAGTTGGCAAGCGCACAGTCGACGTCGATGCCACAATGAGTCCTGCTGTGGCCGTATTAGCCGCATTGCGACATCGACTGCCTTCCAGCCCCGATAAAGTAGCGACTGACGACTTGTGGCCTGTCAAACTCTCATAGTGTTTGCGTAAATTTAATAATACATTCTGGGTAGCGTAAAGTTTATCTTTGACTTGGCGGTCGGATTACACAAGCAGCTTGCAGCTTGCAGCTTGTGGTCGCTTTGGTGGCGTTCAAGTTGATGCAACTTTGGCTGCGCTTTTATTCAAATTCGCCAGCTACCGAAAGTGTAGAGCAGACGAAGAGCAAGATATATCAGGTCAAATGAATTCCAAGGAAATTGGATACTGCTTAACTTTAATTGATATTTTTAAAGGCAATGAAAAGTAATCGCAGAACAAATATAAAATTTAAGAGCATGCAGTTTAAAACACACTTTAAAAATTAATTACTTAAATTCTTTAATGTAATTCAAATAGTTGAATGCCAAGTTTTGCGCAAAAGGGTAATAAATTTAACATAAGTTTATGGTTTAAGCAAGAGCAGCTTAGAGTAGCAAATTGCCAAGTATTAACAGAAGAGATGATTAGCATTACATTAGCATTACTACAATATAGCCTTAAGCACAACAATATACATAAATTCACAGGTAATCGCAAGTTTCGTTTGTTCACTCGAGCTAATTGTTAATATGTGCGCTGATAGAACTTTGTTTTAACTGCTTGCCAAAGTTGCTGCCTGCAAATAAGCAGAACAATACTCAATTTTTGTTGCAAAAGTTGGCCAACTCAGCTCGCATTGTGTCAGCAATTTGGCCAAGAAGCAGAACTAGCTACTACCATTCGGTAGTTGCCAATAGTCGTGCATGAAAACCCAATTCCTTGGTGCTGTCAACTTAATTTGCAACTGGGAAAATTTATGCAACAAAACAGAATCAGCAACAACATGGCCCGAACTGAAGCTGGAAAATCTAGAAATGTCAACATTTGTGAAACTGCAAATTTTTCAAATATTTGGCATTCTGCGAGTAGAGCAGTTGCTGCCGCCGCAGGGAGTTACATCAAAGTTGTCACCACAAAATAGTTGCGTTGCGTTGTTCCCTAAACTCCATCCTGGGGAGCCAGCGAAAACTTTTCTGATGGCTTTTATGCCTTTGCTTTGTGAATTACTTTTCGGTTTTCCAGCGAATTGAGTTATTGTGTCGACATTTGCTTTTATTTTGTGTGCTTCTTATTTTTTTTGGAGTGACATTTTATGCAAATTGATGTCGCTAGAACGTTTTTACTTCATCTGGCGAAAACTTCGTCCAACAAGTGTGCAAGTTGTCCTTAACATTGTTCCAAATATTTTAAATCGTTGCCATAGACAGTTAGCGCAGTGCTCGCCAAGTTCTAATTAAATTCTCTGCCCAATTCAATTGTATCTTTTTCTTCACTTTTACAGGAGAAAGGTGAAAGTAGAAGACGTCCTTCATTCATATTTTTCTTTAGCATAAATATTTGTTTTTCGCTAATTTAGTTAAGTAACTGCCGAGTGGAACGCAGCGCATCCGCACTCTTGAAGCAGCAGAGTCAACTAATTGAGACGACCCGAATTTCAGAATGTTGGTTGTTGTTCAAAGGGAATCGTATAAATGACGAATATGGCTCTAGGGTGCCTTTCATGTTGTGGTGTCGACAGCACTTGACATGTATTTGCACGTCAAAGTGCAGAGAAAGGACAGAGTTTCCCTCTGTGAATAGTAGCATCCACATTGCCATCGCCGTTGGCAGGACCTTTTTTCATCCGTTTGCTTCCTTCTGCAGTTGGGCTTTGTTAATTTGTCACAATTGGAAAATACTCAATAGGCATTCTTCAGTCAATTTGTGGGAATTATTTGTACATGCTTCTTATCATGCGAGTTATTGCTTTTTAAGTATTTTCCCCCGTGTGATTTAAAAGATTTACATAATTGAATGGGAGAGGAAATTCCTTAGAAGTAAACAAATATTACTACTCCCCATAAACTTTATGGTATATAAATATGCCAACACAAAGTAAAGAATTCAGCCAGGAAACCACAAAGCAATTTGTCTTCAGCTGATGAAAAATGTCTACCCGAATTTCGAGGAAACCACAAATAAGTAGTTTATTAAAGTGAAGTAGGGGAAGTGATATTAATGGAACAACGCAACCATCTGGTGTTCAAGGCGAGAGGTTTGCAACTGCATAATTCGTGTTCAATTAAAATGTTCGATGCAAAAAAATTAAGCAAAATGATGTTAAATAAATTAAGGCCAAATTAAAAGCGACACGCGAAGGCAAACAAAATAAATTTGCTCATAATAAATGCATATGCGATGAAATTCATGAATTTCTTTTTCATAAATTAAGCAGCTTAAATGCGGCATGACTAATTAATGCACTTTATAATTAGTATTATAAGTTTAATATGATTAAGCTTTATCCATACAATACATTTATTCAAACTACAACAACACAGGGTCAACAGTTTAAATCCAATAGCGCTCAACAATAAACTGGTTAAACATTCCACAAAATGACAAGCCCGCGCATTACTTATACATATTCAAAGCAAATAACAAAAGCATCGCAAAAAAGCAAATATGAGTAACGAAAAAATAAATACAATAACAGGAGAACAAGCTAAAACAAAGGCAAATATGTAAATTATGTTTTCAACTTCATGTTGATGGCTTTTGTTTGTTTTCCTTTTGTTTTTATTTTTTTTCCTTCGTATTAATGATGTAGCGTACATTGTTCGACTTTTTAATGAAAATTTTAATAATTTATTTGCAACACCATGCACAAATCAACAGAGGACATATGTAACATTAAATTAGCACGTGTAAATAACATAAAACGCACAATTATTAAAGTCTGTATTTCCACAACGAGAAATTAAATATTGAAGTTTGAATAAAATGCTTTCTACATTACTATATCTGCTGTTTTACTTATCTATTACAAATGCGTGCAAATTATAAATAAAACCAAGTAAATTAATAAAGTTGAAGGTTTACTTAAATTGCATAAATTTGCCTGTGATATATTAATTTGTGTTCGCTGAGTATTATTTAGTTGCATGTGCTCGTTGCCGACACAATGCAATTTACCATATCAAATGATTGAACTTAAATTAGATTCACTCTAAAATGTAAATTGATACTCTGATTAAGGGTCCATATGATAGCCTCTATTGAAATGCAGAATTAAATTTCATTTTAAATATGCATTCGCTGCCAATATTCATAAATTGTGCAAGGCAAAATAGATAGTGTTGTAGTTGGCGCATTAAGCCAAATGTTCAAACTAAATTGAGACTATTTTATTTATGGAATACAGCAAGAACAACAGAAATAATGAAGCATGTGAGTACGCTCGTATAGAGCGCTGGGCTGGCTGATAAATTTACACTTTCGAAATTAAATGTAATTTTGTGGTTGATTTTATGTTTTTGCGGCCAAATAATTTGCATAGCAAAACACATTGAAAATAATCATGCAACAAAAATAAAATAAATATTTAATTAAATATAATTGGTTGGTGCTCTGCTCCGCTCTGCTCGAGAGTTTCGAGTTTATGTCGAGCTCATTTCGTTTGAAATTATCTGCATAATTGTTCATTTATTTCTCTTTGCTCTCACATTGCGGTTGAGGTTCGATGACCTGTAAAACGGCGCATCTATTTTTAATAATAGCAAAACTATAACCAGCTGTACATAATTATTTGAAGCATACGGCAATGCTGCAGCAATTGTGAATTCATCCTTTGAATTTATTATCTCGAATTAAATATGCTTGAAGAAGAGAAGAAAAAGCGGCTGCAGAGAAAGTTCTAATCTCTGGCTAGACGGGAAACATATATACATTTGAATTATGATGAAGCACATTTTGCTTATTTCTTTTTTATGGATATTGTTGTTGACTTTTACTTTGTTTGCAGGCGGAAAAGAATCGCAAAGACAATAACGAGAATAAAAATATCCTTTAAGAGCAAATGGGAGTGCAGCAGAGCGCGCAGGAAACTTTATAAAACGTGACTTGAACTAGAAGCGAGGCAGCGCGCCATTGATGCAACGTGGCGTCGTCTGCGAGGCAATTGTAACTGCCTTCGAGTAGCAATTAACGCCATGATATTGCGGTTCGGTGGCACGTGGCATGCGCCAGTTGTGCGTGGCATCGCGTAACGTTAATATGCCAAATGAGTCGCATTGACAGACACCCACACACACACACACACACAAACACAGTGGAACAGTTGTGTTTATTGTAGCATACTTTGCAGCGCCTTTCGGGCTTTACGTTCAATTTGCTTATTGCCAACGTAAACTTATGCAGACGTCGACGTCGCTGACGCTGACAACGTTGTCGCCAACATCGCTTCACATTGCATCCTCCCGACAAGTTTGTTGCAATTTGCAATTTGGGTCGCCGTCGCCCCCTCAGCAGCGCTCCCTCATGCTGTCTGCCATGCATTTGTTGCTAATTTGCCGCGAAAAGCCTTGGCTCGTCTGCCCGATTTCCGTTTCCCGCTCCCAGCTCCCAGTCTTCGTCTTGCTTTATAATTGCTTGGCACCAATTGTTTTAAATGCCCGATGCGCGAACGCAAATTGCTTGGCTGCCGCCACCACAGTTCCGAGCTGAATGCAGCCTTTTAACCCAGTTGAGTGCTGGCAACACCAGGCAACAAGTCTCCCGAAAATTAAACAAAATGCTGACTTTGGGAATCGCATAAATAAAACATTAGCTTCTGTAATGGGCAAGCACTCATTTACTAAGGATGTGAAACTCTACAAAAGACATCAAAATAAATTGTGAATGCTGTAGAAAACTACTTGAATTTTAGCAAATAATCTACGTGTCTAATGCTAACTCATTTTGAATAATATAATTAATGCAATGCAATTTTATAATTTGGTTATAATTCAACACTTTAATAATTTGTTTGGAATGTTATTGAACTTTCCTCAATTCTTGTGCTAGTATTGCAGACTACATATTTGATTTTGTTGTCTAGTGTGAACATCTATGTGTAGCTCGTGTACCAATAAGAAATGCCAAATGTTTTTATTATAAACAAAGGGTGTGTGTTGGTGTTGCTGTTGGTGGCGTGCGTGGGTACGTTCTGGTTTGAACTTTTCGCTGTTTCAAGTCGAAATCGATGCGCATCAATATTCAATATGTTGCTTTTACTGGCATCCAGTAGCCACCAGTTCCACCGCCCACCCAGCTTCATGCCCCCCAGCGCCAGCTTCAGTTACAGACTGAGCAGCAGGAGCAGCAGTAGCACAATCTCAATGCGAATCCTTGTCGATACGCCAAACGCCAGCTGATGTTTGCTTTACTTAATGGAATTGTGCGGTGCGGGGCGGTGAATGGTGAATGGTGTGTGCTACATTTTCGCCTTGGCACGCCTCGTTTTGGATTCGGTTCCTCCTGCTGCTGCTGCTCTGCTGGCTTTTTGTCTGTGCGTTTTCCTTGGCTTGGCTTGCCTTCGCTTGGCTTGGCGTGGCGGATGGATTGGCGTTTGGGAGGCTTTCAATTGGCTTGCGGCAGGCAGCGTGCAGCAGCATGTGGCATGCGGCGTTTGGCGTTTGGCGTGCGTGCGCATTTTCGGTGGCGCTTCATTCAATTTATTTTTGACTTTAATTAAATAAAAATACGCATTCGTTAAATATTCAACTGTGTTACATTGACATAAGCTGATTACTGTCGTCACAAGCTCCACGCTCCTGGCAAATGCACTCGCCAGCTGTTGCGATAATTTCCCTCGGACCCGGCGAGATGTTTGCGCTGCCGTAATGAACTATCCTCGCCGGACTTTGCTCAACCATGGATCAACGTTCATCAAATATGGGCTATAAGCATTTAGTCCTTGGGTGCGTCAAATACCTTTTGGGGGAGCTTTAAAACAACCTTATCGACTGCGGCTGTATGGGAGCCAACACGTGCTCGTATTAGCAAGCAACTAAGTGTTGTTATTCCACAGTTTTACACCACAATTACCAGTTCCACACCGGCACATGCTTCGAGCCCGATCCGACGTATAAGCAGATCCCATACCAATCTGAAACTACGTGCCACGCAGCGGCAGCTACGTGTCGAATTCCGAATACCCGAGTTACTCATAAATGTTAGACAATGTCTGCAGCAGGAGAGGAGGAGATGTGCGCTGTGCATGCTTTGTGTGCATGTCGTTCTTGGCATCTTTCCGTCAACACTCGCTCCAAGTCCTAGTCCTAGTCTAAGTCTCTCTCTCGTCCTACACGCATATGCCTGTCATTTAAAGTGTGTGTGTATGTGTTTTTGGTACGTATCCCAAACTTCTGTTCTCTCGCCTCTTACAACGTAATCATATCAACGCTACATTTTGTCAGCGCTCGTCCCTCGTCCTATGTTACCTACACTCAAATCCTCATACACATATGTATGCATGTAACTGTGTGCACGGCAAGCTCAACATGATGTCCTTGCTGTTGTGTCGCTGCTTGTTTGTGTTCTACTTTTTTGTTGCCTTATGCCGGCATCAAAATTCCATGGCCTAACTATGCTCAAAGCGGGTTCTCAAAGTGCAGTCAGAGCGAAAGGCAGCAAAAGTCGGTAAATAGTTCATGACTCTATGAAGAAATTGAATGAAGGCACAAAATTGTAATGCACTTGGCATTGTTGGCGACAAAAAAAAGTGCAATAGGACCAAAAATGCGAAATGAATTCATGATGCATTGCATAACTAATTTTTTGTAGCTTGCAAAGACTGTATATAAAAACATAGTAAGGTGTCAACCTCGATTTAAACACAAATGCAGAAACACAAACACAAAAAGTCAATTGTGAAAATTCTTAAATAAAAAATAGTAATTATTACAATTGTATTTACACCTTTAATATTGTAGTTCAATTATTACACAATATAAACAAAAATTGTTTTTAATGTGCCTTTAATAAAAATAGAATCGCTGTCAATTGGAGCTTATTTGAGTGTGTCTAGTTGAGTAAATAAACGAACAACTTGCTGTTCAATTCATGCTCTGTGTCAGTCGAAGGCAGTCATCCAAAAAGCTATGCGCAGCATTTGGATGTCAATTATTTTGCCAGCTAGCTTTGAACCCACAAGGGTTGCGAAGTATAAAAATAAAATCGGAGTCAAACAGCATCCGACTCTGACTTGAACATTGCGCATCATGCGAGGCAATTTCTATGAGAACTTTGAGGTGGGTTCGGGTTTCCAATGTGCGCGTCGTTGTAGTCTTATCGCCCCCATTTTGGGTAGTTGGTAGTTGCCTCGTTACGCCAGCTGGCTGCTTCTGCTCTCAGCTTAAGCTTTGTCAAATTGGAGCAGCAAATTGCAGCTGAACGAAGTCGCATGGTAATTGTCGATGATGAAAGGTGAAACAAAGAAGATGTCGCCCACTTATTGCTGCTGATTGGTTGGCTGGTGGGGGGAAAAAAGAAATGAAAATAAGAGACGAGAGCGTTGCCACACCGAATCTGCTGTCAGTGCAAAGGAAGTCTCTGGCAAGGCTAAACATTTTTGTTAGAACTATGAAAATCGATAAATAGAGCTGTCTCTCAAAAATACAAAACCACAAACCACAAAAGCAAACTCCAACACCGCCATGTCGAAGAGCGAATCTTCGGTCAAAGACCACAGCAAAGCGTCGACCTTCAGTGCAAGCGACGACAAAATGAAGCCCAAGAAACCCAAGAAGCTGCTTAACGATCCGCGCTTCCGAATCCGGCCCGTTCAGCAGGTGGCCTCCGCCTGTGCTGGGGCCATGATAACGGCCTGTTTCATGACACCGCTGGACGTCATCAAGACGCGTATGCAGTCCCAGCAGACGAGCTCGAACAAGTGCTTCCTGTACTGCAACGGCCTGATGGACCACCTGTTTGCCATGGGCAAGCCAGACAAGCCACAATTCACCAGTACGCGCGATGCGCTGCTTAAGATCAGTCGAAACGAGGGCATTGCAGCCTTGTGGAGCGGACTCGGCCCAACGCTCGTCTCTGCGCTGCCCTCGACGGTCGTCTACTTCGTGGCCTACGAGCAGTTCAAGGCCAGATACATTTCGATCTACAAGAAGCACTTTGCAACTTCGGCGAGCCAGAAAGCGGGCATCAGCGACAAGGAACTGCCGCTGCTTGTGCCCATGCTGTCGGGCGTGACAGCGCGCATCTGCGCCGTCACCTTTGTCAGCCCCATCGAGCTGGTGCGCACCAAGATGCAGTCGCAGCGTCTGAGCTACGCGCAGGTGTCCAACTTTGTGCAGAACATCATCGCCTTGCAGGGCATCACGGGACTGTGGCGCGGCTTGCCGCCCACCATACTGCGGGATGTGCCCTTCTCGGGCATCTATTGGCCCATCTACGAGTACCTGAAGCTCACATTCAGCAACAATGCGGCGCAGCCATCGTTCGGCCTGAGCTTCATATCCGGCGTGCTGGCTGGCTCGGTGGCCGCGCTGGTCACCTGTCCTTTCGATGTGGTGAAGACGCACGAACAGATCGAGTTCGCCGAGCGCGTCATCTTCACGGACTCGCCGAGCAAGGAGCTGAACAAGCAATCGACCTTCAGTCGCCTGGCCACCATCTATCGTGTGTTTGGACTGCGTGGACTATTTGCTGGCTATGTACCGCGATTGATCAAAGTGGCGCCGGCCTGTGCCATCATGATATCGACGTTTGAGTATAGCAAATCGTACTTCTTTTATTACAATGTTCACCAACACAATGCGCAGCTCTTGCTGAACAATCCGAATGCGAAGCTGGTCGACGACGACGACATCGACTAGCTGCACGTTTGCACATTTTTAAATAAAACATTCAGTATATATTTCGTAACACGCCACTAACTTATTGGCCTCATAGGCCGCCAACTGAGCTTAATAGGGCACAAGGAAATCAATTTGCCCTTCTTATTCCTTCTCTCTGTTTGCTGCCAAAGGGCTGAGTCGTCCTTGTAGGGCTGCTGTCGCCTGATTCTGCGAATTCGTCTGTTGACTTCTGATGGCTTCTGTTGATTTAATTTAACATTTGCTCAGGAAGCAGCAGGGGAAATGAAATGGATGGCGTATGAATTAAATATGCGTTCGAAAGCAACACTTCACACTCGGCACAGCGCAACTTTGGCCAGTTAAGCATGTGGGCGTGAATCTGAATTAACTCGAAAGTTGAAAGGAAAGTTAATGAGCTATCGTGCTGTATGCAAATATTTATACATCCGCCAGCTCAACATACTCGAATTTGCAAAATTAATCAAAGTAAATAAAGTATGTATAAGTGCCTAAGCGACAATTTAACATAATGCTGTTTGTTTTCATTTCCCCTAGTTGCGATCATGTTTGCTTTAGCTGAAATAAAATGCTGTCAAACGAATATAATGTATGCCCATTTCAATTCCAGTTACTTGAACAGTAATCGAATCGGTCTGCACACACTCACACTCACACACGCGCAGACTACTCTTCAGAAGTCTGCAATGCTCGCTGGTCACGTTCACATTTCAAAATGCCCACAGCGGCAATTTCAACTCGTGCCAAATCCAAACAATGAGCACAATGGGCCAGGCTAAGTCACTGCAATTGCTGCCCAGTCGCACGTTCTGCGGCCGATTGCAGCCAAAATGCATTCGAATAAATCAGAAATATCGAAACTAAACATAAGCAATTAAGAAATACTTTGCCAGTGGGCAATGGTACTGGGCCAGTTTTATGGCATTTCACAGCGCTGCGAAATAATTAAAAATGTCTACTTTTAGTTGAACTTTAAAACAAAAACATAAAAAAGAAACAAATTAATTTCCCCAGCGAATACTTGATACATAGTTTTTTTTTTGTGCATTGATTGAACAACCAAAATTTACAAAGCATACCGAAAAGGGGGAAACACGCAAAAAGTAAAAAGCATGCTTCTGTTTGTGTTGACCGCAATTTTCCAAAGTAGCCGAAAAAAAACGTCATGAAAATGCCTCTCAGATAGCGATGAACATAAACTGTGATTTTCACTCACAGTGACCGACGGCCACACATCGGAGCTGATTTATTACTCGGTCGGCGGATATAAATTAATATAATGGCCGCAAAAAAGCTAAAAACTGACACGAAATAAATGTATTTATATTTTATCACAAGTCAAGTTTGGTGCTAGATTTAAACGGCTGATAAAATGCTTAAATCTCGCGCAATGCATTTAACAGTAGACTGCTTCAACACGTATTTACGAACAATGCATTTAAATATATATTCAATTGTATTGAATTATTTAATTAAGCCACATTAAAGCTCTTCCACGCGTGCTTGGCTTTAATACCAGTAAGGACTCCAGATGCTTCTGCTCTTCGCAATCACAAATTCTGTCCATCTCTTGTGGACCAAACGAGGCGAGGCAAACAAATGTAGAGTGTTTGCCTCCGAGATGCTCTACAATTCTTGCAGTAATCAAATCATGAAAACTATGCTCAAAATTTGCAAATAAATTAGCAGTATAGACATATTAATTAGTTCTTCTTCAGGATGTTATAATAAATGTATTAAATTGCTTAATTAATAATAAGTATGAATCAACTAAACCAGCGAACTGAGTTCCTGGATTAACACAAAACTACGATACCCTCTTCTGTCAATTTTAAATCCGAAGAGGGTATAAGAAAACATATATATAGCCGAGCGGAGTGTGTGCGTATAATCTGCAAGCAACTGGCAACCATTTATCGTGGAAGTTTTCTTTGTTAAACGAAAATTGCCAATAAAGCGCATTAAAAATATGCTTTCAGTTAAATAATTGAAATTATATTAAAGCGAATTTCGTTCATGGGCGAGTGTAAGCCAATTTGTTACTTAACCACGTGAGGGCGGCTACATGCCAGGCCCAGCCCCCCCGTTTATCCAATATGTACACATACATATATATATATGTATATATATAGGAGGCTCCCCTTGCCAAATGCTTTTGGGTGGCTTGGGGCGTGGCCATAGTCCATATATTCAGACAGAGGCTGTTGCTTGTTTTTTCGCTGGCCGGCTTCAAAAATATTTGGGCTAGCGCAAAAAAGTTGTTGATGGTCAGCCCGATTGGGAATTGTTGTTCTTGGCCCTCCTGCAGCTGCTCTGCTCGGTCCTGTTGGCCATCCTTCAACATTGGGCGCGCCTGGCCAGGGAAGAGTTGAGTTTTTTCTTGTTGCGTTTGCACTCGTATTTGCATTTAATTGTTGTATTAAAAGTACGCCGGCACGCACTGTGCAGTCCGTCGCTATATTTATGGCCTTTTTCATTTCACTCTGCTGTTTGGTCGGTGCAAACATTGACAGTGGGTGGGCGTGGCAATCAAATTGATTTAAGTAATAAAATGATTTAAATTGAAATTGCAGCGCACTTTGTTGTCAACTACGATCTAAGCGTATTGAACGAGTTAGAATACTTTAATTGAAAGATTCTTTGGCAATTCTCGAGTTCATTGAACTATTGACCTCAAGTTGTTACAAAAGTATTCATTTAATTGCTTAATTTTATGCAGCAAGTTTGCTTGAAGTTCGCGCCAGCCACGACGTGCAAAGAAGTACTTGCCATTCCTCCACTTGGCCAGAAGCTGAGCGTGTAACACGTTTAAGTTTTGCAACTCGCACTGCATGGCTGTTGATTTTCCCAACTGCCAAAGAAAACAATTTCCCATGACCTTGCTGGGCGCAGCATTTAATTAATTTCGAGAGCCAAACGAATGCTGCAGTTAGTAGGCGAAATAAAGTTAAATAAAATAAATTGGACGGACAGCTACAAGTCTATTTAAAAAGACGATTAATTTTTCACGAGTCTGTGACGTCTTTAAAACGGCCACGCAAATTTTTAATTAGCGCAGCCTTTTGCAATTCTTGCCCTGCCACTTTTTCTCATTTCCCTTTTGCCAACTTATATTTTACTCACCTGTGTTGTGTGTGTGTGTGTGTGCCTGGCCCGAGACGCCGGAGTTTTAATTAAAAAGCATAAAAAATATGCAGTGCAAACATTCGCCTGTTTGCCCGTTTGTCCGGCCCAGGCGTCATCGCTGCCAGTCCGATTCTCAAGGCCAGGTGTGAAGGCTTCAAATATCCTGTATGTATCCTTTTTTTCTGTGTTTATACGCCTCGCTGCTTTGGCTGCCCACTTTCAACTGCACTTCAATGTCGAACGTGAGTCTTGAAGCAGGCAGCTGACAGCTCTTTATTATGCAGACCTTACATAAATTATTTCTAAGCGGATTCTCGACCTTCGCCCTTGCGCCCTCTCTCGCTCTTGCAAAATGCTAAATGTTGTTTATTTTGATTTAAATTTGATTGTGGTTCATTTGCAGCACACTAACTGCAGCCATTTGCCAGCCACTCTATAAGGCCAACATATTTTCTGGCATTTCAACGCAATTTGCCTGCCATACACTTTATTCCTATTTTTCACGTTGTTTGTGCCTTTTTCCCTTCCACTTTGCGTGTTGTTTCTATATTCCACTTTGGTCAGTTTGTTTTTCTCTTTAGGCAGCGCCAACTAAATTATTTAAGCGATAATGGCGCGTAAAAGTCATAAATTTATGGCTGCGAATTGTTAATGCTGCCAGTTGCCGAAAGGTGTGGTCGGGTGCTGCCATTAAGTGCTGGGTTATTTAGAAAAACCCCCCAAAAAGGCCTAATTGATCTCATTTTGAATATTACGCTCGGTCGAGCTTGGATGCTTCTCATAGCTAATCTAGCGACGACTCTTGAATAAACCAGGCAATTATTTCGGTAATTTAGCCGACTGCTTACCAACTTGTATTAATAACAAGACAATTATAAACTTTTTCTTATTTAATCTGGTTTTCATACGCGGCGAAGCAAGCAGGTTGGTACCGTCTTCCTTCTCTACGTTATCCCACATGTTTCCGCAAACTTTGGCAGATTTTTCATTTCGCATTTTGCGCAGCTCATGAATAATTCAAGAGTCAACTCTATAGAAATATCTTGGAGACGGCACGGAAAGCAGAAACTTAAATGGCCAATTGACGAACTGAATTATAAATGCTTTGAGTATGTGAAAGTTTCGCACCAAGATTTACAGATGACTGTATAGGAAGCAGATTGCGATACTTCAAAAAGTATTTCATTATAGAATTAATAGAACAAGCAATATACTACTTAAATTTTACTACCAGTTTTTTGCGAATATAAAGTTTATGTAAGAAAAATACAGGAAAAATAAAGCTTTAAATAATTTGATAAATGATGGTATTGTATATCAAAAAAGTAAACAAAAATGGGTCAGGTATACTGCAGCAAAAAAGTTGTTACCATAAAAAATTTGAAAATTACCAAATTGGTTTTCCACTGTTGCGTAGAACGTAGAAGTTCACACTTATCGCTTATATGCAATTTGCATATTTAAGAAAATGTAAAAAAAAAAATACACACCCAACGACAGCAGCAAGTTTTTGCTAGAAAACTGGCGAGAACGAAAACTTTTATTCCGAAAAATATATATACAAAATTGAAGTAAAAACAAACAACTTTTGCCGCTCGCTTCTGCTTAATTTACATACAAAGTTTGGCTGTGTCCTCAAACGAATGTTGCTCTTTTTGGCCTTCATAGAAGTGCCCTGTTTTTATTTTTCTTTATTTTCGTTCTGTTGATAACACATCATATGTAAATACTCACCGTGCAGCCCACACAACACACATGTTGACCGACCCCAGGTAAAAAGGGTCGAAGCCGGTAAATGAAAACTGAAAAAATTGCGCGAACTTCCGCCGGAACAGAAATGTGGTGCAAGTTGCTTCATTATGCCAGCCATTGTTAGGTTCAGATAAACAAAAGAAAGGGGCCAATTTATTTTTGGGATGTCAGCGTTTATTTAGGAGAACGGGGCGAAATAATAATGCTGCAATTTGTGCCTAGCAAAAGCAACATCTGAAATTAATTAAATTAAATGTAATGATACAAGTACAGGGGTTGCGAGCGTGATGAAAACGTGACTAAAATAAGCAAATGTTATATGGTATGAAGAAATAATTGAAAAGAAGATAACTGAATTTTAAATGAGTCTTTAATTTATAGGTCAGCATATAAGTAATTGTAATTAAATGGAATATGTAGACTCAAATAATTAATATACATTGTTTAAGCACCAATTAGAAATATTAGGAAATTAAGTTATTGTTAATATGTTAAAATATATTATGACAAATCTAATTTTTGAATTGGGCTTTAATAAATAGAAAACAACTACAACAATAGCAATTAATTGAAATCTATAGATATATACTTGGTTTTATAACCCGATTAAAACGTTACAAAAATTGGCAAATGTTAATTGATTTGAATAAATGAAAAGTGCACAGAACTGTTTACAAAATTTGAATTTAATAAATAGGTCATAGCTTAAACAATAGTAATCAAATGAAATAATATTATTTTAGAGTACAAATGAAAAGTTCACATAGCTATTTTCTAAATTGGAGTTTAATAAATAGGTCATCGTTTAAGCAATTGCAATTAAGTGAAATCCATTGACATAAATACTTGATAGCAGCAAATGAAAACATAAAGAACGTAATCAAATGTTTTATGGTATGCAGGTATAACTAACAGGAACTGAAATTGATCAAGACAATGCTTAAATGAAAAATCAATAACATATAAAAGCTTTTAAAGCATAAAAGAAGAGAACAGAGATAATTTTGCTAAAATGGACCTCAATAAATAAGTCAAAGTTTAAGCAATAGTATCTAAATTTGATTCAATTTGTTGAAGAAAAAAGAGAATAACTGATGCAAGACTTACGAGTATATACCCAATACTCTTCTTGGATGGATATCCAACCTCACGACACTGATGAGCAATGGCAGGCGACGATGACGGCTTGGATATGGATATGGATACTGACAATGGCAGCCGTCTCCGGCTGTTGACAGGCGGCTTTCGTCAACAGATATGATGCATGTACACAGCCATATGTACACACAATGTCACAGTCCGAGTGAGTGTCGCACAGTCACACTCACATACAGCCACGACTGGGGAGACATTCGTCAGTCAGCTCGCAAATTTTTTTCGTGCCTTTGGCTTATGAAATATGTTTTAAATTCTGCAGCAGCTGTTGAGCATGCACTCACAAGAGTTGCCTGGACATTAACCTGCAAAAAATTGGCAACTCCCGGCGATTCCAAAGTATGAATTCACCAAACATTTCAAGTTACTAAAGAATGCACTTTTTACCTTCATGTTGAACGTGTTAACAATTGCTAAGTCGGTTTCGGAACACCACAATAAAACTTGATATCTGGCATAGGTGGCTTTACTGTCACTGTCGCTGTCGCTCTAATCCCATATATGTAAATAGTGCTTTTTGCAGCTCTTGTAATTTACTTGCTCTGTTTTTTGCCCCACGAAACAAGCGCACATCGTAGTTGCAGCGCCTTGCCGAGCACTAGGACAACGACTAATGACTTGGAATTTGTTGCCCGCCAGCGAAATGAGCGTAATTTTGTGTGTGCGAATGTGTGTATGTATGTGTGTATGGGAGGCAGCTGTTGTCACCGCCGTTTGCCATTAACGCTCACGACAAGCCGAAAAAACGAAGAGAAAACTGCAACTTAAGTGCAAGAGGAGCGTAAAAATCATTAAGCTGCAGCTGTCGCAGCTACACACACGGCGCCCACAAACAAACGCACACATGCAAAGATGTCTGGGCGACAGGCAAATGTATCTCTTTTCATGCCGGCAGACATGACGTATGAGCTATGTGTATAAATTCCGTGGCACATCACTCATACGTCCCAGTGGCTTTAATTATATTCACAGCACTCAAGACGAGCAATTTAATAAGTTAATGCTTAAAGCGCATTATTGAATTTATGTAGGAAGCGGGAATGAGTAGTTTGTCAGTTCGAATTGAAATGTAGAAAATTGAGGTTTGTGTGTCTGCAGATGACACAATTTCTCCGTATTCTGAGGCAAGATAATAAGCAATTAGTTCAGCATTTAATATAAACTCTCATCTATTGTGTTCGAATGCGTATGCTAGTACATAGTAATCATACGAGTTTTTAACTTGAGTAAACGAACAAAGCTGCTTGTCATGACAATTTATAATGAACGATGTGCAGATAGCGTAAGACTGAAGTACAAAATGCTCTTAACGGTTGTAATGTGGTTAAGTGCTTTGCTAATAGCAGTTCTGATTGAATTGTTTGCGGTCCAAAGTTGGATACAAACCGCTTCAAATTAAGCAAATCAATTATGTGCTGCTGTAAATATTCAGTGATATGAAAGCAAAGTATACACACATTGGCAAATAAATGGTTGTGGTTTAATTAAAGCAATCTTAAATTGACAACAGGTAAGCTAAGCTTTGACTTAGCAAATTCTATAATTAAGAAAACTGTGAAATATTAAATATAACTAACACATATCCTCACTCAATGTTGACATTACATTGCTTTTTTTACTTTAACAATAAAGATTGCAAGCTCGATAAATGAAATTATTTCAACTAACATATGCAGTGGCAACTCACACTGCGTCGCTTCGGTTGTAAAGTGCAGCCACAGAAACCACGCGAAAACATCTCTAGTGTATAACAATCATTTCATACAATGCATTTAATGAATGAAAAGCAGAGAATGGCGACAATTACCGGGCTGTTGCCCATAACAAATGCGAATGAACAGCACGTTGGAGAGCAACAGTCGGCGACTAACAAACGGTGCTCGCATAAATATTTTATTTATTGTGGTTACATTATTATTACACCTTTCAAAAGGCAGCGCCTAAAAGCATGCAACAGAGAAATGTGAAAGCGCAAAATATGCCAATGGCAGCAAGTTTGCTGTTTTTGTTGTGATTGTTGTTGTGATTGTTTCTGCTATTGTAACACACAGGCAGTCAGGCAGTCACACGGGGCAGTCAACCAAGCAGACAGTCAGACAGCGAACACGCACTCATATATATAACGTGGCATTTATGCTGACTGATAAATAACGACACAATTGACTCGCAATCGCGCGCACGTTAACGCTTACAGAGCGAAAGAGAGAACGAAGGTGAAGGCAGGCGGCAGAGTGTGCTGGAAACAGGCAGATAAATTGATGGAGAGCAGTAGGAAGGCCATTTCTCATAGAGCAGGCACTCGAGCTGGCACGATAGTCACGAATAGATAGACACGACCTTAGGCACAAGATTGAGCCATTTGTTTGCAACTCTATTGGAATCCACTTAAATACGGCGTTGAAATAGTTTTTGTAAATTTCAGTCATCACATGTCCATCTCTAAGTGTTCCCATTTGCGCCGCTTTTATGGCTGCCTTTTCACACATTTGTTTGTTATTTATTTTCGTTTTTGTTTGGATTGCTCTTTTTTCGCCTTCCTCTCCTTTTTATTCAGCTTTAAACTATATTCAGTTTATTTTTTTTGTGTGTTTATCAATATTTGCTTTTTATATTGCTCGACGCATGTATTGATAAAAAGTTTTTTATTAATGACCAATATTGCGCATATTTCCTTTTGACAGCGTTTTATTTTTAGAGGTTCACCCGGCACTTGTCAAAATTATGCAATTTGAATTCATTCTTTAAAGTACGTGTCATTTTTTCAGCGGTGACGCCACACAAATATTGTGTGCATCGGTGTCATTGGGGCCATGTTGTTAAAAATATCTTTTGATTGTTCGGCATTATGCGTGGTTCAATTTAAAATTCATGCGCTTGGGCCAAATGGGAGGAGTACAAAAAACGAATGATGCATGATTAATGGCATGGCGTATCGAAAATATTTGCAACAGGCGCACAGATTTCATTTTATAATTGGAGGAAAAAAACACAAAAAATTGATTTCAGTAATGGATTTTGCTAGTATTCAATTTCAGTCATACACATTGTAAGCTTCGTTACAGTCGAGGTTGCTTGACTTTGGGACATCCATTGCAAGAGTTTTGCAGATATATGAAATGCGAATAAACAATCTGTTTAAAGCAGCCTTCAATTCTCTAGTAACTGGGTATAAAAAAGTCATATTTCTGGTGTATTCCATTCATTTGCTACAAAGTCAGAGCAATGACTTTAATCGAAATTTGAACTTTAAGCAATTCCTATTTTCTGACTCCAGCAGTCTAAAACTACAACAGCAATAGATTAACAAGTTGAACAAAGTGTAAACATGCTGTAAGTGCATAGTGGCAGCATTTATAGAATGTGCAAAATTTAAAATTAAAAGCTGCTCTGCGTGCGTTTCTCCACATAAATACTTGAAATTCCATTTGTGCGTTTATTTAAATTTTTATCTGCGTTCGTTGAACTTCAATCTGGTCGCATTTGTTGGCCTTGGCACGTGGCTTCAAGTTAATTATTATGCACTTTTAAAACTTAATTAAAACGGTCTCGTTGTAATTAACAGTATTGACAGCTTGAACAGCAGCTGACACGGCCATCGATTAACACAACAGCAACAAAAAGATAGGAGCCAAGTCATGGAGGTTGTCAAACTTCATTACGATCCTGTCACCGCCGAGACATTCCAATGACAGCTGTTCGCCAGCTGATGTATGACAGTTGGACATTGAATGTCTAAGTAGAGGAATATATATTTATTTAAATTAATAGCTTCATCGCAAGCTGAGATTACTTTAATGGATGTATTCCAATACATTTGCGTTTATGTTGCGCGCGCTTTAAAGCAAATGCTTCACTAAGCGTTCAATTATGTAAAGCATTGACTGAGCTTGTGGGTGTCCTTTGGTGGTTCGGTGTGTGGGTGTGTGGGTGGTTGGGTGGCTGGGTCGCGTGTGAAGTGCGGTGAGTGGTGCGTGGCAAATGTTCGCCGCGTTGCTTGCAATTAACTGCAAAGCTGTTGTCATTGTCATTGCCTTGCACAATGTTGTAGCAGCTACTTGTTGTTGCCCCTACTTTGTTGCTGCCGCTGCTGCTGCTGCTGCTGCTGAAAAATGCATGAGCTTGCCGGAAGCGGCAACCACCAGCTGCGTTGGCCCCGTTGATCCCTTTTGGCTGCCATCGTCAGCAGACAAAGCCAAGTACAACTTTAACACACACACAGACACACACTCACACTCGCATACTCGAGCTGGGAATTTATACAATAAACGCTTGGCAACTCCAGCACAATTTCCGCATACATCAGTCGTCTACACTTCACTACACTTTTTTCTGCTCATCCGTTTTCACACATTCTCCCATTTTACTTTTGGCGCAAAAAATAATTAATTTTCATGGTTTGTCTCCTTTATTGTTGCTGCACTCTTGTCGTCTTTTTATTATTCTTTTACACTTGTTGTTGCTGTTCTGTTTGCTTCCTTTGTTGCTGCAACAGAATTTTAAACGCTGGCGGAGCTCCAACACTTGCAGGTGTTAACCAAAGTAATTTAACAATTGCAAGGAGCACGTGCTCGTTGCTCATGTTGTTGCTGTCTTGTTACGTGGCCAGACATTTCTGAAAGTGGTCAGTTTTCCCCAACTTGTTTTTCCTTTAATAATTTTGTTGTTGCTTGTTTGCTCTTCTTTGGCAGACAACTTTTGTCTGCTCACTTGCGATGTGCATTAATGGAAAAGAAAATAATTTAAAAGCACTGCAATTTCCGTTGAGGTTGAAAACGAAATCAGCACCTTGCAGTGGCTGCAATTTAAATTTACCAAAATATTAAGCCAGCGACTTACAAAATAAGTAAAAGTAAATAGCATATTACATCTCCGACTCCACAATGCATATTAAGTATACGTCAACACATTGCAGCTAAATGCAATTTAAGCACATTATAACAGCAGTCGTGTTGAGTGCGGCGCGGAACCAACGAGTGATTGGCGAGTCAAGCGGATTTCACGTGGAGTCCTTCAACTCAGTCGTCACTCGCACATACTTTCCTGTCTGCCACACTTGCAGTCGTTATTGCGTTGTGTCCTCGTATCTGCGGCTAATGGGCGAGAGCCCGGTCACCGTGTATCCCTTCACTCCGGGCTCAGCGTAAAACTCATCTCAACAGAACCACAGCAGTGGCTCCGTTGATTTCCTATCTCACTCTCTCTCGCTCTGTCTGTCTGCCGCACATAATGCACAAACAGTAATAACGATAATAAAGGCAAACAAGAAACAAGAAAATAAATGCGATCCCCATTAAGTAGTCGACTATAAAACACCCTGCAGCGCAGTACTTGACGTAACTTGTGTTTTCCTTTGTAAAAGTTGTTTACTAAACGACTACTTTTATTACATATAGCAGTAATATTTATGCAACTGTTATAAATATTTTACTTGTTTTAAAGTTTGCGTGTCATCTGTGTTTCTGAGCCCTTTAAGTTGCTACAGGGTGTTTGAAGTAAAAAGTGTGGTAATTGTGTTTTCTGCACACGTTTGTAAAATTTCAATTTTTTATTGCTTAATTCATTTGGGACTCTACAAAATTTAATGTCTCTTTGTCGTGGCAACGCTGCAATTGTCGCCGCCTCCCTCTCTGAGAAGGTATTAATTATATTACGGTGAGTTTCTTGTGCACCTTACATATCGCTTTATGCTTCAACTGTTAAGCACAACGAGTGGCCTGGCCGTTATTGATGATGACAATCGCATGATAATCACGCACAAAGTGCACTTTAAATGAGATTTCAGCTTGACTGCAAACTCGCATTGTGCTTCATATGGTTGAGCTCACTTTAATTAATAGCTGCGTCGAGTGCCAGTTAATTTCATACAGCATACAGCTAGTTGATTAAGATTTTAAACTCCAAATGTTGTTGACGCTTTGAGAGAAGCACATTTATGTTTAACTTTTCACAATGTAATTAAGCATCAGTCTTTTGCGATTATTGCTGCTTTTCGCTCTCCTTGCCAGGGAATTAGTATTATGAGTGATTATTGTGTACGAGTAGCATTCATTCGTGCATTTGTATTGAGTCAAAGGTTTGCAATTCCCTGCAGCTTATTTTATTGCCTCTATCAATGTTTTTCTTCAGCTTCTCATTTTCCTTTCCCACCGCCATAAAATGTATCTTTTGTCTGCGTTTCGCTATTGCGCCTTTTACGGCTGCTGCTGCTGCATATCAAATCCCACTTGCATAATATTTTATTATCCTAAGCGCCTTTTTTCCTGCTTCACTCGTGGCCATTGTCTCAATAGTTATCTTGTTCCACTGTGCGGCTCGAGTCGGGCAGCTGGAAATCGTTTTACTTGGCGCCTGTTAACAAGTGCAAGTGCGACTTGAATTTAATATTCCGAGATGTTCTTTGTTATTGCTGCTGGTTTTGAATTTCTGTATTTAATTTTATGCGCCTTTTTTGTATACGATGTTTGCTCCCCTCCCTCAGCAGCATCTACGCCCGCCACATACAGCAAACAGTTGGTTAAATCCTTTACACAAGCTGTTTGCCGCGCATAACAAAATAAAATATATAATCCTGTTAAATGGTAAAACCGGGCGAAATCCAGGCAACAGCCCCGGCAAGACCTCAGCCAGCAACAAGAACGGGAACAGCAACAACAATGGCATCACATTTCGTTTCAAATTTTCTTAGCTCGCCTCGTTTCGCCAGCTCGCCTGTGTCCTGCGTCCTGCCTTCTTCGTCCTGCACGCTGGCAGTGTCGTGTTGTGTCCTATGCACACGTACGAGGCTTAAGATTTTCTCATTCATAACGTGATTTAAAGCGCAGCATTTCGACATGTTATGGCATCGACTTCCTGTTCAATATGCACTACACTCGTTGTCGTCGCACCGCCCAACGTATCGCTACCTTGGGCAGCGCATTACAGATTGCCGCCAGCTGCAGGATTCCATTTGCATTCAGCATTTAAATTGATGCACTTTTTCTTGGTTTTTTTGTGAAGCCGCAATGAAAGATGCAAATGCCGGATGCTGAAATCCTGTGCTGCTTACTGCCAACTATGATTACGACGCGCACATCGTAAATGTTGCTGGCATTCAGCGTCCTCACTGCTCACAGCTCGATGCCACCAAGCGCATACTTAACGAGCACTTAAACGCCTTCTCACATCCTTAGAGGCCGCAGACTTGGAGCGCAAACATTTTATGTTCAATTTGGTATCAGCTCATAATCGGCTGCAGCTTACAGCTTACAGCTTGCTGGCTTCTCTCCGGCCAATAGCCAGATGGCCGCTTGGCGACTTCGGGCTTTATGGCCACTTAATCTCTTTAATTAAAAGCTGACACTTAATCGAAAATTTGATATTTGAGGGGCTGCAATTCAATGTCTGACTCGTTGAGGTCACGCACAATTAATACCCGGTGATGAAAAGTGTTTTCAAAATACAAAATCAATAAGGATGTCTTAAAGATGTTCAAACCTAAGCACTCCAAAAGATTTCAACTTTCTTGGATATTTCTAAAGAAATATAACACAATATTCTATTTGTAATCAGTTAGTATGTCTAATATTGATTAATGTAAATAAAAATGTTAAGTTAAAAACTGCGAATTTCAGCAACTTCGAATAGACGTTTAATATTGATATACATATATAATGGAATAATTGGTTATTACACTTTGAGTCGAACTAATGACCGAGCTGCATAGCCTAAGGTCGACGCAAACAATTCGGAAGTAATAAAAAAAATCACGATGATTTATTAAACACGTTCTCTTTATTGAATTGTCAACTTAAGACTAAATTCTAGATTTACAAGAGAAATACAATTTATCAAACAGAAAGGCTGTGTTTAAGATGTTCATATATGTGGTTTGCATTTTTCCTTCTCTAAATATCTTTTAAAAATAATGTATAAATAAAAATATAATATATTGTAGAAAACGTTGTTTCTATTTGATATTTGTTTGAACATATGTAAATTAAATACTACAACAAATTAAATCACTTTATTTTGTAGAGTAATAATGAATTCTGCTTTATCTACGACTGCATTAAGAAATATGTTTACATTTTTCTCAGCAAACATATCTGCTTTAAACACAAAGTCTTCGCTTGAAGGGCTTTAGCTGTCGCGTATCATTCAATTTGCAAAATAAGAATGGAGGAGGAAAAAACATGATTTCAGTGCCGTTGGTCGGCGACGCAACATTCATTTATACATTTATCTAAGCCCAAAGGAACCCAACTCCTGTTTGTGCTTTTAATCTTCTCGGAGGTCCCAGTTGTTGTTGGCGAGCTGGCGAAAATGTTATTGTAACCCGGGCAGGCCACTTTTGTAGGCGCTTTATCACTTTTCATTCGAGTCCCGAGAAACAGAATTTTTATTGGCAAACATGTCGTATGCGTAATGCAATCGACGCCATAGATATGTATCGGACGGTGCGCTGTCTGTCTGTCTGTCTGTCTGTCTGCCTGTCCGTCTTGTTGTCCGTTTTTGTCGGGGCGTCTTTACTCGTTTCTGGGATTTGAACATCACACAAAGGTCTCTAAGCTGCAGCGACAGTGGCTTTTCAATTTGAATAAACGAATGTCGGCTAAATATTTGATTTATTTCTATGTGACCTTTGTCAAACAGACGGAGACATTCAGAGAACCTTCGACACACCCGCCCCCGCCTCCGACCACTCCAGGCCACACCAACACAACAGAAGATCAGCGCGCACACACATTTGTCTACTTTTATCGCTCGTCGTTCAAAAAGTGTCACTCAAATTCAATTTGCAAGTAAAAAGTTTATAATTTTCATAGCTTTCTCGCTCCCCCTCTCCGTCTCCCGACCAGTCTCCTGTCTCTCTCTCTTGCACTTCGTATAAAAATTGGGTTTGTACGACAAGCAATTTTCGCTATATAACTTCATTGAGAGCCAGTTGGCGTGTTTGCCTTTTGCCGGTCGTCAAAGCAATTCAAAATAATCTTGCCAATTTCTGCAGACGATACGACAAGGTCAACCAAGTAATTTCGCTAACGAACAAATGATTATTACTGCATAACGGGCCCTAGGATACGCACACTCACACACACACACACGCACAAGCATATGAGGAACATGCAGATAAGCAAATGTAATAGAAACAGCTTATGGTATGGCCCTGCCCTGCCCTGCCCTCCTCTGCTCTCTCCAGTGTTCACCTCCCCAAGAGCCTCACATAATCGTAAAAGTCAAATCTAAGCTGAGTGTTAGGATTGCAGCATTTTGTGGGTGGCTAATTTAAAGGCGACAGCTCCATGACAGACACTGGGGACCTCGACTCACACGCTGCACTGGGATCACCCAAGGGACTTGGGCTTAGTATTCTGCATAAGCGATGAACAACGAATCACAAATTTCAACACAGTTAAGCTTTTTTTAGCAACTACATCAGATACGTGGGATATAATATAATAATATAGAATATATGTACAACTTAAGTTAATAAATTATGTATATACTTATATATATAATTGCAAAATTGAACACCGTCATCAGATACTTGAGATATTATTAGCACAATATTTAGTTTCTATAATTTGTACAGCTTTTAATGAGTTTAATCTTAAAATACTCATGTTTTGTTACAATTCGCGTTTTACTCACACTCAATTTTTCAACATTCAACATTATATTTTCTTATTTACAAATTTGCAATATACAACTTAGAACTGATAGACACATCATTTATGTTTCCTCATTTTAAGTTGCCTCAAAGTGCGATTTATTCGCCTCGCAATTGGTTAATGGTAATAATAACAATTTATATATAATATTATTTAAAAAAAAATTCTTTGAAAAATATATCAATTAATTTAAATTATCAAAATGCGATTAAGGCTCCACAAATTCGCAGTGAGAAATATGCCATTAAATGAAAATCTTTGTCAACATTTTTGTCTGTAAATAAAATATTATATTTTCCTATTTTCAGAATTCTTTATGCAAATTTGTAATGACGAAAAAAGTCATATTTATTTTTAATCATATGCTTTTCAAAAATTCGACCTTCCTTTGATAATAAAAGCGAATTTAATCAGATTAACTTGCATATAAATGTGGTCGCTGAAGGTCATGCAAAATGATCTAATGGGTCTGCTGTCATTTGCATTTTTATTTAGTTGGCTGTGCCCTTTTTGCTAGGTCCTTGCAGACTGTTCCGTTTTTGTTATAGTCGTCGGTGTTGTTGTTGTTCTGATTGTTTTACAGTTGGCCAACTCAATTGAGTGTAAAACAATTTCATTAAACGCGCAGTCAGGGGCGGCAAGCAGCTTTGTGTTTATAGAACAGCATCATGTGACTGCCCTCCATTTGTCTATCCATATACTTTTATTGAACAGTGTAGTCGATGGCAAAGGCAACCAACCGGCGGCATCCTTGCTGCTGAGTCCTCATCATTGTCGTTGTCTGTGCTCCACTTTGTTCTATTTTTATTATTATTTTATTGTCTCAATGCAGCAGCAGCAAAAGCAGCATGGACTCTGTGGAATTGGCAGTGGGATGTTCGAGGAGAAGGTGAACGCCATTGCAATTTATCGCATACGCTTTGACAACATGTTTGCAGGCATTTTTATCATTTCCGCATTTATGTGGTTTCCGCTCGAGCTGCAAGCAAACTAAGAACTCGCTTTCTGCTTTATTGCCCCAAACGGTCGATTTCATCTCTCTCACTCTCTTCTTCGGTCTGCAAGGAGCAGCAATATGCGGCAATATTGCCAGCATGCCACACACGCCTTCCATTTTGACCAACTGAATTGTTTTGGTTTAATTTATTGAACCGAAGCGAACCAAACTGTGCGACTGCAGGCCAGACGATCGCCACAGTCGCCGACACCGCTGCCAGAGTCAACATTTATGGAAACTGGAGCATGCAGGTGCCGGGGCAAGGAACGGGCTGCTGCTCGTTAACGGTTGAGGGAGTAATGAATACTCATATGAATAGCAGCGAGTGTGGTTATCGCAGGCCAAACGTAAAAGTCATTCAGCCAAACACTGAAGTTTCACTGCTCTTCAATAGCTCTAGAAGTTGGCATATTTAATCGTGCTCAACTAAACAGTCGCCTCGAAAGTTTCAAGCAGAAAACTAAAGGACACTCGCAGTCGCAATGCGTCTAGCTGAGAAGAAGGGACAGCCATAAGCGACTCTTGTTAAGGGTCAGTAATAAATCTCGCAAGCTTGTGCTGTAACTTAAATTAAATGCTGGAAATCGTTTGAGCAGTCACCCGTCTCCTGCCACCCCTCTGCCAACTGGACAGGACTCGGCGAGGCAGCCAAGCAAAAAACCAGTTGAAAAATGCGGCGCGTTAGAGAATGGAAGCAGCCACCATCCAGCATGCAACGAGACGTGAGCAAAGAGAAGCAGGTCCCACAAAAAATTACAATAGAGTTTTCAAAACAAGCGACTAAATATGGCTCACAATCGGCTGTGCTTGGCTGCAATCCGACTCCGACTCCAATTCGGTCTCCAAGTCCGTCGCTGGCTGCTTCCATATGCAAACATGCGGCGCATGTGTAAGAGTCACGAAGCCGAAGCGAAAAACTGCACGTGGCATAACCCACTTCTGGAATTTCCGCATTTGCAAGTCCGGCAAACAAAAAAAAAACCAAACGAAACGAAACGAATTACATCCCACAGATTTCGCACACGTAAAATGCGGCAGCGAGAAAAACACTAATAAATTTTTCTATTAAACTGCCACAATCATAACTCACTAAAGTTAAACATTGTTAAAATGGGGGCCCATGTTTTATGATTCCTAATTTAATTTTGATGCTCAAATGAGAAGCATTCGGTGTTATTTTGGTCGAATGTTTCAATAGGTTTTATGCATTCCGTATGCAAATTGTTTGGACAAAGCTGCTTATGGGCTATTTGGCATAATTTGTGATCGTTATTTATATTGAATTCCAGATGAAATTTATGCGTAATTGCCTTCTGCACTACACAACACAGCATTGTTCAGGTGATGTGAGTAATGCTTATGCGAAAATAAACAATGTGTGTCTGGGCAGGGTCGTGCATTAACTATGCCATTCAATTTGGGCGAAATGCAATTCTGAAAAGCCAATCGAGAAGCATTACCAGGTCAACAAGTGACCATAAAAAACACGATGGCAACTTTCGGCTTATTCGCTTATAACTCAATGTGCAAGCGAAAGCATAAAATTGAAATTATGGCAACTGCCAACTAATGAACAGCAATAAAAATAAATACAAGCACCCTCGCCCTGCAACTGCAACTGCAACGAGCAGACAAAGTTTTCTGTTGCACACCTGAATGACTGCAATGTGCAACTTTGGGTGTGCCAAGTTGCGCTGCCGTTGCCCTCCGCAAACTATGTCAATGTGCTCCAAGCCCTTTGCACGTCGCATTTGGGAGCATTTTCCGCTGAGCTATCAATTCTATGCTCGGCCCAGCCATATGAGCAATACTGCCTTCAGTCACTTTCAGTTGACCGAGGCAAACTACGCACAAAAATCAGAAGTTTGCGCGAGCTAAAAGTGTAGCATAGCTTAGTGCGCGTCAGCGAAGTGCTCGTATCAGTTGAACGAGGTGAACTGAACACGAATCGGTTTGCTGCAAAAGCCGATTGTCGCTTCGGCTCTGCCGATGGCCGACTCAATGGGTGGCGAGCTTTCGTTCTCTTTGCTTGTGCAGGCAGAGCGGAGACGTTCTCTTTGCTGTGCGAGCGGCAACGCATGCTGTTGCTTGCGCCGCCAAAGCGAGATGGTGAGAGCGCGCTGCACTGCTCGCACCACGGAAGCTGCATCAAGTGCCACTTGTGACGCTTTAGCACAACAAATGTTAATAAAGCATGCGACAGCGGCTGAAATGAAACCCGAGACTGAGCAGAGACTGAGCATGTGTGTGTGTGTGTGGGTGCCGTATGCAACATTGAATGTGCTTGTTGTTTGCACTCGCATTGTTGTTGGCCAGTGTTGACTAGTGGCCTAGTCGCCGTTTGCCGTTTGCCGTTTGTTGTTTGCTCTTTGGGGATTTGCGATGGCAAATGAAAAGGTTGTGCGACAGTGAAATGCATTTCAAGTCTACACGAGTGGGTTACCTATTGTTGTTGTTGTTCTTGTCGCACACACACACACATGCTCAGGCCAGACAGATGAGAGGCACGTTTGTGCATTAAAGTGAGCATAAATGTGGGTTAATGGGTTTTTAGTTGCTCTTTTCATTATGACACGACAGTAAAATTGCTTTGCAGCTACTCTCGAGTGAGAAATGCTAATCGAATTGCCAGCAATGTGGACAGTAAACAGTCTGCATTAGCATACTTAGCAACAGAAGCTAACAGGGCCCAAACTGACACCTGAATGCGCCAAGCACTGCTTCAAGTCCCTGTCACTATTTCACGGTGTTCACAATGCAAATATGTGCACACGCTAATTGAAATATAATTAAATTGCCGCGAGCTACAAAAGTAGTCGCAGTTAGATTGCAGCAGCACTTGAAAATATGCATGGCGTTTCGCAACACTAATTAAATCGCACGTTGCTCGCTTGCAAGTTATGCGTTCCGTTGGCTGGTTGCTCATACGCACTGTGGTGCACTGCGGAGCACTTTGGACTATTGAAATGCCGCACAAAGCCCTTCTTCCTAATTGAACATGTGTTAGCAGCAGTTGCGGTTGCTTGCAACGTGCATTTCGGTCCCTCTCTCTGCACTCTTTTTAGTTCATTAATTCGGTGGCAGTTTCTCTGGGTCAAATTCAAATTAAAAGGCAGCTAGCTGGCCATGTGTTTGTGTTCTGGCTAATTTGAATATTTGTTGTGTCGCATTGTTGTTCTCCGCACAATTTATGTGTGACAGCGCAAAAAAGCGGGCACAAACACAGAAATGAAGATATAAATTTCATGTGCAGTCGCGTTTAATGTAAACATTGCTTTTGTCATACGCCCGCAATTTGTGTATTTTTCAGCTCAATTTGTAGTACGAATATGTTAACCAATTAAAACTTTTAAAGCACTTCAACTCATGCATATTTAAACTGTTGCTCCGTCGCAGCGTCTGTGCGCCAGCTTAGCTGCTGTTTCGCAACTTCTGACAGCAGATTGGCATTCGCAATTATCAGGCGTACTTTAAGCCTGACAGCTGCGGGGGAAGCAGGAAGAAATGTTTAGGATTTTCAACTCAAGGACGTCTGCAGCTTCTCGGAAATAATCGTGCCGACTTTCCTTTCCTCATATTATTAGCATTAATTGGCGCTCATTACCGTGTATTATGTGCACTCATCGCAGCCATAGCATCTGATCAATTTAATTGGACGCGTCTCATTACGAAATTGTTTTTAGTTCGAGTGGGTCTCACATATTCGCACTTGACAGCCACTCTGCATTTATATCACTAATTCCATGCCATAACTGAGCAAATGAAGACATAGCACTTGAATATAATGAATTAATCATGGATGCCAGCGGCAAGGTAAGCAGCTGCAGTTCAAGCACTTTGAGGAGGCGATTAAGGCTGTGATGCTGTGATGCTCGGAAGAGCCCAAACAAAAAGCCATCTTAAACTTTGCGTCAACTTTTGACCAAGTGCTGGTGTTCGACACGCAAATTAGCTGACACACTGCTACCTATCATCAGTGTTTTAAAGCTGTAATTCCATCATTATGCCCAGCATGATGCAAAGTTGCCCCTGCAGCACAACTAGAATCTGCAGCAGCAGCAGCAGCTTTTGTTCAATTTTTTTGCCAGACTGCAGAATTTCCAACAAGTTTTACCGGTGGCCGGCACCATCCGGTAGCATGCTGCAAAAACCTGGGTTAAGCAGGAAAATTATTAAACAATGCAGCGCAGACGGACGGCAGAGAAGAGAGACAGCAGGAGACAGCAGTGTGGATCAGAAGGACAACAACTGACACGACTGCTGAAAGCCAGTGAATGTAGCCATGAAATAGCAAAATGCTGACCCAAGACTATAAACAAAATGACGCCAAAGACAAAGCACAAAATGACCAACTCGAACACTGGCACCGGCACAATACCCGCATCAGAGCAAGCGGCGCCAACATGGAAAAAATGTCACACAACACGACAAAGTGTCACTCGAGAGCTCCACTCACAGTCGCCCTCTGCGCTGAAGTTGAGGCTCCCGTTGTCGTCGTGTAGGACGAGCCGTTGAGCCACGCATTTGTTTGTTTGCTTTTCAATTTAAGCACTCCAAGCGGGTCATAGAATTATGACTGCCCAGGCAGGCAAGCAGGCAAAAAACGAAAACTCAGCACACAGTCCAGAGTTGTTCGTCAGGAGTTGCATGCAAAGCCGAACGGAAACTATCCAGAGTCGCAACTGATCCGCTTCGTTGGCAGCAGACTAAAACTGTAATGCGCAGCTTAAGCAAAGAATTTGATGGGAAACGACTTAAAGGTTGAAACTGCATACATGATTTCAACAAGCAACGAGTGCATGTTTTACTCAGGTATTGCAATATCTAAAAGACACAGACGAGACCCTTATTATGTCAATATACAAATTCAAAGTGAAGCCGCCAAGCTTCTTCTCTTAAGTAAACACTAAGATGAGATGTATGAACTATGTTAATATACAATAAACTTGCTTCTCTTACTACGAGTCTCTTAATAAATGCAATGTAACTGAGTGCATTTGCAAATGCTCTTATTTTATTAATGTACCAGAATATGCAAAATACACAATCGGGAGCTCTATGTAATATCGGTGTTCATTATATTCTGCAGACGCCATCTCTCGTCTTCCGACAGTCGAAAAAAATACTTGCTAGTGTGCTTCACCTCGGTCATGTGGTGCAGCGGCGGCCAAAAGGACGTTATGGCCATGCAGCTGCATGCAAATCGATAGTACAGCTATAGTTTGTGGCACACGGAGAATACTTACCGCACAAAGTAGCAGGCATCAGCGGCTGTTCGCTGGAAATCAATTTGGTTGTTCACCTCACGCAGCAATTGTGTCTCGTACGCTTGTCTCGAGTCGCGATACCGCTTTGCACAAATCATTTCGCTGTTGCGAGATCATAGCTGAGTAGGTACCTTGGCAATTTCTCTACAATAGACTTACTATGGTATGCGGAATTTGCGAAAACTTGGGTGGCGACTCAACATGTCCGGAGCATCGTTGGGCTGGTAATTGAAACTGGGAAGTGCCCTCGAAATTATGGTCTCTTTGCGATAGTCGATTATTCTCTCATTTTTGTTGCGGTGGCTGAAATGACTCAACGACGGTCTATTGTCTTCATTTGGCAGCTGGCTCGCTACTGATCTTCTGGTTCCCCTCGATCGCAGTGAACCCACTCTTGCAAACTTGGAGCCGGCTTTTATGCCACCACTTGAAGAAGAGTGCGGTGACAATCTGCTTGGTCCCCTTGGGATCTCACTTTGAGACATATTGCCAGAGCTTTGCTATCGCAAATCATGTATATTTTGGAAAACAATGTATTTTTGTATTTCATATGTTTTTACTTAGTGTTTCATATGTTTCCCATATGTGTTGTTGTGTTAGTGAACTTAGTGTGAATGATTGTAGGTTGTCGTCTAAGCAACGGCTGCTCTGATCCCACGAAAGAAACTCGTATTCAAATTACACTAGGACTCTCTTAAATGGTTGAGAGCGCAAATCATTTGCGCCACTCAGCGTGCGAGAAGTTTTCGTTAAGTCGCTCTTTGAAGCTTTGCTCTCCGCACTCGTGCTCTTCTCTTAACTGCGCTGCGCTCAGCACAAGCGCAGCTCGCTGCTCTCAATTAAACAACAGCTTCGGCAGCTCTCCGATCGCACACTATTTAAATGCCAGCGACAGCTGACGCCGCGATCAGTTCGAGTCCATTATCAGCAGGTTGAAGGTGGTTCCGCGTGTCGGTTTAATTATTTCGAATTTGATTAACGCACAGCCCGATAATCGAGAATTTGTGTGTTCGCTGCATTCGACGTTATTTCCCAGAAAGATGTTGACTCGCAAACCTGTGGGAATTCTACTAGTGGCCTTGCTACTGCAGTGCGCAGTTCACGCACAACAAAGTTAGTACAAATCGCGCAATTAACGGGTTTTCGCAGTGATTCACACGCTGCGAACTTGACTCTGCACCTCCATCTCCCCCCACACCGCCACGACGCCGCGAAGCCTCGAAGATCTCACTATCAGCTTAATAATAATCATTGAGTTCTCACTGCTCATTTGTCTCTTTGGTTGCCTCGTGTGCAAGTCGCTGCCCGTAACGTGCGAAAGTGAATGACATGCAGTCGGTATCAGGGCAATGACAAGCTTTTGGATTTAGGCGAAAAAAAAACCAGAAACAATTGGGATTAATGCATCGAACGAAATGAACACAAAACGAATGACACTTAATTAGCAAATTCTAAGTAAATTTTATAGCTTATACAATAAAAATCTCGGCTGGCTAACGTTTGTGTTATAAACATTTCAAAATTGATAGCAAGCGAGCAAATGCTTTGTATTGGCCTTGTGAATTATGAATGTAGTTTACATATTTTCATACAATCAACTTTCATTAGTTTCCGGGAATTAACCCAGTTTGAATAAACATTAGAATGAAAACAAGATTAACGTCAGCAATCAATATTTGCAATCTTCGAATAACAATAATAACTGACATCACTTGACTTACACTTTGTATAATTATTTGTGTTGCAGACTGTCGCAATCCCAACCAAAACTCGGGCTACTGCTTATCAATCTACGACTGCCCCAGTCTGATTGAGCTGCTCCAGAAGATATTACTCAGCAGCGATGAGCGCATGTTTCTGCGCGACTCGCAGTGCGACAACGGCTTCGGTCGCCAGCCCTACGTCTGCTGCACCCGTGACAAGGGCTACACACAACTGACAACGCCCACAACACCGGCAACTGTAACCACAACAAGCAGCACAGCGCGAACGGTCATTCAGCCCAATCCAACGTCTGCCAATGGGGGGCAGGGAGAGAGCCTGCTGCCGAGGGCACCGGCGTGTGGACCGAACTCGTTCCTCGATCGCATTTACAACGGCAACGACACGGCCATTGACGAGTTCGTTTGGATGGCGCTGCTGGAGTACACGAATAGTAAGTGTGCGCTGCCTCTGGCCAATGCCTAGAACGCCTAATTGTGTATGCGTGTTGCAGGGAAGGGCGGACGTGAGCTAAATTGCGGCGGCAGTCTGATCAACAATCGCTATATCTTGACCGCTGCCCACTGCGTGACCGGCCAGATTTCCACAGAAGTGGGCCAACTGTAAGTAGACGCATCGAAGTCATACAACATGCTAACACAAACTACATTTTGCAGCTCTCGAGTGCGCTTGGGCGAGTACGACCTGAGCAAAGACATTGACTGTGTGAATGGCGTCTGCAACAAGCCAGTGCTCGAGATCGGCGTCGAGGAAGTCACTGTGCATCCGCAGTACGTGGCGGAGGACAACAATCGCCACCACGACATTGCGCTCATTCGACTCAATCAGCCCGTTGAGCTCAACGAATACATTGCACCCGTCTGCCTGCCCTTGGCCAACACACGCTCAGCCATCAACACCGACGACAAACTCGTCGTCAGCGGCTGGGGTCGCACGCTGCTCGGTAAGCATTCAAAACACTCGGTGAAGGAAACTTCTTGCAACTTCTTTAACTCATTTCTTGCAGCGCGTCAGAGCAACATTAAGCAGCGCATCGATCTGCCCGTCGCGGATCAAAACTACTGCAAAACGAAGTTCGCGACCAAGAAGATCAGCGTGATCAGCTCGCAACTGTGCGTGGGAGGCGAGTACATTCGGGACAGCTGCGACGGCGATTCGGGCGGACCCCTGATGCGCTACAAGGAAGCCTGGTACTTGGAGGGCGTTGTGTCCTTTGGCAATCGTTGCGGCCTGGAGGGCTGGCCTGGAGTCTACACCAGGGTAACTGAGTACATGGATTGGATTATCGGCGCAATTCGTCCCTAAACTTGATCAATTGGAGTTGCTTCACACTTAGGCTTAAATAAGAGAATAATTTGAGCAAAATTAAATTAATCCAAGACCTTTCAATCAACTTTTTTCGAATTAGCGCTAAATGACAAAAAACTAAGGAGTAGTTATAAATATCAACAAAGGATGCCATTTGATTTCATTTCACTAGGCATAGTTGAAAAGAAGATGCAGTTAGGCTATCGCTATGATAAACTTATGAGATTTGGCTGATTGGGCGACTTCGTGAATGTTACTAAATATGTATGCAGATTGGATTATTGAAGCCATATCTAAATATAGAATTAATTGGAGTATCTGTGCTTCATATCTAGGCTTAAATAAGCGAATGCCTTCAACGAAACTAAATCAATCCATGGCCTTTCAATCCACTTCCTTGGAATGAGTCCAAATGTCGATTATGAATTGTGAAATTCTGAAACCAAACATTAAGCAGATAGTTGTTTCGGTTGAATTCGCTAGGCATAGTTGCAGTGGAGATTTAGTTGAACTATTGCTGTAATAAAATCATGATAAAAACTGATCTATAGTCGTCATATGGATTGGATTACTGGAGTAGCTATTATTCATATTTATGCTTAAATTAGAAAACAACTCGAGCAAAATTTAACAAAGAAAAGGAATTTCAATCAACTTTCTTTGAATGCGCAGTAAATAACAAAAGGCTAACAAGTAATTCTAACCGTCAATTATGGATTGTGAATTTCTGAAGTCAAACATTAAATAGACAGTTGTAGCAGTTAAATACACTAGGCATAATTGCAATAAAAAGCCAGCTGACCTATCAAAAATGATGTCCCACATTTAGTAGAAGTCATATTTATATGGAAACCATTGCGATTTTGTAGGCTCATTTAAGATCATTGCATTTAGATTGGATTATTGAAGTAACTAATTGAAACAGATATGCTTCGCATCTAGGCTTAAGAATCAAAATGAAAGGAATTTTAATCTAATTTCATCGAATGACCACTGATTGTCAGAAAACTAACAAGAATTTCTAAATATCGAGTATGGATTCTTAATTTCTTAAGCCAAACATTAAACAATCAGTTGTAGTATTTGACTGCACTAAGTAGAGTTGCAAAGCAAATACAGTTTGGCTGTTGCTGGCTTAAAATTATGACCTGCTTTCAGAAGAAGTCATATCATTAGTGAGGCATTGCGGTCTTGAAGTCTGATTTGGTGTGATAACATAGATAGAGGCGGCTACTCGGCTCTAAATTGGGTAATTGAAGTAGCCAAGATTCACCTTTTGTCAAAATAAGTTTTAATTAGAAGAATGCCGAGAGCCAAACTGAACCAAGCCAGCGCATTTTAATTAACTTGCATTAAATGCGATTTTATCGGCAGCTGCAACGCTGCGTATACGTAATGCGCTTACTGCACCCGTTTGCGGTAATTAAAACGATTCGTGTTGCCTTCGCCGCTGCCGTTCCCGTTGCTGTTAGTGTTGCCCCTGTCGTTGCTTTGGCACTGCCTTGAAAAGTAACTTCGGAAATGCTGCTGTGAAGTTCGCCAGCGGCGCCTTCGCAGCGCCCTCTTAACGATTTTCTATGCAATTTGGCAATGCATTTCTATTATTCGCACTTGGCGTCCAGAATCTCATGCTTCAGACCCGATTAAATTGTTTGTTAGCGCTGCGTAATGAGTGGGCGTGGCGATGTTCAACAAAGTAGACAATAGACGCCTCGGAGAAAGGTTAATGAGGCCTGCAGGAGCGCCAGCCAACAAAGCAGAAGCAGCAGCAGCAGCAGTAGAGCGGCAACTGAAGTAAAATAAACTACAAACTCAACTGGAATGGAATGAGCTAAACAACTGAGCATCCTTCCACAGTTTGCCATTGATTGGCGTCCTTACGATCCGCTGCCAACATTGTAGTACAGTGTTGTCTGGTCGACAGTGCGCGCTGCTTTAGTTTTAAATTGAGTAGAACTTAAAGTTGGAATTCATAAATCTCGAGCAAAACATTTGTGTTGTGTGAAAAAACAATCGGTGAATTTATGCGCAAAACTGGCGCTTTAGTTATCACTCGCCAACTTAATGCTAGGCGCAACTGTTGCCAAAAACTGTGTGCTGCAAAGTTTGTGCTGTTGGGTTTCAGCCTGACCCATGTGTGGCCAAATGGGGCAGCGACAAAAACGAACGGCAAGAAAAAAGACAGCCTAAATGCTAGCAAAAACTTGTAATTCAATTTTGGGTAACTTTACACAAATGCAAGCCAAATGTAATTAACACGCACACAGACACTCGGCACAGGAAAATAGAACAAATTGTAGACAGACAAAATACTCGCACTCGCACACCTGCTGCCCAGACCAGAACAGTGCAGAGCAGAGCAGACTGACTGCCGTCAATTGGCCTTAAAAGCATTCAGAACTCACACTCCATTCCGTGTGTAATTTTGTGTGACGGCCTGCAGAGAATTGGCTCTGTTTCGACCAGGCCCAGTGCGGGCGTGAGGTGTGCGCCAACACCCGAGTCCGACGCAGCGTAATTGAGTTGTGTTTCCAACATTTAAAATAGCCGCTGGCGTTAACGAGCCTGGATCGCAATCCGCCCTGTCCTGCCACGGCTCTGCTGCGGATAGCTGGCGAAAGCTAGGCTCAGCAAATGCGTTTGGTCAGATGAGGGGCTTTGAGCGGGATTAGATTATGAGATATGCATATGTAAACATCTCAATTAGATTCCTAGAGCAGCTTAAACTATGAAAATAAAACGAGATACGAGGATGTTGCTGATACAATACAACGCACTTACTGCCAGCCATTTAAGCATCATTCAATTTAAATAAATTCTCCACACTTTTCGTAATTTATGCATAACTTTTTTATTGCCATGCATAAATACTTAAAGCCATTTTCGCCCAGCACTTCAAGGAACTTTCATAAAATTTTAGCTTACAGCTGCAACAATTTTCTTCATTTTGCGCTTTAAAAGAATTTCCTAAAAGTTTAAGTTGCCCCCACTGCTCTGATATCGCTTCAATTTGCAAATTTCCATTGCCATTTTTAAGCTGTTGCTCTTCAAAGCGATATTAAAGTGTATGAAAACTTTCTAATTGGATAAATTGAATTGTTTAGAAACAAACGAAATTCAGAATGCATCAAAGTTGGCTGTTGACACGCAGTTGAACCTCCACTATAAATCTGAGCAATGTTTTGCATGTTTGGGTGCTCAAAAAGAATATTTCACAACATGAAATGCGGCGAGTCTCTAACTCGCACTTTTGTCCACTGATTGATGGATTGAGCAGACCTTACGCATACAGCATGTGGGCCGGCATAAAAAGAGCACTGCGAAAAATCTGCAATAATTTCATTTAACATGCATAGCCAAACAGTTGCAACGGCACAAAGCTGTTGCCCCCCCATTGGCCCACAGAAAAACCAAATCCCGATTTTGCCACGATTTATGACTTTGGCCTGAATAAACTCATCGCTTGGCCCGCTTTAGGATTCAAGCGTCCGTCAAAATGCCAAAGTGGATTTGCCAGCAATTTTCGTTTTTACACCAACACCACCAAGTGCACAACGAGTTCGAGATTCGCCAATCGATTTCATAGCCAATTCCCCCGAACTTTAAACTTCATTCCGAAAATATGCTGCAACAACATCGATGTTGAGCAGAACGCTCAAGTTTTGGCCCTTAACGTTACCTGTAAACAGCGAAACATATCGCAAGTTAATATTTATTTATAGCACTCGAAACAATTACAGAATTTATGAATTTATTGTTATTCATTTGCGTAGGTCAATTCGTTAAAATTTATATTATTTTGTTGTCAAATGCGGCTGTTAAAGCATGTAAATTATCACTGTAATCGAATCAATTCATATTTTAATTGGCTTTTTCCGTTATTGCACCCTTATTTGCCAATCGCAGGAACACTTCCAAATGCACTATGCATGAGTCTGTGTGTGTCTATGCTATTTCGTATGTGCGTGATGGGAGACTGCACATTTGATTACCGTGGCTGGGCCTCTGCATGGCCTTTAATGCGATTTGGCCCCGACCTCGTTTGTCAATGGCATTTACTGATTGTTGCCGTTGCCGTTGCCGTTGCCGTTGATGCAGCGGCCGCCACATCATTTGCCGATTCCCATTTGCAGAGCTGCAACACAATTTTATTATTTACTTTCCATTTGCATTTCGCAATTGCCTAAGCCGCCCACATCGCCAGAGCAGTAGATTTTCAGGTTCTCTGCTGATTATAATGTTTTTTATTTGTTTGCACCCTGAATTGTGCATCAATAACAAAATTAAATTTTACCTCCTCTCTAATCAAAACCTTATTTGAAGTTTGCTATTTTGCAATTTTCAAGCCTCTACTTTAAATTTATCCACTACTAAGAATCAATTTATTAATTCTTTGCTTGCTTTTATGAAATACAACTGCAACTGACAGTGGCAAATTTACAAATTTCTTCAATTGAGAGAACAACTTTAACTGTCATAAAAATCAAGCAAATGCCAAAATAAAAAATAGAATGTAGAAATAGAAAAACATTGTGTATAAACAGTTCTGGGTATTGCATCAACTTTACTGATTTTACAAATTAGAAAGCCAAGACTTTAAGTTTCCCCTAAAATCTCTCAAACTTAAAGATTTGCATTTACCTTTTGCCAAGTGGCAATTTGAATTTTAGCTTATCATGTATTCGATGATTCGTGTTATAATTCTTCAAAATCTGACCCGTTAAAATGCTATCAATTACCATAACTTCAGCACTCAGAAACCGACCAAAATTGCACGTCATTAAGTTTGAAAATCTGAGGTAAACATTCTATCGATATGATATGGCAATTTTCGCCTCATATTTTTAATTTACACAACAAAAAAAATGTAATTTTTGTGGGCGGCGAATGAATGAAAGCTATTGAAATGATTAAGTGTTTGCTGGTAGCGTTAATAAATTTGCAGCATACTTTTGACAGACTGCGATGAATTGGGCTTTTTATTTGCAACTTACCACACAGCACCAGAGCCGAAAGTATCGCAATAATGACCGGAGTGGGTCAGTAAAGGGAGCGACAACGTAATTTAAATTTATTTAACAACCAACTTGTTAAAATCGTAAAAAAATGAACTGCAGTAACGGAGAACAACAACATAAAGTAGCTCATTAAATTTCCTTAATGCAAGCAACACAAACAACTACAAAATCACATACATACACACAACCACACACACAAGTCCTAAGCGCAAGCAACTGACTTCTCGTTTTATTTTGTATAAGTAGGAAATATTATAGTAGGGAAAACGGCGCGAAAGAAAGAGAGCAGCCAAAAGGAATGAGCGAGCTGTAAAGCCCCAGCAAGTGTATTTTTATTGCGTATAAAATGCATTTTGCAATGCCACAAAACTCAAGTGTTGTGCGCCCAGAGCGAAAGTTACGAGCAACGGAACAACACACACATAGTCACTTTATACAGAGAGAAAAACGTTTCAAATTCAAGGTTAACAACGTGGCCAGAGCTAGTGAATACGCAAAGGAAGACTCAAATTGTGTGACATTTTCGTTTAAAAAAAAAACCTTAAACAAGTTGATACAAAAAACATAATTTTATGATTTGTTATTTATTGGGTTTATTACTTTACATTACCTTATTAATTACACGTATTTTTTAATGATGCCAATTATTTTCAAGGAAACCCAATATATCCACAGCATCATATTTACGAGTACGTTAAAATTGAGAGTGAGAGAGAGAACTACAATATTCGCTGTCTTGAATAAAAAATTATTGTTACATTATGCATATTTTGTAGGCGTGTCTTCATTTCTATAGCGCATTGTTAACGTTCTCAGTGTTATTTTTCTGTGTGTCTGTGCATGTAGTAAACGAAGGCAATCAGAAGAATTTTGGTTGACAAAAATTGAGTAATGCACAAAAGTCGAAAAGCGTTGTATATATTCAATGTGCTTTAAAGGGAAAATATAAAAGAATCTAAATAAAACTTCGTAACTTCAAATAACTACAACAAGATTGCAAATTAAATGATTATGCAACAAATAAAAATAATTCATCTGTGCTTGGCAACCGCGCGTATACGTAATAATTGATATTAAACTTATTTTATAGGTATACTTCTAAGGTATACTTCTAAGTAAGTACACCAGCTAATACATTGCGAATTATGTGATAATATGCAAATTAACAATAATTCAACTCTACTTGGCAACAGTGCGTATACGTAATGCTTGACATTAAACTTATTTAATACTTTAAATACTTCTAAGCCAGTTACGATCTGGAGTTAAATACGTGTGCACATCAGCTAATGATTTGAGAGCATTAGCAGAGTGGTTGATGGGTAAACACTTGTATAATTGGGTGGGATGAGCATTCGTCATTAATAATGATTTCGATGCAGCATATGCTCTGTCCTCTGCACAAAACATGGCCTGGAAATGCTGGCGAAGCATTTAAAATAACATAAAAATACCCAGCTCATACATGGCCACTCACGCCGGAAATTGGCGCACACCTTGCAGCTATGCAGCATGATATTAATTTTTTTCATAAGCATCATAAAAACTCGGGAATGACCACACGAGCCATTGCCCAGCGGCTGGCGGTCTGGCCAGCCAGTTGCAGGGGCATCAGGTAAAAAGAGAGCGAAAAAAATAGAAGCTCAGCATGCGGAAATTATAATTTATTGCTCAAAGTTGCGGATACTGGCATGTGGCTGGCTACAGTGATTTTTCTTTCATTTGTTTTTATATTGCGCACCCTTTTGGAAAACCCTCGCGGCTGCCCTTAAAAATTTAGCTGTACTTATTGTTCAACTTTAATGAAAGTACTTGTGTCTGGGCGGTAATGAAAAGTGGAGACCACAAATGTTTCACATTGACAACACAAAATATTTGCCCGCAAAAGAAGCTAATCACTTTGTTAAGGAAATGTGGTAATTTATTAAAAGTTTAATGTACTCTTCAAATGGTCAAACTTATTGTTGCAGTCCTAGTGTGGACTTAACTTTTTTGGTTATTTGCATATTAAATTACTGCGTAAAAATCAATGTATTTATGTTATTTGCATTATAAGTCGCCAAAGATAAATCGACATTAGCGAAAATTCATATTAACGTTAAAATTAAAATTATTAATTATATATTTTAACACATTATAGTTTACCTTACTTGCTTTAAATTAAAACTCGCCTTAGTTGAGCAAAGTTGGTTTACAAGCAATGCTAAAGTTGTAAAATTATGTAGGCGCCACATAGTATTATTTTACTTTTAGCATTCCATTACATATTATAGTTTTTTTTCATATTTCTACTAACTTGATTTCGCTGAAATAATATTTAGAATACAATTCATTGTTTGGCAAATCGCATGTTTCCTGTGCACACAGGAATAAACATTATACCTGAATATCCGAAAAATAAAGCTAAATAAATTTAGCATTTAAAATGTATTTGATTTTGTATCTATTTAATTAAAAAGAAAAATATATATAAGAAGCATTTGGTTAATGTTAAACTTAAATGTATTTGATTTTGTATCTATTTAATTGCAAAGGAAAATATATAAGAAGCATTTGGTTAATGTTAAACTTACATATTTTGGTTTGCAATTAAATTTCACTCATAATTGGTTTTTAATATTTGCTCCAAGCGGTTTCTTTTAGCAGGACTTAAAAGGAAATATGTTGATGTAAAGTTATCTATTTCGCGTTTGGTATGCAACGGTGGCCATAGGGTGGTGTAGACGAGAATTCTGCCAAAAGAATGGATGCAGTATATAAAATGAATTTGAAGAGTGTATTCGCCGCTTACTTCTTAGCAAAATATTGGTCTGCTATACTCTTTCTTGAAGTTACAAAATTCTTCATTTCTCTCAGTAATTGGTCATGATATCGTTTCTTTACCTCCTTGTAAATCAATTCGCATCCGAGGTTACTATAAGACAGAGCAAATGCTTTAAGCTTTAGCCAAAAGAATCTGGTGCACTTACTAAGCAACATTCTTGAGAGTATAGCTGGGATGAAGGCTCACATCATCGCAATCTCGGAACACCCGAATCCGATGCGCCCAATATTCCTCGTCCCAGTATAATTTACGAATGGTTTGGGCTGTGGTCATGCTTTGTCTCGCAATGATCTTTAGAACTTTTTGAGGATCATACCGAGGATTAGAACTTGGTCTGGACTTCATTGTTAAACGCGTTCCATCAGATGTCTTTGGGATTAACGAGTTCCTGTGTGTTATATTAACTCTCGTAGATCGTGAACTGATCAAATTGCTTTCCATTAGCAATCTTGCCCTATCGTACATGTCATTTTGAGCCATTGCAGATCAGCGCATACAACGACTAAATACACACACTGAATTTTAGTTAAATATATAAAGCAATGCTAAACTTCTGTTTTGAATTGTATATCAAATCTCAGAATTCAATTTCGATATGACGTGTACATTTTGGACAGAGTTTTGAGGTCGTAAAGTATTCCAATGTAACTGTGTCAATTGTATTTTTGTGAAACACCGACGAAATCAAAGAAAGAAATGAATGCTAATAACATACATAATTGCAATTAGTGCCGAGTGTGGAATAATAATCCCGCAATGAATCTTGCGGCGAATACATATAATTCTTGTTTGATGCGCATACTCATACGCGTATTCATATATTTCATTTCCTTTTATTTATAAGCATACGCTAACAACGACCACAGCCATCAACACAGCAGCAGCACGCATTGCGGCGACCACGGGAGTAGCTCATTCGTTCGAGACTCTTGACAAGACTTGACTCGCCGAATGTTTGCGATGGCAGGAACAAGGCCGCAAATGTTATGCCTATTAAGGACGCATTTAACAACGCCCGGGCACGTGTACAGTGAAAACAAACGACCACATTATTATTATTATTTCGGCGACGAGGGAATACACGAGCAGCAGAAGACATAAAAGCTGGGTCAGCTCTCGGTCCACGATAATGAAGTGGCATATGTGAATGGCGGCTGCTCGATAGCACTGCTTTGGCCTTGGCGGACCTTGAACTCATACACAGCATTTCAATTGAACTCTAATTGCAGCTAATGAATTGCACACATTAGGTCAATAAGCAGTGCTGGCTGAAATATAGGCCCAGGTAGGAGTGTGACTAATTGAAAACCCAGCTAATGGCAATGCAATGAACTATTTATGAACTTCCCGCAAGATTAAAGCCAACTTTAAGTAAGCTGATACTAAGGCAGTACGAAAGAATTTAAGCACAATAATTGTATTAGGAATTCACTTACTAAAGTGCTGTCAGTAACGCTTTCGACATTATCGATTAAAGCGCAAAACACACGCAAATTATTGCTTGCCACATTGGTCGAACATTTTTTGTTTTAACATTATGTAATCAACCTAATAGAATTACAACACAGTGCGGCGTGCGGCGTTCAAAATAAATCAGAATAATAATTGCAATTTGGCAACTGCTTCCCAACCTCAGTTTCGTTGACCGAGGCGAAACCATGATGAGGTTAACAGAGCCCAAAATCCAAATGCCAGTTTATTGCCATGAAAGTACGACCAAAATGTTGAACATTATCAACAAATCCATTTTATAACACGAATTCGTCGTGCATTAATTATAGATTCAGTCACGTAACAAGTATTAAGTGCAGTCAACAAACTCATTGCCCCCGCCGCTCCCAGGATCCCCGGGATGCCACTAAATGTGGCTAATTTGCCATACCGAACAACAGACAAACATAAATACACAACCATTTGCGCTTGGGCATTATTTTTACTGTTGATTGGTGGCAATTTCATAGAGCATCCCTTGATTACGTATTTCCACAATTCACTTGATCGATATATCGAGCAGAAAAAACCACAAGAATTGTAATTTTACATTTTTTAGCACTCAACTGCATTGCATCAATAGAACTGAAAAAAAATTAATTATGAAATGTGCCCGTCGGCTAGCATTGATTGCACTTGATTGGCCAAAGGGCAACGACATCAACATTTTTACGCTTTACCGAGCAACCCATACACAAAAAGTAAATATCTGAACAATGAAATACCCTATGTTCAATCTGCATACATTACCAATTCCAATAGCTGTTGTAAATGCGAAATTTCTTTTGTTGATGGGTATTTAAACCAGAATTGCAGCGTTAATATTAAATGGACTTTTAACTCATGAAATCAGTTAAATAAAAACTATTCTTTAAAGGTATAAAATAAGCAGGCTTAAAGAGGCATGTTGGTGAGAAATTAACATCAATATTTGGGAGATTATGACCTGTATTATCAAAAGCCCTGTTTTTTAATTTGCTATACGTAAATCCTGCTTACTTATATAAACAAGAAAAATGCAAATTCAGAGGATGACGACAAATAAATACTGTTGTAATTAATTATGTTACAAATTTCCGCTTTTAATTAATAATTTAAAATTAATGCCAAAGTGCAAAAAGAGTTTTACGCACAAGCCTGGCCGGCTCTCGTGAAGATTACTTATTTAAACCCAAGACACATTCAACGATATGTAGTTGAAAAGCATTTGAACCTTTTTGGCTCGAAATAATGTTGCGATATTTCATTGTGTGTCCGCATGACGAAGTCAGCTTAGGCCGTAGTCGAGCGATATTATCGCACCAATTTGCACAACTCGGACAAAACTTAAGGGCTTCTGTGACAGCTTTTTGTCATGGTCAACATTTAATTTATGTGACAACTACAGAATTATTCACCTTGGCAGGCTGGAGAAATGCAAAAGGAGCAATCGGGCATTTATTGCCAGGCCTTGGTATAGTTTTGCAAGCAATTAATTTCAACTATTGCTGACATTATTTAAGTCGAGCAAACATATTTTAATAAAATGAAGTCATAAAATCATCTCGAGCATATGTATAAAACTTGTATAGAAACTTTGCGAAGGAAATGCAAATGATGAAGCTGCAAAACTTGGACAACAAATGTCGTTTGCTTGTGTGCGCGTGTGTTCGAAATAATATTTCTGAATGAATTCACAAGCTTTAGACAACAAAATAAGTTTCAGTTACGTATTCGCTTACGAAAGTTATTCCAGAGGAAAAATATATTTGCTCTGCAGATGAAAAATTTTGGCAGTTCAAATTCCAAAAACTAAGCAAATCTACTTTTGGGAATTTAAGTGAGCTGTACAATAATATTAGATATTGCAGAATATTGAAATACAGTACGGAATTTGTGGCGATTTTGCTTGCTGGAATGCATGTCAAATGGCAAAAGTTTCATCAGGTTAATTCAATTTGACTCATAAGCAAATTTTAAACAAATTAAATGCGTAAAGTTTCGCAATTGCCGCACTCGTAGCAATAAATTTCACAAAAGTCTCTGTGTAAATGACTTTGATTGTCATTCTGATGTTTGTGGAAAGAGCCTCGGTCGGTCCTTGGTTGCCTCCATTCCCGCTCCCGCTCCCCTTCTGAATCTTATTCTTCATTTTGTCTGGCTGCACTCAGTCACCAGGCAAGCGTAACGTAAAGCCGATTTTTTCGGCTGGAAAATGGCGAGCGAGATAATAAATCTACAGTGCTGAAACAAATCACAGCAATTCCATTATGTACATTTAATGATGTTGAGCGGCAGCTAAGCTGAAGCAAAAGCCGAATTCGCATCCAAATCCAAAGACCAAATCCATATACAAAGCAGCGAAGCAGTGACAATTACTTGCAGCCCGCGAGCAATTTGTAAGGTTGCCACGCAATGCAACACGGCCAACTTGTTAGAAATAATCACAAGAAATGGCCGAGCTGCACAAATTGTATATATAGATATATATTTATATTCATTCCATGCCCTCGAACTACAACCTGTGTTGCAAGCTGTGGAGGGATTTGCGAAGTCTGTAAAGTTCTATAGAGTCGCAATAGTTGCTGTTGTAGTTTTTTAATTAGTAAAATTTTCTTTGTGCTTTGACAGTGGCAAAGTCTTCCATTAATTAGAGCGACAGCTTGGAAAATTGTGCTTCGGATTTTCCACACAACACTCACACACACACACACACACATAATATCATTTATATAAACATATACCAAGATAAATATACATTTTTTTGTGTTTGCGCTTTTATTTTGCAATTCCCACTCATATGTATGTGTGAGCTATAAACTCCCGCCACCTGCTATCATCGTGCTCAGCGTATCGTCTGTCGCTTTTATTTGCACCATAAATCTGTCGTGAAGGAAAATACACCGAATGGTGAGTGGGGGAGTGGGCGAGTGGGTAATACTCGTAGAAGAGATTTTATGTGGGGGGGAAAGCAGAGCTTGCTTTGGGGCAAACAATGCTCAAAGAAACTGCTTATTAGCCTTGCCATTCGTTGCGTTTTATGCAGCAGGTTTTAGGCGGGCTTGGTGCACTTTATAAATATATTTGTTTTCCTGAAGAATTGCAAATTTCTTTGGCATATAATCAGGATTTTTTAGTACCAGCGGCAGAAGGTAAGCACAACAACAAATATCATAATTTATTAGTGTTGTCTATGCCAGCTTTAAGGATTTTTTTTTGAATATTTTTCGGTGCCTCGCGGAGAGGATGATGATATTTTAATTTGCGCTGTCAGCAGGTGCTCATGACATTGTGTGTGGGTGGCCGAGAAAATAGTTTTTAAAACTGTTGACCATCATTGTGAGCATTGACGTGCATCGTAACTCATGCGTGGCAACAGTAGGCTGAATAATTGATGTGCCTGTTAATTAAAATCGCAATTTCGCCATGAAAGCTTCATTACATTTTGCATTTAATAAAGCAGATTTTTGAAATTATTTATATATTTAAGTATGCAGTATATGCATTGAGATATCAGTATATTAAGTATACGCAAATATAAAAATGTTAAATTATTAAGTATACGACTATCGTTAGCGATGCTCTAAGCTAAAATTTTCAATTTCTAAAAAATTCTATTTATTAATATTGCAAACAAATAACTTGCAAACTTTGCAAATTACATTTTTATATATCATCTTTTTATCAAAATGAGTTGCGCTTTCATCAGCAAAACCTTCCCTTGCTCTCACTTTATTCGCCTAAAGTCTCCATTTACAAAATCAATGCACTGTAAGCTACAAATTTGGTAAAACATGTTGTGGGCTTGGGGTTACGCTCAAACTCTGGCAACGCATCAAATAACTAAAATATCATAAAACTTTTCAACTTTTCTACTACAATATGTCTATACTCGTGTGTGTGTGTTTGTGTGTGTGAGTTTAGAGCATATGTGGGGGAGTGTGTAATATCAAAATGGTTTGCTCACGTTGCGTTGTTGACCGCGTCACGCTTCACAGCATAAAGCAATTACTGTGGCGTGAGCTGAAGTTGAATCCTTGTTGCTCCTCCTAGCATCCTGTGGTGCGGGCTTGTTACTTGAGTCGCTGTGCGCGCATCCCGCGCCACTTTGATTTATGAAATTTTAGGAAAAACATCAAGAGGACGATGCAAGGTGAGCAAACTCAGCTGCCTTCGCTGACATTGGGCCGCACCTTCGATCCTGGGTATTGGATTGAAACCTCTATTCCACGCCAGAAGAGGCCACTGCCACTGCATTGATTTTGTGGCTGCTGTAAACTTTGACTTCGGCTGACTGTCAAACTTTTAGTTTAGTTGGTCATGTGCCGCGGTAGTCTGTTTTTTGCTACCTGTACTTAATTGAATAGAGCTCCTCGTCGCACCACAACCCGCTCACCCCGTTGCATTGTTTCATTCGCAGCTGTGAGCGCCAGATATATTTTGGGTTGCGTATCCTTCATTTGCGGCTCTGCAAAGTAGCTTAAAATTTGCCCATGCACAGAGCTTTGTGTGTTTTTGACACAAAACTTTTGGTGACTTGGCTTAACGTCTATAGCTGCAATTTTCCTAGTGCACTTTGCTCTTAATACCAGCATTTTTTGTTGCTTTCTGTTTTATTTTGGCATGTGACAATGAAGTTTCACATGCGAACGCGATGCGACTTTTCGCCATTAGTCGAGCTGAACAAAAACACAATTTTTTGGGAAAGAGTTGCAAAATGTTTTTAGGGAGTGCGAAGAGCAGGATTCATAATGAGATCAGGCAAAAGTTAGAGTATTTATTTTTGTATCATTAGAATTTAATGATGCTCTTTCTACACTAAATATTTATTGGAGTAGCTTTTGTTTTATTTCCAGCGAGACAGCGAAAAGAAATCGAATTCTGTTGGGCAGTTGAATTGCCCTTGTCGATAATTGATTTGCCTTGTACACATGTCAGGTTCTTTGAAAGTCAAAACAGATGCACTAATGATGAGTGCCCACTCATCTTTATTGCTCGACACACACACGCGTGCTCACACGGCAATAGCGGTCCACAAGCGTTATGCAAACAAGCGTTCCCAACTCACATACACACTCAGACACTCGCTCACCCACGCACACACACACATACAGAGTCGCACTCGCACTCGCTCTCATAAAGCACTTACGAGGAGTCGCTGAATTTCGTTTGTGGAGAAAATTCACTTGTGATTGTTGCCAGACGCGTTTTAGCCGCAAACACAATGAGCAAATAACAACAGCAACAGCAACAAGGATGCTGGCACAATCAGCTAGCAGTGAAATACCCGTGAAAGCCGCAAAACGTACACACGTGCACACGTACAAACACTTACAAACACACACACACCCAAAAATACACACAAAGCGTGGCCATGTAAAAAAATTGTAGCACGCTTTGTGGCGCAAAGGTGCAAAGTAGATGGATAAACAAGAAACATGCTGAGTTCCAGTCGCAGAGCGAAAATGCTTGAATTGTTGTTGTCGAACTTGGAAAATTTCGTATGTCAAGCAGAACATGTTTATCAAACGGCATATGAAGCTGGCATTGATTGTGTGCGAGTGTATCTAAAATCAACAGAAAAAATAAAACCCATTTAAGTATGCTAATCAATTTTCAACACTTGAGCAACATCAATAAATCTTTTGCAAAATCGTTTAAAATTAAATTGAAATCCTGTTTGATTTCAAAATATTTTATTATCATGTCACTAAGCTCTGGTTGTGCTTTAACGATAAATGCAGAGAAATGAGTTATAAAATTAAGTGCATAAACAGCCATAATGAATTCGATAGGATAATTGAATGCCTACTGAAGGAGGGTGTAAATTTAAATTATATTCTTATGACAACATGTAAAATTAAGCTGCCTTTATGCAGTGGTTTCTTGAATGGTATTGTATTTATAAAATCGAAACAAAATATGCGTAATTTTATTTAATAAACTAATTATTTACTACGCATAGGTTCTAATTTATTTAATTTCTGTTGAGTCCGTCATATATCAACTTCATTAAAAAGCACATTAAAAATGGTTTGTTGCTATACATTAAATCAATAGACACTAACCATTAAAACTACTATGATTACATTTAAACGATATGCTGGTTATACTTTGTAAAAGTTAATTAAAAGTATATGTTATGTAAATTTTAAATAAATAGATAGAAAGTCTGTTTGTATCTACTCAATGTTTAATTTATTGTCAGTAAATATAATTTCATTTAATTGTCCAACAAGAAATCATTCCCTACATTTTACCTTACATATTGAGTATAAAGTACAAGTCGTAGTTTGAAACTAACTTCAGCTGAGCTGGCGTAGAGGTATAACTTTAGCAAGCCGCATAGCAACTCTTTTGTTTATGTAGCTTTGAAAGCCGATACTGCCAAACCAAATGCCAATTACAGCTAAATTCTCATCGTGTTGGCCAGTTACACGCACAGCACACAACAGAGGCGAGTTTCGTGCAGTCAAGCATTGCGGATGACTTGGAAGCCGGGCCGAAATCACTTGTGTACGAGTATATGTGGATAGTGTCTGGTAGTGCCCGTGTGCGCTAGTGTGGACGACACGCGTTGTTGGAAATTACTTAATGCCCACATTACCATTACCGTGGCGTATTTGGTTAACTGGATTAGGCTGAAACTGAACGTGGTAAGACTCGTAACGTGACTACAGGCGTTTAGCTGGCAAACTTCAAAGCTGGCCACAAATTCCCTTAGCTGAAAGATGCAAACATTTTCGAAATTTTGCTTACATGTAAACGAAGCGTTGGGTTTGAATAATGCATCAATTAGCTGCATTTATTTTGGCAGTTTAGTTCATTTGCGATGTGCTCCGCAACAACAAAACTGTCAAACAGCTGCAGTTCTAATCTCAGTAAGCTGACTATAACTTTTATGTTGCGTACATTGCGGGACGCTAGCTGGCATTTAAAAACATTCGAGATTTGCATTTCGGTTAGAGCTATCACCTCACCACATAGTCGTGAGTATTTTGTGGGGACCTCACCGCAAGCACAAAAACAAATGCAAAACAGCAAATACGAGCACACAAAAAGACAAACACAAAGCGATTGGGATCCAAAAAGGGACAATTAAAGCGCCTCCCAGCTGAGTATAATTCCTGGTCTCGGAGGAGGTAACGATAAAAACCCAAACATGCTGGAATAGTGAAGTCTAGTTTTATGGACGTGTTAGGAGTCCCCTCCTGCCCCTGCCACTGTGTGAGCGTAGGCCAGGGCTTAGCTCTGACTTTTATGGTAACCCAGGCAGATAGCATCATTGTAGTCGAGCTGATTAAAACTTAATCCTCATGCGATGTGCTTGTTATCGCATGTCTGCAGACAGACGGGTATTAGAAGGATGCGACTAATACAGGCATTTAAAGGTATTACGAAATCATTAAGCGAAATCAATGAATGTCTGCAGGCACAACAAAAATGCTAACAAATTGAGCTCATAATAATAACAATAATATGATTATTATACTAATTATATATGTAAATGCTAGTTTATATAGCATAAAATTATTTAATTTAAATTTTAAACATTGAGTATTCTCATAAAACTCTACTATATTCTGCTTTTTTGACATTTGAAGGCAGTTTTTTTTCCTATTTTAAATTTGTTGTTATGTTGTATGTTTTTTGCTACGTTTTAAGCATTTCACAACAACAACTTTGTGCTTTGATTAAGCAGTGCCAATTTTCAAGATTCAAGTAATTCATTTTAACAGCATTCTTTGGGACAAGTTCAATTTCAAGCAGTGCCGCCTTCCAGTATGGCAAGTCATTTATCTTATACGACACTTTGATACATTCCTTCTATTTTTGTATACACACAAGTGCTGTTATAACCATTAGAATGTATCATAAACCTCTATTAACATAACTGGTATATTTCAATACCGATTTATTTCTGTTATACAGCAACTGTTCTAACAAGTCGTTCTACACTGAAACTGTTCGAGCTAAATATCTCGAATATCACAGATTGCCTTATTTTAGTCAAGTTGTAAAATTGTCATACATATTCAATTGTAAGCATTAGAATGTACCTTAAACCCCTATTAGCACAACTGGTATATTTCAATACCGATTTATTTTTGTTATACAGCAACTGTTATATCAAGCCGTTCTACACTGAAACTCTTTAATCTAAATATCTCGAATATCACAGATTGCCTATTTTTAGTCAAGATATAAAACTGTCATACATATTAAATTTTATTCAGCACAAATCTTTCACATTAAGTTTTAGCTGTCATACAAAACAGAATAAACTTGAAACCAGCTAAAACAATAACCTGTTTTATTAGTTATACAATTTGAAAGTTATAATAATATAATCTCAAACATTCATTTCAATATTCCTAATACAATTAAGCATTGCACCTGTTTAAAATAAATGCAAAAATTCTACATTCAAATGAAATTAACAATTACAATTTTATTTTTTAAAACTCATAAAGCAATTTCGACTGTGTTAGTTAGTTAATTTTTAGCTGTCTCAACAATCATGCAAACCGAAAGGACAATTTCGTCGCATAACAACAGATTCCTTTTTTGCACCGTCAAAATATCCCCTTGGCATATTTTATTAAATCCCCAAAGGGTATTCTGTATTACAGCAATGAATAGTAAAGACCTAAAAGTAATATTTTAAACTGTTCTCACAATTTATCCCAATCGTAAACTGTTATACTCAAATACCCTTAAGAACGGGCGAAATAATAGCGAAGTTATGCACTACACAATGTCCATAAGATACTTTCTACCCTTATAAATATAATGTTATACCAAAAAATACCACTTTAAGACCAAAGAGAAATTTGAACCGTATGCGAACCGTGTTGCTGAAAAACAGCCCCCATTGTATAGCTCAATAATTTTTCCAACTTCCGTCCCAATGTATAAGAACTTTTTTCACTGACTCGTACGTATATTTTTGCGAATAAAAGCACAGCGAAGTTTTCATTGCATGCGTAGCCAGGGTTTAATTTACAAAGCTTTGGTTGACGAACCCAATGTTCTGGCTGCTGGGGGAAATAACCGGTTCAGGACTTGGAATACTGTAGACAGGATATAAAGGCGCAAATTCGTTCAGCCCGAAGGCATAGATCTCTTCCTCGTTGATATTACCGCGCAACGTGTGTTTGCACTCATCGTACTTGGGCGGAGCTACTTATTAAAATAAGTAAATTATTTAAAAATAAAAAAACGCGCTTTTTCAGCTTACCAATATCTCGAGAATTAAGACGCAATTCATTCGATATGGCCGCCACAACAGGCAGCTCATTTTCCGGCAACTCATACCGAGCACTGCGACGTGGTGGCTGCTGCTGGACGACTCCGTTTTCCGATGTCACGGCAAGCGGCCAGGTGCCAATTGTGATTGGCATTGTGATCAGTTGCTTCTCTCGCAAGCTCTTGATAACTGCCTCCACCTCCAAGTGATAAGCGATTTGTATCAGATTGCAGAGCGCAACACAAGTGGGCGGCGTGCTGGGCACGTCCATGTCGATGGTCAGGGATCGAGTGCAGCGACGCAGTACAGAGTCGCCCTTGGCCTTGGATATAACAATGCGATCCACACGCGAATGCTCGGGCGTCAGGCTAAAGTAGCGCACCAGCATGACCAGCGAGAGTCGCAGCTCGGAGACAGCAACGTTGCTGTTGTTTATGACCACCACCGTGACAGGAATGCGCTGGCCGGGCACGTAACCCGCCTGGGGTAGGTGCAGCTCCATTTTAATGGGATCCGTTTTACAGGGGCCACAACAGAAGGTGCGATAGTTCTCACTGTGGGCGGTGCGCTGCGAGAGACAGGCATCAATAGACATTTCAAATAATGCCTGCTAGATATTTACCTTTAACTGTGGAGTTTCGCAGTTCAGATCCATCATCTTGAGCACTGTTATGCCGTGAGTGTAGGCCTGATCGAATTTCCAGGGTCTGACCAACAGCACCTTGACTATGTAACGTATGCAGCCATAGCGACCCTCAAAGGAGGAGGGACACTGATAGGGCAGCTGGCAGGCAAAGTTATAGTTGTGCACACCCGCTTGTATGGCGTGTCTGTCGGTGCCTATATAAGAATATGTAATTAACTGCTACTAATGCTTGCTTTTGCAGCTTACTTTGCTCAGATCCCAATAGATATGTTTGCGATGAAAGATACTCCTCGCGACCGGCAAACAGATTTGTTGTTGTCATCTTCTTTTCGGTCCATTTGGTAATTGAGTAACCAACGACTTTGACTAGTGCAGCTGTAGAGATAAAGTTGGAAAATCGCTTTATTATCTGGAATATGATATAATCCGTCCAAATAGTGATAAGCTGCCGACAGACCAACAATTTATAGCTGGTAAATATTTGCAGAAATCATAAAAGCAACTTTTATGGACTTAGCGGAGGCCATTCAAATTTCCAATAGCCACAGCTTTTTAAAGTCGACAACTTTGATAAGCATTTGATGGACTTATGTGCTAACCGAAGGGTTAAAAACTATAAGTCCCAGTGCAAATTGATTAACGACCTCATGTTTATTTATAATCACTTCTTATCGTGGCACTTTTCACATTCCTTCAAGTCTCTCGCAAAAATTAAACGAATTATTATCTAAATCAATGTCGTCATACGGTAATATATGTATACAATAATTTAGTCTATCAGCTTATTATATACCAACACATTTATCGCTATCGTCAAGGTATTCATAGTATGCGAGGAAAGTTTTATTGGCGTACATCGAAATTCCTGATACGCAAAACACCAAACACTTGACTTTGTCCCCGCGAACAGGGCAATTGGCGTGCTCTTTGTATTCCTATATATTTATATACCTTGCACCTCCTTGACCTTATCCGATTTTAGGGTTACACAGCCGCTAACCAATTGTCCGGCATAGAATGTGCCATACTTATTATTATCGAAGCTAATATCACACGTAACAACCATTTTGTGAAACGAACAGAATCTCGTCAAATGTCCGAATCACAAGTCCGAGAGCAACACATTTAGGCTCAACAACGAGTCGCGACTAATTTAAGTAGGTGTGAATTCCGAGTGCGTGGGTCTGCTCTCGTCGTAGACCGACTGTTTGGCTTTTTGTGGAGTAAGATAAGCGATAAGGCTGGACGCAAGTTCGTATCGTATGAACGCAACGAAATGGAAACGGACTGTAGAAGAGTTAAAATGTTGCCCCTCAAATGATACGCGGTTATCGCCACTGAGCGGACCTTGACAATGGCTGGCGCTCTGTGTGTTATGCTCAAATTTATGCTGAACTAGTGATAAGGCTCCCTAACTTGATATAAGCAATGCGGAAGTGAACGAAGAAAACACAGAGCAAACTCTGGAGATTGACTAGAATTATTGCAGATTTTAATACAGTTTTGAACATTTTTATTTTTAAGTACTCATTCTGTAAGACACAAGCACGAGCATAACAAATATTTTTACCATATATGCATTCCATACTGGTAATTATGGCGCTAGACGACTTTAAGTAGTATATGTTATCCTGTATTTTGCAGCTAATTGCGATACTCGGGTCAAAGCCAAGTTCCTTTGTTTGCATTTGTGTCAGCGTTGAAATTTTCGTTATTATTATCCACGGGTGCAGTCGGACTGGGAATATTGAATATGGGATATCGTGGACTAAAATCGGAGCCATCCAAGGAAATGGTGTTTGGCGGCGCGCTTCCCTGAAATTCATCCATGTTCTTGCCACCGACGGTAGAGCGCATATGCAACGCTTCCTCGTAGTTAGGGGGTTCTATGAATAATACAGATATTAGCATTACACTTACAACGGACAATTGAAGTGACTTACGAATACCCGGCGAGCCAGGTGGTGCGGTGGCTATCTCTGCCGGATAAGCCAAGCCTGAAGCATCAAGAGTTTGAGCGGGAAAGCCTTGCAGCTCCCTCGGTTGCATCTGCATGTGTTCCGACAGCGGCACACTGCCAATCGTCAACGGCACTTTGACCACCTCGTTCTTATGGCAGCCTTTAACTTTGGCCTCCACCTCCACCTCATAGGCAATCTGAATGATGCGGCACAGATTGAAGCAAGTGGGCGGCGTGGCGGGCAGGCGGAGCGCATATTGGAACTGTTTCTTGCAATGATTCGCCACAGGATCGCCCATCAGCTTGGTGACGACAATGCGCTCGTACTTGGTGGCCGTTCTCGACAAGTGTGTGGCATGGTAGGTCACCTGCATGACCAGGCTGACCTGCATCATCTCCACGCGAATGTGACTGTCATTCGTGACCAGCATATTCACGGTACAGATCTGGCCAGGCACGAAACCAGTCTGCGGCAGCGTCAACTGCAGTTGCAGCGGATCGGACTTGCAGGGCCAGCAGCAATAAGTCTTCAGGCTCTCACAATGAGCGGGAACCTGCACGGGTAAAGTTTACTTTTGTTCCAGAACCTGCGTAAACAGTTTGCTTACCCTCAGCAGTGGGCTGTCGTAGTTCAAGTCCATAAGTTTGAGCACCGTGAAGCAACGTATGTAGGACTGATCAAATTTCCAGGGTCGCACAATTGACACCTTGACCAAGTAGCGCACTCTGCCATAGTGTCCCTCGATGGAGGAGGGGCATGTGGCAGGTATCTGGCAAGCAAAGTTATAGACGTGTACGCCAGGCTCCAGAGAAACTTCCGCTACAAAAGTGAAGATGCTGTCAGCTGGGAGATATTCAGAGAAGCTTATCACCAACTTACTGCTCATATTCGAGCCCACCAAATAGGTCTGGGAGGCAATATAGTCCTCGCGTCCTCGATAGGTATCAGAAGATCTGTCTTTGCCAGTGCCAGTGGATTCTGACCATTGTGTTTCGGCAAAACCACTAATGTTTAAAGTAACCGCTGAATTGATAAGATTGTGCAAAAAGTGGTTATTTCATTGTAATCAATACAAACAAATGCCCTTTATTTATAAATATTCAGGGCAAGATAAACATCGAAAGCAAAACAAATCGTATTAATCGTATTTTGAAGTACACACCTTGCAATATTTACTATTACTATTATAGATTTCATGAGAAATAAGGCGTTAATCGAAAACTGTTTTTTTTAGTAATTTGTTAACAAATCAGTTAAATATTTAATATGGTTAAAAAAAATCACATTTATATAAGTCGTCCAAATGCGCATACCGCAAATTTATGTCATTATTCTATAGATAACTAGCCAAATTCCAGGCAACTTTTTTTCGTTTACTCCAAAGAGTATTATAAATTTGTTTCTGTTAAATTAGCTTAATGGCTACTAAGTAATTAATTTATATGTGCTTATCGAACACTGTTGAAAGCGATCAGAAGCAAAATTCAGCGCGTGCCATTACACTTTTATGAAGATGAATCACCTTGTTGGCGTTAGAGTCTTAAAATCATGCTGCCGATAAGATAAGCATGAGTCATGGGGAAGAACACTTAGGCACTCGAACAGCAAATAGAATTGCACGATTTCGCGATTTATATTTTATGACTTTTAGCAAGCTTACCTTTAGCAAGCTTCACTTTGTCCAACTTCAATGTAACCTGGCCGGTTGCCACTTGGCCAGCAAAGTAAGTGCCATAGGGATTGTTATCGAAGTCAATTATGCATGTGACACCCATTATGAGATGTTACAATATGCAAACACTACTAAATGTATTCACTATCTGCCGGATCGATGGACGACAATTGGGTGCGAGCACTTTATTTAATTTGCTACTCCGCCGCGAGTCGCGCTTGTCGCAATCGGAATCCAAAACACGACTGATTTGATTGTAATTATGGCTGAAGCGCCTCGCCATTTAGTTCTCGGCAAGAGGGCAACAAGTTTGGCAATTTCCGTGGCAACAGAAACATTGCCAGTCGCTCAGCTGAAACTGAAACTGAAACAAACTGAAATTGAAACAAACGTTCCTTCGACTCCACTGGACAATGTTTTTATCTTATCGCGTGTGACAATTATAAATTGTACATTTCGCCAAGTGCAATGCATACAGAAATGCCTGATAGTGGGCTAATTTTCGTGGTAACTTCAACAAACATTGGTCTGAAAGCACGTGAAAACATTCAGCATTTATATTATGTGTGCCGAATATATACAACAATTTCTAACAGTGTTCTTAATTACTTCGAGAACTCACTAAAATAAGTATAGAAAATTGTACTAACACGCATTTCTCGCAGTGTACAAATTTTACACTTGCGTGTTCACAAACCAAATGCAACAAACCTAAGGCAACATAAACAATGACGTAATCATATACCTACAGTATATAAATATATAAAACTTGCAACATTTATTTGATGATCCAAATAAATACAAATTTCTGCCAGTATAATCATTTCGAGAACTCACTCAAATAGTACATTAAAACGTGTATTTCTCGCAGTGTACAAACTTTACACTTGTGTGTTGACAAACCTAATGCAGTAATCGCGGGCAACATCGACAAAGATGTAATCGAATGCCTGCAGTGTATAAATAAATATTTGTTTAAACTATATACTCGACTGCGAGAAATATGTTTGTATGTATGTATTACTGGCGTTTACATTGCGAGTCGATAAACTAAAATTAACTTCAATTTCTGTTGACATTTCAATACGACCTTTCGCCCGTCTCAGATCCAAGAGCTACCATTAGCATTCTCTGCAGTGTGCTGTTGATCCTGCAGTTGTTCGATGGGAGTCGTTATGTCGAACACGGCGTACAGCGGCGTAAAGTCGCATTCCTCCTCACTCTGTGTGCAGGAGGGGTTCACCACCTTTTTACTGGTCGATGTTGGCCTTGGAGGTCTTATTATAACTGGGCGAACTATGTGCATGGCCTCGGCGTAGCTGGGCGGCGCTGTAGATGAGCAAAGCTAGAAACACAACTCGCAATAGTCGGCAATCAACTCACGTATGGTGTCATCTACAGCCCACGGATTGGGCGTAGCGAGCGGCGGCTGAGCATCTGGATCTTCGAGCAGCACCAAAGCCTTTTCGTTCAGTTGCTGTGACACCACCTCCACTTCGACGGGAATGGGCCGCGGCTGTTGTTGCAGCTGTCTTGTCAGCGGCACATTGCCTATGGTAACGGGCATGTGAACCCGCTCGTTGATGTGCCAGCCCTTGGCCTTCGTCTCGACCTCCACCTGATAGGCAATCTGAATGATGCGACACAGATCGAAGCAGGTGGGTGGCGTTGCCGGCACATGCAGATCGAAGGTGAACTCTTTCTTCGAGTTCTTGGTGACGCCCTCGCCCTGCTTGTTGCTGACCACAAAGCGCTCGCTGATCGTCTCTACGCTGCACTGGCTGTAGTAGAGCACCATCATCACCAGGCTGGCTTTGATCTCCTCCAAGCGCACATGACTGTCGTTGGTCACCAGCAGAGTCACCGGCATCGTCTGGCCAGGCACATAGCCTCTCTGGGGCAACGATAAATGCAAGCGAAGCGGCTCCGAGCGACATGGCCAGCAATTGTAGGTTTTCTGGTCCTCCGAGTGAGCAGGCGTCTAACGCACAAAACAAATAAATTACTCAGCACGACTTTGAGTGCTACTTTCAAGAACTTACGCGCAGGAAAAGCCCCTCGCGATTGAGGTCCATCACTTTTAGCACGGTAAAGGGACGTGAAAATATCTGATCGAACTTCCAGGGACGAATAAGTTTAACAGTCACCATGTAGCGCACACGTCCATAGGTGCCCTCGAAGGACGAAGGACATACAGCGGGTATCTGACAGGCAAAATTGTAGACATGGCTCCCTGGATCAAGCGCGACTTCTATGGATTGCACAAATAAAGAATTATTTAATTTATTTCGCAGCTTACTATCATTGCTCTGTTACTTACCAACTCTTGGAGCTTTCAACAGTTCAACCTTGGAGCGAATGTAATCTTCATGGCCGCTGTAACTTTCGGTCGTAGTCTTGTTCTCTACATCTGTTTTCGAATTCGTCCAGTAAGTGGCAGCGTAGCCTCGTATCTTTAAAATGACGGCTAGATAGTATAATAAATATATGTGCGCTCTTTTAATTTTCAATGAAATCAAAAAGTCAAGTTCAACTGTAACTTAATTGTTTTATTGTTGCTTGTACTGAGCAAAGGAAAAGGTTTCCCCCTATTAATTGCCACGCAAATAGATAACAATTGATAACCGCAAAGATACATGAATCATACTATATAGTATTATTATTATTGAAATTTGTCATGCATTCAAATTGTACACATATCAAACATTGTAATTTAGTAAGCTGTTTTTAAACTTACCTTGAACCATTATAGTCTCCTCCACATTTAAGACAACAGTGCCAGAAATAACTTGGCCTGCATAGTAAGTGCCGAGTGTATTATTTCGAAAATCAATTTCACAGCTTACAACCATGATTGGAAATAGTATTTTAAACTATTGCAGCTTAAGTTGAACGCACATATAGCAAAGAATTTATGATTATGTCTTCCACGTTGTCAGTGTTTCGGTTAGAAGTTAAAACCGCACTGAATTTAAAATAAAAATACTTCTTTTTGCCATACAAGTTCACAAATATTATCTTATCAATATGATTATTATGTATTAGGTATGCAATAAGAGAATATTACACTTGGCATGTGTAACCGAAAATCGCATACTTAACTAATGATTAAGTAGCGTTGAATAAAATTAAAAAAAAAATAAAAATAAAACGATTTTAGCAGACTGACGCATTTAGACAGACAAAATGCTATATATAAGTTAGCACTTAGGGTCGTGTGCTATTTGATGGCATGATATGTGTGTCAAATAGTTGACAGAGAGAATTTGGAAGAAAGTCATCGACTCTCCATGGCAGACAGCAATGCGCTCACATATTATAACAGTCATGTCTCGGATTACAGAGAGTATTAGTGATAAGATAGCAAACGGAAATTGTTATGGGCTCCAAATATCGTGTTAGTACCACGAGCGAACTCAGTTACCGTTTAACAACGAGCTGGTTCGGACAGCTTTGCGCCTTGGATGCAGCCATCGTTTATAGCACGAGGATTGTTAGATAGAAGAAGCCACACCGAACGACGGGCGCCGTACAATGTCCAATAATTGTATCATAACATTCGATCAGAATGAGCACGGAACATATTTTACGGGCCAGGTCGTAACCGGCAAGGTGATTGTCAATTTCAATAAGTCGAAAAAGCTGCGAGGTACGTAAACTTTTGCAAAGCGTTTTGATTTTATTATATGGCCACAAATTAGTTGTGTGTGTGTGTGTGTATTGGCCTCGCGTTTATCAGACGGCAATCTTATCTGTGAACTCTGTGTGTTTGTATTTGTTTGGTTTCTCTGTTCTGTTTTCCTTTCGTCAAACCCATTACGGTGCTCGTAATGTAGTGATAAGCCGAAATTGGCACAGACAAAACAAATGCTAAATAATGGATGCCAAACAAAGCACAAAATTATAGTTGTTGCTAGTGGACACTGCGCTCTGCGGGGATCCACAATGTCGATAACAATTTAACGGGCCGAAAATTCAGGAAATGCCTCAAATCGTTAGTCACATATGAATAAAAGTTGCGAAGGAAAATTCAGAAACTGCTGACCACAGATAATTATAAATAATTACTCAAATATCTTACTTGAATTTCTGTAAAAAGAGATACATTTTTAAATGGTTTTAAAATACTAACAAATTTATTTTGTTAATTGTCAATATACGAGCAAGTAAATTCAGTCAATTCCAAAAATTGTTTGTGGTAAAAGTCAGAATATTCTGACTACAGGTCATTATTAGAATCAATTCAAATATCAAAATACGCTGACCACAGATAAATAATAACAATTATTAAAATCTCCAAACTATTTCTATACTAACTATTTATTTTAGAAACATTTTATTGTAGTTTATAAATAAGTATTTAAAGCAAGAAAATTTTTACAAAAGACATTAACCTATAATTGTTAAATATGATAAAGAGAATAAGCTGACCACAGATATTATTAATGATCGCTTAAATATCATTAAATTATTTCCATGCGAAAAATTCCTACAAAAAAGTCTTTAAAAGACAAACAAATTTCCAAGAAGAAATATTATTTTATCTTTTTAATTAAACAGGCATTAAACTACAGATCTGCGGCTATGCCTGTGCGCAGTGGCGTAGAAAACACGGTCGTGCGGTGGCCACCAACCAGGCCAACTTCAAGCCCGGCCGCAAGCGTTTCTTCACGGGCCGCGAGGACTACATCGCCTCGACGACGTTTCTGATGGGCTCCGAGCAGGGCCAGACGATGAACATCGATGCTGGCACCTACACCTACACGTTCGCTTGCCCCATCCCCAACCACTGTCCCTCATCGTTTGAGGGCATCTATGGACACATACGCTACCTGGCCAAGGTAATCTTTATACGGGCTGGCGCCTCGAATCGCACCACCAACGTCGGCTTCACGGTGCTCAAGCTGCTCGACCTGAATCAGGAAAACAAAATACTCCGCGAGCCAGCCAGCAGCGAGGCCATGGAATACTTCTGCTTTATGCACTCGAAGCCGGTGCACATCAGAGTGACGCTGCAGCAGCAGGGCTATGTGCCCGGCCAGTTCATGCTGATCCACGCGGACGTGCGCAACGACTCGAGTGTGGACTGCACCAAGCTGATGATCATGCTCTACCTACGCGCCACCTACACCGCCGATACTCCAGCACTGCGCACCGTCTCCGAGAAGATACTGCTGGCCAAGCGTGAGAGCGGCCCGGTGGCGCATCAGTGCCAGAAGGCGTACACGGAATCGTTCCGCATTCCAGCCACGGCGCCCACCTGCGAGCATCTCAGCAAAGTGGTGCGTGTGTCGTACGAAGTGCGTATTGTGGCAGTGATGAACTGGCTGATGGCCAACCCGAAGGTTGTTATTCCCATTACCATTGGCAATGTGCCACTGGTGACCGTGGGCCCAGCTGCCACGCCGGTCTGCGCGCCGCTGCCCAACGAGCTGCCAAGCACCTCGGCCAGGGCCATGCAGTTGGCCGCCGGCGTGCACAATGGAGGCTACGAGCAGACGGAAGAGCTGGAGGATTATGAGCTGCCCGAGGACGGCGACGATGAGTTCGAGATTGAAGAGAATGTAGCACCAGACCTACGTAAGTCCACTAGCTATGCTGCAAAGTGATCGTATAAAAGCTAACTTTACTTTATAACTGCAGCACCGCCGACCTACGAGCAGGCTATGTTCATGACCGCCGATATAGCGGACACAGACGCCAACACCGTAAGTGAGGCGGCACGTTTCACTCCTCGCTATCCCGTCTTCGATGTGGACTCGTTCCAAAGTCCACCGCCCAATCCGCCACCCAAGAAACGTCATCGTCGCCGTCGACGAGCTGAGCAACGTGATCAGAAGAAGCAGCCACAGAAAGATCAGAGCCAAGATAGACTGCAAGAGAGGGAGCCAGTGGAATCGCCGGTTGAGATTTAAGAAGCTTATCAGTCGACCTTATCTTATCTTTACAGTATTTATATCATATATTAGTAACTTGTGTTATCCCGTGAGCATGTATACGAGAACTTTATTGTTTGCAAAATATCTTCCGCAGATATTAAATAAACGCGCTTAAATGTTAAAAGTCAACGCGAAAGAAATTTGTGAAAAAAACCACATATGTAAATGTTAATGGAAAATTTGAAAAATTTTGGAATATGTTAAGTATTTAAATTTTAATTTTGTTTGGCAAATGTATCTTAAAGTTCCATTTGCACAATAGAACACTTTCGACCCACAGTTCGCCATCACCTGGGGAATTTTCAGCAACAGCTTTTGCATAGTAATCAGATGTTGCATGTGCATATTAAGAGAAGTACTCTCTTTATAAATTTATTGCAATTCTCTCTTAAAATATCCAATTACTCAATACTGCACACGACTTTGTATTTGTGTAACTTTCTCTTTTAGACTTTACTAAATGCACGCAGATAACTTGAACTGAGTGGAACGTTTGTATACTATTGACTGCCACTGTCGCTGAAGCTCAGACGTTTCGTAATTTCGTAATTTAATGTGGATCGACAAGAGAGCGGCTCTGGGTAAAACCACGAATTCAGTTCTCAGAACCGACGGCTGGCACTATAAATATGCGACCTTGCACTTGAGCAACATCAGTAGGAACTGCAACGGCGCACAAAAATGTTGAGCGTCGTTGTACTCGCGTGCCTGTTGGCATACACAGGTGTATTGAGTGTTGAAGTCGACTTGGATCTGGGTCGCATTCGAGGCGTCAATCTCACTTCCAGACTGGGCGTTCCCTTCCACGCCTTTCGAGGCATACGCTACGCGGAGCCGCCGCTTGGAGAGTTGCGCTTCAAGAACCCAAAGCCAGTGACTCCCTGGGCACCGACCACATTCGATGCCACTCAAGATGGTCCCATGTGTCCTCAGCCGTGGGATAACATGACGGACGTTTCGGAGGACTGTCTGCGCATAAACGTCTACACAAAGAACCTTAACAAAGATGCCCGTTTGCCAGTGATTGTGTTTCTGCATCCTGGTGGCTTCTATGTGTTCTCGGGACAGAGCAAATATCTCGCGGGTCCCGCCAATCTAATGGATCGTGATTGCGTGCTGGTCTCACTGAACTATCGTCTGGGTACACTGGGATTCCTGGCCACAGACAGCGCAGATGCACCTGGCAATGCAGGTCTCAAAGATCAAGTGCTGGCACTTCGCTGGATCCAACAGCACATTCATCACTTCGGAGGAGATCCCAACTCAGTCACACTACTTGGATATAGTGCGGGAAGTGTAAGTATTGCACTGCACATGCTATCGCCCATGTCACGGGGTCTGTTTCATCGTGGCATCTGCATGAGTGCTTCGCCGTACGGTCGATATGCCTACAAAACATCGGACATAGTTGTGGCACAGCGGCAAGCTCGACTACTCAAATGCCCGGAGACACCACTTAAGGATTTGGTCAGCTGCTTGCGCGAGAAACCCATGATGGACTTTGTTACCTCTTACAGTGGCATGTTTGAGTTTGGCTGGAATCCGGTATCCAACTGGCAAATTGTTGTTGAGCAGGATCATGGACAGGAACGCTTTCTAGTGGAAGAACCGCATAAAACTGCGCATAGTGGCAACTTCTACAAGGTGCCGCTTATTTCAGGCATCACCGAGTTCGAGTTTATGTCAGGAGCATTCTGTGAGTACTTGTCTGCCAGATTAAGAAATTTGCTAATCATATTCAACTTGCAGTTGATCTGCGTAATGATACCATACGTGGCATGCTCAACTCCGACTGGGAGCGAGTTGCACCCATTGTGTTGCTCTATGAACGCGATACTCCACGCTCTAAGGAAATAAGTGCAACTCTGCGCAATGAATACCTGGGCACTGGCGCCATTGAGAATCCGGGTTCCTTGCAAGCACTTGGAGCACTCTACAGCGATGCAATGATAGGCGTCGGATACAATCGATTCATGCGCCTGATGGCCCCTCATACACCCATTTATACTTATTATTTCCGTTACAAGGGACGCTACAGTTTTCTCAAGGATCCTGTGACTAATAAAACGTTTGGTAAGTGAACTCAGCACTAAAGTAATCACATATTTGACATCTCCTTACTGTAGGTGCAATGCATCACGATGAGCTCTTGTATTTGTTCCAAGTGCCTCTAATATCTCCCCTCTTCAATCGTACTGATCCCGAGAACACAACTATTGAACGTCTGACGCGCATGTGGACGGGATTCGCAACAACAGGGTAAGGGTTGAAATGCATTTTAGAATTTCATCTTCTAATTTTTGTTATATTTTAGCAATCCCAATAATTCAACTGATAAGTACTTGTGCGGAGTGAATTGGCCCTTGTACAATAAAGACGTGCCCAAATACTTAGAAATCACTGAAGATATGCGAATTCAATCTGGGAACATTAATGAACAGCGTTACAAGGTCTGGGATAAACTGTTTCCCATTCCCATTTGAGATGATTGCGTTGAATACCATAAATACCACGTAAATATCAACGATTTTAATCAATACAATAAAATAAATCAATTGGTTTTAAAATGTATATATTAAAGTGACAAAGGCAATAAATAAACTTGCAATATGAAATTGATTGTTATTCTATTTATTTCTAGGAAAATACTAATAAAATACAAAATCCAAGTAAAACACTTAATACGTAAAGATTTTAAAATATTTTAAAGATATTGTGAATAATGAATATTTTGATTTTACACTTTATTTACTCAATTCAAATATACAATTTAAATTTTCATTGTTTCTGTTAATACTTAGTACATTTGCGTATATTTACATATATATGAACTTGTAGATTGGGCTATATTGCCTCAGCAGCAGATGCTGTTAGCATCAGCGAATTTGAAGACTACACCAACAAATAAGTAAACGTAACAAAGAGAGTGCTGCTCATGATTATGCTCTTACGCTCGCTCTTAAGCTGCGAGCTTTTGACAACTCTTAGGCGCCCTCAACTGATGATGTCATTATAAGCTATGCTTACTTTCTCGGCCAACAACATTTGGTTTCGTGCGAAATTTCGGCAGTTGACTTCTGCTTGGCGAAGCGATTGACGTGCGTCGCTTCCTACAGTGGTTCGGAATAGAAATATCTTACGAAAATGCCTTCACAATGTGTGGCTGAGTTCGAACGAAGCAATGTGACTTATTACAGTGGCGAGGAGATTAAGGGCCAATTTCTTTTGACCACAACCAAAGAAATGCCAATTAAATGTAAATATTATTTTATTTACGACTATTTTCTTTCTACTACTAACTATTTATTCTCTATAAAACTCCACCCAAATAGCAATTTTCATTATATTATACGGCGAGGGAACAGTGCGGCTGTGTAATAATTCCTCAAATATCAAGCCCATTGCCACATATGCAAATAACCGAGTACATTACTATAGTGGAACTAAACTGCCGGCAGGCACCCACAATTGCACATTCAACATCGTGCTGCCGTCGATCTGTCCATCGTCATGCGAAACACCCATCGGCAGCATATCCTACATGATGTCGTTAATTATCGTACGTCCTTGGCGCAAAGACATTACTTTCACAGAACCGATTAAAGTGATTCAGCCGTACGACCTCAACATATACAGGGATCTTGCGGTAAGTGCCCCAAATTTCCTATATTGCCGACATAAACTTATCTTATGCCCCACTAGTTTCCCATCGAAAAGGAATTCGCACAGAACTTTTGTTGCTGGCCCTTTTCCTCGGGTCCAGTATTTCTGACTGTAAAAACGCCCTTTGGAGGCTATGTGCCGGGTCAAAGCATCGACTGCAACATCTACATAGATAACCAGGCAGTCGGCAATGATCTGCGCAATATTCGACTGTCCTTCAAGCAGATATACAGGTTCGGCACAGTGTCACCTGAAACGATATATAGAATGCGCACGCGGGAATATGTTCTGGAATCACGTTTGCTCGCAGAAAGTTTGAATCGATTGTCGAAGCAAATGTTCACCAGTAGTATAGTCGTACCATCCGTGCCGCCCTCCACGCTAAAGGAAAACCAAATGATAGAAGTACGATATGTGATTGCAGTCACCATGAAATATGGCGTTTGTTCAAGGTGGAATGCGGAAACGCCAATCATAATCGGCAACATACCTCTGCGCCAGAGTGTTGAAAATCAGTCCGCCGAAAATCCAACAGCTCCTGTTGCGGCAGCGACTCCCGACACTCTCCAATTGAACGCGCCAACAGCTCGGATGGCAAATGTGGGATGGATACCGCAAGTAACAAACGCCCCAGCTGCAGAGACTACACAATTGATTCCAAGCTATGACAACTACCGTAAGTATTACCATATAAAAATATTTTCTATCTGCGATTTTTACAACCTTGTTTTCTCTTCTTCCATTTAAGAACCTCAACCATACAGTTCAACAACAAATACCTCTGGGAATTCGAATGCATATAGCAGTTATCGCACCAACAATTAAATAGTCTGATACTTCAAGAATACTAGCTCAATCTTTTCAACCCTGCCACATCTAATACATTACAATTCTTAAGTTTTTCTACTACAAATAGCTGAAAAAATTATAATTGTTACTGAGAAAAAACACAACCGGTTCAGTTGTTGTTCTTGTCAATGTTAATTGGGCAACTGTCAAGAGGCACTGTAGAGAACGGTCTTAATTAAATTGCGAAAACTAGAAACTTTTATCAGCAACACTCCAAAGTCGAAAAATAATTTAATTTTTGGGTTTGGATACATATATTTCAAAAAAATGTTTACTTTGTATTTTTGTATTTTCCTAATTGTGTACAAACTAAATTAAAAACTAATACATACGAATTGAATCGATACATACATATTTGTATGCTATTTTTATTAATCCAACAGAAGCTGTTAGCATTCACTTATTTGGAGCTTTGCATCAACAACAAATGTAGTAAATATTTTGTGTTTTGCCCAGCACCGTGATGCTCTCTTTCATAGTTTTTCGACTATTGTTTATGCTATTCACTGGGAGCTTTTGGCCATACTTAGGCGCTCCCAACTGGTGATGTCACATTATCCACGTGCCTATAGACACTATAGAGGCGTTCTCCGGTATTATCATAGCTTAAGGCATAACATTTTCTGTTGCTATGGGCTGGCGCCGTTCTAAATCACTGAAAGTCATGTTGCCGAATTCGATTGAAGCAATCGGACTTACAGAAGTGGCAAACTACCACCCATAAGCCAGTAAATTGTATTTACAAACTTTATGTATCGACCCAAAAAACAAAGAACTCATGAGTTTTCAAATTTCTCTCATACTCTCTTAATACGGAAACTCTCTTTGGTACCAAACAGCTGCCTATATATTATTGTACAGTAAATGAAAGTTGAGTTCGAATGAATAGAACAGATGACCGATGCTCAATGGCTTTGAGGTATATGTGAGTACGCGAGTTGATCTATTGAAGGCGCTGCCACCTTTCGACCTACTCATACCAGATAATTGACCATCATCATGTCAGAATTGTCAGAACACACAACCGTGAGATAATGTTATGATCTCAACATAAATAAAGAGTTTTTCTTTGAGAATAGCACGACAATTAAATAAACTATGTTAAAAACCACGATGAAAACAATATTTCAAATCTTTATAACGACAAATAAAACTCTATAGCTAATCTTACAATTAATTTAAATACTATTTCAAAACTGAATGTTACTAGTTATATTCAAATGTTTTTTTGCATCTTCATATATTTGTAGTCATAAAAAGAATAACATTTGACGAATTAAATCACTCTAATCATTTAATGATTCTATTAAGAGAGCCTCACGTGTGTTTTAAGTCAATCAGAGAGCAACTTGGGGTAATCCCGCAATCTCATTTCATAATAAATAGACGACCTCACACCGCAGTGATATCAGTACGAATCACGTCGACACTGCAAGATGTTGCACATATTCGTAATCGCCTGCCTGTTGTCATACACAGGTGTGTTGAGCGTTGAAGTCGACTTGGATCTGGGTCGCATTCGTGGCGTCAATCTCACTTCCAGACTGGGCGTTCCCTTTCACGCCTTTCGAGGCATACGCTACGCGGAGCCGCCGCTTGGAGAGTTGCGCTTCAAGAACCCAAAGCCAGTGACTCCCTGGGCACCGACCACATTCGATGCCACTCAAGATGGTCCCATGTGCCCTCAGCCTTGGGATAACATGACCGACGTCTCAGAGGACTGTCTGCGCATAAACGTTTACACAAAGAACCTCAACAAAGATGCCCGCTTGCCTGTGATTGTGTTTCTGCACCCTGGTGGCTTCTATGTGTTCTCGGGACAGAGCAAATATCTTGCGGGTCCCGCCAATCTAATGGATCGTGATTGTGTGCTGGTCTCGCTGAACTATCGTCTGGGCACACTGGGATTCCTGGCCACAGACAGCGCAGATGCACCTGGCAATGCAGGACTCAAAGATCAAGTGCTGGCACTTCGCTGGATCCAACAGCACATTCATCACTTCGGAGGCGATCCCAACTCAGTCACACTACTTGGATATAGTGCGGGAAGTATCAGTATAGCACTGCACATGCTATCGCCCATGTCGCGGGGTCTGTTTCATCGTGGCATCTGCATGAGTGCTTCGCCATATGGCCAGTATTCCTACAAAACCGAGGGCCTGCAATTGGCTCAGAGACAGGCGCGTTTGCTGAAGTGCCCGGAGTCCCCCATTAAAGATTTGGTTAGCTGTTTGCGGGAGAAGCCCATGATGGATTATGTTTCGTCATACACTGGCATGTTTGACATTGGTTGGAGTCCTGTACTCAACTGGATTCCAGTTATTGAGCGGGATCATGGCCAGGAACGTTTCTTGGTTGAGGATCCATACCAGATCGCGTTAAGTGGAAACTTCTATAAAGTGCCCCTCATCTCAGGCATCACCGAGTTTGAGTTTCTGTCAGCAGCATTTTGTGAGTCAAACTAAAAGATTAATCAAGATATATTTACTGACAACCCCTTTTGCAGATGATTTGCGGAATAAAACCATTCGTAATATGCTAAACGCAAACTGGGAGCATGTCGCACCCATATTATTGTTATTTGAGCGCGACACACTCCACTCAAAGGTAGCAAGTGCTGTTCTCCGCAATGAATATCTGGGCACTGGCTTGATTGAAAATCCTGGTTCATTGCAATCCCTTGGAAAACTCTATAGCGCTGCGCTAATCGGCGTTGCATATAATCGTTTCATGCGCCTGATGGCACCTTATACAACCATATTTACTTATTACTTCCGATACAAGGGGCGCTACAGTTTCCTCACAGATCCCGATACTAATAAAACTTTTGGTAAGTACAATTATGAGCAACGCAAAGCAATGTTCAAAACTGTTGCAAAATTCTAGGAGCGGTGCATCACGACGAACTTTTGTATTTGTTCCAAGTGCCTCTCATATCTCCCCTCTTCAATCGAACCGATCCCGAGAACACAACTATTGAACGACTGACGCGCATGTGGACGGGATTCGCAGCAACCGGGTAAGAGTTATAATGAATTTCATAATTTCGTAAACTTTTTATTGTAATATTTCAGCAATCCTAATAACTCAACTGACGCATACTTGAGCGGACTAAATTGGCCCTTGTACGATACCCAGGACCCGAAATACCTGGAAATCGATGAGGAAATGAGCGTAAAAACTGGCGCCTTAGATGAGCAGCAGTACAAGGTGTGGGACAGACTCTTTCCTATTCCCAATGCACAAAAGTTTGACAAAACATGCCGATAAATTAGATATTCTTAATTTTCGAAGCAATTTTGACTTAAAAGTCATAAATACGTTTATATTTTGCGCACTTCAATAAAAAAAGTCCAACTATATCACTTGTGTTTATAGAGTTTACCTTACATTATGTGAACTTTCAAGAAAGTTCACAAGTACCGTCAAACAACCAATTGTTATGAACGGCAGCTCAACTGTAAATAAACACAGTTTGTTTGTATTGATTCCACAATCCAGAGACATTTTAGCGCCGACAGCTACAGGTGTGCATGTATAGATACTATATTTAGTAACAACGCGACGACGACTTGGAGTAACAACAGCTGATTCGGAAATATTATCAACTCTGTTATTGTTTACATTGTTGCTATTGTTTACATGCATTGGACCTCTGTCAGCACTGCTCACTCTCTCGTTACGTCTCACGCTCCACGTTATTTTCTCTTATTTCGTGTGAGAGCATCAGCAGCGAGCTTTTTGCTATGGTCTGGCGCTCTCAAATGATGATGTCACATATGTAGATACCGCTAAAGCTTTAGTGTCTGCTCTTCCTCAAATTCTCAGACGTTTCGTTCCAAACGCTTAAATCTTTGATATTTTATTCGCTCATGAGTCGCGCTGCATTGCAGTTTAGTTTTTTTGAACTTACTTAAAATATATGTCAATACGTAAGACACTTAAAATTAGCTCGAAAACACAAAGTTTGCGTAGCATTTAGTATCGCTTTGCAATGCCGTCAGAATGTGTGTTTGAATTCGATCGACCCAATCCGATTTATTATAGCGGCGAGACAATCAATGGGCGCATATCGTTAAAAACAACAAGCAACAAGTCGGTGAATGGTAATTATGAACTGTTTGTTTATAAACAATCGTAAATAAAGCTTATCAGTAGCTGGCAGTGACCTTTTCTGCCAAATATTTATTTTCGAACTGTTCTATGTATGTTTCACTTTTATAATTTCAATTCTAAGTGCACAAAAGAATATTTGAAAACCTGTTTGAACATTCTGAATATATACTAAATATGTTAATTGATTTTTTAAAAGATACATTGATTTCTAGTGGCATTTAGTATATAACTTGCAGCTTGTATAATACATAAATAATTATGATGAATACGTAATCTTTTTGTGTGTGCGTCCCATTTTTTATAATTGCTGAATGTATGCGAGCGGAACAGCGACAAAGCGTCCCCCAAAAAGCAACATGGGCAAAAAAGAAATTCTAAATTCTCAATTGACATGCGATAAACGAGTTTGAAGCATTTGTCCGCCCATACAAAAACAAGCCAAACAACTCGCATGTACATATTGTGAAAGTTAAACCATTATCAATTTTTTCTTAATTCTCGTTCACTATATTTTAATATTCAATCATCGCTTTAATCATCTTGGTTCCAATGTACCCAGCGTAGCCGGCAAAAGCAGCACAAAGCGGAAGACGCAAAAGCCAAAGCTCAAAGTGATTGCGTTAAGTTTATTCATGTTTGCTCTTAACTTTTATCCGCACAGAGATATACATACTCTTCGAGGGCGAAGCTAAAGTGCGCTGGACAGAGCGTCGTTCTCGAACTGTTAACGGCAAATCGCAGTCGTATACGGTCTACTATCGGGGCAACGAAGTCTACCTGAACTCTAGGACCAATGTGTTTGGAGAGGGCGATTTGCCGCCCGGCACACACACCTACACTTTCTGCATTCCGCTGCCACTGGAATGCCCGACATCTTGTGTGGAGAAGTACGGCAAGGTTGCCTACGAGGTCTCACTCGTTGTCGATCGTTCCTGGCGCTTTAACAATGTCTTCAAACAGCCACTGACGGTGCTGCAGACCTACAATCTCAACATGTACGCCGATCTACTGGTAAGTTTCACTCACTTCCATTTATTGCAACGAAATTCAAATCTTTTTGTCGATCTGGTAGTTACCGTTGAAAAACGAAGACATCAAGTATTTCTGCTGCTGGCCATGTTCATCGGGTCCCGTAATCTCGACTCTGACAATACCCTTCGGTGGCTATGCGCCTGGTCAGAAAATTAACTACACGCTGCACATCGATAATCGATCGCATGGCTACGATCTGGACGGCATCGAAATCTCGCTCTTGCAGAAGTATGAGTTCACTGCCACATCGCCACATCACAAGACTCGCGACCATACGAATACACTTGCCACCGAGGGCCAAGCTGAGCGAGTGCTCCGTCTGTCTAAACGTGTGATTAATGCCAGCCTGGTCATACCACCAGTGCCGCCTTCGTCGCGCAGCAATCGCCTTATCAGAGTGTCTTACAAGATTCTAATGGCCATCAAGACGGGTGACTGCCACACTGACTCAGAGATCGAAATACCCATCGTGATTGGCACCATTCCGCTGGCCCAAAGTGCTCAGAATCCCGACACTGTGGCTCAGTGGATACCTCAAACCCCGGATACGCCCGCTGGGGCACCCGCCGATATGCCACCCAGCTACGACAACTGCAGTGAGTAGCACAGCAAGTTGTATATTTTTTTGAGTTTTTAATACCTCCAATGTTTTGCAGAGCCGCCATCTTTCGAGGAAGCTACACACATTGGCGAGAAGTTCATCGATCCGGATGTGAACGAGCATGATCGTAACGATGATTTTATACCTCGTTATCCCATGTACACAAACTTTGCCACGCCCTCGGCGCCGCCATCGGAAACACCATATGTGCCCCAGTTGCAACTACCTCATATGCCCAGTGCTCCTCCTCAATTCAACTAAGTTGTTAGTTACAACATATTAATGCTAAGAGAGAGATGTACTTTATAAATACGTTTGAACCTCATTAGAATAACAAAAGTGCTTAACAAAGTTGTATTTCATTCTATGCCTTAGATACTTATATTTTATTGTCAAATAACTCGTATATTCAAATTGCATTTACTAATATGTTGTCAAAAACTATTTTCTCACGTTAACTTAAATTTAAGTCAGATTCTATTGGAAAATTGGGCTTATACTGCACTCAGAAAGTCATTTTTATTTGTGATTAACTTTTACTGCGCAAATTTTTAATTTTATTAAGAACACTGTTAAATATTGCATTACTATGTATGCAATCATGCTGCTTAGTACAACACCAAATCTAAAATATTAATAAAACTAACTGGCTTTAACTAATCTTTACTTATATATATGATGCTTCGTCTAGTTGTGGGAAGAGACGTGGCAAACAAAATGAGCAATAATTTTAGCGTGTTCCAATGTATATAATAAACATAGTACGCTTGGTATTAACTGGCAATAGAGTGGGGAAATCAACCTAACATCGTTTTCTAAACAGTAATAGTTTACCACGATTGAGAATCTGAATTGTAAGGCATAATAGAGTGGCTAACTAATTTTATTAACTAACCGGAAGTGAAGAGGCAGCAGCACTTATGGGAGAGAAATAAATCGATAATACTATTAATTGCCACAGATGCTTTGACAACGTAGTAAATTTAATTATTCTACGCTTGATAATCTAGAAATTTTGATTTCCAATTATTTACGAACCTGAGTAGATAGGCAAAAACGTTTATCAACTTGCAATATCGCTTAAAGCTTCAACTGCTTAAAATATTATGTATTCGCTCGGTGTTTCGCAGAGCTCACTTCCGCTGACTTGCAGTATATTCAGTATGTTTTAAAAGATTACACTATTTATTAAATTGTAGTTAGGCAATAATTTAAACAGTAGTTATTACTAGTTTTTGCTGAGCCTATAGTCCCATTCTTAGATCTTGGCATAAAAAATATACATATAATTAAAAATGAATCTCTTTGCTGATTGCACACGCTGCTTTTAGAGCACTTTTTCGGTTTCGGCATGATCCATTTCGTAGTAGAGATAACGCGGCCTGAAGTCAATGTTCTCCCCTGACATGGCATGCTTGTCCTTCTTGTTGAGATTTGTGGCCACCATGAACTCTGCCTCGCGAAAGTTCGACGCTGCAAAGAGATCAAAATCAGCACTACATTTGACTATCAATTACAAGCATTACTCACTCAACGACATCATGGATTGGCTTAGATTCGATGCTGTCAACGCAGCAGGCTCAGGTGACTGATTAGGTGCAGGTGTCATGCCCTTGCCAATCGGCTCGAAAGGCGAGCGCGCCATTGGATGTGGCATTGGGCAATCCTGCCGCGGTGTCACAGGATTCATCACTATCACTGGGATGCGGGCCAGAATGGAGCGCTCTGGCGATGTGGTCTGCACGAAGACTTCCACCTCGTAGCTAAGCTGCAGGCAGAGGCAGACTTCGCCGCTCAGTGTGGCAGGTGTCTGTGGCACTTGCAGCGTGTGCAGATGCTGAAAGTTGAGCAGCTCATGGCGCGGCACCGTGCTCAACTGATGGCTGCTACTGACCAAGTAGCGCCGCTCGATTTTGAACTCCGTGCGCCGCGGCCGGCTCTTCTGGTTTTGGCCCATGTAGGTGCTGACCATGTTCAGCTTGTAGGTCAGTGTCTTTAGCTTCAGCTGCTGCGGATTATCGAGCTTCACGTGCACCGAAATGCAAGCGCCTGGCTCGTAGCCAGACCTGGGAATATCCAACTGTAGCTGCAGCGGTCGCTGCCAGAACTTCAGCTTTGAGGTCTGTTCCATGCTCTGCACTTCGCTGGGCGTCGTCAGGTGATCGGGCATTGGCTCGCAACGCTGCAGCAGCTGAAGCTGGCGCGACGCTGTCATCTCGGCTGGTTGATCCGCAGTGCGGTGCAACATCAGCTGCAGCTCGTAGCGTATGTGGCCGTGTGGTCCCTCATAGCTGCTGGGGCAATTCGCTGGCAGCTGCACGCTGAAGTCGTATCTGTAGGTGCCGGCGTCCATGATCTGCGGCAGCGCCTGCTCGGAGCCGACAAAGTAATCGACCTTGGCGAAGTAGTCGATACGCTGCTCGAAGACCAACGGCGGTTTAGTTTCCTGCGGCTTCTTCGAGGCTTTTTGCTTTTGTGGTTTCAGCCAAGAAGTGTTAGCAAAGCCATTGGACTCCAGAGCAATCGCTGAAAATGCAGCCAAAACAAAAGACAATTAAGAATTGCAATTCACATTGTTTTCAGCATGAGTCATGCCTCACGAGCACACGTATCAATGGGGCAGTCCGGGCCACTTGTGATTATGACTCACCTTTTATGAGAGCACGCTCCGGCAGCGTTAGGTAGATGTGTCCATTGACTGTTTCCCCGGAATAGTAGACCCCATTGGGCCTCTCCAATTGGATGTCGCAGTGTTGGCTCATTATCGCAGTGTTTACCGCTTGACTGTCGCTCGTTGTCTGGCCGTTTGTTGACAGTCGGGTGCCCTATTAAACGCACTGCTTCTATCGACCTTATCGGCATTATGCATGTTAGCTGGAGTGTTATTATTACGTTTATCTAATCGAAGTCGGCTCGGCTCTGTGCCGTCGTTGTAGGTGCAAATAGCACGGCCACTTATTGTTTCACACACAAACTCGCCATAAACAATTAGCAAATTTAATTAAATTGATTCTTGCTCAAATGGAACTGTTGCCAGGCATTGCATACTTTTAGGCGGGCCGTAACAGCCCCAAAGCGTATACGCAAATGCAATTGGTGAGCACAATCTGTGTTTGCTAGTCACCGCCTAATTCAATGCGTAAATCATATTCGTCACCGCAACTCTTTCACAGATAAGCCAAACACACTCTCTCTATATATCTTTTTTTTTTGTGTAATAATTGATTTGGTTTAAAAACGGCGTTCGACTTCGTTGTTATGCCAACTATTTTATCTTAAGCGCATTCCTCCGTTTTTTACTGATAACAACTAATTGGAATTGCTTACATTTTCGAATTTGTATAAAATTCAATTACCACTAAAAACTTGGGCTAAGAACAGTGTCTTCAAATTGCAAGAAAATTAAATTGAATATGTAAATTAAAACAAAAGAAAATAATTAATTTAATTTAATAAGCTTAATTAAGCAACGGTTTGAAAGCAATCGTTTGACAATCTTTTGATGTTATATATTTTATTTTCAAGCCTTTGTGTCCATAGTTAAAGGGAAAAAGTATGAGTTTACTGAATAATGACTACAATATATTTATACAAATCTTGACGTTTAACTAAAATTGATAATTTAGAGTCAATTAATTTCAGTGTTTCTAAATATAACGTTTAATTTTACCATCAGGCTTACAAGAAGAGAAAGTGTTCGAAACGAAACTCATGCAAACTATACAACGACAATCAAAAATTAAGTAGTAAATTGTAGGTCAACAATCCAAAAAGAAAATTTTTAAAGCAAAAAAAATAAAGTAACAGTTAAGAGTATTCGACTGTACGATACCCAAGACTCGTCTTAAATGAAAACAAAACACTTATGTGAATGAATCGCTAGATAACTTGAAATACCGAAAATTTACTCAAAATATACTAAAAGTATAATTACTACATAAATATAAAGCATAGTATATAAGAGAAGTATATCTAGTACAATATACCAGCGTAGTATTTATATTTATACTCGCTGACTTTCAGTTGTTCATGAAGAGAAACTTACGAACAAGGCTATATCTTTCCGGTTCTTCGCCCTAATTTAGCCCCTTCTAGCCCAGGTGTAGCGGGTTTGTAAATAGCACTTCAGTTTTGGTTGTATACATATTTATTGTCCAATTATGAACGCATTAGTCGAGCTTATAATATTAAGTATTATAAATATATGAAGATCCTATTCGTATTTGGTTTATATATATATATTATATATATTATTCTGTTAGTATGTTTCATGTAAAAAGCCATGGAATAATATGCTAAAAATCGTTTGTTTGGCACATAATAAGTTCGCTTCGATTAATTTTGGATGGCAGTAAAGTATAAGTATGAGCTATGCGCACTTCCAATTAGACGGGTAATGAACTTCTCTAAAAATAGTCTTAATCCTTAGCTCTGAACACTTACAACTGTAGACGCTTACGTATATTACCAGCAACGTTAAACGTATAAGACACTTTCAATTAGAACTGATGCTCCTCCTGTGGCTGCAGCGGCGCCAATTCATGCACCTGCGCCATCACATCGAGCACCCTCAGTTGTTCCCCTGCCGCGGCCTCCTCCTCGGCCTCGCTCTGCTCGGACAAAGGGCCGCAGAGCGAGCCGAACGTATCCAGACTGCGGCCCGTGTGATCGGTGTCCAGCGATCCGTACGAACGATAGTGATGTATATCGATGCCCGAATCCTCCATGCCCAAGCCATGTGCCGGCGCAGTGCCAATAAATGTGCTGAATCCCGGGAACTTGGGCAAATGAATGCGCTGCTGGCCGGACGGCTGACTCTCCAGCGTCTGCTGGCTGCCGCCCAAGGTGGCGAAGCTGAACGAAGGCGGCACTGCAACGCAAGGCGAGTAAATAGAAATGCAAACTGAACTTTAACTGGGAAGCGCACTCACAACAACTGTCGTACGAAGGCGGCTCATCGTCCTCCAGCGCTTGATGCGTTTCATCCGTTGCCGTTTCCGCCTCCTGCGCCGGCTCCTCGGCCACGGTCGCCGGCCGCGGCTGCACTCGCTCAATCAAGCGCTGTCGCTCCGGCGTGGTCGTCCGCCTCGTCGGCTGCTGTGTGCGGATCGTGGACTGCAGTTGCTGCAGCGGCGTGGTGCCGATGACAATGGGCACCGACAGATCCGTGTCGTAGTGGAAGTAGCCCGTCTTCAGCTTCACCTGCAGCGTGTAGTGCAGAAACACAATGTAGTTCGGATTGAGCGTGGAGCGCGCCGTATCCATGGGCACACAAATGCTCGACTCGTAGATGCGCTTCGACAACCTCAGCGTGCGATCCGTGACGAGTTCCTTGCACAGCGTCTTCGTGTAGAAGTTCCTTTTCACTGGCTTGCGCGAGAGGAAGACAAAGTGCTGCTTGATGGACACCTCGAGGCCAATGATGTCGTAGTGCGGCGACTGGTTGTCGATCTCCACGCAGAAGGGCACGTCCTGCAGTGGCGTGAATCCGGAGGCCGGCAATGCCAGGCTGGAGCTGATTGGGCCCGAGATGCACGGCCAATGGCAGAGGTACTTGATATTCTCGTCCTTAACGGGCAGCTATGTCCAGCGTGGCACAAAGAACAAACATACATATATGCAGAAGACGATTTTATTACTTAACTTTATTTAAAATCATAAAATAAAGCAACTCGATGATTACTAATGAAATAATGGCATTACTCGTAATATCAAATGTTCATTAAACAAAGGAGTTAAATAAACAAGAACGATTTCAACACAGCGATTATAATAATTATAACAAATCACTAAATATTGCTCAGCAATTATTCGTTTTTAATATAATTTATAAAAAAGAGTATTAAATTGTGAGAAAAATGTTCATCGATCATACCAAACTTGTTTAACAAAAGAATTGAATAAGCCACAAGTAATTATTTCAACAGAAAGAAACTCTCATGTTTAATCACAATAATTATGTGAGAGTAATTAATTATTCGTTATTAATATAATATAGATAAAAATTTGTAAGACAAAGATTGTAGTATTCAGTAAACATACCAAGTTGTTTTTTTTTTTAATAGAAGAGTAAGCAACAATTATATCAACACAAAAAACTCTGAAGCTTAGACACAATAACTATGAAAAATCGCAAAATATGGGTGAGCAAGTTATCGTTTTTAATATAGAAAACAATATAGAATGATATAAAATATACTGCATTCGACATACACAAGTTGTTTAACAAAAGAATTTAATAAGCAACAATAATTTAAATACAAGAATACTCTAAAACTATCGTAGAGCAAATATTTATTAATAAAAACAATTATATAATTTTAATTAAAGGCGATAAAGTTGTAAAATATCAATCAATAGCTGCAACAATATTAACCAATTATAGCTTAATACATATATATGTACCTAAAATAAATTGTCAGTGGTATAAACTAAAAATTGTAAAATAAGATAAAATGATAAAGGATTTAATGTAAAAGTCTGGCATTATGCATGTGTATTCTCTTACTAAATCGACAATAAAACAAAGATTGTCTTGCGAACCTACCGCAAACTCGGAATTGTAGTTGAGGTCCAGTGTCTGAACGACGTGGATGGGCTTGCGAAAGACCTCGTCGAAGCCCCAGGGCTTGTCGATGGTGAGCGAGATGTTGTAGGCGATGTAGCCATACGGCCCCTTGCAGGTGCTCGGGCAGTCGGGGGGAATGCGCAACGTCAGCACGTAAACGTGAACGCCCGCACGAAAGAGCGAGTTATCGAAGACATTGGTTCGCGTGTGCAGATACTGCTGGTGTCCCGAGTAGTTGGACGTCTCGCTCTTGCCGCTCATGGACCACTGCACCTTGGCCTCCCCCTCGAGCGTTACGTAGACAGCTGCAAATCGGATATATACGAGACGATACAGTATAACATATACTGCCTATGGCTGCAACTGTGCTTTGACCTACCGTTCACACGCTTCACCTTGTCCGTGCGTAGTAGAATGCGGCCGCTGATGTACTCGCCGCTGTTGTAGATGGGATTGAGGCGATCCAGCTGGAAAACACAGGTGGTGGGCATGACTGGGCGATTCGAGGAGCGAGTGGAGCCTTTTATCGGTTGCAGTTTCACATCCCAGCAGAAGCAGGCAGGAACATCGCGCACTGCGAGTAATGCAACAAAATTTCGAAACGAACTGAACTTTGGCACAGCCAGACGCGCACTGAATTCCTTTGTTGTGCGTCTGTGCTCGGCCCAAGTGTCTCTCGCTCTCGTTCTCGCAGTCGCAGTCGCTGTCGCTGTCTCTCCCGCTCTGGCGCACAGCATCCGGCAGGCAGGCTTTCGCTTTTGTCAACAGGGGCGGATGGAGGGCGCGAATCAATAACTTGGCGCCTTGCGTCTGTGTAACTGTCTACTGTCTGCTTCTGGTCTAATATTTCAAAGCGAAAACCTTCCCAAATGGAGCACTGCTTTGCTGCTCTCGGCCCTTTCAGTTTCTTTGTTTCGCACTCAAAATCCAACAACTGCGTCGCCACGGGACAACGGCGAGGTCAGCTCCGATTTTAGTCGTCTCTGATTTTTGGCTTTTTTCTTTCTGTTTTTGTTTTTGTTTTTGTTTTTGTTTTTTGGTGGTCGCAGCCCAAGCCAAATTCAAGAGCAACAACAAGATGTCAACTTGTATTTTTGGCGGCAACACACACAGCTCATGCCACTAAATTTTAATTTAAATGGCTCTCTATAACAGTTTGCCGCTCCATTGATGCCACAAAATGTGGCAGAGTCCTCTTTTAGTGCCCAATTCCGAAGCATTCCCAATATCGTACGTTTTGAGCAGCTCGATACTGCGGTGCCCCTGATGACCCACGCACTGTTTACTTAATTTCCTGCACATAATTGAACCACTGCCTTGCGGCTAGTCCTGCCTTGACCCGCTCCACCGATATGGCTTCGGCATATCATTAAGCAATATTTCTTAAAGGGCTGCCATTTGCCCGACGAAGCGTTACACCAAGCGTCATTTGAATTGCTCTCTATATAAACAATACAATCATTAAGAAATTACATTAAAAAAGACTTTCATTAGCCACAAAACTACTATTAAGAAATTCAAGATTATTTATATATATAAAGTCAAGTCGTGTTAATTACACTATTTATAGCTCATGAGCCGAACAGTTACCGATTTGTCTGAAAAATTGTGTTGAGCGTAAAGCCAGTCACAATAATGAATGATTAATGTACTTAATTTCTTTATTTGTATTTTCAAATAAACAATTTAACTTAATGTATTCTAAAATCTGCTTATTTACTGCCTTTAAGAGTGAACAGAGTTCGCCGGATCAGCAAGTTTTCTATAAAAAAGAAATACAATTTAAAAAAAAACAATTTGTTTTTCAATATTAATTGAATCTAAAAATATTTTGTTTTACAAATTTCCAATTATAATTGCTAAGGCGCTGATTATTATTATTATCAGAGATACATATATATATTGGAAATATTTGAATTAGTATAAAATTTGCATAGCTACTTCCAATCGTATCTATCTACTAATTAGAAGAACTAACTACTAATAGAGTAAAGTCAATAACTCATATCTATAGCTAAGTTGAATTTCTAATTAAAGTTACTATTCATTTTTATTATTTTCTGAGATACACATATTTATTAAATGTATACAAATTATTTTGAAATTAGCAGACTTCCAATTGTAAAACAATCTACTAATTAGTTGAACTAACTACTAATAGAGTTAAGTCAATAAGTCATATCTTCCATATGACTCTTCGATGCTGGCCTTAAATACCTCTATATGAATAAACTCAACACAAAAGTTGTATCTACTAAATGTACTGAAAGTTGAAGTTATTACTTTAAAAAATAATTAAAAATTTAAAGATTACTTTCTTATACATAAATTAAGAATTTAAAGATTACTTTCTTATACAAAATAATATTTTTTAAAAACACAATTTGTTTTTCTGTAATAAATCTAAAATATTCCTTTAAAAAATATTCCTAATTATAGTTACTATGCTCTTCATTTTTATTATTTTGTGAGATACACAAATTTATTAAATGTAAGCAAATTATTTTAATATTAGCAGAATTAGCAATCTACTAATCGAGTTAAGTGAATAGCTGCTAAAAATAAATTTCCTTTGCTGACTGAAATAACAATTATACGAATAAATTCGACACAAAGCTTGCATGTACTAATTCCTAAATTTTCAAGCTCAGTTATAGAACCAAGATCCAGCAAAACCATAGAGCACGCTTCGTGATGTCGTTAGCCAAGCCGAAGCACGTTTATGCAGCAGTGTATATAATTTCTACAAGTATACAATATTTTTATTGTGCATGTATCAATTTACATAAATGCGAGTAATTTGTATTTAATTAGCAACTGGAAAGCAGCAGTGATTTAGTTAATTAGCGGGTAGCAGACGACTATAAAAATATCGCAGCGCCATTCGCACGTACGATTGTTTCTTCTGCCGCCTGAGCAATTTCAGCTGCTCGTTGTGTTTGCCGAGACTGGGGGCGAGCAATTCCCGCGAAAGGCTGTGGGGCCGCAGCTGATTGATTGATGAAAGCAGTCCCTCATTTTCCGCCAGACCTGCGAATTGGCAGCCAAGTGAAAATTGTAAACAAACATTGTGATGACAAACACTCTCGAGCAATTTACCAAAGTTTACAAAGCCAAGCGGCGACAAGCTCGCTGGGCTGTCGCCAGGTGGCGCCACAGTGCCCACAAACAGTGGCAACCGCAAAGACGCACAGCACGTAGCCAGTGTTTCCAAGTAGTATTCGATCGTGATGAGATCACCCGACTCGCCAGCGCTCATGATGTTCGCAGTCAGCGGCAGATGCAGCGCATCCTCCAAGCCACGGCTCTCGTCCAGCACACGCACCACCCGCTTGCGCTTGGCCAGCGGCTGCTGGCTCTCGTAGCTGATGCACTGGCAGAGACGCGTCGTCAACTGTGCGCTGGCCGTGCTCGTCGCCAGCCGGTAGACGACGCGCTGCCCGGGCACAAAGACACTGCGCGGCAGGCTGAGGCTCAACGTGGCAGAGGCAGCTGTGGCCGGTCGCAGCTCGGGGAGTTCAATGCGCCTTCGCACCACCAAACGCTGCTGGAAGCGCTTGGCTTGCTTGCTGCGTCGCTCGAGCGTCAGCTGCAGCGTGTAGCTGATCGCGCCATGGGGCAAGCGACAGCTGCCTGGCAGCTCGTGGGGCAGCTGGAACGCAAAGCTGCCCAGCTGCAGGCTGCCGAGTGGCAAGCTCAATGCTTCAGTTAGCTGTTGCGTCTCCTCAATGTGTGTCTTGGTGGCGCCGAAATGCAGGCGAGGCGGCTCTGCAGGCGCAGTGCTGTCGTTGTGCTCGATTTGTGGCAAGCATTTGGCTGCCTCGTCCCAGCTGGTGGTGCTTAAGCCAAGCAACGTGATGCTGATGCCTGCGAGAGAGAGAGCTACGTGAAAGTGCTTGCCACACTGTTGGGAATTGGTGGAACTCACCTTTGACCTGCTGCGGCTTCTTGGTGACTGTCAGCTTTAGGTTGCCCGCCACTTGCTCGCCAGTGTGGTAGACGCCGGAGGCGTGCGACAAATTGAACTGGCACTGCACGGGCATTGTTGTGTGAAATTACAGGGTATGTGCCACCACGAAGCACGCTCGTCACGCAATCACGCAAACGATTGAGCGAAACAAAGCACAAGTGCAAACGACTCGAGCGTCGGCAGGCAAGTGTCAACGACAGCGACAACTGTTGTTGCCAGCGACTTTAACAACATTTGCTTCAATTGTTTGTGAATAACTTTCGCGACTTTGAGTTCTGTTTTCGGGCGCGCTGCGCTGGGAAATGATATAAAGATAATTTTAGTTTACAACTGCGCCTAAGCCGGCCGAGATTTATATTTACTTTTATTGCTTTTATGATTGCTTCTCTGCCGTTGAGTAAGGCATGTTGCATGCAGTGCAAGTCGCAACAACCTGTTGCGTTTGCCAACCTGAAAGCGGCTGAACAAACTGGTTCTAATGTTACTCGCAGGCCGCTGATTGAAAGAAGAACTTGCAGTGCAGCGAGAGTGGACTGAAAGTCGCTGGAAAGTGGAGAATTAGATGTCACATTCATAACTCTTATCGCAGCCGCGGCAAATGGATGCGCGAATAAACAATACCCTGCAAATAATATTCTTTGCATTAATACTTACAAGCAAGACTTGTTTCACTTGTTTCGTGTAAAAAATGAAACAATGCCATTGAAGTGTTTTTGGTATTTATATATACTATACATACGAGTATGTATATATTTTATATATTGCTCCTTTTTTGGTTTATTTTGAATTAATTGAAGACAGAGAATTCTTAAGAGTATTTCTGGTTAGACTGGTTTCAAATTAGAGGAAGTACACATGAGTTCATAATTATATGTCCATAGGAATGACAACCAAAGTACAAATATTAGCTACAAAATCGAATACAGTTTGGTTTTGATTCAACAAATTCGCATTGCAATTTCAAGTTCTAGGGTAAAAAGTGTACATAAAGTATTCAACTAAACGCATAGATTCTTAGTTCATAATGTTTTGGCTAATTTTAGAGTTTTGTGTAAATTTTTCATAGACATTGTAAACATTGAAAATGTTAAGTTTTTCCTTTGGTAAAATTGTGCAAATTGTTATATATTTGCTTAAGCCTAAACGGTTTACTAAGTATGCATTAACTACCTTTATTTATTTATGTATAATAAGTACTAGTATGTATCGTAGGCTGCCAGTGAGAACGGATTGAATTAAGTTGAAGAAACGATGGATAGTTGTCAGAGAAAAAAGCGATTGGATAAATAAAACGACAAGAGAGTAGGAAAGAAATGGATAGAAATGAGCAGAAATAAAATGCGGTTTACGTTAAGATAGATTTTGATTTTGATTAGTTCAATACGCTCTACTTGATGTATATATCTATGCCTTGTTGCAAAATATATCTATATATTGTTTGGTTTATAAACCACTTGTCAATCAAAATTGTTCACATCAGACTTAAAAGCTAATTTCGCGCAATGATTTCTCAAACGTGTTTAGATTATTTTTGATTTTGGTTAAATATGTAATTGTTGTTGCTCTTCTTGTTGTTGTTGCAGCCGATAATCTCCATCATTTCTTTTCATAGTCGGGTAAACTAGTTCTTCCTTGGGCACTCGCATCGTCATCCGTCGCCAAGACCGTTTCCTGCTGCACTGCGAAGCGAAACTGCGTGCTGGACTCACTGTAGAGCGTCTCTGTGATGATTAAGTCGATTTGCAGTTTATGGACGGTGCAAAATGTTGCATGTGGCATGTTTGAGGGGGGCGGTAACAAGAGAATAAATTTCCAGTTTAAGTATATTTGTCAAACCCTTTGGCGTGGCTTAATCACTAAAAGTAATTATGCGGAAAAATGCAAACAGTAATTGAAATTGAAGTTGAATAAAGCTCGAACATACACTTATTCCATAGTAAATTAATATTATTCAATTAAATTTAACTTAAATGCTAAACGCGCCAAGTTAGCTGGCGGAATTGTTAAAGAAATGTAATAATATATGTTCAAAATATGTCATTGTTTTTTTTAAGTTTAATTTGTTGAGTATAATTTAGAAAAGTTTAATGAATAAAATCAACATCAGAGCACAACATACATACGTTTTGTTCTATATACGATTAAATATTCTTAAAGTTATTCATATCATAACGTGCAATGTAATGATTAGAGTAGTAAGGAATAAAGATTATTCAATATGCTCCGCCAAGTGTTCAGCAACAAGTCGGGATATTATTCTTCTCAGCAAGCGGAACGCACAAAAACATTAACAATATTTGGTCATTTGGCAATTTCTTAGTTTCTCATTGCTAAATAATTTAATCCAACCGAAATGGAACTGTCAAGTTCTGCATTTTGGGGGCACCAAATTAAACGTATAGAGAGCAACAAGAATTGTACGTTAAAAGCAGACAACGGAATTCAGATTTTAGTCTTTCGCATTCAAACAATTAGCGACATTCAATCGGACATAGCAAAGCACATTTATCCACGCGATATTCATGCAAAACACTTGGCCATTTTTCGATTAAAAATGATTGCAAAGTTTGTTCTAACTACTTGAAGTTGAATGGAATAAAAAAAGGAATTGGAATAAAATGCCACTCAGCCATTCAATTATTTTGTTATGCGTTTGCAATTTGCTTTTGCTTTTTGTTTTTGTTTCTTTTCTTTTTTCATTCTTTGATTGTTATTCTTGGTTTTTTGTTTTGTAACAATTTGTGGGTTTTTTATGTGTCGGATTCAGTGGAATCATCACTACCGGGCGGTATGGTCGGTGTCTCATAATCGTAATAGACCGGGTAACGCGGTTTAAAGGGCTCACGCTCACTTGTTACATCGCCCTGAGCAGACATAATGCTGCTCATGCTAACATTTGTCAAAAATTCGATATCGTCGCTGAATTTCTCGCTCAGAGCCATGGCATCTTCGTACGAGGGCGGCACTGTGAATTCGGCAAGCAATTAATTCAATTGAAGCAAGTTAAAGTATTCGGTAAGCAGATCTTACTCATGGGTATATAGTCTGGCGGATTATCGCTGTCGCTGGTCACTAGTATCGCTGGCATGGCCAAGGGCCTCAGGGCGGCAGTTGTTGGCGTTGTTGATGAATGGGGACTCGCTGATGTCGGCAGTGTGGCACCTTCAACCGCGGCGTGTTGCGTTGCAAGTGTTGCTGTCACTGTTGCTGTTGTTGTTGTTGTTGTCGTTGCGCCCGCTAGCGGTGTTGTTGGCTGATTGTTGTTGTTGTTGGTGTTGTTGTTATTGGTACTTAGGCGCTGCTGGTCTGGCACGGAATTGCGATCACGTTGCCGCTGGGTTTGCTGCGTTGACATTTGAAAATTTTGACTAACTACTTGGTGCTGCTGCTGCTGGCGATTAAATCGCAGCAGCGCCTCGGGTCCATCCATGATGGGTATGCTGCCAATGGTCAGCGGTATTTTCAGTTTCAGCTTCCAGTGAAACTCCGTCGGATTCACAATTATCTTAATCGAATAGTTAACGCTAATGGGACATGTCGGCTTCACCGAGGTCGGCGGTATCGACGGCAGATCCAAGTAGCCGCGGTACACCTTTCGCGACCAGCGCAGCACGTTGCCGAACTGTTTTAAAGCTATCAGATGCTTGTCGTAGCGATACTCATGCTGCGGATCGTGCGACTCGTAGCTAACCTCCTGCTTCAGCTTCACCTCGCACTCGGTTATGTCGATCGACGACTCGTTGTTGATATAAAGCACAAAGTGTATCTTCTGGCCGGGCGCATAGCCGCAGTAGGGTGTCGAGAACTTCACCGTCAGCGGTCCGGTTGGGCAGCAAAAGCTCCAGAATCGCTTGCGGTCGAGTATCTCCAACGGCACCTGTGCGAACAAAACATACGTCAAGATGTAAAGCAAAAATTTTCGTATATATGCGACTGTCTCACTCTGTAGATGGCATCGGCATTCAGGTCCAGCGGTTGTATCACGGTAAATGGCAGCTTGAACACTTTCGGGTAGCGACCCGAGCGCTCGATCGTCGTTATGATCTCGTAGTGTATCTGGCCGTACTTGCCGTCAAAGGATGTGGGCAGATTGTCCGGCAGTATGACATGGAACGTATACGAGTACTCGCCAGCCAGCCAGTCGATGCAGGAGTTGCCGGCACACGAGCCGAGCACGTACGATCGCGACGACAGATACGATCGGTAGGCGCGGCACATGGCGCGTTCGCTGTCCCGCGGATATCCCTTTTTTATCCAGCGTATCTTCGCATACCCGCTGACGGTGACATGAATGCCTGTTGCGAAGAAGAAGAAGCAAATTTCGATATGGATAGAAATGTGCACATTTAATTAACATAGCATCGCAATTATATTCTCATCCCAAAAGTATGCAATAGATAATTATACGACTGCAAAACTTGCATGTGCACTTAACGCTGGCATTCCAACTATTATATTATTCGCATTACGCTCACGCTCCCCACTCTTCGCTCCCCGAACTAATCAGCTGAAAAGCAACGACAAAACTTACTGCAATAAAATTGAAATGCACCGCACACGGACAACTTTATCATCATCATCAACAGCACCAGCAGCAGCAGCAGAGACAGCAAGGCACACAAAAAATGGATTGCACTTACCACGCCTTTAACGAGTTCATGGATAAATAAAAATGGCGGCATGCCAAAACAGACGCCACATAAAGTGAATGGCAACAACAAGAAAAATTGAAATAAAAGAGCAATAGCGCTGTGCAGCTGGCTGGTAAACAACTGTAACGAGCTGGTCAACTCAGCTGGGACATGCGACAGGCAACAATTAATTGCAAAGCACATTCAAAATGGCGACAATTATTTGGAGGTTAGGTTTGCCCGATGGTGTGGGGCGCATTATTGCCGCCTGCCACTCGCAGATACACTACACTTTAATAATAATAACAATAACCACAACGGCAACGGCATTTTCAGACAGAGAGCGTGTCCTTGGGGTATTCAAATGTGCTTTGTACAAATGTAAGCTGAACAGGTCACTCGGCGAGCCCTCATTACTCATACGCCGCGTGTGCATGTGGCTATGTCTGTGTGTGAGTGAGTCATGGCGAGTTTGCTGTACTTACCTTTAATGCGCTTGGTCGCATCGACGCTAAGATCAACAACGCCAGATAGCTCCTGTCCGGCATAGTAGACACCTTGTGGATTATTATCAAATGATATAAGGCACTCAATGGGCATATATTGCTATATTGTTTTCGTATGTACTATGTGTGTGTGTCCGTGTGTGTTTCTGTGTGTATTTACGTGACGCGTCTATGTGTGAGTTGTGGTGTATTTTTGTGTTATTGTTTTTTGTTTTGTTTCTGTTTTGGTTTTTGTTTTTGTTTTTGTTTTTGTACTGTGCTAAAATCAGGCCACAGTTGTAAAATATCACGGTCTTTATTTGTTTTGGTTTTCCAATTCAAATTGAAATTGTTAAATATTTAGTTGCCTATCAAGCCATTTGCATTTCGTTTTTGTTTTTGCTGCTGCACTGCATTTTTTCACTCCCCTGCCGCATACACACATGCAGCCAACTTCTGCAACGCTTTTTTCACTACTACGGCGAAAAATGCCAAACGCTTTTAACTTTGCCTTTGCCTTTGCTTTTTTGCCTTTGCCAGCGACGACGACCTCCAAAAAAAATATGTTTTTAAGCTTCTTCTCTCGTGTCCGTTGCGTTCTCGTTCTTGTTCTCGTGCTCGTGCTCGTTCCTTGTCAACCTACTTTGCCTTTTTGCACAAATCACAATACCGTAATATACGCACGCACAGACAGACAACAATGTAGCAACGCTACAGCTATAAATAACTGTAGTTTTTATCAAGCCAAGTCTATGAACTTTTCAGATTATTTTTGTATTATTAATTAATGCGTATGCCCCGCTTCAGCCTTTCTCTATAATTTCTCGCTTGCGCTCCGCACTCGATTCAGTTCGCTTTGCTTTCGCACACGTCCAGCAGCCGCTCGTGTTGAATTTGGTCTAAAGTTCGCTCTCGGCTTGCCTCCAGTCCGCATTTCAGGAAACCGCCGAAATGCCGAGTCCACCGACAGCAGCAAAAACAACAAATCGTTCGTTATTTGCCGAACACAAACAATTCACTTTTCCTATTACCACCATTCGCAGCTGGTAACACTGCGAAAAGTATATTGTAAATTCAAAATATATACACATTTTTCTAATATTTTTGATAAGCTTTTCCATGAAGCGAAACAAAATACTGATACAGTATAAAGTGTGGCCGTTTGAGAACGTCACGAACTGTTGCTCAACAGTTGGCAAGCAACACTGTCAGTTCTGTTTTTTTTTTCGACGTATTGGCAACGCTTGCGCTGCAAGCTTAAACAGCTGTTGAGCTTTATCGGCAACCGGAGATTGGCATAAACAAACAAATTTCTTGATTTCGACCGTTCATTTGACCTTCGGAAAAGTACGTTGACGTTGATAGCTACTTAATCTGAGATATCTATACTAATCGCACAATCTGAAAAACAGTGAGACTTTTGCAAGCGGTGCGCAAAATGAGCCAGCAAGTTTCCATTGAGCAACTCTCTGGTAAGAAATTAAAATTGAGCACAAATCGCAGAATATATCCAGGATTTCATCATCTAGCGCTGCGCCTGAAGTATCATGAGCGCAAAGATGCCTTTCTGGAGGAAAACATTGCGGTGAAAGACCCCTTTTGTATATTCCGCGACTGGCTGACCGACGCCCTTAACACCAAGGAGATACTCGAGCCTAACGCTGCCGCATTGGCAACTGTGGACGCACAGGGCAAGCCGTCGAATCGCTTTATGCTCGTAAAGGAAGCCACTGCCGAGGGCTTCACATTCTTCACCAACTACGGCAGCCGCAAGGCCGAAGCGATTGCCGCCAACGCGAATGTGGCAATTGCCATTTATTGGATGCCACTGCGACGCAGCGTTCGCATAGAGGGCGTGGCCGAGAAGATACCACAGGCTGAATCACTCAAGTACTTCCACGAGCGTCCACGCGCCAGTCAGATTGGTGCAGCGGCCAGTCCGCAAAGTCAGCGCATTTCCTCTCGCAGCCACCTGGACGAGATTGAGTCCAGCATCAAAGCCAAGCTGGGTCCCGAAGGTGAGGTGCCTCTGCCCAACTGGGGTGGCTATCTGGTTAAGCCGCAGCTCATCGAGTTCTGGCAGGGCCAAACGGATCGCTTGCATGATCGCATTCGCTTCCGTCGTGGCCCCAACGTCGAGTCTGAGGTCGATGGCAAACTCGTTCATGGCGGCGAGAACGGTTGGGTCTATGAGCGACTAGCGCCTTAAACGATGATCCGCAAGCAACTGTCATGTCTTCCAAAAGTAGCCTGATAACATTTGCGATTTGTATTCAACATAATTAAATAGTTAATATTCATGAAAATCAGTAAGCTGTGTAGAGTTTCAATTCCGTTTCTTAGTTTTGGCAAGGCTAGAGAAATGTTCGAATTTCAAAGTATTTGGCACTTGAATAGCAAAATCGCATGAATCGTATGCCTGTTTTGAAGCAAAGGCTACGGGTTGTTGCACTACTAAATAGTCTGCTCTCGGCCCGTAGCCAACTGCAGGAGCGAGCAAAAATATTGTCCAGTCCGCAGTCGGATGCGGAGAGTATGGCCATCAGGGAGCCGTATTCGATATTGCAGCGTTGGCTCTTCACCGCCCAGCATCAGACGTCACACTGCAATCCGCGTGTGGCATGCGTGGCCACTGTAGATGCCACGGGGCAGCCCGTCACGCGGCTGACCAACGTCGAACAGATTAATCCGTCCGGTATTACGTTCTTTACGACGCTGGGCAGTCGACAAGCGGGCGAGATTTCCACCAATCCGTATGTATCGTTGCATTTCCACTGGCCAGAAATAGAGCGGAGCGTGCACATCGCCGGCATTGCCAGTCCCATCTGCGCATTTCAGGCGCAGCACCAATTCTGGAAGTATCCGCGGCATGTGCAGCTGCGCATGCACGGCATCATAGAGCCCAAGCGGGATACGTCCATTATTGGCAGGCTCCGACGGTTCTTCAGTTCTTGGTTTCCCATCGAGGAGGATCCTGTGCCGACACCGCCCGACTGGGGTGGCTTCCAGCTCAAGCCGACTCTCTACGAATTCTTCGACGGTTCCCGCGACGTTCCCAGCACAAGATGTATGCGATTTAGACGTTGTCTGACCTTGCCGAGGGTGAGATTCCACATATAAAAACGTATGTGTTAACTGCATATTTCCTATTCTGCAGGGTATGAGAAAACGGAATCTGAAAACAGATTGTTATGACTGGATATTCGACAAAGGTCCCAATGAAAATGAATAAGAAGCTGCTCACTAAATTCAATTTATTTTACGTCCTCTTATCAAATTATATTGTATATTGTAACACGAAGACTTCAGTTTGGTTTTTCCATGTTGCAGTGCTGCCACTCTACTACACATTGTGCTAATGGGCAGCACCCATCTAACTTACAGATCTGTAAATGGTTTTGCGGGGTGGCAACGTCGTCGATTGCCGGATCAACAAACAGACGACGCCATGCAAGATCTACAGGAATTGAAAATAATAAAACACACAAGTGGCAGAGAAATTTCCGTAGGGGCGAGGTGCCGCTAGCACTCCTCTTGATAATAACTGCAGCCATGCGTAAGGAGTAATGCCCTGCGGAATGTGTAACGACGAAAACAACAACGCGCATGGAGGAGGGATAGGTAAGTCGACAGTAAAGTAAATAACGAAAGCCAACGCAAAGCGCAACACCGGAAAAGTGAATAAAGGAAAAAAAAGCTTCCCCCGCATCTAAACGTGAACGGGCGACTTGTTGGTCACCCCAGCCACCATTGCTTTGGCATGTTTGATGCGCTCTTTGTCTCTCTCGCCAGCGTATCGGCTTCGCTGTTTTCTTTGTTGTCATCTCCTTCGCTTTGCATGGCATTCGGATTGCGTGTTTTTGTTTTGCTCGCTTCATTTGCATCTGGCGAGAGCTTCGCTTTGGCGGCCGCTTTTCAGGCCTGTCGCCTCTGTTTGTGTGAGCGGGCCGGCAATAGTGCGAGCGAGACAGCGCGCGTTGCCGGGGCTGAGAGCTGCTTTCGTGCGAGAAAGCTCCAAAAAGGCAGAGAGTAGAAAAACTTGTTGGTTGAAGGCTAACCAATTTGTATTGTGCTCTCACTGAGCAGGGTTGCCAAGCTGACAGCAAAGGATATTTGCCGAAAAACACACCGTTTAGTTGAAAAGTTATTCGCTATTAAAACTTGGTGTTATTTAACACAACAAATAATCTAAGTCTTGGTCTAAGGAAATCTGGCAGTTTAATGTTTCGTATGAAATCGCTGAAGCTAGTGCAACTATTTGCATGGGGCTGACAACCCCGCAGGGATAACGTGAGCCACTGGCCGCTGTTGGCAGACCAAAGTCTACGCCGCGCTCGTCGGCTGCCAGCAGTGAGGGTTGCGGTCTCGTTCAGTACGCCGCGTGGCTCAGGCTTCAGCTCAGTGCTCAGTGTATCACCCAGATCCCAGTTCGCAGCTCGAAGTCCGGCCCCTAGCGGAATAAAGCGAGCAGCCCAAACCGAAACCAAAACCGAAACTGAAACCGAAAATTGTAGTGAAGTGAAGTGGAGTTAAAAGCGAAACAACAATAACAACAATTTCCAATGCAGTTTTAAACATAAACGCTGTAATCAACTGGCAGCTAGAACACAATACGAATTCAATTAGCATATTAACGTAAATGTGAAACTCTTGTTGTGCGGTGTATCAACATTTTGCTAGAATTTTTCTATGTGTAGCTAATGAGTGTGTGCATTAGATTAATGGCTTTTTCTAATTCGAAACTAGTTAGTGTCGCTTAATTAAATATATATATAACTATATGTACCTAAAATATACATACATACCTTCAACTCGCATATACGAAGTGAAGGTGCAAGTATTTTTGCTATATTTATTGTAACTGAGTGTATTCGTGTGTTTTTAACACTTTATTTATGTGCATCTCGCCTGCAAGTAGGCTATAAAAATGTGTAATATTGAAATTGAGCTCAAGCCATAAAAGAAGAAACTAATAAGAAGAGCAGCGAGGAGCAACAATATAATAACTGTCAGTTAATCAACGCTAAAAGGGAAACGAGAGGCGTGTCTGTTGCCTTGTGAAAGACTCTCTCTTTGCCGCTCTATATATAAATATATATATAGCGTACGCGCGTGTGTGTGTGCGTGTTTGCGCTTGTGTGTGCGGGCATGTGGATTTTTACATAAGCAACAACAGCAGCATGGGGAGCAACAGCAGCATGGGGAGCAACAGCAACAGCAAAAGCAACAGCAACAGAATCAGCTCGAACGGCCACCTGCGGCTACTTGGCGGCTACCCTACAAAGGGTTCTTTTATATAACTCTCTAAACGCTGTGCCCGCAACGTGACAGCAGAAGCTGGGCGCAACGTGAGACGCGTAACGAAACGAAGCGCCTGGAAGCATGCCACAGTAGTAGGAGCAGCAGCAGCACAAAAGCAACTGGAACCGAGGCGACAGCGAAACAATGGCCAACTTAAAACCCAACACGCTGCACGTGGACAGCCTCAGTCCACGGAATCTGAGCAGTCTCAGCAGCGGATTAAGCAGCGCCTGCAGCTCCGGCAGCGTCTCACCGGTGCCCATCATACCGATCATTGCGATTAGTCGCGATGGCGGCGACGAGTCCGAGTCCGAGTCGGAAATTGAGACGGAGCCAGCGCGCATTTTCCACCGTCGCATGTCCACCAAGCGCAATAGCAATCTGGTAAATATATAGCGTACACTCCACCTCCCACTCCCCCTCCCCCTGCCCGCACTTCACTTCATTTCGTTTGACGTGACGTCCCAGCGGCCTTCGCTTGCGTCTATTGACTATGACGATGCAGTGGAGCACGTCAAAAGCAAAAGCAAAGTTTCTGGAGCGGAAGTTATATGCCTGCCATGCAAACGCACTCTGGCGTGTATGCGGGCGTATGCCTTTCGTGTGTGTGCCAGAGAGAGTAAGAGCGAGAGAGGGGGAGTATTCGAGGGCGGTTGTTTTTGTGGTTTGGAGTGTTTGTGCTGTGCGAAAGGTCAGCTCGCAGTTGCCGGGTTCAAGTGGTTAGTAAATATTTTAATGGCCGCAGAAGCCAACTGTCAACATGCCTCAACTGTAACTGCTTACGCGTAAGCTCGCACTCGCACTCGTTGATTGCATTGCGAGCGTATTATGCGATGCCTTAGGTCAGAGGTCAGAGCGCCTATAACACGCTTTACGATCTACGCAATGCCAGCAATATTTTCGGGCATAATTGCTGCATAAATATTGCACACAGTTGCAGATGCTCACATCCAGCATCCACGCAGCACAGTGCAAGACTCGTTAAGAAGTGCTTTTAAGAAGCAGAGAAAAGGGTTGGGTCTGCTTATAAATAAACATAGACTTTGCATATTTCAAGGCGGTGTCTTCGAATGTCCATTTTAAGCCCTTTTTTAATTACATTTCGATGCTTTTCACATCTAACTAACGCGCGCCGAAAGTGAAATTCAATTTGCGAGTGGGAATGCGCAAAAAAATTATAAAAAGACCCCACAAAGTGTATAAAAATCTGGCAAAGCTGTGGTCTTTATATATTTTAATTAAAAGTTGCCATAGTTGCAAAGCCAAAAACCGTAAAATAAAAGAAAGAAAAGCCGCAGAAAATGTGAAAACCTCAAAATGCTCGATGCTTGTCAAAAATGCAACAACAGGAGCACAGCATCTGAAACCAAACGAGCGACTTAATTAAGTTGTTCCTGATACTCTGCCCCCCCCCCCCCTCGAAATTCATGGGTCGCCTGCTTTTTTCCACTTTCGTCTCCTTTTTTTTGTATTATTTATTACAGCGCTTTGCGCCCTTTTCTTCGCTGGCCCACATGGCGTATGAATAAAATGATAATTTGTTGTTAATCATACGCCTCGTTGCACAAGAACCGAGAGCATTCGACAGCCAAATCAAATCGCAGCGTTATCCCGCATTATCGATCGCATACACTCCGAGTGCAACTCCTGCGTCGAATCCTTTTCAATACTTCACCGGGCTGCTCGCTTTTGCAGCCACTGTTTGTGCTCAAATTGCGCACATTTATCACTTGCCTTGACTGTTAGCAAGTTACATTCGTAATCTATTTGTTTTCCCTGCCACTTCTTTTTTTTTTTTTGCGTTGTGTTGTGTTCATCTTGTGGTCTCTAGTATTTGCTGCAAACCCGAGCGTTTACCACAAAACACATTAGCCTGATTGTGACAAGCTGCAGCAGTCAAGTGCTCTATTAGTGGGCCATGCTCCCTCCCTGCACTCCACTCTCTCGCTTTGAGGGCTTGTCTAGGGGCGGCTATGTGAGGGCTTTACATATGTCAAACCTCAAAACAATAAGCAGACAACAACAAAAGCGCCTTAATACCCCCCGGTTGTTTTTTGTAGCGTGCGCCGCCAAGAATTATAGCTACAGCAAGACGAAAACAAAAGAACACCCAAAGACAGCCAGCTACGTAGATGTGCACACATGTGGGCACAAAAATAGAGACGCGCATTTCATGAACATTTTGCCATGATATTTGCCGAAGTAATAAACTTCTTATCGCTTTAATTGGCTGCTGTATGTGTACTGTGTGGCATTATAAATATTAATTATTTGCAGTCAAGTTGCGAACTATGCTCAACTCTTAGCCAGGACTGTGTGCCCTTTGGCCTCAACCAACGAAATTCAAAAGCCTTGGTTTTGTTGTCTGCCACTTGTGGACTTGCCGCAGTATCTTCAAGATACACACAAGAGTCTTCGCTTCGGTTACGCGCTCTGCTCCGTGTGCTTGTGTGTGCATATGAAACTTTGGCGCCGTCTAAAATATTTACGACTATTTACACAGTCAATTGGCTTTCGCAGAGCTCACGTGACTGCCAAAGTAATTTCATATGTGCTACAACACGCTGTATACCTATATAGTTTGCAGCTCGATATTATTTAATGCTACGCTTTGTGTTGACCGTTCGTAAATAGCGGCATAACGGCAAACTCGAAAACGAAAGATTCCTCGAGACGTACGAAGGCGCTTATAATAAATAATGCAGGCGAGCGTATGCCGGAAAATCTGCGAGAAGCAGGGCGCAAAGGGAGCGCAGAAATTTCACGTTATGTTTACGTTGCCCATACATTATGTGGGCGTTACACGCCCGTAATGAAAACAACAATCAGAGCACGTCGCATCTGTATCTATGGCTCGGACCGGCTTTTATTTATCTTGGGCAGCGTTTGTGCCGCCTCATCGACATCGACAAGGGCAGCGGCAGCGACGCCCGTATTAACTTAAAATCAATAACCGGCTAACGAAAATTTCGAACACACTTATCTTCATCATCGTAATCGTCATCAGCAAGGCTTGTTGCGCTTTCAGCATTTTCTTGACGTGACTTGACGTATACGTGATATTGGCCACTGAGAAATGATTGATTGATGCAGACTGATCCGTAACGAAAGACGCGAACTTTGATTTTTAGTTAAACTAAGGCAGCACGGATGAAGCGGTTTATTTTAATGTGAAATTTGCAATTCCGGTCATCGAAGGCCGCATCAATTTCGAGTTCATTCAACCCGGCTGCTGACAGTAAGCGTACATATATACACATCCTTTTGCGTCCTTAGGCATATCTAAAATAATAAATGCTCATCGCGCTGCTCGCTTTAAATTTGTTGGGGTAGTTGAAATTAAAGACGGACCGCTGCTTTCATGGTCATAGCATTTTGCTGAAACCATTAAGTGGCCGAGCGAGTTGAACAAGTTGCAGCTCAAGGCCAACTAAGCAAACATTTCCGTTTCCGCTTGAACGCAAGTGCAGCAAAATAACAAATATTTTGTATTTCTTTGGCTATTATTCGTCCTCGGGCTTGCCGTTGCCGTAAGCATTGGCCAGCGCCAAGTCAAAGCAAACAAGTTCAATTGTGCTGTAATTGGCAATTGGCCGGATTGGAATTAAAAGCAACTTTGACTGTCGCTCGTAAACGGACGTCAATTTGGCATCAATGGCAATGGCCATAAGGAAAAGCCATACCAAAAGTCTAATCAAAAACCTTATTTGTCATATAATTGAGCTGGATTATTTGTGAATGTTTTACGATATTTACACTTTCATATTCCGCGAGCACAATCGGAAATTGCAAGCGCAGTGAAATCAAATAAAAGCCTGCCACTCTCCTTGTGTGTGTGTTTGACGCTTCTTTGTTTGCGCAATTGATTGTTGGCCACACGGACGCCACACCCAGTCTCCTTTTGTTGGCCGTGCAGCCAATTAATGTTGACATTCCGCCGAGAATTGCAAGTGACGGACAATGCGGCGTGTCCTGTGACTGACTGGCGACTTTCTGCTTGCGACTTGCGGCTGGCGACCATAAGCATTATTCTTGGCCAATGACTTTAGTTGCAGATCTAATTGCTGTGCAAATTTGATTTGAGATTGAGTGTTTTTATAGCGAAACGAAATTCTCTGCACTTCACAGCCACTTACTTTAATTTCTCGCATTTCCTTTCATCACACACAGGCGTCCATTATCAAGGAGGGTTTCCTGCTCAAGCACACTTGGTCCTTCCAGCGCTGGCGACGTCGATACTTTCGCCTCAAGCACAGCCATCTCTACTACGCCAAGGATGCTAAGGTAAGCTTACAGTTTACACTCATACCGATAACAAAAAGAAAAGTATTCCTTTGAATGCTTTTCCTCGTTTGCAGTTCGCAGTTCACCGCTGTGTGTCCTTCGGTCAAATAGGGCAACCCTTTTTCAAGCATAATCGGCGTTGCACTCGCATTAATGACCTCTAATTGCCAATCAATCTGTCGTTGTCCCCTGCGGCGTATACGTAACGCGATTGCAATCCAGCTGCCGCAATGCTGAATTCATCATTTGCGACCTCCACAATTTCCTGGTAATTAGACACAAAACCTAATCTGTAGCCAACTGGCTGAATGCTGTAAATGCACAGTTTCCGTTCGCCAGGATATTCGATACGCAGTGTGTAAGCCGGCAATCGCAGTCCACCGCTGAACTTTTACATTTGCCAGTTTTATAGACAAAGGAAAATTACGGTGACTTGAGAGCATACAATGACAAACGGTAATAAAAATTAGGTCAGAGCCAGAGGGAGAGAGAAGGGAGAGGCGAGAACAAAGGAACGTATCCCTCGATATCAATGTTTACGAGCTAAATTGGTTTATTGCGTGCATCAATAACGAAATGCTTTTAAGATACAATGTCATTGGTACACACTCGCTAATTGCCAGCGCGCGCATACCAGTAAATTTCATGGAAAATTTCGAAGTGCAACGCACAGCAGAGAACAGAACAAATTATGTTTGGGATATTGGGTTACGCCAGCGAATAATGAAGTGGACCGACCAATCGAGCACAAAGCAGCTCCAATTCCAGTAGCCCGAATTCAGGCGAGATTATGAATTTTGTGTGCTCTTGTCATTAATCACAGTAACGAAGCTAATTAGCACACGAATCTGCATTTATCAGCGTATAAAATTGGTTTGCATAGACAGTGTAAACTACACACCGTTTCAATTGATTGTGTGAGTCAGCCATCTTATCAATTAATTTGATTACGTTCGAGCAAACAACACCATTTTTCACAGAAATCCCACGCGTATTGCAAGTGCATTGCGTCAAAAATAGAATCGAGTGCTGATGTCAAACAGAAATACGTCATGCGGCAGAGGTGCATGAGCGTGTGCATTGTTATGAAAGAGCAATGAAATATTGCTGGCACGTCATGTACTTGACATTTACAATCTTGCCAAGTTAGGCTCTTGTCAGAGCCACTACGATTTATGCAACAAATTTTAGTTTATGGCACAAAAGTCGACGGATTTGTGACCTGCTCATGCGATGGCTTAGAATGTGTTGCGTTAGTGAGAGAAATCCCAATTATGCTTTAAACTTCAAAGGAAATTGGTTTTCGTTTGTCCGTTTAATGGTAATTTCATTTTCACGTGTGTCGCAAGCAAAGTAAGACCTGACTTCTAGTAACTTGCGAGCAAATTGAATTTTAGACGGTACAACTTTTATTAAATTTGCTCTCTGGATATACCCCAAAACTGTTTGCTAGCCTTATCGTACTCACGGCAAGATTTGTGCGGAGCGGGAACAAACGAAGAAGAGAAGAAAGCGAAAGATCTTTTGTGTTTGACAAATAGATTTTAACGATGCTTTATTAAAAGGTTAACATCGTGTAGCAAACAGTTTTAAAACGGCAGCGCGGGGCGAGGTGGGGAGGCAGCGAACCAACGACCCAAGTGCTTAGAAACTCATTAAACGTAGGCACGAAATTTCAATTATAATTACGCATACGCCATGTTGCGCCTGCCACAACCCGAGTGGCTTAAATGGTCGGTAATTTGTTGCTTAGCGTCCATCTTATCGTAATTTATAATGGGAGAACGTAGAAAACTACACAAACAACTCAAATAAGCGCATATTTGCCGGCAGCGGCGGCGACAGCGGCAACGGCAGTTGAGCCTAAGCCAAAAGAGCACTAAGAAGGACACCAAAAAGGATAAGGCGCACAAAAACAGACAGCGCAGCGGCACAGCGTACACACACAAGCGACAAACGAGCACAATGATGAGCAATGTCAGTTCTGCCGAAATGACGCTGATGATGCTCATGCTCATGTTCATCTTGATGATTGTGTTCGCTCGTAAAAGCGCAAATTTTTGTTTGCATTGTTTTCGTTCTTTTCTCCTTGTTTTGGCTGGCGTCCATGCCACTGGCATTGCCACTGCTTCTGCTGCTGCTTCTGTTGCTACTCCTTCTTCATTTTCGCGTTCGCACTTGCTTTCGCCTTCGCCTGCCCCATCGTCTTTTCTAGCTGCTTCGCACGCGACACGCGGCAGAACAACATTTCCATATTCACCACAGTTGTAAATTGTAACTGAGCCTTTACTCAAGCACCGCTAACATGTGCGCGCTTCTCTGGCTGTGTGTGAGGGCTTTGTTTTGACACGTGAAAGCTCCGACGGCGAGAGAGCCAGGAGTGGCAGCTTTCCGACTGAGGTTGCCAGACTGCGCACAGCCTGACAGCAAAGCTCTGCTCAGCAGCAAATTGTTGCCAAAAATAATTAAGACACAAAAATTGCAATAATAGCTACATGACTTTTAAGCAATGTAAAAGATTATTTCGAATACCTTGACTAAGCTTTGCAAAAAACACTCGAGACTAGAGGAGCCTGCAAATTTCTCTCAGTGCATAAACGCTGAGAGCTTTCGGGACACTCACGCAACCCCCTGCTGGGCGAGCACCTGTAAATATTTGTGTCCTGCCAACACCCCCACTAGGCCAGGCTTTTTGCCTTTCAGCCTGCTTGAGAGTCAGTCAGTCAGCCTGCCTGCCAGCCAGCCTGCCAGCCTGTCTGTGGTGAATTTCTGTTGGCGGCCAATAAAAGCAACGGCCACGCCGAAGACGAGCTCAGTGCAAACTCAACGAAGCAACGTGAAACAACAGAACTAAAGCAGCAGCAGAAGTGGCAGCCAAAATTCAAAATAAGTTCAATAAAAACTACAATTGACATAAATATGCCAACAAAACTATGCATATTGATAAATACAGTTTAACAGCAGATCAAACACAAACTAAAACAGATTAAAGTCCTTAATTCAAAGTGTAACCCAAAAAAGATTAAACAAATAACAAGACAAGAAAGAAACAAGCGATTGTAAACATTTGATGTTTGTGCAAAAGTTGAGCCCAAGTGTGGCGCATCCTTTTGTGTAAGATGTAAGCCAGAAACTACAAAGAGATTTTATGAACCATAACCCGAAGCAACAGTGTAAATCGCTGGCTTTAAGTCTTAGCCGAGACTAAGCCGATTTTAGCACCTTTTCGGGGTAAGTTTATCGTAGTTGGTTTTCATACGTTTTTAAATAGCATTCTTATGACTGGTTTCTCACACTCCGCGCTAAGTATTTAATGCATGCCTATATTAAGGTCACGGCCCCAAAAAATCCCAAGCCTTTGCGACGGCACATAGTCTTTAGCTGAGCACAAAGATACATGCGTTTTGACAAAATCCGTTCGGAGTGCTGGAGATTCTTGGGCTTGGCAAAAGTTTTAATTGCCTAATTTAATTAATGATTTTGAGTGCGCCACAAAATGCCAAGCTCAGTGAATGGCCAACATTTCCAACTGATTATCGTTTGAGTCACTGTATAATTAGATATATATCAAATGGAAATCTTACTTATTGTGACAACTTTTGCTACTTGCTATTGAAAAGTTATGCTTCAGTTTTAAAGCCCCTAATTTCGTTTGTTCAATTTAGCTACTTTCATTTGGTAGTTTTCCTTTAAAGAGCTTAGTGCGATAAATTCGCCTTTGTATAAATTGTAAGGGACGCATATTTAATAAGAGTTGTAGACAACGTGTAGAGTTAATTACAGAAACATTAGCGGAATTAATCCATAGAACAGCGACTGCAAAACGGTGAGAAGAGAGCTTCACACGTTTGCACTGAAGTTAGGAAATAATTCGATAGACAGTGAAGAGTTTGCACATAAGGATTATCCTAATAAATTGAACAGCGAACACTGACCTTTTGTGTCTGGTCTGTCAAGACTCGTCTCAGCCAGCTCAGCGTGCTAGCCCATCCCCTAATGGCAGCAGTAGCACTTTGTGGCTAATTACTACGGCACACAGCCACAGACGTTGTGGGAGTAACAAGGATAGTGATAGCACGACACGGGACGACAGGCGAGTAGGGACACACAGGATACTCGTACATTGAATGTAGTGGGGAGAAAGTGCTTTAGGGAGATGCCAAACAATCAGCAAAAGTGACATTTATACCGAGATAATTACCCGAAATTGCATGCACACACAACACTCAGACAAAACGCCACAAAAAAGGGCGACAAAAAGTGCGAAGTAGACGCAAGAAAGGCAAAAGTGTAAATTGAAAAAATGAGCAAAAGATGGAGGACAAAGCTGGAACATGTGTTTAGCTGGCAGGTGAGAAGTGCTCACAGGCGGACAAGAGTCGCAGGCACAAAAAGTGCGCTGTTAATGGACTCGGGCACTAAGACATAATGCTCTTCATTGTGCATGTGTTAGTGTGTAGTGTGTATCTGCGACTGTTACGTGTTTGGAATCGTTTCAGCATGCTGAGCGCGTGTCCTGCTCTAGTACTGGCCGGTCGAATCGAGTCGACACTCACACGTGTTGTGTTATCCGGCGGCGTTACGTGCAAATGTTTACAGTGTTTACATTGCAGCAGAAATTTAAATGACACCACACCACACTGGCACACACTCACAGCACCCGCTAACACAGAGCCTTATCCACTTCCACTTCCTCCATGTTCTGTTGCTGTTTGAAAAAGAGATTAAGCCCTCATTTGGTCCGCTCCCATTGTGTACCTCTATATGGCACGCTGCCGTTGCCATGTTAGCTAATTTGGCTCGTGGCTGGATAATGCCCAATAAAACGGCCAACACATTCAGCGACGGTTTCGTTTTATTGTTATCCAGCACGCAGGCCGTTACAATGTGAAAGCTTAAGCCAAAGGCAAGTTCAAAGTCGTTGACCAGCACTAACACATTTACGTCTTTTAAGCACAATGAATTATTGCTAATTGAAGTTAAATCAAGTCAGTCCGCAGGACTTTCAAATAACACGACGTAAAAGTGTTTCATCTATTTGTTAATCGCAGCTTATTCAATTGTGCTTATTCATCGATTCCAATTCGATAAAAACATTAGACAGCATTTCAAAATTGAATAATTTATGCAATTACAACAGTTTAATGCTACTCCATTGATGTCGACTAATTGGAAACTCCATTATTTCAACGACGAAAATATTTATTGGCGACTTTCGCCCAGCAGCTGAAATTCAAAATGCACACATTGTTGACCCTGCTGAATGCATAATGACCGCGTTGACGTCAATCGCAATTACGAGCGACATAATACGAATGCGAACTGCGAACCATTCAAATTATTCATCGAATATTGAATTACTTAACGATCCTCGATTACTCTTTCACACTCAATAAATATGAGTAAATAAAGTGTTTCTTTTTTAGCCCATAGGCAGCGCTTTAATTTATTCCAGAGATAGTATTGCTATATAGACTCCATTTAGCTGTTAATATTTCTACGTTTATATGCTGACACTTGTTCTTGCTTTGTTGACATTTCATGCCAACTTTCTCGACGAACTTGGTCTGGCCTAATTGGGCTTAAATAATGCAGAAAGGTCAATTTAGAGTACTTTTAATCTTATTAACCCAGAGACAAGTTTAAGCACATGTTTTATTAATGTGGTTTCGGTTGAAGCTTAAACATAGAATTAATTTGCTAATTTTCACAGCAACTTTGTAAGATTGTAGATAGTTTAAAGTTGTTTATTTTATATGCCAATCAGAAATAATCTTGTCTTTCGGCTTAATTTGATTTTGATCCCTTGAAAGCCGCAGGTGAAATCAAGTACAAGGTAATCCCCAGTTGATTGCACAGACTGCAGCTAATGCATAGCTTCTTTTTTGTTGCATAATCACAAGAACATTTGCGTCATATAAAACTCAAACCACACGCCACACTTACATGCAGCCACACACACAAGAGCCGGGCGCACCGTGCGTATGAGTAACGTGCCTAAAGGGATAACAAGCAAGCAGGCAGCCAGTCAGGCAGTCAGGCAGGCCTCAGCTGCTTAGTAATTGTGCGAGCATGGAAAATGAGGCACGTCTGCGAGGCAGTCGACTTGCTGACTTGCATTTTATGTGAAAATATTTGCGCTCGAGTGAACTGCAACTGGAATTTCAGCAAATGAAACAAATGAAAAGCTGACAAATATTTTGCCAAGCAAATTGCAGAATGCCGCCACCGCCACCGCCATCGCCCAGCTTACACCAAACATTGCCTAATTTATGAGCATACATTTTATTTGTGCCCCACGCCTCAGCCCTGGGACCTCAGACCTATTTGTTCTGTCAAGTCACAGCTGTAAGCTGTATAATTTTTGCGTGCTGATTTGCAACATTTCCTTCTCCAACTCGGCCTCACGAGCACACTACACTGTTGTACTCTTGTATTTGTTTTTCCCTAATTTATGGGCCACTGTGCCACATGAGGTCGCTGGCCCACTCTCGAGTTTCACGGCAAGTCACGTGCAAAAAAAAAAGGGCTAGCTATATATTTTTTTGGGGGTTTTCTGCGAGCTGTGCAAAATCGATGGCGTTGCCTTGATGTGGGTGTCAGGTCAGTAGGTAGATGCATTGATTTGAAACAAAAGAGCCCAACCACATGTTACACTCATGTGTGTGTGCGTGTTTATATTTCCGGCAAAATTGTTTGCGTAAAATAAACCATAAATTTGGAATTAATTCCAGTACAATTACCATTCAGGTTTCAGCTGTGGAATACAATTTTGCTAAAACCTATTGCTAATGGATTCCAGTGAAAACCATTAATAAACCGCTTACAGAATATTCATTCCACGTGGGTTAGCATACCACCCACTACTACTACTTAGTGAGCAGCTAAATAGTTACATATGAGGGAACAAAAAGTTCGAGCCAATCACTATCGCTTTTCGAATGCTGTGTCTGCTTCGCCTTTATTAAAAACCTTTAACAATAATAGGGACTTCAGCATCTTGTCTGCATGTTCTTCAACTTGTGTAGTTCCTTTGTCATCTTCACAGCTGGCGAGCACCAGATGCCGCTAGTTTAATCACCATAAACGTTGCGAACACATGTTTGAATCTATTTGCATACCCTCCGAGTTGTCTCTTTATTAACTTTAGTGCCAAGCACAGCGACATAATTTGGGCCTAAATTGTGCGCCCCTTGACTCTGGACTCGATGGCTTCCCTGCGCTCTCTGCGATGCGCACTTAATGAACTTGTTTATCTGCTGCACGTGTACTGAATAAAATCCTTGAGTGTATCCTGCCACAAACAAAAAATAAGCACAGCCATGCATATTTACATAAATGCACACATCCGTGTACACTGGTACATACATAAAAAGTACGTCTGCCTGACAGTTTCAACATATTTCAATATTCCTTCAGACATTGAGAGCGACGTGACATTCAGAGCGACGCAAACACACATAAGTTCCATACCTTATAATGACGCTGCTGATTATTATGTTGATGTGCACGTAGCTGACATTGAATACTATTTCTTTTCTTTAGACTGCTGCCTTTGTTTCACCAAAGCACCCTTTTTCATTTCCTGCTATTGAATGCGATGAATGCTTATTCAACACACATTTTAACCAACTGTTAATGCGCAAAATGTGGAATGAAAATAAAGAAAACAACAGCAAATACTTGTTCTCCTTGCTTGACTAACTACTAAGCTTATGCTGGGGAAGCGTGTTAAAACATTCAACAATCATTTAAAGTGAGAACATAAATTTGTAGTCTGATTTTTATATAAACTTTTCCCTGTGAATTTATTTTAAACTATTTTAATATGCAATATGTACTAGAAAGTTTGACCTGCAACTTTTTTAATTATAATCAGATTTTAGCTGGCAAAAAATTCCAAACCAACCTACAGTGTAGATTACGCAATAAAATTTTAATTACAATTTCTTTTTAATTAAAACTGCAATTATTTGAATGTGTACAATAAGAAGGAAAAATAACGAATGTATATATATTTCTATTCGAATATAAGCGACAACAAGAACAAACTAACTTTACAAATTTAGGGCATGCTGCATCGAATGAAATACTACTTTAATAAGCGTGAGCCTCGGCTCAGACTAATCAACCATGTCGCATTTATTGTGTGGCTCAAACTTGTCATACAATAAACTTGATTGACATGAAATAAATAATTACTGACAATAAATATATATCAATCTGATAGGGCATGACATTGGGCACGAAATAAAAAGTGGTCGTGGCCGAGGTAATTCAATACCAAAATAATACGCATACCACGCGTTGTCAACTGCCAATTGCCCCAATACGCATTACAATGCGACCATTTGGGCGAACGGTCAATTGTCGTGGCCTCCGCTCGTCGCCTGGGCCCGTGCTTAACCTATGCCTATGATTATATCTTATGGACTTAGCAATCATTTATGTGCCCGCTGCCAAGATCCAATCCGCAGCCACATCTCAGTCTTGTTAACGCTCGGGGCCCAACTAATCTCTCGTTGGTATGCAGCACGCAATGCCACGTAAGGCGAAGGGCAAAACAAAAAGAACTTTCTTCTTCGTTGGCAGACAGGCGGAAGCACAAAGCTTCGCAGCAACATCTGGGCTGTGTTTGTGTAATTTTCATGACACTGGCGAGGACACTTGAATATTTCTTTCTGTCAACATGCTGGCAGCTAAACTAAATAGAATACAATTTTGTTGTCCTTTCCTTTTTGGGGTGACAGTCGAAGGCATGCTGCTCAAAAGCAGCAATTATCGGGTATTAAAATTAATAATGGATAAGCATTTGAATAAATAAATATGCTTGCCGAATATGAATTATGGCCGCTATTTCTTAACGCTCAAATCTATTATCTCTCAGCTCATTTGAATGAAATTTATTAAATATTTGCCCTCTTATTGATTCAGTTAGCGTCGTTAACATTGCATACAATTTATTGCACTTTCTTTGCTGATGCAGATATAAAGTAAGACATTATGCAATGCGAAATTTGCATTTTGATTGCAGCTTATTTATGTGTATACGATTATCCACAGCCATCGAGGAGAGCGTAGCGCAATATGTAAATTAAAAGCCGACAATCAAGTTGACACTTGGCGAGAGCAGCTGCAGTTGGATTTTATAAATTATACAATGCATGAGCTGCAAATCCCTCTGGCATGACTGGTCGACTGCATCTTAAGTCTCTGTTTATGCTGCGGCGTATATGCGATATATTTATTTAAATAAGTGCAAGCAATACGAGTAGACGGCGCACTTATATAAGTGGAGGACGCGTCGACCGAAGACCATACGTATCACATTGAAGCAAGCCTCGAGGGTGCATTTGGCTAACAAGCGCACTAAATGTGCGACAAAAACGTCACAACAACAGCAACCACGAAAACAACGACGCTGACGTTGACGTTGACGTTTCAGCTGACGTTGACGCTCAAGTTGATGCCCCAGCACACATGCGAAGACGTGCAGCAAAAGGTGCAGGAAAGCAGGGCGCGTCGAGTGGCGGAGTGGGCGAGAGGTTGCAAGCAGCAAGTGCTACGGCAAAATGGTGGAAAACACTCGTATAAATGTCAGTGCCGCAACAGCATTTCGCAATTTCGAAATGTTGTCTTTCCATCAATGTTTAGGCCGTCGAAAACTTGGCGAAACTCTGGAAATTTCCGCCTGTATCTCAGAGCGAGAATAATGTACTCATTAGTGTGCCTAGCCACATGGAAATTCGCCACGTAGCGTTCCCCGAACTGCATTGCCGTATTGCCTCATAGGCGGTTTTCAATGAGGCTGGAAATCAAATTGCGCCACGGCAGTTGCTGCATATGAAAAACATACAACAGTGTAGCTACATGTGGTTTCAAGGTTGCATAGCGTTATGAGTGGAAAATTGAATACCACAATGTGTATACGTGTGTGTGTGTGTGTGTGTGTGTGTGGCCCTGACCAAAACCAGACTGTCTGCGGACCAATCTAATTGTGAATTATGGGCGACCAAATTGACACATCACCTTGATTAATGCTAGAATGGACATGTAAAGGCAGCACACACGAGTAGACGAAGGTAACCCGCATGGACACACAGCCAGAGCGACCGTTGGAACATCTCAATCACTCTGAAAAACCCCAAAAAGGACAAGGTCATTGTCTTAGAAGAGCACCGCAAAATTTATTATGTCACGTTAATAACGAGCATGCGACTGTGCACGTGAACCACATACAGAATGCAGTGGTCTACGTCCCATAAATATTTCTGAACACATTCAGTCGAAAACGCTTTGATTCAAATGACAAGCTAATGTCGGAACTTGGCCCATTCAGGTCTATATATATATTTAATTGCTGGCGAAAGGGCAAAAGGCTTATTGGATTTGTCAAACACTTTTGTAATTGTATGCCTTGGAAAAGAACAAAGGCAAACACGAGGCGACGCGGCAGCTGCCAGAAAATCAATTTGATCATTTTTCGGGCTGCAATTTAACCTTGTTCGAACTTTGCGGCTAGCTACGCTGTTCCATTTCGTGCCAATTAAATTACCTGGTTGCAATCTTATTTTGATTTAATTGTGTGGTTAGTCAACTTTGAGCAACACAGCGCCGCAAATTGTCTGACAAGAATTGTTGCTAGCTTGTCATGTGAGCAGAATGAAATCGAATCGGAAATGTTGCCTTGAATCTCAATAATAAATCAACAAAATATGCTTTATGATTTCTCGTTAACTGAAGAAAATAAATATTATTTTTCATGATTACTAAAGTGTAATAATATTGACTTATTTACAAGGATTTATACCCTTAAACTTCTGCACTGCGCATTAAGCAATTTTAATTAAACCATTTCAACATATTTGCTCAAGTTTCCCGAAAAGTACACACAAATTTAATCATGCAAAAGATCCGCAAAAAGGGAAAAAGACAAAATTTAAAATAATGCCACAATTTATCTTAAAGTGCAAGGAAGCAGAAATTTCTTAAACGTAAAAAGGTTGAAATAACTTTGTGCCCCAAACAAAATGAGGCGCTCGTGCGACAGGAAAATGTTTAGCTGAACGCTTTGAATAAAAGGGCAGTGCAAATTTCGTTAAGGTACCTCATAATATCGACAAGAAAAGTTTCTTTATACGCGCATTATTACATTCGATAGGTAATGAGGCAAATGGGAAATTACAATGGCGATTTCGTCAGGCACGGCACGGCAAACCTTTTCAGTGCCCAGAATTTCGGTTTAAAGTGGCCGAAAGGCATCACAGCGCACAACACAAAACAAAGTCGCCACCAAGAAGAGCGGGGAGTGGAGCGCCTGAGCGAGATTGACGGGCCAAATGAGTGTTGAAAGACGCATTTGAAGCTAGTGCGACGGGAGTTGGGGTGGTGTGGTTGGTCAGCTTTCAATTATACGGCCATTTAGCTGAAGTCTGCGCTCTGACGAGCTCGTTGACATGGCAAATATTATTGATTTATTTATTCACCAAGGAAAATTCCTTCTCTCAAAGTGCGCTGCGTGCGCTGCTGGTGTCGGCGACTGGCGACTAAATTTTTTATTAAGCAACGCACATCAATCAACGAAAATTGAAAAATTTGATCAATTTTCGTTGAACTTAATACTTGAGCGTGTGTGTGTGTGTTGGTGTAGTATGTAATGACATTTCAGTTGAGTCAAGCGACGCACTTGACGCATTTGAAATAGCATTTAAAGCAATTTATCAATTTGGCACAACGACATTAACTTTTTATATCGAATTTCATTAAGTGCTCGCAACTGAATTAGTGGCAACGGTGTCGTCGTTAATCCTCGCGTTAGGTATGTTACTCAATCGACCTACTATGCAAACACACAGTACAACTTTTTCATTTGCATGCAAATTAAAATCGTATTATTGAAAAGCGCAAACTTGGCCAGCAGACCGTAAACACCAACAGCGTTTTACAACAAACTAATTGCATGTATTTTGCGTTGGTGTGAAAGTTTCTTGATTATTGTCAATGGCATGCAAAATTAAAAAAAAATATGTGCTTTTCATTTCGGCAGTGGAAAATAAATATTGTCAGTGCTTAACTAATGTTTGCACAGCAGCCACAAGGGAGAGCTCAGAGCCTCGTTCCCGAGACCAAACAAAGTGGCGCACATGCCTAGACTGAAATGGACGCGTAATCATTAACACCTCGCTGATCCAGCTTAGTCCCGAAATTCAAATGGCTCCAACTGTTTGCACAGCCCGCATATTTCCACCACAACACGAGCCCAGCACCTATTGAGTCCCTCGACAAAAAAGGTGTTGTCAGTCGCTGGAGGCAAAGGCGAATTGACGTGTTACGTTAAGGTTAATGCCTACGTCTTTTACGTTTACGTTGCGGCCTGTTACGTGACGCTAAAATTTATGCACGGATTTATGTTGAATATAAATCTTTCACGGGACATTCAGAATATTTGCGTGTTTGTTACAGCCTTTAACCATTAGTGGAAGGCTTAAGGGCCTTCCATCTTATTATGTTTGCAGACAGTTTATGTAGTTTTAATGACTCGACTTTTATGAATATTAATTTCTACAACCACTGCAAATGCAAAGCTAAGCGATTTTCGGTCTGATGGGGCACGACACGATTTTTATTTTATTCGGCTGCCAAAAGTTTATCCCTCTACTTTCGCACAATTTGAACAAAAGATATATTTTGTTTGTTTGCCTTGTATTATGTAAATATGCCAATATTTTCTTCAAATTTTATAGCGTTTACTATGCTGATATCACATTATTTTCATTAGCCTTCAGACAAGAGACAGCTAAATTTGGAATAACTACTTTCCCAAATAAATACACTCTTCATAAATTTGTAATGGCATTCAAATAGTTGTGTGCAAAAATAAGAGTATCTCAGCTATTCTAATTTGGAATTTTTGCATGCGGGTGGAGTGGGCAACGGCACTAAATGCTGACCTTCCTCGGGTAAAATCCTTCAACGAGAATGTTTAATTTATATTGTGTGGCCTCAAAAAAGTCAAGCCTACAAATGCCAAGCAAAGCAGAAACTTTCACCCTTTTGCAAAATTAATGCGCATGTTTAAGGCAGCTAGCAGCCCAAAGTGTAGGGCAGCTCATCTCGTGGTAGACGGCAATAAAAAAAAAAGTTAGTTTGACTTCAATGTGCAAAATGAGTGGGCTGTGAAAATGGCAGTGGTGGCTGTGGGGTTGGACACACATGGCCAAGTTTTCTGGCTGTCAGCTGCCATTGTGGCTTGATCGCTCCTGGCCGGATTTCCGGCATCGTCTTTGCTTTTTATCAGACGTTTCGCTGGCTCGCAGTCTCTCCTCGAAGGCGGGGAACCAGCATCATTTTATCAAACGCAAAACGAGGTCATATGTATTTTGTGGCGTTTCGTCGCTGTCGCTGTCACTGTGGCTCTGTCTGTTGCTGTTGCTGTCGCTGTCTCTGTTGTGTCTGCTTGGAAAATATTATTTGAAAAATGTGCTCCTACGTTGAGGGCTAGCATGCACATATTTTTTCCATTTCCCCCCCTGAAATGAGAATCATAAATTATGCTGCATAAATCACGCTGCAAGTCTCCATCAGGCTCTGCATATATTTATGTGTATACATATCTGTCCATCTGCGGATTATTTTTCGTATTCTGAGGGGAAAGCCGAGATTAAGTAATTAAGACAGAGTAGCTGCATAAATAAGGATTATCATTATTTCAACCTCATTATTTGAGTACATATTTTATAGTGGCTCGGGAATCGCAACCTTATACACACAGCTTAATTAATTTTCCACTCTGAAATTGGCCTTTGGAGTCCACATTTCAATCAAGTTCAGTGCATTTGGCTGGCTTCGTTTTACTAGCTGTCAGAGACATTTGAGAGACTATCAAAAGCGAAAGGAAAATAAAAGAAATATCCATTAAAATGGCGTCAAAATGAAAACTTCAAAGCAACTTGCCTTGGAGCACTGTTACAACGGTGAGGGCAAGGCCATTTCCATTCCCATTTGTATTTGACAGGGAACAAAGCGTGCACGGCAAAAAATCATCGACCACACTCGAGGCAATCAAAGTTGCCTTAAAAGTGCCATCTACGGTTGCATATCGTTTATGCTTGCGCTGCCTTAGGACACACGCAGAACCAGCACTCACTCTATCCCCAGATCTCTGTGTGTGTGTGTGTGTGTGGGGAGAGCATATTTCTTTGTTAGCCGCCACTACTTAAGTGTTATTTATGGATTTTTATTCGCTGAGTAATACTCACACACACGCACACCGAGAGAGAGAGAGAGAGAGAGGGATAGCGAGGCGTGTGGGTCTAAACGAAAAGGGTAAAGTTGAATGTACGCCAGTTTTATGTCGATGGTCCTCTAGACAAGAGCATACACATACTTGACACGCATAATACATCGACGCGGCCTACTCGTAAACTGTGTGCAGAAGAGCCAATGTCTGCAAAATGTAGCCAAGGGCTGCAAGAAGCGCGATTTCCATTTTCGTAGCATACTTTTTGGGGCCCCCAAATTATACAAGCCATCCATTTGGCTGCCACGTATGCGTGTGTGTCTATGTGTATGTAGATTGTGTATTGGTATAAGTAGAGCAATAAATTACAATCAAAAGTTAGCTTATTTAATTTTATTGCCCGCCTTGCGATTCATTTTCATTACAACTCAAGCATTCATCGCTATAATTTTGGTCTTCACACACAGCGTATACGTAATATGCACATTAATATTGCATTTTTCGGCTGTGCCACTGCAAAAATTCGCCACACAAGCGACCTTCTATTAATCACAATTATTGTCAGTTAACTGTCAGCGCTGCCAAATGTGACCCAAATTGGGTTAAGACCCAATACAAAACGCGCCGTGACGCACATCGTGGCAAATTGCCAGCTGTGTGGCAACTTACAATAGATGGATTCCCAAGGCGTGACACAGTTGTTGTCATTTACTTCTACGCATGTGGAGACCCGTAAGCAATGCAATTACACTCCACACAGCATATCTCAACAAATGTTCCGCATCCTTTAAAAAGGTCAAGCTCATAGACACAATATGCCATCTAATTATTGAACACATGAAAGCAAAGTATTGCTTGAATCGAGGGAAATGTAATAAAAGGTGAAAGACACCAATAGATTGTGACGTCGTCTTAGCAAAGGCATCCTTACACATTTACCTGCTGTTGGCGACCGATTTATTTCATTTTGTTATAACACTTGAGCTGGCAGCAGGTGGGTTGATTGACATTTCATGAAATTGTAGGGCATTTATGTCAAGGAAGTCCTAGCAGCGTCTGTCAATGGAAACAAGAAGACTTAATTGCAGCCATTTAATTGCACACCTACCCTAAATTGATTCATATTCATTTCAATTAAATGCCATTCTCACAATTCAATTTAAACTTCTCATTCATTATTTCTGAAACTCAATGCTTTCAAACAATATGCGTGTATTTTTAGCAGTTGCAGCAGTTAAACCAATTAAGAGCTTACCTTGTAAGATGAGTTTGAATGCCATTTATGGGTGCCCCCGGCCAACTGCTAAATTTAGAAATTATATTTTTAAATTGACACTGAGCCGTGGCTCGGAAGGTGGTAGCAGGACTTACGCAAATTGCACAGTCATTAAAGCATTGTATGTATTTTAATTTCACGCACATTGACTACGAACTGCGAACTGCGAACTGGCAGCTGCGAAATTCAAACCGGCCACTGGGTGGAGTCTGCCTTTTTGGGTGCGACAAATAAATATAAATATTATGGCACATTAATAACTGCCTCGCCGTGGCGGGAGCTGGGGCTGAGGCACGGTTAAGTGATGGCCATTAGAAGTAACGCCATTACGTGTAGAATGTCGGCAATTTCTAGCCACGCGACTTTAACACGCCAAATGAAATGTAACACGCCTACGGAGCAGCCCACGACTCCGGCGCCTCGAGGCCCCTGCTGTTGCCAAGCTTCTTGCCTACACTTGTTTCCCCTTTCAACTTCAATCAGTCAGCGTATTAGGCATGAGCAGCCAAGGCTATCTGCTTGCTGCTGCTACAAATTAGATCCCAAATTGTTTGCTGTCCCGAGAGATGCTTGTTCTAAGGGTTGTCATGCCATTTTCCATTTCCCAGTTTACATTTTCCACTTTACATTTTCCATTCTGTTGGCCACCTGAAAGCTGCTTAAGGCACAAATGTACAACTTTTTATGCCAAACTTTTATCACACTCCTTTCACTTGCCCTCCTGTCCCTTTCTTGGGGCCGAACTGCTCCTTTCGAGGTCACATCGAACTGACAAACTTGTGTCTTTAACTTTCCTCCAATGCAAGTCATTGCAGTATAAAAAAAACATAAAATTACTCTATGAAAAGTGCAAAAGTCGTTGCAAGAGTATTTTTAATATTACCATTTTCGTTTAACTCGGCGAGCAAAAAGAATGGCGAAAATTTGAAAGACGAAGTTTTCATTGACAAGTTTATCGCTTTCGAGTCGATGGAAAAGCTGTAAACAAATAAGAGTTGCTACCCAACATCCAAATAGTTGTTTCAAACTGTAACTGGATATCCTTTAGATTGAAGGACGCGTTCTTGATCTCATCAGTTTGCTGCAAAACTTTTCATCCCCCGCCAAAGTGGGTCAGCCAGCTAAGCTCTCAATCCAGCAGCAACTAAAATAGTTATTTAAAAGTAATTTACCCCTCGTATATATGGTAGATTTTAAATGTGTTCAAATGGCAAACGTTAAATCACTAAATCTAATCTTACGCATGATGCACTAAATTAGATTATTCAAAGTAAGTGTCTTAGACCCCATTTTATTATATTCTGTCGCTTTGAATACATTATACGCAATTAGTGTCTCGCATTCGTGCAGAGCACTCAACCGGCAGGTCAGCACTTTTTAACTACGCTCAATCCAAATAGCTTTTCGCCTTTTTTGCTGCTTCTTTTCCGTTTGGTTCAGCGGCAATTCGCTGCGAAATGCGAGCACCATTAAGTGATTTTGCGCAAAAAATGTTCTACGTTGGGTGAGGTGGGCAACACAAAAAAAATGAAGAAAGAAAGAAAAAGTGGGCACAAAAGTAATGCAAAGAAATTGATATGAATGCCCGAAACTTTTCTGCAAGCTGTGGCAAAACGAATTGTGGCAGCAACACACAAATATATTGGGGGAAAAGGGCAAGAAATGAGTGGAAAGTTCTTGAGCCAGGTGCTGGACGTCGAAAAGTGCGCAAATTAATGATTATGCCGAGGCAGTTTAGCCTCGCAACGTGGTGTGAGAAATCTCGGCATAATGCAATCAAAGTTTTTCACCTTTCGGGCTTATTGCCTGTTGGGCAACAAGAAAAAATGTACCAATTTGCCTAATGTGTTTGTGATTGACCCGAACACAGCGAGTTCTGCAGCGAATGACTACATTTACTCGGAGTCCGATTCCCAAAGGTCAAGGAGCTTAGCACACCAAAAAGAGAAATAACTACTACAAATGAACAAGGGGATGCGGCCATGGCATGCTCTGCCGCTGTCTGGGTATTATATGCTAAAGCAAAAGGTTCAATTTGTAGTACGGGATGAACAAGTTTGGCAGTTTGGGAGCTGGACCTGATCCAACTCGACGCCTTGTGCTGATGCTGCACTAAACAACTCATATAATTGTATTCTATTGAATAACTGCTGCCCTCGTGTTCAGTTTTGCATATTTTATGCTAGAGTCGAATGCTAAACTTAGCGGATCCGTGCAGATATTTCATTATTTATTAACTCTATTTGCTTATTTAATTAACTTGTCCCTCACATACACAAATACGTGGCTGACAGCCTCAGAGATTACATACTCGACCAGACGAGGATATTCTTTTGCTAGACTGACAGCTAGACAGACGTCAGTTCCAAGCGCAGCACAAATTAATTATATGAATTATGATAAGTGCGGGCAGAGGAAGTTGCCCTGCCCTGACAGCGTCTCTTATTTGTGTGGCTTGGTTTACTTTTTAATTACGTATATGTATTTATTGATTTCCTTTTTTTGTATTTTCGTATTTTACGCCCCGAGCGCAGCTGCCACGTACAAACACGTATTGGGGCACTTACATAAATAACATACACACTTACATACCATAAATGTACATACTCGAGCTTCGTAGGCTCTTAATGATTTTTGCGCGAACTCAAACAGCGGACGGCAAAGATTTATGGCATCCGTTGAAGCGCGAAATGTCTGCGCCCAAGGATACGGCGACGACAAACCAAACCAAACCGAATCACACCAAAAAAAAAGCCATCAAAAGTTGTGAAATACATACAGATTTGCTGTATTGGAACATAAAAATTCAAGCTGAAATTAAAGCTTCAATCAGTGAGCGACTGAGATGGCAGGGAAAGTAAGTCACAACCTTAGCCGCACCCACAACAGCCACGCCCTCGCTTTACATTGAACACTAAAAGCGCTTGAAATCCTTGCTGATTTTTAACGATTTTCCTCAACTTCCCGCCCATTTAACGGTTCACTCAACCAATTCCGCCGCCCTGCGATGCTCCTTTTCGCCGTCCATCGCCTGACTGACACTGACGTTTGCCTTTGAGCATTTTCCGTGCAATTTTCCGAATTGCTGGATTGCCGACAGCAGCAATCCGTCCATCGCCTCGCTGCCTCACTCGCATACGTTTGTACACTGTCAAACACACTCGCCCTCCCGTATTTGTACTTATAATTATTATAATGTTCACTCTGCTGGCTTACGATTAAGCTGCTTGGCGCGGGTATACATCCATTTCCGATTGGAGTGATTGCCGTGTTTTCCATCAATTATGCTCATTAAAAGATCTGTTGGTGCAGCGTATTATTTATGCTTTTTGTTTTCAAATTAACAAACAAAGCAGAGGCTCCATCAATGGATTTCCAAAGAGCTCCACGCTATGCTTAATTGCTTTTAGTTTGTGTAGTCTAAAAAGTTTACAACAAAACCAGTGGAATACAGATTGCAAAGTGCTTCAGTATTTAATTTTGAAATGAAGCCCAATATGAAATACTCGGGGGTTGTAATAAAGTACAACCAGACAGTAAATAACTTTCAGCATAGCAATTATTAGGCTTCCGAAATGCAGTCAAATTAAAGTTTCTGCACAATTATGCTTGGAGGTAATTAATTTACAAAAAGCCAGCCAGAAGTAACTAAAATATAAAAAACGCGAAGCCAGTTTGCTTATATACAAATGAGTTCCCTTGAAGAGCCAAAGAACTTGGGGATTTTACGAGCGCACACCCGGCGTATGAGCGATGTAGCATTGTGTTGGTTACAAAAGTTTTGTGAAGCCTTGAGCAAATACTCAGGTTACATAAACGAATTGAAAACTTTAATTTGAAAACTAAAAAGCACACAATACTCAAATATTAATCGAACTGCTGAATATTTACTCGTATTCCTTAAGAAAACTTTGTTTGCATGTTTTGATACCTTATTGTTGATGTAAAAGCCAACCGAAGGAAGCGTCTTGCCAAAGAAAACCAATTTTCTGCATGCTCAAGAACTACTTGAGTATGTAAACCTTGGCAAAAGTTCCTCGATTCGCTTTCCATTGTCACACTTCTATTATATTGCCACTGCCACTGACAATGCCAGTGAATACGTGTGCGAGTGTGTGTACGTTCATGTGTACGTCTGTGTGTTAGTGTGAATTCCAACGAGTTGTTTTGGCCTTTGTTGTAGCGTAGATATACATTTATTTTGCCGGGCTATATGAAACATTTCAATTTCCGCAAGGGCCCCGAAGCGTGCGTATCCCTCATATTCAATTTTCATGTCCCTCCATGCAGCGTTTCGTCCAACAAGGGCAAGCACAAGCAACAAGGCAAGAAACATCAAAAATGCTGCAGGCTATGTTTGTGTATTTCATTAGGCGGCAACGCTGAGTCCAGTCACAGTAAAGGCACAAATAACCAAGCCACAACCAAGTCCACTTACACTTTTCTAGTGATTTTCCAAGACATTCAAGCCTACAAAAATAATAGTGATATTACCCAATATTTAATACCAAATACTTGATTACTACAGTTTTAGAAACTTTAACATATAAATAACTTAATAAAATGGTAAAAATAATATTATAATATCAGTGTTTACTGCATCATCTGTTTATTTATCTACATTTTGGATAAGTCAATATATATTTGCACATTGGTCTAGAAGCGAGATAGCTTATAATAATTTGCATAAGATTTAGATATAATTATAAAGGTGAATATTAATATTAATACACTTCACTTTACCACTTGGTATGGCCGGTTTAAATTGCTGATTCCAATGGCTGCTGATTCTGATAGTTCATTCAATCTTACACATATTTAGTATATAATATGATAATATAAAATTGTTTACTGGTTCAACTCATTAACGTATCTATTCAATCTACTTTGCAGTGCGATGTGTTCGATGAGATCGACCTATCCGAGTTGTGTTACTTTGAGTGCAGTATTAAGAACGTAAATCATAGCTTTCAGGTGAGTTAACAAAATTGAAAATTCATTCAATATTTACCATTTTTTTGATTCTCTTAATAACATATATCTCAAACTTAGATTAAATAAATTTCCTTCTTTTGTTTTGTGTCAATTAAATACAATCTGCGAAATTAGAATGTAAATACTTAGCATCATATTCGCTTAACCGAAATATCACGCATTTCTTGCCATAATTAATGTTGAACATCTTTAGGCGGAGACTGTTCTCGCTTCCTTCTGTGATGTCATTAAATACTAGAAGGCAATTAAAATGTAATGCGCAAAGTTTCGTCTGGTATTTGACTTGAGGCGTAAATATTTTATTTACTTCTCGTGTTCGCATTGAAGTCGTGCAATTAATTGCCGTTGTACAAATCACTCGCATTGTGCGCCAACTGTTGATCACGATATTAATATTATATCCATCATCGTTCGCACAATGTGGATGCGATGCCAATGCTCCCGCGAGGTGTCAAAAGATGAAAGCAGCAGTAAATAAGGCAACTTTATACACACAGTTTATTTGACTGCAGGATGTTTGGAGATGTCGACGCTGTCAAACGTAACATAAGCAGCCTCATTTCCTGTTTGCCATTGTCTGGCCTCATGCAAATATCTGTGCGCATATACCATAGACGGCCAGGTTGAGGGTGAACCTTATGATTTCATGCCCAATTACAGAAGCAGCAGGCGAAAGGACCTTTATTTCTAAACAAATACCATCGATATTGGCTGTCAGAAACAAAAGGGCCAAGTCGCAGCAAAATGTTTACTTTTGACGCCGTCTGCATGCCAAATTAGCATAAGCAGGCCAAAAGCCTGTGTGCAGCACACACACACACACTAGATCCGACCGAATCTCGTGCTCTCTTGAAAGCCAGCCAGATATTCAAATTTATATATTTCTTTATACACGAATGCACAGTACTTGATGCGCAAAATTAGCGCATTTATTTGCCGGCTTCGGGAAATAGAATACACCCTATGCGTATGTGAGGAATGTTGTGTGCATGTGTGCCTTAATAAAAAGCTATATAAGTACGCACTTATACACTTTCGATATTAATAATAAATTCGCCATCCCTCAACATCCCTCAAGCCTTTGCGAGCTTTGAGCTCTTGCCAAATGATATTAGCCACGGCGACGGCGTCGCAGCCAGTATTTTATTGTTTTTTATCGGTTGAATGGAAAAGAAGCTTTCGGTGGCAAATCCCTGAGGAAATAAGAAAAGGTACGATAGACAAAGCTAGCTGTACGCAGATAAGCGATCCCCTCTCTTATACTTTATATACAGAGCTGTAAAAGTCTGAATTCCTTTTCGCATAAAGATTAGGGCACTTAGTCGCTTATATTCTTCAAGTTGAATGCAGACTGTATTAAACGTTGAATTGAAAATATGTATACATTTAAATGTTGACGGAAATTGCCCCTAATATGTCTCATATATCCAGAAGAGCTCTTCAGTTTCTGCTGCATGTGACAAAAAAATTTAATTAAGTTGGCAAACAGCACTTTGATGTTATGAAGTTCGTATAAAATACAAACTGCGCACTGAATACGTAAAATTCATAAAATTGGACGCAGCAAAAGGCAAAATTAATAAAGTAATAATAAAAAATATTCTCTCAATCAATAGCTCATGGCATTTGCAATGCTTTAAACTACGTTTCAGAAATTCACATATTCGCACATACCAAAAGGATTTGTGATGTAACTACAAGAGACTTATACCTTGCATACGAGATGCTTAAATCGTTTGGTTAGATTAGACTTGTGTAATAGCTCAGTAAACAAGCTAATGCGACTTAAAGCAGCCAAGCGACTGCATTTCTGAATGCATTTGTGAGTTGAGCCAGATGATTCACATACAAAGTTGTATTTAGCTATAATTGAAATATTAAATGACTAAGGCCTTGCGAAATCAGCCTTTCAACAAGAAATTTAATAAGGTTGACTGCAACTCTATGGCACTGAAATGTTACTTATAAGTATAAATTAACAACTTGTATACATATTTTGTTAGGTAGTTTAATGCATTAGATTCTGCAAAAAGTAATTTGGAAAGTGGAAATTTGCATGCACAACAAATCATTTAGCCTTTGTTGCCAACTTGTCCTTCGCCCGTCGCTGTCCCAGACAATGCTCGCTAACAAATCAAGCCGCCAAATGTCTCAGTGTGGACTTTTGCACTTTTGTTCGTCAATCTAGGCAGCGAAAGAGGCAAGCAACAAAATGTTCCCCAAAATGTGCTCAGCTGTTGTCGGCCACTGCCAATGTCGACTTATGCCGGCTTTCTGCTGCCGTTTATTGTTTGCCTAGCTCATTTAATTTATTTGAAGGGCATTATAATTATGGGTTGTCAGTTCCATTATGCTCCTTGATAATCTTGATAATGTTTGCACAAGCAATTTTTTGTATATTTCAAATAAACAACGCGGCAGTGCCACGAATTGCATAAAAGAGACTTTTAATTAATTACAACGGCAAGCAAAATGAAGATTTCTTTCCAATAAATGTTCTATTATGCGAACTATTTCCTTATTGATGCCAACAAATATGGGTTACACAATATAGGAATTCCACTTATGCTTGCTGTGCAAACGTCTACAGATTCCTGAGCTGCAGGCAAAGACATATATTTTGCTGTTATATACGAGTATGTACAATATATTCTTGTACGCGCTTAAACGAGCAGACGATTTTGTAAATGTAATCAAGTTGATTGATTGCCTTTCCATTTGAAACTCAACAATTGCACTGAGTGTGAGTGAGTTTGTTTTCGTCTCTGTGTGTGTTTGTACATCAATTATGCAAGACGCAGAGAGTTGATAAGTGGCGGGTTTTGTTAATTGCGCCGCAGCACATGCCGCGTATACGTGATGCGCAACACTTGCGATTGTTGTGAAATGCCAACAGCCTCCAGATAATACGCAAATAAACAGTTTATAAACCAGGCAGCTGCTATTCAAATTTAAGCCAACTTAACTGACAGACGAGTCTTCTGCTTCTGCTTCGGCTTCAACTCGCGACTTGAAAGTTTCAACCGCCCTATCAAATTGGGTGTTCTTAATTACGCAGCATTTGAATACACACTCACACACACACATACTGCAAAATGCCTGATAACTTTTTCATAAATTCGTAATTGACAATTCACAGCGTCGACGTTGCTGTTGCTCCTGCTGCTTCTGTCAAACTCAGTTGTACACAGTTGGCTAATTGTTTGGTGCTTGTGCTGAATGCTTTGTGCTGCAGCTACGCCACAGTTTCAACTGTCTAATTTTGCTAATAAGGTCAACGAGAAAAGTTGAGTGTTTTGTTAAATAACGTTTCAATTGTCATCAGCCAAACCGTTGACTAAGTATGTCAAGGATAGAAAGTTACTGTATGGGCGATAATTTGAAAACCAAGCACCACAATATTAACATAAAAAAGATTTGGCATCATACATGAATTATACAAAATATATTAGATTTTCCCTGCTTTTCGAGATTCGAAGTTAATATTCCAGGTTTCCTGGAATTTTGCAGTACAAAGCAAATGATTATAAGTTTCTGTTATGAAAGTTAAGGCCAATATCCTGCGGCGCTGGCATATGAAATTTGAAACAATCATAAGAAGTGGGCCACACTTTTTCTTTGTTTCACTTTGGTGTTGCCGTTTCGGGCCCGACTCCGACCCCGACTCCGGTAACACACAGCGCTGTCGCTGGCTAAACACACACACACACCTCACATATGACGTATCCTTGAACTTTGAAATTTGGTGAACTCAGAAAGAGAACTCGAATATATGTTGCCATGTACTCGTACTTGAACAAGTCGCTGCGACTAACAAGCATGATATGGCAAAACATTCTTTTGGCTGCTGCATTAACTAAGTTTGTTTGTATAATTCGTTAAAATAACAACAAAAGCTTTTAAAATTCGAATTTTAAATGATTTGTGTTGTGTAGAAAATCCTAAGCTCACGGTGAAATGCCAGCAAAGCGGGACTTATAAATATTTATGTTCGTGATATGACATTGTGATACACCTTGCGGTGGTCCAATTTGAATTACAGAGCAGATCCTTTAGTGGCAGCATCAAAAGTTTTTATATCGCATTTTTTATGCGGGGAATCGTTCAGTTCCATGTCACAAACACAAACACACTCACGCTTCCGAGGCTGGCCGGCGGACATTAAAATTTCAAAAGTAATTTCAACATTACGCTGGGCGGCTTAACGTGATAATGAAAAAAAAAAAGCAAAATATGTATGTATACTTATTTATATATATATATGGTGGAAGCGTGTACATGCACTTGGGGATACTGCGAGGCACAAGAATGTTGAAATACATGCTGCAAAGTAAGTACCCAAAATGATTTGCCTCCGCGCCTCCTCCGGCGGCGACACAAGTCAAGCGCTGGCAAACGTTTGTGAAGTGCGCGTTAAGGGACAATGCGGCGTATGCGTAATTCGTAATTCGGCTGTTGCTTCTGCTTGTGATTCTACTGCTGCTGCTGTGTCTGTGGCTGAGGCTGCTGCTGCCCATCTCATGAATATTTTGGGCAAATGAAGCGAAACAACCGAGAATGTCGACGCTCGTGCTCTCTGTTGTCTTCGCCATAATGAATTCTGGCAGCAAGTGCGTCTCCATCCAGAGCTCAACAGAATCGACGTTGGAGCGGCTTGTTTTTGTTTGCTCATTTGATTGGAGTGCAGAGCGTACGCTGCCAGAGACTGTGGCTTGTGTCTGTAGCCGGAAGCCAAATACAGTTATACTAACATTTACTGGCACATAGGGATAACACACCCGAGTTTTAATATCATAATGTCTGATGTCTCACAGCAGCCATTTGCTGCCATACCACGAAAATCCAGTAGCCTCCAGTCTTGCGCTCGGTTAGACAAGAACTCAACTTGCCAAATTAACGCAGCTTAATTTAAAGCTTCATTTAAATTTATTCATTTTTGTACATCGAAATATGCTTTGAGCAGCTGCGACTTTGTGGTCGATCAAATGTCATTCAGAGTCAATGAGCTCTTTAATTGCATTGCTGTGAACCATTCTGCAGCCTCTTTTGATGACTATTCCGTATAATTCACGAGTAAAAGGTCTTCATATTGGAAACGTGCCGCACTGAACACAATGTGGATTTCAGGCTGCAGTTCACGGAAGCCACCAACAAAGGCACAAGACAATACGAGTACAATTGCATTCCGGCCGACAACAATTCAATTCCAATGAAACCCTTTTAGTTAAAGTTCGCTAACATTTACTCTACCTGGAACTGCATTTATTTTTAACTTATCAGGAATGCAATGTTAAACCTTTGCACTTAATTTATTTATAAACTTTCAAATGGTATATTTGCTTTCATGCATTTAATTATAGTTTCGTTATCACAGTTAAAAATAATGTCAATTTCGTAGAAGAGCAGAAAGTCGAATGTAACTGTCGACAGCAGTTTTAAAATAATTGAATAAATTTCCAGCTTTCGGTAAACGATTACGAACGAAATGTGATAGCGATAGGTCGAAAGACAGACAGACAGGTGAGCGAGTGAGTGAGCGACAAGCAAACCGCACGCGCCAGCTTGGCTTAAAAGCATATTCATGTTGCAAGTGGCACAGGCTGTTGACAGGTGCAGCGGGCACCGGGGGCGGGGTGGCAACTGTGCAACTGTGCACTAATTGAATCGAAAGCACAGGCAGGCAGAACGCCCATGACAAAAAGAAGCGCGGCGAGCTGGAAATATCGATGATGTGGTTGGATTGTGGGGCATTGTTTGCGGCACTCGAGCAGTGAACATTGCCTCATTAGCAAACAATTTGCCAATTTGCAAGCCATGCATGCAAATTCCAACTAATTAATATGTGAAAATGTCACTTCGAGCTGTGGTCCACGTCAAGTCAAAATATCAAAGCGCCCCATCACTGAACTAACAACTAAACTGACTGCAGCTGACTTGCTGCATTCACTGTTTTCATTTCCTGCCTCGGGCGAGGCTTAACTGCAAGTTCGTTAAATCTCATTGCCGGAAGTGAAGAGGGGCTTACAGCTGAGTGCTTCGTTGGCTATTTGTGTGGTTAACTTTTGTCATCAGTGCCTGGCATCAGTCGATTTCACTGCTGCTGTCACTCTAGCGGCTGAATAACTTTGTCCAAGCACTGCAAGTAGATTATGCTGTTGACGTGGGCATCACTTACACTCTTGCTCATTGTTGATTTGAGTTCGTTGTTGTTATTCGCTTGACATTTAGTATTGAGTGCTGGCATTGTGCCAGCCATGACATTGGCATGTAGCATGTCAACTGACGTTAAATGGGTCAGTTGTGCTCATATGTAAATAACATTGACATACTCAAAGGACTTGAAAGGAAAAAAACGTTCTCGCAAATGATTGATATTGCCATTAAAATCAAATATTCTACATCTCCGACATTTCCATCTTCCAGTATGTAACCACAAAAATTACCTTATGCGACCATAATAATATAATTTACTTGCTGAAGGACATGACTGCCATAAATTAGCCACAACAAGCCGCAAATCATAATCAAGCATTATTAGCCTTTCAGCTACACTGTGTGCTGTACGCTGTGCGCTGTACCCAGAAGGTCACATATTAATTATGGCTGTACATCGTTTTGTGTATTAGTTGCTATCAAAGGTTGCGGGCTTGGCCCCATTGTTTTGCGCACTCATTTGGAGGTGTGTCGATTGCGACTGTCTGGCCATTATCATTAACACGAGAATTATTTGCATATTAATGAGGCCATAGCAGCTAAAAGAGCCCTCTTTGATTACACAACTAATAAGAATACGCTGTTGCGCCCTGCTTCATTTCATCTGCGCAGTTAAGCTTTTCATGGCATGCAGACTTCATAAACAAGCCCAAAATGGAGGCTTCTAAATACAAATTGGAATACTAGACTATTCAACAAAACTAGCAAGTATTATTAAAGCGAACTATTTCAATTGGTAAAACTTTTGACAGAAGATATTTGAAACAAAATGCTTTTAGTATGAACATTTGCAGTCAAAAGTTTCTAACAACAATGGGAAAAAGAAAGCTCAAATAATGCATATGTTATATGACAACAGACATAAAGAAACTATAAAGTTCGTAACCCTGCGAATTACTTTTGTGTTTACGAAGAGCAATCAATGCTTAATAAAAAGAAAACTAATCATTTCGCAATAAAAAAGAGTAACTTTTGAGACTGTTTAAGCTTGAGTACAAATGTCACAAATACGAAGAGTAACTTTTGAGACTATTTAACGATAAGTTCCCAAAGTAAAATAGTACTTTGAAGTATTACAATTTAGACTAAACTTGATCTGCATATATCAGCAATCTTATTAGATAATATACTTTTGAGACTGTTTATCTAAGGATTCCCAAAGTAAAATAGTACTTCGAAGTTTATTATTACAATCTAGACTAAACTTGATCTGCAAATATCAGCAATCTTATTAGACATACTGTTTGCTATTTTTAGATTATCACACCGACCCGCTCTCTGGTGCTTTGCGCCGACTCCAGACGCGACATGGAGGACTGGCTGGGCTCGCTGAAGATGGCCACTGCACCGCAGCGTCCGCGCGGCGACAGCTTTCTGATCGATCAGCACGACATTCTGTCGAACCACCACCACTGGTACGCCACCTCGCATGCGCGCCCCACCTACTGCAACGTGTGCCGCGATGCGCTCTCCGGCGTCACCTCGCACGGCCTCAGCTGCGAGGTGTGCAAGTGCAAGGTGCACAAGCGTTGTGCGGCCAAGGCCATTGCCAACTGCAAGTGGACTACGCTGGCCACCGTCGGCAAGGATATTATTGAGCAGCCCGATGGCAGCATCATCATGCCGCATCAGTGGATGGAGGGCAATCTGCCCGTGTCCGCCGTGTGTGCGGTGTGCAAGAAGACGTGCGGCTCGGTGCTGCGTCTGCAGGACTGGCGTTGTCTATGGTGCAGGGACACGGTGCATGTGGCGTGCCGTCCGCAGATGGCCATCGCCTGTCCCATTGGACCGGCCAAGCTGTCGGTGGTGCCGCCCACCAGCGTGCACTCAATCAGCACCGACGACGCCTGGGATGTGGTCAGTCCGAAGGGCAATTTCTCGCCGCTGCTCGTCTTCGTCAACTCGAAGTCGGGCGACAATCAGGGCGTGAAGTTCTTGCGCCGCTTCAAGCAGCTGCTGAATCCGGCACAGGTCTTTGATCTGATCTCCACGGGTCCCAGTCTGGGCTTGCGGCTCTTTCGACACTTTGAGATATTCCGCATACTCGTCTGCTCCGGCGACGGATCCGTTGGCTGGGTGCTCAGCGAGATCGATCGCTTCAACATGCATGTGAGTGGCATGAAACTAAGCATGTAATTTCTAGTGAAAACTATTTGGTTCTCATTGACTTTTTAGAAACAATGCCAAGTGGCTGTCATGCCCTTAGGCACCGGCAATGATCTGGCCCGAGTCTTGGGCTGGGGCTCCAGCTGCGACGATGACACACACTTGCCGCAAATCCTCGAGCGCTACGAGTCGGCCAGCACCAAAATGCTGGATCGCTGGAGTATTATGGTCTTCGAGAAGGCCATCAGTGTGCCGAAGACACCGAAGATGTCCATCACCACGGAGCAGGAGGCGCTGCTCACGGGCATGGTGACCTCGGCCAACCATCATCTGCGCTTCATCGTGGAAACCAACGACACCCAGACACTCATCTCCTCCACGCGCACGCTGTGCGACACCGTCGAGGAGCTCGTGGCGCGCATCTGTGAGCACCACAAGGACGACGAGCAGCTGACCATCAAGTGCGACATCCTTAGGCAGAAGCTCAACATGCTCTTGGACGCCCTGCAGGAGGAGGAGATGGGCGCCCACAGTGGCGACGACTTGATAGCGACCATACGCAGTCTCATCGTGCGAGGCGCTGCCTCCTCAGCTGCAGCCGCGCGTCCCTCTTTCCTGTAAGCACTGCAATTTACTAAGCTAAGCAGCCTCCTAACCAGATATAGAGCTCATCATATAAATTAGAGTTTTTGCTAGAGTATATTCGATAGCCAAAAGGTTTACATCAAATTCTCTATAAAATTCCTAATTTTTTCTGCAGCTAATTTAGAGTCTATTAACTTGCATACCCAATGCCTTTTAAGAAATCAATTATACTATTTTGTATTTAAACAGAATTTTAATACACTAACTTTAAAGTTCTTAATTGGATAGCCTAAATCATAATTAAATTCAAGATGCAATCCTTTTGAAGAATATTGGGGCAACACATTTAGTAACTCCACCTCAAAAAGTTTTTACTTTAGGTAATACTGGTAGACTGTAAACGGATATCAACCTTATCATTTACATACGAGATATGGGCTGCAGAAGCAGAATTATTTTCATTGTTTGGTATAAACAAGAAGTATAACCGACATATATAAAGCAATAGTAGACACTACATTAGATAGCTCTAGCTCAAATAGTACAACGAGTTTTAAGTAATCATAGAGGTAAATAAGCAGACATAGTATCTACATATGTATATCGATTGGAACGGGCTTGTCATTTTGTTGATTGGCGAATGTAAATGAATTTTTTCACTTCGCAAATGCAATTCAGAAGATACTAATGAAATGCTTTCCCGGTAATTAGCAATCCCAACATGCCAAGTGTAAATTGTAAATTCATGAAGCGTGCAACCCTGTTGAAGAATGGTGGCACCATTTTAGGTAGCTGTAGCTCAAATGGTATACAGAGCTCTTAGCAATAATAAATCAGGGTGCATAGCATCAACATACATAGATTGTAGCTCCCTCATATTTTTGCAGGGGGTGTAAAAAAGCCTCATGTTTAATTCTAAATACAATTCACAATTTATTAATAAAATGCTGTCAATTGGCTTGTCTAAATAGAATTGAATTGCAGAATATTGTCACCACAATTCACTACTCTCTCAGTTTTAAGTACTATTTGCATGAGGTTAAGCATCGTAGGTTTTGGTTGATTACCTGCTATAAAAGTGTAGAAGTCCAATATAGAATTTTACACCTTTAAGATCATTAGTTTCTTAATCTCTCAAATGCATAACTTTTTAATGAGATGCTTTCCCGGTTATTAGCAATCCCAACATGCCGATTGAGAAGAACGAAAAGGATCACATCAACTCGAAGGAGCGACGCAACAGCCGCTCACTGCGCTCCAGCGAGAAGGAGGCGCTGCAGTCGCGTGCCAACAGCGTCAAGCGAGCCATCTACAACGTGGTCGAGCACTCGGAGCCGGGTCGCCCGAAGCGCTACCAGCGCAAGCTGTCCATCACGCCATTCGAGGCCCTGAAGATACCCGCCAACAACTCGGGCGAGTCGACGCCGTGCAGCTCGCCACTGCCCATAATACCACCCATCAATATAATCTCACCGACGATGGAAACGTCGCGGCTCACCTGCATCTCCCCGCTGCCGGACACGCGTCGCGATTCTGTGGACGAGAACTTCTTCAACAGCATCAATTTGCCGGCGCCGCGGCAGTTCGCCGACAGTCGCCGCAGCTCCGGCGTGCCCGAGGTCATACAGGAGATGGAGGAGGGGGCGAACGGCGAGACAATCTATCGCATCGGTCGACTGTCGCTCAGTGGCGGCGCCAACATTGACGACGCGGGCAATCGGCTGTCGCCCAGCAGCGACGGCGGCGACAACACGCCCACCGAGCGCAAGGTGGACTTTCTGCGGGTGCCCATCTTAACGGGCGAGCCGATTGTGGATCCGCTCTCCGACTACCGGCCCATCGAGGTGTTCGAGCGCACCTACTACATGACGCGCGAGCTCGACAAGGACAAGGAGCGCAAGGCGGATGGCGGCGGTGGCGGTGGCGGTGGCGGCGGCAGCGATGCGAGCAGCCTGCTCGACTGCGACAAGGAGGATGGCAATGCGAACGAAAAGGGCGAGTCGCTGCAGCAGCCACAACGCGCCCTGGTACACACGTGCAACCTGCAGGTACCCGGCACTGTCGTTACCCCCAACTCCCAAAATGTCTATACGAGCGCTAGCCTCACAATCATTGACACCGACGCCCAGACGAACACTGTACGTGTGCCACTCAATGTCGTCGACCCGCCCCAGCCCCTGAATCGCGCTCGCATTGTCTAACAATATCCATTTCTCTTCCGTAGGAACAATCGTCGTCCGAGGAGCTGGGCGGCGAGGCGAGCGACGTGCTGTCGGCCATCAGCAACGAGGAGTGCAGCGTTGCCTCAGAGATATTCGATAAGCCCGAGACTGGCCACACGCTCGGCGACATTATACAGGTAAATTGCCAGCTGCACTTTAAGGTAGTTGTATTGCAAGAAACGCATTCCCTTAGAACCTTGATGCCAGCAACTTCACGCACATTGATTCGCCCGAGACGAGCGACGAGACGGAGGCCATGCCCGGCGAGAGTCTGATGGACGACATCAGCTCGGTGTTGGGGCATGACATAACCAATGCGCTGCAGGACAACACGATCACGGATGATACGACCACGCTCTGCTCGGAGCACATTGGTCCGCCGAAGCCGCCGCGCAAGAAGTCGATGAGCGCCCTGACGCAGGCGAAGTCGCATCCGCTGAGACGCAACTCGTCGCCGCCGCGCATTGCGCGCCTGGCGCGCATGGACAGCGATGATAATCCGCAGCAGTTTGGGTTCGAGAACATTGTGTTCGAGATCGACAATCGCTGCGATGACCAGAAGATGCGTGAGCCGCCGCGTTTCTGCAGCCTGGCGCAGTTCGTGGAAGGTAACGATATAGCGCGCCAGAGCTTCAAGGTATGTGGTAGTGTTAGATTGATGCATCATATACAACTACTACTACTATATAGGAGATAAGTAGGTAACTTGTATATACGTATGTATAGCGCTATAGTTATGTTATTCGTTATCGGAAGTGCTCAGACGTGGCCACTTATGGTAATATCTTTGTTGCTCTCCGTTTGCTTCTTTCTTCACCTTTTCTTTTTCGTGTGTGTAATTACAAAACCGAATACGTTAACTTGCTTGCCTGAATCCAAACAATTAACCAACCATCAATTGACCAACTTACTAACTAACCAACCAAACCACAAAACTCAACTAAACCGAAACCGAAAATGAAACAAACAAACCGAAATCAATATATCAACTATCCTGCTCCTGTCGACTTTCTGTCTCACTCGAATGAAGCGTCCCAAAAAGCGCATCTCACTCAAGAAATTGAAATCAACTACAACAATCGTATCTCAACAGCAGCTAATGCTCGATAGCAACAGCAACAGCAACAACGACAACAGCAACAGCAACAACGAAGAGCTGGTCACGCCCACAAATTCAATCAAATCAAGGGCGTATCCGAATATGACATTGACTACGACTAGCGACGAACTGGATGAGCTTTCAATGCAAACAGCGATTAAAATTGAAATACAAGATGCTGAAGCATCATCAACAACAACAACAACAACAACAGCAACTACAATAGCGACAGCAACGAAACCACTTGAATCGGCAATGGCATCGTCAACATCGCCCACGAAGAAATCGGGCCATGGACAAGATGTAAAGCGCATTACTTTTGATGAGTCGTGTAAGAAAGAATCCTTTGATGATGTAAATCCCAACTATCCACAGATAAGTGTTGTGGTACGACCACCAACACCATTGCGCGGTGACTCCGTCAAACCCACAACGTCGTCGTCATCGATCCTGACGACGCCGTCGGGTCTGCTCGGCGTGCGGTCACTTAACTCCTCGGAGATCCGACGTCATTCGAGTCATGCGCCCAGCTTATCTGTCCGCGAATATGACAAGGATAAAGATCGCCGCCATTCCGGTTTCAATCCAAATTTCTTAACATTGGATCCGGAGCACGCGCGCTTCCTCAGCAGCTCACCAGCGGCTAGTCGTAGAATTAGCTGTGGCAGTCTCTTCAAGGTAAGTCCCGCTGATCAGTTACCCCAACCACATATTATATGATTTACGTTGGCACCTGCATCGGCAAGTGAGCAAATGTGTCAGCCGCTAAATGAGCAATGAGCAATGAGTATCCAGATTACAATCAAAATACACACAAATGCGATTTTAGGTAATTCTTTTATGTTCTAAAAAAAAACAAACCGAGATAAAATTACATACTTACTATGCATACTTAAAGCGCATTTTAATTGAACTCCCCTCGACCAGCTGCAACTTATCGTTTAGGTTTACACGAATCTCATTTAATTAGTTCAACTCGTTGTGCGATTCACATGGAACCAAACTTAATGCTAAATATATCTATTATTTTCTTTATTTTCAAATTTAATTGCCTAATGTAACTCAATTATTAATTATCAATTATTTGTTTCAACTGTACACGAAACTCTTTCTTTTTTTAAATTTATTATATTTGAAAGAAATGGAATTATTTCCCAGATATATATACATAATTATAATTATATAATTAAATTGTTAATTAACATATTCTATTATTTATGTAACATTTCGTATATTTATATAGTTACGAAATATTTTGTTATAAGTATGATAAGTATGTTTTGGATAAATAGTTTTCGAGCTACAAAACTAGGTTACACTTAACTCAGAAGAGCCATGTGAATTGAACAAGTATTACGAACCTATTTTCGTTATAATTTGCCATGTTTATTAATCGTAATTGAGCTCGTTGGTTTTGAGTTGAAACCCAAATTATGAGATCACCACAAAATCAACAACAAACAATAAAACAACAAATATATAAACATATATATATCTTGATATATGCATATGCGTATGAATACAAAATATATGTTTTACAAAGCACAATCAATTGGTACGTATTTCAAAATTATGTCAACTACTTGTATGAATTTCATTTATCATTTCAAGACTAATAGTCACTATTTTTCTTACCACAACCCACATGGATAACTCAACCAACACACTCAAACACTCTCACACGTATCAATCATCCTATTTATACTGTAATAATCACTTAGCGACGATATTATTTAAATGCCACGACGTTACTTAATGCAATTTTCTTAGAAGAAAAACCAAAAGTATTACACTAAACGCGCTTACGGACTGTTCAGTGTGCGTTTCTTTGTGGTTGCCGAACCCGATATACGCCTGGCGACCTTGGCGCTAATTAGGCCGTTGATACCGCTGGTAAGCCCGTAACCGTAACCGTAACCGTAATGAGAGGCCAGGTGTCTCCTTCATCGTTCCTGGTTCCTGCGTTCCTGGTTCCTGGTTGCCTTCGTTCGATCGTTTGTTCGATGTGTCTCCTCGTATGTCCTCTGTATAAAGCTGGCCAGTTGGCCACTCTCAGTGTTGCAGTGTCAGTGCCTCCAGTTGTGGTTCTGTTTATGGTTGCAGCACCCGCGTCAATTTCGTTTATTTCGTTGATTTCCATTGAGTTCCACACGTGTTGTCGTCGTTATAACAGTAGTAGTATTGCATAATACCCAAATAATATATTTATCTCTATACCAACACTTACAAACAATTTCCGTAAACAACAGCTAAAAAACAATAAATAAAAAAAAAACATATAATATAGCCTCTGCTTTCTACTAACTTATGGTTTTTGTTTCCAAGTAGTGCGCTATCTCTAATGCTCTCAAACAACTAACTGCTCTCCACTTAAAAAACCCTGCGTACGTTGTTAGACAACACTGGCACACACCCACACGCACACTCCAAACACTGCCACACACTCTCACATGCTCAATCTCACTCACACCACACATCCACCACACCCACATGTTTCTTTGTATCGTAGTTAGTGCTGACTTTCCAGTTGCTCTTTGACACAAACGACCCCGTGATCCCAGCGCCCATCTAATCGCTGCTTCTTTCTTGCAGCCGAACGAAGCATTGCCGAATCTGCAGACACTCAAGGGCTCCAAGTCGAGCCTCTTCATGGGCTCCACGCTCTTCGGCTTCGAGCACTTCAACGCCGGCGACAAGGAGGAGAAACTCTGCAAGGACAAGGAGAAGACACCGACGGAGGAAACCAACCGCAAGCTACCCATAATCAATCCACTTGTGCGCCTGCCAAACTGGCCAAGTAAGTTGAAACACCGTTGCAAGCAGCAAAGTGGTGTAATTCGACATACTCTACTTTGCAGACCTGACCAATGGCACTGGCTTCATCTCCAAGTGTCTGCTGGCTAATGCGGACACTTTGTGCGCTGCAGTGAGCCCCTTGATGGATCCCGACGAGACGCTGCTAGCCGGCTACCATGAGAAGTGTGTGATGAACAATTACTTTGGCATTGGCATCGACGCCAAGATCTCGCTCGACTTCCACAACAAACGCGAAGAGCATCCCGAGAAGTGTCGCTCCAGGGCACGCAACTACATGTGGTACGGCGTGCTCGGGTCGAAGCAACTGCTGCAGAAGACCTGCAAGAATCTAGAGCAACGCGTGCAGCTGGAGTGCGATGGGCAGCGCATACCACTGCCCGAGCTGCAGGGCATTGTCATACTGAACATACCCAGCTTTATGGGCGGCACCAACTTCTGGGGCAGCAGCACCAAGAAGGACGACATCTTTTTGACGCCCAGCTTCGATGATCGCGTGCTCGAGGTGGTCGCCGTCTTTGGCTCCGTTCAAATGGCCGCCTCGCGTTTGATCAACTTGCAACACCATCGCATAGCGCAGTGCCAGAGCGTGCAGATAAACATTTTGGGCGACGAGGAGATACCCATACAGGTGGATGGCGAGGCATGGCTGCAGCCGCCTGGCATGATACGCATTCTGCACAAGAACCGCGTGCAGATGCTGTGCCGCAATCGCAGCCTGGAGGTCTCACTGAAGAGCTGGCAAGAGAAGCAGCGTCAGCACAGCATCTCCATACAGCGCGACGCCTCCTCGACGGCCTCCGAGCACGCCACCTCCACGGACGAGGTGATTTCGGAGCGCGAATGCTACGTGCTGTTGAACTTCATTGAGGCGGTCAGCTCGCTGGTGAAATGGGTCAAGTTCCTGATCATATCGCATCCGGCACTGCAGCACGATCTCTACGCGGTGGCCTGTCGCGCCAGCGAGGCCTTGGAGTCCATACATCCGCAGGGCAAGCTGCTCGAGGGTCCTTCGCTGCGTACCAAACTGGTCGAGGTGATCGACTCGTCGCGTCAGCTGTACGACGATGCGTGCACTTTGCTGCGCGATCGCGGCCACAGTCTCATACTGCGCGAGGATCTGGAGACGAAGCTGAGCGCAGCGCTGGCCAACATGGAGATGGAGCTGAAGAAGTGCTCGGTGCAAAAATGCATCGACGGCAAACTGCGCGCCTACTTCAATGTGCTGGCACCCAACGAGGAGGTAAGCTCCAACTGCAATCACTTGAATTTTGTTGTGCTAAGTTTTTTACTTTTGCACAGTCCGATGGTCGCCGTAAGTCACGCGCTTTCTGGGGCCGTCTACGCTCTGGCTCGACAGCTGGCCAGCAGCAGTTTAAGCCGCCGCTCACCAACACTCGCGAGGCAGCCAACAACTGGAGCGTCAACGAGGTGGTCACCTGGCTGGAGACCATGCAGCTGTCGGAGTATGTCGACAGCTTCCTCAAGAACGACATACGCGGCAAGGAGTTGCTCACTTTGGGACGCAGGGATCTCAAGGACTTGGGCGTCGTGAAAGTGGGTCATGTGAAACGCATACTACAGGCCATTAAGGACCTGAGCGAGAATTAAGTCAACAGCATGGTTCCTGTTGTGTCCCGTACTGTGACACAACAAAATTAACAATCGGCTAGTACAAAATGCAGTCTTCGAAAAGGACTCAAAGAGTTGGGTTTACGTTTAGGCAATGGGGAGGTGTGGCTGTTTAGGTTGATAAGCGAGCTGTTAGAATGTTGATTTAAATGGGATAAATGCATATAACAATCACTATTTATAGACTAGCATAGCTAATGGTAAAGAGTTAAACAAGTCCCTAACTTCTGGATTTCATTAACAAACAAAAACACTTGTAATTAAAGAATGACGCTTAGCCCTAGACAGAGACTAACAAAACGAACATTATCTATATATACTCGATTACAGAAAATAATAAATAAATACCGAAAAATTACTCTTCTACATATTTAGCAATAACTGATGTAGTTTTCCAGCAACAAAAACAAAAAGCAAAAAAACTCACTATATACCTAACTTTAGGTGTTAAGGGTTCGCTGGGACTTATCATTTTCTGTTTTAGGCAAGTAAGGAAAATAACGCAACTGATTTAAATTTTGGATATATGTACTTATGTATATGTCAAATGCAAAAATGTTTAATTGGCAGTTGAACGAATTTAAATGTAGCGGCACAAGCAAAAGCAACCCACAGTGAAACAGAAATGTCCCGTTTACCCTGTTAAATAGCTCATAATTTTCCAACTTACGCTTAACGCAAACCCTTCAATATTTACTGTGCAACCACTGTTTTTGCCTGTCCCTGTCCCTCACTCGATTCAAAGCCATACCGAACACTATATAACTCGAATATTATTCTAAATTTATAAGCAATTTCAATTTTACAATTGTAAAACAAACAAGACGAGAATCTATATACTTAAAAGCGGAAAAGAAAAATATTATTAACTTTAGATATTCAAGAAAACTAAATTTAAATGTTTACCCTCTACAATGTTAAATATACACACATAACATATATATTTACTTGTAATGGAAACAAAGAAAAGTCTGTTAAACGTGTCATTTTTTGTGGTAACCAGAAAGCAACTCTTAACTCGTTTATTTTTTAAATTAACGTAATCATTAAGTCCATCGCGATTTTTTCGAAATAAGTTTACCTTTTAAGCAAAGGGATGACCTGGTGCGGGGCGCCAGAGCCCTATTCATTTGGTACTACAAGCGAAACAAAACAAAAATTTATAATGTTAAACGAATACTTAGCTAGCTAGCATGAAGCACACACACACACAGTTTGTTGTGTTTCAGACCTTTTTGGTATACCTTTTAATTGTTTACTTAAGCAGAACAACTTTTGTCATAGCTGTTAACGATTAAGAATTTGTGCTAAATTTTGATAGTTACCTATTTTCAATTAGCAATCGTATATGAATACCGCGTACATACCTACAGTATGTAGCTGCATATAAATGTGTGTGTTTTTTGTGTAATTTCACCTCAGTTATCATACTAACGTATTTACATGCGTTGCATATTTGCTTTCAAACAATTGCTCAAGCTGTCTCCAATTGAGTGAGTTTCTTGAAATGCATTGAATGTATAACAAATCTCTTGAGCGACGTCTATATATTATATTTTTTGATATATAAGTATAAATGAGCCCAGACCAACTCGATTGATTTGTTGTATTTTGACTACCCACTAATTTGAATCTCTGTGTAGCACCCCGATAATATAATGTATTATAATACATACTCAAAGTTTGACACACATTTGTGAAACTGTTTACGCTTACAATTAAACTTCGTGCAACATGGCGCAATCGAATGTATACTGTTGCAACCTACATAAAACGCGCAAATTTCTCAGAATAATGGATACGAAAAATAATTATAATCTTTAAGCTGCATTAATAATAATACAAAAAAAAAATAAGAATGAAATTAACTAAAAACATTTAAACATTTTTTCGATACATGTATTTTCGAGAAACCTTATCAAATTGCGAAACAAAATTACATAAATTATCGTTTTATATTCAGTTTTATAGTAGCATCAAAAATGTCAACTCCTTTTCATAGTTTTCACTTACTTTGGAGTCTCCAACGTTCAAAATTAACCTAATACGTTTGAGTTTTATTCTAACAATACTGTGATAACAGCTTTCTAAAAAAACTCCCTTAAATCTAAATTATATATAAACAAATTAATTTAATAATACGAATTAAACAATTTGTAATCAGTTTTGAAAAAACCTAACTAAGCAAAATAACAAAAACTTAAATACAAAAAAAAAATTACATACAAAAAAATAACAATCACTAAAGTAAATCCCTTGACGGTCAAATAGAATCAAAAAGAAAACAAACTCTACTTCAGATGTCTGGAACCCGATTCTGAATTATTTGAAAACAACTTAGCTTCACATCAGATTCAAGATAATATTGATAATAATGGTAACAGGCACAATCGAAAATATTTACCCAGACATAACATAATATGCAAATTATAATAGGAAACATTTTCTTGACGAAACATAATATCAAATAAAATAAAAACAAAACACAAAACAGAAAACCTATTTATTCATTTTGTCTTTTGGTGAAACGTGAGGATGGCATTAAAAACAGAGATCAATTTGTTTAAAACGTTTATATGCATTTTCATTTATTTGATTCATACAATTGTTTTACTTTTATTTTTTAATCATCAGTTGTTTTTGTTGTATTTTTATAAGTTTCTGTTACACATTCTGTAGGTATTCTTTTTAAAGTTGGTACATAGGGTTTAAATTTCCTTTTATAATGTTGTATGTTTTTTTTTTGCATTTTCAAGGCTATTTGGTGTGCCTTTGGTTTTTTTGTGTTTATTTATGACAATTGGGCAAAATTATCGATAAGATTTTGTTGGTTTTTATTAAACATTTATTGCGTGTTGTTCTGGTGTCGTTTTTTTTTTATTTTAAAATGCGGGCGCTTTGAAAGGCGTGAAAGGTAAATTTTTAAAATATATATCATTCGATATTCAAACAAAATGCAAATATTTCCATTCATATTTCTTCACGATCCTAGCTGCCCATTTATTCTTGAATACCATATAAATCGTAGTATGTGGTATCATTTTGAATTTGTCTGTATACATTTCACGCTGCAAACAAGCTAGAATATGTGTGTTATATTCCAGTTTGTTCTTAAGTAGATTCATATTATAGTTGCCTAAAATTTGTTAAGTACGATAGTTAAAACTAAATGAGTTTAAATGTTGTCATTCTATCAAGTTGTAACTGGAAATAGAGAAATGTGTACTTGTAGATATCTGAGTCTATGTGTGTGTGTGTGTATGTGTGTATCTCTCTTGTCAGATTCTATTTTTCTCCAAGGCTATATTAAGCTATTCTTGCGTCGTATTCGTCAATAACTAATGCAGTTTCAGTTTGGTTTTTGTGAATACATTTAAGTAAGTACCTATATGAAATCTCATAGATTGCGCACAATAAACAAATCTTCGGAGTTTTATATTAAGGGGCATTGGATAACACGGGTTTCAACTGGTTTCGAACTCAACATTTCCAACTAACAGACAAGCCCATCAATGAAAAATATATAAAAATACATATTTTAACGGTTTAATAAATACACTGAAGCTTTTCTTAGTTTTTTTCTTGTTGTTTTTTTTTTGTTTTGTATTTGTTTTTGTATTTTTAATTTGTATATAAATATTTATATGCAAGAAGCAACAATTAAGCTCAATACTGAAGTTAATCACAAACTTATTGGTAGTGAAATTTTAACTTCAGTTATATTCGTTTAAAACTACATATGAGGCATTAAATTTTGTGAATCGAAATTATTGTTACTAAATTAAAGTTTAAACTTATGTTTTCGCTCGTAAATTGATCGCAAATTATCAAAATTTTATATACTCGTAATTCAAATACGATTCGTTTGTACTCAGAAATATGAATGCGCTGTTCGCATACGTTAAAACAATAACTTCTCCAGTGCTTCAACATTTGGTGCTCGGGGAAGCACTTAAGATCACTTCATTTGTCGGTTGCAAACAGCGCAATTTAATTTACTAAAACGTCTTTGAGTGTTTGTTGGTATAATTAGGTCTATTACTTAATACACATATCATAAATGTATGTCGCAAACTAGTTTCACAGATCCTTAAAGCTGATGCTCGCAAATCGAACTCCTTCGAGTATTTTAGTTATCTTATAACGTGTTTTTGGTTTTTCTCAGCATATCGCATTTGTTTTGTGTATTACAGTAGTTTGTGTCAGTGTGTGTATTAGAGTGTGTGTGTGTGTGTGTGTGAGTGTGTGTTTTATAACCATCATTGCCAAAATGTTCTTAAAATATCGTTAATATCATTTTTCTTGTATTTGTAGTTCATGTGCAAAATCTATTTTCAAATTGTGTTTTTATTTTGTCGGATCAGCGTATTAGGCTTAGATCACCTTATGCATTACCCAATATACTTAGCGTATTGCCATTGGATTTTTCCTGTGTTTGCTCATTGTTTCTTCTTTTAATGAAAATTACAAAAATTTGAGGTTTTTCTCCTAAAACACTTGTTTATGTTGTTCTCTTTTTTTTCTTTGGACGGGTCTCTGCGGTGATGTTGTCCTTTCGTTTGTTATTTTCTTATTAATTCGATTTTACTGCTCACGTATGTGTGACTTGCATGATTTGGAAATATTGAAAGATTTGTGATTATTGGAATAGCTTATGTGAGTTTCGCAAAAAATCTCGTTTGTTTTCTTGGGACTAGGCAGTGAAAGTAAGTTTACATAGTCAATACCCTTGCAGACAATCAATTTGTTTTATCTCTCAGAGCTAATTAATAATATATGTTGTGAATGCTTTTAATATCATATTCATATAGTTCGAATTACGATTGCCTTTTGCGCTATTTGCAGGGGTATTTAATCGTCGGCATTCCTAACCTTGTCGTGTTTTCTTCATTACAGATAGCATTAGATGCACGTGCAGTGCGGGAAATCAGATTTTCAATTTTGGCAAGAATAATTCGACTCGCTTTACTAACTATTTGTCTAATGGAATCGTTCAAATACTTAATATATTGAGCCAAGTCAATGAGCTCAATTTAATGTCCGAACTAAACAGAATTCTCAAATAGATTCTTCATTTCTTCGTCTTTTGTGATAAGCATAGCCAAAGAGGAGCATAGTTAAGAGGCTAAAAGGGGGGTACGAGGGAGTTAGTAGTAGTATGGATTGCATGCTTTTGCTTTAGGCGGCATTACGTGTCATTATTTACGAGTATTGCTCATTTTGGATTAATTGAATTTAGTAATTGTTACTCTTCATTTCGTTTATTATTATGTTGCCAAATACATTTTGCACTTGAATCTTCAGATTCAGCTAGAATCTCTAGACACTCTCCTCTTTGCTGGCGTTGCTGGCGCCGCCCCAGAAGCGATCGAATCGGTCACGAGCCTTCTCCAGCACATCGGCGGCTGTCGATCGTGCCGTGGATGCAGTCGCTGTCGATGAAGATGATGACACCGCCGGCTCCGGCTTGTTGGCATCGCAACGCACAGCGCCGCCCGGTTGCTGGGTTGGCGTCAATGTTTTGCCATAGGCGGCGGCGCTTGTGGTCGGGCTGCTGGACTTCCAGGCTGTGTGTGGTACAGTGGATGGCAGTGAAGGGGGGAAATAGTTTTGGAAATAGTGTTTTGTTATGTTACGCAAGGAACTACGTTTTGATACGCTATGTGGAATTAGCTAATTTGCATTTCAGCTGAACGCAGCATTTGGCATTACGATTTTTTTTCAATATTCGTTTTTTTTTTTTGTTCTATATTATTATTTGGTTTTTGTTTTTTGATCTGCGAAATTTTTGGCTTAATACTGAGAGAGGGGAAAGTTTTGCATTATATTTACGCTTATTGAGATTGGCATTGGCTGGTGTTGCGATTTTTGAAGTTTGCTTAACGATGATTTGATTTTGGTTGGATTTGGATGATGGTTGTGAGTAGCGATACATACATATACATATACAGATACATATATTTAAATACGAGTTAATATATAAATATTTGTAAAAGCGATTTATCATTTTTTCTTTTATCATTATGTTTGTGTGTGTTGGTTTGTTTGGTGTGTTGTATTTTTCTTATGTCGATTTCTTTACTGCTTGAAAATTCTTTTTTTTTGTATGGAAGTTGCGTTTATTGAAGCGTGCTTAAAGGCTTACCGTCCATTTTAGCCTGTTCGGTTAGTTGTGGAGGTGCCGATTGTGGTGGCGGTGGTGGCTTTTCCACCGGTGTCGACGCTTTTATCTCGCTCTGTGGTCGGCTGTAGCTCTCGCCTGAAAAGTGTCAGATCATTAGAACAAAGAGATCAGAGAAAGAGATCGGAAATTTCACAGTTTACCCTCTTTGACATTCTGTGTGACCGTAAATGTCTTGCCAGTGTCCAAGGGCACCGTCCAGTTGACTGGATCGGGAGAGCGCATTATGATCTGCTCGGGCGACTTAACCCGAGTCGGCTCCGGTGGCGACTTCACCAATGGCTCGTCGGGCACCTCAGGCACTGGCTGTGGACTGCAGCTGGAAATTGAAATGCCAGTCTCACGGCCATCTTCGGAATCATCTGTTGGTGTGGAAAACAATTATACAGATATTTAACATTCTCGTTTGCTGCAAGTGCCTCTGGAAATAAACTTGACGAATGACGCATTTTATAAATCTGGTTTACGTTATATGCTGCAGCAGCTGTTGAGTTTTTCATGTTTAATTATTTGGTTTTAATATTGTTAAAGCAAACTTTGTGATCGAGTTTTACTGGTTAGTATTTGTAACTTAAAACGTAAAGAGATATATTATTTTGTTTTCTTGTTTTCTTAAACATAAAAGAAACTTAGTTTTAACTTAAACTTAACGAAACTTAGTAAAACCAAAAGCTCGTATTAAGCACAAAGCTTGAAAGCAACCAAATTTGTTAGTAACAATTGAATTAAAAATATAAAAATTTGCTTTTATATTCCTTTTTTTTTTTTTTGTATAAAGCGCACAACAGGTAAGAGAGCATGCCACATTCAAGAGACACAGAACACAGAAAAGCTGCAAAAATTACATAGAAATACTTAATAGGAGAGAGTATATCTAAGTAGAGCACGCATAAAAAATAGCAAAAATGTTTTGACGTGATGATGAGATTTGTTTTTGTTTCTTAAGTTTAGCTAAGCTGAAGCTTTCGTATGTGTAACAGGCAACGTCGACAGCTCGCTGTAAGAAACCTCTTTATTGATATAGAATTTTTAAGGAATTATAACTGAAAATCGTAAAGTATTTAAAAGAAAATGTAATGCATTGGCAAAATCCTAGACGCTTTTTAAGTCAATTAAATGCCTCAAGAGTATCACTTAAAGCTACGATTTAGAATAGATTAAAACAAGTTGAGGGTTTCTATCTTTGTTTAAGTATAGTGTTTGTTTGTAAGCAAAACATTAAGTAAGACACTTGACAGATAGTAATACTACTTCATAGTAAACTATAGACAAAAAACTAGGACAGTGTCACAACAAAAGGAAGGTAGAACAACTACAAATGATATAGACATAGATGATTAAGATACTGTTGGGATAGTTATTGTCGCACGTCTGAAATACAACATGTACAAAACACTGATTACAACAACAACTAACATTAAGTAACGCGCACGCTTTATGGTTAACAACTTTGCAACAAATACTCTATTTGTGTGTAAATATTTGCAATTTTGAGGAATTTTGTTTTGGATTACATGTTCGACAACCCTGTGGAATAACGAGGAGCAAACAATTTGAAAAGATTTCTAAGACAACTACACTTGGGGAAAACGAATGCCAATCTTACATTACTTTACCAACTAAGTAACACACACACACACATGATTCCACATGGTTGAAAAACATAAGAAAGAACACAGGTTGGTGATGCGCCCAATCTCAATTTCATTATGCCAATCGGTAAATAATAATTTCAATTTAATCACTCATCACTAGTTGTGTACAAACATTTTTGACAAAGGGTAAAATGCTCAATTATTAGTAATTTCTTATTAGTTTCGTTTTCATTTTTTTCTTTTTTTTTTGGTATTTTGTTTTTGTTTACAAAAGTTGCAACACAAACAATTCGCGCATCAGATGTCATTTAACAGCATTTCCATTTTTAGATAAGTATAAGTATATTTTTTTTTGCTTTTTGTTTATTGGTGTATCAAATTGATTTATTGAAGAGAATTTTTGTTTTGTTTTGGTTTTTGGTCAAGTTTTCGGACAAACTCTACTCACTTTCAGCCAATTTTCTATCCTGACCTGGTACCGTAAGGCGTTTGATGTTGATGGTGGCAGGTCGGGTCGGGGCCGTGGCCGTGGATGATGTTGCTGATGGAACTGATGTCGATGCTGATGTTGTTGCCAAGTCAGATGATGTAGTTGTTGTTGTTGTCGGTGCAACTGCAGCTGCCTTTGCTGGGCTAGCAGCTTGTACTTGTTGTAGTTGCTGCTGCTGTTGCTTTTGCTGTTGCTGCTGCTGCTGCTGCTGTTGTAGCTGCTGCTGCTTCTGTTTGTTTTGTTGATGCTTCGCACTATTTGCACTACTACCGCTACCGCTACCAGCACCAACTTGACTACCCATACCAATGCAACTAATATTCGATCTATCTTTGTCTTTCTTACGCATTTGCTGTTGCTGCTGCTGCTGCTGCTTCTGTTGTTGCTGATGCTGCTGCTGTTGCGGTTGAGTTGATGATGATGATTTATTAATTTTGTTGCCGTAATTGTTAGTTCTGTTGTTGTAGCTCTTGCATAGTGATACGTGTGATTGATTAGCATGATTAGCATTGGATGTTGCTGTTGCTCGGGCGGATGTTGCTGCTGTTGTTGCTGCTGCGGCTGCGGCTGCGGCGGCTGTTGGCGCTGCGGCTACTTTACCGATAGGCGGTGGTAGGGAACTACTTTTAATGCGGGATTGGAATGTTGTGGATAAGGTGGCTATAAAACGTAAGCAGTTGTTTTGGTTTTTCGTTTTTTCGTCGGGTTCGATTTTTGTTGTCATTTTTGTTTTCATACCAAAAACAAAAGGCACATGAAAAAACAAATCAAACGTAAATTTTTGTTTTTATTGTATGTTTTTCAGTTTCTTATTTGCGGCGAATTAAGAATGCAACACAAACAAAAGCCACAACAAATCAATTCAAATAAAACAGAAATCATATTCAAGAACATAAATCAAATCACGCACGTTCGAGTTTTGCGTCGTTTAAAATTTCATTATTAATCATGTTGAGGTACCAAAATTGGGTTAGTCTACTTAACAAATGCTACCATTCAACGCTTTGTTAGTTATAAGAAAAAATTGATGTTATCGTGTTAACTTAAGTTATCTTAATCTATGAACCTGAACCTCGAACATATAATACATTCATCATTTGATCAATTTGAAATGTTGGATTTAGTTGAGATCAATTATTAGAATATGTAAAGGAAACGCATAAACATAAATATGTAGGCACATATATGTATGTGTACTCATTTCAACTCGTTTCTTATATAAGAAAATCATATTTAGAGTTACAGTTTTGAAGAGGAAATCAGTAGAGTTTCAGTACTTCGATTATTACTCAAATATAAATATAAATTACTGGGAAAACAAAATGCGCAGAAAAGTATGCTACATAAAATAGTGAATATTTTCACGAAACAAAATTAAATTTATATATGAATTTGCCTGGATTTTAAGCTCTTTCGGAGCCTGGATTTTAAGCATATTGGAGAAATAAAAAGCCAGATTATTCAAAACTGTACTTCGAAGTATAATTTAAATTTCACAAAGCGAACGTTAATCAACATTTTGAATTTTATATTCGAGTTTTTACCATTAATGATCACTGCTCACACATTTCATAAAAAACATTATACAATTACGTACATAACATCGAACAAGGCGAACACATTAGTATTGTTATTGCCCCACACTTCTTGGCGAACTCAGAAAATCATAATTATTCAGTTGGAAATTAATTGGTTTATAGGCACAATACACACGCACACACAACTTAATTGGAGTTTTTAGTTTATTTAAACACTGACGTTGTTAGTATGCATTAGGTACTTACAAGTTTGATTTAGTAATTTATATTTTTTTTAATGTGGTTTAGTATTTATTTGTTAGTTGATTTGTTAAAAATTTGTTAGAATGTTTTTCACTCAACATGCTAAACTATTATAGAATGTTTATTCGAAAGACCAATCAAACGCTTCAATACAGAACAAGAAATCAAGTTCAGAATGAAAAGATAATGAAATTATGTGGAAAAACTAAAAACAAAATGCATGACCAGAGACTAAACTAACAGAGATTTGTATTAAAATGTTTCTGTTTAACTATTTAATTAGTTTTGTTAGACACTTAACTATATTTCCAGTTTTTTAGAATGTTTTGAAATGAACTTACAAAATTGGTGTCATAAATACTAAACTATAGTTAATAATCAACTGACTGCAACAAAAAAAAAACTAGATAACGAAACTAGTCACTCAACTTGAGTGTTAATTAAGTCCAGATCTAAATAATAAGTAAAGTACAATATATGCAAACTAGGAATAAATTAATTTACCATATACAAATTAAACAAGGCAATGAACGAAACAACGTACGAAAGATTCGTGCGTTCGTTTTGTACATAAGGAAAAACGTTTCATTTTTTGATTTTGTTTTGTTTTTGGAATTTTTTTTCTTTGTTGTGGGTCTGCGCAACTATAGCTACTTACATGGGCGTGGCTTACGTTCAGTTCCAGCCGATGTCGCAGAGGGCGTCGTCGGTGCCTTTTTACGGCTCGTGGGCGCTTGACTCGCCGAGCGAATCTGACGCTTGGGTGACTCATTCTCGACGCCAGGACCAACAGATTGTGAGCGTGCTGAGCACACGCAAGTGGAGGATGAAGAGATGTGGTTTGATTCGGTTTCGGTTTCGGTTTCGATATCGGTATAGTTTTTTTAGTTTTTTGGATTTGATTTTAGTTGTTGTGTGTGGTGATTTTCATTGATGATAAAAGTACGAGTTGAATGGTTTAATTGTAAAATCGCATTATATTGCTAAATTAATTGTTTCTTATGTAATGAATGAGTGAAGTTTGTCTACGGGTGTTCATAACAGTTAAATACAATACAATGCATACTACAAATTATTGTCGTAGTCTATAACCTAGCTATACTGCATTAGAATTTCATCTTTCATTTTCTTTTGTACTGCAAACTATTGTGATATTTACAAATCGAATATGAGACATTTTATGATGTGGTCTGAAATGTCACCTTCGACTTTCAAAGCTGCTTGAAAACTTATTTAACCAGTTAATCTGAGATACCTACATATTTCTCACAATTATTAATATTAATATAACCTTTTTGATGAAATAGAAATAGCAATAGACATTATCTTATCAACAATATGTTCTTCGAAATAGAGACCTCCGCAAATGGTTATATGTAGTTATGTACAGAGCTATACAGAAACATCTGTTCGAATAAATAAATGCATATTACGAACTCTTTCAAAAACAAAGAGAACATAAAAAGAATAGCAAGCTACATTTAAAGATTTTTGCACAAATCTCATAATCAAAATATTGGCTTAGTGGTGCATTTGAAAAAAGATTGAAAGTTCGTTTAAAGAAAACGTTTCTAACGTCAAAACCATTTAAATGTATTGCAAACATAATGTTCAAAGCGTTTTTAAAGCAAACCAAACACTTTTTAAACAAATACATAACTCAAAAAGGAAAGAAAGTTGTATAACAGGGCGTATACTTAGTTTTTGTTGGGCGTGTACAATTGTGACCTGCTTCGTTATAGTAAGTACTAGGAAGTGCTTATTGTGTCTCTATGTTTAATTGTTGCTTAAAAATAAATTTCTATTAATGTGTTAGGTGTTCTGTAGACCTTCAGCTACAGTCATTGTTACAATATGTAGATACTTAGGCAAATGTTGGCAACTACTCACTTTTAAGAACCTTCTTGGGACTGCCCTTCTGAGGACTGCCCTTCTGGGGCGAGCCGTGACGTGAGAGCGCCGTTTTCTTAGGACTGCCACGCTGAGATTCCGATTCACGTTTGGTTATAGCAGGCATGAGTTTCTCGCGTGTTGGCGATGGCAGCAAGGCGCCTTCCTCAACATCTGCTGGATAAATTTATATGGGATTAGGCATTTGTTATGCACTTAATGGTAAGGATATCAACATTTACCCGGACCCGTGGTGCGTTCCAAGTGATGGCGTATATTGTTAAAACGTGCTGGCAGTGCAGAAATCTCATCTTTGTTGTCAATCAAATAGGCTTGGCCAGGAACTCGCGGCTTTTGTGTCGGCATGGCCTTCTCCAATGGCGTAGACTTCTTGTTATTCTCTTGCTCCTTCTCCTCTTTGGTGATGGGTCTACATCGTCGTCGTTCTCAACTCATTATAACAACTATATTGTAAATCGTTTGCATGATGACCTTACCTATGGACAGTGGATGCTAATGACAATGCCGAAAGCGAACTGCGTTTTGAAACCTGATCCCATAAATCCTTTTGCTTCTTATACAACTCGGGATCGATTTCTATGCCCCAGCCGCGACACTAACGGTAGCACAAACTATTAATTCACATTGCATACATGGCGTACTCCGAACTAACCTTGTATTCGCCGGCTTTCTTGCGCAACTCGACCATTTCCTTGAACCACAAATCCAAATTCGGCTTTGAGTGCGGCGGTGCAGTGCCATTCATGACCACCACCTGACCCTGGTCTGTAACATCGACTGCTGCCGTTGTTGCCTGCTGCCTGTTGTCATCCTTGGCATCCTTGGCATCCTTGGCAGCCGCAGCAGCTGCAAATCCAAAGTTCTCTTTTTTCGTAATGAAGTGATTGAGACGTTCCTGATCAATTGTTTGCGAAAACGGCCGTGTGGCAACTTTGCGCTCCACAAAATTCACTTGTCTGTATGGAAACACATTTTGAGTCAACAATATGAAAGTAAATGAAAGAAAAGAAATAAATAGGGAACATATAAGAACGATTTTCGAATGAATGTTGTTGGCAAGTGCGATTCGTTTGCAGGTGGTCATATATATTTATTTTTTTTGGCATTTTTTGCTTTTCTTGGATGGATGTGGGTGGGTCTATGAAACTGGTTGGCTAGACGGCAAGATCTGGCTCAGGGTGGACGTCTCAGAATGGTTGAAGCACATGAGAAACATATGAGAATTGAGAATTAATCGTATGCAAATAAATTGTTATCGTACTTCTCGTGTGTTTTTCTATCATCCGTATCGCTAACCAACGGCTCCAGCTCATGCAGAGTAGCTGAAAGCACACAGATAAAAAGATTAATCATCTCTGCTCCATATAGTAAGTGCAATCTCAAAAATATTCTTGATTTTCATCATTTACATATAGATAAGGAAAATATATAATCAAATATTCATTTGCTTTAAGGTGGTAACTAAAGGACAAAGGTAGTTCTTAGGATAACAAAAGGATACTGTAAACTTTGCAAAGTGTTTCGAATACGCTAACAAAATTCCAACTGAGGAGGGGTGAGTCTTTGTACAGCAAATTAAATGAGCCGAAATAGGCGCTTGGTTCGTTTAGTGGTGGCGGTTGGTGGTGGACGTGGTTGGTGGTTGGTGGTTGCGGTTATGGTTTTTGGTTGTACTTGTGTTTGAAGTTGTGGTTGTGAATTTCTTTTTTTTAGTATTGGTTAGTTGGTTTGTCAGGCTATTCTAGCGCAAGTTCATAATTCATATCAACAATTGAAAATCATAATCATTTAAAATCATGTGTTCTGCATTTGGCATTGAGTTGAAATCATAATCAAAAACAAATCAAACGATTTGGTTCCATTTTCGGGGCGTGTACTGAAGCGTGTTTGGGTGTCTGGTTGTTCGTGGGTTGGGTCACATTTTGGAATATAGAACGAAATTCGAACCAATTTTGTAGAATATACATACAAAAATATAAACATTTCGAGTTGAATGCAGCACAGTGTTAATATTTGTATTTATTTTCGTTTGTTTATTTTTGGTTTAGTTTAGTTTTTTAAGCACTACGGCCAATTGAATTCAGGCTGCACTAAAAAGCTTCTCAAGCTCAAGGGTTAAAGGCAAGACTTTAAAGCTTTGCAATGGAAGCCGTTTTATCGTTTTGCAATTGCGTATCATATGATATTAGCTATTAAATACATATGTATGTTTTATTTTAATGAGTATACAATTTGGCTTACGTTTTTGTGTTGCCTTACCTACGATATTTGCTTTGACTGTAAATTTGAGTTATGTAAAATGTGTCTGTGTATTATAATTTTTTTTCATAATTTAGTCATAGATACATGATACACATAACAAGTTATATATTGTATATCTCTAAATCTCTTCAAAATTCATTTAATTCTGTACCCAAAATAAAAAATAATATAATCAACAGAACTTTTTTCAATCTATCTATTTGCCAACTAAGATACTCAGATACCTGCTTCTCGAAATAAATTGAGTTTGAACTTTTACTTACGGAAGCAATGCTGGGATTCTTTCAGTATTCATTTTCACAATAAAAGATAAATACGCAAATTGACAAAATAAATTGGAGTTAACTCAAAATAAGTCAAGTTCTTAGATACCCAACAAAAAAGGGTTTGAATTCATTTTGGAGCAATTGTTAATTTAAACTTAGCCCCATAACCTAAACGACTGGCAATTCCTTGTATATGTGTGATGAATGCTATATAATGATGATGAATAATGCATGATGCTAATTCCACTTTGTCGTTTCACGCATGCAACGTAACTAAAGTCAACGGAACTCCTACGCTTTTACGTAACTCAGGTAAAATGAAAACTATATAAAAATGTATAATAGTTTTGTATCACACAACCTCTGCGACCGCATGCTCCGACTACACTTTGCTAGTTCATCATTAGCGTAAAATTGCATTGATACGTGATGTGTGGGCAGCACTAATAAAAGTATGTTTCGGACTGCCAAGGACGTGACGTCCTTTTTCATTTAACGAGCTGAGGCAATTTCGAGTTCTTGCATTATGCACTCAATTCAATCGATCAATGGAATTTTACGTAGCATCAACAAAAATGAATATGTCAGGTAATTTACCATGTACTTTTCGCTTTTTTTTTATTTAGAACTAATAAAAATGAATTTAGTTCAACACTTACGTCCGTTTTTTTTTATATTTTTTTCTTGCTATAAAGATATTCTTGTGTGTGTGTGTTTTCTTTTAGGAAGGAATTTAGCATAATTTCGTTCTATATAAAATAGATTTAAAGACTTCCAAAGAGAGAGAGAGAGTAAAAATTGCTAACTGCTTGAAAATAAATAATTAGTATTTATAAAAGCGGTAAATAAAAACCATTTGCTTTCAATAAAGGAAATAATTAAAAACAAATATGTGTGTTCCTAAATAGTATCTCAACTAAATGAATATACGTAAAGAGTTTAAAAAATATATATAATATATGTATTTGTATCAAAGGTGACTTAAGCTTAGTTTCAGCACGCGGTTGCGTTTTATATTATATATAAAGTATATGGTTGGATTTATTTTACAGCTAGTAGTACTAGGAGATCTTGATGGAAAGCAAAAAATTTACGACGACGAGTACATAAAAAACTTGATAATCGATTTGAATTGTTTTGAAAATTTGTATTTATACTTGTATAGATTTATAGCATTTCGGATTGAAAGTGTTGTGAGAAAAATGTTTTTGGGCTACGTTATAGTTTACCAACACTATTCAACGCATCGAAATATTTGTCATGAAATTTGTTTTTCAGTTTTCGATTTGGTTTTTTTTTTTTTGTTTTGGAAATTGAGCTCAATGCTGCTGCCACTGCACAAATTTTAAGAAACATCTTTAAAAATAAATGAAAAAAAGTATGTAGAGATCTTGAAGTTGCGCGCTCAACAATTACTTTAGAAAGAGGTTAGTTAACAAAATGTACGCAAATCGTAATTGATTAATTGAGATTAATTGTTGATGTTAAATATATTATTTAAGTACGTAGAAAAAACTGAAATCAACTGATTGAAATCAAATGTTAATTAGTTTTTAGTACGATCATTTTGTTTTTAGTAAGTTATTACATACATATACGAGATATTGAAAGAAACTATGCGCTAATAGGATATATATGTATTTTGTAGTAGAGTATGTTAATGCTTAGCGACGACATTTTGCTGTCGCACCTTCTTTCTGATTTGTTGTACGTTTTTTATGCACCGTTGGCAAGCCGGCACCCATCGTTTGATACTGATGTGTGTGACTGTGCGTCGGCTGGCCCGGCTGACCCGATCGGATCGCGCCCAATGATATTGACTTTCTTGGGTAGTCACCGGCCGCGGCCCTCGCCGTCGTCGTTACGTTTGAATCGGCGCCCTTAATGCGTCGGACATTCGGCCAAACGAATTGCAGGCGATACTCAGTGCTCAATTTTGTGATGGTCTTTTTGAATAGGCCATTTGACTCACCCGCCTGCAAAAGAGAAGAGCAGAATCACAAGAGACGAGAAGACCAATAAAATAAATGAGAGAGAGACAAAAAGAGAAGAGCAGAAATGGAGAGAACAGAGAGAGAAAGAGAGAGAGAGAGCAATTGCATTGACGCATTTCAATTGTACGATAAGTTATAATTAAGTCGATTGTTAGTTAGCATTAGCATTAGTATTATTTTCGGTTAGTATGCATTTGGTTATGATGAAGAGCACAATGAACACAGAGAAGAACAGAAGGAGAGAGCATGTTAGTTATAGAATGAGAGAGAAAGAGAGAAAGGGGGAGATAAAGAAAAAGGAAGAGAAAAAATACACATAATACAAGTATAATTTGAAAAGTTAGATGATTAAAACTAATTTATAGTCAGTCATACATACATAATTCAATATACAAGCTATATTCATAACTATACTTCTCAAAAACAAAAAGTTTAACATCAAATTATCTATTTCAATATGATGCTCAAATTTTTATATTTCCTTTTTGACTTTTTATTGACTTTGAGTTAAATAAGTTCTAGGACGAAGCACCGAATTCAGATTAGTATCAAGAAATGTCAATGATATCATTAATTGATTTATTGTCAATATTATGGAGTAAAATTTGTAACATAGACAATAAATTCTTTTTTCTTAGTAAGAGTTGCAACAATAGTCTTAATAAATCTAGAAAATTTAGTTGCGATCGGATAAAAAGAGCAAAATATATTCAAGATAACAATTGTATAAGGAAAAAGCCGATGAAACTGCTTCGTTATTTTAAAAGTACAGGAGAATATAATTAATAATTTCAAGTTAACAACAAAACTTGTGCTTCAATTATATATAAACACATTATTAAAGAAGGCTTCAATGCCAAAATATTTAATATTATGTTACTACTTTAAATTAACAATTTCAAACCGTACAACTTTAAACTAATAAAGAACACCATTTAAACTGTCCCATTGCCATAAATTTAAAGAAGTCTTCGCACATGCAACACAAATCGCAGATACAACTGACAGATACTTAAAGGTTATGCTAAGAGGCAGAATATGGGAGAAAATATAAAAAAAAAATCGATGAAGCGCAGTAACGGCAACTTATGGAAATGTTGAAGAGTTTTACAGATTAAAAATTTACATTCAGGTCGAGTGTCTGTTTGACTAACTGACGCTCCGACATTCAACTCAATGGCACTTTTTTGCACACACACACATAAAGATTCGCACAAATGTGCGACAATATGAGCTCACAGTTGATACATAAATTCCCCACTGCAGGACTGGCAGTGGCGAGAACGAAGCCAGTTACAAATGTAACGACATGTACTACATAAGGATATACATATATTCTCTAACATACACATAAAAATTGCCTATAATAGAACAGGCAAGAGCGGCGCACACAGAGGAGGCCACAAAGATAGCCGTAGCTGATATACAGCGACAGTGAAAAACACTAATAGAAATTGTTGTGCGTGGGCAATGGTCTCATTGAAAAGTTGCGCACTATCTCGCATCGGAGGGCGATATTGACGACACTTCTTATGTGGCGCGATGACAAGGCATGAAATCATGCTGGTTGGCAATTTAGTCGCCTGACAACTATGAGGACGTGCAGCTTGCCATTGAATTGCGAAAGGGCGTTGCCGTAGCATAGATTGAAATGGCTGGATAAGGATATAGAGCGAATCAAGCACATGCAGCAGAATAAGAACTATCGTACAAATAGAACGCTGAATGTTATTAAATCTACACTGTAAAGACAAGAGCTGAATCGTGTGCATATTTCATTAATTTCAAATCAATAACACATTATGGTTCATTTGACGTTTCAGCTGTTGTCATGGGACATGCGTTGAAAAGACCCTATAGAAGAGTAAGATACACAAGTATTCGTATGACTTTATAGTATTTATCGATCATCGTTTATGCTGAACACAACAACGTGATGCAGGCTATTGACAATTGTGTACCTGTTTGCTTGTAGTTCCATCGATCTCCGTGGCAGCGGGATAGGCTCGTCCGTTGGGCACAACTGGTGGTCCCTCCGATTTGCTGCGGCGCGAAGGTGTGCCCCTCTCCTCCGACTGCAAAGAGGGAGACGCAAAGCACACACGCACCCAGTGTGAGTGCGAGTGCGAGCATGAGTTAATTAGCAGCTCATTAATATTCCGCATACGACATGCTGACGCACATCATCAGGTGCCTACTCTCTGCCTGGCGCTCGACCAAACTCAATTAATTATTTATTGTCAGGGTGTGTAATAAAACACACACACACACACACACACACATACGTACATACACAATACACCTATTTTGCGAAGTTATATGGCAATGTCCTTGTGTGCAACATGTGCCAGCCAATGCGCATTTTTAATTAGCGTGGAAAGACCGACCGCACAGCCACCAGCCAAACGGTTTTTGTGCGACATTAGCAGTCGCAGGAGTATGGCTTTTGGCCGCATATATGTAAATCTGTATATAGTTGCACATAAACGCATTAACCTCAATGCCCAACTAAGCAAATAGTCTGCCTGCCTATACAAAAGTGCTGAGGATATAAAAGCTCTTTATCAAATGCACATTGTGCATAAATAAAACCTGCAACTTTTATTTCTGCTTTTCTACTTATTTCTTGTGGTCCACTTTAAATCCCAGCAGTGCGTGAATTTCTGTGAAAAGGCTCCAGCTGCTCATATTCTACCCACACATGCTCTCACAACCACTTTGAATTTATTTTATTTCATTTTATTTCACACATCGCTCGACAGCATAGCGTAAGTCTTAAATATGTGTGTTCTACGTGCCGTAATGGCCCTACGGCCTTTTTGCAGACTCGACTTCTCTACTTTAAAGAGTTAATTTCAGCACTGTTCAATTTACTCAGCTGACAATCTGCAATCTGATGATATACTTAACTCACAGAATATTATGACCATCTCGGTAATTATGAAAAATACTATAAGCAAGACGTTTTGTTATTCGCATTTCTATCAGCCGTAGCTGAATTCTTTTCGCATATTATTTCCACTTTTTCCTTTCAAAGCAGCCACAAATTTCGGCAAAATAATACAAGGTGAATCATAGCATGATTCAGCAGCCGTGTGAATACTTTGATTCTTAAGGGAGTTTTTCATTCGAAAATAATTTAGATATAGTGTCTGTGGCTGACCAAGGGAGAGTCTAGTGTCTGCAGTAGACTTCTGGCTAACAAATTGGCCATTTTGCGCTGCAGCTAAGGGAGTCGGTGCATATATTTACTTTATGCTGTCCAAAGTGTATATTTAGATAGGTTGAATATAAAAGCATTACCCAGCTGAAGCCACAACTTATTGTTTTGTACCGACACCGACACCTACACATCTGTGTAGCTCATGGCAAAATGATTTTTATGCTTGTGAGACAAAGAAAACCCCTGGATGGCATTCGAAATGCTTGTGCATATTTCACAAGGTCGAGTTAAAGGTGAATGGTAGATATGTATATATATAAATGTATTGGACTTACCCTCGCCGAACGATGCGCGCTGGCATCTCGACGTGCATCTGTATATTCCGATCCTATAATAAACTCATGCGATTTATATGCTAATTCCGGGCATTTTTTTCGACGCGGCAATGGTGGCTCATTTGTCGGACCTACAGAGGACGAGCACAAAAACGAATAACAGATAGATGGATAAAATATTACAATCAATAAATCGAGACGACAAAGCCACACAAGTGACTAATGCCAGAAGGCGAAAAGGAACGAAAATGGAATCTTTTGTCGAGTACGTACCAACAAATTGACTTGGATTTGGCGCTGGCGCCCGACGCACAACCTCCGGCCTGGAATTGCCCGTAAATTCATGCCAACGATAAGTGCTCCTATACTCCGAATGGAGCTGCTGAAAAATAATAAGAAGAAACCCAAGCACACATTCGTGTGTGGGTCGCAAGTTAATTAGTAAACATTGTACATGCTTTTGAACAAAACAAAAAATTAATTATATCTAAGTGAACCTCAGTGAAGTGTGGCTCTGCCGCCTCACCACGCCCACTTAGCAGAACCACAAACCTTAATTTCAAACAATATTTTGGTACCAATCACACAAGCACACACACGACTCGCCTACTAGCAGCCTGCACTGCTAGCAGCTTACTGCAGTTCCTTAGACTCTAGGAGTCCTTCTATATATCTATGCAATTATAGCCGATAATAGCAACAGCAAGATTACAGCTGTAGATAACACCATTTGATCACGGCAATCGATAACAGTATCAGGTAACAGTCGCTATTAGCAGCAGATAGATCACAGTGACCATCGACAAGAAGTCCACAGATTCGCACACGCTTACCAAAATAAGCTGAGAAATCATTGAGAGACTTTCCTGCCACACAAAAACCCTTCCACTCACACATATGTGCGAATCGACTACCAGATTTCGAGCAGCTTACAAGTCATTACAAATCCACCCACCTTAATTTTAAACAATAGGAGTCCTTTTATATATCTCTACAATTTTATCCTATGATTCCAGCCGATTACAGCCGTAGTTTACAGCTCTAGATAACAGCATCCGTTCACAGCAAACATTAACAGTAGCACATAACAGTCGCTGTTGGCAGAAGTCAATAACAGCAAACAATAACAGCAGACAGGTCACAGCGACCATCTACAAGAAGTCCACAGATTCGCACACAAATGCTATTAAAGTGATCTGAGAAATCGTTGAGAGACTCTCCACCACACATAAGCATCCACCCAGTATTCGATTGCGAAAAACTTAAAAGTCATTGCTTGGACGAATTTAATTGTTAGTATTTAAAAAATGTACAGTTTTCGTAAACTTTGCAATTAAACAAATAAATGAAGTCAATTCAAATTGGCAATGCATATTAATTAGTAAATTTAATATTGTATTAAGTTCAGCTGAAGACATTTGATATTATTGCATCAGTTATTAAATATTCAACATAAAGAATCTGAAGATTTTAATTATTGTTTTATACTTGCAGCCCTACATTTCCTTTTTTGGATTTACTAGGTAATTTTTTAACGACTGCTACATATATTATGGAATATTATTTATCGTAGTAATGGGAAATTATCGTTTAATATTTAATAATTAAATACTTTGATAATTTTCCACATTAAACATAGCATTGTTGGCTTAGCTTATGTATAGAGCCTGAACTATGCAAATCATTTAGATGAATTTAAACTTTCATGAATTTAAAGGTGCTAATATACATCGTCTAGGTGAAAAATTATCTGAGCTTAAAAAAATGCATGGAATAGGAAAACATCAGAATTCATACTATATTCCAAGAGCTATAAAACATAGTGTAAAATTGCACAAGCTTTCAAATTCAAATGGAAAAAAATTTTCGCAATGATTATTTGAAAAATTGTAAGAAAATGTTGCCATTTATTTGCGCAACATAATGGATTAAATTAAATATCAACCATCAATAACTTGCATAATATTATGCTTGCAACTGATATTAAATTACAAAGTATATTTTTATGCATTTTACAATATAATTAATGACTTAATTTAATTATTTTAGTATACAACTGGTATAAAAAACTTCCAACCATAACAATTCTATTTGTATGCCATAATCTGAAAAGCGGACTCAATAAAATATCCGAGACATGCTGTAGAACAGCAATTTGAATAAGCAATCAGTATTGTTTGCTTTTATGGTCTTTTAAAGTGTCATAACCATTGAAATCCCGATGGCAGATAACAAAACAATTATACAAACGCACTGCCCACGGGCAATTAAAACACACATACACACACAGATTTTATTTTATGTAAACATACGTATTTATATTCCATAGTTCGACCATGACTGCAAAATGGCAATGAAAACAAACGAACAGCCCATACAGGCATTCTGGTAGTTGGCACAATTGGCCAGTTTGTCGACAATTTGGGCGCTTGGCCAAAATGCGGTTGTCGCATTTCGATGCAGCATTGGCTGCTCGACCGCCTTGCACTTTTCTCTGGCCAGCCATTTGATAATTGCAGCAATAACACAAGAACCACAAGGAGGAAGCCAAAAAATCTATACGCTCGTATGTCCCCCCAATTGGAGCAGTTCGAGCTGAGCTCAGTTGCAGTTCTTTATGGCGATGACGAAACCGAAATGCGTTCCAGCACTCGTGGGTTTCGTATCGATTGAAGCCAGGCAGAAGCCCCTGCAAGGGATAAAGGACATTTCAAATGATAATTCGCTGCATGCAACTGTAAAGTTGGAACGACACTTAAGTAAGCAGCAGACAACAGACAACAGACAGGCAGCCAGTCAGCCAGTTGGCTAGTTGGACAGTTCTAGAGAGTTAATTATGGCGTCAGTTGTTTTTAGTTTGCTACGTAACTTGGCCAAGTTCTGGCAGTATCGTACTCGGTATCTGCAGGTTCGCCAGTTGCTTCTGCAATTTATATACCTGCGCATTGTGGCTCGAGTGACTCGTCTGCTTTATCGTTTCTTTTGTAGAGCGCCGGGGCACAAACACAAATAATTGCCATACGACACGCGAAGCCCAAGACGTTGAAGACAAGAACGTTGCCCAGTTGGCATCTTGAAATCATTATTCATTCACCGCGACCTTTCTGCTGCACGCTTAATTTTAATTTTAAAGTAGGTCTCGTCGGCATTACCAGCTAATCTGATTAAAGTTGATTGCCAATGGCCACTCAATCAATTGGCAAGTCAACTAAAAATTAACTAATTTACGAGTAATTCATTTATGCAGTGTGTTAAGCATAATAGTCCCCACATCACTCGCTGAAAGTGAAAATTCATCGAGTTTGAACGTTGTGAAGTCTTTGCCACCAATTAACCTAATTGCAGGTAAACCCCCAAAGAAAGTCTAGACAACTTCGGGTTGGTAAGCAACCCCTAAATCCAAGCGTGAAACAATTAAAAACTCCATTACAAATCAATTCGCCAGCCCATTTATAACTATTACTGGCATTCTTCAAACACAAAACCCACCAGGGAGTCGCCAAGCCCTCGCAAGTCCCCGGTGTATTAAAAAATATAAGCCCACCGCAAACTCGTGTATAATTCATTCGATGAACTGTAACTGGGTGCACTTTAATCGATTGGGTTTTGCGTGGAAGGAAGGTGTGTTGCCGTCAACGTTCGTTCGTTTATCATATGAATCAACGGTGGGGGGGGAAAGACGCGTCGTCCCATCTTATGTCAAGCAGAAGGGTGTTTATAGTTGTTGTATTTGAGGTCGAGTGCCTGCTGCCACGTGGCAGCAACACCTGCCCCTATTTATTGCAATTCTTTTGCAGCAGCCAAGCCGTTGCCATTTATCATGCCATTCAGCAGGCGGAGGGAAACGCATAAATTTCCAACTGATTTATGTACGTTGGGCCCAATTGATTGCAGACACCCGAATAAAAGCCGCACACTATAATACGTGTTTGTTGCATATAAATATTTAATTTTTACTGCTGTCCAACGCGATATTTTGAAAACGCATTTCGCTGGCAAACATTTGTGTGGCTTTTCGTATTCTATTTGTATTTTAATTGTGGCAAGCCGCAACTATTTATGCCGCACGCTACTTTATTAAACAAGTTTGCGATCATTGGAGTGCAATGAGCTCGAAATACTGATAGCTTTGCTAACAGATGGGTCTGCAATCCCCCAGTCACCCATTGTGCTTTTCATATTGATTTAAGTTTTAATTAATACAATTAAAACTTGGCTTGCGTCTGCTCTGGCAGTGATTGATTGGCTTTAGTTATGTGCAATATCTGCAAGCAAGGTCTCAATCGACAATGCAAATTAAAGCTGGCAGGTTCACTCAGCTTTGACTCAATCCTATCCACTTATCCACTTATAGTTTACACAAGCTCGCAGCTTCAAACTTTTCATCAGATTAACTCCATTTTAATTGAAAATCATGAATACGTCGTACTCGTATTAAAACAGCGTGAAATTGTGGTCGATTTGCTTCCAAGAAATGAATATATTATGAACGCAGTATGCAAAGTGCAAAGCAATGATAAAGTAAGCTATTTGTAATCGAGAGTGTATATAAGATATGGCAAATAATCTTATATGCATATGGCAACTAATCTTACATAAATAATTTCTTCCTTTGTACACTATTTATTTTGTGAGAAGTTACTAAAAATGGTTAAGTAAACACTGGTTTAAAATATGTTCTCATAAAATATTAAATTTTGATTAAAATGCATTTCCAAAAAGGGAAATAAATAAGCAAAAGCATTTATTGCATACATGCAAAAGGCCTTTTTGTGCATCATGAAAGAAAATAAAATACATTGTCACACAATATTTAATTCTATATAAAATGTATATTCATAAAAAAGTGCGGAAGAATAATCAAAATTAATTCAGCATATTGTTCATCTCAAAAAAATAGAGCAATGGGTTTTACATTTCAAAATATATTTCATATTATATTAAGAGTAAATGCATAAAATATATTTAGGATTACGCTTAAATTGATGCATATATCATCTGAGTTTCTAATCGCCATAAAATATTAAATTCAGTATAAAACACATTTCCACCAAAAATTGAAAAATAAGCAAAAGTATTAGAGCCTTTTGTTAATAAATTAAAGCAATGAATTTAAGAATTTAAAATATATATCATATGATAGTTGATGCAATTTTTATACTGACAATTTATAGAGGTTCCTATAACTTTCACTCAACTTGGCAGTCAATTGACTGATCAAACAAACTGTTGACCGTAGTTGCAAATGCATAAAGCATTTTTAGGGTTACGCTTAAATTGATGCACAGATCATCTGAATTTGTTATTGGTCATAACTATTTTTACGACAGCCATATGCAGTAGAGCCCGCAACTCGTGCTGCGCTCTCTCTCTCTATTTAAGCTGCATAAAATTGCGCATTTATCGAAGCACGGATAGCAGACAATTTATCGACCAGGACATTTAAGGACTCCAATGCGACTGGCAAATCTGGTGCAAATTTTTCATAGGATAGTTGCAGGCGTCAGCGCACTGTACGCCATAATCCTTTAACTAACACAGTATTACATGTGTTAGATAACCGAAGCGAACTGAAACCGCAAACAAAGTGTATGTACACTGGACTACATAGCATTCGTGTGCGTGTTTAATCTACCTAAAGGGACCTTTCAAGTTTTATGCGAACAAAGGACACCACCTCCAATCCACTCGAGCTACACTTGCAGCTCTCGCTTGGCCAACTCTGCCTGTGGTCGTCGTCGTCGTCATCGTGTTTTGTTTTTTGTGTGTGTTGTAAAGCACAGGGAAAATGAAGCACAAACAAGCGCATAAAATTTCATTGTCCAATGCGTTTTTCAATCGGAATGGACGACCCAAGAGTTTGCGCAATATATTGACCATTATATAAAGTGATGCTAAAACAAAGCAGCTGATAAAAGTTGTGCGGCTGAAATATAATAACATTCAAATAAATATAAAAACACTCGTAAGAGAAAAGCTCTATTGTAGTGCATATGAGTTGCACAAACTTATCGTGCGGCCCACGTAGTGTGCAAAGTTTTTCCATTTCCCTTTTAGTTTACGATGCATTTTGTCATTTGACACCATTTTGTCTGGCGCAGACAGCGTCAGGTGCATGCACCGAGTGCAGCTAGCACAGGTAGTTGCTTTTATGGTTTCCACTGGCACAAGCCAAAAACCAAAAACCAAACCAAACACAAACATCTGCTGGAGCCAGCACTCGTGTCTGCCATGTTGCCCCCAAACCACGGTGCGTGCCTCTGGGCCGCTGCGGTTTAGTTTGCTCGATTGCTCAACTAACCGCGCGACACAAGCAGAGTTTGTACGGCCGAGGCCTGCGCCAACAATTAATTTAGTTGGACTTTTTTGCGTCAGTCCGTCAGTCGTTGTCGAAATTTAAATGACCCTGTTCTAAGGTGACAGCAACGAGCCACGCCCTGCCTTGGACCCGGACTCCTACTCTGGCGCAGATTGAGCTGTAGCTGAGCCCAGGACTAGCTGCTGTGCCGCTGAAATGTCGTCTAATAAATTGCCAAGTTGGTCTCGAGGTTGCCTCTTAATGAGGCTACCGGCGACCCGCTGTACCAGCTGCACATTAGCCGCGACGTGGCCACCTTGTGGCTGGCCTGTGGGGCCAACTATATTTAATTAAATAATGTTGCTCATTTGCATGGGCGCATTTTGCGCTCTTCGCTCGCTAGCAGTCTTCTAAGTACTTTCTGTCTTATTAAAGGATACAAGTTTGTAGCATAGATACCTCTATCTGTATGCAAGCTTCGTGGTGGTAGAGAGTCGTAAATTGCAATTACACCTTGCAAAAAATGTCCATTGGGCTGTGCTCGTAAATATGGATTAAATTGCAGACCGTGGTCGACTTAATTACACGCAGCATTAAATTAACTGCAAACAAATACAATTGTGCGTGCCATAAAAAGCACAATCAGAGATTGCTGTATTTAATACAGATAAGTGACAAAGGTCGAGTCGGGTGACTGGAACTTGAAATGTATGATGACAAGTTTTCAAGACTGGAACTTGAAATGTATGATGACAAGTAATTTTCAAGTTTCAGTGAAGACATGTGAAAGGCCGACTGCAAATCGAAACTCATTTGTGTGTGACCGCAAATCGGGGGACATTAAACTTTTAAGACGCTTTTATTGCACATGAGCTCGACTCCAGCGTGGCCTGTCAGACCCTCAAGTTGACAGCGCACATCCTGCTCTATTCAATTTGTATCCTTTCACATTTCGCCAACTGAAGTGCGGCTGCCTGGCTTTGATTTGATGGCTTAGTGTTGACATTGCCGTCGACGACTCTGATTTATTGAAAATCCCAATAGCAGGCCCACTGTCGCTTGCTTTTACCTTTTACCGCAAGTGCCAATGGGGCGTATGCATAATATCCTGAATTCCCCAGTTCATTCACGTGCAACAACAATTGAACAAAATTCCACTTTAAGCTCATGTCTTCCTGTGCTTTCCATCCCCTTTACAACCATTCAGTGTTGTCTTAGTCTCCATCCACGCTTAATGCCTCCAACGCTTTGCATGCAAAGTGCACACAGACCGGCTACAGACGGATCTGAAAGTTCGCAGAACTCGCGCTGAGAACATGAAATTTCGCAGACATGTAAATAATGTGCTTTCATGTTAACAGATTTTTGTGCAGCTATTGAAATATGTTCTTTTTACGACTTCTTTCGCGCATCTCTCCAAGTTTTTCAGATGTGCGACATGTCGTTGACTTCTTTTCATACCTCTTCAAATGCACATTTATTTAAGCTGTGTACAACACTAAATTATTTACGTTATTTAAAAATTATGCTTTAACATATTTGTAAATTCGCACAAAAGTCTGTGTTATTAGAATTTAATTTCTTTGAATCTTTTGGTGTTTTTCAATTACTATTTCGTAAAAAGCATTCAAGTTTCTTACAAAGTTTGAACCATCAGTTTGTCGTCAGGACTTTGAGCAACTTCTGTTTAACACACACAGAAATGCAACACTTCCGGTGCAATTCCTGTCGCAGACAAACGAGCAAAGTTCTGCATAGAACGCAACCAAGCCATAAACATGCTTTGTGCATATTTTAACGCAAACTGAAACTCGAATTATGCTGCACAAGAAGAAAAACAACAAGAGTGAACACTATAAACGACTACTATCCAACTCGACGACAGGATACCTTGTGCTCGACAACTTCTTAAACGATTCACATGCAGCTAGCCAAGAGCGAAGCAAAACATTTAATAGACCATAAGTTCAGTGTGATAATCTTATGCAGGGTATAGCAAACAGTTTGCACTTAATTGCATTTTCCTGTCCGGCTGCTCGCCGGCAAACTTCAAATGTCTGGCTGTCAGTGTCATTGCCTGCAGCTTGTCTGACAATGCAATATCGTCAATCTGCCGCCACCGTACATATCTGTGACTTGCCTCTCGGGTGTCTCCAGCATAATGGCTTTAAAATGCGCTCGAAACGTTCGCAATTATCGTGCAATGTGATATTCTAGCGTCGAGGCCTTCACAACTATGTTATGTAGTTGCTTTGGCAAGCTGTTAGCGCGTCTCATACTTTTATTGCCGCTCGAGTGAATGTGCATGTGCGTGAATGAGTTTTTGAGTGTGTGAGTCACTGCGACAATGCTGGCAATGCGATCGATGGCACGCACTTAGCTAAGAACTCTATAAAGTGCTTTTATCAGACTCAACAGCCAACGAATTTTTGTATAACATCTTTGTTATAGGTTTTCAGAATTTCAAATGTTTAGAATAGAAGTAAGCTACAGTTCAAAAATAAAATACTTTTCGTCTGTGTCGAACACTATCGAATTTACATTTCACTTTTGCAAGATTAGTAAAGTAAAATCCAGACAGCACGCGATCAAAACATGTCCACCGAACGCGCTATACCCTGCTTCAAGTGCGTGCTTGTGGGCGATGGCGGCACCGGCAAATCGGTGTTCATGAAGCGCCATTTGACCGGAGAATTCAATTGCAAATACGAGGCCACCACGGGCGTCGATGTCTGCAAGCTGTCGTTCCTCACCGACCGCGGTCAATTGGACTTCAATGTTTGGGATACCGCCGGCCACGAGCAGCATGGCTCGCTGCGCGATGGCTACTATGTGCAGGCCCAGAGTGCTATGATATTCTTCGATGTCGACTCGCGTCCCACCTATAACAATGTGCATCTGTGGCACCAGGCGCTGATAAAAGTGTGTGGCAACATACCGATTGTGGTGTGCGGCAACAAAATGGATCTAAAGACCATGCGCACTACAAAATATTCCAACGAACTGCTGCGCAAACTGAAAGTTCAGGTAAGTTTATGCGACGTAGATCAGCGCACTAACGACAACTCATATCCCATCACTACACGCAAGTATTATCCGATATCGACCAAATCGCATTACAATATTGAAAAGCCCTTTCTCTGGCTGGCACGCATTCTAGTTGGCGACCCAAGACTGAGTCTTGTTGAGGAGCCCGCTCTGCGGCCACCCGAGCAAACCGTCTATGACAGATGGCTGCTAATGCTGGAGAATAATCGCGATTCCGATGAATCTGATGAATCGGATAGTAATGAAAAGAAACTCCACTGGTGGGAGTATAAGCCAAGCAAAAAGAAGTAGTTATGTTTGAAGAGCAACGTTGTTTATAATACGCACAACACTACTCAGGGAATCGCTCGCGTAGAATACTTAAAAGAATCGAAAGAAAAACACAGCTAAATGACGTCAGCGAAGAGAGGGCGCTTAACCAGCATCCGCAACATGTTCAGCCATTGTTTCACTTTGCCAATGTGCGCTTTACATAATAGCACGAAACTATCTATAAACATATCAAGATTATGGGTTCGCGGAGAAGTTCGCAAATACATAAATTGCGAAGCAAAAGTTTCCATTTTTTGCCCATGCTTGGCAAACTTTTTTGGCCGCAACTTATTGTGACTTGGCAAGCACTATAGGGATGTGACTAATGAAGACCCAAATACGCATAAGCTTGGCCCCTACACTGAAGTTCTTTTGATTAATGACATGCACGTATAGTTGCGACACAAAATGGAGAAGAAATTAGCATCTGCACATTTGACCCGTTGGAATTGAGACACATTAACAAGAACTCGACAAAAAATCAATACTAACGACAAGATTTCAAAGCATTCCATTTAATTTGGATCAAAATATTTCGTTAAGCAAGAGTGTTATGCCCAAATCATTCAATTCGCAAGGTCAACATTGTTTTTTAGTCCTTTGCGTAAAGAAAACCAGTAAATAATTCAATTTAATTATGAGTTTTGAGTTGCACTTAAATCCAACATATGTTAATCCAAATTTGCAAAATTGTTGATATTAAAATAAAAGCATTGTTCTTGAAGACAGCTTGATTATGCTCGTCTTGAGTTATATAATCGCCCACTGGCTAGGCACTGAACTGCGCTCCCAATGCCAGCAATTGAAAACTGTAGTTGAATGCCATTAGGACAATGCAGCATCAAATGGCACTGCAGCATACTAAAGTATATATATGTTTATATACAACGCGTACACAAATCGTTGTACTCGTAACTGTCTATTGTGCACGCTTATTTCGCTTTTATATCTATTTCCATTCCGGTGCATTGTATCAAATTGCCAAGCAACGAGCTGCATTATAATGCACACTAATGTCATGCCTGGGTATCTACGTGTGTGTGTGTTTCCGTTGAAGTTGCCGCCAGCTTAACAAATTCTTGCACAAAACTGTCGGCAAATGCGGCATTGTGGCGGACAACAATGCGAAAAGTTTTATGAAATTACAGCCCAAAGTGCAATGACAACTAACGACATTGAGACAAACTCGAGGCATCGAGATTGCTGCACAAATTGTTTTTGAGGCTGCGATTAAACTACGCCACACACGTACACACAATATTAGCAATTTTCTGCAACAAATTGTTTATGATTCACTTGAATTGAATGCGTACTAAATTGGATTAAGTCAGCATTCATTCAAAATGCGGTTGACTGTAAAATCAGTTGGAATAAATCAGTGATGTAATGTTGTTGATGCTTGTATGTCGAACGACTGAACTCGTATATGTTTATTTATTTATGAAAGGCAACGCCTCCGCCATATTTTATTTGCTGCCGCAATATATTTCATTTTCCGCCAAAAGCCAATGGCACTTCGCGCATTTGGCAAGAAAATACTGCTGCGCGTATTACGTATACGTACACGAAATTAAGGTCATATGAAAGCTGCGCGCTGCAACAAGCCTGGCAATGCCAAAGCCCAACATCCTGGCCAACATCCTTGCCGACTAATCCGGCCACTGCTTCATATGCCACTTAAATATTTTACGCTCTTCTATTGTTAAGCAAAAGTTCCCCTCCTTTTTTTTTATTTTTGCATTTCAAACGCACTTGAAATGCACACACAGAGAGAGCGGGGTAAAGTTATATAATTTTCCATTCAGTAGAGGCATGCAGACGAGTACGTACATAAATCTAATGGCATATACGTTTTCGCTGTGGAGACCAAGTGCAAAAAGTTACAAATGCTCGACTTGAGCAGGTACTCCACCGAACGTTTAACATTTTATTCAAAAGTTGGCTTTGTCGAGCGAGTTCACTGCAAATGCCACGGCAAGCACTTTTTAGATAGAGTGTGGATTTACTTTAACGCCTTGTCTCAGCGCAAGGATTTGCTTTAAATAGTTGCACTCAAGTCTGGTTTAACTAAACGAAATACAAAGAATTTGGAATAGCTCGTGATGTTTGCCACACTTTGAGCGTCTATTTGAGTTGTCTAGTTATTAAGGCGGCAAAAGGAAGAACGATAATCAAATTATACAACCTTTGAGCCCTTTAATTGATTGAAATTGCACTTGAGAGACTCCATGATCCAAAATTATCTCCACAGACCATTTCAGGCCACATTGCTGCTCGTGCTGCACACAAATGTTGCCAACCCCAAAAATATGCCCTGAAATTACTATCAACGACGACAGCAAGTCAGAAAGCAAGCAGACAGCAGGCACACACAATCAGGCAACTTGGTCCTTAGCCAACACGGCCAACTGCGGCAAATGCACCCAAGCTAGAGAGCTGCTGCTGTAAAAAAAAAAAAAGGAAAGACCCCAGAATCATCCAGCTGGCAGAGCACCTGCCCTCTAATCCATTCACTTACGTGCGGAAATTATTATAATTGCATTAGTTCACAGGCAGAAAATTGAAATTGAAATGCGCTAGACGGCCCCGACAGGCTGTCACAGGATGTTGCAGCATGCTGATGGATGCCTCGCCCAGATTGACTTGACGTGTGGACCCTGTCATACGTGTGGGATTTTAACAAGATTCGCTCTCCGAGCGAGTATTTTACAAAGATTGCAATTACAACTTTTCATATTGCATGTGAAATCTGTGCAACGGAAATGGCCAGCAAATGAGTTTGATTCTTTTTAAAGGCACCTAAACAGACCCCTTTAATGGCGTAAGTATATATATCGCATGACATTGATGCATTTGTACGTGGAGGCGGGTGCCAGTGTTTTTTTTGTTTTGCTGCTGTAAAGTTTGGACGGGCCTTTCGTGTGGCATAGCGCAAAACTCGGTGGGAATTCGTGTAGGTTTTAATGACGGGCGCAAAAATCAATAAAGCAATTGGCTTTGATTAACACGCCAATTGCAAGTCAAACAGTTAAACACATGCCAATTTCTCATTTGACTGATCGCATCGAAGCAACACTGCTTGGCTCAAAGTCAAGGATATATTACGCAAATAATGATTAGCTGGCTAGTGATATCATATCTCACAATGTCCTTGAAAACTACTGAATATTCATCATTTCACACAATGTCCTTGAAAACTACTGAATATTAAAGCCAATTATGCGAGAATCTGTCTCTGCTTTGTCGCTTGCAACTAAATAATAAAAATGTAATCGTAAAAAGCAACCATAAAAGCATATGCCAAAGTAAAAAACTAATAAAAAGCAGAGCTTATTCAACGTAAAAATGCACTTAAGCTCGACAAATGCAGGAAAAATCAACAAAAGCCAAATATTTGGCATTCTCTACTATGTAGAACTAATGCATAGTATAGTTTTATATGCCCTCTGCATGCGATTGCCTGAATTGTGCTAGAAATATGCAAATATTGGAATCGCAAAACGCAAAGCAGTCGGACTCAAAACACGGATATACCAGCGTCTTTTCGAATAATAAATAATACATTTAATAAAACTTAAATTGCTCCACACAAAATTACCCATGCAGATAGTAAGTCTTTGGGGATTAAACAAATCCGCTTGGTGCTGTTAATATCTTCATGCGATCTGCTTAACCTTTTATTCTTTATTCATATCATTAGGGCAACACAAATTGTTTCTGAACAACAAACTCGCAGCCGTCATTTGGCCACGTCAAAGCAATCAGCGGGCAAAACGCAAAAAAAAAAGTAAAAAATGTTACCCCGTCGTGAGCACAATCATGCAAATTACTGCCAAAACATGTCTGCGCATATTTATTTGCCAATTAAGGGAACTCTGACGAGCTGGCAGGAAAGTTGCACGAATCTGACAGACATTTTTTTTCGCTTAACATTTCAAATTTTCAAGTACGATATAAATTAAAAATTAAGGCAATTCTATACTTAACCTTTGAGTATGGCAAAAAATATAGAGCATATATCTTCACAATAGCGAGCAGAATACATCCTTTCAATTGCAATCTAAATCATATGTTGACGTGCAGTTCTAATATCATATCACTTGGAATTCATAACTTTGCTAGTCCCACTCAGCGTTCATCACCCCAAGTGTATCTGCAGAAACAGCTGACCGCAAATAATTAGAAAAGTTTCGTAATGCAGTCAGCAGCGCTGTTCCATGGAGATTGCCACCAACACTAGCAACGTTCCCCGTAGATTGAATAAGCACTTCCCACTTCCTCTTTTGTCTGTGGCTAACCGCTGCTGTGGGGATTCCCCTTAGGGTTAGCTACTTTGGCGCTTTCATTGCTGGAGATTAGAGAAATTCAGAGAGAGGGAAAATGTGCAAATTGCTGTGGTCGATGTGAGTGCAAACTGTTCGCTTGACGCGATTCGAATGCACAATGGGGAACTGCATTGCCACCGGGCAAAAGGAATCGACGATACAAAACTGCCAAACTGAATTGCCAATTGAAAAGTAAAGATTTCAATTAGGTGCCCGTAATTGAAGTGTGCAGTGAAGTAAGAACCTTTAGAAGCGACTCGATGCATTTCAAATGCATATGTGAGAAAATAACTTTGCTTTCAAAATCCCAATAAAATAAAATACAGCTCGATTGATTGCATTAATTAGGAACTACAATCAAGTGAGTTGTATACAATTAATAACTACTTTTACCTAGAAAGCAGATTTAGTGCTGTCGGTAAGTAAATTACTGATGAATTGATTCCACACAGAGAAAAACATAACAAAGGCTTTTCATACTAATTTTAATGTTTGATTTATGTTGGTTAGAGAAAGAATTTTGAAAAATTTAGAATTGTTGCAGAATGATATGGTAAATCACTTAAGTATACAATTTTGTGTTTTATATACATTTTTTTACATTAAGTAGCTGAACCAGTACTATTGCTAGTACCATAGTATCATAACAACACATTTGAAATATCTTATGCCGAGCAAACCTCAAACAAATATGTCATAAGGGCTTAACAATTTTCCTAAAATAACCATCAAAGTATATATCCCAGATACTTAATCTCGAATAAATAGTGAAGGGATCTTAAAGAGGACTTACTCCAATGAAAGTTTTAAAAATGAATATTCATGCGAACTTGTAATCGTCGACAATCGCGATTTGCAAGTGTTTCAAAGAAACAATGTTGTTCACAGATTCCAACAAAATTCCTTTATAGATTGTAGTTCCGTAAGTAAATGCGATTTGGCCGGTCTCAAGGCAGTTCAAGTGATAGGCCGCCGAACAATGGCAGCTGTCCGCTTGGCCGCAACATGCATATTGATGATATGGGCTGATAGGGCACACACAGTGCAGGACAAAGGACACGTGCTACTACAATAACAACAAGTGTGTCTGTGCGTCGCTGCCGCTGTGTGTGTGTGTGTGGGGGGGGGGTTAAGTTTACATTAGATAAGTGCAACAATGGCATGCATTACTGTTAGGCGTCACCAGCTGACTACGCTCGAGCAAGCAGTGACTAAGAGCCAGAATGTGAGGCGAATCGATAAGACGTTGGCTCTGCCTTGCCACGTTATACCATAAGCGACCGCTAGCCAGGAGCATGCCGCACTGCCGCTGGCTCTGGCGATGGCGACACTTCGCCGGCAGCGCCCAGGAAAGCAAAGACCGTTGTTGTTGCTGTTGATGTTGTTGTTTTCGTTGCCGTTAAAGTGACGGTGGAGGTAAAGGTGGCGCAATAAAAGTTTGACTGCGCTGCGCTGATGTAATACCGCAAGACAATTTGCCTTTGCACGTCATATGGCCGCAGCAGCGAGAGCGAGCAACAACAGCAAAGAGTGTGAGTACTATTAAAAGCCGGCAGACAACTCGCGCTCTCTCAACACGCGCTCTTTCGCGCGCTCTCTCGCAGTTGAGGTTGTGCCCATGCGCACGCTCTCTCTTCCAACAGCTGTGTGAGGAAACGACAGAAAGCATTGCATACTTTTCAGAGCGCCGATACTCGTACTTAGCCTTAGCTTAAATTTGATGAATCAGCTGTTCTGCAAAGTACTTCGCTGGGAGCCCTCCACTTACACCGCCACGACCACCGCGCGTTCCACAACTGGAAAGCCAGGCAGCAGAAGACGACTTTTGTGTTTCGTGCTCGAATTTAATTCGTTGCCTGTCGTCGCGGTGCCGGGTGCCAAAGTCTAAGTCGCTCCCCGGCCGGCTGCCACTGGCCGGAGGGGCCGGGAGCTCCTTTAGGCCACATACCATATGGCATATTGATTATTTTTCTAGCACTGGCTTCTTTCTGTCTGTCCCAATGCTGACGCTGACGCTGGCGCTGACGCGAGTAGTGTCGAGCGTAATGTACTTTAATTTATTCTATGCCAGCAGATTTGTTGTTTATTTCTCTGACTTCATTTTTTGCCTTTTTATGCTTTTGCTTTTGTTGTTTTGGGTGTGTGCCACGATAGCATTGCATGTTTGCGAAACCAACTCCCAATTGTGACACTCCAAGGATTGTAGTTGAAAGCAAGCAGAAAATACATAATGACGCAAATAAATTTATACTTTTGTGGTATGATTTTGTGGTGACGGAATAAATGAGATTTTCATTTTTAATAAACTTTCCCAGTATTTATATCTACTAAGGTATTTGCGCGATATAATTCGATTAATGCAGTCGTAAACACTACAGAACACACATCTGGTGTGCATATTTACAATCAAAATTACCATATAATTGACGTTGTTTACAAAATGCGCATAAATTGCTGATGGCAAATTCATTAAATCAAATATATGCGCCCATAATCCCATGATATAATCCTGCTGCAGTGCAACACCCTCTCAAGCAACTCATAAATTCGAGGCAGTCACCCCATTTTGTCTGCAGAATTGCACCCTTCACTTGTCGCCTGCAAGTATGCAATAAAAATAAAAATGTGTCGCACACAACTGGCGCACATAAATCACCCGATGCTCGCCCCGATCCCGAAACAAAAATAGTTGTACCCCAAACAGCTGGAGGCAAACAATGGCAGTGGGCAAGGAAACTGCAAGTTATGTGGATTGTCCTGCCAAGGATAATGGGTACGTACCTTGTCTACCGGCATTGATGGGCACGCTCTGCACAGATTCCAGAATGAGCCAATCATAGGGAAATGCTTTTATTGTTGTCGAACCAAATTACCGAAATACAAAATATAAACACACTCGCGTTGGCTGATTTTCTATGCGAATTGTGTTCTCTGTTTCTGTTCAATTGGAGGCGCAACAACCGTACAAGCACAGACACGAAAAAAAACACTCGCGTGCCGCTCACTCAATCTGTCTCCGTCTAATGCACTGTATGTTCAGTTTTTGTCCCGCTCTCTCCTCTCTATACGCACACGCACCTGGTTAATGCGTTGCGAAGAAAGTGCGTTTGTATTGTCATAGACCAAACGAGATTCGATTTTTAAGTGTGGCCGCAGCTGTGGGAAGCAGAAAGAAGCAGAGCGCGCTCAGCGTTAGAAGAAGTCTTGCATACCAGCAGGCGACGGCAACTGCTGTTATAATGATGATCTCATACACTCGCACACTCACAGCAATGTATACCCCTAAGCCGTACACACACTCACACACACACACGCACGCACGCCAGGCATGGAAGGGAAGCTTGTGCTGTCGCAAAAGTCACACAATTGAGCCAATTAATGCATAATTTACTACGGCCTATGTGCTCATATCTATATGTGGCTCTTTGGGACAACTTTAGCAATTTCATATTAAATTTTTATTTGGACACCCATAGCACCATCGAATCGCCCGTGCCCCCTACAGTTCGTTTGTTCCTCGTCAGCGAGCAAATCGATATCTATTTTTCATGACAGCCGTGTAGTATGCAATACTCTTTGCCGCTTTACGCTGCTCTGCTTGTTTTGCTTGGTTTTTTGCACTAATTTGCCATTAACGTGCAGTGAAGCGCAACATTTGCCTTTTACTTGGGCTCGCACTACAATTTTTTACTTAACACCAAACACACTTTTCAAATTAAGTTTGAATGCACCACTGCTGCTGCTGCTGCTGATGCCAGTGCTGCTGCTTCTGCTGCTGCTACCGCTGCTTATGGGTCTAAAAATTTGCGCTTTACCGCAAACGTTTGCAACTCGACGACGTTACGTACACGACTGAACTGAATGTGCGCTGCCAACTGTCGTCGGCAGTGAACAGAAGTGGTTGAAATACGCCGCCAAACCACCCAGCGTGAATGTGAATGTGAATGTTAAGTGAAGCCAAAGCGTCGGCGTTGGAGTTGACGCAGCGCTTGGAAGTTGTGCAGCGCGCCGAGGGAGCTTCATGGGCAGCTGTTGGCCGCTCATGGAACATGGTTTGGAATCTATATTCAAACCATATGATACAAAATCAGAGGCGTAGCATCAATTAAACTATTAACATAAATTTCTAAATTGTTACTTTACAATTGATTGTTGTTAGGGATTGCACATTTAAATATACTCAACTTCGCGCTTACTATCGATACATTATCGATTATATACAATTTTGCAATTTCAAATGGCGCGCCGATTTACAATCCCTTTGAAAATGCAGCAATAAAGCTGAATACTATTCACTTTTCTATATGAGTATTAAAATTAATTTATATTCCATCGCAGATACTCGTATGAAAAACGGGGTAATTAAACCCGCCTTCTCAAATTCCGTTTAAAAATATACAATTTAGTAATAGAAAGTGTAACCAAGTTGGAATTATTGGGATTTTAAAATTTTGGTATTTAAGTAAGTTATAACGTATATTTTAGAAACATAGTTTACGGTCACATCAAAAGAAACTATGGAACTGCAGTGGGAAGTCGCGTTGTGGTTGGGCATTGCAATTTTAATTCACGTTTTAATATTTGTATTGGTAATGGGTAAAAAAGCCAAGAGCATTGTTGGCCGGCATGTGGTCGTCACCGGTGGCTCCAGAGGAATCGGGCTTTCCTTGGCCGTCGAATGCGCGATGAAAGGCGCCAATGTTACAGTGATTGCCAGAGACCAAAAATTGCTGGGTGAGTTAACAACGAGAAACCTGTAAAACGGGCTTCTATTTGCACTGAACTCTCACTTTAAAACTGTGTCAAATTCCTTGCAGAGGGAGCCGTGGCACTCATGGAAGTAATACGCCAGCGACCCGAGCAGAAATTTCAATACCGCAGCCTAGACATTGGCGGCGACTACGAGGAAGTGGCACGTGTGCTTGGTGAGCTAGAAGAGAGCATTGGCGACATTTATGCGCTCATCAACTGCGCCGGCATGGCCATATGTGGAGTGTTCGAAGAGGTGTCCGTGGCCGATGTCCACAAATTGATGAACGTCAACTTCTTTGGCAGCTACAATTGCACGCGTTATGTGCTGCCCAAGATGAAGAAAGCCGGTGATGGTATCATTGTGCTCACCTCATCGCAGGCAGCCATGTTTGGCATTTACGGCTATGGACCTTACTCGGCTAGCAAGTATGCTCTCCGCGCCATGGCCGAAACGATTGCTATGGAGTCGCGAGCGTATGGCGTGTCAGTGACGCTGGCGCTACCCTGTGATACAAATACGCCTGGATTCGAGGAGGAGGAGAAATCAAAGCCTCGTGCGACCAAAATCATATCCGGCAGCGGTGGCCTCCTGGAGCCGGAAGTTATGGCACGGGCAATACTGAAGGATGCACTGGTATACTAGTAGATTGAGTATTCATTAGTTGTTCCCACTAACCAGTTCGTCTTTTTATTGGCACTTTGCAGAAAGGCAACTTTATATCAACTGTGGGCATTGAGAGCTGGCTGCTTACGATGGTTGGGGGTGGCCTGATACCCTGGGATGGCTTTTTCACCAACCTTCTGCATGCATTCGTCATTGGACCAGTTCGTCTGTTCAGCTATGGACTTCACAAATACTTCAATGGGATCATTCGTAAATGTATCAAAGAAGATCGTGCTACCGAACAATCCACCGAACAGACTAAAATCGCACAGAACTGACAGCCCCACACGTCTGAAATACAATTCTACTCCTATTACGGCTCTTTAATGCTTATTCAGTGTACTTTGCATTTCATATTCCATGTTCATCCTATGAATATTAACGTATATTCCACAAATTTAAACCAAACAATCCAATTAGCTTATGTAACGCTAACTTTAATCGTTTAATTAGATATAGAACTGCTTAACAATTTTTTTTGTAGGATTATTAACAAGAGTGTGTTTATTTCGTACAAATAAAAATACAAACTATTGTTTTTAATTATTTATGTATAACATTTTTATCTTTTTTTGTTAAGAGCAAATACTTTTAAACAATTTTAAATAATTGTTGAGTCCACATGTGATAAGATATGAATAACAAATTGTGATAATAATAATCTTAGCTTAATCTGCCGCAGACGTGAACAAATATCGATGACACTATCGATCTTATTTATTTGTAAGCTCTTTTCTGGTCAAATAATATAAATAAATAAATTTCATAAATATACTTTTTAAAAACAGGATAGAATTTAAATAGCGCACCCAATTTAGTAAATTGGTCCATCACCAATAAAAGACGAACCAAGTTGGTTGCCATTAAATTTATGAAAATGGTATATTTTTGGAAGCAAAATGGTATATTTTGAAAATAAATTTGTGGTCACACTATACAAAAAGTTCTGCCGATGTAAGGACGTGTTTATTGTTTAATTGGTTTTGTGCAAAAAATTAATCTAGTTAAATTTAAATTATAATTTAAATGCTAAAATGTCTTTTAACACTGTCATGCTAAGCAATGTTGGAATAAGTGTGCGTGTGTGTGTGTTTGACAGTAAATTACATGTTTACAATGTAAAACAAGGCAATCTAATTTTGCTATCGTCAGCGCCGAAGACAACAGTGCATCGAAAAAAATTTAAACACTGCGTCGTAAAAATTGAACTGTATTGAAACGGTCCCTTGATTTAACTTTCTAATAAACAATTTTAGATCCAGGGGCTTCGGCGAATCGTAAATAATATCGGTTCCATCAATGTAATATCTGACATTGAGAATGTGCCACGCAAATACTCACTAATTGTGTTGTAGCTGTGCGAAAAATTTAATTAACTAGTGAAAATCAATGCCGTAGAATGGAAAAAAATTACATGAACAAAATACATTCTGAAAAATATTTATGCCATTAGTAATGCATTTAATGCTCATTAAAAATTGTATAAATAAACCTGCTCGTGTGCAGCTCAAGTGGTTGACTATGCAATACCCTGTAATTTGCAATTACAAGACAAACTAACACGTGGATGTTTTGGTGTTAAATTCAATGTCATTTAATAGATAAGCCCATATTTCTGCTTCCCCACACCGTTAGTTGCAGGGTATAAATAAATACGAACGTCTCACGCAATAAAACGGTCAATTGATTTGTCGGTTAGCTGCTCTCGCAGTTTGTTGCCTTTCCTTTGTTGTCCCTGTCTCTTTTTTGCACAGGCAATTATATAAGTAATTCGAATTGTTGTTTATGTGAATGTACGTGCGTATGTATTGTAATTTGAATTCTATTATTATTAATTAAATATCGTGAACGAAGTCGTTGACGTTGTTTATTTGCTCTATTGCCTTGCTTATCATTCGTTCCGTTTTGCGCTTACATTCGCCGCAACGTCATGGGCAGCAGCAGCAACAACAACCCAACACACAAGTTGAAGGTGTTTTACGTAGATGCAAGCGAACGTATTAAGATTTGATTTATAAAAATATCTTTTAATTGCGTCTTTCGCGAAATTGCACATAAAATCCAAGTGCGGCCATTTATCTTATATTTATTATGCAAATATTTAAAGAACTTTGGAGCGATGATAAAGCAAAATTGAAAACAAAACAAAAAATCTGATATGATTTACGCTTGGCAAATGGAAAGCACAGGCTACAAAATTCCCCATGGGATCTTTTCGAAAATATGAATAACGATATGATTGATAGGGCAAGAAAGAACGCAGTAATCCACATATCACATATGTATGAATATAAATGAATAACATAGACTAGCAACTATGCAAATGTGATAAGCTAGTTCTTGACACTATCTTGCAATGCTGAACGTATTTGTTTTAGTACAGACTAGCATTTCGAAGTGCACTTTGCAACCGTTTGTTCAGAAACACTACAACTATAATCTACCGAGATAACAATCTGAGCTCAATGAGCATTGGCATTGACACACAAGCGTATAATATTTAAGAATATCGGTAAATATGTATTTCAACAAGTCTATACGCACCCGCAAAATCTTTACAATATCAGCAATTGGTCACGTATGTGCCACATGCTTGAGAGGTCTCTGCGACATTTCAAAAAGACACATCAGCTTAGTCAACAACTTTGAACATTGTAGAACAGAAATATAGAAATATATAGCTGCGATATTTGGGAATAATTGCAGCACACTGAAATGTAGTGAATAATGTCATATGTTTGAGATTTGTAACTGATTCGTGTCTTCAATTAGCACGGGTTGAATTCTAACATATGGTTTGTGTCTAGGCTTGAATAAACACAGAAACACACTAAATAATTCGTTGTGGAACTTATTTTAATTTGCAACTTTATATGGTGCAAGCCGGAATTGCCAGAAACTCATTATACGATTAAGTATGTTAAATGAAATTTTATAAAAATTGCGGCCTTATAACTTTTACTATGTGTAATAATTGCGGCTAGAGTATTCCCCAGCCACAGTAGCAAATATTTGCAAGTGTCTTGTGTTTATTTTTATCTAATCGATGGACTTGCTAGCCACTTCTGACGTAGACGTGTCCATTTGGTAATACACGCTCATAGAACACACCAACAACACATCTACAAGTATACTATATAGTTGTACGCATGTATATTCCCTTTTTGAGTTGTTGCCACATTGCCACAGATTGCTGTCATGCTGCTCAATTGCCAGCTGTGCGGCTCTTTGATTTACCTTGCTTTGACCATATCAACAGAGCAGATCGACACTTGACGCAGTGTGCGCTTATCTAGACATCGCACAGACCAGGTTGGTGAGCTGATTTTGGCGGGTTTGCTCGCGGGGATTTGCTTGTTAAACACAGACATGGACTCGTTACGCCCCGTTTGCCGTTTGCCATATATAAATAGTGGTGTCGCGAGAGCACTTGTTGACTGATTAGTTATATGGTTAACTATGTACAATACATTTGTTCACTCATAATTCTACTACTACGATTACCTCGAGAGAACAGCCCTCAACTGAAGCGATTCATTTCATTGCAGATAGCCGGACGAATTGGACACGTTTTCTCAGACGAAATCACACGGATTGTGCATGAGTCACAAGCATCAGGCGCTTAAAAAGTACGCTTAACGACACAAAGATGTCACAAAATCAATCATATTTCTGGCAAACGACCAGACACAATGTATACCTGAAGAGATCCGCCAAATGGCACATGGCCATGGCATTGATGGTGGTCCTAACGTTCTCCACAATCTGCGCGGCCGAGTTCGATAATGATGGCGATGATGTTGCCAACAATCTACCGGAACCACAGAAAGTAATCAAACACGCATGGTGATATCAAATCAATTGTGCTCTACTAATCAGTTGTAATCTATGTTTCTAGAATTTGGAACCACAGGGCGTAATAAATGCAGTTACGAATGCAATTGGATTACAAGAGAAGAAGTCGGACTTGGAGCGAATTACGGATCACTCAGATGGAAGCTTTCTCGATGCGTTCACCGCATCACTCTCTGTTATATTGTTAACAGAGCTAGGCGATAAGACTTTCTTTATTGCTGCCATAATGGCAATGCGCCACCCTCGTTTGATTGTCTTTGCCGGCGCCATCGCCGCCTTGGCCCTTATGACGGTTCTCTCATGCGTATTTGGCTTGGCAGCAAACTTTATTCCTAAGGTACGTGGCAACCCTATCAACATCAGCATCATGTGCTGTGACGAGATTACGATCTATTTATTTTTGTTTCGCTCTTATCTTTCGACAGATTTACACGTATTATATATCAACTGCATTATTTTTAATATTTGGTTTAAAAATGTTGTACGATGGTTACAAAATGAAACCAACCGATGCCCAAGAGGAGCTCGAGGAGGTCCAAAGCACTTTGCGTAAGCGCGAGGATGAGGTAAGTGCTCGGCGAGTCCCCTTACTTACTTTTCTAGCTGTAAATGTTTGCTTGTAGTTGTAGTAATCGAATTAAGCAAATTTTAAGTTTATTTGCTCTAACTCCGCTTTGTTATTATTTGAAATTGAGTTTGGCTTTTGTTAATAGCTGTGCTTAATTGGTTGTACATAATGCTGTCAATTAGACAAAACAAACTGAAACCAATACAAACAACAACAAGGCGATCACTTCATTTGCTCGTAACTACTTTATTTTTTTTGCCTGTAAAATGCTTTAGTTTCTAGTGCTCGTAGTTGTACCTTGTAGTAATAATAATAGTTAATCCTCATTGCCGCTGTCTAACAAACGAAACAGAACAACACTACAAAAATATATGGTATACATTGTACAATGGACTCACAGCGAGTGTGATTATACTAATGATGGCTGAATTGCATGCTCTAAACTTAATAACAAGCTATGATAATTAAATATTGTACAGCTTACTGTTCTCTTTCCCAATTGTAATTACCCAAAACAACTAACCGATTATCAATTATAACGCATATCAACAAGAGATGGTGTCATCACACAAACAATTATTTTGGATGCAACGCTGGCATCGATATTCCAATTAATCGATCGATCGTATCCCCGTTATCGTCCCCGCCCGGCACCTAGAGATCTTTAATTTGTTTGTCTAATTGTTTTGTTGCTTTCGCGATTTGCAAGCAAAGACACGCACACTCTCACACACACACACGCAACACGCCTATGTGACTAATTGCACGACTACGCCATGAAGTGCAAGAATTGAGTTCTGCGAGAAAGCTACTAAACAACTTGCCAAGTCGGAGAGAACCAGAAGCAAAACAAACGCCGCTTAATTGCATAAATAATTTATGAAAATTAATCCAAAGCAAAACAAACAAACAATCCAATCCAAGCAAAATTGTCTGTGATTTGTTTACCAATTATATAGCTAATATCAAATTTAATTATTCTTTCTTTCACAACCACAACCGAACCGAAACCGAAAACGATAACGAAAATTGCAATTACGCTAAAAACCGATCAATTACCGTGTAACCCTGACTCGACTCGACTCGTTCGCTTAATGTGTGTGTGTTGGCCGCAATTCGACAGCTAATGCGTCGAGCGAGCCGCAAGTATGAGGACGCGGACGCCAAACGCAAGAACAGCAACTCGGACAAGGAGGACGCCAGCGAGCAGGCGCTGATCCATGGCCGCAGCAGCGTGGCGCCCAATCCGAACAACGTCTCTGAGATGCAGCATCGCCAACGCAAGCCCACCAATAACAACCATAACAACAACAATAACAACACCACCTCAACCAACTCGACTAATACTAAGCAACATAACTGTGATAAGACCGGCAACGATGTGGACTATCACGACTCCCAAGTGCTGCTGAAGGACGGCGGACGTGTGGTGGAACAGCTGAAGATGTCAACGTTCCACAACGGCAGCAGTCCGGCGCACTCGGCATCGATCGCCTCGTCGAACCAGACCGAACAAACCCATTGTGATACAAATAGCCCACGCAACAATCATCCGAACGCTTCCGTCGACCCCAACTGCTCCACCTCCTCCTCCTCCAACCACGACCTGGCGGGCCAAGCGGCGGCGGCTGCTGCTGGGCAGCGTGCTCCGCTAGCCGGACACGATAGCATGACTAGTTTGAGTGGCAGCCTCGGCGAGGAGAGTAGCGCGATCAAAGCACGGGTTAGCGATCAGATCAAACCAAGAACAACCACCACAACAACTACAACAACAAATGCCTCACTCAAGTTGTTTCATCTGCTTTTTAAACAATATCAACAGTGAACCACACACACACACACACACTTACATGCGCTCATACACACCGACATACTACTGATCAGTATCATCTTTAAATTAAAAAGAGAATTATTTTTACGTGATTAACAAAGTTGCTAGTTGCTAGGCAAATTGGTTGATTGGTATTTGTACTTTTTCATCGGCTACGTTTCATTTCCATTTAATTTTCAAGCTCTGCAATTAGGTTATGTCATTGCCACAACGTTCCTCTCACACACACGCATACTTCACACACACACGAATTATTTTGCATGTTGTCGAATCTATGAAACTGTTCGTTTTGAAGTGATCGTTTGTGCTCTTTTTGCAAATTTCTATTTATAAACTGTGCAAGTTTTCCTCGTTTTCCGTTGTTTCTTTTTATTTTGCGCACATAAATCCTCATCCAGTTGTTGACAGTTAACCCATTACAACCACTCCGAATTGCACTCCACGCTAACCATATCATACTTGACTCTGATTTGCAGCTGGATCGTGATGTGAATGCTGCACTGGTCCACGACCCGGAGAGCGGACGACGCGGCAAGGGGCACCGCAGTGCAACCTATTTTACCATGCGTATTTTGGCCCAGGCCTTTACAATGACCTTCCTTGCCGAATGGGGCGATCGCTCCCAGTTAACTACTATCATTCTGGCCGCCAACAAGGTGAGTAATTATGGCTTGATATCGATTTGTGTTTTGTAAACATCGCTTGCTTTTTGCAGGACCTCTATGGCGTTATTACTGGCGGCATTATCGGCCACTGCATCTGCACTGGCCTGGCTGTGATTGGCGGTCGTCTGGTGGCTTCCAAAATCTCGGTGCGCACTGTCACCATCGTCGGTGGCATTGTATTTATTGGCTTCGCTGTCTACGCCGTGTTCATGCCGCCAGATGATCTGTAAATGATTCGCCTGGCCTGAGCACACACAACTCGCCTGTTGTTGTTGACGACCCCCCAGAGAAAACCAAACCAAACAAAACAAAACAAAACGCGAGAAATCGTAATGAAATCTAACCGTAGTCTCCGAGGAGCAACAGGCATATTCTATTAGCCATCTGTTATATCTTGCTTAAACAGCCCATTGCCATTTTCATTTATATTTTATGTTTTTCGCATTGTTTTGCAAACATAGTTCCAAAGTGCCTTCTGTGCTTTTCGCTTCAGCCATGACATACAACAACAAATTTTGTTTTCCGCTTTTCCGTCAGCCAGTCACACACACACAGACACATTTAACCCTGTTCGAGTATTCAGTTGAAAGCCAATTTGCTTTAAGTATTAAAGTTTATTTTGTAAATACGCGTGCTTGTTAACTAGGTTGCCTAAGCTCCTCTTAAGTAGCTGATTGAATTTTCCTAATTTTGTATGTAGCAATGTTTACTTAAAAAACGAAAAGAAACAAAGATCTATTTTTATTGATGATTTACTCAATATTTGTATGAAGAAATTAGTAAAAGAGCAAATGTAAATTTTAACCCGATGTTATTGTTATTTTTAGCACCGAACAAACCTCACAAAACTCATCGTTTTAAGGAGCAGTAAATCAATTTATGGCGATTTAATGAGCCTCCCCGAAACCGCCATAAACAACGTTATGCAACGATAAAAAACGCTGCGGAATTTAACCGCCACAACCTGTTTGCAACTTCACTTGAATCACAGTTCAGTTCATGTACTTTCTCACATAATTTATTTTACAAATAGAATAATAAGTTTAAGCACAAGCACTTAGTCGAGAGTCAGAACAGACAAATACATTAGATACACACACACTCACAGCTAAACACTACAGCGGGTGTCCGGGGCCAGTTGCAAGCACCTCACTTCATGGTCTTCGGGTCGCGATAGATGCCCGTGAACAGAATCGCGCTGGACTTGCGATCGTAGATCAAGAACACAAACGGATGGTTGCACTCGAACTTGGTGGGCTCGATGGGACGGGCCGAGCGGAAGCTAACGAGAACGGTGGCAGCCGACGCTGTGCTGCCCTCCTCGTCAACCTTGATCTTGGCCATGTGCTTGGCCTCGCCGAAGTTAATGCCCTGCTCCGTGCTGAAGTCGTTGAAGCTGGCGTCCTTATCGAATATCTGCTTGACGCCCATCTGACGCAGGATCTAAAAATATCAGTTCGCAATTAGTATGCTCGATTGATGGCAACAATTAGCAAGCTGTTGATTACTCACCGGCACCAGTTCCAGGCGCTGTTCGAACTCGAATTTGGGCAGCGACACCTCAATCTCGCGCGGCGAAGCGTCGTTCAGTGACGCCTCCAAGGTCTCGGCATTCAGCTTGAGCAGCACCTGCTCCAGCGCATCGTTGCTGAACGGCGGCAGTATGATGACCATCGAGATGTCCGAGTCAGCGTTCTCGTCCTCGGTGTGCGAGGTGCGATACGGCAGCTGCAGCACATGGGCGCCCAGACGCTCGTCCGGATTGATGAGGAACACGCCCTTCTGCTTCATCATCGGCACAAACGACACCTTCTCGGTGGACGTGTGGAAGGGCATCTGCTTGGTCTTCTCCGTGCTGAACCGGCTCGACCACTGGCCCTTGAAGTACGCTGCATTGGCCAGCACCAGCTGGGTGCGCGAGTCGATGTCGCCGGAGGCAATCATGTCCTTGATTTCGTTGTGCGTCACATTGGCAATCCAGTTGTTGATCTGCACGCGGGTCGCCTCCGCATTGTCCTTGATGTTCAGCTGCACAATCTCGTCGTGCAGTCGCGCGTCCAGGCAACTGGCCAGCTGCACGCGCTCGTCGAAGTACAGACGATCGGCGGAGGAGAACTCCAGTGGCATATCCTTGGCACGCAACGCACGATCCTGTTTCTCCAAGCGATACGCGCTGCGCACCGTCTCCTTCGAGGGCGCCCAGCCCAGACGCAGCGCCGTCGCCAGCTCCCGCTCCGTTTGCCCGGTGGCGCCGAAGTAGGCCAGCAACAGGGCATGGTAGGTGCTGTAGGGGGAGAAGAAGACGTTCTCGTTGGGCGTCGCCTTGCGTATGGCGTCCAGCATGGCCACCGAGAACTCCTGTTGGCCGCGATACAGATTGGGCCGTGTGGCGCCCATGTCGCCGGACGGTTTAATGCCGCACAGTTCGGCGCTGAGCAGCGCCGGCAGCAGCAGCAGCAAGGAAAGCGACAACTTCATTCTCTGCAACGAAAGTTCGCATCAATTTGTGTGTGACCTTCGGTGACTAAACAAATGGCTATTTTATGCGTCAACAACGGTTTTATGGGGAATGAGACGTGTCCGGAATCTATTGCGACGCCCTTGAAATGCTTATTATCAATTTTGGAATACCCTAAGCTCGTTTCAAATGTGCCAAATTGGGCGTATGGATTATGCGCAACGATGTACACATAATTTTCAGCCTAATTCCCAAAGCTGTTACAGTTATGGTAATTCTGTTCCGGCTAAGTTTAAAAAATTGTTCAAATTATTGCATGCGATTTTTGAAAATAGTTTGTAACCACTACACTGTGCTGGCGCCATCTATTGCTCGTGGCTTGTTAGTGGCTCTTTTATGTGGAAATTCTGATGGCAGTATTTCGTAGTCGTTCATTCGCAACTCAATAGTGTTCACTCGATTTGTTTGGCATTTTGTTGACGAGCTCGTCGTCTAACTGTTGTAAATTTTTGTATTTATTATTATTTTGTATTTGGTCCGACATTTGATGCACATCGTCACGCACGATCTTCAATTTTCTGCCATAGTGCGGGCATTAACTGTAAACAGCAAAAGCTTTCGAGAACCGGCGTATTGCCGCAGATATGGAAATCCGTTGAAAGCTGATTCACTACTGTGAAACTTTTTCCCACCAAGCTGTCTGCCAGAGATAATTCATCTTAATCGCAGCTTTAAACAATTGCACCATCCTCGAGCAAGCAGCGGACGACGGCGAAAAGTGAAAGTTAAAAGTTATCAGTTTAAAAAAAGTCTGCACTTCAATTCGCAACAACTACATTGCCCGGCTGCTGTTGTTATTGTTGGTGTCATGCATAACTGCTGCTGTTGTTGCTGTTGTCATTGTCGTTCAGCTTTTCGTTGTTGTTGTTGTTGTTGTGCATGCAGCTGAGCATAAAATAAAGAGCAACTTTGTCTCTGTGCTCTGCTTTCTCAGCTGACGACACGACGTCACAGTTGCGTGATTGTCGCAATGAAAACGTTTTTTTCTTTTTTTTTTGTTTGTATGAAAACAAAAACCCAAAAAAATTAACATATTCGAAAACCGGTTGGTTGCAATGCGTTGTCTGTTGTGTGTGATTCATAAATTGTTAAAATTTCAACGCTTACGCGCTTTTTTGACCCTGTGTATTGGCGATTTTGTAATTGGATTTTTTCCCCTCTCTCTCTCACTCGCTATCTCTCTTTCCCCTGTGTCTCTCGCCTATTTACTTGTTATGTTTGCGGTTTACCAATACACAAGTAGCCTCCATTTGCGCTTGCGCTGCCCACTCAACAGCAATACAATAACAACTTGTTTTTAGGGAATTTCCAGGCAAAGTTGTTGCAAAAATTATTGAACGTGCCTCTCCTAAGCTCATGAAAGCAATTATAATTAATAAGGAAACAATAATTCAATCACTTTGGCTTCTGGGGTTTTTCGCAATTGCTACAAATCGCCAATGTCTTCTTAAGAACGACAAGTCAAGGAAGGTCAGCTTATGATGTATGCATGTATGTATGTTGTTCACTGATTGCGATATTCTCATTTATATTTTGAAATTTTTAATAATTTTCTTATCTTCAATAGCCAGTGGAAAATCCCATATGCCTATATATGCCTCGCAGCGCTTATGAATATAAATTGTGTTCGTATTTCATATAATTGAAAATCTCAGTAACAAAAAAGTACACTTTAATCAAATGCCGTTGTGATTGCGCATAATGCTTGCGACTTTGATTGCCACATTTAATCTGGCGTGTGGCGACAATAATAATGCTAAATATAATTTCAAAACCACTTATTTACTGGAGCTTTAGTTTGATAAGTCACCATGGGGATTGAACATTTATTAATAGCAGCAGCAATTGCAAAAATCGTCGTCATCATTATAATTGGAGTAACAACGGAAGAGCTGCTCTTGGTTTTGAAAACCGGTCTGGATATATTCATTGTTTGTGTGTATGTATGCCCAAATTTTTGCATTACACAAATTAAATATTATTTTAAATGCAATTGAATTGGCGAGCTTTACCTTTTTACTTGATCAAAATATTTCACTTGAGTGGCACCCAACACAAAAACACGACTTGCAGCGAACGCGTCTAACTTCGAACTGAGTTTGCTACTGAGCGCGGCTCAAGTATTATTGTGATGAGACTATACAACGGGTGAGAGACCAGAAGGTTGCGCTCAACGCAATGTGAAATAGTGACGACACATGTATATAAATCTACTGATGCTGCACGATTCTTATCAGCTTTTACACAATACTGACAATAAACAAACAAATAATTACGACTAAATTTAAATAATTGTGTAGTAAATAATCTTGTAGTATTTAGAGATAACGTACAATCTGTGATTTCGCCAATATAGGTGTGAGGGCAAAAGGTAGGGACATTTTTGTATATTCTTGAAGAAATTTAGTTTATAGCAAATTTTGCTGCTCTTGGTTTTAACGAAGTTTTTGAAAATCTGTGTGGAAAATCGTGACTGTGACTCTATCATTATTTTTATCGAAATTAGATATCAATATGTCTCTGATAACACTTGCCAACACTGAAACTAGCCGCAAATGTACCAATAGCTTTCAGACCGCATTTCAAATAACAAAAAGACATCAAAAAAAATGAAATAACCAGATAATTAAATTAAGTGTAATTTATGAAAATGATCTTATTGTTAAATGTATGATAATTACCTTAATATAATCATAATTTTAAATTAAACAGCTATTGTACAAGTGTGGTATTTTGAAGGGATCGGTATATTTTGAGATTTTACTTGTGGTCACACTGTCAACCACCACATTAACCCACGCAGCAGTAGCAACAACAACAACAAAAATTACGCGATAAACAAAACGAAGCCGATTTTTAGCAATTAACCGTAATGAGTGTACCAAACACCGGTGCGGCATCCCAGGATGCCTGCTACATCTCGCTACTAGGACTCGCCGAATACTTTCGTACCTCTCAGCCACCAAATATCAAGAAATGCATACAATGTTTACAGGCGCTCTTCACTTTTCAGCCGCCTTCCAAGGTGAGTGAGTGTCCAAGTGAAAGTCAATTCCCATTCTACAAACACTTTCATTTCTTGTGATCCCCGATTCGTATCCAGGTGGAGGCACGCACACATCTGCAAATGGGGCAAGTACTGATGGCCTACACGTGCAACATCAATTTGGCGCGCCAGCATCTGGAGCAGGCGTGGAACATCTCAGAGCCGCTCATGAATTTCGATGATGTGAAGTTCGACACAGCATCGCTGCTGGCACAGTTGCACCTGCAAACCGAGCAGAGTTCGCACGCCAAGGCGATGCTGCGCCGGGCCGTCGAACTATCGCAAAACAATGTCTATTGGCACTGCAAACTACTGCTGCAATTGTCCCAGATTCATGCGAACGATCGCGAGTACTCGCTGGCCAGCGATCTGTTGGCCGTAGGCGCTGAGTCCGCGGAGGAGGCGGGCGCCACATACCTGAAGGTGCTGTTTCTGCTCTCACGCGCCATGATTCTGATGATCGAACGCAAGACGAACGATGTGCTGGCGCTGCTAAATTCAGCGGGCCAAATCATTGACAATAACATACCCAATCCCCATCAGAAGGAGTACCTCAAAGTGTTCTTCCTAGTGCTGCAGGTGTGCTACTATCTGGCGCTCGGTCAGGTCAAGACAGTCAAGCCGAGTCTGAAGCAGCTGCAAATGTCCATACAAACGATAATGGCGCCCAATTGGCCCAGCGATGAGCTCATCTTTGGTGCCAATCAGCTGGAGATGTTTGTGTGGCTGCCTAAGGAGCAGCTGTACGTGCTCGTCTACCTGGTGACCGTCTCGCACTCGATGATGGCCGGCTACATGGACAAGGCGCAAAAGTACACGGAGAAGGCGCTGACGCAAATCGAGAAACTGAAGCTGCAGGAGGACAAGTCCATATTATCCGTCTTCAAGGTCATACTGCTCGAGCACATTGTCATGTGTCGCATGGTCATGGGCAACCGGGAGCTGGCCATACGTGAAATAGCCGCTGCCCGCGACGTCTGTCTGGCGGCGCCGCATCGCAATCTCCTCAAGCGGCACTCGGCACAGCTGCATTGCCTTATCGGTCTGTATTCCATGTCCACGAGCTTCTTCGAGCACGCCGAACGACAGTTCCTGGTGTGCGTCAGCGAGACGAGCGAACGCGACTTGAAGCTGTTCGCCAATCTCAACCTGGCCATCATCTATCTGCGCACCAAACGGGATGCGGATCTCAAGCAAATACTCGACGCCGTCTCCACGGAGAACACGCACACGTACAGCAGCCAAGCGCTGATGGGTGGCTTCTACTATGTACAGGGTCTGCACGCCTTCCACAAGAACAGCTTCCACGAGGCCAAGTGAGTGTAATTTGCATCTGCGAATGCTCGACAATTTAATTCAATGTTCTCTCATTCCGAAACCAGACGATTTCTGCGCGAAACATTGAAGATGGCCAATGCAGAGGATCTGAATCGTTTGACCAGCTGCTCGCTGGTGCTGCTCTCACACGTCTTCCTCAGCATAGGCAACTCCAAGGAGAGCATGAACATGGTGACGCCAGCGATGCAGCTGGCCAGCAAAATACCCGACATACACGTGCAGCTGTGGGGCTCGGCGATACTCAAGGATCTGCATCGGATGTCCAAGGATGCGCAGCACGAGAAGGAGGCGTATGCCAATCATGTGAAATACTCAGAGAACCTGATTGCCGACCAGCGCAAGTGTGTGCAGAGTGCGCACCACGAGCTGGTCAACTGGTTTCAGGGTGATCCGCCTGTGACGAGTGGCGCATCCTTAAGCCTGCCTGTCGCTGCCGCAGAGGCGTCCACATCTGCGCTGCAGCCGGCGGCGCAATTCGGACAGTTCTACTAGACGGGAGGAGCAAGACCAAGTGCATATATATATACATATTTCGATCGGTTCATAAGCATTTTTAATAACTACAGTCTGTAAGCCTAAATTAAACGCTAAGGAAATTCTAACAAAAAGAATCCATCATCATATTTATATAGCTTGTGCCTCTGGTCTCTACATCATGTCCGCGTCTGCCGCATCCGAGTCGTCGTCGCGCGCCTCCGTCGTGCTGCCGTTCTCCTTGTTGCTCAGCAGCGTGAAGTGCACCAATCGCTTGTCCTGCTGCTCGTGCATCGTCAAATGTGTTCTCATGTCGTTCATCGATTTGAACTCCTTGCTGCAAACGGGACAAATGTAGACCTTGTCGCCCTGATGCGTCCGCTGATGCATCTGGCAGTCGCCGCGCTGCGTGAAGCTCTTCGAGCAGAAGGGACACACAAACGGTCGTTCGCCGGTGTGCGTTCGTCGGTGATTCTTGAGCACATTCAGCGCTGTGAAGCGCATGGGACACAGATCGCAGGAATACGGCCGTTCGCCCGTATGCTTGCGCTTGTGCTTGGCCAGCGAGCAGCTTGTGGTGAATTTCGAGGAGCACACTTCGCACTCGTACGGCCTGTCGCCGGTGTGTGTGCGTGCGTGGGAAGTGAGCTCCGCTTTGGTTACAAACGAATTGCTACACAGATCGCACTTGAAGCGCTTGATGTCCGAGTGGCGCAGCTTGTGCTGCCGCAAATTGGCGTTCTGTGTGAAGCCCTTGCCGCACACGTTGCACACGAACGGCTTTTCGCCCGTGTGGATGCGCATGTGATCCCGCAGCGTGGAGAGCATCGTAAAGACTGCAATACAATTCGATTTAGCTTTGAAGACTACAGATGCAACTGACTTACCCTTCTGGCAAACATTGCATTGGTTGCGCAGATTGCGCTTGTGCGTCTCCACCATGTGCCAGCCCAGCTGCTCGCGGGAGTCGAAGCGCGTGCCGCACTCCTGGCAATTGTGGGCCGCATGTGTGGCCTGATGCTCGGTTAGGTGGTTCATCGAGACGAAAACTCGCTCGCACTCATTGCACTTGAAGCTGCGATTCGTGCAGCCGTTCTGCCGCCTGTGTATAATCAGCGATTTCTCCAGCACAAATCCCGCATTGCAGCGATCGCAGTGGAAATTGGCTTTGGGATCCTCCAGTTCGTTGGTATTGGTTGCTTTAAGTTTGGCTTGACTGACCGTCTCGGTTTCCTCCGATTCCTCATCCATTTTGGCAGCCGTGCGTCGTCGCGTGCTGCGCTTCGATGTGGACTGTGTTTCTTGCTGCTGCTGCAGCTGTTGCTGATTCTCGTTCAGATCAGACTGTTGCTGTTGTTGTTGTTGCTGCTGCTGTTGCAAGAGCTTTGAGGCGCTCTTGCGTGTGGTCATTTGGGAGAGCGTTGGCGCCGGCTCGGGCGCAATGTATGTGTCCCCAGAACCATTACTGACCAGACGATATTTGTACTCCTTCTGCTTGGCAGGAGTTGTTTTGGCGCGCTGCTCGAGCAGTTCGCCGGTGCTTTCGTTATACAGCATTTCGGTCTCAAACTTAATGTTGTCCTTCTCCACATGCAGTATTATGTTCTCGGCATTATTCTTGGACGGCAACACATCCTGCTCATCTGTAAACTCGTAATCGAACTCCTCCACACCTTCTGCTTCAAACGCGAGCACCGTTGGCTTCGCCATGCTGCTGTTGTGCTCGTCGACAGTTGTTGTGGCCACCTCATCGGTTTGTGCTTCGCTTGTGCTCGTTGTGACAGCGTTTGTCTGTACTGTGGCATCCTTTGTGTCCACCGCTGGCTTCGCAGCCGTTTCCACAACTTCGGGCTCCTCGGGCAGCGCATTGGGCAGCAGCTGTCGCAGCGTGCGATTCGAGCTCTCGCACTTGAGTTGAAACGAGTAGCAGTGATTGATGTCGCTGATGCATTTGAGGCAGACTCTGGTTGGCAAGTTGTCTTCGCGACGCGGCTGCGGAGCGAAATTGTTGCTTATTGATTTGGGGCGTGAGAGCGTGTTGTTTGGGCTTACCTTGGACTTGGTGAAGGAGGCCAGCATGTCGACCAAACAGCTGCCGGAGCCGTCGTCGTAGATGGACATGAGTGGGCCTGTAAGACTTAAGCATGTGCGACAAATCTTCTCCACATCCATTTTAGCAGCAATCTCTTGAGAAAATACAGACACAAACAACAAAATGCGCTGGCGTTGCCAGTTGGAGAAATACTAATTGTACAGAAGTGCTGCCCATAGATATATTTGTAACAGTGGTGCCTACTTGATTGTATCGTCCAACTCTACGCCATTTCATTTAAGCTTTTGTCAATTAATATCAAAAACTGAATTATTAAATCTCACACACGTTCTTCGGCAGAAGTTTATTTTATGTTTTATTTCATTCAATTTAATGAAGTCGTATCGTGCAGTGCACGTTGTACAGCTGTATTTTTAAATTGCCAGACGGCGTTGCCATACAGGTAGGAAGTTCGTATCATAATATTGCCGGCTTGCACGTTGCCTTTGTGTCGCGCTTTAATTAATGAACAAATAAACATTTATTATGAACGATATCAAGCGTTTGAAGGAACAACAGCGCGACAAACATCCCGGCTTTGACGGCTACCTGGACTGCATGACACGTGCTCTATTCACGGGACTAGCATCCTTTTGTTTGGGTATGCAAAACTCTTTGCGCATTAAGTTAAAAAATTGCATAATAATATCTTGCATTGTGCAGGTTTCGCGGGCACATATTTCGTGCAAAAGGCAGTGCAAACAAAAATACGCTATCCGCCCAAGTACAACATATTGTTGTCCTCCTTGGTGGCCACGGGCGTTGCCTACCAAACGACCACAACTCGCACCAAATCCTGTCAAGCTGCTTGGATGGCCTACGAGGGCAAACATTCGGTGCTGGACGAGAAAACCTATTGATAAATTAAGTAATAATTAAACACTACCATGACCAAGTGGCTGCGCCCCTTGCTCCGCCTGCCATGGAACACCCAGCTGCGCCCAGCGATCGTTCAGCTCCAGGTGCGCGTGAAATACACGCAGCATCAGGGAGTCAAGGGGATTCGGAATCGCAAGAGCTACTTTGAGGCACAAATGCAAGCTGGACAACAGGCACAAAGCGAGCAGGACACGAGCATGGTGAATGGAGGCGACAGTCTTGATATGCGCTTTCTGGACGATCGGTATGACAAAAGCTTTAAACTCTAGAAAATTACTACTTCACGTTACCTTTTGCAAGTTAAAACTAATTTATAACCATTGCTATACAAACACAAGATTCTTATAGAGCAAACTACATGAAATCCTTGTAACACAAACATCTAGCAAGGTTTTGATTCCTTTCGCCTTTTAAAATTGGTTCTATTAGTTTCATGATTTTGGTTTGTTTGGTTCTGTGTATTCTGTGCAATACGTATTTAATGAAGATATTATTGAATTTAATTTTATAGCGTAATGCTAATTGGCGATTTCCCACCGCCAATTAGGCATTAAGTTTATCTCTACTGTTCCCCTTCGTCTCTCGTGACTTTCATTTGTGTATCAAATATCGAGAGTTTTATTGCCGTTTGCAGTTAAGTCGAATTTTGTTGACAGCGAATCAACTCAATTGGTTCACTGCACATATTTCAAATTCGCGTGTGACGCGAAGGGAAAAGCGATAAGCAAACAATTTTGTGTACTTGGCTAGTTTAAAGTAATTGATTTGCATTTAAAATAATGTGTGCGTCTGGTTACAAGTATTGCACTTTAATGCTAGAACTTTAAACAGCGGAACAAATCAAATATTCGCTAAGGTTGCAAGCGAAAACAAACGCAAAACTCTCTAATGATAGGCTGATTCTTATGTGATCATCCAAACAGAAATAACATACAAAAATAAGTAACTATTCATAAAAAGCAGAAGGCAAAAACCTTTTATATAGTAAAATAATACTTTTATCAAACAAACTTTTCAGTTTATACAACTACTGCTTATTAAATATGTTTGTATCTTGTATGTTTTTATCATTTATAAGATATACGATTGTGTAAACATTTTTTAATTAGATCGAAGATAAAAAGTACATCCCTTACTTAACATATTTAAATTAACATTGGAATTATAACTGACACTTTCAGCTTAACCAATATCAATAATATTTGAAATACTTCTTTAACCTGACTGATTTCTTTAACAGCGCTTATGACGAAGTCGCAGGCGGCGCCATGCGCATTAGTCGAGACGTGGCCACGGCACAGAAGGTGCTCATCCTGCAGCCGTATGTGAAGTGGGCAGCCAAGCGCAACATGCCAGAGGATGTGCATCCAAACGATCAGCTGGCTGAAGCCACAGCGCTGATACACTCGCTGCCCAATTGGCAGGTGTCCAGGGGCCTGAAAGTACCATTGGAGAGTCTGGAGCGCAAGACGCTCTTTGGCAGCGGCAAAATGGAAGAGCTGAAGAAGCTTGTAGCGGATCTGCGCCAGCAGCAGCAGCTGACCTGTCTGTTTGTCAGCAAGGGCACGCTCTCCTTTTCCCAGAAGCATTTCCTTGAGACGGAGTTTGGTCTGCCCGTGCTGGATCGCTATTCCGTGGTCATACAGATACTGCGTCTGCATGCGACGAGCGCTGAGGCGCGTCTGCAGGTGGCCATGGCCGAGTTGCCCTACATCTGGTCGCAGGCCAAGGATGCGAGCATGACGCAGACGCGTCGCCAAGGCTACTCGCTAACCGATCTGCAGAAGGAGATACTGCGCACCCGGGAACGCAAGCTGCGCGCGGAACTCGAACGTGTGCGTCGCCAGCGACAGCTGCTGCGCCAGAAGCGCAAGCAACAGAACTACCCGATAGCCGCCGTCGTGGGCTACACCAACGCTGGCAAGACCTCCCTGATCAAGGCGCTGACCGTGGAGGACTCGATGCAGCCACGCAATCAGCTATTCGCCACACTCGATGTCACTGCTCACGCCGGCTTCCTGCCCTGCAATCTGCAGCTGATCTACATGGACACTGTGGGCTTTATGTCTGATTTGCCCACGGGCTTGTTCGAGTGTTTTGTATCCACTTTGGAGGATGTCATGCTGGCGGTGAGTAGCAAACTTAGCTGATAAGAAGGCAACCACAAAGAGCTTAATCCCTTAATCATTGTGCGTCTGTTCGATGTTGAACTTCTGGTGTAGATGTATAGCATTTTACTAGATTTCTTTCTTCATTATGTATAAGTGTATCAAACTTAATTGCAGTATTATTTCTTCATAATTTTATTTAAATGCTGATCAAATTTTATCCCTTTAGTATTTTGTACTATTGAACAGAAGATTAGAATATATCGAACTGCTGATTGTCATGAGATAGCAATGAGTTTCTAATTATTATTATTAAGTTACCTAACAGAAATGCAATCAATGTTTGAACTTCTGGTGTAGATATGTAACATTTTACTAGATTTCATTCTTCATTATGTATATTCGCATCAAACTTAATTGAATCATTATTTCTTCATAGTTTTGTTTTATATGTAGATCAAATTTTATGCAAACATCTCTTGAGTATTTTCTAGTATTTAACAGAAGATTGGAATATGTCGAACTACTGATTGTCATGATAGAACAATGTTTCTAATTATTATTATTAAGTTGCCTAACAGAAATGCAATCAATGCTTAAAAGCACGCTCGTGAACTGTAGAAAACCAATTAATTTAATTATAGGTTTTTGCACAAGGTGGCTAATTAATTTTCTAGTTTTCTGTATTCCCATAAAATGCCATCTTGACTTTTCAACAGCTTTGCATAGCAAAACTTTCAAGTGTATCTTCCGAAGAGTAATTTGTTGTTACTTACTCCTTCCTGCAGGACATCATCATACACGTGCAGGACTTGTCGCATCCCTGTCACGGCGCTCAGCGCGCTCACGTGGAATCCACGCTGCGTTCCTTGGCCTTCAGCGTAGCCGGCGGCGATGCCACAGCCAGTCACCTGCCGCCCATCATCAACGTGCACAACAAATGCGATTTGCTGTCGGTGGCTGCAGAGTCTCCTGCTGCAGAGCAGGGAGGCAGCAGCAAGCCGACAGCTCATCGCATTTCGGCACGTGCACTGACCGGACTGGACCCGTTGCTGGAGGACATCGAGCGGCAGGTGCTCGCAGCGACGGATCGTCGCAAGCTGCAGGTGCGAGTGCCCAATGGAGGCGTCGAGATGGCTTGGCTGTACAAGCATGCGGCTGTGTCGTTCGCCAAAGCGGACGAGAAGAATCCGGAGCGGTTGCTGATGCAGGTGGTCATCAGCCAGCGGACTCTGGAGCTGTTTAAGCGACAGTTTTGCTGACGAAAATAGAGGGACACTTTTGGCTGAGCAGTTTTAATTTCAATTCATTTTACACGTTGGGCGCAACTGGCACTAAATATATATTTTATTATTATTGTTAAGATTACTCTTGTTATTTTGTATTTTGTATAAATTAGTGTATTGGTGTTATTTCTCTATATAGTATACAAATATAAAATTAGCTACAAAAATAGTACGATTAAAAAACAAATAAAAACCTAAACAAAAAACAATATATTGCACTATTTATGCTCATTTGTTGCTAGACTTATGTTCTGTGTGTGTGTGTGCTGCAGTTTTCTTAGGAAATTCCCTCTTTTCTTTAAATATAATTTGTATTACAAAAATATTGAGAATATACCGACTTACGAACTAGATGCTACAACTAGAACTCTTCGCACTAATTTCAAATTCCAAGCACTAACTCATTGGCACTTGTATTGACTGAAGGTTTTCCACAAAATAACCAAAACGAGAGTATGAAAAAGAGTCTTCAGTTTATTTATTGTGAAACACAGGAAATTGGCTAAATGAGAGAAATGTAAAGAGCCAGTTCGAGCTAGACTAGGCTAAAACGCCCTCATATCAAGGGTAGCGCAGATTTCTAACTAAAATACTGCTCGAAATTCTGAAAAGAGTCTGTGGCACGATGTGGAATAATTTGACAGTTCAAATTCCCCTTGCACTTCTAACTAAAACACTAAATAAAAAACGCTTGCACTCCCAATGAATGACGACTGATCGAGGAATGTTAAATAAATTGCTGACGGCATTCAACTTAAATTGGTTCAAAAGGTTGCGGCCAAGTTCGAATGATTCTAGGCTATACGTTAACTTGCCGTGCATGTCGTTGGGATGTCTATCTATAAAACTGTTTTACGACCTCGAGAAAACGCAATCTTACTGCAATTGACTGGCTTTAATGTCTTTTGTTTCTTTTTTCTTTTTTGTTGTTGTCGGGCTTATGGCAACAGGACAAAATATCAAATGATTAGTGACTAAATAAAGGACAAACCCCTCCCGACCACCCCATAAATTACCCCCCTCTCCAAATATATATATATAGATACTTACAAACGCGGCGCGTTGGCGTTGGTGTGGCCTACGTGGAGGAGAACGTGGCGGCAACGAGCCAGAGCAGCAGCTGCCAAAGCGGCGCGACAAGTACGAAAACAAAGAGAATGCAAATGATGCGACAATTCTTGAGCAAGCTGACAATGAATTGAATGAACTGTGATAATATGCCGTATGAATTGTACTGTGGCAACAAGGGAAACGCGCCCGGCAGACGGCCGCCCGCAACGACCGACGACCGCTTGCCGTTTGCCAGTTATAACTTGGCTATGTGCGACTGGGCCTGCTCGTTGGCCGCCGTCGAGTACTGGGCGAATGGCATCAGCTGGCAGTACTCGAGCAGCTGCAGCTCCAGCTGCCTGAGGCACTTGTCCGACGTTGCGCTCGCGACACGCATCAGTCCCGTGTCGCGTGCCTTGTGCAGGTAGCCGCTCTGGACGAGCGCATAGATGGCAATATTGAGGTTGTCCAGGGCCAGGCAATACGGATGCACATGCGCCGCCGCGCCGCCCGGTTGCTGCAGCAGTTGCTCCACATACTGCTGCACACGCACCAGCAGCTCCTTGGCACTAAACTCGCCGTTCTGGGCCAACTGCAAGAAGCAAGCGTACACCGATTATTCGCACATGCCACAGGCAGACTACGAGCATTTTATTCACCTGTCGCACCGTCACTGCCAGCTGGTAGTAGAGGCAGAGGAAGGGCGCCAAGGCGGCGAGTATGACGCGCGAGCACTCGTTGTCCTGCACACAGATCCTGCCCGTCTGCCTGTCCAGCTCCAGAGCGCGCTCGTCCAGCAGCAGCTGCAGATGCGTCTCAAACTCCACCGCCTCGCGATTCGACTCGACAATGAACTCGTGCTGGAACAGCGCATCCATGCTGCTCACATGCTTGTGCAGCGCCGACAGTGTGCTCTCATAGCTGCCCAGCACATCCTCGATGTGCTGGCGCCGCTGCTCCTTGAGCGCGGCCAGCAACAGGTAGGCGGGTCTTGCCAGCCAAAACATGCAGGGATTCACGTACAGTTGCAGCGCCAGCATGGGCACAGCCACGGCCATGGTCTCGGGAGTGAGTGCGTGCGCCTTCAGCCGCTTCACGTCGATCTTGGTCGCCAGCTGGTCGGCGGCCAGCGGCGTGAACTGCAACCGGCCCACGCGGAACTGCAGAATGTTGCTGTGTATCTCGACGGCGTCAATGATGTCCGACTTGATGTTGCTGGAGCGTGTGCTGACGTGGGCGCCCAGCTGCTCGAAGATGCGCTTCAGGTGCAGCACGCCGCGCGCCAGCTCGTCGAGATTGACGCTGAGCTGGCCGTACAGCTTGCTGGCATAGCACAGGCTCAGCATGTTGAATGTGCTGATGACGATGCGACGCTGCTGCTGGTAGATAATCTCATTGGCCAGCTGCTTCACCAGCTCGATCTCCTGGCGGTTGAGCTTCTGCAGGGAGCCGCCGAGGCCAGCGCGCTGGATGCGATCGCCGCTGTCGTGGCCGAAGAACTCGCGCGCCGAGATCGGTGCGCCGAAGTCGAGAAACATTTTGCCGAAGCGCTCGTCAATGATCTTGAGCGCCTTGAAGAAGCCCTTGGTGGACTCCTTGGGCTTAGGCACGCCCAGCAGCTCGTAGACAAAGAGTTGCTCCTCGAGCACACGCTCGTAGGCAACACTGACCGGCACAATCATGACGTCGGGCACCTCGCCGGTGAAGTACGGCAGCAGGGCCATCGACAGCAGGCCCACCTTGGGCACGAGCGCCTTGAAGTTGCGTGAGCGCGTGCCCTCGATGAAGAACTCGACGCCGATGTGATAGTTGGCGACCAGCGCATACATGTACTCCCTGAAGATGTCCCAGTAGAGCTCGTCGTTCGAGAAGGAGCGTCGCATGAAGAAGGCGCCCGTCTTGCGGAGCATGGTGCCCATGCCGAACATTGAGTGAAAGTCTGCAAAGTCGGCAATCAAATCAAAAGCAGGTTAATTACAGCATTGCTCACGCCGATGACGCCGATTAAGATGATGACTCACCCATGCCGGCCGCAATGCCGGGTATCTCAATGTCGTAGTAGTAGCAAATGTAGCTCATGAGTATGAAGTCCATGTAGCTGCGATGGCTGGGCAAATAGAGCACCGGACACTTGCCCATGTCCTTGCGCACATTGTCCATGCTCGCCGAGTTCACATAGATGCCGTCGCAGATGCGCTTGCCGATGGCCGTGATGGCGATGCCGCACCACCGTATGATGGCCATGTTCCGGTCCAGACCGATCTCATCGATAATGGCGCGCGCCTGCTGCTCCAGCTGCCGCAGCGGCTGTTTCGTCTCGCGCGCATAGTGCTCCAGGAGGGCGCGCAGCTTCTCGCTGCGCAGCACGAACTGTTTGAGTTGTTGGGGATTTGAGTAACGCTCGAATTCGTAGGCCACCTGCGGCTTGAACTCCCGCGTCATGGATGCCTCGTTGCCCGGCGCAATGATGTTCTTGAATTGTTGCATGTAGTCGCCAGGCGATGATGATTCACCACCGGCCGCTTCGGTTTCCTGACGGCTGACGGAACTCATTTCCATGAAGCGCTCTACAGTTTACAGTTTACTGAAAAAAGCCAACGTCGTGTTACTTATTTTTTAAGTGTTGTGTTGTATTTCTGTTTTTTTTTTGTGAGAGAGAGAACGTTTGGTTAGCGTGCGCCTCAGCCGAAGTGTGTTTGTCAAGTGTGTGTTGTGGCCAAGCACAGGCAATGAAAGCGACAGCGAGTACCACGATGACGACGACTGCACGGACTGGCACACACCCTCTCGGCGATGATATGTGTGGCATGGTGTGTTACGTATAAGATTGCGTTTGGCTTTTACACTCGCTAATTGTCCGACAACTGGCTATATACACATGCTGTTGACCGGCGATACGATATAGCCCCGTCCGTCTACAGACCCAGAATTCTGGCCAACACTTGTGTTTGAGCTACGTATCAAGTTTGTTTACGAATTTGACTTCGCTCGCGGAAAACTACAAAGTAGTTGGACCCTAAGCGATGTTACAAAACTTGGTTGTGCGCGGCTACAAAGTAACTTCTTCAAGTTACAATATTTCTTTGCTTGACAATTTGTTTATTTAGTATATTTTTAAGTAGAGTTGGGTAGATTTACTGTTATGACTTTAAGTCGAAGTGGGTACGAGTATTTCAGAGTTGAGCGCACTCGATTCGTGGTTTGCTCATTTGTTACTATTCACTTATCGTCGAATATTTCAGGTGGCGTCGACGACCGAGCAACCGGCTTATTGGGTTGGGGTAATCAGCGGTAATCGTGTCGACAACTACTCATCATCATCATCACCATTGTTATCATCATTAGGTTCTTATTAAATTGCCTATCAGGTGTGAAAGAAACGGCAAGCACAGATTGTTGGCAGGAGCAACTGGCGTTATCAACATTGGCACGATCAACAATCTACGGTCCAAAAATACCCCACGCTTCAAAGGGTAGCGCATGCAACACTACCCACAACACAAAACTATTAGTTAACAAAATATGCGATAAGTCAATACAACACACAGTTACTTTTTGCTACTCTTGCGGTTCTCAAACTGTTTGTTTTCGAGCGGCGATTTTGAAACCTTGTGCACACGTTTAGCAAATAAAAACAGTTTTCCGTGTGCATTAACAAATGCGCCTTGTATTTTTCCTTGATTCGCAGCTGTATTGCGTGATTCGAGCAATTGCTTGTCTTTCAACTCAATAGAATATGCAATTTAAGCAGTTGCTGCGTTTCTCATCGGCCCGAACACCCCACCAGCCCCCACTGACTCCCACGCACACTCGCGCACGCACACACACACGCACTCACACACCCACATTCCGTGCAAATATAACAAACAAACAGAGTGCACGGTGCTGGCGGTGCTTGAAATAAATGCAACACATAAATGTAATTTAGCACAGACTTAAAATAAGATATTACACAAATTAGCATTGAGCTTTATGGCATTTAAATGAGTTCGCTTTCTATTTTTTGTAAGTCGTTTTTTCTGTACGTACGAAAATTCGATACAGGTACGGATAGTGATTGGCGACGCTTCAGCAGCGCAACGGTAAAAGCAAAACTAACCCCACTCACAGCTGCTGCGGCGACGGCGGGTCGATATTTGTGTTTTTTGTTGCTGTTTTGTTGTTGCGGTGCCCATCGATGACGCTTTTGAAACGCAGTGGTAACTCCACTATCAGCGTGACCGTACCGAGCATTTGGCAATGTATAAAAATATACTGAAATATAAAATTTTTAAAATATTCCGTTTGGTCACACTTTATTGACAGTGTGATAATTTAAAAAAAAGCCAGTAACTGGGCGCAACTTTTGAACCGTTTACATTTTTTTGCTAAAAACTTTGAAGCCCTTTCGATAAATTTTTCCTGTCCTGTCCTTTATACTTTTAAACTAAAGATAGTTTAACTGGAATTATTAAGAAAATTTGTAATAAATGGGAAAAATGGATCATTGCTGATGCAAGCTGTCTTCAAGTCGGCCATACACGAGACAACATTTAATGAGTTAGATGTTTGGTTGCCACTTGGAAACATTTATTACAAATAATTTTTATATAAAATAGAATAGCTTTGATAATATTGAATTTTTTTTTTTTAATATAAATAATATTTAACAAATATTAATTTAAAAATAGTGTAAAAAGAGAATGTGATTTTGCGTATTTGTACTTATTAATTATGAAGAAGAAAAATATGATTTTGTCTCAACATGTTATTCATAATTTTTATCTTGTCGATATAATTTGCGATATCACAACATGGTTTGCTTTACATTTTTAATCAGTGTCAAATGAACAGCATACTGACGTTGATAAGCAGCAGTCAAGATTAGCGTTGGGTCTTACAATGATGTATTGCAGGCTTAGGCAGAGCTTTGGCGGAGTGGCAACGCCAGTTTTTTTTGTTTCGCTTTGTATCGAAGCATGTTCGTTTTATACACACATATCTGACTACCAGTCGTAAAGCTAAAATCGGAGACAAGACGTCGAGCAAAGTGCAGCCATAAAGATTGTTTTTAACGCCTTCACAATGTCAATTGGTCAAACTTTGCTGGGAGCTCTAATAGTGCTATTCCACATCCTAACCGATCGCTTTCTGGAGTTCATCTTGGGCTGGTGTTTGGGTCCCCGACGATGTGTCTCAACGCCACGCAGCGTGGAACAACAGGTTTTATTGAGCAAGAGTGCCGTTGACCTGGCACAGCAAATACGCGAACGCAAGCTGAAGAGTTACGACATCGTCAAAGCTTATTGCGAACGCATCAGTATTGTAAACCGTGAGCTCAACGCTGTGGTCGATGGACCCTTTAGGGAAGCGCTGCAGCAAGCGCAGCAAATCGACATCAACATGGCAGCGAATGCGTACAGCGAACAGCAGTTGCAGGAACTGCCCTTCCTGGGCGTGCCTTTCACCACCAAGGACAGCACCGCGGTGGCTGGCAAGCTGCAAACGATGGGCCTGGTTGCACGCAAGCAAGAGCGGGCTAATCAGGATGCGGAGATTGTGCGCCTGATGAAGGCGAGCGGCGCCATCATCATTGCCACCAGCAATGTGCCGGAGTTGAACAAATGGATGGAGACCCGCAACATGCTGATCGGCGGCACCAACAATCCCTATGATTTGCGGCGCTCCGTCGGCGGCTCCTCGGGCGGCGAGGGCGCCCTGATCGCCGCCAGTTGCACGGCCTTCGGCCTGGGCACCGACATTGGCGGCTCTATACGCATACCCGCCTTCAACTGCGGCATCTTTGGCCACAAGGTCACCTCGTGCGCCATCAACATGGCTGGCTGCAGTTTCCGCACCGGCAAGGAGACCGATACCATGGTGGTTGCGGGTCCCATGACGCGGCATGCCAAGGATTTGCGTCCCATCATGAATGTGCTGTTGGAGCCGAGTCTCAGACCTGTGATGAAGCTAGACCAGCCGGTGGACGTGAAGCGGCTGCGTTACTTTTATTCGCCCAAAATTGGGATTCGTTGGTGCAATCCCATTAATCGGGAGACAGAGAGTGTCATGGTCAAGGTGCGCCAGCACTTTGAAGCGCTTAGCGGGCAGCAAGTGCGCTCGGTCGAACTGCCGCATTCGAATATAGCGAACAAAATGTGGCGCTATTGGATGACCCAGGAGCCGGCGAACTTCAGTCTGATGCTGGGCAATGGCGTCGTTTTGAATCCGTTCGTGGAGCTCTTCAAGAAATTGCTGGGCAAAAGTAATTACACCATGGCCGCGGTTCTCGCACTCCTTGACACAGTGCTGCCCAAGGAGTCGGAGGCTTTGATGCGGGATGCGACCATTAAATGCAAGAGCTATCTGCAGGAGCTGCTGGGCGACGATGGAGTGCTGTTCTTTCACAGCTCGCCACGCACGGCGCCGTTCCATTACTATCCGTTGTTTAAATTCCTCGACTTCCACTACTTCAGTCTGTTCAATGTGCTACGACTGCCGGTAACGCAGGTGCCCATGGGATTGGACTCGAATGGCATGCCGTTGGGCATTCAGGTTATTGCCAATCACAATAATGATCGACTTTGCCTGGCTGTCGCAGAGGAGTTAGAGCGCGCGTTTGGCGGCTGGGTGCCGCCATTCCCATTGAAACTGTAGGTGGCTGGATTAGATTTTAGTAATTCTCGAACAGGTGTCGGTTGGTGACTCATCAGGCTTTTTATTAAAATGACTAACTAAATTAAATGTACTAATTCACGTATTTGCATTTTTGAATTTTCAATTGGGCGGTAAACTCAAACAGCTGCTGATGGCACAGTGTGGCCATATTTATGTCATGGCAACGGGCAACTCTACCATCTTATTGCAAATGTGTGGCAACTCGTTTGGCGTGTCAACGTAAATGGGCTACACTTTTATTATTTTGTGCGCGTGTTAGTCGAAGTTTTTCAAAAGTTGTGCGTATTGCTCGGAATAAAAATTGGTACGGTTAATATTAATAAATAAATGTGTGTTCGTGTATAATGGAAGACATATTGAAAAGCCAAAGTGAAGTGGAGGGAAGGTAAGTGGCAAAGATTTATAAGATTCTAATTGATACGCATGTTAGCCGTCGCCATCCTTTGAACTTTGACCGAGCAGGTGATAAATGGAGTTGGTGTCACCAGGCATTTGGCTCCCTCCAATTAGGGGTACGGTTCGACTTGGCTCTGATGCTGTCGGCGCTGTCAACAATTAATTTGCAGCACCCCAGCTCCTCTCGCATACGCACACACACTAAAACGTATATAGACACGCACACATGCAACGAGTAATACAAATTTTTGCAAACACTCAAACCACACGTAATCTAACCTCACATTGGTCGGGCCATAAATTACATTCTACGTGCATCTTCCGTTTGTCTAATTTGTTGCGGCTGCCGTTGCTGTTCTAGTATCTTGTTACTCCTATTGTCTATTACTGTCCAAGCGACAAATATGCCTTTTAATATTTTCACTCTGTTGGCATTGTTGTTGTTGTTGCTACTGTTTTTTGTGTGCAGTTTGTATTTTAAGCTTTGCTTTAGCTGTGTTTGGTTTACCGTTTCTGTTTTTGAAATATTAACGACGCCCTTTTGCTGTTTTTCTCTCTATGCATAACTTTTGTCTTTGAGTGTTGTTGTCTGCATTTTATGTGCGTGCCCTGAACACACACACACACACACTTGCACATAAATTGCATACATGCCCATCTTTATGCTGGGACACTTGAATGTGTTTGTAAATCAGCTGAGTTTGTTCGCAAAAAGTGTTTTTACAAACTTCACGACTTATTGAGAATTAGTGATGAGCGCGTGACTCTTAAAGCAACTGTCAAACTTGACCACGCGCTAATTAGACTAGATTTCCGGTTCACAAGAATAAATGAATATTGTGTTCAATTGAACTTAAATATGTAATATCTAGATATTTGATTTTATTTTTTGGAAATATTTGAATACAAAATAGCCATGAAATTGAATCATATATTAATTATAATTTGAGCAATATTAATTTTCAATATCCTAACATTAAAAAATGGTTGCAAATAGGGTTTGTTCATTAAACTTCCTTAGCTTTCTAACCGGTGGTAATTTTGGTTCTTGGATTTCAGTTACAAATGCGAAAAGAATTATAATACATATATGTAATAATTTATTTTAAAGATTTGTCGCTTTTTCCGTCATAATTTTAATATTAATTTGTATGAAATGTATGTATATTTTCTATCTTTTGCTCTAATGGCATAACATATATGTAAAACTATTTGATTAATTTATTTTGATTTGTCTCCGCATATGTGTTCATATTGTAGCGAATATATTTAGTGAGTACAGGTTTCCTCTTTTTATTCAAAACTGTAAAAATGGGCGAGCATCAGGGACTCGATTATTAAATCTATCATAAAATCTGCGCAGTTCATTGTTATTGCCCTGAAAGCATATGGTAATACCCCTTCTCCCACTGTGTTAAGTCTCGAATGTGAAATTATGAAAATAACCAAACTTCGGCGCGCTTTGTGGGCATTCGGGCCGTCCTTTGACATATCCCAAATCCTGCTACTAAACAGCCATGTTTCATGGCCACCGACTCCACCAAACACACACATTTGCATGAGCCCGTGAAGCAAACACACACACAAACAAAAAAACTAGTTTAAAGTTGAATTTATTTTGTTTGGCGTATATTTGAGACTTTTTTTGTGCAACTGTCGACTGCTGTTGCTGCGCCCCGGCACCCAGAAGTGTTGTAAAAACGTCTACATTGTTGAAATTCCTTTTGCGAAATTGCCACGTGACACAAAGGCGTCGTCTGGAGCACACATAGAGCGCCCGCCTTTTATTAGCCTGCACACCGTCGCACCGTCGTCCATCGAGCAGCAGAGCCGCAGAGCAGACCAGCGAACCAAAACGTGTACCCCGAGCACACAATAGGCCCGAAAATGACGTTGCAACAATTAATGTGAACATTTTCGCAGTCGCAGTCGCAGTCGTCGTTGCTGTTGTCGTCGACGACGTCGTCGCCGTGATTTATAACGTGCATAATATTTGCGGTCCGTGGCAAGCACCTAAAGCACAATGGAGGGGTGCTAAAATTAGTCAGTTTGGCTTCCTAGGGCTGAGGGTCAAGGGGGCGTGGTTGGCTGATAATTTATCGATAGTTACTAAACACAGCCAGTTATGCAGTCTGCATATTTGAAAACTATTTTCATTGCGTGATAATTTATGTGACAGATACGAATTACAATACAATCGCTGGCAAGTTATGCAAATTAATTGCAAAGTTTACAGTACAATTTCTCTTCGAGTTCTCGTATTATTTCGCACTCGTTGGTTGTTTGTGCATTCAATTTGCCTGGCAAATCTCACTTTATGCGGAATTTTCTTGTGGCTCGTTTGCCGTTTTGCAGTTTGCAGTTTTTTCCAATTTACAATAAAATTCAATAAGGTGTTGACTTAATGGAAATTGACTGACAGCGCCTGCCAAATGTGTCCCGACTTACTACGTGTGTCTTATGTAGGAGTGAATATGTGTGTCTGTGTGTAGGTGTTACGTGTGTGTGCGTATAAATCTAAGACTGTGTCTTAGCTGCTTTTTGGCTTGTCTTTTTTTCCGGTGGAGTTGCTATAAAATGCCGTTGGGAGTAAAGTCTGCTGTGGCATTTGCAAAGTTAAATTCTGCGGAAGCTGGTATTGAGATGTCTTAGAATTGATATTGAAGTTTGTAAGGAACAAGTTTTAATGCAATATTCCGTGCTGTCATAATATCCCAAAAAAAAAACAACTCTAAAATAAGGTTATCTTCTGTTCTGCACGTGCAGATGAATGAGAATACAGCTGTGCTTTAATGCACACAAATTGTGCAACAATAACTTGAAGAAAAGCAAAGAGATCATGTATTATCGTTTGGGTACTTTTCATTGTATTTCATATTCGGTCACATCCCTAAAACTATCGATGTATTCAAATCAAATCTAGACGATGATTTAGAGTAGCACCAAAACATCGTAAATAGTAGATAGTAAAATTCTCAAGGTATTGAAATAGAATAATTATAAACATATACTAAGAATGTAAGCGAAATAACGTAAAGCAAATAATGCACATACATTCTCTTGGAAATTCAACAACAATTTGTGGAAGAAAAGGAAAGAGAACGATATAACATTGTTTGGCTGCTATTTATTATATACAATATTTATTGCCATCTCTAAAACTATCGATGTACTCAAGTGAAATCTTTGTCTACTAAAATATCGTAAAGAGTAAACAATTAATTAGTTTCTGCTAATCGATAAATAACTTCTATAAAGAACTTTGTTTATTTTAAGACATTCCGAGTTCATTTAATATTACGAAACTGCCAAAATTGTGAGCCTTTTAAAAGGGTGACTTTCTTAACCTGACTTCAACAAGATTTTGACCGCATTTCCGCAGAGAATTTTGAGCCAACATCATTAGACTTGTGGCATGCACTCGTATACTCACTGCTAGAAACTTCAGCCGCAACACTCATACGCACTGTTGCACACCAAATAGTTTTGATTCGCACGTTCTTTCGCTCTCTCTCGTCTCTCTCTTTTCGTTGTTGCTCTCGCTTGGCTGTGCATAACCTTGCGCTTAGAAAAATTGTAATTTTGAAAACTAACAAATATGCATAACATAAATTGCAAGTGCATGCGACAAAGGCCAGAAGTGGAACGAGAAGCGGCGGCAAACACCTATGTGAATGTGCTGCTGCTGCCGGCGAGTTGCTGCCACTGCTGCGCTGCACAATCAGCAAAACTCAGCGAGCTATGAACAAAAGTTAAACAGACAAAACAAAGTGCAAAGTGCACAGCAGCCTGGAGTTGAGCTTCGGGCTGCCGCCATCGGTCTGTTGCTTTAAGGGGGAGGGGAGCACGGGGGTCACGTTTCGCACGCAGCACGCGTGAAATGCTCGACGCCATTTTAAAGCGAAAACATTTGCGTAATTAGCAGGGACAAGTGCAACAATCAGAGTCCATGTCTACAGCAGCAAAAAACACGACCCACGAAGAACTTTAACTGCCATTGGAAATAACGTAGCAAAAATTTAATTAAACTGTTACCATTCGCCGCGTGATGCGCTGTTGGCCGCGTTGGCTTTCGGCCAAGTGCATGTTTGCAAACCGAACCGAGTGACAATTAACAAATGTCAAATGGCGCAAAGTTTCGCCAAGGATGCCAAGCATGCGGGTGACTACGCAACTCCACTGCACTGTGAACTCTGCCAACATGTTATGACACTCGCTGCCTGTCTCCGAGCCATGTTTCTCAACTATTTGGGCAACTACTTAGCTATTAACTTGTTCATGTTAGTGCAAGACTTGCAGTCTTTAGGGTGCATCAAATAAAGGGAGCAGTCAATAGGATGCATCTCTCCTTTTCCACACTCTTATTGATGCTACAGATATTTGCTTTTGGTAGCAGATTCTCAATGAGATAATTGCATACTTCAAGTATTGTAGATATGTCAAACAATTGTTGCAGATTCTCGAGAATATTAACAGTTTTATACTTCAAATAATTCAAAACGACAATTGCATACTTTAAGTATTGTAGATATGCCAAACAATTGTTGCAGATTCTTAAGAGCATTTACAATTTTATACTTCAAATAATTCAAATAGACAAATGCATACTTCAAGTATTGTAGATTTGCCAGAGAATTGTTGTAAATGCTCAAGACTATTAACAATTTTATACTACAATTAATACAAATTCAAGAAAATTTACAATTTTATACTTCAAATATTTCAATTGCATACTTTAAGTATTGTCGACTACCCAGAAAATTGTTATAGATTCACTAGAATATTAAGTATTTTATACTTGTTTTCAAAGTTTAGCGTGTCTTCTAACAACAAACTGTCGCATTAACTTCACTTGTTTTTCATATTTTTATTAAATTAAATAACGTTGATAAGAAGAATTATGTAGATATTTGTTTTATAGATATTTATGAAATTGCTTAACGATGCAAGAGTTAAGATGCTCGCATAAGAAAATAAGTGTAATATGAAAGGTGTAGCAAAAATCTCTGTGATCTGCTCGGCTGTAAATAATTGTGCTTAACTGCAGATTAATCTGTGGAATTTCCAAAATGATGCCATCAAATTGTGGGGCCTGCTCTTCAACATTGATGCGTCTCGCCTACAATTGAGGCCCGCTATTCGTCATAAGTCTGAAATGTCATTATTAACTTAAAAATTCCGGCTTGTCCTTGTCGATTTAACATTGCCAGCCATTTGGCGTGCTATATTGTGCGTAAAGCGCAGAGATAAAGCGTTCGTTTACGCCATGGATACCTCGTGTATCGTGTCCTTTTCTTATTTTTACCGCCCAGTCATCAGTCATTGACGTTGACTGCGACAGTTCACATTAAGCATTATCAATTGCGAATCACCAATTGTCATCGGCGTCATCATTGAGCTACAGTTTCGGCCCCGACACAGTCTGTGTGGCACGTTTGTCGTTTTGTCTGCGCCTCGCATATCGCATTATATCTGCATTGTCACCTTGTTGGCCATTTAACGTGGAGCGTCCCCGGTTGCCATGTCGAGCACACCTCAAGTTGGCAACACGGATTTAAGCTTGTTCCCTCGTCAGAACAAAAAAGAAACAGCAATGGTAGGAAATTTCGTTTTTCCTTTTGTTTTTTTGTTTTCTCGGGGACGGCATAAAGCATACGCAGTGTAGGCTGGGGGCAGGAACACGCCCCGACTGCGGACCGTATTATTCAATTAGTGGCACAGTGGTTGAACACATTGAGTTTGTGTCGATTTCACACAAGTATTTCAATGAAGAAAGTACTTTTTACATACATTTATTTACAGCAGTAGTACATCAAGACCACTGAGGCGTTTGAAGCACCTAGGCTTTTCAAAGACGTTAACTCGAACGTAAATGAAAACAGATAACTCGCTGAGGTTTAGTTGTTATGATATATTCCTAAATGTATTGTTATGGTGCTTTATGTTGGTACTGGTTCAACTACTAATGAAGAAAGTACTAGCAAAAAAACCTTTAGAATAGGAAAATTATATGATTGAAGCGTCCACTGTTGCTGCGCTCGCTCGGTCTGGCAACGCCTAAAAGGCGGCAGTGGAAATGCTGGCAACTGCAGCGTGAAAAAAATAAGAGCGCAACATTTATCCTAACGTGCTCATTTAAGTGGAATCACTTAATGGTTTTATACGCTTATCATTATCGTGCCGGCAGCAGGGTTCGTCCCATCACCGTCCCGCTGCCAATTCCCGCTAATGTCTTTCTGGCCAACTACAATGACAGAGCTTCAAAGCGTGAGCAGACATAGACACACACACACAAGCATGTGGCATATATATGTATTTGGAGCTGCACGTGCAGCGAATTCGCGCCGCGCGTCGTTGATTCAATCAAATTTGAAAGTGTGGAGCGTTTTTATCTGGCGGATGTTTGGCTCGCTGTCAGCGCGAAATGTTTATGTCCAGTCATTGTTTTAGCGCGTGTGCTTGCCACAAGCAGAGCAGCACATCAGCATACACCATCTCCCACTCAAATGCATAATTTTGCCGCAATTGCTGCGCTGAATGTTTCAGTTACAGTTTTTTTGGCGCGCCGTCTCTGTGTGTGTGTGTGTGGGAGGTGTGGCGCTGTCAAAGGTCGACGACGGCCCACAAATAAGGAAGTAATATGTCGCCGCTGCACGGCCATCAAAGCCAGACACACGAAGGATACTTCACTGCCTTTTGTCACTGACAGCAGCTCCAACCAATGCCCGCCCTGCCTCCGCATCGTGACACTCGCAAAAGTGGATGCTCTCTTTTTGCGCATCGCTCGCTCCATTGTTAACGGTCTCGGCTACACTGCCCAACTTCGGGCCAAGCGATTACTTGCATTCATTGGGTTGCTTCTTTTTACTATCGTAGAAAAACGTGAGCGAGACTAGCTAGAGTATGCAAGTGTATTCCTGTATTGTAATGATTTGTTATGGAACTAGATTTTATTGCATTTCTAAAACTATTAAAATAATTGTTAGAAAGTGCTTCGCTACTTTTGTCTAATATTTCTCAACTTATCAATATTAGTAAATTGCTTTATTTAGAGATAATAGAATGTTATGCTTATGTTAACATAAAATATTTATTAACTTTTAACTTAAATTCTTATACTTATCAATTTGTAGAAATTCTTATTTTGCTGATTATTTTAGAATATACTTATTTTGATACTACATTTATCACTTATTATTTTCTTTAGTGTTTATGTCGATATTATAGGCGTTTTACTTTAATCATATATTCTTCAACTTATTATTAAGATATTATTTTAGTTACTTAATGTAGAATATAATATTCTTATATAGTTTTCACTTTTATCTTATATAACTCAACTTATAAATATTAGGAAATTATGTTATTTACTGATTTCAAACTTACATTTCTCATCTTTTCAAAATTAAGAAATTACAATTTTCTTTGCTGATTCTGTTATATTAAATACTTTAGACTTTTACCTTATATTACTCAACTTATTATTGTTAAGAAATTATTTTATTTACTTATTATAGAATGTAATATTCTTACTTTTTACCTCAACTTATAAATATCCAGAAATTCTGTTATTTACTGACTAAAGAATCTTATGTTCATTTGAAGTAGGATCGTAGCTTGATATGTGATAATAGCAAATATTTTAATGGCGTACAAACTAAGTCATCATAAACCAGACAAGATTGCAGGGTATATAAAAGTATAGAATGTCATGCTTATGTTGATGTTAAATATTACAGTTTAAAGTAGTAGTTTGATAATATATGAGATTATGTTATTGGGAAATATTTGGTTAAAGAGAACTGCGTATAAACCTTACTTGATGCTGATTGCAGGGTATATAGGCGGTTGATCAGCTTGCTTTTGCGGTAGTTGTTGGTTCGCATTGCCTGCGATTTCTACCCCGCTGTCAGAAACACTGAACCGCATTTGTTTTGCAAGATTAATGACCCACAATTGGTGGCATCATCCTGTGGCCGTGGTTGCGGTTGCTGCTGTTGATGATTTGTGCATATTTATGGACTCGAAATCGTTGTCACATTTTAAGTTTCGATCAAGATCGCGCCGGGGATAAGGGCGACCGGCGAATCATTTCATTAATTTAATGGATGAGAATGTGACTTGTCAGTTGTCAACTTTGTGTCGTTGCACGAGCACGTTGAAGGATGTATATGTGTGTGTGGGGGCTGCTTGTTGTTCACTTTAGTTTAGTGCCTTGAACGGAGCAGCGACAAGTCAGTTAGTGCATCAAAACTTTGCCGACTTCGGCACGGCTACAATGCACTGATTTTATTTACAGCACACAACAACATGGCGACGGAACGGGAACAAGGATGCTCGTTGCGACGACAAGTTCACTCAGACTCAAGTCGCCTCTCGCCACTGCTGGAGCTTCCCCCCAACTGTGTTGGGCAGCATCGCATGGCTGTCAGCAACACTTAGCCGACATTTAACTTGTGTCATGTGCACACGCTGCATGCTACACGCTGCACGCTGCACGCTGCTCATTGTACGTTGCACGCCGCACGGACACAAGCAGCTCTCTGCGGCCAGGATAAAGATAATGAAAAGCCTTGTAGCTTAGTTGGGCTATTGAACGCATGCTTATCTCGATCTGTTCTGTAAATGAGGCTTGGCTGCGCACAGATTGAAATTGATTGAGTCGAGCTCAAAATAGAACGCAATCTTGAACACAAATTGATTGCCACTCGCCTCCAAACAGGTTGCGCAAACTTTGTGCCACATTTCGCGCTTCAAAGCAATCATTTTTTAATGAGCGATGACTTGTGCATAAAACAGTAGGTTTAAGAAACTTCACAAGTGCTTTATTCAAGCTCGACTCTTGATAGAAAATAGACCAGCTGAGTCTTTAAAGTAAAGAAATGCATATTTAATTTAGAGAAGTGTGTAAATTCCTCTTGTTTTGTTAGCTATACGATATTACTTTTCTAATTGCCAAAATTTAAACCTCTCATTCCTGAAATGTTCTATAAAACTGATGTTAATACACAGCTCATTTGTGTGACAGCTTAAATCGCTTTCCCAATTCAGCTTTTGCAGTGCTTAATACACATTGCTGATTCAAGAGCTGCCCCTTTGTGGTGAATGGTCTGTTGGCTGTAACTTCAGGACGAATCAAGTGGAAATGAGCAGCAGCAGCGGCAAACAATTAAAGAGCTACACAGCATGACACTTCGACACAAAACAGTCAAACAACAAACTTCCCATTCACGCACACTCGTGAATTTCCTCCTCTTGCTTGCCCCACACGACACCTCTTCTGCCATGTTTTATATATATGCGTGTGTGTGTTGGGGGGACTACTTCATCACAGACAACAAACTGCGTTAGAAATTCATCCATTTATTCACACCAGCGCCGGGCGAGAGTGAGAGTGAGTGTGGAGCGTATCCTTAGTGTTTCTAACAGGCATTTGCGGCACACAATGGCCGCGGCACTTTTCATTAGCAGCCACACTTTGCTGCGGCAGCTGAGGGGGAAAGTGGAAGCGAAGGAAAGAAAGTATCTATAAAATGGCTTGGCCTTGTCGGTTTTACTTCTTACTTTTTGTGGTGCCTTTGTTGCAGTTATTAACCCTTAACCACACATAACATTTATTACCCACATTGTCGCACACAAGGGCCAAACAAAGACGCCTGCGTTAAGCTGACAATGACATTTTTTCCGCCCTGCCTGCCACATTGCCATACCCTGCTGCCCCCCTGCCCCCGACTCCTCACAGTTGCTGTTCGGACGGACTGCTTATTTCACTTGATTGTATTTTGCGAGGACTTTGGTCTGTGGTTTATCGCTTTTAATTTGTCGTCCCGTTAAGTCCCCCGCTTTTGGCAGAGCTCTTCTGCTGCTGCCCACTGAATTTCGTGTCGATAATTGGCCGTGCCCAAGGCCAGCCAAATTACAGATTTGTTTCTTGCCCTCAAATTGGTTTAGTGCGCGGCATCGCAGATCACAGCACTCGCAACAACTTGAACTTCTTGAATGTTTTGTGCCGTCTTCTTTGGTCCATTTCGAGTAACTATAAATTGAATTCAATTTCAGCAGCGAAACAAATTGTTAACGATTGCACAAAATAAACAGAAATGCATTAAATAGAAGTGGAACTCGCAATAATCTGTAAGTCTGCCAACTGTATATGAATAGTATATGAACAAGTTTCCTGCCTAAGAATTGCCAAATCTAAATGAATTAGTACAACACACTTCTTAAATAAACTAAAGAGTCGTATAACTTAAAAATGACTTTAACTACTTGAATTGTCTCCAAAATAAAAAGCTACAATAACTAATTATCTTAAGAAGTCCTTTTCCTTGATTCTCTACAGTTTTAACTACCTTTACAAGAAAAATCTTTAATTGCTTCCCTGAGAGCGCATTTGATTGTACACCTAATTTGTCCCCTTCTTAAATGAAGTACAAATTTATTGGCTATTTTGAATAGCCTTCATTAATTTTCGATTTGAATTTGAGTGCTTTCCTGAGTGTTCAACGAATTTGGCAGCCTCATTGATTATCGCTTAGCATCCTTGAACATAAATGTCAATTCCAACAATAGAATCGACGACTGGGAAAATACAAAATTAGCCGTGTTTACTGGTGATTGACTCTCCGACTCAATTGCCATGTTAAATTGCAACAAATAAATTAAGAAGTTTCGTACACTCTCCAATTGCATACATTAAATAACAATCTTAACTATCTTTTTAATAAGTTTCCTGATTCTGCGCTGTCTTAATTGTCTGCTAAATAAGAAGCTCCAATTACTCACCGTTAAATAATTGAATGAAGTGCCATTTTATTGGCTGTTTTTAATGTCGCTTACTCATATTTAATTTCAATTTGAGCGCTTCCCCGACTGGCAGACGAATTAAGTAGTCTCATTGATTTTCGCTTAGCATCCTTGAACATAAATCTCAAGTTTAGCAGTACAACTGAAGACTGGGAAAATACAAAATTAGCTTTGCTTGTGCTTAACTCACTCACCTTGATTACAATCTCAAACTGCATAAAATAAACAAACTTGCAGTTTGTTTACTCAACACTCTACACAATTGGTAGAGGTAGTGCATTTATTTTCATTTTATATTCACTTAACTTGTTGTCTTGTCTTCTCAAATCAAGCACAAATTTATCTGCTATCTTTTAATGTCGCGCATTAATTTTGAATTCAATTTTAAATCGCTTGCCTGACTGCTGGACGAATTAGACTAATTGGTGATTAACTATCTAACTTGATTGCAATTTTAAACTGCATACAATAAACAAACTAATAAGTTTGTGTGTTGTTGTTGTTGAGTTTAGAGAATCATTCTCCAATTGTATACAATAAATAAACAAATATCTTATGAAGTTACTTTATTCACTACACTCCTAATTATATCCTAAATAAGAAGTTGCCATTGCTTTTCATTTATTTTTTCACTTAACTTGTTGTCTTCTCAAATTAAGTACACATTTATTGGCTATCATTTTATGTCGCGCATTAATTTTGAATTGAATTTTGAATCGCTTGCCTGAGTGCCAGTTGAATTAGACTAGATTTTCGCTCAGCACCCTTGAGCATAAATGTCGAGTCTAGCAGTAAACTTTCTTTCATTAACTCTCCAACTAAATTGCGATTTTAAATTTCATTCATTCAATAACTATCGTAAGAAGTTTCTTGGTTCTCCACTGTCTTAATTATCGCTTAAATTACAAGCTTCACTTGCTTCCCTTTACTTTGAGGTCTTCTTAAACGAAGCACAAATTTATTGGCTATCTTTTAATGTCGCGCATTAATTTTGAATCGCTTGCCTGACTGCCAGTTGAATTAGACTAGACATTCGCTTAGCATCCTTGAGCATAAATGTCAAGTCTAGCAGTAGAACGGAAGACGGGGGGAAATACAAAATTAGCCGTGTTTACTTGTGATTGACTTTGCAACTCAATTGCGATAGCTTAAGAAGTTTCGTACACTATCCAATTGCATACAATAAATAACTATCTTAACTATCTTTTTAAGAAGTTTCTTGGTTCTCCACTGTCTTAATTATCGCTTAAATTACAAACTTCACTTGCTTCCCTTTACTATGCGGCCTTCTCACATGAAGTACCCATTAATTGTCTATCTTTTAATGTCGCGCATTAATTGAATTGAATTTTGTAATCGCTTGCCTGAGTGCCAGTTGAATTAGACTAGATTTTCGCTTAGCATCCTTGAGCACAAATGTCAAGTCTAGCAGTAGAACGGAAGACGGGGGGAAATACAAAATTAGCTTTGCTTACTTGTGAACAACTCTGCGCTACGTAGCTTAGCTGTCTGGCATGTCTGACATTGAGGATATATTGGTTCGATTGCGTGCTCGCCTCAACGAGCGCGACATCAAGCTGTGGGAGCAGCCCTACTACCTGGACACCACCGCGGGCGCCAGCGAGGCGGCATTGGAGCAGCTGGCGCAGGAGCTCAGCCCCGAGCTGCACATCACTGCGTCCGCCTGCAAGAGCGGCCTGCAGCAGCTGCAGGAGACGGCGCTGCGCAAGCTGGCGGCGCGTCGCCAGTTCAACGAAACGGGACTCGCCACCTTCCACGTGCGCTGCGTCGACAGCCACGGCGGCACCGCCAATCGCTTCGAGGTGCAGTGTGGCCTGGAGGAGCTAGGAGCGCAGCTGCAGCGCCACGTGGCCGCACAGCTGCAGCTAGCGGAGGACGGGCAGGTGAAGTGCATCTCGGCGGGGCGTGTGCTGGCGCCGCAGCAGACGCTGCAGGCGCAGGGACTGAAGAACAACCAGCAGCTGCTGGTGATTGTGGGCCAGGGCGACGGCAGTGGGGGCGAGGCGCTGTACGAGCGCATACGCCAGATACAGCGGGACGTGGAGATGGTGGTCGACTCGGAGCATCGCTTCGTGGAGTTGGAGGATCAGGACGGCAACGTGATCAATCTGCCGCCCAACGAGAATCGCGCTCTGCTGCTGGGCATGGGACTCTACGAGAAGGGACGGGCGGCGGCGCGTCGCGAGCAGTTCGACGAGGCGCTGCTGCTGTTCCTCGATGCGGACGAGAAGTTCAGCGGCTGCAACTCGCGCTTCCTCGAGGCCGTCGACAACTACGGCCTGCTCAACCTGGACATTGTGTGGTGCTACCTCTGCCTCAAGAACATCACCCAGCTGCCGGACGCCCAGCGGCGACTCGATCTCTGCGAGCGCAACTTTCAGCGCAGCTACGGCGACAACTACAGTCGCCTCTACGCGCTGAAGGGCGCCAACTGCCCGGAGCGAGCGCTCATCATGCGCCTGCAGCTGCTGCAGGGCGTGCTGCTGTTCCATCAGAATCGTCGTGACGAGGCGCTGCAGCGTCTGCAGCTGGCGGGCAACTCGCTGTCCCAGCTCAAGGTGAACGGCGAGCAGCTGGCGCTGCTCATCGAGATGGGTTTCGATGTGGCCGACGCGCGGCTGGCGCTGCGCTCGAGCAACGGCAGCGTCGAGCAGGCCGTGCAGGCCATACAGGAGCGACGGCAGCGCCTGCTGGCGACGCGACTCGGCGACAACTCCGAGACGGAGATGCATCGCCGGCTGACGCAGCTGCAGCTGGGCAGCGATGAGCGCGACTGGGTGCATCCGCGCAGCGTGTGTCGCCTCGTCGAGCTGGGCTACGAGCGGCCGCTGGTGGTCGAGGCGCTGCGGCGCACCGACAACAATCTGGAGCGCAGCCTGGAGCTGCTGCGGCAGCATGCCGACGAGCTACGCCGCAATCTGCCCGCCTCGGTGGCCGCCGACGAGCAGCTGCTCTACACGCTCGGCGAACTGGGCTTCAAGCTGCCGACGGCGCGCGCTGCGCTGGAGACGACGCGCAACGACATGGATCGCGCCATTGACTTTCTGCTCAAGAGCCTGCCCAACGAGCAGGAGCTGAACAGTCTGATTGGCCTCATGACTCGCCTGACAGCGCCCAGCGGCGAAGGCGCCTCCGGCTCCGAGCAGCCTGCGGTGACGCCCAGCAAGCTGACGCTCATCCAGTCGATACTGAGCAAGGCGAGCTCGGAGCTGGAGTCGTACAGTGCGTACAAGAGGTTCCACGAGGACTTGCCGGAGAACGAGCAGGACTACTTGGACCTCACACTCGAGCAGGAAGAGCAGATCCTTAACGAGTACAGGCGCCTGCTGGAACTTTGACAAATTCCTTTCTCTATTCGTGTATCGTTGTTGTGTGCTTGCTTTTGTTAGTCGTAAATAAACAAGCATGAACATTCAGTGCCTTTATCTAAACAACTACTAACAGATGTATTTTGGAGTGCAGAACAAGTTGTAGCTTAGCTTAACAGTTGAAATTAAAACTCAATTCATCAATATAATCAAAGGGATTAAAGGCGCGTTTGACATAAAGAAGTTACGCAAAGTAGACAGACATTTAGGTAGATATCTTCTTTATTGTCCTCTTCACTTCAGACTGCGCTCTCAAGTTGCATGATAAGCGTGAGCGCGTTCACGAGACTTGCTAGAGAGTCGATTGAAAACAGAGAGAGCACTCTTTACCTTCAGTCTACTACAATATTAAAAGGAGTCTATAAAATAAGACTTTCATTAATACCATGAATGTTAAAAGGTCATTTCAAATTGAATGATTATGCTTCAAATGAAAATGAACTAAACTTTAAAATAAATCATGAGTTAGGAATTCTGTGGGCAATTTAAACAAAGTGAAATATACTAATGCGGCATTCTCTGCGGGAATCCACAAAAATCACATTAGTGGGAAACTAAATGAATTGTTAATATTTTTTGAAATTCCACGCCAAGTTGTTGGTTTTTTTTTGAAGTGATAAAACTGTTGTGAGGCAGTAAATTATTATAATTTGTAAGCTTAATCGAACTTTAAAATACTTTGCTTAATCACATTAGTGGGAAGCTGAATTAATTGTTAATATTTTTGAAATTCCACGCCATGTTGTTGGTTCTTATTTGAAGTGATAAAACTGTTATGGAGCAGTAAATTACTGGCTTAAACGAAAAAGTTGTAGCTCAACAATACAGCTCAAATTTACGCGCAACTTTTCAATAAAATCGAAATATTTAGAAACACGTTAGCTTTAAAGACAAAGTAATGAGACTTTATTGTATTTATATCTTTTAAGTAGATAGGGAAAAGATAATATAAATTATAAACATTCATAAGTTATTTATATTAAGGTACCTTAAATTTTTATGATTATTATATATAACAAAGATAAATAATAATTAGTATGGTAGTCAACTTTAAACAATTAAGAATTCTGTGGGCATTTCCACAGTATTAATATATAACATGAAGATAAGTAATATAGCAGTTAAGTTAAAAACAATTAAAGAATTCAGAATTCTGGGGCATTTCCACAATATTTATCTAATACTCGTACAACATACATTGCTTGTTCACTTAATTATTTGTTTTTTATTAATCCAGACCAAATTGTTGCTTGTGATTTGATTTGACGAGACTTGCTTGGGCATTGAAATATTATTATTTGTTGGTTTTAAATGAGCTTTAAAATATCTTGTTTACTTAAGTTTATTGTTTGGCAAAGTGGGCAACCAAACGGAAAATGTGGTTGTGAATGTTGTGACGCGACGCTTGTAAGCTTGTCATGGACATAACATATATAGAAATAAATTAGGATTCTTGCGTTTTCAACACTTGCAATGCATTCGCTTTGTTGATGTGCCAGCACAATTAATCTTAATTTGCATAGTTGCGCTCTCGCTCCCACCCACTCACACAGACACTCAATACTAATTCACAACGCGGCTCTGTCCCTCTCTCTCTCTCTCTGTTAGTTTGTCCGGCGCACAAAAGTATGCTATGCATTTTGCATGGCGGCGTCGTTGTTTACTCATGTGCATAAACAGCGCAGCGTGTGCGAGTGTGTGTGTGTGAGTGTGTGTTCTGTTGACTTTTGTGAAAATTAATAATTTTGGAACAACTCAGTCCCGATTGCAGCACGCTTGTCCGCCCGTCCGTCCGTCCGCCTTCTGTGCTTGATGGCCAAACAATTTGTCGTCTGTGTGTGTTGTTTCCGAATCGTTAAACCCCAAATCAAGTTTAGTTCACAATGCTGGCTGTTGTTAGGTAGATTTGTCATGCCATGCCGCACATTTTTTGAGTGGCTGACATTTCACTTGACTTGCTGCGCCAACGCTTCGCTTTCTGTCCCTGAATTGAATTAAATCGTGCGTACGGCGTTGCGACAGCCGCACGAGGCACACAAGGAACGTGGAGCGAAGAACTTGGAGCGGTAGCAGAACAATTTGCCAAAGTGTTTTTCGCTTTGACCAATAGCGCAGTTGGCAGGCGAGCAACAGCTCTTTAAGCATTTCAATTTAGTGACACACAAAACTCATTCGAAAAATGGAAAATAAAGTGAGGCAAGAAATAAATAAAGCAAGGTAGCGACAGCACAGCGTCGCAGTATTTATATTCGTTTCGTCTAAAAGCAGGCTGCACATTTCTGTGCTCGCCGCCCGGCTTTGAGCCAACAAATTATGGTGGAAGAAAATGTCAAAATGTTGAACGACAACGGAGCGGGGCAGGAGCGGGGGCGGGCCTGTGAGCGTTGCCGTCTTATTTAGTAGCGAAAATGAGCAGCGGCAGCAGCGCTTAGACCAAGGACTTGTCGCTGTCGCGAAAAAAAGGGTTGCACAGCAGAGGGTTGAGTGTGTGCCGAGTGTGGGTGGGTGACTGTGTTCTTTCTGATTTCCGTCAGTCGTTGTTGCTGGCATTGCTGCAACTGCAACTGGCACGGCGACTACTTCTGCTTCTGCCGTTGTCATCAACAGCCAGCAACATTATCATTGTCGCTGCAAGTACTGCTCTTGTTGTTGTTGTTGTTGTTGCTGTTATGTGTCCTCATTATCGTTTGTTGCTTGCCATGCTCTTCTCATGTCTTTTGGCATTTCGCATTTGCATTCCATTTTCATATTTCTCCTTGTATTTCTTTCTCATTTTTTTTGTTGTTTTTTTATCAAGTGGCAGGCTGAACAACTTTAATGGCTTTGAAATGCACTTGGAAGTGAGCAGGAAAAGATTTTTTAATTTATTATGAGCAGCGGCATGCCATCATCTAAATATATATTACAATGCTCACCCCTGAGAAAAGGCGCCCCTCAACAAAATGATTTAATAACTTCCGCAGCGCGCGCTGTCGATTCGTTAGTGGAGATTCATTTTGATCTCAGATCATTATAAATGTTAAAGTTGTGCAACCAAAGCATCTAGATTAACTTTTGTGTTCTCACAAACTATCTAACGTTGCTAGAATTCAAAGCTGTTATGATGCTAATCATTATAAATGTTATTTGACTTAGAGTAGTAAAAGCAAATCATACAGTTTAACTTTTGTTTTCTTACAAACTCTCTATTATTGCTAGAATTCAAAGTTATTATGATGCTAATCATTAAAGTTGTGCAACCAAAGCATCTAGATTAACCTTTGTTTTCTTACAAACTATCCAACATTGCTAGAATTCAAAGCTATTCTGATGCAGTTGCAACACTTCAAAAACTGAATTCCCAATGCTTTAGTTGCAAGAAATTTAGTAAATAAAGTAAATCCCTTTTGGCGCTATGGTTACCTGATTATTTCTCGTTCTCATGCAAGCTTTAAATTGAAACTCTGCAAATTTAGCTATGGAAATGTGCAAAACTTTTTCGTCACTTCTGCGCACTGCAGTTAATTAAAAGCAGATTTCTCATCATTTTTCTTCCCTTGCGTGCAACCACAAGAGAAAAAAGTTGCATAAATTACAAATTAGTTAAATCAAAATCAGCTTGAACCCAGAACCCAGAAAACCGCAACTTATTGGCCACCCACCACCCAAACGGCGCCTTGCCACACGCCACATTTGGACAGTTTTTCAAAGGGAGAAGGGGGGGGGGGGGCACTGCTGCAAGCGTGCGACAAACTTTCTGACTCACTGTGCTTAGAAAGTGAAAATAATGTAAATGATAAAATTATTTAATGATGCGGAAGTGCGTTGATAAGCAAACGACAAATAATACCAACAAATGCTGCTTGCCCCACAGCTTTGATACCCTCATAACGAGCATATTCATAATGTCGTTATTTTTGTGCGTCCAGAAACCTTTTTGGTCACCTTCAGTGAAAGCAACAATGTGAAAATGTCAAAAGTAAGGAAACCGAGAGGGAAGCAAACTTATTTGCAAATGAATTGTTTATTATTTGACTTCTTACTTAAACACTGCAACGTTACACAAATTTTAGGTCGAGTTTTTAGTAGACATCTATATTACTCTTTTTGTAAATAAATTAATAGGCAGAAAATGCATTAGTAACTACTTATTGTTAACTGGAAATTGTTGACAGAAAGCAACAATGTGAAGCTGTTAAATGTAAGGAAACACACAGAAAAGCAAACTAGTTTCAAACTGAATTGTTCGAATATAAAAACTGCAACAATTGAAGCAAGACCAAGACTGATTTTCCTAACATCAATGCATTTTGGGATAGGCAAACATCTTTATAGAAAGAAACAATAACAAAATACAGAAAGGCAAACTCGTTTGAAACTGATTTGCTTTCTTATAAAGTTCGAACATAAAAAGTGCAAGATTTAAAGCCACACGATTTATAGGCCAATTTTTGTAACATACAATTATTTTAAGATGACATCTATATTAATCCTGTTTTATAGTATTTAAACAGGAAATAAGTAATTCATTTAGAATATACATATTTATGTGTGTTGAGCATAATTCATCATACTTTGGGAACATATAAATATGCAGAGAATGCAATAGGAATAACATAATTCGAGAACCTCATAATTCTTTTTCTTTTCATAACATAAAGAAATCATTTTGCTCTACATTTTTTCATTAGCACTTAAAAGCAGTTAGTGAATTTCTAATCTTAATACTTTTACTTGAAACTGAAATACATTGAGTTTGTTACTTTAACAAACGAATTTGAAGATAGCTTTTTTAAAATATTCTTCACGAGTTAAAATATACTTATTTCTATAAATGCAAACTTCTTGTTGATGTTAAAAGTATTTTTATAAGTTAATATATTATAATAGGTAGTTATTCTAAAAATTTAAAAGACTTGTGCTTTTAAAACATTTGCCACGAATGTTAGACTTACTTCTTTAAATGTAATAAACTTATGCTTTTAAAGCAATTTTAACGAGTCAAAATATTATAATATATAACACTTTTATAAATGTAATAGAGTGAAAATATAAGACTTACTTCTTTAAGTGTTATTAACTTATGCTGATAAATCAATTGTCACTGGTTGAAATATTATAATAGTTATTCTTTACAACGAATAGACTTCTATACAATGAATAGACTTGTGCTTTTAAAAAAATTTGAAGTAAAGTAAGTAAAAATATAAAACTTCCTTCTTCAACGGTTATAAACTTATGCTGTTAAATCAATTTGTTACTAGTTATAATACTATAATAGTTCTATAAATTGAATAGAGTTAGTTAGCAATTCTTAATTTTTAAAAGATTTGCGCTTTCAAAAGAATTTGCATGATTTCAAATATTGTAATAGTTAGTACTTCTATAGATGGAATACACTTGTGCTTTTAAAACAATTTTTATGATATGACTTACTTCTTCAACTGCTATAAACTTATGCTGTTAAATCATCAATCATTTGTCGCTAATTACAATATTATAATTGTTGACACTTCTATAAATTGAATAATTTATGCTTTTAAAAGAATTTGCATGATTTCAAACATTGTAATAATTAGTTAGCACTTCTATAGATAGAATAGACTTATGATTTTAAAACAATGTTGATGATTTCAAATATTATAATTATAACAAGTTTGTGTAAGTGTATCTTGAGTATCGCTATGCGCCGCATTTTTCTCATTTGCTGGCGTTTCTCTATTCTTTTGCTGATTACAAAAGTGAAAAAAGACTGAAAATGCGTATTAAACTTGTGCAGTTTGTTTGGAGTCTATTTAAGAGCCAGACAGATGCGCCTGGTTTGGGGCATGCAACACATTTGGCTGCCAGCTACTGGCAAATCTATGAGGTCGCTCCAAAGTTTCTAATGAGTGCGCGACTCATGTGGCACGGCAGCTTTATGCGTGCACATAAAACAGTAAACTGTTGCCGTAGAGCATCAGACGCCCATCCGAATTGAGGACATAACTTTGCAGCAATTTACATACTCATTATAGCACTCGCTTAGCAGCTGAATTGTTGCAATGAGACGACGCACGAAAACAAAAAACGACAACGAATTAAATGAAAATTTGAAAAACTCAAAAAGTGAATTTAATTAAACGCTGTGTTTTATGTGGGGCATCCGCAACAATTTGCCACATGTCACATTGAATTGTTTCACAACGCGTCGCTGAAATGCTCAATTACAGCACAAAACTGTTGCATATTTCAACGGGGTGTGGCAGCTGCTGTGAAGGGTGAAATTCTTTTAAATGAACAGTCAGTTGTCGCTCACATATTGTCAGCTTCATTTTCGCATTCCACTTTTATTTGCACCTCAGATAGGGATTCTTGTGTTTACTGTGTAGGTAGATTTAGCTAAAGCAGCTCGTTTACAATTTCTTGTAAACATATTAATATGATTCTCTTTTTCTCTTTTTCCTCAAACTCCTAAAGATGTTCGGTTCGATTTTATAGTGTGAAAGAAATAATTTTAAGTTATTCTTCAAAGATTTTTTGCTGCTTTTGACTTTCAATATTTAAACTGTCAGTTTTTAAAGAAATAATAAGAGACCAAATCAAAAACTCAAATAAAATATTGTGGCATTAGTCAGGAAATATAAATATAAATACTAATAAAACTCTTTTCGTTCTAAATCCTAAAGAAATTATTTATAAAGTGTGAAGTGAATTATTTTATAAAGTGAAGAAAAGATATTTTAATTTATTGTTGAAACTTTTCCTCAAAATCCTAAAGAAATTATGTTCAATTTTATAAAGTGAAGAAAACATATTTTAATTTATTGTTTAAGTGTTCTTTGCTGCGTTTGACTTTCAACATTTCAACTGTCAATTTTTAGTGAAACCTACTTTGAATCATTTTATTTTTCGTCTAAGAAATTCCTTTAGTTTTGTTTTTGACTACCAGAATAATTTTACTATTATATATATTTTATATACTTTCCTTTTAATGTCTTAAACTTAGAAATTATTGTATGTTTTCAACTTCGTTGTTTTGTTATATTTTATGAATTTCAAAATTAATTATTTATTTGGAATGTAGCAGAAGTTTCTATATTTAATTTTTTATTTTAAGATTACAAACATTTGATCGCTTCTTGCATATTTTGGATAATAGTTTTAGATTGGACATTTATCAACATATATTTGATTATAAGCTTGAAAAATATTCCGAATGCTAGAAATAGAAAATATTCTTAATGCAGGTATATGAAAATGTCAAAAATTTTAGATAAATAATAATTATAATTAATAATGATAATTGTGAAAAGCGAAAAAGACAATATTTTTTTTACATTTTTGTATGCTTAAGTGTTCTTTGCTGCTTTTGACTTTCAATATTTCAATTGGCAGCATTAAGTGAAACTCTAAGTTTGACTATCAACATTTCAACGGGCAGCATTAAGCAACATTAACCCTAAAAAAACAAATAAAAAAATATTCAACTCATCAAATTTTGTAGCTTACAAGGAATAAATTATTGATTGCTTAGCCGAATCAGAAAACTTTACACACTGTACACTGTACACACAACTTAAATGTCTCCTATTGTAAACTATAATTGAAGAATAACAAGCAGCTCTAGAGTTGATCGAGCAGCTGAATCTTACTTCGAGTAATTTCAATCAAAAGAATTTGAGTAAACAAGCGAAATTCCCAGAAGTTGGCAGGCAAAACAAAAATATAAATTAGTCTAATGGAAAATAGCCAACAGAGCAAGCTACTTAAACCAAACGAGCCCTTTTTCGAGGGCACTCACACTCCTTCAACGCAGACTTCTCTCAACGCCCAGAAGTATGCTTCAGATCAAGAATACTCCCCGGGCTTTAATAGGCAGTGCAGCAGCATTTTTTGAGGCAGTCTCCTCATTATCGACGTTGCTCTATTTGTGTGTTTGGCTTTCGATTTTGTGGATTGCCGTGTGTCGAGTCCAGCCGCAGTTTGTGGTCGTGTTGCAGCATTCATTCATGCAACAGCAGCTAGCTGTTGTTATGTTATGTCGCACCTACATAAAATGCCCAAATGATGCGTTCCAAATGACAAACCCCAGAGCGGGGAAGGGCAGTGCGCCTCCGGCAGGGTCGAGGACGACAGACACACACACCAAAAACTGTCGCAGTCACAAATTTTGCGTCTGGCAAGCGAACAAGTTCGAGGCACCCACAATAACAGCAGCCAGTCGTTCGTCGGCAGTAAAGTACAAGAGGCAACATTTGCTAATGACAAACATTGCAGTGCCGTCCTGTGGAGGTGGAGGAGAGAGAGGGAGGGGCAGCGGCAGGGGCTAGTGGGGTGGTCACGTGCTGGCCAAACAATGATGACGTCGGAGGCTGTGAATTCAAGTTGCCGCCCTGCCCAGAGGGCAGCACTTTTATTATTATGCAGCGTGCGTTATATTACAATGATGATGAGAAAAAAAACTTAGTGGCTGCTTTTTGAAGAATCTACTAGACGTTGATGCCCTTTAAAGGCGCAAACAAGAGGTGCTAGAATCAATATTAAGTTTTAAAAAACAACACAAAACTATTAACTCAAAGTGCTTATATAAAAACAAATGTTTTAAATTTCACTTTAAAGGCGAAAATGTTTTCTAATTTTTGAATTTTGAAAATTTGTAATTTTCGTCAAAGAAGTATTTTTTTAATTTTCGTTTTTGACTTATAATTAATTTTAATTTTATAACATTGAAAATGTTTTAATTTTGTAATTTTATTCGTTTTTCGACATTCCAAACTTTTTCAATTTTAATTAATTTTACCTATAAATAATTTTAATTTTATAACTTTGAAAATGTTCTAATTTTGTAATTTTATTCGTTTTTCGACATTCCAAATTTTTTAATTTTTACAATTTCGAAAATGTTTTTTATATGCGGTTTTACATTTTTAATTTTTATTTTTTTCATTTTTGGATATCGCAAATTTGATCGCATCTTGTATATTTTGGATTGAGTTTAATTATAGATTGATAAATCTTAAAAAAAAATTGTTTTTATGAGTTAGAAAAATACTCTCAAAGCAGGAAAATGCTTTTAATGCAGGAATATGAAAATGTCAAAATTGAAGCTAGAAAACAAATTCTTAATTTTATTCCAAATAGTGTTTAACTTAGATTGTTTAAAAAAGGGGAAAATAGAAAATATATAATATAATATATATATATATATATATATATATATATAAACTCTTATTTCTAGAAACTTTTTGATGTTAAAGTTTTGTTAAAAAAATGTTTATTTTTCTAAGATTCGAATAAAATAGCAATTATAGAACGTCGTTCAAGTTTTTATAATATAATTTTTAAGTCTGTGATTGGCTCAATCGTAGCATTCGTGGCTGCACTTACTGATTGACTGCATCGATATACCCTATATGTTGTGTGGATAGGGAAAGCCAAACGGAATCTATAGGTACAGTCCCATAAATACGCCTAGGACATGTGGCGCACATAAATATTGCAGGCTGTTTTTTCTGCTGTTTTCGTGTGGATTTTTGTGCTTTTTTAGTAACTTTTAATTGCACCGAAAGTGAGGATAAAAAATTAAGTTGTGCTCTTCATGCATTTTTAATAGCAGTTCGTTCGCTCGCTCAGTCGTCTGTCACAGCAACCACTGACCGCACAGCTGTAGTGCCCGTAGACAGGCAGCTAGGGGGCGTTAGGGCGTGGCTTAGAGCGAGACAGCAGCGTGCTGTGCTGTAGCCCGAGTTTGGGCGACACTTTGCGTGTAGCTATGATTTGTGGCATATTTATGTAAATTTGTGGTTTTTTCAGTTAAGCGTCTAAGGGCTAAAAGGCCGAGCTGCCAAACGCGTCCGAGCACCAGGCACCAGGTGCTGTGGCCGAGCAATTAGTGCGAGCCTGGTTTATTATTACAACCAGCTGGCAAGCACACTGCACACACAGCCACAGAAGGAGCTCATAAAAAAGTGCACTTGCCTCGCTGCTGCTGCTGCTACTGCCATTCATGAGACGCTTTTTGCCGCCGTCTTTCCAATCGAGTGCCGTGCTAACCTGTTGAGAACCACTCGAAAGCATAAGCTTTCTGAACGCGTTGTGTAAAACTGTGCTTAAATAACTAATCAGCGAAATGATATAGCTTTCAAGCAACCTCTCTACTCCTTCTCACACTCTTGAGAAGCAGACTATTTCTTCAAATATTTATGTTCCTTCTATAATAATTCTCTTTACACTAGGTAACAATGTGTGCCTATTTTATTAGATTTGTGAGTGTTTAATATTTATATTTTTGAAAACCCTTTCAATTGAAATTTACATAATACCAGAACTATAACTAACCATTTTTGGATGATAATAAGATATAGGAAATATAATAATAATAAAAATACAAGTAATAAAAAAGTAGTAAAATAGTAAACTAGAATTTTATTTTGTATTTTTTGAGTTTGTTTTCTACTTTTATTACTAATCATTTTTGAGATAGCCTACATTTTCTTTTGTATTTTTAAGTCTGTTTTATTAATTTTAACATTACAACATACAATTTTTAAAGTAAGAAATCTAATTTTTAGCATTTCATAACTTTAAAAACTTTTTAAGACTTCTTTCCACATTTTCTAATTAATTTTTAAAGTCTGTTTTCTTCTATTACATTGGAACATATTTACAAAAAAGGAATCTAATTTTTATATTTTCATAATTTTAAAAGCTGTTCAATTCTTCTTTCCTACCACAATTGAAAAACTTGCTGTTGTTGTTTAAATACTTTATTTATCCATTATTATCATTGCTTTCAGTAATATAGTTTTTATATAGTTAAATTGTTTAGTTGGTCATCAAATACTTTATTTAAACGAGCAACTAGTATTAAAAATATTTTGAGGATTATAACTTTTATCTAATTTAACTTTAATCTGTTAACTAATTATTATTGATGGTTTCGTCGTCTAATACTTTATTAAATCGTTTAACCTTGTTGATAATAACTTGTGAGGAAACAATCTTAATTTTTTTTTTAACTACTTAAACTTTAATCTGTTAACTAATTATTATTGATGGTTTAGTCGTCTAATACTTTATTAAATCATGTAACCTTATTGATAATATATTGAGGAATATTTGTGAGGAATCTGTGAATCATCATTGTTTATTTAGTTGGTCATTTATTGAAACGGTCAACTAGTCTTGAATTATTTTTTTTATCTACTTTTATTCTGTACTATTTTAATCTGTTAACTAATTAGCATTGCCTACTTCGTCATCCTTCATTCATTTGATCACTCTTTTTTGATAATATAATGAGGAATATTTGTGCATATTTGCGAGGAATCTGTGAACTATCATTACATAATTGGTTCTTTATTTAATCGATTAACTATTGATAATATATAAATTAGGAATTTAGCTGTTATATAATTTAACTTTAATCGGTTAACTAATTGTTATTGTTTAATTTGTCATGCAATTATTTAATAATAATAATAAATTGACGAATATTTGTGAGGAATCTGTGAACTATCATTGTTTAAGTTGGTCATCAAATACTTTATTTAATCGATAAACAATTAGTGTCAATCTATTGAATAAAGGTTAAAGGTATTTTAATTACATGCATTGACCTGTTCTTCAGTTAATCGACCAACCATTATGAATATTGCTTGAAGCAATACATATTGTTTTGTGAGTGCAACTGACAACATTGTTTGCTCGATAATTTGCGAAAACTGTTAAGGGAAATTGAATCATATTGGCTGTTTGCAGCCAAATCATGTTTGTCCGTCTATTTAGCGTCTACATGTGTACACACTTTGTTGAGCGTTAGTCAGAAATCATTCGCTACACGTGGCTAATCAATTTGCTGTGCGTGACCCTCTCTAACACCTCCCTCCCGTTCGCCGCCTGCCAACATCGCTTCATCCTCTCTTCCATTTTTTTTTTGTGCTGCGGTGCAAAGACAACGCAACACACGCCCAAAAAGCTTGACCACATGACACACACACACACACACACGCACACACGTGCAGGGACACACAGACAAGTGACCAGCTGCTGACAATGTCGTTGATACTGTTGGCAACCCTGCGCGGGGTTGCCAGCGTCGTGCTCGCTGTCGCCGACGCTGCCATCGAGGACAGGTGTGCATGATTTATGAGATTTACATATCACCGCACTGATGAAGCGCGTTGATGCGCTGACAACGACAGATGCTCACACACACACATCGACACCCACACACTCACACACACAGACTGGCGCAGAGGCGTAACCTAAGAATAGACAAAAAAGAAAATGCAAATTTGTGCACTGATTGATGACATTACGCTTGTTTCAAGCACCTTCAATCTCCTGCCACTTAGGCACGAGCATTTAACATAGTTAGTTCGCTCCATGACTGCCTAATATTTGCAACAACATTCGCATGAATACCAAATGAACCCAAGTTTTTCCCTGCAGGATTTCTACTACATAACTTTCTGCTTGACTAGCTCCTTTTAAATTGCGTTTAATAGCATTAAATTTCAACCGAAATTAACCCAAAATTTAACATACAAGTTTTGGCTTGTTATTGGTTACTTTTTTAAAAATATTGGAAACTTTGCGCACACTATTTTAAATACAATTGGAATATCATGCAGAGAATTGAACGACTGCAAGCAAGCTTTATACCTGCAAGCAAGAATTATACATTTCTTAGGAGTCTCATAAATTACCAAAAATAAAAATAAATTTAAAGTAATTCCATTAAAATAAAAAATAATTTAATTTAAACGAAAATCAGTTATATGTAGTTTTCTAAGCAGTTTTCATAAAGTTCAAAATACACAAAGAACTTCAAAGTGATTGCATTATAATAAAGATATAATTTTATATAAAGGGAAATATTAGTGTTTCGTGTAGTAATGACATTTCTAAGCAGTTTTCAATAAAACATAAATAATTTCAAAATAATTACATTAAAATTAAAATATAGTTTTATATAAAGCAAAATAAATTTGTTGTGTGTAGTTTTAACATTTCTAATCAGTTTCAATAAAATACAAAGAACTTCAAAGTACAAATACAAACTTCAAATACAAAATATATTATTTGTGTGTAGTTTTCTAAACAGTCTTTCAAAAAATACAAATAAATTCAAAGTAATTGCGTTACAATAAAATTATAATTTTGTATAAAGCAACATATTTTAGTGTTTTGTGTAGTTTTAACATTTCTAAGCAGTCTTTATAATGCTAAAAAATTAAAATAAATAAAATGGTTTTAAGGCAATTTGTATTAGTAGTGTGCAGTTTTAAGAATTTTAAGCAGTGTTTATAAACCTCAATAAAATACAAAGGAAGAATTGCAGTGCGAAAAATATAATTTTATAAAAACGAAAATATATTTGTGTTGTGTGTAGTTTTTCACATTTTTATAAAGCTCCTAAAATACAAATAGATTCAAAATAATTGCTCTACTTAAACATATAATTTTATGTAAACGAATATAGATTTGTTGTGTGTAGTTTTACGATTACAAAGAATTTTATAGAAATTGCATTACAATGTATTTTATATAAATCAAAGTAGATTAGTGTTGTGCAGTCAGACAAAACAAAAAGCTTCAAAGCAATTGCATTAAAATATGAAAATAATTTAATTTAAAGACTAATAGCTTAGTTTTGTATTGACAAATTATTTGCCAATCTTATGCTACTAATATTATGCATTTTTTAATTAATGTGCTTTTTTGAAGTAGTTTTTTTATTTAATGTGCTTTTTGCAGAAAAAGTGGTGTCATTAAAGCCTCGTTAAAGCTTAATAAGTGGGGGGAAACTTAAGAAGCTTTCGCACATCTCCCAATTCAGCAACTAATTTGCATGCATTTTGGCCTGTTCTCGATTATCAACTTGTCACATGCATAAGTAGCTACACGAATGCTAATGCTTGTCTGTGGCCAGGCCTATAAATTGCTCTATACTATACTTTGTGGCATGCAGTCTGACTTGCCCCCCTCCTGCTTGCCACACTGTCTGCGCCTGAGTTTCCCCTGTCGAAAGACTGCACGCAAAATGCAGCCGATGGTGACACATGTGCTTGATATCCGTGCGACATTGGGATACATTTTACATGTTGCAGTTTCAGTTGCAGTTGCAGCTGCAGCTGCAGGCAAAACCGCTGTCTAAGCTGGCTAATTGTTATGTGCCCATCACACGCGCTCAACATCAACGTTGACATCAAAAGCAACAACAACAATGAGGACGACGAATACACTAAACACATGATTATGCATTCACAAGCATGCATACAAGCTGTGTTCATGTTCAATAAAAATGTCATGTTTTTAATGATCAGCCAGGGCTGCGAAATAATGTTGAGCAAATGCAAAAATATATATATTTTGTTATACGAACTTAATAAGTAAAGGGGCTGGAAAATCACAAGGTTCCTTTAACAAAACGTGATGAAAATTGATAAAAAAAAATATATTAAAATTTTAAAAAGAAACTTTTAAATTTTAGATATTGCACACTAATTACAATTCAGATATTTAAGGTTACAATTGTTGTTAAAAATTTTGGAATACGCCTATTTCTTTATATTTTTAATGTTCAGCTAAAAATTTTTATATCATAAGGTTCCTTGACCACATATCATGGAATCTGAAAAAAATATATTAAACTTTTAAATAGAAACTTTTGAAATTAAGAAATTGGACACTAATTGCAAGTCTGATATTTAAAAGTTGAATGTCTCAAGCAATTTGAAAACTTACAAAAAACAGTTTACATAGTATTTATAGAAGCTCCTTTAAGCTAAATCTTATAAATATTATATCTGAAATGTTACGGTAAAAATCTAAAAATGGGATACATTCTTAAAATTCCAAATTCTAAATTATCCAACTATTAACAATATTCTAAGCTTACTTTAAAAACTGCATAGAACATATATTTTTAATTAAATTCTATTCGAAGTTTAACAAATTTTAGAAATTGATTTTCCGAAAGTCTATAGAAAATATGCTAAAAAAAAATTGAAAATATATTTTCAATCAAATGCCACGTGAATCTCAAGAAATTAATGAACACTTTTAATTTTAGGCTTTTGAAAGTGCAGAAAAAGGATGTTTTCAATCAAATTCATTTTTAACTTAAATAAATTGAAGAACACTTAATTTTAAGTTTTCGAAAGTGTATAGAAAAGTATGTTTTCACTCAAATTCCATATTAACTTTAACAAATTGAAGAACACTTAATTTTAAGCTTTCGAAAGTGACTCAAAATATATTTCAATCAAATTCCATTTGAATTTTAATGGCTTTCGTGACATCTGGGAATGTCTATAGGTCTCAGCCTGTTGCGTTTTCCATCCCTGGTTGTCGCTTTATGAATTGTGATTTAAGTTTATGGCTGCTTAATTAATAGACTAACAGCCGGAACTTCGGCTGGTTAAAGCTCACGCCAGCAAGCGCCCTTCGCCAGCTGCTCACTCCTGCGACCAACGGCCCTCGCCCCGCCCCCCGCGCCATTCCGTCGTACATTTGTGCTTAGCTACAGTCCACATTCCGTGTTCCGCAACCCTGTTCGCTGCTGCTCAATACAAGCAAGGTGCCTTAAATCACTTTGCCGATTGCCAGACAAGCTGAGGGGCACAACCTGGCAGTTTCATAAGCTGCTGCTGTTGTGCCACCAATTAAAAGCAGTCCAAAGCAATTGCAACAACAACAAACTTAAGTATATACTTATGTACGTATGAACTGAGCAGATTTCACTAATTACTTTTATGACCCAATTTGTTGGCAGATTTTATGCTAGCTGCGCTTTTACTTATAAATTTGTCGAGTGCTCTTACCTCTCACCTTGCCTTGCCCGATCAGGCGTCGCAGCGGCCGCACTCCTCCCCTGTCCGTTTCCATTCCGTTTCGCCGACCCGTTCCACATTCGCCCATTCCAAGAGCTAATCGAAGACGGTGGCATTGGCGTTGTGCTGCTTGCCAGCAAATTTATTGCTTTCTTGGCCAGCGCTGTGGTTGGGGGGGAGGTAGAGAGAGGCAGGCTTGTCTCGTCTGCTCCTTTGACCTGTCGACTACAGTCGCTCCTGCTCTCTTTCCCCCCTTGCACGACGGCTTCAACTGTAACTTGTGCAGTTCGTTGATGCTGTTGCTGTTGTGCTGACATTCTTTTTATTTTTTGGGTCTCACTCGATGCTCCAGGCGCTGCAAACAAGTTTCTTGTGTTCCGTTTTCCGTTTTTCCTCTCCTTGTCTTAGCACCAAGCCCCAGACTGAGAGAGGGAGAGAGAGAGAGAATAAACTCTTCAGTCGTCAGCTGCTTAGCTGCAGAACTCGTTGAGCTACGCTTGTTGCGCGTTTTGTTGTAATTTTCGTGCAGAAACAAAAAACAAAAGTGAATGCAAAACACAACAACAAAAACACAGCTCAATAAGCGGCCTTTGATGTTAGGCGTTGCAATAAGCCCAGCCGAACCCAGTTTAAAATTGCATGGGTGCACCTTAAATGCGAAAATACAAATTAACATTTATGATTTGTTTCGATTATGATTATAATTGTGTTACTGTGCGTCCATTGCATACGGTTGGGAAATGCTAAGCTGAAATATTCCCCCCATTCAAATGCAAATATTTCCCTCGTCTTATACTACATCTTATACTGCAACGCTGATAAGCCTCTCGTTTGCGGTGCTCATTTTTATCCACACCACACAAGCAACAACAATCATTTCAAGCATTTCAGGAACGGAAGTCTGAAATCGCTGCGATTGCGATGCACGCAAGTGCAAGCGCGATGGCAACACAGACGCCAAAACATTGTGGCATCTCGTACTGTTTTATCCAATTGGCATTATTTGAGCGAATTCGCCGCACACAAACAAGCAACACAAAACAACCTTTTCTCCCTCTCTCGCTCGCTCTCTATCAGCCGCAGAGAGCGTGGCGAATGCTTGTTGACTGCACGACTTGTGGGTGGTTGGAGCGGGAGCGCAAGAGAGCCAGAGAGAGAGCAGCAACTCGTCGTCACATGGTGATCCCAGAACGTCTCTCGCTCACGCGACAGCCGCTCTTCTCTCGCCGTTGTGGCGTTGGCGCTCATGTTTTGGTTTTTATGCTGTCGCCAAGAAATCATGAATTCGCTCTCCACTCAACTGAGAATGTCGTTGGCATGCTTTCTGGCGTCGCCAGTTGTCAGTTTGGTTGCGACCGTTACAACGTCAAGTTCAACGTGCGGAGCTTTTTGTGCGTCGTCTTCGTCGTCGTCGATTTCAGTTGTTGTTACTGTGCTAACTGACTAACCAACGCCGTCGTCGTCGTCGTTGTTGGCGTCGTTTCTTTTGTGGTCCCTGAGCCACTCGTCACATAAAGCTCTTCTTCCTCGTTTCCAAAGGCGGCAAATTAAAAACAAACAAAATTCTATTTTGTTTGCATTTTTGTCGACAGATTAAAGTAAATGCCTAAATTACCCATATATTCCATATAATTTTGATTATAGTTGCAAGTGCATAAAACATCTGCAGGCAAAACGACTTCCACAAATCGTGTATTCTGCATTGCAAATTGCGCAAAAAAGTGATTTTAATTAATACGCGATAACGATTTCAGTTTTGCATGAGTTAAACTGCAGCTCGAAATTAAATTACGTGTTAAATTGCCAGGGAGTGTTAACAAAATGCAGCAGCAACAGCCGCAAAAAAAAAAAAAAACAACAAATGCTGCATCTGTGATGCATGCAAATCAATTATAAAATATGGATGAAAATGATTAGTATTATAAAAACAATAGATGTTTTTCGCATAATTACCATGCACAAATATATTTTATTACTAATTATACGTTTTGCTAATGAACCCAAATGAGTCTATGAAACCAAATAACTGCAAGATCAATTAAAACATGAAACACACAATTAACCTAATCTAGACAACGGTATCAAGAATACAGTTTCTCGGTACATGACGAATTTGCCATTAAAGGGAAATTACAACAGAAATGTTTGGAGATTCTTTAGTAGCGTTTATCAAAGTCACATTGCTTGTGTGTGTGTGTGTGTGTTGTTTCAGTGTTGTGCGATAAGGAAAACTAGAAGTCAATACTTTACAGTAAGATGAAGGCGCATAAACACTTGAGTTCTTGGAAACATTGTGTGTTTTTGTGGTAATTGGATATGCTGGGCATGCTGCTGGGTCGGGGCCTGAACAAGTATTCTAGCGAAGGAATGAACACAATGGAACAAGATGATTTCCGCAAGAAAGTTACATAAGTTGTATTTCGGGTATTATTCAAATGTGCGCAGATTTCTTGACCTTATCGGAAATGACGTTTCACGTGTATTCTCACTGTGTGTGCGTGTGTGTGTGTGCGTGATGAGCTTTTAAAAGTTGCGGATTGATTGGCTTAATTGTGGATCAATTTCAAGTTCAACTTCGCTGCTGCAAAAGCTTTGACTTCAGCAAAATGTGAAAATTAAATTAAGAATGCAAAACGCAAAAGAAAAACAAAAACGAATTACACAAAACAAGCTCAAGAGCCCCGCACGTCGTCGTCGTCGGCGTCGGCGTCGCAGCTTTTTGTTGGTGGTGCGAACTTAAAATAAATTTCATTTGAAAATTCGCATAAATCAGTGAGACGACGGCAATGCCTCAACACTGCGTACGTGTGCGTGTGTGTGTGTGTGTGTGAGTGTGTGCGAAACGCATTAATAAATTAAACAATTATTGTTGTTGCTGCTTTAAAGTCAACAAAGGCGACAACTGAGCTTAAGCTGAGCTTTAACGGCGCACAGCGCCAGGCGAAATACGAGAAAAAAACAAAGAAAGCTACTAAATGCGAGAACAAAGCAATATAAAAGACGCGGGCGGTCGGTCCCCTCACGACTCACAGCTCGCAGCTCGCAACTCGGCTGCTTTTGCCCGCTTCTTGGAAGGCCTATTGTTCGATGCAACTGCACAGGTCGGAAATGATTACAGGCTGTGTGAAGTGCGGTGTGGTGCGGTGCGGTACGGTGCGGGTGAGGGATGGAGAGCAGTGCCTTCGTCATCGACTCATCTTGCACATGGCCGCGTGTTGCATACAGCAGCCAGCCGTCTGAGACACGCAACTTGCCGCCCCAAACCGCGCTCGAGTTGCCAAGCGGCGAACTTGTTTATGTTCTCTCAGCGCTCCACGCGCTTGTCCTGAAAACTGCCATACACCGAGAGAGCGAGAGCGAGCGAAGTAAAAGCAAGAGATAGAGAGAGCACTGAGAGTGAAATGAGTTTTGAAATTGGGCGAATTTGCGTTCGCTGGCTTCGCTTGCAGTTGAGCCGCTCCTTATGATTCAGTTGACAAAAGTTCCTTGCGCTGTGCGGACCTCTGAGCTTTCACGCTGTCGTCGTATATATCGCATATTATCGTCACAACGTTGGCCTCGCGTCACGCGTCGTTTCTTTAGTCGTGGAAACACTGTGCATGTGTGTGTGTGAGTGACTCAAATATAAATGGGGAGACCGAGAGACGCGTAAGCTGCTTTTTGGGTAGTTTAGCAGAAGCCATCAAGCATTCACACATACATACATTTATTTGTATGTGCGGCGAATTCAATGACGTCGCAAAAATATTACTGTGCGTCTTGGGCTGTATATGTGTGTGTGTGTCTTTTGTGTTTTTATGCACGCAAATCGATTGAATTTATGAAAATAAAGCATAAACCAGTCTCGACGTTTCAGCAATTTATTGAAATAGCTTTGGCAAAAGTCAAGTGCTGCTGTTTGCTGCTCTCATACGCATGTGATGAGATTTTAATTAACAAACATGCATACTCTATATGCATGCTTGCGTGTGCCTGTGTGTGTGTGTTTACGTGAATTTGTATCATAACGTAACAGCGGCAAAAGCACAGGCAGCAAAACGCATACAAAAGCAGCTTTTTTATCACATTTGTAGAGCAAAACATACACGCATTCACGCATGCACACACACACAGACGCATAGGCACTTGTACTTGTACTCGAACATACGGCAATTCGCCGCTGTATGCGTCAAAAAGCCGGCAATGTCAAGCGAATGCTTTGCAAAGAGCAAAGCCAGAATCAGAAGCCAGCAACAAAACTCAAGAACGAAAGTAAAAGCATAGGCAGTAGCGCAAAGAAAAAAATGAAATGAAAAAGAAGCACGGAGGCAAGCAGAAGCAAAAGCAAATGCAAAGCAAAGCAAAGCAAAGCAAAGGCAGAAAAGCGGTGGAGCAACCACACAAATAAATGCGCAGACTAAGAAATTAAAACAAAACTAGTTGATGATGCTTAACGGAAGAGTTTTGACAACCCAAGAACCTAGATAGCGCGAGTGAGACAGAGAGATGTGAAACATTTTGTTGGAGCACGATGAAATTAACGATTGAAATATGAACCACAAAAGGAACACACAAAAAAAAGTTCGATTAACATGAAAATATGAGAAACATGTGCTCGCCAAACGATTTTTATCAAGAACTCTAGAGGGGGGGACGACGACACAATGGGTTGATCAAACTTTTATAGTTTATGCATAGCTTAAATTATCATCTTAGATGAGCAGTAAGGGGCAATATATTTATATAATTGAATTTTGTTTTGTTTTTTAGTATTTAAAGAGCATTTTCTGCGCAATTGAAAGGAAATCGCGGTGCATTTATAAAAATGTGCATAACTTGAATGGAACCAGTGCGAAAATCAATTGAATAAAATAATACTAAAAAGAAAAAACAACTCTTAAGAGAGGAGATAAAAGTGAATCTGAAGAATTGCAATAGAATTTCTTGCGCTGCACCGGAAGCATATAAACAGCCTGCAAAATTTACTACAATATCAGCTTCAGCAACTCCGCCAACACCGGGAACTCGAGCAACAGCAGCAGCAATCAACCGAACGGCAACAGAATGCTATTCGAGAATCCAGCCGTCGCGGCCAAGCTGCCGTTTCCCTACAATGTGCCGCCGCCTCTGCAAGCAGCGGCCGCTGCTGCCGCAGCTGTGCCAAATTTAAGGTAAGCCCCTCCAGCCGGGCCACCCCCCTCCTCCCGTCTGAAAAGCAAGAAATTGCGATCCAACAACTACGCGCACATAGTGAAGGTTGTTGTTGTTGTTGTTGGCGTTGTGACTGGTCTCAAGGCCATTTAAGCGTTAATGCGCTTTGTGGTTTGCCGTCGCGTTTTTTCTTTTTTTTTTTTCATTTTGTTTCTGTTGTCTGCCCAACCCGTCACCCCCCCGTCACCCCCCGTTGCTATTTCCCACTGTGGCATATTTATGAAAATTGTTTTGCTTGCCGCCAGCTTTTAAATTTTTCATCAGCCACTCAGCACTGAACTGCGGAACAGAACGGAACAGAACAGAACGATCCGATATTATCCTATCATTTTCTTAAGTCGTCTTTCTAAATTGCATTCATTTGTTATACTAGCCGACTTAGGTCGAGCTTTATTTCACCAAAGTTATCGTTTTAATATTCTTTAAGAAATGCGCCACCGTGGCGCAAAATCGAGCTAAGAATTGGATTTCGCTGTTTAGAGAATGCATCACTTGATTAAAAATCAATGATATCAGTTCTTAACCCACTAAAATGCTACAAATGTTATTAGTTTCTTTAATTATAAATTCGATGTGATTAAAAGGATTCGAGTACCTAAAGCGCTTTTAGCCTTGGAAACATTCTCAATGTTCTAGTTGCAATTTTAGATTTACCGTTAGCGGGAACTGGTCTTGGAATAATTAGAAAGACTTTTCGTGTGAAAACAGGATTTACATGTTGTTCGCTTGCGCGCAGGTTTATGTAAATCGCTTCTTTTTTGTTGTTTTTGAACCACTGTGGGGAATTGTGCTAACCAGTTTGGTAAATGGTCTTAAGCGGATTTCCCTGGATTATTAATGCCACGCACTTGCCTCAAGTGGCGTTTATAATGACCATTTGGGTCAAAGTGAGAGTGAGTACACATTGCTTGAAGCTCGAATTCAAGTTGATCCCCCCCTCGTATATAGAGATCTGTTGTATAGCAAGTAACGACCGACTGGCGCCAAGCAATTAAGACTTTAAAGTTTTTGTGTTTGTTTGCCAATTAGCTGTATATTTATTATTATGCCATACGAACTGATAATCAATAAAAATTTCGCACTGTGCGTGATTGAAAACTCTGAACCATTTAAATACGTCTGTGTGTCGCATGTGTTTGGCTTTGTTTTGCCTGGTGCGTGGCCGAGACTGAATCATTGAAGAATTGAAAGCACAATTATGCTAATTACACTTGCATTTTAATGCATTTCTGCCGCTGCGGCACAATTAAGTACTTAGTAGTCGCCCCCCTGAGACGCATGCAGAGCAGCAGCATTCCGCTTGCCAAAAACAGGCGGCTGTCTCATCGCAATACATCGTAGATTTTCCATTATTCACATTACAGCGACCACTGCATAGCACTGACACTGACACATCCAAGAAAATGAGAAAATTTTAACAAAAATTCGAAATGAAACTAAAATACATATATATCTATATATTCGGGCCGCGTAAGCAAAACCGAAACAGAAGGAACAACAAAAAATTGAAACTCGAACGATGAATGGTGGGTTGTTCTTCAGACGCACCCGCTCCCGCTCCCGCTTCCCGCCCGTCCCTGCAATTTGTTTGACTTGTCAGTGTCAGCGCGCCGAAATGTGGCGACGATGTCTGTTTACTTAGCAAGTCTCGTTGGGATCTGTTGGTGTTGTTGCTGTTGCTTTAGGTTTCGGCTTCGGCTCCCCGATATCTAGTGCAAGTTCAGGCCGTGCGAGTACCCGGCAAGTGGCCCAGAATCGCGTGGAGTGTACGATTGCGTATGCTTTGTATTTATATTTATAAATGAAACACGCCTTTCTTGTCATTTATTACTGTCACTTTAAATCCAATCAGCGCTTTGTCTATGTTCGGCGGGCTGCTGAGAGCATTTTTGTCGGCATCTTTTCTTAATTTTTACTTGTTTTTCCTTCGTTTCGTTTCGTTCGATTTTGGTGGGTCCCTAACTCACAATAATACATCATACATCATACACAATACACTTCATATCCGCTGATGGTTTGCTTCGCTTTAGTTTGCGTATTGCGCCAAGTGTCGTGCTGATAATTTTCATTTAAATAAGAAAAACAACAGGCTGTGCTCGAACTTTTACGCTCTGGTAAAAATAAATTGCTGTTTGTGCAAGGCAGCCCCGGAAAACAAGAATATTTGGATAACTTTATGACAGAAAGCTGCCATTTTGAAACTGAAAAATGAAAAATAATGGAGGCTAAGTAAATGTGGCTAATCATCGATATTTGTGACTTTTCTTAAGTTAACGAACTTGAATTAAAAGACGTTTTAAACTCAAGTGTAATTTAATTAAATTTGCAGTCATGACTCATGCTAAGAACACCACAAATCAAATCAAACTTCCGCATTAATTAGCATCCAACTAGACAAATTTATCCGCTTAAATGTTTTATATGCAATCATTTATACGCCTGGTGGTCCGGGAAACTCGACTGGGGGATGAAGAGCGCGAGAGAGAGCGAGGCAACAATAATAATATATTGCCGGCACGCATATTAATCAAGGTGCCTCCATATCCCCCATGTATAATTTATATCAGTATCGCTGCGTGCGATACGAGTACAAATTAACACACGTGCCTAAACGCTCCCACTTGTCTAACCCGACTAGACAAGACTAGACTAGACGTTCGCTAGCTAATTTGGATTAGCTGAGGAGATAAAGCCGCACTGCGAAATACTTGCGTATGCATTACAATTTAATGCCAAATTTGCCGGGTAAAATTAGCTACTCGCCGCAGAAATTTTGAAATTCAAATAATAATTCGTCAAGTGCCAAGAGCAAACTTGCCAGGATGGTGGCGGCCCACGCTCGTTTCTCTGACGGAACTTGTCGTAATTAAGCTACTACCTATAAGTTTTGCGCATTTCGAATTTCTTTTCATTTCGTTTCTGCTTTTTTGCTTTTTTTTCTTTATGCTGTGATACCCGCACTTTTGGCAAGATTGTCAGATTTACATTGAAATGTTATGTGATTATTCATAAGGCGGCATTGTGGATTGTGCGACTTGTGTGGATTTGCTCGCTTGGCGACGTTTGACTGACAGACAGGGACGGGGGACGGGGATTGTAGACAATGCTTATGAAGGTAGCCGGCGATACTGGGACACCTACTTGTAAGTATTCACAAACAGATCTACAGCTGTATAGATGTAGGTGTATGATTGTCGGAACACACTGTTTGTGGTTTTGTGCGCTAGAACTTTGTGATTTGCATTGTATTACTTGTCTTAGATTATTAACATGTTTTTTACTTGGGGCTTCAAGCGCTCACTGAGCTGAGGCTTAAGTAACTTGTATACCCTGTAACAAGGGTATATTAAGTTGACAGGCAGAAGGAAGGTTCTAAATCGATTTCGACATATTCGTCCGTCTGTCCGTCCGTCCGTCCATATGAGCTCCTAGTTCTCGGAGACTATAAGAGCTAGCATAACCAAAGTTGGTATCCAGCTTCTTCAGGTTTGTTTCTATGCGAGTTTTTATTTTTGCTTATTATTTTCCCCCCTTTAGCCCTGATTTTTGCAAAAAACTCCCACATAAACTTCTTCAATTCCTCAAACTTGGTAGACTGTTTTTGTGTCTAAAAATCTACATTTCTGTTAAATTTCAGCAGGATCCGATAATTAGTTTTAATGTTATATAGGAAACCCCTTGGATTTTCGCCCCCTTCACTCTCAAAAGTTCCATTAATAAATGTTTTTTTTTATACTCTGTATTATGATATGTTGTTTTATATAGTTATTAGTTAAAAGCGATAGGCACAACAGTGTCTATATAAGAAATAAGTTAACTTTTCCATACAGGGTATGTCAAAGTCAATAAATCTCGACTCATACTTGTTAATACTGTGACTTTGTAAAATGGTAACGTATCCCAGAAACTTCAACGTCAGCTGAATTCTCTCCGCTTTCTGTGGAACCTACGTAGACATAGCTTTACATTTATTTGCAGAAGTCGATGTTTGTATGTTGCGCCCACGCCGATAGCGGCCACTTTTTAACTGTAATTCTTCGCACATTGTGTGTTCGGTTCTCTTTTGCTCGCATTTGAAAAGCCACAACTAATTGACCAGCCACAAAATTGTTTTTCTTCGGTTGTGTTTTATGGACACTCATCTTTCATATGGCATGACATGCAATATACGCTGGTAAAAGTTGTCTCGAAAAAGCAGCTTAAAAGTTCCTTGACTTTGATGGCAATGTACTCCGCTGATATATTATACCCAACTCTGGCTCTCTACACATATCTCTCTATATATATATAGTACATAAAAAGAACATACGAACGACGCGCACATTCAATTGCCAACTGATTGTGTTAGTTACGTGCCGCCAGTGTTTGACCACAACTGAGTCATTTGAATTTGAATTTGAGTGTGAGAAGTCGAATTGAAGTTGATACAAAAGCAGCGCGTTTAATGCTCTTAACCTATTCCCATTTCTGGTCACATTTCTGCAGCACCATTTTTGTCCCTCTCCTCTCTCTCTGTGTGAATGTGTGGGATTTTCGTGGTTTTCAAGTGACTTTCTGGATAATGTTTAGCAATTGAATAAGTATATTTCACTCAAAGTTTCTCTCGACTGCGACAGCGAGATTGACTGCCACTGAGGCTGCTGCTGCTGCTGGCTACTGTCAAAGCTGCATTTGGAGCTTGTGGCAGCAGCGTGTGGGCGTCTTTCAATTATTGGCACGAAATGTGCAACAGCCAAAAGCGAGTACGGGGGCGACTGGCTGCGACTTCGATGCGTATGTTGTGCAATTTAATTGAAATGCCAACCAAAGTTGAGCTCCACTTCAGGCAGCCAGCCAGAGAGAGAGAGAGGGAGGGAGGGGGAGAGAGCTGGCCACTCGTTTAATAAAAGTGCAGCTGAAGTGCTGCTGGTGGAGCATATATACACACATTTTGTTAGCAACAACAAATTGAAAAAGTTGATAAATTGTTGGCATGCAGCAAGACTTTATTTTATTATCAATGTTGAAACTAATGAGTGGCATGTGATTCAATTCGACTGCATGAAGGCTTTTCCTTTTATCGCCACATGAATGAATACAATTAACATGCTTTCTGATATGAAACCCATGAAATTGTCAATGTAATACGAATAAGAATAGAAATTGTCAATGTACATAAGTAAATAATACATAAAGCTATTTACTTACTTTTGAAGATAGATTATATTACTTTATTGCCAGAAAGTATTTACTCAAAACATGCTAGAATTGCTTTATTGCTGCTGCGTTTGATCAATAGTAAGATCGTCTATCAACTCGCCTGCGAATTCGCCGATGACTGCAAAACTTGCAGGAACACACAAATGTTTATAGAATCATTCACACGCTCTGTTAATTTGCGCGCTGTTTACATGCGAGTATTTGATTACCATATGGCGACTTTGCAGTAAATTAAATCGATATGTGGAAGTGTCATTCGAATGCGTACGTAGACATTTGTTTATTTACACAATCCCATATTCGCTTGGAAAGACTTTCGGTCCGCCTGTCTGACTACCAAATGTTATCATTAACTTCGCATTTCGCCTTTTTGTTTTTCTCTATTTATTTATTTTGTCGCCCTCTGCTCAGTTATTTTGTGTATATGTGGGAATTTCCATGCGTTCGTGTGGAAATTCAATAGTTGAGAAAAGCAGCTTAAGCATTTGTGAACTACTCGATTTCTTTTTCACTCGCCTTATGAATTATGTGTCGCATTCATTCAAAGAAGAAATAATGCAAAAAACCGATGAAAAAAACGTAGAAATTGCAGCGGAAATGTGCAAATTCGCAGAGCATGAAAATTTTCAAGATTTTTATCGCCACCACCAAATAAAAAGAAATAAGTGAGCGCAGAACACTCAATAAATATGAAAAACAAATTAAAAAGCAATTACAAGTCGCACACAACATTTTACACCATAGGATAGTTTCTTTACAATTTATGAGAAATATTCCGAAATATTTATATACTTGACTATGCAAATACACTATGGTTGCTTAAATCTTACATGTCGCAGAGTTCTATATGTTACTGTTTATATCCCTGCGGTGCGGGTGTGGTTTTGTAATTATTTTTAGCACTTGGTATTAGTTTCATGTGCGCCTGTCGCATGTTATTGCCATCTTAGCGAGCGGACGGACAGACAGACGGACGGACGGATGAACAGACGGACAGAGACACGCGGTGGTACTTAAAAGTGGGCCAGTCTCATAATTTCTGGGCTGCTTGTCGTTGTCAATTTTGTTAAATGTTTTGAGCAATATTAGCAATGATTTTGCGACAAATATCTTTTATGTGCCAAAACAAATTTGCAAGAATTTACACACACACACTTACACTCATGGATGCCTTTATATTTGCGGAACATGTGTGAATTAATCAAATTCAATTTGGCAGCCAAAACAACGTGTGTAATAGGTGCAAGAAATGCAGCAAATATTTCAACTATCTTTTCGAAGCTGCCACATGATCGCATGCTGTATTTATAACGCTGATTGACGATGATGAGTGGCAATTAAAAGTGAAAAAGAGCAGAATGTAAGACCAACTTAAATGCGATCAATTGAAAATGGTTTTGTTGCGGCCCACGCCACATAAAACGCCTCAATCCTCTCAAGAAGCGGACAACAAGTAATGAGCGTCTCATTAACTGTGGCCAGTTTTTTCTACTCTTTTTGTTGGCGCTCCAAACTTGGTGGTGGCAAATAAGTTTGGCCCAATGCGCATTTAGTTCATTAACCTCTCAACTACAGCAATTGTTGTAAATTTTCGTGCTGTTATTGTGAGTTGTTGCTTTGCCGCCGCTAGAAAGCGCTCCCGTCTATTGGCCTAGCAAACTAATAAAAAAAAGCAAGGCAACAAAAAAATTGTTGCCGCCATGCTCTGATATGCCAATTAAAGTGCGACCGTCAGCCGGAGAGGAGGAGTAGCTGCTTGGCCTCGTTCGTCTTGGAGTTGGACGCCCTGTGGGGGCGTGCTTTCTTTTATGGAGTTGTTTCCCAGCTGGCTGGGGGATAATAGCGCAATCTGTGGCAATTATTTAAAATTAGTTATGAGAGGCAGCCCCTATAAAATGCGCCGCCCTCTAATGATACCAAGACGCTGGGTGGTGCAACTCAACTCTTTGGCCACATTATATGCAAATTAACTGCAAGTGCTGCTTCGACTGCCAGTGCAAAATATCGTTGTATATATATATATATACAGCGACAATGCAATCGCGTCGAATGGAACTGTGACAAAACAATCTCATTTAATTAATGTCAAGTGCAAAACAGTGTACGAGTATTTGTAGTGTAATGCATCTAATACATTTTGCCAGAGTAAAGTGTGTGATACATGGCGCTGTATATACATAATGTATCTGTGTAATGTATCTAACGTATACAATTTACTGTTTATCATAACTCTCTAAGCTCAAGCTGCTGCGCTCTCTTGCTGTCTCTTTCGCGCTGACTGCGCTTTGAAGAGCTATTGCCAGGAATTTATATTATCGATAGGTTATAAATTGAAGACAATGAAATCAATTGATTGGCATTTGTGTGCGCCGCGCCTCCTCCTCCCTCCCGCCCCGCAGTCGGGCATATGCAATACTTTGACCCCATTTGGCAGCTTATATAAAAACCGCTTTATACGACGGACGGCGCACACATGAGAACTGATAATTACGCGTTAAATATCTCAATTTTCTCCCCGACCGGTTTCCTAGCGACAATTACAAGCGCATATCGCGCTTATAACGAACACTTCTAGAGTAACTCAAAGCTGCCCTTTTACTTTTACCTCTGGATTTATTGGGCAAACGACTTGCCATTTATTTTACGCTACAATTAACAGTATTCTTTTAAAAGTGTGCTCTTTTGTTGGGGTTTTTATTTTCGTTTTTGGCAATATTTTTCCTTTCGCCTCTGCCATTTGTCACCTACGCCATTTGAATTTTATGTATTATTTATTATTTTTTCTTCCTCTTTGCTTTGGGTTTGTGCTAAAAGTTGTGCAAAGTATTTGCCAACAGCTAAATTTTATGGCATTTAATTTTGTCATAAGCGTAAATAGTTTTCATACGTTTTTGCCAGCTCGTCTCTTTTTTTTGGGTGTGTGTGTGAGTATCTAAAAATGTATCTCGCTCGAAGGCTGCTGCGCCCAAGCTGATGTCTTTGATGCCAGCCGACTGATATATAGATGCAATTATTGCGATGGCAATTTCGAATGTTTATCTATGCGCATTTTAATTGACAAATTTGATTAAAATTGATCGCACAACAAAATGCAAGTGCGTCAACGTCAAACGCTAAACAGGTCAGCTGATGCAACTAACAGATAATGCGGCAAATTTCGCTTTACTTTCCTTATATCCAGCAAATCCACAAAAATAATATATGTTATGCTTAGTTGGTCACTTTTCATGCTGTCTCATTTCCAGACACGTAGATCCTCCAGTGTCAGCTTTCTTGTGCCACAAAAAGCGAAGCAGAAATAGTTTGTCTTCCAAGTCGCAGCAGCATTGACAGTCGAAGTACTTAAAAACATTTCCTACCCACTTGGCAGAGCTGCTGCTGCTGTGCCATGCTAGATAACAATATTGTCTATCAATGGCAATGGCAGAAAGCGGACAAAAATTGAGAATTCTCGTGGTTGTGTTATTGTTATTTTGTAGGCCGCAGACGTAGAAGTAGTAGAAAAAACAGCTTCGCTTGATTGGCTGCTTGCTTGGCTGCTTTTGCTTGGCATGTCAAATGCAATGAACTCGAGGCGAGGGAGAAGCGAACTTGCAAGCGCGAGCACATTTTTCATTTCAAAGATAAGTTGTAATCAAGTATCACGAACTTGCGGGCGATGCCGCTGGCGATGGCGATGGCGATGGCGACCCGCAGTCGCCACGAAATCCATCTGAGGATGGGAAGCCCCACGATTTGCATTGTACAGCATTATCCGCAAATTGAGTATCTAAACAGCTGGAAAATTCTAAAACATGCAATGTCAAGCCCCAACCAAACCAGACCAGACCATGGCAGGCAAACGAATGCAGCTACGGGGACCGCAAGAAGTTTGCCAACTAATATGATATTCTAAATAAATACATATCTATGGCAAATGTATCTCGTGGACTGACAGTTGCCTGCCAAACGATTTGCATGTCAGTTGCATTCAATACATATACTATATATATATGCCATGTACGTGGTTATATTCTTGCACACAGATACATTTTTGCAGTCATTGTTCTTGGTGCTGTGGTGCTCAAAAGTGAGGCGTGGCTTGTGGCTTTTTATGTGTGTCTATGAGAATCCGCAGTTGTAACAGTTTGTGTGCTTCGCACAGCCAATTAAGCTTGCTCTTCGCCACTTTATGGCCGCCAGCCTATTTCTGGGCAGAGTGTTCTCAGGTAAATGAATCGGATTAATTGCTTAAAAGTTCTGTGAATCACAAAGTGAGCACTACGCTTTTATTTTGCATTGTTTTCTTAAATATGCGCTTTAATATCTCTCTCATGATTATGCTGAAATAAAGCGAACCAGCTCTTAAGTTATATAGTAGTCATTTTATCTACCTGTACTATATATTTCAATATCGCTTCGTTTGTAATGGCATATGAAATATTAATCGTGACTCAATTTCCAGCCAAAGTTCTCAACTTTGTCGTCGCAAAGTGTAAAGCGCAAACATAAATATTCATCTACTTATTCATAAAGCGAACACAATGCGAACTTTTCAATTTTCAGCGTTGTCGAAAATTCTATGTAAATAGTTTTCGCTTTACACTTAAAACTAAAACTTTGACATTACCTCCAAAAAACATGCGACTACTGAGAGAGAGCGAAGAGAACTCTGCTTTGAGCTTTTAAAAGTTGTTTAACTGTAATTGTCGAGACCGCAATCGCCGCTCAGACATTTTATCTGAATTCATATTATGTTGTGAATTGTATTTATATTATTTACATTAAGCAAGTGCTGCTGTTTTTTCTTGCTCCATATAAACAATCTATATACCCATGTTTTTTTGTTTCTCTGAGCTGCAATGACCGGATGCATAAATAAGTGACAACCGGCGGTTGGTGAGCGTAGCCTTTGTGAATTTCCGGCGATAGTCAAAAAAAAAATAAAGAAACTGAAGAAAAAACCTGCTCAGTAGTTTTCAGTTCGATTTTTCTGTACATTCGCTGGGTTTTTGTATAATTTTGCTAGTGGTCGATTTGAGTTTTACGAAGGTTTTATGTAAATCACAGAACTGACCCTGAACTTGTGTACGTGTGTGTGTACGATTTTACGCGTGTGTTGACGCGGTAAGGTCGCTTTATGAGAATCGCGGAGAAGGGAAGTTGTATTCAAATGATAACATAGCCCAATTCATTATTCGCCAGAATAAAATGCACGAATCTCATAGTTTGCATAAAATTGATGTGTTTTGACTGCAGACTATTTTGTTTGCTTTGCTGTGAATACCTTTCAAAGTTCAAATTGAAGAATTCTATTTGACTTTTTCGAGCATTAAGCTGAGTTCAATTTATTTCTATGGCAATTTCGATTAATTTTGCAAAAGCCACAGCCCATTGCGCTGCAAAGCCATCAAGACGGAGCCGAGTTGACTTTTAATCATAATTGAAATCTCTTCTTAGGCCTTATGCAATACGTCGTTGGCCATATTGCTTAACTCTCGACTGAGCACAGTGCTCCGAATCAAAGCGAAACAATATTTCGGATACTTCATGTTGCCGCACTTAAGTACCCGCACTTGGTGCCACACTCGCACCCTCCATCCAATGCGCTGCATAAAGTCGGAGCCAAAGTAAACAATACCAAACCAGTTTTCAGTTTCGGCTTCCCGCCTCCCCTCCCCCTTTACTCAGCAAGACAAAAGAACTCGGTTGATTGTCTTTTTGTGGTTTCGCTTGTTGGGATTGTGAGTGTGACTGTGTGTGTGTGTGTGTGTGTGTGTGTGAGTGCAGGCCATTCGTTCGGTCTGACTGAGTGACTGATGGGGGGCTGGGTGTGAATAGAATTCGTAAATCGTAAATCGTAAATCGCATTCATATGTGAATGCTTCATTGGCTGCTCTATATTTTGCTGGGCACCATTGATAAATACGGCATAAATCAAAAGATTTGCGCCGCAAACATGTTGCAAGGGGGTGACGGCGGCGGGGGGGGGGGATTGAAATGCAATGGGCAGTGACAAGTGTGGCAGAATTTGTGTTGCAGCAACACTAATACTAAATGCAATTAGTTCGGCTCCAATTCATAAAATTGCATAAATATTTGACAATTTTGTGGCAGCTGCTCTGGCTATCGATAAATGCCCTCCCCCCTACCCCCTCCCACACACACACAGCAGATTTTTGCGAATGCTTAACAAATTTCATTTGCCAGCTGTTAATGAGAGACACGCTAGACAATTTCACTCGCAGCCAGAGAGCGAGAGAGACACCAAAAATACGAGCAGCATCCAATTAAACTGCTAAACCACAACAATAACAACAACAACAACAACGAGAGCTCCACTCGACAACAAGTTTCACTTTCACATAATTGCTAAATAATTAGCTTCAGCACCCAAATGCAAGCCCAGTTTTGTAGTGCTGTGTTTGTTTCTGCTGCCAGCTGCCAACTGCCAGATGCCAAACGAACTTGTTCGCTGTCCTGGACTGTTATGCTCCAAACAAGTTTTCCAGCTCTCTGAGCATGTGTGTGTGTGTGTGTGTGCTGGGCTGGGTGTAGTGGTGTGTGAAAGTGAAAAATGCATTGTGAGCAGCAGACAGTTAACAATGCGCGCCATAAGCTGGCTAACCAGCACGCAAGCTAGCTAGATGCTGAGCACGCAAATAAAAACTAGCTTTTTTATCGCTAAATATGTGATTAATTTCGCCCAATATTTCAAAGAATCTTTGCGCTGTTATGCACTGTAAAGGGTATATTAAGTTTGTGCAAATGTAGGAGAAGGAAACGTCGTAGAACATATGTTGTACTTAGAATGTAAATTATAAATGTATGCGCCTCCGTCTGTCTGTCCGTCCGTCTGTATGAGCGCCTGGTTCTTGGAAACTATAAGAGCTACAATAAACAAAGTTAGTATCCAGCTTCTTCCAGGGCTGTTTGTATACGAGTTAATTTTTTTTGTTTAATATTTTGCCGCCCTTGAGCCCCACTACAGATTTTTGTGAATAATTTCCACATTATCTCACAAGCGATCTTTTTCAAACTTGATGAATGGTGTTTTGTCTAAATCTTGATTTCTGTCAAATTTCAACAGGATCGGTTAATGTTGGTCTTCTTCATCCACAAAAGTTGCAACTAGAACTGTTTTTTGTACTCTGTACCATGATATGTGATGTTGTTAGTCAGAAGATATAAGCTAAACAGTGTCTATACAAGAAATAAGTTAACTATAGAGGTACAGGGTATTTTATAGTCGATAAGTTTCGACTGTAACGTTAATACTTGTTTGTAAACGAAAGTAACGCGCTTTAATCCACTGCATAGAATAAAGCATTGTGTGCGTCCCTCTCTCTTTCTTATTTATATGGCAATTCCCAGCAATAGACATTTTCTTAATTCTGTTTGCACTCGCAATTACTTCTGCTGCTTCTGGAGCCCATCAAATTTGATGGCTCCCCAATGGGAGCCTCGAGAGTCGGCTGCTGCGCCCAGCCAACGTTTGCTGGTCAGCTGCCCGGGCGCAGAGGCTTGTCTGTACCGACTGACTGACTGACTGGCTTTAATTAGAGCCAGTGCCGGGCTCTGGGCTCTCACAGCTCGCACTCGACGGCAGCCTCTCTCAGGCCATTATCATTTCATTAACATAGACATAAAAGATCTTCCCTTGCTGGCTGTGTGTGTGTGTATTGAAATGGAAACACGTGTTGCGGCTATAAACAAAGGAATTGGTAACTGTTGGCCCAGAAACGCCAAAAGCTCGCCTAGCGTGAAAAATAAAGCCCTGAACACAAAAAACAAGGCAACAATTTTCTCGCAAAAAACTCCAAAAAAAACCTCAATGTTTATTTTTGAATACACTTGCAAATTGCTTTCGAGATTTCGTGAATTGTTTGACGCGCTTCTGAAGAAATGGAAGATCTCATAAGCGACAGATTATGCAAAAATATTCGGTTCATCTTTCTTTGTGCAAACTTGTATATGATATGTTCTAATTATATACACAAGATGGCCATATCGTTTTCTTATCTCAACATAAAATCTAGTTTAATTAAACTCAGACCTGTTCCGTATGCCGCAATGTCGTTAAGAACATCATAACATTTAGCTGTTTAGAAATATTAGAAATGAGCAGCAACTCTCGACAGCTTTGAAATGATGTGTAGACTGCATATTGTTTAAGTTTGGATGGAAGTCAAGGAAGTCCAATTATCAATGTTTATGCAGTAAATTGAATAAAAAAGATAATAAGCCAATTTCCAGTCAACTAAATTAATATAATCTTGAGCCGCAGTTCATTTTGATTGAGTTATTTTTAAGCAGCGTTGAAAGAATAGAAACAGAAACGTTTATATTCAATTAAAATGTGGTTAAATACTAAAATTCTTTATGCATAACTTGTTGGGTTTATGTTTCAAATATTATGCTATATTTCGGAATGTCGGCTAATTTCATTGGGTTTCCTAAATTAGCGTTTGAAATGAAATTGGAATGCTGAGAAATGGAGAGTGAATCCGGCCATAAAAATGTAAATGCGATTTTAAAAATATTGTTTATCGTCTACCAAAAAAGAGGGCATTTAAAATTCGCTATTTTCTTCTTTTTTTTTTGTGTTTTTGTTTTTTGCTAGTTCACCTTTGGGTTCGCAACAATCTTTTTCATTCCCGCTTTTCGCCTGTCTGTGGGGATGCCTATAAAAAGCACTTTTATGCGAAATTACGTGACGCCATAGCTGCCAATGTTGCCGCGTGCTTGACAATTTCCGACACATCGACAGTTGCAGCACGGGGCAGGCGGCAGGCGGCAGGCGGCAGGACACCACGACTCCAGCCACCACATTTCTTCTGGCTTTGGCCGAAAGTGTGAATAAAATGTAATCCGGCAACTGGCAACAACTGCGTGTGGTTGGTTCGACACGGGAGACGACGACGAGGAGAGAAAAAAGCGTAGAAAACTGCGCTATGTACATTCGTATATAAGTTATAACTGTCTGTTTCGAGTTGCACTAACATACAACAGCGACATCGACGTCGACAATAATAACAACAGCTGTGTGGAACTCTTGTGGCACTCTGTTGATTTTCATTTTCAGCACTCTGGGCGGCGGCACGCCCACAGCGCGTTCCTCTGGTTTTTCGCATTGATTGCGTTACAATTTCAGGTTTTCAATTTGCTCTCGTTGTTGTTGTTAATGTTGTTGTGCTGCGCTCTCTTTCAGTTAGTCGATTTCTACTTTTGTTTTTGTTGCTTTTTACCGGCTTGTGTGGCGGGCTGCCACAAAACGTGTCCATTGGGCTCGCTGTTGTTGTTGTTATTGTTTGCCCCAGCGCGCACACCGTGTTGGAGTTGATTTTTATCTATATCTCCGGTCGTTGGTTCAGCCGCAACACACAGCAGCTTTATACCCATACAACTAAAGTTGGCTTTGCTTTGCTTTGCTTGCTTTGCTTTGGTTTCGTTTGCCTGACTCCAAATGCTATTGCTGGCTGGCCAACTGGGCTGACTAGCTGTTTGGATGGTTGGCTGACTGGCTGGGCGTCTTTTAACCGGTTTCGTCTCAGGCTCTCATTTCGTTTCGTTTTCATTTCGATTTACGAGCGCAAAAATTAAAACCAAATGAATAGAGCAACAGCCAAAATGCTCTCGTTGCCGTCTCGCCGCTGTTGCTCTTGCTGCTGCGCGTCTTGGCCATTCAAATTCGGCCAAGTCTGAGATCTCAAACGGTTCGACTTGCGGTCAGCGTCCTGCGTCTGCAGCCACAGCAAATTTGTGTTGCCTTTCAGGTCTAATATTACCTACTTCTTTCTCTTTAATTACCTGCATCGTTTGGTGTCTGTTTATTTACATTTTTTATTGTCATTATAGTTAATAAACAACGGGTCTATTAAGTTTTATGCAGTTTCCATTCGAGCGAGCGAGCGGTTTTAAACCAACTGCAAAACTGCGAATCGGTTCATTTTCATTTCCCAGTCTACACACACGCACACTGTGAATGGAAATGTAAATGAAACCAGAAACAAAAGAATTAATATAATGCCACATTGAGTTGCAGCGCTGTAAATGGCTTTGTGTGTGTTTTTCAGTCGTTGTCTTGTTACTTATTTGGCTGCAAATAATGTCCAATTAAATAAATTATTGCATATTGTCATTTTATGTGTGCTGCGCACAAAAATGACTTTCATTTCCTGCTAATCGAAATGTCGACGCTACGTGGGAGTCTTATAGAGGTCGCCACTCGCAGAATGGCCCATAAGCTCTCGTTTTTACGGAAAGTACTAACCGGCCATAAAAAGGAGATAAAATATACATTTTTGCAAGCAATTTAATTGATGAAGTAGAGTAGAAGTAGCAGAAGAAAAAGAAGTCGTACAGGAATAAAAAGGCGATAAAAGTCTATATATAAATTTCTATATTGGCAAGTAGTTTAATTGATAAAGTAGCTGATAGTATTTAAATCAGAGAAATCTGTTTGAAATTATTTAGAAAACTTCTATTAAAAGTAGGGTACTAACTTTTAATGGAAAGTGCTGACTAGCTATAAAAAGGAGTTAAAAATGTGGAGAAAATAGTTTAAAATTTCTATATTTGCAAGCAAATTTAATTGAAGAAGTAGCTGAGAGTATTTTTAAATGTCTTTGAATTGATGAAGCTTCCATTAAAAGTTACTTTTAGTGTTTTAGCGGGATGAACCAACTGGCTATAAAAAGAAAATGAAAGCTAGCTGGTAGAAAGCTTCTGTTAAAAGTTATTCTTGATGTATGGTACTAACTCTTAATGGAGAGTACTAACTGACAATTGAAAGGAGACAAAAGTACATATATAAATATATATATTTGCAAGCGATTTAATTGATGAAGTATCTAGTAGTAGTTGTATTTTTAATCAGGAAAATGTCTTTGAAATTATAAGGGAAACTTTTATTAAAAGTTATTTTTAGTATTTTAACGGGAAATGGCCAAATGGCTATGAAAAGAAGATGAAAGTGTGGGTAAAAAAACTTGCAAATTTATATATTTTCAAGCAATTTCATTGAGGAAGTAGCTCATAGTATTTTTAAGTCAGAAAAATGTCTTAGAAACTATTAAGAAAGCTTCTATAAAATGTTATTCTTAATGTGTGGTACTAAAATGTTATGAAAATATTAGCAATGTCTTTAAAACTATTGAGGAAGCTTCTATTAAAAGTTATATGGTACTAATTCTTAATGAAAAGTACTAACTGCCAATAAAAAGGAGATTAAAATATTGATAAAAACTTACAGATTTCTATATTAGTAAGTATTTAAATTAATAAAGTAGATGATAGTATTAAAATAAGAAAATGTCCTTGGAACTGTTAAAGCTTCTATTATCGTCTTAATGTTTTAACGGGAAGTACTGACTAAGAATAAAAATTAGATGAAAATATTGTCAAAAACTTAAAATTACGCATATTTGCAGGCAATCTAATTGAAGTATTTACATGAGAAGAAATCTCTTTGCAGTTATTAAGGAAACTTATATTAAAAGTTATTCATAATAGTTGCTGTTGCAAAAAGACTGTTTTTGGTATTCAACTTGATAAAATATTGAGGCATCTTACATAAATACTTTGATATACTTTTGAGATAGATAGCATAAAGTGTAATATGTGTATGCTCGTATTTATGAATATTCGTGATGTTGTGATTTCAACACAGTCGCCGCCAACATGCAGAAAAGTGTTTCAGCCAGCCAGCGGGTGGTCGCTCTTTTTGCGTGCCACACAAGTCGTAAAAAGCTGAAAAAAAGATTACTAATAAAATATGTGCTGCAGCAGATCTGGCATCTTAACAGATGTTGGTATGCAAATTTTTAAATAGTTTTCATAGGAGACGAAAACCTTGTAATACTCCGCCTGCGGCTGGATTGTCAATTTGAGGACAATTCCTGACCTTTTCGACATGTGATTGTTACTGTCATGTCTGGTTTGTTTTTATTTATATTAGTTTCTCTCTGTGGCCTGTGAAAGACCTTCATTAAGATGGCTTGGAAGAGCTGTGACACACCCTCCATCAACTAAAACAAAGTCAGACTTCAACTAAAATAAAATGCTCGCTAGTATAAATATTATTAGATGGTCTAAAATCTGCTTTTTGCCATTTATCATAAGCGGCGGCGAATCTGTTGATGATACTGTTGATGTTTAAATGTTTGTACTTTTCTGCTTTGTGTTTTTTGCGCAATTTGTTTGGCAAATTATTAATAATTTTGGCAAATCAACGCTTTGTTGTGGCCTTTTGTTTGGCCTTTTTTGCGATGCATCATTTGATAGGTCAACATTGTTTGAGCGCGTGTGAAGTCAGCTGGAGTTAATAGCGATGCCGCACGATTGCAGACGATGGTGATGTTTGTCTTGCTGGATTAATTGCCTGCTTGCTTTATTGTTAATCCAATTTTGCTTAGATTCGTTAATTTGCTGTTGAAATAGAAGTTGATCAGTTAATTATTTTCGCTTTTTTTGCGAGCAACAAACAACGGCGCATAGTCAGTCAAGTTAACTAATTCTATTGCTGCGCACATTAATAATTAATTATACTCGTAGTAGAAATGGTTTCGAGTGGAAAAATCACAATTCGTGACTTGACTGAATGCCCAAAAGAGCAAACGGTTTGCTATTTTTGTGTGCGTTCTCAATCCACCCACCCACCACTCGGCATAGAGAAAAAAGGGTTAAGCCTGCTTTTGACAGCTACATGAAAATTGATTTTCACGAGCAGCAGCAGCAGCCGCAACAGTAACAACAACAACAGCCCACGGGGCCAGCGAACAGCGAGCAGCGTCTGTGCTGCAAATGTCAACGGGGCGTATACGTTACGTTTGCTGCGAAAGCGAAAGTGAATTTAAGGCGACAAAATCAATCCGAATGTGGGCAGGCTTTAGAATAGAAAGAGAGGCAAGAGAGACTGATAGACTGAGAGTTATTCCATCAATATGCAAAGCAATCTCGACGTAACCGACGTCTTTTATATAGTAGTACAGTATAGATATTTTTATTTGATTCTCATTCTTGTTGTTGCTTCTCGTTTGGCTTTTGGCCACCATTAGCATAGTAGACTCGAAGAGCCCAAACCCAAGAGGCAGGCGAAGGCGGCAAGGCGGCAAGGCGGCGAGGCGAGGCCGCAACAAATCTCACCTGAGTTGCCGTAAAATTGTTGCCTGCAGTCAAATTAGAAAACTGTGCCACAGCCCACAAAAAATTATGAGGCACATTGGGACACAGCCGCTGCCACCACACAGCATGAAATTAAAAACAGACTTTTTGGGCGACTTTGCTGCTGCTCGTTGTTGCTGTGGCCTGTGGCCTGCTTTTTGCATAACACAAAATCAATTACAATTTTAATTAAATATGCAAAGCTCAGCAAACGTGAAGAACAAGACGCAGAATAAGTACAGGCAGCAAAGAGGAAGAACTCAATCAGCCAAATGTCCCAGGCGACGTCGCAGCAACCAGCTCAGTAAAAGAGGTTGACTTTATGGCTAAAGATATAAAAAAAACGAAAAAGAAATAACTGGCGACACAATATAAGCAAATAAAGTGGTCGGCTTGAATTACGCTTTCGAAAAGAAAAAATCTGTAATGAGAATAGAGAAAGTCAAGTCAAGGAGAGAATGCAAAAAGGAAACTATGTGGCCTATCTTTGCTCGCCTGAGAATCAGGAAGAAAAAGTGTTACAGTTGAGCGCCTAAATAAATATTTAGATTTTAATCAAGAGAAGGTGGCATCATTAATTTGTAAGCAGCTTGAGACACTGAATGAAACATTTGGGTGAATGAAAGCATTTTCCAAGCGAAAAGTGTTGGAAATTTCACAGCTAACTGGCACGTGTGAACTAAGCTGGCTTTTGTCTGGCTGGCCGCATATAAAAAGAGTGTCGGCTAAATGGCATAATACCCACTTGACGGATTTATTTTTAGCACTCGCATAGGAGAAAGCTGCCAGCTTCTGCTGATTTACGAATTCAAAACATTAATCAGCAAATATTTAGCACATGTAAACGACAATTCTAAATAAGCTTTGTCTCTCTTTTTGTTTGTATAATTTAATCTGCCTTATATGAAGTGTCTTTTTGGGCATGCACGTCTGCAAAATGCATGAAGCTTTTAGGCAAAATATCTTAATTAAATTGGTTGTCAGCTGCAGCGGCAGCAGCTGTGTGTGTGTTGTGTGTCCAAGTTGTCCGATTTATGCGGACATCAATTACAATTTGCTGGCCCAGACACTTGGCCTAATCTCGGGTCAGGATCTTTGCATCTTTGATGAGAGGGCTGCTGCTGCCGAGCAGAACTCGAAGGTAAATGGAAATGCGGTTCCCACTGCTGCAGCTTTCGCAATGTGGCAGATGCCGCATCTCCTGCTGCATTTGGTCAATTCGCATTTGCATAACCCTTGATTGATACACCGGTGCACTTAGCTTGTTGGGTGTGCTTTAGGTATTTTGGCAGCTGGCAGGCAGCTGCTAGTTGCCAGTTGGCAGCTGTTAGTTTGACGCAACTGCCACAAGAGTCAAAGAGTGAGAGGCCAAGTAATCCAAGTGTGAGTTCTCAGTAGTCTCGCATAAAACGTCCAGGCAGTTAATTTAGCAAAGTGCCGTGCACTCTCCACTCTCTGCAACGCTTAATTAATTTTCGTGTTTATTTTCTGTTTCATTGCAGGTATGTGCTCACTGACGGCTGCAAGCCAAACGCTGCCAATATCGATTAAGGTCACTGTGCGTTGTATCTCTCAGAGATAGCAACGTTGCTGAAGCACGTGTGTATTTGTCGTGACAATTATTAAGATTCGACTTACTTCAACTGCTTCAAAATCGACGACAAACTGTGGCGCTTGATTTTTATTCTCGCCTCTTGGCCATTTTATTAGCTAAAGAGCATTAAGAAAAATTACTTTACCAAACTTTCGTGCAAGATTTCATAATTTAAAGTTTTCGTCTACTGTGAATTTGTTTTCTTCACGTCTCTGCGTTTGCCCCCCTCCGGCAAACCAACTAAAGTGTACAATTTTGTAAGCGTAGGCGACAGTAACAGTTTTCTGAGCAAGGGGGAAGGGGACGAACAGAGAGGGAGCAGAGTGGACGCTGCGGATGGCCGTGTATAGTGCTGAAAGTTGTGCTTTAGAGAGATTTAAATCTTTTACTTCAGAACTCACGTTATTAATAACATAATGTCATTTTGAAATTACTTAGCCGTTGAAAGGGGCCACAGCAACAACAACACTAATGTGTCTCGTTCATCGTAGAAGTAGAAGAAGGTGTCTTAAACGCCACCAAGGACAGTCGCTTTGCCTTTACATGGTTTTCCAGCCTGACCTTTTCTCTAGACGCCGTGAAAATCAGATTTTAACGGCATGCCAAGTAAATCACCAGCACACCAAGCAATTCATTAGACGCCTCGCCTCGCAGAGAGGTTAACTAACTTTGCATGCAGGCATGTTTCGTGAATATGCTTTTTATTTGGGCTTTTTCAGTTTAGTTGCAACTGCGCAGCTGGCAAATATTTACACAGACGGCAGCGTTGACAGTTGATGGCCGTCGCCATCATCAGCGGCTCTTCATGAGATTAAAAGAAACAACTGGAAAAAAAAGAAATGAAATTACAAACGAAATATATAAGCCGACTGGCAAACAATTTAAGGTGTAAACCGATGAAGCTTCAACGCTCTGCTGCTCTGATCATTATTGTTGGTTGATAAACTAGCCGACGAGCGGCTGGCTGGGAATATCATTAAAAGATGAAAAAAGTTTGCATGCGCCTGCTTGGTATTTATATTTGACAAACAACTATTAATTGCGATCGATGAGACAGATGCTTGACTACGCGATACTGTGTAATGCGACTCTATATTATCTCATTTAATTCGTACATGAGAATCGGAATGTTATAGTAAAGTTGGGTAGAATGGGATCTATCTAGATCAAATTTATCAAACAAGCAAATTCAATTCTTAACTGAGATTATTGCAATCTAGATCAAATTTATCAAAAACAAATTACACTTTGCTTTAGCATAAATATTTGTGAAAAGCAAAAGTGATAAACAAACTCAAGTAGCAACTTTTGTAGCTGGTTTTTTCTACATTGAAATTCAATTTGTCGTACTGAGATATTTGAGAAGTTTAGTATTGTGTGGATCTAACTTCAATTTAAATTCTACGCCATGATACTGCTAATATTTATACACTTAGCCTTTTATGGATCGTATGTTTTGTCTTATGTATTATTCTTCTTATTTAAGAATCTAAATTTTATAGTTAAGAAAGCTGAAATACTATTCTTATATATTTTTACAGCCAAATGTGTCGAAAACAAACAATAATTTGTTTTAGCATAAATATTTGTCAAAAAGCAAAAGTGTTAATCAAAGTCAATTGACAACTTTTGTAGTGGTTTTTCTTTGAATTAAAATTCAATTTGTCGCATTGATATTTTTGAGTAGTGTTTCCTTTTATTACTTAGTTTACCTTGTACATTCTACGCCACGTTACTTCGACTGTCTAAACGATTAGTCTTATAGAGGCTTATGTTTTGTCTAATTTTTATTAATTTTAGATTAGAAATCTAAATGTTGTAGTTAAGTAAGATGCAACTGGATTTTTACTTATTTTTGCAGCCTAGATCAAACTTCTTGAAAGCAAATAATACTTTTTCGGCAAAGAACAAACTTCTTGAAAGCAAACAATACTTTGTTTAAACATAAATATTTTACAGAAAGCAAAAGTCAAGTGGCAACTTTTGGGGCAATTTTTATACCATGTAGTTACAAAGTTAGTTATACCCATAGTTACAAAGGTAACATATATTAAGTTTGTTCGAATGTATGTCATATGTTGTTACAACCAAAATGTTCAGTTCAATCGCATATAAAATCGATTTAGTCGTGTCCGTCTGTCTGTCTGTCCGTCTGTACGTATGAACACCTAGATCTCAGAGATGGTAAGAGCTAGAGTAACCAAACCTTGGATTTAGGTGTAATATGCTACTACTCATCAAGTTTTTTCCTTCTCCGCCATTCCCCTTGCCCACAAACCGCAAGAAACTCTGGGAGCCTTAGAGCTAGAAAGTTAAAAAAGATAGTTGAAATTGGATAAAAACTAGCTTTGTTATAAACAAAAAAAGTTTGACATAAGCAAAGCAAGCGCAAGTGGCGGGCACAACAACAACAACGAGTATTAGTCTTCTAGCGTATTCATACGCATGCATACACACATGCAGGTATGATTGTATGTGTGCGTGTGTATGCGTATTCCAACAACAGAGCTTCTGCTTTTCCAATGAAATAATATGAATGTAGTGTGATGTGATTTCTTTTAAATTGGCTGTATTCCCTAGGTTTCATGTATTATTATTTTAATTAGAAGTTAATCAAGGCGATGACAATTTTACATAGACGGGCTAGCTCGACTGTAGCCGTTCTCACTTGATTTTTTAAATTGAAGTTCAATTTCTGGTATCGATATATTTGAGAAATCTGCACTCTGAATATTGAGCTAAGCTTGTCACGATATTGCGAATATCTATTCGATTGCTAGTAAAGTCTGCGCTTATTATTTCGATAGCGAGTGTTCTACTTTCAGTGACTCGGTAACTTGAATTGCTTCTAATATTACAAACACTTCGTAGTTGAAGTGTCGAGTGCTCATGACCATATGAACTTTATTCTAATGCAGTTTTTCGAAGTTTCTGCCCCATTCTCACGCTAAGCGCTTCGTGGCATGAAAAATTGTTGCTCCTAAATGTAGCAGCAAAACACTTGAGCTCGGCTGCTTGCAAGTTGCAACTCAAGTAGCGCGGGCAGACAACGCCTATGCTTAAGACGAAAACATGTGCATGGGTAAGCCAACTAATAGAACAGCCACAGCCACAGCAACGGCAACAGCAATGGCAACAGCAACTGTAACAGCAATTTTTCATTGTTGTAAAGTGCTTTTCAAATGGATTTTTACTTAGTTGCTCGCCGTTGTGCTAGACTTTTGAGTTTCTTGCCGTTGTTTTATTTTTATTCTCTTGTTTTTTTTTTTTTTTGTCTTTAATGGGGTTGCGGTCTGTTTGTTTGATTCGAGGTCGTCTTGACGCCCCCAACGTCGTGCTACACTTTTATGCGCACTAAGTTCCTTTTAATGAGTTTTTCTATCTGCGTTGCAGTTGCAAAAGTTTCGCTTTCACTTTGGCGCGCTCGCGTGTGGACCGCTTGACGGACGCCTTTCTATTCCGATATGGATTTGCAGCACTGGATTGCAGCAAGGACGCTCAAAATTGGCGTAACCTAGGCACCTGTAAAGCGCTGTCAAGGCGAAACCAAATAGACATGTGTGTGGGGCAGAGTAAGGGCGGTGAGGGGGAAAACAGTAAACGATTCGCTGTCGTAAAGAATCAACAAAGGTATAAAAGCCAACAAATAACTATGGTATGTTGATTTAACATAGTTAATGCGCATAAATGTGCGATGCGAGGCTTACATAAAAAAGCATCCTGGCCACGTGTTTGCCCGCCAAGTCGTCGCGGAGACGGGCGGGGAGGGGGAGTAGGCACGACAATAAACAAGCCATAAAATGTTTGTGTCGTGCACTCGACCTGCTTGTGGAAGCGGTTACTTTTTATGTCAAATAAATAACAAAGTAAATAAAAATGTTAATACTTCAGCGAGTCTACGAGTCGATCGAATGCTCTACCACACAGTTGGCCTCTAGCTGATCTATAATTTTCTAATGTATTTAAATTCCTTCCTTGTTTTAAAGTGTAGTTAATTCAGATTCAAGCTGCGCTTTTGGGGTTTATTGCAAACACGGTTGCGTTACACAAATGCCCTTTGTAAGCATTTGTAAAAGCTTGTAGAGTGTGTGCTAGGAAGCAGAAGAGCCGAGGCGAGTGAAGTTTATGTTTCTGGGAAGCCATTAAATGGAATCACGTAGCAAGCTGCCAGCTACCGAATAATATTCAATAATAAGCAGGTTAAAATGCTTTCGTTGCCGCAAAATGGCTGTGTGTGCATAGGAAAAGCATCTCACAACTATTTTGTGGAAGCGCCCGAGGTGCCGCCTCATTTTTGAGGGATAAAAGCAAGTTTGTAGCCCGCTTTTGTGTGAGCCTTGATTGATTTGCTGCTCCCCAAAGATACACTGTGGATTTGGCCAACTTTTGCAGTGTCTGGGGAGACGAGAGAGTGCGGAGCACTTAGTGTTTTTGTGGCCTGTATCAGTGTGATCGTTTAACCTTCAAACTGCTGACAGTAGCCAAATCCATTCACTAAATACTTATCTATGCCAATAATTCAACATAAAAGTCAAGAGTCCTGCGCGCTGTGCGCCAAGCAAATAGCCAGCTATAAAAGTCAGGCGCACAAAAAGGAAGGAAACTAAAATCAACGTCAAACACAGACGAGCCCATTAATTTTTATTGCGCACGAGAATCCCCAGAAAACACCGAGAACCCAAAAAAAAAACAAAAAAAACAGAAACGACGACGAGAAGAAAAATAAATTTGAATAAAAATTAGCAAGCATACATTTAGGCGCGGCTCGCCATAAATCCCATAAATACCAAGCGGCAACTGTTACGAATAGAGGCCCAAAGAGCGGCCAACGAACGAGAATAAAGCAAACGAGAAATGAGGCAAACTCCAAGGTAATCCTGGGCTGTCGATTGATAGAGAAACGCGACTCGCAGCCACAGCACCCTGTATAATTACGACGAGAATGTTGTTTGTGTGTGTGGAGTGTGAGCTGTAGTACGGTGTGTAGATGTGTTGGTATTGCGTGCTGAATAGCGTTGCTGTCGTCGCCAGAGGGTTGCTTTCTCTCCACTGTTTGTCTTGTGCTTCCTTGCCTCGCTTTCTATATTATTCACGGGGTATAACACCATTTTTATGATGTTTGTACTGCTTTATGTTTACCAACTTGCTGTAAATAACTAATTTTACAACAGCAGCCTTTTTTTTTTGTTGGTGAGAAAATCGATTGACCTAAAAGTGCTGCTCATGTCCAGCAATTAGATTTCACTTTCTGCAGATCAGAGACGTATATAGTTTTGAAGAGTATTCGCTGATACTTGTATTTTGAGTTTTGCTGTTTATTTAGGGTATTTCACTTTTGTGCTTGTCACAAAGGTTTGCCTACTTCAGGACTCGTTTGCGGACAAACAAATAAATTTGCAAGCATTGCTGTGAGACAGGTCCAGACTTATTGGCGTCGCTTTTTGCTTGTTTTGCTCATATTTAGGCAACATCAGCCGCATCATAAAACGAAACGGAACTTTCGACTATAGTTATGGCTGCTGGCAGACGTTCGCTTGATTCGATAGTTTTCAGTTTTTGATTCTTGGGGTGGTTTTTTTATGCGACTTTTATTGTTGTTGTTGCCGGCAAAGTTTCGCCTAAGCCAGAGCGCTGTGAGACTTTTGGATTGTGCTCAGCCACTGACGTCAGCTGCTTGGCTGATCAAAGACTATAGGCCGATGTAGGCTATGGTATTTACAGCTGCCGTGCCGCAGCAGCCTCAGGTATTTGCCACTTGAGCCGAATGTCTTCAGGGACATACAAACAATGGCCCAAACTGGCAACTGGCAGCTGGCTGTCGGCTGTTGGCTGTCGGCTGTTTGCTATAAGTATATCGGGTATTATGTGGTACTTAGACTACTTATAGGGATTTGCGAGGCGTGTATTCCAGGCGCCTTTTGTTTCCCGTATGCCGCGACACGACGCAGCCAGCCTTCTTTATAATTAAAACTTATGGCCGACGCGTGCGTGTGTGTGTAGTTGTATGCGAGACCATCTTATAAATATCTCTCCAGCCTCGCTTGCAGCATACTTTCGGGGGTCTACTGCTGCATAAACGTAAATAACTTTTTTATGCCAATTTACCTGGGAACATCAAGAAGGCAATGCCATAATGCTTATTGAGCCAGCGTCTGATGATTTTGGCATTTGCAGTGAGCATTCCGCTTGATTGATTTTGTTATAAAATTAAAGATAAATACGAATGGGCACATAAATTGTATTCCGAAAATTGCCCATTTGCATTTGCTAAAATATTACACTCGCTGGGTTCTTTGGGTTAAAATTACATTACTAATACGCCACGTTGCCTCACCTGTTTCGGCAAGCCAAGCAACACAAAAAAAGGTTCTTCGCACTGGCAGAAAAGTCTCAAATGCTGCAAGCGGAACAAATAACAACTGTGTTCTATAGCCAGGTATTTCGTGCAGTGCATAATCGAGTTTTTACCTCTTACTCGATATGCCTCACTGGGCTGCTGACTGACTTCCTGTGTGCCAAACGCTTCCTGCGAACATGTGCTTACTCACTCTATACACGTGTATATATAACACATATATATATATATATATGTATGTTTATCTGTGTATGTGCTGCGTATTTTTTGTTCATTTCGGTTAACTATACGTTGTGCATTTAAATTTCAATGCCTGACGGCATTTCGACACGAACCCAGGCAAAAGAGAAAGAGAGAGAGTCTGCTTGGCCTGCTCTTCTGTTTATTGGCTTAAACTCATCTTTAAAGTGAGCCTACATCACCTGCTGCAGTTAACTCGGCTTGTGTGCTTTGTGGCATGTCTCGTTATTTTATTTGTCCGTCGTTTGTCTATGCAAATTCGGTGCAAGCGCGATGTGAAATTTCCATGCGTGTTGACATTTTGCCCCGCGGAGCGCACTTAATGAGGAAAACGCAGTAATAATAGTGTTTGTGCAAATCGTGTATTTGTAACAACTGTCTGCATATTTTACTGTTTTCGTTTTCATGATTGCGCTTTAGCCTTGACCCCAACAACTCTGGGAATTGCTGCAAATGTGTTTCGGGTGTTTTTCTCTTTTGCTGCCCAACAATCAATCAGTGCAATATATTTCTCGCTTTTTTCATTGCTCATAAGTCGTCTATGTTCATATATGTTGTTGTGTTTTTCTCGGGCAGAACTGCTCAAAGACCGTGTTGTTGTTGTTGCCGGCTGAAACTTGTTTAAAATTCCAAAGTTGTCTTGAAGTTTATGTTGCGCGCCCAAGACATTTCATGTTAATTGTTTTGCCTTGTCTTGTCGTTCGCCTGCCAAACTTTGATTGATTTGATTTCGTTTTTCAATATCAAGTTCAGCGCACAAAAATGTTTGTTTGTTTTACTTGAAATTAGCTGCCAAATTTGATTGCAATTAAAATAACAAAACTATAAACACAAAAATGGCACTGTCGTTTATTGTCAACCAATTGCGAACTCTGCATTCGTTAGCTTTGTCATGCTAATTTTGTTTTTGAAGCACAACAATTAAGAACGGGGGCCTTCAATGAACAAAATATTGATAACATGTGCGACTAAGAAATCAGTCTTCTAACAGATAAATCTCAATTTATATGCGCAGCTTGCAAAATGATTGTTTGCAAGTGTTTTACTTTGCTCCATCAACATTAAACTGAAGTTGTTGTGGCTTCGTGTGTGACTTTTGAATAACTTGTTCTTTGATTAATGGATAGACGAAATCATCCTGCTGTCTTTGCAACTCGACACGCGTCTAGTTGACAATTTGAAGTTGTTGCAGTCTGATTGGCAGCCGTCAAAGCGAATGCCGCAATCGAAGTGGCTCGCTGCAAATAATGTTCGATAGTTGCAGTCAATGTGGCTTCGACTTCGAGTGGCACTTTGGCATTTTGACTACGATGGAATGAGAAATATGCATGCATTTTTCATTTTCAGCCAGCGCTGCTAATCGTTTTGGCCATTTTTCATGCAGCTGCCAGATGGCTTCAACGCAGGCGTTGCCCGCTGGCCAAATTTCAAATGCAATCTGCAATTTATGCGTTCAATTCGCTGTGCATAATCTCGAGAGCCGTGTTGATTGTCGCCTGACTGTCTGTCTGTCTATCACGCTCTCTCTCTCTCTCGCTCTCTCGCTGTCTCTTTCATCTGACAAGTTGCTGAAGATGCCGCTTGCAATTTCACACCATGAAGTTTTGGGCAAACTGCAGATTTCGCTGCAATTGCAACTCGAGTTGGGAACAAGCTCAATTGTTGCGCTAGACAAAAGCGGCAACTGCTCTTTAAATTTTATATACAGCTGTTTTTTCTCGCGTCTGCTTGCGGCGTGTGATCTAAGCCAGGGATTAAATTTCACTTTTCTCGCTGTTGTCGTCGCCAATTTACATGGCAGCAAAGTATTCAATTGTTTTTCAGACTATTAATGGAGTGGATAATTTCTCTGCAGTTGCAGTATTGCATTTCACTTCACGTGAGTCAAAACTGGGCCACAAGCCTGTATATCTTTACTGTTACTGACTTTATGCATTTCCAGTCGTAAAAATCAAAATAATAGTTGTAATAGACGACCGTGTTTCCGCGTTTCCAATTAAGCACAATCAATGAGGAGCAATTGATTCACATTTTTGGTGCCATTCAATAAACAAAACCACAACACCCATTTATCGATGCGGTCAGCGTCGCAGTCATCAGAGGCTTTCCTAATCATTTCGGCAATTAGACATTCCCCGCACGCTCGCACTAATCAAATGAACATGTTACCAACTGCTGCACACACACACAACGACGCCAACGATGACAATAACGACTAGAGGAGAGCAGCAGGAAGCAGGGCCCAGGCAGCAGACAGGTAACAACAATCGTTGGCACCATAAATACTGCTGATTTTTGATTGAAGCGGTGCGATAAATAAGCCAAAATGTGACACGCGCCCACGTAATTAGAACATTACCAACATTTAGCCCAAAGAGCAACTATAAATTATGTGCCCGCCACATTTGGGCATGTTTTAAAAAGGTTTCGTTGTTGTGGTGGAATTTATATTGTGCTACCATCAAAATGTCGACAACGATTGTGATAGCTCCCGAAGCGGAACCGAGCAAATATTGTCGGACTTCAATCACGCATAAAAACAATTGTTATTTATGGTTTACACTTAAATATTTGAAGTTTCCATAATCCCACAAATTCAAGACAATTGTCGTTGTGGGCAGCTTATCTGTTTGTATTTGCCTTGAGACTTGCACAAATAGATGCTTTAAGTGGTCACTTCAGCTGTGATTGAACAGTGTTTGAGAGTGTGAATGCAAGATGTGAGATAAGAATACTATCACATTATGGTAGTTCCATTTGAACTTGGAATAACTGTTTGGACACCTTGAAGCTTTCGTTTTTGTTGAGCACAATGAAATCTGCATGAAATTAAGTTGTTGCAACTATTTAAGAGTGATAACATTTGATATGCTAGTGTTGAAGCTGTAATCTGATTTAAGCCTCTTGATTGACTTTGATAATTTAATTGAAATGCGGTCGCTGCAGCAAACCATTAAACGACCCAAATAGTTCACTCACCAAAATGGCAATTATCAGCTGCTTTTTGGCATCGATTGTTGCTCACTTCACTTTTCACTTTTTCCAACTGCTCGCTGTGAATTGAAATTTTAATTGAATTGGCTGGGTTTCGTTTGCCGGACAGAAGCTAATCACTTTGATTATGTTATCATATTTTATTGTTTCAATTAAAATTCAGCTCTCTCGGATTCCGATAAATTACTTAATTTATGCATCGTTAGTCATAATAGCGAGTTAGTTATGGTTTGTCGCCCAACCAACCAAAAGCCAAACTATTGATATTTACAACAACAAATAGTTGTTGTATATTAATAAGCGTGCACAATAATAAAAAGCTTAGCAAATTAGCTGGGCTCGTGTCGCATATTGGAAATATTGGAAATATGTATAAATTTGCCTAAGCTTGTTATTGTTAATGTGCTGCAGCTTGTAACACTATATATTTTACATACATAATTTGATCTAATTAGCCGTCTACTGATTGCCAACACTTTCGGCCAAAAATTTGATAATTTTGCTATTTGTCTGTGCGCCGAAAATAAATCGACTAGCATTTCAAAGCCGTTCGCCAACACAGAAACGCTTAAGAAATACTAACCCAGTTTTATATTTTTAATATCCAGTTTTAACGGCGCGTTAATTGAATCGAAGTGGTTTTTTAAATGCAAAAACTACACTGCTATTCACGCCCACAATGTCGCTTATTTACACCCAGCACGCCTGATAATAGTTAATGTGTTTAGGAAGCTAAATCACACACACATATACTTGTATAGTTGTAGTAGAGACACACACATAGAGAGACAAACCTTAGCAAACTAGCCCATAAATATTGACATTGAGTTATGTGGGCAAAATGCGCAGCCATTTAGTTTACTAGTCGTATACGCGATTCTCAACCACAGTGGAGCATCGAAGTAACTAACGTTGTTTCCTATTTTAGTATTATATTTAAAAACAACTACCTTGAAAAGAGACAGCTAAAAGCTTTTAGAGCATGATCGTCATTCAGTTTTATATTTTTATGGCGCACAAATTAATAAACATCGGCGAAAAAACCTTAACATAAATAAACTTTACTATGCGAGCAATCATTTATTTTAGTCAGCAATCACTGTACGTGGTTTTTCTAATAGGCCTGTGTCGCATTGTGTTTTATATATGACCAAATTGGCGCAGCATGCGTAATTAATGTGCTCTGCCAGTACTTGACAATTTAATTGAAACAGAAAACTATGCCCAACTTGTTGGAGAACCGTTTGGGACAGTTACCTTATATCGTTTGCTAAACCAGCCAGGTTATTAGTGTAAAACTGGTAGCTAAATAAATGCATATTTTCAGCCGTATACGTATTTGTGTTTGTGTTTATATGTATTGGTGACTGAATTTGCATTTCTTTGAGTTATGTGCCTTATCATAAGATAAGCAGAGATTTTTAACAGCTTTTTGCTGCATCTTTTGAATAGCAAACAAACAAGCTTTAATTTATCTCAGCTCATCAAATCTTTACGAAGCTTCGAATTGGATTATTATCAGCTTGCTGCGACTCAAATTAAATTAAAAACATCGTAAAAAAGCTTGGGCAAGGGCGGCGGCAATACTAATAAACAAGTTCAACTAATTAGATATTGTTCCTATACGCCAAGAAAATTCGAGTAGTTATGCAACTATTTTAACTACAACACTCTATTTTGCACAATTTAATGCGACACTTTTTGGATTTTATTACGCAAAAATTGGATTTCAAATGTATTCTTAATTGACTTATTATATGAATTCTTGTTTTTTAATTTCAGGTAAGAATCGAAATCGAGCATGCTCATAAAACGAGACAAGTAAGCTAGCTTTTAAGTTGCCCTGCGAATTTATAGCCGCTCATAAATCTATATATTTGACTAATTTTTCGTTAAATTATGTGGACGGGCCACAAAGTGTTGCACGATTCGAACTTGGCTTGAACAATTGCATACTAATAAACCCAGCAATAAACGTATATTGATCCAAAAAAGCTTGTTATCAAGGTTCTGATCAGCGCCACAAAAATGCAATCCATCAGGTTTCGATGCGTATGGCCGGAAGGTCTAAAAACGAGTACAGGCAGAAAGTAAAAGTGCCCGATTGAAAGCGAGTGTGAGGAGCTCAAGAGGCGAGAAACAATTCCGAGTCCCGTAGTCTCTTTGCGTCACAAGGTTAGCCGGTTTCAAAGTATAGATAATACGAGCACTACTTGTGACTTTTATGGCCCAATATGGCGGACAGATGCCGACCGAGATTCATGCATATTTATAAGCCCAGAGAGTGAGTAGTAACAACTGTTGCCTGGTGTGTTTGTTTTCGATTTATAACGATTTCGATATCCACGTTTTTACGACTTCTTTCAAACCATTTCAATATTTGTGCCACACACGACAGTGAACTGGGAACGCAATACGGAGGCAATCGGTCGCACTGCAAAGACGCTTTCAATTAGATTGAAGATATTTTTCTGAATCAAACAAAGCCGCTTAATGCGTAGGTTGAGTTGACTCTGCTAAGCGGATTTATTGTTTTAAATGGATATTTGGTTTACTGCGCTGAAGGTTATGTTGTCACTTCACCAAACCAAACCGAAAGCAAAGAAATAACAAAAAATAGTTACATTTTCATGTCCCAAATTGGGAGCACACTTTGAATCAATTTGTCAGATTGGCCCGGCCGCTTAAATGTCTATGCTATGAATTTGTTAAACTCTTTTTAATTAATTTGCCGCCGCTCGAAAACAACAAATAATTTATCAAATTCCACTCGAAACTTTAGCCGCCCCTCATTTAAAACCCTTAAAAGTCGGCTTGACAGCTGAGTAGCAGAGGAGCTAGGGGGGGAGTCTTTGTGTCTTCGCCCCCTTGCTCCAGTTTGTGTTGTAGCTGACAGCTGCAGCTGCCCTGCACTCGAAAGTGTTGAGAAAAAATATAGGAATATTTTTCTTTCGTATAAAATTAATTGCATTGAACAGCAGCATCACTCACGCTGCTATATTGCTATATACTTTCGTACAATATGTATATATATAACCCACAAGCATTAATTAATATTTTTCCACATTAATTGGAACGCTTTGGGTCTGCGCTTCCCGGAAGACAATTTGTGAGCCACAATTCGATTCATCGTGAGATCACATGCCATAAACAGAGCCACAGCTAATCAGCGGCATCATCGTCATCATCATCATCATCATCATCATCGTCGTTATTATCGTCGTCGAGATGGAACGATTTTTGAATGAGTTTCTTGTGAGCTTCTGCTTGGCACTTTTGCTTTCGATTTACAATTCGGTACGTTTCTCTGGCTCTCTTTCGCTTTCTCGCCATCTTCTCGCCACTTCTCTGAATGCTCGCTTTTGTATTGAATGCGCTTTCGATTCGATTCAATTCAATTCAATTGGTTTGTTGCTTCTCCCTGCGTTCCATTGCAGCGCAGTGAAACGCTTTAATTATTCATTTCTTGGGCATTTTTCACATATTTCGTTGTAGTTGCAAAGTCCGCATAAATTACTATGCAAAGTGTGAGCATGCGGAAGCATTTTCAAACTTAATCGACCGCAGTGAAGCCCCCAGACTTTCCAGACTTTGAAGAGTACTCCCAAATGACTGCTCAAATAGAACTCATGTGATCATGTGTGTTGTGCAGAAGTTGCAGCAAAGCTAACTACTTGCTCAGTTGATTGGCATTTCATAAGTAAAATCAATACGGCCAAGTTTGGTTGGTGTTGCACACAAGTCTGAGCTGCCACGCTCTCCACATTTCGCATATTAGCGCACAAATTATTTCAGCTAACTACGTCGAAATGTGCTCATGGCACAGTTAACAGATTGTTGCAATTGCTGCCTGCACTGTGACTTTTCCATTTAATTTATGCTCACAGACAACTCGAATGCACTCTCAGTTGCACTCCCACAGCAGCCAACTCCTTCAGCCGAGTGTGTGTGTGTGTGTGTGTTTGTGTTTATGGCGAGGCCTTGTGCAACTGTTTGTAATCCGCTTAATTGCTTAAATGAAGAAATAGGATTACGCTTCCAATTGATGTGAAACCAATGCCAACGGTGTCTATGGAGATATTTGCGAGTGCTCTGTATGCGTGAATATCTGTAGAATGTGCCTATATATATGTGGTTATGGCAAAAGAAATTCCTGCAAATTGGTTGACGCCTTCAGTCTATTGCAGACTTTGAAACTTCTGATTGTGCAGCTTTTGATTTTTGAGCAGTATTTTGTGATTGATTTTCAAATAGCTCAAAGTAAAGTTCGTATGAATAAAATTGCTAACATAAGTCATCAGTAATAGATAATCATCTGTGTGCTTTATGTAATTTGTTTCACTAAAGTAATGCGAATGTTTTTGTGAAAAAAGCTGTGAGTATTCACCTTGCTGGAAATAGATTTTCCTTCAGGCTTGCTCACAGCCAAACGCGCCAAGTGTCTGAAGTGTGCTAAGGTTGGACGGGGGCGAGTGTTTGCGCTGACATTTGACAGCTTTCGGACAACAATGAACTAATTTAAGCCATGCAATGTCATACATCACCAAGGCATGTTATTCGCGCTCATCAACGCGCTCCACGTTTCCTAATTTTTAATGTACCACACACACATCTTAAGATGCAATCAGCAGTATGGAAAAGTGAAAAATGAATACACAACGCTTCCGGTAAAACATGAAACATGCAAAAACACAGAATATATTAAAATAAAAACTCGAGACACGAGAGAGAGAGCATCAGACTCGATCGGCAGCTGCTGGCCGCAATCAATTTTCATGGCTAGCCCACAAGTGGACGCCGTGGGTTCTTTAGGGAGCGACGGCGTCTCGTGGACTAATGACATGTGTATAAATCTCCGAGCAAAGTGCGCGTAAAAATATGTTTCTATAAACAAGAAATTGAGAAAAATGTGTGTCGCCAACGCAAGCAAGTGTGAGAACCACGCACGCATTTTAATTTGTTTTTGTTGCCAGCATTTTGTTAAATACAAATTAAAGATGCGGTCAACAATTCACATAGATCACGAAAACGCTCATAAATCTCTTTCTTCCAAATCTCACAAAGGCCCCAAAGCAAACAGTCGTTTTATTTTCTCTTTCGCGCTCACGTTGCGTGCAGCGCAGCCTTGGCCCCTTATCCATTGAGCCGTTGCGCTTATGCGCCTTCCACCTCCCATCCCCTCGTCTGTGTAGCGAGCGAAGCACACTGCCAAATGCAGTTAGTTGCTGCCGCAAACATATGCCATAAAAATAAAAGTGAACTGCAATTGGCGCTGTGGCAAATGCATGCTCTATGCTGCACACTGTTTTCGCTGATGCCTGCGGCTGTGGCAACACAACAAACACTGCCTCTGCCACTCTGTCACTCACTGGGGACGCATTTGTCATCAGTTGGGGGGAGGACGGACGGCCGCAGCAGGGGCGCTTAAAAAATGCACGCATAACTTGGCTTTTAACTGAGCTGCAAAAAATGCTGGAATAGTTTCGTGTGTGTGGATCGTATTTTTTATGCCGCCGCACAGTTTTGGGTCTAACTTCTCGGCCACCATGCGGAAACTGAAGCTGTTCAGGTGTAAAAGCTATCAAATGCATTGCTCGCATACTCTTCTCGACAATTTCATAAGCAGCAGCTTGAGAAACAGTGGCAAACATGTCTCATATAAGTATTAGATAGATAAGACATCATTACATCATTGTAACATAGAATGAGTTAACTTGATCCTTTTATAACAACTTGCCATGGTTCCAGAAGATTTTAAGAAGAACTCTTTCTAGAAATACATATTTACATAGAAATATCTTACAAACCTTTGATTATGTGAATAAATTATAATTTTGCGCTCACTGGGGAATTGCACAGTTGAGAGCTTTGCCGTTGATCTTTTGGGTCGAACTTTTCCGTCACCAAGGGAAGACGTAAGCTGTTCAGGTGTAAAAGCTATCAAATGCATTGCTCGCATACTTTTCTCGACAATTTCATAAGAAGCAGCTTGAGAAACAGTGGCAAACATGTCTTATATCTTTGTAAGATAGATTGAACTAAGCTGACAACTTAAGACTTATAAAATAACTCTCTTTTAAAATGTACTTATTTCATTTAATTTGTAGTTATCAGAATATGTCCTAGATGTCAAATTCCTAGCCTATAAAAATCTTACAATTCTTTGATTATGTGGGTAAAATATAATTTTGAGCACGCTGTGGAATTCTCCAGCCGAAAGCCTTGTTATTTGGGTCTTACGTTCAGCCCATCGTAAGAAAACGGAAGCTATTCAGGTGTAAAAGTATCAATGTCATACTCTTCTTGACAATTTCATAAGCAGCAACTTGAGAAACAGTAGCAAACACGTTTCATATGGACATCTTAATAATAAGATAGATTGAGATAAGCTAGCAAGTCTTTGACAACTTTCCATGTTTCATAAAGATTTTTAAAACAAACTCTTTTTGAAGATTTTCATTTAATTCTCAGATGATGAACACTTTCCACGCTTCCAACTGATTTAAAGATTAACTCTCTTACAAGAGTTTTCATTTAACTCTCAGATGTTGATAACTTTCCATGCTTCCAAAAGATTTAAAGACTAACTCTCTTACAAGACTTCTCATTTAATTCTCAGATGATGACAACTTTTCATGCTTTAATTCCCAGATTATTCTAATATAGAAATTTTACTTCAATTTTTGTCATCAGAATATCTCCTAGATGCCGAATTGCACAGCTGCTAGCCAAGAAATTTCTTACAAATCTTTGTAAGCTGCTTAAATGATTGATTGCTTAAATGAGTGTGTTAGATACTGAAAGATGCGGAAATCAATGTGGAATAACTGCAAAAGTCAGATAGTTGAACTTGCGATTGTGGAAGTTAATTTCGGGATGCTGCTGCTTGATCCTGAAGCGATTAAAGTTGAAATGAAAGATTCGCCAATCGATAATCGTAATCGATAGTAAGGTACTCACTCTTAGAGTACGTCTTGTTATCTCCATCTCCTAATGGCGTTGTTCGAATATCATTTTCTCGAAACAAAATTTTCTCGTCAAGTGGTGTAATATTTTTTCGCTGCATGTTTACAAAATTCGTGACTTTTTTGGGCTCTGTTTGCTTAATGAATCCACTGAAAGTGAAGTAATTGACTTGTCGTAGTCGAAGTTTGTTGTTCGCCAGCATTTTTGACGGCCATTTCGAAAAGTATCCCAAGCTGTAACTGACATTCATTCAGCTAATGCTTTAATCAGTGTAGCGCGATTAAAAATGCCGACACTACATTACGGCGAATGTGTCAAATCTCAACAACAACAACAACAGCAACGTCAGCGGCAACTACGACACCGGATAGACGCGGTAATTCATGAGCAAAATCGAAGCATAATTTATGTTAATTTTATGCCAACACTGAGAGAAATGAGAAGAAAAATGCAAACAACTTGAACATTATTTGTGTACGGCGGCTGCTGTCTGATATCGGGCGAATAGAGCGACCAGCGACCCGAATTAAATATGCATGCTATGCATATATCAAGTTAATTGGGTTAATTGACGCCGCTCGCGACAGGGTCCCCAGCACGGTACGAGGTTCGGTTAGTTGTGTTCGCAGGTTATTCATTTTACAATCCGCTTAATGCTATTATTCAAATTGCCTTATCAATTTTAATTCAAATTCAAAATTGTACATTCGGAGGTGGCTGGCTGGCGGCTGACAATCGGTTAATCCTTGTAAGCTTTGATTGAAATAGAAAAAACAAATAATTAAAATGCAGTTGGGGAGAGACTTAAACCGGGATTTGAATCTAATTTGTCATGTATTGCATACCACTGTCATTGTTGTTTTTCTGCCTTCATTCAGATCTAATGTGGGCAAAGTAATCGATATCATAAACAATCGACAATCGCTCACCTCTAGCAGCGATCTGTGGCAGTTAAATGAAAGTGAATGCTTTCGGTTGAACAAATTGCGCTCATTTATCAGGCGAATGTTTGCCAGTTTGACAACCCGAACTTATTGCTCATATCAGAATGCCTTTCTCTTGGAATTTATTATGGCACCCAATAATCTCACACATATTTTGGCAAATCAGGGCGCTTCAGCGTGAACACGAGAAAACAAACAGCAAACAACAAACAGCAGAGAGAAAAACAACAAAAACAGCAAGAAATCAACAACAACAACATACTCGTACATCGAATGCACACAATAAACAAATCTTAATAAGAAATTTGCATAATTTGATAATTTATTTTCGTGTCGCTGCGCTTTACACACTACACACAGCGTGGGGCAGCCGCATCAAGTAGCTGACGATTTTGTTTAATACGCTCCAACTGAATGACAAAAGTTAGTCAGTCAGTCAGTCACTATACCAATCAACTGCCTGCTTGCTTGGCTAATTTGCCTAACAATGGGATTAAACACGCTTATTAGTTATAATTCGTTATTGTATTTAGTCGCTGCATTATCAACAAGTCCATCATTGACTCACTGCCGCAATCGAGTGATAAATGTCAAAAGTTTCGGATCATTGTTTTAGCCGGTTGTTCACACAATCCATCTTGCAGCAGCTATCAAAGAAATGCCTTTCTATACCTAATTTATTTCCCCCTTTTTTTTTAAATATTTTGTTTAGTTTATACTCGATTTATGGCTGGGCGTTGACATTGTGTAACTGAACAGCTAATGGTCTTTTGTTTTACACACTTTCATTTCTCCCATTTGCTGGCTTCCGCATGCTATTTGAGAGATCGTTTTCGAAAGATTGTCAATAATTTACCACTTTGACGCATAAGTAGCAGTATTTACATTAATGTTCAGTAATTCCACAAGAGTTTCGCGTTTCCTGCTAAAGCATTTTAAACAACTTGCAGCTTTAAACCTTACCAGGATTTGATCATAAAACGGAGTTTTATTACACTAACCATAAAAGCAGCTTTCCGACAAAACTGGCGAACGCTTGAGAGCTTTCAATCTTATCGACGGTTCCATAGAAAGTGAAAAGAATCGCATCGAATTATGAATTCTGACCCAACCGGTCAGTTTTTTATGTAGGCTGTTTATTTTTGTGTTAAGCCAAAGCAGACATGCCCAAAATAGGACCAAAAAAATGTGTTGTATAATATTTAAAGCTTATAATTTACGATGCAAAAGCAAACACAGAAATACACAAAAAAAGTATATGAAATAATGCATGACGCTCGTTCGGATGAGACGATGACGTTGTGTCAACGCCTCTTTGGTCAGTGTCAACGCGTTTGTAAATTCAAATAAATAAGGTAACAAATAATACAAAATAAAACACGAAATGGATGGACGGCATGACTGTTCAGGTTTTTTACGATACCCTGCGGCAATTGATAGTGGTTCAAATAAAAAGCTGATGAGATTTTGTTAAAATGCAGTATTGCAAAGTTTGGTATTAATAGTAAAACTTTAGGGTAGCTGCTAGTCGCGCACACTCGATTAGTTATTGAACACTTGCTTTTTTTTCAATCTGCTTGTTTTTTTGCGTGCTTGCCAAAGTTAAATGTATTAATAGCAGCTCCTCCGCAAGCCTTTTGGCTTAATAAATTACAGGGCGTTATTATCAAACAACAACAACAAATGTGGAATTGAAGATTTGGTTCATACGAAAATATGGCAGGAGATATCGTGTGAGTGAATCATATTGCGAATTCCGTTGTTTTGTCTGGTTTTGTTTTGACTTTGGCATTCGTCAAAAGGCGGCGCAGAGGTTAACGTACCTACGCGCACTACGTAACCGTAACTCGATTTATGGCTATTATTAATATCTTCATTGTTGCTTGCCCCGCTGCGGATTTACATTTAATTTTGATTATGTGGGTTAATTATAATACTGCCCAAAAGCTCTTTCGCTGACCTCCTTGACGTTGCAACGCGAGTCTTTGAAAGTCAGGCCATTAGTTGGATTGACGAGCTGCCGCTCCTTGCAGAACCTGGGCATCTATCACTTAGGCGATATTAAAACATTTTCCATAATTAATGACTGCAGATACAGTTAAAGTTGCGTCCCTCATCGCAAGCCGAAAACAATAGCACTTGCAGTCGGCTGTAAAATGTTGCCGGAAATATTTAAAATGCCATGTTGGCTGCCAGCAGCAGCCAACAAGCAAAAAAATTTCGAGAAAATACAATAACAGCCACCGGCAGGGGAAATAGAGGGGGAAAATAATGCCAAAAGGCAAGTTTTTAGTTGTTGGTTGCTGGTTGCCTGGCTGACTCGGCTCTTAAGCCAAATTAGATAACAACTAGCGCCGCGGGAAGCAGAAAATAACCGAATGCCGACGACATAATGAAAATATGTCTTGCCTGCTGGGTCAGCTTCGAAAAAGGGGGCGAGGCTACGCTTTCTCCACCACCCACTTCCACATAATTGCAAGTCCCATTCTCATTGTTGCGTCATGAACGCAAAATAAATGACTTCCGTTCTGTTGCCAGAGTCTCTAGTCTTTGACTTGTAACCTGAGTTAGAATCGTCGTTTTCTGCTGTATTTCCTTTGGCCAGTTTGCCGAACACGAATTGCATTGAATTTTTGCGAGGAAAGCAATTGAAAGCAACCGTTGAGGAATGTGTGCAGTTTAACAATCTGTCGATATATATCAATTTACCATAGTTCCAATACGAAATGCGCTAAGAGTGTGGCAAGCATTCCAGGCATAGTTTCGGACGAATAAAACAATTTCTGTTTAAGAAACTAGCAAACCAGAACAATGTGTGCTAATAGTTGGATTTTAGTCGGAATTTTGAAGAACGCCAATACCATTTGATGTGCAAATCAATGACAAAGTAAACTTATTGAAATCAACTGGTGAGCGATCCGACTATATATAATATATGCAGCAATATGAACATATTTTTCTTGCTGTGGAGTTGACGCTTCAAAATACGTTACGTATACGCATTTTAGTCGGAGACGTATACTTAATATTTTGCTGCACTTTTATTACGAGTGCGTTGCTAGTTCGTAAGCAAAGTGGGATCAATGCAAGTGAAGTTAATTGCGTTATGGTCTGCCCAAAATGCTTTTAAATATAAAAACAAATTCTAAACAAAGCCAAGCAAAATAGAAAAGTTAAAGTGCAATTTTGTAAGTTAGTTAACTGAATAAAACAATTGCACTAATGGCAAATAAATAAGTGTTGAATAGAATGTTTTTTGAACAAAAACTAGACTAGACAGAGTTGCCCCAAAACGAGGCAACTTTGTTGGTCGAACAACTAAAATATTCAAAGTGTTTTTTCATTTTTCAATCATCAATTCGAAGTTAACAGAACTGCATGAACAAATTCGCTCCATTATCGTGCAACATTTTGGGGGCATGGTCTCTATTAAACATTTATGAGCGACAACTGAATGCATTATTTATGAAAATGCCAAAAACAAAAAAAAAAAACAAAATAAAGAAAAAACCAAATGCAGAAAATTGCAGCGTTTGACCAGCAAAAATTGATAAATTATAGCATTGAAAACGTATTTGGTCGCCAAGGAAAAACTGAAAATGTTGATTACATAATGTGGCAAGCACACAACACAACACAACACAACTCTTGCATTCGCTTTGATGCCCGTTGCACGTCCGCCATATTTGGCAAGTCTGCGCTATCGTCCGAGTGCAAAGCTGCTGGTTGTTGCAACAGTTGCAAGCTGCGATTTGGTCGCATTGGTTCCGCATTTAAACACAAACTGACAATTACACTTCTTCTCGCTGCAACAAGCAGCCGCTTGTTGGCAAATCGTTTTTATGCTTTTAAGGAAATTACAAAAAATACAAAACAGACAAATAAAATACACAGAAAAATGTCGAATAACTAAAAGCGTACGCTTTTCATTTATTTATACATTTATATATATTTGTTGTTGCTGTTTCTAACTGACTTGAATGACACATAAACTGTTGGTGTTGTTGCCATTGTTGTTGCAGTGGTAATAAGCTTTAGTGCAATATTAGCTGTGGCTACAAATTGCCACCACTCCACCGCCTGGCTGCCTGCCGCTTTTGTATTCCACTATATGTGTTGCATGATAATAAAAATGTTTGCCAAATGGCGCGCACAACATTCATACAATGGGCGACCGTTTTGAGCATGGGTTTTAAGGTTTGGTTCGGTTGGGGTGTTGCTTGCTGTGCTCCAGCTCAGCAGCTCAGCTCAGCCTCAGTTCAGTTGAGTTTGTTGGCTATTTGGCTTTGGGGGCGCTGCTCTTCATTGTTGCCACTGGCTCTGACTTGGCATTGTTTGCTTTGCAATCAGCCTCCGTCCCTCAGCCCAGCTTCTTGCTTGTTTCTTTTGCGTACAATGAGAATATGCATGTTTCCAATTATGGCGCTCAAAAGCCAGCCAACAGTAACACAGCAGCAACTATGGAACAATAGCAGCTGACGATGATGATGATGTTGATGATGATCCTGCATAATGATGACTACAAAGCACATCTTTCTCTCTCTCTCCTCCCTTGATTTTGCACACTTCAATGTAAATGGAAATTTCTATACATCGAAAATGAAAATACTCGTAGGTATGAAACAAAAGGCTGGCTGTTCTTTCGTTCAGTGCAGCCGCCTAATGCATTTTTCCACTTACAAAACGTATGTGCACATTTTCGTTCAAGATCTCTCTCGCACTCTCACTCTCTCTCTGTGTGTCTCTAAATGCTTTTTTTTGTTATACAGTTGCTGTTTGTAATGTTGGCAAAATACTCGTGCTTGACATACAAAAGTGCATTTGGTTTTAAAATGTCACAAAAGACGCTGCAAAGTATGCTAGACTCTGTAGAGCGCAAGTCTTTGACTTAAATTCGCAACAACAATCAAAATTGTATTTGCAAGAGTTAACTACTAATTTTTAATGCTAAATCTAGCTTTAGGAGTGACATTAATCTTCGACAGATCGAAGGCAATTCAGACAATTGAGGGTTACGAACTCGGTCCATTCATCACGATTCTCGGATTCGCGGGTTATTCAACTTCAAGTTCGATTTGTTTAGCACTCGTCTCACGCAATATGTCATGAGCATCACTTATTGCACATACATCAAAAATCCCTATGTAGATATTGATATGCGGACGGCCTTGTCGGCGACACATATATGAATAAATTGTATATGAAAACGATATAAATTGTGATAAACAATGTCAGGCATTGACTGACTTTAATGCATGTTCACAACATATTTAAGCAGTGTTTGCGTTTGCCGAATGTTCCAAGTAAATGACTCGCTCACTCTGAAATGCGACTGTCTTTGTTGTTGCTGTTGTTGTTGTGGCATGACGTGGCTAAGAAATGTGGCTTACGGATGCGCTGCACGTATTCAATTCGAAACCCTTTTGGCATGCATTAAGGCAAACAGTTTTATGGCAAATTAAATGCAATTAAGTGCAGACTCTACACACACATCGGGATCCGAGATCCGGCCGCACACAAAATGAAGCCATAACAATTTATATATTGCCAAATTGTCGTCGTAATGCTCTTAAAAGCGCATTGCAAATTTCAGCGCAATTAATTTCTCTGTTAACAAATTTTCCCTTCGAGTCATTTAACACCTCATTCCATATATATTATATACCATACTCGTATATATAAAAAATAATACAATAAACGCATTTATTTTGAACGCATCCAGTTAATCAATAAATAAAGCACACTGTCGACAATGTCAATGCCTTATGGGTTAAAATAAATGAGTTTGCAGCACGAGTACCCTGTATTCATGATGCATACTCACGAGGGTATGCTGCACTTATGCATGCAAAAATTGAGTGTAAATTTTATGGCAAACTTTGTTTAATCTTACAACACATTTGAATTTATTACTTGCCGCGTGTGCTGGCAAAGTGTGCCATAAATTTGTGCTAAATAAAGTTAAAGGCGCAAATGAAAACTCAATTCGTCATGCGACATCTGAAGGTTTAGGCCGGGCTTTAACTGGGTCGGGGCACAGACGACAGACGGCTGCTGTTGCCGCTGCTGCTGTTGCCACTTCAACCTTGACAAGTGAAATCTAAAGGCGCACACAATTTCCGCAAGTGGCTTTTGCCAACTTTAACTGAAAACCTGTTAAGGGCACACACTCACTCACACACACACACACTGACACGCGCGCACATGTTTAACAACAAAACAGAAATACGAGAAAAAAAGGCTAGAAAGGAACCACGCACAAAGTTTATGCAGAAAAATGTTAAAAGGAAACGGCTCGAACAGGCTGCCAGTTGGCCAGAACTTTGCGGCGACCAGCATGCAAAGGCAACGTGCAGTCGTTGTTGGTTCCCTGTTTCCCCGCCCCGGCCGCCTCGCCTCCAACTTCACACATATACACACAGAAACTCACACGTAGCAGTTCTCAGTCCAGTCACGGCAGGCAGCCTGCTAAGTTCACCGGTGAGTTCAAGGTGAAGCGAGCGCAGTTTGTGTTCCCTCGATTCCCTTTACGCTCTGCTCCTCCGGTCTTGTCTGGTCTACTTGCCTGCGTCTTGGCACAGTGTCATTGTTGCCATGGCTGGCTCTTCACATTCAGCTCAGAGTCGTCATCGTCATCGCCATCGTCGTCGTCGTCGTCGTCGTCGTCGTCGTCATCGTCATCGTCTGCTTGGCTTCCTTTTCGACTTTTTTGTCGTTTTGTTTTTGGTGTTTTTTCTCCGTTTCTTGCCTGCGACCCGTTCCCGCTCCGCCCTGCTCCCATTTGCCTGAGCGCAGTCTTAAGTGCCAGCCGGGGCACATAATTACACACTACTCTACATACGGGGCCCCATGCAAATGTCTCTCCGTGGTGCTGGTGAAAAATTACATCAAGAGTCATTTGTTAAGTCAGCGCATATAAAAGCTGAGATAAAAAACTAGACTGTAATTTATGTCGCACTCGGCAGACCCTCAAAGAGTTAATTCACTGCAATAAACTGTCGAAAATGCAGTGGTCTAACTTCAGTGTACCAAGAAATATATCTGAATGCTTAACATTTGTAGTTCATGTTTATAGATTTATTATTAAACGTTTGCAATTTAAATGCGATGTAATCAGATGCTCAAAGAGTTGATTCACAGTCCAAAATATAGTCGTCTAACTTCAATATACCAAGAAATGTGAAAACCATGTTTAACTCGTGAATATTTGTTGTTATAGATTGATTAGGAATCGTTTGCAATTCAAATCCGATGTTGGCAGTTGTTCAAACAGTTAATTCACGAAATTATAGTTGTCTAACTTTACAATAGTAAATACTGCACTAAGTATTGCTTGTTGTTTGTGTTTATAGATTGATTATTAATTGTTTGCAATTTAAATTGGCTATCAGCAGATGCTCAATGAGTTAATTCACAGTCGAAAGTATAGTCGTTTAACATCAATATATATTTATATATATCAAGAAATGTAGAAACCCTGTTTAACTCGGCTATATTTGTAGTTTGTGTTTATAATTGATTATTAAATGTTTGCAATTTAAATTCAATGTTGGCAGATGCTCAAAAAGTCAGTGCAATAAACAATCGAAAATACAGTGATCTAATTTCAATATAGATATAATATATACCAAGAAATAATATAAAAATGTTCAACTCGGGTATATTTGTAGTTTGTGTTTATAGGTTGATTGAGAAACGTCAGGCAAACTCTGAAAGAGTTAAGTCATAATCGAATATACAATGTTTAAAATACACATAATATCAATAAATGAAAAAGCCATGTGTAACTCGGGTATATTTGTATTTTGTATTTGTAGATTGATTATGTATGAATCGTTTGTAATTGAAAATCATTGTCTCACTTCGCAAACGCTCAAAGAGTTCATTCACAGTCGAAATTGCCATTATTTACTGTATTAAACTACCTATACTCAGTTATATGTGCATTTTGTGTATTGTTTATAGATTGATTATGAATCGTTTGCCATCAATATGTTTGTACGTAGAGAGATTCTGATTCTGAGAGTTAAATTAGCTTGAATACATAACTATAATTAGCAGATTGACAGCAAAAGTTATCCATGCTGATTCCCCTCTTTCTTATTATGCGCTGGCGTTTCTCTATTTTTAGATTGATTTTCATTTCTGCTAAAACTAAGCTAGCTTATAATGTTCCCTGCCTGCCTGCCAGCCTGCCAGCTTTTCCAAGAAAGACAGCCTTTTGCAAAATTATGTGTCATTCACTCGGATCCAAGCGATTGGCAATTTGAGCCGTTCCCTCAGTAGTTCGCTTTGCAGCTGCGTATCGATTGTAGAGCTGGCTTTGCAGCGAGATTGGAATTGGGTAAACTGTCACTGTATCGAGCGAGAGCTCTTCTGCCGTTTCGAGTGAAATCATAAATGAATTATTGCATAGACGAACTCGGTTTTGTGAGGTAGACACATAATCGCACATGAGATCATTCAATTGCTGCGAGACCGGCAAGAGTATCAGTATATTATATCATAAATCACACTCTTGCTGCGAATGGGCCAACTGGCCCAGGTAACAACAACAACAACGAGACGCTAAAAAAAAGGTAGACAAGGCCGGAAAGCTGCGTCAGCGATGCGCATCAAAGCGTATGAACAAACAGACGTTGAAGAGGTCAACGCGGAGAGCTGAAGCTAAAAGTTCAGTCAGTTCAAGACAAATACATGTAAACACCTGATGTAATGGTGCACTTGAAGTCGTTCAGTTCAGTAGTTTAGTGCATGTATCACTCTCCCAAACGTTAATCCAAATAATGCACTGACAAACAGTTTTTATTACTGCTAGCTCAATTGCCCGGGCTTCCCCAGAGGTGGAGAGGTGGAGGGACGTTGCACAAGTCAATTTTCTTTCACACTTGCGTTGTGTGTAATTAAGTTTCAATTAATGATTTAACGGGGCACCTCCGCCTCTTGTTTGCTGTGTGTGCATTTGGCCGTAACGATATTAATGAAAAGCGTTGAAGTCGCATAAAAAGTGTTGCAGCAACAATGACAACCGCAAACAGTCAATTAAAAGCCAAAGCGTTAAGCGTTGTTGTTGTTGCTATTTAGTTAACTATGCAACAACGTTTTGCTTGGCGCTAAAAAGCGTAACGTCAACAAAATAGAGCAAGTTTGGTGTCTTGGCAACACTGTTGCAATTGTTATTACGCTTGTTTTAATTGCGCTGTGAACGCTGAAAAAAGCTATTCACATCGCTGATGATGAAAATGAAAGTTGCTTTTCAAACAGATGTGCATTTGTGCATTCTCTAGATCTTGTAATTTGAATAATTTCTGTGGGCTAGTTTTATTTTCATTGCCAAAAATTGGAGGCGATTTCACTGCATGAATATTTTCCACATTTAGTGCACTAAAATGCTGTGTGAAAGCTCTCTTGATTTATGCATTTCAAAACTGATCAATTTGAATGTGTATGAGAATTTAAATTTATTCCAGTACATTCTGCTTACTTATTTGATCTAGCGTAAGCTGTGGCCGCTGGCACTCTGCGAGTCGCAACTCTGACGGCTTTTGGCATGTTTGCAAATATTTACAATTTTTAACACGTTTTGTTTACTCCCAAATTTGACACAAACAACCCGCGGCAATTTTTTGATTTTGACCCGAATTTTATTTTGGGTAGCATGCAATCAGTGAGAGTAAATAAATAAATAAATACGCATGAATAATGGGGAAGTTGGCACCACAGGGAATGTGTGTGTATTATGAAATTATACACAATGAATATTATATCGTACAGCAAATATACACTAAATTTGTCAGACTCGTATTTCATTTTCTAGCTATTCTGCATTCATTCAATTGCAAACTATCCTAATATACACCATGATTAGAAACTGTTTTAGCTTGCCTTGAATAGGGTTTCTCCGGCACCTTTTTGGCTTCCTTCCAATGAAACGGAACTTTTCCATAGCTCTCACATTTCTCATTATGACGGCGCAACCCTATTATGAAACACACGTTTTCATTATGACTGCAGTTTTCGAAATGTAATAGTTATGAAATTTCTTTATATGCAGACATATCTAACCATTAACATGGGCCGACCTACCGAGTGTCTAACAAGAACAGTAACGAAGGCAGTAATAGCAACAACGTCTCCCTTTTGGCCCCGACAACACACGAGCTCGCTCATGTGTGAGTGTGTGTGTGTGTGTGTGTGTGTGGGTTGCTTTGGCTTTTGTGCGGCGGCATCGTGAAAAGCAATTTCATGTTATGAATCCGTTTTCGGCCAAGGCGAAGTAGCGCGCCATTTTTGTATTTATTGTACAATAAAATATTATATTTACAGTAAACGAAAATGCGGCCCATTTTTCCACGAGTGTGGCGTGCAACCCTTTCTCTTTGAACGAGCTGTGAGTGTGCTTGCCACACTAATAGCTAAAAAGTTGCGCTTCTCCCCTTAACTACACGCTCGCACTCACTCTCTCTCTGGGTATGTGCTGCTCGCCGTCTACTCGTCCTGCGTCCTGCGTCTCAAAGGGCTTGCTGGCTGCGGTTGGCGCCGCTACCCAACGTTTTTGCTCTCATTCGGACTGGCATTTCGTTGATTCTCTAGTTGAAGCACACACACTTACACACACACACACGCCCGCAGCACAGCGCAATTCGTTACGGCTCGCACACCCGCAAAAAAACACACACACCCATACGGACGCAAATACACTCATGCAACCTCCATTTGCTTTTTTTTTGCTTCCCTCTCCACAACACTTTGAGAGCAAAGCTGAGTAATTGCAAGACTAGCAGATACTCTGTGCCAAGCACTAAAAACTAAAACATTACGCTCTGAATTCAATAAGAAGCACTAAAAATTCACTAATTTCAAAGAGAAAAGCGCACTTGGTTTTTAGGAAACTGAAGATTTTGTAGGGTATCTAAGCTTATGCTAATTTGCTGCGTGTTTGCTGGCTTGTCAATATGTAGTAGCTGAAACTATTTCGCATTGGTAAGATTTCGGCATTGGATAAAGTTGCTTGCGCCCCCAAAAGGGCAGTGTGAAAGCGTTGCCCGAAAGTAGACTACACACAGCCATGTGTAACATATATAGCCAGATACATTTACGTTGATATTGTCTAACGTACAGACACATTTCTGCTGCGACGAGGGTGGTGTTGGGTGTTGGGTGTTGGGTGCTGGGTGACTGCGATAAGTCCAATTTCTATTACGATTCTGATTATTTGTTATTTGTTATTGTTGTGTATTGTGATACGTTTGCTGCTCGCACGTTGTTGTTGCTATTGCTATTGCTGTTGCTAGTCGTGCTCTGCATTTTGTAACTGACAACTTTCGTATGGTCGTTGGTAGCTGCCAAGTGCATGAAATTTTATACATGCCAAGCAGTTGATTCGTATCACTTTTTCGCCTGCCTCACAAGTGCCAATGTCTGCATGTTGTGAGCTCTTTTTGATGCGAAACGAAGTCAGGGCGCAACATGTTGCAAAGTCAACAGATAAATCTATTTGCACACAGAACATTTTTAAGAAACACCCAACTTGTCCATCAACTCAACGTTTAATTTATGCTCTTTGTTTTGAGCTCTGATAAACTTGTAACTGACAGTTTTATTTATCGATTCAAATCGTGTATTAGATTTACATATAAATTGTCCCAACTGCAACTTTTTGCTACCTTTCGACTTTTCAGCACAAAACTTGCAACTTTCCCCCGTCACAACAATTTCAAACTTTTTATTCAAGAATGCTTTTTTTTCTTTCATTTTTATTTCCATTTCCATTTTATTGTTTCAGTCCGTCACCTTTGTGCCCATTTCGTGTCCTTTTTTGTCTTTTATCGTTGTGTGAGTTGGGCGACAAATTAATAGGAGCAAACCTGATACTTTGCCAACGTATTATTGTTCCACTTATTGGCATAGACAGGAGATACGGTCTTCATTACACATACACGCATTTATAATTCACGTGCAGGGTGTTTGTTGAGCTGACAATTCAAATGAAATTTGACTTGGGTGCAAAGTGCGAGTAGTCGTTTTCGTTTCGATAGCCGAACGTCAATTTTGCTAAAACCACATCATTTAAAAATTGATGAGACCTCTTAACGACAGCAATTTAACACATGTGCGATACATGCAGTGCACACGACATGGTTTCGGCCATAAATGGCATAATTAACGCATATTAAATGATACCATAAAACAGTCAACTGACGGCGCTGTCCTCGTTAAACTGCACAAAATCGATGAAAAGCCGCTAAGAAAATTATGTATGCATATCGAGCGTTGACCAGCGTTCGCATCGAGTTAATCATTAAACGCACATAAATGTAAAACACCGATGCACTGCACAAAACTGCTAGCAACTTGTTCAGCTGGCTTAACAATATACTTAAAGTACGTCTCTTTTTTCGGGCAGTGCAGGAAGTGAGCAAACATTAAAAGCAGCACAAACCAAAGCGAATCGCTGAATGCTTTAAACAGCTTTGGGGTTTTCATTATAAATGTGTATTCCATTTACCACTTTTGACGACAAATGCAACAATATTTTACATATTTAACTGCGTCAGACTAGAGATATGTTTTTGAGTCGACGATTTATGCGGGGCGAGCCCTCAAGGTTAACTGCAACAAGCAAGCAAATTGCCAGCGACTGCAGGCAATTAAAATGCAGTTTATGGTTGCAATAACAATAACAACAATAACAATAACAATTACAATTACAATAGCCGCGTAACCAGTCAACCTCAGAGGCGAGCATCGAAATCAGCAACAACAACAACTTGAGCCACACACAACTGCGAACACTGTCAATCACAATTCCTCATAACTGTGTGAGTTCACAGTTGTAGCTGTTGTGGGCACTCATATCTTCGTTCCAACTGTACCGTATATATATATTGGCGATAGTCCAATCTCTCGACCAGTTGGTGTCAGATTTGTGCGTTGAGCTTAAATGGAACGCAAAAACTCTGGCAAACAAACAAAAAACTGTGATTTTTTCTGACAGAGTTGTCGAATTGCGCAAAAGATAAACCGAAAAAAAGACGCAATAACGGCGCAATGTCTATAACCCAATTTTATGGGATTTTGCGCAGCTGAATTCAGCATCGAAAGTAGATTCTTTTCATATTAATCAACACATTCTGCAGCTTTTCTGCTAGCCACTCCCATAAATTGTAAAAATAAACTATAGAAGTTTGGAAAAGTTGAGAAAATTGAAAAATGCCAAACAAAATGATTAGTATTCAAAGTCAAACTATTAAATGAAATGTTTTATCGCATTTTAAACTTAATTGTTGACAGCTACTGCAACTTTGAATGACCCGAACAGCTTTTTGCGTTAACTGTGGAAAATTGTGACATCTATATGGAAATTGCAGGGGGGTAAAGACATTTCTCACTTCATCGGTAAATCGGTTAAATGCAGTGCGTTCATTTTTAATGCCAACCATTGGAAAAATCGCAACAATTGCGCGACATAGCAAAAAACCAACACACATTTTAATTGGACAGCGCAAAAGAAGAATGAAATGGAAAATGAAAATGTTTTGTTCGAAAACTCCTGGTGGGATTTAAAAGTTAAATATTCATAAATGTATTTAATGCGCTTTTTTTCTATTTGCATGCAGCAATAAATAAATGCTCTCTTTTTTTTCGTTGCAGGTAAGCGAAATTGCTGAACAACTGGAAAAAAATTAGTTGGCTGGTTTAAGTGTGGGAGCTACTGAAAGTCGTAAATAAATAATAAAGTAGAGCTACTTAATTTATTGATACATACATATATATATATATTTATAACCAACAAACATTTGCATTTTACCTACTCTCCATAATATTACTTACTATTTATACCAATAACCTCATTCATCCTCAGCATTTTGTAACTGTACCTTTTTGTAGTTTGAATCCGACACAAGTATTTAACTCTCGAATTACGATAAACATTAACATGTGAATACCCTAACCGCAACCAAGCCCACATCGCTGTCGCTCTGCCTCCTCTAACTGCCAATATATATCTTATCTATTGCCACGAATCGAGGCGGCTGCTGAGCAGAGAATTTCCATTACGTACATTGTATTTGCATACAATTTAATGCAGGAAATTAAAAATTCTTTTTGTTTGACAATTTGCCAAACATTTTACATCCGCGTTTAGGCGGCTGAGTTTTCCGACATTTGCGCCAAATTGAAATGCAAATGCAACAAAAAAGTGAGATATGCCAGCCAGAAAAAGTTGTCGAAATGAAATTTTCTTATCAAGGGGCGCTCATCTTTTGGAAGCAGCTTATCCAAATGTGCAATCGCATTTATTGAAACATTAATCTAATTATAATTTATATAATTAGCTTTCCCCCTCTTTTACTCGCAAGCGCAACTCTCAGTAGGCCGTGGGATATCCTATATATATGTGTGTGTATATAAGCGAGCAAGCAAATGCCATTTGAATTTGTATAATGCCCATAAATTTTTCAGTTGCGTGATTCCCATATGCGAAGTCTGTCTGCAAGTTTGTCTGAGTGCAAGTTATGCTCCTAATTACGAGTATACCTCAGGCATTTCCGCTTCATGCGCTTCTCTCATTAGCCTTTTCAGACGAGAGCTTGAGAGATGCTTGTTGACATTTTGGTGCCAGGAATTTGTTTGCCACCCGAGACCGTGCAACCCTTGGCTAAGGCTTTTCATTTTCCTTATTTTCCTCATGTTTTTTTTTGCGCATTTCTGCCTGCGAGTAATTAGGGTAGAAGACGCACAACTGTCAGCAGAAAAGGTGCCAAATGTGTTTCCGCTTTAAAGAGCTGCCAGTAAAAGTGGGAAAATCGTTCTATTTTACTAGATTTTAAGCAGAGCTCAACTCGCTGCTTCAAGTCGTAGTAGCAAACAGACTGCAAAATCAAATTAGCTGCCAGTAATAGTGAAATCGAATGTGCCATCAGCTATCCCGTCTCTATGACTAATTGGCGTATGATTATTGATATGTATTCTAATGCAAACCATATCACACATACGCACGGTCTGCCCACGGGCTTAATCACTTGGTGCGCAATGACAGTCAAAGGGTTATTAATTTGTGCACAAACTAATTCACATTTTATATATCAGCATTATCATACACACACACACACACGTTCCTCCTTTATTGTGTATCTAGCTGTGTAGTTATATGTTGTTGCTGGAGCTGTCAATAATTGTTAAATTTAAGCAGCTCTTTTCAATGATATATATGGCAGTGTCATTTATATATATGTGTATTTAGTCCTATTATTCTATGTAGTCTAGTTTTAGTTGTTGGCTTTTTCTCCCGATTTCCCCGCTTAGCGAGTTGCCGCAATGTATGCAACCATAATTTAAGCTGTCACAAGAAAGAAAAAAAATACTGAAAGTAAATACATATTTATGCGCACAATTTGCATTTGTCGAGCAGAGTCGCTGAACAACTTTGCCAGGCTGGCTGGACTAACACTTGTTTATTTATTTGTTTTGAAACTGTAATATAAATAATGAAACGTAATTGTATGTTTGATTTTCATTAGCGATTTGTGTGGCTGTGTGTGTTTGGACGCAACATTTTGGTTTGGGTCGTAATTAATTAATTAATTAAATACTATTGTTTTCCCGCAAACATGCTTGCATTTTACATCAACATTTTTAACATCAAATTGCAATCGAGCATTTTATTATATTTATTGCTTAACAAGTAGTCGTCGTCGTAGCCAATGTTTTGTGCATTGCACCGGTTGTTGTCTTTAGTGGTGTTTATCAATATCAATATAACATAAAATTCAATAAATTGGCAACAAAAAATGTGTGCATCGAATCGCTGGGAATTGGAATTGAATTGGCGCTTGTCTCGTGTGCTTGCAAATAAATTGCAATCAAATTAAATTTCAACTCAATATGCGTTTATTTTATTTAGTTTAGCGAACTCTCTTCATCATAGACATATTATAGACAACAAAACAATTGTTTTGCTCCATCTTGAAAGCATCTCGCATCAATTAAATATTCGTGTATTCTCATGTGTCTGAATACCTTGTAAATATACAACGAACCCTGAATCTCTAACAAATTAAAACATGTGCATTTTGTAAATATCCACACCGAATAATTCATACACATAATGCCCGAAATAACAATAATAACTACTCCTCCTATACACCCAAACAAAAGCATTCCTCGCAAGTGGCCGGCCATCTATATATATATATAGTATTGTCTTATCGTTCTCCACATACTATCCACAATACATATTTACATCTAACTATGCATAGCAACTGTGCAACCAAACGTAGAGAGCATAACACCTGGTCCAAACATAACAAACAAATAAAAAAACGAACCCATCCATATGGCAATTTCAAATTGATTGCCGAATTGCAAAAATTAAAAGAAAAAGTACAAAATAAAAAGCGACAATAAAAACGAGAGCAATGAAACATTTTTACCAGTGGCGACATTTTCTTTTCTGGTTTTTTTTTTTATATTGCAGGTTTCAGACACCAATAAAAGCGTTTGCCTGCCTGACAGCCACAAGGTAAGCTCTAAAGCTGCTCACCACTGACACAATAATCAAATAATGCCTACGTATACATACATAGATAACCAACAAACTGCCTACATAAATTCAATCCTCGTAGACTTCCTTCTCCCCCATTGCATAACTTCTATTACAAATAAATAGTTCACCTTTTGTGTATGCCGTTTTGTAGTGTCTCCTTTCTGTTGTGTCCTGTGTGTTGTTGTGTCCCTCCCAATTGGCTGCAACTCGAATAATCTACATACAAAATTGCACTCATTAAATTAATTCAATCTCGTAGTGTTAAGTAGTTGATTAGATTTAGTTGGATTTTACTTATTCTCAATCTTTTTGAATCCAATCACAGTTAGCAGCTGTTGATATCTAAATTTGTTTTGTTTTTCCAACATTCACATTAGTTGGCGTGTGAATCTGAATGTACTTTTAATTCTTCCTCTCAATTACATTTTAAAGTAATCCAATTTCGTGGCTATTTTCTTCTAGTCGTTTACTGTCAAGAATTAACTCATTTCCCTTTCGATTGCTGCAAGGAAGTTGCCTTAGTGCTCTTTACTTGTGCTCTAAGCCAAGCAGCAGTTACACTTACAGTTACACTCGCTTTGTGGCCAATAAGCAGCGCCAAGCAGCCACAAGACGCAATTCGCATTAGAATTCCTGCTGCACTTGGCCAACAGCGTCTTGTGAGCCAAATGGGCGGCCTGCTGCGTGTGGCCAAGTGCAATTATGGGTCATTGTTGTTGCCATCACTTTATTGATATATCTTAGTATATGTGGGCACATCAAATTTGTTAAACACGCTGCGCAACATGTGTGTTGCAAGCGACTCCGGCCGTCTATGTTTCAATCTGAAAAGCCATTTTAATCTTTCATAAATGTGGCGTACGTGTTTATGGCCGATGCGTGTCGATGTGTGAAATGCGTGTACGAACCATGTCTTAACAAAGACACATGACTATTGCCGTTCTAATCAGCGTCACGTTTCAGTTGTTCAATTTGAAAGGTGCGACGGCTCATTAAAATGCAATTAGCAACATTTATGCCAAATGAATCGAAGTATAGAGTCTATAACCTCTGCTGTCTGCTGCCTGTTTGTGAAATTCTACAAGCAACTCTTGCTTCTTCGCTTTTGTCTGCAACTACACAAGTCATTAATCGATTTTCATTTCAGAAGCCAATATGGTTTTCAAGTGATTAAATTGTTGTGCAAATCTAGTTCACAACTTGTTGCAATACATGAAAAGTGTTTGCCAAGATTATTATATTCAATAAATTGTTTTGTAGTTGCCGATAAACAAGTATTTTGAATAGCTGAACTGGCTTAAATCGATTGAAGTACAGCAACTATACAATATATTACAAGTTTTTGCTGAGATTGTTCTATTCAATTACTTGTATTGTAGTTTCTGATAAACAAAAATTTTGAAGTTGAAGTTGAATTAGGCTTAAATGTAAACTTTAATTTTCTGGTAAGCCAAATAAGTTTATAGAACTAATAACTCGTTCTAAGTGCATTCTGCAAGCTTTAAAATGAAATAGATTTGCAGTTTGGTAACCTTAAATCAAATCATGTATTCCTCTATATCAGTTTAGAAAGAATTTATTTTCATTGCGAAAGTATAGTTTAAAGTTCTATCAGCAACTAAGTGTACAACTTGCACATTTGTGCGTATAAAAATAATTGAATAATCGCTGGAGTAATCGCCGATAATGACAACACTTTAGCGCCACATTACACATCATAAAAAAGCGGGCATAACAACATCAATTACAAAAGGCGCCACGACATGCACACAATCATTGCACTCACACACGAGGATAGCATAGACATGAAGCGGCGGCCATTGGCAATGACTTGGCAAACTATGTGTATACACACATATATATATATATGGACATCCATTTTCGCTGTACACGCCCCCACACGAAACACAAAGGCAAACACAAACATTGTGGCATGTGCAATAATTTATCCGCTAATGTGTAATTATAAACAATTCTTGTTGTTTGTTATTTATAATGGCGCACACGAAAACAAAAAACTAACGAAAACTAAACGTTGTTTGTTTCTTGTTGTTGTTTCTATTTCTATCGTTGTTGTTGTCGTTGTTGTTGTTGTTGGTGCGTTTGAAAATTGCATGCAAATTGTCGTGCGACGATTGCTAGCTGGGACACGAACCAGCCACGCAACAGCAGCAACACTGTGCACAGAATGCGTGCAGCTGCCACATTTGCCACATGTCTGCCGACAACGATACTCGTACAGGCAAACACTGTTCTGGAATGCCAGCGATCAGCTGTTGTTATCGCTTGTCGCCGCCGTTGTTGTTAGGTGCGAAAATGTCATGCCCAACAAAATGGCGCTGAGCACGCGAGCAACGAGCAACTGCAGCGCTTGCTCTGTAACAAGCACCGAGCACTGACAGCTAACAATTGCGCAATTTAATTGCTTTGGAATTTATAAGCGAACTTGTTGTTGTGGTTGAACAGATGTGCCCCAAAGTTGACTCCACCAAATGCACTGCACGGCAATTGAAAGGGCAAATTGGTTGACTTACATCATACAAAAAGTATAGCATAGTTTCCAGCGCACTTTATTTCGGTCAGTATCAGTTTGACGGCAACGAAATTGTGCTGAACAAGACTTTATTCCCGTGAGCTGTGAAAGGCCCTAACTTCGTTTGCAAGTTTTTTGGCGGGTTGCAACTGAGGCGCAAGAGATTTCGGCTTTAACAATGCAACTGCAACTGCGACACAACCCAAAGCGTTGACACATATTACAAAGGCAACGCACAGCGCGCAACTGTTCCAATTATTGTCGGTCTTTGGGCCAACCGTTTTAAAGCAACAACATTTTTTTTTTTGGCTCGTTTGGCCGACCAGAAAAAACCTATAGACCAACGCACTCAAGCTGCGGCCCCACAGGATGTGTATTGTTACGGAAAGGCTGCGTATTTTTAACAACTTCCGTCGTCGGCTGAGTTTCAGTTTGGACCCAGTTTTAATTACTCGCAGGTCAACGGCAAGCAAGCAGCAGCAACAGCTCAGTGTTCGGCATAGTTGGTGTAGACCCAGTTTCGGTTTTTGTTTACAAAACCGTCGTTGTTTCTGTTTACTGTTCAGTTGTCTGTGTTTACGCACTTGACTGCATTTTGGGTTAAAAGATTTATTTAAGCTGCACTATGACCTTGCGCAGGATACCTTGATTTGGCTGTTGGCTTTGAAAGCAACAAGAAAGTGTGTTATAATAAATAATTGGTAGAAAAGTATAGCATTCCACACATTTAGCTAATTTAATAGTGTGCTTGTGAGTTCGTGTAGTGAAATAAGTTTCATGGCAAGCAGCAACTGCAAACCATTAATTCAACAGCAACACTTTTGGTAGTGCTTTTGTTACTCGAGGGAGCATATTGTTTTGTCGGCGGGGCAGTAGTTTATTTAAATGAATTGCTTGCTCTATGCTTTCTGTTTGTGTTGCCCTCTTAATTTAAATTCGTCAAGTCATTTGCGTCGCTGCTTAGCAAAGCTGGCGAAGCCTATTAATCAATATCAACAGCATGGTCATTAAGTGCTGACTTTTGCATGCGACAAGCGGAGCCACTTAATTTCCTATAGGCCCACAGTGCGTAGCGACTGCAGGGCGTATACGTAATGTTTGGCATTGACTTCATTTCCTTGGAGCGCTGGCCAAAAACAGAATTTATAAGCCGAAATCCCTGAGCTCAACTCGCTTCCAAAAGCCAACGTCCATTTTTGGCAATTACCAGCAGAACAGATTGAATTTTCAATTTGAATGCTTGACATGAATTCCGAAAAATGGTGTAGTAGCAACAACACGCGATACTGTGATTGAAAGCAAACTGACAGAAGTAGCGAGCGAGTGAGGACATTTGGCATTTATGACGCATTCGCCGTGTGAACCGCTGGCGCTGTCGCCGACGATGATGATGCTGATGATGGTGATTACGATTATGAGAATGTGATTGCGAATGCGAATCTGAATGATGACAATGATTTATGCATTTGTAGCGCCTTCGGTGGAAAGTGTTTTATGCAAATCTGTCGAAACGCGCATTCAATTTACAGTTGGCTCCGCATTTGCCATTGCGTTGTTGTCGTCGTTGTTGCTGTCTGCTGTTCGGCGTAAATATGCAAATGAACGTCTCATAATTTGTGCCAGGGAAATTACCAAAAATGAACTACTACCTGTATCGCAATGGGCTATACACTTTGTGTCCCCTCTGAATTATATATAGCAGGTTCTCAGGGGCCGCTGGTGTCGAGTTGTGGCACTGTGAGCAGCGAAAAGTTTTAGTTAGCAACTGCAACTTTGCTGCAAAAGTTGAAAGGAGCGAGCAAAACAAGACGAAGTGCTCGGAGCTGGAAGCGAAACTTTAGCTGCACAAACTTTACCGCACACATGACCCATTAATAAGCGCACGGTATTTGGTGGCAAGTTTGTGTGCTGCTTGCGTTTTGGCCATTTCATTTTTGGGCCAACCGCAGCGGGCGTTGCAGCCAGCAGCAGCGCCTTAACCACCGCACTGGCGACTTGCCCAGCACGCGTTGTCCACATAAATTTTGGCCATGATTGCTGCTGCTTCTGCTGCTGCTGCTGCTGTTGGCAAAGTTCACACTTCCTTCCAATGTAAATGCGTTTATCTATTCGCAAATGTGTAGCAGACAGTGGCTGGAAGTCGGAGAGTGCTTGAAATTTAATAAAAGCTACTGGAACTTTTAAGACGCTTAAAATAATCAATGAAGTTGTGGTAGATTCCATGCAAGGACTACAAGATTGCAAATAGCCGTAATGAGCACTTAATACGTTATCTAATTGCGAGCGGTTGAAAGTGAATGCTTTGAAGCTATCATAAGCGCGTAATCGCATTACAAATGTATCTGATAAATGCGTCCAACTGATGGCTGAATAGATATAGATGTAAATGCAGACAGGGACAGCGTCAATGGCGCAACTCGATGAGGAGTCAAAGAGCGGAAACTATGAATAAATTTAGCCGTGAACAGTGTGTGTCCACTCACACACACACACTCACAATGTTGTGGTTGAAGCGTTTGTTACGCTCCAAGGAAGTTGCAACATGGCAAAATGCCATACAGATAACGACGCATCAATTGAACGATTTTGCAAAACTCTAGTTTAAAGCTTTCTCTCTCTATTTATGGGCTTAAAGGGAGCACGCAGCCTGTAGGCATAATAATGCTTCATTTCATGGGTTTCATAACGAAAACTCTGTGGGGTGCTTGGCCATAGACCATTTGACGTCAGCACCTTTCTGCCGGGTGACAGAAATTCAATTAAACTTTTGTTCAACTCCCACACGGCTTGGTTGTATAACACGGTATATATATAGCCTGGCAGCCGCATCCGCTCAGCATCCAGTTAACATTCCCTCAACGACTCGACGAGAACGAGTTTTGCACACAGTTTTATACAAATAGCAAGTCACGTTAATCCATTTCAATATCCCCGCCCCCAATGGCCTCGTACGTGAGATCAAGTTGAATATTTACTGACACAGTAATGCGCTGCTTTGAATAAATATTTAACGTATTTTAATTGAAAATCTAAAAACTGCAATTAGCCAACTTTGTTTTTCTATATTTTTTTTTTTTGTAAATTTTATCATCAATTTGGCTCATAACTTTGTTACTCAATGTCTGCAATTAGGGCAAATGTTTTAAGTTTTAAGGGCAGCAAACGAAACACGTCAAATGGAAAATATTTGCCAAATTAATTGTAGTCAGCGGATGGGGAAAAAACAGGCAGACAGCTGCGCTCCTCGAGCTAATTAAGTTAGAGCCAAAATGAACAGAGTTGTTGGGGACCGAAACTCAATTCAGCAGCTAAGTAAGTGCGGCTTTAAAACGCTCGAAGCTGTTGCTGTCTTTTGGGCGACGGCGGCAGTAACGTGGCTAGAAAAAGATCGCCATTAAAATTTTAATTTTAGCTAATTAAAAAATGCACAAACAACATTTAAAATGCTTCAAAAAAGCGAAGAGCAGCAGCAATTGATGGGAAGGTGGAAATGACAGCTTCAGAGTTATCCAATAGTGAGCGACGCTGTTATACGCTGTAATTAGCATAACTAGTTAGGCGCCAAGAACCTTTAAAGAAAGTTAGTTCAAATGAATTGCAATTATATTTGCTATTAATTTTTTAGTTTTGCTTAGCGAGTTTTATTGCACAATAGTGATAGTTACAGTTGCTTTTCGAGCATTTGCAGGGTATAATTAAGGTCACATAAATATTTAACAAGCTGCATATAAAACAGACGAACGAGCGAACACACAAACACACATGACAGCTCTTGAAAGCACTTTGAGAGCATAACGCACACACACACACTTGATAAGCAAACAGAGGGTCTGCACTCTTCAGCATTGAAAATGAAAAACAGCAACAGAAACAAAACGTAATAAATTCTTGCTTTTTTCCAACGTGCTCCCTTTATTTATTCTTTGTTTTTTTTGAAGGAGATGCATTAAAATAGATACACATGAAAATGTATGTGGGAATATGTATATATTTAGACAAGCTTTGTAGTGGCATCGAGCATCGGGCATCGGTGGCACACAAAATGTGAACGGATTGTGGCTTGTGGTTTTCCATTAGCAAGCGCAATTCGGCAATTGCCTTGCCTGCTGGCAAAAATACCCTGCGTTAATCCTTACGGTCTGGCAATAAAGATATGCGCTTTATACCCGCCGCCCTGAGCCGCTGGTCGAGGGCATTAAACATTAGACACCGCCCATTGCAACACAACAATGGGAGACAGCAAAAGGCTGTCAGTTACACAATTGTTGTCTGCCGTCTGCAGTCGGTAGTTGGTAGTCTGTAGTCTGCTTATCAGCAGTTGCAACTGCTCGTTTATGCTGGACGACGTTGCATGCTTTTAGGCGAAAATCACAATGACGGCCCGACTGTGTAGTGGAAAAGTTTTTCGTGTACTCACACAGCTGGTTCATTGCACTCGCCGCGAAAGCAAATTGCAATGCGCCAGACTTTTATTGCGCGGAAATGGCTTGAGCGTGGATTTGCGTGGGCTCCGACGACCAGACGAACAAAAGTTTCCTGCCTCGCCCAGACATAGAGGAGGAAATAGAAATATGTTGGCACACATACCAAATATTACGTATACGTAGCTGTGATAGGCACTGCAATTGTCGCATGTCGAAACGCAGTAAACGGCACCTTGCTAAACTGAAAACTGAAAATGCGATAACCGAAAACTTCGATTATGGCAGCTCGTAAAACATTGTGTGCTAGACTCTCTCCGAACGCTTTATTACACTTCTTCTTCGACTCTGCTCTCCGCAAAGTCGTAAAAATTCAATTATGTGCAAGAGGCGTTGCCGGCTAAGTCGAAAAAAACAGAAACAAAATATGCAGGAATACAAAAAAAAAGGAAAACAAAATAATCTGGTGCATAAAAAAGTAATGTAGATAGAAGGAAATGTGAGCCGCAAGTATGCCAGAATTTTATGTGCTGCGCGCGCTGTTTGTGGCTTTGACACACATGCAAATTGTGCGGAAAACGTGTAGTCGCCTCTATGCCAGGAAGTGAGTGGGCGACTGCTTGACACAGGATGCATGCATAAATGCCTGAAATAGGATGCAAGCCTTCAAGAGCCCGCTAGCAGCAGAAAGTATGCTTTAATATGGATACGTATGTTTATGCATACGAGCACAATGGAGAGCAGCAGAACAAAGCCAAATGATGAAGATAAAGATGCTGTGCATAAACTCGACAACAACGACAAAAAAATGCATCAGAATGCAGTCAAGAATAAAATAAAATTTAGATGCTCTCAGGGCGAATTGCTTTGCAGTATGCCAAGACTTTGACATAGTAAAAAAGAATAAGCAACCCTATTCAATTTGCTTTATTGCAGCATCATTTATGCAAGCAGAGAGCACACTGTTTCAATAGACAGACGAACTTGCTTAAAAGCATCTCTGCCGAATTTTAATTACATATACAAGTTCGTAAAGTAGACACATTATTTTGTAGATTACGGGCATACAGCAGACCAAGAAAACTTGCAACGAATGAACATTTAAAAGCACACACACACGTACGTCACATGAGCAACACATCGTCGTGTTCAAGAGTCGGGCAAAGTTGCTGTGATATTCTCTGCTCTTCCAACCGCATTCTCAGTTTCCAGCTTAGGGAACAAAGTAACAGCAATCCGAGCGTCGGTTGCCAGTGTCTGCAGTTATTAACCCTCTTTGAGCACTCTCACTTGATGAACTATAAGCCTTTAGCTGCTTATGTGTGTGTATGCAAAAAAATGTAGCATACTTTCTTGCTGCATATGCTTGAGGTGGGGCGGGCGCCTTAAGAGCTAAGCCAAGCTAAAGGCGGCACTTGTTTGCATTTGTATGGCTTTCAAGGCAGCACATAATTGACTAATGCTGGTTTTGCATTACAAGGCAAGCACGCACAGAAGTTCACAGAGCGAGAAAGAGAGGCAGAGGGACACTCGTAAAGCGGCTGTGTAGCTGATTGACAAGCCTTACGATTTTGACATGGCACCAAATTGTGGTTAATGCTTACCAGTGCCGCACCATCGCACAACATTGATAGCAATCGAAACATGTGCCACACACACACACACTCACGCTCACGCACATCGATACTGAAGTCAATTTAGTGAACTTCCTGACTGACTGCCGTGCTTCAAAGTGTCACATTCTTTGCGGAGGCACTCACAACTTGCGCCCATTTCGGTTTTGTCAATAAAATCGAGCCAATATCAAGAGAGAGCGTGAGGGAGAGCGTTGAGGCTGAGCATTTGACGACCACGGCGTTGAGTTTTCTCTCATATATATATTTGTATGTATGGCGGTCGAAGTGCCAAATGACATGTTTGATAAATTGCTTGATTAATGGACGTGCGTGCGTAAATACAGTTTAAGGACTTTGCAGTCAACTTTTAGGCTGAGCTCAGCTCACATATCACTGGCAAACAGCAGAGGCAGAAAGCCGGTGGCAAAGGCAAATGGAAATGGCAGCACTTCATGCACCCAACCACCACCACAGCTTGGTCATCACATTAAAAATAATTTTGCAAAAATCAAAAACGATTGCGAGTGTGAAGGCGAACGTCAGTTGCGAGCCGCTGTTCATAAATCAACGAGATGCCACATTTCCGAGGCGCTCATTAAAAAATGAGCGCCATTTGCCAACGAACAAAAATTGCATGTCCTCCACGCCAGCCAGCCACCAGCACTTCCTTGCCCATCAGCTTGCTCGGCTTAAACATGCATATGCATGTTGCAAGTGGATGTTGGATGTTGGAGGGGTTGAGCATGCGGATGAGGATGTGCATGTGGTGGCCTGGCATGTTGCACAAGAGAGCTGCTGCTGGGGCGGCAACTTCACTCCACTCGAAAAAACTAACACGTCATAAATCTTGTAAAAGTATCCTTAAGCGTTTCTTTTGCCGCAAAAACTCATCAAATAAAAGCCGACAAAAAAGAAAAGTAGAGAAAATGAATTTCTTAAGCACTGGCCGTGCTGCAAATACCCTTTCAAGTAACTTGTTGAGCTTGTGTATAGTATAGCGATGATGATGGCAACTTTAGATGGCCTAAAGTTTTCAAACTTTCCAAATTATTCAGACTGATCTTGCAATACTTTATCGTTCGTCTTTGCCTTTTCTTAAATACTTTACTGTGTTTTTAATTACACACTGAAGCCAGCTAGCAGCTTGCACGTCAATGTGCAACACAAAGTTAATCTGTCTGCTTCACGGCAGCATGACACATGCAACAAGAAATTTGGCTGGCAGGCACGAAATGTGCACAACCTGTTTGTCCTTCTGCAATATGTTTCTAGCCGACCACTCAACTTCATCTTGAACGCAATGTCTCTCTCTTCGTGTTAGTTTCGGACACGAAGAACACAAAAAATAGAAGTGTTGCCATTAGAAATCAAATTTTGCGAGCGAGCAAAAAGCAATTCGACAAGCTCAAGAGACGGCACGTGCCTAGTAACTGTATGTGTAAGCTTTTTAATAAAACTTGTGTGACTCGGGTGTGTGATATTGATTGTGCGAGTTGAGTTCTAAAAAGGGATAGACTTCAGTGAAGGAACGCTTCTCACAAAGCTCTAGCTGGGCTGAAGTGTTTACTGGAGTTGGCAAAGACACAACTTTAACTCGATAGATAGTCTTATGCAGTAAACAAAGAGCAACAGTTGCATCTATCTGCGGAACTAGTTGCTAAAGTCCATCTCAAGTTTGAAATTAGTTGAGCGATTCGAACTGAACAAACTGAGAAACTTATCACTGCACTAAAAGGAGTCGAGCAACTAACTGCTGCAATAGTAGTAGTAGTAATCTGCAAACCTTTAAATCGTTCGGTTCGATTTAATGTTGAGCCATTAAACTGCATGCATATTGCTGGTAATCCAAGCTGTTGAGCTTGTTTTGCACTCAGAGTACTCTCTTCAACTTCCGCTATTCAATTGCTACTGCTGTTGCGCTTTTTATAGGTCTGATTATCTGTCGTGAGCTTCGTTTTACTTCGCAGTAGTTTGGTGTTTATCGTGCTGGCAACAACAACTTCCCCGCCGGCAAAGTCCGAGCTCATTTTGCGTGTCCTTCAGCAAAAGGGAAATGCAATTTACTGCATTAGATCACAGCATAATAAAATGAACTTTGCTTGTAAACGGCTGGCAGAGAGCGTCAAGTATCTTTTCTCCACTTTCATCGAATTTTATCCCCGTAGACTTGCTTGATACTTCTTAATACTTATTCTGTTTTCACACTTTCCATTATAGTCTTCCATTAGATTAGCTAATGCTTTTAAAAAAAAAAACCAGCAACTCTCATTATAATCGCATTTCTCCTCTCATTTTCTTTGTCTCTTGCAGGTTAGTATCTATTGATAAGCTAAACACAATTACCAATGCGCCACATATGATGGGGTAAGCACCTTAAATTCACCAACAAAAAAAATAATAATCCGTTTGCGGAACGAAAGGGAATAAAGTTCGGTACAGCAAAGTCTTTATCTTTATGCGGTTGCTCATCATAAGCTGCTGGTTACCCCTCACTCCCTCCCCACCTGGTAATCACAAACATATATATACACATACGTTGGCTGGCCAAATATAGCGAGCAAGAACTCGGAAACTGGCAACGTGTTGTATACGTTATGTATTTAAGATTATTTTCATTTAATTTTCATAATGCTGCGGCAAAAGTTGCGCCTGTGCCAACAGGTTTTTTCTTCGTTCTAACTCCCCTTCCTCCGCTTCCCCCGGATGCATTAAAATTTATCAAATCAACAGAAATACAGTAACAACAACAAGAGTGGCTCCCTCTCATTTCTAAAGCAAATAAAAACAAAAAATTGTTAGATGAACTTTCGACTGGTTTTCCTGGCAGCTGCTTTAAAATTTCAAGTACTCATCGGCTTTCAAATTTAATGAATTTTGTGCTGTGCCGCTTCAGAAAAAAAAGCTCGTAAAACTTCTGCTGAACCCGCTACTTGAATTTGGCTTCGTTTCTTGGCAAGGCTCACATGATGGTTGTGTAATTGGAATCTAAACGAGCTGCTGCCGCTGCAGGGAAAGTAAAAGTATGCAATTTAGTTTGGCTTTAGTTCAAGTGGGGAGTGGATGTGGCTGTGGATGTGGATGTATCGTTAGCAGTTTAAAGGCCAAACTCACAGCTCTTTCATAACGAAGTGAAATTTTGTGCAAAGCGACTGTTTTGATGGTGCTTTTGCAGCTTTTGGCAAGTAATTGCATATTTTTATGCAAGTGCAAAGTGATGTTATGCTGCAGTTGATTCGATTGCAAAGCCGATAAGCCAGATTATTAAATACGACTGCTTTCTGTATTAATATCCATCAGCTGATGGCTTATGAAGCAAGTTGAAGTTGGTAATTGATAATCCGTTTGTAATAGTTGTCAATGTGATGGAAAACTGCGAATGGCTGTGCCGAAATGCAAACTCAATTAAAACGTAAACTGTTTAAATAGATGTGCATGTATTTTTTAATACGATGATTACAACAATTGAATAACCATTTGGTAGCGCCAATTAAGCAATTTGTTTTAATTGTTGAGCGCTTTTTATACAAATGGCCACAAAGCGGAATTGCAACGCAGAAAAGAAAAACTAAAACCCAGAGAAAAAATGCCAAGTGCTGAATTGCTTAATTTTTACACCGTGTGTGCGGGATTGTCCCTCATCGTGTAATGGTATGCGTGCAGTGAAATGAAATACACACTCATGCCTTGCAATTTAAGTAAATAAAAGCAAACGACGTGAGCTGCTCTCGTCGCCCCCACAAAAAAGAGACGAAACTGGGAAATGGAAAACTGCGAGTGAAATGCCAACAAACGGCAAAAATTGCGGTGGAACAGCATTTTGTCCCAACACCAACCCCAACCCCGATTGTAAGCCCAGTGTAAACTCTTACTCATGCTTGTGTTCGGACTCTGCAAACTGAAACTGAATCTCAATGCGAGTCCGAGACTTGGACACATGGCATATGCAAGTTGCAATGTTTGCAGTGCGGATTGGCTGCGACTGAAATTGTCGTTGGATCTCAGTTGAGGCTTCGGCTTCCCCGATTCGTCGTCATTGTTAAAAGTTGTTGCGTTCGCTTGGCAGGGAATTGCAAAAATCATATTGCTTGTGCAATGAATTATAATGTAGAGCACTTCAATTTGTATTGTGGCCTGTCGAGAGTCTTTACTTTTCCCCCATTTCTTTTCGGTTTTTTGTATTCCCTTGCGCATTTGCATACGACTCGCTGCATTCGAATGGAATTCAATGTGTGTGCTTAATATTTGAAGTTGCACACGAGAGAGAAATAGTTGTCGCTAGGCAAACACTATGCTGTTATTCCATTCAGATTGCATTTAAATTGCATATTTATTTGAGAACTTAAAATGCAGCAGCTATTTAAAACAATTTGCTATTTTGAGCGCACAAATTGCAATTGCATAAATAATTGTGCCGCCATAAATAATTACAAGTTTCAAATCTATTTCAATAATTTCCCTTCAACGTGAAGCACTCATAAATGGCAGCTGTGGCAAGGCTGGCCGTGTTGCATGCGGCGCGTATGCGCATTTGATTTGCTGGAGCTCATTAAAAGCACAATAGCGGAGGGAGAGGCAAAAGTAAACATCAAGTTTAATTAAATTACGTATACGTAGACGAATGCTGATTGGCCAAATAGCTATGAAAAGTCGGTTAGTTGTTGCCTAACTCGAGGCGTATTTAATGGGCCCAAGACGGCTGCCTGCCTGCCTCGCTGCGTTGGAAGTCAACTCTTTTTATGGCCCCACTTGAAGGCGCAGTGGCAATTAAAATGCCAAGAGGCTGACGTTGATTTCCAAGCAACATTGTTGCTGCTGTTCCTGTTACTGTTCCTGTTGTTAGACCTTCAGTCTTCAGTTTTTCAATCAACTTCCACACACACGTGTGTGTTTGTGCGTACTAATTTATTTAGCAGGCAATTGGCACGTAAAGGGTTAATTGTCTGCCAGTCAGCAAAACTCGCACATTTGCCTAAGTATCTATCGATTCTGCATAACTTGCACATGCTCAGCGTGCGCTCAATAGCAACCGACTTCATTCCCTCGCCCCGCTTCAAGTCCTTTCGCCTTTCTGGCTAGTTTCACACTTTACTTTAACGCCTCGTCGTAACGGTCGTGCATGTTTGCTTGTTTGTTTTGGTTGCCATCGCCGCCTTTGCTGCGGGCTACCCACAGCTCATTAGGACTATCCACAAGCTACAAGCATTGCAAGAATCCGCCCAATCCAACCCCAACGCCGACGCTGCTGCTATAAAAAGCGAACCGAAAACGAATAAGCAGAATTTTCAAGTCAAGGGCTCGGCATGTTTGCTCTTTGACCTTAGACGGGTCTTTGGATTATTTAAATGTAAATTAAGAATCACTCATACGCACCATTGCCGACACAGAAAACTGCAGCTGACAACTGCGGGTCGGTTGCTGACAATAAAATGAACTGGAATAAAATGAAATAAATATAAAAGCAATTCCAGTTGATAGAAGCATTTAACATATGCGCAACGAGTTCAAATAAATATCTGCAACTACTAAAATAACAAATGGTATTTTATAAATATAAATCAATTAAAAATCAAGCACACAATTCCAGGTGTGGCAATTTCCACCAGCACAGACCACACACTCGATAAAAGAGAAGAAAAAAGCATTTGCAACTATTAAATCAGCTTACAACAATAAATTTTGTTAGCTTCGCTTTGTGGTGTTGGGGTGGGGCGAAGGGCAAAGCGAGTGCGGGTGGCATGTGCCACATATTGACTTTCAATTTGTCGATGGGTGGCACGAATGTGTGGATGTTCGTAACTTATTGATGCGGTCGCTCTATGGCAGAGAGCTCTAATTTAATTGTTCTGCTGGACAACTGTCGACGATGGCCGTTAACGTTAACTCGTTCTTTATCAGCTCGACACTCGCTCCAATCGCAATTGATGCAATGACTCTATCAGGCTTCTTTGATGCTGGCAGTCGCTTGGCAACAGATTGACAAGAAGAAAGTCAATGTGCAAATAGTCAATTTATTGATATTTAGTAAAAACTAATTGCAGCAGTTGGACAAGTCCTTTGGAGACCTGCACTTAGCATCGCAGTTCCAATCAGCATTCGTTGATTCACCCAATTGGCAAACAAATAACCACATAAATCAGATTCAAGTCAGAAATGGAATAGAACTGCACTCCTGCCGCTATGCAACTCTGACAGCGACAACGTCTCCGTCGCAGTTTCACTCTCCGTCTGCCATCTCCCTCGCTCCCTCGCTGGCTGTCTCTCTCCATCCGCAGCCCACTTTGTTTACCTGTGCGCTGCTGGCACAAACACGTAATCGAATAATCCAATTTGTTTGCGCAAAAACTGAAACTTTTTCGTAGGGCTTCAGGTAGTTGGAACCACCCCCGAGTCCCAGCAAGTAGAATGCCACACCCACACCATCCACCCGCCCCCGGTAACCTTATTCAGCTTTATAAACTAATTGTTTGAGTGTCTGCGTGGATTTCAGAGTTGTTCACATTGAAATTTGGCTCAAGTGGCTGGGCTGATTCTCTGGCCAATTGGATATTGTCTGTAAAATGATGTAATTGCTAGTTGGATTTTGTGACCTTGCCCCCCTTGACTGACGACTATCAGTTTAGAGACTAACTTTGTGAACTAACCAAATCTTATTACCTTATCGGCCAGCTGCCAGCTTCAAGCAGCCAGCTTTTATTGCCGCTGCTGAGCTCATGGCGAGGAGTACAATTTAATAATAGTAGTCGATCCTGCAGCGACACCTTTCAACTGTTGTGGACACCCCGTTGCGGCTTCGAGCTGCTGCTACCCCCAGAACTAGCTGCACATTCATTTTGACCTCCAACCGTTGGCAGTTGGGTTTGCTTTTGCCACAGTTTTGTGTGCTTTATGCGGCAATGGGTTTCATTGTTTCAGCTCAGCTCTCTTACCAACCGTTTTTTCGTTTTCGTGTGTTTGCTGCAGGTCAACAACAAACAACAAGCTGCAGGTTTAATTTCTTTCTGGTTGATGTTGCCATTTGAGCTTGCTGTTTGCTAAACTCAAGGCAGCAGCTAAGTACTCAAAGGCTGTTGAAAATGTAATCCTTTGGCTCATTACGGCAATAGGAGAGTGCAAATGCATCCAAATGCCTTTGCCAAGTAATGTGCCCCCCCGCTCCGCCCGTTGGCAGTGCGTGGCACGCCGGAAGCCATTGCGGGTTAAGCACGCACACCAGCAGCGCCAGCAGGAAGCACCACTGACAGCCTCGAGGAAGCACGGTATGAGTCAACACTCGCAGCAGGCAAACTGTCAGGCAGTCGAGACAGTCAGGCTGTCAGACAGTCGGTGCAGGTAACGGAAGCGCGCGGTGCGACACTTTATGATAGCTTGCTGCGACTGCGTTGGCAACCGAAACTGAAACCGAAACCGAAACCAAGAACAACAACAAAAGAAGTGTGTAAAGAATGAGAATAAAGGCAGCGCAGCAGCTATATAGCTATAGTTGTTCGGGTCGGGGTTAGTCTGCCAGGAATTAGGAATGCATTGTGTCTCTGCTCAGTGCAGTTCATTTCAGTTCCATTCTGTGCTCTGAGTACGTAAATCAACTCTTTGGCTTTGACGGGAGAGGTGGCTCTGCTGCACATTTGAAGGGCTTCCAAGTGACGACTGTCTTGCTGCTACTAACCTTTTTTTTTTGCGCTCTCTTCCCACCCTTCTGCTGGCTGGCAGCGTCTTGGCCACCAACAACAACGAGAACAAGAACAACTAGTGCAAATTAGCGAGTTGTTGCTGTTTGTTTTGTTGTCACCGACAGCGCTGGGCTGGGCAGGCAGACAGACAGCCAGCTCAGTTTGCTTTGCAGCGCACAACTGGCAACAGTGACGGGATATTGCACATTGTGTTTTTGCAACTCATTCAGATTGCAATTTATGTGTCTCGGTGCAGCGACGACTGCGGCAACAACTCAACTGCATATTGCACAAAACTTGCCTGCAAATCGAGTTTGAGTTTGAGTTCGAGTTCGAGTTTTGCCAAACTAATTTGCGTATGTGCTGTGAGGAGGAAACATGAACTACTTAGAATCTATGCTTTGGTAAGAACAATCCCCGAGTGCGTGTGAAGTAAAGTAATTAAATTGTGGCAAATTGAAAAGCACACTTTTATTTCATTTCAATCACCACGAAACTAATTAACGTCGAAACTAAAATATTCCCACAATCTCCGGCTTTGTTGTAATTGCTTTTGCTGCCTGCACTCTGGCATTTTAATTAGTTTATTGAATTATTTTTGCACTAGAAATAATTAATAATCATAAAGCAAATTACCTAATCCCCCAGAAAGTACTTAATTCCTGTATTTGCACAAAAGTTCGCCCATAAATAGCATAGAAACCCAGCCGGCTCCTTCCTCCAATTTGCCGTCGCTGTACTTCAAAGCTTAGTGAAACTCTATTATGACAAAGTTCAAGTGGCAAACTCGTGGCTGGAGCTGGCGCTGAAGCTGGGGGCGCCTCGAGAGCCTAAAAAAACAAAAGTTTTATAACTTGATTAACAATAATTTATATGCAATTTGTTGCTCCCAGCTCGCAGCTGACCGACCGCAAGGTATGCAGCATTCTAATCTAAATGCAAACGGCGGCTATTTACAAGATAACAACAGAACAGCGCAAAAAATGTAGCAAATATTTTACTTAGTTCTCGGGATCTAAGAAGAATTTGCTGCCGCTGCTTGGGTATAAAAATGTGTTGCCTACATTTCGGCAAGAAAACAGATTTTCTTTGCTTTCGCAAATATTTGCGCACGTCATTTCTCATTGCTCACGTTTCGAGCTCTGTTTTTGTGTGGCGTTGTTTTGTTGTTTTCGCCACTCGCCAGTCGCCGGGCAATTGGCTTGCTCAGTCAAATGAAGCGGAAAAATCACATTAATGGCAGCCGTGCGCCATTTTGGGGCCCAGAAAACCAAAGGGAAAACAACAACAAGAAGAACACGAGATTTTCGCCACTCACTGGGCCAATTAAAGCGTAATGCGTGCAGTGCCAAGTCGTTAACTTTGCCAGCGTGCAACGCCATCTTTAATTTATGCGCCCTGCGCCTACAACCATGCAACGTGCAGCGGCAGGCTGGCAGCATGCAATATGCATGCACCACCTCAAAGTGTGAGAAAAACTGACAGTCGACAGTTTTGGTGGGTGGCAAGACTCTGTTTAGCATTAGAAGAGCAATAGCGTTCACGTTGCCCTCTCCTGTCTGCCCGCTATTACTCGGTGTCTGTTTGCGTGTAATTTATGTAGGTCTCGCGCCAAAAAGCAGCCTGCAAATTGCACACACTCTCATAATTTGCGGGCAGAGCGGCCAAAGACTGCGCCAGTTGTGGCTCGCTTGCTCTGCCTTACTGACACTCTTCGCCCGCCAACTTTTACGACGACACTCGACTTCAAAATAAAGGAATATGCAACTCGCACGAGATTCATTACATGTCTCATGAATTTTAAAGAGCCAACGCATATGTAATACCACGCTCTTTAAATCTTCAAGCAGTTGAAACTCAAATGCCAAACAGAACAATCCTGAAGTGTAACTCGCGCAGCCTTAAAGACAGTTCGTATTGTTGAGCAGTCTATGCGAGAGTTCATACAATACTTTCCAGTAGAAAAAAGACAATTGAATTAATATAGTAAATTCCCACTTTAATTTGCGATAGACTTACAAATAACGTGTCTCGACAAATACAAAATATAACTTATTGTAAGCTTTCAACTTAAAGTTAATCTTTCTTGAATTGAATAGTTGCAATCTATAAATAAATACTAATATATAATATAACTTAAAGCAAAGTTCTAGTTAGTTTGTGTAATCTTCAGCTTGCAACAATAATTGTTAGTAAAAACTGAATGCCCGAAATTAATTTAAGTTATCTCATACACGATTAAAGCCACGAGAAAATGGCGACGGAAACTACTTTAGTGCTGTTCTCTTTGTGTATGTGTGTGTGTGTTGCACATGTTCATTGCTAGTTGCTTTTCTCTCTCCATTTTTGTGTGTTTTTTGCCTGTGACTGGCATGAAAAGCATTTTACACATGGCAGCATTTTTTAATTTTGCAGTGCAGCTTTTAGAAATGCGCAGGAACTCGCACAAACACACGAACACACGTGTACATGTGGAGACACACACACACACACACACACACACAGACAGGCACACACAGGAATGCACACAAATGCACTTACTAATTAGAAATAAAATCGCGCGCTGCACATTTGCTCATTACGTTCGTGTAGTTGCTGTTGCTCTTGTTGTTGCCTTTTCATTTCTCCTGCCATTTTTATCGCATTCGTTTTGAATGCTTGTCAACACACACAGACACACACACACACCGGATACCTTTATGTCTCTCGAATGTCGTAGGGCGGCTTCGCATGGGTCTCGAAGTAATAAACACCTTCACGTTGCGCCAGCTGCTCCACTGATAATGCGCCCAAATCGCCGCCCATGTGCAGCCGCCTGCCCGTCTGCTGCAGCTCTGGGCACTGCTTGTGGCGGGTCAATTGCTGCCACTCTGCTGCCCGACAACCTCTGGCCTCGAATGCCGGCTGCTGTTGTAGGCTCTCCTTGAAGAGCGCAAAAGCTCGCCAGTGGCTGCATTCGTGCCAGAAGCAGCCGGGCTGTTGGCTGCCCCAGTTGGCATAGAAGTCCACGTGGCCCAGCGGACGATCGAACCCGTAGCTGCCGACGCTCGTGTGCAGCACCTCGACGTAGTCGGCATCCTGCCGCGTGAGACGCTCCTTCTCCTGGGCGTAGCGGAAGAAGGGCAGCGCCGGGTCCAAGGCGCGTATCACACGCACGCGTCCCGTCTGCACGTGCTTGGCGGCCAGGCCGGCCACATGGGCGCCCATGCTGAAGCCCACCAGCTGCAGGTCCTCGTACCGCATGCCCGCCTCCTCGTGCAGGAAGTCCAGGAACTTGGCCAGCACCTGGCCCACGGGCTTCACCCTGTAGCTGGCCGTTATGTAGTCGGCTATCGCACCGCGTCCCCAGTCCACGGTGAACACGTTGTAGTTGCCCCCGCCCAGGCGCAGGTAAGCGGGCACCAGGTAGCTGTACACATTCGCATGTGCATTGCCCAGCCAGCCGTGTATGATGACGCTATCGATGACACAACACAGAAGATTAGAAGCACCAGCGAAATGATTGAAAGAAGAGATAAATTAACTCAACAGTAGTTGCTAATTGTTCGATTAATATGAATGGGACGAATAATATAAATAACAGTCAAGAGAATAGTAGCGTAACTTATAAATGTACTTTTTAAAGGGACGACAAAACGCTTTCTTATTTGAGCTTTTGAAACCCCAAGCAGCTTCAAGTTGATCGACTAATATGAATGTGATGCAGTATCAAAGTAATTGTCAAAAATATTAGCATTGATTGATGTAGTATCAAAGTAATAGTCAAGAATCTTAGCATCGTTGATCGTTAATATTAATTTGAAGCGAAATAGAACTGACAGTCAATAATACTAGCAAAACTTATTAAAAGATTTAATACGAAGCGAAGTGAAATTAAATTTCATCACCTGTGTTCCATTGACAAGCTGACAGTAATTAGTAGGTGTAACTCCAATTGAGATTGATCCTCGAGCATAACTTATCAACTTTTATAAACTTACTCCTAAAAGAGTAGACAGAACTCTTTCTTTTTTGAGCTGATCCAACTCAAAGTTGCTTTTGGTTTATCAATTAATATAAATGTAAAGCGGTGTTAGTGCAAGTTATAGAATTAATAGTAAAACCGATAAACATAGCTCATCAAAAGTATTAGAGAGTGCAATGGAGAAATTTGTAAACGATAAAAGATACTATACGAAATGGAATGGAATTAAATTTCATCACCTGAAATTTAACCTCTAGCATAACATATCAAAATTATTAAATTTACTTTTTAAAAAGTAAGTAAAGTTAAGCATAAATGAAAGAAAGTAAGGCATTTCAATTAAATCAACTGCTATCATATTCAAGCTGATTGGTGGTAGCAAATTCAATCGAACTTGACCCTTGAGCGTAACTCATCTGAATTTGTAAATATACTTATTTAAATGAGACAATACACCTTGAAGCATAAATGAAGATTTTGTGTAGTTAATAGCAGCTGATTGGTGGATGTAGCTGCAATTGAAAATGACCTTTGAACATACCAAATCAAAATGTATATTATATTTATAAATAAAAAGTATGTGACGGGAAGAGTCTTCATTATTTAAACTAATCCTTGAAGCACAACTTATGATTTTGTGAAATAGGCAGCAATTGAAATTGACATATTAGCAAAACTAATCAAAATATATAAATATAGTATTATTATTTTATTAAAAAGTATGTGACGGGAAGAGCCTTCATTATTAAAGCTAATCCTTGAAGCATAACTTAAGATTTTGTGGAATAGGCAAGCAATAGAATAGGCAGCAATTGGTAGATGCAACAGCAATTGAAATTGACCTTTGAGCATACCTCATCAAAATGTATATTATGTAATTAAAAAGTATGTGACGGGAAACTCTTCATTATTTAAGCTACTCCCTGAAGTAAAAATAAAGGGTTTGTGGAATAGGCAAGCAATAGAATAAGCGGCAATTGGTAGATGCAAGAGCAATTGAAACCCTCGCGATCTGGTTAATATGCGCAGCGGTCACGCCTGATTGTAATAGAGCTCTTGGCTATGGCGGGGAATGCGCACACACTTCGGAATCATTCATGAATCATTCAGCACTCACCGCGTGGGATTGAAGGGATTGTAGTGGGACTGGCGCAAGGAGGCGGCGTCATACAGCTGCACTGTTTGCGTGGTCATCGCCATTGTATTGCTGCCGCCATCATTCGAATTCAGGCCAAAGGCGGCGCTCAGTGTGTTGCCGACGACCTGCTGCAACAGCCGATTGCCACTCGTTGCTGCACTGTTTGCTGTATTGCTACTGCTGTGCAGTTGGAAGTACGTCTGCCTCTCGGCATTGTAGAGCAAATTGTAGTCCTGCAGTCGCAATAGCTGCTCATCGAAGCCGCTGCTGTTGCCCATGGTGTTGGCAAAGTTATGCCCTTTCGGTATTGGCAGCGTGTTGGGGCTCATTAAGCTGCTGCTGCCCTCTTGGATTGATGGCATTACATTTTGTGTGTCAGTCATGTCATTTTCATGCCCATTTCCATTAGACGGCCGCCTTGCCTGCTGCTCTGCCCCCATCATCGTGTTCATCATCATCATCCTCGTCGTCGTCGTTGTCGTCGTTGTCGTCGTGGCACTTCCCACTTCATTTGTCACTTTTACTTGCACTGCGGGCCTTTGGCTTGCCGCCCTTTGCCCCGTTTCGATCTGCTCCCCCAATTGATTGTAGTCTGCAGCATCGACCTGCTGCTGGGCAGCAGCAACAGCACTGTAATCAGCATACGAATAGCTCTTGTCGTCTTCAGATTCATGACTAGGTCTGCCCTGCTGTATTTTTGCTGCAGTGTGCCACAAACAAACTGACAAAGTGGAGAGTGCATTAGATGAAACTGGAGCAATTGATAATGATGATGCTGATGCTGATGATTATCACCTGTCTGGCAAACGAGCAGCAAACACAGAAACTGCATCTCTTAAAGTCTCCCTTTAATTCGGATGAATAATTGAACTGCTCACATAACTAACTGAATTTCGGACACGATTTTTAGCTTTCGGCCAGCTCAGATGAGCTGCGATTAACAACTGACTTCGAAATGTGTCTGCTTGGCTGGCAGACAGATTGACAGCTGCTCAGCAAGTTATTAATATGCAGCACTTCACACTTTTTACTTTAGTTCCTGCCTAACAAGCGGTAATTGTTGACAACTGCGCTACCCCAAAAAAAACACGACTAACAAAATGAGGCAGAAACCTACCTTTCATTCACTCTCATCCAGCTCATTAGCTGCTAATCTGTTGAGTCAATAAAGGTTCTTTCAGAAACTAGTGGCTGACAGACAGCCAGACAAACGAGCTGTGCCACTGACCAAGTTTCTGGCCACGCTACTTAGCACTTTGTCTTTTTTGGGATAGGTCAATGCTCCAAAACGCGGGGGCGTCTTAACTAGAACTTTCTAATTCGCGCAAATGAATGACAAATTTAATACAACTCGTTGGCGAAAGTGCTTTATTGGAAGAGTGTTCAAAAGTGTTATATAATTTAAGTAATGCATATTAAGAAAATTTAACTAAACAAATATTAGCAGTAATCTTTGTTTTTAAGTTTAATTTATTACTTAAGCTAAATCGAGCAAATTTATTAAATATTACGATTATTTCATTGATCTTAACGAACTTTTTATGCCCGCATCTCCCTTCTTTGATAAACCATTTCACATTTTATGCCCAGCCAGTGATTTTGCTTCAAATCAATCTTAATATATTTATTCTCTGATTATATTACAGGTAAGTTCACACATGCCGCAAACGAATGCGATGCCATCAGCGGCATGCGAGCAGGAAAACAATATTAAATACCCGAACACGGTCGCCATTTTAACGACATCCGGCGCGTGCATTTCCTGTACCTGCGAAAATCTGAGGGTGGAGCGCCGCAACGAGCTCAAGGAAACACGATGGAAAACAATGTGCATTTTTATCGTTGATCGCGCGCGACAAAAACGCAAAAAACGCAAAAAAGGAACGTGACGAAAACAAAACAAAATATGTAACACGCGCCCCCGTCGTCGTCCAAGGTAACAAAGCATACAAAATAAGCGAGTGAGAGGTGAGCAACTCTTCGATATACTCGTATTAGTGTAGCCGGGTGGTGTGCGTCCTTCTGCGTCCTGTGTTATCAACGTTGGCGCGTTGCGCGCTCTTGAAAAATGAGATTCTCAAGTGCACACTCGATGATGTTGCTGCAGCGATAGCGCTGAATTTATTGAATGTGTGTCCGGAATAATACGGTTTAGGCGGGCGACATTTTAATTTTTGAGTCAGCGCCCAGCTGCTTGGCGTAGGGCTGGGGGGCGTGGCTGCAATAGACGGCGGCGGCAAGTTCAATGTACAATGCTTTGCGAGGCAGTCGGCGGGAGTGTTGACGTGTCTGTTTTGCTGCAGTTGCACTGCTGTAATGCAACACTCAGACAGGATTTGCCGCAAACAATACTCGTCGCCATAATCGATTAAAAGCGGCTGAAAAGGGCCAGCAGCAGCAGGATACAAGAGACAGGGACTGCGAGACAGGAGTCGGAGGAAGCTGTAGCTGGGGGCAGCAATTGCTTTGCTTTGTTTGCTTTCTGCTTTATATAGCTGCAAGCTCAAAAATGTCACTCGAGTGACTTTTATTACGTTGCGGGTGGCTCTCGCTTCCTATTCCCATATTCGCCTCCCGACTCCCGTCTCCTCGGGCGACTATTTGCCCGCAAAATACTTGAGCCGGCTTGGTGTCAGCATTTACCAGACAAGTGCTACCTCTATGTGGCAGTGCGACGAGGACTGGGTTTTGGGTCGTCTACTGCCACTGCCATGCGACTGAAGCGCTTTCTCAAGCGCCACTTCACTTTGCAACCAGCGACTTTGAGCAGGATGCGTTTACTCGCTCTACAGAATGCTTAGCTGACTCAGCGCAGCTTTGTTGCCTGTCTTTACCGTTGCCGCTAGTGGCATGTAAACAATAAGCCGCATAAACGAATTGGGCACATCAGTTAAGCCAAAACATAATTCTAAATTTGCATACCTATTTGCATGCCACTTGATGCGAGATATATCTGCAGCTAATCCAAGATTGAGCACACATCCTCTTCAAACGGGAATAAATTCACAGTTTCAGTGTCCTTATTGCATATTGACTATTTAGGTTGAGCTACACTGGCGAGTAACGAGTCTCATTTTGAATAGCAACACGCAGTGTGTACTGCCTACAAGCAGTTCACACTGCTTTATAGCAAGCACACTGCTTGAGTCCTTGTTGTAGCCGATGCTTGCACCTTTTATAGCAACCAAAGCTTTTGCATGCAGGACTCGAACCTGCAGGCAAGCGAACTTTCACAACATTCAAAGCTCTTTTGGAGATGCGAAAGCTCGGTGGAGTAAATGAAAGCTGTGCTGCCCCCGCTGCCATTTGCCGGCTTTTGAAGCGTGCTTTTGTTGAGCGCTGACCCACTTCAAATTGTCCAAGTGGCCAAATTATTGTTGTGACAGCTTCAAAAAACCAACTGGGCATACCAAAACGAATCAAAGTCTTTCCCCTTTTTGTATAGCTAGCTACTAATTTAGCCAGTAACTGACACGCAACCCTTTCGGCTCGTTGGGGACACGCTCCATGTGAGCGAATATATATTCTGCCCAAGCGACTGCAGCCCATATTAAATTCAATTAGGAACCGACGTCACAAGCGACAATAAAAAGAGCAACAAAAATAGACCCGCAAGGCAAAGTTGCAGCTTTCAGTGGCTGTCGAAATGTCGCCCAGCCGTCGATCTATTTATACATAAATAAATAATCGTTAAACTTTACCCAAACGCCTGTTAACTGGTAACTGTTAACCAGTGAGTTGTTTGCGCGTTCTGCCCGACAGACGAGCGTATTTCCGGCATGTCGCCAGCGGCTGAAGTGTAGTGAAGCAAAAGGTCCTTCAGCCTAAGCTTCAACTCTGCCGTCGCAGCGACTGTGTTCCTTTCCGTCTGATGCTTCTGCTTAGCCTTCCTTCCTGTTGTCGCTTGCTGCTCTCGGCGTCGATTTGCATGTAAATGAGTTGCTCATGTGTCGCCCAAGTTTGTTTGCTTTTGTAATTCGAGCTATTTCTGTGTGCGTTGGTGTTTCATGGCCCACCCCGTCACACCTTTTAATTAACCAAATGGCTGCGACGGTCGGAAGGAAGCGCTTCAAGTCGCATTCCACGGATAAATCCCTTTGTGGCTGCTGCCAACTGTTTAAGCTGTTGTAACTGGCAAATGCCAACTCAACTTTGATGCTGCGTGCACTCTGCTGAGTGTGCTTGCATACACGCAGTCCTTATCAACTGCTCTCCCCTTTGTGCGCCTTCTTGTCCTGCTCAAGCACTTAATAAGCTCTATGCTAAACCGCCGGCAATTTGCGTGCCGGTGGTTGGCTTAAATGTGTGCACGCGGCGGGCGGAACTCACCTGCACACTTACCTTAACCCTTGAGTTTTCCATCTATTTACACACGCCACACACACGCACACTCACACGCACACATCGAAAGCATTTACGTCATGTCTGGCATCCTTTCGCCTCTGCCATCATTCTTTATGGCCACATGCGAGTGTCATATGTGCATTAGCATACATATTCTTAATGCCATATGCATGAGTCTGTGTGTGTGTGCGTGTCGAGACCGGCAACGTCGTTTCCTTTTCCCTTTTTAGGTCAACTTAATTTCCGCACTTTTCGTTTTTATCTGCGTCCATCGCCTTTCAAACCCGCTTTACTTGTTCTTGCCGCTGCAATTAATCAGAAAACTGGTTAAGAGTGAACCCCAGCAAATAGGGTCAATTGTGTTAAATGAAGTTAGACCCATTAAGCCAGAATGTGTGCCAGCCAAAGCCAAAGACGTCTTGCATTAACTGAAAACAGCTTAATTAAACTGAAAGCCAGGCTAATGAAGTGGTTTAGTAGATGTTTGAGGCAACTGCAATTACATCGATTTGTCTATTTGTCATGCATTACTTTTAGATATTGCTTGATTAAATGAGTTCACCTACACTTTGTCACAATTATAGCAAATACTAGATATATGCTTTCGAGCAGCAATTAAAATGAAAAAGCAAAAAGGGACAATTTACTCTTAAATTAACGATAAAATAGTATAGTAACAAGTCGGGTATCATATTATGCAGCGAGTTAAAGGAGTTCGCTTAGACTTTTTCAAATCAATTGTAGCAAACAAAATGGGAAGAGTTCTTTTTATGCTAACCAAAAGGGAATATTATGCAGCAACTTAATTAAAGAAGTTCGCCTAGACTTTTTCAAATCAATTGTAGCAAACACTAAATATATGATTTCGTGTAGTAAGTAAAACGGGAAGAACTCTTTTTATTCCAACCAAAAGTGAATTTCAGGGCAATGTATTTGTGTTTAGATTAACGATAAAGTAGTATAATTAAAGGAGTTTGTCTACACTTTGCAATTAACATGTCAAATCAATTATAGCACTAAAAATATGTGTAGGAACAGCAAGTAAAATGGGAAAGCAAAAGGGAATTTCAGAGCAATGTATTCATGTTTAGATTAACGATAAAGTAAAGTAACAAGTCAAGCAACGTATTATGCATTCAATTTGCAAAGTGCGAGAGCAAACAGTAATATTGAATTACAAGTGCTTTTCTTCTTCTTTTGCTTAAATTAATTTCACTTGGCGTGTGCACGATTCGGTCTACATGGCTCGACCTTATCTCGGCCAGTGGCAAAGCCGCAGAACTGCATTCAGTGCAATTGAGGGCCACTTGGCAGTAATGCCAACTAAGTTGCAACCGCAAATCAAGTGGGCGGGTGACTCGACAAGGGAGAGCACGGTAATTGGATGGCTTGTTGAAACAATTAGGCTACCTCAAGCACAGCTAAGCGTTGTCAATTCTATAGACACAACAGACGCTTAGCCAATTTCGAAGTATTTAGCACACACACATAGACACAGACACACACACAATCACAGTCAAAAAGTGTAGCACACATTTGAGTGAGTCGCCCCGGCCCAAGCTGTAATAACATCATCATCATCCTCGACACAATGAGTGTGCGACGACTGCAGGAGGCAGCAGCCAAGATGAAGGGGAGAAGTAGCAACCACCCTTAACGCTTTTCGGGCTGCACTCTGCACTCTGCGAGTGGTAAATGCCACATTTTCAGCTGGCTTGCCAGATCTCAATTCATCTCTGTTGTTGCAAATATCTTTGTCACTCCGTGCACTGTGTTCTATCCTTGTTGTTGTTGTCGTTGTGCCTCACGCCCTTAATGCGCTGCGTCGCATGTTTTAGGGGTTGCTTTTCACATTCTTTTTCGGGTGTTTTCTTCTTGTTTTTCGGGCATTGCAGCATCCCAGGACCTCCGATGCCGGACACTGAAGCCAAGCGCCCGGACTGCGCGACCCGGCATTTGGCCTGGCAACATTTTGGCAACTGAAACACACCCGCCCTGCCGCGCTACACAACCCCCCACCCCCCTGGCGGCATCTTGTGGGTGTGGTCGTAGCGCCTTTGAGAAGGAAGTCATCTTACAGCACGGATTTCGCTTGAGCTTGCTGCGCGATTTTCTAATACATTTCGGCGACTATTTGGGATTAGTTGGAATCGCTTTGGTTTTGCATTAATTTTGCTCGAATTCGAGCTGAAATATTGGTCTGTTGTTTCAGTTGCCAAAACGTTTCGCTGCCTTTTGTCTATACTCGGCTTGCTTTCGCTCCCACTCTCTCTCACTCTCACTCCCACTCTCGCTATCGCGCTCTCGCTCTTTTACTTGCACACTTTGTGCGCTCTTACATAAATTGTTTGTCCCGCTCTAGCGAGCTCGCTCTCTCATACGCCTGTGTGTGTGTGTGTGTGTGAGGCCTAGCTGCTGATTTGCAGCATCCTGCTGCTTATCCCTTCAAATACACACACACACGCACATCGCTTATACACACACAAAGCGAGAGAGAGGCAAGCGAGTGTAAGCTGTGTGTGTGTGGTGTGCTTGCCGTTGCTTTGAGCTCTGAATTAAAAATGGAAAATTGATTTTTCCGGTCGCGCATATACATATGCATATTTCAAGTGTGACCACCGACCGTGCGTGTGTGTGTGCGTGTGTGCGTGTGTTTCGCCGCTTTTGGAGTTTTCGCAGTTTTTGCGTCATGTTGTTTGGTTGCTAGCGACGCTCAACAATGTTAATGCCCCGGCCCAGCAGTACCAATTGCTTAATTTACAATACTGCTGTGACAGGACAATATCACTGGCAAGCGCTACGACGACGACGACGACGACGACGACGCTGACTGACGACGCGAACGACGATGACGACCACGTTAATCTATCATATCCATGAGCTGCAATTCTCGAGCTGCGTATCCTGAGGAGAATGCAACGCACAACTTTGTTACACTTGGTGGGCACTGCAACTGCAATCGCAGAGATTTGCTTCATTTTTTCCCATTTGCTGGTCGACTCGGCAAACGAGAAGATCCGCCATCGAGCCGGGAGAAATTGCACGTACGAAAACCCAAAGTTGACTGAAAGGCAGCCAAGGAAGCGACCGCTGTCGACGTCGTCGCTGCTCGCGCTGCTGCTGCTGCTGCTGCTGCTCGTCACCACGCACCGAAATTTCAAGGGTTGCGCGCGCATTCCAATTGCAAAACTCTCCCCCAATGTTTGTTGTTGACGCTGCCGATGACGACAAGGGTAGTTGGCAAGCCAAGCTGCCAAGTTGCCTGCCTGCCTGGCTGCCCGGCTGTCGAGAGTCGTGTGTAGAGCGCGTCCCGCTGGTGAATGTGGATAGCTGATTTTTCGCTGTGTATCTCTTGTGCCTGCGCTCTCCCCGTTCTTGGGGGTGGTTTTCCAGTCTCTGCGCCAGCGGCAGCGACACGTTCGTCACTTCCAGGCGCACCACCCACCCCGGTGGCCCTTACCTCCCCGCCCTGCAACTGGCAATCATCCCGCTTCGGCCAGGCGCCACCCTGCACACCCTGCCGCCGATGATATATAGACATTTCCAAGCGACTTTGGCGTTTTCGCCGTCGCTGCTCTTTGTTGTTGTCGCGCTGTGAATTTATGCGTTGTTGTTCGAGGTGCACTTTGCGCGCATTGCAAGTGCTCACTGCTCCTCCTCCTCCTGCTCGGTTGCAAGCCACCACCATTAAAATCAAATGTAAAAACAATAAAGTTGTTCCATATGCTGGCTAGCTCCAACTGCACCCCCCACTGCCCTGACTGTCCTGCCTGCCGCCGTCTCCTTTCAAATTCATTTGATGGCATTTTACTCAATGAAAATGTGAGCGAACGCCCGCGCTCTCCGCCCCCGTCCCCGTCTCTGCTCGGTCCACTCACAGTTACCCCAGTTGCTGGGGCTGCTCTTGTTTTCTATCTGCATAACTTTTAGCGCCGCATTTTTGCCTGTTAATGCGCATTGTGTGGCAACTCGACTGCTATTCGGATTGCAATAATGATGGGGGGCAGCAATGGGGGGATGGAGGGGGAGCATGTAACCATGGCTGCTTGAGCTGTGTAAATCCAGGCATTTCGCTTGCAGGTATTTCAGGCAGTCGTTGTTGTTGGGCATCGGCTTTTCGAGTTGTCATTTAAAATGCAGTTGCAATTTGTCGGCTTTACCTGATTGCAACAGATACCTTTGTGTGTCCGTGTGAGCGTTTGTGTGTGTGGGGGCGTCATTTCAACGGGGGAGCTGTCATCAAGCGCAAAATACCCGGATCAAGGTGGCATTAGACTCGATAAGTTGGAGGCGATTCGCCGAGCAATCAACTGCGCTTAAAAATTCACAGCCCAGCAACTTGAAATTGCTATTACGCCGCAACATCATCTGTATGTTATCTTCATGGTAGACGGCAGTTCAGCAAAAACGTCTCGCTCAATACGCTCCGAATACTACTCAATCTCGTGTGCTGCTGCCAGACATGTTGAGGCAATAACATAACGCATACGCCACGTGTGCCCTGCGGCAACAACTTGTCAATCGCAGAGCTGTTGTCGTTTTGCTGTTGCTCTGTTGCGCCATCACGTTGCCGGAAAAAGAGTTGCAAATATGTTTTTTCCGCCTTGTCGAGTTTCCCTTTTCTTTTTTTTCGAGTTACGCACTCTTTAAGAGCTTGTCGAACTTCTGTTGAAATGCTTCACAACTAGCAATTGACGCGTTGTTTATGCGACGCAATTAAAACGTGCGGCCATTAAAATGTTATGGTCACAGCGTACTTAGGGAAGGGACGGCGGCCACTTGTAAGTGTGCCTAATCGAATTAGAATTTTAGGTGCCGCCGTCGCTGTTGATGTCATCGCCTGGAAGAATCCATTTCTCTGTGTGTGCGTATAGGTCACCTGACTGTCCACAGTCCGCAGTCCACAGTCCGCTCTCCATTGTCCATCCGGCATCCGGTCAGTGGCATTTGCCTTTGGATTGACACTGCGTCCCATAAATATTTGAATGCACACACACATATTCTGGGTCAGTAGCAGCGGCCATACAAATGCCAGCAACGACACGCCCATGGTCCCCGAAATTGCCGAGTTCAATAACCGACAGCTCAAGGTAGACACACACACACACACGCACACAGTTCGAAAGTGGCATGCAACTGCTGCTTTATTGAATTATTTTGCAATTTATTTTAATATATTTAATGTCCTTTGGCATTATTTCCTTGCCCTTGCGCCCGCTAAAACATATATCTCTTCTCCCAGTATATGTGTGTGCGTGTGTATGTGTGTGTGCGTCGCTGTCGTCGAAAATCAATAACGCACAACGCATCGCGCTGCCAACGCCAGCGTCAACGCCGCTGCCTCGATTTGTTTTTGATTAACACACACTAACACTCACACACACACACACGCACACACGCCTACACACCCGCAAAATCTGTCTCAGTTTAATGCTTTCGCTTAGAGAGTCCACAAAAAGGAAAATTGTGCTGCCGAATCATAATTTTTGAGGGATATTTTTTTCACTTCGCTCACTGCGCAGCTGCACTGGAAAGCACAGAAGAAAGTACAGCAATTCCCCAGAGAACACACAAGTAACGGCAGTTAACGCTATTTTGCATCAACTGCGAGGTGCGCGCAAAAGGGAAAGGGCATTTTCTATTCTCTTGAGAATTATGTATCGGCAAATTTCTGATTTTCTAGCCTTCGAATTTCCATGCGCGCCCAGAAGTAGGCAATGAAAATTGCATGTTCAAACTGCCTGTTATACTGCTTGCTGTGAACTACTTGTGCTGCACAGCACTGCTTGCTACATTGATTTTCCCAGTGGCTCCCAAACCCATTTACTAAGCAGTTTTGAGGAAATAAGTTAAAAACAAGTCAGTTAAGAACTTAACTGTGTGCAGAGGACTTTACTTTAATTTAGAACTTTTTCCAAATTTATGTTCAATCTATACAGCAATCTGAGCGGTGTCTACAAGAATGCAAGTACGACCGTGTCTATCTGTTCGATAGCTAATGTATAAAAATTTGTGAGAACTACACTACATGCTTATGAACATGTTTCTCTGCAGTTCGTTCTGTATAAGGAAGTATGATATGTGTTGCACTAGAACTGCAGTACACGAAATCATTTGGGCTATAGGATTAGTAGCGTGATTTTGTTAGCCTGCAAAAAAGATGTAATTAATGTACAACACGCTGACATTATGGCAATAAAGTACTTACTTTGTTCGTCTTCAGGGCTGGGAGTTCCTTGAATGGCCCGAATTAGACCGGGTGGATTTTCAAACTTCTGATTAAATACTATCAACTGCAAAAGCGGAAGGATCATAATTCGTGAGCAAGTGCAAGAAATTTGTCGGTTAACTTACTTTGCGTACTGGCGCTTTGTAACCTACGCGTGTCTCCACAATATCGCATGCTGCAGTATTAGTGTAATACACATCATCTCTCGTCAAAGCTAAACGAGTGAGTGCTGTAATCTCCATTGAGATGCCGATTATTGTGATGATTATGATGGGCAAGGCCTGCGGGCAGGATATCAAAATGAATTCAAGTGGCAACACTTAACAACACTGTCACCTGCGCGACAGCAGCTATGCAACACTACCTTTACTACGGCTGCTGCTGCCTACCTGACAACCCTCCATCAGCTATCAAGCAGGGCAACCCCGTGTGCATGTGTGTGTGTATGCGACAGCTGTCTTTGCTCAGTCTACAGAAACTCTCTCGCACTGCGTGCGTGTGTGTCTGTGTGTGTGTGTTTTTCGAATGCCGCTGCGCACGCTCTTTCGTTGCTCGAAATTGTTGTTGCTTTGCGGGCTTTGGGTTTTGGGTTTCGTGCTCTGTGTATTCCGTATACTGTATACTGAATACTGTTGTGTGCTGTGCATACTTCGCACATCCTGCGACGCATTCAGAATTCAACAGTCGCGCCGCGCAGACGTAGAGGAAGGAAATCGTGTGTAGCAGACAATCAATCCTGGCAGCCAAGTAGTTGTTGTCGCTTAGCATTCGCATTTAGAACACAACATACGTTATACAGCTAGCTCTTCGTGTTGTGCCGACATTTGCATTAATTTATGTGCTTGTTGAAGTCAAATAACTAAATAACTAAGCGCCGCCAGCCATTGCCATTGCCATTGGCAACAAAAACAAAGCTAACATCAAATCAAACAGTAGCGAAGAGCACAAGCAACCGTCGAGAACGTAACGCGCAAAAAGCAAACACAATAAATTCGCCAGATTGCTGAGCAATTAATTAAACGGTTCGCGGTTAACGGTGCAACGCGTACCCAGCACGGCCCTCAAGATTCAGCTGAAACAGGAAATGCACGCGCTTAAGGAGGGCGCCACAATGCTGCACCGCCACCAGACACCGCAGCAGACGCAGCCAGTGGTGGCGGGGACACGCGACGACTTGCTAACCGCCGCCGACAATTTCTTCTTCGCCCACAGCAATCCGATCGATAACGCAGCCGCCGCTGCTGCCGCCGCCGCCGCCGGCCTCATCGATCCGCACCACAACCGGGATCTGCACAACGCCTTGGTCGCCTCCATTGCCAACAGCAACGTGGCCGCCATCAACGGCACACTGACCACCGCAGCGGTGCTCAAGAGCGCTGCCGCCGCCCAGGCACAGGCCCAAGCTCAGGCCCAGGCTCAGGCGCAGGCACAGGCACAGGCTCAGGTGCAAGCACAGGTGCAGCAGTCACAGCAGACACAGCAGAGCGCCGCTGGCCAGACCGCACAGCAGCCACAGCAGCAGTCGACTGCTGGCCAGGACCAGGCCAACGTACAGAGCGCAGCCATCACCAACGGCAACCAGCAGCAGCAGCAGCAACAACAGCAACAGCAGCAGCAGGCTGCCCAGCAGGCAGCGATGGCGCTGCTCAAGGTGGAGAATGTGAATGGAGCCGCAGCGGCTGCCGGGCAGAACGGCAGCGCGGCCAACCAGAGCATCAAGAGCAGCTCGTCGGGCCGCTCGACGCCCAGCAACAGTGGCGGCAGCCTCTCGGACCCGGCTCCGGGCAAGCTGTTCGTGGGCGGACTCAGCTGGCAGACGTCGTCGGAGAAGCTGAAGGAGTACTTCAACATGTTCGGCACCGTGACCGACGTGCTCATCATGAAGGACCCAGTGACACAGGTAAGCCACAAGTAGTCGATGCTTCTTGCATTGCTTGCAATTCTATTTCTCTTTCTATTCCAATTTCAATGCCCGAGTTGGTGGCCACAACATTTCAAATTTCTTCTGCACGCGCTGCGAATTCCACGCAGTTTGCCATTCCTTACTTTCGGGTTTTCTGTTTTCTGTTTAGTGTTTTGTTTGCGTTTCTCTGTTGCTCTGCGCTGATTTTCGCTTTACAGCTACGTTTGCGATTGCTGCGATTGCGTCCGTCCGGGCTTATCTCGTTATCGTTTTGCACTCCCTCTCTCTCTTCACTCTCCGCGCTGTTCGCGCTGTATTTGTCACTCTGCGCAGCTGCAGCTGCATACTCATATACTCATACAAGAGAGAGACTTTGCCCTTTTGTTCGGCGAGCTCATCTTCCCTTCGTTTTGCATCTTTCGCATTATTTATTGGTCTTTACCTGGTTTAGAATTACAGTATTTGCTACGTGCCAAACAAAAGACATACGAGACCACCGAACGACAACAGCAGGCCACTACAAAGTAATAAATCAGTTGGGCTATAGCATTACACTTTAACCAGAACCCAATTTCCCTTTTAATGCCATATTATGTGTGCCAAAGCAGTGTTATGGATTATTAAGTAAACGCACAGTTTTGAGGACACTGTTACGATGCACGGATTAAGCAGTGCTTAAGCAGTTCCAACAGTGGCGTCCATGCGCATTAGGCACACTTGCAGCGGAAATTGCCTTTGGAGCACGCTCATTAAACAATTTGTCCGTTCGATAAGCGGAACGCAGACATCCAATCAGCCAAACAACATATAACATATATACATAATATATAGCGAGTACACGGTTGTTATTTACTGGCACATTTGCAGCGGGCAGCGCGCGCGCGCTCTCAGTTATGCCATTAAACAAAAAGTAGCAGCTGCCTCTGCGAGTCCTGTGCGCGCAGCTGTTTCCCCCCATTCACTGGCACAGGACACAAAAAGCGTAGCTTAGGGTAGTTTTGGCCGCAAGCGAGCAATTGCGCAATTACGGTAACAACAACTACTGCAGTAGTGAACATTGTTTATTAGCGAGCGCCGATTCTAACGGGGGTTGTCCTTCCAGCAGCAGCAGCAGACGAGAGGCCAGCGATGACAGACAACAGCTAAACGCAAGCAAACGCTGTCTCTAGCATAAGATACATACATACAAACATATATATGGCAGATATAAAAACTACGCACAAAACAATGCACCTTTTGTGCCTCCAAAACAAAAGGAAAACGAAAAACTGGTTTGCCAACTGGCACAACTCGCATACAGCTCGCGAGTTGTCCGTGTGTGTGTGCGTGTGTGAGTCTGTGTGAATGAGAAGGAGAGTGAAGTATCCTGTGTCTATCTATAGGTGAACCATCATCAAGTACAACTAGTTTTTAAGCATAGGATCGCTGAAGTTTAGCTAGCACATACGTATGTAGTCGAAAACTGTATGCAATACTAAAAATATGATCATATAATCCGTATGACAAACATATAAACTCGAAAAGTGACGAGTGAGACGAGTGGAAGCAACAAACCAAACCAAGCGGCAGCGGCTTTGGAACTGGAACTTTGACGCGTGCGCAGCTGGCTGCAGTCGCAGCTGTTGCACAGCCAAAACGAGGCGGGCCCACAGAAAGGATCCAGACGTAAAGCGTTAACAATGCTCCTAGGTACATGTTTAAAACACATTCAAAACAAAAACAAAAAACGCCAACAATATTGTTTATAACTGTATAAAAACGTTTAGCGTATACTCGTACTCTCAGCTGGCGCATCGTACTCTCGTATCTCTCGTACTTTATAACTCTGAGCCAACTTAATACATAATACATTCCAATATATTTACAAATATTACAATAATAATTGTCGTACTATAATTGTATTCTAATTGATCTTGATCGTACTCGTACTCGTACCTGTATTGTGTACTTCGTTATTTAGCGTTTCATCCAAAAAGCAGCAAAATATTCCTAAACGCATACTTACAAACTCAACTTACTTAACTTGAACTATAACTAGTATGTATTCTCGATAAGCAAGCCAACGTGTGTGCCTCCCAAAACTAACTGCGCGTATCTCACATATCGTACTCTTTATGTATATACCTATATATGCAAATAACTACTATATATTGGACATATGTATAGAGCGAAGCTTAGACGCTGTCATTTAGTTGCAGCAACACTTAATTACCCCCGAATTGTACAAAACAAAACAAAATGAAAGTATTACGAACCAACATTATTAAGAAACTCCCTCCTAGCAGTAAGATGTGGAAACATTTGCCCGTTTTGCTTGGGCAACTTGTTTGTTTGTACTTATCATAGGTTTACAATAACTATATACAAATACCATATAATCTCTAAAGAATTTATTTAGCCCTAGTTAATATTTATTCCACGTATACCGATAGCTGTTAATTTACGTACAACTTTTAAGTTTGATTTACATTTTACGTATTTGCTTTATAATTTCTTTGGCATTCTGCTTTACTCCCACTTCTCTTAACTATCCAATTTCTATGTAGTACAAACCCCTTTAACCTATATGATCTATTTAGTTGTTTTCTGTTGTTGATTTGTGTTGTGGGATCGTCTGAAGCTAAGTATCAAGATATAAACCTTCAATTACTTAGTTTAATTTGTAAAATTTAGTGGGAATTAACAGTGAATTCTTGATTAATATAGCAATATAAATGGAATTTAATTCGGACCCCCATTATGAGCATTAAATCCCTGTAAGATCACATCAACAACTCTACACTTAATGTGTATGTTATTTACATCATTCTTATAAAGAAAGTGCTACAAAATCTAGAAACTTGATCACGAATCGTAATGCGAAAGAAACCACTTACTAGTCGTAGTATTTTGTTACTATCGGAACAAGAGATTACATATAGACTAGATATTTTCCAAGATTCTTCTCCTGCAAGACTATCGAATATAATCGCAATAGGCTTAAGTGATACGTTGAATTCCACAAATTGTAAAACATGTAAAGAAATCGAAACAAAATTGAACTAATTTCATGTAAACAAAATTCAAATTTATACAATATATATATAATATTAATGATAATATTAGTATTAAGTATGTTTTCTATGTAAACTAACCATAACCAGCAAATTGTATGCGATAAGCCCAAGCTACTCGTTAATCGTACTTTAGGAGTATAAATCTCAGATCACCGCATAAGTATCTTGTATTGGCCTAGTAATTTGCTCCGTTTTAACTCTTTCTCTTACTACCTGACTATCTACTATTACACACACACACATATATTTATATATATATATAGATATCTCTAAATATTTATAAGATCTTACAATCACTTATATAATGGCTCATACTTATCTTTGGATTTACGTTGGTATTATTTCGAAATCGCGGGGTGGCAGACATGTTGTCGAAATACAAGATGAATATGTATGTATATAAATATAACTTAGAGTGGGATTGATGATGGAATTGAATCTTGAATAGTTGCATATACATACGCAAATATATATACATATATTCTATTGATATATTGATTGATCGCAAAACGTATTTAGTCGAATTTTAGTTATTAGTTACAGCATTATTTTGATGTGTGTTTAATTCTTCAGATTTGTGTTAATTTGTTGTCGTTTTACTCATTGGACGAAACACCAAACAAAACAAGCGAAACAAGTGGCCATATGTCATCAATCGGTCAATCAATCAATCAGTCTGTATGCACGCCCGTCCTCTTCGACGGCGTGCGAAACGTAGTTTTACAATTGCAATTACATTTTTTAGTTTCAATCTTAATATGCCGACATACATATATACGATTTGTATATAGTGTTGTGTTGCAAGCATACTTAATTTGTTTATGTTTGTTGTGGTGACATCAACTGTTGAGCTGTTGATGGTTTTGATGGATTGATTCTTACTTTGTTGGACTTTTGCTAACGTTTCGTAGGACATTTACAGTTATTAACTTGCAACTAGCTGATCACTTTGCAATTTAGTTTTATATACTTAATTACATATATATACATATATATCGATATTTACTACTTATTCGTAAAAGCCGCCTCTCTCTAACCAACTGAAGCGCTCCCTCATTTGTCTAAACTCGCTAAACGCCATCACATTTTTTTCTCTATCTTTGCTCCTGTCGTCCTCTCTTTCTCTCGCTCTCTCGCTCTCTGTGTGCGCCTCCCACTCTGAATCTGTGTATCTCTGAACGCATTGCAACACTTATAGCGCAGTCGCGGCTTCGGCTTCATCACATTCCAAGAGCCCTGCACCGTTGACAAGGTGCTGAAGGTGCCGATACACACACTGGACGGCAAGAAGATCGACCCGAAGCACGCCACGCCCAAGAATCGACCGCGCCAGGCCAACAAGACCAAGAAGATCTTTGTGGGCGGCGTCTCGCAGGACACCTCCGCCGAAGAGGTGAAGGCCTACTTCAGCCAGTTTGGGGCCGTCGAGGAGACCGTGATGCTGATGGACCAGCAGACGAAGCGCCATCGCGGCTTCGGCTTCGTCACGTTCGAGAACGAGGACGTCGTCGATCGCGTCTGCGAGATTCACTTCCACACCATCAAGAACAAGAAGGTGGAGTGCAAGAAGGCCCAACCCAAAGAGGCAGTAACCCCGGCCGCCCAACTGCTCCAGAAGCGCATCATGCTGGGCACCCTCGGCGTCCAGCTGCCCGCAGCGCCCGGCCAGCTGATCGGGGCACGCAGTGCCGGCGTCACCGCCATGAATCCACTGGCCATGCTGCAGACGCCCACACAGCTGCTGCAGTCGCCGGCTGCCGCCGCGGCCGCCCAGCAGGCGGCGCTCATTTCGCAGAATCCGTTTCAAGTACAAAACGCCGCCGCCGCGGCCACCATGGCCGCCAACCAGAGCAACTTTGGCAAGCTGCTTGCCACATATCCACAGACAGCGCTGCACAGCGTCAGGTGAGTTCGACTACCTCACTCTCTCTGTGTTGGGCTTGCAAGTTAATGCGTTCCGTTTTCAGATATGCACCCTACACCATACCCGCCAGCGCCGCCACTGCCAACGCCGCTTTGATGCAGGCCCATCAGGCACAGAGCGCCGCCGTGGCCGCCCATCAGCAGCAGCAGCAGCAGCAGTCGCACAGCGCCCACGCCGCCGCCGCCGCTGTCGGCCTGCAGCACCCGCACCAGCACCAGCAGCAGCAGCAGCACCACAACGCCGCCGCCGCCGTCGCAGCCGCCGCCTCCAACTCTGCCTCGCAGGCGCACTCCGCTGCCGCGGCCGCCGCCCTCGCCGCGAACGCGGCCAACAGCGCGGGCGCCAATGCGCATTCCCTGGCCGCTGCCCAGCAGGCGGCTCTCGTCGCCGGCAACCCGCTGAACGCTGCCGCAGCCGCCGCCGCCGCGGCCGGCAATCCGGCTGCTGCGTACCCCAACTATGCCCTGGCCAACGTGGATATGTCCAGTTTCCAGGGCGTCGACTGGAGCAGCATGTACGGCATGGGCATGTATGTCTAAGCCGTGCTCAAGTCCCCCCAGCCCCCGACTCCACACCACCCCCCCCCTCGGCTGCTGGCCCACTCACTCTCTTCTCTGTCCTCCCTAGCTCCCGATCGACACATTTCAATTGGTAATTTGCATACAACAATAATGCATATACCTCACACACATACTTAGATAACCACACCACTCACGTCATCCCACACACACACCCACACACACACACACACATGCGTACACAACGAAATTGGGGTACCATAGTTCTTAGTGCCACGGCCACTGACAACACACACAACACACACCACACACAACAACAGCAAGAAACCACACACAGCAAACATGAAAGCATATTAAGTATTATATTTAAGGGCCCCACGCAAAGGCGAATTATATGCGTTCAATAATAATAACAAACATGATAAGCAATATAGGCAACAACAACAACAACAACCACAACAACAACAACAACAACAAACTGCAGCCGTCGAGGCAACGCTGCAAAGTAGCAGAGCAAAAACCACAGGAAAAAAAAACAATGAATACTAAACAAAACAAGCAACAACAAAAAAAAATTAAACCAAAAAGCAAAAATTATTGAAAAGAAAAACAAAAAAAAAACTTTAAAAAACCACCGATTGTGATTGCGTTTAATTGTAGCAGTTGATATAATTTTTAGTGCATAATATCTAAAGCATAAACCTATTATATAACATAAACAATTACATATATACATATATAAAACAAAACAAATATATTTATAAACACTTAAATTAAAAAGAAACCATCAAAGCTCATTGAACAAAAAGCAAAGCAGAAGAAGGCAAGACGAGAACAAAAAGGTAATGCTCAAGCCTCTTTTCATAAAATATGTACTATAAACGGAAACGATATAAAAACAAAACCCACAAAAAGGGAAACTTCGTAAAAGCAAGATTTATATATATATATATATATATATATAGATATACACACATCACATTAGTTATTTAGTTATGAGCTCGAATTTAATTCACCCAGCCTAGCAGTTAGACAGAGACGGAGACAGAGACGGAGACAACGACTAAGTAGACCCAACATACACACACACACATATACACACAAACTGTAAGGTACACACACAACAATCTCAATGCATTGTACTTAAGCAACAACTGAGATTTGCCCTCATATCACACTCTACTCACGCTCAGCACACACAGTAATCACTCAGAAGATATGGAATCGTTTGAAGCTATATCGCATACTTGTGTCTCATATTTGATTTGATTGTGTGTGCTCCTTCTTCTTAGTTAATTAAGTTGCTTTGTTCTTGCAGCATTTGAGGCCAGCAGAATGCTCAAGCAGAGCTCGCAGCCGTCTTGATTTCCATAACTCTTATATATGTGGGCGCAATAGGACAGCACTAAACTCTGTACTGTACTGTATTATTTGAACAATTGTGTCTCTATGCTCCGACAGTCGAGTCGAGCAGGTGGGCACAATTTACTAATCTCTTTCAATATCAAATAGTTGTATTTTTTTGTGCATTAACTATACAATATTTCATACTTTTCCCAATCACCCGCATAACATCCAGGTAAAATTGATTTTTGTAGTGATTGCATTATTGAAACAAACACACACACACACACACACACACACACAGAAACACATACACATGCATACCACCCACACAAAGAACTCCTTCTCCCCCTTAGTTATAGATCTCTATTTTGTAATTGATTAGCTGTAGTATTTGCATTTGAGTTTTGCATTGAAAACAAATCACACCACACACCTATACACTTACACCTACAAACAATACATAGAACTCATTATATAATATTAATATTACTATTAATAATACAACAAAATCTACAACTTCAACCAGAGATCGCCACTGGAGGCGCTGTATACCCCTAAAAACATTTGATTCGCTTGCATGTTTGAAGTTAATTTTAATATCTACTTAGTTATCATTTCAAAGTAATAATTTGCGTATGTAAATATAGTTTAATTGTATGTGTACACATATGAACAACATTATTATAATTGCGACAAATACATTTGAAGTAATTTTTGTGTTTAATAAACTGGTTTACTACAAAACAAAATATTGCAAATGAATCAAAAGCAGCAAAAAAGAAATGACAAACAAGAAGAGCGCCAATTTGTGTTTATTTTTTATTTACTAGCCTGTACATACTAGTGTTGATTATCATTTATGGTGTATTCATCTCTTAATATATATATTTATATTATTCGTTGACATTTTGTATACCACACACACTCTGTAAACGTTGCGATCTTCTCTACTGTTTATCACCATGCGTAGATGTTGGTGGACATTTGTGTTTTTGTTTTATGTATGTGTTGCTGCATTTGTGCAGGTGAGTATGTTCTTTTTACCTGGGTTTCTACTTATCTATATATACATAACATACGTATATTGTATACTTGTTACATCCAATGTATTACGTTATGTACACAAAATCTCTGCATCCCACAATATATCCCCCGTTGGGTCGCCTCATATTTTCCAATACCAAAGATAATTAGACAACATGCGGACATTTATAACATTTTGCTGGGCTGAGACTTAGACTCGTAATTCTACATGCATATTTCTATTTACACACACACACACACACACACCCACACATAAACAACGTATTTAATGAACTAATTTATTTATTTATTACGTATACTTAACATTCCACAAAGCTATTGGTGCCATTCAAGAATAAAGTATGTACTTATCAATATTATTTTATATTCCCTTTTCCCCCCAACAAGAATCCCCGAATACGTTGCTTAGATCTCAGATAAATACGGATATAAGTTACATGACTTAACAGCACAATCTGTGTCTGCTTCTCAATGGCTCACAGTTTGTAAATTAACTAAAATTTACGTACCAATTTTTTTATACATAAATCATTGTTAAATTACCTATGACTTTAGCATTATATTATTATTTTAGTTTAAATTTAATTTGTATTAATAAATATTGAATATGTTTCTTTATTGAATTTCTATCGATTGTTTTCTAGCGCAAGAAGTCCCAAAATGCTTCAGACTTGACTTTTCATTTATGCATACTTAAAGGATCGAAAATAAGTCCTTGCACTTGTAGATAAGTTTGAGATGCTTTTGAACGGTTTTGCTCCACTTTATTGTTCTTTACTTTTCTAAATGTCTTCAAATCAATTTGTATGTATCCTACACTTTTTCTACATTCTGTATTCTGCATTAATTCAAAGTGATACATAGACGCCAAATTAGTTTTGTACTTGGTAACAGTAAAAGTTGCAACAGTCTGAGATCTCAATTCGAACTCAATCAAAACAGAAGAACTATACAAACAAACAAAAAAAAAAACCAAAGAAACTTTGTCTAATGAAATGTTTTGATACCAAAATCAGTAATCCCAAGTAGTAGCTTGATAACTTTGATATTATTACTTAGTAACTGAACATACTACTATATAGCGCTCTTTATATATATCGGTAAATATATACATATACATATAATTTTTATAAACATCCATAGCAATAGTTGAATTATTCAGTTTTCAATAAGAATAATTATTATTATGTCTTATTTTGTGGTAGTGATAAAAACAAAACAAAAACCAGACAACCAACATTTCGTTTAACCAATCAAATTGCTGTAATATAAATTCATACACTTCCCAAAAACTCACATATACTCACACACATACACAGATTCAGTTGTGTCAAATTGGAGTTTGCTTTATTTAATTATAGGATAACTTACTTATCTAGTAAACTACATACATATTTAGCTATATTTATGTAGACGATACATTAATACAAAAATCATAAGAACTTATATAAAAAGCATGATGGAACATGTTCAGTAGTCAATTGCGTATACTTCTCTATATATACATAAAAAGTATACATACTTATATACAACCTCTAAGAGAATGCAAGTAACAACATCTAAAGGAACCCAATTGCAATCCATATCATCTTCTCACATCAACAAAAAAAAAAAAGATTACGAATTCCCATGTAGAAGGCATTACATACTCATATATAGGCATTATACTATATACATAGATACCAACATGCATACATACATACATACATACATCATATGACAATAAGATCAACTGTGTTTCAGCATTCAAGTGTCAGTATTCGTAAACCAAATTACCTAATGAAAAACTGAAGAAATTATAACCAGAACTCTTAACGATGGCCAGTTGTGGAATTGGCGATCGGTTTTAGCTATTGTACTATATTATCTAGTTGGATAATGTTGATGTTCTCTCATATACTCGTATACAAAAAGAAATATATACATTAGGACTAAAGTCGAGTGACAACTTTATAGATATTTACATGCATACAGCGATATTTAGCAAGACCGTGATATATTCAATTAGAGAGAAAAACATACCCTTAAATATATTATATTATATGTATATATCTATTATATTATATATAAAAGCCAGCGTCTCAAAAAGTGGCAAACATATACTTACTAAGAACATTTCAAAATAGAATGCAACATTTATATAATGGACAATGGAAAACATTTCATGAGCCTAACATACATAGGTGCATCATTAAACTGTTGTTGTGAACCTACAAAACGCATATCACTTTGAATGTGTCGGGAGTTACAATTTTACACGATATATAACATTCGGTAAATGAAAAGTGTCTTGTTTTTTAGAAAACGGTTTTGAATGATTCCCCCTTTGTCTTTGCTCCTGTTCCTGCTCCTGCTCCTGACCCAATTCCCCTAAAGGTCTGCCCACGGACTAAGCGAGCAGATGGATCGATGATTTTGATATGCTTTAGAAATGATTCGATTGAACAAAATAGAAATACACAGATATAGTAGTTGATTTGAATGAATAATGAGGACCAAATTCTAGCGAAATTCGATCACAGAACTAATCAGGTTATAACTCGTGTAAAACTAATTGTAATATTAGTAACCAACTCTCAGTTGATTTGGACATTTTTTGGCTTCTTGTGTATTGTTTGGCATTGTTATTTTTTTCGTTTGTTAACAACTTCTCTACTATAATGTACACCCAACACGACAAATACTCTAACAAGCTAGTCAATTTATGTGCAGAGGCACGGTTCAATACTCTAATCTATCTACACTTGCAACATACATGAGTATAAAGTAAGTATAAATCGAAAAAAAAACCCTAACTACCAAAACCAAATCTAAAACAAACAATACTAAAACGTAAACAATAAAGAATAAAAGCAATTATTTTCATGTGAAAATATAAAACGAAGGAAAAACAAATACAAAAATTACAAACAAAATTTAAAATGCTACAAAATTAATTGTTTGATCATAATGAAATTAGTTATAAGCTTTATATTTAAGTCAAAACGTGTTGATTAATTTAAAGCAATGCAGCTCCGTAATTAAACCCATATTTACGGTTTATATCTGTACTTGTACTTATTATAAATGCTATTTATTTATTAATTGCTAAGTATAAATACTTATATATTGAAAGCTCGAAACAAACTGCTATTCGTGCTTATCTCAAATGCTAATTTAAACGGGAAGGTAAAACTAAACGGAGAAAGTATAAAGTTAAAAGTAAAAGTACTAAAAATCATATTTATAACTAAATTAAGTGTTAAGACAAACAAAAAGAATATAACTACAACAAATAAAATTCAAACAATGAATATTTCAACAGATTGTGTAAGACATGAAAGGAGAAAAAATAACAAACAAAAACAAAAAAAACAAAAATATAAACGTTTTCTTATACATATATACAAAATGGAACACAACTTTTAACAGCTCGTCACATATCAATTCAAATGAGCTATATTTTGGATGAACACACAAAATACAAGAAAATGTAATTGTACTTAACAAAGAAGTAAAACGTAACGAAACGATCGAATTCAACACCAAGTTCAATTTTTATGTATTAGAGGAGGACTTCTTTTAAACAGGGTGCGCCCTAGTGTGCCCTACCTATGTGAAAGTTGAGTAAAGCCACAAAATTCTCCTTAGAGGCAAGTGCCGCAAAGCATCTACCTTGGGAAATAAAAAACGAAAAATATGAAAACTTAGACTCGTCTTCCAGCAACACTAATTGACATAACAAAACCGTAAAGACCTTAAAAATTCAACTAATACACAAATTTCTTATCGATATGGGTGCATTTTGAACTTGAATTACATCTGATTTGTGTTTTCGCGTCTTTGGCTTTGCTTTAATCTTTAAACAGAGATTATATTTGAAGCCCTCGAACGTGAACTCTATAGTAAGCCCAGCTTACACGTACGAGTAAACATTGAAGTAAACAACTATTTGAAGAACTCGGATATATCAGTACAACTTTCGCAACGAGGAATTTTGATGATAACTATTTGTTGACCTTGTTTGGTATGGTACAAAATTGATTCTCGAATCCGAAATTTCCCCCATTAGTTTTGCCAATAGATTTGAAGTAGTTTGCAATCTAGTTTTTGTGCCCTTTGATCAGTAAAAATAACAAAAAAAAAAAGAAAAATACACACACAATGGGAAAACATCAGATGAACTTACTAACTGTTGTATATTTGTTTCGCAAGCAAACTTTATACTACTACTATATAAACGATAAGCAAGTGCATTATATTGAGCAAGAAAAACAATGATATGAAAGTAATGGTAAACAATTGAAATTCTAGTAATAAGTTGTCACGTATATCGTTTAGGCCATAAGCAAGCCCCTATAAACCAGTTGAATTGAATTGAATTTAGTTTGGACTAATAACATATGTATTGTACGTATTTATTGAAACATTGAAAGAACCTGCAGCCAACATATGAAATGGTAATGTTTAAATATTATATTTATTTACTATATATGGCAAGTAACTGGCGGCACTTAGATGCAAGCAGGAATCAACAGTTGAGAGCAGTGTAAGGAAAACCTGTAAATGCAGTCGCTCTATATTTGTAGCGATGCTTAGAACTATATAACACTTTATACTATATATGAAATGTAAACTGTATTTACTCTTACATTTAGCTATGTCTCAAGAAAAACCCATTAAAGATGCTGAAATAAATTTCTCAACATTTTTAACAAGAATGAAATAAATGAAAAATTCAAAATGTGAAAGCGAAGAACAACTTTTTGAAGAATAAAACAAATTTGCATTTGATTTGAAAGGCTCAATACTGGAAGAACAAAAATTCAATGAAATTCACTTATAATTCAAGTAATTTATGTACTTTATCGTAAGTAGTTCGCACGCATTTTTTTGCTGTATAATGCACAGAAAAACAAAAACAGTATAATTGTATAATCGAAAGAGTATAAACTTAAGCTATATATATATATGTATATGTACAATAATCAATTAGTTGATAGTTGAATTAGAAACCACCGTCATATTAGACTTTCTAAAATGTACTTTGTACTTTGTAATGTACGCTCGTTTCTATCGTAATCGTAACGTATGTACTTCTACTTCAAATAATTTTCACATTTAATTTCCACACACACACACAAAGACATATGTACTTGTAATACCCTATTTTTGTTGGTAGAACCTTGTAATTGTACTCGAATCGTAACGTACCTTTACTTGTCTTCAGTTCAGTTCAAAATGCTTTACCCCTTAATCTGCTTTTTTAGACGAGAACTACTACAATTGTTTCAGTATTGAATCATTTTACTAAGTATGATACCGTAATATTGATCTTTCAGTTGTAATACCTTATTTTCGGTTTTATTTGTATATAAGATAACATCTCTTATTGCGTACAACATTGCCGTTTAACACATTTCATTTCTGAAAAGTTGAAAAGTGCATGTTGCCAACAGAAAGGTTCAAATATTCGAATTTGAATTTCAATATCGGGAAATGTGAAGCAATCTATGCTATAAGAGCAGTTAAATCGGAAACCTATTTATGAGGACAATACTTGTTCTGTGTGCGCAAATGCTCTAGATGAGAAAGCTAAGAAAATCACAATGTCAATCTCTACATCTGTAGATGTGCGAGAGGATGAGGACGCAAAAGCAATATATATAGTATATAAATTTGATACTGTTGTACTATATGTATGTATTTCGTACGATACATATGCGAATGCCTGAACAAAAGCTAACATTAGTTCATAAGAGCAGAGTTGATGATAACGACAATGACGAACCAATTTATGCATCGTACAAGGTACATCGACTTAATTACACAACGTACGCATTCAAGAATATATACTGCATTGCGTATTCGTTTGAATGAATTATTACCAAAAATACACCAAGTAAATACTAATGAAGCGAGGTGGAAATCACTGAAAAAAGAAAACAAAACAAATAAAGTAGAGTTTGTGTTGCAACTTGTACAACAAATAAGATACAATAACCATTTACGAAAGAATTTAAAAATGAATGAAGACGAGAGTTTGCCAAGCGCAGACTAAGATTATAACTTATTTAGATGCTATATCGAGTTGTTTAGCTTCTTCTTATGCAACAAACATACATCTATATTGAATTATTACAATATGCATACATATATAATACGTATTCTTAGCTCTAGTTGATTAGCACTTAGTACGTAATTAGTATACACAACAAGCTCATACACACTCTAACATAAACACACACACACAGACACACACATACATTGGTTGGTATTGTATGTTGCGTATAAGTTTTGATAATTTGAAAGAACATCATATACGAACTCGAAAACCGAAACTCGAAAACTCACCCAAGTATTATGAATTGTCGCTGCGTAACGATATTTATATGTTCATATGTATATATATGTACATGTACATATAGTATGTATATATGTGTATACATATTATATATACATACAATATATACAACATAAAAAGTATAACTCAATAAATGTTTCACATAAAATATATTAATGTTCGAGTAGTTTTATACAAGTATTTTCTTTTCGATTCTTCCTATTTATATCACATTTGCCTTAACCACCCACCCATGTACAAATTATAATTTTCTCTCAGATTGTAAATTAGGTGTAGTTAGATGTGTATAGAAAACAAGCTGTATATGATTTGATTTCTTAGTCGAAACATTAGCAAGCACATTCCACACCACACAAAGAATATTATCCAACCTACAGAATCCTTTTCAAACTCGCCACTAAGTGTGTATATTCCTGGAACAGAATCTCGCATATCCAACTTGGCAACAGATTCTCACAAAAACTCAATTAACAAGTGTATAGCTCTTGCGAATGGATATCGAGTCTGGTAAGTTAATTGAGCTCATCACAAAAACACTAACACAAAAACAAACACTTACCCCCCAATGGTGTCTCAATGCTTGTGCTGAAAAGATGAAACTCGGCTTATCAAGCCAGGGAATAGGTGGCTCTGCAGACAAACTGAATGATTAGCAAATGAACAACTTCGAGACTTGATGAAGAATTTACCATATGCCGAACTACTGCGTCTAACTGGCATCCATATATTTCTGTGAACCTGGAGATGCAAAAAGTATGTTTTATTTACTAGTAACGATTTATCAAATGAATTGCAGCGAACCTTGGAAATTGCTAGGAGCAACGAACGCCGAGTATTGCTTGCTGCTATTACACGTAAAGACATTTTAATTTCGATAGTCTCAATAGTCTGAACAAAAATGTGACTTAATAATAACGAACGCGCTAAATTTAGTTTAAATATTACAACAACTCTCTAAGTTACTAAGGCAATATGAAATATGATTTTGTTATAATTCTGACGTCGGTGTATCCACAGGTTGCTGCATATCTACAAAAGTTTTCTCGAATTCAAATCGTGCACAGTAAAATGGAGCAACATTTGTGCATTGGCGTTACGTAAACATTCTCTGTTCTTTGCCTAATTTTGGTATAATCGTCTTTAGTTAATTCGCAAATTTTCTTATAGCTTTATAGCGAACAATGACAATTCAGCAGATCTATTATTACAAAGCAAAGAATCAAATGACACCCATCGAAATATCGATAATGAAAACAAAAAGATAAATATAGACATCGAAAATTGTAAATTTAATTCCATACTATTGCCAAGTACAAAATTCGTTACAAAATCGATTTCCGGTATATTTGCAGCGTCAAGTCTGCCATTAGACTTTATTTCTTTTTCTTCTTCTTTTGATCGTCGTCGCCTATAAATGATGCCATTAATTGCTATTCATTTAGTACGTGGTCTTTGCACTCTGAACTTGACGCTTCTCAAGGAAATAACCAGAAATTACATAATAAAAGCGCCATACATGACACCAAGACTTGCAATCACATGGGCTGCAACTGCCTTTTTGCTAACTCCTTTACCTGTTTCTTTTCCTTTTTCGTTCTCTTTATCTTCGCCTAGAAGAAAAGTGCACGCGCATTAATTCAATCTTCAAATTGAAATGCGAATCCTCGATGGTCGCATTCGCCGTCAAAAGAGAAGCGTCAAATTTGAAGAGCGCAAAGACCTGCAGTACTTACTGGGTGGGCCATCGACGTTATCGGCAACAGCATCAATAAGTCCTTTCGGAGTTTCATACTTTTGATTAATAACTAAAAACTATTGGGAGGTTGGACGTTATCAGAAATGCACATTAGAATGTTGCTCGAGAGACAAACCTTAAGTATATGTGGTGGATAGCCCCTGCGGGTCTCGATAATTTCACATGGAGCTAGGCCTTTGGTATACCATACATCATCCCGCTTTACAGCTAATCGAAGTATTGCCATAACTTCTAACGAGAGACCTACCAGCGAAATGATGATAATTGGCCATGCCTTTTAAGTGAGAAATGTTATATTGACGTCTTCAAACAGATAGAAACAGACTTACACCCCAATGGTGGTTCAAAGCCCCAAATGAGAAAACACAACTTGGTTTATCCAAAAACGGTACCAAAGGTTCTACAAGTTTGAAGAAGTCAAGTTGTAAGAAAATGTTATTCTGTGAAGAGGATTGACGAAACTTACCAGAAGCCGAGCTGCCAGCAATATGACGTATAGCTTTTCGTTGGCTGTATGCTTGTGAATGCTACAAAAAAATAAAGAAGAAAGGCAATTACTGATATTTCGCTTGCAATATTATAATTGAATGCAGTTTTGAACCTTGGTAGCCGACTTGTAGAGCATGTAATGTGGAATCTTGGAATAAATAGCGCGTATAGCCATTGCGAATATTACAATTCAAAAGAGAGTACAAAAAATTTTAATAAAACGCTATAACTACGTACGAAAAATTTTGTCGAATATCGGCATTTCCAGGCACGGCACTTTGAAGTTCGAAAAGATGGGCAATGGCTTGCTGTAATTGGGAATAGACATAACTTTTTTTGTGAAACACTCAGTACCGAAAAATCATTTTGCATGAGTGAACTCGATTTGACACTAATAATTATAGTTATTTGCCTTTATCAAAATATATTGATAACTAATTTTGTTTTTAATCGACTGATATAGATTGAGAGTGTGGGGTGGAGCGTCTAAACTATACAGAACACCCAAAGCACTGGAACCCGAGGACGGCGGCATGATTGAAGTGCATAAACGAACAGGCGGATTCTTGTTAGTCCAACAACAATCATAATTGCTATTCTTCAGGAAACAAAGCCAACAACAAAAACCTTTAAAATCCTTCGATTCCTTATAATACTATGTATTCCTCGAAATGTATTTTAAAATGTATGAAATACGTGCACCTAATAAAACATCTTTTTTTAACTTAAAAAATATTCCTGTACAGTGTGTTCTTAACTTAACGTTCTTTAGCTTGCTGCTGATTGGTATTAGACAATTTAAGATGCATTGATAGTAAACGAGATTTCGTAGTGTTAACTTGGTCCTTTCACTAACTAATACTGGAGACACAAAAGGAGGTAATCGTCTTTTGGCAAACAGCAAAGCAGTCGGTACGGCTATTGACAGATAAGTTGTGTTTCTAGTTCCCTTCGCAAACGTGAAGTTTAATAATTTGTAGTACACTTCCGCCTCTTCCTTCATATAGTAATATAAATAAAGACATTAAATAGATATGTTTAGGTAAAAACAATTCGGCTCTTCAGTGAAGGGAGAGTATCAATAAAAACTGAAACTTTAAGGTAAGAACAATAAGGAAAAAATATAAGCAAGGCTAAAAATACAAGTATACCTGAAAAGGAAAGTATTCAAAAGGAAAAACGATATAGTTGAAAAGGTAAGTATGGTAAGTATTAGCAATAAACTGAATTAATTTAGTGCCCTTATGATTTTTTTTTTTTTTTTTTTATTTATTTATTAAGTGTAGTATTAGCAATAAACTGAATTAATTTAGTGCCATTATGATAGGCAACGTATAGCAATACATTGAATTTAGTCAGCGCCTTCATGATAGGCAACGTTTATTTCATTGCCTGACACCTCCAAATTTCAAGAAGTGTACCACGTGGACCATCTGCAGTACCAGGCGAACATAAGAAAGTAGCAAGTGGATTTATGCGGTAGTTACAACGTTAGTTCTCGGCGCTACACAGGTTTATTCTATGCTACAGGTTTATGTTAGTCTCATATTTCATTCCATGATTTGTCACTTCTTAGCCGTTTCTTCACAAGAATCTCGCCGGGATTGCCCGATAAATTTAATTTTTCCGATTTGAAATACCAGGCGAACATAATCGAGCAGAAGATGCATTTAACCAGCTGAGCTGCTGCGAAAATATACAGTTATGTGGAACCTAAGAGTGGTAATTCTCTTGGAGAGAGAGAGCTGATCTGTGTGGATCCTAAGAGCGGGATGTAAATATCTCTTTAAAAAAGAACAGTTATGCTCTTTACCAACGCACATTAGCCGATCTGTGTGGATCCTAAGAGTGAAATGTAAAAATCTCTCTTAAAACAAACAGTTATACTGTTAGACAAGAATTATTAGCAGATCTGTGTGGAGCGTAAGAGAGTGAGATAATGTTCTGTTTACATTGCGCAAGTGAATTTTCGCATTGCGACGAGCTGTCAACTTCTGTTCGCCTGGTAGCATATGACAAATTTTAGATTTACTGCCACCGGTCACTGAGGTAGGGTGATTAAACGGGATAAGCCATAATTTCGGTTTTATAATTAAATACTTCGGCTTTATAAATAAACGGCAGTGCAATTGCAACCAGATTGTAATTGGATTTTGATTTTTAATTGTAAGTAAAAATCGCAGATATAAAACTTTGAATTAAATGATTAAAATAACATTGCAACATGAGAACAACACGACAAGAATATGTAGATTATAAAAAAAAAACAGCTGAAGCGAATAAGAAAAATATAATTATTATGTATGTATGTTATATCGAGTACAAGTATATGTTATTCAGCTCAGCGCCAATTCTGTCATTGGTTTATTTCTTCTTTTTCTTATTGTCGTCGTCTGAAACTGTTCAAATAAATTGAAATTTGATTAGTAGGTATTCTTTGTATTCTGAACTTGACGCTTCTCATGGATACCAAAAGTATATAATAAAGCTTCCAATCACATGGCCTGCAACTGCCTTATTGGTAACTTCCTGAACTTTTTCATTTTCAAGAAGAATTCTCGACGGTCGCAGAGAAGCGTCAAATTTGATGAGTTCGAAGACCTGCAATACTTACTGGGTGGGCCATCGACATTGCCAACGACAGCATCCATAACTCCCTTTGGAGTTTCATAGCTCTCATTAACTACTATTAGCTATAGAAGGTTTTAGTGTCAGATATGCGAATTATAATCTAGATCGGGAGACTCACCTTAAGTATAGGTGTTGCATAGCCCTTACGGGTCTCGACTATTTCACATGGAGCTAGACCCCTGGTATACCACACGTCAGTCTTGGTTACGGTTAAGCGGAGCATACCAAGAAATTCGCCAGTGAGACCACATACCAAACAGAGAGCAACTGGCCATGCCTATTGAGTGAGAATATCGTTATATTGCCGTCTTCATATATGAAGATAGAAACGAACTTACGCCCCAATTGCGATTCAAACCCGTAATTGAGAATATAAGACTTGGCTTCTCTAAAAACGGCACCGAAGGCGCTGCAAGTTGTAAGTTAAGTTAAAAGGAAATATTTATCGAAGAGCGCCACTAAATCTTACAAGTAGCCGAGCTGCCAGCAACATGACGTCTTACGGCAGCTCGTTGGCTGTATGGCTGTTACGAAAAAGAAGAAAATTACTGATATTTCTCTTGCAATATTATAATTAAATACCGATTTTAAAAGTGTGTATTGTGGCTTCTTTAAGATAATTCGGCGGATAGCCATTCTGTAAAATGCAAGTAAAAAAAAAAGTACAAAAAATTTGTATAAACTTTACGACCAATTTTGGAGATTTGAGATATTTCTAGACACGGCTTTTGCAATTTGAAAGTATGGGCAGTAGCTTGCTATAAAATAAAAAGATTTAAACTTTTTTCATAAGCATCTAGTCCCCAATTATGAATTTCCCAACATATTTTCATAACAGTTTTCTTTTTCTTTAATCGATTGGTGTCCATTGAGAATATGATTTTAACAAACTATACAGCACACCCATATCACTGGAGCCCGAGGACGCTTAAAACAGCAAACTGACGGATTCTTGTTAGTCAGCTCGAAAAACAAACACATTGAAGTCATTTTATAAAACTACGTGTTTGTCAATTTGTATCGTCTCTCTTCGAAACGAAAGTTCGTAAGGTGTTATTTATCTCGACTTTGTCACTAACTAATATGTACTTGATTCACAAAGGGAGTCAACCATAATCACCAACGTTATTTAGTTGTTATTCTGTTTTCTTGCCTGTTCACTTCTCAAACCTTCTTTGCATCTATATATTGTATAGCCATCACTCCAAATCCAGAAGTATAATATCTTATAGCATAATAGGTCCATCATACATACTTTGCCCCCATGAGAGTTATATTACCATAGCGTTAAGTAAAGGCAATAAAGGGAGAGCGTACGAACAGCGCATTTATAAAAATACAAAAATGTATGAAAAGGTAAGTATTCAAAAATATGTACTTGAATAGGTAAGTATGTTAAGTAAGCATTAAACTGAATTAATGATATGCAATAATTATATTCAACTTATAGCAATAAATTGAATTAAGCCAGAGCCTTTATGATAGGCAACATTTATTTTATTGCCTGACATCCGCCAAGAACTCCAAGAAACTCTGTTCGCTGACCCGAATCTAGCCAGAATTGCTTGAAAATTGCACTTTTCTGATTTGAAATACAAGGCGAACATAATCGAGCAGCAGGTGGATTTAATCTAGCAGAGCTGATGCGAAAATAAACAGTTATGTGGATCCTAAGAGAGGGAAAGAGAGCTGATATGTGTGGATCCTAAGAGCGAGATATTAAAATCTCTCTCTAAAGGAACATTTATCCTCTTAAGCGACACACATCAGCTGATTTGTGTGGATCGTAAGAGAGGGAGATAATACTCTCTGTTTACATTGCGCAAGTGCATTTTCGCATGGCGACGTGCTGTCGGCTTCTGTTCGCCTGGTAGCATAGGACAAGTTTTAGATTTACTGCCACCGGTCACTGAGGTAGGGCGAATTATGAATGGATGAGCAAAAATTTCGCATACACTTATAAACGGCATTCATTCATTATTATCGTTTTATTTTGGCTTCTGATAGAGAGTTGATCATTGCAATTATTAATAACAGAAACTGTAGCTTGTAATTGCAACTAGATTATTAAAATAAAATGGGTAAAACAACAACACGACATGAAAGAGATTCCAAGAAGAGCTCGAAAACGGAGGAGCTCGAAAAAATTCACCACATATATTTTCGCTTGTATGATAACCTTTTGCCCTTGTTCACAACTTTTAATGCGTTTGATTGATGATTATAATAGTGCGCTGATTACGCTGTGTTCACAGTATGATAATAGTTGTGCATGCATGCGAATATGTATTAATACTCGTATATGTTTGTCTTATTAAATTTTACAGTTGAGCTCTGATCTGTACATTTATTTCAGTCGTTCTTGGCATTTAGAAGCAAGCGAAACTGAATCTTTAAATCAACCGCGGCGAATAAATATGCAAAAGTCTCTCAAATTGTTCACGGTGTTTCTCATCATTCTATCAAAATGGACAGTGACCTGGCAGTCAACCGAAGGAATTGATGAACAGTTTAGGAAAAACGAGGAAGAAATACAAAAATTAGAAATGGAATTTGATCAAGAGTTTGAATTGCAAAACTTTGATGAAGCATCTGCTTCCATAAAATCTTACATCGAATCTTTGGACAAAGAATTAACGCAATATCAAGCACAGAACAAAAATCAATTTAACAACGGGTGCGAAAGCAAATTACAACAAAAAGACGATACAATTCAAATACAAAAACATGAAATTGCTGATTATATAGAACAAATTAAGAAAAAAGATCGCGAATTAATGTACTTACAAGCAAGATTAACATCTTACAAAATAATCATTGATAAGATTAATGGGACAATAGCAATGATCGAGGCGACGAGTAAACAACGTAAGTTGAAAGTAGTACTAAAGATTGTGCAATTTATTAACAATGATCAATTTCTATAACAAAAAAAGTTAATCAGGAAACCACAAGGTCGCAGCAAACTAATGTCGCAAATGAACTAAATAATCAGCTAAGTAAGTTCAAAACAATTCTATAATTTCAAGCTGAATGCAAAAAAACCCTACATTCTTTTTGACTTTAGCTGACTGCAAAAGGAACATTGAATTAGTCAGCAATCAGCTGAGAGAGAAGGATCAAAATCTAACAGCTTTAAATATTCAGCTGTCGAACTGTAATTCTTCAAAAAGTGAACTTCCGAAGACTCAACATCAACAGATTACTGTTCCGGACTCGTGTCTAGATCAGACTGCTGGTATTCAAGAAGTTCAGCTCCCGAATGAAGAGCGTATTCGCGTGCTTTGTGATTGTGATGGCTGGATGATTATTCAGCGTCGAATTGATGGAAAACAAGACTTCAATAAGAACTGGGAGGAGTACAAGTTGGGATTCGGTGACATGCATGGTGATTTTTTCCTTGGCCTGGAAAATTTGCACCATATCACAAGTTCAAAAGTTCATGAATTACACATTTCATTAACGACTAGTTGGAAAAGATTCGAAGTTAAATACGATAATTTTCGAATAGGAAACTCTGCAACCTTCTACAAATTGGATTCACTCGGAGAATTCACGGAAAGTGCATCAAATGGGTTAAGGTTTAACACACAATTTTCGACATTCGATCGAAACCATATTCCAAAACCTTCTAAGAATTGTGCTTCAGATCATATGGGTGGCTGGTGGTACCCAAAATATTGCGGTGGAAGGTTTGATATATTTCATAACAAATTAATTTAAATAATGTAATCCGATCTACTTTCAGTAATCTGAACGCGCCTTTCAATGGTAAAATGGTCTGGGGATATAATAGTTTAAAGTCGGTTACCATGAAGATACGCCCAAGACTTTAATTTATATTTCCAATTTTCAATTATTTGAAACATCTGGGTAAATGTAACATTCAACTGTTGTTTCATTTTAATAAGCCCACACTGATAACACAGATTAAATTTTTTTCGAAATAAAATTGCAATTTTGCTCATAATCAAGAGCTACGAATTCCATATGCTGTGTGGCGATGGATGGCAGATAAGGAATGTATATTATTGTTTCAGTCTATAGCTTCTTGCCAGAGAATAGTAATGGAGAGAATTTGACCAAGCCCAGGGAACAAGAGTTGTGCACTTTTAAAATTCTTTTTTGTTTAATAATTATACAGAGAATCAATGGAGATTAGTTTGTAACTTAAAATATGCCCTTCTTCTTTTTCTCCTTCTTGGCATCGACGTTGTCCGAACTGCTGTCTGCACTGAGGCTGGGCCGCTTGAGCTGCTCCAGCGTCACGTGATTCAGGTCCTCCCACTCCTTTTTCTCGCGCTCAAACTCACGCCTCTTCTCGTCCAGTTCGATGAACTGAAGATCGAGCGCCTGCTTGCGCTCTTCGTGGCGTCGCGTCATCTCCAGCTCAGAGTCCTTCAGTTTCTGCACCTTCTCCTTGACCTTCATCTCAAAGACGAGCTCCATTTCGGCCTCCATCTGTTTCACCCTCTGCTCGTGCTCGTACTTCTCCTCTTCCATCTGCGCCAAGGGATTCTTGTTGGAGGGCGGAGAGCGAGCCTGCCCCTCGGCAAGACCCAGTGCCGACAGCTTGCGACAGCGATAGTTCTCGTAGTGCACATTATTGGTGACATCCTTGAGGTCCTGCAGATGCGTGCGTATCACCATGTTTCGCAGTGCAACGAAATCGCAATGCGCCAGGTTCTCAACGTCCACAACGCCCCAGGGATAGTGACGTCCGCGCACCTTCCGGCCCTCAATCTCAACGATGGTGTTGGCGCCCACAACCGCGAAGGGCACTCGACTGCGCAGATGCTGGCTGGTCTTGCACTCCTCTGCGGCGTCCTCGAGTGTGGCGGGGAAGTCGTAGAGCTTAATGTTGTGCTTGGCAAACTCATTGAGTAACTGCTTCTTGAACAGATACACCTCGTCCGGCGTCATCGTGTCCGACTTGGCGAGCACCGGCACCAGGTTCAGCTTGTCGCACAGACTCTGCATACAGGCAATGTCCAGTGGCTGCAGACCATGACCCGACGGCGCTATGAAGTACAGGCAGCAGTGCACACGACCGTCCGAGATCGTACTGCGTTGCACGCGCGACTCGGCGGTCAGGTACTCCTCGTACTTGCTCTCCACATACTCCAGAATGGGCGCCCAGCAGTTGCTGTTGTCGATGGCGTCGCCGAAGCCCGGCGTGTCCACCACAGTCAACGTCAAGTTGACGCCGTTCTCCTTCAGCACCACCTTCGTCTCCTCTACAGCGACCGTCTTCTTGGCACGCAGCGACGGCCCCGGATACTGCTCAGTGTTATAGATGTCCGCGAGGAACAGGGAGTTGACCAGCGTCGACTTGCCCAGGCCACTGGCGCCCACCACCATGAGCGTGAATTCGAAGCCCCGCTTGACCGCTTTGCGGTACACCTGATTGGGCAGGTTGGCGAAGCCCACGTACCCCGCCATCTCCATGGGCTTCTGGCGTTTCGCTGGCTTCTGCGACTCCTTCGCTTGCCTGCTCGAGTCACCAATCGCTCCGCACATGCTACTGGCTTCAGTTGACTGAATTTGCTTGCCGCTCACTGTCGCTGACGGCGCACTGTTTGGCTGCATTGTTGCTGCCCTTGGAGCGTTGTTCTCCGTCGAGGTATTCGTGGCTGATGCCGATGCGGATGCCAATGCCACTGCCGCCTGCTGCTTCTCGCGCAGCGCCAATTGTGCTAGTGTGCTGGGCAGCGCAGACATCGCGCTGTTTGTGTGTTGACCACTCATTCGAGTTTGTTTTAGTTGAGACAGCTTCGCCTTTTCGAATAGCACACGAGTGAACCTGAAGTTTCCACGTCAATGTGTCCGCCTACTTTCTGTATTTCAACCGACAGCCTCGAAGTTGCTCCTTAGACTACTCCGTCAACTGCCTGAGCAGGTCTATTTAAATACCGATTTCTATCGTTGGCTGCTTTTATCTTCAGCTCAGTTTTCCATCCACAATTATCTGAGCAGATGTCATTTTTATTATTTTATGACTTTTTATGACATGCCAATTTAAAATTATTCGCAGTTGGTGCGCTCGCTACCTAGTAATGACTGGAATTTACCTGAAACTCCGGTATGAGTTCCAGGATCCAGGTACTGGAAAAAACTGTAATACCGAAAACAATAAATATAAAATACAAATTATAAATCATCTACGCCAGCGTTCCGCAAAAAATAAGTAAAGTGACAGTTTGTTGTTCCTTTTGCTATACAATCTAATACAGATTGTTCGAGTTCGAAGTTTGCCGATCGATGTGGGGTTCTAATCAAAGCTAAAAATGCAGTTGACGGCGAATTCACCCTTTTCGCCGTCTAGTCAAACCATTTACGAGTTCTGTTGCGTGCGGTTGTGCTGATGGTGGCGCCACGAACGTGTGGCGTTGTTTGTTGGTACTAATAGTTGAAATGTGCGAACTGCATGAAAACTGCTTGTGTGAACTGCTTGATGCACAATGCACGAGCCGTTAAATACAAAGTAATTTATACGGATATCAACTACTTTGAATTTCTTCCACGTATTTTTAGTTTGTTTTGCTTAGGCAAATCTTATGCATATAGATAACTCTGTTGAGAAATTCAAGTCAAGGCCACAATATCATTGAATTATCGTTTCTTGCTATCAGCTGGACAATCTGCTGCAACTTTGGGTTGGGCTTATCGGCAATGTTGCTTATCGAGAAAGCTTTCAGTCCGACGAGCTGATAGGTGACGTTCGCTAACCGTTAGCAAGGGTAGCGGTTAACTGGAACTGATAGCTGAACCCTAAACTGGCTATTGCCGAGCTGTTGGCCACGCATCGGTCGGCAGTTGCTGAACAACTTGCGCTGCGTTCGCGTGGATTCGTACAACCTGACGTGCTCTTATCAGTTGCCAACATGGAAGGCGGACCCACCACACACTTCGATAAATATACAAAAATTTGGAGTGGACCAAGGCCGGCGCATTTCTTCGACGCCGACTGCTCCATTGGCAAAATTCTATTCGCCTTCATGCGCAACCATCCGGCCAGTCTATGTCAGGTGACGATTGGACTATCTCCTCTACAATTTTGACATTCTCGACTATAGCGCACACCCTTTTGCAGATCTCCGACACTGAGGGCACAGCCCTGACCAACGGCGAGGCCATCAGCTTTGCCATACGCATCGCACAGCACCTAAAGGCGCTCGGCCTGAGGCAGGACGACGTCGTCGGCATTGCTGGCACCAACACCACCTACTTGATGCCCGTCGTGCTGGGCTGTCTGCTCAACGGCACGCCCTTCCACGCGGTCAGTCCCTGGCACGACGAGGCCACATTCAAGCATCTGTTCTGCATCACGCGACCGCGTCTCATCTTCTGCGACGGCCACGTCTACGAGCGCCTCGGCGTGGTGGCCAAGATGCTCAAGGCTCCAGTTTATACGCTCAAGGAGCACCGCCTGCAGCTGCCGCGCATCGAGGACCTGCTGGAGCCCACCAAGAGCGAGCTGAACTACGTGTAAGTCACCCAACCGAGTGTTAGACTGTAGTGCGCCTGCTAAACGCTCCACTTCTTTGCAGACCCGAGTCGTTGCTGCTGGGCGGCGATCAGACGGTGGCCATTCTCTGCACCTCCGGCACCACAGGGCTGCCCAAGGCAGTGTGCATCTCGAACTCGGCCTGTCTGTTTGACTTCGGGTAAGTTGATTCGCCAGACACCAGCCTCACGCTGTTGCTCAGCCTCATGCTTGCATTCCCAGCTTCGTCACTGGCCAGGACGTGCTGCTGTCGTTCAGCACCATCGACTGGGCGCCGGGCATGTTTAATATGCTGTACAGCTGCTGCCACGGCTCGACGCGCGTCATCAGCGATCGCGCCTTCTCGCCGGAGTACTTGCTGCAGCTGATCGAGCGCTACAAGGTGACGCTGCTGACGCTGGTCCCACAGCAGGTGGCGGCGCTGCTGAAGGCGCCCACGCTGAGCCAACAGCGATTGGCCAGCGTGCGCTTCATCAGCATTGGTGGCGGCAACTGCTACGTGGCGAACCTGCTGAAGCTGCAGGACTACCTGCTCAACGGCCAGATGTCCTACGGCTACGCGCTGACGGAGTGCGGCGGCGTGGCTGCCAACATGGGCGTGGCACGGCCCTCCGCCGTGGGCCGCATTGTGCCTGGGGTGAAGGTGAAGATCCTGGACGACGCCGGTCGCAGTCTGGGGCACGGCGAGACGGGCGAGATTCTGGTGCACAACAGCAAGGTGTGGAACGGCTACTACGGCAACCCGAACGAGTCGAAGCACATACAGGACTACCAGGGCTGGTTCCACACCGGCGACATGGGCTACTTCGACAACGAGAACTTCCTGCACATCGTGGAGCGGAAGCGCGACATGCTGCGCTTCCACGGCGCCCAGTACTGTCCCCACGAGCTGGAGCAGGTCATTGCCGAGCTGCCCGACGTCATCGAGGCCTGCGTCTTCGGGCTCTGGAACGAGGTGGACGGCGACCCCGCCGCCGCCGCCGTCGTCAAGATACCCGGCAGTCGCCTGAGCGAGATGGACATCGTGGAGTATGTGGCCAAGCGGCTGGTCGTCACCCACAAGCAGCTGCACTGCGGCGTCTTCTTCCTGCCCGAGCTGCCCAAGACCGGCAGTGGCAAGGTGCTGCGGCAGCAGGCGCGCGACCAGGCGCTGGGCAAGAAGTGGTCCGACTACCGCAACGGCCACGCCCACTAGCGTGCGCCCCTTAGACTTAGTTACTGTTAGGCTTCTAGATATTTGGGTGACTCACACATTCCACTATTCCCAAACTGATTGAATGATTGTCATCGTTGTTGCTGCTATTGCTGCTGAAGCGAGTCGGAAGGCAGCCAAAAGTTGTTTTAGATAGTCGCAAGTATTCATTTCGGCTTTGTTTCTGGCATTATCGCACGCTTATCTAGCAGAATATGATTAAATGCCGGCATAGGCTGAGCGAGGGCCGCTCGAGACTTAGACGGGGTTCAATTGGACACAAAATATCTGGAGTTGTGGGTCCAGAGCATTAAGTTGACTAAATATTTATTACAAATACTTGCTAATAAATGCATCTTATCTCTGTGCAGAGAACAAGGAAACCATTGTAATATTGTTGGAAATTAACTCAAATTATGCATCGCACTTTTCCTTAATTTGAAGAGAGGCAATAGGGGCACTACTTGCATTTAAATAGTATAGCAAATAATGAAATCAAAATGTCTTGATTGTTGTTCACGAAGTTCCCCATGCTGATCAATACACTTTTTTCGGACTTTGAAGACATGGTTCAGCTTCTCCTTATCATCATATTATTACTATGAGCATTAAACTAATAAATAGTGCAATTTTCAGAATACCTTTGAATCAAAAGAAGGGACTCCGGCTTAAGCAAAAGCATGGGACTCTCAATCAGGTAAGTATCGACGCAAAAATAGCGTTTTCGTTCGGCAAAGTTCTGCCGTGTTTTCGTAGAGAAGTGATCAATGGATCCCTCCTAGTGTCATCCGAATGCTCGCTGCAATTATTGGCCGCATTCCGGTTCAATAACCCTTAACCTCAGGAGCTGCTTGTCATGTACGCTCGCATTTGATTGACAGCTAAGCCAAGTTGCAGTTTGTACGTGATCTTGTCAGCATTGCAATTGGATACTTTGCTGCATCTCCACTGCCTCCCTCTCGCCACAACGCAGTCATGAATCACGGGCAACGCTTGGGTGCAATGCCCAAAAATAAACTGAAGATATTTGGTTAAGGCTGCTGTTGATGCCGCTGTGGGCACTTAAGAACGACGACAAATGATTGCATTGCTGGGCTGCAAGGATCGTTTGCTTGATAATGATCGGCGGCTCCCCCCGGCTGATTGACAGGCGAATGAGCAAAGGCATGCGATGTTGCTGTTTTCAATGTCAAGTTCAATGAAATTCGATCTTGCCGAATGTATGATATGTATATTTTCGGGGCATTAAGATATAATTGTCATTGATTCTGCCCTCTTCGCAGCTGCAGTCGAGGCTGCGATCGCGACGTTGCTGATGTTGATGCTGATGCTGCTGAAGCTGATGCTCATGGTATGCGGCGTGTCTCTTCAGGCGTATCAAATATGCAGGAAATGCAAGGCGTACTCAATTGCATTAGTCTCGGGAGTAAGAGCAAGATCAACAGCAACATTTCAAAGCCGCCTGGCGCCGAGTTGGTTAGCGCGGCTTAAGCCTGCTCCGGGCTTAGCTTGATCGGCGCGCGACAGCGACTCTAATTGTCATGCAAATACCAATTATCATTTGTCAGTAATAATGTGTCCATGGGCAATTAAATACCTACGCTATATTTTGTTCATGAATGATCTTGTTTCCCCCCGCCCCCATGCTTTGCGATCACAGATCGCAAATCGCAAATAGTAGATCGTAGATCGTAGATCGCAGATCGCAGATCTGTGCTGAGAGCGAACTGATTAGTTCATTAGCAACTGTCGAGTGGCTTGTCAGCTGTACACTCGTTATTAATTGTCTAGAAAATAGATTTCGTTACATAAAGAAAAATGTTGTTATCGCTATTTACGAATACTTAAGGCTTATTTATGCCAGCCAGCGTTTGCCAGTTTGCGCTTTGAAGGATTTTTTAATTAGTTCCAACATTTGCATACGTCAAAGCAATGCCAGCAGACCCCCCGCCAAGCCAGCGTCTGTTGCTGTTGCTGTTGCAGTTGCTGTTGCACTCAAAGCCACTTAACACAGCTGCACAGGAAAAATCCTATTAAGTCATCTAATGCAGCGTCTCATTACAGAAAGTGCTGGCCAGCCATAGCCGCCCCTCCCAACAACAACGACTCTCCGATACCCTTTCAACTCAGCAGCTTTCGACTTCCAGCGTCACTTCTCAATTTAATTCTTTCCATAATGGCAAACATTTCGAGCAAAATTCTAGCACAGTGCAACAAGTGTCTGCGGTCCACTGTATTTCACGTCACCCTACTCATCGGCCTCAATGTTTATGCGTACTTCGACTGGAGGCGTTTCCTCGATGCTGCGGAAACCCGTGTCAACGGCAAGTTCATTAGTGATTCACGAAAACAGCATGTAAATTTCGGAATTCAGCAGGCAAGGGCTTCACCCAAATGCAAGATGCATTCAGGCGGAGATGCTGAGCACTGCTAGCAGTGCATATGCCCGAGCAGGCGCTGCCACAGCTTTTGACATATTGCCATCGACATGGGAGCAGCGCTAAAACGCCGAGAACACAATTTATGGCGCTTAAATTGCAGTCATGCGCATGAGTGGCAACGGCTAACAAGATCAGCGTCTGGCCACCCCCCTCCGACCCCATTCCCCCCCTGTATACTATGTGTGTGTGGGGACTAATGCGAGTGCGGCTTTAGGCGGATGTTTGGTGTCAAAACACGCGCACTTTTCCCTGGAATTCCAGCTGGAGTTAGGCGATCCTGCAGCCTGCTCCAATGGGGATGCAGCTGTAGTTACGAGATGACGGACGGGGGAGAGGGAGAGGGGTAGGAGTCGGGGCAGCGATTGCGACGCGAGTTGCTTTAATTTATGTTAGCGACGTGTTTCCCACTCAATCGATCGTGTCGGGCTATAAAAATAGAGTCGAAAACTCGTTGCTCGGCCTGCCGTCGTCGTTGGCTGCCGTTGCCTGCTTTTATCAATTTGTGTTCATTTCTAAGCACGAATCGGCCAGCATAGATCATAAAATGCTACCCCCGGCCATCATGGTCAATGGCAGGGAGGCAACGAGCGCAGCAACAAGAGCAGCTAAAAAATTTACATAATTACTGCCGACCGCTGGCGGTGCTTTTATGAGAGCCGAACGAACGTGTCAAAATGAAAAGTGTTGCATGATTAGCGCGTAAATAACGCGGCCAGAGCATAAATCTCGCCAGCCAGCGAGTGGAGACCGGGACTCGAGACCCTGTACTCCACCACAACTGCACCCCAACCCCAGTTGCGACGCCTCGGTTTGTGGCAAGATAATCAAATAAATGTAGCGATTAATAAAGATGCAGCACCAGAGAGACACCGCCACAGCGCAACAGCAACAGCAACAACAACAGCAAGAGAGAAAGACAGATGCAATCAAGATCGATTGAGCCGCTGATGGGCTGCAACACAGGGACGGCGACAGCGGCTCATCTGGGGCCAGCTGTTTTGGTTCGACTGGCGCCTGCAGCGAGCGACGCAGCGATAGCGCGAATCTGCGCCGCCCGTAGTGGGAGGTGTGAAATACACAGAGCAAGAGGCAGCGCTAATGCTGGCAACATGTTGCCCCCGCCTCCTGCCTGCTGCCTGCCGCCTGCTGCCCGTGTATGGCCAGCGGGCCAACATGACACATTGCTGTAGCATAACTTGGTCAATAATAAGCGACAACAGCAACAAGTGATACGCGGATGCCTCGCGGTTGCCAACAAGATGGAGCCCGGCCAACTTGTTGCCCACATCGCAGATTGCGCGATAGACACAATTCTTAACACGTCGCCCGCAGCTCCACAAGCAGCACAAAGAAAATACTTGTTAAGAGCAAAATGTTGTTAGCTTGCTTGGCCCGCTCGGCAATCACTTGTGGCTCTTACCAGCTCTTTTAGCGGTTTCATATTACCGTTGTGCGCTGTCGCTTCAGCCAGCAGCCAGCAGCCGGGTCAAGGTCTCACCAACTTTCATTGGGGCGACAGCCTGCCGCCTGCCGGAAAGAATATTGTCGCTGGCCGGCCAGCGTTCTTGCAACATCCTCTCTGCGGCTTGCGACACACATAAATTAGTTTTCCATGTTTCCTTGTCAATTGTATCGCCAGCGCGAACCCGTTGCGGGTGTCCACATCCACTTTGGCAGTCGCACAGTGCGCAGAGCAAGTGATTAGAGCTTATCAGCGCAGACAGCACACGCAATGTGCAATTAATTTGGGCAAGAACTCGACTAATTGCCCTCCCCACAACGCTTACCTTTGCTCGCCTCTGGCCAAGTCGTTAACGCCACCGAAATAGGCCAGACCTTTGCGAACGGCTGATAAGACATTGTAAAAGCTAATGAGTCAGTGGCGCGATCGAAATAATTCAAAACAGCTTATCTGGCTATCAGCTTTCACTTTTACTTGAAGGTTCAAGAGATCGCAGCCAACATTTGCAATTGATTATTGAGTATATCAACGGGGAAATATTTATTTATAGTCCATGCAATGTTGTGGCACGTCCACGGACAGAGGCAACACATGCGTGCAATTCCACTACTAGTTCAAGTTCAAAGACCTCACCAAACAAGCGCAAGAACAACTAATGCTCTTAGCTGCTTGCATGCGTTTGCCTGCCTCGCTGTCTGACTGTCTGCCTGTTTGGCTGCCCAGCTGCCCGGCTGCCCGGCTGCCTAACACAAACACTTTTACTCGCTTATCGCAATGCCCATAAATAAAGCTCACGTCTATTAGCGTTGTCATTAATTTTCCCATTTGGGAAATATGCAAATTAAACACTGATTAATTGCAGCTAAGAAAAAGTGAATCGTTTTCGATATCTACAACTATGCAAAGTCGTAGCAGGTTACGACTTGATTTTGTGCCACTCGATCGCCAGCAGTTTCCGTAGTGTAGCGGTTATCACGTGTGCTTCACACGCACAAGGTCCCCGGTTCGAACCCGGGCGGGAACAAGTCTTTACTTTTTTAGTTTTATTTTTATTTTTTGCTTTGCACGCTACATTTACTTTTTGTAATATGTAATGAAAAGCTACACATGTATACACATGTAAATATTTTGCACGCCTAATAATCAAGTTCATGCGTGAGGCCAGTTACACGCAACTTGAATGGTGCAGCCTCCATCAACATGAATTGGCACTAACACTCGTACACAGTGAGGCATGCACACTTTATTTGTTTTTAATGAGCCTTGTTATGCGTTCATTAAGGTGTGTTATATTTATAAACATTCAACCGTCGGCACGCACCGATTTCAACTGTTTAACGACCCGACCCGACAATGTCAGCCGCTGCAGTATTCCCCAGCCCTGACACTTTTATGATTCTCATTTATTGACCCTCCTTGCATGTCTTTTATTGCGCTTTTGTGCAGCGCTCCCTTAACGTGTACCACCCATAGTGGAAATGCAATATTGAATTGAATCCTTTAGAATTGTAGAAAGTAGGAATGCATTAAAATTTTATGGGTTTTGTTGACAGAAGTAACATTGAAATTCAAAACACAAACATATATAGAAGTGCAACTTTTATGTATACGTTGAACGTATAAAGCAGCAGGGAAAAAAGTATATATGTAGCACAAAAACAACATTTCGTAGAGTGAAAGTCTTTGCTTTCACTTGAAGCCAGTGGTTCATTTGAATGTTAATGGAATTCTCTTCGTCCTTGTTCAGAGGTTTCCGTAGTGTAGTGGTTATCACGTGTGCTTCACACGCACAAGGTCCCCGGTTCGAACCCGGGCGGGAACATTCTTTTTGCCAAATCGTCTGCTTTTAAATAAAATAATCCAAAAATACGTTTTAAAATTTTACTTGTGCACTAATAATTTTATTTGCTAATGTCTTAAAAAATATTTAGTCCTATTGTGACAATTTTTAAATGTTGAAGGTCAAAAAGCTTTTTAGTCGAAAGCTCTTCGCATTAATTTTGTACGTATTTTCTTATACATAGTGGAAAATTCCTCTAATTGGTACTCAGCACACATTGAATCATATGGGGATGTAGCTCAGATGGTAGAGCGCTCGCTTAGCATGTGAGAGGTACGGGGATCGATGCCCCGCATCTCCAGAGAGTTGTTATTTTTTTAATTTTCTTTTTTTTTTTAATTGTAAATAACTTTTGACTGGGTCTTGATTGATAGACTACCAAAATAAATGTGACATGTGCACTGACACTTTCAGCATAGATGCAAATTATGGTGGCCAAGTTGTAACTCAATTTCAAAGCAACTTTCTCACAACTTCCCCTTTCCTTGCGAAACAGCTATGGCATGTTATGCAATTGGTTTACAGCATCAGCAACGACTTGTTTCTTTGCGGCTGAGCATGGGTCCAAGCAGGAAGAATAAATAAGAGTTGAACAGCAGAAGTCGCAACAGCTAATCCAATTAAGCATATTCAAACCGAAACTATAAAGAGGAGGGTGGCAAAATTTCTGGCATTTCCGTCATGTTGCGTTGATTGAATTCTATTCAATTAAACTTAACTGGAAGTTACTTCGCGTTTTGTGGAAATCTACACCGTTCTATGAACAACGTTCCAGAGTTATAATTGAATCCAATAATATGCTAATTATGTCTATATTAGGCGGGTTCTATAATATTTGAACATTGAGCTATGTAGATTTGATAATCAGTTTCTCGTGTGAAATATGTATTTATGTAAGTCGCTCGTATCTAATCTTCAGCTTCAATAATTGCTAATAACGATTGACATTGGCAATGGCTTTGACAATAAACAACTGCAGCAAACCAGCTGTTCTTTGGGGGTGTAGCTGTAGCTGTTTACGCTGTTATAGCTGATTGTTTGTGATTCAGACGGAACGGTGTATTCTCCATACGTCACGTAGACAGCAAACGTACTCATGCATATGGAAATCAAATGTCATACCTAAATGGCTAAAAATACATATTGGCAAAGTGAAGTTTGAAACTGACGAAATGGAATCATAAACAATCGATTGCTGACGTCGACTGAACTGTATAAGAATTGCTTAATTTGTGAAGACACCGCATCGAGATTACTCTTATCTAGTTGAACATAAATATTTTCTTTTGAAAAAAATAAAGCATATCTAAATAGCTGTGCTTCCAATGCAGATTTCCGACTCACAAACAATAAACAAAAAGAAATCGTACAGCATTAGCATAGAAAAGGGTTTCCGATATGGAAGTTCGCTTGATTTCCACTTCAATTAAATTCGAATCCAATAGGGGCATTATGCCAATGGTTATCTAATCAACAGCTCGACACGAATGTGATAATAACCGTTACAAATCAGATCTATGGATCTACCATAACAAATAACATAAAATGTTTCGACACGCACACAAGAAGCTCAACGAACTTCTTCTTCTCGGAAATATTCCAATTAGAAATTATGGCAGCGAACGCCGACGATCAGCTGACGCGATTACCGCAAAAGTGAAAGGTAAACAAAAACAACAAGCATCATGACGACGATTCTTCTTTGGGCTTCCACTTGTTTCTAATCAGCCCCGCCGACGCAATTAAAATCTGACAGCTCTGATATCAACGCAAAGAGGAGACAACACAATGCGAGCGAGCGCCAGAAGAGAGCCGCAGACAGGGTGCAAGGGAGAGAGCGCCAGCGCCGTCATTATGATCATAAGATTCGCTGATAAGTGTTTGCGAATATTTCGGGCGAACGGGAAGTGCGCGTGCCGAGCACTGAGAATTGGGACGTCATCGCACTCTGCGCTTTATGCTCAACTGTTTGTTTTTCTATACCCTACCTTGTAGCGCGAGCGAGGCATTATAAGGCGGTGCAAGCACGTGAAGCAGACAGTGTCTATTATTTCGACTCTCAAAGCCGCAAAGCCGCAAAGTCTCGTCGGCAACTCGGTAGGTAGGGTATTGAGTAACGTGTGATCTATGGAGATCGAGCGTGCCTCTCCACCGAAAGCTGAGTCCAATTGCTTGTTTGTTGCCAAGTGGGGGCAGTGCTTTTGTTTAGCTGCTGCTGTTTGGCTGTTTGCCTTTTGAATCGTATTTCGTTTATTCATGCGAAAATTTCAGAATGAATGTGGGAATATGAGCGACCAAATACAGCAACAGCAAAAGCAGCAGCAGCGACGGCGGCAGCGGCAACGGCAGCGGCAACGGCAGCGGCAACGGCAGCGGCAACGGCAGTCGTCATAATTTCGCCATTTCAAGGCCTACGTGACTTGTCTCACACATGGAACTGGGTCTGGGTCCCGGGTGCAGAGTCTCCTCAGTTCTCTCGCTCAGCCGAGCAACTTTTGTTTGGGCGTTCTAAAACGTTTCCCACTAATTGTTGTTGCACAGTTATTTATTTGTTTACTGCCATACAATGCACACGCTGCGTATGCATAACATCCGCAGCTACTTACACGCCTCATGATCTTAACGTTCTCGCCTCACGTGCTTGCGCTATCACCACTAACTACTGCGGCCCAAAGGTCTTTGACAGTTGCCAGCCGAGAGTTGTGCGACTCTCTCAGCTGTTTCTGATACTTACACTGATAACGCTTAATCGCGAATCTTGCTCAGCACAACAATTAGGTGAGCGTCGAAAACTAATAGCTCGGAATTTGTAATTGATAAGAAAGTACAGAGAAACTCAAGATTCAGCATGAGAGGCCTAAAAGTGCATCGTGTGCAGACCGAGACCCATAAAAAGCCAATTCTAGGGAACTCGATTAGACCAAGAAGAACAACAAACTGAACGCCCACCGCCCGTTGTGGCTGTTGTTTATGCGAAGCGTCGACGTCGCACTTTGGGGTGTTGAACGATTTAGTAGAGCAGACAACGAAAACAAATCGCATAAATTTTGAGCAAATTAAGTGGTTCGGCAATGGAATAAAATATACTCGTATGCATACATGTGTAGATCGTTTAAGAAACCATCGGATCGCAGCCAAGAAAAAAGTCAGAACTCATTAATTTCAATCGCTTTTAATTATGTACAAATATAAGGCTTACGACTAAAAGATCAGGAACTATTTAGCTTGTGGTCCGTTTGTGTGTTGTGAGCTCACAGGGCGAAGCTTGTCTGCATCCAGAGCGCACTCAGCAGATGAATTATCAACAGTTTGGGGCTGAAAGAGCACAGAATATAAGAACATCAGACTTTAATTTGTGTGTCGGCATTTCAAGACAAACGCATTCCAAAACACCATGCCAAAAATAAATTTAGAATTTAATGCAATTTTATTGTCCTTTTTTCATCGGAACGTGCTAATAAGGTGAACTTTATTCGACGGCCAATTCGAAAGTCATGCAAAATTCGAAAATATCAAAACCAACTACGATGGCTCAACTACTTTGTATGCTACCTTTGCTTACCACAAATTAGGAAAATTCAATATATTTAATCCACGCAGTTGCAAGAAACGTTTTTTGTTTTATTTTTGTTGTATTAATTTGTTGTCAATTAAGTTTTATTTTTTAGTTTTATTTTGTTGTGTTCATGCTATTTTTCGTCGCATTTTCGAAACGTTATAATTCATAAAAATAAAAATAGAATTGGTTAGTCTATAACTTAGAATTTGAGTTCATAAATATATATATATATATATATGTGTATATATTTGTGTATGTATATCTTAATCAAATAAAGTATATAATAAATAAATAGTCTAAATTAAAAATATATCAAGTAATTTCACAAATATATCGTTTTCTATAGACTAAAGTAAGTTGCCGGTTAGTCTAAAGTTTACATCAAAATACAATTTTACTTTTTGATTTGTGAGCTTTTCAACATGTATTCTTGTAATATATTTTGTTTATTTGCATTCGTTTTGCTTCGTTTGTCGTTGTTGCTTGTGGCTTTGCATTGTACAAATTATTGTTGTATTGAAAAACAATTGGTTTACAGCTTAAGCTACGCACTGAGAGACAGCGAGGTTCGACTTCGACCACAACATCAAACGATTGAGTCGTAAATTTAAATACATATTTACATAACAGATTTCACATGCGAACTATTCGAATTGTCACATCTTTTACAAGTATAGACTCTAGCTCTTGTTCGTTCTGTCGAATACATTGATCCTAAATAGTTACCATACTTTGCAAGCTTTTATTATTTTGCAGTGTTTTTCGAGTTCGAGTGGTCGTGTATTTTTGAGTATTTTATTCAAGTTGTCACTTTAGAGGGTTTAGCAGAGACTCAAGTATTTCAATTAGTCAACATGTAGTTTGATCGTTCTAGCAATAATTTAAATAATATTAAAATGAATGAAACGTTTGATGATCAATGCCAATTGCAGTTGTCGAAACGAACGCCTTAAAAATACTCGAGACTCCGTTGAATTGATATTCTTGTTGTATTGTATGTGTGTGGGTTGCATTAGCTTAGACAGTTGCGCAGTCTATCGACGATACTTATCGAACTATCGATAGTTACGCACTGCTTCAAAAATACTTTTGAACCACAGTCGTTGGTATAAATAAATGTGATGAACATGTGTGTGTGTGTGTTTTGTGCAGCACAATGCGCCTCGGTGTGAGTGTGAGTGTGTATGGGGATGTGTGTGTGTGTGAGTGTCGTTGCGAGTAAGTTGGAAAACTTGCAAATTACAATATCGCATACACAAGTCAATCTTTTTACAAAACCTTCCTCAACTTCTTACATATATGGTGTGTAGTATAAGTATAGATAGATGTTTGAAATTGCATTTAAATGCCTTGAAACTGCTTTGAGGTAAACGAAATTCGCGAGTTCACACACTTCCACACTTTGTACGTTGTTCGCTCACAACCAGAATTTAAGTACGTAAAGAAAATACCAGAACAAAGTAAAAGAAAATTTGGAAAAATAAAACGATAATCGAATGATACGTATTAATGGAGTAAACAACAACCAAATGAAAAGAATAAACTAAAAATTCAATTAATTTTGCAACAGTACAAAATGTGAGAATATGTAGTGTAAAAAGTTAATGCCAATTAGATAAACAATCGTCCAGTAAGGAATTAATTTTGAATAAAGTGGAAGAAGTTACAATCGAATAGTAGAGTATTGAAAGTGTTAGCATAGTTGCGGACAAACTCACAAATTGAAATGATCGTAGTCGAGGGAATCGTCAGCGGCGCCGCTGCGTCCGTGCGTCCCCTCCTGCGTATCATCCTCATAGCTGCTAGTAGCCTCCTGCGAGTCGGCCAGCTCCCCCGACTCCTCCTCGTCCTCGTCCAGCTCCTCCTCCTCGTGAGTCATGGGAGGCATGCGCACGTTGCGCTCCACGCGATCGCTCGTCTCGCTGAGCGCCAGCGCCGGCAGCGGCGAGCTGCTCTCCCACAGCTGCTGCCCGGGCGTGGCCAGGCTGCTGGCCATCGTCATTGTCGTCGTCGTCGTCGTCCTGGCCGTCGTCCAACTCGAGTTGCTCCAAGACTGCTGCTGTTGCTGTTGCCTCTTGGTACCACGCTGCTTCTTGCCGCCGCCGGAGGGCAGGGGTCGTTGCTTGCCTGCTTGCTTCTTCTTGTTGCCGCCCTGGTTCAATTGACCTCTGGGCTTTGGATGTGCACCTTTGGGGGCGCCTGGCACTGCGCCATGCCGCTTGGCGCCGCCTGGACCCGGCTTCTTGCCGCATTTGGGTGGCGGCGCGCCTGTGGCAGCCGCACGGTCGCGCTCCTCCTTGCAGCGCTGCGCCTTGGGGCCGCGCTTGCGCAGGGCGCCCGCTCTGGCCCCGGGCCCTGAACCGGGTCCGGGTCGCTTTTGGCAATTGTGTGTCTCCTCGTTCTCGTGCTTGCGGCACTTGCGCAGCTTCTTGGCCTTTGACTTCTGCTTGTGCGGCTGATGCTGCTGCTTGCTGCTGTTGTTGTTACTGTTACTGTTATTACTACTGTTACTGTTACTGTTACTGCTATTGCTAATATGGCCGCTGAAGCTTTGACTACGGTTTGGAATACTAATCAGGCTGCTGGCACTGGCCGCAGGCTCAGGAACGTTACTGCTACTACTACTACTACTACTACTACTACTACTGCTACTACTACTATTACTATTGCTACTACTACTGCTGCTGCTGCTGCCATTTGCGGGACACTTGGGGCGCGGCTTGAAGTGGGCCGCGTCGATGAGGTCGACCAGCGGCTTGCCGGTATCACAGAGTTGGCGCACGCCATGCTTGACGCGATTGGCCCCGAAGTTCTTGGCGATCAGCTGGTCCACGCGCAGCTGCGGCACCGGCTCGGTGATCGCGTTCGTGTACGTGGTCAGCTTGCCGAGCGGCCGCGAGGCCGGTATCTGCATGCGACGCGGCTGGCCGTGGCGATTCAGTGCCAAGTAGGATACTCGCCGCGCGTTCGAGTTGTACGTGGAGGAGTAGGTGTTGTAGTTCTGCAGCTCCATGTTCTCGTTGAAGACACAGTCGTCGGTGAAGTCTTTCTGTAACAATTGATGGCTATAATTAAATTATCGCTCAACCAGACTGGTTCACAAGAATAGCTAAAGGCGACACGCTGTTGTGAGTATTTGAGAGATGCTGTGACTATCATAAGTCGCCGCTCATATGCATAACTTCTTGGGCAACGGAAGAGCTCTAGGAACCCTCAAGCGTTTAACCAAGAATAACAACAATTAAACGCAATGCCAGTTGACGTTTGGCGGTTGGCTGTTTCATCTGTTATCGGAATCTAAATCTGTTAGATAAATGTGCTCATTATCACAGGATGTGCTCCCTATCGGCGTTGGAGATCGATAGACGCCGGCACCCGGTCCCCAGCTGACCCTGACCCTGACCATAAAGTAGCCTACTTTATGAACGCCGCCTGACAGCCGCACAAAAGGACGACAAACAAGTCGACGAGTCGACAAGTCGGCAGGCAAGTCGTTTGGTATTTGGCCTTTGGCTAGGTAGAAATTCAAATGAGCCACAAAGGATTTGTTGCTGCTCGAGCTCGAGTGGCTGGTTGTCTGTGGCCTTTAGATCGGCGCGTCGTCAACAGATCAAATTCAATTAACAGCGCTGAATTAATTCGCCTGTCGGCCAATTAAAATTGCTGCCTGCCACTGCCACAGCCACTGACAACGTGACAGAGTCAAAGCGAGCGAACTCGAATCGCCGACTTCCATGTGGAAATGTCGCCGCTTAAATTTAGAAATTAATCAGCCAAATGGCGCGTCGGCTGCCGCTACACCAATTTGATATGAAATGAGCCATCAGATGGCCAAAAAAGGGGGAGCACTAAATGAGATCGCGACAGCGAAAGATGAGCGCAGCGCAGACTGCAAAATATGGCTAAAATGTTGACGCCAGCACAAAGTGCAACGCGAGGGCAGACAAATTTTCGTGACATATGTGACAACAGACTGTGGCACGGCAGTCGTGTGCCGCAGCGTCTCGACGTCGCGGCATCTTTCATGCTTTTCCTAGCATTTCCCGCTATTTTTAGCCCACCACAGTGCCAAGGGGGAGATGAAGTTGTAGCTAGATATGTTAGAAGTGCATCTGGCTGCTGGCTATCAAACCCATTAGTTGTTGATGGCTTGCGTCCCAACTCTTATCGCGCCAGGCGCCAGGCGGAAGGGTCGGCGTTTAGGCCAGATAGCAGAAACACCACGGACACCTACAAGCAGCCAAACAAACAAGAAACCACTCTCAGTGACGCGTAGCACGTTCGGCGGGACTCGGTCGATTGGGCCGCATTATCGAGTGAACAGGACAATGACTGTGATAATGATGCAACATATTCATTGGCCCCAGACATGACTGCGCTCATTAATCGATCGCCCCGAGCGCCGCGGGCGGTCACCTTCTCAGCCAACCAACCGCAGAGCGAATTATGCAAATTAATAAGCGCATTTGTGCCTGGTGTATGCTCATGGCTATAACATAACATATTAATTGGCCAGTAACACAGTTTGACTGCACGGCGACGTGACTCAGGTCTCGTGAAATTTATGAATTGGCAAGCGCGCCGGCATTTCAATTAGCTGCTGTCCCATTAGACAGCTCATCAGCTCAGCTGGTCCGCAGTCACAAGATCACGACGCTTTTGGCATTTCGACCCAACTGCGGCATGCAACCGTCGCAACTAGCCGATCACAAGTGCGGCAGGTCTATTTTGGGACTGCTGACTGAACAAACATCAGTTGAGAAACTGTATTTAAGGCTACTTGCACAATTATGGCAAACTAAATGCTAATCGTTTCTATTTTAAAGTGTGTGAAATTTTAACAGCTTAATAGCTACCTGACGTCTTCTAGCAGCAACAATTGCAACAAAAACAACTGCAATATATTCCAATTTAATTATTAAACAAATCAGTTGTAATAGCTTAATAGCTACCAAATGCCTGAGATCTTCTAGCAGTAATTACAACATTATTATTAAAATTGTAATAGTTTAATAGCTGCCAAATGTCACAGTTCTTCTAGAAATCACATCAATTGCAAACTATTTGAATTAAATTATCATACAAATGAATAACTGTCTGTTTTAAAATGCCATTAAAATTTAAATTTGCTGCCAAATGTCTAAGTTCTTCTAGCAACAACAATTGCACTAAAATCAATTGCAATATATTTTATTTAAATTATTAAACAATTAAATTCTAATAGTTTTATAGCTTTCAAATGCCTGAGTTCTTCTGGCTAATAATACAACAATTGCAATCTATTTTAAATTAAATTGTTGATAAATCTGTTATTGCCTGTCTTCCATTTCCATTACATTTGTAATAGTTTAATTGTTGCTGAAATCCTAAGTTCTTCTAGCAGTAATTACAACATTATTATTATTATAAATCTCAGCTATTGCCTGTTTTTCATTGCATTTAAAGTATGAATAATTTAGTTTATTAGCTGCCGAACGCCTGAATTCTTCTAGCTGCAACTATTACAATAAAAAGAATTACAATATATTTAAATTGAATTATTAAACAAATAAATTCTAATAGTTTTATAGCTCTCAAATGCCAGAATTCTTCTACCTATTAGTACAACAATTGCAATCTATTTCAATTCATTTTCCATACAAAGCATTTATTTTCTGTCTTAAAGCTTCATTAAACTAGTAGTTTAATTACTGCCGAATTTCTAAGTTCTTTTAGCAGTAATTACAACATTATTATTATCATAAATATCAATTATTGCCCGTTTTTCATTGCATTTAAAATGCGAATAGTCGATAGTTTATTAGCTGCCGAATGCTTGAATTCTTCTATCGGCAATCACAACATTTGTAATATATTTCAATTAAATTGTTATAAAAATTAATTACTGCTTGTTTGACGTTAAAATTCAAAATTAGCTACCGAATGCCTGAGTTCTTTTAGCAACTACAACAACTGCGATCTATGTCAACTTAATTTTTATACGAATCTATTGTTGCCTGTTTTGCGTAGCCGTTTAAATTAGAATAGTTTTGTATTTGCCGAATGCCTGAGTTCTTCTATTTCAATTTGATTATTATACAAATTAATTGTTGCCTGACTTCCGCTGCCTATTGCAGTTGATTTATTTTGCAGCTTCTGGCATCGAGACAGTTCTTTAAAATGCACAGCAAACAGCGCTGCTTTGGCTTTGGTCACTGACTATGGACTATGGACGTTGGTCGCCGAAATAAACGAAAGCCGCCCCAGCAAACTGCCGCCCACTTGACCAACTTTGCGAAATGTCTGCAATGCATTTTACGGCGCCTTCAAAGGGCGACGACGGCGAATGTTACAAAGTTGCGGTGCGCTGTTGAAGCGCATCAATCAACACGGCGGCCGGCCGCAGAGAGTGTGTGTAAAACTATCGCTGAGATGCAAGAGACGAGCACTCGACTGCACTGACAGAATTGGCACAACTGCGTCTATTTCGGATACGCATGCGAAAAGGTCAAAGTGCTCCGGCGGCGACAAGCTGCCACAGAGGGAGCGATGCCGGGCAAGCGCTGAGGCGCAACGAGCACTCGACTGCGGCCAGTCGAAGCGACGGCGCCAGTCGAAGGCGTTGAGAAATGCGACGCCAGCGATCATGCGATGCGATGCCACGGGGAGTCGCCGCAGGGTCCTGCGACTGCCACGGCGACGGCGGCTGAGACTGCGGCAAAAAGTGTCACATTCATTATCGACAGGACACGGGACCGTCCTCACTTGGCACTTGACTGCTCCAGTTGAAGCGCCCGAAATCGAGCCGAACAAAAACAAAAAGCAGAAAACAGAAACAGAGATGGGAAAATGGTAACTGGAAAGGGACAAGGGTTGGCCCGAAGGATACGCGTATCTTTTGTGAGTGTTTTTGTTGTGAGAGGCTTTGTTTTTGTGCACTGCACTCGACGCACTTAATGTTGTTATTTATTGAGCCGCGCTTCGGCATTTGTCGAGATGCACCTCAATCATTTGACGGCCTTTTGTTTGTTTGCGTTTGTGATTGTGTTTGACTCAGCGCTTTGTCAGGCGAACAATCGAAATTTGCCGCTCCAGTAAAAGATTGAAATTGAAAAGCATCTCAAATAGTTCATCAACATTGCGGCGATTGAGCACGAATTGTCACCACGTGAACTTCTTCAGGTTGAGGGGGTACTTACCCAGGCATAGAGCTCGCCACACGCGTCCATACAGAGGTAGAGGCAAGTCGCCACACTTTGTATCTTTATGCGTCCCACATCCACAGCTGAGCGCTGCAGAATGGCTGCAAGAATCGAGAGAAAGAGAAGCGAAAGCATGCGTATTAATTAATTATCCATCAATTCCAAGCTGCGCCTTAAAACGAGTGAAACCCACAAAGGCCCCTTGATCACCCGGTGTCAGCGTGTCAGGATGTCAGTCGCTTGCTCCAATCTGCAATCTGGGCCGCTGTCGGGTCTGTCGGAGCAGCTTTTTCAACTGTTAATTACCTGTCCGACACTCTTTGGCTGACCGAGTACGAAATGAAATAAATGCCTGGCTTTGTCAAAGGTGCAGTTCTTAGTCGACCACCAGAGGCGACTATAAAAGCTATTACAGACCGCTTGGAAAACAACATTTAATCAGCTCGCAGCTAGCTGCGAATACGCCCGCTTATACGCCCAGCTATATCTTTAGCTATAGTCGGAGTCCGACTCCCACTTAATCATCGACTGCTGTGCGAATTTGTCAACTGTTAGCGGGGTTACACATGCCATGCTTGAAGGTTAATTGAAACCGCACTCGAGTGTGTCTAGAGCAGCTCAAGTTCAGTGCCGTGTTGGCTTAAAGGTCAAACCACTTGTGTGGCCCAGCGCGGCGTTGTTGCCAATTGTTGTTGTTCACTTGCTTCTCTCTATCTAGCCTGGATAAAGTGTGTCGGCAACTGCAGGCAACTGCAGCTGCGTTCAATGAACCTGCTGCACTTTTCCATAATAATAAACAATTATTTGTATAAATAGTGCAGTGCGTTATGAACCGATTGAAGCGATTAGCAGCTGCTACAGCTCGGCCACCATCATCATCAAAGCAGCCACGCAGCAGAGGGAACGAGAAATTAAAAGCGAGATTATTAGTGGGAGCTAATGCCGGAACAGGCTTTTGATTTCGATTCCACCTCATGCCAGTCGATTGAGTGGCCACTTGAGTGATTGAAAAATTGATTTTTGACGCCAAAGGCCGAGTGTGTTTGTTATTGTTCCTGCTGCACTGTTTATGCACGAATCACAATGTGAATCTTGCCTAAAAATACAAAGGCTTCATAAAATTTTACTGCTCTCAGCTATGGAAAAGGCGAATGCCTCCGATTGTGTATTTTATAACTCCAACAAGGCATAAACTTTTGCAATTTGTCATAACGATTGGAAAATGGAATAAAGTGACTGGAGCGGGAGAACTCCCTCAGGGCTTTATTGCAACTGGAAAATTGTGTCAAAGATAAGCAGACGCCAAGGCGGCGGCGCAAGTGCCCAATAAAAAGTGCTGTCAATAGTTCTGCGATTTACGGCCTTGTGTATCCGCAACTCTATGTTGTGTGTATCTGTATCCGCATCTGAATTAGTATCCAGAGCGAAACTAAACAACAGGCAGATCGATGGGGAATTTTTAAATGCATTTTTGAGTTTATTTACAGTGCGTACGGAAATTATAAAGTTCGTTTCTTACACTTGAAAATACTTCGATTTATAATTTCCCCTCCATAAGTAATTAGTTCAGTTTTATGCAATTCCTTCCACTCACTCAAGCGATTGGTCGCTTAGGAAAAAACTAAGCGGAGCAACATAACATCGAAACACAAAAACAAAAACAAAATGACATGCTAAGCGCTTTAGTTCATTTGTTAAAATGCCCAGAGCATGAGAGAAAGGAGGGCGGTGGCATGGGGGAGGAGGGGTAGTTGCTGGTAGCAAGTGACAGCCTTTCACTTTGTGCCCAAATGGCGCTTTTGGTGTTGCATTTCACTTGGGTCTGGGAGTGAGTTTTTGGTTGGGGCTCATTTAAAAAGCGATTTGTTAGCTCGAGTTAACATAAGTAATTTTTCTTGTATTTTATCTTTTTGAAAACACATGGACATTTGTAGTTCGATGTGTGTGGGTCGCACAACGAATTGCCCAAAATTATTATTAATACATTGGCATTTATGCTGTTCTTCTTGTTGCTATTGTTACTATTTTCTGTCGTTTTTTCTGTTCGTCTAAAGACCTCGTCACAGTTGTGTGCTAAATTTAGTTCACTCAAAAAATAAAAGAAAAACAACAACAAATGAACAACAAATTTTATGGGACAGGCAGTAAAAGTGAAAGAGTAAAGCAACTGCGAGAATGAGATATGAACGCACACATACGTTGTCGGAAGCATAGCTGCTTGCGCTGCCTTTGCTTGTGGTTGAACTTTGTGCGCACTGCTTGCATGTGGCGCCGTGGCTTAGTTGGTTAAAGCGCCTGTCTAGTAAACAGGAGATCGTGAGTTCGAATCTCGCCGGGGCCTAGCGCGAAAAAGTCGCGCAGAGTAACTTTTTTTTATTTCTTCTTCAATTTGTAATATAGAACAACTGCTGTGGACACACACAAATTACATTTTTCTCATATCCCACTAGTTAACAAAATAAATATGTTTTATTTTGGGAAGTATATCAGCTGGTTCCCACTCGCCAGAGGCAATTAAGTTATGCCTTCGGTCTTTGGGGGTGTGGAATAAATAAACAATAACAATTGGAATGATCATTAATTGAACAATAAAAGAGCTGGCAGCTCACAAATTGATCAGCAGTTCATTGAACTAACTGTGAAATTGTACAATTAGTACAGGAAGCACACACAAAATAAAACCGATAGCGACACCGAATTCGAATCGAAATCTGAAGCTAAATCCGAATCCGAATTCGAATACGAATCTCAAGCCGATTACAAGCGAGAGATATTCAAGTCACGCATTTGAGCTGCTTTAAATTGGCCACACATTAAGCACGTAGTCGAAAGAAATGCAAAGGCAAAGGTAAAGTCAAAGGCAGAGCCAAAGGCAACAGAGGCACGCACTGGCAATAATTAAAATGTCCAAAAAATATGGCTGTCAAAATGCAGCGAGGTTCTAAAGGTGTTCAATTGAGTTATGTGGCAATTGAAATGTTTGTCGCTATCTATAGCTGCATGTGCATGAACTACTCCCTCTGTTAATCACCGTTAAAGGCCGTCTTGTGCCTTTATTTATGCTAATGAGGTCTTAATTTGGAGAGTTTTGTCGCTGAGCCGACAGTCGGTAATGATGAAATTTACGAGCGAGCCTTCAATAAAAGTTGACAAAAAATTTTTGAAAACGCAACAGCGCACATTTAAAATGCGAGTAGGAGCATAAAAGTCAACTTATAAAAACACATTTAAATATATGTATATGTTGAATGCGTTTTTATTTCTCTCGTTTTATTTTTTAATAATACTTAACAAAAAGTCGAAATCCCAATGTGTGACATATAAATAAAATTTATGAATACTTTGTGGTTATTTAACATAATAAGGGAATATCACAATGGATTCGCCACTACTGTGCCACGCCGCTTTTATGATCGAGTTGTCTTTCGTTCGTTCAATATAATTTATGAACGTCGGTTGCCTATTTTGACAATTTAATGGCATTTACAGACTCGGGCCTATCAATCAATTAAATTGTATCTTATGGCCATTGCAGTAGATACATTAGATGCGGTGTCGCAGATGTCGCACAGATGACCGAGAGCAGATCACTGTTCGGGGCCGAAAAGTTGCAGCTATTAAATACTAATTAGTGGCAGCTTATTGACTTGTCTCCGCAACTCCATTAATCTTCCGCACGCCACTGTGGGCGGTTTGATAAGCGTCTTATTCTTCGACTTCTACTTATCGTAATCTGTTTACATTTCGCAGTAAAACGTTTATGACCATTTCACGAAAGTGAAAACTTCTTATGTAAATGAGGCTGTGGGAAAGCCCAAAATGTTGTCTACCCCAGCAGCAAGGAGATTTCATGGATGGCTGGAACAGATTGACAATAGTATTGCGAATCGTTTGAGTGCAAAAAAACATACAATTCACAGTTGGCTACCTTTTTTTACCCTGGTCGTAAGTGTAATTATTATTATCGTGTTCTCTGGGGTTCTTTGTTGAGATTGCCAATAATCGAATTGCGTTTGCGTAAAGAGGGTTGGGAACGGATTTCCGCAGTATCCGATTGATATAAATTACAAACACGCTCGACAGCTGAGAGAGAGTTAGGGGTTGCAGTCGTCGATTGGCATAGTTTTGCCATCCAATAAACGCCCACAAAACTGTGCATATGGGCGAATGAAACGAGCACATCCCAGAAATTATTAAAATTCATACATGTGCAGCTATAGTCTCGAGATGTTTCCGATCTATTGTGATGATTGTGAACGTGCACATTGATGGGATTTGTCAACCACACACCGCATTCCACACAGCCCCAGCTGAGGCTGAGAAGGCTTCTACTGACAGACAGTATCTAAAGCTGTCTATCTATGCTCTTAGTAGCTTTCACTGCGGTCCACAAAATTTATGGGACGTGACCTCCCTCCCAGGGCCAGGGCAGCTACCGTTTGCAGCGAATGACGAAATCTCGCAACGCATCTCTGGGGGAACCGGGAACTGCTTAAACAAAAGCTCAAATACCAGAATGCCTGGGCCAATTCATTAATGAAAAATGGACATAGATATTGAGAGTGCCTTGATTTGATTAAATTAGACTAATAATGTGTAAAGTATGGCCAGCCACTTCAGCTCCAACTCCAACTCCAACTAGCAATCCCATTCCCAATTTCCACTTACCATTCAACGGGGCCCACCAAAGGAGCTGCCCTAAGCGGCTTTGGCTGGTAAAAGTGGACAGTGAAAGTTGGGGCAATTCATTTAAATACAAATAAAAAGAAATGTGCAACATGTTGTTCTTACAAATTAATACAAGCGTTAGGCAAGAAACAAATGTGAAAATGTTAGTTTGTTCTCTCCGCACGCCACGATGCGTTGGGACGTTGTAAAAACGTAAAAACAACATGGAAAAATATGTTGGAAAAATGTCAAAAATTTTTAAAAAAGATGTTAAAAACTGTAAAACACCAGAAAACAGCCACAACTTTTGTAAATGCAGCTCGTGGCAGCCCAGCGTACCTCAATGACAGGCCAATTTTAAGGCGCCCGCTGCGCGCGCCGCTGCCAGCGTCGCCGTCGACGTCGGCGTCGGCGTTGGCGTCGGTGTCTGCTGCGTTGTCGGCTGCAATGTCAGCGCAGTTGTCAACGGTTGTGGTCAGCGCACAAGTTTTGGTTTTCCGCATTTTCCTGTACATGTATCACGGCAACCAGTTGGAGTGGAAATGAAATATGTAGATGAGTCTTTAATTAATTTGAGACACGACAAGACAAGTGGCGTCGCGACTGCGGCTACAACGGCGACTGCCTCCTGCCGTTCCAGCCGCCGCAAAGCTTTTTAGGCCAACACAGTTCTAGGCACTCAGTCGAGTTTAGGTCCAGCTTGGTCGCAGAACAGCGCTGGCAGGTGTTGACTCACTTGGTTCACTAGCCATTAGAGGCTGTAATCGGTTTTAAATGCGCCCATTGATCATCGCGCGCATCGATCGGAGCACAGTTCTAGATCCACATAAATAAAGTGCGAAAGCCGCACAGATCTCATAAATAAGCCTACGTGGCTGTCTTCCTGATTAGCCATTTGTCTTGATTGCCCGTTCTTGCAAGTCAATTTGTCAGTTGTTTGTTTTCTATCGTGGCAGCTACTGATCTGTCTCAATTCCACGAAGAGCGCACTCAGCAGTCACATAACCCACATACTGCGGAACTGGGATCTGCTGTCAGCAGAGCGCAGCAGTCGCTGATGACACTCCTAGACATAGACAGTCTGCCCGCATATGGGGACAAGTGTATCTGTATCTGAAACAGCATTGAGCAATTTTAAAAGCTGCACGTCTGCAAATGCTAAAAATGTTTTATGGATTCTATGCGGCGACTATTTCTGCATATTCTCCCCACAAAAAATGCCGTCTAACCAGACATTGGGGCAGCGCTGACAGCCCAACTGGCAGTTGAACAGCAACAGCAACAGCAACTGAGACTGGGACTGAGACTAAGACTGGATACTGGGTATCGGGCAAATGGCAATTGGCAGCTCGGGTTTTGACAGCGATGCGTGCAAAACATGCGGCTTATAACAGTTCATTTTGGAGCCATGTAATTAAAAGTTATACAATCGTCGTGCAGCACTGCGAATAAATCAAACAACTGACAAATCGCCAATTGATCGGCGACAATTCGCTTTGGCAACCAATTAGGCTGCCATTAGCAGGCAACTTGCAACAGCTGATTGCTTATCACACGTTGCCTGATTGTTGACAAATTTGATGCACGCACCTGCAGCTCTAATGTGTCACCCAGATAGCAGACGAGTCTTTGCCTGCCTGCAAGATAGCAATCAACTAACTGGGATGCGCAAATATTTGGCCAAGAAGGTGCCACATTCATTTCAATTCTAATGGCAACTCACACTCCAAGCTGAAGCGGAACTACTCGGCATTCTGGAGCGCAGCAGACAGCTGCTAATAGCTCCCCGAGCACCCAGGCGGCAACCCCACCAACAGGCGCCCATTTGGTGGCCCCTTTAGTCGCCTCATATAAATGCGAGCTGCAGTCAAAGTTCAAAGCGCCTTCATTTGTATGTGCAACTGCGTGGCACTGTCGCTCTGCGGCTCATTTGCGTCAGTTGAACATGATTTAGCCATGTCATGGGATTGCCTTTGCCTCTCGATGTAGTTCGAAATAGAATTTGGCATTGGCTGCGCACAGTCTGTGTCGTCTTGCTGGCTTTGCCGACTTGACACACATATTATGCGCTTGCCTCAGACCTCGCAGACGGAAGAAAAGCAAACAAAACAAAGCAAACAAACATATATATGTAAATCAACCAAAAATAATGGAGAAATACTTGGAATCTGGAGCGCAACGAATTGTTAGTGGCGAACAGGCAAATTGTCGCCTGTCAACGCGCCCAGCGACGTCAGGGGGCAGATATATTTTTAGCTGTCAACCCGCGAGACATTTGACATGCCCCGCTCCGCCCTGCGCAGCGACGAGGGCGAACGTTTCAATTAGTTAGAGTTGAATTGCTGTTGTGTTGATAATCTCAGCTAATGCTTCCTCAAATGTTGACGCTAGCAGATAGATAGCCACAGATCGAGATAGAGATACAATTACTGTTGCAATTTCTAATGCATGCGCTCCATTTGATAGCAAGTGCAGTCGTAAGCTGTATCTCGCAGATACGCGAGAGAGAGAGAGAGAGAGAGCGGAGTACGTCGTGTGGCGACAGCTGTGTGTGAGCGTAAATAGCGCACAGCGAGCTTAGTTGCATTTGCAATTAATTCACAGCAAACAGCAAATGTTGCAAATAAATTAGCAAACAAACAGAAGCGACGACCACATCGAGTATTTGTCCGTGTAATTGTAACGAAAATGCAGCCGCAGAGCGAGAGCAAAAATGAAAAGTGCCACGATGGCGTTTAACGACAACACAGTCAATTGCAACGTCAGCATTTTGGCTTGTAACTTGGTTGTTGCTGTTGTTGTTGTTGTTATTGCGCGCACACGTCATAATTATCGGGGCAAATGAATGCCGAAGCGAACAGCGCAGCTGAAACACCAGATACACAGATACAGCTACAGATACGAATACAAATAGAGATTCAGATACACACACACATACAAGCTTACACTTCGTAGTACACACACTGACCAGGCACAATGCAAAATATATTGACTTAGGTCAGTGGCTCATTGAACGCAAAATGCAAATTGTTGTTGTTGCTGTTGTTGCTGGTAATTCACACTTCGCACACAGCAAAGGCGAACGAACACGAAGACGACTGTGTGTGTGTGTGTGTGTGCGCGCTTCGTGCGTGTATCTGCAGTGTGCAAACTGCAAGTAGCTAAACTAAATGTGATAAACAAACGTAACGCCCGCCAAGTGAACCGCCTTGCCGTTGCCGACCAGTTAAAATCGAAAACAAACAGCAACTCTGAAGTGTTACCACATCTGAGATACAGCTGTCGATGGATATGCAGATATCGAGATACAGATATTATACTTGTATGTGGCTATCTGAGAGTGGTCTATAAATCGATGTGTGGCAACTTGGCCGAGTCTGCCCTGCCCTCGCCCTCGCCCATGACCAGCTCATATTGGATTACAATCTCCCGTATTGAAAAACGATCGTGTTACTCAATCGCGATTGAAACATTTAATGGCTCGGACAGCAGTTAGTGTTATTAAATATGTATCTGTCAGTCTTCATGATAAGCACTCAACGACAGCATCGTAAATAGACATGCATATAGTTCCATAGAATCCCAGATGAGCCCTGTAATGTGCATTTAATTGCGCTTTAATTGCGTTATCATAAACTAAACTTATTATGCGCGAGACGGGAAAACAAAATTCGAAAAATGCCCATAAAACGAGACGCGCATAATGGAGGCATAAGAAATCTGTCAATGCGTGCAACAGACAATAAAGAAACATATATATGTTATAGTAAATAAATGCAATATCAAAGCTTGGATAAGCGAGTAAACAGAGAGTGAAAGTGTCGCTCCAATTCCAGAACTGTTAGCCGCGACCAAACATAGGGGAAAATAAAAACAAATACTTTACAATCGCTAATAATCGTGGCAGTTTCGATCTTTCGCTTTGGCTTTCTTGTCGCCGCCATGCATCATAAATGAGGAAATTGTGGCTTTCATCGCGGCCATCTGCAAGTTTTTTCGTTTCGGAAATGCATAAAAAATTTCCTTTGCATTGTACGGACTGCAGACGACGTACGATATATGGGAGGGAACTACTATATATAGGCGCGCAGCACTCGACCACAGATATTAGTGGGCTGAGAAAAAGTTTATGATGTGTTAAACTATTATTATGGAAATTCTCGAGGGGATCGACGAAGCTGCAGCTATTTTCGTTTGGCTTTGGGGGTTGATTATTATTTAAATGCCAGCATTAATTGACCCCATAATGCGGCATGAAATTGTATTGCCGAACAGCGATTTGCACGCTTCAATTGATTTCCAGCTGTCGACTGGGAAAAGACTCTCGCTGTCTCGCCCTCTCAGAGAGTTTTCAGAGAGCTGTTCAATATATGCAGTCAAGTAATTAGCTGTAATTAAGTTGTAGTTTCCGCCGAGTTGACTGCTCGTGCTCGTTGTCAATTGCATTTTCAGCCAGCTGGGAGACCACCTGTGAGACACACAAACACACGCAGACACTGTTGCCGTCTTTTGTTTGGGCCCACAATAAAAGCCCCCATTTGGAAAACGTTTAACAATGCTTGATGGCTGCTCTCTGGCGCAATGCCAGACTCGAGTCTCAACTGTCGACTGTCGCGTGTGTCCAGTGCAACATTGTGCATTTGTCAGACAACAGGCAGCAGGCACGTAGGCAACATGCAACACTTGCCACTGAGTTGTTACTGTTAGTGTTGTTGTGCCACATATGGATAACTGCACTTTTGCCGGCCACGTTGTGTTCACACTTCGGCCCGCGTCGCGGCAGCGTGTGCGGCTGCTACTGAGATCGTTTATCGATTGACAGGTAATTGTGATTTATGCAAATTATAGCTCGACACCTTGCCAACATCTACACGGTGCACTGTTTGGCATGACTGAATGAATGAATGAATGTTCCTGGACTTGTTGTTGATGCTGCGCTGTTGTTGTTGGCCGGCGGTTTATTGATTTGCAAAACAAATCGCGACGGGCGGAGCAAGTGAGGAGAGGAACCCACACACGAACATCGAACAATATTCAATTGTTTTCATTTCGATTATTATTTTCGTTGGAAAATTATTCCTGCACCCCATGAAAACAAGCAGTCGCAGTCGCAGTCGCAGCCGGGACTCAGATCTGAGGGAATCGGACGGAGTCTGTGAGGAGCACGGACAGGCATTAATCACATGCCAAAATCTCGCATAGCTTGAAAGCCGAATGAAGTAGTTGTGTTCTGATTTCTCATTCTGTTTTTTGTTTTTCGCATTTTCGCTTTTATTGTTATTTATAGTTTGGCGAGCAGACGCCGAAATGAAAACAAGCAACACAAACATCGCTATGGAGGAGAGGCCAAAACATGCGTCAATAACCCCATTTCGAATTGATGTGTTGACTACAAGCGAAATCCTTTGCCAATCTCAATCTCAATGTATATGGCGATGATGATCTCCGCATCATAATCATAATGGCATGTCTGTATTTAAATTGAGTGTGAATGGGGTAATAAGAGCGTGTCTCTCGTAAACCCCCAACCTGATAGTGTTGTGCTCTAACTCACTCGCTATCACAGCTGCTATCTAACCACTTTTCTAGATACTTTAGTTCGCTTTCAGTCGCGAAAGTCTTGCCATCTTGTGCACACCACCACAAACTTGTGTGACGAGCTGCCATTTTAAAGTCGAATCAAAGAGAGAGAGGGGGAGGCGTATAGATCTAGTAATTGCTGTTCAATATGGTGGCTCGCTTGAGGAAACATACTGCGAACTTGCGCGAACTATTCGAATAGTTCTGACCCCTTCTGCGTTGCACCTCAAGCAGAGCCAATTTCACTGAATGTCTGTGCAAATAAGTTCAGCTCCACTTCCAATAAAATGCCATAGACAAATACGAGTTCGTTGCAGTTGCCGTTGCAGTTGCAGTCGCGGTTGCTGTTGCAGTTGCAGTTGCAACATAAACAAAAGTCCGACCGGAAGACGATGCTAATAAATGCGGTACTTGAGTTGCCTTTTTTTATGAGTGATAATCCAAGTGCGCCACTTAATTATCGCCCAGATACGAAAGTATCTATAAGTCAAATGCGTACTTAATCCACGCCATACTGTGTGGCTTCTGGCCGCCGTCGCGCAGCCTCAGCGCTCTGCTCTGCTCTGCTCTGTTGTCAACGTAATTGTCGTTGTCCCACTCAAGTGCATTTTTACGATCGCTCATTAAATTTATGGCTTTAATTTGTCGTTGCTGGAATCGCTGGTTGTGCGTGCCCGATTGATAAGCGGCCGGCAACATCCGAATCGGGTTCCGAATCTCAAGTGCTTGCAGCTTGTTAGCGTGCCACATCAATGATTGATATTTGTTGTTGGTATTTAGTTTTGCAGCCAGCAGCAATTAATGTGCTTGGGGCATTACAACTTGTGCAGTCTCGCCTAAGCTGCAATGAAAAGTGTGTGAACAAAAGAGTTGGAAGCGAAGTGCAGTGTGTTTGGCGCTGCTTATCAACAGACTAATCACGTAATTGTAGGCGAATAGTTGCAAAGTTAGAACTGAATTGAGCAGTTGCTCCATTGACCGACATCGCGTCGAACTGGCGTCGAGCAAAGCGATCGATCGCTTTGGAAATCCTTGCCAAAACACGTATCACAATCAGCTAATTGGATGAGCTTTTTATTGTCGGTTTGTAGCTTTCATTAGCATACCGCCACGAGGGCGCACCCATAAGTCCGATCTGATCTTTAATGGCTACTACGTGTTTGCAGTTTTATTTCGCATTCATTCTGCGCCTCTTGCCGTGCCGTGCCGTGCCGTGCGTTGTTGCTCTTGTAATTAATATGATCCGGCCTGACCTTAACAGTGTGTTGTCAGCCTGATTAAAAAGTGTTGAAAAACAAGTTGTAAATGCACGCAAATGAAACGGAAAACAGCACAAAGATCACATCCTGGAGCGGCAGGGGCAGAGGCAGGGGCAGGGGCAGCGTGAGGGGCAGCGCCAGACATCCCATTGGAGCGTTTTGTCATTTTAATGGACGGATAGCCGGTTGAGCTTTCGGCGTATGTCAGCCTAATTAAAGCGAACATGTGCCAAGATCAATGTCGATGGCGCCGCCAGACCGTGTATCTGACAGATACGCAGGCGACTTTGCATATGCGTCGCTTGCTTATTCTTCTCATTCCCAATCGTTTTTCGTTTTGCACTTTTATGAGCTACTGCAAATTAATTTATGCCATACCCACAACTTATGACTTGTTTCGCTCTTAATTGCGTTTTTAAAAGCTGACAAATTGCTGCCCCCGCCTCGCCCCCAAACGCTTTCGAGTGCTGCAAAATTATGCGCGTTTCGCATGCGATTTATGCGTGACATGCGAATTTCGATTGTGGCCGATTTATTAAGCCAAAAAGTGGCATTGAACTCTTCCCCACATGGCCACGCATTCCATCTAAACGCAGAGAGCAGCCTAAACTTCATCGTCATCTGAGTCATGTCACCGTCGTTTAGGAGAGCAACCAACCACACATCACTTATGCAGCCCCACCCACTTTGCATGCTAATGTAATGACTTCACTGAGAGCGGGTTGCTTGAGAGTGTGGGCTGTGGAGTCGTGAGTGGCTCATAACAGTGAAAGAGCCGCTTGATGAGTTCAGCTTGATGCTGCTGCCCAAAGTAATGTCAGCGATTTGCATGTAAATTGCACAAAAGTTGCAGCAAACTTTGAGGAAGTTGTGCTAACAAGGCCGTTAAACTTGGCCCAAGTCTACAATCTGTGTGGCAGTCTTCAGCTGGCAGCTAACTGCTGACTGCTGACTGCTGGTGGTGCCAAAGTGCAAATATGTGGCCCCCAAAAGGGCAGCAACGCCTCCACATTACTCAAACTCACGCCCAGCGCGATATACAATTCAATTCAGCTAAAGGCTCGAGTGCCCTTTTAACCGCAACCTAATGAAGCTGAAGCTGAGGCTAAAGCTGAGCTGGAGCTCGTTGCATTCAACGTGGCCTAGCTAAATTTAGCGGCAAGCTGGCTGCAGCCAACGCCGCCTACGATAAATCAAAGTTAATCAGATCTAGTTTCGATTGGGTTTTTATGGCCGCGCTCGCAGTTGCAACAGCGCGCTCTGCATTGCCGCATGCCATTTAAATTAGCTGCCGGGTTATTTATCGCATTGTTGCCGCTCGACGCGCAGGTTTCGTTTAGCGCCAGGATGCCAACTGCCAGACAGCCGCCGTGAGCAGACCGTGACGGCTCGCACAAAGGCGCAGCAGACTCCTGCGACAGCGGCAATCGGGAGTCGGCAATCGACAGCGGTTGTATCTTTCTCGACTGAGCTTCAGCTACAGCTTGTATCCTACCGACTGACTAGCCGATAATTACGCATATTTTGTTGCCTGTTTTGATGGCGCTCTGGAAATTTATCCATTCTGCCTGCATGCCCTCACCACAGCGGGTATGATGAACTCGTAAGGCCGCAGGCAAGGACCGAACAAAGTGCTCGCTTCAAGTGCAGAATAACATCATTTCTCGCATGCCTGAGAGAGTCAGTCGGACATCATAATGAACGTGGCTGTTGCTCAAGAGCAAGTGAAGTTCGGCGTGTTGAGTGTGGAGCACGTTGCGTTGTTTTTAAGTTCAATTCGAACTCATGTGAACGGCCATCAGTTGGGGTTTTTAGTAGCTGTTAAATGGCATCGGCGCAGTCGGTGGTCTGTCGTGGCTCTGTCGAATCTAGTGCTTGGCTTGTTTTTAACACCCAGTCTCCAGTCTGCACTCTGCAGTGGACCGTTCCTCCCAGTCCCAGTCACAGTCCCAGTCTGTGAAGTCAAATGGGTTTCAATTTACACACTCACACACACTCGGTCGGCTCGACTGCGCGGCTGTGTTCTTGCCCACATATTTGCCAAGTTGGCGTTGTCATCGCCTGGTTAAGGCGCTTATTTATTTGCCGATGGTAGATGGTGAAAGAATGTATCGTATCGCAATTATAAATCAGTTTAAGTCGCCGCCGGAGCCCCTGACATTAAGCAATGAAACCTTTGAGCTTTGTTTGGATTTGTCAAGTGGGCTGCCAGCCTGCCTGCCTGCCTGCTTGCCTGGCCCGGCTTGGCCGCCCGTCAATCCAGGGTCGGCTTTCCACGCTCTGTGTGGCACCTTTGTTTGCCCAACGCCAGCCTGATTGCCAAACATTCGCCGGCAACGACACCAGGCAACAGCAGCAGGCTATATCTGCAGTATCTATCGGCGTGGCTCTCACAAATCTCACGGAACTCGCAGCTCCCACAGATCTTAGATAGCTGTGTGTCTCTGTTTGCTAATAACTCAACAGCTAATCAGCGCACTTGCGAGGGGGAGGCGGGGGGCACAGCGTGTTGTCCGCAATTAAACGAGCAGAAATGTAGCTTTGTATCTTTGTATCTTTTTATCTGGCAGCCGCATCTACGCAGCGAAAACAAACAGCATCTCGCTCGAGTGTAATTGGCAGCCTGCACATGCCGCGCCTGGCCAAGTCCATTAGACAAATCAATTATGCCGTGCCTCTGTTACGCATACTCCTTCCCATTTGCCCCTTGCCGTCTTACGATTGTTGTCACATTAGCTGTGAGAATGCGATGGCATCTACACCTGAGATGCGACACGTTTGCTCCACATTGAGCTGGCGAGAAGATCGATTTTTTAATCTAGAAGACTGCACAAGGCACACAGTGCTATTGCTGTTGGCAATTGAACAATAATATTTATTGATCTTGTCGCTGTCACAGACTCTGGGTCAGTTTGTCAATCTGCGAAGCAATCAAGCTGCGTTGCTGACTGTGTTAGCAGTGCGCAGGCAATCAATGCGACGGAGTCGGAGTTGGAGTCGGAGACGGAGCAGTTGTAGTTCGATTTGGATTCCCGTTGGCCTTAGCAACCTAGTGGCAATCAAGCAGGCAACTCAGCGCCAACTGATAGGCAATTGTCCGCGAGTCGCCGCCGCTCCATAAATTCTGTGATCATTATGCAGAATGTGGCGAGGCGCACACAGGATCATTAACTGCTCGGCGTTGACTTCTTGCACTCGTACAAACTCGTACCCGGTCAAATTCATAAATCAGCTGCCCAACTTCAGTCTCTTCGCTGGCCAATTGATCAGGAATGCACTCGCCACGTTTTTAAGATAGATCGCTGCGCCAGCACTCGCAGATAAATTGATGATATGGGCGGACACAGCTGGTGCCAGATCCCATTGACTAATAGTGTTAGATTCGCGCAAAGCCGATAAGCGTTTTGTTCCCCCAACATAGAATGCGAATAGAGAGAAAACTAGCCCGCCAATTGTCATCAATTATATTGATTAATAGCGCCCCAGGTTCTCTAAGCCAGCCCAGCCAAAATACACATTCGCGTGAACTGCGTAAAAAGTGCGCAACGCATTCGATTTTTATAACACAGCCATAAAACTGCGCTAGCTAAATATGTCAGCTCTTATCGGTTATTACCCTCGCACTATTGATAACAACGATCCGATTCATTCGATTCGCCAACTGACGCACTAACGATGGGCGAATTTCGCCAAACTATCAGCTGACCACATCCGTTGACATCTGCAGACATTTGCCATTAGCCTTAAGGCAGGTCATGTGAAAGTACATGGAGACATCCAACATGCATTAGTGGGAAGCTTAAATTTAATTCAAATGACTTCTGTGCGTCTGCAAAAGAATTACTTTACTGTCACTTTTGCTAATTTCTGTAGAGCTCACAAATATTTATGCAACATGACAATAGTATTAGTAGCAGCAGTAGTTATAGTAAAAGTAGTAGTATGAGTAGTAGTACTACATATATGTAGAGAAAGTAGTAGTACCAGTACTAAAAGTAGTAGTATTATTAGTACTAGAAGTAGTTCCAGTAGCATTGGTAGTTGTAGTAGTACTAAAAGTATTAGCAGTACCATTTGTAGTAGTACTAAAAGTTGTAACACCTGTAGTAGTAGTTCTGAAATTAGTACTAAGTAGTAGCAGGTAGTAGTAATAGTACTATAAGTAGTAGCAGTAGTAGTACTAAAGGAATTAGAAGTAGTAATAGTTGTAATAGTTTTCAAACTAGTCGCAGTAGTAATAGTAGTACTAAAAGAAGTAGCAGTAATAATAGCTGTTGTAGTTTGAAAAGTATTAGTACTACTAAAAGAAGTAGCAGTTGTAGTAGTTGTAGTAGTACTAAAAGTAGTAGCAGTAGTAGTAGTAGGAGTACTAAAAGAATTAGCAGTGGTAATACTAAAGGAAGTTGCATAAGCAGTAGTAGTAGTAGTAGTAAAATATATATATAATTAGCCTTAGTAGTAGTTGTAGTAGTTCTTAAAGTAGTAGCAGTAGTAGTAGAAGTAGTCGTGGCAGTAGTAGTTGCAGTAGTACTAAAAGTAGCAATAGTAGTAGTACTAAAAAGTAATACTGGTCGTAGTAGAAGTACTAAAAGTAGTTCTAGTTGTAGTAGTAGACGTTGCTTTCTCGGTTTAGGAGCGCTTATTCAATTAGCGTTTTGTTGTTGCTGTTGTGGTTTGTTTGCCGGCTGCAGCGCCTTTGAACTGCGCCAGAGGGAGAGCCAGAGCCGGCAAGGAAGAGGAAGAGCCGCATCGATGTCGACAACATAGACGCAGCAGACATAATTGTGGGCTATTTATCACGGCCGGCTGGCAAGGCGGAGACAACGCACTGACAACTCAATGAGCAAAGTGAGCAACGCGCTACGCAATCAGCTCGAATTAACACACCTAGGACACGTACTCTCGCAGCCCTCAGACGCGGCCTCCAAGCGCAGCTCCAACTTCGACTTCGACTGCGACTGCGACTTGGACTCAGAACGATGCGTCTGTCTTGGGTCGGCCGAGTTAGCCACCTGCCGCTGGGCCAAGTTCAGGCCAGGCATTTAAATGCAGACAAAGTAATTGTGCAGTGCGCGCTGATTAAAATGGATTTTATAAATTATGCGGCACAAACTGGCGGCGCGATGGAAATCGCCGCGAGAGACGCCGCCAGTTGCGTTGGCGGCTCGGCGCTAACAAAGCTGCAACAGCAACTGCAACAGCAACAGCAACAGCACTTCGTTTTACGAGTGCTGCATCGTTGCCAGTTGGCTAATAGAAAGATTTATCACTCGGACGGCGACTTGCAGGCCGCGATTTCTAGCTCAGCGATAAAGAACGCGGCGAATGCGTTTTACCTTTCCTCTATTTGCTGCGATTTCAATTTTCATTTCATTTCATTTGCACGGCGCGTCAATTCGACTGACTCCAGGCATTATTTATGTGCAGTTCCACAATCCCGACTCAATTCCCGCTTTTTGTCTTTCGCATTTCCTTCTGAATTTATCGCGTTTAAATTGCAATTTCTTGTTCTGCAGATGGAAACTCTGCCGGTAATCTTTGCTGCCCCTTTTTCAATTTTTTGTTTGCTCTTGGCCACAGCGTACCAGACTTTTTTCACGCCTAAACTGTAACGATTTGTGTTTCTTTTTGTTGGTTCTCAAAGTGCTTTTCTATTAGCATGTAGCAGCCCACATACCCAGCACGGAGTCAACATTTTCTCTCATTCTCTCTCGTTTTTGTTTTTGTTTGATTTTTCTGTTGAACGTGATCGAAAGATCACATGGATGGTTTGCGATTTAACTCGATAACGGTTAGTTCTCACGAAGCTTCCCTGCTGCTAGTTCGGCAGTTGAGTTTTTTCGCAATATATATTGGAATCGTTAAAGCTGAATAGTTCGAGAAGCACTCGCACTATAATGATAAATGGCAATGGATTAAATGTAAAAACTAAAAGTGAAAGATGGGTCAATTAGTGGAGCAACGCAGCGATAAGAAATGCTAATTATAATAAATAACTTAATTTTGAGGCCAGCTTTGTGAATAGCCGAAATAACTTGAAATTCATCTCAGAAAAAAAGCATATTTAAAAATTCATATGAATTTGTAGAGAATTAAAAATTCAATTTTGAATATCGTTTAAATTAAATAGACTTTTACTCAAAATTTATTGTTGCTCAACGTGAATTCCATTTGATGGGCAAGAATGTGCGTTGTTAATGTGAAAAATTGCGCATACGCCACATGGGCCGCGTGAGCAGCGCCATAAAAAAAGCAAGCTATGTGCTTTGTAATTATGCACACTCATGCCGACATGCCGAGCAAGTGCTCCGACAGCTGAGATATGTATTAAGCTAAAACGGACAACTAGCAATAACATAAACACGTCGAAAGCGATTGCCAAAAGAAAGCTGAGCTGGGAGTTGGGAATTTCGATTGGCTTTTACAAACTGTTCAATTAGGATGAATTAATTTCTGTTATGCGCCGACTTACATATCAATTAAGCGAGAGCTAAAGACCGCCCAGACATTGATCGTGGCTATATCTCAATCGAAAAGGCATTTGTCTTCATTAGCCTTGCCAGATACAAATCAATCTGCCAAATCAAACTGTAGTCGCCACAGAGGGAGAGAGAGAGAGACAGAGAAATGTAAATACCTACTCGTATATCGATGGCTGGCTGATGTAATGCCACAGATAGGCATTGATTTCTTTGCCAACTGTGTGGCAATGGTGTGGAAAGCCGTCTCCAGACAACAGCGGCAACAACAGCAACGGCAGCAGCAGCAACAGCAACAGCAACACGCACATTAACGACAGCGACAAGTGCTGATAGGCAAATCAACAGGTTCAACAGGCGCCGCCTGAAAAGCACACTGGAAAAACTGGTAGCCAGGCGAGCGCGGAGACTCAATCAAAACAAAATCGTATCGGCTATTGAAATGAATTGAATTGAAAGCGGGTGCAGGCATGTGGCGCATAGGGATGGGGCGTCTAACATAGCTGGCTCATTGAATGGTATGGAATGGAATGGAATCGAATGGAATTGAATTGAATTTAATCAAAACACCGTTAGGCGGGCAGGTGAGCCAGATATTCGAGATCGGTATCTATGCACGTCTCCCCAGCTCGCCCCATCTAATCGCCAGCCGTGCCAGCTTGTCAGCTTGTCCGACTCTTTCAAAGCAATTAAAAAACTTAGACCCCAGCCGGCATGTAAACAGACAGCTCTGATTGATGTTCCGTTTTTAACGCCTGTTAAGCGCAAATCCTCTGCGATCCGCGCCCATCCGACATCCAAACGATCCAGCCATGTTCATGCAAATGCAGCCAATCGATTATGTCTGCTCGCTGATCCGCAGACAGTCTCTGAGTCCAGAACACAATTCTGAAGTGTCGTCTCAAACTGGGCAGCTGCTGCTGCTCAGGCACCCACTGTGCAGCGAGTACATTATGCCGTTAATACTTTAATTGAGGGAGGCCACGGCAAGTACATCGCTTAACAAGAGCAGCTGCCATTTGCCAAGAACACCCACATGCCAGCTATAAATAAGCACTCGCTGATTATGCTCCTGCGCACTCTTGAGATACTTTTCAACTTCAACTCCACTTCATCCCCACGACGCGGGCCAGTGTCAAGCAGCGATGATGGCCGATTAGAGATACTCCAAATTGTTGGCTTTTACCCAAACTAACTCTTTAGGTAGCCAACTTCAGATGATATCGGAATGTGTAGCTGCGCGAAAATCATTAGTCCGATTTGAACAGCTCACTCTAGGCTGCCACGCATAATTAGCCGCATTGTTTATTATGTGCGATATCTCGTGGGCGCGCTGAGAGCTAATTTGGTGCTCGGCAACAGACGACACGGAGTGACATAAGCGTCGAGACGATAAGGCGAAGTTTACACGTGCAGCTTATACTGAACACAAAACAATTAAGCAATTGAGAGCAGCCTTCATCACATCGCATTATCATAGGGATTTATGAATTGCTCGCGAATTTGAATTGTCAGCAGTGCATAACTTTGATGATAACAACAATTAATTAAATTAGTGCAGCTGTCGGAACTCTAATTGAATGGGGGCTTGGAATTGACAACAATATCGCAAAGCAATTTATAGCAGCCACTGTCAGGCATAAACTGCACTATAACAACTGTGTCTTTCTCTCGGCTTTATCATAGATCACCGCGTCTTCGTTGTCTCGCTCTGAGTGTGTGTGTGTGTGTGGGCGTGTTCAGTAGTCGCACCGACTGTCACAGCTGTCAGAGTCGGTTGCAAAAGGTAATTAGCATAGAGCAGCCAGGAGGTGACTGGGTAGGTGGAGGGGACAGACAATGCGAACTCCGGCGACATTTGTCAACAATCTGTCAAAACGAAACGCGCAACTCGGGGGCGCCAGCGTGGCCCGGGTCATAAATTCACAGTGTCTGCTGCCATGGGCCAAACAATGCGAGCCGCGTCTCTCTGTGACTAACGCTTAATGGCCATATTTGCGGAGTCTGCGCCAAATGATATGCGATATCAGCTGCGAGCCGCACGGGGCACAGTGCAGTGGTCAATTAGTGGGGCACGAATGCAGTGGGCGCACACGAATTTGTTAAATTTCATTATTGCTCAGTGCACAATATCAAATTCAGCGCACACAAAAGCATGCTCTCCAAACTGGGTCACACGCTCCAGAGAGCCCACGGCCAAATGAAGTTGCACAAGAAAGCCGACTGCAACTGCAACTGCAACTGGGAGTACAACAAGTTAACAAGTTGTTCGGCCGCAGGGCCCCACTTTCAATTTTCGCACAGCAGGACAGAGGACGACGATCGCGACGGCAGCCAAAGTATACTCGTACAGCAATTTGATGCGCCCAAATTGGACCTTTTCGAATTGATTGTCTGCTGTCCACGTGGGTGGGCCACTTTTGCCCGTTTCTCTTGTGCTGCTTTTGAAAGTTTATTGACTCGACAATGTGCATTATTTAATCAGCCAAATTGACAGTGTTTTTCATCTTAGACATCTGCTCTTCCTGTTGCGTCTTCAGTGGGTCAGTGGTTCTCTGGTTGTCTGCTCGGCTTCAGCGGCGGCTCATTATGCAAGTGCGCGAGTCGTAAATGCGCCGCGGAGTGGCCATAATATCGAGCTGATTGTGCAGTTTATCTGCTCTTCAATTAACGATGTTTGCCCCGCCAATTGGCTGGCTAGACAAGCATGGCCAGTTCGCCTACACACTCGCTCGGGGCAACATTGGCTACTTGACTAGCTGGCTAGCTGGCTAGTTGGCGTCTGTGTTTGGCCAGCGTCAATAGCAAGAACGAGCGCATTCGGTGTTTGGCAAATTAGTGAGCTAGTTAAAAACCATAGCATGGCCAGTGGGGGATTGGATCCGTCAGCAGTGTGTGGCACACCGAAATGCCATTGAAAACAAACAAGCCGAGTGCCGCACGAGTTGCACACTGCACTTGCAGCCAAGTGCGGCACTCAACAAGAGAGCCAAGAGACTGACTGACGGCTTCTTAACTCATAAAGTGCCAGAGGCCACGGAAGCATTTTGCCGCTGTCTGGCGAAAGTGTTTGATCTTAATGGACGGCCCCATCTCATCTCACTTATCTGCAGTTTGCGAGCGAGTTAAAGCCCATAAACACTTTGAGTTAGAAGCGAGTGAGTGCGTAAATTAGTCTCGCCGGCGGGATCGCTGGGAAGCCGCACTTCCAAGCACTCCATTAAACGTGTTAATTAATATGCGAACTATGAATGAAACAGTTCAAAATGTTAATTGAAAGTGGCGTTTTGGCAGCGCGAATTTCTAATTTCAAACCGCAGCTGAATGAGCATAAATTCCCACACACTCATAGCATGTCGAGCAACTAGAATCTAAAACAAGTGAGCTAGCCCGACTGTGATATACCAAATTCTCTCCAATGCTACTTTGTATCCGTTTTAAACCATCTTTTTGGGTTTCGGTTAATACGATAAGTATCTACATATTGCACTTTAAAATAACTTTCTAGCTCTAAAGATGCCAGAGTTTCTTGCGGCTTGTGGGCAAGGGGAAGGGTGGGGGAGGAAAAAAACATAAACTTGATCTGCGTAGTTGTATATTACACCTAAATTCAAAGTTTGGTTACTCTAGCTCCTACCATCTCGGAGATCTAGGTGTTCATACGGACAGACGGACGGACGGACGGTCAGACGGACAGACAGAAAGACATGACTATATCGATTTTTTTTTCGATTCTGAACATTTTGATTGTATAATTAGTTACACAACTTGTTCAGTTCCCCGAATGCCCAATTTCGCGTATCAAGATTAACATTTTTAGAATGCAAATTCATGTTTTAATGAGCAAGTTAACGACGCTTTCAATTTGATTCTAACTTTGCTAATCGATGCTTTGTGCACGTCTATACTGCAGCTAGTTAGGCTCGCACTCATCATTCATATTCATCAGGCCGTTGCAAGTTCAAGCACCCAGAGTTGCCGCATAGCGCCGCTCCCCCGCAGCAGCTGCGTTAGTCTGGTGTAATCCGCTCAGCTCAATCAGCAAGCCATTCAGACTTCCTCATTGCAGCACATCGCAGCACGGCAAATGTATCACGAAAAATGGCCATTGGAGAATCCAATGTGGCAACTAATTGAAACTCATTGTTCATTTTGACGCGCATCAATTGCCCGCCTCCCCCTTCAGCGGCTCCGGTTGCCAGGCAATTGACACTTTTCCAATTGCACCTCAGAGAAAGAGCGAGCGGGAGAGAACGGGGAGCGTACCCGCACACCTTTCATATGGTTGCGTTCTGCGGCGGGAGTCAATTAGTTTAAATAAAGCGTCCAGGCAGCCTCGACGCGGCTTTGAGTCAATGGCCCAGCCACACGTTGAGTGAGAAGGACGGCGAGCAGCAGCGTGGGAGAGCGAGACGGAGCGAGGTAGTGTGCAGAGATAGCAATGTCAGAGCTGGAGCCGCGACGCATCCCGTCTAGACTCGTCTTGTGGCACGTTGCGCACGTTGCACGCATGCCATTAGAATTTTGTATACACTGGCAGCGCAACGACGTCGACGTCGCCGTCGTGTGTGTGTCATCGCCTCAATTGGGTACACTTCCTACTTGCAAGATACAAAAGTATCTGCAAGATACGGCAAGCCGAGCCGCACCGAGCCGAGCCGAGCCGAGCCCGCACGGCTACCGTCGTTGCCGGCTGCCATTAGGCGACGTTTGTCGCTGCGTCGCTGGCGGACTTTTCACTTTTCCAGCGGAAGTCATTTGGCCGCTCGAGTTAATTTTCTTCAACTCTTTGCCCCGCATGTCTCTCTCTCGGCGAGTGAGTATCTTAAAGTTGTGGTTTATCAGCGCAAATTGCACGCACTTAACCCGCTTCCAGTAGCCGTGTATGTGGAGCGGGTTTTCCACACTCGCACTCGTCGGCCCCGGGCCAATGGATGTTTGTTTATTGCCGGTGGCATGCGGTGCGACGCATATTAAGAGCAGCCTGTGTCCTACGCCGCATGCATGCCAAGTGGCGAAAACCTCCACCCGAAATACTCGCAGATTAGCGCGCCAATTTGTCGCTTGCCGTAAACTTGAGCTATTAAGTGCGAACATATCTGTATCTGTGGTGCGCCAAACTGCACTCCCAGACCCAAAGAGCGCTCGATTTTGGCGGATTGGCGTATGGATTAGGTGGGCAACGTAAAGAGCCACAGTCAGAGCTTGTTGCTCTCCGCTGGCGTAGCTGGGTGGCTTTCATTTCAAACCGGATTCGTGAGCACACCACCAGCAAATAGTGGTGCGCGATGTAATTGAAATTTGTTATTTTGTGCGCGTGTGCGGCGGCTGCTGTTGTTGCCGTTGTTGTCGTGAGACGGTCATTAATATATCATTTACAAGCCGGCGAATTGTCACTAATAAATTGTTTGGACTTGCGCGAAATAGGAGAGAAACAGCAATCAAGGCGACAACCACTCAAATGCGCTGCCACCATGTGGGTTACACACTCGAGGAAATGCAAATGCAAATGGATATTGATATTGCTATTGCTATTGCTATTGATGACAAAAGTCAAGGCAGCAGCAGCGGCTCTAGAAGGTTATCGCACGGCAGCCAATTAATTGCAACAGCCACTGTCGTTGCCGTTGTCTGCTACCAGATACCAACTACCTGCGATAAAGATCGCATCTAAATGGCATCTAGAAACCAGCTCGGACTTTGGTGTAGCCATGCCGACAGTTGATGGATGCTTCGCCAGCGCTAAATTGAAACATTTGAGGCAAAGCTCGACATTTGATTTACCTATTAATGACGTGCAAACACGCCGTCGAGTCGGCTTCCCAGCATTGGCCCACGACCCACCCAAAAACAAAATCGGATGCTTCGGTTGGTCTGCAGAGCCGCAAACAGCAGCCACTGAACAAACACTTTCTATGCACACACACACGAGACGCGTACAACACAATCACACTAGACAACAACATAGCGCAGAAGAGTGTCAGATAGTTTTACACACCATTTGCAGCATTTACTTCGTTTTTCTTCTCTCAGTTTTCGCCTCAATTCATTCGCATACCGACGCGATAATTTCTACCATGCTGCCTCCCCATACCAGCACGTTCATGGTCATTTGAGTCGTAAATCTCTGTGGTGGCCGAGACACGCGTCTCCCACCCAAAAGCCACGAAAAAAGATGAAAACTGAGACTACAACTGAAGAAAATCGTTTTTTTGGGGGCTAGCCGACATCACAGCCGTAGACGGCAACAAGTGGTAAACAGCCAAAACATGGCCACCTACAAGTCGCTGCCCGGAATTGCGCACATATATATCCATTACACGCCGACATAACTGGATCAATTTATTAAGCCAATTCACAGTGGCCAGCTAAAAGTTGTTTACGTTGTGCGCTTTTGGTAATTGAACGCCGACTGCAGCGACGTGTTTTGAAATGCATGCAAATTATGTGATTAATTCACGTGTCAAATCGGCTAGCGGAGGCGTCGCTAAAATCCCCAATTAATCAAAGAAACCAACAAATTAATAAAACGCGAAAAATGGCAAATGTTCAACCAATTTGTGGCTACAACTCCAGCGATAAGCCGGGCCAACACTGTTATCTGCACAGTTGTTAGTCAGGCCGTCGGCTGGCGGCTAATATATGACTCATTGCCCAATTCCTGAAAGCCGCAACACCTCGGAATGCCATTTCTCGTGCACTGGCGCCTCGCGACGCCACTCGTACTTGCCTCCATTATAAATTCCACATCGGACAGCAAATGCAGTCACATTATCGTGCGTTCATATTGCCACACACACACACAACGACAACGGCAACAACCACTACAATGTATGACGAAAAGTGTGTCAAACGATCGATGTGGGTCCCTATAAGTAGTGGCTGGGATTATAAATTAATTGCACTCAATTGGCGATCGTGTGCGCTATCATAAATCTCAAGAAACCAGCACGAACTACTTGCTATCTCTCTGCGGCTAAACGTGTCGTTGATTCGTATCGTCGCTCCTGCTCCTCAGTAGATAAGCTGTGCCCCACAGATCGGGGCACGCGACTTAGATTGGCAGTCGCTAATAATGCAATTAAAATTACATTTCTTATTGCTTTTAACTCCAATGAACTAAGGCTGAATAAAACATAATTTTTGAATAGAAAACTAAAAATTATTAGACTGCAAATTACTTTGAAATTGCGCAAATAAAACATGTTAGTCTTTATTTGTGCAACCTGCTTAAATACTAAGAAATGCTGCTAGAATTTGAACATTGTCTTGAGTATTCGGCCATATCTTACATAGCTAAAAATATGAATTAATTTATGCGAGGAAAAATTCCGCAGCTTTGCCAGAATTAATATGATACTAAGCAGCATTATTTGTGGTTTAATTTTGCCGAGTCACCAGCAACTTGTCAAACTCAAAGATTAATTAAGAGTCTGCTGGCAATCGGCATACACTTTGCAAACGAATTTGTATTAAAAATTAAGCATACGCCGCATAATCCAATCAGACTGAGTTTGGCTTAAGTATTGCCAACAACTTATTTAGCGTGTTGTTAAACATTTTTAATGTTTATATAAGAAATTTATGGCTTTTTATTAAACTCTTCATGTAGTTGGTTTCTGTGTCAATGTTTCTGCCACTGGGCAGCGGTCAATTTTTGACTTTGCTGCTGGTTTCGTGGACGGGGTGAAAATGAATTGCTCGTAAAACAGCTTGTAAAACAACGGCGAGTGCGCAGGCGAGGACGAGGGCGAAGGGGGGAAAACAGCAGCCAGCAGCATGACAACAACTGCGTGCAAAATATCATTAATCATGGTAATTTATATAGGCTGGCCAACTTCATAAATATTACGATCCAACCTGGTCTGGCTTACAAATTTTCGTCCGAACTTTACGCATAATTTAACATTCTTGTCAATGGTTTTTTCTCTGATTTTTTTGTCGTTTTTTGTTTTTTTGTTTTTGGTAGCTGTAAAGAAATCACGTTGTACATTAAAAGCGGCACTGGGCCATAAAAAACAAAGACAGCAAATTGTGGGTGAATGCATGTGTGTTGGCCAAGTTAGGCGAGTCGCTTAATGGCCTAGACCTTTTACATAATCGAAAGCAAACACTTGAGCAATTTCGAAGCGTACAGTTCATTGCCACCAAAACTATAAATAGCCTCCCCCTCCGACAGCCGGAAAAGTTTTGCAGAGGTCCAAAGAGAACGTCGCTGACGCCGCTGACGACGCTGACGTTGACGCTGACGTCGACGCCAACTATAAATCCATTTGACATATTGCGTTGTCCGCGCAGTTGCCATATACACTACATAATCTTATCTAAAACAAAACACTTTCGCGGTGCTTTCAGTTTCGGTTTCCGTGCTGTGGAGCGATCGCTGCATAAATCAAGCTACAAGATACAAGATACACGCTCACCGTGACGAGGAGTCGCCTCGCTGACAATAGCACGTCAAGTGATGCCACTGCCGCTGCTGCTGCCACTGTCGCTACTGCTGCACCACCCACGCCAGCCAAACCACGCAGACTCATTAGAAATGTGTGTGAAACTATTTTGAACAGCACAAAATACGTTTTGTGAATTTTTCATAGTGAAGATGTAGCAGATACATTTGTATCTCTCTGTGACGTAGCACCTCGGAAATGGCTGTAAAAATAAATTTATTGTATTATGTGCTGAAAATGATCTACATAGATACATCGTAATAGCCAGCCAGCCATTGGACATGCCAGCCATTGGGCTGGTGTGGAAATTCTTTCGCCACTAATGATTACAATATTAATCATGATTATGCTCTAGTGGAGGATTTACGCATTTTATGCAATTTCCTTTGGAGTGCGCGCCTATAAATAGTAGAACAACGCCAAAAGCTCTTCAGCTTTGAAGTTCGAATCACTTTTAAATGCCAGCGGGCAGTTAAATCAGAATAATAAATATCAAATTATAATCGATTCGATTCGATTCGATTTTGGTTTTGGTTTCGGAAATGGGAACAATGCCAACATTTGTTTGCCTCGCAGTTTGACATTTATGATCACAGTCCAAATTCTACGCAATGCAGTTGAAAGAAGCCTCTTTGATGTGTCGCTGAGTAAGCGAACAACAACTAGTTGAAGTGCGTAAGCTCTGCTAAAAGCAATTAGCAGGCCAGCCAAAAGTCGAGTGACAGTGAAAGTAACTCAAGTCTGGGGCGGTGATTCGAATCGATGCAACTGGCAACTGACAAGTGAGGCAAGTGGTAGCGGCAACTTCATCAACGCGCTGAAGACGTGCCGTAAATTAAGATATCAAAAAATGTCTGTCGGAAGCTTTTAGCATCTGCTGGCCAAAAGAAAACAGGCACAGCTCAAGCCAGGGCACTTCAGTCAACTTCACACCTCGCACCAAGCAGCATGCAGCAAGCAGCAGAGCGCACTAAATCAGTCGCATAATTGCCCACGGCCGTCGGTGGACAGAGGCCAAGTCGAGTGCGCGTAGACTCATATATCATTACGAAAATATGCACGCCCCGAATAAAGATCAAGAAGGGTCTGCAGTCTGGCCAGGATCCGGTCTTGGCAGTCACCGTTAGCCGCTCGAGCAATTTGCAACTGCCACTGGAACTTGAGGTCTATGCGTCTGACTTTTGGAGGTCAACCGCTTGGCGAACTTGACGTTGCGTTGGCGTGAATAGCTGCGGAAAATTCGACAATTTGGTGCCCGTTTGAACAGCAGCATTGTCTGCTTAAAAGCCTCTTGAGCTCTGACTTTCGAAAGCAGGTTTGTGACAGTCACCATCATAACGCGCTTATCTATTAAAATTTGTTAATAACTTTATGGCCACAGAAGTCCTAAGCGATGTCAGTGTTGGATGGTGATGGCGATGGTGATGGTGAGTGCGATGTTGTTGCACTTGACGCAATTTGACGCAGGCACATAAAAAACTCACTAACTCACCGCAATAAGGCCAGAAATAGGTCTGTTTGCTTGTGAAAGCGGGTGATGGAGTGGCTGGCTGGGCGGGCGGGTGAGCTGGGGGCGATGGTCTACCATCTCTTCAGATTGGGCAACGGCCACTTGTTGTGGCTGCCATAAAAATCATTTCAGGCGCCTTATAAAAACTTTACTTTTTATTTCCATTTCGGATTGCTGGCCGGGGAATTGGGGGTAAATCTTATCGCACCCGGTTCGCATTATCGCGTGAGCCAGGCGAATGAAATCAAATTAACACCTGTCGAACAACAACAACACACAGCACAACACAACAACACAACAAAAAGGAAGCCAAATATCAAAATGAGAAAATCTCCACTATCTGGCATCGGCATCGAGCACACTGATGTCTCAATGACGCGCGCGATAGCGACAACGGAGACGGCGACGGCGCTGTTAAAAACGCGCGCAAACCGGCCGCAAAACGCTCAACGCTTGTTCAACAAGTTTTCGGTCTGTCGCTTGTCGCTTTTGTTATCAGCCTTGCAAATTGCCGCAGTAAATTCGGAAGAAGAAAATACACCCAACAAAAAGGTGAATGAAAATGAAGTTGTAAATTAATTTTGGCAAGCGTTTGTGCCGTTCCCGTTGCTGTGGCTGTTGCTGTTGCTGTGGCTGTTGCCGTTTTGTTCGCTTATCTCCAAAGGCCGATGGCTGCTGACCAGTTGGTTATGCAAATCGCCCCAGCAGCGGCAGCAGCAGCAGCTGATGTGGCTCTGAGTCATGAGCAGCAGCAGACCGAGCAGCTAGCTAGCTAATCAGGTCGCTTAGTTCATTAAAACAAGATTTATGCCAGCATTCAGACGCACACACCTAGGTTCAACATAAATTTATATGGCAAATAATACAATAGCTTCTTCGCCTGGGCGCCCTCCGCAGCCACAGCGAGCAGAACGCCAGCGGATTGCCAAATCAAGTGTCTGACTTAATGATGCTCAACATAAACAGCGCGCTACAAATATTTTTGTTAAATTTTCGTCGATTTTTCCTCCTCTTGGCGTCGTTTGCTTTTGTGCGTTGGGGGCAAACACACAAACACACACAGAAATTTCACATTTTTTTATGAGAACTTTCAACTTGTGGGCGCTGCGTGAGTGGGCGTGTGTATGTGTATTATGTATGTGCTACATATTGTTGCTGATATATTTCAAAAATTACGTATGAAGGGAGAATGCGCATTAGTTTGTTTGATTGTTTATGTCTTGAAGTCGGAAAAACTAAACAACAGCAGTTGGGAGTTGCAACTTAAGCGACGGGGTGTCATCTTTGAAGTTCACTTGCAGGCCATTACATAAGGTCAAAGTTGCAATTACCGAGCACTTTAAAATATTTCATAAAGCATACAGCTAAATATACAGTTGAGGTGTACTCACCATAGTCACTGTGATCCGAGGTTGTCCCATTCACGGTACCATCGGGCAGCAGTTGCAGAAAGCGATTCTTGATGTAGATCTGTATCTTGCGGGATGGTTCAGCTAGATGGGAGATTGTAGAGCGTTCATTACGATCCAAGTAGTTGTTATTGTTGCTGATGATGTTGGGATGGTGGTTACTGCTATTTATGTTTAGACTATTTCTAACGTTATTCAGTCTTTTCGATTTCGAACCAATGAAATTGCTGTTATTGCTATTGCTGTTACCATTCACAGCAGCCGACTGCTGCTGCTGCTGATGATGCTTGTGATGCGATTGCTGGTGTCGAATGCTGCGCTCCGTTCGCGACAGGATCGCCAGGTGCTCGCCTTGGGCCACTGAGAAGCTGAAGCCCAAAGCATCCGACTCCCCGTGCTCAGCATCCAGCGTCGTGCTGCTGACAGGACTCGGTGTAGTTGCTGTAGTTGTAGTTGTAGTGGTGTTTATGGCAGTTGATTGATTTGTGGGTGTGGTTAACGTTCTCATGTTAAATTCAGCACTAATACTTTGATTTTGATTTACACTATATTCACTTTCCCTCTCCGTCAGCACTCGAGGGCTACTACTACGACTATGATCACTTTGTATGGAACTATTACTATCTATAAGATTACTTAAATAGCTGTGACTGCTGCTGCTGCTGTTGTTATCGTGTGTGCTATTGGTAATATTTGTGTTTGCTTGCGCACTGTTTATGGATTGGTTCGACACCGTCGTTAGCGCTGGCATGGCAAACACCAGTCTCGGCCAGGCTATGATACACGAAAGGAGGGCGCCCAGCAGCGCCAGGGCCCTCCAATCCAAACGCTGGTTTATTCGCATGAAAGACTACAACTGCAGTTTCACAAGACTGTTCAAGTTGTTACTGCCTTTTTACTTTTCTTTATCGTTGTTGTTATTGTTGTTTTTCTCTCCGCAGCAGTTGTTTAATATTGCTTATAAATTTGTTGCTTTTTGTTTCTGTTTTTTTTTTTTGGGCACTGCCTCTTTAGTTTTATCAGTTGCTGCTTTTGTTGGGCGTCTGCCACGCCCTTAACTGTCGTTGAAACATATGAACGCCCCGTTTATGAAAAAAAAATTGTTTTACTTTCGTTTCGTTGTAGTTTTCTTTTCTTGGTCTCGTTTACGAGTCGAGTCTCTTCTGTGCCCGTTCACAAATTCGCCGCTTGCTGGCAGGAAATTAGGTTATCATATCGTAGACTTGTTCAACACTTTTCAATTCCGAAGGTGGTTGCTGTTGCAGATCTTCATCTTCGTCTTCCCCGCTGATAGTGCATTTTATCAACTTCAATGACTTCTTTGTCATGTCAGAGCAGTTAACACACCGGTCTACAGCTGTGGGAATCAAACAAGGTCTCTTCTGTTGCCCGTCGATGTTTACAGAGTTCACGTTGCTCGTTGCAACATCGGCGCGTTGCAGTTTCGAGTGCTGTAACAATGAAATGAACATAGATGAAACAGCGATTAATAATCAATCATCACACTGATAAGCGGCAGCTTTTGTATGCAATAATTATATAGACAGCCATTTATTTCTTCAACATTTATATCTGCAGTTTTTTTTTCATTGTGGCTTTGAAAATTCCAAGCGTAACATTTGAGATTAGTCGAATTGTACATAAATTCTTCAGTCGAAGTGTTTTTATGCGCAATTTTGACATTTAATTAGTGTGTATCTATATTAAGCGAATGTCGTCGGTGTCCGCAAAGTGGCACATTTTATTTTTGGCATCGTCTGCGCGCACCGCCACCAGATACAATTGTATCTATGGGCGCGCCAAAGTGGTCGGCGGATTACATAAATACGGCTAAAAACAACAAAAAGGGAGCCAGCGGTAGTTATGCAAAAAACTCGGTGAAAACATCGAAACATCGAAATTGACTTTCCCCCGGCGCATTTGAACGAGTGCACAAATTGGCCAAGTGAGAAGCGAGAAAAGCACTAACAGCAACAGCAAAAGGAAAACGTAGCCAAGCAAGGGAAAAACTCGAAGACACTCAGTGACTGGCAAATTGGTTAAAAATAAATGTGGCAACAAAAACAATTCGCGCATAAAACTGTGTCGAATTTGAAAATAATCACGCACTAACTGCAGCAGCGGCAACCGTATCTATCTATCTGCCACGGGACACACGATCAGGAAGTGGCACAGGGCGTGCAAAGGGGCGGCTGAGTGACGTTTTGTCGCTGCACTTATGCACCGTGCTGCCGCTGGGCTGACTTCTTGGCACGTGCTCCGATGCCGCTGCCGATGCCGATGCCGATGCCGATGCCTACGCAGCCGCAGTTGCAGCAGCATTAGATGCACGGCAAACAGTAGCAGCGTTGCTTTTTTTATGCAACATTTAAGTGCACCCAGTTTTTAATTACAATAAACAACAACATTTCAATTGCCGGCAGTCGACAACGAAAATAAATAGTCGACAACTCATAACTTGCACGTTTCACGTTGCACGCCGCACGCTGCACGCCGCACGTTGCACGTTCCACGCTGCAGTGTCCAACTGTCTGCCTATCCGGTTGAGTGTCTGCTGTGGGCCAAATTTCAGGCATCAAAATGTTAATTGCTTTCTGCAGCGACGACGCGACGTTGCACTACAGATAATCAGCGCACTGGCAGCACACACAAACACACACGCACAGAGAGTGGTATACGCACCCCTCCCGCACCACTTATGCAATGGGCCAAGGCGTTGAAATTCAAATTTGTCGTCTTGCCACGCGCGCGTTAAAAAACGCACATAAAACGCAAACTGTTACGACCGCTCAAAGTTGTCGAAACGAAGCGAAAAATAAACGGCTTTTGCATACCACAAAGTGTACGCACACACACACACAACACATTTCAAAGCCAGGGTTGGACAGCCTGTTCTGGATACAACCAGTTTTCAAATCCATTTTTATAGTCAATATCTTCCTTTTATCTGATTTCTTTGAATCAGCCAAATCGCATAACCTGACACTTCAAATGTTCTGCAAAACGTAACCCAAAATGTTGATTTCGATTTCAGATTAACTAAAGATTTTGTTAGCCGCAAGAAATTGAATTATTGGTAAATGCTTAATTTACGAATGTAATTGAGTTGCAAAATGTATCTCAAAAAGGAATTTTGGTATCTGAAACTAACATTCTGTTAAGCTTAACATTGTGGCAGCTGCAATGCATAGAAATATTGGCAAATGTTTAATTTAAGAACGTCAATCAGATGCAAAATGTATTTCAAAAAGGAATTTTGGTTTCTGAAACCAATATTCTGTTAAGCTTGTTTAATTTTAGAATTCAATTGAATTTGCATAACTCGACACTCGAAAAGTTCTCGAAAATGTATGTCAAAATTTTATTTTGATATGTGAAAATAACACTCTGTTATTCTTAACATTATGGCAGCTCAAGGAGATATAAATATTTAAAACTATTTAATTTAGGAATGTAATTGAATTCGCATAACTCGACACTCTAAATTCTCTGCAAAATGTAACCAAAAATATTAATTTCGTAAGCGAGCTGCAAGACATATTGACATATTGAAAGTCAAACTACACAAAATGTAATTGAATTCAAACGACTTGAGACTCAGGCCCAAAATGTTGATTTCGAATTGAGATTAGCTTAAGATTTTGTTAGTTGCAAGACACACAAACATTGTAAACTGTTCAATTTAAGAATATAATTAGTTCACATAACTTGACACTCTAAATGTGCTGTAAAATGTATATCAAAATGTTGATTTCGTAAGAGAGCTGCATATTGACATATTGAAATCCTTACTGCCAAAATGTAATTGAGTTCCGTTAGCTTGAAACTCGAAAAATTCCCAAAATGTTGTCGTATGTTAAAATAAGATTCTGTTGAGCTTAACATAGGAATATTGGGATCCATTTAATTGCCGAATTGTAATTGAGTTGCTGAACCTAAGTTCAAGCCAAATATGCAACTGTTTTCCATACAGCTGCCAGTGGGTTCGAAAGTAAATATAAAGGCCAAAAAAAAGCGTTATGGGCACTTAAAATATGCATAACCCTTTGGCATTGCCATCTCGCGGGACTTTTATGCCTTTCACCCAGAGCAGCTGGCAGAAAGCGAGCCCTGAATGTGTGCCAAGTCGAGACAGAGATTCGTTCTTGTTGCCGTTGGTTGTTTATGCCGCCAGACGGTAGAATTTATGTTGAATTCTGTAAGGGCATCAAAAGCCCTCACCGCAGCGGCCACAGCAGCAGCAACACAATAAAAAAACACACACACGCAAGAAAAAACAAAAAGCGCCCAAAGAAAACTATTTAAGGGACAAGCGACACATGTGCCAAGTTATAAAAATAACCGAAAATAGCTAAATGTGTGGATTGTATATAAAATAACACCTAGACAGCGGCCACCACAGACAACGGAAAACATCTTTTAATGATCGACGGCTGCGGACTTCGAACTCCGAACTTGGAGACTGCCGACTGTTTGTTGTCTGTCATTCAGAAAGCCGAATTATGAAGAGCATAAAAGTGAATGAAACCAAACCTATATGGCATATCATGTGATATCAATACACGCTGTCAGGAGCTGGCACTAAAACTAAAGAACTATTATTGCTGGAATGATAGCAGTGTCGATTGCTCCGAGAATAGTTGATTGAGTTGCCCAATTTGGAATCGGAAAGCGAAAGTTTCCCTCTTATTGATAAGCCGAATCTTATCGTTATCATTTATTGCCGAGCTAATTCGCTTCTCCTCCTCTCCTGCTCTTCCTGTGCGACCGTTAGAGGCGACGACACTCCCATAACCCAAATTTGTAGTGCGACATTAGCGGCAGCTTTTGTCGAATTAATGTGCAAATAAAACGATGATTTAAATTGGAGCCAACAGCAGCAATTTCCATAAAAAAAAAAAAAACATAAAAAATGTGTGGCGGCAGCTTTTATTTGGCCAACGCAACGAAGAAGCATCCAAGCATCTGTCATTTGCTTTTTCTTTGTATATTTCTTGAATGTGTCAAATTATGGCAAATCAACTCGAGAGCAGCGGCCAGAGCTTTCAAATGTTTAAGCTGGCCATTTGTCGAGTCGGCAGTCTCTAGTATTTTCATAATTTCCATCAAGTTTCACGCACAATTTTCGCGAGATTTTCACACGAATTTTCGAGTGTCGCGAGTTCGTTTAATAAATTAAGCAAATTCATCTTGTCGCCTGCTTGACGACAACTCGCCGATGCATATATACGAGCAGTCGATGGCAGCGAGAGTATGTGACTAGCTTGTACCCTGTAAGCAACCACTTAGCGAAATGTGCGCAGCCTCCACGAGCGAGTAAGAGTGCAGGGTATGCGGGCATGCGGGGTATACTCGTAGAGGAGCCCGCTCATTGACAGCTCGCTCAGCTGAGTTTGCCAAATTGTGGCTAGACCTAGTCATTGAACTGTGCGCGTCTGCTCAGACTGATTATCACGCGTTGTCTTTTTCTCTCAACCGTGCCAAATTTATGCGCCTCAAATGGGTTTGACATTTACTTTTGTTTAGTTTTGTCGTCGCCGCTCGCTGACAGATGGCGGGGCATGGAGTCGATTTGGGAAAGTATTGCGCACCGAACTGGTCGAGGCAGTAAATCTGATCAAACTGCGCAACTTAATTAGTTCATGTCCGACGCTTGGCTACCCCGCGCCACGCTTTGGGGCAGCTATCCATCGGTCGGTCAGTCGGTCTGTTGCTGAGCTTGTGGAACCCAAAACCAGCTGGTGGAATGGGGGGCTCGCTCGCCAGCTCGCTCTTGGACATTTATCACCTTAACAACATTTGAAATTTAAATTCCAAGTCCGAGTCGTTTGCCTTTTGTTTTTGCTTTTGTTTTTATTTGGCTTTTGATTAGCTTTCAATGTGCTTTTTATATGTAAATGCGAGCGCAGCTCACATACTTTTGGCAGCGTCGAAAAAAATGTGAAACTAATTTAATATAACAGCCGCACACCGAAGCCCGTCTATTAATATAATTATGCGAACCTATTAACATAAAATAAATTTCATATATATATAGATATCTAGTATAATTAACAATAACTAAAAGCCTGTTTTATTGGGTTTGAAAGTTGCTCGCTTCCGTTGTTATTCAATTTCGTATTTTATTTGTATACCATATTTATTTGTTATGCATTAAACACAAACACAAATGCGTAGTCGTTTAGTAATGTGCTCTTGTGTCATTGATTAAATGTGTTTTAGATTTGCCTCTAATCAAATCGCTTAATAACCGAGAGACAAGCTGACGTCTGCTATAATATGCATCTCAATAGCCTCGGCGTTGACAACTCGAAATTGCAATCTGTAAGCTGCACTCGTATTATCCCAGACATTGGCGCAACTCACCGCACTGCAAGTTGAACCACAAAATCCACTTACATTTTACTCGATGTGCGAATTGCTCAGTTTTCTTGTGGTTTCTGGGCGGTAAAAAACAAATTGCTTCAACAACTGTGCCTCACGCAAGAGAAAACAAACAGAGCAGCAGCGCAGTGTTGTAAGAATCTTTGGGCAATACTCGTATCTTGGCCAATTCAATGCCAAACATTTCCCATGACGCTGTGCTGTGTGCGAGCTGAAAGTCACAAGATGGTGTGGGAAATATTATTGTATACGCTATTTATTTACTACATGGTATACGGCAAGAAGTGCTTAGTGGCTGATTGATGTGCGGCGGCATTTGATGACAGCGACAGCTACTGACTATAGATAAATGTCTATTTGAATGCAAACAGCGAGATATTAAGATGCACTCGCTTATGGATATTGTCGCTGAAAATGCTGCCAAGAAATACATAGTACATCAAACACACATAGTATAGTGTGCTCTGTTCGTGAATGCTGCTTTTTGTCATTGATGGCCCCATCCCCAATGCTCACGTGTTTACAAAACAATTAATTTTCTTTGGAAAAACAAGAAATGCAGATCGCAGATGCAAGTAAGGAGGGAAAAATGAAAAAGATACCGCAACATAACTCAAACAAAGGCAAACACAACAACAACAACAACAACAACAAATGCACTAATCGATGTGCACTTCATTTGTGTAGAAACAATATCGAGAGCAGAGCAGATACTCGATTGCGAGTGTTTAGAAAGCATCCGAATCGAGAAGAAAAGTAAAGTGTAGTGCGCTTTTCAACATTTTTTTCTTTTTTTTTTTTTTGTTCTTTTTGGTTTTTGTGTAATCGATTTGAACCGGAAGCAATCGGGCCACCGCAATACGCTCAAGACGCAGCTATTTTAAATATTTAGTGCACGAGACAAGCGAGGGCAAAGCCTCATTTAGACGCGCTCAGTCAAGTGAGTGAGTGGCACAACAGATCCGATCACATGCGCGCTGCTGCTGCTGCTGCTGATCTCTTTGCTAACTACAAAGCAAATATCAATGGCTGCGACTATTGACAAGTGTATTCTTCCTACGATCCCCAATCAAAGTGCGCGTGCAGCGCCGCGGGCCAAAGTGCGAGATGAGCTCACACTGCCACTGGCGAAATGTTCGGGGAATTCGGAATTAAATCAACTCCCACACAGTTCGCACATTTATTATAGTCCAATTAAAAGACACGCACTTTACGCGCCAAAATGCGAATGCAATCAAAGGCAACACGTCGTATTAGTAATGTACAAAAGAGCACAACAACAGCAGCAGCAATAATTACGTCTAGGATATTTTTAAAATGCGTCAAACAAGCAGCAAAAAATGCGACAAAAATGCCCGACAATTTTCTAAGTTTCTGTCTTTATCTCTGTCTGTTTTTCCTTTCTTTTTTGTCACACCAAATGTACCTAAAGTTGCTGTGTGTGCTGCTGGCTGGCTAAATGTGTGTCGCACATTATGTGGTCTAGTGTTCACGCTTCGTTAATAAAAAAGGAGGCACACAAGAAAGAAACGCATACTGCATTTTTTGCTGCCCGTTTGCTCGAAGTTGTGGTTCATGCCACACTTCTGCTCACATGGCCGCCACATTCAGCCAATGTGCTTTTTACACTATTTACGCATGGCTATAAAACTTCGCCAGTGATAAGCATTATCTGCCATTTGTTTACCCCCACACGCCCCACGTCCCTTTCCAACCATTTCTCGATGTTATACGACTCGGTTGTATTTCAAACCTGGCGGCGGTTTTGTTTTTGCATAGAATTCCAGGCCAATCAATCAAGCATAAAGCGACCACGGAATGTGTCAAAGTACAGATGAGCGTGTTGCCCAACAAATTACGAAAACAAAGCACAACAAATTGAGCATAGCTCGAACCCTTCAAATCGACGCACAAATACCCTTCCCAACTGCCGCTTGTCAAACTACAACTACTGTTAAACTACTTATACGGGTAAGCGTATTCAGCAACAATAAACTTGGTAGACTACAGATGCACTGTTAACTTTAACAGCTCTGTTAACTACGCTCCTACTGTGCTGTTAACAGCATGGTCTTCTGTACAAGTTAACAGCAGCTAAGCTGTAAATAATTGAAGCTATAAATTGGTGGCGGGTATTTCAGAGTCGAGCACTCGTCGCTGTAGCTTGCATACATTATGGACGCGTATAGAAATGTAGCTCTTGTCAGGGTATTTAGAAACAAAGTCGTATAAATTATGTTTTTATAATCGTGCAACTTTTATGACATCAGCCAAAACATGCGACTCCCAGGGGTACGCTGAATGTTTTACTATCAAATGGAATTCAGATTATTTAATGGCAATCAAATAAAATTTATTTAATACATTTGTACTACATTTACATATATAGTTTTTACTGCCCGCGCGCTTTGTTTGCCCCTCTGCTCTGATTGCACTACAAAATGTGTTGTTTACAGATGAAATTGCAACATTTATCGAAATGCTTCGAAATTAACATGTTTTTGAACCCAACGCCTTTTGACATAACAGTAACGCAACGGCAGATGCAGATAATATTGTAAGCTGAGATAAGCAGCTCTCATGCACAGCATGTGTTGGTGTTAGATAACAGTAGTCGGCGATAGAACCAAATAGAAAGAGGCAAAGAGGAAAGTTTTGCGAAGGAAGCAAAAAGCGAAAAAAAATGAGATTAGAAATTGTGTGCGTGAGAGACATGTACGCATACCGGCACTCACACATACACGCACACGCACCTACGGATTCTCATAAAGTTGGAAGGAGAGAGGGGGGGCAGGCGAAGGGGATGCTGTTGCGAAAAAACTATAAATAAGTGAGTGCGCATGTTAAATTGAATTTATAAAAACTTTCGCTTTCCTTGTCCACATTCTGCGCAAACAACAAAACAGATTTAATAAATTTATTTTACGAGCATTGCCGAATGCATTTATCTTATTGCGAATTAAGTGGAAAATTACTGTGAATTAAATGGGCAGATCTCTTGCGATAATTCAAAACGATTTGCGATTTGGTGGCACTTGCTTTCAAACAAATGACAGTTTTCGGAATTGACGTTTTCTTGTTGTTTCAGAGCTTTAGTTTGGATTCACCGTTTATTTTACACAAAAAACGTTGAAATCTAATCAAATAGAAATTAATTTACTCCAATTAACGGTTTGCTAATTGAAAATGTGCCTGCGCCAATTTGGATCAGTATTGTTTTTATTTGTTTAGCGGTCGCAGGCTTATTCAATCATCCACAAAATTCACTCGAAGCCAATGACTTTTTTCGCCCTAAGTTTGATGAAATTGCTTCATTTGCGGAAGACGTTGTTCAATATTTCAATATTTCATTGAAATTAAGTTTTGAACAAACATTTAAATTCACTTAATACTCGGCTGGCTGCCAACTCCGAAGCATTTCGATTTGTTTGAATGCCAAGGTATTTAAAGCACTCATAAAGTCACATATAAATAATTGTATATTTAAATGCATTGCGCTTGTTTAGCTTAATTTCAGCATTTTTTAATTGAAAATCATCCAATGATGATGGCTATTAAATTAAACCGAATAGCTAAACCAATGCCAAAAATTATATTAATTCAACTCAAAACGCATGAAAACATTTTAACTTAATAATAGATTAAGCACAAAAAATATTTCGCAAAGCACAACGAAAAACATCAAAAATTATGTAACGTTATTTTCGGAATGTTTTTAACATAGATATAACAAATGCTACGCACCTCTTCAAAAGTAACGTTTTTAACTAATTGTACTTTGAACAGCAACAATTCCAACACATTTCTTTTTCCACAATTCTTGCTTGCACTTTCAACACATCACTAACTTTTCCGCGTTTCTTCTTTTTTTTCCTCCGAATATATGTCGTTATTTATTTTTAAGTTTTCTGTTGTATTTGTAAATTTATGAAGGGAGCTTGCCCAGCGTTAAAGATTTTTGTGATTAATTTGGTAATTAATAAAATGTTTGGGCTTGTGTAAAAATCTTTTAGCTGGCCAGATAGCGCTGTTTCGGATATTGCCAAACATTCTCATTTGAAAATTAGTGGATTGCCTTTCGTTTAGCCGTTGTAGTTGTTGTAGTTGTTTCCTATTAGGTAATTGTTTGGGCACCTTTTAGTTATTGTTAAAATCGGCAAACGGCTCGAACACCTTTTTTGACATTTCAAAAAACGACTTTTCTATTTGCATTTGATTTATTCTGCTCTTTATTTATGGTATTTTTTGCACAAAAATTCGGATACGTAAAGAACTGCGTGGATTGCGACGTCAACCGATTGCGAAAGACGAGCATGGGCCGGCAATGTCTGGTCTTAAGATTCATTCGTTGTCGATACAATTCGGTTGGTGCTAAACATTAGCGTTAATTCACAAGGTTTTGTGGGTGAAATCGATCTTAAACAAACCGGAACAACGATTTCAAAACACACTCGAACACGACATTTTCGTTGAGTTCCATTTTCTTTAGGTTTTTGTACCGCCCGAATCGCCCGAATCGAATACACGCGTATTGAGAACGAAAAACGAAAAAAACAGTGCGGTTCCGAAAATGAAAATTCAGCCGTCGGTGTCGGTTGGCAGCGGACTCTCAGCGCAGCGGTATAAGCGTGTCTAGTCAAATCGTTTGCCAGCGAGTGACTGAGACTCAGTCACTGAGCATACGAGTATACGTATTAGTACTTCGAGACTTCGGGTTCGCGGCGGATTTGCTCGTATCGTGGCATCGCCGTCGCTGTCGCTGCGCCGTCGTGACGCTTCGTGTGGTCTTCGGGCTTCGGTTTTTGAACGGACGGTTTCTTATAATGAATTTGGATAAAATGTTCTTGTAACAAGTTTCTTGCATTTCTATTACTTTCAACTGTTACATATTATTATATTTTTATTATATTATTTTACAAAAAAATAAATATTAAGTTTAAAATGAAACCGATGTCAAGTAGAGTTTGCTAGAACTAAATCTAGACCACTTCTAGCAGCTCTTCGCATTTCGCCAGAGTTTTTGCGATTACAGCGCTGCTTGTGTGCCTTTCGGCGCATAGGCAACTTTTCCTATTTCACACAACTGCACAAATAGCAATTAACATTCGTTCAACTTGCAGCTGACAAGCAAGCAACACAAACAAAAAAGTCAACTAGAAAATATTAGCGCTAATAACTCACTTCAGCCAGGGATTCCACTGAAAAGGGGTAGTTGAAAAAGCGAGAAAATAAAAATTATAACATGCAATAGTCGGTAATATGTAAGTGAAGGCGTGGGCGACTGCGACTTTGACCCATATAATTTGAGTGCGCCCATTGCGAATGCGCTCCAGAATAAACGATAAACCGTAAAAATGTATTTTTGGCAATCACATTGCCAGCTAATTATAAATTGGAAATGTTGACCACTTGCTGGCCACTTGGCCTGAATATTTCAAATGCTGACAGCGACTAAGTGCAGTTTGAGCCTGTTACCTAATTAACGAATTGACTCGTGTATGTGGCATATCTTATCTGCTTTATTTTCCGGTTGTACAAATCACATGAGCAACATTGCCGTGTACATTGAACTTGGCCAGCTATGTTTTCGGGGTAGACGTCTTTCAGTGCGTCACGGCTGATAAGAACGCCTACGTTGAGATTGACTGGATATGAATTTGACTGAATTTATATTGAGCTGGGCTTCTCGAAATTCCTTAGCCGAATTCCTTAGCTAATTGCAAGTGTAAAGTGCTGGCCCCAAGGGAGCAGCCGGAAGCTTGCACTCGTGCAGAGTGCAACACGCACCCCATTCAGCTGGATGTAATTGCCAAAACCACATTAAACACAGAGGCAGGCAGGCCATCCTGCCGCGGGTTGACCTATAAATAACCAGAGACAAACTACGCGCTCCCCCGCAGTTTATCCTTGACTTTGGGCTGAGTGAGCGACACGCACGGCACGCACACAATTAAAATGATTAATTAGGAGTGTGCAGAGTGAGCAAGCAGCAGGACATTTTAGAGCTAATGGCTTAATTAACCCCCGAGCGACGTTGAGTGTTTCGGTTTAATGTGCTCGCCTCAACAGCCGCCGCCGACCTTTGACCCTTTTTCCTTATAACTGCAGCCGGAGTCAAGATGTTACATTAATTAAGCGTTGCCACAGCAAGTGGCAACTGCTTGCTCGCCTCGTCCTGCGTTGAGGTGTTCACCAAGTGCCGTTTGGCAGCTGCCCCCGCAGCATTATTAAACGCTTCGCTGGCTGATCCTGACAAATGTGACTGCCTATTTTACACCTTGTTTCCACTGTGAGCGTTTCGCGCGCGTTTTAAACCGCTCAAGGTTGCGCGCGCGTTTCCTGTTTCGATTGCGCAGCTGCCCCGATGGCAATCCGCCGTTCTGCGATTGTTTCAGATTAAATTACAAGCTACGCTATCATGTCCGATGTCAAGCTGTGACATTTGTTGTTGTTTTGCCAACAAACTCACGCAACATTGTGCAGCATTTAGAGAGGTAAGCCTTGCCACTGATAATGTTTGATAGGAATCGATAACTTCGCTAACTTTTGGCGACACTGCTGCAATCGAAGCGACATTCCAGCGATTTACTGATTTAGGTAAACAATGCGACGCATTGCATTAAGCGGCATTCATTTTTCATCATTTATCTCCGGCAAGCGATAATTTATGTTAATAAAATTGTAATAGGCAGCGGGTCGCGCTGTCAGCGATTGGCGACGAACAGCATTAAAGCAGCAGACAGACACTTCAAATCGAATTGAATCAATTACAACTTGTAGTTGCCAATGTTATGCCCATTGCTGTCTCTTGTCTTTAGCCAATCGACTGATTAATATAAACAACTGCCAGAGAAATGACTTTGCCCCACATACAAAATGGGGCTTTAACCCATTGCAACCGATCGTCGTCGTCGCCGTTTGAACCGGAAAAGTACGAGTATCTACAAAAATTCCCCCACTTCTCGATGAGTCACAACTAAGCAAAACACTCGCACATTTCCTAGGTAGTTGATGCACTAGATTCAATTCATCAAAATAACTCAGCTTCGCTCCGTAAAGAAAAACAGAAATGCATTGAACAATAATATTGGCGTGCGATGCTTCGATTTGATGGACTCAAGGCAATACGTCAACGGCAACTGTGGTATAAATATTATTATGGTCTTATATGCAAATCGCATTGGACTCTGTTTGATCTGTCGTCGCCAGATCGTCGCCGATGGCATTGGAGTGCCCAGCTGGGTGATCGATTATGCTGGAAGTGATTGCAGTAGTCGCTAATCATAATAATTGATTTGTAAATATTTTGATATTGATTGCAATGTTAATTAAAATGCAGACAAGCTATAAATTTAAAAGCCCCAGTCCCAAGACGAAACATTTCTCAGAAATCACAGACCTACAACTAAGCAAGCTGCGTGCCTCAACTCCAAATCGACTAATTATCCCACCCTGCCACAGCCATAGCAAGTTGAAAGAAGGATCTGGCTGCGATGCGCGGCTAGCGAGCTGCGAGGATGAGTTCCTGAGTGTGAGTTGTTTGGGGATCGAAGGCAGCATCAGGCAGGCAAAACTTTGACAAATAGTAGATGTATTTTACCAAATTTCGATGTATTAACGATTATTTAAAAATTCACTGAAATCAAAACGAATATAATGTCGCTCGTCCATGAGGTACTTCATCAGCAATTGCGGCTCCTCTTAAAAGCCAGGCGGCGGTAACTAAAGCACACAGTGTCTCGGTATTATGGTTATCCTCAATATACAGCCAGTTCCCCGAGCAGATCTGACGACAGACGCCAACGGCATTGTGTTGCCAAGAAGAGTCGCAATCGCTGGCAATCTCATTGCAATCGGCGATCTTCTGCCGGCCAGGATGCTCACTGCGGAACAGTGACGACGCTGCAAGGGCTGCGATACCCGAGTCTGCCGGTGGGCAACCGTTGCATCGGGCCCCTGCTGCACATCTGGCTGCGGCTCAACGAGGACACCTACAGCTCCAGCCATCTCACACGTCAGCGGTACATGCGTCGCATTCGACTGCAGCAGCGCTCGACGCTCGAGAATGCGTGGCACGTTTGCCAGATTCATTGGCGAAATCTCCGCCAGAAGATCTGGCCGGAAGCCACAAAATCGATCGGCACGCAAACTGGTTACTCTCCTTATATTCGCATTGTTCGGGAAAGCCGTCTCCAAGCTGCAGCTCAAGTATCTCCGATGCGCAGACTGACGCTGATGTTCGTGCAGGTAAATCGATCCAAGCTTACGTTAGACTAAACGAATCCTGTCAAAGGACAGGCAGGCAGTGTTGTATATAAGAAGGAATGGCTGCTATGCGTTGCTCCGAGTGGTATAACTCTGTAGGTTTATTTGGGGAGTGATATAGATTTTACAATTCTTAACTTATGCTCACCAAAAGAAAAGATGCCTTACCACTATCTTTATCCATATCTTACTCTATAATATTCAATACCATTGTTTTCAGCACTGCTTAGTCTTGAAGAAGACCTAGAAGTCAGAGACTATTAAACCTAGAAATTTGTTTTAAGACACCCGCAACTCGAGTTGCACAATACACTTTTAAAGCTAAAAGCTTATGCTAAAGATCACAAATGAGCTCTTAAAAGTTGATTGCGAATGTTTAGTTAGTAAAGACATAATTTGCTACGCGGACTTACAGATTAAGTTTTAGTTGTTTAAAAGCTGTTGGCATGATGTTAACAGTTTGAGTTGCTGCATTCTCTAAGCAAGAGTGTTTCTCTCTCTCTCTCTCTCTCTCTCTCTATCTCACTTTCCTTTGCAGATCTCTGAGGCACTGGAGTCGGCGCTCAGCACTGCGAGCGCAAGTTACTTGAACACATCGGCAGCTATGGAGTTGATTAACTTTGGGGACTTGTGCGACCAACTGAACTCTGTACTCATCGATCATATAATTGAGCATGTGGACTACACACTAACCCCGACCCCGTCGATGGCGCAGTTCAACACTGTGTTTCCGGAAGAGACTTGATTGTGTCTCCATTGTTAATCAGCTGAGGTACATCGCTGCGGAACTCGGCTTATTTATCTAGAAAAGCTGCTAGAAAAGCGCTCGCAATAAACCAACTCGTTTTGCAAGGCGGGTCACCAGCCTAATTCTAATTTACTGGACATTTGAACGCCCAAAGGCGTTTTAGAGCCCATAAACTGTGCATAAAATAGTGGCCAGCATTGGCCAGCGGACTATTGATCGATGGAATCACCAGCTGGAAGTGGTCCGACGAGTTGCTGGCCACCGAGTTGTCCCGAGTGCGTTTTCCCTGCGCCGCTCAGACGGACGGCAGACGGACACTTTTCCTAGTGAAAATTTATGGGCATTAAAAGCATATTGTATGATCGCAACAGGTGCCTTTAATATTTACGATCCTAGAGTGCCAGTTGATTCGATTTTGACCCATTTCATGTGATTCATCCAGCGATGAGACATCTGGTTAAGATTTCCAATTGGCAACTGGCGAGCGTCAAGTGGCGACTGGCGCCTGTCGCCAGATCCTCTCTGAGCTCAATGAATGTCATCATCAAGCTGGCCAGCATCAAAGTTATGCGCTCGACACATGCAACGAGGCGGCTGAATCGGTTTGCCAATTCCTGCTGCATTCCCACATGACGACAGCTAAATGGATCTCATTTAATTTGCCAAAATATTTATGCACTCCGCATTGTGGCATTGATTTTGTCTGCCACTTGGTTTGGGGCCGCGGCACGCCCAGAATGTGTCCCTAATTTATGAGACTTATGAATCAAACAAATCTGTCACCCAACTTTATGACACTTTTCTTTCTCTTTTTTTCTTGTGTTTTTGGTTTTTGTTTTTTGTCATTCATTTCATATCAGTTGTCGTGGGGGGGGGAGGTATGATTTTGTGGGTTCTTTTTTTGTTGGCCACGCGGCTGACATTTTAATTTGGCAGCCATCGATGGCAATTTAATAAATTAAGAGCTTGATTTTAATGGGATCGCATAAGTTTTGGGAGAGCGTGGTGAGCAATTGATGGATGGGCAAGTGAAGGGCACCTTCAGTGGGCAAACGGGAACCTTGAACTACCAGACGACGCCCGATTCACGAAGATGTCCGATGCACAGACTGAAGAAACTAATCTCAATTTGAAATGTGATTAATTAGCCTGATTCAAATATATTCGAAGACTGTCATAAATGTGTCTGTCCAATTGCGTTTTCGAGAAACGCATAAAATCAACGATTTGATTTACATGAAATCTCTGAGTGTTGTGGCATAAATTCGTAATTAATATTTCGAATATTCTCAGGCAGCAGCAGCATTCATTAGAAATTCTTTGGCTTTTATCTTAAGTGTTTGCAGGCTACTTGTTTGTGGCACATTCCCAGGCCTCGCCGCGTCAGACGACACCTGTTGAATGATGCATGTTGCGGCTGCCACAGTTGCTGCATTCCTCTGCGAGCTTTAATGTGAGCAATTTTTATTGTGTGCTTGTGGCTGTGGCAGCAACGAAATCGATATCAATATCGCGGCTATTAACCAAATCAGTGGAACGGCTATCGCACGATTGACAACAATTTATGGAACTTTGTGGCAATAACAATTAATAAAATTAGAAGAAAAGGAAAATAGAATAGCGCACAGCGAACACAGCTCTGGTGGCCAGTCTCAGTCGCTGTCTTGGTCTCGGTCTCGGGTTACGCCGATATCAAAACTTAATCAAATGCGAGAGCGACGAAACAAAAGAGCGGCATTGAGCATTACCATTACCATTGTCGCGGTGTCGGTTTTTGGGAGATGGGTCTCTGTGCGTCTAACGCCAGTCGTAAAGAGTCTTTTGGCCAGCCAAAAGAGCGTAGAACGTAGCGTAGAATGCCACTGCGGCTGTTGCATGGCCGGCAAACCGGCCTGATGGGACCGTTAATGCAAGTAGTAGAGAGCGTCGAGCGTCGAGCGACGAACGACGAGCGACGTCTGGAGTCTAGACTGTAATCCTTTGGAGATCTTGTTGTGCGATAAACTTGGCTCTGCGTCTGATTAGTGTGGCCTAATGTGACAGGCAAGCGACGTCGCAGATGCTTGGGGCACTGTTAACTGTTGTTTGAGTGATGTAATTGGAGCGGCCGCGCCAACAGTGGCTTCCACACGTACGTGCCCCGACACGCCACCATTGTTGACCAGCGGCCAACTGGCAACTGGCAACTGGCTGGCAGAGCATAAATCAAGCGCCCAAGACGATGATGTTAGATGCCGACCGTGGTGCGAGGAACACTGCGACTTGTTAAACAGGCCAACAAACCGGCTGCCGTTGCGCCTCCCTTGCCCTTGGCCCCTCCCGCCACGCTCTTGAAATGTGGAGTTGTCCTTAGGTAATGGGATAGTGTGTCCACCGCGAAAGGGTGTCATTCTCTCGAATGGCTGGATGATGCATCAGGCCGAGGCTGCCCCAAAGCGTGGCCGTGTTCCTGCCCCGCATATATGCCGTTAAGATTTACGAGTGTGTGTGACAGGGCAACGCCTCAGCCGGGGATCGCGTGTGGTCTTCAATTTAATTACAACTCAATGAGTTCGACCGAACTCGCCCAACAGGTGGTGCCTGCGGAATGCCCCTCGTCAGGCGCCCCAAACAAAGAGCCAAAGCAAACAGAAGATGCATCAACTGCAGCCCAAATCACTTGACACAAAATGTGCGCTGTTAACTGATTGAGCATTGACATTGAACTTTTTCCCTTGCTCGAGTGGTTATCGACGACGATCACAAAACTGATCGCAGCGCCCATAGAGACTTCACCAGAATACCCAACATATCTCAATAATCTAGACGGGGAAAGACGGGAGACGAGGCGAGGAATCCGACAACAAAAAGAGGAGCATAAATGTCAGAAATTTATTTGTAACAGATAAACACAAATATAGCAAGCAGCTCGTGTATCAATCACATAATATTACCGTTAGACGATGCGTTAATCGAATCGAGAAGCCATTCGATTATTACCTAATAGCCGAAGAAAGTCAACTTGAAGTGGGTTCGGCCCTTAAATGCCAAACTAATTAACTTTGGAACAAAGCATCAATTAACAGAGATACCACGTTGTTGCCCCCAAGGCTGGCGCTAAGTTTCAGGCCGAGTTTATATGTTTCTCCGATATTTTTCATTTTTAAAAAACGCAGCGGCTGCAACTCAAAAGCTAATTGAAACGACTTTATTACTACCAAAAAAGCAAAGCAAAATTGCATGCATATGAATTATAGCCGCAGGATATTTACAGCAGAAAGTCTTTGGTGAAGGCGTCAACAGAAGTTTTTTATGTGCCAACGGATATTTATATTTATACGCTTTAATGGCTTACGAATTGAATTTACTAAGACGGAAGAAGGAAGATCGGGGTTCGGCGACTGGCGCTTGGCTCCGTTGCAATGTTCGGTTTTACAACTTTCGCAGGAAAGGAAACACAATCCTTAACGTTCATGTGAGCAGCACACGAAATGAAATGAAAAAATAAGAAGAATTTCATAATTTACGAGCTCATAACTGGCTAACAGAAATGGAAACCGTAGCATAACCATGCGCCTCGCTGCGGCGGCTGCCAAAGCATTGCCATCTCGAGATGAAAACAATGCCACGCTGTTCATAGAGTTGATACCAGTTTCACGTGTTGCGTGTTGTCAACCAAAGTCAAAGGGTGCAGCTTGGATTTCCTCCGAGACAAGTGCCGCATGCAGCATCTCACCTGAAATCGATATTTTCATTGAATCTTTTTATTAATTTCGTTTTTCGTGCGTTTCTTGTGTTTTGTTTTTTTTTGCTGAACAGAGAGAACATTTCTATCGAAGTGGTTAGGTTAAACCGGTTTGATTTGAATCGAGCTGCATTGAGTATTTATTTTCCTTAAAATATTTCGACATTTTTATTGATTTCCAGCCGCATTTTTGTCATACATTTCTTGTTTTCCCAACGCACATGAGTCGCATGAGTCATTTGAGCTTTGGACTTGGGATATGACGCAACAAATTCAAAAGGTGCGGGCACGTCATCAGCCAATTCAGACATGCCTAATAAAGTTTTTGGAATTAGCAAATCTGCGTCAAATGCCGGCTGTTTTACTTTTCAGGTGAAAACCACAGCCATGCACGTTGTCAGGATTTTAAAATCGTTTCAAGAATTGCGTACTTGGGAAATTTGTGTGAGATTTGGCACGTAGTCCCCACAAACGATGGTAGTTCCCATGCGGCTTGCATCTCTTTGCGGTAAAGCAATTATTAATATAGTTTTTGGAATATCAGAAATTGATTATATTCTTCTTCTATGGTAAGATAAATTTAAATGAAATACAACTGCATAGCTACATCAATTTATTTTCATCTTTTAATATATTTCTTGTTCTTTTAACATTTACTTTTATAATCTTTAGCAAAAATTTATTTTCTTGTTGGAGCAATAATCAATAATGCTTCATATTGCCAATAGAAGTCACTTTGTATTAGAAATATTTGTATTAGTCAATTATTATATATTGCTTGAACAATTTAAAACAACCGCCAATTGGTGTCTGGTCACATGCAACTCTGTTAAATTGTCAGCTGTGTGGCAACGCCAGCGCCGCACTACGTGACAGACAACTTAGTGGCCCTTACGTCTTTTCTATTTGTCATTTCATTTAGGGTTTTCTCAAAGAAATTGCAAAGGTCTATTACAATGGCGAGCGTATTGGCGCGGTTAACGTTTAAAACAAGTGCATTAATTTCAACACGTCAAAATTTAACAGTTTGCAAGTCTTTTTACAAATCTGCAAGATTTGGCAGGCCCAAAAAAACTCAAACCATTGAATATTGTCGTCCTATATCACCGCTCGGCTACGGCGCTATCTCATTGGCGGCATTCGGCGTGTTAATCGCAATAAGAATTTACTTCAACAAAGCGAATGCATTAAAGAAGAAAAGCCTGGTAAAACAAAATCATTAACAATTGTTATATTAGTGTATTGTGTTTGTGTGTGTGTCAGTGTGCAGGAAGTGGTGGTGCATTATGGAAAAGTCAATAAGTGACCGTAAAAGTCTCGCGCAGTTATTTTTAGCTTGGGGCAGCTTACGTTACGCATAGACAGCTGATGTCTTACGTTACGCCTAAGTCAACAGCTGTTTGACGTCTTATTTCTTTTGTTTTGCTCCGACAATTCGCTGCACTTATTGTTTTCTTTTTGACTTTTTACTTAGTTCGCATATTAATCAGTGCCGCAACCAACACCTACCAACGAATTTGTTTACTCGTTACACGTCATACGAGACGATTACTCATGTTCAAACCAGCTTCTAGCATGAGAAGTGGTTCATGGTCGTTATCACAATTCGGGCGCCTAGTTAGATATGCATGTATGTGTTGTTGTTGTCGTTTGACGTTTAACGCTGTTGTGATTGTTGTTGTTGTTGTGTGGCCAAGTTCATTGAACAAATAGCAAAGACAATAACAACAAGTAGTTCTCAAACCTGTTGACATTGTCTGCTTTGGGGAGGGGGACAGACCCAAAAATTGTTGACGACGTGAGTTGCGTGCTGTGCGCTCTGATAACCACAATATCATTTTTTTTGGGGTGTGAAGAACTAATATTTACATTAAGAGCTTTGGGGAATTATTTATCAAACGCTAAGCCAATGTGGGCTAGTTACATTACGCACCCCATGATGGCTAACATTTGTCACAATTTCCTGGGAAAATCAGTCATTGAAAATGCAGCTGGAACAGTGATTGTAATTAACACATTTGTCATAGCATCCAAATTCTAATCAGCGTGCGGCACGTTATTTAGTATGCAATTGAGTGGAAAAGCACGCCACACACCTTGAGAACGAGAATGAAAAGTGCTTTTGACTATGCATATGGCATATGGCATATGATGAAGTGGCAAGTAGCTGCGAACTCCGCCCACGCACCTGACAACGTCGGCTTGAATGCTGACACGAGTGTCAGTTACTGAAAATTTATCTATCAATCGATCTGGTTACTGATTTGATACACCCACTATGCCAATGCCACCAGACAGACACAAGCCACAGACGCAGTCGCAGACGCGGGCGTGGCTTCGATTTTGATTTGGATTCGGGCTTTGGCTGTGCTCCAATAAGGCGTCCCTGACATGTGCCAACTCCCTGGGCCAAGTTATGACAACCGAGCGACGGCGACGACGACGACGACCCAGAGATTGCGACCGCGTAGCAGACTGTGACCGAGGCTGCGACTGATGATGATGAATGAGTTTTAATTGTTGACTATAAATCCAAAGCCTGCAGCGCCTTTGGGGCCTGTGGTTCTCCTCCCGCTGTCTGGATGGATGATGTCAGCCGAGTTATGAAGAATTATCACACGATTCTCTTGTGGGTTGTGGGCGTGGGTGTGGGCGTAAAGTGCTGCGACTTCAGTTGCACATGTCTAACATTCAAATTGCGCATTGGCCTTTGTTTTGCTCGATTTGCTGGCTTTCGTTCGTTGTGTTTCTTTTGGGACACGGCCTGGCCTGCTAGCGCTTGCTGGCTGCACTCAAAATTGAGTCATATTGTATTCCTGGGGCAGCAGCAGTGGCCACATTTTGTGTGTGTGGCATTAAATGTCAGATTTATGGAGCTTTGGCCAATTTATTATACAAGTGTGCGCCCGAAAATCTCGTTACCATATCAATTATGCACTTTATTTGGCAATTGGATTAGCCATGCTTAACGTGAGAATCCTGTCCCATCAATATCACAGTTTAAAGCCCCAAACACACGCTACGATCCGCTCCACGACACGCTGTGATATTTAAACGAAGTTCAAGTCGCGCATTACACATTAATCAAAACGTCACCAGACGCTCAGTCAGAGTTCCGATATCGATCAGTATTCTTGACTCTTTCGATGCCGCCGGCCTTTGTGAGCAATCGGCGGAAATTGAGGCGATCGAATCGCTGCGTTGATTTATGCCAATTATACTCGTATATAGTAGCAGTGGGATGTGCAACTGTATTAAATTACCCAACGATTCATCTTGTATCGCCTATCAAAACAGCACAGTGACGAGACCGATGCTGAGAATGTAAAGCTAACGGCGCGCGAAAGACGCTTTATCAAATTCGCCTCCGTGGAGTTCGACGGTCAGTTGTACATGACCCCACAGGACTTTCTGGAGTCTGTGGTCGAACAGGAGCCTAGACGTGAGTACACATTTCCTTCAACTTCTCGTTAGCTTCAGTGCTGATCTTGACCAATTTTGCAGCACGTCTTAAGCGCCGATTACTCAGCTTCGATGAGGTGGAGAAGTTCAGGGACTACACGCCCAAAGTCAGTAAAGGTTCATCTCGTCTATTTCGTAATCTCAGAGATAAAGGTGATATAGTGACGTTCATTTGACATAACAAATACTTGAAACATTACATCCTACTCGCCAGGCATTGTTTCCTACACGGAATACTTGTTTCTACTGTCCGTGCTGACGAGTAAGTATATATATATACTATATATTATGCATACTAACTGTTATTGAATTTCAGAACCCAAGTCTGGCTTTCGCATTGCCTTTAACATGTTCGACACTGATGGAAATCAGCGAGTGGACAAATCTGAGTTTCTAGTCGTGAGTAACTTAGTTGAAGGCCACTCCCTCACTATCTGTCGTTGTTGAACTGTCTCCCTTACTGTTTCTTGATTTATTTTCTATTACCTATGATTTCTTAACTGTCCAGATTGTTTCCATTTTGGCTGGTGCCTTCAAACGTATTCGAGATGTTGACCCCAAATCAAGAGACCTTGTAAGCTTTTCTTTTATTTATCATTTTCTATACTTAAACTAATTTGATATCTATCTGACATACAATTCGATATTAGCCAGCACTATTAGCGCAAGGAAGTAAGAGTTTTCTATAGCAGTGAATATTGTTTGAATTATATCTATTTTATTTACAATATTATTTATTTGATTTAACGATTTAGCTGCTCCGTTTAGTACCGGGGGCAAAAGTGGCTGACGAGGAATCTAAGTCCAAAGGGGCAAATAATGAAAAGAAAAATAGATTTGTAAGTGGGCTGATAACATCCTTACGCGAAGAATTGAAAGCTTTGGCTTTGCTTCCAGAGATCTACGCTTACGTTGTAAAATCCACACGCACTAAACAAAGAATACATACTATAGATGTGTCGAAGTAGCTATGTATTCTTCAGTTAGTGGTAGAGGCTTAGCAGAGTTTCTTGTTGCGTTATCTGTACATTACGTTTAAGTATAAGTTTGTGCAACAACGGAAGCAGCCAACAGTGCTCAACTGCTTGGAACCACGTAGACGCCAACCGTATTATTATTGTTACTCGTTACGTTACGTTATGTTGTTATGTTTAATTAAGTTACAGTTCTGTCTTATGTAAGATACCATAAAAAGCTGTTTAGTTTGCTTTGTGTTCTTTCTAATGTAAATTTATGCTGTTTAATTAAATCACATTTTTTTTATTTTGTAATGTATATTCTTCTTAATGTATATTTGCTTCTGAATTATTTTATGTTTTCGTCCCTTCGTTTCCTTCTTTTGAAACTATCATTATTGTACAAAAACCTATATTGTTTTTCCCTACTTCAACGTCCAACCATCTTCCCGTTCACCAACCCAGATGGAGCGCATATTCAGTGGCGCTTGGAAAGAGAAACACGGTGAACAGTTGAAAGATCCTGAAGCAGTCGACGAGGTAAGATGAAGCTTGCTGCCTGGCTTAGACTGTGATGCATGTGCAATTCAATGCAAAATGAAGTTGGTAATAATTCGTGACATTACCTTACAGGACTATGTGGATGATAGTGAGGGATTGCAGAGACGTCACCACGTGTCCACCACGTTGCAGCTGCATTTGTTCGGCAAGCGGGGAACTGGTGTAATCAACTACGACAATTTCTACAAATTCATGGACAATCTGCAAACAGAAGTGCTTGAGCTGGAATTCAACGAATTCTCCAAGGGCCAGGGCCATATTAGTGAGCTGGACTTTGCTAAAATTCTGCTTCGCTATACGTATCTGGCCATGGACGAGTACGACGTATTCCTAGAGCGTCTTCTGCAGCGTACCAAGGATGTAACAGGGATTTCATTCAACGACTTCCGCGACTTTTGCCATTTCCTGAACAATCTAGACGATTTCACCATTGCCATGCGAATGTACACGCTGGCTGATCGCTCCATCTCCAAGGGTGAGACTCATCTGCTGAACTCATCTGCTTGCCACACCTGTTATTGACACTCGATTTTGCAGATGAATTTGCCAGAGCTGCCAAGATCTGTACCGGATACAAATTGAACGAGCATTTGATTGAAACGGTGTTCGCCATATTCGATGCGGATGGCGATGGCATGTTGCACTACAAGGAGTTCATAGCGATCATGAAGGACAGACTGCATCGGGGCTTCAAAGTAAGTGAACGTTTCTTTGACTACAACGAGGCACTGGATTCGTACGACGAGCCCGAGTATCCGATGTTTCTAGCCTGGCGCCATCGAGTCTGTCGTCACTTGGACTTTTACATTGACAGCGATGCACTATGGCATTAATCAAACGCTTCGCTTCTGTTATTGTTTATTAAGTGTGCTTATCTGTGTGTGTTGTCCCTTTATGTGTTTTCGAGTGTATTTTGTTTTTGTTTATTGATTATTAGTTGTAAGCCCAATACTAGTATTTTCGCATAAGCTTTATTACATTTCAATGTTTATCTATTTGATTAATCTGTGTTGTCGCCAGTTGTTTAACGACTCAATTGGTTCATAGCACCCATTTTGTTTACCATGTTAATATTCTTATTAAGTTTAGAAGTGGCCATATTAAACACATTAAACTCCAATATATATTTAAAACATAACTGTTTATTTCTTTTTTTAAATGTTAAAATTGCATACTACTACTAGTTTTAGTTATTTACCACTCTAATACAATCATTTATTTATAACAATTTTCTAGGTTTCTTTCTACCAAACATTGTTTGCAGTCTGTACGATTTCGTTTATCATTTTTATACGTTTTCGCTCCAGAGTTTTGACGCTTATCCACAAATTCACCGCATTCATTACTTAATTAACCACTTGTTGATACTTGGTTAATCAAATATTTTTATTTTGCCATCATCGCGATGCTCAATTGAGCTGCCAACCAAATGCGTGTTTTAAGTTACAAGCAATTCGTCGTTTTGCTTTTTTGTTATTACTTTAGCCAGATGATATCTTAACGAGACGTTATACAAAGTCGAAAAACTGGGGTCAGTGCAAAGGTTAGTCTAGGTCACATGCCACCCCAGTGTTCGATCTTTGACTCTACTGCTGCTGCTGCTTATTCGTTTATCACTTGTCTTATTTCCCGTTTTCGCACTAGAACTATAACTTTTAATACATTAGCTTATTGTTATAGAAATTAATAGCCTAACTGTTGTCTTCTAGTCGATTGGTAAAGCGGAAGGCTGGGACGCCTTCAAGTACTGCCTCAGTCAAGAGATGAAAGCACTTAAAAAGGAGACCTCTTAAATGTCGCAGCATCGTCAGCATGGCGGAAGATGAAGCGAAGTCGACGCCAAAGTGAAACAAAGCACCCAAAAATTCTAGTTACACATATTTTCTTCCAAAGAATCGAAATCTCTTGTGTTAGCACAAAGTACTTGAACCTATAATTATTTGTTATTGTTAAATTATAAAATTGTTATGAATTTGTTGATCTGATTGCCAAATTTAGTATGATTTAATGGTTTTGTGAATATTCAACACAAACAACACACAATAACGGAAACTAACAACGAATAAATTGAAAACTCTTAATTATTTATATATATGTATATATATATTTATTTACAATTAAATTTACACGGCTGCCTCAATGGAGCTGTGAACCAAGCAAGAGTCTTACAATCATCAAGATTAGCAATTCGTCGTCTTGCTTTTTAGTTATTACTTTAGCCACATGAATATATCTTTAAGAGACCTAATCTAAAGTCGAAAGACTGGTTAGTGCAAATGTAACTGCCAGCGTTATTTCGATCTTGGACTGTACTGCTGCTGCTTATTCTTTAATCACTTGTCGTATTTCCCATTTGTACACTAGAACTAGAACTATTAATACATTTGAATAGTTTATTGTTGTGCATATTAATTGCCAAACTGTTGTATTCTAGCCGATGGCCAATTCTAGAGGCTGGACGTCCTTCAAGTACTGCCTCAGTCAAGAGGCCAACAGAAGAAAGCGTGAATATTTTGATTCTGTAGTGTAGGCAGTATAGGAAAAGACGAAACGAAATCGACGCCAAAGACAGAATACCCAAATATTTTAGCAACAAATATTTTTCAAAAAATCCAAATCTCTTGTTTTAGCTCAAAAGACTTCAACAGATAATTCTTTATGACTGCATGCCAAATTTAATAAGATATGATGACTTCATGAGAATTAAAAGATATGAACGAATAAATAAACGAAATAAATAAATAGAAACTCAAATTTCAATGTATATTTTTATTCACAATTAAATTTACTAAAATTAAGACATTATCAAATGCAAATCGGGTTGTTGAATCATCAAGAAAAGTCAAATTTGGTTGGTGTTACGAACGTTTAATACTAATAAGTGCATTATTATTAAAAAGTACGACTATACTGTAGAGTCCACAGTGCAGACAATTCACACAATATTTTATCATATTTTTATGGTCTTGAGGGAGCAGGGTCCTTAAGAGTACTTAACTAATATAAATATACATACAATAATGGTATATAAAACTTTTGCACTATTTTCTAGATAAATTTGCACTTGGGCATTAAACAGAATTATATCAAATTATCACAGTTAAATTGCGCACATTCGATTGACGCACTCCTTATACTCTTCTCACTTGTCCAGAGATTATACATACTTATAGAAAAATAGGTCTAGTTTCCTCATATGAATTTCGATCAGTACGTTTTCCTTTCTTTTATCTAAACATTTAGCTAAGAACACAAAATTAAATGGGAATTGTTTTGGAATATTTGCATATAAAAATTGCACAATTAAAATTAAAATAATTATAATAAAATAAATTGTAAATCAACTATTTACAACTACAAAAGTGATGTGTTGAAATGGATTTCAATCCGTTGTAGCTGCTGGCAAGGTCCAGCTAACAAATTTCTCCTTGTCCTGCTCCTTAGGACCAACAGTATAATTGCGATTACCTGGCTTGGATCGTCGAAATTTAAAATTAGCGAACACATCGCGTCTGTCATTATCTGCTCCCGTATTCTGCGCCTCGAGCTCCAGATTACGCTGCAATCCCACGCCGGGCATCAGCTCCTCATTGACCGGCTTTCGAAAGTTATAGGCGCCCTTGCGCTGCTTTAACTGTTGCTGTGCTAACGTCGAGGGCGCGGGCGGTGTCTTCTTGGGGCTGCCCACTTTCGGCAGTGGTTTGGGATCCCGCATCAACAAGGGGAACAGTGCATCGTCGGCATCGAAATACCAGGGACGAGCAAAGTGATAGCCGGCATTGTAGTACGGCTTGAAGATGGGCTCGTTCGAGCAAATACTGAATGCATGGTAGGCATGCGAGATAAGCTGCGGGAATCGATCCACCCAGTAGTTGGTGAACTCATGTGGTATGCAACCGAGCATCTCCTGCGCCTCGGCTGTGAGCTCATGATAGTGATGCTTCTTGTTGCGCAGAGCACGCAACAAGTCACGCACACTGGCGCCCATATAGCCGCGATATTTTCTCAGATCATCCGTAATCAATGGATCTAAGTGCGCGTTCCAATCGTCCAGTACAACGATGCGTCCATTCTTCTCCAGCGATTTCAGTGGTTCTGCCTGAAACTGCAACTTCTCAACACGATCGCTGACATCTTGTAAAAAGCTGAGCATTTTGGGTTCATCCCAGAAAAGCGGATGATTGCCAATACAACGCGCAGGTGGACGCGCCTGTGGATCCTTGTGTATCATGTCAGATATAAGTTGTTCCGCCAGTATCTAAGGGAAAACATTAACAATTATTATATAAAGTACTTCAACAAGCACAAATCATTGCTCACAATTTTGTTATGCTCCTCAGCGTCGTCGGCGCGCAGCTTGGCCAAATTGTATTCATGTGTGAGTATATTCGCCTGGCGCTTCAGAGTATCGCCGAAGGCGTGCTGACCTCCACTCAGCACATAGTAGTAGACGCAGCCCAGCGAGAAAATGTCCACAGCGGTAGTCTTTAAATAAGTGAAAATATAAGCAACAAGATCACATAATGCGTGAAACCAGTGGACTTACGGTTCGTTGAGCACGCATCATCTCTGGGGCTATCCAGCCATCGGTGCCAGTGACGCCCGAGCGGCGCGAAAAGCTGGTGCGTCCAAAATTGAGCTTCTTACAGAGGCCAAAGTCTGATATCATGACGCGTACCTTGCCTTTGGCATCGGGCAGAGATAACAGCACATTTTGCGGCTTGATGTCGCGATGAACTGTCAAGAGAATCGCACATGTTAAAGCAATCGAGTAGGGAATGCGATGTAGTTACTCACCAATATCAAGCGAATGCAGGTGACCCAGTCCAGCAGCCGACTGAACAAGCACCTGCCAAATGTCAATATGTTGACGCAGCTCGAAAGAGCGCTCACCCTCCGTGTAGTCCTGCAGCGTGGCTGCGCAAAGCTCCACGGCAATATAGCGAAATTGACGGTCCTGCTCGGTGCAGAAGTACCGCACCACGTTCTCGTGCGCATCGGACTCTCTTAGCAGCGCAACTTCGCGGTCGGCGAAGGTGAAACACTCGGGCAGCAGACGTTTCACAGCTACGAAACGCTCCTCGAAGTTGCCCTTAAACACAAAAGTTCCCTCGCAGCCCTTGCCAAGTACTTCATTCGAATTGAAGCTGATCTTGCCCACACGCACATGTCCTTGGCCCAAATCAACAAGATCCTGAGCGCTGATGTTGCTCGCATTGCTGCCATTACTACCATTCGCACTGCCATTTGCCGTTTGCTGAGCCATTGTCTTGGATCCGTTCTCGCTCTGCTTTTGCAGTTCACGCATTGTGCTGCACGTGTACCAGAACAAGGCTATCATGCCCATCACAATAACGATCAGTATCTGATGCACTTTGCCGCTCGGGTGATCCATGAACCATTCATTGATAAATGCTTGTACCTTGTTGCTGTTGGCCAGAATGATGGTTTTCGTGCGATTGATCGTGTTGGGACGCGCTTCGATGGTAATCTCCACCACCTCTGGCTCCGTTTGCACGCCAATATCGGCAGCGTTCTTCTCGTTGTTGGCCAGCAAACCATATCCATCATTGTAGTTGTGTATGGTGGCCAGACTGTTCACGTCTTTGGTTGCAGATGGAGTTGGCGATAGATGCAAATTGCCCTTGTTCACATCGTTGGGCATGTTGTAATGACCCAACATAATGCCTGGATTCTCCTGCAGCACGTCGTTAATGTAAATCGTGCGCGGATCGCTGCCTTGATTGTTGTTCTGCTCGGCAACGGGTCCGTCCAGCAACTTAATGGGAGGCGTTGTTGAAATCCGGGGTGTATTCTTGTCCACCAGTGAAGGCAAAGCGTAGAGACCACGCTGATGCTCGCCCACGTAGAGGGATTGACTGCAACATTACACAAATAGCATAATTAGTAAATGTTTTTAATGAGCACACATGTTGTATCGGCTTACAATAGTTTCACGGTGTTCACGTTGCCAATTTTGGACTCCTCGAGTATGGCCTGATAGGCCTCGTCGGAGACTGTTGTGAATGGCACACTGAGCAAACCGTCAGGGCCTAAGAGGAATGCCGCCACCACAGGACTATTCAAATCGCGTTGCCACAAGAATTTGCCCTGCTTCCTATCCAAGGTAACAATCTGTCCATTGCTTGTGGTGGTCAAGTGAATGTACTCTGTGGATAGAAGACAAGTTATCAGAAGAACAACAGATAGCACATTGTCTGCTTACCATATTCCTTTGCCAGCTCAGGCGGTGCACTGAGCGCATTGTAATCATAGAATGTTATATTCCAGGGCTTCACATTCTTATCCTTGGCGAGGCTGTCGTACATCATGACCGTGTACTGAGTGCGTCCCAAGTAAATAGCACGCGATGTAGCCCAGCCAATTTGATCGCCCTCTGTGCCCTCCATTTTGGCATCACCAAAGCCCATGACCTTCTCACGCCGGCCCGTCTTTGGGTCCACCATGTACCAGGTGTCGCTCTTCTTGCCGGAGTAAAGGATTCCGTCGGAGGAGCGGCAGGGCGCATTTGCCACCAGCTGCGGTATTGTGTAGGGCAGTTTCTTCAGGCTTCCCATTTGCCCAAGTTGGTAAATGCTGCCGTCGCGTGGATCGGGCAGATAATGCGGAACTTGAACATTTTGCTGGGGCTCCGCTACAATAGGTGGATCTAAAAAGGGAATTTCAATTAAATCGAAATACTTGCACTATGTTCTCTAGTTCTTTATAACACGAACAGCTGCAGAATTAATTGCTCTAGTTCAGTATCTATCAATAGGCGCTAATTAGTGTTGTTTCCATTAAGCCTTCATATTGATTATGCGACAAATACTTTGTGTGCAGACATTAGAATGTCAAGTCTTGTATTTAATTTCTTGCCGTTGCGCCTGTTAAAATGCCCTATGGAAAACCTAAAAAAATCGTAAATATGTGTACAATTGGATACCCTGGGGATTAAACCACGTTTGTTCTTCAAATGAAAACAACTGCAGTGATGTTGCCAACGTTTCACGACAGTCTTCTATTGATATAAGGAGTGTAAGAACACTTGAATATATATTTGTTTAGCGAGTGCAGATGCCAACATTGGCCCATGTGTTTGCAGTGCTTATTTCTTGTGTAATTATCTAATAAAGACTGCCAATTAATAACCTCAAAGTTCTTGCGAATTTTATCTACAACTTAATATTCATTGGGCTTCTCTAAGCTTCTCGATAACCTCGGAAACTACCAATATCATCAGAAAACATTTAAAATGAAGTGCACACTCTGATATTCATTTAAGGAAATGCAAATTAGACAAATGCTTGCCTAATGAGAGTAATGACTAAAGCTAGTGCATGAGCCGCAAATGACAATTCGTGACATATAGAGACTTATGTAAGTGTTCTAATTAGAGTACAGCCATTACCCATATACTATTTATCACTGCCAGCCATAAAATGTTCTTCCGAGTGCTATGTAACTCGGTAATCAAAGAAAATACAGGCAATATCGGCGAAATTAGGTGCTATTATCAACTGAGTTTTCATTTGTTGCGGGTAGATGGCAACAACGAAACGCAACGCAACAATGTGGCGTAGTGCCGACTTTATCGCGCCCATTGCTCGTGCTTAACGTTATCACGAATTAACCCACACAAGCCGTTGTTAATTGTTCCACATGAAAGAGAGCGATGGAAGTGTAATGCAAGAAGTTTGTTTTGGGTTAACTAATTCTTTGTACTATATGCTAGGTCATTTAACTCGCCCCGCCAAACACTTTAATTAGCATGCGCATTCTAATCATCTAACGGCAGAGACATCCATCCGCCATCCGCGATCCGCCATTCGCTCACTCGGACATGTGATGAGGTAATACCCTATCTAGATCGATACATCTTTCAAAATTTGTTATGGTCGACAAGTTGCAATAATGCAAATATAATGGCATTTAACTGCCGTTCATAAATTTGTAATCTTGTTATGACACGTTCCAAATTAGCAACCATGTTTAATATGTCTCATATACACTTTGGACCAGCCTGGAAAATCGAGCTCAGATGGCGTCCACATGTGTGTTTCCAACTCATTTCCAGGAAATGAAATGAAAAGCCACACACACACACATACACACCCACAAAAAGCAAGCGTTAAAATTTCAATTCAAAATAGTACGTTCTACACTTGCCACATACACAAATCGTCATACTATACTATATGTTTGAGTGTGTCAGTCCAATTTTGTTGTTGTTTCATTTATCGATACCAACAATCTTTGAGAGGGGGGCGTATAACTCTCTGGTCTATGCATGTAGTTAAAATGACTGCTGCTCGCATGGTGATTCTATATTACTCTCGTAAATAATATATAAATGTCTGGCTGTTAAAGATAACCGACGGAAGAACACCCATACAATATGAATATTCCTTGATAAAGCAAATGCCAGCACACACTTGTAGGAAAAAACAAACATAGCGCTATTAATAGTTTCAATAATTTAGCAAAGGCAAACATAAAACAAATAACCCACAAATGCAAAGATACATAGGTACATATATGTAGCATACATGTGTGTGACATTTGTCGGATAATAAATTGGCCATACACAATCATAATACCCTGTACCAGTTTAAATATTAAAATTAAACAATTTTAATAAAATGGGCATCAACAGGGTCTCGATGTCGTACTATCAAAGTCAATAAATTTGCATCAAAAGTTGGTGCCAAATAGTAGCATGGCTACGATGGCAGTTTAATTAAAAGAATCGTTTACGTCGTGAGTGTGGAGAGTTGAGATTGTGTGATGCACACACACGCAAACATATAGCGTACATGTAAACATGCCTGTATACATCAGTGTTATCAGAGGAGAATAAATAAAAAACAAAAATACAGTTCAATTGTAGCGTGAGCATCTCAGCCGGGCGGCAGAAACAAAACACACATGCCCACACATATGCACAATTTAAACGTGCGTGTGTGTGTTTTAGTGCTTTGTAGTTGTACGCATGTTATGCTTTGTTGCTTGCGCGCGATGAGCTCATCAAAGAGAGCAAGTGGCTCTTGTTTATGTTGCAGTTTTAAGCAATTATTGCGAAATCAGTTTTGATGCAACAGCTTTCAGGTCATCGCGGTGCCGGTGACAAAGGCGAAGGGAATGGGAGAGCGGGAGCGAGAGAAAGGCAGTGTTGCTGTCATATGCTTAATATCTCACACACTGTGCGCGAGAGAGTGACACGCGGTGTAAAATGGGGTTACCTTTAACGATTGCAGTACAAGTAAAAAAGACAACAACTAACAGTAATATGAGGTTTGTTCGTTCTGAGTTTGTGTGCGGGTCCGATGTCTAGAGTATGTGTGTATGCAAGTATGTAATTACCATCTGCTATTGTCCAGCGTATTTCACTAGTAATCGGATCGATTGCTGTCAGACCGCCGCCAAGCGTAGAGAATACCATCAATGCCTCCTCGTCGCGGGCAAGGTCCGTGCAATCCTAAACAAAGACCAAGCCAAACAATTTCGTTAATTGACATTAAAAATGAAAATGGGGCAAAGGCCAACAAGAGCACCCGCATATTTATTGGCAAATCTTACCGTCTTTTCTTCTGCGCTGCTTACAACTTCTGCTGAGTCGGCATTTGCACCTGTAGTTTGTTGTATTGCTGATGCAATCCCGCCGCTCAGCAGCAAAATAATCGCGCAACAAAAGACGTAGTTTTTCATTTTGCAAGCTTCAAACGACGACGTCTTTGTTGTTTTCATCGCGAGCGACACGGTAAAAAAATTATATTTGTTTTCTATTATATTATGCACTTGCAGTTATATGCTGTTGGTCGTATGTATCATATTTTCACACGTTTTAATTATTTACTTTTCTAATATTTGTCACTTCACTCATTTGTGTAAGTTTACACTTATTAATGCGTATTTCTTCCATTCGTCATTGTCGCGTAGTGCCAAACTGTTCACGTAGTGTGACCGTCGCTTCCATGTCTGAATATACTCTGAAAATAGCTACAAGTAATACCATCACCTCATAAAAATACAAAACAGTTTACAGTGATGAGACGTTCAAAAGAACTAAATAGTTCTTTTTGTTTACAATAGTACCATAACATATTAATATATTTAAATTGTTTTGCTTATTCTAATTTTGCACATTTTTATCTCTAACAATTAATTACAATTTATAACGAATAAATGTTAAACACAATGTTATAAAATGAATTTAATACATTAAGATCCTATGCGATTAACAACTTCTATCAGCTTCATAAAAAATACTGTATTCCCAAAATGCCCTAAAATTAACCTCGCATCACAATGCCGTAATAATGAACAGCTGCTTTTTATTTGTGCTCGACAATGCGGCAACCGGTTGCGAATTTAACTAATTTGTTAATACGACGTTTTGTGCAAACACAAAAGAATCTACAATATGCTAAGCAACAACCAAATAACCTTAAAGGAAAAAGCAAAAGCTCACAGGATTGGTTAACACGACAGCTTGCTGATCCCTACGTGGAAAAGGCGCACATGATGAATTACCGATGCCGCAGCGCTTTCAAACTTCTGGAAATGGATGATAAGTTCAAAGTAATGAAGCCTGGCGATGTCGTGATTGATTGCGGTGCAGCGCCGGGTAGCTGGACGCAAGTGGCCGTCGAACGCACCAACGCGCATGGCAAAACAGAGCGATCGCCTCGTGGAGCCGTTTTCAGCATAGACCTCTTGCATTTTCATGCAGTTCCGGGAGCGACAATCTTTGGTGGAATGGATTTCACCAAACAACTGGCGCAACAACGCCTGCGAGAGTCACTGGCTGGTCGCCAAGTCAACTGTGTGCTCTCAGACATGGCACCCAATGCGACTGGTGTGCGTATGCTGGATCAGGAGAGCATCACGAATCTGTGCTATGAAGTGCTGCGTTTCGCTTTAGTCATGTCAGCGCCGCAGGCGAACTTGGTGATCAAAATTTGGGACAATGGGGATGTTCCTAAACTGGAACGGGACATACTATGCTATTACGACAAGCTGAAACGTGTGAAGCCTCGCGCCAGTCGCGGTGACTCTTCAGAGCACTTTTTACTAGCTCGAGGATTTAAGGGACTCCAACCTGTTAGCTCTTAGTTTTAGTGACTTATTATAAGTGCAATTTGTTTGTTGATTATAACGTGTTGATGCGAATAAAGGGTATATTCAATTCGGCCAAATTTATAATACTCTAACAATTTGGTATTAAATTAACTGCGGCACTATTCGGTTTCTTAGCCACATTAATAGTGTTATTAAAAAATACCGCCATTTATGCATATATTGTGGGCAAGTGCAACATGATGACATGATGTAAATAAACTATTTAAATAAAATTTTTTATCATAATAGCATTGAAATCAACAAACATACTGACAACATTTAGGTACAATCGAATATCGATAACAAGTGCTCGCGCACTACACTTGTTACCATTCTGGCAACGCTTTAGCATTGTCCTCAAGTCCAAGCATCAAAATTATAGACCAGCTGGTTCCAGCGCCAAACTTTATTCCATTTTAATCAAACGTTTGTGAACATGTCAGTTGCTGATACCGTGGAATATATAACACTCGGAAATCCTGTCAGTCGAGTTCTCATCTCCTCATCGTCAGCCATGTTACGTGCATTTGTAAGTTAAAATTGTGCAATTGCTGCATTTCCGCTAGTTGCACTAAAATGTTTCTGTTCACCCCCGCAGGGTCTTCGTCCCAAGAAACTTCCAATGGATCAACCATCAATGGCAATGCCAATACAGCAATCGCCTTTGAAAGTTCCATTGCACAGCCTGATGGGAAGCCATTACAATTTTGTAAGAATTGCCGGCTTGGGCGGTGCGTCGGCCATTTTTATGGGCGCCTATTGCAAATATTTTTTGAAGGAAGTCAGCGATCCCAAGGAGCAGCAGGAGTCACAGGCATTCGCAGATGTTGCCAATAGAATACATTTTCTGCATTCCTTTGCTTTAATGTGCATGCCTCTGGCTCACTACCCATTGGTTGTAAGTATTGACGGATTTCCAAATGGGGGGTTCCCTCTTATTGGGATTAGATTATGTAGTGTGGTAAAGAATAACGATTAGATCCTAGAATAGTTGCTAGAATATCTCCCCTGTGCCCAAAGGTTGGGTGGTAAAGTTAGCTGAGTGTCTGGTAGCACTCTGCACTGTGCTTCACTAAAATATTTACGCAAAGCTATGATCTTAATTTATTTTGGATAGCAAACGATAGATAGATAGAAACGTTAAATGTAGTGTCTTTAATAAATTGAACAATTCGGTTTATTTATCATTTATTTGGGCATCATAAAGCTTTTCAGTTATTTCTTTGTAAAGTTAAATCTTTGAACGGAATTTACAACAACTCACGTTACTTTTGGAATGAATGAATTGATTTGTGCACAATTTTTATTTACTTTTTAACATTGATATAGTAGATGTATATAAATATGTATGTATTTAATTGCATTTTTAATTTGTATGATGTATATGTAAAAATGTATGTAATTGACACTCTCTCTCTTAGTTAAATTCTTATGCGCTGATTGATTTGTTCAGTTACAAAAAAAAAAGATTGAACCACGAGTGAACTTCGATTAATGCTAAGCGTTCTCTAAATTTGTCCTTGTCATTCCTTCAAAAAGATGTGAAGATTGTATATGAAATGGTTTCAAAGCTAAAGCTAAATGTTCAACAACCACTAATTGCAGCTTAAAAGTAATTTCCATACCACATTATGAAACTTGTATACAATAATTGCTAACATTAACATTATTTCGGGGGAGCGATATGAGAGGTTCATAGCTGATATGGGCTTAGGATATAGGAAATATTTCACTTATTGTCATTTCTTATCTATTAATTATTGTTTGTTCTTTTGCTTATTTAAAAAACGTACCAAAAAGGCAGCTTCAATAACGCTGCTTAAATTTTCATATCTTTTCATTGGTATTTTAACAATTTTGTTTTCAGCCTTATTAGATAAGTAAATCGTAGAGCTTACTTTCTGTTCGGGATTTCAAAGCCAACAACTAAAGCTAACATCAAAATATGCAGGCGGCCGTACGTTATATTTATCGTCTAACACTTAAATGCAGCGCGTTAATTTAAAATATTCTCTTGCACTAATCCCATTCTAAATTCTACTCCATCCGCAGACTGGCGCTCTGATGACCGCAGGCACCGTTCTCTTCTCCGGTTGCATGTACTACCGGGCTCTGACCGGTCAGAGGCGATTGCAGCATTATGCCACCATTGGTGGATTTTTTTTGATTGGCGCCTGGCTATCTCTGGTCGTTTAGATGGGATATTCACATGATATGAAAATGCATAAATACATTAAATACAATTACATATTTATAAAATCAACTAAAGCTAAAGCCTAGGTGAAGTTACGTGTGTATAGCAGCTGCTCTATATATAAATATATATTTTATGCGCTTTTCAAAAGCGCGTTTTCATATTCGTTTTAAGTTGTTCTAGCACTTGAATTCAAATATTCATTAAGATATTATTTTTTGTTTGTAGTTTGATATCAGTTTAAGCAAATGGAAGATACTTGTCTTAAATGCATTGAATCTCTTATTTTGTTGTAGATGATTTAAATGCAGTTCTACGAGTCAGGATTACTTGTGTCAACCGAATAGGCAATGCGCAAATTGGAATAAGTAGAAATTAAAATGAAAATAAAATAAAAAGTTAATAAGTTGTTACATTTATTGTGTATACCTGTACATTAATAAATTACTATAAAAAACACACATACATTAATACTAGACGTAACAGTTTTATACTTTTTTTTTTGTCTTTCGTTTCATTTTGTTTTGTAATCATTATTGTCGTTACGGAACACATTTTACATTTTGTTTTTATACACCTGCAATGCAGCCGACCTTTTAAAGGTCAGCCAGAGTTATCAATTGTTCAACACTCTCCATCGTGAGCTTATTGTCATTCATCAATCTACAGTTCTAGTTTCAAATCATCTAACATTTAGTTTGTACACGTGTCTGTTGTAAAAATTCTAAGCTAACTCGCTTGCTGTGGTTATTGTTGTAATGAATTCATTTTGATTTTGGTGTTTTCTGTGGGGTCGCATTAGTGTTTCTGTTGCTTTTGCTACCCCAATAGTTTCTGCTTGGAGGCCTCCGCAAATAGGAAGGTCTTTTGAATACGTGCATTGGCCGCCGGGTGGTTTGTAATTGGTTCCAGTATCTTAAGTATGTAGTCTTTGAAGGCCTTCGGAACGGCGAAATGTCAAGAGTCTTTCTTCGCCTTCAGATGGTCCTCATGCGCCTGGCAAATGTAAATGGAATTGATCGACTGCATATCGCTTTAATGGTCTTGTAGGACTTACCTTCTGTGCAACCTTGAGCAGCACATCGAATGTCGAGTCGCCGGTCTGCTTGACCATGCTGTGGAACACCTTCTTCTCGCTCACCGTCAGCAGCTCGAATGGCGATCCGAATTCAACAGCCCGTCCAGCGTCCATGACCAGCACCTTATCAGAATCCATAACCGTGTGCAGTCGATGGGCAATGGTGAGCACTGTGCAATCCTTAAACTTATTCCTAATCGTATTCTGAATGAGTGCGTCTGTTTGCGGATCCACGTTGGCAGTCGCTTCGTCCATCACCAGAATGCGATTCTCGCGCAAAATGGCACGAGCCAAGCACACCAGCTGCCGCTGTCCTACACTGAAGTTGGTGCCGCCTTCGGATATTTTGCTGGACAAACCGCCGGCGAGCTCAGCCACAACTTCCTTGAGCTTGACCTCCTCGAGGGACTCCCACAGCTTGACGTCAGAGTACTCATCAAAGGGATCCAGGTTGTAGCGCATGGTGCCAGAGAAGAGCACTGGCTCCTGGGGAATAATCGAAATCTTGCTGCGCAAATCGTGCAGACCCAAGTCGCTGGTGTTGCGGCGATCGATGAGGATGGAGCCCTCGTTGTAGGAGAGGCGGAAGAGCGCGTTAATCAGGGATGACTTGCCGGCGCCGGTTCTTCCAACGATGCCAATCTTCTCACAGGCTTGAATGTCGAAGGTCAGGGAGCGCAGCACGTAGTCCGCGTCCTTTTCGGGGAAGTAACGCAAGCTCAGATCGTCGAAGACAATCTTGCCCTCATCTGGCCAGTCCTTTGGTGGCTTCTTGTTCGGCTTCGAATCAAAGTCGCCCTCCGGCTGCAGATCCTCGTACTCCACCACTCGCTCCACCGAAGTCATGGTGTTCTCTAGCTCAGCCGACTGACGCATGCCCCACTGCACCATGCCCGTCATGCCCATAGCCTGAACAGCAAAGTACGGAAATCAGTCGGGTTAAAAGGAAGTTGCCAATCGGAATTTACCTGTGTGATAGCCAAGCCGACGTCGCCGCCATTTTCGGGGGAGAACAGGAAGAAGCTAAGCGTCACAATCGCAATGTACAGCACACAGACCAAGTCCAGCCAGTAGCCGAAGGCACGACTAGTGGCCAGGAACATGTAGAAGCCCGAACTGTGCATATCCTGGAAGTTGTCGAACTCCGCAATGAGCTCCTTCTGTGCGCCAAAGGCACGAATCGTGGGCAAACCGTTGAGCGATGCACTCAAATGGGAGTAGATGGGCGAACGGGCTGCAAGTAGGAGCAGAATTAGCACTATTACTTTGCACTAGGCAGCACCACTTACTTATGGCCTCCAGTCGTTTAACATCACGCGATGTGGTCAGATAGAAGGCGCGCAGCAGGTAGAAGATGAGCACCAGAATGAAGGTGACTAACAGATACCAGATGTTGACAATGCACAACACCACAATGATGCCGACGATGACGAGGAAGATCTGCATGACATCCATCATGACGGACGGCAAGATCTCGTCCACTTGACCCAGATCCTTAGAGAAACGGTTCAGAATGCGACCCGACGGATTAGTGTTGAAGAAATTCATCGCAGCCCTCGTGACGCCCTGGAACATGCGATTGTGCAGCGTCGTGGAGCTCTTGGCGGCCAAGTGGAAGAAGAGCACGCTGCGCACCAGCGAGAACACAATCACCAGAACGTTGATGCCCGTGAAGTAGTAGATGTCGATGGGATCTGTGTCGCTGTTAATGCGGGGCATGAACGAACGACGCAGCCGGGAAATGAGCGAATTCGCAGCCGCATCAGTTTCTGCACCCTCGTTTTTGTTCACCCTAAAATTGGCAAGTATTAGTTTTTGCTGAGAACCGGAGGACGGCGCTCACTTACCAGTAGGACAGGAACATGTCACCGCCCGAGCCCAGGACTTGAGCACCGATGCAGAAGAAGGCGAATACAATGAAGAGGCCGTAACCGTTGGCGGCGAAGTACTTCTTGTAGAGCCCCATGCCGATCTGTCCCTCGGTGCGTCCTTCCTGCACCTGCATGGGCGACTCCATCACCACGGACTCCACAGTCGATGTCATTGACGAGACACTGTTCTGGCGACTGCGCAGCTTGCCACTGGCCTGCGACAGCTTGCGCTTCTCGGGCGCATCGCCGCTGCCCTCGTCCTTCTTGCTCGGATCGGTCAACATCTGGGCAAAGTCGAGGCCACTCTTGCACATGGATTCGTAGGTGCCCTTGGCACTGATCTTGCCCTTGTCCAGGATCACAATCATGTCAGCCTGCTCCAAGAATTGCAGCTGATGTGTCACCAGCAGCACAATGTCATTCCGCAGATAGCCTCGCATGCACTGGTCAAACAGATGGCGACCCACGTGCGTGTCCACGGCGCTGAGGGGATCGTCGAGCAGGTAGATGTCAGCCTTACGGTACACAGCACGCGCCAAACTGATGCGGGCCTTCTGACCGCCGGACAAGGATGCGCCGCGCTCGCCCACAATTGTCTTGTCGCCGTACGGCAGCAGCTCAAAGTCACGTTCGAGGGCACACTTCTTCACCACCTGGCGGTAGCGACTTTTGTCCATGGGCAGACCGAAGAGTATGTTCTGGCGCACGGTGCCAGTGAAGAGCCAGGGCTCTTGCGAGGCATACGACACGCTGCCATTCACCTTGACGGTGCCAGACACTGGCGGCAGTTCACCAAGAATGGTTTGAATCAGACTCGATTTGCCGGAGCCGACGGGTCCAATGACGGCCACCAGTTGACGGGGCTTGAACTTGAGGTTGATGTCGTCCAAAGTGTATTCCGTGGCCTTCGAGTCCCACTTGGCCTTCATCTTGGTAATGGTCACTGAGCTGTCTGCCTCACTGGATCGCCGGCTGTTCGGCTGCAGTACTCCAGGGGCCGTAGTGATGGGCTCCTTCGCCAGGTTGCCGGAGGGCTTGTTGCCCAACTTCTGTTCGTCGGCATCGTTGGACTTGTCGCGCACCTTCGTCTCTTCGTGCAGCATGAACTTTTGAATGCGGCCAATGGAAACGAGCAGTTCAGCAATCTACAAAGGATGAGGAAAGTTAGAGATAAAGTGATGTTCTTATAATATATGCGAATTTCAAAATAACTAAAGAGTAAACATTGTGGAATAATAATAATTAACATTTTCTTTAAGCACAAGACACACTTTGCTATTCATAATTTTACAATTATCGTGAAATTTAATGGAATTTAAATGGGCAACGTTTTATTTGCTCTCTTGGTCCAATTAGTCTTTAATATTATTAATGGAATGGAAAATATGTAGTAGGTAATAATAAAACCAAAATATACCTCTCGTTATTTCAAATTTAAGAATTTTGTACGATAATATTTGTTGAAATATATTGTCTAACTTTTTGTACAAACATCTTTGGTCTATTAAGCCATGAGATAGAAAATGTACCAATTGTTACGCAAATGTACCAATTTTGATGCAGGTGTACTAATTTTGATACAAATGTACCTATTTTGGTTGTGCCAAAATGTACAAATTGTAACGCAAATCTACCATGCAAATGTACCAATTTTAATACAAATGTAGCAATTTTGATGTAAATTCTTTGATGCTTTACTGGCAAGGCTATCATGTTGCTACATAAAACAAATAAAAGTAAAGTAGTAGTGGAATTACCTGAGAAATACCCATGGGGAAGTAAATGGTCATCGTGTTGCGCAGAATATTGTAGTAGGCAGTGATCACAAAAGCCTTCTCGGCGGTCAGCAGCTGACCCAGCAGGACATAGCCCACCAGGCTGACGAAGACCGAGATGCGCGTCACGTACATGATGAAACTCTGGAGGGTGCCGCGAATGTAGTTCACCTTGCGAATGGCATTCATTTCCTTTGCACGCACATGGTTGATCATCTTGCAGAACGGTATCTCCCAGGCGTACATCTTGATCACCTGAATGCCCGAGATGATCTCATTCATCATGCGCACTCGCTCGTCCGTCCGCAGAGCCGTCTTCAAGCGCAGCACCGACGTCTTCTTGCCCAAATACGCCTGCAGCGGCACGAAGAGCAACATGACGGCGACGCCGAAAAATGCCGATACGCCAATCTATAGGGAGGTGACGACAATTGTTAACAGTTGGCAGAACGACTGTGAAATGTGCAAACAAAGGAGTCAAGTTCGCGGCCAGCAAGTTCACTCACCTCCCTGTACATGAGCCAGGTGACCACTCCGATCTCCACAGGTCCCAGCCATAAATAATGCACGTGGATGACGGACACATCGAGACGGCCCACATCGTTCGATATGAGATTAACCACCTGACCAATTGTCGTGTCGCCCAGCGCAGTTCGACTCAGCCGCAACGCCTTGCGATAAATCATGCTGCACATCGCTACGCGCACCTTCATGCCCGTGTGGAACATGCCCAGCATGTAGGGATGCATGAACAAGACGTTGAAAGCACTGCACAAGATGACGCCGCCGGCATAGAGATAGGCCGTGGTCCGATCGTCGCTGTCCTGATTGTTGGGATCCGCATAAAAGGCCACCAGACCGCCCAGACACAAAGGCTGTGTGACGCTAAAGCAAAAACGACCAAGAAGGAAAGGGAGAGACGAGAAACAAACATTATAATAAGGAACATAAATAACTGGCTGGGGGTGTGTCCCAGCTTACCGGAAGCCCATTTCCACAATGAACAAGGTGAAGCCCAGTAAACCAAAGTTCCAGCCGAAGACGCCCATCGTTACCTTGAACAGGCTGGGCGTCTTCTTCTTCTTGCGCTTTTGCTCCACCTCGTTTTCCCAGGCATCGCTTAGCTTCTTACCAAGTTTATCTGAAATCCAAGTAATGCCATATAAATTAATCAGATTCACTATTTATAGACCTCTATCTAAATTGCCCGCATACGAGTATATCGATCGATTTGCAACCTTTGAGAATCTTTCGTAAAGAGTTCTTGACTTGATTTGTTTTATCGCTTGCGTCAAACCCTAAGTTTTCTATTGTCTCTGGTTTATTTTTGAAATATGGCTGTGTTCGCCGCTCGGCCCATAAAAGCCCTCAGGTTCCACCCAGCTGGCCACTTATCAGCGAACTAGCTAATCCCATCAGCTAGCCAGTTGCAATTGAAATGCATATGGACATCGATCAAATAGTCATGGGTACTTCCGCAACGATTGAGCACATGCTATAATAATCTTAAGTGGCAGATAGATCTATACAGTATATATAATAAATATTATATGCTATGTATTGATACATCATAGTACAAAAGTTAACTATTTGCCATTGTTTACCTAAATAAATATTTACTCAAGACGTATGCCACGATAAGATTGCCCAGGAACCACTTAATGTCAAACCATTTTGTCTCTATGGGCTCATTTATTATAAGTAAATAAGCGCCCGATATTGAATTGTATATCTCATATATCATTCTTCGGTCAAAAGGAAATTCATTAATTGCGGCAATGGAAGTTGTCAAAGTTATCTCCGCGGTAATCAATGAAAATTTCGGCACTTGGGCACCTGATTTTCTTTAAATAGTTCTACGCATATCAAAGTTCAGTTGAGTTTGGCAATTTCATTGAAATACCCTTGATTAGGTCTTTATAATCTTCAAAGTCATTGGATATAATATAATGGGTTCGTATTTAAAAGTATTGAGGTCCCAATTTATTAATTGACTGACACACATCTTATCTGGGGATGAGGTAGCCATTGATTTATGAAGACTGTAAGAAATTTATGAGATAATACCAATATAGATAAGTTATATATAGGCATTTGCACTGTCATAATTGTATATACTGGTAGGAATAAACTTCCTATAGGTTTGCTAATGTCTGCAAACTTTCAAGAACTTTTGAATGTGCTTATCCATCGCATGACACAAGTTCCAGACTAAAAACCTTGCCACATGCTCGCTCAATTCTATCTAATCATTAAAACCTGTACCTTTAAGTGGTGTCCCAGTGGCAGTGTCACTGCTTTTTGCTTTTGCTTTTGCTTTTGCCACTTCAGACTACACGTAAAAAATGTCTGAAGACTTGATATTTCCATAGATAACTCTCAGTCTTAATACTTTAGCTCTATATACTCGAGCAGCTTATAGTAGTATATACGAGTGTATAATAGAAGTAAAAAACCAATAAGAATTATTTTGTTATATTGATAGGAAGTCCACCTATATCGCAATTAACCGAACAAAATGATTCAAGGCAGGTGCGGAACAATGAACAAATCCAATCTGATTTTATGTGGCACATGTACATAAAACCTTATTAAGCAATGATTTGTCAGAAAAAATATTTAAAACTTTTCTGGCAACATCTTAAAATTAAACTATATTAAAATTAAGCAACTTCCTTAAATAACTTATCGAAATTTATCATCTTAGCATAAAATTGAAAATCGTATAAAAGCTTAAATTCATCAAAAACTTACCGGATTTGTGCTCATTCAGAGCTTTATAGAGATCTCCTTCGTCCAGAGTCTTCTTACGTCCCTTGAAGAATGTGGGCATCGTATAGCTGCATTGATGAATGTATGATATTAAAATATTGCTTGAGATTGCATGTGGTTCATTGAGACTCACCAAAACATAAGCGAGGACAGCGGATTCGCTTTCTCGCGCGGATTCGGCGGCAACTCATCGGCGTTGACGGACTGCATGTTGAGGGTCGTAAATGTCTCTCAATCCGGGTCGATTCAAACTATTAATAACTTGTCATTTGTTGATTGTTTTATCATTCAACAAGTGCCGCTATAATGTGACGATTATACAAAACAAATATTAGTATCTCATGAATTGCAGATATTAGATCCACAGATAAATTCACGACTACAATGTCAACAATTGTTCACAGATAAGATTTTTGTGTTGTGATTGCTCTCGATGGTGTAAATGCAGAACTATACTTATCAGAATAGTGGAGGCTGAAGTTAATATTACTCAAATAGTAATTGCATAGCAATTATATAATGATAATCATGGTCGAAATCATAATTTTAATCATAATCACGGTGACTTGACAGAATCAAAATCGCATTTACGTTTAGCGTGAAATGATTGGCGTTTATTATCAGGACTCGGGGGAATTTTTTATGCAACTATTTAACTGATTTCTCGGAAATTATATATGTTTTTCTTAATTGAGAAGCGTATATTTATTTAAAGTTCACTTTGCAAGTTAATCCAGTAAACAGTTTTTCACAGTTCTTAAATAAATCTCAACACTATCTAAATATGTATATAACGCCTGGCGCCAGGATAATTGTACACTTGAACAAGAACAACACGAATAACTCACAAAATGGCACTAGAACGGATTGGCAGCAGCGCGTCGCGTTCCGATCTATTGACGAGCAGCAACTTGGCCCTTGTCAGATGCGAGACGCTCTTTTATAGCCAACACGGTTATCACGCTTCGACTTTGTATTAGTGGCGCGATCGAGAGGGAGAGACCCCGTGTGTACTCATATGATAAAAACCTGACTAAATTCTCAATGAAAGTCAATCAAAGCTGATAATACGTGCGCGGGCTGGCGCAGCAAACGATTATTGCAGTGTGTGCCTTATCAGTAGGTATCTCAGTGTCCTAGGATAAGCATCACGATTTGAATTTATTGAACTCTCCCGTTTGTAAATAAATAAATATTATAAGTATCTTAAGTTCAATGCTATGTATACTGTTACCTTTTCTATCACTTTTATCAGTTGATTGCGTCGCAATTGAATTACCAAAACAGAAATGCAAAAACTTTACATGAAGAAAAAAAAATGAGAATATGAAAAGAAACTTGATTGCAAATCAATAAACAATTATTGTGCCAATTTAAACATGTGCAATTCACTTATAATCACTATTTTTTATTGTCGCTTGAAATAAAGAGTGCCCTATGTGCTTCTTTTTTAATTAAATTTAATTGTGCAATAAATAAAACGTTAAACAAGATTGTGCGAGCCCGAATCTTCGTCTGCTTCCTCTTCGATTCAGATTGCGCAGTCGCACTTTCAACGTCAACATATCTACGAAATGTCCTTTTTTAAAGATATTTGTATTAAGCTATTACCGATTTAGGTACTACATTTTATTTATTACCTATAGACATTATTATCTATAGTCCGTTAAGTGAAAGCAGAATTAAATTTAAATTAACTGTTCACGATTTTTTTAACGTACTATTTGCAGAACGCTACAATTTAAATCAAATTCGATAGCTCATGGAATTGTTATCGATAAGTTTAACCATTACCAAGAATAGTGCACCTCAAACTGTAGAGTCGAATGTTATTGCCTGAACTTGTTTATAGTTTAAAATTTGAACGGTTTTATGGCTCTAATATTTAACTTTTGAAATTATATATTTACTAAAAATATATATTTATTGGACGCTCGGAAATTATAAACTTTTTAAAGCAACGCGCCTATTTCAAAGTGCCCGGGAATATACCAACATACGATATGCAGTGTAACCAGGTATTAATGAATGGGACTCCTGTATTTTGGCAGATACTTTCGGCATTTAATCGTGCATTTTATAAATTATGCTTGTGGTCACACCCACACAAAGGTGTTAAAATAGCTAATTAATTAATAAATTATTTGTAAATTGCTTAAGAACTTTTACCTAACATTTTAATTGTCTAGTAGTTTAAAAAATATACATCATGCAGTGCCTTATGAGGAGATCCGTTAGTATTGGTGAGTTGACCAATCACTTGCACATCTACGTGGACTTTGACTTGTTGATATGTATTTGCGGTATCCTTATCAACTTTGTATTTAGCCCGCAATGCAGCGCATCTTCGGCAGATTGCGTCTCTGGTTGCTCTACCGGATACGCACCAGATGCTACAGAAGACATGTCGCGATTTCGCCAACTCCGAACTGGTTCCGAATGCAGCCAAATTCGACCGTGAGCATCTTTATCCTGCGCAACAAATTAAACAGATGGGCGAACTGGGTCTCATGGGCGTGGCCATTCCCGAGGAGCTCGGGGGTACGGGATTAGACTATCTTGCGTACGCCATTGCCATGGAGGAGATTTCCCGCGGCTGTGCCTCAGCTGGTGTCATCATGTCGGTGAACAACTCCTTGTATCTCGGTCCTCTGCTCAGCTTTGGAAATGATGCTCAGAAGGCGGCTTATATAACGCCGTACACAACAGGTGAACGTGTTGGTTGTTTCGCCCTTTCGGAGCCGGGAAATGGTTCGGATGCGGGTGCTGCATCCACTATAGCAACGGAAAAGGGCGATCGTTTTGTGTTGAATGGAACTAAGGCATGGATTACCAATGGATTCGAGGCAGAGGCAACAATTGTGTTTGCCACAACAAACAAACAGTTGAAACACAAAGGCATCTCCGCGTTTATTGTGCCCAAAGGCCTCAAGGGTTTTACGGTCGGCAAGAAGGAAGATAAACTCGGTATTCGGGGTTCCTCCACCTGTCAATTGATATTCGAAGACTGTGAAATACCCAAGGAGAATCTTCTTGGTCAAACGGGCTTTGGCTTCAAGATTGCCATGCAAACTCTGGACGCTGGTCGAATTGGCATTGCCGGCCAGGCCCTGGGTATTGCACAAGCCTCCCTCGAACTCGCCGTTGATTACGCGCAGAAGCGCCAGGCGTTTGGAAAGCCCATTTCCAAGCTGCAGTCTATACAGCAGAAAATCGCCGATATGTCACTGGCTGTGGAGTCAGCACGTCTGTTGACGTGGCGTGCGTCCTGGCTGAAGGATAACCACCTCTCGTACACCAAAGAGGCCGCCATGGCCAAGCTGGCTGCCTCTGAGGCGGCCACCTTGTGTGCTCATCAGTGCATTCAAGTGTTGGGCGGCATGGGATATGTGACCGATATGGCAGCTGAGCGACATTATCGAGATGCGCGTATTACCGAAATATATGAGGGTACGTCGGAGATTCAACGCTTAGTTGTCGCGGGCTCAATACTTAAGGAATACGCTAACTAATTTTTTTACACGAAATTACCATTTTATGAAAATTACGAAATATTGAAAATGCGAAAATAATCGATAGAAATTTCAGATTCAATGTGGACCCAATACTGTAAGTAATTCTCTTTTAATTTAATCTTAAGCATAAAGATATTAAATGTTTGTAATAAAGTTTTATAATTCAATTTTAATAAAATTGATTTTCAATTTTGAATTTAAGCGCCAATATAGCTCTGTTAAGTGATCTGGTATTTATTACAGTGCGAATGTATTTTTAACAGTGCCAATTCGGCGAATTTTTATGTTTGCCACATCTGGTCATACTGTGTGCCATTTTACAGCGGCGTCAACATCTCTGCGCACATTTCGTTAAAGTTTCGTATAGATTAATAATTATACGTTATAAGTTATTTAGCGCTTTGCAATTGCAACAAGTGAGTGGTAATGAGGATGTTTACGATTTGTTCAAGCGCACGCTAGCAACACACAAGTACGAACTTTGCTTCGCTTCCGTCCCCTAGGCGTTCCACCACAACAACAGTGCCAGGAATAGCCCATAGTAGGCTAACAGCAGCGCAACAGCAACAACAGCGCAGCAGCAAACAGCAATGGATGTTGTTTGTGTAATTGATACTGTTGTGGGCGATCATCTGGAGGACCGTCTCTGTGCCCTCGAGGAGGTCAAACAGGCGGTGCAATCGGCGGGTGCCAATTTTCACAGAGTACAGGTGCGTTTTGCGTTGGCGCTCAAGAACACAATTGTTATACAATAATTGAATTGAATTCAATTGGAAATTGCAAATGGCAATTGCGAATTGTATATGTTGTGTATCTGTGAATTGTTTGCTATTGCAGTTCGAGAGATTGGATTTTGGAGAAACGAATGTGACGGAAACATTCATTGATGCCGATGTTGCCGTCGTAGATCTAAGCATATTAACCCAACAGCGCCCCTTGTCCTATCATTATGGCGTGCGGGAAAGTTGTGGAATGAAGGAAACTATTTTAATCTACAACGATGTGGAGTCCAAACAGACGCTCAGTCTTAAGGTGTGTATCAAGAAAAACAGGTGTGTGTCTGTGGCTTGATTAACCAAGATCTTTGTAATAAAACCGTAACGGTGCAGGTAAACAACAACACAGCATAATCGACACTGTTGCCGATAAGATAAATAACTGAGCAATAAGCATTTGTTTTAAGTTTTAAAACAGCGCCCCACCGCAGCAGCCACTGTATGTTTTGTGTGCGCTGCTGTTGATGTTGTTGTTTCTGTTGAGCTTCCGTTCTGCTGAAAACTTTATTATTTTATTTTGTTCATTTTGGCCGTCGCAGCACGAAAAGTAAAAGCATTAAAACAACATCAAATGCACGGACGCCAACGCAAAACAACAAAACAACACGCACGCCGCGCACACACATGCACACACGTACACAAGCACACACGCACGCAGTACAACATAAACAATCAAAGCGCCTCTTGCAGTTACAGCGGCGTCCATAAAACCGTGTCCAGCTAAAGTATTTGCATACGAATTGGATTTCCTTACAGCAGCATCCGACAAAATGGTTCAAGTTTGTTAATGGCTTCCTATTCTCTATTGCAGCTTTCATGTGCCAACTACTTGTTTCTAAGTTATAAGCTCGATGGGGAGACCAACACCTGCAATCTTACAAACCAGTCCAGCAATAAGGAACCGCCCGCCACATTACAGTCGCGTCTTAAGCGCAAGCTGCAAGATGTCGAAATACAATCAAAGTACGTACAACAATAATGCAATAAAGTGTCGTTTATTTAACTCACACCTCTTATTTGTCTTTCGATTGCAGGGCACACATGCGCGAGAAATTTCTCAGTGACCTCAGGGCGTCTCGGGAAGAACATGGACCCGCCAAATTGAAAGAAATTCTACATGGGGTAAGATAAATACGGAATTTGTAATACACATTGCAGTTTGTTTGTTAGACTAACCTTAATTGATCAATTGTATGTTTCTTTCCGTTGAGAAACTCCTTTGATCTTTTATTAGCTTTTATATGATTCAAATTTTAATCTCATTTACTGTATTTTCTTCAGATGCGCAAACGTCTGGATGATCCTCATGTGCTATCCGTTGAGGTGCTGCATAGTTTTATGTTCTCCCTGCGGGACGTGCAGGACTACGATGCAATGGTGCGTCTGGTGAATGACCTGAAGAACATACCAAACACCCGCAAGTACGTGGAGACCGGCAACATGAGCTTCTTATATGCATTCGCACTGAATCGCCGCAATCGACCGGGAGATCGCGAGAAGGCGCTCGAATCGTCACTGAAGGCGCTAGAAAAGGAGGTCAATCATTTCCCAGACATGCTGTGCCTCTGTGGTCGCATCTACAAGGACATGTTCGTGGAGTCGGACTGCACGGATACGAAGAGCTTGGAGAACGCCATCAAATGGTATCGCCAGAGCTTTGAGGTGCAGCCCAATGAGTATGCTGGCATCAATTTGGCCACGCTGCTGGTGATCGAGGGCAAGGAGTTCAGCAACACAGAGGAGCTGCAGCACATAGGCATGACGCTTAACAATCTCATTGGCAAGAAGGGCAGCCTGTCCACGCTCAGTGGCTACTGGGATGTGGCCACGTTTTTCGAGATCTCCGTGCTGGCCGAGGACTACACGAAGGCTATACAGGCAGCTGAGTGCATGTTTAAGCTGAAGCCGCCCATTTGGTCGCTCAAATCGACCATTGGCAACATATCGTTAATACACCGCTTTCGACGCAAGCCCGAGGACCATCAACTTACCATTGAAGAGCAGGCGTTTCAGTTCTGGATGGACTTCTTTCTGGCGGCCATCAACAAAGAGATTAATAGCATACGATTTCCCATATTGGTAAGAAGAATTAATAAGAAGAATAACTATAAAAGCCATACTCTACAATGATTGACTTGTGTCTCTTGCAGATTCTGGAGCCCAACAAGATTTATATGCCCAGTTACGTAACTATGAATATGGACGCTGACGAGAAGTCCATACAGATCGTGAACATTTGTCTAGCGCACTCGAAGAATGATTGTAAGAAGCTGCACGACTTTCTCTTTGTGGCCTCCAAGATCAAATCGGTGAGCCTTTATAAGCGGGATAATCTCTGCGCATATCTCTATGTGCACCACAATTCGGATGATTTCCAAATCTACTTTCCGTCCACGGAGTGCCGTCAAAGCTTCTACGATCGCATACTGGAAATGACTGCCGATCAGCAGGTGTTTGTCAACCTGCAGACCGACGAAGCGCAAATAGAGGTAAGTGCCCAGGAGTACTACTTGCTTGCTTGCTTACTCAATAATGTATTGCACTGCAGTACGAGTACGACTACAATGATCAGAACAAGAAGATAACGCTGGGCAAGGGCACGTATGGCACCGTCTATGCGGCGCGGGACAGGCAAACACAGGTGCGCATTGCCATCAAGGTGGTGCCGGAGAAGAACTCGCAGGATGTGCAGCCGCTGCATGAGGAGATCAAGTTGCACTCGCAGCTGCGCCATCGCAACATTGTGCAGTATTTGGGCTCACAGTCCGAGGGCGGTTTCTTCAAGATCTTCATGGAGCAGGTGCCAGGCGGCTCGCTGTCCGACCTGCTGAAGACGAAATGGGGCCCGCTCAAGGATAACGAGTCCACCATGGCATTCTACTCCAAGCAGATACTGCAGGGCCTCAAATATCTGCACGAACAGGACATTGTGCATCGCGACATCAAAGGCGACAACGTGCTGGTCAACACGTACAGCGGCGTCGTCAAGATCTCCGACTTTGGCACCTCAAAGCGACTGGCGCGCATCAATCCCATGACAGACACCTTTGCGGGCACACTGCAATACATGGCGCCGGAGGTGATCGACCAGGGCGTGCGTGGCTATGGTCCGGCAGCTGATATCTGGTCCTTTGGCTGCACCAATGTCGAAATGGCCACGGGCAGTCCGCCGTTCAGTGAATTGGGCAATCCCCAGGCGGCCATGTTCAAGGTGGGCTTCTACAAGAAGCACCCCACCATACCCGAGGAGATGTCACCGAATGCCCAGAACTTCATACTGCGCTGCTTTGCCATCAGCGTGCAGGACAGACCCTCTGCCTCGCAGCTGCTCGAAGATGCGTTTCTGCAGGAGTAAGTGCTAATATTCAACCAATTGCATTGCCATGCTAACCGTCTATTCGCCTGCAGCAAACCTCGCAAGCCCGTGCGCCCCTTGCTGCCCATCAGCACCTCGGAGTATGGACGCAGCATATCCGTGCCCGCGGATCGTTTGGTGCAGAAGACAACGCCGCCACTGACGTACAACACGACGTCGAACACGCCCACCACGCCCGATCTAGAGTAAGTCCCTGTGTGATGAATAGCGACATTGGCTCATGGCAGCAGTATTTGCAGAGTCACACTCAGCACATCCTCGGTGGACATCATTGAGATGGGCACCAATCACATCGAGCGACGGAATTCCTCTGGCTTTCTGCTCTCGCCGGAAATTGAGCCGCAGACGCCCTCGCTGCGCACCAGCATTAGCGACACAAGCGAAACAGATGGTTTCTATCGCCTCAAGAAAGACTCTCAGCGGCGCACAACGCTGTCCAAGGTGCTGGCACTGGACGAGTCCAAGATCTGTGAGCTCTGGGAGAAGAAGATCAATGCGGATCAGAACTCCGTAGCAATACACAAGAGCGACCTGGAGGTGTTGATACGCGGCCTGCGCGACTACATTATGAGCGAGAATGAGAAGCACTTGGAGGCGACCATCAACGAACTGAAGCAGAAACTCAATAACGACCCCGTCGCGCTGGAGTACTTGCATCTGGCGTTGTACTCATTTCAGGATGCGGTCGTCTGTGCGCTGCGCTTGCACTGCATCAAACCCCATTGGATGTTTGCGTTGGACAATCTCGTAAAGCGCGCTGTGCAGGCAGCCGTCACCATATTCTCACCCGAGCTGGGTGCCAATCTTGCCGACAAGGATCTGTCGGGCAACGATGACGACAGCGTGCACAACGCGCACGCCTCCATCGACAGCCAGGAGAAGCAGGCGGCCATTGGCAGCAGTGCTGGACATGCTGTGCCACAGGCCGACCAGCTCGACGGCGTCGGCAGCTCTGTCGAATGTGCGCGCATCTTGCGCGACATACGCGAAAATCAGAAGCAACTGCAGCTGCAGCTCATGGAGCAGAATCGACAGAGTCTGCGAGCTCTGCACAACATCAGCCAGGAACTGGCGCACATCTACATGGGCGGTCGCAAGCGTTTGAGGTAAGCGATTGCGCTGGAAATAGCTGATGCAACTGGTGCACTAAGTCGACCAGCTTCCATTTCAGACGCACCTTTAACGGCTTTAACAAGAAGTGCCATAGAATGAGTCCCAGTGGCGCTGGAAACGTTGCCGCGCGCCCAGCGATAAATGCGAATCCACGTCGCCAACTAGCCAAGCACAATTTCGGTCTGCACGAGATAGACGAGCAATTGGAGCAGTGGTTGTCCCAGCATGACATCGATGATTTCTCAAAGACACTTATTCTGAACGAAGGTTTCACATTTGAGGATTTCATATACAACATGGAGAAGCTGGACCTCATGCGTCTGGGCCTAAGGTGGGGTATATCTTTAAATCAGCAGATCTTTGGCTGACATTCACTTTTGTTTACCTTGTATCTTGTTTAGGGTTGGCATCGAGGTGCGATTGTGGAAACTCATCATACAGGAACGGGCTTGCACCTCGGAGTGCATGGATGGTCCGAACAGTCCCCCGGACACATACCACAAGTCGATGAACAACAACAACTCCATAACGACGGGTGCAAGCAAGACTAAACGGAGCGAAAGTGAATATGTCTCGTGCAGTGACGAGTGACTGGCAGGGTAGAGAAGGAAGCAGGAGAGAAGAGAGATGCATACATACATACATCGATTGTTGTTGTTTTTACTGATTCGTTTAATTGTACATGTTGTCTTTGTGCTAATACTAACAGTTGCAGCCCCTAGAAATAAGCAAAAAGTTCTTCAATGCGTGCGCAAGTTTGCCTTTAATTAACTCTAAATGTTAACTTATAAAATGGAATTTAAGTGCCTTTAAATTAAACACCTGAATAAATTGTGAAAAGTTTTGCATCATTTCGAAATGATTGCACAGATAATACAGCCAACTAAATTGAGTGGGTAACTGTAAAATAGATCTAGCATGATGTTTATTATAGGACTGGACTGCTAGAATGTTGAACTCAAACAATTGTGTAACTTTTCTAGTTCGTTTGCCTTTATTTTTTTTGTAGATTTTTTAGTCTTTATTGACATTGCAGAAGATTGAATTTGAAATAAGTTAGTTAACATTGTTTTGTTATTTAACAAATTGCTATTATTGTTATTCGAAAGCGTTTCGTTCTGTTGCTGCAGTTGTTCTTGCTGTTGTTGTTCTTTTGTATTGATATTGATGTTGTTCTTATTTTTGTTGCTGTTGCTGTTGTAAGTAGCTGTTGTTGTTGTTGTTGTTGTTGTCGTGGTCTCTTATGCCTTGGATTCGGCCTCGCTGGCAGTCGCTGTCGACTGAGCATCGCTGGACTTGCCATCGTCCACCTTGCCGAAGACGCAGCATGGGCACTTCTCCTTCAGAGCCAGGCGGTACTTGGGATGGCTGCACAGCAAAGTAGAATAGAATCGATCCAAGAGCAGTAAGTGTGTAGAGTGTGCTCACCTGATGCCGTAGACAATGGGATTGTAGCAGGCGGCCGACTTGGCGAAGCAGGCGCCCCAGATGGTGTTCAGTGGTGTAAGGCCCTCGAACTTGAACAGACCCATGCAGTTGATGACCAGGTAGGGTGTCCACGCCATGAACCACAGTGTGATGGTGACCAGAGCGACCTTGGCCAGCTTGCCCTCGGCGCTCTTCTCGGCATCCTCGGACGAGCGCAGAGATTTCACATTCATCTTCTTGGCCTGCTCGCGCATGGCTTTCTCGTGGGCAGAGACGGCCTAAGATTGGGGGTGAGTCAGATTTACTTCTCGGGTGTAGAGCGTTCAACTTACGGCAATGATGAACCAATAGGAGTAGCAGATCAAGAACAGTGGAATGTAGTAGACGAAGATCGAGTAGAAGATCAGATACGAGCGTGGATTCCAATCGCGTTCCAAGTAGTCAATGCCGCACGATGTCAGATTACCCTCGGGCACATACCTAGGCCGTTAAGCAAATATGTAGATATGCTTGTGAACACTCTGCCCCCGCCCCCCTTCCCCGCTTTACCTGCTCCAGCCGAAGGCGGGCGCCAAGCACCAAATGCTGGACATGAACCAAATGTAGGCAATCTTGCCCAATGCCAGCGGTATTGTCATCGGGCGGCCGGCCATGCCCTTGACAATCACTTGATAACGATCCAGCGATATCATGCACATGGACCAGATGGAGCTGCAGCCGAAGGCGGAGCCCAGGCCGGCGTAGATGTCGCACATCATGGGACCCAGCACCCAGGTCTCGAAGTACAGATTGATGCCCATCATGGGCGTGTTGGTGATCATGATGCCGAAGTCGGAGATGGCCAGGTTGATGACCAGCAGGTTAGCAGGCGTGCGCAACGATTTTGTGGTGGCGAATATGTAAATCACCACGCCATTTCCGCACCAGGAGATCATGCCGATCATGATCATGTAGGCGGTGAGGATTTTCGCCCAAATGGGGTCCATAGCGGGGAATTGATTCCAATACGGGCTGATCAGGTGCGCCATATCGGGTGTGACCTGCCAAGTGAGGAGGCAGGAGGAGCCTTGCCGTTTAACCAATACTTGCTCTATCCGCTTCGATGCTTACCTTGTCTACTACTGATCCATTGGACAGTGGGGCGAAGTGTGGCCCCAGCTGTGTGGCAACTGCTGCAAAGCTGTGCAAAAAGGATTCAAACAGTCAGACATCGCCTAAGTTAAGAGTAGAGTACGGCAGCCTACCTCTCCATTTCTGTGGTTGCTTAGAGACTGATTGTGTTCCGATCTAGCACTATATCCAAAACTTCTGCGTTACATAAAAAGCTGCAAGTTAACACTTTTAAATTTCAAACACTTTTTACATAGGTTGCGGGCTGATTTGCTTTGATTTTCCTGAATATTTCACTGGAGCGGACTATTCGCGGCGATTGGTCGTGGGAAACCTGCGTCCATGCCTCTGGCCACCGGCGTTTTTATAGTCGCACGTTGCAGCTGCAAATTGAATTAGGCGCCAAGACATTGTGCAGGCATTCAAAGGGCCTAAAAATAACGGCGTTAACACTTCTCGGCTTATAACCTAAGCGTTAGGCAAAGCGCAAAATAAATTATGAACAAAATATAAAATATTATATGCGCTTGCAACGCGATGACGCGACGACGCGGCACAATGTCAATAATTATGTTTCTTGTCGTATTTCAAAGGTTTCCAAGCGGCACATTCTACGCGTCTACGGCTATTTGCCAGCCATTTCATCCACTTCTCGGCCCGCTGGCAAGTGGCCAAGCGAGCGTCTCGCTTGAGCTGACATTGTGCCACAAAAAGGGGCAATTGAATGTGTCAATGCAATGTGCAAATATGAAGTGCACACACAATCAATAGAGATCCGCAAATCGCCAGCCCCCTTAAAAGCACATTGACTTCACGGTGCGTATGCGTAATGAAAGACACCAACTAATTGCACATACGCACTGTAGCTCGCCACTCCCAATTTATTCGAATTAAAACACCATTTTAAACTTTATTTTAAGTTCAGTTATTAGATATTTTCTTTTAATCATAATATATTCATTGTTGTATATATTCAATTTTATTTATTTCTATTCATGCTTCACTGAGTTTGCTTAATTTGCTGTTGTCTTAATTTATAAGATGAAAGCACAGTTTTAAAACATTTTCTAGCATCGCAAAATATTTATTGTTTTCTATATTGAATTTTATTTTACTTATTTCCTTTCATGCTTTACTGAGTCTGCTTAATTTGTTATCTTAACACAATAAAAGAGTTCGTTTTTAATACATTTTGCTATTCATTGTTATATTGAATTTTAAATTTTTCTTATTTCATTTAATGCTTTAATTTATTATATATTTATGAGTTTGCTTAATTTGTTAAATAAAATAAAGACAGATTTCTAATTCAATCTTACAATATTAAGAATGATTTAAATTGTACTGTTGTCTAACATTTCGGTATTAATAGAAATATTTCATGTAGATGTTTGACTGTGTTTTATTGCATTTAGTTACGATTTGGAATATAACTCTAATCGCATTATATTCCAAACTATTTAATTATAATTAATTGAAACATTTTATGTGCATAGTTTGATGACTTTTATTGCATTTATCTAAGATGTGGAATATAACTCAACTCGCGTTATATTCCAAATGATTTAATTTGCATTATTGCCTGCAATAAATATCAATTTAAATATAGATGCCATGTTTTGTTGTGCGCTTTGTAGTGGAAATCAATCAAATTCCCACGATATTTGGCATGATTTAATTTGATTGTTGCAGATCATGTCTGCAATAAATTTGGAAAGCCATTAGCGTTGTGGCGTTTATGCGGCGATCGAATCGCGTCGCCTGCATTGAGCGTAAGCTGCTTATTCATCCATTGTCGCAATTGATCTATTCACACTTCAATTGTGACGCTCGTGTTCCATTGTTTACGTGTTGTCTCACATGTCAGATAGCGTCTAAATAAATGGCTGTCTATGTATGCATGCGTGTGTAAGTATGTGTGTGGCCCATTCGAGGGTGTGGGGGTGTAACATTTGGCGTGGGGTCTGGGCTCGCGCTTGAGCTGCGCTGCGGCATTGTTGAGTCTTCTGGCCCCGGGGCGAATAGAGATCTCTGTTTGTTTTATGCGCACAGCAAAACTCAGCACATTCATATAAATTGGGTCAGCGCTGAGCTTGAGAGCTAATCCAAGTGTTCTTCGCGCGACGCCCTTATATGGCTGTGGCGCGTCGGAGCGGCAAGACAGCTAAACTAAATAACTGTCAATTTATGAGACAATCAACATGTGCAAAGGTTGGGATCTTTTGGTTAAAATCAATTACCGCAAAGCAGCGCGAAAACGGCGAACGAGTCGAACGACGACGCCACAGCATGCAATAAAGTTAGAACAAAATGAAAACCGGAAGCGGCGCTTCGTTGATGTTCATCGTCATCACAGTAGCTGCAACACTTGCGGTTAACCCTCCCCTCTCCTCGCGTCCCCGACAAGTCTGCGAAACTGTGAACGGCAAACAGGTAAATAATAGAGATGCCTCATCATACAATTTATATGACAGATGATCGCACAGAGTTCGAACATCATTTCAGGTTTCATTAAACAAACAAAGGCGCCCACCTGTAAAATAAATATAAACAAAATACTACACACATACGGAGTGATACCAACAAAACACCTAAAATACAGCAACAATGGAAGCACAAAACACAAACTGACTGCAGCAAACATTGGCGATGCTCGTGGACCAGAGGCACGACAGAAATAAGTAATTTGGCATTAGCAAAGCGAAATAAATGTTTCAGGTTTTATACCTCTTCGTGTGCCACACAAAAAATAATCGAGCTGAGGCAGTGCTGATTGTCGAATACCCTTTTACGCCAATCACAATGAGATATTCAAAGCGAGGATGCGACTGTTGACGTTTCAACTGCTTGCGCCTTGCGCGTATAATTGGGAGAAAGTAAGCAGTGTATGTCTACAAGCAGTGCATGGGACACAGCTTTTAGGCTTACTCAGCCAAACGATATACCCCACTCGCCTGCTTTGCGTATAATTAACAAACACCTTTGCTGCGATTTGCGTTGTTGCTTTTGTTGTTGTTTTCTTTTTTTCTTCTGTTCGACAGCGTGTTGTGTGGGGGTACAGCAAGTGTTCTGCGTCTGCGTTTGCGTCTACGTCTGCTGCTGTGTCTGCGTCTGCGTTTTCGTCTCGGTGTGCGTGCTGTGTGGGGGTAAGTTAGAGAGCAGCATGCTGAGAGCAAAAGCGTGAGAGACAGGCAGACAGAGAGGGAGAGAGCGAGAGCTGCTGCGACTGTTCTTGCTCAAAGAACGCCAAAGTAATGTCGTTGTTGGCGCTCTCGCGCAAATGACTGTGTGTGTGTGTGTGGGAGCGCCCTAATCGTGTGCTCTCAGTGTCATTAGCTGCTGCAACAGCTGAGATCATTTCCACTTCGCACTACGCTCGCCAACAGCGACGGCGATGATGACGGCGACAGCGACTGCGACGTCGGCAGAGGCGGCGGTTGCGGCTGATGCTGATGTTATTTTCAGCGGCTAGCAGAGCAGCCAAAGATTTACAGTAACAACACGAAGCTAATCAACAGCGCTCGCGTCCGCGTGCATTGCGCTCGGTAATTTTGTGAACATACACGGCAATATTTTTGTTAAATTTAGCACCCCGGTCAGAGATTCCAGAAGATTTTCCGCCAAACTTGCCAGATGCGTACCCACATATGTGTGTGTGTGTGTGTTGTGTGTGTCAGTGTGTGTGAGCCCGCCTATCGCGTGTGTTTCTGTGTGTTGTTTTCATTTGAAAACTGCTCGTTGATCGTTGCTCGCGGATCGTTGTTAACTTGTTCCTGTGCGGCCCAAAACGAAATGTCAAATTGCAAACTGCTATTAACCTTTGTTTGATTTCATTAATTAATGACGAAATCCAGCCGACGACGCAAAGCGCGTCATCGTGACTGTCGTCAGCGCGCGCACGCCTTTGGGGCATAAATGCAATTAAATCATTAATAAAGTCAGACAAACATCAAAATATACTCGATAGCGCCGAGTCTGTACATACTCGCCTTTGGGTATTCTCGAGATACACACCACGAGCGTATGTTAAGTGCAATAGGCGAGTGTGTGGCAAGCGGCAGCAACATCGGCGGCAGAGGCAACAGACTCAGTCGCCGCAGCCTCAGCGGCAGCGGCAACTACTTCGAAATTTATTTTCGAATAAATAGTACAAAGTTGAAGAAGCAGCAGCGGCAACGGCAGCCGCTACACGTAAAAACAGCAAAAACGCCACAATCGGGCTAAGGGGGAGGCTGCTCTCGGTGTTCCTACGCGTGCACAGTGGGCTGCACTCGATATGCACTGCTTCGATTTGAACTGCTTCGATTTGCACTGCGATTCGCAAGTGCAAATGGGATGCAAATGAATTCTGCATTAATTGCTGCGCCACCACAAGTCACTACAAGGCGATCGCTGGCCGCTTATTTGCCGATTCAGTACTTCACGTCTGCTTGTTAATGATAGTTTAATGCTTCCAACGACTTGTTAAGTGGTTGTCGCACCTTCACTTTTGGGAATTACAGCGCTTGCGTCAAGTAATAGATCCCGAAATTCCAGTCAAAAGCTTTTGCGCTCCCAAAATCAGTTGCACGTTTTCTTCGAATACAAATATGTTGTGTGTTTTTAATAGTTTCTCGCAGCGCGCTTTCAGTTAGCTATCAAATTTTTACGGCTTATTAAAAGTTCTGCTACACATTACGACATATTGACATCAATTAGTAGCAAATGTGTATTGAAAGTATTTGAAAAAAAATTCAATTCGTTGAGCACGTGTTCTATCCAAATTTTCGTAGTATTCAAAATAGCGGTTCGCCATTGAGTTGGAATCAGTGTGGTCTCCGCGGTTGTGAACGTTTTACGTATTTCGATGATGCCCCGATCCCGATGCTAATGCCACCGTATTTTTTGTATTTTTGTATGTGCGTCTCCGTCTAGATCGGCGCGTTCTGTGTGTGTTTCGGCAACTGAAATAAACGAAATAGGAAATTTTGGTATTTCTTTTATAAATAGATTTCGCCATACGGAGAAAACTTGGGACGAGGCAAATGTGAAAAGTGAATGAAACGCACGAAAATTTGTTAAAAATCGAGAAAAGAAGGAAAGCGAATTACATACAGCCCACGACAGCGGCCAGCGTGCAAATTGTGGGCGAGTGAGCGCAATTCGATTGATTACTCGCCGCCAATCATACGAAATTAAATAAATGCAATCTACTCGCATTCTGTGCACTCAACTAGACAAGGGTTAAAAATGTGAATTTTGGATGCACGCTCCATACGAACGAATCTGTGAGTGCCAACCAACGACGAACAACTGCCAAGTGAGCCCCCAGCACAAAGTGTATCATCCCCATATCGAGCTGCATTTGCCAGAATGCAGGCGTCTTCGACGACCACAACCACCACGATGACGACAACGACAACGTCGACGACGACGACGACGAGCAAGACCAAGAAGCTGAGCAGCAGCCCCGTCAGCGCCAGCGCGGTGGCCATGTCGAGCGCCAGCAAGACGACGACGACAACGACGACGACGACGGGCAGCCGCAAGCCTGCAGGAGCTGGCAAGTCGCCGAGGGCAGCGGCCGTGATCGAGAGCGATGCGCACGCCGAGATTGCGGAGCTGTCGAAGAAGATTAGCGAGCACGCGGACGCCATCTATCAGACGTGGCGCAGCCGCGGCTTGCAGCCCACGCAGCTGCTCGAGATGTACACAAACGCCGAGGCCTCGGGCGACTTTGCGGATGTTGCTGTGGCAGCTGCCACCGCTGCCACGACGGACATGAGCACTGCCGAGGGCCTGCAGAAGATGGTCACCAGTTTCGTGAACAAAGACAAAGAGCAGCGCGGCAAGCACGCTGTGAAGAAACCAGCGGAAGTGGGCGTGGCTGCCCAGTCAATCGGCAACGGCAAGCTGAAGAAATCGGCAACAGCCACGCCGGCAACGCCGTCCACTGGCAGCACCAAAGCGAGCGGCAAGCCGAGCAACGATCAGGCATTGCAGTCGCCCAAGAAGGTGGCTGCTGTGGCAGCCAGCAAAGCGCTGCCCGATGTGAATCTCAACTACGACATCGATCTGCACCTGGACGTCAACAATCTGTCGCAGCGCCAGACGCAGCACCTGCTCAAAATCAGCGAGCTGCTGCAGAAAGAAGCGGCCGCCGCAGCAACAGCGGCAGCCACGGGGTCTGCGTCGCCCGCCAAGAAGCGCCAGAGCAACAGCAACAGCAACAGCAATAGCAGTAAGGCCAACAACACTCTGAGCAACAGCAACAGCAAGTTGACGACGGCAACAGCGCCGAGCAGCAAGAGCAGCAAGAGCAAAGTCAGCAACAGTCCCGCCAACAACAGCGAAAGTGCCAGCGATGCAGTGGATGCAGCGCGCGTCACCGTGGGCGTGGGCGTAGGCGTGGCTGTGGTGGCGGCGACAGACAAAGGCGCCAGCGAGCCCGCGAGCAGCAGCCGCAAGGCGAGCAAAGCCAAAGAGAACAGCAGCGAGCAGCAGCAGAAGCCGGCGATGGCGAATTCGACGACAACAGCAGCCGCAGCAGCAGCGATTTCCACAACCAAAGAAAAGCCAACGATTACGCGGAAAGCGGGCAGCAGTCGAAATAGCAGCAGCAGCAGCAGCAACACTGATAACAGCCATGCCAGCAACATTGTGGCGAACGCCAAAGCAACGGCAACATCAGCAACAACAGCAACAGCAACAGCAACACCGACAGCAACAGCAACAGCGACCGTTGGATCGGCGGCGACAGCGACAGCGACAGCGGTGGACACAACGATGCCAACGTTGAACAAAATCAAACCGACGAGCGGCAGCCGAGCAGCGCTCACCAATGGCCAGGATAAGAATTGTAATAATTAAACACTTACACTTTGCACGTGAATTGTGTGAAACAAAACATAACCAAGTTGAACGCACCCCGTTGCCTCACATTCCATCTCCATTGCAGTGGGCAGACCGATCCTAACACGTGGCTCCGTCGCCGAGCGCGTGCTGCTCTTCGAGAAGCGGCCGGATGTGCGCAACTCGTTCCTTGACATCAAACGGCCCGCGGAGGCGCCGCCCAAGAGTCTGCTCAAGGTGAGTCTTCCCGCTCCATTCATTTTTGCAGCCTGCTCGCATTGTTATCTAACAATTGCCAATAGCCAATAGCGAATGCACAATTCGCACAGCAATTCGTGTTACGAAGCGCCCCGCGCTATCGAAAATATCGGGGCTGGCCCGTCGCTCTTATCGGGCCGCGAGAGCATCAGTGATTGATTTAAGGTTGCCCCAAGACGCCATCGCTGCCAACAGCGGTCGGAGAGGGAGGCGGGGCGCACAGTGCGCTTCGAGCCACATTATTGCCGGGCCGATAGGGTTATTCACTCGCTCCACTCGTGTGGGCTAATAAGATGCAAATGCTAAATTATGACAAATATTCGACGATCAAGAGATTCGAGATCATCCAGCGTGGGCGAATTGGCATTTCTATGACGAGAGATTAAAGTGGCTGCGTGTTAATACGAAGTTGCTCGAAGCCCACCACTCTACGATCTAGAATGAACTTTTTCGATAATTGCATTGCCTTGACTCAATTAAGTTGCCTTTAACACACTGAACACCCCTACCGAGTGTGCAAATTCGAGACTACAAAAGCAACCCAATCACTGGCGATCAGCACGATCGTGCATAGGCAGAATTAACAAAAAAAAAAAGCGAACCGAGTAAACAACAAATAGAAAAGCACATGATTATTTAAGCAATGGAAAGTGCATACACTTTTTGTTGCTTTGACGTCGCGTCAACTACTATTTTTTTTTTTTTTTGGGGGGGGAGTTATTATACTCGTTTCGCTTAATTATTTAATTGCAAGATGAATTGCGAAGAGGCATCCGTATTTAATGGCATGTGTCGGTGGGTAAATTATCTGCTGTGCTCATTGTATCCTCGCCCACTTTATTTTGTTTCCCTCAGCATTGATTTGTTGTTCTCTGCGCTGTTCGGTTTTTTTTACTTTATATTGTTTATAGTTGCAAAGTAAATAATTGCTAAAAATAATTCACAACTCTGTCGGCAATCATTCGTGCCGTTGTTAGCTTGTGAAGTCTTGTTCTTTCACCTCTTCTAGTCGTATTTACTCAACAACTGTGCGTATGCGTAATATTTTGTTTGGCTATCGAGCGAATCCATGCGTATACGTAATATGTGCACATGCCCAGTGCAATCGGGCATTGAAGTGTGCGTATCGCGCCGCCTTGTGTTTGTATTTCTGTTCAGATTAATATTAATGCCGTCGTTGACAGTTTTAAAATCATGAATGGTGCGTAGTTTATATGCGATGGATCAGAGCTGAACAAAAAGCCACAACGACCTACAGCTGAAACAAAGCGTACAAAGACAAAATATTAATTTGCATTTCAAATCTAACAAAGTGCCAAGTGTAAAACTCAATCTGCGAGTAGTAAAGTAGTAAATAATTGAATTACTCTATTATTGTAATTGCACATTTAACAGTTCGCGCACTTAATCAATTCAATTTATGTTGTTTCAAGCAGCTCATATAGATTTCAACCGCTGATCATTTTCATTTACGCCAATTAAGACATTGTACATTTGGATTCAATATGCGCACGAGTTTAGCACAATACTCGACTACTCGCAAATTATCGCCTCTTTTCGCCGTTTCGTATGCGCTGCAATTTCAATTTCCACAAAATATTCCGGTGTTATTGATACACACACACACACATAGAGAGAGAGATGTGTTGGGAAACGAAATCGAAGAGAGCCCACACAAAATATTAATATGTTGCTAACAATTTGTAGATTAAACAAATTCCTGAGCATAAACTAAACCACGCTGCTAGACACTCGAACTGTCGTTGGATAAACAGATAAACAGCTCGCAGTCGAATTTGTTTATTTCAATTCATTAGCATATTTTCGAATAAATTTTAAGGGCTGTGGTTGGCAATCGGGCGTTGCAATTGCTTCCTCGCTCATTCCACGAAATATGCGAATTGTAAACAGCGGCGAACTTGCAAACAAGCGGGAATAAATATGGGATTTTATTGAGTGCTGCTGTTGCTCCCTCCGCACACGGTTCTATTCTCGTATAAATATCACACACTACACTGGCCACTCGTCTGACTTGTGTTCATTTCTCAGGTCAAATTGCACGCGACGCCGCCGCCGCCGCCGTCACAGGAACAGAACTCGCTGCAAAAGGAGATTCGCAGCTCGAAGAGCGTCTACATACCCAGGTGATCAAAATGAATAGCTTGCAATACTTCCAACTGCTGCAATATAAACGTGTTACGATTGCAGATTCTACTTTCCACATGGCAAGCCACAGCCGACGATCGCCATGGAGCGGGTTATTCGCGGCATACTGTCGGCCTTCGACAGCTTTCCCAACAACCAGGTGACCAAGGACGAGCTGCCGCGCATCCTGAAGCTGTGCGGACTGCCCTTCTATTGGCGCATGCCAGTCATGATCTTCTGCCAGGCGAGCACCACGGGTCTGGTGGAGCGCCAACGCTTCGTCGAGTTCTGGAAGCAGTGAGTCCTATCAATTCCCCCTTCCCTTACTTGCCAGTTAACCCGATTTTCTTGTGGCAGAATGAATGTGTATTGCCATGAGGCTGCCTCGAGATTCGTTTACATTTTGTCGCGCGGCCAACGTTTTCGCTCGTACATCGTGCCCGACGATCTGGTGCCGCTGGTGCAGGACGTGGTGGACACCCATCCAGGCCTGGCTTTTCTCAAAGAAGCTACCGAGTTCCATTCCAGATACGTGCACACGGTCATCGCACGCATCTTCTACTCAGTGAATCGCAGCTGGAGCGGCAAGATAACCATATCCGAGCTGAAGCGATCCGATCTGCTAGAGGTGAGTCCAGCGTCACGTCGCCACCAATCACATTCTATAGCCAGCATTTCTGCTTGGGTAGATGATCAGTCTGCTGGAGGAGGAGGACGACATCAACCAGATCATGGCGTTCTTCAGCTACGAGCACTTCTATGTGATCTACTGCAAATTCTGGGAGCTGGACAAGGATCACGACCTGCTCATCAACCAGGACGATCTGGCCAAGCACAGCGACAACGCGCTCTCCACCCGCATCGTGGAGCGCATCTTCTCCGGCTGCGTGACGCGCAGCGACAACAAAAAGTCGCCCGACGACGAGCCCAAGATGTCCTACACAGAGTTCGTGTGGTTCATACTCTCCGAGGAGGACAAGCGCACGCCCACAGCCATCGAGTACTGGTTCCGCTGCATGGACATCGACGGCGACGGCGCGCTCTCCATGTACGAGCTCGAGTACTTCTACGAGGAGCAGCAGCAGCGCATGGAGGGCATTGGCATAGAGTGCCTGCCCTTCGAGGATTGCCTCTGCCAGGTAAGTTGAGTATATATTATAGACATTCTAGAGCAATTACAGCAACTTCTTCAACTTAGATGCTGGATATGATCAAGCCTGCGAATCGTGATTCCATAACGCTGGGCGACTTGAAGCGCTGCAAGATGACGCACGTCTTCTTCGACACGTTCTTCAACCTAGAGAAATATCTGGATCACGAACAGCGCGATCCATTCGCCGCCCAGCGCGACGAGTCGGTGAGTAGCCGTCGATCTCCCCCGAGATTCGTCTCGATTGTGCTAATACTATTCTCGTCTTTGCAGAATTCGGACTGGGATCGATTTGCGGCACAGGAGTACGAGCTGCTTATATCTGAGGAGAACGATTGAAGCTCGTTCGCCAAATTCGGTTTTTAACAACTTATCTATACCAATTCATGACACACACACCCACACACACTCACACACACACTCACACACACATACTCATTCATGACATATTTATTTACTTACAAATTTTTATACAAATTTATACACTACGCGTAAACCCCAAATGAGAAACTATTCTTTTAGTGCGAATGTGCAATAAAACCTGAAAACTATTTATTTATGCGCCTTTTCCGTTATTCAGTTGACACTTGAATACAACAATGCAATACAATAAGATTGAGAATTGAACTGAATATCGGAAGACGCCAAATTGAGAATCGAACTTAAGAAGTTGCATGAGTCAATCTTTTTTTCTGAGTAGTGAACCTTAGTCAATTGAATTTGTGCAAATTTTGTTTAGTTGAAAATATGATAAATAAAATAATAATAAATCTTGTGAATTTTATTTTCCTGCCACTGGGATGCGAGCACCTTGAATGTCTTCGGAAAAGGGAGCAGAACTTTATGAATTCCAATAAATTGATTAACTAGTTTTTAATTGAAAGCCAGATCAAACTTAAATTTGTTTTTTTTTATTAACTTATTTTGAACTTTTTTTTACTTTTTCGTTTACAACTTAAATTAGTTAAAAATATATCTTGCTTCTCTTTGTATTCGTCTTCGCTTTAAGATACTATTCAATTTCTCAACACTTTAGCTACGCAATTTGATTCGCCTACTTTATTTGCTTTCTATACATAACTTGAAATTCTTTAATATATTTTATATATATATATATATATATATATATGCAGTTCACGCAGCGCCAACTGATAAGTTACAGTCGATAGATATTATGCGGGGTATTAGAAAAAGTTTTATTCTTTTCTTTACAGTTCTAATTTATTGTGTTTTTATTACAATTGCTGATTTGTTTACAAACGATTTTTGAATGGTTGCGATGCAGAGACGATCTACGCTGCTCGTCAGTTATTAAATCACAGGCGAATATATTGGGTGATATTTTGAATTGTAATTGTTTGAAATTAGTGCGCAAATGCCATTCAAAAATTCTGGGGGCAGGTTGGACGGGAGGCTATGTACCGACCAAAGTATCATTTAAACGAGACTAAAAATAATATAACATGTTAATGATAATGGAGAAGGGGGCTAAATATAAATCAGAGCTTGTTTTCAACTCAAACTCAATTAAAGCATTGCAAGCAAATATGTGAACAGAATCGAGAGAGTTTAAATAAATGAAGCGCAGGCGCATTAAATATAGAAATAATCGACAAAAGCTTTGCACTACTGTAAATGTTGTGTGCTTTTGTTATACACCAGTTTTTTTTGTTTTTTTTTTGTATTCTTTTGTTGTTGCAGTATTTGCGTTTGCTTTAGCTTGCTGTTATTTTTTGTTTTTGTTTAGTTTTCTTTGTTGTTGTTTTGTTTTTGGGGTTGGCGACGCATTAGCTAATTTACTGTTTAATTCGTACTTTTTCACTATTCTCAAAGTTCTTATCATTATCGTCGGTGGGCTCCGAGTCTGGGGATTCGCTTCTCTCCATGGCGGTACTCTCAGTGTTACGGCTATAAATCGGTTTGTCATTGCCTCGCACATAGTCCGCGGTTATGTGTACGCTTGTTATGTCCGAGCCAGGCACTATGAACATGGGATCCAACAGAAGTTGCTCCTGCAAAAGAAACGGGCGACAGATTATTAACATTTCCTTAGCGGTAACGTCAATCGTCAATAGTGGATACCATTATGGAGCGCAGACCACGAGCTCCCGTGTGTCTTTCCATTGCCAGCGAGGCAATTGATTCGACAGCTTCCTCGGTGAATGACAGATTGACTTCGTCGAGTCCGAGTAGTGCCTTGTACTGTGGCACCAGAGCGTTGCGCGGCTCGGTGAGAATGCGCACCAGCATATTGACGTTCAAACTGTGGAAGGGCACAATGACCGGAAAGCGACCAACGAATTCCTGCGAACAAGCGATGCAAGCTTCATGAATTACTTCGTCCATCCAAGAAAAGCGGCTACTTACGGGTATCATGCCAAACTCAACGAGATCTCGCGCCTGCACCTTGGTCAGGCATTTATCACGCTCCTCCTGATCATTGTCCATGGGGCTCGCTGCCGATTGGGCGGCGCGACGACCAGATCCGCTTGTAGAGGGCATGCCAAAGCCCAAGTACTGAAAGCAGGCATTGCAAATTAGAGACAGCAACGGGGGGACAGCGAGCGGGAAGCACTCACCTTCTCGTTGAGGCGCCGGGCAATGAGACGGTCAAGGCCCGTGTAAGCCCCAGAAGCCACAAACAGAATGTTCGTTGTGTCCACCTGCACCGTTTCACCGCGCAGCTTGCGGGGAGAGTTACGTTCCGGCACATTGACCACAGTGCCCTCCAGCATCTTCAGCATTCCCTGCTGCACACCCTCGCCGCCCACGTCGCGCAACTGATGGATGCCCGGCACAGCGCCAATCTTGTCCACCTCGTCCAGAAACACGATGCCGGTCTGAGCGCGTTCCACGCTGCAAGCACACAACGAAAGATTAGAGAACTGTTTAGTGATGTAGACGCAGTGGCGCTTACTTGTAGTTGGCATCCTGCAGCAGCTTTGATATAACACTCTCGATGTCCTCGCCCACGTAGCCAGCTTGAGTGAGCGTTGTGCAGTCGCAGATGGCAAAGGGCACGTCCAAGCAACGGGCTATAGTCTGGGCAATCAGAGTTTTCCCCGACCCCGTTGGACCCAGCATTATTATGTTGCTCTTCTCCAGTTTGACATCATTGTTCTGCTTGTCAAGTATCTCGGAGCCAGGCCGGTGATCTCCGCGCGGCATCGACGTGTTGGTGCTCGTGTGGAGGCCGAGACCGGATCCGGTCAGTCCAGCACCACCACCACCCAAGCCCATTTGCGCTGGCTTCGGGGGCAATTCGTTGCCCGGAGTGCTATTCAGTGTGTGACCAATGCCGGTGATGTGCAACAGATCGGAACGCGGTATGCCATCCATTCCGCCGGCGCCGCCGGAGACACCCTGGTTCGGCTGCTGCAACTGCGGCAGATTGTGATGGATGCGCTTGTAGTGATTGTAGACAGCGACCGCCAGCACCTTCTTCGCGAACTCCTGACCGACCACATGCTTGTCCAGATACTCCATTATCTTCTGCGGCGGCGGCGGTGGCTTGCGCTGATTCTTCGGCTCCTCCTTGACACGATGCTTTGTCTCCACGTCCGACAGCACCACGAAGAAGTAGTTGCACTTCGCGCACTTCACGAAACGCGTCGAGCTGACGAACGTCTCCACCTGAGTGCAGGCGCTGCCGCACTTCGGACACGCCAGAAACTTGTCGTTTCCGCCAGTTGTGTTTGAGCCACTGCCACTGCCTCCCGCGCCTTGTCCGGGCGCCTTGGCGGCGCCGCTTCCCTGCCCGCCGCTGGCGCTGTTACTCTTGCTACTGCCATCGCTGCTGCTGCCGCTGCTGCTGCTGTTGCTGCTGCTGCTACTGTCGCTGCCGTCTTCTGAGAGCGTCGTGACGCCGTTCGTTATGTCAATGTAGGCGGGTATCGCCACCAACGGCTCCATCACCGCCCGACGGTTGGTCGCTAGGTGCCGTGTGACTAGATGGAAGTGTCGCGTGCATCCCGTGCTAACTAACAAACATCTCGCTCTGTGTTGTGTGTGGCTTAAGTTGCTTCCTGCAAAGAGCAGCGAGAAGAAGAGAGTGAGTGGAGTCGTTTATTAACTTTATGGCAATAATGAGGCCATACAAAACAGCTGCCCGCAAATGCTTTTTTTATTTACTTAGTAAAATGTTCAGTTGCATTACAATTAAGTATGCATTGATAAAAATAAAAAGTAATTCGAATAATAACGAAATCTAACTCAAATTCAAATTAGTTTAAATTAAATTCTAAATTCACTTTTCTAGGGTCACTGCCTTAGTTTTCCTGTCACATCGTAATAATTATTACAATTAGAAGATTTGCGCACCAAACTTGGATATTTTATGAATTTGATTCGATTTCAATTACCTTTTGCAATTTTAACAAATTAATTGTAAAATTTAATTGAAAATTATTACTATAATAATTAGGCTGATTTGTAATTAACCCATTAAGTTTTCTAAACCTAAAGCAGCGTTTTTAAATCGAGTCAAAACAATCGACGAACAGGAACAGCAAAAAGAAGCTCGTTCGAAAACGATTATTTATCTAGCAGGGATCAGCGTTTCACCTAACTAAATTCATGGCCAATTAGCACATATTGATATAACACTGACTCGACTCATTTAGCGGCAATTTAGTTGGCACTTTTATAGTAATGTTTCGCCTGGAAATTGTCAACATTTTGACATAATGAGTGCTATTTACGGTTTGGTTAGCAGTGCAGTAATATTTTTCATATTAGTAATACCACATTATTGTTGCATGTAATTGCGAACAGAAGGGAATATAAGCTAACTGCCAACCATAGTGTGGTTACATAATATGCGTTAATGCTTGGGCTTTAAACATATTTTGGGAAAAGAGAAAGAAAACCTCTTCCTCACAATCGTTATGTTACTTTTGCTTTTGACTCGTAAAAATACTTTATTACCTATTAACAACAGCTGCAAGAAATGACTGAAATTACACCTAAACAAAACGTAAAAATTAAAAAAAAAAACACTCTTGTTGAGGGGCTCGAACACGAAATACCCTGCACATACATGCATCTATTGGCACGCTGGCCCAACTTTTCCTAATGTACAAGTTACTAAATTACAACTCTAGTCATCAAGTAGTTTTCGTGAGTTGCAAGGGAAAGGAAGCACGGCACACAAATACACGAAACTTGGTGGGCCAGTTTTTTTGAAGTCTCAGCGATCCACGGACGGACAGGTCAATGCTCGGCTGCTGATGCTGATTAAAAATATATGTTTAAACTCCAGAGGGTCGCAGGTCTTAACTACACACATTCGCACACAACTGAAATATACCCTGTTCTGCCCCATTTGAATGGGCACACGCACCAACGAGGCAGCAGCATATCAACCGGCTATTCGTTGCGTCAAAGCAGTAACCGCAATATTTGAACCTCGAACACACGTTTTGAACAATTCAAGTTCAGTTCAAAAACGCGGCCACCGTCTGTAAACAAGTAATCGAAATAGCAACAAATCAATGCAATGCTTGTAGCTGATACAACACGCCGTGCTACGTTTTCTGATTGCCATAACGTAATGTCTGTGCGACGACTAGGCCAAAGCGGCATAACGCTGACCTTCGGCACGGGCCGTTTGACATGAATTTAAATCAACACCAACAACAAAACCAAAAAACCAAGTTGGGTCCATATACTGAGAATTAGCTGCATTGAAATCGAATTACGACCTTCATCAAAGCAAAAGAGAGACAGCCAGATGCAGAGATGAACGAGACTAAGTGAACTTCAGAGACAAACAACACAGAGCCATCAGCCGAAGAACTCTGATAAGCGCAAGCTTTGCTCTCAATTGGACAACAACACCGCGCCGATTGTAAATGCAGGCTCATGTTGTCTTTTTTCTTGCTCGATCGTAAGTTCACACACACAGGCACACATACAAAGACGCACACTAATGGTACATTCATGTATGCTAGTTTAATTGTATGTATGTATATGCTACGTGACGCCCGCTCTTCTCAAATGACGCAGTTACGTATGCGATTTTGCACAACAAGCACAATTGCCATGCGTGTGTGTGTGACAGAGTGAGTTGCAGATGTTATTGCCGTTCACCTCCCCTATGCAGCACCAATGACTTACCCTTTGTCCATATTTTGTATTTTGGAGCCAGCAATAGTATGCGCCGCACCATGCTCATTCTGGAGCTCTCTTGCTGCTTGCTATTACGGAAATCTCAGCTGGCGGGGCCCGCTCACAGCTCACACTCTTCTTCCTTCCTTCTTCTGCTACGATTGATATTGTTCTTGCGTGTGTGTGCTACTAGTCTGTTCTGGATTATTTTGACAAGCAAATATTGCTGATCTTTCGATTTGGTTTTGCACAGCCTTTAAGACAACGTTGTTGTATTCTTTTTCACAAATATTATTGTTTTTAGCAACTTCTTCAGACTTATTATACGACGCAATTGTTACTTTTTCGCTGGTGCGCTGCGAGTTTTCTGTGTGGAAAATGTGAATAAAATAGATTGCGCTCGGCGCTTTGCTGTATCTCTGCACTTGCTTGCTTGTTTGTGTGTGTGTATGTGTGTAGAGTGTGTGCCGTGCGTGTGTGTATATGCGAGAGTATGTGTTTTGGTTTTCTGATTTCTTTTCACACGTCGATTCGTACGCGATGGTTACAGCTGCCGCTTCTTCTTGCTATTTTGGTATTCACTTGCGTGTGCGCTAAAATTTTATTTTAGCAATCCATTGCACTATTATCTTTAATAAGCGGATAGTTGCCCGAATAAAACGCAAATCCCCGATTCGTTGCGTTGGGCCGAATTTAGGGACTGCGACTGTCCGAAGTTTTTGCGCAAACGAGCTGTGTTTAGTGCACACAAAATACAACAATGCGTCCAAGTCACAGCTGCTCTCTTCATCAACAGCTGTTCTGCGATTCTTCTTCTTGCAAATGCTTCGCACCGTGGCACAAACAATGACACCAACCGACCAAAAAGGTAAACATATGGTTTTTATATATATAAATACACAAAGAATTTGGACTACTTTACGGCCGGAAAATGTAAAATTTAAGAACATGTGATTTTAAAAGTTCATCGAATTTTCGTATGTCAATTTTTATTTGAATTGTTAAAACTACCTTATAAATTGCCAAACGTTTCCTAGTAGCCGGCTATAATTCGGCCCTTTTTGCTCGCCTTTTTCAATTTCTTAATTTTCTTGTCCTTGCTTCTCTTGTCCAAATTATCTTGCCGTTTCTTCTGTCGCTTCGCAATATCGTGTTCCACCTTTTCCTTGCGATCCGTCCATTTCTTTTTCGCGACCCGTTTCTCTACCTTGCGCTTTTTGATGGCCTTCTGCAGTAGCTTCGTGTCATCCTTGACCTTCTTACCCTCAATCTTATCGAACGCCTTTTTCCATGCAATGTCATTCTGGATCTCAGCAGCCTTCTCAGTATCGCCTTGTTCCTTCAACTCGTTGATATGCTGACGAGTATCCTTTAGCTTCTTCAAGATTTCTTTTGGATTTTGATGCGATTTTTTCGCCTTTGAGCCTGGATTGGCTGCAAAATCGATCTTTGAGTAAACAATTTTCGCCTCCTCATTATAGACGGGCTTCACCTTCACAGGCGCAATTTCCGCTTTACTGTCTGCTGCCTCTCCATTCTCATTTTCCATCTTAACAAATCCATTTTTAAGCTTCTGTTGTTTTATGTTTTCGTTCTTTAATGTTTTGGCCGTAGATTGCAGTAGCTTTTGCACTCCTTTGCTTCGCTTTAATTTCTTTGCTTCACGCCTCTTTTGCTGTTTCTCTGTTGTGGGCCTCTTCTTCTGTCGAAGTTTGTTCTTTATGGAAGCAATTCGATCATCGACGTTCTCGTCATCATCACTATCTGCTTCGTTTCTCAACGGTTTTTTCTTTTTACCATTAGACCTACTGGTATTTTCGTCGTCCGAAAGTAAATAATCCTCATAGGTGTCATCATCTACAATTAAAATGAATCATTTATAAATAGTTCGACGAATTATATCCAGATTTTACCCTCGTTATTTGAATATGGCACTTTGTGTGTTTTCAGTAAATAGATAACACGCCGTTGAAAGCTTTGCATCCGTTCAAAGGCACTTTCCTCCTTAGTGGGTGGTTCTATGTTATTTACTCGGTTGTAGTACTGCTGGATCTTCTGCTTAATACTCTCTGCATCTGTCATCTTGGCTTCTTTTCTTAAAAATCGGCTTAAAACAATATGTTTGGATCCTCACACGTGCATTTGCATCCAGGGTGACCGCATGCTGGATTTAAAAATGTACTAATTAAGGACGAAACCCCTATCATGATTACTAGCTTGGTTACATTTTGTTCGCTTTAACTTTTCGAAAATTGGTATGAAAAAGGGATCAGTTTAAAGAAGATATTAAGAGTTGAAACATAGATTCAGACAGTTTAAATTTTATTTGTATAAATTTATAATATAAAAAAGTCTTCATTAGCTGGCGATTATTTTCGCTGTTAATGAAAATAATCCCATACCTAGTAAAGTGTGACCAAACTGTGTTTGGGCAGGTGGTACATTTCGGTATATTTGCCAACGAAAAAATTGTATATTTATAAATTGAACTTGCGGTCACGCTGGCAGTTGGAGAATGACTAATTTTGCCAGTGTTACAAGTGTATTTACTTACTTATTAAGTATTTACTTGATGCCGAGCTAATTACATACAGAAAAAAACCACAACAAAGTGTATTTTTACGTAAATCGGCGGTCAGAATTGTGTGTAAAGCTGCAGCAAAATGAAGAAACAATTTGCGAAAATTAAAATTGCTGCAGAAAATTTATCTAGGTAAGTTCAAAGGCCAGGGCAACAGAGACAGTGGAGAAGACGAAGGCGAAGACGGACGATGGCAACGGCGACGCACGTCAAAAATTTTGTAGCTGTCTCCAGACGCTGGCCTGGCAAATGCGCCAACAATAATTGTCGGACAGGTGTTGCCTCATAACAACAACAGTAACAATTATAACAACAACCACAACAAAAAAATCAATGCCAAAATAAAGCACAGCATTTACATTTCACGTTTCATTTCGTCTGTTTCGTCGCTGCAATCAACGAGTTGTTGTCAGCTGCGCCGCTGATGACCTAACGGCAGTTATAGCTCATTTTTTGTGTAATGGCATTTCACATATACACCAGTGTAAACATATACACATACACACATATTGATATATTCTGTAACATACACACTTTGTGTTTGGCTTTTTTATTCTCGACAGATCAACGAAATCAGACTGCAAAGATTCGGAGCTTGAGACAATAGAGAAGCAGGTGGACAGATATCGTGATACGATTGAGAAGATTGTGCGAAAATTGCCAGCTCTGAGTACCGGGGGCAACAGCAGCAGCAGCAGTAGCAATGGCCAAGTTACCAACGAGGAGCATGACAAGCGCATTAAGAAGAACAGTCACTACAAGATTGCACAAGCGCTGGACGAATCTGCCAGAGAGTTGCCCAAGGACATGCCACTGCAGAAGGTCCTATCGAATTGCGGTGAGTATGATGAGGGACACGCCTTCCATACATAAGTCAATGTAGCAGTGTGTGTGTTAGTGTTTGTTGTATGCTTTATCGACAGTGATAAGGCGCCAAAGCAAAGAAAAGGGAATGAAATTTGAATTCATACAAAACGAGCAAGGTGTGCACAATACTCTGCGTATGTATGCATGAGTGTCTGTGTGGATGTGTTTGTGTGTGGAAATAGGCACATACATAAATACCTATGCATATGCTTATGACTGTGTGTCACGGGCTTGCGTGCACTTTACGGATGTGTGTGTGTGTGTGCGTGTGTGTTTTGTGGCCTCGCCTTGTCTGCGCTTGGCCTTGTGGCATTTACATTTCTCAACATCGACGTCGATTTCTCATTGTTGTTGTGTTTTGTGGTGGCTACTGCATAGCGCGTTTTTTAATCATTATAATAATTTTATGATGACTTTTTTTCGTTGCTTTCTTTTCAACACCCATTCGCTGCTCTTATTTTATTTGGCTATCTATTTAGACAGTTTTTTTTGTTTGTTTTGTTTTGCTCGTTATTGTATTTATGTGTATTTATCGCCCCTTGCCCAGGCAACTCCCTGCCGGTCATTTATGTATGCTTTGGTTTATTGCTGTTTATTTCCATAAAAGTCAATTGTGCATTTTGTTAATGAAGAAAACAAAGCCAAAAGTAAAAGTGAACTGCAATCGTTACGATGTGATTGACGATTAAAAGTAAAAGTTGTGCCAAATATTATTCATAAACGAATAAATATGTATGTGTAGATATAACCTCCATCATGCTTAACGCAACCCCCACACCTTTTTATTTTGCTGTTTAGCTCTCCCTACAACCTTTTGTAGTATTACTCATTATTTTGGTTCCACTTACACTTTTCGCACACCAACACACTCGCACACTCGTGCAGACAGAAATGCGTGTGCGAATTGCAATTCAGTCGCTCCCGCTGCCCGCGCCGGCAGCAGCAGCGCCGCGGCAGCGCAGCACACTTACAACTGTAACTTACCTTGGTTCAAGTGTATTTGATTAGCGATGCATTTGCGACATTACGACATACGTTGCCTTTGTTTACAATACAAAAGTCGTGCAAGCTTATGCGTACAGTGCGCACTTTAAAGACTGAGTGAGCTCCGAATTTGTACATTGATGCTTCAAAAATGCGCTCGCGAAATGTAATGAGCGCAGTGTTAAAATCAGTGTCTAATTACAGTGTTTTTAAACAGGCATTTGCTCAACTCATTAGACTGAAAACTCAGCAATTAGGATTTTATTAGGTTTACTGTAGCGGGCATGCATTGTATGTTTATGTACATAAGCGAGTAAACGTGAATTGAATGCTTCGACTTATCGGCACTATTCGTATTTATACAAAGTTCACGTAGCCCAACGCGCGTTTCATTGAATAAGTGTAACATCTTGAACGTGCAATAACATTTGCGAGTTGACAACTATTTTTATGGACTTCCCAATTTCTACAAGGTGCATCGATTGAAGTTCAACATAATGCCAGCTGTTGTGACCCACTGTGTCTGGCTCCCTCGTTGCAACTTTATTTCTTAGGCACGACGCGCTTCAATTCAACTTTTTCCCCTATCTGTCGTCTCACTGCCGCAGAGAAGATGCAAAAAACGAGCATATCTTATGGCAAATGTTATACTCCAGTGGCGTTGTCGCCTCTGCTGCCTACTTCTCGTGTGCCTCTCATTGTATTATTCGCTCAGTTGCCTTAGCGGCGGCGACGACGGCAGCGATGCACTCAACACAATTATCACAATTTTGCTTACTCAGCATCGTCAGGCTCGTTACGCCCCCGCCTTCGCCTTCTCTGCCTCTGTCACAATGTGCGGCCCACAACTCTGAGCCGGCACAACAACAATAACTACTATATCGTTGCTACCGTCTTCGCCAGCGATAAGGTCTTAAATAAGCATTGACTTCCTCACTTAGACACTCCACTAGACACACACACACACGTATATACATAGAAATTTTACATCATCTTGTGTGGCTGTAAAAAGCAACTAAACTTTATTTGGAATCTTTCGCAATTTTCAGGCGAGCTGGAGAAGACAATCGCCGAGTGCAGCATCGAGAGCGAACTGGAAACGGAGACCAAAGTTGTGCGGCGTTTAAAAAACATCTTAGATAAAGAAATACAAGAGATCTCAACACTAAAGCGTAATGTGTCCCGCACACTCCAGGAATACACCTCACTGAAGCGCAGCCATGAGGTGAGTCGCAAAGCGCAAGTCGCAAGTCTGCTTCCGCAAGCAACAACAACAAATCGCTTTTGCTGAGACTGAGAGTTCGGTTAATTAGAAAACTCGCATAACTTCAGCATCAGGCGGTCAAATTCTTGACGATAACAGCACAAGCACTTATCCAAATTGAGGAATTCGCTTTGATTATGATGAAAGTGAACAATGGGGAGAGAGGCCGCAGCTGCGACAATAACAAGCTACAACAACAACGGCAATAATATTTATACAACTTCTCGACTGTTGCCGTGCGTGAGTGCCTTTAACTAGAGGACAAGCGCACAGTGGTCTGCTAACTATGTTAACTATTCTTCAGATAATATGCTCCCAGTTATAGAGAGAATCGTTTTGTTTTGCCCCCAAAGATAATTTGCAGTCAATTTAAAGAGGTTTGCGACGAGTTCGTTTCACTCGTATAGCGCGTCACCCTTGAAACAATCTCGATCAGGTTTATTTCTAGTCCAGTCCCAGTCTAGAGTTGCTGGAAATGTGACGAGTTGTGCGACTAATTTTACGTGGCTTCAAATTTAACGAAGCTCAAAGCACTGTGCGCCAACGAGCGGATGACAAGCGCCGGCAAGAAAGCAATCAATTTTTTTAATTTCAGTTTATTTCTTTTTTATCTATAAAACTCGCACAATTGATTTGCTGCTCTTGTTGCTGTTGTTGTTTGCCCAGCTATTCGCTTGGCGCTGGCGTCGGGTTTCTTTATGATATGTCAGGGGATTAGGTGACTTTTGCTGTGTTTTGGTTCCAGGTTGCCGGCCCCAGCGCTGTGCTCCCATTTCTCTAGATACATTTTAAGAGTTTTGTAGTTTTGTATATTTACGACTTGTCCGTTAAGGTTCTGGCCAACTGTTACGATTACTTGTCAAATTTTCTGGCGATGTTGGCAACTTTTTCTTCATTTTGGGTGCATTTCCATTTCCATTTTATTTTATCGCCATTGTTATTGTTTTTGGCATTGCTGCGCGTAGCGTACAAGCCAAGACAACTCGACGACACGCTTTATGCCTTATATGCGTCTGTCGAGTCACCCAATCGAGTACAACTGGTTGTTGTTGTTGTTGTTGTTGCTGTTTAAGGTGTCGGAAGACGTTCATTGACTTGATGGCGGCCCAGTGACATCATAATTGAAAACTGAGTGAGTCGCGTCGAATGGATGCGAGTTGTTTATCGCTGAACAAGTAGTAGCATCAACTTTGTATATATTAATTGCCCCACTCAAGTGTCATAGTACTACAAATAACATTTGACAGCATTCCAACTTATGCTGTGCACCATCCAACAATGGTCAACAGCTACTTACACTCGACCATAATCTTATCAACGGTTGCGCGGTGCCTCCATAAAGCCGATGCGGGCTCTCGCCTGCTAATCAACGTCTAGCCTTCTATTGGGAGCGCTCTAATTGAGCAGCTGTATGTAGTATGTAGTATGCAGTGTGTTCATGAGCAGCTGACACAGTTACATGTATGTATTTGGAGTGCTAACTTCGGCCAGAGGGCTCTGGAATGCCTGCTGGGTAGTGTTGGGGCAACGTCACAGCGGCTTTCATGTAGGTCGTTAGAGGTTACCCACATGGAAAAATGGATGTGAAGTGAGTCACACGGTGAATGCCATGGAAGATGGTATTGCGACTTATAATTAGATGGTTGCCATTGTTTTGCTCGCTTGCTCGGATCGGAGCCGAAGATTGATTGGCAAACACGCCGAGCAACGCCAGAGCAGAGGGGTTTGGATTTCAGTTTGTCACGATTTGTTTATTTTTAGCAAACTTGTGTCGCTTTGCCTCGCCACAAAGGGAGATTCGCGTGAATTCATCTGCTGTTGTGCGACTACAGTAATTCTCTCTAGATTATAGCTCTTAAAGTACGAACATGTGTAGTTGAAGATAATGTATGCTGAGCTAACTCGTTAGTTGACAAACTTGCTGGGTTTGTTAGAGATTGCTTTAAACGTTTATCGCTGCTTCAAGCAATCGTTAGTCTCGGAATTCGTAAGAATTAACGTTGAACTTATTCTGAGAGCCTCTACTCATGTTTTCTTATCAGTGCGCCGTAAATTTGAGACCATTTTTATTTACACCAATGATTCAAAGTCGCAACAAATCGAAATCGGGCGCTAGCCAGTCGATATCGGTCAGGGGCGAGTCCGAAACAAATATATATACTTGTAGGGTTTGGAGAGAACAAAGAGATCGATTGGAACAGCTGGGCGGTGAATCTATTTTAAGTGTTAAAACACAAACTGCAGACAGTTGACGACCTGACTTTCAGTCGAGCTGCAAGATCGTACAGCAAATTTGTGGCGATAGCGCAGTTTGTTGGGCGACGGCGCTGTGGGGGCAGGCGGGGCAACTTTATCGTCACATTTAAGCGCAGAGCGTGTGAAAATAACACCGGCAATTTGCCCAAACAAAAGAAAGCCAGTTTAGCGCGAAGCGATGTGGGGGAGCTGAAGTGAGAGATCGTCGTGCTTATCATAAATGTTTGACTAACTGCTGTCATGTTTGCAGGCTGCCATTCGGCTGGACGAGCCCGCCGCCAAGGTGAACCACATAAAGAGCCAGCAGGAGGAGTGCGAACTGAAGCTGGAGAAGGAGCGCGATGCGTGGGCGGCCCAGATGCTGGAGCTGATTGCCAAAGAGGATGAGATTGTCAACTGCATACGGGACTATGTGCTCAACCAAAGAAACTACCATGAGCGCGCGCTGCAGCACGTGAATGCCTCGCTGGCGCGCATCCAGGACACCATACAGAGCACACAGAAGTCCCGCTTCGGCACCTCGCTCAAGGAACATCTGACCTCCACGCACCGCAACATCTCGTACATTGTGGAGCTGTGCTGCTGCTGCCTGCTGGAGCACGGCCTAGAGGAGGAGGGTCTGCTGCGCGTGGGCTGTGCGAGCACCAAGCTGCGGCGGATGAAGCACGCGCTGGAGGCGCAGCATGTGAAGACGCCGCTGCCGCTGGAGTATCAGGATCCGCACGTCATTGGCTCCATACTGAAGCTGTATCTCAGGGAGCTGCCGGAGCCGCTGCTCACGTATGCGCTGTACAAGGACTTCATAAAGATCGCTGAGCGCCACAGCGAGGCGGAGCGAAAGACCGAGATTAAAGCAATACTGGGGAAACTGCCCAAGGAGAACTATGCCAATCTGCGCTACCTCACTCGATTCCTGGCGCTGCTGCAGCAACGCGCTGTGCACAACAAGATGAGCTCCCAGAACTTGGCCATCGTCATGTCGCCCAACATGCTCTGGCCGCGCGTCGACAAGAGCAGCAATGCACCCGCCGACTACATTGGCCAGGTGAACAGCTCCTCGGCGGCCAACATCATCGTGGAGCTGCTGATTAGCCAGTGGGACTACTTCTTCGACGGCGACGTCGAGTTCTATTTGACCCTGCAGCGTCAGAAGCTTTTTGTCGAAGGCAAAAGCAAATCGAATTCCTCGAATGAGCATTTGGACAAGCACGAGAGTGGTGAGTATGACTTGTGTATTGTACAAAGGGCTTTTAATAATCGACCCTTGCATTTGCTTGCCAGAAATCATGGAGAGTCCACGCTACGGCACACTGCGCCGCCAGAAACCCAATGCACCGTCGCCACCCACCAAAACGGAGGCAACGACCAATGGCGGTGGCTCAACTAATCATTCGCATGCGACTAGGCCGCATGCCAAGGAGTTATTCCCGCAGCAACCACAGCAGCCAGATGAGAAGCATGACAAGCTAGAAAAACAGGAGAAACCCGCCAAGCCGCCGCTTCCCAATTTGGCACAGTTCCAGCAGCCTGCCGCCAGCCAGCCCACGCACACGCAATTGGAGCCGCTGCCGCCGCCTCCGGTGACGCCGGCCAAGCCAGTGCCGATGACGCGCACACAGTTCTTTGGGCTGGACAATCTACCGTCGCCCACGGCCGATCGCCGAAGCATGGACAGCATTGGTAGCTTTAGATTGAAGCCGGATTTGCCGCAGAAGCCGCAGCTGCCCAAGCGCCCCGTGGTGCTCGCCGTGGGCGGCGGCAATGGAGCTGGCCTTAAAGGCGATAGCAAGAGTGACGACGAAGCCATTACGCCCACACAGGCCCAAATCGATAACGGCAATGGCTCTGTGCGTTTCACGACGGAGAAATTTATCGAGAAGCTGCGGCAGGAGAATTGTGATACGAATGGAACGCGAGAGGAAACGACAACAAATTCAACAGCGGCAACCACGACATCGGCAACAAGCACAACCACTGTTACATTGGCGACAGCGGGCAAGGAGCACAATCACAACCACAACCATGAGCAGCAGCAGTTGACAACAGAAGCGGCGAACAATGCACAGAAAGAACAACAAACGCCCACCACGCCCATATCGCCGAACTCATTTCAAACGCCCAAAAGGCCGACGGTTCCAGCGCCGCCGCCGCCAACGTCTCTGCGCAAGCAGGCGGATTAGATAGTTTTCGAGTCCTTAGGGTTCGCTACGGTGGCGCTTTCTTAGTTAATCGTAAGACTTGAACGCACAGTAATTTAGTTAAACAAAAAGCTTTTCAATAAGTTGCTAGCGGCATCGTGAATATGTGTATGCATACATTATAATATACCTATATATATTACTACTCTATGCATTAAGGAGAGAAAGCAACTTATTTCTGTATTCTGCATTTGTATTCTTTGCATTGTGCATTCGCAACTTGAACTGTATGTGTTTTAAGCCATATGTTAAAACGGTATCCATATACGATATACATTTATCTATAATCTTATTATATACATGAGCATGATATATTTACATACATACATATACATACATATATATATAGTCTGTAGTAGGCATCCATGATTAACTCAATTGTCGAAATTTGATTAGCTGCCCAGCGAAGGTTTTGTTTAAATTACTATGTTAATATCCTTATTTGAAGGTTGTGATAGACAGGAAGAGAAAGGTTTGTGTTTCCTTAATTTTGCGTTGCTCTGTTGCTCCCCATTTTTCTGAAAGACAATTTCCATTGTGATTGTTTTAATCTAATTAATGCGATTTGAAACTTGTTCGAAATTTGTTGCGCTTTGTACTTTGTTTATGTTGGGCTATATAGAAAATTTACCATTTAACCACTCTGTATTCCTTTATTCGTATTTTAATTTGTATGCGAAAGCGAAGATGAAAGAAGATGCGCTTATGCGGTATTTTACGTTATGTACATATTTTTTTAAATGAAGCCGTATCAACTCTTATTTTGATGTATTCTGTATTTTTGCTTTATTAATTTGTAATGAAATTATTATGATTTTTATCTATAATAAAACAATGTACGAAGATTTGTTGTGTATATGAAATATACATTAAAAGTGATTATATTTTAAAACGATTTCTTATGCTTTTTAAATTTCATCGTTATTACAAAAGAAGTTCCATGGTTGCCAGCACATTTCAATGTCTCACTTAAATCTGAACTAGTTACAAGTAACACACCTAAAACAACTATTTTCTATATCTCAAAGTCATTTATATTTTGTACACTTTTCCAATTTCATAGTTACCTCTCGAAGCGTTTGATAAATTTGAATATTTGTGCCACAATTGAATTGAATACCTGAACATAACGAAACATTTCCAAGTAAAGCTTAAGCTTATGGCCCGCTCTTTAGATTCTCCGGCATTATAGATATGTATATGCTAAGCAATATAACATGCGAAAGTGCAATTTACCTAGTTTGTATTGAAAACGACCAACAGAAATGAAAACTCTTATGCAAGGTAAAGAGAAATTGTAAACATTTATAGTATTTATAGTAGAGCTGGCCAAGCAGCAATCCAAGCAAGTAAGAGTAATAATGTTGACAAATTGAAATATATATTCTGCTACCATTTGAATATTGAAATAAAAGCGCCACACATTTGGAGCACAAACTGATTGATTTATTCTACGAAATGTATGCAAATTACACGTGTATTCTAATAGTACTTATATGAATAATCATAGTCTAACTAATACAACTGCTGTCGGCAGCTGTTCGCTGCGGAATGCTAACCTCCAATGCAGGATAGGCTCCTGTGATTTGCAGGAATCTTATCAGAGTGTGGGAGTGAGCCGATAGTGGTGCCACAAAACCATTTGATTCGCTGCAAACTGGCTGATCCTCCGATTGTGACTTACTGTCGATCTCACGCACATAATCCATAAAATTGTCCACACTCAGAGGCGTCTCTTCGGCAGGTTTGGCGGGACTGGCTGCTTGGATTTTTCGCTGGAACTCGCTGCGGTAGTAGTCGTTGATCATGGACATCATGCTCTTGGAGTACCTGCGTTAGAGTAAGATTTGTATTACAATCAATCCACTTGTGTGAGACTCATACCAATATATGATGCCTATAAGCAGTATGCCCTGCATAAAAGGGCCAACCATTGTGGCTTAGAACTTGGACTCGAGTGCTTCTGTGGAGCTATTGCTGTTGCTGGCGTTCGCGGAAACTTTCCCACCATTGGTTAAGCATGTAAAACTGTTCCTTGATATTGGGCCATGCCATGGTAACAATCAACATAACGGTATTGGCGAACACGAAAAGTTTCATCATCTCAAATGCTGTGGTGGGGTGCAAACTGTCATTCAATGTGCTTTGCATGGGATATTAAGGAGTATTTACAGACCCTCCGGCGTGCGCAGGTAATCACCGAAGCCGGAGTTTAGATCCTTTTCCTGCTCATCCTTGTGCTCATGCAGCTGTTGCTCTTTGCCGTCCTTTCCTTTGGTCTTGCTGCCCGCTTGCTCGGCTCGGCTCTCCTTGTGCCCGCCGTGACCTTTGCCGTGTCCGCTGTGCTTGTGCCTGCCGTAGCCCGTCGATGTGTTGGCGAAGGCAGACTTCTTTGATTTCATGGCATCCACGTCGAGCCCACGCAGCGACAGCTCTCTCAACGTCGTCACGACACCAGCTCTGCTCCAGCAATGACGAGCCCCAAACGCGCATTTTACGACCCATCGTTGCGGCTGCTCGCTGTTTTATGGCTTCATTTCTATCGATTTGCGAGCAGGCGAAATTACGGTTGCACCTAAACAGTCAGTAGAGCAATGCGCTTAACATATCTATGCCTATTATATTTTGGTGTCAGCAGCGTGGCAAGTTCTAGCCACAGCACATAGCGACAGAGTATTCGCTAGATCTGGTAAGAAATCATTTCTTGCGCTGGGGTTGTCCTCAGAGTTCTGAAAATACACATTCTTTTGCTCAGCTGGAACTTTCTAGCGCGTCAATAAAAATATTGCGATTATATTTTGCTTGTGCATTTCACTTCATTTTCTAAGTAAATATCATTACCTATATGCTATAATTATAATATAAGAACAAATATCTGTTTTTCTCAGATACCAAAACCAATTAAATTCATTTTTGTTCCCACATATATACAAGTATACTTTTTCTATTGTAAGTATCTTGCAGATACTTTGGTATCTTATCTCTATTGAATCTGACTTGATTCTTAAGGCTTATGAATATTTATATGATATGTACACTTAGAGCTTGAGTTTACCTTATCCCATATACTACTTTTATGCATAAATGAATATATAAAAACACTCTATACTTTCAGCTTTTAAGTTCGTTTCTTTAAATAAAGCGAAACAGTCTAAGTTCGGCTAAGGTATAGAACACGATAGTTTCAATTTCGGTGACTTCCTTTTTATATAGTGTTTGTGACCCAGTCGATTGAATACTTGCAATTACATTCATGACCATTGAGAAGAAGACATAGCATTAAAAAACTACAACTACTGTAATAAAAGTAAGAAATTAGAGTACGCGAATAAAATTAAGTCATTTCCATATGCACGTTTTCTATGTGTCTATATCTATGCCAATATCTTTCTTAATTTTGTAACTCACAATTTGGTGGCATCCACCTTTTTTCCGAGCGGAAGACAAGTTCATCTGATTAGATTAGAACTTACAGCACTGGCCCAGTGCAGCTGCTTGGATTGTGACGGAAACGATCACAATATAACATAGTTAAAATCAAGGCGGGTGAAGAGCTACTTGATTTGATTTTATGCAACTACTTTACGGTCATTAACCTGAGTATTTAACTCACTTTTGGTATCGAAAGCTGCAACCGACTATTTGAGAGTCTCCCAAGAAATCTCTATGTCATGCAGGGTTGTCCTCTTTAACATAGGACGTAATATGGCAATTGAGAGAAATATCAGTAACTTGAATGTTCAATCTATCTACATTCTTAAGTTAAGTCACTAATGCACACATGTTGCGAAATTATGAGATAACTGTGCTGATCTTGACACTTCAAGTGTATTTTGAGAACTAACTAAAACTACAAATATTACGTGTTGCTGCTGATAGCTCCTCGGGACGAAAACATTTAAAATTGATTGTATTTCTAAACTTACGTAAACTAAACTAGTTAAATAACTATTTAATAGTAAGCTACCGATTTGAAGAATTTGCTAGTTTATCACATGCTACAAGTACGTATTGAAGCTGACAGCATTGTTGTGGTGCTGCTGCTCCTCCTGCTGCCGCCGTGGATCACTGTCCGGCGGTGTGCGGAGGCAGCAAGTGCAGATGCCGCCCAGCACGACGAGCACACAAAAGGTTGACAGGGACAGCGCTATGTTGAGCTCCCGCAGCACGGTGAGAAACGAGGCGGAGAGCAGCCAGACGCGTGCCCAGGTGACCACCGAGAAGGCGAACGGAGCGCGCTTCTCGGGCGGCAACGACTCGCCCATGCAGGTGAGCAACATGGCCTGGGCACACGAGATGCCGGACTTGGGCAGCACGGCGAAAAACATCCAGAGCACAATCTCATAGATTTCGGGCACTGCAAGTGGAACAAATGGCATTAGCTTCGCTGTGGACAGCTACCTACAGTATACCTACTCTCGACGTCGTTGAAGAACCAGCAGAGGCAGCCCACACAGCCGCCCACAATGCAGTAGCCGCCCGCCCACTGCCACTTGCGGGCGTTGTGCTGGAACGTCAGGTACACGGCCAAGAGGCAGCCCAGAATTTCGGCGACGCCAATGGCGATGGTGTTGGGCGACAGATAGTCGCGTCCAAAGGAGCGTATGTTGAGCAGCAGGCCCATGTGCCCGATGAGGAATGTGGCCAGCGCCATGTGGGTGGCCAGCATGTGCAGCTTGGCTCGCCTGTGACCGTGCCACAGCTCCAGCCAACGTGCAGGCGGCGCCTGAGCGCGCAGCTTTTCGCCCAAATGCTGCAGCTGTGTGGCCAAGTCGCTGGGTATCTTATGGTTGCGTTCATTTAGGCTGGCCGCCTGCAGCAGCAGCTGCATCACATGCTCCACGGCGGCATCCAGGCACAGGGAGCGCTGCAGTAGCCAGCGTGGCGAGTCGGGCAGCCAGGGCAACAACAAGACTATGATGAAAGGCAGCGACGTGATGCCAATGTAGATCTGGCGCCAACTGTGGGCGCCTACAGCAAGAGCGGGCAGCAGGATGACGCCCAGCGACCAGAAGGTTTCGTAGAGCAGCAGCACGCCCTGGCGATACTTGCCCGTTGTAATGTCCGTCACTGTAAGAGCAGAAAGTGAGATCAGAAACGACTGCGGAGCGTAAGCAGTGGAGCACCTACAAATGGCCTGGCCAGCAGTCATCATGAAGGAGCAGGACACCGCCGAGAGGCAGCGAAAGGAGCAGTGCAGGCTGAAGTCGTTGACCAGCCCAGTGGCCACGCCGCAGCAGAGCAGCGCCCAAATGCCAGCGATGTAGACCTGTCGCGGACTGAGAACGCGCATCAAGCGCGTGGCAACAACGCCGCCCACGAACATGCCGAAGAGATGCCAGTACTGCGACCACGCCACGAATATGTCGCACAGACACACCAGGTCGAACTCCATGATCAGCGAGTGGAAACTGTACGCATAGTGGAACTGCTGGCAAGGTCGCATCGCATAGTTGCCGTCGCCGTAGGCCACGAGCACGCTGCACTGATCCTCGGTGACGCTGCAGTTGGCGGCGCCGCCATAGAGGCTGGTGTCGCAGCTGAACTCCTCGTTGGCATAGATGTCGGGCGCCGTGAAGATGATGCAGGCCATGAACCAGGCGGCGGGTATCTTGCAGAGGAATACGATCAGCACGGAGCGCAGCTGCCAAATGCCGAATTTGCCCAGGATCTGTGCGACGATGTCGTCGGCTTCGCTGGGAGCTGGTAGCTCCCTGCACTGCGCATCCTGGCAGCCGTGTATGTAGGATATGTGAGCCAAGGCATCGGGATGCGGCGACGAGCGACGTGACTTGGGATTGTCGCCAGTGACGGGAAGGATTTCAGTCATCATCGGTCGCCTGGTTTACATTTGCATGCGCAATTTAGTAACCACGTCTTGCTGCTTGCCACCCTTCAGCATAACTGCGACTTCGCTAGAGCTTTGCGTCAGCAGCTGAACAACGTGGTAATCGATGCGAGAGGCTTCAATTGGTGCTGGTCAACGATATCGTCGCTAATCAAATTGTCACCGGAATCAATCAGACAATTTCAATTGTCCACCTGTCTCTCGTCGAGATCGCACATCAAACCTTCCTAACCGATTGTGTCAATAAGCTGCTGGATTATTTTATTTTTAACAGATTTTCCATTAAACGTATCTTGCAAAGCAGTTGCGCACTTTTCGTAGTCACTGTGGGCTTGTTTATAGTTTAACAGTTTCATTTGATCGTGTCTCAAAGTTTCACTATCAACAGCATAATTGGCTGCCTATAGCGGTGATTAAAACCCTAGGGCACATATTGGTAGTAGGGCAACAGAAACAGATTCCAACTTGCAAATGTTAACAGTTATTACAAACGGATTGGTAAATAATGATCTTAACTGAAAGTTAATTCAACGTCCCTTGCTACAAGGTGTGAATAATGCTGCTGTTTGCATACTTCCGTTAGTGACTTACCCGTTTAACGGGCAGCCGAGACATAAACCCACGAGTACTTTTGTGTGGCGTCATCTATCGTCATCTATGTGTAACAGTCGGGTTGCAATTAGAGACTACTAAACTAACCGTTTCACTTTGCTGCTGCACCAGTTTCAAATAGAACGCTTGAAAAACTAAAATGTAGCAAATACAATGGAAGGACATTTAATAATAATAACATGAAGATTACTGCCTCGAAATTAAATACTTTATTAAATATAGTCTGCTGGGTAGTACCTCAAATAGCCGAGTTTTTCCAGAAATTGCATCAAATGTCCGAGAAACATTGCGTAATCCATGGCGAGAGAGTTACGTGAATGTGGCTTACGTCGCATTGCTTGTGCCAGTTCAAGTCCATCACACGCCGCGAGCTGCAGCCGGCCAACTACGGTCTGAAACGTGTTTTTGTAGGATTTAACGACACTGAGCAAGCTTTTCACTTTCTTCGCGAAAGAAAGATAAACACTTGTGCGTTGCACTTGCAGTTTCAGTTGCAAGGTAATGGCAATTCAGTTGCATTCGTGCCACCAAAGTGAACACATGAGCCAAATTATGGAGATTGTTGATACGCAACCCAAAGTGGATGTCTACCGAGAGGCGATCGTCTTTATAACAGGTAAGCTTGCCATTGAGAGTAGCTTCTATTATTAATATTTACTGTTCGACAGGTGCAACTGGCTTCGTGGGCAAGGCGTTGCTGGAAAAGTTGCTCTGGAGTTTCCCGCAAATCAAGCGTATCTATATGCTCATCCGACCCAAAGGCGGCGTTACGGCCGAGCAGCGTTTCCAGAACTTTCTGCAGAACGGCATATTTGAGCGGTTGCGCAGTTTGCATCCCGAGCGCCTTAAGAAAATTGCCTTCTTCCCCGGCAACATTGAGGATGACAACTTTGGTAAGACGAGCAAATGAGTGAAAATGAGTGAAAACCACTTCAGAGTCAATAAATCAATATCAACAGGTTTAAATGAGCTCCACAGACTCGAGCTCTGCGCCCAGGTGAACATTATTTTCCACAGCGCAGCGACAGTAAGTTGAAATCTGATATATATGTGTGTTTAAAAACAGCCCCACTCAGCAGCGTTTTAATGTGTTATCAACGCCCACAGGTGCGATTTAATGAGTGTCTAAAGGTGGCTGCACGTGTCAATTCAGTTGCCACCTACAATCTGCTCGAGATGTGCAGGGAAATGCCGCAATTGAAGGTAATTATCAATCTTAAACGTTCAGTCGACGCAGCTGGTGCTCCGACTTTTGTGGCAAACAAATTGCGAATAAAAGCGGGACCACAATAGTGTGCAAATAATGTCGTTAAAGTGAGCTTTCAGCTTGTAAATGATTTAAACTGAGAGAGCTTTCACGTAGTTGGTGAATTTATTGTTAAATTGTGAAAATATCTGAAATGATTTAAATGCTGTCGTTGGCACTGAAGATGAGACACCCTGATTAAAGTAAACTCACTAGAATTGAATAAAATTTGAGACATCTAAACAAAGTTCAATATTGGACAATAATTTTAGCTCAATCTTATGTAGAAGATTGTGCATTAGATTGCACGTAAATTGTTCTCCAAAATAACGTTTAGAGTTGTTCAACCTAATTTAATGATTAATAAAAGCACAATATATACTCTTATGTAATATAATATATAATTGTATATACAAGTGTCGAACTATTAAAGTAGAATCATTGTAAGTTCGCTGTGATATTCTTTGCCAGAACACACAAATAACTTAGATGCCCCATCGAATCGAATATACTAATATTTCATTCGTTTTCCAGAGCTTCCTCTATGTGTCCACCGCCTACTGCAACCCGGGTCGCAAGTATGTTGACGAGTGCATCTATCCGACATTGCCGCCAGTGGATTGGCTGCAGTTTCTCACCTGCACCAAGAAGGTGCCCGACGACTATCTCAATCGTATGGCCGACTACATCAAGGGACCGCATGTGAACACTTACACCTTCACGAAGTCCATAGCTGAGCAGATCGTCAACTCTTACAAGGACCTCATACCCATCGTCATTGTTCGCCCGTCGATTGTGACGGCAGCTTACAAGGAACCCTATCCGGGCTGGATTGATAATATACAGGCGATCAGTGGGATTATGATGGAGATTGGCAAGGGAGGCATTAGCAGCATACTGGGCGACAAGAATCTCATCTGTGACATTATCCCAGTGGATTTTGTGGTAAATGCCATGATCATGATGGTGCACAAAGCTCAGCTGGGCAGGTGAGCTAAACCACTCGCTCTAAACTTACTATTTAATGAGCTCAATCTATCGTTGCAGAATCAGCATTTGCAATGCGACTTCGGGCGTCACGAATCCCATCAGCTGGCAGAGATTGGGGGAACTGACCATGAAGTGGTCACGCATCTATCCCACAAAACGCATGATCATGTTTCCCAACTTCAAGTATCGCTGCAGTCCCATCAAGCACGAGTTGGCTGTGTGGCTGCTGCACTTCGTGCCCGCCATCCTAATGGATCTGCGCACTCTGATCCTGAGGCAGCAGAAGCGACTGGTTACTCCGATTGCCAGCAAATTTCGACAGGCCTGTTTAGCGGGTAAGAATTGCAGATGTAAAGATCTAGCGTGATATTAATGAGCATCAATCCATTGCAGGCAGTTTCTTTTCGCTTAATGAGTGGATCTTCAAGAATCGCAGTCGATATTACTTCAAGGATCTGATTGAGAACGGCACGTTTCCCACGCTCTACTGGAATTTGGATGAGCTCAACTACGACGACTATGTGCGGCGTCATATGATTGGCATCAACAAATATCTGCATCGCGAAAAGTGCACAGTTGATGGCAACAAAATGCACGTGACCAGGTAAAGTATCTATTGAATTTAAAGTCAAGTCTTATTTTCAATATTGAAATATTGTAGAATCTATTGGTTCTGGATCTTCGCTCATCTTTTCTGCTACATGCTGGCTGCCTATGTGCTTTTGTTATAGTCGCAATTTGAATAAACAACGGTGGATGTTTTGTGCAAATCACAGAAAATGAAATTTTATTAGCTAACTGAATATCTTTTGAGGCGCAAATCCCAAACTTACTCCTACAGACGTGTGTTGTGCACATCCGATTCGATGGTCCACACTGGCGTGTGCAGTGGCGACTGCTCCTTCTTGTCCTGCTGCTCCAGTTGGGGCACAACAACGGGAACTGTGCTGGTGCGAGGCGTCAGCAGCAGGCAGGTGCAGATGCCGCCGAGTATGCTGAAGACACAGTAGGAGGTGAGCGACAAGGCTGTGTCGATCCTTTTGAGCACGTTGAAGAACGGGGCCGAGAGCAACCAGACGCGTGCCCAGGTGACCACCGAGAAGACGAAGAGCTGCTTCTTGTTGGCAGGCACCAGTTCGTTCATGCAGGCCAGGAGCATTGACTGGGCACAGGAGACGCCAGCCTTCGGTATGGTGGCAATAATCATCCACAGCGACACCTTCAACTCAGCGTTCACTGCAAGAAGTGGACGCGTTATCGAGATTAGCACTAGAAAACTTGCTCAATGCACAGAACTTACTCGAGTCGGCGCCAGTGAAGAGCCAACCCAGACAGCCCAGCATGCCGGCGAGTATGTTGAAGGTGCCTGCCCACTGCCACTTCCACTTGTTGTGCTTCAGGGCGAAGTGCAGCGCCAGGAAGCAGCCAATAATCTCAGAGAAACCTGAAAGCGTACAACATTCACTATTATTTCTACTCGCTGCTCATCTGCTAAGGAATCAGAAGTACTCAAAGTCATCATAAACTTTTAACTCTTGAAGCTCTATATTAGCAACGAGTCTCAACTGCAAATGAAACTGACTGACTCTCAATCAAGTTGTCCATTTAGTCAGCTTTGATGTCTACCACATATTCAAATTAGTAGCAAGTCTAGCTCTTAAGTTCTCTGTTAAATGGTTGTACACATTGTATTGCGTTGCATCTTTCCGCCTCATAAGAGGTGTGTCTTACCCATTGCTATGGTGTTGGGCACCAAGTAGTCTCGGCCAAAGGATCGTATGTTGAGCAGCATGCCCATGAAGTTGATGACAAAGAAGGCCAGGGCCAAGTGGGCGGCCACCATGTGCGTCTTGGCGCGCTTGCCCTGCCAGAGTTGGGTCCAGGGCGCAGGTGCTGGCTGAGTCTTCAGCTTCTCGCTCAGCAGCTCCAGCTGCAGCCGAAAGTCTGGAGGTATTTTGAAGGAGCGATCGTTGATCTCGGCGCCCTCGCGCACAATTTGCTCGACGTTGTCGATGTCGTGACGATTGGCGGCGTGTCGCAGCAGCCAGCGCGGCGAATCGGGAGTCCAGTACAACAAGACGATCAGCATGACTGTGGGGAAGGTGATGCCTACGTAGATCAAGGACCAGCTGTTGAAGAAGGAGGACAGCGAGGGCAGCAGGATGACGCCAACGGACCAGAACGTGTCGTAGAGTATGATGGCGCCAATGCGATGAATGCCGGCCGTAATGTCGCTATCTAATAATTGCACAAAAGCACCATAAACACAGTTACAGTTACTGACTTGGATTTCACTTACAAATGGCCTGGCCGGCGGTGAACATGATGGCACAGCAGACGGCCGAGAGGCAGCGGAAGGCGCAGTGCAGACTGAAGTCGCGGGCATAGCCGGTGACAACGCCGCAGAGGATCTGGGCGATGGCGCCCACACAGTAGGTGCTGCGCGGACTGACGCCCAGCATCATCTTGGTGCCCACCACGCCGCCCACGAGCACGCCAAACAGATGCCAGTACTGCGTCCAGGCGATGAAGATGTCGCGCAGACAGACCAGATTGAACTGCATGATGAGCGAGTCGAAGCTGGACACGTACTTGAACTGCTGGCACTCGCTGCTGCTATTCGAGCTCTCGTCCATCACATAGCACTGATTCTCCGAGACGCTGTAGTTGCCGGAGCTGCTGTCCAGGTAGCTTGTGTCGCAGGTGAACTCGGTGCGCGGATAGAGCTCGGGCGCCGTGAAGATGATGCAGGCCATGAACCAGGCGGCCGGAATCTTGCACAGGAAGATGATCAGAATGGTGCGCAACTGCCAGATGCCGAAGTTGCCCACCACATCGCCGATGACGTCGACGCTTGGATCTGCCGGAGGCGGCGCAGATCTGCGAATGCTTCCCATTCGCTGACTCGAGTGCACGACATTGCGAAGTGATAGCTGGGGACTTGGCGCTGGCGAGCGACCTCCGCCTTGGACTGCTGACGCTTGATTAACCATCTTCAATAAGTTTCTAGTGGAGCATTACGGCACACGAAGACTGACTGCTCAGTTCTGAAAGACCAAACACTTCGGTTAGTTTGCTGTGCGTGGCACGTTTCGTCATTTATTTATATTACTTATGTATAAATATTGGCAGGCGATATATATATATTTAACGCCGTTTGTTTACCCTCAAAAAGCCACCCCTCCTAAGCGCCCCCTTCAACTGGCAGCTAAATTGAAATCAATTGAAACTGTTACAGCTGAAATCAGTTGACGTCCCATGTCGACGGCATTGAGTTTCCGAGCAAAAATTCATGAAATGCCTGTGGTTCGAAATTTAATTCAGTTGTTCGTGAGTTACTCGCCGTAAGCAGCCAATTGGAAAAGCTAGAGGAGCTGAGTTTGATTACCCTTTACAGGCACTAACACGAACTTTAAGTTGACAATTGACAAGCGATTAATTTCTTAATGCAACCTTGATTCCTCGATTTGAATAGAATCTTCGACAATTCTGGGATTTGCAACTTGCCAGACTTGCACAACTCGAATTGTGATGGCATACCTCTTGAACTTTAGAAAGATAAGTGCATTTCACTCAGTCGTATCGTGATTACGAGTAAACATTGATTATCAGCTTTTAACTGGGCTATCCGCGCGTATCTTTATGAAGTGTAATGTAGTGTCTCTCAATTGTGTTGCCCAGTGCCCCACCAAAATAATACATGTATTAATTATTTGCCAGTTAATATTGATACTCGTTTAATATACGACAGTTAGCAACTCCAATTCACAGATTTCAACCGAGAGGTGCTAACTCTGGCTGATATATCAATATGCATATGGAGCAGAAGCAGCCTGGAACAATGCCCCAGACATCTGTCAACCGTCGCATGGGGCGTGCAAATATTGTAATTTCAAATTTAACCGGTAGTGTTAATTGCAGGGGGGTTCGCCATACAAGATCTACAAAACTGGTTCCCCAATATTTCATATTTAAGTTTTCCATTTGAATTCCAAAGCACTAGATTGACACTTTCCTATCTGCTGACCATGAGACGAGCACAATTAGTTGAATTACGAGTATTTGTTGAGCAAATTGCAAATTATTAATAATCAGAGCGCAATTCGTTAATGGACTGTGGGCAATATTAGCGTTTTATTTGAAATGAATTAACTAAGCAATTGAAAGTGATCCATTTCCGCAACTGATGCAATTTATTTCGCTGGATTGAAAACGTATAGAACAATCAATGCTAATGGAACCCATTTAGAGTCTCTCAAAGGCCTGATGTATATATTAGTTGAACTTGAGTTTACTTTTCTTATTCACATACATGTATTTTACAATTTTGGCTCACTTGTGGAAGAATTTTTGGACACCAATTAACACCAAGTCTTTTCTATTCCAATATTTTATGGTGCTGTGCCTATAGAGTTGCGCTTTTATTATTCTATATTCCAGCAAAATCGCTTTTGTTTATTCGTTTGATGGCACACAAATTAATATAAACTTATGAAGTAACAATATACAATTTGTTCCATATGCTCGATATGTTCATTCAATCGCCTTTGCAAGCTATTCAATTTGCACGTCGCGCGGTTTTTCGAGCAGCGGCTCCAACAGCGCGCGAGCGACTTAATCGGTTGAGGAACGGAATCCAACTGACGATGCCAATGGCGCACGAGGCGCTACATAGAAGTCGAAGACAAGTCGGTCGTCGGTCGCAGCTCCGTCACTCGGCGCGTTAATTCTCTTAATGAATTTGTGCAAATAATTAAAAGTTATGCCTGTCAAACTGAATACCGTCCGCATCTACTGGTTGGCGTCTTATATTTCTCACTCCCACCGGAACTATTGCCCACACCATCAAGTTCCAACAGGATATTGTGGCAAGTCTTAAGTTTGAAAGCTACCCCGTTTCCGCTCACAATCAATAAAACTCTTTATGTTATTGCTGTGAAGACAAATAATGGTAGCATCTACGGCATTCACGGCACTATTAATCATATCTTCAATCGATTATGAGCATAGAGATACAATTGCTGATAATTCTCATTGAATTTATTATAATCAACTAAATCCACTCAGTGCATTTGAGGGCTGATAAAAACACCCTTTCCCTCACGGTAGCTGTCGGTGGGTTTTCTATTTTAATCGTTTTCATACCTGTTGTATTTGTACTTGATTTTGCTAAGTGACGCATTGTAATTTATTTTCGATTTGCTGACACAGATTATTTCTTAAACAAGTGGAGAGTGCCTACTTCTTGAAGCTAGAAAATGCTGCCTGTCAAGCAAAATTTCGACCTGTTAACCGATCGCGTTATTCGGTTTTTTATTTTTAATTCAAAGTTTACAAATGTACTACTTCAAGTAATTCTGGTATATTGACTAACGAACTCTCTTTGTTTATTGCAGCATTTCACTTTATTTACTGGATAAAGCTGTATCAATATTTACATCATCATTAGTATTGATTGGTGGACAAATGCAAATGCGACTTGCAATGAACTAAATTAAATATTTTTATTAAAATGTTCTATAAGATTTCACATAAACATCAATCACGCGTCTTCATAGTTTTACAATACTAATTGAACTCACACCTTGCACATTAGTTAATCAATAATTAAAAATACCGGCAATATTTCTATTTAATTCAATTAGGCATTGATTAACGCATCTCCGGTGCCGCCAAATGTTTTAATTAAAGTTATTGTCGTTTACGTCACTGTGACCCGAATAGATGTGCGAAAGGCGGATCTTAAATAAATTTACAACTATCTAAATATTTAACGATTAATTGTTATAACATACTTAGTCTTAACGAAAAATCTACTGATCTCACATGAGGCATTCAATTCTCTCTTCCGGCAGAAGACAAAAACTTGTTGCATACTTTCAGGCAGTGCGCGAAATTCAAATACTGTGCATACTATTGTGCGGCTTCTCGATTGTCTCGCCGAGTTCCTTCATGCTATCACACTCGTGAATCGTGTTGAAATTGATGTGCCAGAGATCAGCAATACTAACAGCAACGGTCTGTTCAAAGTTCCTCAGCAACTCATTGCTATAGCCACTCACATCGGAGCTGGCTGTGCTGCAGCGACGCATAATTACGGCTGAATTGCGGCGATACGTGTTGGGCGTGGGCACCTGACCAACTTGCAGCTGCTCCGTGTTCCAGTAGTAACGATTTAAGAAGCGCATGAGCAGGCCGTACACCCAGCCAACTGTGGCAATGATGGTGATGGGCAGCAGACGATGCACCACAGTGAGAGTGCTCAGTAGTGGCGAGAAAACAAGACACAAGCGGCCAAAACTGACCACGGATAGCATCAGCAGGATGCGTTTTCCCGGCGACACCATTTCGCCCGTACACGTGGTGAGCACAGCTATGGAAGCTGAGTTGGCAAACTTCAGCAGCATCCAAAAGATCAACTCCAAGCCGACGCGTCGTGAGTTGCGATCTGTGCGAGAGCAACGCGATAATGTGTGGATTGACTGTGTAAAGATGTGGTGGCTTACCAGTATCAGGGAGTAACCAGACGAAATACGTGCATAGACCTGCGACAATCATGAGATTGCCAGCCCAGCGCCAATAACGACGTGTGTACAGTATAAAGTAGAGACCGACAAAGACGCCCACCATTTCGGCAAAGCCCAGTGCAGCTGTATTGACATGAACTTGAGCCTCGCCCAGGCTACGTATCATGAGCAGTATGATGTTATACAAGACCTGAGCACAGCCCCAGATCAGGTGTATGTAGACGAGTTGTCGGCGCTTTGTTTCCTTATCCCAAATTTGGCAGTAAGTCGTTTTGGGCTCGGCGCTCATTTCCGCGGCATAGACGGTCAACTGGACGTCCATGGTTAGCGGCACCATGCGATTGTTGTGCGTGGCCGACTCCAGCAGGATACGCAGTGCAGGCTCGACACGCTGGTGGCGCAGCAGCCAACGCGGCGCATCCGTTATCCAGCGATGCAGCCAGACGAGCACAATGAGCGACGAGGATATGGCCACATAGAGATGGCTCCAGTTGTCAAAGTAAATGGAGATGGCAGGAAGCAGGACCAGTCCAATTGACCAAAACAGTTCCGACAACGTGACCACCAGAATACGCGCCTTGCCCGACGTTATATCCATCACTAGCGAGGGAAGTCAATGGTGAAATCAGTTTGTCGCCTCAGTCATTTGCTTTTGCTTACGAATCTGATGGCCAGCGGTGTACATGACCGTGCAGCAGACGGAGGTGAGGCAGCGGAAGTAGATGTGCAACTGGTAGGTGTCGACTAAGCCCGTGAGATTGCCGCAGAAGATCTGTCCCAACATGCCCAGGAGCATCAGGCGACGCGGACTGATGCTGCTCACAAAAAGAACGATTACATAATGCGCACTGCCATTTGGCTATCTGTAGAGAACTCACTATCTCAGCGCTTGATGGGCCAAGAGTCCGCCGAGCAGAGCGCCCAGAGCATGAAAGGATTGCGTGACTGCCACTAAAACGCGGCGTGAACAAATCAAATCGAACTGCGTTATCAGCGAGTTGTACTCCGTGTTGTGTTCCACCTTCTCGCACGGCAGCGTCACCTGTGCCGCTGTGGCATTCCACGTCTGACCGTAGTGTCGCACAAAGCTCTGGGACAAGCTCTGCGCATAAGCATTGCACACCTGCACGCTGAAGAGTCGATCGGTATTGCGACTGTGCTCTGTGTGGCTGCCATTCCACGTGGCAGGATGACAGACCAGCTCGCCCCGCTGCGGATACGGGGCCGTGTAGATGATGCAGGCCATGAACCATGCAGTTGGTATTTTGCACAGAAAGATCAGCAGAATTGTACGCAGTTGCCAGCGGCCGAAGGGGCCATTGACATGCTCCACGACGTCCACGTTGGGCGGATGAGCAGATGATCTGCGGCGCTGGTAGATGGAGTTGCCTGCCGTCATGATCAGGCGGACATTTACACGCGTACTGAGCTTTTGCTAATTTTTCATCGATGATATGTATTATGCCGCAATGGGGAAATATTTTCAGTTTGTTTTTGTTGTTAGCTCAGTCCACAAATTGAGTGCGAATTAGTTGTCGACGCGAAGTCTCTTTTTACTTGGTATCATAATGAGAACTACGTAAGGCCGACAGCAAATAATAAGGTCTATAATAAGAATTAGTGCTAGACAAACGGTGTGATTGAAGTAGATGGGTAATAGAGAAATCATGGAAAAAATAAATTGAATCTTTTGGGAAATTGGAATTTAAATTTTAAAGTTTATCGCTGTCACTGAATTGCAGTGCAATCTTTGTTAACCAGCAAATACAGGGTATCTGGTAGCTCCTTGAATCTGAAAACGTGAGTGGCCAATGAAGGAAACACAACTAAATAGTATTATTTATTGAATTTATTCATTTTGACCTGCATTTCAATTTTGCTTCTCAAAATCGACTCTATTTTCTCGCAGCACAACTTGCACTGTCTTGTTGAACTTTCTGATCATGACACTTGAAATCAAAACTTAAATAATAATTTCGGAATATTTAGCGCAAAGTCATGTTGTTTATTTATTTATTTAATTTGCTTTTGTTGTGATCCTATAAAATGGCACATTTCGAATGCCTGCCTACTGTATGCAATTCGTCTCTGATCTGATCTCTACATTTTATAATTATGAAATTCGAGTATTCAATCAATTTCTCAAGGTATTACAAGGTATATGCATTCCATACTTCTTGAGTAGACAATTTAATTTGTTGTTGAATTCGTTGCATTTATCAATCGAATTGTATTCAATGAATCTTCGTTTCAGAGTGCGTGTCATATTTTCTTTATATAGTTCTCCAATTCATTATTGTCTTAAACAATTATGCCAGCTAACAATATTAACGCTTTACATTTGAATTGTTTGCAACTAATATTCATGTAAAAATGTAAATTGTAAATTTAAAGTTAAGTAATCCATTACGTTACTGCTATATTCTGTTTATATTTTTTTAAATTATGCGATGTGTGCTTCTTATGGTATTTACATAGTACAAATATGGAAGTGTTCAATAAAATAAATGCGTTTTTGGATCGAAATCATGTTCTCAGAGCTGAGCACTAAATATACGTAGATTTGGCGTTTGCAAAGACATAACATTCACATAACAATCATAAAATAACTAATAATCCATTAAAATCATAAATTAACCGTGACTTAAGACTAACGTATGGCGTGAAGTTGATGCGCTGGGTGAACTACAATTATCTTATCGATCGAGCTATAATATTACAATTATGGGGATACATGTTGAAGTCTATATACAATACGAGTAATGCCTGGAGTGCGACTTATTTTCGAGGAGTGTAGTTAGTTCATAAGTATGTAAATATCTAACAGTTTAATCTTACAATCGTAAATGTTGAATATGCGCACAAAGTTTAACATCATTAATGGCGCATCCTCACTTCGCCTTGTGTTTTGATTGAGTTCGTCTATTTCGAATTTTGCATCTTGCAGTTTGCAGTTTGCGGTTTGCAGTAACATTATGCTTAGACACTAATTTAAAGTCCTTTGTGTTTTTTGTTTTCCTCCAGCACCCATCAATGCATTACTTTGTGCTGACGCTTGGATGAGTGCTCCGTGTTCTTACGACTAATAGCTAGATAATAATTTTTGGTTTCAATCCTCCAAACGTTCAATGATCCGTGCTGAGCGCATCTTCGATGTTGCTATCCCAATTGAATTCCGTGACGCCCTGCTTGAAGTAGATGTTGCCAAGATTGGCAAATCGTTGCTCGAACTTGGCATCCTTCGCCTTCAGATGCTCGAAGCTGCAAACAGACAGAGAAGAATACAAAGTTATAGATCTCAAAGATAATAGAATGAGTTGCAATTCATGCAAATTTGTTTGTCATTTCGAATGCCCAAGACTGTTGACTACCTGGATTGCTAGGAACCCTACTGCATACCTGCTAAATACTTTTCTAGCTAAACTAGGATACAAGATAAACTTGAACGCTTCATTGTCTAAGCAGTCTTTATCTGTGTACTGTACCCGGCTTGTACAAATAATCACATAGCCAAGGAAGTCTTGGCTTCCACCCTTTTGCCTTTGACTGGGCAAAAGCTATGTTACTACTATCCACGTATAAGTAAATCCGAAGACATACTTGTACATAAATCGAAATTCAATTGTTGTTGCAGCTGCGCTTGCTGCAGCTGTGCAATTAGAGGCGACCGAGAATACAGTTTGTACCTCACCCGGGGCATTGTTCTGCAGAGAATGTCAAAGGTCATAAGCAGCGATTGTGCGCTGCATAACCTGAACGAAGGAATAACCGTAAGACAAAGGGGCGACAGGCAGCGGATTTTACAACAGACTCAAGGAAAAACCCCGCCACAGGCTGCCAGCGTACTCGTACTCAAGTCATTGCATTAGCCCGTAAACTCGCCATTCAATGGCACAATTTTTTTGTTTACAGCCCAAGCTTGTCGTCGTTTGTTATGCCTTTGCCTTGGCCCACCCTTAAGAAGCGCATGCGCAGCTGCACAGCTGCCGCTCCCTCTCTCTCTTTGTCTCTGCCCTTCTTAGCCGCCCCTTCCGCTGCGCTTCGTTTCGCCTGAAGAAGCGGCAAGGCGGTAGGGCAAGGAAAAAGTTCCCATTGAGTGCGTCTGCCATGTCGCACGTGTGTCAATCAGGGTTGTTGGCTGGGAAAAAAGCAGGAAGCGAGAAGCGCGAAGACGCAATCAAAACGAGTTTGGCTAATTGTCGTGTGCAACAAATGTACATCATGTATTTCGTTGTATTCATCAACATGCTGAGTGCCTTCTTAACTAAATATACGTGTATTTTAAGTATAAATTTATTACGTAGTTGAAATTGTAGCCTAAATAACGTTTGCTTTGTAGTGTTCGTTGTGCGTCGCCCCATTGGCCGCTCTCTACATGTTCCGCGTCTTGAGCACCTGCTTCTGCGGCGGACTCGGCATATTCTCCTTGCCGCTGGCGAACAGCAGCGATTTCTTCGGCGTGCTGGTCGCCGACTTGGGCGTGCGCGGCGTCGGCGTGCGTGGGCTGTGGGGGGTGCGCGGCGTGCGTGTCTTGGGCGACTTGCAGCTGAGGAGCTCGCTGAGCTCACTGTTGTTGTCCTGGCGCACACACTTCTCGGACGAGTTGAGCAGCCAGGTGGTGATCTTGTCGCACTCGGCGCGCAGCTCAGAGTCGATCAGCAGATCCTCAATCTTCTCCATATCGGTGGTGTTCGGCTTGTTCGCCTTGCTGGGCGTGAGCAGCGCCACAGCGGGCTGCTGCTTGGACTTGAGGGCGATGTTCTCGAGCTTGAGCTGCTCGCACTCGTCGCGCACTTTGAGCAGCAGCTGCTCCTTGTTGTCCAGCTCGAGCTGGGCGAACTGCAGCACGGTGGCGAACTCGTCGAGCGCCTTCTTCATGTCCGCCATGTACAGTTCGCGCGTCTCGTCCTTGCGCTTCAGGTCGCTGTACATGTCGCAGTAGTGGGCCACCTGGGCGTCGCCGTCGATGCGGTCCTGGAACGAGTTAGCAATCTTATTGAATTTCGCCAACGTGTCCGACTCGCTGGCGAGCAGCTCGTGCAGCATGGACTCTTTCAACGATACCTCGCTCTGCAGCGTCTGCGACGAGGTGCGCAGTGCGTCGAGTGCCTGCTGCGATTCAGTGAGCTGCTGACGCAGCTGCTCGGCGTCCGCCTGCAGCGTCAGGTAGCTCTGCTCCAGCGCGCCCTTGGCCAGCTGCAGGGACTCCAGCTCGGCCTTGAACTGCTCCACGTCGGCGTCGGACTTCTTGAGGCGTTCCATCAGAATGTTGACCGTGGAGCGCGTGTTGTTCAGCGTCAGCTGGTAGTTGTACTTCTCCGTGATGGTCTTGGCCATGTCCTGCTTGAGCTGGACGAGCTGCTGCTGCAGCGTGTCGCTCAGCTGGATGTAGTAGTCGATGCCGTTGCGCAGCTGCTCCTCGCACTTCTGCAGCTTGTCGTCGCGCTGCCGCAGCATGTCGTTGGTCGTCTCCAGCAGCACCATCACGTCCTGCTTTTCCAGCTCGATCTTGATCAGCTCGTTCTCGGCCAGCTTCTGGCGCTTGTCCAGCTCGGCGCGCCAGTAGCACTTCTCGCGCTCCACGGCGCTCTCCAGGTCGCTCTCCACCTGCTGCTGCACCTTGGCCACCGCCTGCTGCTGCTCGGCTTGGCGCGCCTTCTCCTGGCACAGCTGGCGTATGGTGTCGCAGTGCGCGTCGATCTCGCAGCTCTTGTCCAGCAGCTCGTCCTGCAGCGACCGGATCAGCGTGCACTTGTTGGCCAGATCGTTCTTCAGCGTGTTGCGCTCCACGCGCAAGCAGTCCAGCTCCGTCTGGCTGACCTTCGCCTCCTGGCCGTAGGCGAGCGCGTCCTGCTCGATCTGCTGCTTCAGCAGCAGCACGTCGGCCAGCAGCGTGCCGTTCTTCGACTGCAGCTCCTCGATCAGCTGCATGTGCTGTGTGGTCTTCTGCTGCTCGGCGCTGCAGTTGTCGCGCGCCTGCGCCACCTCGGCCTGCAGCCCGCTGAGCTGCTCCTTCAGCTGATCCTGGGCCGTTTGCTGCTGCTCGCAGAGCTGCTGCAGCTGCTCGTTGGCCAGCTTGTAGGCCTCGTTCTCGGCCATCAGATGGTCCACCTGGCGCTCGTGCTGTTCGCGCTGCAGCTGCAGCTGCTGCTCCAGCTGGGCGTGGCGCTCGAGCAGCTGCGCCTGCTCCTGGGTCAGCTGCTCGTTGCGCTCCTTGTGGCCCAGATTCTCGGCGGTCAGCGCCTGCACCAGCTGATCCATCTTGGCCGTGCTCTGCTCATGCTCCTCGCGCATCTTCAGCTCCGTCTCCTTCAGCTGCTCGACATGGCGTCGCACCACATCCAGCTGGCTGAGGTAGCTCTCGATCAGCTCGTTCTTGTTGCGTATCTCCTGCTGCAGCGCCTCCTTGCCCTTCAGCCGATTGGCCGACTTGGCCTCTTTCACTGGCGTCGTTGCGGCCGAGTGCAGCGGCGTCGAGGCCGCTGTAGAGGCGCCACTGCCGCTGCCCAGCACGGTGTCCGCTGTGTGGCTGGACGCCGGCCGGAAGCGCAGACGTTGCGGCAACGACGGCGTGCGGAAGAGACGCAGCCCCTTGGACTTCTTGTCCTCCTTGGGTATGGCGAACTCCTTGGCCTCCTTCGAGCTGGACGCGAAACGCACGGCGTCCTTGAAGAACTTCTCGATCTGCTCCTTGCGCTCTGGCGGCGGCACCGGGGCCGCAGTGGCTGCCGTAGGCGTGGCACTGCCCGCGGAGCCCGCCGAGCTGTTCGAGTTGGACACTGAGCCGGCCGGGGAGCCGCACACCACGTCCACGTCATTGAAACGCTTCAACTTTGCTTTGGAGAACGACATGTCGAGTTGTAGTTGTTGTAGTAGTAGTATTTGGTTTCGCTGTTAACACTTTGCTTAACTTTAGAACAACTTGTCGAATAACAAAAACTCAATAGAACAATGTAAAACACAACTTGTAACGTTTCTTGTTTTGTAACAATATGTTTAACAAATGCTGGGTGTCCGTTTAATTTGGGTAGTACTGTATTTGGTTCGTTGTTGTTTTAACTAAAGTAAAGTTTGTTGTTTTTTTGTTGTTTGTAGTTGTTTCCCGCAACCATTACCCGCCTGCCCCTATAGCTGTAGCTGTAGCTGTTGCTGTAGCTCTGTTCCTACGCGATCCGTTGTCAAAACCTAACTGAAGCGTTGAAAGTTGCGGCTGCGCAAACGCAGGCACCGCAACGAGCCGATCACGAAGGCGAAAACAACCCTCGGCATAGCGAGCCGAGGGAGGGTGACGCGCTACGTCTTGTCCCGTGGTTTGGTGGTGGTTCGTGCCACACTGCTCGCACATGCCTGCTTCTTATCTGCTTCCTTGTGAACTATAGAAATGTTCTTTTGGCGCGCGCAAATGTTGCAATTGTCAAGACGACATCGGAATCCCTCAGATCCTCTAAGCAACTCTCTCTATCGTTGTGTGTGTGTGTGCCACACAGCTGTCTAGCGACAATCACACGAATTGTGCTGCGTATCGGGTACATCGGGTAGAGCGGAGTAACCGTTAGCCCCACCTTCAGTAGCTAACAGCTGGCTACCAGCATTAGGTTGCACTCGACCCGCATAATTAAAGGAAAATCGAGGAAATGCGTCTCAAATTGAATTGAGTCGTGTGGAAAATGATTCGCGCTTGCAATAAATTGAATTGCGTACACCAGGGCAATGCTAATATCAATCCCCTCTATAAAACAACCCATGTCAATGGGACCTTTCGCTGCCCCGCAGAAAAGCTGCTGCTGCTGCTACTGCGTTGTTGTGACATCAAGGAATATGCCAGCGAGGTACAGACAACAATTGCTTTAGGTACAGAGCAGCACAGCAACTACAACTATATAGTTGTATGTATATGGCGTATGTGTCTTTGCAGATGCGATAAGAAGCCAACGCAAATTGTTTGCTTTACCTTTCCCGCTGTGCAAAGGAATCGCAGCTAGACAACTGCACAGCTGGCAGATGGCTTCTTAATATCCTGTGTGTGGACATTACGTTGCGCAGATTACTGAGTGGTTTCATCGACGACGTCGCAACACTATCGCAATGCTATTTCTATATACTTCTTACAGTTGAGTGGGAAGATTACTCATCAACACCGAAAACAACGACGCAACACTATTGCAATGCTATTTCTATATACTTCCTAAAGCAATCCAATGCAAGTTTCGACTGCAGTGTGTCGATTATTTCCCATGCCTGACGAAGCATAAACAAAGTTAATTCCCACTCAATGAGCCACATATAACGCCATCTAATAGAAGGCTTCTCTGTATATGCAGGGGATCCATTCAACAAACGACGCCATTCCGTTGTCTATGTGCGCGACACAACAATAACCTTTAGCCAGGCGATGTCAATACAATGCGATCGCTATAAAGAAAGGTCGCCGGCAAGGGGTTTTTCACCCCGACGCGATGCAAGACAAAGGCATCAAAGGACTGACACTGAGTCATCGACCTCGCAAGATGCAACACGGCTAACAGGATCGGGTTTCCCCATCCGGACAAACTTGTTAAACACAACCAACTGGAAACCGAGACTCTGTTGGAGTTAACACCTCGATGTGCAAACTATCCGCTATTATTGTGTCTGCACATAAGCTAATTATCTTCATATAAATAGCGAATATGCAGAATGCAACGATATATAGATACAGAGTGAGTGTGATATTTAAAATGCTACAAATGATACGAGTAGCTCAACAGTCTTACCATCTTGAATTGAGGAATCAGAGATGAAAAGAAGCTGCTTCTCTTATTACTTCTATGTGCAGGAACCTTAACTCTTTTCACTATTATTGTATCTGCACATAAGCCTATTATCTTTATGTTAATAACGAATATGTTGAATATGGAGATGCATAGATAGAAATACAGCGAGTGCAAGTGGTGCCAATGTAAATGCTATAAATGAAGATACAAAGAGTTCTATAGCCTGTAAATCTTAAATTGAGTAATCAGAGATAAACTGGAGCTGCTTCTCTTATTACTTCTATATGCAGGAACCGAAACTCTTTTGCATTTAACTCCTACATCCGCAAACTATTCACTATAATTGTATCAGCACATAAGTTCATTATCTTTATGTTAATATCGAATAATATGTTGAATATGGAGATACATAGATAAATATGCAGCGTTTGCAAGTGGTGCCAATGTAAATGCTATAAATGAAGATACAAATAGTTCAATAGTTGTGTAATCTTAAATTGAGTAATCAGAGATGAACAAGAACTGCTTCTCTTATTACTTCAATATGCAGAAACTAGAACTCTTTTGGAGTTAACAGCTGGATGTGCAAACTATCGAACTATTAGCCGATTGTCTTCAGATAAATAACGAATATGCAGCATGCGAATACACTTGGTGCAATTGGTTCTTATATTACAAGTAGTTGAATAGTCTTACTTTTTAAATTATGAAATCACTAATGGAAAGGAGCTGCAACTCTTATTATTTTTATATGTGGTTCGCTTAGCTCTTGGGACTAAGCATTACCATCTTCTTACGTACTAAAGCACAACTTTTTAGCTGCCAACATAAATGTGACGATGGCCAACTCCCTAATTAAAATGCACTGCGTGTTCAAGTACTCACCGTTGGAACAGCAGATTCTTGGCAAATGCGTAGAGCTCGATGTCGAGGCTGTTGAGCTGCTCAATGCGTCGCCGCTGATCGGGTCGCAGATTCGTGACTGCCGCGGCCGAGATGGTGGCGTTGTGCTGCTCGAAGGGTATGGCAAAGCGCAGGTTGAAGGTCTCCTCGAATATGTATTGGGACATCTGCGAAGACAAAATTGTTGCATTGCTGAAGCATTGGCAAAATCAAATGTGAACGCACCTTTTGATATTCCGTCAGTCCAAAGTAGGCCATGGCGGCCAGGTTGCGCTTGGCGCTGGCCAACATGACGCGATCGCGTTCGTGGGCCGGCATCGATGATTTGTTGTAGCAGCCGACGAGGGCGAGGTCGGCCAGCATGCGTGTTTGCCTGTTGGCGGCCAGATTGGACTCGCAGCCGGCGAACTGATCGAGATCTACGTCCAGCCAGTCCTTGCCCTTGTAGCAGGGCGGCAGCTCGCCGGCGGTGGCCTGCCGGCCCAGGCACCAGTGGCGCGATCCCTTCCAGGTGGCGCCGCGTCGCACATGTCGGTACTCGGACATGTAGCGTGAGATCGGTTCGCGTAGCAGCGAAATGTAAAAGTAGCGGCGCTTCGCCGTCTCGCCCTCGTTCTTGTCCAGCTCAACGTCCACGCAGCTGGTCAGCTCCGTCCAGTCGGCGTGCAGGCCGCACTTCCAACCCGTCGAATACCTCGAGAAGAGCCAGTTCTCGTTGCGGTGCGGACGGAAGCAGTAGCAACGTTTGCGCTGACGCTGGCACTCGCAAGGGCGCTGCAAAGAGATTGGCGTCAGTAAATAAACGACTTTATGGCATATTTTGGCACTTGCCTTGAGGTCCAAGTCGCGCACCAGATGGCGGCCAAAGGATGTGCCGCCCGTCTTCTGGATGTGCAGGAAGACCATCACATCGTGGCCATCCATGTCGAACTGAAAGTCATCATTCAGCACATCCTCATAGCTCAGGCCTGCGTTGGCTATTATGTTCTGTGGCGCGGAGGATTTCGAGGCAATTGCCGTGCTGCCGCCCACATTGTAATTGTTATTGTTGTTGTTGCTGTTGCTGTTGAGGCTGCTGCTGGGTTGATGCAAAGCCACGGGCTGGAGCTCGTTGTAGGCCAGCATGTCCGAGGATTGGAGTATTACGGCGCGCTTGGAGAGGGCGCATACCTGCGGTTCGCAAAGAGAGCAAAAGTGCAAACGTTAAAATGCGACTGCAAAAATGTTGAATGTAATTTCATTACTCATTTTCATTGCCGTCATGGGGCTTAAAATTCAATTTATTACCTCCAGCAAATATTACATGAATTCCCACCATTGCCGTGAGTGTGTCTGTGCGTGTGTGAGTGGGTGTTTATTTGTTTTCAACATTAATTAAATGAACAACAAGATTAAATGCATATTTTTCGTTGGAGACCCGTCGGCAGCAAAATCTTGGGGCTTGTCAACGTTGAACATGCCACGTATGAACCGCCGACGGGATCTGCGCATCTCATCCGCTTTTATTTACTTACTGAAATGCGCACTCTTATTTATTGCAATCATTCATCAGTTATTAACCATGCACTTCAGCTATTTGCCTCAATTATTGGCCTTTCATTTATACGATGCAAGTGACATTGAGTAAATTGGCAGCCAGTTGACATAAATTCGTTGCATACTTTCAGGCGTCAATGAATTTCCATAATTTCAGTGTTGAATATGAGAGCATTTTTTGTATTGGAATTCCAATTGGACTCAACATGCGCACTAATTGGAAGTATTCAGTTGAAATAGTTGCCGACACTAAATTGTTCTGAGGAGCATAACGAACATCAATTAAAATTATAAGGCCTAGTAGAGCATGAAGTTGAAGCCAGTGTGTACAAAACAAGCAAAACTAAGCTCTCAGTTTCATGTAGTCAAGTACTTATATGCAATCAAAGTGAAGAAAAGTTTCTCGATTAAAATGAGCAACTTGGCCGAAATTCTCTTATCTAACCACTTCCGCTGCTTATGGCCAGAAGCTGCGAACACAACCGGCATTGCGAACGCCGGAACGGCAACTGAGCAAGTAACAATAACAACTGTAATGGGGCAACAGAGAAGCTCATTAAACAATTGGCAGTTGTTTGGGGGTGGTTCATAAGAAATTAAGAACATTATGGGATTGTGGTGCAGATAGGCTTTATCTTAAAGTTCAGCCAGAACTCGTAATGTGCACATGGATGCCCAGAAACTGTTTTCCCAAAACTTTCAGCTTTAAATGACCCAGCTGGAAGGCAAGTGAGGAGAGGAAAAACCCTCACCAGAAACCATTTGCAGATGCATGTGGCAAAAGTAGAGGTCTACCGCTTAGACAGGTGGAAACTTTTAAATTTATTGCACAACAAGAAGAGGTAGAGCAAAAACAGAGGTACGAAATATTTCGGCAGCAACTTTAAGAGAAATAGTCTCGTGCCTTAGGTGTCTGCTGTTATTCGGAATGGCCGTAACTTCTGATAAACGGGAAGGGAATTCATCAAGTGATTGTACAAAATATTAAATAAAAACATAATAATAAATTTATGTGCAGAGCGTAAATGCGCAGAAAATGCAATTTGCCCAAAATGAGACGAAAATCTACCACTAATGGGTAATTTAATTTTATTTTCGCGCTGCCATTTTGGCCAGCACAACTAAAGCGGCCTTCGTATCATCATCAACAACAACAGCAACATCAAAATAATAACACTCTCATGTGTGTGTGTGTGAGTGTGTGGCAGCAGCTAGCACTTTGCTGGCGATTTAATTGCTTTTTATAGGCAAACATAAAAAAAATTACATGACTATGAGCAGCGCTGTAGCCACAGGTCCAAAACCAAGTCAGCCACCAACCACAAAACAAATTCCCCTGCCGTACAGTGTTGTTGTAGGTAAAATGGTCAAATGGTGGCAGCGGTCCGTAATAATATAATAATAGTAATCATTTAGTGGGCAAATTTGTCGGATGTTCACGCGCCGAAAAATTCCCATACGCACTCACAAACACACGCAGAATGCTATTACGAGAGTTTATTAAATGTGTGAGTATTATTTTTATTGTTAAATATTTAGCGCACACTCGCTGATAAGTATTTTTTTTGCACTGTGTCCATTTTGTCTGCTGCCCTTTGAAATACGCAACTAAGCTGCTCACACAAAATTACTGTGTTCCATTGAGAATGTGCATTGAATTGGTTTTAATTTGTGATGGAAAATGTGACTGACGTACTTGGGGAGACAATAAAGACGAACCTCATTGCAAAAGCTGTAAAATTTATATTTGCGTATACTTAATATTCTCGCTGTAGGCGCAATCTGAGTTGATTGCATTCCAACTGCAACTTTTGGCATTGCCCGTCAATTCGATTGCATAAATTGAGGGCAATTCAAGTTAACGGCTGCTTGCCGAGCTGTAAAATCCATTATTGGACCAAAACAGGTGTCGAGAATATGACAAACCACTCTGTGCACATTGATGATAGTCATAATTCTTGTATCTACGAGTAAGCTGTCTGCTGGCAGCCAAAAGTCAACTAGAATAAACCACAAGAGCCTCAAGTTTCAGCAAGTAAATTAATATTTACGAGTGTGCCACTGAGATTTAAGATTTAACATTGTATGCTTTATGAACCACCGCACACCGCACACCGCACAGAAACGCACTTAAACTGTGGTGGAACACATATCACATCCACACACTCACCGCCTGGAAAAGGCTCGTAAATTTGAAGCACTCCGAAAAGTAAACAATAAAAGTTGTTGTTTTTTTTTTGTGATTCTCAAGATACAATTTGATGCTGGCAACCATAAAAACGTCAAGAGAAATAGAACAGCAAATGGAAACTGTGAAAGTAAGGTACCGCCACAGAGCTGTAAAATGCTTTGCTAAATTTAAATTAAAGTGCAAACAACCATCACAGATTTCAACTTGTCGATGAGACCTTACAATTTCATTTATTACTTCTTGACAATTGTTGTTTTTTTAATAACAAATCACAATTTCGCCTACTTCATTACTTAGACACACTATCGGGAAATTGGCAATGTTAAAAGAGAACTCATTGAGAACTTGAAAACTTACGTATTTTTTCCTTAATTTCGCCACTTATCTCTATAGAAGTATCATCATAAGGCTTGGCCCACAGCGAATGAAAAAAACTCAAAAATGTTAGAAATAAGAAGTACAACCAAAGTGGAAACATGATCAAGACTGAAGCAAACACTTTTAGCTGTTACTGCATTTATTAGATAATTTCTAATTGACATTTGCGTGAAATCGTTTAAGCTTGCTAATGAATTCGCAATACACAGCCGAGACGCACTTGAAGGAGCGATCATGACGGACATAGCCAAACTTGCAGCCACAGCCCAACTTACAAATTTCAATGTAGCGGCAGTCAGTGTCATCGTAGTAGGGCACAGAGCAGGTTGCTTCGATGCAGCTTAGACAGGTGAGCTTCTCATTATCGCCGCAGGCTGCGAGGTGTGTGGAGGGGGGATAGGCAAGAGTTGCGTTAAAATGCACTGGTGAAGTTAGTTCGAGCTTGACTACGTACGCTGTCCATTGGGAGCCGCACGGACGGCTGCCAACAAGCTGGCAGCTAGTAGTGCTAAAGCTCGACGTGATGCAAATGCAAACAACATGGCTCAACAACAAAACCAAACAACGTGCCACGGGCATGTGCAACAACACCAAAACCAACAGCAACTCAATGGGCCAACTGAGTTCACGCTCTTTAAGCAATTCGAGGCGGTTGTCATGGCATTTGGTCAAATTTCCCAGACACTCAATTAAACTAGAAATGGAAATAATTAATTCGTTTACCTAACGAAAGAAGAGTTGATTCAACAAAGCTATTAAAGCAAACCGATTATGCAGGTTTATATTTTCATATTTGCCAGTTATGAAGAGTTCTCGTGTATGTTTATTTCATGTCAATTCAATATTTTAAAGTTTAAATCACAGTCAAAGCACATTCCTGCAGGATTCGACCGTTGTCAGAAGAACATTCGCATTGATAATGCCATTCACCATTTTAGGGACAACTTATACAAATCTATACACAATCGAGAACTCAAAATGGCCTGCCGAAAGGACCCTTCAAATAACATTCACACACACACACAATTGCAGGTATACAATAAAGCCATGTCCATGACGTGCAATCGTAAAAGACCCAAACGGCCAATGTGGCTGGCCTGCAAACCGGAAATATAAAAATTAAACATCAGAACATGGAAGCCTGCACACTCTGGCTGGTAATAAATTAAATTACCCTGCTGCATTTTATTATCATTCAAACAAATGCAGGCAATGTACAAAACACACACAGTTGCTCCGAAGGAGAGGTTAGTGCGGGTTTGGTTTTTCAAATTTACAACGTGAATTCTGTAAATTGTGTGCATAAAATTGCAGCTTATTATATTTTAGCATGGCAATACGATTATTGTACGGCATGGTACACTATTTTGGCTCTCACAATCACGCCATGGCTTTATCTAGCATCTCTTAAATATTTTGTAGCATATTTTTGGGAAGCTATTTAAATTAAAGTATGCAGCAAATATTGCAACGCAATGTTGTGGTGATAGAATTTCGTTTAACTCTCAGTTGGCTGCAGCGAATAATTTCTATTAAAGTGCATCAAAGAGCAAAAAGCGCACTAATGCCAAAGAAAAATCATTTCCAGCGCTTGCATTTTCATTTGCTTACTCAATTGAACTATTGAGTTCTCTATTCAAAACTAGCAAATTAAAAGGGAATGCTTTTTATAGGTCTTCACTCAAATTCTTGTCAATGTAGAATATTTTTCTTTTTTGGTTGCAACTCGCTCTAGCAAATGTTTCTCTGCATTGCAGTTGCCTCAAATTTCGAGCTCTTTTAATGGCAAACTAAAATATTGTGTGTGTAAAGAACAGTGCAAATTAAACTGCCGTGTTCAATGATAACTGATGATAGTTGTGGACCTTTTGTGTCATGTGCAACCATCAATTTGCCACTTCAGACCGAGCTGGATTGATGTATTTATCCTGTGTTCGGGACGTGTTATAAGTACGGCCGGCAAGTGGGAAAGTGTTTGTCATTTCATGTATCAAATTGTGTGGGAGAATGCTGGTGATTTCAGGCATTAAATCATTGACAGTTGCTTATGTTTTCAATGGATTTTCTATTATTTGCAGACCCGAATGCTCGGCCAGCCAGGGGCAGAAGAAAACGGCCAACCAGAAATTATGGCAAGTAATTTATTATTTTTTAAAGAACAACGTTGAAAGCTAATCTATTTTAAGTGGCTGTAAGGCATTCAAGGCAAACTCGCCTCGTCCTCTTTGGAATCTGCGTGCGTGTGTGTTCCCTAATGAAATGTAGCATAATATTTTCAGTTTAGATGCTGGACGAAATGCAGGACCTGGAGTGTATGAGTGTGTGTGATAAGCGTGGTGTAAATCCCGAAAATAAGCAAAGACACAACGCACACACACACAGCAAATCCCCTCGCCTAGGACATAAGAGACAGCTGAATAACTGTGGATAGTCCTGGCTTGCTGGCTGTCCGGCGCTTTTGGTCAATGACCATAAATTCAACTAAAATATATTTTGACATTTTGCACGCAAAAGCAGCATGATGAGGGGGGTGTAAATGCGGTCTGCGTGTGTCTCTGTGTGTGTGTGTGTGTGTGTGTGTGTGTAGTGGGAAATGTGGCTAGGCCAACAGCTAACTAAGCGTATTGGCCCCAAGGATCTCTGGGTGCAAAAAGGGGCCAAAAGGAGTCACTCAGTTATATAAAGGTCATTGCAATGATGAAGCAAGGCCCGGGCAGCATTTCCTATGAAGTGTTAACATGCGATAACAGCAGCCCGACTCATCCAAATCAAACACAATGAAGCACAACTGATACTGAACATTCCGATGATAATGATGGAGGTGATGATGATGATGATGGTGCTGATGATGGCCAAGGACATTTCTGTGGACTCGTGAACTCTTATATTTATCACTTATTGCTCCGTCATTTGACATTGTTTCGGGTTTGCAGTGAGTTTCCAAGAAGTAAATGAAGTGAAATGGCTTGAAAACGACGATAAAGCAAATCAACGCTTCACCATTTTCTAGTTCTTTTCCCGCAGATCGAATTTAAGTAAATCCTGAATACATTTTGAGACGCTAACCACTGCAATGGTCCAAGCAATTAAATTGTGCTTTTTATCACGCAAAAAATTCTTTATTTCATGCTCGTAAACCTGACCAACAAATTGTGGATGGTATGTGGCATAATTGGCGATGGTTGTGGAGCGAGTGGTTTGTTCGCAGGGCCATAAAAATGTGCAAAGTACGGGAATTTTGTACCCAGATAAAAGCATATACATACTGCATGTATATGTAAGGATGTACAGCTGCCTGCTAAGAAACTTGGCTTTAAGCCTTAACAAGCAGCGGCCATAAGGTTTTAATTCAACGCCAGCTTATGCAAACAATTTTCTCGTTAAGTGGACTTTTTGGACCCCACTTCTTGGACTGTTCTTGCGTCAGTTTCATATTTTCATTTATTATACACAAGTTGGTGCGTAAATTTAAATGAAATGCGATTTCTTCCTTATTAGGCTGAAGTCGAGCAGCCAGCAAAACATGACAGAATGAAAATATCTGTTTTTTATTTGTTTTTCCTAACCTGGGAGTAGTAAATCATTGTAACGTAATCCACAGGGCTTTCGAAAGTTACTTAGTTCATATAGAAAAATCCAACCAGAGTATTTCTTTTGGTCATCTGTCATAACACACAATGACAAGGGTCTTTAGAAGGGCTTTAAAAACAATTTAAAGATGAATAGAACAATGGAAACCTGTTTATACACATACCTTTTGTGTTTGCCAATACGAACTGCAAAATGTTGTAGCCGGGAATTTCGTTAGGATAATTACATAATTGTTAAACATTTAGGCCATATCTATATAACGCTTTAAAGCATAGATGTAAAAATAGGCATTTAAATGTGACTTCCTGTCTTGTTTGAGGGCCAAATTCAATTTTGTGTGACATGGCCAGGAAAAATGGTCAAATGTTTTTCTACACTGTCATTTCCTTGATGTTTTCTTTTATGTTGTTTTTTGTTTCTGCCTGCCTGAAAAATGCTGATTGAAATGGAGCAAAAACCTACTCGACTTGTGCGGAAAACGACAAACGGCCTGGATTTTAGCCATGCCTTTGTTAGCCTCAGTTTATTTATCTTTTCGTTGTTTTTTTTTTAGCTGATTTGATTTGATTTCATGGGTCTCATTGTGCTGGACTCTTTTTTTGTAAATGTTCGCACTTTAATCAAATGCTAGCTAATCTTTTGGGCAGCAGCAGCATTCACTGTTGTTATGCCCGTGGGGATTTGTTTTCTTAGGCTTTCGAGGACAATAGGCTAGACAAGTCGTTTAACGCATTACGTATACGCCACTCTGATGCTGGTGGCACCACCACCACCAACAATAACAACAACAACAACAATAGCAGACTGCGTTTGTGGCTTTGGCGGAATCTTTGGTTTTGGCTAAAAATGTTTGGCCATTGTGGAGGCGAGCAAAACTGGGCTGTTAGAGGTAACTTAATTGAGGAGCGAAACAAATAGAAACTAAAAACTGACTATGACTATGGCCATCATCATCGTATACACAAAGTGTCCAATTATAATTTAATTAAATTTTGAAACACAGTTTGCCATAAACTGGATTCTTGCATCCAAACGCACATGAAGTTTCAGATGCATGCTAGACACGTACCCCGTCGCAGCAGCTGTTGTTGTTGTTGTTGTTGCTGCCGCTGCTGCTGTTTTACATGTGCAACAATATAACACAACAATGGAGGCGAGTCGTGCAGCAACTCGTGCAACGAGCCGCATGAGTGCTGACTGCCGCTTCCCCCGGCGAGCAGAAGGGAGGCCGGGCAGGGCAGTTGGCAGACTTTGTGTCAATGTGTTCGCTTGGCTTATTATGCTATTGCATGCAAGGCCGCAACAAATCATGACAAATGAAAGCGTAGAGCAAGACATAGAATGTTAAAATATGTGCTAGCATAATGTCATGGGGGCGTGGCATAGGCAGAATAAATACACACACATGTGCAGTCGGCACAGTCGGCTAAAGTAGCACACAAAAATCCAGAAAACATGCACACAATTGTCTGTATTGTTGTTGCTGATGGTTTGCTAACAATTGTTCTACACACACACCAACACACCCACACACCCACACAGAGTACTCGCACTGGGCGCTTTTGTTTGTCTTACTCCCTTTTGTGTTTATTTATTTACTCAACAACTAGTAGATGGCGCCTTTCAGTGCTCATAATGTGTTTATTTCAAGTGTTTATTCGATAAATTCTTCCTCCGCAGCAATATCTTTTACATTAACAAATTGCTCAGAATGAGCAAATGCGTTAATTAAAATAAATGCTGCCATTTCTAAAATATTAAATGGAAAAACCAGCATTTTTGTTTACACTTTTACGCCTTTTGTCGGTGTCCACTCACAACACTACTCACAACAATAATACGACTCCCGTGCAATAACAAGCTGATAACTAAGCACAAACTACTTGAAGGAAATACAGTTAAGCTGCAGGTTCTATTGTCGTTATCTGGAGGCTTGTAAAAATAATTGCAGAATGTAAAGTAATTACAATTGAAATGTCGCCAACAAAGCGATATACATAATATCAACAAACTTAGGCTTTTCAGCACGTGTCGAAAATATAATGCCCTCTCAGGAACTCGTCACAAATAAAATTAAAATTTCAATATTAAACAGATTTTTTAACTCGTTACATTTTTAGTAGGCATGACGTTATTAAGAGTTTCATTATAATTTACGTTCCTTTCAACAAACTTATCGGTTGAATTAAATGTTCACTATGTTTAATATTTTAAGTGGAAACCCGCAATAAATTACAAAAAGGCTTCAAATTCAAGTGGCATTAACTGCATGTCGCATTTAATTAAGAATCTGTATTGTGAAATAAAAGGTTAATTGGCACTTGAAAAGCACAAAGACAAACAAGTTGAGTATTTCAATAATGTTTTGCCAAACTTGATATCTTGGAGGACTTTGCAGCGTATCTGAAATTCGCAGTTCCTTAAGTACAAGTTTTCTCTTAGTGTTCACAATCAATTAGACACTATTTACAACGCGACGTCAGGCCGCACACTAGCCTTATATAGCCAGTCAGCAGCTGTTTTCGTTGACAGTCGTGAAACGCAAGGTAAACAGTTAACAAGTACAATGACTCGCACGCTTATCGTGATTGGCATTTTCGTTCTGGCACTAACAGTCGCCTCGGCAATAAACAAGTGAGTTACAGTTGGGAAACCGAAAGCGCAGTTACTAGACTTCAAAGTGAAATTCTCTTATAGACCGACTTCGGATGAAGTGCTCCGGTTGGCCTATAATCCAACCTACGATTTGTGGTTCTTTGTACCAAGCGGCAGACCTAGAAACCTCACGAACAACATTAAAGATGCCTACAATGAACGACGACCGGGTGGCGTTTGCTTCCAGCCAGAAGACAATATCTGGTTCTATTGTGCATCGGGAGAAAATATACAGTAGTGCTCAATAATTAGTTTAATTAGAATTTCATTGTTGCACATTCGAAATTACGTGTAAAAAGATAATGTATTAATTAAATTAAATTGTCGATGTAGTCGACAATAAGCAGGTTAAGTGCTTTTAACAATTTTCTCTATGCCAACGTAACTGTTGACAATAAGCATTGCAACAGTTTCAGCGTGTTTGCAAATGATTTGTGCAAATTTATATTCCACTTACGAAACAATTTCGCTATGTGACCAAACCAAATAAACACATAATTGAATAGATGTCGCATCAGAATGCACTCCAAATAAACTGAAACATGGCCGGAACTGAGAGATCAAAGCACAAACTGCTGCGATTTGTTTGACACAGTTCTGAGGGAAGTCGTGGCGACATTTATCATTGCACCCAGCAACAATTTAAGGGGTTATACACTTGGCTTGCAGCTGGCCAGCTGAGACTGCAAAGAAATTCAAGTTGCAGTTGGTGTTATTATGTTTACTTTAGCCCAGCATTGAGGCTTGGCTCACAGCAAAAGGAAAAAAACGCTGGCATTTTATTGCAACGCCGCGGGCCAGCAGACAGTTCGCATACATTTGACAGTGGCCCGACACATTTATTTCAATGTTTATATTGTGGCACTGTGCTGCACGCAAAGGGAAATGAAATATGGGATAATTTATGGAGGGAGGCCAACGACAACGACTGAGGAGTTCACTTTGTGCGGACCGAATTTATGATTGGTATCTCTCAGCTACGCTTTAAGTAACTTTCTTATAGCTCACTTATTGTTATTGCTGGCAGTATTAAACAATATTAAAGGGGGAATGCAGCCCGACCAGCAAAAATTCAACCGAAATAAAGCAGTGCGTGAAAAAGTCAATTCGTTTCACTTATTGCAGTTGCAGTTGTTGCATTTCTGTCGGCACAAACATAAAACAAAGCACGAGCCAAGTTTCCGCCAACTGTTGTCGTTGCCCCAAATTCTTTTGAAGCACAAAGCCCCGAAAATAGAGCTCTTTTATTTAGTGCGAGCCCCAAAAGTATGTCAGACATTTGGTTGCCCATCCAAGTATACACACACACATACACACACACTGTGCACACTGCTCTCGAATAATACATTTATAAATCATCAACATTTGTCACAGCTAATGTTTCTGATGTGACTGGTGAAGCCAAGTAATTGGTTTTTTTTAAGTTGCCATATCAAGGCAAATCAAATAAGACGTCTCTTTGAAAAGTTATCGAGAATTGGTTGCCGGAGAGAAAATATTTTTAATATGATAACTTCAAAAATCTGCCATTGGCAAAAGTTTCGTGGCAGGCCGCAAACAACTATTTGCAACTAATCAAATTGGCATGCTGGCTGCAAAACTTTGGGCGCAGCACACACGAACACACACAGGCATTAAAAATCGACAGATTGTCAGCAGTGGCAAATCAAAGCATATTTTTCAGCATGAAAAAATGGAGAACTAAGGAATCGCAATTTCAACAAAAATACTCTGTACTCAGTCGTGAAATCGTGTTAGCCTCTGGATCGATATATATTCCATTATATAAGCGCACCATCGATTAATGCAACCCGCTTGAAGTGGTATTTAAGGGGTATGTGGACGAGCATGCATTGGCTTTTTATTTCCTACATATACATTTATTGATACAAAGTGGCAAATAAACCTTTTTTGCACTCAATGTGGTTTCCAAATTTATACACACACACATGCGCCTGCACACACACTCAGTGGCACCACAAATTGAAATTGTTTTGAGCGCCGTATTTTCGACATGAACATTTTTGTACCGCAAAATGTTTGATCTGCATATGAGTGCAAATTGGCTTTTTGCATTAAATTTAAAGCATTTGGCCATCAGGCAACGAGTGCGTACGTATTTGTATAAGTGTTTTTAATTGTTTTTTCCTCTCTGCACTTTGCGTGATTATATTTGCCAATGGCTCGAACGAGAAAGTATCTTTAACGCACCTCTTTGTGCTCGGGCTTCATAAATATTTATGAATATTACGAATATCATGCAAAAATGCAGTCAGCTCGTCTAAATAACCAAGGCTAGATGCCAGAAACGGCAACAAAAAGATATGTCATCCGAGCTGCAGCGCAATCAAATCAACCATGAGCACTAGAGCCCCGAGCCAAGCGCGACGGGATGGCAAAAGAAGGGACAAGGCAACTAGGATATGAGGCAGAGACAAAGAGTTGCGAATTGGATAGCACAGATTGCTTGGGGCAACAGTGGATGCAGCAGTGTGAAAATTATACCCGTTGACAATAAGCAACCGCATCCACATTATAATGGGGGAATGTCAGCAAAAATCCAATTCCTTTCTTCTGAAGCGTGCCAGCGCAGTGAGTGAAGAGTAAAGCAACTGACGTGGCTCCCTCACATCGCATTCATTCATTTTACCTGGTCAGGCGAGCGCTTGTCAAACATGCAAGTTAATAAAATGATGGATTCCAAATGGCTTTTGCAAATTACAAATTATTAGTGGCACTTTGTAAATTTTTTGCTGTTTGCTGTTGCCACACATCTATTAAGCGTTTGTGTATAGTTAGATAAATCTGTTTCCGGCTCCAATTGCCAGATTGCAGCGTGTACTTCACAATTAAGTTGCACCATAAAGTTTGCTTCACAGCCACAATAGACTCCTGAATGCGTGTATATTTGCATATACTCGTGCGAATACTCGCATTTCCATATAGACAGTCGCTCGATTGTATCCGCAAACTGTATTGCAATGCCCAAGTGGCGTCTCTTTCTCTCGCTGTGTCGCATTTTCTCATTCTTTTGTTATTGCCGCACCGAGCCGTGGCCTGGGTGCTGCCCTTGCCACAGCTTTCATATCGTTCTGTGCCGGATATTTACGATTTACACGTATGCCAAATGCAACGCTCTTCTTGCAACGCCGACTGTGGCGCAACTGGAGGGCGTTAATGGTTGCATGTTGTTGGCTGCAAGCAGCAAAGTGAAACGCAGCTGTCTTAAACTCCGCCAGCCTGCCCCAAAACATCCTGTATGAAAATTATTTGCCTATTCGCCGCATAGAGAGCGAAAGGCGTCGGGGTAGTTCCCCTATATACCCGTCTGGCGATTTGGCGAAGTACTGGGTATAAAGACAACAATGGCACACCAAAGAGTGCCTATAGAATGAAAGCATGGCAAATAGTGCACAATGCGCTGTCGCCTTCAAGTATGCAACACATGCTGGCTTGACAATTATTGTGACGATGCTATTGAAATTCAATTTTGTATGCAGCGTGTTGTGGCATGCCCCATTGGCAGCCTCGCCGTGGTGGACCGTCACATATTCTTCGCAGCACCACTCTGCAACACTTGCCGATTCCCTTTTCCCACATGAGTTTCACCATTTCCCTTTTGTTTACAGAATCTGGCCATTTGTGTGTGTCTCTCTGTGTGAGTGCGTAAATTTCAGATAGCCCAACAGAGCGATGGCTTTACCATGCCAGTGGGTTTTTGATTTATTGCAACACACGTTGCCCGACTCCGAGACAAGCTTTACTTTGGATACGAGTATTCCGGCCCAAATGAAGCCAACTTCAAAATGCAATTAGCTTGCTTCGAGTGGAAAATCAAAGTTTGCCTTAGCTCAAGCGTTGATGATGAGGCGATCAGATGATGATAAACTGCACAAAAATTCATCACTGTTGTCTTTCCCAAGAAAAATGATTGCTAATACAGATTTGGGAGTGCAGTAATTAGATTGTTTGCATATAAACTTTTTGGTTTGTCCTCACTAATTCACTGAAATTTTCTATTCCACAATTCCAACTAAGCGCAGCAAACTCGTGAGTAGTTTATATGTACATGAAGAGCTGTCTGGCTGAGTTTAAAGCTCATCACATAATTTCAACAGCATTTCCTCTAAGAGGATTTCTTTGCAAAGGAGCAGCGTAATTTTTAAGCTTGCTTTCCAAACTGTTCTCAGCAAAATCTCAATTACTTGGTCTTTTTATATTTCCACTTTTACGCACAGTTTCAATTTCCTTATTTGCCATAGCGACTTTAATCTGTTGAGATTATATCGAGGCTGAAAATGTTCTTTGTGTAACAAAGCAAAATCCTCGGAATCCTATTCAATATTGATATATTCAGTCGAAATGAGAAGCCCAATCTGTGGCCATGTGTGTGGTGTGTGTGTGTGGGTGCGTTCCCCGGAAAAGAGAAGGAAAAAAATGTCAGTTTTCATTTGTGGCCTAGTCCTGATTTGCTTTCCAAATGCACATGTATTTTTGTCATTAACAAGCCAAAGGTCCTTTTAGCATTATCAGTTGCTGGGGGCCCACTTCGAGGGAAGCACAAACAAAGTGAAAAACGAGAGGCAAAATATGCAAATTCTTTGCTACTTTCTATTTCTTTTGTGTGTGTTTTAACTGGGATTTGCTGTTTGCTATGCTCATACACTCACATATCCTTGAGGTTTCTTCATTCTAAACAGTCCGGACTCCTCACAATTTGCGCTTGGCTCTAGCGTGGTTAGGGAATTGGCTGACTGCGGTTTCTCCACTTCTGCTTGTTCTTGTTCTTGTTGTCGTTGCCGTTAGGTGAACTACTTTGTACTACGCATAAGGTTGCTTGCTGATGCGTATCATGATCCTGGCACTTGTAAACAGACTCCCAGACAGACACAACGAACCCCCACCACACACACACGCACACAGATTGTAGCCATCACACTGGACCACAGAATCAATATGCATTTGAATATGTTGAATAACTGAAGTCTGGGACATTTCACTGTATTGTGCGAGTGTATTGGGCGGGGGCGGAAGGGGGGAAGGGAGTCCGGGGTCCAAAGTTGAATCACGCACGTGACCCCACGTGTTGTATGCTATTTTAGCCCAAGCAGTATTTGCATAAAGAAACGACGGTTACCGTTGTGACAGGTGGCCCAACAGCCAATGAACCAGTCACGCTTGCCGCATATCGTATGCCCTATACTATATAGTAAGTACATGGATACGCCAGAGTCCTACATCAAGTGGCAAACCTAATTATATGCTTTGCGAGCGCATAGAAAGTGAGACAGACACCAAATAAATCCCATTGCTGCATCAGCACAAAGTCCCAAATCCAATAAGTAAATCCGCAGCAAAATAGAACAAAAAAATAAAATAGAAAAAAAAAAACTGAAAAAGGTGGTGGTAGCAAATGAGCTGCCTGGGCGTCAATTTTTCCATCTGCCTACGCTCCCAGCAACGCACACACATATTCGCTCAAACAACCGCACTGAGATCCCAATGAACATCATAATAATAAGCCTTGGGAATATACTCACATATACGTATATTACAGCGTGAAAGCCGATAGTGATGCGAGTCTTTAATACCCTGTAGAGCTCCCCGAAAATGTTGATTAAAACCATGACTAACTGCATTTAATTTGTCTATCCGCCGACCACATTTCGAATTTACGCGTGACTAACTGAACCAATATACCCTGCGACGACACTTTGCTGCTGGGTAGAGGAGGCAAGGTATGCTACGCATATGGAACAAAAAGCCACTTGGCGCCTCGTGTCATTAAAAGTAATTAAAATACAGTGTTTTTTTGATGAATTACTCGTAAGCTGAAGACAAAGTCGTCGTCGTGTCATAAGTGATTAATTAATGTATTTTCGCATGTGAATATCCCTTTTTGTGCACAAGTCTGGATGCGCAATGGGTATTTAATGCAATGCGACTGTAAATCTTCCTTTTACTGATTACATAAACTTTGTGAATTTTGCATTAATATTGAGTTACATTTCATCCTTGTAAATTATGGAATTGCATGTCTTTAATTACTTCTGCAACTTGCATTAAATTGATTAGAAAATTGCATAAATGCCAACCTACTACAAACAGATTTTAGTCCTTTCCTCAATTTATTCATTAGACTAAGCAGCTTTCATGCACCAATTGTTATTAATATGAATGGCTCAATTATGCGTTCGCCCAAAGCTTGTAGCATATTAATAATAACATCCTGCCAAGCCATTCAAATTAAACTCAATATGCGTCAAATACTCGGCAAAAATGTTCATTGCCATTCGGTCTACGGACATGAGTAAACTTTTGACAAGTCGTGTTTCTGTTATTCTTAGATCCATATTGTTGCTGTAAAGTTGGCAAACAGAAAAAAACAGAACAGAAAACAAAGAAAATATTGTGCAAAAACTTCGTACGACTGGCTCTGCATTTGACGGACTTCGAAATCTGATAGCCAAGGCAACTTTATCCGGGTTGATATTCAAAAGAGCACGAAACTTTTGGGCCTCGAGTTGGGAGTGCGAGTACATAACGGAAACGGAAATGTAGTGAAGTATCTCACAGTTGAGAAACTTTTCATACTTCACGGTGGAAAAATGTTGAAGCAAAAATAATAGTTCCTCCCGGCTGAAAATGTTATCAAAAATATTCACTACAAAATGCGAATTTTGTTCTATTTTAATAGAGAGGAAAGTGGTAAAATTTGCAGGCCCTTGGCAGCAACTTTACACCAGCAAATTCGCCACGCCCACAATGTCCGCTCTGCTCTGTGGTTCGGCGCTGAATTAAAAGTTTTTCGCGAAATTTTAATAAACTGCTGCGCTCACTTAAATGCCACAAACGCCCCAAAACGTTTTGTGGCCGTCAACGTTACGCATACGACGTGTGAGTCCGCACGAAATTTTAATTGGCTTGGCACGCGAATTTTTGCCTTTTTTTCGTTGTTGTTTTGCCTCAACCTTTTGCTCAATTTCGTGAACTTGCTTTTTGTCTCATGTGTGGTTGTCGGTGTGTGTTCGTGTGTGCTGTAAAGTTCAACGTGCTTTGATTTGCCGTTGGTTTGATTAAAAACTTTACATAGTTTCGCTTTTTGAGTTTTTGTTTTGTTTGTATTTGCTTTTTGGATAGTTGGCCGGGATTATTGTATAACTTTGTTGTACAACTTGCCTTCAAAATTGGCCTCCATTGTTGTCGGTCTGTAAAGTTGTTAGGGGCTGGAGCATTGGTGCTTAGGGACTTTTCCTCGCGTATTTTCTATTAGAATAGTTTTTCCGGGCCCAGGTAAAAGTTTTGGTTTTTAATTAGTTTTAGTCGCTTAGCGCCACGGCAATTTGTCCCTATGTAGAGTTTGAGTTTAATATAAATCTTTACAGTGCCACTTTCTGTTGCGGTTGATGAGGGTTCTTTTGTATTTCCCTGCTCTTGCCGCCGCCCTTGCCTTCTTGTCTTCTTTCCGACTAATTGGGGTAAACTTGTGTAAAACGCTTTGTGGAAATTAGCAAAAATGCCAAGAAATTGTTACCCAGCAGCTGGGTATCACTTTTAAAAGCGGGCCCCAGCTTAGATCGGATTACCACTGTTGGCGTTGAGACGATACTACGAGAACACTGCATAAATTGCACCAGATAAGAATAATTGCGCAACGCCCAAGCTACAGTATAACTTTTAATTCGTAAATAATTTAGTGGAATTGTATTCACGTGCAGCTACTCGTAGGGCTGGCTGCAGGGTTTTACAAGTTTGTGGTAAGAGATATGAGAATATATTCTTAATATTATGCAATGTACGTCCGTCTGGCTAAATCGAGATATAGATAACACAGGTTGTGATTGCCCGCAGCTCAAGTTTGTTGTAGATACTCGACACGCTCCCTAGACAATCGCAAAAATGTGATTCACGTGCATCATTTTAACGTTGTAGTTTTAGAAACTTGGAAACAATCGTTACAAGAAGTTATTGGAGAAACAATTTAACGGGGCAATTTAATCTGGCGCAGATGTACGGTGACTATGACTACTATTATTGACAATATGAGCATGTATGATATATTTTTGCTCTTTGGTATATTTGGAATTAAACAGTGTATTTATTATGGAACGTTTCAATATCAAAAAAAGACTTGAGTTCTCGTCTACCCTTATAGAATTGTCTGTTGTTTTAAAAATTGGTAACTATCTAAAATCGAATAAATACAATTACCGTTTATAATTTCAGCATTATAGATTAGAAATTTTGTGTCAAACGTATGAAAAACCTTAAAGTTGTTGGCTATGATTGACAATATGAGTATGTATGGTATAATTATACTCTTATTAATATACTGAATTTAACAGATATTTATATTAGAATATTTTCAGTATTATAGATGCTTTAGTTCTCTTGTACCCCTCCAAAAATTTGTTGTTTTAAAAACTGTTAACACGCTCATTCTAAGTAATCATAATTTACAATGTTATAGATTAGAAATTTAAGGAAAATCGTATGAGAAATCGAAAAAATTTTTATTAAAGAAACCAACGCTATCTAAGTGGTATATACTCATATGGATATGTGTGGTATATTTTTATTCTAAGGTATATTTATACTCAATAGTATATTTGAAATTTAACAGTATATTTTTCAGTATTTTTGATAAATTTCCATTACATTTGATAAATTTTAATTACTTAAGTTCTCTTCTACTCTTCTGAGCATGACTGCGAACAAAACGTTATTATATCAGTTATTCACAGTGTAGCTATATTTATCTTTTCTATTAATAATGAAGCTGAATTTGAAAGCAACCATCATGGAGTTATTTTGGAAAGTAAACAGCGAAAACCGCTTGGCAGTTGCCGATAAATGAACAAAAGCAACCACAAAAATTGAATTTAATTAGCTTGAAAATTCGGCGCATCAAATTGAACGAAAAGTCTCGACATCACATTTACGTCGACGACTCTGTGAACATACTTAACTGCGGGCAGACGGAAGTGTGTGGCCGCGTGGGGGCGGACAAACATAGAAGTTTCGAATAATGCACATTTCCGCATACGCTGCGAAAATATCGGCGCCATTTTGCGCCCCATCTACGAGCGTGTACAAATATTAGCCCGCTGCCTATTGCCATTTCGTATTGGCCGCGCCTGGTCTGGATATCCTGAGGATGCTGCGCTTGCGATGTCCTGGCAAGTGTTTCAAAATAAACAGCTTCAGTGTAAATTGCCCTGGGCGAGTTTGGTGCCAATGCTCTCGCATTTCGTTGCTTGCGACTCAAGTTGGGCTTGTCTACACGCATGTGAGAGCAACTGAAGTGTACAAGCGGGGGAGTGTAAGTGGGAGTGTGAGTGTGAGTGTCGGAGCATGACTGTCTATGCGGATGAGTTTATGTGTGCGGAGTGTGTGTTTATGTGTTTGCCATATCGTCGTCGCTTGCCACTGTTGCCATTTCGCTGCGGCAAGACAAACAGCAAAAGTTGCTGGCTAAACATTAAGAAATCAACTTTAGACGCCGCTCGTCCTCAGCCAACGCGCCTTTGTTGTGCGCCGAGTACAATCTGTTGTAGCATGTCCGTGTGTGTTGCATGCTCAGTCACTGTTTTGGGATGCGGCAGTGGCTGTCGCTGCCGCTACTGCTGCCGACGCGTCATTACTTGCCCCTCAGGTTGTTTCAGCAAGCAACTTTCTCAAGCAGTTCACATGCCGTTCTAGTGGTTGCTATTGCGAAATGCTCAAAAAGCTACAACATAAACATAAAGTTATTATATAAATATGAAGTAGCACTCTTGCCAGCACTCTGGGGGCGGCACTAACGGAAAGTGGGCGTGCCGCCGGTACTCTGTTTTTGGCACAAAGCGCGTTAGCTAAACGCTGGAATAGATCCAGCAACAAGAAGCATAATACTTAGCAGTTGCTCCTCAAAACTTTGCGCCAACAAAATCCCTGACTTGGCTTTGGGGTTTTTTCCTCAACTTTTCGTTTTTGGTTTTTACAAATAATTTACTGACTTTGCTGCCGGGTTTGACTCTCTTTTTTTTGTGTGTGTTGCTCTGCTGGGGTTCTTTGTGATGCCACAGATTTGAATTATGTGGCAGATTAAGTCGCAGCGCATGCCTTTGGGTTATTTACAGCCGATTCTTGGATGTTGGTTTTAAATATAATTTGCGGAAATTCGCCAAGTTCCCACTTTGAAAGTGGCCGTCGAAATGATGTGAGCGCTCCGAGATATTGCAGCAATTAGCAGACCTCCAGTTGAAGCACCTTTAATGCGGCATATTTAATTTGAGCAACCGTAGATAGTGGAAATAAAAACGCTTTCGCATACATAGTCACAATTGCACTCGCGCACATGTTGTTGAAAGCAATGCAACCGCAAAATAAACAGCAACAACGCGTGCACAGGCCAAAGCCATTACTCATACGTCATGTGGCACCAGCAAAGGGAATACAAATACAAACTGCATGCAAAAAACATTAAAAACAAAAAAAAGGAAGCGAGTGAATCGCTTGAGCGCCCAAAATAACAACGACAACTACGACCACGACGGGATTCGGATTCAGATTGGGTTTAGGGTTGCCAAGTGGATCAGAGAATGCGTTGCTGCTGCATTTTCGGTATTTTGTATTTTAGTGCTGGCTCAAGCTGTGCGCGTTGTTTGTTCTCCGGTTTCCACGAGCACACTCACACAAGCACAAACACCCTTCAGATTGAGTCGGCAACTTGGTTTTCTATTATCGTGCTCGCTTTACTTTTAGCCGTAACCTGCGTTATTTCTATTCCACAATTACACGTTGCCGGGACGACTTCAGTGTGTTGCCTGCCGCCTTTCAGAGCATTATTCAAGCTGTGTGTGCGTAAGCAACTGATTGTACGTACGCCAAGGAATGAGCCCGAGTGTGTTTCTTGTTGTGTTCTGCCACTTGCTTGCGACTAACGTTGCGTTTAACCACAAATTGAACGACCCAACAGTTTACCAGCTGCGTGATGTGCACCACTAACTGTTGTTCCCCCAGCTCCCCGTTCGTCCCGTTCGTCATCCGCTCTTGCACATTATTATCAACTGCTGCGGCACGCGCCGCTCGACGGCATTCAAATCTACAAATGCACTGCGTCGCCAGGCTACGTGCTGCGATGCTGTCTTAAGCCTTAAGCCTTTTAGCCAACTCTGCTCTGCGCGACACACAATTGTAAAGTGGCAAATATATGCCTAGTGGAAGGCTCTGAGCGCACGTCCATTCATTCAGCCTGGTACAAACCTGCAAGACACAGAAAGAGAAAGAGAGAAAGATAATTTAGTTTGTAGTTCTCCCTGAGATTGTTAAAATTAGTTAAATTGTTTGATAATACGACTATGATGTTCCTTGACAACACTTCAGTGAATCAAGTTGCCGCTGTGCGTATGTCACATAATTGGGACTCAAATTAGACAAATTTCGAAGCATTTACGCTCTTTGGCCTTTTTGTCTACAATATGTCAACTAAAAACTGTTTAGCTAGTTGAGTATTTCGAGCACGTATTGGCCACACACACACACACACATACACAGAGAGACACATGTACGTAGGGGCTGAGTTTAGAAATTACGAAAATCAGCAAAGCAAATAAATAAAATATTTATGGGAGAGAGCAAACTGCGTTTCCCTTTATCTCGGCCCGAAATCGCCATTAGAATGCGAAATCTAGCAATAGCCGGAATTGACGACAACGTGGTCCTAACTGATTTCATCCTGCTGTGGTGGTTGTTGTGTCAACAGACGAAAGGACGACAACCCAGCAGACACGAGACTGCCAGCGAGGCTGCCTAATTGCCAAGTATTCATCACACGCGCGCCCATGCGAGTAAACGTGACAGATGCCACTCGAATTATCTACAAATAGCGTGCGGCTCGCTCATACATCCACATATATATATACAAGTATATATATATATATATATTTGTGTATTAATGTATACATTATATCTATACGCATGCTTAATCAAAATGCGCCACATGCCACAAGGTAGCAGCCCACACAGACAAAACTAAAGCAGAATAAATAGATGGAATTTAGTTTAATATCATTTGCTTAAACCTCTTGCTCCACATTCCTGCGTTGCTGCGTTGCCAAAGTGATAACGCTCCGTCCCAATGCGAGCTAATCTAATACTTTTCCGCTATTCAATGCTGTAAAATGTGGCAAGCAAAGTGCAAAATCTTGGCAAGCAACATGAAAAAGTGCTGGAAAAAAGGTTGCTATCATCCACACAACTTGCTTGGCCTGCAACTTAGCCTGGGGGGGCAGTCATTTCCTGAATTATGGACTCGACTTAACGTTATTTGCTTGTACTTTATCTGAAAGGTAAAACAGCAAGCTCAACATCTCTTTTGTCTTTTTTGCTTTTACTTTAAATCTACTCTGGGATCTCATTCGACTTTAGTTAAAGAAATGGTTAAGCTTAAAGAAGTGCACTAAGTTTGGGATTTGCAATTCAACTGAATGTTACTAATATTATTATTAGTTGTGCATTTAAACTTGTGCTCTTGTTGGCCTGCTATTAGCATAGCAATCAATCAATTAAGCAACCCTGCAGTCGAACAATGACAAGTAATGTGAAGAGCATTTAAGACCGTTTTTGTGTTATCATGTCGATGCCGTCATTTGGGCTCAACAAATATCTGGTTTATGTGATTGCAGCGTAGTTCATTTGAGGTATAAATCGTTTAAGCTGTGCTGCAGCGGCAGCCAAAGCTATTGCGACGTTGTTTACGTGGCGTATGAGCAACAAATCAAATCCTGTACGCAACAGAGCTGCACGGATGCCAACCACAAGCGAAACGTCTGATTGGCAACATAAATCAAGCTCAAACCACACAGAAATACCAACACACACACACAGTGAACTGCCATAAAGCCAAGAGATGACTGCACACAACAAACATAATGAACGCTGCCTCGTGACGGGTTGAACTTGCAACGCCACTCGGCAGGCAGGCTGCCTGCCTGGCTGGCTTTCTTTGCCCCTTTTTTCGGGCGCTTTGTCACGTTGGCGCAAACGCTGAATGACTTCGTTAGCAGCACACCAACTTACAAACAGGCGACAGCGACACACGCTGCCGCAGCACCACTGTCAAAACTTATGCAAAACAGGCAGCAGCCAGACAGCCAGACAGACAGAGAGACAGCCAGCTGAGCCCCATTCAGACAACTGCAACTCTGCCGGCAATCCGAATGCTGGGTGCAATTGAGCGGCAAATTGGCTGTGCGAAAAACAAAGAGCAAAGACAAAAAGTGGGCGTGCCGCGGAAAATTGTTAGCACAAATAAGCGAAGGCAGCGCAGCGCACACCTGCAACGTGCAAACGCGTAAATTTATTGCGTCAAGTGCACCATTTGCATGCGGCTCCAAAGCAGCTCGCAGTTACATTTCCAATTCCATTGTAGTTTATGCGGGCCAAGCATCACGTAGCGAGCGAGAAAACTTGAATGTTTCGAGAGCAGCTAATTGCCCCACTTAAACTCTCCAGACGTTTAGTGGCTTGTTTACAATTGCTGTTAATAATTCATTAAGATGCATGAGCTTAAACGAAATACAAGCATCAAGCGTGTAACTAGCCATAATTTCACTTCAAGAAGTTCCACAATTCAATCCGAAAACTTCAATTGCACTGTTTGTTTCCATCCCTCTGCTTCGATTAGTATCTGGCAGAGTTACGATGCCAAGGAAATATATGTTTGTCGCATCTTTACGAGTTCGCTGCGAAATTCGATTGGAAATTTGGCTTTGTGCTGTTGCACCTTTTGCGCTTTTGCAACTGATTTGCATGCTGCTCGTGCTGTCTGTCCGTCCGCTCCGTGTTGTTTTCCAGTGATTTAGCACTCGCCCTGCCAACGTGCACCTTTAACCGGATTTTGGGCGGATCTGCTTGCTGCAGTGTAGTCGGATTTGGTGTTTGCCTTCGTTTTTAATTTAGACTTTATTTATTTATGTCTTTGGCCGTTACGTAGATGGAAAATTGGTGTCTAAATTAGAATTCAGCTCAAGTTGATTTCGCCACTAGACTGCAGACTGCAAACTGCAAAACTGTCGAGCGTTGTTGTAGTCGTATGTGGGTTAGGCAAACAAACTGCAGCCAGAATAGAAATGTGCGCCCATTTGGCACTCGCTCGGTTTTCGGTTGCTAGCGATGCTTGCCTTGCAACATGCCAAGTTCCTCATGCAGCTGCTGCTGCCCTCCAGCCAAATGTAAGCACTTCTGTGGTTCAACAATTAAAACGAAGCGTTTGGGGAAGCATCCTCTGTCTGTCCGTGTCCCTGCTCCAGTTGCGCCCAATTCTCACTCCCCCCGATCTCCCGCCGTGGAACAGTTTGCCGGTATTTACCCTGGGGTACGTGTGAGTCTGTAAGCGAGCTCCGAGTGTGTGCGCTGCTCCGCCTTCAGTCGCATTGTGGCACGTCAATTGTGCTGCATTGTTTTTAGTTGCTGTTTCTCTTCTATTTCTCGTCATGTTGCGTCCAAGCTGCGAACTCTGCCGCCTCCCACATTTGCTTGTCAGCTGGGAATTGCGAATGCTCATGCGAAGCTCTTCGTTTGCATCCGTTTCGCATGTTTTCATTCTTAATGCTCTCTGCCGATCAATGCATAAATGTTTTCCAATTACAATAGAGCAGAAATACAAAACATTTACTTATAGCCGAAGGTTAAAGCAAGCCATTGATAGTTGGCTTCAAAACACATTTTCATAATGAAAACATTTACAACGATGACAAGATTTCCAATCGTTCTGCAGACTCGCAATTAAAAAGAAAATGCTGCTAACTTGAACAAAATTTAAGATTTAATACACAAATGTGTGTTAAATTTTTAGCAGCCAGCAAACTTAATTTGATTTGATAACTCTGCAATGAATAGATATAAGATATTTAGCTCGCAATTCCATTTGCGAGTGTGTAATATCGAAGCCAATTGCAAATAAATATGTTCGAAGGACTTATTCGGGCAAAACCATTTAGTTTACAAGCAAACCCAATGTGCAAGTGAAGAAAATAATGGAATACTATCAAATTTGCCTGATAATCCAATAAAGTCAACGACAGACACAAACACAAGCACACTCACGGAAGTGGAGCAAAGGAAGACAGGAAGAGGCACTCGACTAACAACTTCATTGATACGCACGCAAGTGAAGAAACCTCGAAACGTTGCCACAGTCTGAGCGCACTTGCCACCGCATACTTGCTTACAACAAGCCAATGGAAGTTAAACCACATTTATAAGACGAGCTGCTGCCACACATATGCAATATGAAACAGCGTCCTGCTCCCTTTCTCTGTCTCTTTCGTACTGTCTTGTTGACATTAGATTGTGTTTAAAGTGGTTGCGCACACACTCGCACAGCGCTTGTCATATGTGGCAGACACAAGTCGCACGCACACACCCACGCCACGAGTAGTGTGGCTTGGCATATATAATGCCTCTAAAATTGTCTACTTATACATTTATGCAAGTGCCTGCGCCTGTCGGGATCATATGCCACATTGTCACACTTCAGCCTTGAGTGTCACACGAGTGTACGTGTATGTGAGTGAGTGAGTGTGTGCGTGTTTGACAATTGTTTGTTAATGTTCTGCTGGCAACGGAAACGGAAGTCTAAATGACATTAACTCAATGTGCGCCCAATTGATTTTCTCTTTTATTTTCAAACATTTTTCTTTTTGCGCAGTCAAAAGAAGCAAAATAATAATAATAAAGACGTGACTTTCAACTCACAAATATGAAGACAAAAGCGCTCGCAGAAGCTGGAATTGAACTTTGACAGTAAAAATATCAAATATGTTGCAGACCATCAAAGCTATCGACTCACTGATACCCTGTCATGAGCCTCATCACAGTTAATAGCACTAGCGAACGAGTTTCTCCTTTAAAATTAACAACATGATTTCGCTCTGCCGACTACATACCCATTAAAACTTTGTTAATATAGCAACGCAAGCACTTTGAGCACTTTGCAAAGGTTTCATAAGGGAGTTTACTTTTTATTAAGCTTTTGGCAATTTAGTCCGTTTAAAGCTTAAAGTCGAGCAATTATTGCTCTAGACTTTTCCTTGACTTCTTTTATTGTTGCATTGCTACGATTAAATTGCTATCAGCCGGCAATTGAATTAATGACAAATTTTTGCATATTTTAAACAGATTGTGCCATTAATAATTATTTTGCACGAAGCATATGCTGGCATTAAGTGCACATTTATAATTAATTGTTTTAATTACATGTTTTATCTTGTCTGTACGAGCAATCCATAAATGTTATTGTGCCATTAACGCGACATAAATCAATTGTGTGAAGAGGTCTTATTTTCCCACTGACACTAAGAGCAGCGTGTTAATTAATGACTTCCACTGCACTGCGAAAACAAAATACTCTCGATTGCACGAGCACACACAAAGATTGACTAGCCTAATGCATTTGCATTATAAGAAATCAGCAAACATGAGCAATTCGCTAGGGACAAATTCGCTTGCAGCGCTCATAGACTAATGTGTGGCAGGAATGATAAGATTCATTCGAGAAATATGTGAGCAGGCAGGCAGACAGGCTGGGCGTTGGATGTTTGCTTATAAACAAAATTGAATTTTTATCGCTGCAGCATCGCAGCCAAAACGAAATGAAGAATAAGACAGAGGGGACGAGAGAGGACAAGCGGGACGCGCACTGACAGCAAAGCGCATGAGAAACGTTCGAATCAATGAACAAGAAAAACGTAGCTAGCGATTCTCGCAGCTACAAATACAAACACAGATACACACAAGTGTGTAGCGGCCAAAAAGTATGCAACATAACGTTGAGCGCTGTGTAGCATAAGGTGGCAGGTGGCAGGTGGCAGGTGATACGTGACCTAGTTGACGGGCGTTGCCGTAGTGGAGGCAGAGCCCGGAGAGTCCTGAATTGATACCACATGTCTTTGGGTACGTATTTGGGACGACTTTCGGGGCATTCGGCATTTTATGTTTATGTATGCAAAATAGCAGTAAGTATATAAATGCTGGCAGCGCGTGAACGCAAACGCAAATGCAAAGGCAGTAACGGGTTGGGCAAATCAAGAGAAATTATTTATACACACAAACGCAAATGGAACAGAAAATGCGGAGGAAATTGGTTTATGCTCAGCTGACCTTTGACCGGATTGCAATGCGTTAAGCAGCACATACCAGCAGCGAGTAAAACTCTCGCGTCCCTGGCGCTGGAAACTAATCCGATCGCCTGGCGTCCACTATGTGAGCTGAATCATAAAAACTTTATGTGTCAAATGTCATAATCCGAAATCACTTTGCAGCTGGCGGTCAAAGCCATAAATTTGCCCTGACCTCCGTAGGCAGTGCTTGCTTAAGCAGCAGCAGCAGCGATTTCATGTAGCCATTTAATAGAACTTCGCATTTTATTATTATTTATGCTTCACTTTAGTTTGGCAAACGAGGCACGCACATGATTTCGATAAAAGTTCAATCCCCCAAACTCGTAATATTCGGGACGCAGCCAAAACAATAAACGTAAAGACATGCGTCTGCATATACTTATTACGTATACGCAGTGTATGTCTTACTTCGCACACCATTGCGCATTTTATGGAGCAAGCTCACTAAACGCTCCATAATTCGCCCGCATTTCCATAGACTACTTCTGCGTATGCAAATCTCGAACATCCTTTTGCTCAAATCCACATTCCTTAGACCAATTAAAACTATGAATATTTAAATTTTTATCGTCTGTGCACTTAACTGCTTACTATTTAATTGCTTCGCAGGCGCAAGGCGCAAGGCGAGTGGGCGGCAAGTAATTCAGGAAGGATTACGAGCATGTGTGTGGACAATGCTAAGATTTTATTGCGAGAATTGTGAGGGCCACAAAAATGTTTGAGCTTTGCATGTTTGAGTGTGTCGGAATACACTTTAATAGGATTATGCGAGCTCGGGTAAGTCATAGTCAAGCTATTGTATTCCCCAAAGCATCTTGGCTGGCGTCTGCTTGATTGAAAATACTCAATTATTATGCAACGGACAGCAAATGAAATGGAAAATATCGAAGAAGGCGAGACAAAGGAGAGAGAAACTCGTTGCCTTTTAAAAACCTTTTTCAACAAAGTCGCTATAAATCACGCTAAACATTAAATTATGCACATAAAATGCCAGCCAAATCCTCCACCGAGAGACACCCAACTGGCTGGGATAAGCGAGGACAAAGCCAAGGAAAAGCTGCTACAATTATGTGTTTAATGCATAAATCAAAAACTCATTTAAAATTAAATCACAGCATTCAACAAATCACAAAACAAAGTCGTGCTACAACAACAAAAAAAGCTGCGATATGAAAGCAATTATTATTTTCCCCTTGGCTTTTTTTCCGCACAAAGGTTTGGGAGTGCTTCTCTGTGTGTGTATGTGTGTGTGTTGGATGAACGTGTATTTGAGTATGAATTATTCTTGTATTCTACAAGCATATAAAAAATTCAAAAGCCTGCGAGTTACAACAATAACAAGAACAGCGACAACGGCAACGGGGAGCGCGACAATAACAACAAGCAGTCGGCGGCGTCAACGAGTGTATAAAATGTTTATGTTGAAATAAATTGAATGCCGCCAAAAGAGCCGAGTTGCGAGTAAGTGTACAAAGCTACCAAACCAGCAGCTATTAAAATCAGGCAAATAGGCAACGCCTCAGCTGCAACGCCACGAATTCCTGATGCTCTAAAATGGACAATTAACAATGACAACTTCGAAAGTTTTGAATTAACAAAATTGTACTTCGATTCAAATAGTTGTTGTGCACAGCTGATATTTGGGGGAAATACTGGTTACCAACGGAGTCACATAATCGTCGCTGTCGGGGACACAGTAAGGGCATGATAAAAGTATCTGTACGCTCGGCAGGACACCTACGCACATGGCACAATAATTTAAGGAAGCCAACACCATTTCAGCAAGTGGCAGCACTCGGACGAGGGGCGGGGAGCGGTGTGGTCAGGGGGCGTGGGATATGAATAAGTATTACAAGCCGGTTGAGCGCCGCATGTCAACTGTCGGCAGCTGCGCACATGCAAGTCAGACACTTCATCCATACACACACACACAATGCACTTGGCTGGGAGTGCGGACGCAGACAGGAAGTGCAGGGAGCACTTGACAATGCCGGGCCAGGCTGGGCAAACTTCAGTCAAGACTTGAGTACGTGTCGCCCTGCCGTCGAGCAGATGTGATGAGTACAATGGGGGGATACAGCGACAAGAAGCAGCAAAATGCGCTCGACTGTGCAGCTAGCAGCTGTCTCTGTCTCTGTCGCTCCCGCTCATGCTCTGCTGATCTATTCTCGCAAATGTACTTTGCGTGCTGTCAAAAGCTGTCAGTGGCGCAGCGGTAACTGCAGCTTGCAGCAGCTAGAGCAGCTGAGCAGCTGCTTCATCAGCGTATTGCCTGTCAGGCGACTTTTGTTTTTCTTCCACATATCATTTACAGGCACGGTCGACTGTTGTGCCCGCGTCTGGATATCCATTATAAAGAGCCAATGTGGCGCAGCGTGTGACCATGTCAAGTTCTATTCGGGCTCTCCGAGTCAAGGGTTAAGCATCAAGTGCCATCCCCTGCCGCGCTCTCGACTATTGCCAGAAAGCTAACGACAATCCCTTTTGGCCCCAACTACTTTGGCCTGATGTCTAGTGGTGCTCAGCAGAAATGGTTCAAAAATCAAGCTGTGAGTGCTCTTAAAAAGTGAACAACGAGCGGCCTACCAATGCCACTTAAGTCTAAGGAATTTATTGATTCCTACAAGGAAACTGGACTGTCAGCATTTAGCCATATCTAGGTCACTGCAAAACAAGAATGAATTAATTGAGTAGTTTAGGTTTACACTGATAAGCTTATCCATAGCTAACTGCAGCTCATAAGTATGCTATAAAAGTGTGACGAGAGATTGTCGTAAAAGCAAACTACAATCGCTTTATCATTTGGTTAAACACAGTCACAGTGTGGAGCAAGCAGTTTCCTGGTCTATTGCAATATATCAACCTAACAATTGCAATAAATTTGCGTGACCACAGTGCGTGGTCAAATCCATTCTAATCCGTTTTGCATGCAACAATATTGTTTGAATATGCCAATTTACTCCCGCAGATTGAATTCAAACATTTTGTAAAGCAGCTCAATTGAAAGTGTTTTTTTTTTGCCAATTGTTTGCTTGGTTTATTGCAGTGCAGCTTGTAAGCACCTCTGCGGCACTGCAACCATGCAATTGACTCGATTGCTGCAAAATCCTTTTTTTAGCCACCACTTTGATGTGAGATAATCGCTGGCAATAATTCATAACCATAAAATATCAATTTTTGACTACAGTTTCGATGTGGGGCAAGGGATGCGCTGACTGTTGTTATCTTCGCGCATAAATTTCAAGCCATTTCAACGCACACACGACACAACACAGCACAGCACAGCAGCTGCCACAGCAAACAACAGGAACTATGCACAAAAATATCGAGCGAGACGGGGAGCAGGACGAGCAGTGAGTGACATGGCAGACAGAGCAGTGTATCGAAAACAGGAGGAGCAGCCACAATGACAACGACAACAAGGACATGGACTGGCAGCAGCAGTACAAGGACTATATCATAAGCAGCCAGCCAAACGAGCGTGTATCATAAATATGTGAGGGGAGAGGAGACGACGGCAGCATATGTTTTAATGCCAGGCAATAAAAATTTATGCATGATTGAAGTTTTTCAAGATTGGCGAAAGGCAGCCAAAATGTGTGTCTAAAATGCCTGACAGATGCGGGTTGAATGATGTGTATGTTCAAAATAAACGTCGCTTAACATCAAATTCCCTTTTGCAAATCACTGCTCGAAGACGCACATAAATATGTCAGCCCCAGCAGCAGCAGCAGCCATGATACAAGCTTCATTTGGTGTACTCGTGCAATAAGTTGACTTAAATATAATGGCCGCCAAATGCGGTTTACGCCAACAGTAAAGCAATTACCCAACCTGTCGATGTCAGCGGTATGGCTGGGCACCTAATTGAGATGGTAATGTCGCTGGCGAATTACAAATCCCTTAAGTGCCAGCACACAAAGCTGCGGCGATAAATAAATAAATGCGCCAGTCAATGAAATTTATGCGCCCAAATTAAAATCTTAGATCTAAGCTGAGCTGATGCGCATTAGGCGCCCCAACCGCAACAAGCAACACGAGCTATTGGTGACGACTGGCAAAAAAAATGCCATTAAAAGGGACTTCAGTTCCATAAACAACCGCAAGCAGCATGAACAAGTTCGCAACATAATCTAATTGGCACGGAAAATACCAAAAAAAAAAAACAGAGTGTCTGGTGGCTGGCAAGAAAGCAAAAAGCCACATTTTGCTGCTGGCTTTCTTAATTTGCTTTGTTGACCGTTTTAATTGCATGAAACGAAATTCCTGCGCGCCCTAATAGAATTCTTTTAATGTAGTTGAAAGGCATGACGCAAATGTCGGGTATTTATATCAATTTACGCTGCGTATAAGTAATGCTGCTGCTGGTGCTGTTTGCTGTGCGTATGCTTGATGTCTGCTCGTTTTATTGTTTATAATTCAATTGGATGAAGTCATTTATCATGTTCTACTTTTCGATTTCGTGCGCCCGCCTGGCTCCCGAAACATTGGCCGGATAAAAATTTCATGCAATTTCGGTGCGGTGGAAATATAATTTATCACATTGACGCTGATGAATTGTTTGTTTCACACTATGACAACTTTATCGCCGGCAGCGTGGGGCATGCCACTCCCCTTCCCCCTCCCCCGGCACAGCAGTGGCTGCTTCATCACGTCGTCGTGTTGCCGTTTTGCAGCTCCTTGAGTCTCCCACAACTACAGATTGTGCTGCATCATTTGCTATGCTGCTTGTCGCTTGTGTTGAATTGCTTGTAAAATGTTTGTAGCTGTCAGCCAGCAAACTCTTGTTGTTGGCGCTACATCTGATAATGATTTAATATCAGTGCCTTGCTGCATATTTCATGAAATGTTCTCGCCTCGTTTGTACAACTTTTCGTCGCATTGCAGTGAAGCACATAAATATGAATGGCCAAATTGTGCGCCTTTTGTCTGCGATTCCCCCTGCACAAACTGTTGTCGCATTGTATTAATGCTTTGCCTACTCTGTGCCAGCTCTCATTAAAAACAGTCGCATTTAAATGCAGTTGCTAACTACATTTTCAGTTTAACCCACTAGTCTGCTTGCCGCAAAAAGAAATTAAATTTCCAACGACACCTTGGCGCAACAGACACGTCTTCAAGCCTCGGGCCATGTCTGGCTGAGTTGCAAGCAACTAACTAACTAAGCAGCTGCTCGGTTGCCGCCCTAAACTTTCTGGTCGCCTGGCAGGCAACTTAACGTCCATTCACACCGATGCGCCTACTCGGGACGGACAGTTGTTGAGTTCGTCTATCATAGCAGAGGCATCGGGAAGAGGTCCCCACTTGACTCCGCTCTTGCAAATTGTAGGTGGAACGTTGGTTCGTGACGACGCTTTTGACATATTGAATTAAAAAAGCGCTGTCTGCTTACAATTGATGCTTGATGGCGAAAGCGAATTAATGTCAGTCAATTAGTTCGTTTGCATAATTCAGACTGAAAGCAGCCAGAGATTGAAGCGCACACTCACAATGTGTATGCGAATTGTTTTTTAACGTTTTGTTTGTTGTTTTTCGATTGCTGAAAAACAGCAGCCAGCCAGCTAATCGATAGATAGATACACTTTAGCCGGCAGCAGTTGATATTTACACATAGAGAGCGTATTATGCAAATCGGATCATATTTATAGCTTCTTAGATCATAAACATGTCATGTGCAGAGCAGACTGCACAAATATCTGGCATATCCAGCATGGAGCGCAAACAAATTTAAATGCAAATGAAAATATTGCAAATATTCGAGGCATAAATCGAAATCAGTCACAATTTTCCCCTTTATAGATAACGCAAATGATGCCATTAAAATGCAAAAATTCCATTTCTAATAATTCGCTCAAGAGTTGCCCCAAAGCCAACTGAGAGACCGAGAGCGTTAGGTAAACCGGCGGCAACATATACTCGTACTAGCATCGCATATATCAGTTTTCGAATAGCATTAAATTCTTCCACAGCGCTGCTCATGTGCTATTTATATTCCTCCTCATTTTGTCTTCGTTTATTCCACTGCTTTCGGCCAAGCCATTGCTGCCGGTTGAGCTGGCTGGCCACAAGGAAAGTGATAAATTTGAGCGGAAAATTGCAGTGCCAACACATTCACATTCGCACAATGGGCGCCAAACGTGGGCCAACATTTTGCCACCTGCCCGCGCTCGGCTGCCGCATAAAAAATACCCAAAGGTGCTCGAGGTGAAGGCGGATTGCGGCTGCCTTTCCTACGCTTCCCTTTGTCCGAGGGATGTCGAGATGTCTGTGTGGTTTTTGGTATTTGCTGGCGTTTGGAAGTGCTTGGAAATGCAATTAAATGTTGTTGAAGCAAACTAAAATATTTTGTTTTAATTATAAACTGCTGCACACTGCTGCCCCACTGCCACTTCATTTGATGCTCATTTGAGTTAATAAAATGCCAAGTATTTAGTTGCCTGCCACGCGCTGCACATGCAACGCCATTCATTTAATTGACAGCGACAAATGAACATATTGCCAAATGAGATGTGAGCTAATTGCAAATTGTTTACGCAACATGCCAAGGCACACAACTTTGAGCAGTCGTCTACTACTTAAATGTTTTAAAGATGCAACTCAAGCACTAAATATTTCAATGTATTTCGCGAAACATTGAAATGTTTTATTTACGCTGGCAAAAGCGATCTTAAAGTCGGATTTGTTATTTTATTTATTCACTTTTGCACTCAACGGTGGCAAAAATCCGATTGCAATTTGCATTTGCAGACAGTTTATGCAACATGCAAAATTTATGAGCGCGCCAAAGGCAAAGCACAAGTGAAACAGGAGCAACAACAATAACGAAAAAAAAAGGTATGCGAAGGCGAGCTGCCAAAGGACATAAACAGGCACAATGACCCGCCTGCTGCCACAGAGCGAGCCAATTTATTATTATGGCAAAATAAGTGCGGCGATTGGTGAGGGCAACAACAAAAAAAAGAAAAACTATAGTGCACACAAGATAATAAAAATAAAACAACGCGTTAATTGCGATTCCCAATTGACCGCAATGTGTGTGTGCGAGGGGAGCAAAAACCGAAATTTTGAAAGCCTGTCGGCTCGATAATATCTGCATGTGTGTGTGTGTGAGTGTGTGCGGCTGTCACATAAAGTAGCTAATTACTGTTAGTTATGTTGGTGCCCACAAAATGCCGTAATTTATGTGCATGTGTGTGAGTTCGGCTTATATGCGGTTGTATGCTGTGTGGCAAGCGCTGTGGTTACAACACCATAAAATGTCTGCTGCTCCCACTGTGTTCATGTGTGTGTTTGTGTGTGAGTTTATGGTGCTCACGGCTAAATGCTGTCAAATGAACATTTTGCATGTGTCTCGCAGGCAGACGCAGCTTTTAGGCGTCACTTAACGCAAAAAGGCAGCGCCAATTTGCCAAACATGTGTGTGTTTTTGTGTGCAGCCATTCCTATTTGCAGTAGCCAAAAATTTGAGCGCCTTTTTCATTAACCCAGTTGGATGAGCAATAGAATCCGAAACTGGCACAGTTGCTGCTGCTGCTGCTGCTGGTGGTGGTGTAGATGCAGCTGCATAACCTCAAACTGTCACGCTGCTCAAACGAATTCCATTAAGTTGGAATGCCAAATGAACCTGACAGCGGTACAGCGTTAGGCAAACGCTGCGAGATACCAATTACTACACGACCCGAGGACACAGCAACAACAACAACAACAACATTGACGACGATATGTCTGTGTCCGTCTGTGAAATTGCACAAGCAATTTTGCGCTCGTTTGGCCGGCAAATAGAGCCCCGAAAAGTAAGCGTAAAACTATTTAATTAGGCTAATCTATTTACATTGGCAGCCGCGAGGAGCACACAAGTTGCTGCAAATTGCAGATGAGCACGATCAACACGTCTGGTCTGAGTGGTCGCTGCAAGAGCAGTTCGCATAATGAATGTTCGATGAGTCTACGCGCGTTCCGTCTCTCTCTTTCTTGCAGGCAAAGCGAGCGCCTAAAACTATGCAACACAATAAAAACGTCACTCGCTCACACTGCGCCGCACAGTTCCATTAAGCACCAGACAATTTACACAGCGAAATTGTCAACTGGATATTTGGTTTGGGACACCACGCGATTTCGACGAGGCGACAAGTTGGCAGGCGTGCGGGGGTAGGGGGGAGGGGGGCAGACGAACGGATGTGTCGTGTTTCGAGCTTTTATTGAATTTACCCAAAGTGCTTGTTTGTCTGCTGTCTAAGTGGATAGCCGCTTGAGTGCGACTGCGAGTGTGTGTGGGTGTGTGTGTGTGTGTGTGAGTGGGTTGCAGCATAGCTAATTCGTGAAATTATCAAATTTTATTGTTATTCTGTACTTGAAAAGCGCTTGGCCTGCTAATTGCCAAGCACTTAATGGCCATGGCAATGTGTCGCAGTTGCTTTCAATACCGATTGATTTGATGAGCAAAGGTTTAAAGCTAAATGGATTAGCTTCTGGTAAATAAATATTTTATATGTTTTAGTGCCATTGGAAAGTCAGCAGGCAACTTGAATGTAACTGTTTTTTGTAGCCTCTGTTTAAATGCATAGCAGGTATTAAGCCAGTTTAATTACACTGCTAATTGGTAATTAATTGGTTTAGCCCGCTCTCGTTTGGTTTTGTTTTTGCCGTCGAATAGAATTAATGAGGTGTGTTAAACTGTCCCAGTAATTGAATTAAATTCTAGCGCGCACCACACGCGGCGTATGCGCAACGCAAAACCCCAAAACAACTGAGCCCAATTGCAATGTAAATACAATTTCGAATGCACATTGCAAACGTGGCCACAATTATTGTAAATATTATATCGAACATGCTGTTCATCGTACACAGCTGAAGTGGAATTGTGCCGCCTGCAACATTTGATGGCACATTTTATTTGATTAGCTTGACATTGGCTTGTCGCAGCTGACCACTCGCCACACCTGTGGTTGACCCGGCCATGTGGCTGTTTGCAATGCCTTCGGCTGGCCACATTCTTGTCTATTTGCTGTTGCTTCGCTCTGTCGATTATTGCTGACTGCTCAGTTTTGCAGGCTGTGTATGTTGTATTTTGAGCAATTAATTAATGGGGCATTCAAACGTATTATTAGCATCTTACTTTTTGTGCTTTTATAATAATAATTTATGTTTGCACTATAATAAAATTGCATGTCAATAAATTCTTGCGCAAATATACAAATTACGGCCTGCAGCGGCGTTTGGCATATTTATGGTAATTTTTTGTTGCTGTTGTAGTCAAATATGTGTATAATTAATCATGCTGTGGCATTTCTGTTTGGCTAGTCTGGGACTCTGTGGGGCAGCATAATCAATATTTAGCTTGCCATTATGGCATAGTCTGAGCAGAATGTGCTAACTTAATTGCAGACAGCGCCAGCCAGTTAATTAATTAATCTATTTGCATATTCACTTTCCGACACAATCTGATTGCATTGCTAATGCGACCTGGCGTTTCAAATATTTTTCATTTATGCCACGCAAAGAATGTATTTATTAATTACCTGACAATCAATTCAATTACAAAATAATTGTATGCAACTCAATAATTATGCATGCACCTCGTGCACTAAACCATTCTCTTATCTGTCATAAATTCAAGCCTGAACCATTTCACAATCGGCATGGCTCAAATGTTTTGGCCTTGTGTGCATGTCCAGCCAATGACGAGTGCTCATATTTCCAGTCGACGCTTCGCTCGGAGCTGGCAAGAAGAACGACGGAGTTGGGCCGCCATAAAAAGTGCACTGACAAATGTCAAGTGTCGGGCCGCAAATGTCAGCAAGTGACAAGTCAAGCAGCGCGCGGGCAACCAGCCAAAACCTGTCACATGTCGCCACGTGATTTATGTGCCCCCCCCTGCTCCAGGTTTCCAAAGGAGCCGCAGGAGCCACACTGATGGTGACCATAACGAGCGCAGCGTTTAGCGCGCTGGCTGACAAACATTTCTAAATCGAAGGCAGGTGAAGTCAACGGACGAGTCGAAAATAATCGATTCGGAACACTGTTTCAACACTCTGGCAGCTTTGAGCTGCTGCTGTTACGTTGTACGTTGTTACGTATACGCAGCGTGTTCCGCACAAATGCTGTTGCATACGCGCAGGCTGAGCAAATTTAATGCGATTTAAAACCCGAACAATGCTCATTTGTGTCACTTATCAGCAACTGTACACATTTTCGTTGCATTCTAATTCATGGAGCGACGTCGCACGCTGCACAAAACGATTTGCACATTATTCGCAATTAACTTCTCATATCGCTAATTGGCAGTGCAACAGACTGCACAGCTCTTCGAATTGTGTGCATTAAAATCGATGGAGCGCTTGGAAAATCCATCTGAGCCTTGGCTCAGTGTCGCTTTCATGGTCAATTCACTTGAGATCTATGGACGGCCACTTACACACGTACTTTAAGTGGCTTCTATAGACACAATTTCTATACTCAGTGTCAGCACTTAGGTTCAACGACTCGCTCGCATTCAGTGTCATTGGCACGCAGCCGGGGGGCAAACAGAAAAATAAATATGAAAATGGTCAAGGTCAGCTATAAACTGTTCTAAAGTCCAATGAAAAATTGATGTGGCAAAGTTGGCCGCAAACTTTTGTAAATTTATCAGCTGTTCTTGGAAATGTGTTGACTTTATTAGTCAGTAGGGCTTTGAGAATTCATTCCCGAAACCTCCCAACAACTATTAATTAAAGTCCTTGCAACTCTGCTCCCAACCCAATGCAGTAATTTCCAGTCAAAACCTAGTCGCAGATTATGCTGAAAGTTGGCAAAGCGGAAGAGTTCAGCGCCTGAGAGAGATACAATTTATATGTTAAACATCAAAATTGCATTAGGAATCACCATAAAATGAAATGCAATGCAGAATAACTTGAAAATTTCAACGTTGACCGCGCCGATTCTCTGCATCCCGAAGCGGGCGAGGAGAGAAGGGTCGCCACTCCAATGAGATGGCAGTGAGCTTGAGCTCTGTCGGCTGCTGGCAACCTCTTGGCACCAAACAGCAGCCGAGCGCATTTGTATTCATTAAGGAATTTCCGCAAGTTTTTCAAGTTTTTTCCTGTTGCCTGTCGCGCCGCTTCCTCCTCCTGCTTCTTGTGCTACTTCTGCTCTCTGCCGGCTCACTTTAAAAATTGTCTTCTTGCACTTTTGCTTAACGAATGTTGCCTTTCTCTCTCTCTCTCACTCTCTCTTGGCCTCGCTCCTTCGCTCTTGGTATGGTTGATTAAAATGTCAAATGCCGTGCATATTTTAAATGCCGCCGCGCACCAACGAGCATAAAGCAAAAACAAAAAACAAGACGAGAACGACTTGGCCCCGAAATCGAGAAAAATGGCCAAGAGCAACAGCATTAAATAGAGCCCTACAAAGGGGCAATTAAGAGACACCACTGCGGCAAGTCGCAAGTGGCAAGCGGCAAGCGGCAGGCGGCAAGCGGCATGCGTGCCAAGCCGCATGAACTTTCATTTAAATAGTCTACACACTGCTCGCTTAATATTTAACTTTCTTTGCTGCGGTCTGTCAAATATTCATGCCGCCAATTTGCACTTGAAACAATATTTTTGCCCGAATTTTTTATTTCGCATAAGTTATGCGGGACTTCACAAAAGGGTTTAATTAATTGCCAACTCCACGGTGATGAGTATGACATTGTTTTAGCCAACTCATTCCGCCCCCACACAAGTCTAATAAAACACACACACACACAACTGACAACTTTGCTGACAGTATTCGCTCACACTCATTGCCTGTCATCGCCGCATTTTATGTTGATTGCTGCTGCGGCTCCTTGCCACAAAAACCCACACAAATATTGACTTGAAGTTTTTGTTTTGGCAAGCAGCAATTTTATTTTAGCCACTTATTTGATTTTGCATATTCATCTCAAGTTTCTCCAAGGCTTGTAAGTAAATTTGATGTGGGCAAAAGCATTTGCTGTCATCAATGAAAACGTCTCTTGAACATCACATAATTTCTCGACAATTGCAATAATAGCAACCTCAAGTCAGCAGCTGAAGCTTTAACTAGTCAATATTTAAATTCAGTTGGTTTTTATAAAAGCAATTCAAATTGAATTTTCCATTTTCTCTTTACCTTGCTGCATTCGTCGACTACACAACAGATAGAGGGAAAACCCAAAAAAAGCAGCTAAAAAGGATATAATGGCCATCGGGGGAAAAGTTAAACAATGAGCTAGAAAACTGCAGCCAAGGAATCAACTCTTTCTGCACATCGTAGTTGACTACATTATTGCGGCAACGTGATTTATTAATGATCCACTGCTCGAGAAAGAAACCCATTCAATTTCCTTGCTCTGCTCTGCTTGACTTAATTGAAATTCGGTGATTTAAAATCCAGAAAAAATACCAGCTTAAAGAAACTTAATTGGAAATTGGTGAGTTAAATTCAGCAAATGGCAGCTTTACAGGCTCCGCTGTGCTTCCGTTCATCACTTGTGCTTACCTGGAAAAAAGTAGCGAAAAATATATGAAAATTAGTTAGAGCCGAATTTGAGAATGCGATACAATTAAAGTTAATATATTTTGGAGGGCACAAAAGTAAAACTACAGAGCAAACTGAAATTAAAGGAAACTTTTACCGCAACTTTCGCAACGAGACGTTGAAAAATGGCGGCCAATGGAAAAGTTTTTCTTATCAAGTGTAAAGCGTTGCCAGGCAAGGGCAGAGAACGAAACAACAACAACAACACAGTGTTGGGAGGCCGCAAAGAAGCTGCGCAGCGAATGGAGTTGTAGATAAGCGAGGCAGCCGAGCAGTCGAGCTGCGTGAGGACAAATACCAAATACTAATTTAACAAGCAATCCAAAACGCAAAGCAACTTTTTCGGCGGAGAAGAAAGAATAAAATAATAAAAACAAATACTGTATATATAAACAGGCAACTCTGGGAAAGCGAAAGTTGAAATTAGTGAAGGGGAAAATCAAAGCATTGTCGCTGGCGCAGTTGATATATACTTCGGATATTGTCCTTGCGGGCGGCGCAAATTAATTGCCAGGCAGCGTAATTACGAGTGAATCTAGCCAGCCAAGCTTAGCTTTCACCAATTTGACTGTGAGACGGCGTCATAACTTATACGCCACGTTGACAGTGGCCATATAGCCGGTGTGTTGCTGTTAGCCAGCAGTTGAATGCCAATTTAATGCAAGAACGCTTCACAAACTTATTTTTCGCATGCTGAAAAAGTTTGCGCGCGCTCACAGCAACAACAGAAATAGTAGAGTGAACGTAAAAGATCATAAATCACATGAAATATAAGCGAACGTTGCTTTTGCGTGCGCCGGAAACACGTCAGCATGTTATGCACCGGAAGCAGATATACGTCAGTGCTTCTCAAGCGCCAGCTAGTTGTACAAGTGGCCTGGCTGAGGCGTAGCAACTCAGGAGGTTGCATGTAATGAGGCACTGATTGGTGCATGAGAAATTGCAATAGAGTCCATCGTCGTCGTCGTCGTCGTCGTTAGGTTGCTGCGTCACATTTTTATGCTGATTATTTCAGCCAGGCTAAGTAAATCAAACAAGTTGGCAGCAGCCACTTGGCCTGGCCCACCACAGCTCTGGCCGTGCAGCGCGTTCATAACTTTGCCACTTTATGTGGCACTGGCGTCAAGAACTTAACCTGCATCCTGTTGCAGATGCCATTACCCCGCGATGGTATTTCGCCATTTTTGCTCCCACCTCGCTTCTTAACCCATTACAATGTGCGACATTTTTCATCGCCCTGCCCCCCGCCCCACTGGGCCACCACTCTTGTAAGAATTTGCAGCATTTTTGAAGTGGCAAGCGCTTTGCTTTCTTGTCTGCTGCAGTTCCAGCACTTTGCATAACTTTGTTGCATACTTTGAGCGTGTTCTGCTGCTGCCTCGGAGCCACTCTAGCCACATTATGTATTATAAATGCATAAACATTGTGCCTGGCGTTTACTTAATGCTGCCACACAACTTACAGCAATATTGCTACGCTGGCGTGAGCGTCATGCAGAAATGAAATAGAACTTTTCAATAATTACTGCCACTAGACAACTTTGTTTGAGTTGTTGCTTGAATGCTTGCAACGTATCGTCGTCCACTTCACTCTAAATTACTGTTGCAAATAAGAAATAAGTCAACTGCTTAGTGACGTCAAGGATTGTGGCTAACGACTTGTGGTAACGAGCACAATTACCCGACATTTTAGACACCTTTCCAATACCAAAACTGTCAAAAACAGAGAGTGAAGTGTGTCCCAGAATGATAAATTGCAAACACTCTCAACTGACTTTAAAACACATTGATTTTACAGACAATTGACAATTTTCTGCAGTGCTCAACATAGACAAAAGTTGTTACAGGGTATTGCGTTGTTTAGCTCTGCAAGTCTCAACTACGCACTTGAAACAAATCCCTGGGAAAAAGGAAGAAATCAGTGGGAAGCAAACTTGGTTTGACAGGCGACAAAAAAACTAGGCTACCTGCATGAAAATTCAATTTGCAAGCTGCATGCGCTGTGTGCGTAATCTGACAGCTAATAAATATTACGTATACGCAAAAAGTGATTGAAATAAAAATCAATAGCTTGTTTGTTGCACACATGTGTGCGCTGTCCTTGCAAGCAGCACATTGAGTTCGTCATTTCATGCATCGATTGGCTGGCCAAGTTAATACGAGGCACAGAGTCCAGTCAGTCTGCTTGTGATAATTCGCGAGCGGGGCCGTTGATATCTGCCTCTAATTGTTCGTTTTTTTTAGCGGCCTCCACACCTGACTGACGATGGTTGCTATGTGGGTCGCCAATTGGATTTCAAACAATTAAAAACGGATTAAAACTGCTGCGCGTGCGGAAAATGAAAAATTCTCGTTTTCTTCTTTGCACTGCACTTTGCCTTACACTTTTCACTTGCCGTAATCTGATTGTACACTGGGAGTGTGGACACAGCACAAGCACTGCCAGAGCTTGTCTCACTTGTTACACCATTTTATGCGCATTAACTGGGTAATTGAAGCAGCTTGGCAGGGCTTAAGACGCTGCTGCCAACTTGTTAGCATGATTTATGCGCAAATATGTTGTCAGTTGCCAAGCAGCAATATTTTCGAGCATTTGGATAACGGCAAGCGTAATGCGCGTTAATCTTTAAGCAGTCGAATTTCAACTAATTATAAAACATGTCACTGCCGTCGAGGAGCAGCAGTTGTTCGAGCACCGCTCTGGCATTAGTCGGTTCTCATTAGTGCGTGCAACGCGGTTGCACTAACAATTTGTCAGCAAGCTGCAGCTTGCTCATATGGGGCTAAGAGCGCATAATCGCATGGCAAACTAAGCGGCAAGCACAGACTGCAGAACGGGGCTAACAATGTTATGCTGCTGCTGCTGAGTGTGTAACTGTAATTAATTACTAAATACATGTTTGCATACGCACACACACACACTGCCACACACAGCATTAACACATTGAGCTGTAGTTAAACTATGCGTCGACTAGCGTTCGCACTTCACACAACAAATCCATGCGGAACCCGACCTCGTCTCAAGAGCAAGCAACTTCCTGCTACTTACGAGCACGTTACAAGGCAACGCTTTGGCTTTTGCACTACTTTCAAGTCGAATTCATTAAATAACCAGTTGCAGTCAAGTTGGCGTCTTTAAGTTGCCACTGCCGACCCACTCAAAGCCCCGCAGCTTATAAATGGCCGCAGCGCGTCTTAGTTATGATATGCTCTTTCACTTACTCACTCTCTGGCTGCCCTTTTCACACGCTGCGTGCTAAGACAAATGTACTGGCACTAGTGCGGGGCAGAGACATTCGAAATATGCTGGTAATTATTTTGTTGAATGTCGCCCAGGTCTTACGGCGTGCTGAATTTATTGTCTGCCTTCTGGCCGCCCGGACAGTTATTAATGTGCAGGTTAGTTTGGCCACGCCCAAGGACGTTTAATAAATGACTTTAATGGCGTTGCACATAATCCAGAGGCAGCTCAAGTGCTGTCATGGCAACAGCCCTCAAAACTGCTTATTAATCGCATTAATATTTGTTAATTGTAACGCTGATTTATCGACATCAATGAAACGCAAAACAATTGCATAAAAAAGTCTGTTTCAAGACCACAAACAAAGGCAACAACAAAGGTTTGTTTATGAAAAAGCGTTTGCAGATGTTCAGTGTGCACGAAAATATACAAGTTTGTAAATAAATAATTTGAAAATAAACAAGCCTTTTCTTATTTCCTTTCTTGATGGAATCAAATGAAAAATATTTGCATACAAAGTAGAATTTCAAGGGCAAAAAACAATTCTAAGTGGTCTGCAAAAGCTTTCTAATATGACAACAGTCGAAATTAGTCGCATACTATATACTAATGTTAGTTTATCATAGTTTGTGGCTTATTAGCAGATAGTAGCAAGAGTGCGCTTAAAATGCGCGCCGCAAAGTAGGCAACAATATTTGAAAGCCAACAACTTGGGCAATGTCAACAAGCTGCAGCCACTACACTAGTTCGCGAAACTTTAAAGCAAAGCACGTAAGTTACGGACCACCACCTTCAGTCCCCCCCCCCCCCCTCTACTGCCTCCTCACTTCTGTTTTCGAACACACATACTGCGTTAGCCATCTTTGCTTTAACTTGCGTTACACACACAAAACCGCGACGCAAAAAGAAAAAAAGAGAGAAAAGTATTAAAAAAGGAGAGAAGAAAACAAGCAATTTATGCTCAAAGCGTTTGCACATGATTTAGCGCGATTTTTTAGCTCTGCTGTGCTTTTTGGTGTTCTTCCTCGTCGCTCTTCTCCTTGCAGCCCCTGTTGTTTTTGCGCCGTCCAACTGTTGTTTTTGCGTCCTCCTGCTGCTTTTACACTTTCGCGCAGCTGTCAGAGACACACACATGCTTACCTTCCGCGGGGACTTTACACTGTGTATGTGTTTGTGTGTGTGTGTGTGTGTTTTTGCTTTGTGTAATTGTTTGATGGAAGTACAAAAGTAATGCAGCTTGCTTGTCTCTGCAGCACTTTCTAATAATTATCGAAAACGTCTTTTGTGGCCTCTACCTGAACTCAACTTTAATAAGAGTGCTAGACTTTGATCAACTGATATTCAACTGTCACTCAAAATTTGCCACATAAGAGTTTGATATACTTTGCCAGCCTGGTTAATACGATACTTAAGCGCCTGCTAGTATAATATTACTTTTGCGGAAATGTGACACGGAAACAAACATTTAACGCAGCTCGCAAAGTTGTGAGTTTCGCCGGCACGAATATAACGACGACCAGCACAATAATGTAGGCTGCAAAGTTATGCAATTAATTTGATTGGAAATGTTTGGCAATTAGCATAAATGCTGGCGGACTTAAGACACAACAAACGTATTCAACTGCGAACAAAACAGGCATTATACTCGTACAAACAAGAAAAGACTACGATATTTAAAGATATTGTTGCACATTTCAAGCAATAAATTTGGCAGCACTTCGATGGAAATGTTAAGTGCACGTAGCGCAGTGATGTATTAACTATTCTAGAAACACCTCCAGGATGTGACTGGCGCAAAAAGGAAGCTTGCTACATGTTCGTAAAATATGAAACGTGCCAGCTATCCACGTCCTTAGACGACGGTGTTACCGTGTTGGCGGCGTTACTCTGTCAAGTCGACAGAGTTGAGTAGAAGGCGTGAACTGGGATGAGATGGCGCGTGTGCCCATAAATGCGTCATTGGCTCATTAGCAAATGAACTGTAAATGGGTTTCAAAAGCCTGTCAAAAGATATTACCCCCGACTAACTTCGCTGAGTGGCAGGCAGGCAACTGACTTCAGCCTATTCAATTATCCCCGTTGAGCTGCTGATTTGAATGAATTCCGTTTTTGCCATTTCCCAGCGAATCCGTGTGGCTTGATTAATTGTTAACCAATGGTTTAAATACAACCCAGAGTGTCCCGATATATTCTACACCTCTTTAGGAGTGTGCAAACAGTTCAACGACCTGAAAACTTAATTACGTTGGCCAATTGTACGCATTGGCAGCACGTTGACAGCTGGCCTCCAACGACTCAATCAAATTAGCCAGCAATCCTTGACACTATTTACTCGAACACAGTTCAAATTCCGTTCGTGCCGCAACTGCAAATATATATATATAAAACTGATATGTGGCACGCAGCTCACAAGTGCTTAAGCACTTAACATATAGGCCTCGAACACTCTAACGTGCAACAAGCCACAACAGGGTCAACTGGAGTCGCCCCCAGTTTCAGGATTTGACAAATTTACGTCATTGAAACTAGGAAATCGCACAAGCACACACAAGCACACACACGCACACGCACACACAGTCACAAACTATTATTAATTGTAATCAGAGTAATCACATTAAGAGCAAAGCAGACGCCGCTGCCCAATTACGCACATTTGTGGGCGTGGTCGTTGAGCCCAAGTGTAAGCAGTTTGCTGTTAGGTAAGTGGACACAATGTATATTAATTACCGACGCATATAAACACAGCAATCGCCACGCAGCGAGAGCGCCACAGCAAAATCAATTAGAGCAACAGGCGACCAGGGCTGGACTGTGTTCTACATCAAGCGACTTCAATCCAAGCAAATGTAGAAGGGGCTGAATTACAAAATGCAGCACACTATATTTATATATATTTATATTTATACTAACAAAACGAGCGAATGCTACTTGTTATCCAGTTGAAAACAGAATCAATAGTAGACAACAAAATAAGCACAAATTATTGCAATTTTCAATTTGGTCTAAGCAGAATTCTATGTATGAAAAAAAGGTATTGAAGACAGCTTGCATAATTTCCATTCTACACATAGAATCTTCAACTAAGCTAAAATTATACTTAACAATAAATTTATACACTATGAACATAACACAGCTTGACTTTCCATTTTCTACTTTCCTATCTTCCTTAGACTTTCCACTGTACACGTAGAATATGTTATTTAGCTAAGCAGAATTACATTTAAAAATAAATGAAGAGTAAACAGCTTGAATACCATCCAATGTACAGTTTAAATCTTTAGTAGGCTTGTGACTACATTGCAAATTGAATAAAAATATGTATAAAAATATAGGGTCATAAAATACAAATATTCCTCTACTAGAGTTGTGACTACATTGCACTAAGTTGAACAAGTATATGTCGGCAACAGAGGGTCGAAAAATACAGAAAAAAAACTTTACTAATGATGTAACTATATTGCATTAAGTTAAGATCAAAAATATGTCAACAATATAGGTTCGAAAAATACAGATATTCCTTTACTAAAGATGTAACTAAATCGCACTAAGTTGAACAAGAATATGTCGACAATATAGTCATAAAATACAGGTATACCTCTAGTAGGGATGTAACTACATTGCATTAAGTTGCAGAAGATATGTCGACAATATAGAGTCATAAGATACAAATATACCTTTACAAGAAATGTTAGTACTATGCATTAAGTTGAACAAGAATATGTCCACAACAAAGGGTTGAAAGATACAGATATATCTTTACAAGAAATGCACAAGAATATGTTGACAATATAAAGTCGTAAAATACAGTTATAGCTTTACTGGAGCTGTTACTACATTGCATTAAGTTGAACAACAATATAGGGTCGTAAAATAGAAAGAAAGACGTTTCTTCTAACAAAAGTTGTACCTCTTAAACTTTAAACTATCGATGACAATAGACTAAGCTAAATAGTAATACTAAAACCACTAAACAACACGCTCTTATCGCCGGCAATCACATGCGCACACATAATTACATTTAACGGCGAAAGATTGACTCCGAGCTTGGGCGCGTCTGGCATGATTTGTCACCACGAGGCAGGCGCGTAGTCCAGCAGCCAGGGGGGCGGGGATTCAAACTGTTCAGCAGCGAGCGCGAATTGTAGAATTTGGGGAAAATAAAAGAGGTCCATAAAACGTGGTTCATGTTAAGTGCAGCGCGACAATGTCGCGGTCTGTCTGGGGTCTGTCCCGCCTCAACCTGCCGCCATGTGGTGTCATTAACGTGGCTTCATGCTTGTGTGTGTGTGCGTGTGTGTGTGTAGATAATGGCAAACATGTCGCCGCTTCAGTTTTGGCCATGGCCAGCTTAATATTTGCTGCTACGTGTTGAACATGGAATTTAATTTCTTTGGTAATTAATTGCAATCGTGTTGGCATTAGGTGTAATGTTCTAATTGGGAAAATAAGTGGGCTGCGTGTATGTGTGTGTGTGTTCGCGTGTGTTTGTGTGGTTATCCTCCAGACGATGCGCTGCTATGTGGCGCCCATCAAATTGTTTGGCTTCGAGTTTGCCGTTTTATTTGCAAAGTCAACGCTGTTAATTTGAAATGCAATGTTCGCCAAATTGATTTTATGATTTACCTAATTGCTTTACGGGCGTGAAAACTACTCACACTCCCAGTGTCGCCATTAACTGGCAAATGGGCACCTGATTAATTGTTGTTGACTTTACGAAGCTGCGAAAGTAATTCAATTCAACGCCAAGGGACTAAATGTAAATGGAACGAGGCGGGCAGCCATATTTCTAATAATAATAATTAACAAACTTCAACCTGAATATATGTCTATACAGTAGTGACAATAAGTAGTTATACGCCTCTCTAACAATATCTAACAATAATAATAACAAATAATATATCTCTATTATATTGGTGTGAAACTGGTCTATAATTTTCCATTGGGCAAGCAATGGTAATATTGGCAATAAATAAATTGACATAGTATAATTTTTTTTTAGAGCACTCACATATTTTTTCATTCTGTTTGTTAGTCTTTGTAGCAATTACTTGCGCCAGCTCGGCAGGCCTAAGTGTTTACTCATAAAGCAGAGAGGAGCCACAAATATGAAAATGGTACTTAAATTTTCACAAGCGCTTGCCCTTACCTGAAACGAAAAGATAAAAAATAGATAAAAGAACTTTCTTGTGAAAAATAACATTGTGTTTGTGCAAGCTAAAAATATTTTACGTACCGAAAACGGACACATACACACAGACAGAGAAAAAACGGGAACAAGGACTGTCCAGTACAAAGGACAAGTGAAGCAAAGGCGGCACAAAAGCCTATTAAAACAGGACCCAGCCCGAGTTGAGAGTGGACCCTTAAAATCCGGTCGCAGAACAACACTCAATATTTGGGTTGGCGCCGCGCTTGTGACATCAGCGCTAGAGGGCGCCACTCATTACAGCGCTACATACGAAAGCACAGAGCAAAGTAAATTTCGCACATCAGACGCCGCCGCCGTCGCCGCGCTTTGGTCGCTGGCTCAAATTAAAACGTAATTGCTAAACTTGCAATACGGCGCATTTCACGTTCGACGCGCCCCAAGCAAACGGACGAGTGTCAAAGCGGACCAAAATAGAAATTGGGCACGTGTCGCGTCAACGCACTTGACTTCAATTATTTTGCTTGAATATTTGGGGTTATGTTTTTTCTGTCATAAAGCGGAGCGGAGCGTGTGGTAAAATTAGCTGCCTCTTGAGCTCCTTAACGTAACCGAGTGTAGCTACTTTGCGAGTGTGTTTGCACTGCTCTTCGCTGCTCTCCCCGCTTCCCGTTTCCCGTTACACGTCGGTTGACCGCAAATTAAATTAGAAGAAAAACCAAAACGTAACAAAAATAACGAGTTGTATGCAGAGCGCTAAGGGGGAGGAGGGAGTCAGCAGGGGAAACCGCAGCAGCGAAATGCCTGGCATTACGGAAGCAGAACGACAACAACGGGACTGCCAACGTGGAGAACGAAAACAATAGCCAAAAGACACAGAACACATAACGGTAAGCGGGACAACGGGGGGACAACGGACAGTGAGGGCTGTAAACAAGTTGGCAAGTGTTTCGCTTTGAGCGCGCGACCTCCTTCAGCTTAGTAGGATAATTACGTAGCTCAGGTACGTAAGCTGCTCTTACGTAACGTAATGTTGCCCTTTCGGGCCCCGCCTTACGTTCTAATGCTCGATTACCAATTAGTTTTATACCAATGCTGCTTATTTGAGTGTGTAAAATCGCCGGCCAAGCAGCTGACCGACCAACTAGCTCCCCGTCGGCCCCAGCAACTTTCCCAAAAGTACTTAAAAACTTAAGGTAAGAAACTTTTATGTTTGCCCCTTTTCCAGTTTGCTTTTTTTTTCGTTGTTGTTGTTCATATACATATATATTTTTTGTCGGGACGCTTTGGGTCAGGCCTAGACTGTTGTTTTTGTCAAATGGCCTGAAAGTTTTGTGCGGCAAGGCATAAAAAGGGTTCCCAACTTTGCCTGCTATTCGGGAGTTCTAAGCGGCTTACAACAAAACACAGTTTCATGCTTTCTTTATAAAATAGACAAAAAAATAAAAGGAGGAAATGTGTAGAATCTTATTGAAATTTAATGACTTCGTAAAACTCATTAAACTAATTACAAGCAAAAGAGCAAATACATTCGAATCGTATAATTTACAGGGTATGCACATGTCAAATACGCCATATTTCGCAGCTTGCAAAAGTTTATTCAATGCCAGCCACCGAACGACAGACGAAAACTAAATACTGGAATAATTTATGCTGGCGCCAAATTCCCAGTCTGTTGAGAGATATTCATTAAACACAAATAAAATGTCGCTAGAAATTCTCAAACATCGGCAGCGGTCCACACAATAACAACACGCCATAATCAGCCAATTGTGAAAAAATATGTTAAGCATATGCATGAGAAATCTGACAATAAAATTAAAACGTCACCGTCGACCGTCGAGCGTCGAGCGTCTGGCTTAAATCACAACAGCACAACAGCACAACAAAAAACTCTGCCTCAGAATGTCGCGACAGTGCCATTAATTTTGCTGCTACTATTTATTATTATTTATTCATCTTTTCCCATTCATTTTGTGCTGTGCTGCGAGGTCGGCAACGATGCGAAAAGTGCCACTTGTAAAGATAATAAGTAATCTTGATTACAGGCGATGATAATTCGTCTCCCGACTATGATATGCATTGATAACGCAGCGTCTACGCTCACTCACTTCAACTCCCATGCAACTAAATGGCGAAAACAGAACCCAGCACTTGCAGATATCGGGATCGTTTGGGGTAATAAATCATTTCATTTATGGCAACGACGGCGACAACGTGGCAGCGCTGCTGCTGACGGCGCCTCGACTGATGCCCTACATGCAAAGTAAGCGAGCATAACAACATATTGTGGCAAGATTATTGAACACAACGACAACATGCGTATTTGTGCAGTCTCTAAACTCAATCTTCGTTTACTTTCATTACTGCTTAAAGCGCACACAAACTTGCAGATGCTACAATTCGAAGTGAAGTTCAGAAATTGTGACATTAGCGGCAGTGGAAAGGAAAACCACGCTGATGGCAAAACAATAAATGTGGAAAAACTGCAGCTGTTACATATGTATGTAAAAGACACATTCAAATACAAATGAGCGCACATACAAGTGTGGATTCAGGCACACAGCGCTGGTCATTATTACAATTCCAGCACTTGCACTCTGCTTTGCGCCGAAAATAATCCACAAGACCATTAAAAAAAGGATATAAACGGAGCAGCAGAAGAAGTGAGGAGCCGGGCAACCCGAAAACGAATACGAATACATGCAAATGTGTGTTTGCTGGTAAGGCGTTAACAACAAACCACACTTCGGGTAATGGGCTTTGGCGCTGGCAAAGAAACACAAGCGGACACACGCGGCGTATGTGTAATATCACGCTTGTGTTGGTGCCAGCAAGTGCATGTTGACTTTGGCAACAACACCCACACATTTTCTTTTTTGGAGCGCCCGCTTGCAACCGAACACATGTGCATTGTTTGCTCACACACCCACACACACACAGAGAGGGACATTTTGACCTACATCTCGACACATGCTATACGCACTCGTCTCTAGTTGGCAGGCTTGATTTTCATTTGAGCCTTCGTGTTGCCCGCATTTCCGCTCCTCGTGCATTTTGTTTTTTTTTTTTGGGGCGGGGGCTCAAACCAATTTTCTTTTGCCGCTACAAATGGGGGTCATGGTTTCCGGTTATTACTCCGCATATATTTTCATTTGCATTTTCTTTTATTTACTTTGTCTTGCTTCACTCTTATTTTAATTTGCCCAGCAATCGCAAACCGACTGGAGTGAGTGCGCGTATTTTAGTTAATGGAAATTATTCAAAATGAAATATTCTGGCAGCGGGTCAGCGAGAAAAAAAGCCAACAATTGTGGAAGGGCAAAAACATCTTGAATTTCATAGGGATTCAAATGCAAATATTTGTGTTATGTTTGTGCTTTTTCGTTTGCGGCACTGCGAAAGAAGTAAATGATCAAGATGAAACGAAGAACGTAATTAAGTGCATATTTCTCTACATTTTCGAACCCTCGAAACACTGTTGGCTAACTCAATTCGCTTGCCGAGATTTTCGCCATTTATGCACACATTTTGAGCAACGTTCGTTTCGTCGTTACGTTCACCTTTGCCTTATCAAAACGACGTGCCACGTGGCAGGTAATTCAATTAACCCATACAACGCTCTATAATTTGCTAAGACACGACCTTTATCTTTTGATAACGTTGAGTCCTTCGCAAGCAAATGCCTGCTGCCTCTCCGTCTGCGCATTAAACTAATTTTCTACGACTGCACATTAAACACAATTTTAGGGGAACGCCGCTCCCACGAGACGACGATGTGTGAGGTGATTGCGGCAACGAAAAGCAAAGGCAATTATGTATGTAGTATGTAGTTTCGTATGTATGAGCGTGTACATAAAGAGCGTGTGCTTCGTGTAATCCCAAATGGGAATGCGCCAAACTCAATCTGGGGCTCCGGCTGCCCTTTATAAGAATTTCAACACAAAGCATTCAAATTATGCATGGCACTCTTATCAATATTCATAACTTTATTAAAGGCCAAGGGCCACAACAGCACGCAATGTTCGCGCACCCAAATTGCAGTGCAAAATTCTCCAGATTTATTGTGTTCTCGACGCTGAAGTTCTCTGAAATTCCCCTAGAATATTGATACGAGAGTCAGATAGAAGTGGAAGCATATTGAGCTGCAGACTGCTCACTGCACACATATTACGCGGGTTTAATCACCGTTTGAAATGGTCCTTTCGGGAACTGCGGAAAGTTGAGCATTAACCACCCCCTAACTGTTAATTTAACGCAACGCTTCGGCTTCAATCTGTGGCAAACGACAGCATCGAGAACAAAACATTGAATCAGCATAAAATCCACATTATGAAAAGCCAAGCAAAGCAGTACGAAAATTTTATTAAAATCACTCCGCCTTGGCTGGGCGCCAATAGAAATATCACCTGCCACCCACCCCCCCAGGACTCCTCGGCTTTCATGCTCAGCGAGCTCCAGTCGCCCGTGTGTCTCTCGGTCCTTGTGTCAGTCGGCCCATTCCGTAGAATCATAAAATTAATAGCCTACGCCTGGTTTACGACAGAGCATAAGGAACAAAAAGAAAAAAATTACACAAAAATTGCTAAAAGAAGAATGTTTTCAGCGCGTAAAGCTCGGGGATAATTTTATAGTCCTGGCTGGTGCTGGTCTGGAGCTCCTCCATTCGTTCAGATAGGCATCATAGAAACTTTCATTTCAGCAAATTCCAGTTGAGACAAGCACAAATTTTCAACGTGATTTCAGCTAAAATATGGCCTCGATAGTATGCGGCATTTTAGCTAATTTAGTCAACAGTCATGCCGCTTGATCTTCCCTCCTCCTAGACGACAGACAGACCGACAAAATTGCGGCAAATCCCGCAAGATTTTCCCCAGAATTCAGAGCACTGAAAGCAGCTGACCTCAATATGAGAGGACTGTCAGGTGCAAACTAAAGTTATAATACACAGGAATGACTTCGCAACCATTGCAGCATCTTCTATGAGTAATATAACCAAATAGTAACTATTAACTATTTGCTACCGAATGATCTTCCTCTGCACTCCTTAGAGGTGGTGCAATGTTTACAGAGTGTTGTCAAACTTAATTATTTATGTTAATGCAATGTAAACCTATCGATATTTAATGTTAATGCGCTTTCTTATTGATTGCATCCGAGTAATCCCACTTCGCTCCTTAGAGGTGGTACGATAGTTTACAGAGTGTTATTGTACTGATGAGATATTTATGTTAATATGCACCTATCGATAAATTATATTAATGCTGGGCTATCGACCTGCTACTTATTGACCACTTGCAAATTATAAACAGACACAAATTTGCAGCAAATGTGTTTCTGCAAATTCTCTTTTAAGCATCTGAACGAAGTGATGAAAACAGCATAAATTAAGTACCTTACAATGGCCACATTGGCCTCATTTCTAACCAGCACTTACAAGACAATTGAAGCACATCGAGCAGCTGCTGCACTTCAACACATCTCCGGCTGGAGAATAAAAGACGAAGCAGACTCGAAGTAAGTAAGAAGTAGAAACGTAAATAAACAAGAGAACAATTACAGTACTTATCGGCAATTAAAGACACACCCGGATAAATGGGGAACAAAAATGCAAATGCACAACTCAACTGCAAATTGCAAACACTTCTGTCGGCTTGCAACGCAATAAAGAACAAATTTAATGCGCGCCGTTCGCCATGTTAAACTTCTAATCATCGTCGGGAAAGGGGCAATGTAACAAACAACAAAGTGGAAGAAAACAGCGAGAAAAAACGTAACTAGGAAGCAGAACTTGTCGTTAATTGCCGCACAAAATGCTGCAAAGGGCGCACATTACAATTGCCAGCCTCTAGCCTCTAGTCTCTAATTGTTGCAGTTTATGCAGTTTAACGCACATCAACTTTTCAATTGTTGCGACATTTTTATTGCGAAATTTATGCAGCCTCATAGAAAATCAATGAAAAGCGTTCTTGATTGCGGCATACCCTGTAGCAGGTATACTTACTGCGCATCAGCGTAACTGCATAAGCTTGGACAAATTGATAATACCTCTGCTGTGCCATGGACATAGGGTATAAGCCGACGGAGGCAGAGTACGTGTGACCGGTCGATGTGGGACTGGACGTGCAGTGAACTGGCGACAAAAAAGTTTTGCAACTTGGAATAATGAACAGTTGCACACACACACATACGCACACTAAGCTGTACATTAACACTGAGGCGGCTGTAATTTAGGCATGTGTGTGCAAGTGGTGACATTTTGAATTAAGTGTAGTTAATGTTGACAAACGTCAACATTATGATGCCAGCCAGCCCGCCTGCCTATCCGCCTGACTGCCTGCCTGTTGTACATAGTAGCATAAGAACAATGTGGCACAGTCTGTAACCCACTCGGATGTCACGCTGTGAGTGCGTGTGGATCTCTTGGGACCGACAGCTTCGTTGACGTAGGGGACACATTGAAGTGGCATTAGGCGCTTGATTGATGAATGCATAAGTGTTAGATTAAGATAATCGACATTTCAATAATGCAATATACGAATGCCAATGGGAATGGGAACGGCGCCGTTCCGCAGAAATATGCTCAAGTGCCGTGTGAGTTTGATGTGGGGCACTAAAAGTGCTTAAATTCGAAATAACCGACGAATCGAATTAACTTTGCTTCACGCCGCATAAATGTTTACGTGATTTTGAATCATCCTCAGATCTGAGAGCAAGTTGAAGAGCAAGTATATCTTCAATATTTTTTATAATATTTCTATCTAATTAAAGCTTATACGTATATACAATAATGAGTTACATTGCATTTTATTCACATGCAAACATATTGTTCTAGTAATTTCGCTAACCTGACATTAGAGTTCCTGGTTTGCAATTCAAATCGCGACATGAATTCGAAGAATCGCACAGCAACATGACAATAAACGCTTAAGAATCACTGTGGCCCCATTGTTGCATTTACGAATTATAAATACAGCACAAAGCAATTGTTTCTATTGTGGCCGCAATAAGATTTCAATGCAGCCCCGAGGAGTCGGATTGCAGTTGCAGCTGCAGCCGGACAAATGGGTAACCAACGAGGCGTCAAGACCCCGCAAAAGACATGCAAAATATGCTGACTACATGTACATATATAAAGAGGCATATAAATAAAAAGAAAAGAAAGAATTGAAACATTTCTATGCGTCACGCAGCATTTGCGACAGTTACTCGAACGACGGCCTATGGTATCTCTCTGGCCCTGACTACTCTTCGCAGTATTATTTCAGTCATTCAGTCGCTGTCGTCACTTGAGAGTGAAACGAATGCGGGTTGAAAAACAACGAACTGCAATTTACATGCAAATGCCAGACGCCGAGATATCTTAACTAACTAGTAAATCAATATTTCAGTTTGAAATTTGCATTCAGTTTGCAATTAATGAATACTATTTCCATATCCATTGTGTCAATATAAATTATAGTATTTGTATATTGTTACGACGTGTGTATTGAAACGCATTTTAAAACTATCTATTGTTCGCATTTGCTTTACAATTAAAAAATAAAATTGGTAAAATTTGAATATGCATATGCAAATTTGCACTCATTCAAAAAAAAAATATAAATTTTGTGTCAACATTTATGGTCTCTCATTTACAGAGTCGCTTTTCTATAATAAAAGTTTCTTTAGGCTTAGTTTCGAATTCATTCAAGTCATTTAAATTACCACCTGCCTCATTCAGTTATAGGGTATTACACCCAGTAAGAGACAGACAAAAAAAAAAGAATTAAAATTGGCAAGGGCTGCCAATGAATTTTGCAATAGGGCAATGTCAATGCACTTTCGTCGTATTCTAAAATAGACAGGCGGTCAGCGGGTGGAGCGGGCAGAGTCGCGGGTAACGGATGAGGACAATGGGTAGCGGAAAATGAATGGGGCAGGGGGGCGAGGAAGCGGTGGATAGAGACGTACTCAATCTTTTATTCTATTTGAAGAGGGAGCACTTACAAACTGAATGGCAAATTGTTTGGAAATGCTTTTTAAGCAAATTGCAAAACAATTAGCTAGAAGTCAAACCATCTGAGAGCAGTTCTCGAAGCTCAACGCGCCCTCGACTTCATAAATTATGCCATCATCGTCTTCAAAATTATTTAAAACAAAGTAATTAACTCATGCGTACACGTAGAATGAACAACAACTATTCACTTGATGTTTGATTTGATATTCTCAAGCTGCCGCACAATTAGATGGGTTCAATGAAATTAACAATTTTGATTTTCAACAAAAGAGTAACAACAGGGCATACATACATACAGGGTCTTTAAAAGCATTTCTAAATTTTCGTCACGCTTTGATTTCCTGCCTCCAATGTAAGAACAACAACAACAACACCCGTAATTTCTATTAACACATTTAAGTTCAGCATGAAAGCGGAAAACACAAGCAGCGGGAACGTGGAACTGTAACGGTGACTGCCTGTCTCTGGTTGAGATGGCAGTGATAAGAACGCTCGCTGCCCGTTTGGGACTCGACTCGAACGTGCCCATTGTTTGAGCCGTCCTCGCCACATACACGTATATCGCCAGGGTTTATAGTGCACTCGTATCCTGGCCGGGCTTAGCTGCCTTTCATTGTTTCATTGATTTTTGTTGGCGTCTCCTTTTCCAGCACATTTTTATAGGCGCAACCACTCAACGACACCTTTCTTGAGATTTACCTGGAACAATGTGGACATTTGATATCGATTTTACATAACATTGTGTCCAACTTTGCAGAGCACAACACCTGTGAACTAACGATGATGTGGAAATATCTCGAGAATAATTGTTGCATTTGTGTTTTTTATTTTTTGCATTTGAAGTTTCATGAAACTCGCAGATTTCTGTTAAGTTAAGATTTCATTTAACCTTTGCGGTCGGGCAGAGCGATAAGCTCTTTTTTCGTTGTGCATTTTCCGTCTCTGCAGCACTCTTCCTTTTTAACGCAAGTCCCCAATTTGCGTACATATCCAGGATTACAAATGCAATCCATAACACACTTACTTTCGCACTTCTCACTGTCATACAGCATCTGTTCACACGAGGGCTCAAAGCATTGTTTGCAGTCAAGATGCTCATGATGTTGACAGTCTACAAGAACATCATAGTTACAACTTTTATAGACTAAGAACTGCTTGTCAGATGCTTACTACTTTCGGACTCGCCAATTAAATTATTATTAATCGATTCGACTGGTAGAACATCGGAGATCAGGAGCAATGCCAGCAGAATGCTATATATCATCTTCTCGATAAGCTGGTTAATTCTAGATTAGTGTTAAATGCGAGCCAATCGACTAAAATACAGAGCAACTACAGCTGACGATTACACACGAATTAGTCATAGTGACGGAACCAATTAATAGAATAATTCAATTAGATATGAGACCAAAAAGTGATTAAACCGTAAGCTATTCCAAAAAATAAAAAATAAAAAAATTCGTCCGTCAAAACTTGTTTTTATGACATTCTTCAAATAAAATAAGTCGACATAAAGTTTCGTGTAACGAAATCAATAACATAGTAACTATCTATCCAGAATCAAGCTCTCATAATGTTCAATTTCCATTCGTCGCTGGAAAGCACTTAGTTTAGTTTCATATTAGAAGTCGAGTTTACTCCTTTATTAATGAAATCCAGGGAATTACCCTCTGTTTATTAAAGATCGCATTGTCTGCAGGAGCGCCTCCTTTTTCGACATACACACATCATTCTGAATGCATTTCTCTTTTTTCACACATTTGCCTCTTTTGCGAATATATCCAATTTTGCAGTGGCACTTAAATTGACAGTTATTGTGGCAAGGCTCCCCATCGTAGAGGAACTGAAAGCATGTGCTCTCGAAGCATTCACAACGTTTCACTTCGTTGTTTCGACACCCTTAAGGTAAAGAAAACAAGTCAAAATATTTCAACTACCTAGTTGCAGTATGAGAAGCTTACCGCCGCAAAACCCAAACGAGATTTGACTAAGGAATAACAATTTTATGAATAACAGCTTACTGATGATCCTCAAGTACTGCATCTTGTCTCAGTTAAGATAACGAAATTACTAAGCCAAATGAATTCTTACAATTTTCAAGCAAAACATAACGAATCGGCATCGATAATCTAGTTGAAATGCAACATCCACAATTAAAATATTATTCGACTAGCCGATATTCTGCCATAATATTAACTTCAACTGCAATATACTTTGACTGCCTATTTCATTCCACTTATAGTTCTTGTCGAGCAAGCTCAAAAGTTAAAGAAAAACCATAAATATACAAAAATATTAGTGAAATTGTAATAAAATAATCTGAATTTTTCGAAATCCGAAACGCAATATTGGGAGCACTTTGTTTTTCAGCTTCTTTCGAATTCGTTGGCAAACAGGAGGTGGATGATGGGCGACAGAATGCTGCGCTTCCGTTGTGGTATCGGTTGCACTCGGATAGAATGTTGTTGATGCCACAGACCGGGTGGCAGCTGTGTGCTCGCACTTTGTCAACATGTGTTCAACATGATCACACAAGAAGCCGACGGCCTTTACAATACATCAACATAAACAACAGCATTACCAATCGGACGACTGAAGGGAAGGAGTAAGAAGCGTTTGGCATTCGGATCTGCAGGCAAGAGTTCTGTTGGAAGTCGGTTTTGGCCACTTGAGAGGCACATGCTAAATATGCAAACACATTTCTGTAACAGATCCAGTCGTGCCGCTCTTAAGTGATATATAATAGGGCGTTGAAATGCATTCGAGAAGTTTAGAGCGCGTTTGCAGCTCTATTTCTCTATTGTTTTCATGGCGATGATGAATTGCTGGCCACTCTGCACTCACCAAGTTGATGTCTGCCACTTGGCAGCTGCTTGTAGCCTGTGACGGGCAGCATGAAAGACAGGCAGCTATTGAACAGTACTAACACATTTCATTCACATTCTCGTCTCTCTCTCGCTCTGTCTAATGGGTTAATGCTATAAATATGTGCATATAGAAGTTGCATCGGTTCACACAATGACACGTCCGTCTGGGAGCATTATTTACGACTTCCGTGATGAATTTTCAGTGGCTACTTCTGCAATTGCCCCAGCAGCGAAACAACTTCGAACTTCGTCAGCCATCGACATTCATAAGGTGCCTCGATTTTAAATATAAACCCCAATGCGTACTTCATATGCAGTTCACGACTCAGATGTCTGTGCTGATGGACACCCCGACAGCCGGACAGATGCTTCTGGAAGAGACTTGCATGTGGTTTCAACTGAAAATGCAGACAGACAACTCGGCTGTGCGGGCGGTCTGATGTTCTGGCAAACGATTAAAAAACTGCGGAAGATGATTAGGATAGCTGCATTTGAGGAATATCAAACGGATTAAATAGATTCATAGTTAATTCATGCCACAAAAGATATTCTGCGTAAGACGATTAGAATAAATGCATTTGAAGGAATATTAAGTGTATTAAATAGATTCATAGTTAAGTCATTACACAAAAGATATTCTGCGCAAGACGATTAGGATAGCTGCATTTGAGGAATATTAAGCGTATTAAATAGTTTCATAGTTAAGTCATTAGACAAAAGATATTCTGATGATTAGGATAAATGCATTTGAGGAATATTAAGCGTATTAAATAGATTCATAGTTAATTCATGCCACAAGAGAAATAAATCATGGCAGTAACATTGCATTTATTGCGAAAGAAGCATAAATCACAAAATAATAATACACGAAACACATAAAGGATTTTGTTAATACTTATTTGGCGGAGTGGCCGACGCAAGAAAGCAAAACAGAAGAAGGAAAACATCAAAAACAAAACATGTTTCGCTCGATAACCTCTCTGTTTTCTCTCTCATTTTTTTATGTTTTGCTGCTGCTGTCGTCGTTTCCACTCGAGCAATTAATACGTGAGCAAACTGGAAAATACTTGAAGCACCGCACCGAGCTGTCAGCCAAGTGCAAAACAATGTTAGCCCTGATGTATTTCTACTGTACTGAGCATATTCGCGGGGGATGAGATTTAAAGCTCTGGCCGAGATACTGACAGAGACAGCAAAAGCGAGTAAGAGCGAGAGAGAGCGACTTAAGCCATAAGGCATTCAATTCAATGTCGCGACTGTGGCGTTAGGCGACGCCTCGTAAGTCGATATCCCGCAAACTTTCTTCTTCGTAATATTCGGATTCCACTTTAGGGGAACAGGATGGGGGGGCAACAAGAAGGAGCCGAAGCAAAAACCATAACCATAAAATCGTATTATGTGTAGTTAGCAGTCGTATTGCAATTGCGAAATCCAAACACGCCCCTCACATTGTCACATCGGCTCGGCTTGTATATATTTAGAAACGTTCGCCGCCATTCTCGTCGACGGCTTTTGTAGTGCTCGTCGTAATTATCATCCTCATTGTCATCATATGCGGAATGGTTGATGATTATCACGAGTGCCACTGGCGTCTGCAAGAAATATAACACATTTTCCACTGCATAATAAATCGCTAGACGCTTTTTTCCTATTCTCGGCACAGACAGCATATAACATTCTTGTCGAAATCTCCTCATATTTCAAGCAACCAAGCGGAAATCCTTTATCCCCCCCCCCCCCACACACATACAGCTCTTCCCTCTCGCCCACATGCTGATTTATGTGTGAGCATATTCTATATTATATAATATGAGTCGCGCACATTTTTACAGCTCGTTAGATGGGCGACAGTATAAAGTTATTCATAGAATAGTTGTTGTTCTTCTTCTTTCTGTTATTGTTGCAGAGCTTCTCGTTGTCGCTTAGTCTATTTGACCACACAACTAACTCATTGTTAAAACGACTTTTCGTCGGCTGCCTTGCAATTGTGCGAAAAAGTTTTAATTGGATGCTCATTGCACAATTTACTACACTTTTTAGCGAGCAAATTATTGTCCTTTAGGCTCGTAAAAAATAGATAGATAGGATAGACTGGAATGTTGTTAATTTCCATGATTTGTTTATATGTGAGATTCAAGCATCTCGCCATCTCTAGTTATTCAAATTTACACTTAAATCGCTTTTACAAACATTAAAACTTTGCACATTTACCTTTATCCACTTATTGCACATTATAGAGACAAATTATAAATATGAGAGTAGCTTAAAAATGGTTTAAAAGTGCACATGATGCGCTGAAGGGAAACGCAAAACGCAGAGGATAAACTGATCCAATTAGAAGCACAAAATGCTAATTGCATTTTATAAAACATTTTGAATTGAATTTGTAATTGGCCAAAATGCTGGCTCAACAGTTTTCCACATTAATGAATTTGTAGCATGGAAATGGAAATGGAAATGAATTGAAATGGGGAAAATAGGAAAATACGCAGCAGCTGTCGCTGGAGCAGCGCACAACAAAATTGCATAATATCATATTCAGCAGAGCATGGACTACATATACTACTACTAACGAATAATTTTCACACTAATCGCTAGAACGAGAAAGTCAACATCGAAATGAAATAAAATATGAATCGCTGAAATTAGACGACGTTGAAAAAACCAGTCAGCTATGAGCGTAACGCATGCTCTTCGATTTCGTTCCGGCCAAGTTTTATTTTAGCCATTCGCTTGCCATTTGGTAAGCCTAAACTGTTATGGAGATGAGATGCCGCTGCCAATCGTTTGATCCCCTTTGATGAACTACCCCAGAGGCATAAACAAAGTGAAGAAAAAGGCATCTACCTGCATTGCCATTTAAGCTCATAAACGGCTATCAGCTTACAATGCTTTCAAAACACGAGACCGCCACACATTCAGTAATAAAAACAGGCCAGCTAACTATTCTGCACCGCACTTCGAAATGCCCTACTGAGCTAATAGTCACTGGTCGCGCAATATTGGCAATTAAGATGCCAACACGCTCTTCAAAGACTCCGCCTCTTGAACGAAATTTCACACATGTGAGCATAAAAACTATCATTTTATTAGTCACTTCAAGCTGCGTGACATAGTGATTATAATCAATTTGAGTAGGGTATCGCCGACCTGAGAGATAAACTCAAAACCAGTTTTCATACTCGCTGCAGACGCAGGCCCAGCCTTAAAACAGCACAACACAAAAAAATGATATGTTCGAGGCTATCAGAAAACTTTTATCAACAAAACGAAAATGAAAAGAAAAAGTCAGTTTAAGAAGAAAACAAAAACTTAGGCCTGAGCAGGACAGTAAACCGGGGACGTTTAGCTAGTTGACTAATTTGCGCCGCACTCTGTTATGAATTAGCTTTGAAGTGCGAACGAAATGGCGCACATTCTTTACTCACTGTCTATTTGTCTCTTTCCAACTACAGCGGCGATCGCGACTGCACAAATTAACTTCAAACAGGCGTGAATAATGCGCGGCGATCTTTATTAAATTCATTTGAGCTGCCCATTGTTTTTGGGATTTTGGCTTGGCCGCCGCACAAACCACAGATGCCGCAGCACTAATCCCAATTTCATGTGCCCCATTGTTAGATCCACCACATTAAAGTGCCGCTGACACGCGTCTTCTGGCTTATGACATGTGCTCTCTGTGCTCGCACACAGTCTCTACCCTAACCGCAGCCCGCTCTCCGCTGCCCGCTTCTCCTTCTCCTTTTCTTACTCTTTCTTTGCCGGCTTCTTTGGCATGTGCGCTTTTTGTAAATTTCTCAGATTTTGCTGATAGTTTAATTGGTTTCGACTTGATAGTTTTCTTTGTTGTTGTTGTGCCACTGGTTTTACGTTTCGGGTCGTTGGGACGATAATAAAGATATCTCACACATCAAACGGAATATTGATGATAATTGCAGGGACAGACTTGTCTGGCGCTGCTTTCCAGCAATTGGTGTGATGTTAGTTAATTTAGAATTCCAGGAATTGCATCGATAGCAAGAGCTCAATTAATTAATATTACTTGAGGAACCATCTCACAGCTAATATATAATAATTATTGTCATTTATACTCGTAACAAGCTATTTCTTATAAAGTCGTTGATATTTACATTTACCAACTATATAAATATTTACTTTAATGTTTTTCCTAAAAGTGTGAAATTAAGCAATCTAAACAAACAGCTGCAATCTATAACTATTAATAAATATTTTCACAATTGACTAGATATTCCATCTAGTTGCTGAATACAGCCATCAATATATTTATATAATCATATAAAATAAATATTTTATATTTTTTTCAAATAAATAAATACATATTTACTTTAATGTTTTTCCTATCAATAGCTGCAATAAAAAATTATTAATAAATTTTTTCACAATTAAATAGGAATTCCATGTAGTTACTGAATGCAGACATCAACATTACATGCGATTTATTATAGAGTCATTTATATATTTTATATTTAATGTTTTCTCTATCAGAAGTGTGAAATTTAGCAATCTAAACAAACAGCTGCAATCTATAATTATTGATAAATATGTTCACAATTAAATATTAATTCCATCTAGTTGCTGAATATAGCCATCAATATATTTATATACATAGTCATTTGAATATTTCATATTTTTCCAAATAAATAAATACATATTTGCTTTAATGTTTTTCAACAGCTGCAATCTCTAACTATTAATAAATATGTTCACAATTGAATAGGAATTCCATCTAGTTGCTGAATACAGTCATCAACATTACATGCGATTTATTATAAAGCCATTTATATATTTTATATATATTTTTTTCAAATAAATAAAAACATATTTACTTTAATGTTTTCTCTATCAGAAGTGTGAAATTGAGCAATCTAAACAAACAGTTGCAATCGAAAATTATTAATATGTTCACAATTGAATAGGAATTCCTTCTAGTTGCTGAATACAGCCATCAATATATTTTTATTGGATGCATTAATACGCATTCCACAATTAACAGCTGCTCATTGCGTGGGGACTCAACGCAGACATGTGTTGGCCTGACACGCCATTAAATTGATTAAGGCGAGGCGCACCTTGTCGCGAATGTTAGCCAAGTGAGTTGAAAGATAAATGTAACATGGCCATAAAACAGGAAGATCGTAAAGCAAATCTATGCTAATAAAATATCCAAGATGTGGAGAGACCTGAATATTACGCTCATTGGCTGCCGTTGTCACAGTTGATTTTACGATCAAACTAAATTCAGTTGCGTGTTTTTTATTCAGCTCAGCTGTAGCCAGACAGACGACAAGTGTTTGCAGTTCTAATAGAGCCATAAATTCGTAATAGATATTGAAACCTGGTCTGATGGATGGATGTAGCTGCTCTCATAAACAGACAGAAAACAAACACATTCGCTGCTCTTGCCGAAAGTTCAACTCATAAACATTTTGTGTATGTGTGCTTTTATTTCGAAGCATAAGGCCATAAAGCCAACTTTGTTTGTGCCCCAAAGTTGTTAAAAAAGTGAAGCGAAAAACAAAGCGGTTGCATTGTGGAACACTAAACTCGTAATCTTACGAAACCAACATACTAAATATAAACAAAAGTAAATAAACAGTCTTCGCTTTACAGCTGTAAAAGCTTACAGAATATTAATCACAGCCACAAATGCAAAATTGTAAGTCCATCAGCTCCCGATACCGTAGAGAACAAATCGACTTTTTTCTATTGAAACGAGCAGAGAAAGCAATTTAGTATAGAGACTTTTAAGAGCTACAGGTTATTATTAGTAGGAAACTCAATTAGAGACGTGAAAGGCATTTGCATTATTGTAATTTATGTTTGTACCATTGGATTATTGCGCAAAGTGCGCCTCTCGTCCAACTCCCCTCACGTCCACTTCGCCTCTTAAATTTACAATGAAAGCAACTCGGCAACAAAACAGTAAAACAACAACAACAACAAAAGCGTGTAATTAATGAGTTTTTATCAAAACGTCGAAAAAAACAAACGAAAACGAAATAAAAATAAAAATATTCAGCAAGCTCAATTTTATTTGGCTGTTGTTGTTTTTGCTTTTCATTTACTTTTTTATTTATATGTCCGTCTGACGTTTACCTAGTTGAAATTTGAATAAATGCAAATGGGTAAATAAAAGAGCATCTGAAGTTGTGGCAGCGAGTTAATGAATATTCAGAGTAAAAGTGTTCAATTTTGTTTGCTGGCTTAGAGTCTGATAAGTTTAACACATTTCTGTAGCGCATCAACGCCACAGTCGAGCATATCGATTTCATTGCCAACTTGCTTTCAATCATTAGAGTCACATTAGTCAGATAAAAGCAAGTGAGAACGGCTGCAGTCGAGCTAGCCCGACTGTAATATACCATGTACCATTTGACAAAATAAAATTTAAAAGAAACATATGTAAAATTGTAATCGCCTTAATTTACTTCTAATTAAAATAATAATACATGAAACACAGCGAATACTAAAATTCAGCCAATGTAAAAGAGATCACATCAAATGACATTCATATCATTTTATTGGAAAAGCAGCTCTGTCGTTGAAATACGCATGCATACACACATAACAAGCAAACCTGTATGTGTGTATGCATGCGTACGATTACGCTAGAAGACTAATGCTTGTTGTTGTTGTTGTTGTTGTTGTAGTTGCGCCCCTCTCTCGCGCTTACTTTGCGTATGGCAAACTTCTTTCGCTCATACCAAAGGTAGATTTTATCCGATTTGAACCATATTATGGATTTCTGTTAATATGATAAATATCTACATATTGCATTTTAAATGAACTTTCTAGCTCAAAGGTTTCCGGAGTAGCTTGCGGTTTGTGGGCAAGGGGAAGGTCGGGGGAGGGAAAAACATAAACTTGATATGCGTAGTTGCATATTACACCTAAATCCAAAGTTTGGTTAGTCCAGCTCTTACGATCTCTGAGATCTAGGTGTTCATACGGACAGACGGACGGACGGACGGACGGACAGACAGACAGACGGACATGGCTAAATCGATTTTATTTTCGATTCTGATCATTTTGGTTGTAACAACATATGGTCTGCGACGTCTCCTTCACCCTGTTACATACATTCGAACGAACTTAATATACCTTTGTACTTATAGGTACATGGTATAAAAAGAGCAGCCTTAGCAGCATTTATCATCATCACGTAGCATAAATATATTGTATAAATACATAAATAGATTCGCGGCTAATCGTATTTAATCTATGGTAACGAATGAACCGCTAAACACATATAAGCTCTTCGCCATCAAAATAAACATTATGACTCGCGACGCTCGGACATGCAACACGCCCACGCAATCTATATGATTTTCATTTATTTGTCTACACTTTTCATTTGTCGTAACGCGTCACTAATTAAGCTATTTTCGAAACACACACCAACAGCAGCTGGGCGTGGCGGGCCCAGGCCCCTTCCTATCTATGGTGTCTGCCAGGCAGTCTCGTCGTATTCCCATTCAAGATCGCGTGTTGCCCCCACAGCCCAGCTGTGCCCAATTAATGTCACTTTTGTGCACTCGCTCAGTTTGCCAAAAGAAAAGACTGCTGCGTAAGAGTATAAATTCTATACATGTATCAAATGTTATATCTGCAGATGGGGGAGGGGAGGAAGTTTTCTTCTAATTAACTGTTCGCGTTGATAGGCAGAATGCGTTAATCAATTGATATGTCAAACCACATAAATTTCCAACTATATATGAGATTTTTATCTATATAGACACATTCTTTCTTTTGACACTGAACTCATTTTCAAAAACAACAGCACACGCGCCTGTTTGACACACATAACATAATGTTGTGGTATATTTTCCATATAGTTTCCTATATATATGCATATGGGACTCTATTTTGTGCTATGCAAACAAATAAAACGGGCATATTTAGTTATTACAAAATATGTTCCAAATTGTTCCGGAAACAGTAAAATGCTACTTCAAAATAGGCACTTCAATTACTTTCGAGCGAAACAATAAAGTAAGAGACAAATTTGTGGCCGGGTATTTTATAGTCACTCCAGTTATGTACTAGACACCTCTACAAAATTTGACTCGAGTCAATTTTAATGAAATTGCAGTGCATAAAACGCGCGAGCATTTTAAAATTTATGACCCCATCTAATGAATTTATAGCGGCTAATATTAGAGTCTGTCTTGGCTCGACGATTAATTGATAATTTACATATATATATATATACATCAACACGGAGAGGACTACATATTTATGTAGCTGTAAACTGACTGATAGCCTAGCGAGTTCAGAGTTTATGGGTCCCAAAAGTGCTGTTAAATGCACTGAAATGGTAGGGAAATATTTTTATGAGCCAAGATTAATGCACTCTTCACCTCACTCATTAAATCAGTCATAACATTGTGTGTAATTCCAACATATTAATCCCAGCTCTCATGTCAAAATTTAGCTATAACTTTCTGTTTTGAATACATAAAAAACCAATTCATTTACATTTTTTGGGATGACGATAGTAATGCATTACTCTTAAAGCAATTGTGGTTGCGGATCATCATTACAATTATTATAAACAACTTTGCTTATCGGATTTGGAATAGATATTACACAATAGTGTTATTACTGAAAGTTTATAAAAGCACAAGAAGAGAAACGCAATAAAAATAGCTGGCATTAAGTCAAGTATTCGAATATGTGGAAGATTTTCTGACACCTTTGCGACCTATATGTATACAAATATCTAAACAATTGAAAGTTTACGGCGCCTATATTTTCCACAAGAATAACAAATGCTTTGCTTTTGTTTTGTTTCGCTTAATAAAAGCTCTTCCATTGAAAGAAAAAGCTTGTAATCCGCTAGTGAGCGACAAGCTAATAAATACTTAACTTAAGCAAAAACTGGTTTTTGGGGTCTACGAAAACCCCAAGAATCGATTATGGAACGAAAATAAATTTTAATTGAATGCAAACAGCAATATAAATTATGAAATTTAACATTTGTCGCTGCCTTATTTGCATTGGCGCCAAGAAACAAAATCTACAAAAATGCAAAAAGTTAAATTTATGGTTTTTGCGTCAGCCGAATTCCAAACGAAACCCAAAAAATTATCCATTGCTGATGAGTATGGTATGGTATAGTATATAGTATAGTATAGTCGTTTGACACACACTCACCTGATCTTGACAAAAGTAGCCGAATCCAATGATGCCAGCAATGGCGAGAAAGAGACAAAACACAATAATTGTTCGTATTTTGGATCGTGGTTCCATTTTCTTGATTTCATAAACACCGCTTGGCAGTAATAAAGCAAAATCACTATCAACTTGTACGGAGACGTTCTTATGCATATCCACGGGCATGTTCCATAGGGCCTCGATTTAGTTAACGACGAATTTGGAAATCATTTAATCTACTGAGACGCGTCGTCGAAACCGAACCGATTAACTAACATTCACGTAACCCCAGCAGGCGCCAGTCATTGTCCGATAACAATTGCCGCTCAACACGATAATGATAAGCACGACGGCGTCTGATCATTTTTAGCAACGCATCACAGCATTTTGATTTTTGAAATTCGTTCGCAACGATAACTGCAAAAATAAAACGGATGAAATTCAATTAGATTGTCATATACAATGAACAACATACGCATGTATAAATGTATATTTAATCATATAATTCTAAAATAATGCTCAAATTAGATTAGACCTGTCGCATATAACAATTTGTTTTCGCTTATCAGTGGTAATAACAAACAGTGATCAATTCAAAAGCAAGTCTTACAATCTCATTGAAGGCAATTTAGAGCGGAAGTCAGCTTTCAAAATTATTCAAATTAAAAGTTGAGTGGCTAAGAAAGCTGTTTTCTGCTGGAAACTTCAATTAATTCTTTAATGTTTAATAAATGGCTCCATAAACTTTTTATTTCAACAGCGCACAGTAGCAGTAGCTGATAAAAATCATTAATTTTATTAGCACAGTTCCAGCTGACTGATAACCACATTGCCACAACAACACAACCTGCTAATTACTATCTAACTTTGCCAAGAAAATCAAGTCGATACTCAATGTGATATTGCTGACTCTCTCTCGCTCACTGGCAGATGCAAAACTAATAAGAACTAGCAAGTGTCATCCGCGCATAAAGTGAGCCGCAAACAAACTGCTTTAAAAGCTTGCCCACACCTTGCAAGTTCAGTACATGGATTTGAGCGCAAAAAACTTGCGAATATATTTGTATATATTTATATCCGCTACGATCTAAACATCTTGTGTAGGCACTTTTGATAATTTCGAGCCATACAACGTAAACAAGAGATACTCGACATAAATCAAAACTGACACAGTACGAATGATACAAACACTAAACAGAAGCCCAATCAGACTTGCCACAACTGTCTGGGGCAGCCAGTTTGACGCCCAGGCGACGTCATCAAATCAAATCTCAATACTGTGGGCTGCTCTCAATTTCCGCAAATGTAAAATATGCGTGCGGATTCGCTATGCTTGTTGCTTTGGTATATATAGACTGGACTATAACGTATTGGTTATATGGAAGAACGATCGTGAAGAACAACGAATCGTGTTAAATTCATTGAAATAATCAAGCAATGAGTAGAAATTGCAATGAATTAATTCACATAAACAAATCAAATCACATAATAAGATCGGCATTACGTTGCTTTTTCGTGGTATACGGGGTAATACTTGATCAGAAATGCTATTAATTACTTTACATGTGAATTCCAATTGCCCAAAAATTAGATGGAAATTTTCACTACAGAGCATTTGCTATGCATTTGAGTTGAGCATTATGATTAAAGAAAATATATGCATTGCCATTGTTTATGCATTTCACCAAACATTTGGCAACTTTTGGACCGTTTGAATTGATGACGCCAATCCACAGCAACCCTCATAGCAGCATCCCGCACCGCACCGCCCCCACCCACAAACTATTAGACTGACGTCCAAAGCACCCAGCAAGCTGCGTCAATTAACCGACAAAATCGCTAACTAAATGTAAATGCGGCAAAAAAAAAGCATTTAAGCAATTATTAGAGAACCACTCGTTAATGTGCATGCTGTGAGATGAAGCAACTCAAACTAAAGCACTCAACAAAAACAAAATGTGAGGCAAAGCAGAAATGTAAAAAACAGCTGTTCGCTTGTGTCTTGTTGCAACATTGCTTTGGCCGATTTGTCGATTTTGTGGCCAAGTGCAGTAGTTAAATAATTGGTAATGCACTTACTTTGGTCTGAATAACTGGACTCTACTATTGGTAACAATTCGCAGACAGCATTGGTTTATTTATTTACATGTTTTGAGTATTTTTGTACATTCTTATTGCTTACATTCTCATTTAGCGCACATTTTCTTTTTGTCTCGCGTTCGTATAGACAATACGCGCCACACGACACAACAAACGCATAAATATGGCAAAAAGCGCGCAAACGAAAACGGCAAAGCACACGCGGCACTTTAAGCACTTAAATATTGTATTATTTGTTGAAATATTTAGCGTTTAGCGAGAAAATGTTGTATTAATTGTCGACCACGAAACGCGTACGCCCGCTTCACACGTCTATTTTCACCAGCAGCAGCGGATAAACTGTCGAAAAGCAAAACCAAAATACGCACATGTGACGTCACGACCGCATTTTAGGGCTACCAACTTGTTTTCCAATAAGAGCACAGCTGTGCACAATGTTAGCATTTTAACATAACAGAAAATCACAATCTCCTTAGGTGGCAACGCCTTGCTATGAGTTTTTAATCGATAAGAAAATACTCACGCCGCTCAGTTTGAAATGTATACAATTATGCTGTTAAGTGCAATTTTTGCATCTCTTTGCTGGGGCAGCAACGATTATTATCGCTTGCCACGGTCCGTAAAGCCGCAACACTACAATCTGCGGATTTTAACCCATCTGGAAAACTCATCCCGCCTATTTTTTACAGGCGATGTTGAAATATATCTGCATATTCTGCAAGCCACCGATAACATAACATTGCATGTTAGCTCCCGCTTAAACATCGACACAAGCGGCATATGGTTGCATTCACTGGTCAGCAAGTGCAACAAGAACATCGGGATTGAACGTGTGGAGCGCAACTCCAGAAACGATTTCTATATAATGCACCTGTCCACACAAATAGTTCCCACTCAGCGCTACTTACTGCATCTGCAATTCTGGGCAAGACTCGGCCGCGCCATGTCGGGTTACTATGCCAGCAGCTACAGCGACGAATCGGGACAAACAAGGTTAGTTTAAATAAATTCTTTGTGTCGCTCTCAATGGTCAAGCGCATTCAATAGATTCATTTCGGTGACACAGTTCGAGCCAACAGATGCACGCGCCGCCTTTCCATGCTTTGATGAGCCCAATTTCAAGGCGACTTTCAACATAACTCTGGGCCATCCGGAGCAATACAATGCTCTCAGCAATATGCCCATCATGGAGAAAATGCCCATGTAAGTAGCATGCTGCAGTTAAACAAAAAGCGATGATTTCCAAACAAATCTCAAGATTTGCAGATGCGAACGCAGAAAATGGGTGTGGAGCATATTCCGGCAAAGTGAGATAATGTCCACGTATCTGGTGGCCTACAGCATCAACGACTTCGAGGGCTACGCGTCCTGTATCACGCCATACAAGCGCTCCGTCAAGTTCACCACTTGGGCGCGTCCATCAGCCATTGCGCAATGCAAATATGCAGCCGAGATTGGACCACTTCTAATGGACTACTATGAGCAGCTGTTTGACATTACGTATCCCTTGCCCAAAATAGATCAACTCGCTGTGCCCGATTTCAGTGCAGGCGCAATGGAAAATTGGGGACTAATCACCTATCGCGAAGCTTCACTGCTCTACGCCGAGGAGGCGTCGTCTCTGCTGGATAAGCAGCATGTTACCAATATCATAGCACATGAGCTGGCGCACCAGTGGTTTGGCAATCTGGTCACAATGGAGTGGTGGAATGATCTCTGGCTAAACGAAGGTTTCGCCACATATGTGGCCACCTTGGGCATGGACAACCTGTGCGGCAATTGGCATGCCTATGAGGAGGAGTCGGTGGACAACGTGCTTGCCATCCTGTACACAGATTCCTTCCGCAACACCAGACCCATCCATCAGGCAGTGAGTCGAGCCAGCCAAATAGCCGAGCTCTTCGACGCCATCACCTATCGCAAGGGAGCAGTTATCATACGCATGATGCACTTCTTTGTTGGGGACAAGGCCTTCAGAAGTGGTCTAAATCGTTATCTACAGCTGCACTCCTATATCAATGCCAAGCAGGACGATCTGTGGCTGCAGTTGACGGACGCAGCGCACCAGATCAACAGCATGCCCTACGACTTGGATGTGCAAACCGTCATGAACACGTGGACCTTGCAGCCGGGCATTCCACTGATCACCGTGCAACGTCACTACCTAAAGAAATCGGCAACAGTCACCCAGCGGCGGTATCTATTGTATGATGAAGAAGTTCCACTTGCAAAGAACGAAAGTCCTTTGAGAGGGGAGCCCTGTTGGTACGTGCCACTAAGCTTCACTACGGAATCCCAGTCCAACTTTGTGGCCACCGAGCCAAAAGCCTGGCTACGCTGCTACGCCCACGGCGAAGTCTCGCCGCTTGCACTGGAAGATTTGCCGTGCGACCAGGAATGGCTGATCTTAAACGTACAACTGGCAACGCCATATCGCGTCAACTACGACGTCGCTAACTGGGAACTGATCATCAAGGGGCTGCAATGCGGCGATTTTAAGCGCATTCATGTCATAAACCGGGCACAGTTGTTGGACGACTCCCTGTCTCTGGCTTGGAGTGGTCATCTCAGTTATATAGTGGCTCTGGAGCTGTTGGGATACCTAAAACATGAGCACGAATTCATACCCTGGCGTGCGGCATTGGATCAGCTATCCGCGATCGAACGGATTATGCGACAAACATCAGAGTTGGAAGACTTTCAGGTGAGTTCGAAATGTGAGCTGAGTTTACCACACACTAATCGTACAACACGCAATACAGCACTTTATGCATCATCTGCTTGATCCCATCTACAATTACTTGGAGGGCATTGACGAGGATTCGGACAATCGCCACCATGTGGCCCACAAGGCGTTAATCAACCGTTGGGCTTGCCGGTTGAATCAGGTCGATTGTGTGCAGGGAGCTTTGAAGTACTATCATCGCTGGTTCATTCGGAAAAATCCGGATGAAACGAATCCGGTGCCCCAAAATCTACGTGCTGTTATCTACTGCACCGCTGTTCGACATGGTGATGCCGACGATTGGAATTTTTTGTGGCGACGTTACACGAACAGCACTGTGGCCAGTGAGAGGCGATCGATTCTGCTCTCATTGGGCTGCAGTTCCAAAGTTGATCAGATTGAGCACTATCTGCGCATAATATTTAGAGAGAAGACGCTGATACGCAAGCAAGATGCATCTCAGATCTTTGGCGCTATTGTTCGCAATGATATTGGCTTTCACATAGCCAAGGACTTTTTCATGCATGAGTTTGAGCTGCTGCAGCGTTAGTGAGTACACAAATTACTAAATGAACGTTTTCATTTCATTTATTAACTTATTCAACATTACAGCTATGAGCCCAACAGACGCGAACTCGCCTCGCTGCTCGTCCAAATTGCCCAAAACATCAATAACGAGTGCGACTATCGCCAATTGAAAAAATTCATAGACACGCACAAGGAGTGGCTGGAGTGCTCGATTCGCAGCTTGCGCCGAGCGCTGGAGCAGGCCCAGTTGAATCTGCGTTGGCGCCAGCAGCGACTCGCGGAGTTTGTCAACAATCTCGACATGCGCTTTTATGACTGAAGTTTTTTGTTTTATGTTTTAATATCAAAGTTGTTATGTTGTTGTAAAATTAAACAATTGTCGTATTTGTTATTAGTATTACAAGTAGTGTTATAAGCGCTAGTATTAATCACAGAACACAATACCAATCCAAGTCGAAAAGGAGATGCACTTAATTGTCTCCGGCACCCGCGTTTCCAGAATTACCTCCGCCACCGCCAGAGAAAGCGGAGCTGGCATTTCCAGCGCTCGCCGCAAACACACTGCGCAGATTCTGCAGAATGCCCCAGAGCATGGTGCCGAGCATGCCCAGGGATTCGAGGGTATTGAAGCCATTGCTCTCAATGGCCGTTTCGCGATCCTCTTCGGTCTCAATGGCAGACGATTCGTTGCCACTGTGATGGGTTGAGTGCGGTGAATGGTGGACACCATGGTGGCCAATCAATCGATGCGTATTGGTGCGCACGTGTGTGTCATTCACCCCGCCACCGCCAACAGCATTCAGCAGGTGCTTGACCGGCTCCAGGACAGGAATGGCAAGCTTGATGCGATTCCATGCACCCGGTGTTTCCGTTGAGCTTTCATGCTGTTCGTTCACTGGGTCATCCAGGCTGAGCTCATCGTCAAGCGTATTCCGCTCACTAACCGGCGCATCGTCCGTGTCCAGGCTATTGTTGCTGGGCCCTTGCAGCTGCAACAGGCTGCCGAACAGTTGTTGCACCTGCACCGAATTTATGGCCTCCGCCTCGTTGCGTTCAAAATCGAACTCTTCCCGTTGTCTTTTCGCTTGATTTGCATTCACAAAACTTACAATATGTGACGACTCCTTTTTACTGGCTGCCGATGGAGTTGATGAGGATGGAGGAAGGCCGGAAGGCAATTCAGAGACTGTTGGTTTCGCCACAGCTCCAGGTGTCGTCATGAGCAGCAGCAGCCATACGAACTGCATAAAATGTTGAATTTTATATGAATTATTATTGCCTTAATCAAAGATCCATATGCAGATTATTAATTATAATTAGGCAGTTCATATGCGGCAACAATCGTAGCTCAATACACGCGATTGGCCTTAATGAGATGGCGAAGCGTCGCCCGAAAACATCGAAATTGTTCTATTATACCCTACAAATACATTCAAGGTCTTGCAAAGAAATAGTTAGGCAATAGCTTTATTGTCAAATGCCTTGCCAAATTCGAATCGGGGCATGTTTTAAATAAGAACCATAATTGGCTAAATGTCAAATAATTTAGCTGGTGGGGGAGTTGGAGGTTGTAAGGACAATAGACTACTTTTCCTTGGCCACAATTGATGTTGTATATTTTAATAAATACACTAATGTTTGACTGATTAAACTAGTAACATTCCGCTTATATTGGACAAGCTGACGAAGTAGATGATTTTTTTAACTCCAACTGCCGTGCTCAAAGTTCGCGACGTTTAAACTTTGTGCTGAGGTGTTTTAATTAAATAAATAACCCATCGTTATAATGCCTATTTCACTCTGTTTTTTGCCGTTCAGCGTTCGAGTTTTTAAACCGATGTTTGGGGCTTACATGGAGAAACAGCAGAAGGCATAGTGAATTATATGTGGAGCTTGACAAACGCGACATTGTCAATGACAATTATGCACATATGTACAAAGTTATAGGCGGTTTAAAATCGAAACCGTTGCCACGAAGCGCACAAATGAAACCTAGTCCAACAATCGACCAGTAATCGTTACTCACGACTCGCTCAACGTCAACCGAATACTGACTGACCACCGACTGAGTGTCTATCGAGGTGCCCAAAGCTGAGCTTTTAATCTGAAGGCAACCAATAAAAGATTGATTAATATGCTGTAAGTGTACACTCAGTATTCGAACATCAATTCATTTCATTAGTTTTAAAGACTCGCAAAAGCACATGCAATTGATTTCGAGAATCCATTGATACGAATATTCATTCTTATGCAAGCATTTCGAAACCAAATTCGAGATGTTCCCATTCCGGTACAAACAAAAAAAAAATTTACATCGTAGTTAACATGAAAGTTGGGATTATCGGATACTGTACTGATTTAAATTTAGTCTTCATACAGAGCTCAACACGCATCCATCCAAAATCTGAAAATATATCACGAAATTCCAAATTTTCTGTCAAATGTACTGTTAATTAAAGTACAATTCTTCGTATTATAAATTAATATTAATATTTTTTGGTAGATGTTTTGAAGTGTAGTGTAGGTTAAGTAGTTTCTCGTGTTAAAGTATCAGTAATTATGAGGATCTTTGGAAAAATGACCCGCTTACTTCACGTAAGTCCAAGAATCGGATTGCGCGGACTCCAATAGACGTTTAAGCGTTTTAACTGACAAGTGACTGGGGGAAAACTTCACTATGAATACAATCTGAAATAAGTTTTCATCTAAGTAACCATTGACATCCGAAATTGTTAGCTTACTGCTGGGGGAACGGTTGTTGTTTCAGTTGACTTACATTCCTCTTTCGATTCACATACTAATATTTATTTATTTTTTTTTTTCGGAAAATAAAAATTCTATAGTCAAATTTTTTAAAAACATTTTATTTTTTTTTTTTTTTTGATTTTTTTGACGATCGAAATTGAGTACATTGAAAACTAATCGAATGGCGACATACTTATCACAGATTTCCCGATGTTTAAGTTATCACGCCCCAATCTGCCGACCGCATCGCTTGCTGCATGGTAGCTGTAAGCAATGGAAGAAGATCTGCACGAAATGCGTCAGCTGGCAGCCGCCGCTGCTGATGGAAATCCGCCCGCAACTTCCATTCCGCATCCATGTGCAGCTATTCTCCACGAGGACGACAAACGTGTTCACCTTCAACAACACTTCCGATATGTTGCGCAAGCGAATCAGTTTCAGTGGAGCTCAGAATGAGGAAGCTGGCTCGCGCATTGTTCCCGTTGGCGTTATCATGCCAGGCGACAGCGACATGAAAATTGTGATTGTGCCTTTGGATTTGGCTAATCAGGATAGCGAGAGCTTAAAGAATACGTTAACTGTCATCAATGAGCTGCGCAAGCACGCCAATGAGATCGACCTCTTTACCAGTAGCATCATCGAAGACTACCGCAAGGATACAGAAAATGCAGCCGCCTACAGCAGCAATATTAATACGAATAACTATGTCAACGAAGATAATTTCCGCAGTAAAGTGGAAGAGAAGGCTCCCATTATGCAGGAACTAGAACAGGTCGCCAATGCGGATGACATCCATCTTTGGGATACTTACACGACCAAGGAACTGGATGTCGTGGGCGCCCAAACAGCTGAGATGAGTTCCCCTGAACTGGAGCTGCAGGCTGCCGTTGCATCGCTCGCCACCGATTTGGCCGTCTCGACACAAGCGGATGTGGCTCCCATGATCCCATCGCCATGCACCCCCAACTTGCCTAATGCACCGCCTACACTTCCAGTTAACCCGAACACTGTGCCCATCACAACGCCTCAGACACAGCCCGGCCCGATGCCATTGGCTGATCCGATCGAAACGCAAATATCTGCCCAGCCCCAACACGAAGACACCCCGCCAGAGGCTGAAGTTGAGCAGATAACTATCGATGTGCCCCAACAGCTGGGCGAGCATCTGTCAGAAATGGCCATTGCTTCAATGCATCTGTCGTTCGAGATGAATATGACGAGTGTGCGCGATGCAATCCTTTACGGAGATGAATTAATTATGAAGGATGGTCCGGTGTTAGAGAATGATCCGATGGTTTTCTTGGAGACCAATGTCAAGGTCGACGCAGCGAATGAGCCACAGTTCACAGTACCCCTTCAGTTCAATGCACTGATTAAAGGTACCGTGGATATCGATGCTGATCGCCTCAATCCCGAACAGTTGACCCAAGAGAATCTTCCAATTTACAATGATCAAGTCACCTCGATAGCTGCCAACATTTGCAGCACTGCCTTGCAGCAGGGCTTCGCCTCCGAACTGATGCCAAATATCACGGCGCAAGCAAATGAAACTCCCCGTAAATCCCACGCACAGGCGCGCATGGCGTTAAAGCGCCATCAGGCCCAGAAGCACATGAAGATGCAACAGAGATGTCCCAAAGCAAACCCGAAAAGCATGGCGCCGATATACCGCACACCAGAAGCGGAATCGCCAGCTCAAGTCGCGTACAATAGTCCAAAGGCAGCTTTGCCCGACATTTATCAAACCGAACTTCAAGCGGCAGCGGTACCCATGCCATTTCTAAAAGATGGGTGCAAGAATCCAATAATTAAAAAGAAAAAGAAGTGTCCAAAGCCCTGCAACCTACCTGACCCATGTAAGGAAGATCCATGCAATCGACCACAAAAGCCGAAAAAGCCAAAAAGCGATGACCAAGTTCAGATAACCGCCCTCGCCGGTAAAAAGGGTGGTAAGGACCCTTGTGCTAAAGGTAAGGGCGGCAAGGATGCCAAGAAAGACAAAAAAGATCCTTGTGCCAAGTTCAAGAAAGGAAAGGATGGAAAAGGTGGAAAAGGAGGAAAAGGAGGAAAAGGAGGAAAAGGAGGAAAAGACGGTGACAAGAAGGATCCTTGTGCCAAGTTCAAGAAAGGAAAGGATGGAAAAGGTGGCAAGGACGGAAAAGGTGGAAAAGGAGGAAAAGACAAAAAGGATCCTTGTGCCAAGTTCAAGAAAGGAAAGGATGGCAAAGGTGGCAAGGACGGAAAGGGTGGAAAAGGAGGAAAAGACAAGAAGGATCCTTGTGCCAAGTTCAAGAAAGGAAAGGATGGCAAAGGTGGCAAGGACGGAAAGGGTGGAAAAGGAGGAAAAGACAAGAAGGATCCTTGCGCCAAGTTCAAGAAAGGAAAGGATGGAAAAGGTGGCAAGGATAAAAAGGGTGGTAAAGACGGAAAAGATAAGAAGGATCCTTGTGCCAAGTTCAAGAAAGGAAAGGATGGAAAAGGCGGCAAGGACGGGAAGGGTGGAAAAGGAGGAAAAGACAAGAAGGATCCTTGTGCCAAGTTCAAGAAAGGAAAGGATGGAAAAGGTGGCAAGGATAAAAAGGGTGGTAAAGGCGGAAAAGATAAGAAGGATCCTTGTGCCAAGTTCAAGAAAGGAAAGGATGGAAAAGGAGGCAAGGATAAAAAGGGTGGTAAAGGCGGAAAAGATAAGAAGGATCCTTGTGCCAAGTTCAAGAAAGGAAAGGATGGAAAAGGCGGCAAGGATAAAAAGGGTGGAAAAGGAGGTAAAGACAAGAAGGATCCTTGTGCCAAGTTCAAGAAAGGAAAGGATGGAAAAGGCGGCAAGGACGGAAAGGGTGGAAAAGGAGGAAAAGACAAGAAGGATCCTTGTGCCAAATTCAAGAAAGGAAAGGATGGAAAAGGTGGCAAGGATAAAAAGGGTGGTAAAGGCGGAAAAGATAAGAAGGATCCTTGTGCCAAATTCAAGAAAGGAAAGGATGGAAAAGGTGGCAAGGATAAAAAGGGTGGTAAAGGCGGAAAAGATAAGAAGGATCCTTGTGCCAAATTCAAGAAAGGAAAGGATGGAAAAGGTGGCAAGGATAAAAAGGGTGGTAAAGGCGGAAAAGATAAGAAGGATCCTTGTGCCAAGTTCAAGAAAGGAAAGGATGGAAAAGGCGGCAAGGACGGAAAGGGTGGAAAAGGAGGAAAAGACAAGAAGGATCCTTGTGCCAAGTTCAAGAAAGGAAAGGATGGCAAAGGTGGCAAGGACGGCAAGGGCGGAAAAGGAGGAAAAGACAAGAAGGATCCTTGTGCCAAGTTCAAGAAAGGAAAGGATGGAAAAGGTGGCAAGGACGGAAAGGGTGGAAAAGGAGGAAAAGACAAGAAGGATCCTTGTGCCAAGTTCAAGAAAGGAAAGGATGGAAAAGGTGGCAAGGGCGGAAAAGGTGGGAAAGGCGACAAAAAGGATCCTTGCGCCAAGTTCAAGAAAGGTAAGGACGGAAAAGGCGGAAAAGGAGGTAAAGACAAGAAGGATCCTTGCAAGAAAAAGTTTTCGACTTGCACAAGTCCCTTACCGAAAATTAATCATTCGAGCTCCCTGTGGCATCCCAAACGTAAACTGTCTCGCCTAACCCAAATTAAGTCCTTGAGCTCGAAGCCCGCGCGCTACACACTTTGCGCGACTCGTATCCGACGTCATTATGGCGGTATGCCAACCAAAATAAATTTAAGCGCATGGGGACTTCAGTCGCGGCTGCCTCGCACCCAAGATAATCGTAGCTATGGAAAAAAGGACGAAAATCAAAAATCAAAATGTGCTGCCCTTCAACCCAAACATCCTAAACGTGTACAATCCAAACCTCGGTCGGGTCTTCGCACAGATTGCTATGGTGTAACAGAAGAGTGTCCAAGAAAGGTTGTTCCGAAATGCTCAAGCGTGAAAGTTCCAAGAAAGAAATGCGAAAAAGATAACAAGAAAATAAGTAGTCCCCCAACAGCCAAAGTTGCGAAGAAGCCAAAAAAGAAGCTTCCTAGCGTCTGTAAGCATGCAAATCCTCGACCTCGTACAAGTGAAAATCCCCGTGAAGGTGCGTAGTTACAGAATGCAATTCGAGAAGAGAAATGCTAATATTTCCTCATTGATTAGGTAGAAAGAAATGAGCTCTTCCAGACTGGTTTATGTGGTTTAAACCAGAAGCATATGCGAAGCTATTCGTTGCTCAGCATAAGAAGGTATGTCAGCATGGCAGCCATGGAAAAGTACATACCCCAAGAAGATGATGTTTCCTCCGGAGCTGTTGAGGTTGTCAGGATTCCAGCATCCTACCACATATGCAAAGAGCACAAAGAGCGACCCAATCTAAAAAAATATGGTATGTAACTAAATGGTTTAATAAACGTAATCCATATTCTTAATTTTGATTTTAGATGTTCTCATACGTACTGGATCCATAGCTTTAACCGGATCCGATATCCATGTCTATGAGAATGCAAATCGTGATATCGAAGGCATAACGCTGGGCCACGATGCAACGGGCTTTGTTGAAGAGATTGGAAGTTGTGTGCAGAATTTGCATGTGGGTGATCGTGTTGTGATGGAGTCGGCGCTCTCATGCGGTATTTGCGACTACTGCAAAAAGGGCCAATACAATATTTGCGCCGATTTAGTTTACAATGGGTTTATGGCCAGTCATCAATCACATCCAGCTGATCTGTGCCATCGTTTACCCGACGCCATCTCCATGGAAGAAGGGACACTCACGCAAACACTAGCCATGGGATGTCAAGCGTGCTTCAAGGCGAATATAACACCCACCAGCAATGTACTGATTATTGGTTCAACCCCCACTGGTGTTTCGGCGGCAATATGCGCAGCTGCGATTGGTGCTAAGAAGGTGATCATTGCTGGTACAATGGTCTCTGCGCTGGATACCATCAATCGGGACTTTGGCTTCAATACGATACACTTCGATCCAAGCGCATTGTTTGGTGAGGTACTCGAAGCTGTCTACAAGAACTTCGACGAGTGGCCAAATTGTGCCATCAACTGTGCCATTGCGCCAATGACAATGAATCTCGCCGTTATGGCATTGCAGCCATGTAGCGTGTGTGTCCTTTCTGAGTGCGAGTGCGAATGTGCCAGTTTCAATGCCCTTGATGTTCTGATGAAAAACATACGAATTATTCCAAGTTTTAGGTCTGCCAATATGTATCCGACGGCGTTAACACTAATGAAATCAGGACGAGCACCGATGCACAAGTTCATTGCAAAGACGTTTCCATGGAGCAGTCTCGAACAGGCTTTCGAAAGTGCACTACACGAATCAAATGTTGGTCTCCGAAAAATAATTGTCAACAGCACGGAGGGAATTTGCATTGGGAATTTGTTAAAAAAAAAAATTAGTACGAATGTTGCTGATTATAATGAAATGGACTGTGATAAATAAAACCATACTTTAAATAATATAACAAAAGTAAATTAATGCCAGGGTGTTGTTCGGTGCTGCAACAAAAAAAGCTTCGCATATTAACATTTAATTGAAAAAAGTGAGACTGCTTTTTGGATTTAAAATACAATACATAAGTAACATTCTTTTTGTTTTCTCAGCATCGATGAATCTCTCATTATAGACTATTTAACGACATATAAAAATTATTGTACTTCGCTGCTTACAACAAACTATTTTACAAAATTTACATACGCAAAAACTAAATCGAGTCGTGCATTAAATTGTATTCTAAGGAAGGATTCGAATGTTCACCATAACATGAATTAATCGATAATCAATAATTGAGAATTTCAAACAATGACAAAAAAATAGAATTAGCATTAGACCGCAAGCTTTTCGCACACGTTTTTGGAACATTTGCTCGCATCGGTTTCGAATTATAAATAATAAAGAATTATAGCTAGCTAATCAATACCAAAGATATGTAAAATATGTTAGAGGTATGTACGAGTGCGCGTGTGTGACTAATTACTGGACTGTTTCTTGGTTTCTAAGTATGTATGTTTGACTCTTGTTCCCTGGTTGGTTTTTGCATTTAAATATTTAGACAACTCCTTGATCGACCTGCGGACGCTCAAAAAGTTGCATTTGGCTAATTCCAAGCGCTTATGCTATAAAGTAATTTATGGTAATATAAGTATTTAATATAGTAGAATCGTCAGTTTTAAAAAAAAATAATGATTTACCGCTCCATTCGAGCGTTCATTTGTGAAGGTAGTTTGTCTTTTGGTGTTCATTCTTTTCACAATATATATATTCTTCATTCAACTTTGAAAACAATATCGTAATGTTCCCTCCCTTCGTTTCTAATTATCATGTATCTGCATTTCGAGCTCAATATCCGACAGATTGATTTCGCGCATCGAGTTGATAAACATATAGCGCGATGTATAGATGTAGAGCCAACGGAACCATTTCATTTGTGACTGATGCTCCATCATGGCACTCCTGACAACCGAGGCATCCTTCCAGCTGAGAATACACCTACCAAAAATTTATTTTTAGTAATGTGTGTTTAGAAAACATATTCGATCAAATACATACCAATGCGAGGACATAAAACATGTGCACAGTAAATCGAAGATGGATAGATATTTCCGTACCAAATTGATCGAATCAAGTGTATAAAACTTACAGGCTGCAAAAAGTTGTAGCAAAAAATTTTAAAAATTATTGAAGCTATAATTAGATAAAGAAACGAAGCAACAGCACCCAGAATTAGCATGACAATTAACATGTGCAATTTAGGTTGTGGCCTATTTGTTATTGTTATTGTCGACGCTGCTGCTTGCTGCTGCTCTTGCCGCTTATGCAAAAACCCGTGACTCACCCTTAGGCAATAAATTGGCTAAACACAATGAAGCTGCCGCATAGTACACAGCACAATGATTGGGATGTGAGCTGACCCCATCGCGATCGAAGGTGAATATTGCCTGTATATCAAGACTCTCAACAGTGTGTAATATAAAGCTGGCAACTGCATCCGATCGCCACTCGACGTTCGGATCATCCGGCAAATTTGTGGCGTTAACCAAAATGATATTCGACTCGCAAATACCCAATCGTTTACAGGCCCGATACAGTTCATCTCGTCGCACTTGTCCCTTGTGCTCATAGTTGCCTAATTGTTTTTCGAAGATTTTCGAAGTATTAATAGATACTATATACATACGTAGCAACAATTAATGCTTACCATTCGACAAGCACAGCACGTACACTTGACATCCATCGCGCTGTGTCAATGTGTAGATCAATGGCCCAAAGAACATGCACTCGTCATCCGGATGTGCGATGACCATAAGTACACGACCCATTATAGCTGCCTTGGGCAGATGAACGCTACGCAGACCGCATTGTAAGGCATTGCGCAAGCCACTGCTTACCGTATCCCCCCCGTCGTTGCTGCTGCTGCTGTTGGTGTTGTTGTTGTTGTTGCTCCTCGCGTCGGCTACTGCGTCCGTTGACGATGTCGTAGCCGATGCCGACAACCAAAAGGTTAGTTTGTAGAGTCCCAGGCATACTAGGAAGTATACCGCACATGCTATCAGTATATGCTCCAGTGCTTCAGCCGATGTTGACTTGATCCGGCAATAGATGCTTGATGGAGTCAGTTGTTGGCGTAAGCCAATGAATGGACGTGTGGCAGCCTCGGTAATAGCGCTAGCGTTAAAAATATTGGCCAAGAATTCGCTCAGCCAGTTTAATTTCATTTCATTGCGTTTGCTGTGTTTTTGCTGCTGATTTTCGTTTGGTCAAAACGTACACCAAAAATGGACATAAAACTCAATTAATTAGTATCCTCGCCCAGTTTGATGGACGTGTAAAACAACTGTCTAAACACTTAAATAAACAAGGACACTAAACAAAATCAACTTATGCGGTAATTTAATACTTTAAACGGCTGTCCAATATACGCGGCGGTACTAATAAAATTGCATTTTATTTTTGCGCTGCGTGTATTTTGACGGGGCAACAACTAGGGATGGGTCCGTGTAGCGCCAATTTGTGAATATCGTGTCCAAATGCAAATACACGAAACTTCAACACTTGCTAACTCAATGAATGTGTAAATATACCTGTTGATTTAATTACTCCCGATCTATTTCCAAACTCATATAAATCGATTGCATATATATATATTAGAGTGAGCGGAGCAAACGTATACGTGTTAAAATTTAGTAACGTGATTCTGACAAAGCCATCACTAGCAGCTGTCAGATAACAGCTGTTCGGTGTTGTCCAAATTACAATCGATTACCAGACTTATCGCATGGGAGCGATGAATTTTAAAAGTAATCGATGTTCTTATCGCTTCATAGGCAGCTCTAGTTGCCGAATTTAAGAGCTATAAATTTATTTCATTCAAAAAATTGTTAGTTAATAATTTTTACAGTAGTGTTATTTCATTTGTGCATTTTGTATGCTTTTTATTGGTTCAATAACAAAAAAGAAAGCAGACGTTTCGCTTTCCCACTCTCCACACATCAAAACGTGCCGGGATTAACACAAGCGGCATTTGGGGGACACACAAAAAAAAAATACAGAAAAAAGTAGAAAAAAAAACAAAGCGTGCGCGTTTGCTTGTGGCTCGCTGTAATTAGGTTAAAAGAAACGACAGGCAACATAACAGCAGCAGCAGCGTGCGGTTAGAGTGAGTATAGTGGTATCATCAATAATATAAAAAGAAACCATGGCACATCAACAGCAGGGCATGGATTCGGCGTTATTTGAGCGACGATTGCGACCGGTATATGGTAAGTTGTATTGAATGTTAATTGATATGATATTACTGAAGTGATATGATATGATTGGCAGACAACTTGGAAGTGGGCAACAATCGGAAGGCACTTCAGGAATCGGAGAAGCTGCTACGTAAGCATCCAAATTTATTATGCGCACGTGCTCTGAAGGTAAAAAGTGGCACTATGAACCATTTACCATGTACCATGTACCCAAAATAAATATGTATGCACATAATCTATCATTATTTATAGGGATTGTCGCTGCTGCGCTTGGGCCGCTACGAAGAGAGCCATAGCTGTTTGCAGGTTGTCGCACAAGAAAAGCCCATCGACGATTCCACGTTACAGGTGCTCTCCTTCTGCTACCGGGAAATGGAACAACGTAAGCGTCGCGTTGCGTCTTGCCTATGTGTATTTATGTACATATATGTATCTAGATACATTTCATATTTTTAAGCATGTTTCTTGGCACGCGCACATGGGGCCGGGTAATTAAAAATTGTCTCACTCGCTTTCATTTGCGCAAGAATTAGCTAAACGGTGAACAGTGAGCAGTGCGCGAGGTGGGCGACCATCAACTGACAGCAGGCGAAGGCAGCGCGTGCCAAGAATATGTACTAAACAGTAAATATTTGCGTTCGCGTCTTATTTATCCATTGCTCTCTACTGTACTCACAAGTTGATTTACAATTTATTTATTTGTCTACTACTTGCTTAATTGCAGTGGACAAAATTGTTGAGCTCTATCAACACGCTGTTAAACAGAATCCGGGAAATGAAGAGCTATTGGCGCACTTATTCGTCTCACATGTGCGTGTTGAGGATTACAAAGCGCAGCAGGCGGTTGCATTGCAGCTGTACAAGGCACAACCAAAGAACGCCTACTACTTTTGGTCCGTCATCAGCGTGGTATTTCAAGGCATTCGAGGTCCCGAATCTGCAATTCCCGAGAAACGTAAACTTTATTTGGCATTGGCTCAACGCATGGTCGACAAGCATATTAAGGAGGGCAAAATGGAAACAGAGCAGGAGGCATTCCTTTATTTGCACATTTTAAAGTTGCAAAATAAGTACAAAGAGGCCTGGGAATTCCTTACCGGTGAATTGTGCGCCAAGCTGTATCCGGGGGCGCCAGTTAGCATGAAATTTGAACTGCTCAAGGAGCTCGGCAACTGGAAGGCACTGAATGAGCTCCTGCAGCAGTTGTTAGAGGCTGAGTGAGTATAGCTATAGACAGCTCAACAGCAATTTGTGCTAATCAACATTTTTCCTCGTTTTGTGAGCAGTCGAGATCGCTGGGATTATTACAAGGAGTATCTGCAGAGCTGCTTTGAATTGATTAAAAGCTCCCCTACTTCCGAGGGGGGTAATCAAAATGATACTCTCAACTCTTGCCATACATTTTTGCTGCACATAATCGAATCGTCCGAGCGTAAAACACGGGGTCCATACCTGGCACGTTTGGAGTTACACAAGAGGATGCGGGCCATTCAACTACCAGCACAGCAACTTATTGGTGACTTTGATGAACTAATTATTGAGTACTTTGCGCTATTTGGCGACAAATCTTGTTGCACCCATGACATAGCACTGTTTCTACCCTCAATCAGCATGGAGCAGCGCCAGGCTCTAGCAAACAAACTGCTTGTTGAGAGCGGTATTAGTTCGACATCTTTGCCTCAAACTGTAAGTGATGCAACGACTATTGCATTTATTCTCTTTTAATATATACATATATTCGACTTTCGCAGAAGGAGCATATGCAAAAGCATATTTGCGCATTGCAAATCTCACGTATGTGTGGTGTTCACATTGAGTTATCAGTAGATCATCTTTTGGCTTTTTACACGGCACTTAAACTGCACTATGAGCATGGATACAGTTCATTTGGAACGCAGCTGCTTTCAACAGAAATGGGACCCTCGGATCCATACGCACTGTTGGCCGCCAATGTCATGTACGACATTTCCATACGCGAACAAAAATCGGATCAGCTCTTCGAGGCATTGTGCTTACTTCAATACGTGCTAAGGAATAGCACGAGCAACTTCCACGTGAAACTTCTGAGCCTGAAAATCTATCACATGTTTGGCTGCATGCTCGGCGCCCAGGAGATGTATGACTATCTGGACATTAAGCAAATTCAATTGGACTCCATGGGCTATGTGCATTGTAATCTACTACCACTTTCCGGCCGTTTTTCAGGTGTGCGCAATTGTTACGATGCGACATTGAAATTCTTTACAAACAGTTACAAGGAGCGACTGGAGTATATTGCGTTAACTTATCGTTTCTGTACGTTCTCGAAAATGGAAGAGTTTATGAACTTCAAGGAACGTCTGACGAATAGTCTGTTGTACGTAGCATGCTCAGTCGAAGCACAGATTTGCGATCTTGTCAGCTGTTATGGCAATGTACAGCAAAATCTGACTGCCTATGTGGCAATGAGTATTGAACCCGCAGATGATCGAATTGCATGGAACGAGCTGAGCGACAATCGTGACTTGGAGGCAATTATACGATGGGATCCATTACACTTGGTTGATGCTGAAGCTGATCGCAAGGAGTCGTACGATCAGGAGATCGAAGTACTGCAGATTCGTTCGCTGATGCTTCGCTTGTTTGCCTCATTCATTGACTTGTATCATGCACCACCTAGTGCAAAACTAGCCATGTCGAATTCGAAGGCGATCCTGGACACTCCAGTCGAGGAGACAGCTACAATAGAGCTACTACGCGAGTCATGGACAGGCCTTCATCAGCGTCTCCGACTTATGAACTATAAGCCGCTTTCGCAACAATTTCTAGTCAATTTGTTGCCCACACGACTGCATCTGCTGCTTGAACTGCCCTACGAACGTTTCTTTGATGATTTGGCCCAGTTTGTGCTGGATCTGTACTCTGGTGCGTCGCAGCTGGCGATGCAGTGCAAGAAAATCAGTGAGAATGTTGCTGCCGTCATGGAGATATGCGTCCAGACCATCACGGACAGTAATGAATGGAACGGCAAGGACGGCCTATGGAAGCGCCGTACACATCAACAAAAGGTGTCGGCTTGCTTGGAGGTAAATGAGCCAAAAGCTTCTAACAATTGACAAAATATTTATTCCAATTGCAATTGCAGATACTTTCACTTTATGCCTTCCTCTTATCGGTGCTAAACGACAAGCTGCAAGCCAGCGCGAAAACAAAAACAAAAAAGAAACCCGCGGGAGATAATAAGTCAAAAGACATGCCACAGATTATCAGTGAAAAGGAACGCAGTCAGATGCTACAGGAATTGATGCGTCAATTAAAACACAAACTCGAAGCCTGCGATGCAGCCTTGCGTGAGTATATAAATAAGTCCAATCGGTAAAGATAATTCAAACATTATTTCTATTCAGGAATTTGGAAAGCACCAACCTTGCCGCGCGACCTCAGTTCCTTTATGGCTGACATGTCCTTGAAGCCGGAAGTTGAGGCAACGCTTATTGGAGATGTGTCCGCCACGTTTAAGGAATCCCACGAACTGATGATAACTGAGCTGCGCAATTTGTTAAAGGATAAAATTCGTATAGTAGGCAAATAGAGTTGCCCCTGACTTTGCTGTGCAAAGTCGTGATCATGATTGTCCATCTGTCTCCTGCATTCTTTCAATCATCTAGCCCAGTTTGTTATTTAATATTTTAAAAAAACGAGGCAATATATATGCCGTGCTCGATCCACCCTCTCCAATTACTTACGAGTATAGTCACCAATCAAATTATAAACTTGTGCACTTTTCCACTTACCATTTTTCGGCATTTTTATACAACAAATAAAGAGTTGTAAACTTGCTTACCAAGAAGTGAACGATTCATAAGTTGAAATAAAACAGATCAAATATACATATGTAAAAATTTTTGGATTTTTCAGCCATGTTCATTAACAGCGACAACACTTGCTGCGCGTAACGTGTGCAGATAAGCAGCACAACGGGGATCGTTCACATGCTGTTGCGTTTGAAGATGGGCCACCAAATTGTGATTACGGGCAAAGCTCTTGTTGCATAATTTGCATATGTGCGGCTTCTCGCCGGTGTGTGTCTTGTAGTGCACCTTAAGCACATTTGCATAGGTGAAGGTCTTGCCGCAGGTGTTGCATGCGTAGGGTCGTTCATTGCGATGTATGCTAGAAGAGAAAGTATTCAAATAATTTTTGATGGTATGTTACAAAGCCCTAATTTAATTTGTTTCGAATACAAATTTGCATTTATTGTCGAATGGGAATTGGTAGCAAATAATGCGATATCGAATAATTACATATAAAATGTATATAAATATAACAACTTAATTTGCTTGACTACCTCGAGTACTCTTGCTTAGATTAACGAACGCTGTCTTCAGCAAAAATTTCTTTAATGTTCCAAATTTACTAAATAATTGGATTATGTCAATAGTAAAGATTAAAAAATTAAATTGGAATTTTACTCAAAAACTAGAACACTGTTTGCTGGCTAGTGGCATTACTGGCTTGAAAATATAGAAAAATATTTGTTTCAACACCGATGCAGCCAAGCTAAGATACTAGTCAGCAACTCTGCAATAGTTGTTTTTTAACAAACAGGAGGTAATATTCTTACCGTTCATGCTTTACCAAAGATGTGCGATCTGCAAAACACCGTTGACAGTATTGGCAACAATAGGGTCGAGCACCGGTATGTTGTCGTATGTGGCGCATCAACTGATAGTTGACATGGAAGGTTTTGTGGCAGATTCTATTTGGAGTAGGCAACCAGGTTAACTATGGATTAAATGAATTTCCAAGCCACTCACTCGCATTGGTAAGGTTTTTCGTTGTTGTGGCGTCGCAAGTGGGTGTCCAAGGTGCTCTTCCGTGGATAACTATTACCACAAATGTCGCAAACATGCGGCTCTCCAGACTTTGCAGCTGACACAACTATGAGCCCGGTTGTTGACTCTAAGGGAACTGCTTTTGCTGACACAGCGGGTGCCTCTTCAATGAGTTCATCGTTGCACCAGGCGCCTTCATCCAGCACTTCCACTTCAACTTGTTCATACGTCTGCGTTAGTTCATTTTGCAAGCACGGCTTTTCGTCCTCTTCACATGGATCAGGGAATATGTATTTGCGCAGGAAATCATCAGAGTGTCGACAAATCTGTCGAAATTTGTGTGCCAGCGTTAAAAACGCACGACATTTTAGGCAGATACGCGTGGGCAGCTCTGGAGTGCGAATAATCTGAAATAACAGTTTCATTTCAACCTCAGATCTTCCAAATAGACTACAAAATACTTTTATGCTGCAGCAATGCTCGATTTTGTCACAAATGGAAATCCCTCGTTGCTCCTCATCGTAGTCGTAGATGGACACCATGTGTGCATCATTATCCTGCAGACAAACTCGACACACAGATGCAATGTCTAGAACGCGCTCAGTTGTGACCATGGTTTTAACAATATTCAACTGCAGTTGCCCAATGTTTGGGACCTTACAATTTGAGTTAACGATGCTGCTAATTTGAATAATATGATATTTGTATTAATATCGCGAAATGAATGTATATCGATTACTGATACTGCATGGATATATCGATAAGCGTAATTTAGTGTTATTTACATAGCGAACTTATCGTAATGCCGCAACACGATTTTCACTTCATCGATATTTAGTTATTTGGTGGACAACATTGTGAATTGTCATCAACATTAAAATTAATAAACATGGACAGCGCGGGGCCGATTTGCAGGATCTGCCTGCTGCAGCCGAAGACTGAAACACTAATGCCTACGGACTCGAATTTCTGTTCAAACATTGAGCAATGCACGGGAGTAAAGGTAAGTTTCACATTCTTTACGCGTTTCAAATTTCCATTCAAACTCGTATTTGTTTTTCAGTTTACACAAGATGCGGAGATGCCCAATAAAATTTGCACCAGTTGTGCTCTATTATTGCGTGCGGCTCTCCGACTGCGAACACTGTGCCAGCAAGCGGAGGAGCAATTGCGCAAATTAAAGCAGGAACAAGAGCAGGAGCAGCAAATAAAATTGGATAGCGACACTGAGAGCGAATTGGGTTCGGAGATTAGCGCTGGCGTCTCTTATGAGTTGACGGTGGAGACAGCCAGCATTGCCAACACTGACGCAACTGTACTCCCACATAAAGCTGAATCTCAATTTACACATCAACCAGCCGCTGCCTTGGTGAACAGTGAGGATACCAAGGGAGCAACCTATGTATGCAGCATCTGTAACAATGTCTATACGGAAAAGGTGAAGCTAACCGCGCATCTTAAACTGCACAGCGTGCACAAGCCGCATGAATGCGAGTAAGTCATTCTACTTTAAATAGTTTACGCATTTGAAGATCACTTTTTGAAATATCTCCCTCTCCTGCAGAATCTGTCACAAGCGTTTTCGGCAGACACCACAGCTGGCGCGCCATATGAACTCTCACACTGGACTACGACCGTACAAGTGTGACTATTGTGAATCCTCCTTTGCGGATCCCTCCACCCGCATCAAGCATCAACGGTAAGTCAATTCACTAAGCACTTCAAACAAGAGTGAAATCAGAATATTTTCATAGCATCCACACAAACGAGAGACCGTATAAATGCAAGTACTGTGCAAAGTCATTTGCATACTCAAATGTGCTCAATGTACACCTCAAGATTCACACCGGGGAGCGCCCTTTTAGCTGTCAATATTGTGGACGACGTTTCTCTCAACTACACCACAAGAATACGCATGAACGCTCGCATAGAGCGAAGGAATCCGAGTCAATAGTTATCACACTGGAGGAGGAATAAACGCCATTTCATTATATTCTAAGCAATCACACTGAGTAGTACAATTATTAAACTGTTCTGATAACAAATATTCAAGTATTGGAGCATTTACTTCCTTTTTTGTTTATCTATTTTGTTTGGTTTTTGGGAATGAAACACAAAGCAGAAAACTTAATATTCAATGTAAGATAAGGCTATAAATAGTATATAATTTGTACGCTGTCTAAGCCGAGGGCAATATGCCAATAACCATATCGGACATATCATCTTTAATACGTTCCGTTCGATCCATATCCATCTCGACGGGCTTCCAGGGTCCTCGCTTCTCGTGTGTCACGCGATGCAGACGCATTTTGTAAGCCTTGACGAAGCCTTTGCCACACAGATCGCATCTGCAATGAGAAGAGTTCTTCTTAGATGTATTCGAACAACAGTCAATCATGAAAACTTACACATGGGGCTTTTCGCCTGTGTGTATCATTTTGTGGAACTTCAAATTGTCAGAGTAGGTAAATGTTTTAAGGCACACATCGCACTCATAGGGACGCTCCTTCGTATGTATTCTGTGGTTGAAAGCAATGTAATTGAATTAAGAGTTAAGTATATCCAAGGGAAGACGCACCGATGATGCTTTGTTTTTGTGGAGCGATCAGCAAAGGCAGCGGGGCAGAAGTTGCATTTGTAGGGTCTGTTGCCTGTATGTGTGTTCATGTGTCTGACCAGTTGCTGGTTCTGCACAAATCCGCGTCCACAAATTCTGCAAGGTACAAACATTAGATCATTGTGGGATGGAATACTTCAAATCGACCCGCTCTCTTACTCGCACTCATGTGGCTTGATGCCGCTGTGGAATTTCATATGCTCGGTGAGACGCGCCTGGGAGGGATAAATATTACCACAAACATCGCATATATAGTTGGAATGCTTGTCGCGTGGTTTGCGCCCCACCTTCTTCTCTTCGAGAATCGTATCTGAATCTGTCTGCGACACGTTTGACTTAGGCTTATGCTGCACCTTACGCGGCTGACGAACTCGATTCAAGAGGCGCGGCGGCGCCTTCGTCTTTGGCAAATAGCTGTCATCATCGGAGCTTAAGATATCATTGACCATGTCATTGTCGGGCACATCACTCCAAACAATGCGCCGCGTACTTCGATCAGCTAGCTGAACTGCCGCCGCTGTGCTAGTTGGATGCAGTGCTTCGGCTGCTAATACCTCCAGTTCTTCGTAGTCTTGGAAGTGCTCGCCATCAGTTTCTGTCTCAATTTCGCCCTCTGTCACCGTCACTATATCGGTGCCTTCGTAAACCACCTCCTGCTGCTCCTCCTCGGCCGTGGGTGCATCATAGACAATGGCATCGACGACCTCAGCATCTTCACCAGCAACCACATAGCTGACGAACTCTGACGTCGCTTCCTCAACTTGCTCTAATTTGATGGGCGCACCCATCTGATTTGTGTTCTCCTCCCAGGCCCGCGCAATTGCCTCGGTCTCGGCATCCTCGTCCACATCGTCGCCCACCCCAATGGCAGTGCTTAGCTCTGTCGCCAGCATATCCGCAATGTGTTGATGAGATCGCTGGCAGGTCAATCTAAATTTGTAGGCCACTCGCAACAGGCGCACGCACTTCGTGCACATTTTATCTGGAAAGTTGTCGTCCATGCTGACCTGTAAGCATTGATGGAGTAAACAAATGCTCCAATTTGTGGTATTCGAAATACTCACGGGGATCCCAGCACAGATGTGAAGCATTTGATCGAGGCGGGTGCTTGCATTTTGGCTGAATATGTCCTGCAGTAGCTCGTCGCCCTCACTGGGGTTCGTTAGACATACGCGACACACGATCCACTTCTCATTTAGTTCGGTTTTCATAACTTATTTGTTATAAGTCATATATGGAATACAAGTGCAATTGTTATTAGTTCAATTACAACAATAGTGCAGCGTCCCTTGATGTGAGTGCCATTCACAGGTTGCGTGCACACATCACTGCAGTATTTTTCGCTGTTGCTGGTATTTTTCTGCCTACTTCATATCAAATTAATCGACTGTGAAAATGCATCGGATATAAACTATATAAGCGATATTTAGCAGCTGATGGGGAACTATGTTGTTCACCGTATAGAGTGGAATTAATCGATATTTGTTTTTGACTTATTTATTAATGACTTCAAATCGAAAATATTTAATCTATGCTTCCATTTATGTGCGCATTCTATTGCATTAGTGCACAATGTAAATAGCAGCGATATGCAATAACATCCTAAGAATGCCTCTTGCAAAACTGCCATGGTCTCTCTAAATGGCTGTCATTCACAGAATACGCGTTCAGCTTGGTTTTTTGCCTTACGTTTTTTTGTAACACTTTGGCGTCGTCTAGCAATAAATTAGCAATTGTGCATTTCTCTTGGAAATACAAGTTACAGACATGCCAACGACAACAGAAGCAGCAACGCAAAAGTGGATAGTGTGTCGCGTATGCCTGCAGCAGCCCAAAGATGCTATGGGCAGCATTTTCAATGACGACGCTTCCAAAGACTTGACCAACATGATTCTCGAATGCGGCGGCGTGCCTGTAAGTGAATATAGTATTTAATATTTCTGTTTTAAGTGTTTTAAGAACATTGCGATTCCAGATCAAGAAATTCGATCATTACCCGGATAAGATTTGTGAGAAGTGTTTGAAGAATCTACACATTGCATTTAAGTTTCGACGCATTTGTCAGCGGTCCTACAAACATTTGAGGCAATTCATAGCCCCCGTTGTTGTGGAGCAACAGCAACCGCAGGAGCTGCAACAAGTAACAGAAGAAGATGCCACCAATATCATGGAGCCGGCGAGCACAGAACTGGCCGACGAAATGCATGCGATGGCGGCAACTGAGGAGCAAGAGGACGAACTCGAATCGAAGGAAAGATTGGTGCACGTGAAAAGCGAACAAGTGGAAGAGGACGGCATCATCGAGGAGCTGTACGATGTGTATGAAGCGTACGAGGGCGAAATTGTCGCTGACCACCCAGCCAATTATGAGGCACCTGGTGAAGACGGAGAGGATGCTGGTGAAGCTGAAGCGGAGGAAGATGTGGGTGCCAATTCAATTTCTGGACTGTCAGCGGACATTGAGTATCTGGAGCAATTGGATCAGGATCAGCTGACGGAAAGCGCACACGAGGATGACATTGAAATGCAGCATTCGTCCGATGAAGAATTCCTACCAGTCAAACCACGCAATGTGTCCACAAGATCGGCCACGTCTGGAGTTACTAAGCGACGCGTCAACACACGCAAAGCGACAACCTCAAGCAAAACAGCAGCGGCAAAGGTTAAGCGTGAGAACTGCAATGTGACCACGACAAACATTATTCTTAATCCCGACGAAACGATCAGCTTTGGTGAGACGATTGTACGCAAAGCGGCAGGTATTAAGACGAAAGGCGGACACAAGATTCTCGTGGGCGACAAGAAGGAGTTCAAATACATCTGCGACATTTGCGGCAATATGTATCCATCTCAGAGTCGCCTCACAGAGCACATTAAAGTGCATTCCGGTGTCAAGCCGCACGAATGCGAGTGAGTAAACACAGTTCCACATAATTTCATATTTCTTATACGTTATGACATCCAACAGAATCTGCGGACATTGCTTTGCTCAGGCGCAGCAATTGGCGCGACACATGAACACGCATACTGGAAACCGGCCCTACAAGTGCAGCTATTGCCCGGCGGCTTTTGCAGACTTGTCCACGCGCAACAAACATCATCGGTAGGTGACTGACGAGGTTGGCATCACAGACGTCATTGCTCATTACTTCTTTTTACAGCATTCACACCAACGAGCGTCCTTACGAGTGCGACGTGTGTCACAAAACCTTCACGTACACAAACACGCTCAAATTCCACAAGATGATACACACCGGGGAGAAGCCTCACGTGTAAGTAACCCAGTTGCTTACTATTATATGATTAACTAACTTTCTACCTCTTCATAGCTGCGAGATTTGCGGCAAGGGCTTTCCACAGGCTTACAAGCTGCGCAATCACAGAAGCACGCACGATCGGCGCGTGGGCGTGGTCAGGGACAACGTGGATGTGCTGTTGCCCTACGATACAGCGGCCACGGTAGGTCTGGAGCTGTAAATTAAACTAAACTAAACTGGCTTGTAAAAAATATATACAAACACATCTACATATACAAATCTAAATAAATTACACAATTCATAATAATAATTAATATTATATTGATGAACTTGAAACTGTAACAAGCAATTGAAATAATTTACGGACGTATCTCAATCTTTAAGTGTTTTCGCTTTTGCGCCTAGCCTAAGTTGTCTTGTCTAAGTCTAATTATGCGGAAATAAATTAAGTATAGCTGCGCAGATTGTCTTGGCGTCGGTTTCATCGGGATACAGCTGCAGAACGGCGTGCACCTGATGCTGCGGAAACAGGCTGCTCAAGTGGTAGCGCAACAGACGACGCTGCTCCTCGCGCGACGCCTGCGCCGAGTGCAACTCTTCGTTGATGCGCGAATCGGAGGCAGACAGATGAGCCAAATTGTTGCCGACCGGCATTGATAGCGACAGCGACAGCTTGGCAGCCTGGTGTTGATCCGTCAACGGCGCCGACGGCGTGCGCGTCAGATACTGATGATGATAGCTGCTATTGCCCATCGGTTGCTGCTGCGGTTGCTGTTGCTGCGGTGCGCTGTATGTGGGCACCAAGAGTCTGGGCTGCGGCGCCGCCTGTCTTTGCAGTTTTTTGTGACGATTCAGCTGCTGGGGTGGCTCCGCTTCACAGCTGTTGCTGCCCAGCTCCAATTGGCTGTTGAAGGAATGACACAGCTGCTGTTGCTGCTGTTGGTGCTGTTGCTGAGAGATCTTCTCAACGGTATTCGATTTGGTGCGGGCAAGTGCCGCCAGCTTGGCGTTATTGCTGTTGCCGCCGCTGCTGCTGCTGCCGCTGTTGCTATTGCTGTTGGCCAGTTGCGGGCCGCCTCCATTGCTATTGCTGTGCAGTGGCGCGCTGTGCGAGACCTGCAGTGGCAAGCGCTGCAGCTGCAACGGCGTTGTCTGATGTCGAAACTTACACTTCTGGCCATAGGTGCACTTCTTGCCGTAGGGACACAATTGCTGCTGGGCATCGGGCATCTTTTGCTGGGTTTGCGAGCGCAGAAACATGTCCAGTGTGGGGCCAGAGCGACCCAAGGGATCGTCGGGCGGCATAAATATGTCATCCACAAAGGAGTACATCAGCAGGCGCTCCTGCACTACTTTGCGAAATTCGTTGCTCTCCAGCAGAAGATCGCGATAGTTGTCGTTGGACACCACAATGCCATCGGTTTCTACAGCCAGCTTGAGAATGAACCGATCGTCGTAGCAGGACACACGTTTGCCATCCAAGTGCCGTGAGGGCGTAAAGACAAGAACCCGTTCCTGCTCTAGCTCATAGAGCAGCTCCTGCTCTGTGATGTTGTTGTTCGCCAGCTCCTTGCGCCAGTTGGGCACAAATGCTGTGATGTGCCGATGGCCGCGTTGCCGGAACCACTCAACGCAGATGCGTATTCCGCGGCAGCTGAAGATCGTGTTGTTGCCATGCGACAGTGCCACATTGCTGCCATCGATGACGATGTGACGCAGCGATCCAGGCACAACGAAATTGCTGTTATTGTTATTATTGTTGGTGGCATTGTTGTTTGTCGGTGGTGGGCGGGGCGCGTCAGCCGTTAATTTGATGAGCTCGGCGAGCAGCTCGTTTTGTTTAGCCTCTGAGCCAAGGCGTGTTAACGCCGTGTGTATTGATTGCTCGCTGTAGCCCAATTTCTGTGCGAATTCCAGATTTTTGCGCTCCGTTGTGCTCAACTCATCATCATCGCTACTTTCCTGTTGCTGCTGTGGTTGTTGTTGCGACGTCTGTGGCTTTCTCGCGTACAACTTGTTGGCGCTTTGTTGTTGTTGCTGTTGTTGCTGCTCTTGCTGCTGCTGCGTTAGTTGTTGGTGCTGGTGATGTTTTTGCTGCTCTGGCACTTCACAATCCATTTTAATGCGCATTTAGTTGGCTGGACGTATGTTAAGCACTTTACCTTCCTATATTGCTGCACTGTCGCGTGCTTTTCTAAGATATTTCTGTTTTTTTTGCAATTTTTGCAACAAGTTCCGTCTTTTTACATTTTGTTTGTTGTTGCCAGACAAATATGTTATTAACATAACAGCAGCATAACATTACGACTTGCCATCATTTCAATTTGCTGTTATTAACAGCAAAACAAATACCATTCCCTAAAAGCACTCTTAATTATTTTATTTATTTAGTTAATATTTTTCCAATTAGTAATTTATTGCGAAATATTGCGCAAATCCCCTTATTGGAAAAATCTCGATTCTTGACTACCGATTTTTTTCGATAGAAAACCAAATAATTTATCGGTTCTGTGACGTTGCCGGACAACTGTAGATGATGGCGCATATTTTGAATATGTTTGCGCAACTTCACTTAAACACTGAGTTTTTAACATGCATAAACAGATCTTTATTGTGATGTACAATTAAAGATATCGCATACAATTTTTAACAATTTGACTACAACTCGTATATACTTATAACATTTAAGTTTGCCTGTGTTTAACAGTTACAGATCTCACTTTCAAAATAAAGTACACATTTCATTTTTGTTTGCGTTTATGTTGGTCCCTCTTTTCATGAAAAAAGAGTGCGCTGCATTCTAATTTAACTACTAGTTCAATACAAATATAGTATATGTAGGTACATGCTATAGTGGTCACATCTATTCGGGTTTATAGAGTTTTTTGTAATAGATTAAATGCATAGAATACACACGTAATGCAAAGACAATAAAGTAATTCATTAATTTCGCTTCGTTTCCATTCGTTTACCAACACATGTGGCAATTAGTGTGACAATGACAGTAAAAAAGGAAACTATAAAAATGGACGTAAAGTTCGCAATGCCATGAGAACAGTATACCGTGTAAATTTGATAGAGCGCAGCGATTCGTACTTATACTATGGGTGAGTGAGTCTATGTGAGTGGTTGCTTATATGACTAGGTGCTTGTGCGTATTTGTGCATGGTCCATTTCAAATTGCGAGATTCATTTTCATTTTGCACGCGTATACACTTAAATGTCCCTTAAAGAAAAGTGCTAAAAACGCATCCCTCTGCCACACCAAGTTCTTGAATTTTTGACCTCGTTTGCTCAACCAATTTGCGGAGCTCTTACACAATACACAACATTCTTATAGCTGCCATTAAAGTTATTCTCATTTTTTGTGTGCACACAGTTTTATATTGGATTTACTTCTTTATCGGGTAATTAGCCAAGTTTTTCGAGGTTGACATTTATTGCGTATGCTGTTGAGTATTTTTTCTTGTATATTCAGTTATTCAGCAAAAAACTGATCTATAATTTCTTTTAATTGAAAAGTTGCATTCAACAGATGACTAACTCAATATTTAGGTATAAGAGCTATAAAATTGCAGCCTACTAAATAGATTGACATCTGAATTAATGTGTTTTGAAAGCGTACTTTGGGATAAATTGAAATAAATTGAATTATGTCGTTTATAAAGATTAATTGTATTTACCTTAAGCTATTGTGTCTATACCTTGACTTTTCTGTTCCCACAATGCAATTGGATTCGGATGGCAGACAATTGATGAGGCTTCATCGTGCTCTACCAATTTGTCAACCGATAATTTTTGGTTGAGCAAACTTTGTCATTAATCAGTTGTTTAATTTTTAAAAGCATGCGAGTGGATAACGCCTACATTTCGGCTCGTGTGTGTTTTCGGCTCATCTTATTTGTTTTTTTTTTGTGTTGCCTGCTTTTAGGAACACAAACCTGTTTTGGGCCCTAAATATTTATATATATGTATGTGTGTGAGTGTGTGTAAATGTATGGTATACGTGCACGATTCTACATAATATGTTAGGTTGCTAAGCTGATTAACATTTAGTCCGTTCAGGGAAGCTGCTGAAGTGTGTTTGTGTTGACATTGGAATGCGAGCTTCCACTTGTGTGGAATACATTTATTTTCTATAGATATCCAGACAAGACGCTTAACCTTTTTTTGGGAGGAACTCGGCGAAGATAGTGTGTTTTGTGGTCAAAGTGCAAATCTTTAATGCAGCCCATTGCCACTAATTTCATGTCAAGTTGATTTGGCCATTGAATTCCCGTTGGTACACCTCGTTTTATTTTCAGACAATTGTTATGCGACGGTTTTTATTGTTTTTGTTTCCTTTTTGTCTTTTTCCCCTTTTGTTCGTGTGCATTGCAACCAGTTTCCGTTACTGTTTTTATTATTATAGCCTCGAGCACCCGAAAAAATGAGAAAACGGGAAAAAGTCACAAACTTCCTTCGTTTGCCGCACTGTCTCTATGTGTGTGTACCGTCTGTGTCTGCTTGAATGTGGGGTGTCCTTTGGTTGGTTAAATGCTCCCACGATGTCAATACTTGAAATTGACAGCAGCATCAGCAATATCGACAGCCGGCAATCCGCATTGTAACTTGCTACTTGAAGGTCTACGCTGGATAATACATATGTATAACACATATCAATTTCGCATTTATATTATCGAATAAAATTAAATTGACTCCAATGTTTTCGTTGCGAAATTAATTCAAATTGAAACTTAAATATTGTTTGCGTTGAATGAAATTAGTATTAAAAGTGAATGCCAAAAGTTCGATTCCCCATATTCCCAGCTGGAATCTAAAGTGCTTTTCTTCATTTCGATCCACTGTGCTAAAGACTCAATTACGTACTCCAATGGGAATTTATACTATTTTTGACGAGCTACCTCAGTCGCTCTTGAAATCGAAGTAAATCCAATAAGAATCCACATGCAGCACACATTGTACATGGATAAGAATAAGAAGGAGCGTTTAAAAAGCGCAAAATTGCACTATTTTCTATCTGCATTTTGGTGTGTTTGTGTGTTCGTGTATGTTTGTGTGTGTGTGTGTGTTTGTTTGTGTTTAGTGTAAGCTGCAGGCAAATACTTATGGCTGCTGGTATGAAAACAAACCAGCCCCTCCTGCCCTGCGCCCAGTTAAGCCAACTAAATCGTCAACGTCAACATTGTTGCAGTCGCCGCGCTGTTGACATTTGACCTTGCAATGTGCCACTTTTTCCTTTTTCGTTTGTCGTGACTTTGTATGTGTGTTTTTGTAGTTGTTGTACTATACTAAATTGAAGTGGGAACCCGTTAGGCGTTGATGAAATATTCACGCTTCTTGTGACATTTCTCATACGCAATGTAGCACAGGGCAATTGTAATGAGTACCAAAATCGTAATGCCCATTATAATGCTGACCAATATAATTTCGTCGTTGATGCTTTTGTAGGAGTGACCTGCAAAAGAGAGACAAAAGATAAAGAGAATCCGCTTTAGAAGTGCCATTGACAAATTGACTATAATTTCCTTCGTCCTGTCTTGCAGGAGGGGCGTGTGGTCTGACCACAGCTGTATGTAGATATGTTATGTTGGATGTGCTTCTATTTCATTTCGTTTTTCCTTTTGTCAATACGAATTTCGGTTTGTTAAATCTCATGCATATTCAAGTTGCTCGTTTCGACAAAAGCGCCATCAAAATGTACATATCTTGACAAATGTATTGTTATAAATATAAAAAATAGCCGTGTATACGCAGATACTCACACACACATACACACACACACACACCCACACAGAACAATGCTATCAACAACAATAAAATACGGACATGACACAAACATAAAAAACAGGAATACAAACATTAAATTACATTGGGATTCGCATTTCGCTTTTATTGTAACAGATGTATCAAAATTTAACGATTTCAATATTTATTATTACGATTATTTGAATTTTTAATACAATTACAGGTTAATGGACCAAATCATTTACATTATCTACAGTGATTTATATAATCCAATTTCATATCTAATAGGGGCATTTTCTATCTGTCTCACTATCTTTCACTAATACTTGATAATAATAATCCTTTAACATAATTGAGCTACAAGCCTTAGACAATAACCTGGATGCTTTCTCGAGACCTTTACACTGAATTGATTTTAGCCTAAAACGTAGATTAGTATCGTCGTAGCATGGCTTTTTATTCAATTTTCCGCTGGCAATTGCTGTGTTGTTTTACGCTTTTGGTTTTAATTGATTGAGAAAATCAATAATTTGATATTTGTAGATATTTTTAGTACAAATTGAGTTTGTTAAAGGACAAGAAAATTGAAAGCTGTACTCAAATGAACAATTTGTAGGAGGCATTGAGAAAAGACTCCCAATTGTTAGGTGTTGAAAATACTTTGAAATTTATTAACAATCACTTTAATATTGTTCTTATAACTACTTAAATATTTATTTTCCTTTTTTTTTAAGAGTTTAGTAATCCATAATGGGCGAGTATGCAACTGTAAATAAAAGTGAACGTTACAAAACCTAATCTAATTGCTTCACATAGTGCTGGTAATGTTTCCACCGGTAAAAGTCTGAAGGCTTGTTGTAAGTTTCATTGGAGGGGTAAAGCATCGGTTTTAATACCTCTTTTTACGTTGCCTGTTTTAATCTATGGCTTTTCCGAAAAGTCTTCGGTAAGCTTGAAAAATGTATTAACAAACGTACAAAGGTAATCGGATTGTATTTCAACAGGAGTACAAATGTATGTACCTCGTTATCAATATGGCATTGTTTTGGATAACAGAATGTATACCGCTCTATTTGACATCAGTATTTCCAATCATATTTCTACCGCTTCTCGGCATTTTAGTAAGTGAATCTCTTCGATGTACTTGCGATCGATGCCTACATATGTTCATTACAGAGCACGGAGCTCGTTTGCAGTCTGTATTTCACAGACACTTTGGTAATGTTCATTGGTGGCCTCATTATGGCGCTGGCTATTGAATATTGCAATCTTCATCATCGTATTGCTTTGGGTACAATTCTAATCGTAGGATGCAGTCCACGCCGGTAAAAAATACCACATGATATTTGTATGTATCAATATTTTTTTGGTTAATTTTTCATATTTTTCAGCTTGCACTTTGGTTTAGTGATGGTGACTTGCTTTATATCGCTATGGATATCTAACTCTGCAGCCACGGCAATGATGTGTCCCATAGTGAAGGCTGTCCTCAACGAAATGGAGACTGTAAGTTAAATCTACTTGCGGCACTACTCCCAAGTTTTCAACAATTTTGACTAATCACAGCAAAAAATATTTGCTGTTTATATGACCCAAGAGGAAGAGCCCGTTGAGGAGGGCGAGTAAGTAGTTTATGAATTTTTTAGTGGAATGGGTATGCTAAATACTAGTATTATTTATTGTTCAGAAAACCGCATCCTTCAATGATATCGATGGCATTCTATTTTGGCATTGCTTATGCAGCCACAATTGGCGGCTGCGGAACTCTGATTGGCACGGGCACAAATCTCACATTTAAGGGCTTATACGAAACGTATGTTAATTAGTAGAGCCACGTGCTCATGTGAACTAATCATTTTGATATCCTCTAGTCGCTTTCCCGATTCTAAGGAAAAAATCAACTTTCCCATTTTCATGGCTTATTCGATACCCATTGTGGTGTTGGTCAACGTATTTTTGCTCTACTTTTCCCTCCAGCTAACTCACATGGGTCTGCTAAGACCTAAAAGTAAGATCGGCATTGAAGTGACGACTGGTACGGCGAATAAAGCCGTGGTCAAGGCTGTCGTAGTTCAGCGCTACAAGGAATTAGGACCTTGGACATGCCATGAAATTCAAGTTGCAATTATGTTCGTGGCGATGATTTTCTTGCTATTTACTAGAAGTCCAGGCTTCGCCAAGGGATGGGGTGATTTCCTTAATGCAAAGTACGCACATTTTTCATCCATGATTTTATGATTTAATTCATGAGTATTTCATTGCCCCTTTCTAGAGCCGTTGGCAGCTCAGCCCCCGTGTTTTTACCGATTGTTTTGCTGTTCGCAATGCCGACCCAATACACCTTCTTCAAGTATTGCTGCGGTTCTGGTAAGTTGATGAATCGTATTCTGAGACTCTATTTTCATCTGGCTATTATGTCTGATGCAATCAGCTCCGTTCACTGGCCGTACGATGGATGCTTGCATCTCTTGGGTGTTCATACACAAGTATACGCCATGGGGCCTCTGTTTCTTACTTGGTAAGCATTCAATTCAAAACGAAATCAAAACTTCAAATCTCACACTTCTTTATTGCAATTTTGTCTTTATTTAGGGGGTGGTTTTGCAATTGCCGAAGGCAGCAAAGTCAGTGGAATGGCCAAAATGTTGGGCGACAGTTTGTCATTTGTCTCATCCTTACCAGATTTTCTTGTTGTCGGACTTACACTCGTCGTTAGTCTATTTTGCACAGCTTTCAGTTCCAATGTCGCCATCTGCAACATTCTCATACCTATCTTCTGTGAAATGGTAAGCATATTGCCATCCACCAGACGTGTAATATACTATCTCTCTTATGACTCAATTATGTACGCAGGCACTCGCTATTAAGATGCACCCATTGCTCCTAACATTGCCAGCCATGTTGGCCATTAGCATGGCCTACCATTTGCCAGTCAGTACGCCACCAAATGCCATTATCTGTGGCTATGCAGGCATCAAGACTAAATATTTGGTAAGCATCTGATAGAGCTACTAATTAACAGGCCTTTGCCTCACTAATAACGTGGTGTGATTTCTCAGGCGATTGCTGGCATATTACCAACAATATGGGCTTTAGCTTGTCTTTGGATTAATGCCATGACGTGGGGATTGCTCATATATCCAGAAACCAAAGAATTTCCCGATTGGGCTAAGGATGCGTAGAATATGGTAACGAAATTTCAAAATTCTAGTTTATAAAAAATTGCAGTTGTCTCACATTGATGTGCTCATTAAATCATGTGTTAATTCATTTTTAGTTTCTGATTTCATTGCCGCCTAAGTAATCGCTTGCATATTTTCATATGTACACATCAATATTTGCCCACTTTGCCCACTTTGCAAATAGCGAGCTTATTATGCAGTTCATTTGGCCAGATGTTTGCTCTCTGCGTAATTTAACACGTAATCGATGAAACGTTTGACTCAAGAGCACATCTGGCAAATTAAAATCATGTTTGCAGCAGTCAAAGCGTCGCCGTATTGTTTGCAAGTCAACGCCGAGGGATTCGTTAATTAGGCGGATTAAATTACGTTGTTAACTTGAACTCGATGCGCCTTTTTACGGCCTTATTGCTTATTGCTATCCTGCGTAATAAATTAAAAGCAAATGGCGTGATGTTGGTGCTCATGTGTAGAGCATCTTTATTACTTAATGTTCCTTTTCTTAAGCGTGCCCAGCAATTTCTATTGACGGTGCATTTAACATGAATATTCAAAATGTTGAGATTTTTCATTTCTAGCGGATCCCTAAAAGTATACCACTGGGTTTTCTCAGTCGAGCTATGTTATTTTACCGTAAAGCATTCACTTTCCCCTACTACTAACTTCAGCCAGCATCTCCATGCTTTGTTTTTGTTTTTAATATAAGTTAATGTGAAAACCCTAACAAGAAAATAAGACTTTGTCAAACTATGTGAAAATGAAGACCCTGAATGAAAGACCAAAAATAGCAAATAAGAATGTTGTAATCGGGTGCGTGGCCCTCCCAGAAGTCGGTACGCATTGCATGGAACATGGAAATTTGCGGTGTTTAGCAGGAAAAGCGAAAGACACTCTGAACTTTTCATTTAATGTTGTACAAAGTACAAGCTTTAGCTCGAATGCTTTAACAGCGAAAACCTTGTGTTAACGATACATTGAAAAACATCATAAATATAACAATAATTATGGAGCTACCCATTTTACATATTCCTGTGCGCCTTTAATCTTATAACTACCCTGACTGTCGTACAATGGTTCTAAATATTATATAAGTTATTGATTATCTCATAAGTACCACTGTCAATATGAAAATTATGAAGAAGAAAAAAATACGAGTTGATGTTTAATACAAACCAAAAAATTCATCGCAAATATTGAATTCTAAATTAGAATTGGCATACGAGAAACCTGACAAACACAGTGTGAATTATTGAGATTTGCGAACACGAGTGTGGGACCGACGGAAGAGGCAATAAGGACGTGGGATGGTGGAATGGCGCCATTTTGTGTACAAAATATACATATTTTTCGGGCACGTGGCAGAGATTTCATGTATTAAATTTCGTTTATTGTTTTCCCAGTAGATAGAGTCAATAAAGCTATTTGTATTATTATTATTATTATTATTCTCGTGGACGTGGGTTAAGTGGGCTATATCTGCCATAACAATAAGTATCCTCCCATCTTGCTTGTATTCTAAGTCGTCATTTTCTCTCACTCTATCGGAACGTGTCTGTCTGTCGGCTGTCTGTCTGCTGAAGTCCCGAATGGTTTGTGGCGAGTATTAAAGCATTTCATAGAATTTACTGCGTATTTTGCTTTGATTGAAGTAACACACAGGGATATATTGATGTGGACATATACGGAAGCATGGAACCATACATTTGTGTGTATTTATCGAGCCAAAAGACTACGTTATGAGTTCAAGGATATTAATTCAAAAACGATGAAGCTAATGCCTTAGCCACGTTGACAAACCACATGCTCGGCCTCTTGCCATTTGCGTTCAAGTCAGGACAAAGCTTTAATTTCAATACTCGTATACTTCTTCAAATTGTTATGCTACGATGCGTTGTCTTGGCTTAAGAATGGGACGTGTAAAAGGAAATTGTCAATTACCTAACTTCAAAGCAAGAATGGTCTCAGTGTTTGATATGCTTGTGGGGCATTTCCACACATTCAAATATTTCCTCTTGGAATATTTCCGGAACTTAACGCAAAAAACTTTTCAATGGTTCAAATCGAAAAACACTCGCTTGTCAGTTTCTTAATTTTTAATTTCAATATTAACGAATAACCAAGTAGCACAACTTTTTTATGAGATATGTATATATAGAAATATCATCCAGAATGAGTAAGTTTTTCAGAAAATTTTCGTGTTGTGTAAATTAGTAGTTTGTTGAAATTTTTTGGTTATAATCGCCGATTTATAATGGCCAAGTATGTATAAAAGCATTTATCGTGAAATATACTACATTTATTCAATTTAATGTGTGAAGTCGGGAAGAGATACCACCCGTGACGTCTCTCAAAAACTGCTGTTCATTTCATTGGAGGGGAAAACTCTCATGCGGATCGCCTATTGTATCATCGCCGTTATTAATCTATGGTCTTTATCATGACCGAAGTGTGAGTAGTAAGCATGAAATAAATAATTACATAAAAAATACCATATTGTTAACTAGGAATTTAAGTGCATATATTTAATTTTGAACATGGCCGTCTTTTGGATAACAGAATGCATTCCTCTGTATGTGACATCGTTATTTCCCGTAGTTTTTCTGCCACTGTTTGGGATCTTGGTGCGTTAATGGAGTAGTCTAAACTAATCGACCTATTGACGTTTCTGCAATTTTCTAGTCTTCTGAAAAATGTTGCAGTTTGTTTTTCACAAACACTTTGGTCATGTTCATAGGTGGGTTAGTTCTGGCTCTAGCAATTGAATATTGTAATTTGCACAAGCGTATTGCACTGGGTACTATCGTATTGGTTGGCTGCAGTCCGCGACGGTAAATATGTTAATGTATAATCTTTTTAATTTAACTATCTACACCATTTACAAATCAATGTATACAGATTTGTGTCAATAGTTAAGATGCTGGATTAATATCTGTTTGAGCTCGTAGACTACAGAGATCAAGTTTGTTTTATAATTTCCATATACAAATAGTAGTAGCATAAACAAGTCAGAAAGTTGCGGTCGGCAATACGACTATACCCGCTATATCAGTTGAAATATATTAAAATATACCAAAATATACTTTCGGTATATTTTATTTATCGATATTGTATTACGTTGAAAATACTTCATAGAGTAGCACTAGCAATTTAACACATGCAGCTGTACATGGATTTTCCAATACAGCATTTTATTAAATAACTTCCAGGTTTCTTATTCGATCGATTTGAGTTGGTGTGATTGTTGATACAACGATTTGAACTAAGCTTGATCCGCAAATGACCTATGCGTAAAGCCAATAAGTGCGGCTTATTGCTCTTATGGTCTTCGGTATCGTCTCGACTGTTGGTATTGATTATGAATATGTATACTTTTTGTGGTGTTATAAACCTTTTTATAGTTATAAACTCATATGCTTCTACCCATTGCGTAAATGCGTATGTGTAAGCAAATTTCTTGTTCAAAAATGTATCGGATATTTTTGATTTATTTAGCTTACACTTTGGGCTGATGGTAGTGACAATTATTTTATCCATGTGGATATCCAATTCGGCAACCACAGCAATGATGTGCCCGATCATAAAAGCCATTCTAAACGAAATGCATGACGTGAGTAATACTTCTTTTTAATTTTTTTATTGTGCAATAATTATATGTTAATATTTGCAACTTGCTTATCTTAACAGCACAAGATATTTTCTGTATATATGACCCAAGATGAGGAACCAGTTGGGGAGGGCGAGTGAGTAGCTTTTATAAGTAATATTTATCGCATAGTTACCATCAAATGTATCAGGCCGCCTCACCCCTCAAAAATGTCGATGGCATTCTATTTTGGTATTGCATATACTGCTTCAATTGGAGGCATTAGTACTCTCATTGGTACGGGAACAAACCTGACATTTAAGGGGATATATGAAACGTAAACCAATGTGCTAGGCAACTCAAATGAGTTAATACATTTGATTCAATTGCAGCCGCTTCCCCGACTCCAAAGAGAAAATCACTTTTCCGGGATGGATGGCTTATGCAATACCTATTGGAGTAATTGCTAACGTGCTGCTGCTTTATATTAGCCTACAAATTACTCACATGGCTCTATTTCAACCAAACAGCAAAACTGGTCAGGAGGTTAAGACTGCAATTGCAAATAAGGACCTTGTTCATGGGACTATCAAACGAAACTTTGCGCAGCTGGGAAGGATGACTTGTCATGAAATACAAATTACAGTCGTATTCTCTGTAATGATTGTCTTGCTTTTCACTGCAGATCCAGGATTTATGCCAGGATGGTCTGATGCACTCAATCTTCAGTAATTGTATTTTTTTTTTATCTAATTTGTTTTTATACTCTGCCTACTCGATCTTTAAGATCGAACATATCTTTATATCTATCTATATGTATAAAGCAGAAAAATATCCTATACTTAAGGCTATTGACTAGTATTTAATATTATCTGAATTACAACTATCAATTTCAGAGACGTGGAGGGTTCGGCTATTATGCTATTGATAGTTGTGGTTCTGTTCGCCCTTCCCACACAGTATACGTTTTTTAAGTATTGTTGCGGATCAGGTAAGTCGAATATTCGAATATGCGTTGCTTCAATTCTACACTCATCTTACGAAACTAGCTCCATTCACTGGACGTACCATGGACGCCTGCATCTCATGGAATTTTATACACAACAATATGCCATGGGGTCTATGCTTTTTGATTGGTAAGTTTGAATTCAAATTGTTTTCTCATCTTCAAATTTATTTTTTTCTAAGGTGGCGGCTTTGCTCTGGCAGAAGGCAGTAAAGTCAGTGGAATGGCCAAAATGTTGGGCGAGTCGTTGTCATTTGTTTCAACAATTCCAAGAGACGTGGTGATAGGAGTCACGCTCCTTATCTCAATTTTTTGTACCACGTTCAGTTCAAACGTAGCTGTTTGCAATATACTCACACCCGTCTTCTGTGAAATGGTAATCTCAAGCAAAAACCAATCCCAGAATTATTATAACTCCCAATTACAGGCACTAGCCGTTAAGATCCATCCATTGCTTCTAACTCTACCAGCCTGCCTCGTAATGAGCTTTTCCTTTTTTTTGCCGGTCAGTACACCTCCCAATGCCATTATCAGTGGATATGCTAACATCAAAACGAAATATATGGCAAGTAATACCAGATCGCCTAATATTTGTATGTAATAATTATGACTGCATTTCCAGATAGTGGCTGGAATATTGCCCACTGTTTTTGGGGTTTTCCTTCTGTGGATTAATGCTGTGACTTGGGGCATGTTAATTTATCCTGAGACCAAAGAATTTCCTGATTGGGCAAAGGAAGCGTAACTGTCTTCTGAAATAATCGGTTTAATTAACATACATAAGTCACGGGTAATGCTGATACCAGTAATGTGACATGTAGTAAATGTTATAGGGTTTTCGGAACTGTCATTGTTAAATATATATGTATGTCTGAAATTGATATTGTTTATTTAATATAACTGATATTGTTTCTTGGAGATATAGTTTACTTGCGAAATCATGGAAAAGCAAATGGGCTTAACAAGTTAGAGCAATTCGTCATATTCTTAATAGATTTATTTATATTTTTTTTCCATGATTGTCGCAACCTCAGTTGCCATTTTCCAAGATATACCAATATCAATGAGCTTACTTCAATTGTGTTTTGTTCTTGTTTTTTATTTTCCAATTTAGACAGCCTAATTTATAATAACTTGATTTGCATGCTTTTAATTCTCGATTGAAGATGACTTAAGTAGGAATTTCGTAAAAGACAGGATCAAATTATGCAATTTATTATGTGTAAAAATTGCTAATTTACCATTTATTATAATAGGTTATAATAAATTTAATTCATTGTGAGTATAACACTTGACTATAGCTTTATTTATAAACTTCAAATAATAAAAGAAAACCCAGTAGCCCAACATACTTGGAAATATAACAAAATTATAATAATATTGGAACAAAAACAAAATTATAATAATATTGACTAAATTTAATATGCATTTTTGTACATTGACTTTCTAAATTTTTAGTGAATATTAATTATCTTTTTTATATTTAGCTATTTTGACGAGATATTATGGACGAGTAAGTGTTACAAATAGATTTTGTAGTGCCCCATTCTTAAATTATCCACTTCAATACAATACAATGTAGCAAAGGAAAATTAACTCATAAAGATAGCTTACTCTCATGCTGTAAATTTCATTGGAGAGGGAAAATTATATTTATTACACCTGTTGTGACGATGCCAATTTTAGCTCTTGGATTTTGCAACGACCGAGCTGTAAGTTGTATATATGAATTGAATTAAAACATAACGTGTGTTTTTGTTGAATAGGAATATAAGTGCATTTATTTAATCGTGAACATGGCCGTTTTTTGGATATCAGAATGCATTCCTCTGTATGTGACATCTTTGCTTCCCTTAGTATTTCTGCCGCTGTTTGGGATTTTGGTGCGTTATTGGAGTAGTCTAAACTAAACGATTTATTGACGTTTCTGCATTTGTTTAGTCTACAGAAAGATGTTGCAGTTTGTTTTTCACAAACACTTTGGTCATGTTCATTGCTGGGTTGTTTCTGGCCGTAGCAATTGAATATAGTAATTTGCACAAGCGTATTGCACTGGGAACTATACTATTGGCTGGCTGCAGTCCCCGACGGTAAATATATTAAATATATTAAACTTTCTGTTACTACCATCAGAGGGATCGTAAATTATATGCATTAATTTGTATCAACAAATATAACATTGGATCAATTTCTATTTGAACTCGTAGACCTCCGAACTCATCAATATGAAAAGTATAGATCAAGTTTCTTTTATAAGTAGATCATTCTTCCAACCGCCTTCACATAATAATAAAGCTAACATTGACAGCTTCATTAATAGCAAGTGTAAAAATTATATTGCTTATTGTTGATTTCTGGCTCGTCTATGCCAAAAATATGTATTAATCGACATAAAAACCAATTTTTTTTATTTGGTGAAAGAGATGAGGTCCGAATTTTCAATTCCTGTTAAAAAGCTAGGTACATTCAATTGCATATTCTTTATATTTAAATAACTTTTTTGATTTGTTTAGCTTACTTTTGGGACTGATGGTAGTGACCGTTTTTTTATCCATGTGGATATCCAATTCAGCAACCACCGCACTAATGTGCCCGATTATAAAAGCCATTCTAAGCGAAATGGAAGCGGTGAGTAACAATTCTCTAACATTTAGTTTACTTTTTTCATTTTTTGTAATTATATGTTGATATTTAAAACAGGAAAAGTTATTTTCTGTATATATGACCCAAGATGAGGAACCAGTTGGGGAGGGCGAGTGAGTACTTCTTATAAGTAATATTTATCACATAGTTACCATCAAATGTATCAGGCCGCCTCACCCCTCAAAAATGTCGATGGCATTCTATTTTGGTGTTGCATATACTGCTTCGATTGGAGGCATTAGTACTCTTATTGGTACGGGAACAAACCTGACATTTAAGGGAATATATGAAACGTAAACCAATGTGCTAGGAAATTCAAATGAGTTATTACATTTCATTAAATTGCAGCCGCTTTCCAAAGTCCAAAGAGAAAATCACTTTTCCGGGATGGATGGTTTATGCAATACCCATTGGAGTAATTGTTAACCTGCTGATGCTTTACATTAGCCTGCAAATTACTCACATGGCTCTATTTCGACCAAACAGCAAAATTGGCCAGGAAGTTAAGACTGCAATTGCAAATAATCACCTTGTTCATGGGACTATCAAACAAAACTTTGCGGAACTGGGAAGGATGACTTGTCATGAAATACAAATTATCATCATATTCTCAATAATGATTGTCTTGCTTTTCACCTCACATCCAGGGTTTATGCCAGGATGGTCTGACGCACTTAATCTTCAGTAATTGTATTTTTTTATCTAATATTTTTATACCATGTACCTATAGGTACAAAGGTATATTAAGTTCGTTCGAATGTATGTAACAGGGTGAAGGAGTCATCGCAGACCATATCTTGTTTCAACCAAAATGACCAGAATCGAAAAGAAAATCGATTTAGCCATGTCCGTCTGTCTGTCTGTCCGTCCGTCCGTCTGGCCGTCTGTCCGTATGAACACCTAGATCTCAGAGATGGTAAAACCTAGAGTAACCAAACTTTGGATTTAGGTGTAATATGCAACTACGCAGATCAAGTATGTTTTTTTCCTCCCCCGCCCTTCCCCTTGCCTACAAACCGCAATCGACTTTGGAATCCTTTGAGCTAGAAAGTTAATTTGAAGTGCAATATGTAGATATTTATGATATTCACCGAATTCCAAATCGTTCAAATCGGATAAAATCTAGCTTTGGTATAAGCGAAAGAAGATTGACATACGCAAAGCAAGCGCAAGAGGCGGGCGCAACAACAAAAAGAACAAGCATTAGTTTTCTAGCGTATTCGTACGCATGCATACACACATACAGGTTTGCTTGTTGTGTGTGTATGGATGCGTATTTCAACGACAGAGCTGCTTTTCCAATAAAATGATATGAATGTCATTTGATGTGATCTCTTTTGCATTGGCTGAATTTTAGTATTCGCTGTGTTTCATGTATTATTATTTTAATTATAAGTAAATTTAGGCGATTACAATTTTACATACATTTGTTTGTTTTAAATTTTATTTTGTCAAATGGTACATGGTATATTACAGTCTGGTTAGGTCGACTGTAGACGTTCTCACTTGTTTTTGTATATATTTTACATACCGCAAATTAGAGTAATTGTAATACAGATTTTTTCCACTTAAATTGAACGCATCATAGTATTTTTAAAATAAGTGAGCAAGAGAAATCTATAAATCGCGGTCTGTTCATTAAGATCAAATATTTCTATTTGTCTATCTATGTGTAAAGGGCAGAGAATATCTAATAATTAAGCTTTCGTGACTAGTATTAAATACAACCTGAATTTTTGCAACTGTATATTTCAGGGGCGTGGAGGGTTCGGCTGTAATGCTATTGTTTGTTGTGATTCTGTTCGCCCTTCCCACACAGTATACGTTTTTTAAGTATTGTTGCGGATCAGGTAAGTCGAATATTCGAATATGCGTTGCTTCAATTCTACACTCATCTTACGAAACTAGCTCCATTCACTGGCCGTACTATGGACGCCTGCATCTCATGGAATTTTATACACAACAATATGCCATGGGGTCTATGCTTTTTGATTGGTAAGTTTGAATTCAAATTGTTTTCTCATCTTCAAATTTATTTTTTTCTAAGGTGGCGGCTTTGCTCTGGCAGAAGGCAGTAAAGTCAGTGGAATGGCCAAAATGTTGGGCGAGTCGTTGTCATTTGTTTCAACAATTCCAAGAGACGTGGTGATAGGAGTCACGCTCCTAATCTCAATTTTTTGTACCACGTTCAGTTCAAACGTAGCTGTTTGTAATCTACTCACACCCGTCTTCTGTGAAATGGTAATTTCAAGCAAAAACCAATCCCACAATTATTATAACTCCCAATTACAGGCACTAGCCGTTAAGATCCATCCATTGCTTTTAACTCTACCAGCCTGCCTCGTAATGAGCTTTTCCTACTTTTTGCCGGTTAGTACACCTCCCAATGCCATTATCAGTGGATATGCTAACATCAAAACGAAATATATGGCAAGTAATACCAGATCGCCTAATATTTGTATGTAATAATTATGACTGCATTTCCAGATAGTGGCTGGAATATTGCCCACTGTTTTTGGGGTTCTTCTTCTGTGGATTAATGCTGTGACTTGGGGCATTTTAATTTATCCTGGGACCAAAGAATTTCCTGCTTGGGCAAAGGAAGCGTAACTGTCTTCAGAAATAATCAGATTAATTAATATAAATAAGCCACGGGTAATGCTGTACCATGACATGTAATAAATGCTTTAGGATTTTCGGCACAGTCATTGTTAAATATATATGTATGTCTTAAAATGATAATATTGTTTATTTAATAAAACAAAATTCATTATTTAAGATCATAATATAATATACCATAATTGCATAAAAATCAAGATATATTTCTGACAGAAAATTCGACAATTTATGATATTGTTTCATGCAGAGATGGTTTACTTGCGAAATCATAAAAAATTTGAAAATAACGAGTGTAAGAAGTATATCCCTATATTCTTAATGAATTTATTAACATTTTGTCCATGATTGTCGCAACCACAGTATCAATGAGCTTACTTCAATTGGGGTTTGTTCTTGTTTTTTATTTTCCTATTTAGACAGCCTAATCTATAATAACTTACTATGCATGCTTTAGATGACTTCAGTAAGAATTTTGTAAGAGCCACGATCAAATTATGCAAATTAATAATAGTTTATAATAAATTTAATTTATTGCTAGTGTAACACTTGACTATATCTTTATTTATAGATTTAAAATAATAAAAGAAAACCAAGTAGCTCCACATACTTGGGACTATGAGACGAAAACTAAATTATAATAAAGCTAGTTAATTTTAATATGTTTCTCAAAAGTTCTCACTCAAATTTCATGTACTTTTTAAATTTGTTGTAAAAATTATCTTTCTTATTATTTTAGGCTATTTTGACGAATTATTATGGGCGAGTAAGTGTTATAAATAGTTTTTGAAGTGACCTATTCTTAAATTGTCCACTTACTTCAATACCTTGTATATAGCGAAGGAAAATTAGCTGCTAAAGCTAGCTTGCAGTCATGCTGTAAATTTTATTGGAGAGGGAAAATTACAGTTATTGCGCCTTTGATAACAATGCCAATTTTAGTCCATGCACTTTATTACAACAAATCTGTAAGTAGTATCTATGAAATAAATTAAAACCAAAAAGTTTGATTTTATTGAACAGGAATTCAAATGCATTTATTTAATTTTGAATATGGCGATCTATTGGATAACAGAATGCATTCCTCTATATGTGACATCGTTATTTCCCGTAGTTTTTCTACCACTCTTTGGGATCTTGGTGCGTTAATTAAGTTGTCTAAAATAATCGACCTATTGACGTTTCTGCAATTCTCTAGACTTCTGAAGAATGCTGCGGTTTGTTTTTCACAAGCACTTTGGTCCTGTTCATAGGTGGGTTGTTTCTGGCCGTAGCAATTGAATATAGTAATTTGCACAGGCGTATAGCACTGGGGACTATCTTATTGGTTGGCTGCAGTCCGTGACGGTAAATATATTAATGTATAAACTTTCACTATATCTATCTACACCTGTTAACAATAAAGTATAAGCATTGATTAGTATCAACAGAAATGATATCTATTTAAACTCGTTTATTTGTTTAGTTTACACTTTGGACTGGTTGTAGTGAGTGTTTTTTTATCGATGTGGATATCCAATTCAGCAACCACCGCAATGATGTGTCCGATTATAAAAGCCATTTTAAGCGAAATGGATGCGGTGAATAACAATTCTCTATCATTTAGGTTATTTCTTTTTTGTAATTATATGTTGATATTTAAAACAGCAAAAAATCTTTACTATATATATGTCACAAGAGGAAGAGCGGGTTGATGAAGGCGCGTGAGTACTTCTCATGTGTAATGTTAATCATTTAGTTAGCATTTGATTTATCAGGCCACCTCATCCCTCAACAATTTCGATGGCATTCTATTTTGGTGTTGCGTATGCATCTTCAATTGGGAACAAATATGACATTTAAGGGCATATATGAAACGTAAGCTAATTGTGTGCTAGATAATCTATCAAGGTTATTCCATTTCATATAATGTATTGCAGTCGTTTTCCCAACTCCGAAGAGAAAATAGATTTTCCGATATTTATGGCTTATGCGGTACCGTTGGGAGTAGTTGCTAACTTGATTATGCTTTATATTAGCCTTCAAATTACTCACATGGGTTTATTTCGACCAAACAGTAAAATTGGTCAGCAAGTTAAGAATGCATCTGTAAATAAAGGGCTGCTTCAGGATGTGGTCAAAGTAAACTATACGGCACTGGGAAAGATGACATGCCATGAAATTCAGGTTGCTGTTGTATTCACTTTAATGATAATATTATTATTCACTGGAAAGCCCGGGTTTATGCCAGGATGGAGAGACTTACTTGACCTAGAGTAATTGATTTTATTTGCTTATTTTAATGTTTTAAGCACAAGCTAGTTTTTGGAAACTTTTGATTTCAGTGGTGTCGCGGGCTCAGCTGTTATGTTCTCGGCTCTAATTGTTCTTTTTGCCCTTCCTACCCAGTACACGTTTTTTAAATATTGTTGCGGATCATGTAAGTCAAATATTGTAATTGCGATTTTCTGTACCGCTTTCAGCTCCAATATGGCTGTTTGTAATATACTCACACCCGTCTTCTGTGAAATGGTAATCTCTACTGAAATGCAATCCCAGAATTATTCTAATTCCTAATTACAGGCACTAGCCGTTAAGATCCATCCATTGCTTCTAACTTTACCACCTACGCTAGGCATGAGCTTTGCCTACCATTTGCCGGTCAGCACACCTCCCAATGCCATCATCAGTGAATATGCTAACATCAAAACGAAATATATGGCAAGTAATACCAGATCGCAAAATATTTTTATGTATTGATATGATTGTATTTTCAGGCAGTGGCTGGAATATTGCCCACTTTTTGGGGTATTATTTTTCCTTGGATTAATGCCCTAACTTGGGGTATGGTGGTATTCCCTGCGACCAAACATTTTCCTGATTGGGCAAATGAATCCAAAAATCAAATAACGAGAGTAACGATTAAAAGCAAATCGTTGTAGTGGAAAATTATTTTGGAAAAAGAGTATAAAGATATACCAAAAGATTTTTTTTGCAATTTAGACCTACAAACAGGATTTTTATACTAATTTAATGCGCGATTTAATAATTAACTCATTTCGTTAAGCCCATCTTCATAGCAAGATCAAATTATGATATTATGTGTTGCCAGTATAGCACTGGACTATTGATTATGTGTAGATTTCAAATAATAAAAGAAAACCAAGTAGCCCAACATGAAACGAAAACAAAAATAGCATATGCTGGTTACATTTCATTTCAATCCCAACCGTTTTTAAATTTCAGTTATTTGTAAAATTTTAAGTGAAAATTATATTTTATATTATTTATTATTTTTTAGAATTATGGGCGAGTATGTGTTACAAATAGATTTTGAAGTAACCTATGCTTAAATTGTTCATTTACCTCAATATTATGTATGTAGCGACGGAAAGTTAACTGCTAAAAATAGCATGCATTCATGCTGTAAATTTCATTGGAGAGGGAAAATTACAGTTATTGCGCCTTTGATAACAATGCCAATTTTAATCCATGCACTTTATTACAAGAAAACTGTGAGTAGTATCTATGAAATAAATTAAAACCAAAAAGTATGATTTTATTGAACAGGAGTTCGAGTGCATTTATTTAATTCTGAATATGGCGATCTATTGGATATCAGAATGCCTTCCTCTGTATGTGACATCTTTGCTTCCCATAGTATTTCTGCCGCTGTTTGGGATTTTGGTGCGTTATTGGAGTAGTCTAAACTAAACGATTTATTGACGTTTCTGCATTTGTTTAGACTACAGAAAGATGTTGCAGTTTGTTTTTCACAAACACTTTGGTCATGTTCATAGGTGGGTTGTTTATGGCCGTAGCAATTGAATATAGTAATTTGCACAAGCGTATAGCACTGGGGACTATCTTATTGGTTGGCTGCAGTCCGCGACGGTAATTATATTAGTATATAAACTTTTTCTATATCTATCTACACCTGTTAACCGTAAAGTAAAAGCTTTGATTAGTATCAACAGAAGTAATATTGGATCAATTTCTATTTGAAGTCATAGATCTCAGAACTTGTAGAACGTATAAAGTATAAAAATTATATTTATTTTTTTCGTTGATTTTTGATTACTGGCTCCTCCTTTAATCGATAAAAAAACAACTCCTTTTTATTCGGTGAAAAATGTAATTGCATATTATTATAATATATTTAAATGACTTTTTTGATCAGCTTACACTTTGGACTGATTGTAGTGACCGCTTTTTTATCCATGTGGATATCCAATTCAGCAACCACCGCAATGATGTGCCCGATTATAAAAGCCATTCTAAGCGAAATGGAAGCGGTGAGTAACAATTCATTTTTTTTTTGTAATTATAACATATGTTGATATTTTGAACAGCAAAAAATCTTTACTATATATATGTCACAAGAGGAAGAGCGGGTTGATGAAGGCGCGTGAGTACTTCTCATGTGTTATGTTAATCATTTAGTTAGCATTTGATTTATCAGGCCACCTCATCCCTCAACAATTTCGATGGCATTCTATTTTGGTGTTGCGTATGCTGCTTCAATCGGCGGCGTTGCCACACTTATTGGAACGGGAACAAATATGACTTTTAAGGGCATATATGAAACGTAAGCTAATGTGTGTTATATAATCCATCTAGATTATTGCATTTCATACAATGAATTACAGCCGTTTTCCCAACTCCGAAGAGAAAATAGATTTTCCTATATTTATGGCTTATGCAACGCCTATAGTTACAGTTGTTAACTTGATGACGCTTTATATTAGCCTTCAAATTACTCACATGGGTCTATTTCGACCAAACAGTAAAATTGGTCAGCAAGTTAAGAATGCATCTGTAAATAAAGACCTGCTTCAGGCTGTGGTCAAAGTAAACTATACGGCACTGGGAAGGATGACATGTCATGAAATTCAGGTTGCTGTTGTATTCACTTTAATGATTATATTATTATTCACTGGAACGCCCGGGTTTATGCCGGGCTGGAATGACCTACTTAATCTACAGTAACTGATTTTTTTAAATTTTTTTTAATGTCTTAAACTGGCCTTTGAAAATTTTCGATTTCAGGGATGTAGCGAGCTCCGCTGTTGTTTTCCTAGCTGTAGTTGTTCTCTTTGCCCTTCCTACCCAATACACGTTTTTTAAATATTGTTGCGGATCAGGTAAATCAAATATTCGCATAAGCGTTTTCAATTATATACTCATCTTGAGATACTAGCTCCATTCACTGGCCGTACTATGGACGCCTGCATCTCATGGAATTTTATACACAACAATATGCCATGGGGTTTATGCTTCTTGATAGGTAAGTTTGAATTCAAATTGTTTTCTCATTTAAAAAATTGTTTTTTGTTAAGGTGGCGGCTTTGCTCTGGCAGAAGGAAGTAAAGTCAGTGGAATGGCTAAAATGTTGGGCGAGTCGTTGTCATTTATTGCCGAATATCCAATAGAGATTGTGATAGGAGCAACTATTGCAATTGCGATTTTCTGTACCGCTTTCAGCTCCAATGTGGCTGTTTGTAATATACTCACACCCGTCTTCTGTGAAATGGTAATCTCTACTGAAATGCAATCCCAGAATTATTATAATTCCCAATTACAGGCACTAGCCGCTAAGATCCATCCATTGCTTCTAACTTTACCACCTACGCTAGGCATGAGCTTTGCCTACCATTTGCCGGTCAGCACACCTCCCAATGCCATCATCACTGGATATGCTAACATCAAAACGAAATATATGGCAAGTAATACCAGATCGCAAAATATTTTTATGTAATGATTGTATTTTCAGGCAGTGGCTGGAATATTGCCCACTTTTTGGGGTATTATTTTTCCTTGGATTAATGCCCTAACTTGGGGTATGGTGGTATTCCCTGCGACCAAACATTTTCCTGATTGGGCAAATGAATCCTAACAGCAATCAACTTTTTTTAATCTGCTGAAATAGTTTACCTGCAAAATTGGGAAAAATCAAATAACGAGAGTCACGATTAAAAGAAAATCGTTTTAGTGAAAATGATTTTGGAAAAAGGGTATAAAGATATACCAAAAGATTTTTTTTGCAATTTAGACCTACAAACAGGATTTTTATACTAATTTAATGCGCGATTTAATAATTTTTAATTTCGTTAAACCCATCTTCATAGCAAGATCAAATTATGATATTATGTGTTGCGAGTATAGCACTGGACTATTGATTATGTGTAGATTTCAAATAATAAAAGAAAACCAAGTAGCCCAACATGAAACGAAAACAAAAATAGCATATGCTGGTTACATTTCATTTCAATTCCAACCGTTTTTAAATTTCAGTTATTTGTAAAATTTTAAGTGAAAATTATATTTTATATTATATTATATTTAGCTATTTTTTAGAATTATGGGCGAGTATGTGTTACAAATAGTTTTTGAAGTGACCTATTTTTAAATTGTCCACTTACTTCAATACCTTGTATATAGCGAAGGAAAATTAGCTGCTAAAGATAGCATGCATTCATGCTGTAAATTTCATTGGAGAGGGAAAACTACAGTTATTGCGCCTTTGATAACCATGCCAATTTTAATCCATGCACTTTATTACAACAAATCTGTAAGTAGTATCTATGAAATAAATTAAAACCAAAAAGTATGATTTTATTGAACAGGAGTTCAAGTGCATTTATTTAATTCTGAATATGGCGATCTATTGGATAACAGAATGCATTCCTCTATATGTGACATCGTTATTTCCCGTAGTTTTTCTACCACTCTTTGGGATCTTGGTGCGTTAATGAAGTTGTCTAAACTAATCAACCTATTGACGTTTCCCAAATTCTCTTAGTCTTCTGAAGAATGCTGCGGTTTGTTTTTCACAAACACTTTGGTCATGTTCATAGGTGGGTTGGTTCTGGCCATAGCAATTGAATATTGTAATTTGCACAAGCGTATAGCACTGGGGACTATCTTATTGGTTGGCTGCAGTCCGCGACGGTAATTATATTAGTGTATAAACTTTTTCTATATCTATCTACACCTGTTAACCGTAAAGTATAAGCATTGATTAGTATCAACAGAAGTAATATTGGATCAATTTCTATTTGAAGTCATAGATCTCAGAACTTGTAGAACGTATAAAGTATAAAAATTATATTTATTTTTTTCGTTGATTTTTGATTACTGGCTCCTCCTTTAATCGATAAAAAAAACAACTTATTATTCGGTGAAAAATGTAATTGCATATTATTATAATATATTTAAATGACTTTTTTGATCAGCTTACACTTTGGACTGATTGTAGTGACCGCTTTTTTATCCATGTGGATATCCAATTCGGCAACCACCGCAATGATGTGCCCGATTATAAAAGCCATTCTAGGCGAAATGGAAGCGGTGAGTAACAATTCATTTTTTTTTGTAATTATAACATATGTTGATATTTTGAACAGCAAAAAATCTTTACTATATATATGTCACAAGAGGAAGAGCGGGTTGATGAAGGCGCGTGAGTACTTCTCATGTGTTATGTTAATCATTTAGTTAGCATTTGATTTATCAGGCCACCTCATCCCTCAAAAATAACGATGGCATTCTATTTTGGTGTTGCGTATGCTGCTTCAATCGGCGGCGTTGGCACACTTATTGGAACGGGAACAAATATGACATTTAAGGGCATATATGAAACGTAAGCTAATGTGTGTTATATAATCCATCTAGGTTATTCCATTTCATACAATGAATTACAGCCGTTTTCCCAACTCCGAAGAGAAAATAAATTTTCCGATTTTTATGGCTTATTCAATGCCTATAGTTACAGTTGTTAACGTGACAATGCTTTATATTAGCCTTCAAATTACTCACATGGGTCTATTTCGACCAAACAGTAAAATTGGTCAGCAAGTTAAGAATGCATCTGTAAATAAAGACCTGCTTCAGGCTGTGGTCAAAGTAAACTATACGGCACTGGGAAGGATGACATGTCATGAAATTCAGGTTGCTGTTGTATTCACTTTAATGATTATATTATTATTCACTGGAACGCCCGGGTTTATGCCGGGCTGGAATGACCTACTTAATCTACAGTAACTGATTTTTTTAAATTTTTTTTAATGTCTTAAACTGGCCTTTGAAAATTTTCGATTTCAGGGATGTAGCGAGCTCCGCTGTTGTTTTCCTAGCTGTAGTTGTTCTCTTTGCCCTTCCTACCCAATACACGTTTTTTAAATATTGTTGCGGATCAGGTAAATCAAATATTCGCATAAGCGTTTTCAATTATATACTCATCTTGAGATACTAGCTCCATTCACTGGCCGTACTATGGACGCCTGCATCTCATGGAATTTTATACACAACAATATGCCATGGGGTTTATGCTTCTTGATAGGTAAGTTTGAATTCAAATTGTTTTCTCATTTAAAAAATTGTTTTTTGTTAAGGTGGCGGCTTTGCTCTGGCAGAAGGAAGTAAAGTCAGTGGAATGGCTAAAATGTTGGGCGAGTCGTTGTCATTTATTGCCGAATATCCAAGGGAGATTGTGATAGGATCAACTATTGTAATTGCGATTTTCTGTACCGCTTTCAGCTCCAATATGGCTGTTTGTAATATACTCACACCCGTCTTCTGTGAAATGGTAATCTCTACTGAAATGTAATCCCAGAATTATTATAATTCCCAATTACAGGCACTAGCCGTTAAGATCCATCCATTGCTTCTAACTCTACCAGCGACGCTAGCCATGAGCTTTGCCTACCATTTGCCGGTCAGCACACCTCCCAATGCTATTGTCAGTGAATATGGAAATATAAAAACGAAATATATGGCAAGTAATACCAGATCGCAAAATATTTTTATGTATTGATATGATTGTATTTTCAGGCAGTGGCTGGAATATTGCCCACTTGTTGGGGCATTGTTCTTCCATGGATTAATGCCATAACTTGGGGTAGGGTGGTATATCCTGGGACCAAAGATTTTCCTAAATGGGCAGAGAATGCATAGTCGCAATCAATTCGTCTTGATCAGGACAGATTCTGAAACTGTATTTATATTGATGCTTTGTAATGTTTTCAGATTTGTTTACGTAGTTTTCCAAGTTAGAATGTATATATTGGTTTATATGCTGGCATCTAAGCTCGTAAACTGAATTAAAGAGTATATTCTAGTCGAGTACACCGAACACTTGAGCAATCGTTTGTTGTTATGCTTATTTTGGTTTGTTTACCAACACTGCCTCGCTTACGATAACAAGTCGTCGTGTTCTTTCTGCCACTTCATGTGGAATTAGGCCTGCTTGGCAGGTGGTCTTTTATGGGGATTTTCGGCACAGTTTGGCGTTGTCAAACGTATACTATATAAGTAAATATACATATATTACTTGCAGGATTACAATACATAATTTACGCACAATTTGTGGCAATCAAAAACTATGATAAACCTTTTGAAAAGCACGAAACACAGTCTGAGCCATCATGGTCCAGCTTTGTGTCACAGGGAAAATTGAGAAGTTCGAGTAAGTGTGAGACCAGGGGGTGGGCGGGCGTTATTCAAGGGACTTTCATGAGGGTATAAAGTCACTTAGGGGCATTTCGAGGCAAAGGAAACAAAACTTTATGCAAACACAGCAAAAAGTCGGCTGCCAGTAGCATCTCAAAGCTCGGCACTTGGCGGCCGCTCAGGCTTCAGTCATTCACACAAATACATAATGTATGCGTACTTTGTGGACTGTTACGAGTTGGTTATATGACGCTCTAGAGTTTATTTTTATGTACCGTCTAGTTCTGAATCTGAAAATCCATTTCCATCCACGAGTAAATGATACCAAGTGCACAAAAGGCACATAAAGTGTGCACAAATCCCATATACAGACGAACACCCTGTAATATTCATGCCGACACCCATACACGTTCGCATACACACATACATTCATCAGTAAATTTACTTACATGAACGTGAAACGTAAAGAAACTGAAATGTAATAAAAACACGTCTGGGGAAGTGGCCAAAATGAAAAAGAGCGAACGAAACACATAAACACGCTTTTTCTCGCTGATTTCTCTGAAGCAGGCGACATCAATACTATGTTACTTGGGGTATATCGACGGGGCGACGAAAACAAAGGACATGACTGACAATTGATTATCATGGCGCATTTAAAGAAGACGCAAGAAGAGCATAAAGATGCCCCTAATTGTTTACAGTGTCTACGCTCTGCAGCTTTGCAAATGTGTGTTACGTACCACTGTAATAATTGTTATCCGAATAACCGTATTTTCCTGCTGTCCTACCGCCGCCAGCCATCTTGTATGATTGCTTTGTACCGTTGCTGCGTGTTGATAATTTGGCTTCCTGATAATCTTGTTGTTGCCCCGACACGATAAAATACTTAACGTCGGTGTTATTTATGTAGCTCTCCTCCGGTTGCTGCGCTGTTTCACAGTTCGCTGTAAAGTATAAGACCAAAACAAGCTTCTGTCAGCACACAAAATTTAACAATCTCTCACAAAATGTTAAGTCCCACAACTGCTGCGTATGTGTGTGTGTGTGTGGGGGGGGTGGGGGGGTGTGCGCAAGTTCAATTAGAAAACATAAAATCATAACACAAAATGTTAACGAACGGCAAACAGCGAAAGGCGCTGTGTCACGTTACGTATACGCAGCGGCAGCCGTGTTTTAATTACACCATAGACGCACAGTGTGTATTACGCACACACATACAAGCCCACACTCCCAATCTCGCACTGATTACAAGCTTGTCGTGTAATTATGCATATAATTAATATGCATGTACCTACTTAATATTAACAAAATTGCTGGCACTTTGAGCGTGAAATCAGCTGAGATGAGAGGACGTAAGGTCGTAAACAGGAAATTGAGCCACGACCACATGACGTCGTGTTATTTCTGCAGCAACAATAAATTTTGTTCAATTAGTGTAATTAGTGTAACTAGAGTTCTGCGTCTGCAAATTTGTGTGCTCTAAATTGTTCACCTCAAGTCTTGTGGACGCATTCAACGTGCGGGCTTATAAAGCAATTTTGTGAATTGCATTTTGACTGCACTTCATTTGAGCCGGCATTTATTTGCATGCCTGCAGCGTGGCAAGCTTAATGACTGTTGCAGCAGTAGCAGCATCAGCATCAGCTGCATTCTTTCCCTCCTTGTCTCACTGTGCACTTTGAAATTGCATTTCCACAATGTATTCCACGCGCTGCCTTTGCACATATTGCCACATATGTGGCGTGGAGGGTGGCAGCCTTGCAGCTACTCGAATGCGAAACTTCTTCACAAGCTTAACAGTTGCCAACCTGTGCATATAATGCAGTGTAGTATATTGACCTAACTTACTCGTAAATGTACTCATAAACTGCTCCTTTTCACTTTCCTTATGCTAATCAATGTGGTAAAATGATTTTTGCCACGCGTATTGCGTGTGAACATGCTTTGGCAATGAAACTGGCATAAGTTATAAAGCCCTCAATTAAATGTGGCAACTGTTACGTTTGGGTATAATCCTCTTATTGGTTTCAAAGTTCGGCAAAGTTTTTATTGTGTGGGTGTGTTTCACAATAAATCACAACGTAAAAGTTTTGCTATGAAAATTAATTGTCCCATTTATTATCGTTGAAGTGGACCGTAAGGAAGCACACTAGAAAATACTATGCTATAAAATGCTTGAAACTTGATTTAAATATAACTTTATAGTACTTTAATCACCTAGCTAACAAAGCAAGAGGGAGATGGCGAGAACACTTTAAGACCCAGCCAATTTGAATTCATCAAAAACTTTATATTGCTAACTAATTTACAATTTTTGCACGTATTTGTGAACAAACTCAATTACACGCACACAGCTAAATCTTCCTGTTGCACTTTGATGTATTTGTATCGAATCGAGCGACAACCAATTTTAATAAAACTTTGTCCTCCAGCAAGCAAACTGTGAAGGGGATGGAACAACACTTGACGCATTCTCCGAAATCTTTGAGTGTCAATCAGATAAAAGCACAACATTCCGTTCGAAACAATACAGAATTCTTTGCGAAACCTTTTCAAAAATAATAAACTAAATAAGTGTTTTAATTATATGCGTAAAATGTGCGTTTAAGACCAAACTACGTTGGAAATCGTGTATTTAATTGATTCACCAAATGATTGCTGACGCAAAACCCACGAATTGCATCCACAAACTTTCATAGCAACATTAACAAAAGTTTTTAGCATGCGTGTCACATAAGACGACTAGAATGCCAGGGATGCGTTGTCTGGCAGATGTGCTATTTGCGGTGCCAAGGCCCGCGCCCAGGGCGCACACATGCTACTCATCAGTGGGTTCAATCTGCTCCACTTAGTACTAGCCTTCGCCCACCAGTCCTTGGGGCCACTTAAACGACCCGGCCACGACCCGGACACGAAGCAAACCGCAGTTCAACTGAATGTGCGAATCTCTTGGCGGAAACGCAAACGAAAACGAAAACAAAAAGCAAATGGTCTGCTTTGACTTTAGCATATGCTGGTGAGAACTGTCCCACCTGATGGTGGTTGAGGCTGAGGTGTGCGTGATCAGCAGCCAGTATTACCACATGTTGAACAGCAGTAACACTCATACACGCAAACAAACAAATCTACTTGGGCTTATGAGTGCCTCAGCCAGAGAAATGCTGTCAGTGGTCAATGGTCTTCCACTTGCTTCCGACTTTCTGCTCCCGCATTGCACTCAAGAGATACACCACAAAAAAAATTAAAACAAGTGTGAATGCTGCTTCCAAGTGTGCTGGCTAAAGGTGCACTTCTTATTATAAAGCCGAACGTGCAGTTACCTACGACAATTATATAGCTTTCCATACCCACCACCTAAAATGTAAAAAGTTTTCAGTTGTCTAATATGCTCCACTTACAACGAAGCTCTTCTTTACAGGGTATGGAAATAGCAAAACACTAAAATTGTCGCCTGTTGTTTTGTCTCTATCGGGCATAAAGTACCTACCGTGTGTGTGTGTGTGAGCGTGTGTTTTTCTGCTATCTGTTATCTGTGTCGGTGTGGCATCAACAACATCCTTTTCCGTATCCACCACATCCACAGACATCCATTTTAGATGGGCATGATGGCATTTGCGCACGAGTGGCCCATTGTCTAAATTATTTCTATGACAAAAATTTTCCATTTTCCGTTGAATTTGCGTGCTTGGTGCCCGGAACTCGTGGCGGAGTAACGGTAACCTCCTCCAAATGCCACCGACATGCAAAAACAATGCATCAATTTGAAGACGCACGTTTCCCCTCATGTTTGTCGACCGCACTGATTCCTTTTGATTGCCCCAATTGTGAGTCAAGTCAGTTCCACACGGCAACGGCAACGGCCACGGCAACAGCACGAGCAGCAGGAATGGCTAACACACACACACACACACACACACACTCGTCGTACGCTTTGTGTGTGTAAATATATTTGTGCAAGGTTAATTGAAGTGTTAATGGCTTCTCTGTTCATAAATCGATTTTATGCCGTAGCTATTTTAATTGCGAAGTCGTAAAATAGCGAACGAAATAAATATAATTGTAGCACACAATTGCCTTCACATACATATCTATTAAAGACAGTTGCTATATCTTGCTCCATTTATCAGTCTGAGCTATAGTTTTATATAATAAATCATTCGGTTGTCAACCTGCATATTCAAATATAATTAATGTTTGCCGCAAACTGTCCAGAGACCTCACCTTTGACTTGGTCCTCGAACTAATCCAAACTCGCATAGCCATAAGCACGATAAGCTCTTTTATAACTGCAAAACGCTTTGCGCACACATTTAAATATAACTATACTGTGTCTGCTAATCTGCTGTGTACATATGAGACTTTCAGCTGTCAGTTAGGATCATTGTCAGTTTTAAGGGCTAAAGTATTCATTAATTCTCGACGGTGCAAAAGCTGTCACTCAAAACAACGGCTTAAAGCTGCTTTCACTTATTTATGCTTATGCAAATGCCTAACATATTATTCAAACTCTTTAGCAACTCACTGTAGTTGCTGAAAAGCAGATATTAAATCGGATGTAATAAATGTAACTAACACTTAACATATACTCGTATATTATTTATAATAAAACAACAAGTAGGAAATTAAATGAAGCTCATTTTCATTTTTATAACATACGCAAACATGAACGTATACTTAAAGCATGTATATGCACAATAGACATAAAATGTGAGTACTCTAGGAAAAGAGCTCTTAGCCGTAAAGTGTTCCACGCTGAAAATAGTCATCTTGTCGTAATTAATCTTCTCAATTTGTAACTAGCCGTCAGACCGGTGGATGAACATGAAATAATATGTAGTAATTGCTGTCCTTCAGTAATATCATTACGTATATTAGTATGATATATCGTAGAATAGGATAGTCGAAGTTACGACAGCAGCTCCAGAATTAAAAGAAGTTTGCGTTCCCATGGGCAACATCTGACCATTCTAATTATGAGTAGCGTAATCATTATTGCCACTTGCCAATTACTTGTGCCCTTATTAAACTGACGACTTTATTAGAAATTTGTGTCCTTCGCTTAAAAAAGCATCTACCGGCTTAATGCATTTAAACTTTCTCAAATATCTATGTTATTATTAAGAACATTGAATCGAATGCCTTGGCAACAAATTTAAAAGTATTTGACAATGAGGGCAGACAATTTGTTTGGGAACTGGATATCGTGCAGTTGGGGGCAGGAGGTATGCGACTTTTATGGAAAATCATAAAAAACAAAAATCATTTCATTGAAACGTAATAGCTTATTCATAATATGCAAATGATGCGCAATAAAAATAACGTTAAATGCTTTAAACTTTCTTCAAGTTTACAGGAACGCAAAATTATGAAAGCCAAAGAGACTGTGTACTCTTAAATTTGTAAATATTTATTTTTGGGTGACAATGAACTGTTGACCTTGAAAAATAGAACAAATAATGGCGCTAAGTAACAAAATATTTTAACATAATAAAATTTAAGATTTACAAAACCAATTCTTGGGACATTTAAACTATAATCGGATTTGTTACAAAATTAGTTCGTTTCTTTAGTATGCCACACAATTTCAAATTATTGGTTATTACCAAAAAATATTATAAAATTGTGTTTTTAATATTTAAGTTTGAAATATAAAGAGTTTTAAAACAATTTTGTTTGCTATCATAACTATAAAATAATAATGTATAATAATTTCTTAATAATCATGCAGAATGCAGTGGTTTCTTATGGCACGCTTACACGTTCTCTGTTGTCGGTATAACCATATAATACCCCTAAGTAGCATTTTATGGTGGCAGGATATGGTTATGCTAAATTAATTTGAAAATATTGCGAGAAACTCATAAAAGCAAGCTTAGCTTGACGGAAAATGAAGGAATCACACATTGTTATTTACTTACCGGAAGCGTACCCCAACAGGAACAAATAAAATAAAAAATATTTAGTCGGAAGTGATTTATGCGACCTTAATAAACAAGTGGAATCCACGAAAATATTGGGCCCAAGATACCCTGTGGTGGAGGCAGGACAAAATACAGTCTCTACTGATAGATGGCAATTTTAATGATGTCATCAAGCTATCACTCAATTGGAAAAATTTCTAGTCTGAAGCGCCGCTATTTTTGATTGGACATAAAAGAAATCGACGTGACGTCGCCATTTTTAAGGCAATTTGAATGGCGTTCGATTGTCAAATACGGTCAAAATTGTTTCGCCTCGGGCGTAAAAAATCGTTGCTGAAGATAAATAAAGAACACGAGAATACATTGTGTGCGGTAGCCGAATCGCCGCACGTCTGTCTGTTTGCACAACTTTGTTTTATCCGTTTACCCGTTTTTATGGCTACAGGGTATAAAAACACCTTTAATGAGATCAAAAAAAGGCACATTGAATGCCTTGGGGCTTTTGGCGTTTAGCTAGCCCATCTATCTGGGCTGTCAGCTAGCAGCTGCTGGGCTTTAAGTGAGTCCGTAATTGACTTATACAGCCATATGGACGCTGGTCCGCACATAGTAATGGTTTCCCGTGCTTGGGGGCGACAGCACTTACCCCCGCTTAACCCGTCAGCGCAGTTTGTGGTGGTTTAAATTGCGTGCAGCTATTGTTGTCTGGAGTCCATTAAACGCCTAATTAATGCATCAATTGAATTTAACTGCCAGCAGTTGATCAATATGGCCACAAATCTCAGGCAGAGTGGTAGAAGTCCTTTGGGCGTCTTTCCTTTGTCCTGTCCTTGCTATGCCTTTGTTTGTCCAAATCGCTGGTTAGAGGCTAAGGCATTGGCCAAGATAAACACAAAAACAGGCGACACAAAAGCGCGCGAAATCACACTCAACCAGACGCTGGGATACACACACGCACACACACACTTTAGTCAAGAACATAAACGCAACTCGAATACGACTTGAACCCAGTCCAAGCACTTTAATATGGCGCCAAATAATGCGGCATCCACGTCGAACTTATCGTCGTTGGGATTTCTCTCAATCTTATTGATGCGCGACCGTAGCAGCCTGGACTGTGCCATCAAACGGTATTTGTTGTACTGGATGCCCAGCGCCAGCCGCCAGATGAATGAACCAAAAAATTGCCAAACAACTTTGCATTGTCGGTGAAAGATGGGAAAAGTTTGCGCGCAGCATGGACCACAGTCGCTATGGAGACTAACACAGACGCACACGGCCGGAGCTTTTACTACGCGTTGAGCTTTTTTAGGGGGTGCCATTTGTCAACCCCCACGATAAATTGAGCTTTGTTCTTGGTGCGCCTTCAATAGTCAAAGTGCTGTGTCAGTTTACAAACGTTTTTCAAACAAGTTGAAGTTTACTTTACTTATTTTTAAAAGGATATCAAATAAATATAGCAAGCAGAAGGCAATATTAGTTTGATCAGCATTGCACCCAAGAAGGATCTATATAATTTCAATTTTTATTTTCAAAAGTATTTCCGTGTTTTAATCCCACCATGAAATATGTATAACTTTTCTACAATTCCACCTTTAGTTATATTAGAATCTATACAAAATCGAGTAATTCTCTAATTGTGCACAGCCGTCTGGAGCATTTAGAATTGTTTCATTAATACACAGACTAATTGATAGTTGCGACTTTGGATCCAAATAGTAAGCTCTGACGTCGGTTCCATTCAGCTTATTTTCAACACGTGATACTTATGTACGTGTGTGTGTGTGGGCTGCAATTATCAGTGAATGATTATGCGAAACAAGGCAGATGATTTAATTCAATTTTAAGCACTCTGTTTCTAACAGTCGACACTGAGATAGATAAGAGCTGCTGGATTGAGCTTATTTGCTGGGTTAAGAAATGAAGTCATCATCTATTATAGACCATGTGCGGGGTTGTAAGCAAGTCCCCAAGCTGAAATATATACACATACAAATATTTATAGAGTACACATGTGTGTACATATGAACTACATACAATCTATGCGAAACTCATGTGTTTTACGTTATGTATGTTATTGTATGTTTTTTGTATATTACTTTATTAAATATTTAAAATTAATAATTACAAAATATATGTATGTATACTCGTATTATGTTTATGCATTATGCATTGCGTTGGGGCTGATGCTGTGAAGGAGGTGGTGCAGGTGGAGATGGTGGTGCAGGAAGGGGGCGTGTATTGTATTCTGCTGAAGCACAACTTAAAAATATCACACACAAATACCACGCAAGAAAAGTAACCAACAACTTAAAGAGACATCGTCTTTACTTAAGTTCTCCATCTAATTCTGATACTGCGCATTGTCGAGGGATTAAGGTTTAGCATCTATGGACACTCCTTGTCACTGATCTTTTGAAAGTCTATAAATTACAATATGTTTAGTATTCAATATAAAAAATGCAATTTTGTTTCCATCATTCACTCACTTGCATTCTGTAGACAGTTCTCTGTTTTCATTATGCAAACATTGCGATAGGTTTTGGTTGTGCCTTTGTCATCGGCAGCGCACAAATATTTATTCTCCTGCATATCACAATCCATGGCACATTTCACATTGGGATCGGGCAAGCTGAGGCACTGCACCAGAGTCAGAGCATAGAGCGTCACTGTAAATAAACATAATCACATCATTATTAGCTATTCAAACAGAAGGCGTGCGACAAATTCCCTATAAAGCGATCAATCCAGTACCATGCCATTAATGGCAATATACCAACACTATGCTTGACACCACAATCAACATCAACACCCTTAATCTTTATAGTCGCTGCTCGGTCAATCGTACGCCCATCGTTTCAACGACGCCAGCGCGTCTGGCATGGTCATTGGCCGGCCGGAAAGTTCTACAATGGGCCCGATGGACCGGTGGAAGGCAGCGTTAATGAGCTCCGAGTGTGGTTGACAAATTCAAGTTGCTAATTACTACATAGTTTACAATTTTGCTAATTGACTCTGCATAAAATGATACTTGCCAAATTGCGCTATGAACACAAACATTTATCACATATCAAGTAGACTAATTTGTGTACATGTATATATGTCGGTTAGCTTATTGGATGCCAATTAATGAATCAAAATACTTGTATTTGCAGAAAATATTTGAAAGCAAATTTATTTTCTTGGAATCACACTGTTAGCTGCGGACCAATTTAAGCAGACGAATCTCAATCGGCTTTTCTGAGAATTTACAAATTTAATATTGACGCTAATTCATAACAGGAAATTGACTTTCAGAGCGATTTCAACCGAAATTTCAAATTGATTCAATATAAAACAATAATATTTCAACCTGATTATAAAAGTGACGTTGTTTTTCCCCAATCAAGCATAATTCCACTGTCAAGATTTAATTCACAACAAGTAAAAAAGAATCAATGGACAAAAAAGCAATACGTACATGCCAGAAATACTGCAAACAGCTTCATTTTGTTGCGATGTATATTGTAATATAGTTGACTTTGATGAAAAGATGAGTTGGCTGTGATCTATCACAACAAAAACTCGGTCGCACAATAATTAATCAATTAACGCGTCAAGTGAACTTTGCAGGTCATATGCAAATGCTGTGAGATGTTGTTTGATTTTTAGGTAAATCGAATATTACACGATTTCTCTATAAGCACATTTGATTATTATACACTTATCAATATGTATGTGTACACTTTTATATATACTCCCGTATATATATTTGAATGTATTGTTGAAAAGATTGGGGCTTGTCACTGAACTTCAGACACGTGTGTCGCGTTATATACAAGTGTTTCGACTTGTTTGTATGAGTTTATTATTTTCTTGATATTTAGAATTGTTCAATACGCGCCAGATTCGCTGCTATTTATTATTTCTGTTAAATTTTTTATTCGCTTTTCTCTCTCTCGGCGAGGCCGCACCAGCACGCGTCTAAATGCGAACTGAAACTAAAACGCCGCGCAAAGATATCCTCCAGCCAGCGGGAGAGTGAGCTGACTCTGACTCTTGCGACGAGACTGACTGGATGCTGCTGCTGCTGGTCGCTTGGTTGCTCGCTTACTGATTGCTGCTGTCTGCCGGCCGCTGTTAGATACAGATAACTCAATACATGTGTGCACACGTATGCATGTGTATGCTGAGCACTGGGAGCTGGGAGCTGGACGCTGGATGCTGGAAACCGGGCACTGGTCGTTATTTGAGGTTTGAGTTTCGAGTTTGGGGTACCAATAATCAATCAAAATCACTGACTGACTTTTCGACAGACTCGCTGACTGACTGGCTGACTGGCTGACTGACTAACTGACTGACTGACTGACTCACTCACTGGCTGACTGACTAACTGACAAAATGTGCTATCTTGGCTTTGGCTTTTGGCTGCTTCTCTGTGTAGCGCACACGAATGATGTTCGACCACACAGTGTCTGTTAGTTTTATAGAATTTTTTCATGCTAAAATGATTTACGCTCGTGTCGTCGTCTTCAGTTTTCTTTTCGTTGCTTTGTACATTTTGCCTTTTGTTTTATTTTATTTATTATTTTGTGTATTGTTGTGTGCTTGTGTCTGTCTGCGTGTATGTTTTTTCTCTTTTTTTTCGAATGTAGTGAGTGCTGTTAGTTGCTTGGATGGATGCTCGCCCCGTCGATGGGATCGTATCGGATCGATCTTTTGACCGCTTGATCGATAGCTCTGTAGGCGGGTCACGCGTCACGTTGTCCAGCTCTTTGCTGTTTTTTCTTCTGTTTTTTTTTTCTGTTGTCGTATTAGGTTTGAATTATTTATGTATTTTATGCAGTCAGTCGTCACATCTGAAATTTTTGAAAATTTTCTTCTTATCGTTTTTTGTTTTAGCTCTTTTATTTTATTTTATTTGTTATTTTTTATGTTTGCCATAATGATGCTGCCGCTTTCGTTAATTGGTTCACGTTCACGTTTCGCTTAAGACTGTCCGCCGTGGCTGCTACTCAGCACATTTGAAATTTCGTCAGAAAATTAATGTTTTTGATTTTGTTGTATTTTCATTTGCGACGATGGTCACAAGTTCAGTCCACTCCATCATAAGCGTCGTCTATGAATTTCCTTTGATGCTCAAATATTTTGGCAATTTTTATTATATGCACGTACATACATATGTGTATATTTACTTCAGTTAGCCGCTATGTATGTGCATGCTGTTATTTATGGAAACACTACGCATTTGATTTTTGATTTAGATTTCCCTTATATTTTTAGGCGTCTGCGTTCTAGACCCGTATTCAGTTATCAGTACACATACGTACATCATCTTCTGTGAATACACACATTCCTCCTCTATGAATTTGCGTACGTACATATATAATAATAAGCTCATAACTCATTTAATTCATGATTGTCAATATTTTCTGACTAATCGCACACAGTCCAGGGATTGACGGCATTTCCTCGGGACTTTACACGTTTTTACTCTAGAGTAAACAATAAACATATTTATTTCAAATTTGCTCATAATACCCCAATAAAATATAAACATTTAATCATTTGTTTTTGTTTTATGCTAGTGCGCCTAGGGCAAGTCTACCGAGAATGTGATTTTATTTAGAAAAAAAGTGCTTAGAATAGGAAAACAGTGAAATTTGTACTTCTACCAAGTTGATAAAATATAATATGCATAATTGCTCTAAAGAGTTATTGGAATCAAGAAAAGTATAATCAGTAAAATATTGTGTTTTCTGCGTTCCTAAGTTTGTAGGAGAAGCGCAACGCCAGCAAGTGTCCATTTGCCTGGCTTGTCTTTGGTCTTTAGATTGAAGGTCCAGACGTAGGTTGGACCTCGGGTGCGTGTCTTATATACTGGGCATTCATACATATTTCTCAAGTCCTGCTTGTCTTGGGTAATGGCCTGCGAAATGAGATACAACAATGTACTATAGAAACGTGCCAACTCAAGCGATAGATTTATGCAAACATGCGCCGATTTTTAGACGCCACAGATCCGTTCCAAATTCAATGTTTTGATCTAGAATTTAGATTAGAATTCGCCACGAGGGGAATATTTGCATTTCGAACTCACTCGAATATTGATCACTGGCATTGACGGATAGAGTTCTTTGAGACGTGATTCCATAATAATACCCTGCTGTATATCCCATCTGGCGCCCTCCATATAGATGCCATGAACACAGCAGCCGTCCCGCGGTGCCGTGCTGTAATTACAAAATACGAAATGATATCCGATAATCTTTAATTGTGTGCTGTGTGGGCCTGGGTCTGGGTCGGGGTCTGATTGAGACTGAGATTGAGACTGGCTGATTGTTAGCTTTGAATTGACGCCAAAGTAAGTCGTGAGATGATTTGAGCGAAAGAGAGAGGGAGAGCGAACGAGACCGGGCGCCACTTAATAAACAATCCCGACTCAAGTATAGACAATCGGCAAATAGACAATTGTTAATTACATGCCATTAATAATGCCTATTTATAGACGGCAAAAACACTTCATTGGCTGGTTTAAAATTAGCTTTCATCGAATAGCATTGCGGCTATTAATAGACCCGGTTGAAGCCGTTGCCCGATCTCCGCGCGCATCGGATGAGCCGATCTTTACACTATCTGTCCTCAAGTGTTGACGCAAGTCATTGTGATTTACATAGCCGCGAGAGTACGATAAGTGTGGCGACGAGTGTACGAAGGTGGCTAATTAGGTTGTCTGTGCTGAGCACTTGGCTATTTTCAAGCCAAATGCAAACGCATTAATATAAGGTCTACAAGGATCAGCACATCTTTCTTTCATCTCTCACTCTCTCTCTCTCTCTCTCTTTGTGTTTTCAGCACATACTCGTCGAATGGCCTTCTCTAAATACCTCCACATGGGCATCGCCGTCGGAATGTCAGACAGCGCGGTAAATTAGTCAAAGTCGTCTACAGGCACACATACGCATACGTATGCTCGAATGCATGTGTACTGAAAGGGTCAGCGCAAAAGTCAATTAAAATTGCGTATTAATGTGGAGGCCTGGTTGACTGATTGACTGGCTGGACTTGGACTGACTTGACTAACTGCCCAACCGACTGACTGTTTGCCTGTCGTTTGCTCCGTCGGCACTTACGTAAATTCCTCCTTCTGTTTCTTGGTCACGTCACACTGCAGGCACATCTTGTCCAGCGGCAACTCATTGCGTCGCGCGGTGCTCTGCATGATGGCTGTCAGCAGGGATTGCGGGTTGAAGAAGCCAGCCAGCCACACGCAAGAGGGCAGCTGCATGCGGTAAATAAAAAAACGTTTTTATTCCCATATTTGTCGGTTGGCAACAAACAAGAACGTACCACAAAATCGGTAGACCAAGTTTCCAACTCTCGCAGACGCAGACACAAATCGATGAACCAATTGTTGAGCCCCAGCAGCGAGGGGTAGGCACGTTGCGTCCAAATGGGCGGCACTTGATCCAAGAACAATGAATTCTCCAGCACCTCCATATCTGACGTGATGGTCAATTCGCCCTTCAGCCCCAGATCGAGCTCCTTTAGGCTGCGCTTCATCTCGCTGGTCAGGAAATTCATGCGTTCGCATTCCTGAAACGCCACAATCACATACGGAGTTCGTTCCTCCACTTTGTTCATAATTTCCACCATATTGAACTCTTCGGGCAGCTTCTCAATAATCTCATCGACTATCTGTTTAACCTTGTCCTCGCGTGTAACGGTTGCTCCACCTCCCGCACCCGCATCTCGGGGCTGCATCTCGAAGACAGTGCGGAAAATAATCTCTGCTCGCGTGGTTAGAAAGCCAACCTCCGCATTGGGATGCAGACCATATAGGTAGGGCGACTCGGCTGGCATCATCTCGTCCACATAGGTGTGATAGCCCAGATAGTCGGTGTTGGGTGGCGCAGCAAACGAGGGAGCCAGGAACAGTTCGCCATCGACCAAGTCAGGCTGCATATACTCCTCCAAGTAGGTGATGCACAGACGTCTGTCCCAATCATCGGTTATGTGGCCGCCGTACATAATCTCGCCGAAAAGATAGCGCAGGTCCTCCCAAGGCACCTTGGCATTGGCCTCCAGATAGTTGTACAGCACCGAGACACTAATATTCAAGTCACCCACGTTAAACGGATAGATCTTGTTCCAGCCCTGTGGCCCGAATTTACGACGTTCAGCCACCACGGCATGGAAGTAGCAGAGGGAGAAGAGTATAGCTTTGAACTCGGCCTCCTTGCCGGACATCTCGAGCGTTTCCTGCGTGAAATTGTCAAGTGCTTTGTGCAGATTGGCCAACATGCCCGTTGGCGGCTCATTGGTGATCTTAATCGAAGACTCCAAGATACCCTATGACAATATAGATAGATTACGTACTGTGTTATTGATCGTGATCGCATTTCGCTTAACTACCTGTGGTATGATATGAGCTGATGGCGTTGAGGCTGGTTCGGCGCTTAGGAACATGCGATAGTCCGGATGGGAACCATCGGCATAATGTTCCAATTTCTTTTCAAGAACCGGCAGCCATTTTCTTACCAAATGAATGTTTTGCAATACCACCCAATGACCATTTTTGGCCGCCGTATCCATGGCCGCCTCGGCAATGGACTCCTGGCCCTGGCCCAGGGACACATTGTGAAAGTTACCAAGGTCCAAGCTAAAGCCCATTTGTTTGCCCAGAGCTTCAACATCTTTCAGGGGATTCACACCGGGTGACAGTATAAAGAAAATGGGCGTCGAGGGACTGGCTTCTTCATAGGACTTGGCAAACTCCATGGCACGATTTTCCACATATTTGGAGCCCAGCTTCTCCTCAATAAAGTCGCTGAAAGTGGAGGAGTAAGTAAACATCAAACTCTCATCTCTTTTGTAAGATGATACTAACGCCAGGGCATAGGTCATGCGATCGGGTCTCAGGGCCCTTATCATGCAGAGACGTTGCAAAGCGGTTTTGTTCTTCCATTCCTGTGGAAATTTCTCTTTTTCTGGTAGCTCCGATTCCACAAGTTTTTTCCAGCGCTTCGATGACGTCTCAATGTCGCGATCCAAGTTGCGAAACTCATCTTTGGACGCTAGACTGCAAATTCCGCCCCACGATTGATTACTCAAAAAATCCACAGGACTTGTCACATGTGGCTTTATCGGGAAGCGGAGTAGGAAGTCCAGTTCCGCAGATGAGACCTCCTCGTTCATTAGCAGTATCTGCAATATATATTAGCTAAATATCTGGCTACTGCATCATAATACGCACATCTCACCTGAAAAGTCATTTGCGAGGCGAAGATGAGTTTGTCGCATTCAAAAAGACCACGCGAAGTATACTGAAAGACCGAATACGTTATGCAATCGATCAGATTTGAAACACGCAAATCCAAAGTTTCGCCCGGTTCAGCCTTGGCTATGGCCTTTTGGAACACTACACTAAAAGCCTGGCAGAAAAGAGGAAGATTAACCAGAATTTCAAGTTGATGAGATAGTTCCAACCTACCTTCAGTGAAAACTGATAGATCGGGTTGATGGTGTTCAATTCGTTAAGGATAAAGTACAAAAGACTTGCTCTGGCCGCCGCTGGCCGGTAGTATTCACGGGCCTTGTCGATTTCCTTGGATGTTATCTTCGCCTCGGCGACTTTTTCCTCAATGTCTGAGGCTGTGCTCTTCGTCGTCTCCAGGTTCTCCACCAATGCCGTGTCACCTAAAATATTCTCACCCGCAGATGATAGGCGTGATAGCAAATCATCTTCCAGCTTCTTTAGCATTATCTTGAAATCATTTTGCTGTTTGGTTAACTCGGCCTTGAGATCCTCCAGATCGGGACGTTCGGCCTTCACGACCTCGGCGAGCAGTTGATCCTCTAAGCCATCGCGAGTGACGGTGAAATTGATGAGTGTTGTCTGAGCTTGCATCTCTGGCTTATAGTGCGGATTGGCTAGCTTCGTGTGCAGAATTAAGCGGAATGTCGAGTTGTATTCAATTTCTTTGTCTCCGATCTTAATAGCTCTGTAATATTGAATCAGAAGAAAGTACTCAAACAACTGCGAACTATAGGATATGGAAGGGCTCTACGTACTTCCCCTTCTTGATCAGATTTCGGCCGAGTAATGAGTCCAAAACAGGATCCAAGTTCTCGTCGATGTTCTCAATCAACACTGTGATGCCGGTATTGATGGATTTCTCAATGATATCCAAGTAGTTGCGCTGTCCCAGCCTAATGACTTTGAGGTCCTCTCCATACTTTTGTTTAATCCACTTGACGCCCTGCAGTTGCGGATCAATCATCAGAGGCCAACGATCCGAGTTGGACAGGATCGTGGCATTCTCAATGGACATGCGGTCACTGGGAAGTCCCTCATTCGTCCAAATGGCAATGGTTGTATCATCAGTGAGCAGGGTGAGTGGATCGAGATTTTCGGTTGTGGGTATGGGTGGATCAATGCTCTTGAGAAAGGGCGTCCACATCTTTTGCAATAGATCAATGCGGAATCCCTTTGTGAAACAACCGACATAGGAAATGAAGGCGGTTATGAGTAGAATATCGCCGGGTAACGTAATGCCCTGCTTGACGAAGCTGCAAAGAAGGGATATTACTTGGTTATTTATTGTGAATACCTTAGTCGGACTTACTTATTGACTGCCTCAGCCCAGCGCACGTTCTCGCTGGCCAGACCGCCGACAAGGCGATTGGCCAAGGCAATTGTGGCCTGTGTGGCATCCGCTTCCTGCTGACAACGAAGCTTGTCGGCAATTGCCTTCTCGAAGTCCGCTGTGAGCTTGGCGAGCTGCTCCTCAAGACTCTGATTTGGACGATAAGTGTCAGTCAACAATACAAAGACGCCTCAGTGTGGAGTTCACAAACTTACCGCCACTTTGCGCTTGATGCCCGCGAGTTTATCCTGGGCAGCAGCTAGCTCGGCATTGGCTGCCGCAAGAGCCTTCCGCTTGGGCTCGACATCGCAGTAGACCTCGTAGAACTTGATTATGTTGATAACCCAAGCACACAGTCCGGCCGCAGCGCCAGACTTTGAACGCACAAACTCTGGCTCGAACTCGGGATCCTTCAGATACGGTTGGATGGCTTTGATAATTTCGGGATGTATGTTCTCCTTGTCGTAGTTGATGAGCGCGTCGAGAAACGTATCCACTTTGGCCATTGAAATTTTGGCCGCCTTCCAGGAGCGATCTTTGGGCAGCTTGCCACCAGGCGCCAGGAGCACCATGACCGCAGCCGTCACATTGGTGACCGCACCAGGTGGTGATCCGAAACTTTTCAGTTCTGTTAAGTTGGCCTTGTTGAGAGTGTTTAAGGCCTCTTGGGCGGCTGTAAGGGCTGGCTCGGCTTTTAGGAGATCTTCCTCGCAATCGCGCTGCTTTTTGCTCACTTCGTCGGCTATCAAAGCAACCTTCATTTCCTCCTCATCGGCCACGGCTTTTTCCGTTTGCACTTTCTCCGTTTCAATGCCCACAATTTCGATCAAGGCATCGGCTGCGTCGTTCTTCTCCTTCAGCTCGACCTCCTGGACGGCCAGCTTGACTTTCAGATCGGCCACCTGGACTGCCGTGGAGCGCAGCTTTTCCAGACCATTCTCCAGACGTTCGATTTTGCTCTGCAAGTCTTCGTGCTTGTGATTGAGCAGCTTCAGATATAAATTGATCTGTTCGAGATAACTCTTGGGTGTGGTGTAGTTATAGCGGCGTTCATTCTGTAAATAAACCTTGGACGTCGTGTTGACCGACGTGTGTACATACGCCATGAACTTGGCCACAGAATCGCGGTGATTCTCTGGCAGCACCTTGTTTTGTGCCAAGAAGTTCATGGCAACCGATATGAGTGCCTCCTGAGGCCATTCGTGGAACCAATTGATGGATGTTGCATTGATGATGGCAGGGAATTTTCTCGACCGAACACGCAATGTTGAACCCACTGGTGAAAAACACAGAACTATCTTAAGTTGCTTGCGTACACGATCGATGAAGAATTTCCAGCAGTTTTCTCGCGTATCAACCAGTCCCGCACCTTTGACCTCATTACGCACGCCAGCGATTATGTTCTCGATCTCGTCGTCCGGAAATAGATCTGGAATCTCGCCAGTGGCTAACAAGTCGTTGATTAAGACAAGAAAATCCTCGCTCGGTATCTGTGCATCCGTCATTAGGAACATGATGCTAACATTTTTGAGACCGGCCTTCAGATATAAGCCGGAGAACTCGTTCTACGTGGGTCACACAGATATGCAGCGCATCAGTAAGAAGCTCAGCCGAGAAAGAAACAAGACGTTCTGAGGACGTTTGAGCTAGCTTACCTTCAAGTCGTTGACACCATAACCCTTCTTGAGCTGTATCTGCACAACCTCCAAGCTGGATATGAATGCTGCCAAGCGCGCTAGAGATTGTTTGCCACTGCCACCAACACCAACCAATAAGGCGCTGCCACGCGGCGATTCTAAAATGCGATTGATTCTGGAATGAAACGTAACACCAACATAATAACGTGCTTTAAGTTGGAGAGGTGTGCAAACTACCTGCAGACGTGCATCATCGCATCCTCGAATAACACCAGATTCATGGCAGCGACTAGATCATTATACGATGACATTGCTTCCTGAAGGAGTTTGTGAAGCTCAGGCCAACCCTTGATGGGCATGTACTTAGGATCACCAATTCCTCCAGCGAAATGACAGTAAATATTCGGCTTGTCGAATATAACGGATTCGTCAATTTCTTCGAACGACTTCTTGACAATGTCATGCTGCATTTTGGTAAAGCTATCGATGTCCTTGTCATCAGTTAGCTTATCCGAGTACACACGCTGTGTCTCGTGTTGCCACAAACGTATAAGATCTGTTGAGCCCGTCAAGCACTCCGTCGAGCTGAATAGCAGACCCTTTGAAGTGAGAGATACAATAAATAAAATGTGAGTTGCAAATGTGCTGCTACTCACTTGAAAAACATTGCTGATGTCGCGCAGATTGAAGATGTAATGCGATTTAATGGCCGTGGGCAGAAACACCTGCAGGCATTTGTTGTGCAACGCAATTGTGGCTGCCACAATGTTGGGCGTCATGCGTGTGACGACCGGTGTGAACTTCTGTTCGGCGTTGGCAAAGTGCTGTGCTAATATCGCCGAATACATCGTGGTTATGGAGTCCACACCTGGGAAACTAACGGCCAGGACACAGAAGTGTCGCTGCAGTCGTGGATTGATGGTGAAGCTGCCCGAGGTGGGATTCATGCAGGCCACGTACTGGCAGTTGTGGATATCCTTGAGCGTCAACTTGTTGCGATCATACCAGTGGCCATAGTCCAGATGCTGGCGCATCAGAGTGTGCGGCTGGACGGTGCCGTAGCAGTCCACCTCGGGCATATTGATGTCGTCAACAAAGTAGATCAAGGTCTTGTTGCCGGGCGGTCCGTAGTTGCGACCCGCTTTCTTTTCCAGCGGCTTCTCGAGTATCTTTTGCAACATTTCGGACGTGGTATAGAAATTGAATGGTATTGTGGTGACAGCGTAATTCTCAGAAAGCGATTGAAGCTTCTCATTAACCAGTACGGTCTTGCCGCAACCGGCATTGCCCACTAGCATCACCGGGTGCTTCTTATCCATCAGTAGGTCCAGGAAGTAACGCAGTCGAATCGACTCGGAGGTGTGCACGAGCACAGCTTGCAGCGGCAGATCCGAGTCCAGCTCGAATTTGGGTATCTTCTCCGTCCACGGCATAAACGTCTTTGTCTCGCTATCCAAAAAGTAATCGAAAACTGTGCCGCCTTTTCATTCGAAGTCAAGAATGGATTGGACTTGGCTAAAGTGAGGGGACTCGCTTGGAATATGAATGGGCGTCTTACCTGCTGGGAACTTAACAGTTTTGAACTCATTTACCCACCATTTGCTGAACTCCACGCGATAATCAATGGCTTGATCCTGGAACATGGCCGAACCGAATGCCCAAATACAAGCAAAAACAAAGTACAGCTCGTGCCATTCTTTTGGACAATCGGCCGGCGTGTTCGCTGGGATTAGAAAACAGTTTAGTAGATGGCACAGCATTTGTATGTGGGCCATTTCAGCGACAGGCGTGATCTTTTTGAAACGCACGCGAATCGTTTCCAATGAAGGCGGTATGTACTTATCGAATAACATGACCAAATTGGACTTTTCGGCTGGAATTTTACGCGTTTCAACCCAACTGGTTACATAGCTGCAAATACGAGAAATTCCTGTTAGCTCAAAAGGAAACATAATTAAATTATTGGCAAGTAAAACAGTTTTTTGAGATATTGCAATAAGTATTTCCTGATCCTCAAATTGCTCTTAATCCAGATTAATTATAATCGTAGTTTCTATTTGAATAATTTCTAAATTTAGTAATTGCCATAAATTGATTGCGACCTAAGATATTTTCTAATATTTAGCGGATAGTTAGCTTAGAATTGTGTCATGCTTACGGATTCCAACCCAAGTCCTGGGGATTAATGTACAATATGCCAGCCCTGGATACGGTTGCCGGTGTCGCTGTTCTCAGGTTGGAGATCTCAAAGAGCAAACGCATCGAAGGTGTCAACGCAATGCGCTCATTGCTGGCCAAAGTCAAGACTTTGTTGTCATCCATAACGGTGTTCAAGCTCTCGATCCACATGGGATCGATGTCGCCATCGAGCACAATCCACTTGGGTTGATCACCCGTTATGTTTGCCTGGTCCCGCATCAGCACTGAGAACAGCCCGTCCTTCCACTCGCGTGTCGCCGGGTTGATAATGCCGAAAAGTTCATCATTGGTCACCGCTTTCGGATTCAAGTCATTGAATATGGGCTTCCGTTTAATGTTCTGATAGGTGCGCAGCAGCGTCTTCCACACTTGTGTTTTGCCAGTGCCAGCATTGCCAACAATGAATACAGAATGACGTACCTCCAACAGTTCCTCCAGTTGCACTACTTTCAATATGAAATTATCTTCCGGTTGTAGTAGCAAATCGGAGGCAGCTTGTTTTACGGTGCGTTCAAAGTCCTGATCACGTTTGCGTGGCACGTCCAAAGCGGGAAATAGATCGCTGATGAGCCCCATGAACACTGGCATATCATCGGTGATAATCTTGGGTATATTAAAGTCTCTCAATGCGCGCATCAACACCTCCTCCTCGGGGCGTCCGGGATCGCCGCGCTGCGAATGCACAACACTAAATAACTGCTACCACCCGAACTTCATTGAGTTGCGGACTCACCTTGAGGGAGCCGGCGACCACCAGCACGGACTTGATGGCACGCAAGCCCCAATCGTAGTGGTCCTGCTTGGACAGCAATTCCTTGCAAAGCGTGTAGAGTGTGATGAACTTGCGGGCGAGGACGCGAGCGTCCTGGAAGCCCTCGGCTACGAGCATAATCTCGCAAATGAGCTCAAAGTCCGGCACCACCATGGCGCAGGGTCGAAAGAGTGCCTTCAAGTTTTCCGGTAGTTCTGTGCGTCCGGCGTAGCCCGGATTCATGGTGATGAATATGCCGACCGTGGGCACGCACGTGATGATCTCGCCCATGAAGATGAACTTATCCTTCTTGTCGCGAATGGCGTCCTGCACGGACTTGACCTGCACGGCCACCACGGAGAGCACCTCGACGGTGATGCGATTGAACTCATCGAAGCAGCCCCAGGCGCCAGTTTGGGCGAGGCCTTTGTAGATGTTGCCGCACGACTGATAGTCCATCTGCTCAGAGCAGTTAAAGACGTAGACCATGATGCCGATGGCGCGTCCCAGATCCTTGGTCGTCTCCGTTTTGCCGGTGCCAGCGGGACCGGCTGGGCCGCCGCCCATGACCAAGTGTAAGCTTTGTGTGAGTGTTATGTAACAGCGATCTGTGAGCGGCGTTATGACCAGGCGTGGGGTATTGCCTAAGTATTCGTGACAATACTGGAACTCAGCGTCGCAAATATTGGCAAAGCAATCTTTCTCGACATCATCGAAGCGATGGCGCAGCTGCGATTGCCACATAAAAGCCGAACCTGAATCCAATTTGGCCTGAATCATCTTAGCGACCACATCTCGTGAGTGCACATCAATCGTGCATATCGTCATTATTTTCTGACGATCCCCCTTGGTCAGCTCGCCGAGCAGCAGTGTTATGAGTAAACTGAGTTGTGAGATCTGTTTCTTGTAGTAGTCCTTGATCGCATTGTCGTAGCCCTCCTCCAAGCGGCTGAACGCGATGTTCACCTCGGTGGACCACCAGATCTGTGAGCCGCAGAGCGACACCTGGGCAGGATAATCGAATAACCATTGTTCACGTTGCTTTTCCTCATAAGCGACGACAGCTTCGGTGACATAGTGTCGCAGGGAGGCTCGCATCGCCGCTTGTATGCGATTTAGCCAGACCTCGACGGGACCGCGAATGCTGGCCAGTTCATTGAATTCAACGTATTCGCCATCTTTGGCGTACATGCCGGAAGCTGTCTCTATCTCATTGGCCTCATCACGATTGAATTTGAGACGGGCTATCGAATCGAATAGCTTGGTCAGATGCTTGGTGACCATTTCGGGCTGGATGCCATTGCTGAGCACATCGAGCAAGTCGGCCGATGACACAAAATAGAAACGAGGAAAAGCCAAACGTTTTGTTTCCAAGTACTCTGCCAGTGCCTTTTCGCATAGCGTAAGCTCCTTTTGCAAATGCTCCAAACGTTCGATTAGCCCTGATCGATTGGTTGATGCCACCACATTCGATGAGACCGACATCTCATCCATGAGCACGCGGAACTCGGCATCGATGTTATCGAAACGAACCGAATCGACGGGGAGCTGTTTGCGTATGTCTTCCGAACTCATGAAGATACTCTCAAGATGGGTCCAAGTGCGTTGCACCTCAAACCATACGGTTATCACTTGATCGGCAATCATCAATTTGTTTTGCCAAGTTGAAACTTCTTCGAGGAAATGAGCGATGTACTTGGATGTTATTAAATTTTGTAGGCAAACCTGGTTCTCTTCAAGCGTCTCTATGAGTTCTTCCGATGCCTTAAGGAGTTTGCAGCCAGTGCGCGGATGCAGCTCATGATCGAACTCCATTGCCGACCATGTCGAGTTCAGGTCTCTCAATATTTTCTCCATTGACATTTCCTTGACAGCCTTATCCACAATATTCTTCACCTCCTCCTCACACTCATGCAGATTCAGCCCCAGAAGCTCCGCCAACGTTGTCTCATGGTCCATTATGAATTTCACCTGCAATTTAACGTTGATCCCAACATCAGTTTCAGTCGATTCGCGATTTACTCGAATACAAAACTACATATATGTATTATATATTCTACTTTAATCTATGGTTTCACATGCGAAGCACTTACTGTTACTTCCTTTGGCAAGGCGGCCAGACTCTGGAATGAAATGGTATTTACAAGAACTGTACAGTCGAGGCTCAACTATTACTATGGGCCTCTCACATGGTGGTAAACAAATCAAGTGGGAAAAAGAAAACAATTCAAATGGCTTTTTTGCTATATACAAGTGAGCATAACTCTCGGCCTGTTGTTAGGTTCAAGAAAGCTCAGGTGCTAGGAAAGTAAGGATTAAAAGATTTTCATGAATTATTTACAATTGCCAAATCGATCACAATAATTAATAAATTAGTCCGCATTTGGAAGCTGTACAAAACGGTAAAAGAAACAATAATAGACCTTGGTTGAGTTCATAAGCTGGTTCCAGTGGCGCTCCCGTATGGCCGGATTCTGCAGTTCACCGACAGCTCGGAGAGAGGTTAACATGTTCTTGACCGTGGATTCGAGATTGATAAACGTATCCCAGGTGCGCATTTCCTTATCCAGTAGACGAATATCCTTGGCGAATTTCTTGCACTCAATATCCATATTCTCCACGTCGACTTTACGCCACGGAGTCGTCTTCCAATCCTCGATGCTGGTTTGCACAATGTTCACATAATCCCAGAGTTGCTTCATTATCAAGGAAGGACATAAGATTAGTTCAGAAAATGCGATATTTATATATATATATATATATTGATATTGTTGTTAAGGATTAGTAAATATTTGAATAGATAAGGTAAGTAAGGCTAGCTATAAAGTAAAAGCTTTAAATTCCACATGTGGCATGCAGTAATATTTGATAAAAATTTAGTAGGTTGATTATAAAACATGCAAAAGGGTTGCTGTGAAACAAGTACTCTAGGAAGATCGAATAGCTCAAGAGTTGCAATAGCTACCTTGAGCATGCGCAGTTCCTTGCGGCATTGCTTGAGAACCTTGAACTCTGGTATATTGACCTCAAAGAGGCTGCCCGACTTCTGAATCTCGCCCATTTCCCTCTCGCACAGATACATGTCGTCATTGATGCGATCCATCAACAAATACGGCTTAAAGCAGTCGAACCGGAAGAAATCGTACTGCTTGAAGACCTCACGGAACAGCTGGATGTGCGCTTCGAACAGTGTGATCTTGTTCCTGATACTGACGACCTCGGTGGCTTGCAACGGAGACACCTGTTGCTTCACCGTGGTCGCAATCTTCTTGGTATTGGCCCACTGCTCGGGCAGCTCCTGCAGCAGCACATTCACTTCCTCGGGTATATCCATGTCGTAGTACTTGAGCAGCTGAATGGTTTCCTGCATCGGCTCGAACATCTCATCAGTGTTGGCAGCGCGTTCCTTCACCTGCATCAGATAGGCCATGATGCTGACCAGGCCCTCGTAGTCCTTCTCCTTCACAGTCTGCAGCAGACCCTCGTCCGCCTTGCGTATGAAGTGACTGAGATCCATGAGGCTGGATGTGACGGTCGTCACCAGATGCTCCTTGAACATGTTGCCCCACTTGCAGACGGTGTTGAGCAATGCTTGTCGAAAAGGTCGCACATCCACTTGGAACCACGAGCTAAACACTTGAAACGAGGGAATGTCCTCAATCTCACTGAACAGGGACTCGTAGTTGTCGATTTGCTCCCTGAATGCCTCGATTGTTGGCTGGCAGGGCTCCGGCGGAGGAGGAGCAGCCGGATCATTCATTTGTATTATTTCGATCTCGTCAGGATCGAGCATGCGACCGTATTCCAAAAAGTATTCCATGCACTCCTCGCGATCGTCCAGCCACAGATACGAGTAACGTTCGAACTGCCGACAGAAACGCGAAGCCTCCTCCATGACCAAGTCAACCCCATTAAGTATCTCGCGTCGCATATCAATGATGTCCTGATTCTCCTTGATGAGTTCCACATAATTGCGTTTCTCATTGGGCTTCAATCGCTTCACCAGCGATCCCATCTTCATAATGTCGCGCATTAGCTCAATCAGCATGTTGTTGAAGCCCATGGGATCGTCCGGCTCGAGGGAGGGAACAAACACTAAGTGAGGCTCCAACAGTTCCAGGCGTGACTCAAACAGTGGAGCATAATTGTTGTCTGGATCCATATTCTCTGCAAGGTAGCCCACACTCACACCCACCGTACGCAGTATGTTTTCATACACAATATTGTCGACAAAGTCCACGTAGCTCAGCCAGACGGCATCATTCTGCTTTTGATCCATGTCGAACTGCATCATGTTGTCCTGGAGAAGCTTATGTATCTCCACGGAGGCTGCTTGTATCTCCGAATAACGCTTCGCAGTACGATCCGGTCTCTCATCGATTGACAGCACAGTATCCTTCTTGCAGTCACGTCGCTCGAAGAGTGGCTGCTTGGCCCAAACCTCCATTATTTTGCGTATCTGTCGCAAATTCTCCTGTGTGTGATTCATGCGATTCCGCAGAGCAGCTACCGGATTGCGCAGCTTCTCAAGATAGCTCATAATATCTAGGAGAAACAAAAAATGTACTCGTATATCACTTAAATATTCAAACAAGTTTGGACTTGCACTCACCTGATGAATTCCACACCAGATGATCCACTCCGATTTCAACCAGATCATCAATCATTTTAATCTCCGGCTCAATCAATCTGAGCTCCACCGGCGAGCTGCCCTCCTGTATGCTGTTGTACCAATCAATTGTCTTCTCCAGGTTCAAAGTGTACGACCGCAAGACATCGCTCTTATCGGCAAATTCGATTGCTATCTCGGGTATACCATCGATTTTCATTTGTTGCATGTAGTGCACCTCTCGCAGAATGGAGAATAAGGTATTGCTGAAGTTAAGTATTAACGAGTTGCTGTGCTGGTCGCGAGCTATCAGCGACTTCTTCAGATCCTCTTCAATTTGCTCGCCCAGCTGCACTGACCACTCCTCAAAGAACTGTGTTTTGCAGACGCCCAACTTGGCAATTAAGCATTCGTAACGCTCTATAATTTCCAGTGATTTCTCAGTTTTGGTAATGCTGAAAATTGATAGTAAGATATATGAGAATATAATATATCTTTTTTTGGTATATAAGCTTACTCATGCTGTAGCGCCTTGAAGTGTTTCACTGGCGCCGTAATGCGCGTCTCTAGTTGATGGCACCAGCGTATGAAGGCGGCTACGGGCGGACAATTGTAGTCGGGGTACAGAGATTCATCATCCCTGATCAGTTGGATCTGCTTGTCGTAGATACTCTCGCAGACAGTCATCTCATCGTCGAGCATGCGCACGATTTCCGCATACCGCTGAGTGAACTCTTCCTTAATCTTGGGTCGATCCAGAACGCTTCCCACAATGCTAATAAGCTGATGAATCGGAACAGAAAAGACAATTATTTCTATGCTGAAGGAAACTACTGTGATAGGTTATTACGACAAAATTATTAATATAAATAAATTAAAATAATTTAATGAAATAGTTCAAGTAATCATGTTACTGATTTTAATATTGAGAGTAATTAAAATTGAACCACTTGACACTTACTTTGAAAATACTCTCTAGATTGTGACAGTCGTCGAAGGCCTGGCACAATATGGCTGCCAGTTTCATATCCAACTCCAGAATGCGCGTTTGGAAACCCCGAAAGTCCTCGTCGAACTCATGATCATCGGGATCAAGGACATCGTAGCTTTTGGAGGCAAATGCCGTAAAATATTGATTAAACTCCACATAGACATCCGTGATGCGTGTGCTCAGCTGTCGACCACGCAGTCCACCGATTTCGACTTTCTCTAATTTCAGGAATTCAATCACAGTAAAGAAGAACCTAAACAGCAAACAAATTAAACGTTATCCCTTCTAAAAGACTCTTTACGCACCATTGAATTGTTGTTAGGCGCTCGAGGAATGCATTAAAGCGCTTGAAAACTGAATTTGGATGAAAAGTCCATAAAATCGGTGGCCGCTCCTCGGGCTCCGTGAAAAATGCGGCCAAACGTTCTTTGTAGTAGTCGAAGAGTTCCCTAAAGAACTTCAGTATTTGGATGGAGAGTGTGAGGCGCTGCATGGCCTCATCGATGTCGCTATGAAATATGGACGAGGGGTCCAAATATCGCTTGGCCTGATGTTGCAATATGGCGAGATATTATCGATTCTCAGACAAAACAGATATACTGTAGAAGCAGTTACCTGGTGTATAATCAAGTTGCATATCTCCTGCAATAGAACTGTTATCTTCGCCGACTGACAGTAATAGCGTGAGTTGCCCCAAAGCGTGCAGACAGTGTGCATGAAGGGAATGAGCAATGGCTTGAATTCGGCGAAATCAATTTCCTCCAGTTGATGCAGGGGGCGTTTCAAAGGGTTCAAATATAGTGTTATGTCCTTTGCCTCGGCAAGTGCTGTGCGATTGTTCAATCAAAGGCCCAGACCAGAGCACAGTTTGTTGGCATGCAAAAGGCATAGATACGTTCTTCGTTTATTCAATGGCATGTTGCACAGCCATTAAATTGGCTTCACTCACCCGTAACAACGTTCTTGAAGAGTGTTTGAAAGCACGGATGATAGGCACTCAATGAGTACTCCAGTATTAGGGCCATGGCTCGTATGCGTTCATTGCGCAATTGGTCGTAGATAAAGGATAGATTTTTCAGTCGATTATTCCAAAATGTGAACTCTGTGGGGGAATTGAGTAGACAGATGCATAACGAGCAATTGCTTCAATGAGTGGCGAGTAGATTAACAGACTAAGTTACTTAATAAATTCAATAAGATAATTCGATGCTTGTAAATGATTTCATTAATTAATTAGTAGATATGAAAAGGGAAGGGAACTAACATATTTGTCTATCTGACTGATTGCTGGTTCCAGATAGCCAAATAAAATATTTAATTCCACTCTTCTTAAAAATAAGCGAATACTACTAATAAAAAAAATTAATTTAAATGATGCATTGTTTACAGAGTCTGTATAATCGATACCATTGGTTGCTGTCTCTCAGTGTTTCAATGCATAACTCTACCTAAACTTAGGGCTCTGCCAATTTATTGGTTCTTCTTTCAAAGAGCGTGTTTTAAAGACAAAATGATAGCAATAGCAATAACTTAGGGCTACAGCTGCTTTTGATTAGCCCTAAAGAAAAGGTTCCCTATTCAATTGAGCAGATGTCAAGCCATCACAAAATTCAGCAAGAAAAGTTTGAACAAAAGAAATGTTTCTGCATGCACGGATACAGATAATAATAACAACTTTGTAAGACAATTTGCTACATGAACACATGTGTGTGTGTGTGTGTGCATATAGGCATAAACATGCGAATTCGAGCGGTTGCTAGGATATGTCAAACAAACGACAACTGCAAAACTTGAATTTTATCAATAAATAATAAATAAAGCTGTGCCAAAAATAAACGAAATAATAATGATATGCCTGTGTGGTTGACTACGCTAACCTATTACCTATTGCCCCACCCAGCTGCCCACTCACCCGTGTGTGGTGTCGGATTCTGGCCGTTGGCGAAGGCGTTCGTCGGACTCTCCTTGATAACCTCGTGTATCTGCGTGGCCCACTTGATGACTACGCCCTCAATGGCACTCTTGAGGTAGAGGTCAAACTGGCAATGCTGCGTTTCCGTCAGCTCCTTGGCGGCTTTCACAATTTTCTCGACGCCCACAGGCATGGCCAGGATGGTCTCGCCGCTCACCTGCCCCTTCACCTGGTGCACGGTGCTCTTCAGGCTGTGCACATGCTTCTGCACATCCTGGGCCACCATAATGGGCCAGCTCCTATAGTTGTCCTCATTGGAGAGCAAGGGCACAAGCACCTCCTCGACCAGTGCGGACAGCTGATCAATTGTGCGCGTGGCCAGGTCCCCGAAAATGATGAAATTACCACAATTCTCACGTGGCACCGGCTGGGCATACCTCTTAATAAAGTACACACCCTTGCTCTTCAGCTGCGACAATGGGAACGTTGTCGATGGCACCAGTTGGGCAGCGGGCGTGAGAATGATAATCAAAACGACGGGCACGTTGCGATCCAAAAACTCCTTGATAATCCCCTTGTGCTCCTCGACAGTGATGACACGTGTCCATTTCTCGGGCTTCAGTTTCAGAGATTTAATCACAAACGAACCCATCAGCTCCAGACGCGGATCCGGACCTCCGCCTGCAGCGGCAGCGGCCGCCTCGGCGCTGGTCGAAGGCTGCTCCATCAAGAGGCCTGGGTTTGTTTGGTGGTGTTACTACCACAGATGTTGTTTTCCTTTTTTCGTTTGCTGTATTAGCGCGTGGGTGAAGGGAGGGTTAGTGTTTGAATGACCTTGTTACCAGTAACAACTACTGTCTCAATCAATATAAGTTAACGCTATGTAATCAATATTTTGCAACTTCGTATACACTCTAAACATTATTGAAATCTCTTTAAAACACATTATTTTCTTATTATGCAACATATTGTGCACTTGCATTTTTCCATCTCTTACATAACTTGCAAAAACTATTGATTTTCACACATTTCCACACAAAACATCAAAAATAACTATGGTTATTTGTTTTATCAATTCGGCATCGTTTACTATAAGAATTTAATAACACTAATTTTTTAATTTTTTTCTAATTTCCTTAGCTCACTGCATATTAACTACACTACTACTACTACTACTTTAACAATTTTTATTTCCAGTAAATTTTCCGTTCACGACTGCTCACCTGGACTAATGTTAGCTGACTGAAAGCAGTTGTTCCCAAAATTGTTAGCATAGAGTCAACCGGGTGGCAAAGTGATCGTGGCAGCACCTCGTTGCTAGGCAGTTTGTTGATTTTGCCGCTTGACCATTGTTATTTCCCCTGCGCCATAATCCTTGGTTGCCAAGCAAGCTCCTGGCGTTGTCATGCTTTTGGCCAACTGTTGCAAGTCCTTAATGTGTGTGTTGCATGCAATGTCAAATTGCATGTTACACTGTCAGCGCTGACGTCTTACTAACATTTGGTGGTCTAGTCTACAGCAATATTGGCGTTAATTTGATTACGCGCTAATTGAATGGATTACTTGATTAATGGGTGACATAATTGCGAGCTTAAGCTAATAGTCAAATTGAACAGCTCATCGTTGTAGTCAAAATAACCGTGACAAACTTATTCACTTAAATTGTTGTTTATTTTCAAAAGGTTAATAGGTTTAAAAATATAGTTTTAGAACGTTCTTCATACTCGCAACTTGACCATGAACTATTGGATTTTTTCAGTGGAAGATTGATCGGGAAGAAACATGTCATCGTAGGCGACATTCTCAAGTACCTCGTTGAGGACACCAGTAAAGGCCAAGGCAAATGCCTTCAGCAGTCCAGGCTCAACCCCATTCCAAAATTCCACCCAGTTTTTATTAAACGCACGATTAATTGCTATTGTTAAATCACTGTTTTCCTTATACAGATCATTCAGCCAAATAATCCATCTGCAAGTGAAACACAGTTAGTACTAAATTAATATTTTTATTAAATTTCATTAATAATTACCTATCCAATGTGACCAAGGGCACGAGTTCGTAAATTTTGAGATATCGTTTATTGTTGCGGTATTCCATTATGATCTTGATAATGAGCGTAAAGTGAATGTTCTGAAAATCGGATTGTAATTTCCCGGTTGTGTTTGCTTTGAGTAATAGCCACTGGCCTTGCATATTATAGGTTGCTTCGTGCACAAGCCTTGGAATGCGCGCTTTAATCACAATGCGTTGCTTTGTAGGATCGCGATTGAAACCCTCAACGTGAGTAATAGTTGCATTATTAAAGCCCTTGTTTACATTGTCTCTCATGTGAAACGTTAACCAGACGGGACCACGTTGTGGAGAATCCAATATAGATACATCTTGCAGCGCCGTTTCATCGAGTGGGGGCAGACCAATCTCAGGTATGCCCTTGGGATATCTTCTGATTACGTCATTAATGCTGTCTATGATACAAGGTGAATCTCCAAAGTGACATTTTGTTATGTCACTAGCTAATAACAATAGCTTAATAACTGGTCTCTCAATTTGTGTCTCACTCGCAACGATACTCACGTAGTATGCTGCTCCACACCGCCTGATATTGACAACAGACAATTGCGTATAGTACGCACGACTTTAGCATGTTGCCTGCAAAACCTGTATCAACTAGCACTAACTGAGCTCCAATGTGAACCTGCTCCAACCAGAGATCAACAGCAAATGAAGTGAGTCAATTGAATTGTGAGTACATTTACCAAAGAGAATATGATTCAATAATTGTATATATAAAATGTATATATAAAAGCGGAAAATTCAATTATATATAAGCAACGCTCTACTATCTTAAGTTTACAATAACAATTAAACCTAGCTCATTTCCAGTCAGAGTATAGTAAATGTTTAAGTCGCAAATACCTAAAGCAATAGAATATTCAGAATCAGATATAGCTTATTGAAAGTTACTTGCTGTTAGAAAGTGCTAACTTTGTTGTGTTGCAAAATGCCAAAGACTTGTCAACAACTATGCCACAAAATGTTTTCAACTCCGATAAAAAGAATGTCTTGAAGTCACGCCAAGAACTGTTGCATATGCGCAACAATTGGAAATATACTGCCCCAGTCAATTCCCCTGCAGTTTTATAGGACATTCTCGCGCAGGCGCCAACATTAAATGGCACAAAACAACTGTTGCATGTTGAGCAACAATGTTGCCAAAACAAATGGGTGAAGGGCAACATTGTTGCTAAGCTTTAATAGAGCAACAGTTTCTTGCATGACTTCCGCTCACAACGTTTAGCTATTTCTATTTGAATTTCTATTTATACCACAATTACGCTTATTGATTGACCTAGGTCTAGGTGTGCAACACGGTTCGTTCAACTTGCTGGTTGCTAGGAAAACCTGTTGACTGGTTAAAGCCCTGCAATGCTGTAATACAAATTAAAGCCAAATTAAACCTGGTAACCGCAAGTTATGCAAAGCGCAGTGGAGCTTAAAATTTGTTTGTTTATAAGTGCGACATTGACTATCCACCGAGGTTGCACTTCAAAATGTGGCAGTTAATCTTGAGTCTTTTGCAGCATCTGAGTGCTACGCCAGCAATTGTTGTCGAACGCAATATGTTCGCCTATTACAAGCTTCCATTGCGGCTGCTGGACTTGGAGGTAATGCATTCAGGCAAATCTTTGTCGAGATTGTATTATGTGCTACAGTGTCCACCGAAACTTGATGACAGCATTCCCAAACCAAAGGACATGCAAGTTTGTCATGTGGTGGACAAGTACAGAGACATTTGGCGAGCAAAACCAAAATCCAAAAAGAATCCTCGGCAACGGCCGTCGCGGATGATGGTGAATCCTTTGCCACCTCCAGCAGTTAAGCGCATGCAGTGGGGTTGGCGTCAACGACGTCCCAAACGACAGAATCAGGACACCAAAAACATATATGATGAAGCGACACCACTGCAACATCTTGGACAGCCACATCGCAGACAAAAGCTCCTCAAATTATCCGCCGATCATCAAAAATTCAAGCGAGGCAATAGCACCAAAGGCTTTCAGCATATGTATCATCGAGACGAAAGTTACAACGATCATATATTCTACGATGAGCTCAACCTCAACGGAAAATTCAAGAATCGAGGCACTTCGAAGACTGATATTTCGCTCGAGTAAAAACAACCATTTGTATTTATATATTCTCTCGTAATCATAATAATTGTTGATAACAGCAGTATAAGTTACAGCCTTCAGAAGTCAGACCCAAATCTCCACTTCGTAGTTTGGTTACTCGAGTAAAAGTTATTAACGATGCGGCAATTCGTTTTCTTGAATAATTCTATAATTTAATTAATCGGTTAACCAGATTGGACCATGCAATAACTGCAGACCAATCGCAGTTATAAACTTTGTATATTAACTGCAGAACTTAGTTTAACTATCTTACCACTAATATGTACCTGCTCTAGCAAATGTACTTGAATGTATACTTACTTGTATATACATATAAAAAAAAACTTACAAAACCAGAATACATTTTATGGCCATCAATGCACTAACTTATATTATATATCAACGTTTCCTGATGCAATACAAATAGAATGGATATCATATTAGCACTTTACTGTTATTATTACTCCCTTGAGGAAAATCCATTTAAAAGTTTTATTATTAAAACGTTTCGAACCAAATTTGTTTATATAAATAATTGTTTACTTTTATTTGATGTACGTTAATGTTTCTAAATGCTTGAAATATTGCGACACAGACTATATAGTAGAAGATTTGCCTTATTCACAATTTTTGAGCGCTTCCTTCGGACATCAGGAAAATGTTTGATAACACAATTTATGGATCTCAGCCTCAATGAAAACGTTGGAGCGTGCACATGCATATTTATAAACAAGCAACCTCATTGTAAATCGTATAATTTTGGATCCGGTTTCTGGAGACTTAAGCAAGATTTTATTCATTGCAAACGAATTTAAATTTCAATACATAAATAGTTTATACCTATTAACAAAACTTATCCCTGTTCTATGATAAAAACACAAACTAACTTGATTAGCAAGAATATGAATACTTTTGTTCAGACTCAAATTATTTTTAAATAAATAATTCATCATAGGGCACTCTATTAAAAAATCCTTCGATTAAGCTAGTAAAAACTTCTTTAAAAGCATTTAAAATCGTTGGCTCCATTTCATTGTAGAACTCTAACCAATTGGCATTAAAAACTTTATTAACAGCCAGCGTCAAGTCCGAGTTTTCCTTGAAAAATTCGTCCATCCACAAAATCCAACTGAAATATAATAAATTGGGAGGTTTTTAATGTGTTCAAAAATATGAGAATTTATTGAGGACTTACCGTTTCATACTAACAATTGGCACCAACTCGTATATTTTCAAATAGCGTGTATTATTGCGGTATTCTGTTAATATCTTCAATTTCAAGGTGAATCGAAAATGCTGAAAATCCGAAAACGACTCTCCCGTTGAATTGATTTGAATGAAACCGGTACGTCCTTTCGCAATGTAGCTACCCTTATGTATTAGACTTGGTATTTCACCATGTATTTCCATCGTAGTAGCTGTTGGGTCTCTGCCAAAGCCTTTTATTTTCGTTATTGTTGTATTTTCAAAACCATAATTGACTTGATTAAATAGTTTCAACTTAAACCAGACTCCGCCAGATTCATCATTATTCCACAATTCAATGTTTGGAACATCAACAATGTCGGTGGGTTTCATTCCTAATACTGGAATGCCTTTAGGGAACTGCTCAATAACATTATTCATGGACTCCATTATGCATTTTGTGTCTCAGTAATGACATTTTTTGATAATATTTGCTATAAAAAATTTCCATTATCAAGTAGCTTTTAAAATAGTATTCAATCTACCTACGTAATGTTGCGGCTTGACATTTCAAAGTGACTAAAAACTGCAGACTGATCGCGACTGTTAATATTCGGTGCATTTTACTTAACTTTCGAATAGAACTAATAGATAAAGTGCACTTGATGCTTTGCCTACAGTTTTTGCGTGATTAAAATACCACATTTATAGTATGTCAATTGAACACTCATAAAGCTTATAAAGTTAATATAAAACCAGTTTATAGTAAGCAAGCTTAGTTTAATCTCAAGTAGTGGGGAATATACACTACAGAAAATCATTTAATAATAGTTGCAAAGTATGTATGTTACAATTATTCAAAGTTCATGACTTGCTTTTTATTGCTAAGCTTACTATACACCTTAGGAATCTCTCAGTAGAATGAATCAACATATTTTTAAAATTCTAATCGGAAAATTGGTCAATAACAGCGGTTATCTTTTTAGATTCTGTGAAGGAAATGTCAACCATATTACCTAGCTGCAATGGAATTCATTTACGGTATTCATTCTGATATGTTCAGGAAAGTAAAACTAATTGAAAATCTCAGTTATTAATATCCATCAGCCAGAGCATTGTATACTAAATTGGGTATTATGTCTTAATTTCAATTATGGACCCTAGATCTCCAATGTATGTATATTATTCATTTATTTATATATATAACTGCAAAACTTGTTTTGTTTTCAATCGGCTACTTATCTTATTCATTTCTTTACTTTATAAATAACCTCGAGAGTCTACCAACAGCATTCAAGAATATGTCTCCTGTTTATTAAAGTGTACAAAAAAATGTGTTCATAGATCTTTAAATGGTTTATTGGATAGGAACATATCATCATATGCAACATTCTCTAAAGTGTTTTGGACTATACTAAGAAATACACTTGTAAATATTTCCAAAATTGGCTTTTCTAGTTCATTCCAAAACTCAACCCAATTCGCATTAAATATTTTATTGATTAGAATGGTTAAGTCCGAATTTTCCGGAAAAAAATTATCCAACCACATAATCCAGCTAAAAAAGGAATAATTTATTAGCTGTTACAGTTTCTTTCTCTATAACTCACCGATCAAGGCCAACATTGGGTATAAGATGATAAATCTTAAGGTACCGTTTATTATTACGGTATTCAGTTTGGACTTTCAGAGAAAACTCAAAAAAGAAGTTAAAGAATTCCGATTCAGAATCGCCAGTTGAATTGATATCCACCATCCAGAGCATTCGACCTTTTGCAACATAATTACCCTTGTATACAAGCCTAGGTATTATGCCCTTAATTTCAATCTTTGAGGACGTTGGATCTTCATCGAATCCATTTACTTCCGTTATCGTTGCATTCTCGAAACCATAATTAATTTGATTCACCAACTCAAAGTAATACCATGCATTGCCCACCTGCGGATCATTGACGAGCACAGTATCTTTCACGTGAACAACATCAAGTGGCTTTAATCCGATAGAGGGTATACCTTTTGGAAATCGACGTATTAGGTTATTAGCTGACTCTTTAATACATTTAGTATCTCCGAAATGACACTTTTCGACAGAATTGGCTGTGAATGAACAGATTATGCCATCGAAATACTGTGATTTGACAATTATAGTTTAGCTACCCACGCAGATCAATTACGCACTCTAATCCGACATATAGCTGCAGAAATATCACCGTTATTAACACTTCTCTCATCTTAGGACCGAAGCACTAAACGAACAGCAACTAAATAAAACCGGATAAATACATCGAATTGTTTTTTCTATGAGAATACTTCTCTCTTAGTATATAGATTATCATAACACGTTTTCTCGCTTCCACCATATAAAACAAATTAAATCAAGCTGAAGAATACAATTCACATTTATCTATGTAAGTGCATGTCAAGTTATCATGGTGAGTTTTGCACTATCATCTGATTTGAAAGCTTCGCCGCTCAAAAGCTCTTAACACATTGCAGCTGATCGATTTGTTAATGACACAAGCCATTTTTTATTGCAAACTTTTGGCAGTAGAAAATAAGTACTATAAGTCTTACTGTGATTTCATCTTACATTATTTTTAAGCCTTTTATATATGATATTTATATATATCAATGTCGATCCGAATGACAGACTTTGAATTTAATTGCCATTATTAAAAAAATATACTATTCTTTAAACTTTGAACCTATAAATATATTCTTTATTAAGTTAGTTATTGAATTATTAATTAGATAAATGACAATAAACATGCCACTCAAGCTACGTATATGGAAATTATATTAAGTTGCAATTTTTTAAAAGCGTATGATAATTATATTACATCAATTAAAAGGTAACGCCCGTGTGCATTGCTCACCTACGGTTCATTGACATGTTATAATTTTCCCTTTCATTCCAATAGCCACCATTTAAATATCAATTACAAAACAATTAACCCAGCTCCGAGATAGACGTGTAATAAATACGTAATAAGTAGTTATCGAAACAAACGCCCCCACAATGTCTAATATGACAACTGTTGAGTCTATTAATTCTTCGCTATTTTTATACTTAATGCTCTGAGTAATTTTGTGTTCACCAGTAAGAAAATTGGTAAAAATCAAAAAATAACAATAAAAAGCTACGCTGCACAGAAGTATATCGTAAAATGAATAATTACACAATTCAATCTTTACTTAAGTAATTGTTTATTTTATTTCACTTGAATGTAAATATAAGACAGTGGTGGAATAAAAAATAATTTCACGTAATTATTATATTTAAACGAGAAGTGTTGGAAACATATTGATTAACTGATAAAACTGTGAAATAAATAAAATATTGTACACATTAAATACTTTCGATAGCATAAAGCATTAGAATCATCAAACATTTGTTAAAAACATTTTACACGATTCATAGATGTTGTATGTTCACAGCCTTATAACATAGACACTATTATACACTAAACATATAATTAGAATAGGCTATATTATTATTATATTTATTATTAATTACATTAGTGTTATTGGGGCAATTCACATATGTGTATAAATTATATCTCTTTTTATAAAATTCTGGTTTTGCCTTTTTGGTATACTCGTGCTTCGTGTTCAAATAACTATGCTATAAAAATGTTACACTAATTCCAAAGATTTCTCTCGTAATTGCGGTCAGATAAAAACAAAAATTCAAATGTTGCCATAAGGAACCCAATGCGTACCCACGGCCAAGTTGATGATATGATGAACAATGTATTGGAACCTGGCCTGCAGGCGCCGTTACAACATTTGATTGATTTCTTTCAGATGATTTGCTAGGTGAGTCTTGAAGCCAATGCTAGCTGATGACCACATGACCATTGCTATGGCCTGCGGCATTATCAACATTGCTGCTGTGGCAATTCAGCTCATTGTTGTTGCTGGTAAAACAAATCTCTTCACTGCCGTCGGAATCAGTGCAGAACAGTAATGGCTACGCATCCTCACCATCCATGATGTCAGCATCTGTGTCGGCGTTGGTGGCAATTCTGTAAGTGAAATATAGTATGATTGCGATGAGAATGGTGAATAAATGATGGATGGTTGCGTGTAAGTGTTCGTATGTAGTTGACAAAAAGGACTTAGGCCTTGCAGTACGTTTAGTTTGCATGTTAAAATACGCCAACATAATCTCAGATCTCATTTCTGTTCATACAAAAAGACTTGAGGGTATTGATTAACAAACAATAAAGACGCGAAAATTTTTGTTATGGCGTCCTAGTTTTACCAGATTTAAAAATCCAGCATTAGTTTCAGAATTACTTTACATACAAGTAACAAAATAAACAATATACATTCATATAGCAAACACATAGCTGGCAAAATCAAAATAAAAGACAACTCAGCAATAAATGCTGGACCCAAATACCTCTTAATACGTATGAGTATATATTTTGTATCTTTATTGACAACGGGGAAAGGAGAATGTTCTTGTGAGTTTTATTTATTTATACTATACATACGAACATGCATATATAAATATATACAAAATTACTTAAAATGAGTACGTAAATTCTTTTATAAATACTTAATTGACATTTAACATTCAATTAGTCTAGCTAAAGACATTAAGCAAATCAAAACAAATCAAAAGTAAATTTTTATTATGTACATGAATTATTTATCTAAAGGTAAATACGCCTTAAGAGTCGGTTACTCTTTGTGGATTACTAAAGGCATTTATAGAAATTCCATTATCATTCAGCGTCACCTCACTGTGCGATCCATATGTGGTTGGTTAGGTTGGTCAATGTAGTAGTTCGGTGATTTGGTGGTTTCGTAGTTGTACCACAGGTTATTTTTGCCCAATAAAAAAGACAACAAATTGGCGGCACGTGCAGCAGCGCATTTGCAAGTTAAATAAACAATTGGAAATTTTCAAATCGGTTTATTTTGTTAATTTTTCTTAGTTTTTCTGTGATGAGTGAAACTGTCAAAATGCTAATTTATTTTGTTGGCTTTTAAATTTTGGTTCAGTGCTCCACAAAAATCAGATCGATTTCCATCTGATTTTTCATTTGAAAATCTTTGCAAGTTCTGAGCATTTTTTCGAATCTTGATTTTCTATGTTGTACATGTCAATTGCAAACTTTTCAAATTTGTACAATTGCCAAAAAAAAAACATTTGCAGTTTGTTGATTTTATTGTTGTAGGAATTGTTGTGGGTTAATTTTGAAATGTGTATTTTTTTGTACAGATTTTCAATTAGCCAAATAATATATAGGCAATCAATCAATCCAAGACATTTTTGGTTTATTCATATAGCAAAAATTTCAAAATTTTATAAGTTGTGCCAATGTCACGGGAAGTATAAGAGTGTTGTTTGTACATACGTTAGATACATAAAGTTGAGTGGAAAACAAATGTAGTAGTCGCAGACACATATAATAAAAGAGAATTTAACATAACACAGAAAATAAAAAACAGTTTGCAGAATATTAGCAACAGCACACCCGTTGATGTTAATCACGTAAACATTTATTATTTATTAATAAACCACGCCGAATGGATGATTAAAATGGGCGATCTTTATACCACGCGAAATGTAACCGATGGTCCAAAATAGTTGTAATGTCGATGCCATCATGTCGTGCTTACGTCTTAACTTAAAATATACTGTATTTCCAGCGTCATTGCATTGAATTCCATTTTGTTCTTCAGCACAGTGATTGGCTTACGTATCCATTTAAAAACTATTTCATGCGGCAGAAAATTACGCAAAAAGGAAACACTTTTAAACGAAATGCTAATAAATGCAAAGTTTATTTATAGAACTAAGCGCGCTAGCTTAAACTAATATACCATGCTTGATAATATAAGACCATAGTATAAACAACTTTACGACTTACCAGTTACTTAGAAATAGATTAAATGATATGAACTGAAACCCTCTAAAGTAGCTATAATATTAATTATAAATTCTTATGATCGGTATCTAAAGATCCTACAAATATCATTGTTTATGAAATTGTTAGTGTTGTTAAGTGCGTGATTTAGTGTTAATATCACAAAGGTGAGGGTCTCCTGCATACGCTAAGTAAATGGTAAAGCTAATAATTCGAATTGAATCACTGAGCCACCTTTTCCGAAACAGTATCGAGACCTTTGGCAGTGTTAGTGTTATCGCCTACAACTAAGGTAACATCACTGTGAATAATTGAAAGAAGAGCATAGCAAGACGTTTTGGATTAAGTATTAGTAAATGAGTATTAAATAGGGATAACCGGATGGTAATAAAAGTAGAACAGTTTGAAGATTAGTAGATTAAAGAAGACAGTATAGTTGCAGACAGCATCAAGAGTGCTGGGAAAGTAAAAGGCAGTTGATAGTTGCAGATAAGTAGGTACCAAATAGATAGTTCAGTTAGTTTACCATATACGAAGACAGTTAGAGAGCGGAGTGTGTTGTGTGCAGTGAGGTGTATGGTGTGTAGTAAATGTTGTGATCGAATACGAACTAAGTTTCGACATACCTGGCATATGTTGAGTTAGCGTTCTTTATCGAAAAGCTATTCTGGCTTGGTAACACAAAACGTTGCACCCACTGAAAATAAGCAAAAATAATATGGTAAGCTCTTGTAGATGAATTTGTTTTAATTTGTACTACAAAGTCTGACAAAACCACCCAATCTGAATGCTAAGAGTCACGTAAATTGATAACGTCTTGTTCGTCTTAACTGTTCGCAATTTTAATTTATGACAGACAACTTAATGCTCAAACTGGCTTCTGTGACAGCATTCGATAAGTGCCGCCAGTTCCTGGTACGTGACGCATTCATTCTGCTGTAGGAAGGTGTTTAACGCAATCATCACACTTACCCGACTATTCATCAGACGCTTGTTGCCCATACAGGCGGCCATGTGTATCACAAGATATATATTAAACAGTATGTATAATATAGCAAAAATGCCTGAAATTCAAAAAGAGAATGCCATTTATCAATCTGCACAATCAGCGGCATCAGCGAAATGCGAAATGCGATATGCGAAACTTACAGACGACAGCTAACAGGCCGCCTTCAATATTCAGTGTTTCCACTTGCGCGACCACAAAGTATAAATTAACGCCAATAACCACAATTGTGAGCAATATAGAAACGATTTTGTTGCCCCTGTAATTGAAATGGCAACAGTATGTGTTATTGTTGAAATTCGCATCTGAAGGCATTCTCATACTTACAGTCCATTGACAAACTCGCCCATAATGGCTGCACACGAGGTGAATGCTATGGTAGGTATGGCTGCGAACGGCAGCTGCAATGACATGACCGCATTCAGAATGTCATTCATATTGGTTAGATCTTCCATTTTGCTGAACATGGCTAAGCAGAAGGTGGGTATAATGGCAATGCAGCGCGTGACCAGCACGCGACACCAGCGTGGCCATTGCAGATTGAGGAAACCCTCCATTGAGAACTGTCCAGCGTAGGTACCAGTCATTGTAGAGCTCTGACCAGCGGCCAAGATGCCAACACCCCAAATGTACATAGCAGCAGCTCCAAATGTGCAGCCCAAGAACAGTCCTCCTTTGTATAGATCCGCATTTATAATATCAGTTAGGTTGTGATTGTCGGTAAAGGACAACTTAGCGTCCTCGTACATAGTTTTGTTAGTGCAGATATCCAGCTAAAATTAAATTGAATTAGTGGATTTGAACAATGCTTCACAGATCAGTTACTTACCACATCTCGATTGGTTTTGCCGTACATGCCATGGGCAAAGACAGCGACAACAAATAGATTGATGATGAACGAAACGAATAAAGCAATCGAAGCTTCTATAAAGAAATAGAAGTTCGCTTCGCTTACTTTTTTCGGCTGGCGACGGTCCACATCGCGAGACTGTAAACAAATATATGAAATAGAATAATCTCTAACGTAAATAACAATATTTATGCATCTGTCTTACCTTAACCAAAGCAGAGTGCAAATACAGATTGTGTGGCATGATAACAGCACCAACCACGCCCACAGCTTGCAGTAACACATCCGAACTGCAATCTGAGCACCAAGGTATAAACATGCCCTTCATAACATCTCCTTGATTGGGTGCTGAGACAATGTACTATAAATATACAAAAAAAATAATAAGTTTTTTCGCTTTACGTAAAATTATAACTACATATATTAAAAATTGAATTAAGCTATTGCCTTCTTGGTAAATTAATAACTTTAAATTGTACATTAGTTTACAATTCAAAATTACAATCTTATTTCTAAAAGATTTGTCGTTCTGTGTTTTATCTAATCATTACGATGCGCGAACACTGTAATTACGAGAATTAATTACTCAGTTACCGCATTCGCAAAATCATCACGAAAGAAAACAATATCATCAAGAAGTCAAAACTGCACACGAGTATGATTGACTCTGATATTTTCGATATGTCGGTTTTAATTATACTACCCTCTCTGACTGATTATAAAAATGCATATCATCAGGTACTTGGAACGCAAAACGCCCCCGCCAGACGCTTATAACAATTGGCAATTTATGACAACAGACAGACACAAACCCCACTAAAAACAATTTTAAAATTGTTTTGTAAGTGCAAGCGGCGCAAATTTGTTGTTATATTTTTTTTTGTTTCAGCAGACGTGTACTGAAAAAATTATCCAAACAATGGTTTATATTTTGGGAGCCGTCTACTCGGGGAACTTTTTAAGGGTATTTTTTAAATTGTTGACATATAATAAACTAAGCTTACCTCATAGCCAAACGTGATAGCCATAACAGTAATTAGGAAACCAAATAGGAACTCCAGCTTACGCAATCCATACTTATCCAGAAATAGGAACGTAAATGTATCAACAATCGTTATCAGCACTCCACCCCACAAAGGCACACTTTGGAAGAAAGTCAAATAAGCTATTGGAATTAAAAATTAAGCTCCCAAACTTACACTTTATTGGATAATAGATATATGGCAATGGCTGTTCCAATAACCTCCTGCATATCAGAGCCAATGATGGCAATTTCAATCATAATCCAGAGAATCCAGCGTGGCAAGCGTTTATACTGGCGATAACACATCTCCGCCAGATGCAGACCTGTTACGACGCCCAATCTAAAAAGATATATGCCTTATAGTAGGCGATAGAGCTAGATAAGAGGTCGAAGATGTAACTCACCTTGCAGCCAAGCGTTGCATAAGAAGACCCAAGACAGTGGCCCACAAGAGTACCCAGAGAATTTTGTATTTGGCAGCTGCGCCAGATTGCAAATCGGATTCAATATTGCCCGGATCCAGATACGCAATGGACATGAGAAAACCGGGTCCCGTGAAGGCCCACAGCTTGCGAAAACTGAAGCCAATCTGCGCATATTGTGAAATTGTTAATCAATTCATATTTATTAATTAATCAAATCGTTGAAGGAAACTCACATTTGTGCGATCATCATCAGGTATGAGCACCTTCTCATCACTAAAATAGGCTTGTTTCGAGGGTTTCAGATATGTAGTCTCATTGAGCATCTGCTGATGCATTTGCTTGCTATGACTAGGACCGTCGCCAGCTGTGCTCCCTCTGGCGCTACCGCTTCCTGAGCCCGAAGCCTGATCATCTCCAGAGCTGCCGGCACCGGGCTCGATTTTATTGTGGTATCCCTCATTTAATGACATGCTGAAAAATGTTGTTAATTATCACTTGTAACACTTTATAATAGTATGCTTTCGCAAGATTTGCGTGACAGTCAATAATTTGTAAAACAATTCAACTTGTACTTTACAAAAATAAACGGAAACCAAATACATATACAATTTGTCTCAATATTTTTTATTTGTTTCGCAGCGGGAGCCCAGCACGTGATACTTTTAACTCAAATGAAAAACATTTATCACAATTCGAACGTTTGTTTATCACAAATAAAATGTTGATTAACTTTCTTGCTTACGATTGTGATAATGACATTTACAGACATATAATTTGCACATAATTCAAATCTATTGTGTGGATTCATTTTGTAGTCTGCCATTTGAATTATCAAAATTTCAGCAAAAAGCTCTTATATAAAAACAAAAAAAATCCCATAATTTTGTTATTATCTTCATTATGTACATATACAATTCAAATAAGAGCTGGCAGATATAATGAGACTATTAGCCCCGAGTGCAAAATAGAAATTCCCTACAATTCATAGCTGTTTATTCTGCATATCTAACAGTCGAAGGATTGATAAGACTTAATAATAATAGTACCTACTATCAAACACATTTAGTTAACTGGGAAATGTGTGAATTAGTAAAAAAAAACATTTGAGTTCGCAAACTTTTATTATAGAAATTGTAAGTCGTTTGTTTGTCGTCAACAAATTTACGTTATACCAAAAACTTGATTAAATCAAATATTTTCGACAGCGGCAACTGTTCGTTCTCAGAGCTTCCACTGTATTTCACATAATAAATTGATAACGATATGCCCTGCCATGTTAGACGACTGTTCAATGTTCATACATATACAATTTGCAGAGGAACTCGATTGGCCTGTTGTTATTATTGTTATTTTATTATAAATAAATTGTGCTTATAAACAAAGCAATAAAAAATAAGAAAAATTCAAAGTAATGTTGTTTGGTTCCACTTGTTCAGCTGGCTGTAAATATAATTGGGAAATGTCTAAACAAATAAATAGCGTTTTTGAGCCATTTAGACATAGCAAGTTACGCTTGCTACGCTTGGAAATGAAGGTGAATAACCTGCAACGGTAGCAAATATTGATTTACTTTTCATATTTAAAGCACCAAGTCATAATATTGATGATTTCGTACGGCCCCCGATACATTTTGCCTAGTGTCTTCGCTGTACACTTGCACCGTAAGCCTCTTCACATTGTAAGAGTGAGGTAAGAAGTAAAGTGGCTGCAGATCGCTTGGAAATACCGGTGTCTGGTTCACCTTGACAAAACGAAACACAACTGAGCGCCGCTTTCCACATTAGTTCAGTGATGTTGAATCTCTTAACTAACTAAAGACCCCGAATCAAATTATGTTGGTGCCATATAGAGGCTTTGGTGTGCTCTCAATTGAGAACGGATTTTCATTATATGGTAAGTTTAAAGACTTTTAGCTCCAACTGTTTCTTTAAATTCTACGGAATGCCCGTCATGCCATAAATATAAAATCTTGTTTATTCAGTTGCGGGAACAACAGTTAACACCTATCGCAGTAACTGTGCCATACTTATCTGCCGTATGTCTAGTTCCAAATACATATCAGCAATGAAATCGTTAAGAATAATGCAGAGAGCTCATAAATAACGATAATTGTTTCAACAAATAAACGTTTAAACTTCTTATTTTATGAGAATATTTATAGCTTCGTTTTTGAATACGAATCAGCTCTAAACACTTTATAAACTAAAATGTAGCTAAATTATTAGAGCAGTTCATCGTGACAAGCCAATGACTATGGTATCCGTCAGCTTTTCTGCATGCAAAACATTTCATGATCAAACATTCAACATATTGTCAATGCACTGTTAGGAACTGCGCATTTTATATATTGCAAACTGTCTACTAATTCTCTGTCCTCCACATTTTATATATGTAGAACACAAAAATTTGTTCCGAGAATATTGCGCGCTGTATAAATAAACTCGAGAACAGATATTGTGCACAAAAAATTCATAATGAATTCAAACCAATAATTATAACTCGCCCTTTACGACCAATAAATCAAAGTAGCAAAAAAATAATAATCCCAATTAATTTTCTACTACCAACTTCCTGCGCACATGAGAACTGTATTTTTACTTTACACAATAATAGAAACTGATAGCATCGAAGTGTGCAAAATTAACGCATTTCAAATGTGACTTTTTCATGCATATTCCGCAAATAATTCAGTTAATTAGTGTAATTCATTTGAGAATATGTTCTATTGTTCGTAAATGATATTCCATATTGAATTATTGTTTATCGCAATGTGTTACAGAATAATTTCAAATGACGATTACATGGCAACTGCCCGCCACAACATAGGAAAAGCTCTAATCTCCCATCTCTCCTACCTCTCCTACACATGCTCTCTCGTTCTATGGCACTCTTATAGCCGGTGTGTGTGTGTTTTTTCAATTTTGGCGCACCTGTCTGCGCACTCACACTCACTTACACATGTAGGCAGAAAAAAACAATAAAATCTACAAAGTAAAACTCATTAAAATTATGATTTTCAGTTCGTTCTACAGCAGGTAACAAATTAGTTGGCAATTAAGTTAAACTCAGTATATTTCACGTACTTTTGACAGCTCGACGATTGCAGGCGACCGTAAAATTATAAAATGTTTGCAATGCGATGCAAGTGATTAGAAAGCGTTTAAAATTTAGTTAAAATTAATTTATCACACAAGCACACGGAGAAGCAAACTAAACTGCACACGCTACAGCCTCTAGCCATACATATATTATAAATGCATCGCGTTATATACGTAATTCCTTTGTTGAAACAATTACACGACGTTGGGTGACGTTGACCGTTCGGTTCAACTTTTTTGGACGACTTTGCAGCGTCAGTGCCTGAGCATCGTCTGCCACACACTATTCACAATTGTCAATTTTTGCGAGTTGTTTTCAATCAAATCGCACTCGCGTCGATCAATTAAGCAGCATCCGTGTCACGTTTAGATGTTTGTTTTTATTTTACTTTGTATTAATTATTGCTGAGCAATATTGTGATTGTTGCTTCTTCTTCAAAGTACCCAGCTGCTTTCTTTTTCATTCGCACTCACGGCCAAGCTATTTACCCCCAACAGCTGTTTGAACGTTGAAAAAATCCGACGTGGTAAAGATTCGATATCGATATATCGATATTTTAAATTCGCCCAAACTATTTACAAACAGCTGTTTGACTGTTGAGCGTCGTCGAGCGTTGTCGTCGGACGTTGAGTGACTGGCACTGGCATTCATCGCCGCTATATATATATTCATAAATATATTGCTAGTGAGCGTAGTGTCGCTCACCATAGCCAGACGCACTGATAGTGACACTGAGAGCAAGAGCGACATTTTGATGGGGGATTTTTTGATAATGCTGTAATATCCGATATGTTCCCTTATGCACGCCTCGATAGAAGGACAAAAAAAACACATTTTACGTACATACCACGTTGTCAAAACTGCTTAACGTTATAGCGTTATAATTATCATGCCGGCGTCGCCGCTATCTGCCTGAAAAAGTTGGTATTCATGGCTATCGGTCTCTACACGATTGGCTCGGGTTCTCGTATCATAGTCTATCTCGTCGATGTATTGGCGAGCGTTGATTTAATTCCATGTTCATATGTCTCCATGTGTGTATGAGAACGGTCATTCGCTCATCTATCTGAACGGTACACAATCATTTTGACAGACAATGGGAATCGGTATATCAAACGTTGTTCGCTTCACGCACTTGTTATCATAAGCCCTGTTAACGACTTAGGCTTAACATCGAGCCAGTCATATTTTTAAAGACATTATTGGTCGCTATCAAGACGACATGGTCCACCATGAATCTATTAAAAGGGACTTTATTATAATAATTTGTATATGTATTACAAATGGATATGCACTTAATACAAATTTATAAAGTACAAAAACATCAAATTTGTACAGTCAGATGTTTCTTTATCAACTGGAAATGCGATTCAACAGAATAAATGATTCATTTCCATTACAACTGATTACCCCCACAATATGAATATGAACAAAAAGAAAAACAAGGAAATGCTTGCATTCTAAGATTGCAACTACTTCACATTAACACACACTTGTGGAAATGGTTGCCGCTCTACTTGCAAATTCGCTAAGCTTAGGTATTGGGAAAGTCCAGCAAAAATGAACAAAATCGTTTGAAGTTTTTTAAAGTTTTGAATGTATTTTTATTATGATTTTCTTTATCAAAAGAACAGACTTCTTGTTTTCATTGCCTTTAACATTTTTGAAAACATTTATAAACTTTATACAAGCATTCTCGCTTTTGACACAATAACTTTAAGTTTAACAAATACAGTTGCAGACAATAAAATACAAATGCTACTACATACAATTAGTAAATTTTGCACAATCAGTTAATAAAATGAATATGTAAATAAAAGTATATAAATAGTACAATTAGCATATTTTTAAACAAAATACACTCTTAGAAACAAGAATAGAATGTAAATTTCAATTTTTAAAATCGAATATGAATGATGTAAATAAATGGAATAATATAATTATTGCGTGTGAAATGATAGCGCGCTAAAAATTTTAACAAATTGCAATAATATTAACGTTAACGTATCTTCGTTGTAAGTAGAAAATATATTGAGCATGAATGTTCCAAATTGGTGAATTATGACTCAGTATTAAGATTGAACATTAATCTCCCTGACATTATCAGAAATTAAGAAGTTTGATTAATAACTTGCACATAGTTTGCCGGAAAGAGACCATAACGGTTTTTGCACAGACCACGCCACCAGCCATCATCGATTTTTTCAATGTGAGTGACCACATCATCAGGATCAAACGAAATCTCATCATCATCAGCAGCCTGGTAATCGTACAGAGCAATTGCATGAGTGCCAGTATCTTCAAGATAGTCTGCCAAATTATCCGAGTTCGCATAGATGGCCTCTTCGGTGGCGGCCTGCGAGCCATTGGCTGCTGGAGTTGGCGACACCGATGCTGGCAATGGAGATGCAGCCTTCAGTTCCGCTTGGTTTTGATATAGTGGTTCTGCTTCAGGCTGTTGCACCGGTTCAGGCTGTGCTTCCTGCTGTGGCTGCTGAACTGGCTCTGGATCTGGCGTTGGCTGCGCGGTTGGTACATGAGCCGGGGATTGCGGCTCACTGGAAGGGGGCGTGGCAACAGTCTCAATCTCAATTTGGGGCACAACGTCAGGCGGTGCACTGACTTTCGGCATTGGAGTGGCGATTTCTTTAACCTCCGCAGGTGGTGGCGTGGCAGCCTTCGGCTGCTCAACCACAGCCGCTTTAACAGGTTCACTACGCGCTGGTTCCTTCGGAATGACAATGGGTTCCTTGCGTGCCGGTGGTGTCTCTGTCACTGGCGACTGCATTTGATTAAACGCACTAATGGCATTTCCAATACCTCCGGATCGACCTGTTTGTATTGCCGTGCGACTTCCTTTCACAGGAGCCGTACGTGCTTCCTCAGCAGAAGGTAATGGCGTGTTTTCGACAATTGTTTGCTTAGCTGCCTCCTCACGATCCCGTTTATCCTTAGCCTCGCGTAACCGCTTTTGTTCTTCGGCACGCTTACGCGATTCCTCTTCCGAGTTTTTGGCCAAATTCTCAAATTTGGCACGTAAATTGGAGGGCTTGGCACCCTCAATAATAGGCTTTACTTTATGATCCACCTGGCTAGCGTGCTTTTGGGGCTTCTCAATATGATCCCAACCAACAGCAGACTTATCCTTACGATCTTCCTGCACGCCAAACTTACCACCAAAGCCTTTAGAGTAATCTGCATACGAGATTTGATGTAGTGAAATGTTCAATGATTATGATGTTGATAAAGTATTTTCTTACCCTTTTGAGACTCATGTTTCTCAACTTTTTCAATATGATCCCAGCCCAAAGCAGATTTGTCTTTGCGATCTTCCTGAACTCCAAATTTACCACCGAATCCCTTGGAGTAATCTAAACACGATTTGTTAAAACCAATGCATTAATTGATTCTCATTATTTCTTACCCTTCTGTGACTCATGCTTTTCCACCTTTTCAATATGATCCCAGCCCACAGCAGATTTGTCTACGCGATTCGTTTGCACGCCATATTTGCCACCGAACCCCTCACTGTAATCCTTTTGCGACGCATGCTTGTCCACCTTGCCCTGATAGTCGTGCCCCACCGCTGACTTATCCATGCGATCCTTCTCAACACCAAATTTGCCACCATAGCCATATCCGGCATTTTGATCTTTCAATAATTGCTTTTTCTTGTCCAAATCGGATTTCTCGGTCTCCTCACGCAGCTTGTCCATGCTATTAATATGAGTGTGGTTAAAAACAACAAACAAAGTGATACACTCATCAAAAAAGTGACCCAAATATGACTCACTCAATGGCTCCACCTCCGTCGCGACCGCTGCCATCAATGGTTTTGGAGCCCCAGCGCTGCTCTTGTTCGCTAACATCGTTGACAAAATCAGGATCCGTCTCCCAATCATCATCTTCAGCAGTATTTGTTGCCTGTATTTGGTGACCGGCAGTTGCTTTCCACATACTGAATTTTTCTTATCTGTGTTCAACATTGGAGCCAAAGATAAAAACAATGACAGGTTTTTTCGTCAGAATGCATTGATTGTGAAGGGAGGGGCCATTCGCCGAACTGATATTGTAGCATTCGTATCATACTTACATTGTTCTACAAAATCTCAAACGATAAATTTTCTTATTTGAAAGCACACTAAACAATGCAAAATACAGTGTGTGACCGCGAAAGAGTAAAACAATCAATTTAAGTGCAATGCTCGGAAGAATTGTTGTTAATGAACGGTCTGCAGCGTGACCGAAAGTCAAATTAAAAAATATCCAACTTTACGACATCAAATATACTAATTACCTTATTTGTGTTGAGGAGTAAATGTTCAAGCCATAGCAAGCAAATCCGCAGTATCTCCTGAACATATTAAGTATTGGCTATTCAAATTAACAATATTCAAAAACTTTTCTCTTTTATATTTTTTTGGTATTTTGACTACCAATATCGACAATCGATTTGTTTTGTCCAATTGGAAATCATTTATCGACAAGTGTTGAACAATGGCTCAATTTAAACAAGACGTTAACGAATGGTACACAAATATCTTGATTGTTGATAGTTCTTTAAAAGTTCTTTTATCTTAAACATTTTATCTCGACATGATAAGGGAAAATTATCATCATCTAGCAGCTTCCGAAACTGGTGATTCATATATTTCGTAAGTAAATACGCACATAGTACGTCATAAAAATGCTCAACTTGAGATCAAAAGCAAGCAAGCAAGCAAGCGAGCTTAGCAATTTAAAACATTTGTATGAGTGGGCTAGCTTTCCACAATAAAACAATTCCAGTATTACGTCGGTAACGATGACTAAAACAAACTCTCTGAGAGTTACCTTTTTTGTAGGGATGGAGTATTGCGGTTGGCATAAGCACTGTGCTATTTGATGTGTAAATAAGTATTTATACATAAATTGCAAAATCGGTCAAATAAATTTAAATAGTATTACTTAAACGGTAAAATCTTAAAATTAAAAACATTCACGAAACGAATGTTGAAGCCCTGCCAACGCCTCCTCACCAACAACACCCATTGCTCTCTTGTTTCCGCTCCCGAGAGCACATCGAATACACCGGCTTCTTCAGCGCATATAAAACTAGATGCCGAGCGCGACCCGCTTTCAGTATTTATTTCGCATCGCATAGAGCCAACATCGTTGAGCGGAAGACTCTGTACGTATTGTGAGAATATCACTTGGTAAATTTTTCGAATTCCTCTCTAGTTTATATTTTGTTTATTTTCGTTGTGCTTTTTCATACGCACACATACATTTGCAAGTGCAAATGCCACACGTCGCCGTATCTGCTGTGGCCGCAGTCAACAACCAAATTATGTGAAAAGTAATCAGAAGTGCAAACAAAGTGTATAAAAAATATAATTTTCACTTTATAATTTTTGGGTGCGGCAGTGGGAGCATTTATATGCGAATATATTTGACTTATGCGTAACTCATATCAATTGTTTTCTTGATTTCAATAATACAAACACACACACACACTGTAAAGTTCTTTTGTATTGTCAAAGTGTAGAAAATCAAAAATCTGCTGGCAGAAGATGACATCATCAATGTTCAAATGAAGCTGCATAAAAACTTTATGGTGCTCTCTCAACGCTCTATCTCTCTCTCTATTCTCATTCGCAGACGCGTGTGACTTTTCCAGGCAAAGTCGCAAAGCTCACAAAAGTGTCTATATTGTAAATACATAGTACACTCACACATGTCAAATAAGAATCAAATTGTTAGTCAGCAGTAATTTGCACTCTGTGCTCCATCTTGTCTAAGTAGTATGCACTTAATTTGCTATCTCGAATGCTGCTCTTTCAATCAACAGAATTACTTCCAACGAATCTGAGGTGATTACAGTAAAAACTGTTCCATATGCAATACGACCACATTCTGAATTAAAAGCAGCTACAAATAAATAATAGCCAGACCACATTTACAGGGTGTGTCATCAAGGTTTTGTAGTAGTTGACTAACTATGAAACATTTCAAATTTAATAACACCACAAGCACTTCAAGGTACAGTCAGTCTCGTTTTAAAACAGCTTAGCAGTTGCAAAAGTTTGAACAAACAAGTATTTGAATTCAGCTTGACTTCGAATTTATTCACACATTGTGTGTATTGTCACGCGCGGAAACTATGTAGATAAATATACAAGTATAACTAGAAAGATACGGATATCGGGATACATCCATTGTGCATAATGAGTACCGAGAATTCGTCAGAAACTGGGGCTTCGCTAAGCATTGCGGCTAGCTGAAAATTTTCTAGACTTTCCCGTCTCTTTTCCACTATATAAACTCTTTAGCACATCACTGACCATCGTCAGTCAACGATTGACGTCACTGATGAGTCGGACTTGAAAATCAGCTAAAGTTTGATTACTTACATTATGATTCACGATCAGCGTCTCAATTAGAAGTGTACTGATTGTACATCTATTTATAGGTTTTCATTAGCATTCTGTCTATCGAGTAGTGTTATATGCACACAGTTCCCTGGAACTGGAACAACTGCCACATAGTTGTAAGCATTCCAACGATTTTACTTGATTTTCTAGCGGTTTGTCCACTTCCAAATTGTTCTGTTGCGTGTTATACTACACAAAACAATGTTAATTTATAGCCCAGTAGAACCGAACCGACAAAACAAAAGTCTTCATATACATGCGTGTGTGTGTGTGGATATATACAACTTTACCACACATTTCAACCGGTTTAAGCGATAACTTTTGGTAGTGCTGGCTGCTACAACAATTTTGTTAGTGCCTGCTTTTTTGTTTATACGAGTGTGTATGTGTGTGTTTATGCATGCACTCGCTCATAGTAGCTCTTTGAAGAGGCGTAGTTGTAGAGGTTTGGAACACAGCCACGTCATTTTTTCTTCTCTTTTTTGTTGACTTTCTACGTCGTTGGCCCGATTGTACAATTTTTATTTGTAATTTATCATAAAAGCTTATTGATTTTAGATGTTGTTGGAACACAAAGTATTACGTTTTAAAGCCAATTCACTCCAAGCTCTACCACTTGACATTGGGCAATCCAGAAGGGAATCGTTTTGCCCCTTTTGTGTTGCTCGCCAGCATAAACTTATGATCTCATCTAGTTCTGTAGCATGTAGCAATTACTTCATATTTTATTTGATTCCACCAGCGTTTGCTCCCATGGCTATCAGCTTATCAAGAGACCAAGCCCAAGTTCGTCGTGGTTCACCACTAGTAAACTTTCACTTTTACGCTGTGCGTTGAACTCGACTAAAACAGCTGCTAAAGGAAATAAACCCATAGAAAACTTGTCATTTTGTTGCTATATTTTTGTCTCGCTTTCCACACACAACCCAATTGGGGGATGGCGCCACAAATACTACGAGGCGTATACGTAATGACGCAGCTAGAAAACATGCTATGTTTCCCCATGGTTGATGATGTCATTGGCACGGCAGGTTAATGTATATGCCTATGTGCGTTTGTTGCCATAGCTTTTATAGACTGAGTGTCTGACCTTCTTACAGTTGAATTTCAAGTCAAAAGCGTCTGCTCATCAAGTCTGACTGTAATCATAAAGCCATTATTAATTACATTTTCTGTTTCTAATTTACAGATTTTCTCAAGCAAACTAGCAAAACAAAACCACAACAAACATGAGCTCCGCTGAGTACTATCCATTCAAGGTAAGAACCATGAACATTGATAGATGATGAATAATCTTAAGGAGGTATTAGATAATTGAGTGTAATCGGTTAATTATTGACACTTAGACGTCAATAAGTTTTTATCGCTGTACGTCAAGTGCCACAATCAAGTATTACTTATACTGTCTTATCGGCTCAACTTAACCGATACGAATTCATCGAAAGTAATACTTCATTGACAACATATATGTAAATATAAATAAATATTCACGGGCGGGAATTTAAGGAAGCTGAGTCAATGCTACTTATAAACTAGTACGTGATGTGTACGTGAATGCGACACGGTTATTCATGACTTACTCATGGCATCTGGCAAAGTTTCATCTATATGTGTTTTTTACTTACACGTTCTCATTTAAATTGCTATTACAGTGCAAGCCCACCGTCTACCCCGCGGACCCCTTTGACCCCGTCGACGATGCAGCCATTCTGCGCAAGGCCATGAAGGGCTTCGGCACCGATGAGAAGGCCATCATTGAGATCTTGGCCCGTCGCGGCATTGTGCAGCGTCTGGAAATTGCCGAGGCATTCAAGACCGCCTATGGCAAGGATTTGATCTCGGACCTGAAGTCCGAGCTCGGCGGCAAGTTCGAGGATGTGATTGTGGCCCTGATGACGCCTCTGCCCCAGTTCTATGCCCAAGAGCTGCACGATGCCATTTCAGGCTTGGGCACCGACGAGGAGGCCATCATTGAAATCCTGTGCACTCTGTCCAACTATGGCATCAAGACCATCGCTCAGTTCTACGAGCAGGGCTTTGGCCGCTCTCTGGAGTCCGATCTGAAGGGCGACACCAGCGGTCACTTCAAGCGCCTGTGCGTCTCGTTGGTTCAGGGCAACCGTGATGAGAACCAGGGCGTGGATGAGGCTGCTGCCGTTGCCGATGCTCAGGCGCTGCTCGATGCCGGCGAGGGCCAATGGGGCACCGACGAGTCCACCTTCAACTCGATCCTGATCACTCGCTCGTACCAGCAGCTGCGTCAGATCTTCCTCGAGTACGAGAATCTGTCCGGCAACGACATCGAGAAGGCAATCAAGCGCGAATTCAGCGGATCCGTCGAGAAGGGTTTCCTGGCGATCGGTGAGTCAATATGCTGCAAGCACGAGTGATTCACGTGTACTCATTGTTGTTCGTTATTCCAACAGTCAAGTGCTGCAAGTCCAAGATTGATTACTTCTCGGAGCGTCTGCACGATTCGATGGCCGGTTTGGGCACCAAGGACAAGACGCTCATTCGCATCATTGTCAGCCGGTCTGAGATTGACTTGGGAGATATCAAGGAAGCATTCCAAAACATCTACGGCAAGAGCTTGGAGTCGTGGATCAAGGTAAATATGAACATTCCTGTTACTTAGCCACGTGTATTTCTATTAATTAGCATGCTTCTAAAGTTCCTGGTGTTGGGCATTTGAAAAATTAGCTTTTTTCAGCATTTGTTAATGTTAAATTTGTGTTGCACTTGTAGACTGATTCACTCCTAGAATAATCCCAACCCCATAACCATGCAAGATAACATAGTATTCAAAAAAGCTGTACTTTTAACAGCACGAAAGCTTCAATTTTGATTTGAGAAAGCTTCTGTTAATCGAACAATTGGCAGAGTTCCCATAGTTCATCCAATATTTGAGTTTGCTGCATTTAATCAATTTGACAATATGCGCAGAATTTGCTACAATCGGCTAAACACATTTGTTTGCTTATATTACTCATAATTTGTGCATAAAACATTAAAACTTGCCAACAAATTCTATATTTTTAGGGCGATACATCTGGCGATTACAAGCGTGCCCTATTGGCTATTGTTGAACTCTAAAAGAACTCAGTTATCCCAACAATAAATTTTCACTGTCGTGTCTGTTCCATGGCTTAAGCTATTCTTTAAATAATATACACAACTTGTACAAAAGTTCGTCTATCGAATAACTAGTTAACAGTAAATACAGAAATTTTTTGTACGTACATATGTAGCTATATACATAATATGATCTACAAATACAAAAGTGGAACATTTTAATAAGGCAACGCCGTGCATTTAAGGCCGTCAAAGTTACAGTCGCATCACATGTTAATTATACCATAATATACACAACTGCGCACTCATTGCACACACTTTTATCTCAATTTTAACTTAACTTTAACTGTATGTATGCCCCACTAAATGTGAAGCATATAGATTTGTTAGTTTATTGATCGAGTCTCATTTATTAAATTGTTAAAAAAAAATAACAAAAACGAATAAAACGCAACAATTAAAAAACCACATTTTAAATTAGCCGCCATTTTATACTGCATAGATTTGAACTTTGTCTGCCATTGCAAAAGCTGCATGTGCAAAAGCTTTGCTTCTCATGTTACTAACAGCGGTCTGTTATCGCTTAACATTACTCTTAACACCGGGCACTGAGTAACTAAAAGAACATATACGAAAATGTATACAAAATAATGCGTTTAATGCTTTCTGCTCTTTTTACGCTTCTCTTCTATACCCATGCGTATACGCAATTTTCATGAACTACACAGGAGGATTTGACCACCGAGATTGGATATTTACTTGTCACTCTCGTCGCGTGGTAGATGATGTGGCCGAGTGTCCAGAATCAATGTTGATTTGATCAACAAATGTGCAATTGCGAAATGCCAAAATAGTTGCATTTTCGAGGATAACGAGAACAAAACATACTTACACAGAAATTATTTATGTTGTGATGCGCTAAATTTCCAGTAGACACCTATCTTGAAGTGCAACTTCTCTTCTATCTTACGTTTTACGTTTACAAGTGTTTGCTATTTTTGCGATATTAATTTATTATAACGTCTTTTATTTTGTATACATTTATACTTGTAAATTATTTCACACACATAGTATTTTGTGCTTGCTATTAACAAATAAAAGATTTGCCAACGCCAAAGGAACCATCAGTTTCAAGTTTGCTCGCATCGGTTAAAACACAAACATATTTTTTCCGTTTCTTTCTTTTACAGGATGATTTGTCCGGCGATTATAGCTACGTGTTGCAGTGTTTGGCTAGTTACTAAATTCAGTATAACATTGTCAATTCATTTGCATTAAACATCTCGTTTACTGTTCTATTTTTTTAGAAACTTTTTATCTTATTACATAAAACTGTTTTGAAACTTCCTAACTAATTGTGTTTTAAATGAATATGAAAAAAAGGCGGCGTTTAACTAAAGACCAAAGCCAAAAGTCTTAGAACTATGCATAATTCGGGAAGCAATACAATCTGAGGTAACTTGTATGTTATATACAATAAATGACACGCCTATTTGGCAATACGATCGGTGTAGGCCGCCCACAGGCGATCACGATAATTGATCGCCGCCTGCTGCACATTGCCTGCCTGCAAGATGCCGCGTCCGACAACGCCAATGTCCGCACCACGCTCCTTGACAGCATGCTCGGGGGATTGATATTGCTGGCCCAGCTTGTCGACGCTCTCGTCGATCTTGATGCCCGGCGTCAGCTGCACCAGTCCGGGAAAGGCAAAACAGTTGGCGGATTGGCAAACGATGCCCGCCACAAAGTCAACATTGCTGCCCTCCGTGGCGATTTTGTTGCTGCTTTCCTTGTACTTGTCATCAATTAGATTTCCACTGGAAGACATCTCAGCCAGCAGAAAGACACCGCGTTCCTTGACAGCGGCTTCACCATCAAGGGCCGCCTTCAGACCCTGCACAATGCTGCGTCCAGGCAGCGTATGAGCAGTCACCAGATCGGCCCAGTTCGATATCTTGTAGACACCTTTGCTATACTGCAGCGAAACTGTGTTGCCAATGTCGACGAATTTGCGATCCTCCATGAGCAAAAAATTGTGACGTGTGGCCAGCGCTTGAAGATTGCTGATGAAGCTCTCACTGAAATCCTCCACAATGTCCACGTGCGTCTTCAGCAGGCATATGTAGGGTCCGCACTTGTCGGCTATGTCCAAGATCTCATCAGATTTGGTCAGATCGGCAGCCAGACATAGATTCGTTTGCTTGGTGGCCATCAGATTAAACAGTCGCTTCGCTATCGAACTTTTGGCCAAGTTGGCGCGACTCTCGTAGGTCAGTTTTGTGCGTGAGAATTCATTTGCTGTGCGAAAGTGAAGAGATTTATTATTAGACTATCAGCACTTGACTAAATACGAAAGTCTTCCAATTAGATTTATTTTTAAGTTTGCGTTTAAAGACAGTCCATGTTTATTGATAATACTCCCCTGATAAGGCATTCAATTAGAAAGTGGGCAGCCAGACAGCAACTTGTTCGACTATCTAAATAGTCCGATCAGACAGAGATATGGGCCATATACATTATAGGACCTCAATAAATGATATGATTATCATGTTGAGCTATGCTAAATTAAGGCAAATTAGTGGATTTATAACCAAAACAGAGCCGCCTAACTCGTAATTGGAGCGGCGTGCCTGCCCCTGTGTTGAGCCAGCTCCGACTGTAGCTGCGACTGCGACTGGATCTAATCAAGTTCAGGGGGCTTTACTTAAATTAGCACGCGCATTCTCGTATATGTTATGTGTGTATCAGTCTGTCATGTTTTCATTATCGTTTCATATCTGAGGGCTTACGAGAGTTGCTGTCCCACTTACCTTCGCTGGGATCGCGCTTATCGCCGCCACCTATAAACGAGCCATCACTGTTTATCTGCACCGCAGCAATATACTTGGCCACGGCATCCACCGTCGTCTTCTCCACACGTCCCGCCTCGTGCAGTGTGTTCAGGAGGAACGAGAGCGTGAACAGCGAATGCATGCGTACGCCGTGCTTGGCTATGTTCGCCACGCCGCCCTGTTCGCGGTCCACGACCACGATGGCATCGCTCACCACAATGCCCTCGCTCTGCAGATCGCGCACAGTGTCCAGTATGCTGGAGCCGGAGGTCACGACGTCCTCGACAATCAGACAAGTGTCGCCCGCCTGGTAGATGCCCTCGATGAGCTTCTTGGTGCCATACGCCTTCGCCTCCTTGCGCCGCACCAGCATCGGCGTATGCTGCTGCACCGACACAATCGTGGCCAGCGGCAAGGCGGTGTACGGCACTCCGCAAACGTGCTTCGCGTTAAGCTGCAACTCTTTGATGTGTGCCACCAGCAGATCGGAGACAGTTTGCTAGCGTGCCAACAAGCAAGTGGGACTGATAAGCACTTCAAGTCATTCACTAGTTTATATCAGAACTCACCATTACGTCGGGATAGCTGACAATCACGCGCAGATCGAAGTAGACGGGTGAATTGATGCCGACTTTCATTTTAAAGTCGCCGAATTTGAATGCATTGATTTCAAACAGCTTGAGCGCTAGCGCTTTGATTTGGTCGGTGTTCTTGGCAAGCATTTTGCTTTGTTGTTTATTCAGTTTACCTAAATATTTAACCTAGACTTAATTCAACAGCCACGTTTATTACACACGTGTAATCGGAGTTAAATTGAAAGCACGTCCGCTCGCCGCTAACAATCAACAAATAATAAAATCAGTGTTGGTTTGCGGCGCGCATTGGAGCGGGCTGCTCAAATGGCACTGGTTTATTCCAAAGCGGCTGTTAGTCAACAGTGATGTTGCCACTTCTGTTGTAACTTCTGGTATATTTCCCCATCTTTAAAAAATACCTTGGCCACTTGTAGCTTGATGTAAAAATAGCAAAAATGTACCACTATTAAAATTTCATTAGTAACGGTTTTCTGCTTTGTTGTTTATTAAGTAGGAGCTTATATTTAGCACAAATTTGCAGCGCAGCACTTAAAAGCAATTCATCAAATTTGTTAAGTAAGTTTGGTGCTAACTTTTTTTGCATTGCTAAGGCAGTTACTCATAAAAGCAACCCATTGAATTCTAAAGTAGTCTCCAAGGTAAACAAATTTCACAGCTTGAAAAATGACTAGCTAAATGGAAACAAAGTGAATAATTAAACGTTCATCTTAGGTGATTATAATTTATTAGAATTTTTATTGACTTAAGGTATATATATATATATAAATAAAATATTATTCAAGTACAAAGTTATATATACTCATTATTATTATTTAATTCAAGTAAATATAATTCAAAGTGTGTGTGTGTTGTTTCTTGCTATATTAAGTAAGTACAATTTACTGTTCCTGCTCATCTTTATACCATACAACAGCAGTTGCCTTCTTTTATTTTGTTTTGTTTTATTTCTCTTGCTCATTGAATTTAGATCACAAACAGTAAATGTAAATATAAACGAGTCAAAATTGTATTTGAATTAAACAAAGTTAAAACAAGGTAAGTTTAGTAATAATTATAAAAAATATTGTAGCTGCTTCTTTTTGTGTAACTTGTTTTTTTTCTATTTGTTTCTGTTTAGCTCGAAAATACATAAGTATGCCTAACCTTAAACCAATGTCGTCTCCAACCTCGCGGGCTTTTCTTTCCTCCTTTTTTTTTGTTCTTTTTTATTTTTTATTGTTGTTTTTTTCTCGTCCACGTCCATGTCCATAACACTCGCAATTTTGTTTTTAAACGCTACGTTGCCTTAACTTCAGTCCTTTCGCAGAAAACCTAACCTTAAAATGTATTAAGCTTTTCAAATATAATCTTTTTATTTATATTCCTTTTCGTTTTTATTTAGTTGCTGCTGACACTAAACATAAATACAGTACAATACATACATACAGTATTTGCATTTCTGGTTTTCATTAATGGTATATAAAAAGTGTTTACATCATATAAACTTTTAATTCATCGCCTACGTTCCCTCCATCGCTCTATTTCGCCTCCTCTCTTGCCGTCTTCCTGCCTGCGATCCTGACTTCCTGCATTTCCACCAGCCGTAAAATGCTCAACCGTCGTTTCAACTTTTGATGTACTTCTAACTACAATTCTAATCTTCATCTTTGGCCGCACACCTCCTACGCACATACTTCCATCGATTCGTTAGTTTTTATTTTGTTTTGTTTAGTTTTTGTAAATATGTAAATTGTAATACATTTCATTTAAATTCACTAAGAGTTGCACGGACTGTGTTTTGTTTTACGTTTTCGTTTATTATTTTAAATCAATTGTTTTGCCTGTTATACCTTCGCTAAACCAATTTGTTAAATATTTGGAAAAATATGTGTGTTTGTTTTTATTATTTCATATTTAATATGTTTATGTTTTCTTGCCGCTTTATGATCTCGTTTGAAGTTTTTTTTATAAAATGCCAAAAATTTGTGCAAATTTCTAATGAGTTTTTATTTAGTTATTGTTCATTATTTTCGTTTTTGTTTTTTTTCTTTATTCTAAAATATTTAACTTTAAAATGTACCATTTTTTCTTTTAGTTATAAATTTAGTTTTGTTTTGTTTTTTTTTGTTCGTTTTATTTAGTTTTATTTAAAATATTGCATTTTTACTTTATGTTTTTTTGTTGTTTTTTTTTTTTGTTTGTTTGGAGGCTTCATCCCTGAGTGATTTAATTTCCTTTGTTTGTCATTTATTGCAATTTTTTCTTTATGAACTTATTGTTTTATAATCTCTTATGCGATTAATATAAGTATGCTTAACAAAAAAAATTGCGAATTTAAAAAGTTTGCGTGGGCTTTGAAGGTTGCTTATTATTTTATAGATTTACCGGGGGCGACAACTTTGGATAGTTACCTGACTACTCGTCGCGTGTGGCACTCGGAGGCACATTTCGGGGAGCTACGAAAACGTTTCCGAAATGTGCCGTTCTAATTTGTAGTAACTGTACTTTAAGCATTCTCTCCCATCTATGGTATTTTGTTAATATGTAACTTTTGGCTAATACTTTTTGTGGCTTACTTCATTTATTCTGGGTGCTTTCAACGTACACATTGTACATCTGTGTGTGTATGTATGTATGAGTGTGTATTTGTTTGTACTTTACTGCAAGTATTTCAATAACTCTTGTATTCAAAGCAACGCACAAAGCCAACGATTCCAGTTCGCTCTGCATATGAATATAATTGAAGCTGTTTCTTATATTTTGTTTCTTTGTTTTGTTGCTCTCGAATAACGCACACATTCATAGCTATGCTTTAGGAAAAAGAACTGAGCATATTGTGAATACGTCTGTAGCACATTGACATTACTACACAAAAGTATGACTACGGTCGAAAACCAAAACACAAAAAAAAAAAACAAAAACAATCTCTGCATTCGTTTGAAATGACGCAATGGACACGAAGTTCGACAAGTGCCAAAAATTTAGCTAAAATTGGTAAAGGAAAATCGTTGAGGAATTTGTAGAAGGAGCTTAACAATGCTGGATAACGGTAACTTGGTGCCCAGAGATCATTTGTGTGGCATTGAGAAAACAATGAAAAGGATGAGGATAAGGATAAAATACAAAACCTTTACAACTATTTGTATTTGATTTCAGTGTATTTATGCATGTATAATAGTTTGAAGCTTTCGTATAACTATATGTAAATATGTATGCTGGTACATATGATAAAACGTATATGGTATTGTTTACACCTTTACTTTACGTTATCGTTAATCTCAAAAAATGCTATGTATTTGAACAGTAAATTACGTTTCACTTGCACGAAGTGTTTGCACTTTATTTCGGTTATTGTTTTATGCCTTTCATTCATTCATATCCTCTACATGTTTACGTTTTCTTTTTCCGGTTTAAGTTTTCCGTTTTTTTCTTTTTTTGGTATAAGTCTGTTTCCTTTTGCATTTATATAAAATATATTTCTTTTGTTTATTGAGTTTTATTGCAGTTATTGTTTTTGGTTAGCGTTTTGTTTTCATTTAGAGCTGCTCAGCGGTTGCTTTATATCTTCGTTTTTTTTTTTGTATTTTCTGTCGATTGGTTATAGTATAGAATCTATGTATGTATATATATTTGTTGTATTCTTGATTTCATTTTGTTGTTTGTTTTGTTTTTGGTAAGCATGGTAAGTTGGCTATAGCTAAAGAGTATTATACGGTATATTGTTGTAATTTTCATGTATCTGTTATGGATAGGTAGTTTTGATCTAAACGACGATTGGAAGTTGGGCATGCAAAGACGCAAGCTTGGATTGCATTTAACTGTTTAGTGTTTGCTCACTTCAAAGTGGTTTTCTTCTCTTATTTCATCCTCTGTTTGTTACTCTTTAAAAGCTTAAGATTAAACGACAGTCAGGCTTGCTTCGCGTTCCGCTTTCGCATCTACTTTCCGCGAACATCGATGGCATATTTCTACAGCCGCTTTCGAGGGGAATGTGGTGCGAAAGTGGAACTCGAAACAGGACTGGCTGCCTCAAATTACTCATTCATAATTGATCGAATAAAGTATAAGACTAGAAATATATACCCTTCTGAATTCGTACAATTTTCTTATCAAATATGCGCATCAAATGGGTTTCTTCAAATGAATTCGAAAACTTATCCTACGTACACATATTTAAGACGATCAATAAACAAAAGCTGGCTGAATAACAGAATATGCAAATGATAATGTGTGTAAACAAATTGCACATAAATTCATTAAAACTTATTGAATTACACTTAAAAGCTTAAAGTTTCCCTCTATCGGTTTGTTTTTTATCATTTTCTTTTTGTTTCTCATTCATTTCATTTCTTTCGTGTTAGTTTATGCAGCAAAGATCACAGATCCTCTTAAAGAAATGAAAGCAAACTATGTTCTCGAGTTAATGAAATGCGCATATTTCATATTTTAAAATTCTTCTCCATTCGTTTTTCATCTCTTGCGTTTGCTTTTGTTTTTTTGTACATTTAAATTGCTATACTTTGCTTAACTTTTTTTGTTTTTGTGCGAAAACTTGAACTGAAAGAACCAAAGCTAAAGAACTGAAAGTGTTGTAAACAAAATTTAACTAATACTTGCATATGGTAGTTTGTAAGTATATAACTTGTATTTGTTTTCGTTTTCTCTGAGGGTTATTGGAGTTGGGGTGACGCTCAGCAGGACCTTCGGTAAACTGCCCAACACATTTCAAAAGGCGGACTCGGCTTTTGCCAGCGCTTCGCAAACGCATCGCTGTCTGCAAAGTGCTGGCAGAAGCGGGAGCTGCCCTTCTGTGGCATGAAATGTGTTGAGGACTTTACCAAAAGTCCTTGTACGAACCTCAGGAACCGTGAAGCGAATTGTTCTGCGCATTGTTGTTGGCAGTGGTGCCGTTCACGTTCTGGGCTGAGACTTCCGATTTGACCCGCCGGGCGATATGCGAGCGCGTGTGTTTGCGCAAGTGATCCTTGCGATAGAAACCTGAAAGCAGCAGAGCAACAGTCAGTCTACATTCGTTAAACAATCCCAGTTTGTCTCAGTCTTCACCTTTTCCACACTCGATGCAGACGTGCTTCTTCTCGCCCGAGTGTATGACGATGTGCAAGGTGAGCTGCTCCTTGCGCTTGAACGACTTCATGCAGATCTGCAACAGGTACAAAAATTAGTTCAACTGCAAACATAAAATATTCCACTGTACTCACATTGCAGACGTGCGGCCTGTCCGGTATGTGGGAGAGCTTGTGCCGGGTCAAGTGATCCTTGCGCTTGAGCGCCGCATTGCAGATATCGCAGACGAAGCGCCGCTCCACGGCATGCGAGATGACGTGCTGCTCGATCAGGCTGCGATCTGGATAGGCCATCTGGCACTCGGGACAGCAGTAGAGCGTGGAGCCGTCGAGCGCTTTGGTCTCGCGTATTTCGCCGGGCTTGGGACGTGGCTTCTTCTCCTTTGGGGGTTTCTTCTTTTTGGTCTTCTTGCCGGTGGTGGTGGTGGTGCCACCTGTGGCATTTGTGGTGCCCACCGCTGCAGTGCTGGAGACGGCGGCCCCATTGCTGACCCCACCGTTTGCGTTCCCATTGACCCCGTTGGTGGCGCCGCCGTTGGCCAACGCGGCGCCGTTGGCGTCCGTCATGTTGGTCATGTGGCCGCCGCCGTGCTCCATGCCCACGAGGCCGCCGTTGTGGTGGGCCCCGCCGCCGTTGGCGCCGTTGTTGCTGGGCGTTAAGGCGACGCCGCCCAGCGCCAGGCTGGCCAAGTTGGTGCCGTTCTTGAGCACATCACCCGAGGATTCCTTCTTTATTGTTTCCGAGTACTTGAGGAAGTGCTGTATGGATATTGGCAGTGTTGCGGATAGCAAATGCGATGAGTAGTCGACGGTGTTGGCCGTGTTGGCCAGCGTCTGCCACGACTGATTGACATTCTGTAAGATTTGCTGATTGAGCACTGCGGATGGTACAACAGAAACAACATGTGAGTCAATTAAGTCTCCTGCAAGCGCCATCTTCGCTCATCATCACGCGGCTGTTGCTGCAGATGATGACGGAGATGGAGATGATGATGATGATGATGATGGACACACCCAGAGTCCGATCCACACCCACGTCTTAGTGGCAGCAGTTCATGCATTATCTAATAGCTTCCTGGATAATTTTCTGGCTTCGACCGGTTGTGAGAAGAAAAACCTACCCCAACAACAAATTGCTTCGGCTTGGCAACACACACTCAGCCTTGTAACCCGTGTGTCTGTGTGGGTGTGTCTGCCCGTCTCCCTCTGTGTGTGTGTGTGTGTGTGTGCAGGCTCAATTCTATTTTCTTGAAAATCCCAGGCTGCCAACATCCCAACTCCTCCCCTGAACAATGTGCCTACTTTTACTGCCGCCAAGGACACATGACATTCCGCTTCCCTAACCCTAGCCCGCTCTATCTCTCCCGCTCACTCGCATTCTGCCCCATCTCTCCCCCTCTCTCTCTCTTTGGTTGCCTCCGTCAAATGCCTGTTCCCTGGGGCTAAGCTCAAGTTTTCAGCTGCTCTTTTAAAGTTAATACGCCCACGTGGAAAATGTGAGGAAAAACTTTCGGCTCGACAACAAGTAAACACAAATTCTCAACTTGTTAATAGGAAATACATACACATCTATATGTATATATGTGTGTGTACTCTATAGAAATATATATAGACCCGTAAATTGGGCAAAGATACAACTTTTTGGGCAAGCGCTGGTCGCTCCAAAAAGTATGCTACAAAATCTCAATCCAGACAGCGCAACATTTTTTCCATTTTTTTCTTTTTTTTTTTTTGTGTTAACACTGAGCCGAACCAAACGACGAGCCGACTGCAGCCCCGCCGCCCCCTCCGCTCACGGGGGGAATGTGGAACTGTAGGACTGTAGGGAGTCAGCGATGGGCGACGCACACGAAGAATAATGGGCGTCCTTGAAATTACATGCCATATACAGATAGCGAGCCCAACAAAAAGTAACGAAAAAAGAAAAAGCTAAGAAATTATACATGTGCGTGTGGCGTGTGCTTTATACGCCATCACTGTCATCTAACACACTATCCCCCCGCCAGCCCCCCTCAGCGGCGTCTGCCCCCCTCTCCCCCTCTCTCTCTCTCCCACTCTCTCTCTTCCTTATTCTTCATCATGCCATGCGTCGCCGACTCACCTTCTTCCCGGTCACGTTCAATTTTTGGATGGATTTTACCCTTATGATCCGCTGCTGCGGCCGCATTCAAGAAGTTCAGATCACTCTGGGGCTGTGAGTACGGTATGGATATATTTTGACCATATTGCATATTATTGGCCGCCGAAACTGCAATGGAGATGCAAATGAAACAAACAAGACAATTAGTAAAGCAAACACTGCCAGCTTCAAAGTTCAGCACTCAATATTTACACATGCTCGAATTGCGCTACAATCACAGCCGTTTCAATGTGTGCGTATTTTTTTATTAATTAGTAATATAGTAAAGGTAATTTATGTGTGTGTATAAGTTATAAATTGTGCGATTTTGCTTGTGCTTTGGTTTCGCGTTAAAAACTGTTTGAATTGAGGACGCCACACGCGAGCTTCAAGCGAGCACACCGACTAACTACAACTGACTGGGGCCTGTGTCTGGCTGGGCACAGCAGCTACAGCTGGTGGCCAACACACAGACACACGCACACACCTATACATATTTTCAGACACACGGACGACGAACGAGGATCGGGTGCCGGCAAAAAGCGGGCGGCTCGTCGCTCGTCGTCGTCGTTGTCGGCTCAACGATGACAATGTCCCACTGGCACACGATTTATATGTGTGTGCACACAGACACACGCAAGTTACTGCCTGCCTGTCTGTGTGTGTGGGTAGCAGCAGTCTGTCGTAGTAGTTGGCAACACTGGCTGCTGCCGCTGCCGCTGCTGACTAACATGCGAGTGTGTTGGTATGCCGTGTTTTCGTTGTTGTTTCTGGCTGGCTGTGTTACTTCGGTAGGCAGGCAGCTGTGAGCTTGTCTGCCTGCCTGCCTGCTGCCTGCGCTTGCTCGCCTGTCGACGCCTCGCTGCTGCCAAGGCCAAATTTCGCACCCACACACACGCACGCACGCATATATATGCATACATATAGCCAGAGAGACGCACACGTGCGAGCCACGCATACATAGGAAAAAGGAAATTAAAATTGAAAATGCCGGCCCTACCGACGCGCCTCGAATGTATGCTACACATTTCTCAATATGCTGCTGTATGCGTGCGTCTGTGTGTGTGCGTGTGCGCTGCGTCTGTATGCGTACTTTTCGGCATTGCCTTTTGCGCTATCGTTTTGCCGGGCGCTCGTTTTTATTAATAAATATTTTCTGGCTGTTGCCAATTGGCCCGGTTTTTTCGTCAGCGTATTTTCTTTACATTTGCTTCCTTTTTCCTGTCGATATCATTATGTACACACTGCGGCCGAGCGACGGCGGGGGGACGTTGCCAGTCAGCCTGTGATATGGCCAGGCAAAAAGGTTACAAATTTAATAATAATAAAAAGAGACCGGGCTGAGATCTTTAAAAGGAATACGTTTGTGAATTTGCTTATGTTCCCTATTTGTGTGCGCCAGTCAGTATCTATGTCTGTGTGTGTGTGTGTGTGCGTGTAGGTGGATGCTTTTGTGCAAGGCATCTGTTTGTCAGTCCCTTGTATAAATTAACTTGTGACCTTGCGTTATAATTCAACAAATTTCATATGCTTTAATGCTTTGTGTGCGCCACCGCAGTCCCATAATAAACTCAAGCATACTTTTGGGGGGGCAGCGCATTAAATGCGCTGATCTCAATTAGCCAGGTCACATGTAGACACATCCAACGTAGGCACAGATGTTTGCGTATACAAGCATGTAATTCCTTACGGTGTTGCACAAGGCTAATGGGATTTAATAAGGGCAACTAAGTAGGCCACTAGGGAGATTAAGTTAAGTTAAAAACAATTGATCAACGAACCGTGAAAGGTACCCAAGTCACATTAAGAGTATGCTCTCACAAACTTTTTTTATATACATTTATTTACATAAGTAGTTGAACCAATACCAACAATGAAGCACCATAACAACACATCTTAAGAATATCTCATATCAACCAAACCTTAGCATATATGTCATAAGCACTTATCAGTTTACGTTCACGTTTGAGTAAACGCACTGACAAACTGAAATGATTCTGAGAACATGCATGTACTTAAAATCTAACAAATTAAAGTCATTTCTAATTAAACACGAATTCGAGCACAATTCCTTATTGATCATTTGCATATGTTCTGTTTTCCATACTAGGACTAACTAGGACTTGGGACTGTTCCAATTCCAATTGTTTCCACGTGTTCAAGTCTGCGCTTACATTTGCTGTTTAAGTAATGGAACATATTTGTGAAATTTGGAAGTGTTCTTTGGGAGATCTACTAGAAGTACTAGCAGAAACATAGCTATCCCTAATGTGACTTGTTCTCGCTGCTTACGCACGAGAAATCGATTAGCAGTCCCCGAAAATCTCAGCACTGAGGAGTTTGGGCAAGCAGGGCGAGGAAACGAAATGAACAAGATAATCAAATATTATCCGAGCAATTAAATTTGCCTCAAACCGATGGATAAACAATGGCAGCACAGTTTGGCAAATGCAAGGCTTATGTACGGTAATTAATCAAGTGAATCAAATGAGTGCACAGACTATAAGAGCAGCCCCAAAAGTAGACAACGAAAAGTGACAGAAAAACCAACTGGCCATAAAAATGACAAACACGAAAAAAACAAGTCACAAGTTGACAAAACAAAACCGGCCAGAGAGTGAGACATATATATATGCACAGTATAGCCACAGAGAAGGAGGGGGAGGTGTTACAAGTGGAATGATAGACGCACGGAAATACTGGGCTAAGCCCTGTGGATACGAGAACGGCTAACGACAACGTCGAATGTCCTGACAACAACACAACACAGCTGAAAGCATGCGCTCCATTTTCATCGTCGTACCCGGCATCGTCATCGTCTCGTCGTTGTAACATTTCACTTTTCACTTCACTTTCACATGGTTCGCACAACGACGTCGGCCAGGAGCCAGACCAGGACGAGAACGATGAACGATGAATGTTGAGCGCTCAACGCTGAGCGATGAGTATGGTACGAGACGTACGCCACGAGCAGGCCATGCTTGTTGGGGCTTGTTGTTGCTGGTGCCAATGCCTAGCAACGAGTTAAAGTCGGTGAAAACTGAAACACGGCCAAGCGAGAGTGAGAGCGCGCCCAACTTCAAAGAGTCCAGAGAGGACACACACACACACACACACACAGCGAGAGAGGAAGAGCGTGTGAGAGAGGCGGTGAGAGAGTGAGAGAGAGAGAGCATTAGACGAGCGCAGCACGCTCTCCTACCCGCAATATGGCGGCCGCCTTTGACAGCTTTGTCTGCGCCTTGGGTTTGGGTTTCGAACCAAAGTGGAACAAAATGGAAAGGAATTCGCTAGGTTTGGGGAACGTTTCGGAATACATGGACATCTCTGTGTTCCTACTTTTAAGTGTGTTTATAGTGCCGGCACACACAAGTCGCTCGTGTGAGGCAGTGAAAGCGGTGAGAGAGCGCGCGCGCAACAGAAAGAATGATATGTATGTATGTGTGTGTGTGTATATACGTATGCACATATATAATACCATATGCAAGTACATAGAGAGCGAAGAGAGTGAGTGAGAGAGCGCCAGAGAGTGAGAGTAAGCCTAGAGTGGTGTTAGGTTAGGAAACTGGAAAAACTGCAACCCCTATTAGAGTTGGGGGTTATTCGCCCGCTGTGTTCAGCCAGCTGTATGTGTGTGTGTGTGTGTGTGTGTGTGTGTGTGTGTGTGGAGTGGTGTGGGCGTGGGTAGCGCGACGCGGCGCCAGTCACCAGAGTTTGAGTCATCAGCGGCCAGCAACGTCAACAGCAACAGAAACAACAATTACGGCACGAATAAAGCGGACTCAGACCACGACAAAGTTGGCAGCACAGCTTTAAGCCTTAAAGCTGCCATGCGACATACGAAAAAAAGCTTCGTTTTGGCTTTATTATTTTACACTTGCTTGCTTTTTGTTCGGCTTTGTTAAGTCTGCGGGCCGCGGCGTGGGGCACTGTGTTGGGGCTGGGGTTGGGGTTGGGGCTGGGTTGTGGCGTTAGCGCTGGGAGTTAACTCAATTACAAACACACCCATACGGTCATATATCAGCACGATGTGTTGTTGTGCCATGTAAGTAAGTAAGTACGTATGTACACACATATATAAAAACACTCTCGCACTCACACCCAGGCATCCCCACACCTAAGCTCTGACAGACCTATAAGCACGCGCATTTTTAGTGTTGCATAGAGTCAGGCGCTGCTGCCGCGTCTCGCAGTGGGGGTGTAAAGCAGCCGAGCAACCCAGGCGACGCTCCCACTCTCCTGCCCACTCTCACACTTGGCCACACTCTGTTATGTACACATAGAAAATATGTACATGAGTGCAAATTATTTATGGGGTTGGGGTTGGGTGTTGCGGGTTGCGAGCTTGGGGTTGGGGGTGTGCCAGCGACCAGAAGAGCGAGAACTCCCTTCAACCCAGCCACACCGCAATATTATCACACATTCATTCGCTCGACTGGTCATCCACATGCCACATGGCAAATACTTTGCACCAATTCCGATCCTGACATTATGATCAGCTTACAATTTGAAACAAGTCCAACACTCTCAACACCCTTGTCTGCACTCTCCCACTGGCATCACGACGCTCCCACCCCAATCTCTCTCCCTCTCTCGCAGTCGCTCACACCGTATGCGGTTTGTTACTCATCCTCTCAGTCTCAGTCGTCGTCATCGTCATCATCATCATCGCCATCGTCATCATCGCCATCGTCGTCGTTCTAACAAAAAATCAATGAGCTTCGAAAATTGTTTGTCTTGTATTTTTATTTTTCTTTCTACTTTGTTTTCTTCGCTTTACTTTCCCTACAGAATATCCTTCACGATTTGTTTAGACAGCGCAGTATTCAGATGTGCATCAAATCACTTCAACATTAAAGTTTAAGGAGCTTCCGGCAGGAAACGACGAATTATGTAAATTACATAAAAAGCAAACATTCTGCTGTTTTGTACCTAGCATCGACTTCCATGTTATGTCATAGATACGATAGGGAAATGAAATTCTACGTAAATTATCTGAGTTATTAGATTCCGCAATCAAAATCCGGAATCAATAATAGTGTATTATTCTCGTTTTTGACAGTCCCTAATCTCCGATGATTCATATCTACATTTAATTTTCCCCGCAAACAGTCACGTTCTGTGTTAAAGTCAATCAGAACATTGCAGCTGATAGAGTCAAACATTTCGCCATTGCATCTTTAACAGCTATCTTGCTAATTGGCTAGCAAAGCAAGAGCAGAGCGCTTGTCGGGTGCAGTCGTCGTCGTCGTCGTCGATATCGGATTGAAAGCAAATACAACGCATCGTGCTATCGGCTGGGTTATCTGTCTATCTTCCAAAAACTGGACGCTGGGACAAGTTGTGGTCGTGTTGCAGCTGTCCGGCCAGTCGTCGAGTGTGATAAGCCAGCTAATAAGCGACAAGAAAATGCAGTAGCTGCAATAAACGAGCAGAGCTCTAGTCTAGCTCTAGCTACATATATAGTATATACCTGCCTGCATGCGTTGGCTGCAGCGACAGAGACGCACACGCACAGTTTGATAGATAAAAAGAAAAAGAGCACACACTCACATGTGCATAGACACATTTTCCTGTTGTTGCCTGGGCGCGCAGGTAAAAAGAGGAAAAATGAAATAAAATAAAACGCTAAACTGGAATGTAATGCGTAGAGCTAAAAAGCTGGGATCAATGAACTACACGAACAGTGGCAGTTGCTCGTTGCTGGTCTCGCCTCTGAAGTTTGGGTTCGACTTCTTGTGTGTGACTGCAATTGGGACTGTGACTGCGACTGATATTGGCTATTGGCTTGCTATTGGGTTCTTTAATTCTCAATAAATGCGTGCGAACGGAGTGCGAGCGCTAAAGCAAGATGGAAATACGAAACAGCAACAACAACGACGACAACAAGGAAAAAATAAGAATATAATTATGAAATGCAACCTGAGCTGTGTTTGGTTTGAGAATCTAATTATGCAAGTGAATGCAACTAATTGCAATTAACAAAGATGTGAGATGCGTGAGGTCTGCGCTGGGTGTTGGGTTTAATGTGCAACTGTTGAAAGGGGTTTGGTGGCTTTGTAGGCCTACCTACCTACCTTATGTACATGCCCACAATAGGGGATGTTAGAAGGGGTATGACAGTCACCCCTGCCACAAGCAGCGTTGCAACTTGGCTGAAGGAAGTCAGTGCAATTAAAAAAGCAGCGCCGCTTCCTCACAGGGGGTTGGGGTTGAAAACTGCGCACGCACATACACTCACACACACACAATAGCACACTCAGCTACTCAAACTCCCCCGTTGTAATTGTATTTCAATGTGTGAGTGTGTTGAGTAGCTAACGACAAAAACCCACCCCCGGGGCTATACAAAGTAAAATGCAGCAAATTCAAAAGTTATTTGAGTTCATTGCATTTTCAAGCGAAGCTAAGCAACAACAACGAGAAAAACAGGCAGCAGCAGAGACACCAACACACTCTCGCACACACACACTTACAAACGAGGGTGGGTGGTAATGACTCAAAACATAGCGCAGGAAAAAAAAGCAACGCAAAACAGCAGCAGCAACAACAAAAATCGTTATATTCGGTTATGATGACAGTCGCTCCCGCTCCCGTTATAAGTGTGGCAAGCAAACTAGAGTACGCTGGTGTTTAGAAGGGTTTGCTCTTTTTAACGATTGGGAGGGATGTTATTGAAACAATTAATAGCGGCGTACTTACTAATGATTTTCTCCAGTACTCTCTCAATAAGACCGATCGATTATTATTTAACTGCTATCCTAATAATTTGACCTCTTTACTGATCTTATCGAAAAATCATTTCCCAAGAATGTTCCACTTTTGTGGTAATTTTGTATTTAATATATATATATATAGTTTTCGTTATTTCCACGATAACAGCAACATTAAACAATAATTATGCAAATAACTAAATAATCAAAATACATAAATTAAACATTTTCAGTATTTTATTGAGACAGTCAATGTCTGAACAAAACTCGTTTTCCATCAATGTGGCAACCCTCTAGCAAACGCAATATTGATGAATGCATCTTTTCGTTGTGAACCAGTTCTGTGAACCAAAACACAAAAAAAAAAACAACAAAATACTAAGCGGATGATTAAGCGATCATGCTGTCGCACTCTAACAAATTGCGTTTCGTTAACTAAGAGCATAACGAAAGCAACGTGAACATTCAGTTCTCTTTTACACGCTCATTCCATTCGCGATATTGTTGTACTTGATCCTCCATTCTCTTTGAAAGAGCTCATCAAAACAAGAATGTTGTTCTAGTTACACATGTTCAAAAGACCCCAAACGGCGCATGTAGTGCATGGGGCATAGGGAAAAGCAAATCGTCGTCGCCGTTTGTGTTGTTGACGCCAGCGCTGGCGTCGCTGGCGACGCAACCGACGACGACGACAACGACAGCCGCAGTAGCAGTAGCAGCAGCAAGCGAAAATAAATCGATAAAAATAAAATAAATTTTTAGTGATTATGTTGTACATACAACGCGACACACTCATACACAGTCACATACGCATGCATCTGCAGCGCGTATTTTTATGTACACCCATGTACATACGTAATTATGTACATATATTAATAAACCCATGTACAGTGCATATTTATTTACGAGTGTGTGTTTGGTGCACTTACCGTTGGGCACATTCTGATTGAAATGATTGCCATTGGTCTGATAGCGTTGCACATGATTATCGGTGCCCGCTGCAGCGGCCGCAGCGTTCACTGGTGGCGTTCCAAATGCACCCGGTGTTTGTGCATCAAATTTAGCGGCAAACTGATGAATGCCAGAGAAGGGGCCGCCGAACGCGGAGAAATTCATCATGACAGTCTATGTTATTAACAGAGCTCGAACATACACACTCTGGCTAAAACAACAAGCACACAAAATACGCACACCGCACACAACACGCACACACACACACGCAGGAGCGGTTGGACTGCGATTTACCGATTGGTTGTTCTTTTTTTTTATTATTTTGGAGACGCGATTCTTCGATGACGCTTTTGTGGCTTGTGTAACACTTTCGCTTTTTCGTTGCGTTTATTTTGGTTATTTCAATTTGCACTAACCAGCACTAGCAGCAACTGTAACTGTAACATTAATGATGCGTTGAGCCTGAGAAACTGAAGCACGATCGAAGTGGGGAGAAGCACAGACAACAGACGATGGCGATGACGATGACGATGACTACAACTACAATGCGGTGCTTCTCAACAGTGGGTGGTGCTAACTTGGCTTGGTTTCTTCTTCTAGTTGTTGTTGTTATTGTTGTAGCAGTTGTTGTTATTATTTCTGTTACTCTTGTTGGTGGGGGTTGGTTTTTCTTTGGTGTGGCGTGGCGCACACACACACAAACACACACACGTACTATGTGTGAGCGCGCGATTGTATGCAGCGCTTTGCTTTTTGGGGGTAGCAAAATGTACAACTTTCAATTTCGCTTAAACTAAACACACACAGGGACACACAACACCGACACACTCACACACACGAGGCAACGGAGACCGCGGCGACCACGACGGCGGGCGAACAACAACAACAATAATAAAGTAGAATTAAACGAAAGTCACGCTTACAACCGGCTCGTCGAGGCTCCGACATCAAACTAAAAGTAACATTACAACGAAAGAAAGCGGAAACACTGGGGCAGGCAACGGCAACCAGGCGCAGGCAGCGGCAGCGACTGCGACGCCGACGGCAACGACGACGCAATGGACAAATGACAGTGACAGCGCAGCGCTCTCTTTTTGTGTTAGTTCGCTAATATGTATGGCGGTGTGTGTGTGTGTCTGTGTGTGTACATATGTTTATATGCATGTGTTTCTGTCTATGTGTGTATAGTGTTTGTGTTCACTGCTTTGAGGGTGGAAGTTTTTCTACTTCTATGGAAAATGTGCGTTTATTTGTACATTCTTTACAATGCGTTTTTGGTAGGGCATATTCGACCTGACTGAACATTGTGGTGAAATTTCTAAAATATTTCAATATTTATTTTCTAAACAAAAATAGGTTTAAATTAAAGATATTTATTAATAAATATACACAAATTTATGAAATGCATTGCACTTAACCAGTCATGCCAGCATTATCTAAGCATACAAAATGCTCAATCATTTTTATGCCAGGACATTGGCAAGTCGACTACGTCCACCCAGAAAACTTACAAACAGCGTGCCTTGTATTCGTATTTTTATTTGGTTTTCCAACTTTTGGGGTTGTGTGGTCGCCTGGCAGTCGCAGTCGCAGTGTATTCGGCCAGTGCATTTGTACATGTAGCGTGTGTTTGTATGTATCCATGTTTGTTTATACACATCTATGTAAGTCTTACTGTATATGCAGGCTCTTGTATGTGGTACGTATTTTTATGCATACAAATGTACGTGTGTGTGCACATACAGCCGATGTATATTTGTATGCAAGTACACTGAGATGTCTAGAAGCGCTTCGCATTCGGCCGCGTCGCAGTCGCTGCATTTAATTCTGCTGCTGATGCGTCCAGTGCTTGTGTTAATGAAAGTGAGTGCAGCATCAGCATAAGCACTTGCATGTATGCATGCTTGTATGCGTGAGTATACGGACGGGACGCTCTAATAAGAGAGCAGTAGCCTCTGTTCGTCACAGCAGCAGCCTCTCAGCCAGCACATTCATGGTATTTGTTTTTGTGCCTGCGCTTGGCCTGCAAGTTTTTTTTTTTTTGTTTTAACCAATGCTCTACAAACAACGGCAAGCGAAATATGTCTTTCATCAAGGAGATCTTGGTCATTAGTTTCTTTAAAATACAATTTAAAAAAAGGTTAAATTTGGTAATAAATAAATAACACTCTCAAAAGCTAATATTCTCATACATGCGTATGTATGCACGTATGCTGTGCATGCACTTGAATGTTTCTTCAGAGAGTACATATGTATGTATACACACGTACACTAAAACTGGTTTTGAAGCGCAAGCACCAGTCGCATAGGATCAATTTTGTTGAACCGTTTTCCTTCTGTATTGTGTGGGTTTTTTTCCTTGTAGTCTTCCATTCGTTGACTTATTATGAGGGTTGGAGTTTTTGACTTTCCATGCGTTCTTTTTGCCTCGTATTCTCTCATTCTCTTTCGTTTCTCTCGCCTTTTTGGTGTGTGTCTCTTTGAATGCAACGCTTTGTTTAGCTGGATTTCAGAGCTCTTATTGTTACATGTGTTTATCTTTAATTTGTATGCATATTTTCCAATTATGCATTTGCTCTCTGGCCATGGTGCAAGTTACAAAAGTCCCTAGAGATCTGCAGTTGTATAGATTCGAATCTACGACTTGTTTAAGATATTAATTAGGAGAGCATGATCAGCTGCACATTAAATTTACATACTCACACATGGAAAATGAACACACATAATTGTCACTAAATATAAGTGTATATGTGGTCGTCATACATATATGCATATCATCCCATGCTGCAGCTTATTAAGACCCCCATGCATTAATCAGAAGTAAACAGTGCACCATCATGGACCCTCACACCTACAGTCATGTTCGTGTGTGCGCGCATATGTATAGGAAAGATGAATGTGTTAATGCCATTTCCACAATTTGAAGTATATATTGCAACGAGATCTGATTGGGTGTGGGGATGGCCTACGATTTAAATACATATCCAAACCCGAGCTGCAACCCGTTTTGTATAGTTGTGTCAAGGGTCATCAATCAGGAGACTTAGCTGGGAAAATAAAAATGCCCCACTACAATTATGTTTTTTCATTTTATTAATTAATATGAGCTTTTATCTGATGTTTTCATACGGCTTATGGCCAATTCAAGGTATGAGACATAAGAGACGTGCATCTTAAGCCTTGCTAATTGAAAATTGCATAAGCAAATTAAAATGCAGGTGGGAAGGGTAACGGTCCCTACATATTTAAAGCCTTTCCTACATGTATCCACGTATTGTCCGATTTAACATCATATTTGGCAAACTAAAGGTACGAATTCTATTGATTGTAATGATTACAAACTTAAATTTAAGGCATTGAAGTGCAATTTGTATGAAAACATCAGCATTATATTGCGATATATATTGTGTTTGTATTTGTATATTGAGAGGTTACATTTTATAAATATATTTAAATACTTTCATGTCATTTTATGTCACTTCATTCCATTACGCACAAAAAAAACCGTCCAAACATACATATACATATATAGTACTATATAAATATGGATTGGTTTACGTATAATATCTTTTAGCTAGAGTATGTAGTATTAAGTATATTATATCGAAATTACCAATGATTTGCTAACGTTTTTGGTTGCACTTAACGAATGCTTACAAAATATTGTATTATTTTTGTATATTTTCTTGTTGAGATATCAAAAAAGATATTTTACACATAGTAAAGCCTTGGGATTGTTTTTTGTGCAAATTTTCTACACGGTGTTTACAAAAAATAAACAAAAAACAAATAAACATAAATCAAATTTAACAAAGTTTTGTAAACGCAACTAAATGTATAATACACGTATTCATGTTACTTGGCAACTTAAAAGTTAATATCACACAAAATATTTGATAACAGCGCAAATGAATGAATAAACGAATTAAGCGAATGTACACATTACAAATCATAATACAATAGCTATAACTACAAAAAGGCATGTATACATTATGTATATATATATATATGTAAATAGATAGAGATATATGTAGATGCCATAAGGTTTGTTTTCAGCACTTTTGCTCGAGTATTACCATACAATATTAAGCAATTAGTCATATGCGAGTTCGCCAGATATTTAGCAAAATTATCAGATATATACGTTCCTAGACTATATTGGTAAGTTGCGTGTTTAGAGAGGATAACCTAAGGCTGCCGACAGCAGTGGTTCCCAGGCGCGATTTATGTCTAAATATAGCATTGTGCACTGTTCCGCCAATGTGTCATCATCGTCCAGTATAGTAATTGGGAAGAGATCATTCTGTGAACACAAGTAATCGCTTTAGAATTTCAATATACTACAAAGTGGTTGAATACACACATTTTTGGCTTGCCACAGCTGTTCCAAGAGTCGCAGAAAGCGTTGCATTTCCATGCTACTCGCAAAAAAGATGACCAAGTCATCCAGACACTCCACAGGCGCCTCCTGGCACGAAAACTCAAGAATGCACCACCAAGTTTCACTGTGCGATGGTATCTTAATGCCAGTCATTGCCTTAATGTCCGCACACGTAAGAATCTCCAGGCCGGAGTTTTTCCCATAAACACTACTCATGTTTTGCAAGTGTCCCAGTCCAACTTCACCAGCGCTTTTCTCAGTCGCTTTGGTGGCACACTGCGACTGCGACTGCTTTGTGGGCGTGGAGTTAAGCGAGGAACAAGAACGTTGTGTGCCACGCGTGGGCGTACTCATCGTGGAGCTTAGCTATAAAGTATTTGCAAATTATTGAACGGTTTCCAACCAATGAAATGAGAGCAACTTACCATGCTGCTTGTCTCAAAAATGCACAACATTTCGTCGTCGCGCAGCAGTGGTTTAGGCTCTGACGCTGCAGCAGTTGGACTTTCCACCTGCTTGGTGAGTTGACGCAGTGGGGCTGAGAAATCCTCGCGCAAGGTAAGCAAATGGTTTTCTGTGACAATCAGAGTGCATCCCAGAGACTTGTGCCTCTCTTGCAGTTCGAATAGCTGCAAATCATTAAAAATACACATAAAATTAATTGGAAAGAGTTCATTTATGGCTTGCAACTTACACCACTGGCCGATTGCAAAAGGGCTTGCAACCATTCGGAGGACACGTATTCATCTGGCGCTGCCATCTGCAGCAGTTCACCCTTCAGCATGATCTCAAAGCAATGCGGTCGTGCTGATTTCACAGCGCGCCTCGCACCTTGACACTCGGCCAGAGCCATTGCCCAGCTCGGCAGCTTTTGTGTGGAATCATTAAACATGTACAGCACGCCAGCTCTGCAAGATGCCGAAGATGGATATGGATTACTCGTTACAATTGCGTCTCGTTTGGCATACTCACTTTAGCAGGAAGTAGCCTGGCTGCCAGTTTATCTTGGATGCTGCAGCCGCACTCGTCGTTTCGCGCAATCGCCGATGCATGAGAAAACCTTTGATGTGCGGCCCAAGCGGCTCTTGTTCATCCGCCAGGCCCATGCCCAATACACCTCCGGCTGGCATATTAACAACAGCATAGAAAATCCAGCTCTCGTCCTTGCCCACACAGCTGTTGGCCCGCACAAATGCCTGCAGCGGAGCCAAATGTTCCAATGTCAGTTGGCCCACTGCGGGCAGCGTAGAGCCGCTGCGACGTGCGCAGAGCTCTAGATTGGCAACCAGTGCGTCGGCTGGATACGGACCACCGGCTAGCAGCACCTGCTGCATGTCCCGCATGCTATTACTGAGCAGCACCGTGTTTCCAAAGGGTCCCATCTAGAAGCAAGCACCACAATTAGTTGGTAAGTAAGGCAAAACGACTCAAAGAAAGTTACCAAGATGACATCAAGATCCTTATAAGCCAGCACAAACTTAGCACACAGGCAGTTTCGCACTAAGTCGGAAACATAGAGCGTTCTATCTGTGAGCAGCACCAGCACTGGCGTCATATATCCCTCGCAACTGTAGCCAGTGTACAGCTTGAATACCTGCAACCACATTTGAGAAGATATTTAATTAAACAATCATTGGCATCCTTGTTGCTTGCTTGCCTTGAGCAACTGCTCGTCGGGTTCACGGAATATGGACAAATGCTTGCCACTAAAGATGTCAATAGATATTTCGCCAATGCCCAGCTCAAAGCGCGACAAATCGCCAGGCAAATCCAGATCCATGCCTACGGCCAGCTCGCGGCGTGGTGAATTTGCGCCAGACATTTCTATCTCCATGGCGATCTCAGCGTTCAGATCATCAATCAACTCATAGTTTTTGGGTCGCACGCCGCGCACATACAGATGGGATCCCAGATGTTTTTGCTCGCCGCGCAGTTTATCCGCAAAGAAGTCATTCTTGCGTATCGAGGATTCGAGTATTTTCTTTTGGGTGACATTGCGCAGAAAGCGATTGATGAGCGAGGTTTTAGCCGCCGGCGTTGGTGGTTTCAATAGTTGTGCGTAGTCCACATCCGTATAGTCGACAATGACCAAATCACTCTCTGTGGATGGTCGCTCGTTGGCCACATCTGTAGTGGTCGTTATCGTTAATATATCATCGAATTCTTCACTCAAAATCGTGCTCTTTGAGTCCCGTCCACTGCCCCCCGGAGCACCAGGTCCACAACCGCCGCGTGCGCCCAAATAGCTGCTAGGACTGTGCAGACTTCGGCTGTGGTGCTGCTGATCGCCATAGCGTGGCGGTTGCAATGGCTGCCCGCGCTTCTTCAACGGCGAGGGAAGATGTCGTGACTGACGCTCGACACTACCAAGCATCAGTCCACTTGCATTCATTTGGGGATGGCTTGGAGGCTTGGTGCATGAATTGGAGTTGCTGTTGGTGTTGTTGCTGATGGAGCTAAGCTCGGATATGGTGGATGAGGAGTGTGTAGTGGGAAGTTTGTTGGGTATCGCTTGTGCCTGCTGCTGCCGTTGTGTCTTTGACATTTTAGAAGCTGTTGACATGGAGAGTAAGCTGAGTTATATGATGAATATGGTTGCCATATATACGCCTTACCAAAGTAACTATCCGTTGCTGCCTGCTGCTGCTGCAGTTGTTGCTCTTTTTGCTCCTTCTGCTTCTCAGCGGCTGCGTTGTTGGCGGAGCTATCTGTGAAACTACGAAAGAAGTTGGTGAACGTCTTAGCTATTGGAGCAGCCATAAACGAACTGCGCAGCTGACTGGCTGGTTGTGCAATGGGAGTGTCGCGTTCCAACAAGCTAGCCACACTGCTGTGCTGTGTGCTGCTCATGGATGGCTCCAGCTGATGTGTCTCGCTGGTCTCATAGGAGACGCCTGTGTGCTCAAAGACTGTGCTCTCGCAGTTGATGATAAACTTGCTGCGGAATTCACTTTGTGTGCTGGTGACAATTGGTACCGTTCCTGCTGTTTCCTTATCGAACTCATCTTGGCGTCGCAGCACGTGCTGCTTGCTGTCGATGGGTGAGGCCTCCGTGGAGCTGCTAGTCGCTTGATCGTCGTTCTTGCGGCGCAGCTGCTCGTCTACATTGTGCACAAACTTTTTGACGCCCTGCGCCTGCTTGTTGCCGTCCAGACTCTTGCTGAGAAATGGTTTGGCTTTGAGTGGTGGCGAATCTGGCGACTGAATCTGCAACTGCTGCTTGGGCTTGTGCTCAGGCGTCTGCTCCAGTTCTGGGACACACTCCACCACAGACTGCAAGTCCTCGGAGCCCTCGGGCACGCCGCGTTCAGGCAATGGCATTGTGAAAATGCTCTTCAATGATCCGAATATCATTTTACTGCTGTTATCCAACAGCTGATGCTTAATGTCGTGCACATTAAACTTCTTGACGCGATCGCTGAGGTCCTGCTCTTGTATGATGTTTGTATGTCGTTTGGTTTTCTTCAAGCAGCTGGACTTGGGCTTCTTCTCCTTGTTCCACACGGATTTCTGCTTGGGACTGCCAGCATCGCCAATGTTTGGCTCCGAGTAGTAACAGTTTTCTCCTAAAACAATGATAGCATAAATTATTGAAATATTACTTCATTGCATACTAAAACTAGAATCATCCAGTGCATTAGGAACACCACTCACCAATTAAATTGTTGTTGGCATTGCTCATGCCAATGCAGTCACAGGAACTGCTCTTCGCCTGCTCGTACTGTTTTCGATTGTTGGTTGTGCTGCCATTGCTATTCGAGTTCTTATCCTGCTCATCTGAGTCCAGACTCGAGTTGGAGCTACTGCACGCACAGCGATAGAGAAGTCGCTCATCCCGCTGTTTGCCCTCTGCAGCTGACACATATTCAAAGACGCCAGAGTTGTCATATTGCAGACCCACTGGCTCGTTGGTGTCATAGATATCTGTGTTGCCGTAGTCCAATACATCGGAGCATGCATTCCGATAGACCAGGCGGCGACTTCGTCCCGCTGCCTCACCGCCGCCAGCTTCTTCTGAATCTCTGCCCGCTGCGCTCAGTTCAGTGGGTCCATGGACACGCTCGCGTTCCGCACACCACGAGTAACGACCAGCGGCGCCAGCCACGCCCGCCGAGTTGCCGCCCACAACGGCTAGTTTGCGCCCATTCTTGTATGTTATAAAGCCGTGCTCTATGTGAATGTTGTCGGTGCGCGTATTCTTCAGAATATCCTCGTGAAAGGACACACGTTTCTTGGGCGCCTTGGGCGTGGACGACGTCTTGTGTACCTTGCGCCTATACACGATCTTTTCAGTTGTATCAAAGGTCGAGCAAGCACTGGTGGTCATCGTTTCATCCGTCGCTGCCACATTTGAATTGGTATCGACCGCTGGCTGCTGCGCGACAACTGCGCTGGCTTTTAATGGCTCCTCATAGTCTAAGCCAGCCTGGGAGCTGATGGACTCAATCATCACATCACTATTTTCCGAATCCAGCATTTGTACGCCCGAATCACTGGGCGTCGTGTCCTCCAAAGTGCTGCTATTCATGCTAGAGTTCATCTTGTCGCCGCTGGGCGAAACTTTGCAGCTCAAATTGTTGTTGACCTTGGGATATAGTGGCGACTCCATTACGACATCGTAGGCATATGTCGCCTGTTGTGCCAAGACTAGTGTCTCTGGTAAGTAAAGTGTTTAGCACCAGTTTAGTACTAAGACTGAGATTTTGTATGAGGGGGATGTTTGATTAGGAGGACTCGCTCTTAAATATTTTATTTGCCAATTAGTCGCGCTTTAACGATAAAAGAACAATTTCAAAAAAGTCAGTTTTTCTCATTGCAGCGTTTTGTGTATCTTGATTTTCTTGCAAGTAATCAATATCAATACAAGTTGCACACTGCGCCGCAGCCGCATCACGTCACTGTGCAACAAAGAAGCACGGACGACCCCACGACCCCCAACCCACAAACCGACCAGAAATCCACAATTTACGGAAAAACATTTACCGCCACTTTAAACAAACTTACCTTCGATTTGCTGGGGAAATTCCATGTTGTACTTGTGCTCTGCACTGTTTATCAATAAAGTGACTAAGTTTTATTATAAATTTGTGGCCTAACTGATTTTTTGTTACATTTTAAAATAACAAGTGCGTTCAAGTAAAACAAATCAATATTTATCTTAAGCAGTGCGTCATTGCCACTGTGCGAAAAAATTTACCTTATCGGCAACACTCTTGCTCAGCTGTTATGATAATACGGCAAATGGCAACACCAATCTTTAACAACAAGTGAATTTCGTTGGCGCGTATTTCAAACAGTCTGTATTGGCTTCATTGATTTTTATATATATATATACTCGTGAATATATTTTGTGATATATGAAAGCTGTATGGGTTTCAAATCACAGTCAAAGATTTGTCAATTATATGCCAATTATTACGCATATTGCACTACTTCTGATTGATGTTAGGTATAGAGACTATTTCGTTGGGTTTGACATCAATCTCAATATGAGAATTGCACTGTATATATAGGTTCGGCATCCAATTGGCCTTTGTTGTGTACACACTATCTTGGACATGTCAATTTTGAAAAGTACAATAGCAAAGAGAGGAATGCCAATGAAAACGAAGCCGTAGAAATGTATTTATCACGCCTTGAGCAGCGCACAGCTAACGTCTATATAACTCTTTTATTTTTTTGTTTGGTTTTGCCGTATAAAAGTAAAGAAAAAATTGTCTTGCATTTATTAAATTATCCAATAAATTACAATTGCATGCGACAAACCGCTGGAAATGTTTCGACTATTTGTATTCAGTTGAATAATGTCATCCACATTTACCAAACAATGTGCGCTAAAATTATGAAATTAAAATTGCAACTCAAACGTAAAAAACAATACGTGAAACGCGCAAAACTATGCAATACAAATAAATTAAGTAAATAGCCGTTATAAAATAATTATTTGATCTAATCAACAATAAAAAATAACGTAACTGTGTGTTGGTGTGTTCAAAATGCAAATGCCAAACTTATTTAGACAATTGAAACAGCATTATTTCCTGGTGGCCGCTGTAATCTATTTGCATATACTACAGAAATCAATTCAACAATGTGATTGTGTTCACGGCTTCAGGTAACAATAAAACAAAGAATAAACTTACTTCGATAAAACGTTTGCCAACTTGGCAAAAATGCATTGCATCAGACAAGGCTGCAACATAGCCTCCACATTTCTGTTTGAAGTGTTAGTATACCCGGTACTCATAGGGAGAAGCGCTTGCAATCAATTGCAAGCCAGTCAAAACAATCTTTATTCGTGGCATACTCGTACGATAATAACATTTCGACTGTAAACTGGGAACTTCTTAAGTAACTAAATGAATTAAAACTGAAGCATCAAAGATGTACAAGATATAAAGAAGAAAGAATTAAACAGAATTTTAGCACAATTTAAAAAAGATATTCAGAATATCATTTTGAAGGGCAAAAATCTGCTGTATTGTATTCTCTAGAATATATAGAACATCTCTCAATTAAGAACATTAAATGGAAGCTTTTTTTATTGGTTTATCTGCAGAAATAACACTGAGAGCGCCGAGCTGGTATCTCATTACGAATCAAGCCTATCGCTGCCAGATATATTGCCCATACCCTCAAAAACCTACGACAAAAATCGTGCACCTAAGCTGCTGGGACAACCAACCGTTGTTTATTTTCATGTCACCGTGCTCTCCTTAGACTCCATCAATGAGGAGTCAATGGTACTTATGAATAAATAAATTCTTGTATTTGGCGTATCAATAATCAATCCTCTTGTAGACATATGTGACGGACATATTTTTAGCACAAAGTTGGCGCGATCCGCGTCTACGTTTACCGGAAAATATGAGCGAACAGTATCGCATTCTGGACGTGGATTGGCTGCACAGCATTTGGCGCCCCGATTGCTTCTTCAAGAATGCCAAAAAAGTCACATTTCATGAGATGAGCATACCAAATCACTATCTTTGGCTGTATCACGACAAGACACTGCTCTACATGTCCAAGTTGACGCTGGTGCTGTCGTGTGCCATGAAATTCGAGTCCTATCCACACGACACACAAATCTGTTCAATGATGATAGAGAGTCGTAAGTCAAAAGTCAACCTGGCAATTACAATTCTCTTAAACGGGCAGTCTTTATAGTATCGCATACAGTCGAAGATTTGGTGTTCATTTGGAACATGACCGACCCACTAGTCGTCAACGCTGAGATTGAGCTGCCACAACTGGACATATCAAATAATTATACGACCGATTGTACCATTGAGTACTCAACGGGTGAGTCGTTAGTCAGAAAGTGGAATGCATATGGGGGAGTTACATACTACTATAAATCATTAGGCAACTTTACCTGCCTGGCGATTGTGTTTAACTTGCGCCGACGCTTGGGCTATCATCTGTTTCACACGTACATTCCATCGGCGCTCATTGTGGTTATGTCGTGGATATCGTTTTGGATCAAACCTGAGGCTATACCGGCACGAGTCACTCTCGGCGTGACCTCGCTGCTCACCCTGGCGACACAGAACACACAATCACAGCAATCGCTGCCACCAGTTTCGTATGTCAAGGCCATCGATGTGTGGATGTCCTCGTGTTCTGTTTTTGTTTTCCTATCGCTAATGGAGTTTGCTGTTGTCAACAATTACATGGGACCGGTAGCTACTAAAGCAATGAAGGGTTATTCCGATGAGAATATCACAGATCTAGATGATCTAAAGGTAAGTTTGTCAGGGGCACTTTAGCTGATGTCTGAAACTCTGTAGCGTGTATTGCAGCATCACCATCGGGAGTCGATAATTGAGCCACAGTACGATACGTTCTGTCATGGGCATGCCACCGCCATTTATATAGACAAGTTCTCGCGCTTCTTCTTTCCGTTTTCGTTCTTCATTCTAAACATTGTCTACTGGACGACGTTCCTATGATCTGATGGAGCTAAGGGAGATGTTAAGCAATTCATAAAATGATAAATACAAAGCGCATTTGTTTAAAAATGTATATAGTTTGTAAGCCACAAATAATTGCAGTAAATTATAATATATATATATTCTCGTATTGTATAAATAAAGAAAGGCGTTTATTAATTAAATTTAATTCAAAGGAAGAAATTAAGAAATGCATTTTAATTGCGCAACAAAGGTGGAATTATCTTTGGTATTTTTACTATATAAGTATGCATTTTTCTATAGATAGACACATAAGTCATATGCGTGTATATATATGCACTATATATGTATATAAAATGTATATAAAAAGTCGCTAACGTGGCTTCCTTTGCTCTAGTTATTCTCTTTTCCTTTTGATCATCATTCGTATTCATATTATTATTTGCATAATCACATAATATAGTTTCTTTCTTTATATGCACATTTACTTTTTATACTATTTTCTTGTTTAGTTTCTTTTTGTTCCTTAGCTTTTGTAGCTTACGTTAATTGTTGCTAAATATTCAAGTAATTTATGCATTATGCGAGTGTTAATAAACAACTTTTTGACACTAAATCAACTTATATATGTAAAAAATGTTTGTTATAAATAATACACTCAGAGCTACAGATCCAGAGTAATATGCGAGTTCACAAATAAATACTCTCTCTCACATTTACACAAAAATGTTAATAATAACGGTAATGGATTGTCCTAAAAAAAAAACAGAATATTCAGCATATATAATTAAGGAGCAGAAAGCAAAGAGAGTGCATAGATCAAACGTCTACGCAGAAGCCACGGGAGAAGAGAAGAGTAGTACTAAGGTGAGTGCCGGGATTAATAACAATTGGTATTTGTTGCTGAGGCTGTGTTCGAGCGTCTGGTTGCGGTTGAGATTGTGGCTGCTGCTTAATCTACTGCAAACAGGCCTGTAGCTTTTCAGTCCACTCCTGCGCAAGATTTGCGTTCATCGCATAAAAGTTGTACGTACGCTTAGATGTTTTAAGCTGCAGAAATGAAATATATATTATTTGAACTGAAAGTTAATAAGTTAATGCACTTTACATCAAAGAATCCTTTCTCGTCAACGCCTTTTGTGCCAATTTGTGCGGGTTGAGCAGCACTCACAGACTGAACTTCGGCTAGCTCTGTATAGTGAATAATGCACATATTAAAATATATGTATTCAAATAATGTATTAAAATATATGTATTACCTATAATTCCCTTGGGAGCTGTATCATCAGCAGTGTCATAGTAGCGTAACTGATGCTTGATTGAGTCGAGAACAAACCAGCGCTGTTTCCACCCCTTGAGCAGTGCTCCACGCTTATAGAGATGGCTGCAAAGAAAGTATCTTGAGTTAGAGCAAATTATATAATAGCATTTGTCAACTATGATTACCCTTCATGTGTGCGGTTCTCGGCAACATTGCTACTGAATTGATTGTAGAAATGATGACTGGAGGTTCGCGCCGTCGTCGCTGCACTAGACGCAATACTGGCCGTATCACCTTGCGACATATTTACATTTGGCGGCCCAACGGTACCATCTATGGCCTTGTATTTTGTGCAATTCTTCATCGACAGCTCTGTGCACTTTTCGTGATAGGAATTGCCACAATCCATACAACGATAGCCGACAGGTCCCCAAAGCAGTTTCGTGCAGTGATTGCAATTGGTGGGTGTTGTGTATGGATGCTTCTCAAAGCGATGTGGATGGAAGAACTTATCTTGATAGCCCGCCAGACGCCCCTTAATAATTATCTCCAGAGTGGAGCGCTTGAGTTGTTGTGTTTGTACTAGCATGCTGTTGAGCGAGGTTTTACGCGACATTGGCTCCACCGCGGGCACCACCAGATTGTTCCACACCTGTTGCCATTTTTGTGGCAAGTAACCGCGTTCGGTTTCCGCTTGTTTAACTTCGCTCAGCAAGCACACGTATGCATTGGGATTGCATTTCTCAATGTTATCATAGCCAGCGCTGATTACCATACGCTTTCCCCTAATTTCCGAAAGATCGATTTCGTCGTCCACATTGGTCACCTCCAGGTCATAGGGCGGTCCTTGTGCCAGCTCCTCATTCGTATAAAAGGTCCACAAGTCTAAAGCAGCTACACTATTTTGCGGACGCAGCACCACGTCTTTGTCAGAGGAATACAGGAAATTGTAAAAAATTGGTGACTTGTTGTGCTGTCGCTCAATATAGTCAAATATGGAATGGCCAATGCGATTTAGCGTGGGCGTGCGTGGACTACGTATATCTAGTGGAAACACATTGCATTCATCATCAGAACCATTGGTGACGCCTCCTCCAAACAAGTGTTTAGCACTCATTGAACCGCGCTTATCCTCCATGGATGCAATGCCTGAATCATAGCGCTCCAGCTCGCAATCGAAAAGGAAAGTGCGAAAACGACAAGATACCACATGGTAGGCCAGGAAACGCAAGTAGAAATCATTGAATTCGAAAGCCATCGGAAATTGTCGTTGCAGTTGATACACGACATCCAGAAACTGCAAAAATGTGGGTGCGAATGCAATGTTCGTGCTGGCGTGCGACGGTTTTAGGTTGCTACGATGTGCGAATCGGTGACCGAAAGCCAACCACTCCTTTTCGATGAGTACTCGAAAACCATCCAGTGTACGATAGTAGGGGTCCAGGCAAAGTTGCGCTATGGCTGACAGTTGGGCAGTCACATCAGAGCCATCCTCCAGTGACAGCATTACGCTGCTCTCCTGCAAATCAATTAGATCGACAACAGCTCCTGACAGTTGCAAAAGTGTTGAGATTTGCTGCAACCAATCGGATTGTTCCACCATCTTAGCAAAGCTCTGACCATCTGCATCATTCGCATTATGTGATGGCATACAGGCGCGCATCAGTTTTTTGAAGGCCGAACGCGATTGCCTAATGTCCGGATAGTCAACAGGTATAAAGTCTGCACAGAAGTCTCCATTCAAATTCGATTTAGCCTGTGATTTTTCACCTGCCAGTTTAGAAAGATTAGACGGGTTATTCAAAAACACAAGGAATGTGATGTTTAAGTTTCTTACCCAACGCATAAAGTCGCATTTTACGGAAAGCGTGCACGGAAGTATTGCTGGCGTTGCCCTTCATGGTGCCCCCTTTGCCGCCGCCAGCGCCCGATTTATTGCAATCGGGCACATTCAGGTTAGACCTTTGCTTGCGCATTAGCTCTGGGGTCAGGGACTGATGATCTTCACCGACTGGACCATGACCTAGCAGCGAACTCATCGAGAGATTCAAGCCCGTGTACTGATCCAGAGGCGTCAGCTTTGGCATTGTATTGATCAATGCCATGAAATACTTGTCCTGCTCCGGATAATGAGTGACATCATGATGCGATATGGTGTTCGCTCCAGTTGTATTCTTGATCATACCAATGACCGATTTGCTATTCGGTTGGGCACCACGTATGAGCAGCGAGCCGTTGGCATGTCGCCAAGTGGGCAATGGTATGCGTTGTCCCTTGAAGTAGCGCCCCAAATGCGTCATTGCTGCGTCGCTACACTGCACTGGTGCCACAATTATAGCCGGATACGTGCGGCACGTTGCGTAGTTTGCATTGGCGTTGCTAATCCGAAAGCCGCGTTGTCCATCCGCGTCGAAGCCCAAGCGTTTCCAATCTCGCACATAGCTCCGCTCGCGCATCCTTTCAATATCCTTGCTAGTCAACAGCCGCGGCAGTGCTTCGTTTTGTTGTATCTCGAACTCATCGCCATCTTCAAGTTCATCGTCCATCGAATGCGTTTCCAATGCATCTGCACTTCCACCGCCGCCTCCACCGCCACCCAGCTCGTACTCCGGCACCAATTTGCGTTTCGTCTGCACCTTTTGCTTGAAGCCCGCCTTCTTCGCAGTGCGCAGCAGCGTTTTCTTCGCAAAGCCTTTCAGCGTCGAGTACTTTTCCTTAGTCTTGAGTGGCACGACACCCTGCAGCATTGTGCCATACGACTGAAAGGCGAAGTACTCAAATTCATCAAACGGATGTCTCGCCTTGCTAAGCGTTTTACGCAGACCTTCGATTTGTTCGAGTGTCACCTCTGTGTCAAAGGCAATTTTGAGCAACTGAAAACAGCTAGAGCGCAGCTGCAAACCTTCCGGCAGCGTTTGATCTAAATGAGCCAGGTACAGCATCGAAATTTTCTTCTCCTTGAGTAGCGATGCAATGGGAAAGGCGCGTACTATCGTTTGTTCGCAAAAGAGCGGATCGCAGGGCGAGCCCTTGAAGACGATGCGATAGTTGGTCAAAAACAGTGCGCCTTCGGCTGGTATCAAGCACTGGGTGTCATCTTCACGACCATCCGGCATCAAAAAGCAACGTAAATGATCTGTTGCCAGCTCTTCGCCTGGCAGCAAGCACGGTGTTTGAATCTTCGGCTTCTGCACATGCGGATGCCGTTTGGCCTCTTGATAAACGGGTTCCAGTGACTCGATATGCATGTGTACAACGCCTGGCACCATATCATGAAGATTGCGAATGTGCTCCGACGTAACACCGCCCTCCGTGCAGACGCAATCGATGAAGCGCGAAATGGTCTTGCCTACAGTAACGCCAATCTCTAGAGCATCGTTCTCCTCGAAGCCCTCATCGGAATGTTCACTTAGGCTATGCGAGCCCATAATACTAAAAATGAGTTATATAATTGGATAATTGTGATTTGAAACTTTGGAAGGTATGCCACTAATTTACCTATTCGAAACACTCTGGTTCTCTTCAAGCCGAAAAGCGAGTTTAGGCTTGCTGGCCGCATCCACATTGACGTCCAGCGGTATCAGCAGAGAGACCATGCGATTGGCGAAATGTATGGCCTGGCTATAGAGCGTTGATTCCTCCGATTTGGCCAGTTCAGCCTTTTTCTCCTCCTCAATGGCTGGACTCTTCCGCAACTGCTCGGCCGTAATTTCTAATGCAGTCGGTTCCTCGAGCGGCACCTCATCCAGCACACAATTGGCCTCCTTGTTATGCTCGTTTTGTCGGCGCTGCAGCAAGTAGAGTGACTTAATTTGTGCCTGAACATCTTGGAAGAATGTCGACTCCCAGAACTGTAAATTTTTCCAAATAACATGGTCCTGTATCTCTGTATAGGCAAACTGCACCACGCCCATGGACAGCTTTCTGCAGAATATTGTCGACATGGGCAACAGAGCTGCCGCAACCGTGTACTCATCCACGCCCGATGAATTTTGCAGCGCTTTGTTCATGAAGCGCACCACCAGATCAAATTGCTGATGATCTAACACCGCCTTATTGCCATGCACATAGCCAAATAGTTCGCGACACAGAATAAGGCGGGCGTCCCTATGCTTCAGAGTTCGCATCACTGCCGGCAAGAGTTTTCGCGCATCGGCAATACGATTCTCAAATATGTAAGACACACAGGTGCGTAATACTTCCAGTCGACGTGCCGAATTGTGCACTGTGGTGGGACGAACGTCCAGCGCCTCGGGCAGCCTTGGTCCCATGGGTATGATGCGATGCTGATTGCGTGTGACATGAAAACGTTGCGATTGCCCATTCTTGCGAATGCCATCCTGAATGATGAGCTCAACCTTATCGCTGCTTATACGCGGAAAGGCGGGTTGATGGATGCGTTGGAAAGCGCCTTCTGGTGGTCGCAGCACTTTCTGCGCATAGGTGACGTGGGCGTTGGATGCTTCGTTCTCGTATAAAGTGCGACCTAGCTCCTGGATATGTGTGAGTATCTGCAAAGATCAAAGAAGGTTAGTTAGCTTTGCGTTTTATGCAGTGGCTTTTATGTAGTGTGCTTACGAGATTCTTATTTTGTGCCTCCGATTTGAGCAACTCATTCATTGAGCTATATAACTCATCCCAGGCATCAGAAGCTCGCCATGGCGGTCCGCGCTCGTTCACAAACGTGGTAAAGAACATGCTGTCCAAAACCCGGAACAGAAACTCGCTTTCGATGAGATCACGCGCACCAAGAAAGCCAGCTTTATGAAATGTGATGACCGTCTTGGGATGAATGCGTATGATGGTCAGGCATGAGCGATAGCCTTGCAATAGTTGAGCGAAAAGGCGCATGAATATCGCGCGCAACTCCTTGTCAATTTGTGCCTCGGTCTTGGCCACCAACGACGAGGGACGGTCGTTGTTCGGAAATGCAAGATCCGCTTGCGCCAAGTTTGGAAATAATATCATACTGAGCAGCTCTTGGGTTTGCTCCCACAACGGTGATGGAAAGATCGGCACTGGCGGTGTTAGCGCATCCGGTATGGTAACCAAACCGCCATCCAAATCCACAACAATTACATCCAGCAAATCTGTTATTTCCGTTTGCAATGAACTGTGTATGCCCATTATAAATGGCGTCGGCGTTGACAGCACCTCGGTGAGTGGCGCTGGTAGAATTGGTATATAGACATGTGTATATCGAAATGGATACATGAGTGCAACCAACGCCCTGCAGCTGTCCGTTAGGTGCCAGTAACACTTCGAGTGAAAGAGTATTTTGTTTTCGGTCATCACTGCACACAGTAAAATCAACACGTTCTTAATGCCCAGCTGTTTGAACAAAAAGTTCACACCGCTCCCAGTTATCGGCAGCGAGGAGCTCTGTGGTGGCTGCAGCGATTGCTTGTCCCCAGCACCGATGGAGAAGCGAACTTGAGGCCCGCCTGCGGGTGGCACCTGTATGCAACCGAGAATGTTGCCAATCAGATTTTCCATGGCATATGGCAAGTTTTCAATGTACACCGTGTAAATCGTTCCCAAACAGTTCTGTAAACGGAAATAAATGCACAAAATTAATATTTTCATCGTTTTCAACTGAGCCGCAAACTTACCTTAAATGTGTCGGCACAATCCAAGCGTGAAATGAGCACCAAACACTTTGGTGCATACATAATGCTATGGTGGGTTATGGGCTCCACGGCTGTGGCGGCCGGAGGCCCTCTGCTGTTGTTAGCTATGGTCTCATCTTCGTCGTCGACGCTGCGCGTCTGTGTGATTGCAAGCGTTTCATGAAAGCTCAGGCAGGCACAGTAATGCTTGTTTGCATCAATGTCCGTGAGCACAGAGATGAAGAATTTCGGTTCTTGTTTCTCGTACGATAAATTCCAGCCGAGAGGTTGACAGAACTGTGATAAGGAGAGCAGCATGCATGCATACATGCGAGCAGAAATGCAATGAGTTAAATGTGAATGCGTGGCGTGGGCGACTAATTTAAGAAACAATGCACTCACCCATTCGATGCCCTCAATAAAGGGTGTGTCGGGCCAATCTTTCTCAGGAAAACGTTGCACAATTTTGCCGCATATGGGCTGACCGCTAACATTGCCGGCAGTTTCTATAAATTGAAATATACATGAATGCATAACGCCACCGCACACAGTGAAATATATAAAGATACGCGTATGTATTATTGGCACTTACTTTCTTTGTCGTTATCGTAGCCAACAATTACAAAGTAATCAGCGAGCCGGGACATCTTGAATATTTACACTGCAGCTGCACATTGCAGGCTAACTTGGGAGTGTGGACGCTGTTGGCTGCGCTTCTCGTTTGCTGCTTTAAGTTTGCCAAATCTACGAAGTGAAGGCACAAAACGCAAATCAAATGAAACCAAATTTGTTGTTTTAGATATCTTTGTTGTTGTTGGTGCTGTAGGTGTTCTTTTCTTTTTTGTTTTCATATACACACAATAGCAGTCGCAGCCGCTTTGGCCGCTTGCCACAAAAACACTGGCAACAGTCTCATCTCATTTGCATAAAAATGGAGCTTTCAATTAATATAGCGCGTTGCTTTGTGTTTGGCATAAACAATTAGCTCATTCAAGCGCTGCTGGACATATTGTTCTTCTGCACTGCATAGCCAGCAAACGCTTTTTATTGAACAAGAAACATTTAAACGTCCCCAATTGCTCAAGCACAACCACACCCCAATCACTTTAGGTATTTCCTCAACGACATACGTGTCGGTTGGTACATTGGAAATAAAGGAACAGAAGAGGTAAATACCGTTGAACTGTAGCCAATTTTTCGCGAATCGTGTCTAGCACTTTTACAATAAACAAATTACTTTAACTTTTAGATTTTTCATGCCTGCGGAATGTAGGGTTGTTGATATGCTATCGATATATTTGGCGATTCATTGTCCGATGTATCTAATCAGTGCTGGTCAACGGCAAGTTAATAACGCCTGAAATTCAACAGCACTGCCGATTATGGCGCAATCAATTCACAAAGCAATACAAATGGAAATCAAATCCACAATTGCTCCTTTAGGCTTAGTGCACTCGGCTTATCAACAAAATGTTTATATTTTTATATATTGTTTAAATTGTATGTGAACAATGCGAAGAGTTCTATCGATAAAAAAAATCATCAAAGTATCGATAAATTAATTTGCATGATAGTGTGTGTGTGATTTTTTCATACGACGTTCATATTTTTGTGCTATTTATGTGATTTTGGCACTGTTTTGGAGCTTTAATTTGCAATTTTATATAATTAGAACAGTGCCCAAGCAATTACCACATGCGTTTCCTACAAAAACACAACAAACAATATGACTCCGTTGTCTGCAAATTAGCAGTTTCCTCACTTTGCCATTAAGGTGTCTTGTCGGGCTTCGGGCAGCAGCAGGTAAGCTCTTCTCCTTATCCCCTCTGTTCGATTCATGCTCTCCCTCTCTTACTCATTCTTGCTCTCTCTACCAAAATATTTTGCTCTTTCTGTCTTATTCGACTCACAGCTGTTTTCAGCCCATTCTCTGTTTCTTATCACCTGCAACTTTAATGAAATTTTAATGCACTACCTACTACAAATTTTATGACAAATTTCAAATGTGTACAAAGTGACGAATACGAAATTCATCTGTAGCAAAATAGCGACGCGACTTACATGAGTGATGTATGTATCGAAGACTATGTGAAATTTCACCGTAGCTTATATACATATGAATGAATTTGGAACCAGTTGAAGATTAGCTGAAAATCTGCTTATAACGCAATCAGATTTTGTTTTATCTTCAGACAACCAGCCTTTGACCTACTGAAAGGCTAGTAACATTTAAGTCATGGCAATCAGAATTATTTCAAATGCGATCTGTGTATATATAATAGTATCAATCTCTCAACTCGCAAGGTAGCTTGAAAGGTATAATTAAATTGGGGAAATGCACTTACCAAGCGGAAGATGCTTTTTTCTCCGTCTTTCTGAAAGTGATAGCATTATAATTAAGAATAATTCAAAGTAGTAGGCGGGAAATATAGTGCGAATATTTGGAATTTTGGTATTTGTCATAATACTCAGATTTATGTGATCGCGTACACATTAAAAAATTTTTTCTAATTTATGTTTCTCTTTAAAAGTAAAAACAAAAAAAAAAGCGAAAGCATGGAAAATGAACAGGATGAACTCAGACACAGACACTTGCAGGACCAGCATCGAAGTCAGCATCAACATCAGCGCCTCGCCATTGGCTACCCCAATGTAATGCTTCACGTTGGCTCTAGAGAAACGCGTAAGTTGCCACCACCACTTCCACCGCCACTTAACTGTAAATAGTTTATAAACATTGAAGTAATAGATCTCATTAACTGTTTTTTTTAGAACGCTCGCCGTACACCGTCTATTTTGAACAGCAAAGTGATGCGCTGTCGAGCTATATGCTAATGCCTTCATACTTGCAGACATCAGATCACCTCGGATCACCGCAGCAGCAGCAGGCGACACCTCACTTGAACAACGATGCCTCGACAACAGCTGACTATGTGCCCATGTTTCAATATCAACCAGCCTCAAGATCACTCAATAGAGAGTCATATGCGGAGCCAGCAAGCTCAACCGGTGGCAGCCTAGCCTCTGGTGGTGGCAGCAAGTGCCGCAAATGTAATGGGATACGCGAAGTATGCCACTGTCATTTGATGCGTGAGCATAGTAATGGCTATAATGTGGCGACACCATCAAATGAGCACAACGTGGAGGAGCGAGTTCATTCGACACAGTCCACGGGAAGCACGACAGAGCCAACACAGTTTTTTGAACTCTCCTCAACGTCGACGGCAGCGACATCCACGCTGTCGTCGGCAGCAAGTTGTAGCACTGGCAGCGGTGGCGATAACGCCGCCGTATCGCAGTTCATTCCAAATCACAATCAACGTAAGACTGAAACGGAAACCCTGTCGCATGCCTATGCGGTTGAGCAGGCCGACCAAAATATTCGCGACGAGCAACAGGCAAATAACAATAGCAACAATAATGTTGACAGTAACGAGCGTGAGGTAGCGGCATCGCGACTTGTTAACATTTGGCCAGCCGCCATGGATGATCATGCAGTCGATGAGCCGCTGCTCCTGCAACCGAACACGTCGAGTGTGGTGTACGAACTGCCCTCCAGCTCGCTGCTTAGCTCGAATGCCAGCAACACGAGCAGTTCCTTCGAGGCGAGCAGTAGTAACCAGCTCCCGCCGGCCGTAAACAATAACAATTCCACAATCTATGATGATGTCACATCGAGTGCATCGGACACGGAGCATGTGCAATTTGCGAATACGCGAACCACGAACACGACCACCACAACGTCGGCACAAAAAAAGAAGCACTCGCAGAATCGATCTAGAAACCCAGCTGCTACTGGAGCTGGTGAGGCCTCTGCAACTGCATCGTCGTCTTCGTCTGTTATTGAACTGGACGCCACGCCCAGCACCAGCGCCCAAGCGCAGCAGCAACACCAGCAGCAGCGACAGCAGCAACAGCAGCATCAAGATCAGAACACTTGTCATTGGACTTGGCGCTACAACCACAACCACAACAGCGCCAACATATACGACCTGGAGCATGTCGGCGACAACAGCAGTGACGACGGCTGGGATCTGCGGACACACAATGCGCCCCCTGGTGCCATAGTGCCTGGTCCAGGTGTCGGGCGCTCGCGGCCACAAAGCAGCAGTGAACTGGACGCGCTTCACGCAGATCATACCTACTATAATAGTCGTGGGTATGTGCACGGCATAATTGGACTGCCGCCGCCACCATTGCCGCCGGATAGCAACTATATGCGTTCCACTTCGGCGTCCTGCACAACTGATACCCATACAACCTGTAGTGTGGATTACGGAGGTCGTGATATCTGTGGTGTGCATCGCCTATCCACGGAGCGTGTCAACGGCAACGCCAACTCGACGTCCACGGGCATTGCGGAGTCACAGCAAGACCAACAGCAGCGTCCAGCGGCAGTTCTGAAAACCTGCTATGCCTCAGGATTGGGCAGTGGCATTGTGCGAACACGCTCGCGAGTCCGCTCTATGGATGAACTGATAACCGCCAGCAGCAGCAGCAGTAGTAGCACCAACGGCATGCGCCAGCCACCGAGGAAGCTAGCGCGTCTGGAGGCACACAACGATGTACAATTATCCCCCATGACCTCAATGTCCAGTCTGTCACCAACGAACTTCTATGCATTTCAACCAGGTCGTCATCGACATCGTACTTTCGCCGAGTTGGCGAGAGCCAACGATCTACAGGTGAGACTTTCTACCATAGATTAGGATTGTTACAAAATAATGAATGCTGGATGTGTAAATATTTGTTCTGCAAAAATATAAATAGATGGGAAGATATAGCCGTGGCTGTCTGTCTGTATTTATGAATAATTTATATTTAACTGACTTTGAGCTGTAACTACGCTTTTTAGTGTCAATCAGCGTCTCTTTCTGTCTCAGTAAATCATTAATAACTTGATTTTAAACGAAAGATTATAGCTGCCATAATTAAGATACACCCTAGCGTGAATGAATTAATCAAAATCGAGAAATAAACGTGGAAGATAAGCACCAAGTAGATGATTTCCTTGGTCACCTATCTATTACAATATATGTTGTACACTAACCGAATGAATTGTTTGGTCTGGTGGCACCATAGCTTGACTGTTTGTATTCTTAAGTGTTTCTAATTGATTTGCAGGCGCAACAATCGGCAACAACAATTGGCCAGACGCAACAGCAACCGACCAGCGGCGGCTCGTGCGTCATCGCTTATGTTGGCAGGCCACGTGAGACTGATGGAAGATTGGCGCCAGGACCGAGGGACCAGCACAATCTGCCTTCCACCTCAACGGGCAGGCGTCACAATCTCAATCCGAATGGTGGCGATGCGGTGCTCACAGCGCCCGACTTGCAGTTGGATGACTGGTCTTCGGACTCAAATGGCGAGGATGATGACGTTGTATTCGTGCACTCCACACGTGAGCCAATACTCTCCATTGATCTAACTTCCGATGATGACGGTTTGGGTGGCAACAACGAGGCGGCACTTCACCAGCAACTGCATCATCAACTTCAGCAAATCCAGCAGCAGCAACAGCAGCAGCGTCATCAACGCGAGGAGCCGCTGGCAACGTGTAGTCGTGCTGATGGCATGCCAGCAGCAGGATCAAATGGTGCAACAGCAGCTGCAGCTGCAAATTTGCTGCCCCGCTCGAACTCGGCCAATGAATACGAGGATCGACGACGACGTCCAGCGGCGGGCACTTCCTTTGCGTTCTACAGCGGCGCCTTGGCGGATCGTGCAGCCATCACAGATCACAACTACAGCAGCTACAATTACAATACGGCGCAGGCGCCGACTATTGGCTACAGGGATGTAATGGATGCAACTCCGTACTCGCGAGGACCGCCCTGCCCGACACGATGTCCACGTCTCCATGCAGCCGTTGCCCATTCGCAGCGCTACTTTCAGCCAATTACCCCGCCGCCCATTTGGCACTTTGCCCCAATGTCCGAAGCACCGCAGCCACCGCCGCCGCCACCACCGTCCAGCGGCAATTCTGACAACTATGTGCGCATGTTTCGCAGCATCGCGAATGCGGCGAGTGGCGTTGTGGCGCCACCACCGCCACCGCAAATGGAGGCAGTGCCCAGTGGCGGCAACAGTCCGGCGGCCTATTATCATCGCTACCAGCCCTACTATGTGCCGCACTATACCTTTCCGGCATTAGCAGCCAGTCGCAGTCAGAATGGCGGCGAGCATTCGCCGGGTCCACCGAATCCACACTATCAGGGCGGACTGAGCAACGCCAATGGCAGCAGTCGCAGTTCGTTTAGCGGCGCCATGAGTGCCGCTGCGGTGGCCGCTACAGTGGCCGCCGCGCAAGCGCAATCCTTTCACGACCTGCTCTCGTTGGCCAACGTGCCCAGCTCTCCGGTGACCAGCATGGAAAGTGGCAGCTTGGATAATGACTATCATCGTACGCAAACGCTCAACATTCTGCGGCGCGCCACAACGCCCGTGGCAGCAGCTGTGGCCACAGCCGCCGGTCCGCCACCGGTCATGTCGTCCATTGTGACGGTGGCAGCTGCGGTTTCGCCGCCACCACCGCTGGAAATGTATTCGGGTCGCACAACGATGCCGTATTGCGGTTCGCCGCCGTTCAGCTTGCGTCGTTCGGAGGCGTACAACAATCACAGGCAACATTATCAGCCGCAGCCGCATCAGGGCCATCAGGCGCCGCAGAATCAAATGCACGCCCACATTCATCCGCCACATCGGGCAAGCGCTGTGGTGGCCACATCTTTGACGCCAGCGCCACCATACGCAGTGCATCAGAATCTGTATTATCGACAGCAGAACATGCAGGAGCTTCATCGTCGACATATGACACCCACGCCCATTGATCTCTCTTCCAACCCGCTCAATTTGACCAGCAGCTTGCGCCCACGTTATTTGCACACCATCTGCAATTGTGTGCATGCCCGGAACGGACCCGTTTCCAGCTTGGATCCCGCTTACTATCCAGCGTACGAGGCTGTGCAGCAGCAAAGTAGCGCGGCAGCCGCAGCGCCAATTGATGCACACCAGCCGCATCCTCCGCCGCCTCAATATGGACTAACATATCAGCAACAACAACAACAGCAGCAACAACAGCAACAACAACAGCAGCAGCAGCATCAACAACAACAGCAGCAACATCAACAGCGTCGGCGTCCTGCAATACACCACCACATGATACATCATTATTCGCCATTGCATCTGGAAATTGGCTTGGCCACGCCCCTTTCTCTGGGCTCATCCCGCATACTGATTGGACCACCGCGTCCCAATCGCGGTGCTACTTTGGTAATTTTCTTTTCGTTACAATGTTGCATCATTATTAAATGGCTTTTAATCCAATTCCCCCAATAGGAAATCATTGAGCGCAATACTTTGCCGCATAAGTACCGGCGGGTTCGACGACCCAGTGAGACGGACGAAGATGCAGAAAAGTGTGCCATATGCTTGTCCCTCTTTGAGATTGAAAACGATGTGCGGTAAGTGCATATCAGTCATGTGCTCGAAATGCCTATTGAAACGAATCTTTTACTTGCAGCCGGTTGCCGTGTATGCATCTCTTCCACACCGATTGCGTCGATCAATGGCTGGTCACCAACAAGCACTGCCCGATTTGTCGCGTGGACATCGAAACGCATATGGCCAAGGATGCGCTTGTACCAAGCTCGAGTGGTGCCGCTGCTGCTGCTGGTACCGCTGCCTTATGACATTGCGTACATGGGATTTTTATGTAATCTGGCACCCGAAAGCAAACATCTTACATGGATACACTTCATTCGGATTACGTTCGTCGTCATATTAGTCATTAATTTAAGATTTATGCTGGCAGCACTAATACAATTAATAAGAAAAAGACCGTTAATATTGCAAGCGCACACAACCAAGAAGAAGGTTACTCTGATGCCCTCGAGTTCCACGTTCCAAGTGCTGCTGCTGCTGCCAATGTGATACATACCATGGGCAATGCATCTTTGTGTTAAACGGTTCGCAAATAAATTCAAACTGAGTTCGTCGTCAGGTTCGTCATGCCCGGGGCTAGGCAGGCAGCGGCAATCAAAAATTCTTAAATATACACCATAAACATAAAAATTGAACGAAAAGCAAACCCCTTCCCCCCACACACACAAACAAAAAAAAAAACTAAGAAAAAATGACAAAAAGTTGATCGTCAGCCAGGAAAAGTTGAAACCCACCAGCAGGCCAAGCGAAAGTCAAATTTTAGCGTTGCGTTAAAATATCAAAACTTAACAAAAACTAACTTCGGCTCAAGCTCAGCTCTACGTACATACATATTATATACAAATTGATAGATAAATATTTCGGAATACAATGATTTCCTATAAATACTATACACACACACTATATATATAAAGATATATATATAAATTATGTCCATGTTTTGTGAAACAAAATTCTTGTGATTACACATATGTATATGTAACTACGTATTGTTAGTGTGAATGCCGCCTCCCCCATATGGTTAATTATTCTATGTACCAACTCTAATTGTTATAATACACACAGCCATACATATTCTACAATTTATCGCGAAATTATAAAGTGTGGTATCCATCAGCTAAACGATAAACATTCAATTGAAATGCATTTTATTATTAGATACAATTTCAATTCCTCTTTTTTGTTCTTAAATTTCTAGTTTAACTTCTCATGTGCCATAATTCTCATTGAGTTTTTGATTGATTGAACCGTTGCGTGGCACAAAACTAAATGAGCCACTTCTTTTAAGTCTAAAATAAGTTATATAAGATTTTTGCTCGATACCCAAAAACAATTGCAACTTGGACACAGGATAGAAAACATTTTTTGTAATTACACGTATAATAATAAAATTATTATAATTATTAATTAAATTTGAAATGAAAATTAAATACATTAATTAATATTAAACTTCCACACTTCGAATTGATGTCATTCCTAAGCTCATACTTCCCATTTGCCCAGCATCGCTACATCATTGGAGGTACATGCTAACTTTTTATTTAAAGATTTTACAGCGAGAAAATTAATATCTATGGCTAAAAATTGTTAAGAAATCGTTAACAATGATATATGTATAATGCCGAACTAGAAATTTATGATACCAGAGATATCATTCTCTAAGTTATATTGCTGGGACCAGCTCCTGTATCGATGTCGTCGTTTCCTCCCCCATTGTCGGCGTCGTCATCGTCATGCTCCTTCGTCATATCCGCAAAAAAGTCTGATGCATTTGTGCACTTCGATGAGGGCAAATTGTGTCTTTTATCCTTATACGCGTTGTGCTTCTCATTATATTTGATGTCACCAAAGTCCTCGAAATACTTCACGTTCCAGAAGCGCACATCGTTGTTATGAGACGAGGATGCCAGGAGTTCACCGCTGTTATTAATGTCCAGCGATTCGATGGGCATATTGTGTTGTCCCACTACGCCCAGATTGCGATATGGTGCAATATGGCAAGCGCGTATATTGCCATCTTCACCAGCTACGCACGCAATCCGATCCGTAATGGGTATCATCAGACTTATGGGGCTCTTGATGCCCGGATACATGTCGCAATGGTAACCGAAATACCCCCAATTATAAGTGTAGAGTCGGCCTTTTGAGGTGCCGGCAACCAACTTGGAGCTGCCACGATAAATTCCCATGCAGTTCATCTCCTCCTCGTACGGTTCCGATTGCACATACAGCTTGCGAGCACCAATGTTGTAGGTGGTTAAATAGCCATCGGCACTGGTAGCCAGCAAGAGCTTATTCTGTTCATTGGTCAGCATTTGGGTGATCTGGTCCTCTACTTCCTTCAACTCGAAAATAGCATCTTTCGTGCGAAAATCCCACAATTTGACGGTGCCAGCATCGTCGCCGGTGGCAAACAAACGCTCGTCAAGTACATGCAGCTTATTGATGGCATCGTCGTGGGCCGTTTCATACAGTTTTTTCAGCTTCTCCGTCTCCATGTCAGTGACCATGACACATTTGTCCTTGGAACACGTGATAAGACTGCGCCCATCCTCTGTGAACTCGACGTCACGACAAGCCTTGGCATGCACTTCAATCGAGCGCAAGAGTTTGTTTTCCTCGTTGCTATATTCATACAAATGCACATCACCAATGATGGTCGCCAGAGCGATAATATCGCGTTGCGGATGAAAGCAAATGTCGGTGATGAAATCTTCCAACTTGATCTCTGGTGGTGAGCTGCGTGGCTTTTTAATGGCCGCTATGATGGCACGCACCGTCTCGTCGGTCTCATCATCCTCATCCAAGTGGGAATAGTCAGAGCCAGCAGTAGCACCACTTCCACCTGAACCGCTGGGACCAGAGCCATCGTTAGCTGCCTGTTCCTTGCGCCGTTTGGCACTGCTTGCACCGCCTGCTGCCGCCTCATCGATCATTGAATCGTCCGAGTCGGAATCTTCAGCGTTTGGATCAAAGCTGTCATCACTGCTGATGCTATCGTCAGAGCTGCTGTGAACATCGTTTTGTTGTGGCCCTGGTTGATACATATCTACCAAATCGTATTCGTCGTCGTCACTCTCCGACTCGTTTAGCACTTCCTGTTCAATTTCTGCAATGACTCCAACTACCATATCATCATCAATGTCCTCAAGCTCATCTTCATCCGCAGGCGTCTTGAAATGCTCATGCCTGTTACAAAATACAAAATTAACACGTTGCGACTTAACACAAAATGAATTCCTTACGTATGCATATTAAGAAAGATCCGAGAAAAACAAATTTGAGTTTTTACGCTCTATTTTATCGAGCACGCTTTTTTCCGCCAGAATAACCCAAAACTGAGAGAAGTAAGAAGAAGCAATGCACACAACAAAACACATGCTACGCGCACAGCTGATGGCATGGCAACAACAACGTTGGCAACATACATTTGGCGGGTACACTAGGCAATACTCTGCAATCTGCAACTACAAGAATTGTTCATCAGGGCGTTTTCCGCCATTGCGTTGCTGTTAATTAAATAAAATATCTATGCATTTAAAGAATAGTTAAAATGTAGTTAAGAAATTAATGGATTTATTTGAAACATCGACAGCTACGTTTTACAATTCATCGTTTGAAGATGATTTGCTTTTGTGAAAATGGCACAAGAACACGACGAGTGATGCCAGATCGACAAAAAAAAAGCAAATTTAACTGGCTTCCAACAAGGGCGTAATAAAAAAACGCACATACATTTCCTCCTGATCGTCCGACTGCATCATAAAGTGCAGCTCCAGCAGACCACTAGCATCCGTTTTTATTGCCACTTTCGTGGCCACTTGCAACGCCTTATTAGTTAATCGTATCTGCTGGCTTTTGTACTGAGCCACTGTAGTCGCGCGGCAGTTGAACAAAATAATCATGTCGCTTGACTTTGCCACTTCGATACTCGATTCAGCCTGCATGACACCCAGCGTGGCAATCTTAAAATGCGGCTTCATCGGCGATATCGTAAACTCATATTCCTCGGCTGCCTTATCCAGTTCGTGGAAAATATTTGACATGTCGGGGCCACGCATAAATATTGTATTCAAGCTGGAACTATTCGAGTCCAGTTCATACTCCATGGGCTCCTCCACGTGAGTTGTCTTGATGGCGCACTCTGTACTCACTTGCTCGTCATCGTGTGGCTCCAGCAAAATCAGCAAGGGCGATCCCTCGCCTTTATACAACATCTTAATGCCGCAATCGGCCAAACCAAAAAGACTCAGACACTCGGCTAACACATTAATCTTAATGCTAAAACTCTGCGAGTCTTGAATGTGGAATTCCGCAAAAAATGCTGGCGCAATAAATATCGTGGCCTGGATTGATTTTCCTTGTTCCACAGTGATGAGAAGGCCATCTTCACTGGCTTGAAGTGTACCAAACTGTAAAGAATTGCTTAATGAAATTAGTTCGATTATAATAAGATAAGATAGTTACATCACTGAAACAAATAGACTTGATCGCAGCGTAAAATGTCTTGATGCGATCCAGGCGACACACGAATTTATAGTCCTCATACTGCGATTGTGTCAACATTTTGCGATTCTTAATGATACCCTTCTCATACAGCACTTTCGAGTGTTGCATTAATCTGCATAGAAGTCTTCGTGAAAATACTTAAACTGCTCCAACGTCAGGATTTGCTCGCGTGTTGCTAGTTTGAATAATTGATGCAATCGTTGGGCCAGTACATGTTCGCAGGTAAAGGAGACGCAATTACGGTCAGGCTCCGTCTCAGGCTCCAATTGCAATTGCAGAACTCTTTGTTGAAAATAACGACACTTGCAGTAATTAATGCCAGGCAAAATTCGGAAAACTTGGGCAGAGTTCCGCTTGCTAACTAATTCAACAATTTGGCGAATCCGATCCGGAGTGTAGTAGGTAATCACAGCCCATTCATCGAGCAATCGAAGTGCGTGTTCCAAAAGATCCTCGCCCAGTAGTGCAGTGAGATCGGCGAACAGCAGCGCACGTTGGTCTTAGAATAATAAGGTCATTAATTAAATATATGAATAACAATGAATTCAATAATACCTGTGGAAATGTTATTCCCTTCAAGCGGCTGATACTTATTGAACACCAGTTGTACCAACTCTGGTACAAAGAAATCGTTCGCTTTTATATCCTTCACGTCGACAAGCTCCATTTAAGTAGAGAGTTCGCCAAGAAATTGTAAAGTATCGATTTTAGATATTCGATTAAATGGCAGCGCGCAAGTTGCGATGAATATGAAACAAATTCGATTTACCGCCCCATTTGGCAACTCTGGCACCGGTTATCGATAACAAAATGAAGACCAAACATTTGTCCGCGCTTTTATGTTATAGTAGTTTATTTACGTTCTAAGATTGTGTTTAGTTAAGTTTATTTTTAAGTTTAAAGTTGTATTTAAGTCGTGCTTCACATCACAAGATGCCTAAAAAACCTATTGATCATGTAAAACAGATGACAATGTCGAGCTTCTTGGAGGATTACACACTGAGTCAATCAACGCTATCGAGCAAACCTGAGAGAAAAAGTTGTAAATTATAATTAAAAAAGACGTCACATAAACAACTATTACATTTTTTCACAGATATTGTGGAGGCCAGGAAAACTAAAGCAAAGTTCTACAATCCAATTTATATTGATTCATCCTCATCCGACGAAGACGATGCACAAAGGCAGAAACCAACTGCGACTGCAGGAGCAACCATGTTGTCAAGGAATAAAGCACCAGATAAAGACACACATAGCAATTCGCTCATTAAAAGATGTAGCTTTGATAACGATAAGCAATCGCCATTGGCTCCACTTCCACTGCCAACTGCATCGGGTTCAGCGATTATATCAGATGTTAAAAAGAATTTTGATAACTTTGAAGAGGAATTGAACAGAGACACCACTTATCAAGCGTCATTATCAAAGTTAAATGGTCACATCAAAAAACTATCCATGTCACCACATAAGCCGGTGCTCATGTCACAATTGTCGCTTAAAGCCGATGCCAATGAAACATCCATATTGAATACTTCTAATACCAGTGGTTCCCAGGACAGTTTTGACTTTCTGGTGAAGCAAACACAAAAGCAGATGCCGAACCAAAAGATCGAGCCATCCGCAGAAGCTAAGAAGTCCAATAGTTCTCAAACAGATCTAAAACCAGAAGTCAGCACTGTGAAACCCAAACTCAAAATAGTGTTTAGCAATTCACTAGCCGATTATTTACGTGAATTGGGACAATATGATATTGATGTCAGTAAGACAGATTTTGGGCAGCAGAATGAATCTATCCTGAAGAGCACGATGGGCTCTTATAAAATTAAATATGTGGAGCTAATGGAAAAGTATTGTGAAATAATTGACCAAATACCCGCTGCGCATTTTAATGAAATCGATGGATTCGAGCCTAACACATTTCTTAAGCTAAAGGTCATGCGTCAAAAATTCAAGGCTAGATCACAATTGCTGGAGAGGCAAATAGAGCGACAGAGACTTGAACGCGAAGCATCTGTTGAAGACTGCAATTTTGATGACCTGGAGCGGGAGGAACGAGAAATGCTGGCAGAAACAAAGAAAGTTTCGACACAAGTCCCAAGTAGAAGCAATTACTCATGTCAAGATGTGCACAATGGTATTAAACTAGACACAAAACAGACAGACAACAACTATACAAATGGTGCACCAGATGATTTAGATGACTTGGTACCCATGGCAAGTCCACAGTATGATCTTGACGACGATGATTACTTAGCCCAAAGTATGCTGCTGGATGATGAAGAGTTTAGCAATTCCGCACAGATCACCGAAAAACCTGCGGCGCCTACTGCACCAGCGAAGGAGAGCAAACGAACATCTATTGCTGATTCCGATGATGATTTCGAGGACACTTTAAAGCAAATACGTGATGAGCACGAAGCTCTACAAGGACGTAAATCACAGTACAATAAGTGTGTCTATGCTGACTTCGAGGCTGTAAAACTGCCGCCACCTGCAGAGAACTCTAAGCCCGCACAGCGTATTAATTTCGCCGACCAAAAGCCATCAACTATTGTACTCGACGATGATGGGTTTCCTGAGTACGATCCAGTTCTTTTTGAACAGGCTTTTAATAAAGCAGTTAGTAAAATTGACTTGACCGTCGACTCTCCAAGCACAAGTCGGCTAAGTACAGCCACAAATGTGCCAAAGGCTGCGGCTCAGAGGATATCGGGTAATTTTCATTCAAATGTGCATAACGATGGCACCACTGGCGAGTTCGATGGTCAACAATTTGAGCATTCGACGCGTTTGATGCAGGCTTTGAGCTTCAACTTTGGCTTGAGAAGTTTTCGCCCAAATCAATTGCAGGTAATAAATGCGGCATTGTTGGGCAACGATTGTTTTGTCCTCATGCCAACTGGAGGCGGCAAGTCACTGTGTTATCAGCTACCTGCAATTCTCACCGAAGGTGTGACTATTGTGATAAGTCCACTCAAGTCGTTGATTTTCGATCAAGTCAACAAACTTGCGTCTTTGGATGTAAGTGCTACTATTACTTACTTATGATTGAAAAATGCTGTTAATTGCACACATTTGTTCCTCAGATTTGTGCCAAGTCCATGTCTGGTGAACAAACTATGGCGGAAGCTATGGCTATATATTGTGATTTGGAAAGACATCCACCGCTGGTGAAATTGCTTTATGTAACGCCAGAGAAGATTTCAAGTTCAGCACGGTTTCAGGATACTCTAGACCAGTTGTATGCCAACAATTACATAAGCCGCTTTGTAATTGACGAAGCTCATTGTGTTTCCCAATGGGGACACGACTTCAGGCCCGACTACAAGAAGCTGGGTATTCTTCGCACTCGATATCCCAAGGTACCCTCAATGGCACTGACGGCCACGGCGACGCCACGTGTGCGCAAGGATATATTGCAGCAGCTGAATCTCACGCATTGCAAGTGGTTTCTCTCGAGCTTCAATCGCAGCAATCTACGTTATCAAGTGGTGCCCAAAAAGGGCGCTTCTACCATAGACGATATGCGTAGCTTTATACAAACACGTCCGCCCACTGCCAGCGGCATTATCTATTGCCTTTCTCGCAAGGAATGCGATGAGGTTGCAAATAAAATGGCAACGTCTGGAATTCGTGCTGTAGCCTATCATGCTGGCCTGACGGACAAGGCGCGCGAATCCCGTCAAAAGGATTGGATAACGAATAAAGTACGCGTCATATGCGCCACCATTGCATTCGGCATGGGCATCGATAAGCCTGATGTTCGATTCGTTTTGCATTTCTCATTGCCAAAGTCTATTGAGGGCTACTACCAAGAAGCCGGTCGCGCTGGACGCGATGGTGAAATAGCCGATTGCATTCTTTACTACAACTATAGTGACATGATGCGGCTAAAGAAAATGATGGATTGTAAGAATCAATTGTAGTACGACCATTAATAATTTCACTTAATAACTTCATCTCCCCAATTGCAGCTGATCGAGCTCTTCAGTATCACGTGAAGAAGATTCATGTCGACAATCTGCATCGCATTGTTGGCTACTGCGAGAACCTCACAGACTGTCGTCGCGCCCAACAACTAGACTATTTCGGGGAGCACTTTACCAGCGAACAGTGTCTGGCGAACCGTCAAACTGCCTGTGATAATTGTCTGAAGAAACGCAATTATTCGCAAATCGATGCGTTGGAGCAGTGTCGCAAGGTAGCGTGTGCCGTCAGAGATTTATGCAGTGGTCGTTCGCGATTTACGCTTCTACATTTGGCCGACGTACTCAAGGGAGCGATGATCAAGAAAATTATCGAATTCGGGCACAACAAGACCCCACATCATGGAGCTCTTAAAGATTGGGATAAATTAGATATACAGCGACTTCTGCGCCATATGGTGCTCAAGGAATATCTGAAGGAGGATCTCATCATCACAAAGGATATTCCACAGGCGTATCTCTACTTGGGCAACAACATAAACGGCCTTATGAAGGAGACCCCAACAATCGAGTTTGCACTCACACGCAAAGACGGCGGTGCCTCTAAGGTGGTGGCCACGGTGTCAGAGACGAAAGCTGCAGGCAATGCTGACATACGCCAAGTGCATGATCGTTGCTACAGCGACCTTCTGGATTTGTGTCGCACCATCGCCGCTGCGCGTAATGTAACCATGGCCAGTATCATGAATATGCAGGCCCTTAAGGCTATGGCGGAAGAGCTGCCAACCACGGAGAAGGACATGTGCGCCATTCCCCACGTCACAAAGGCTAACTTCGAGAAGTACGGAGCCAAATTGCTCGAGATTACAACAGGATATGCTACTGAAAAGGAATGCCTCCTGGCAATTCAGGAGATGGAGGCGGACGAAGCTGTCGTTGCCCCGTCAACACCGACACATGATGCAAACGAATGGGAGCAGGCGGCAGCCCGGCAAGGCGCTTCTGGGTCAGCTGGTGGTAGTACGTCGTATGGTGGAAAGCGGAAGAGAGCGTGGCGCGGGCGTGGAGCTGCTAGTGCCACTGCCAAGCGGTACAAGGGCGCCGCAGCTGCGGCGTCACCAGCAGCAGCACGCAAAAAGGCCACAGCTGCAAGAACATCTCGAGGTGCCGGAGGCAGTGCAGCGTCGAAGCGAGGTGGTGGCGCTAGTTCGTGGTTGGGTAAAAAAACTGGAAACAGCAGCGGGTTCCAAATGATGCCATTGCCCGGATCACGTTAAGTAATTAAGTTTGTGAAACAATAAACAATGTTTTTTTTAACACTTTTGAATAACAAGAATCATGATTAAGCCATAAGTACTTTAGTCTCCAGGAGGCATTTCTAACAACAAGATAATAGCATGTTCGATACCCATTCCTAACTGTGGGTCGAACGCGGTTTATCCTCGAACTCGTAGGCGCCCATGGACCAAATCAAATTACTGTCGGTCTGCACCTGCACAAACTCCGTGGAATACGTATTAGACGTGCTGACCACGCCACCAAAATCCAACTGCGCATGGTCTGCAAATGAGAGAGGTAGCGATTTACTTTGAATTGGTTAGATCAAATAATATACGTACACAGATTCCACTTTAGCCCCGTTGTCGTCACATTGTGAGCCGTACTTCCTACAGGCATTAGGGCGCACCAGCGTTGATTGGTCACCAGATCAAGCGGAATCTGGATTGTATGCTTGCCCGGCCGTAGCAACCACGTTATTGAATTGCCACTAAGCAGATACACATTACATGTTTCCTTCTGCATCTTGTACAACGTATTCAGATTGCCCATTATCTGATCCAACCGCCCCGAGCAATCATGAAAGACGACCACATCGTGCAATTTACGCTGCACCATCACCGGCTGCAGCACAGTGAAGGCTTTTGTAAAGTCTGTCGCGTCCTGATCGGGCGTGTTGATTTTTGGTGTTGATTTGAAAAATTCGACCGTTTCTTCGGTTATGGAATCAAAGTCGCCGGTTATTAGATCTGGGGGATCGACTAGCTCGACTGATGCTCCTTCATTGTCATTTTTGCTCTTTGTCTGTTTCGGTTCTGTTGAAGCAGCTTGTGCTATCACAAAGTCGCGCCAGTGATTCGAGCCACCGTCAACGGCGCATCGCAATGTTGCTGTTCAATTGTTTTACAGATTTGTTTGCATCAGGTTTTTGTTGTTATTTTCGTTTTACGCTTACCATTCTTCCATAACCGCTTGACCACGTGCGCGGGAACTTGGACTTGTCTGTTAAGCACAATACAGACGTGGCCATTGGCACCCAAAGTAAAATTTTCGCTGATTAAATTGTTGGGCACCCATTTGTACTCCTTGGGTGGAACTGTGTGGTCCATTTGTTGTCTAAAGCCAATTGTTGTTTTTGTGCAGAAATTGCGTGGGTGACCGCTTATGTTGCCAGACTGTTTCAAAATACGCCACTCATCTGGCAACGATAAGGCAGCTCCCGCGCTACGCAATAATTTGAAAATGGCATTTTTGATAGCTGCCGTCGCTGCCATATTACGGCAGCGAGTGCCGTTCAATCGTACGAAAATCATAAATTTGAATTTTTATTCACGGCACGACCTGGCATATAAAAAATTTCCAAAAAAACAGACATCGTAAAACCTAAACCAGCCTCTATGTCAACGAATTGTACCGCCGACACAATAACGATTATTCGTAGCTTGCAACTCTGCGGCGCCGCAAACAAAATGGCTCTGATTTTTGCAGACTACAACATTTTGGTTTAAATTTTCGCAATTTAAAAATGCAAAATTACGAGTGGAATGAAACAAATGTAATATATTGTTTAAGTGCTATGTGCATAAGTGAAGCCATGATGATTGTGCAGAGATTGGTCGAGTGAGAAAGGGCTAACAAAACGGCGTGAATGAGATTTGAATACTTGAAAACTAGTTCTTACAAAACTTCACGCATACACGCACAGCCTCAGCCTCGAACTCAGTCGCAGCCTCCCAAAAATGGAAGGTATGGATCTGTGGACGTCTATGTTTTCGGCTGACTTTGAGGAGGGCGATGGTGTGGGTGATAATTACAATCATGACAGCAACGCGCATGCAGACGAGTTTATTGGCGAGGAAGAAGAGGAGGAGGTGGATGAGGAACAGGAGCAGGAGGCTGATATCGATGAGCTGGATGACGAAAGAGAGAGCGAGAGGGAGAAAGAGGGTGACGACAGTAGACGACGGCGACGTAGCAAGCAGCAGAAAGGAAATGAGCCTGATGATGATGCCATATTTGATTTCGAGCTGGAGCCCATTGTTAGCATTGCTGAACCAGAATTGGAACCTGTGCGTCGAGAAACTGTGGCCTTAGCGCCACCAATGCCAACGGGACCGCCAGTACGTGCCATGCATCGTCAATCACTGCCAGCCTCATTCGGTTCATCGCTAATGCCACGAGGAGGATCTGTTGTGGGTGCAACTCCTCCAACGCGGCCCACAACGTCGCAAATCAACGCCACCGATGAAAATGGTGTTCCCATAAACTACGAATTGGGCGTTATTTACATTTGTCCGGCATGCGGCGCCGAGTATCGACAGCAGGACATGTGGAAGCGTCACATGAATCAGATGCACCAGTATAACACGCGCAAGGGCCTGAATTTCGTGGCCATCGATAAACTGTATCATCGGTGTCTGGAGTGCAATAAGCGCATTGCGATGCACAGTCGAGAGAATCTGTTGAAGCACAAGTTCACCCATTTGCCATATCGTTGCACCAAATGCTACATTTGCAAACGAGAGTACAAATACAGGCAGGACCTGATGGTGCATCTGCGCATGGTCCACTGTGACGAGGTGGTGGCCATGATGCGAGACGGCGACACCAGTGCCGGCCGCAAGACACGTGTGCGCGAGCCACGCACCGAGCCGCACTCAAGCCAACAAACTGCTGAAGCTTTTGACGATGACGATATTATACAAGTGAAAAGCGAGCACGCGGAAACGGATGCTGCTACGACAGAGGATGATGCTGTGACTGGCAGCACACACAAGCGGAAGCGCAGCAATCCAGCAGCTGCAGTAGACAATGGAACCAGTGCTGCTGAAATCTGCGAGGATTACATTCACTACATGTGCCCGGACTGCGCCACCGATTGCGACACTCATGCGCAGTGGAGTCAGCACATTGAGTTCGTGCACGATTATGTCAGCAGACGAGGGCTCAACTTTCGCTGCGTGGACATGCAGATGCAGTGCCTGGAGTGCAAGCAGGTAGTCTATTGAAATCACTTGACTCTGATAAAGAATAATTAATTTCATATCTTTTCGTAGTTTGTCATCCCGAATACGATTAAGACTTTGCGTGCTCACAAGTTTAATCATTTGCCGCAACCCAATTGGATGCGCTGTAAATTGTGCTACAAAGGTTACACGGAGCATCACGAGCTGGTGACGCATCTGCTCAAGCAGCATCACTTGGAGTCGTTAATGCCCGACGCCGAGGAGACGGAGGAGCCCGTCTCCAGTGCTAGTGGCGGGGACGATGGCGAAGATAGAGCTGGGAATGGCACCGGCAATTGCTGCGACGAGGAATTGACACATTGGGATGAAGCACCACGTCGTGGCGGACGCATCAGCAGCGATGACATGTACGAACCACACATTGACTATCTCTGTCCACAGTGCGGCAGAGAGTTCATTGAGAAGAAACACTGGCGCACCCACGTCGTCCAGGTGCACGGCATGAACGATCTGGCCAAGCTCAATTTTGAAGTAATCAATGACAGACAGCTGAAATGCACGGAATGCGACAAGATCATCACAAATGCGTATGGCATACAGAATGCGCAACAGCACCGCATTACGCACTTGCCATACAAGGCGTATGCGCGGTGTCGCAAGTGCCACAAATCGTACACGGATCGCAAGGGGCTGGTCAAGCATTTGGCCACATATCATCGTGTAGGCTACGAGCCGCGTAAGGCAGCTGGTGCTGGCACGAGTGCGGGCGGCAGTCAGACTCCAAAGGCACAGACGCCGCGCAAACAAATTGTAACTGTGGCCAATGAAACTTATGAGATTATCTACTTGGATGAGGAGCAATCGTCGCCCGGCAACAACAACATTAATGAGGAAAATGATTTTGGTGAACAGATGCAAGGCGATGACGACGAATATGGAATCAGTAATAGTGCCATCAGTAGCAGCAACAGTCGCCAGTTGTCGTCAAGTGCCATGCCCAATCACAACCCCAATCGTTACAAGTGCGTTGACTGCGGCTCGTTGTTTCCAACACAAGCGGCACTCAAGACGCACATTAGCGAGGAGCATGACTTTATGGATACTCACTACAGTGCCAAAAAGTTTGACAACGCCGAACCGACTGATGAGACAGCTCCGGTCTCGGCTTCAGCGCCTGCATCAGCGTCCACAGCGAAGACGTCCCCGGGCAGTAAGAAGACGACATTATTGAATCCATCGGGCGCCTCAACCATTGAGCAAAACTATATATTCCTGTGTCCGTCCTGTGGCAAGGCCTACAAGACGCAGTTTGAGTGGCGGCGCCACATTAACGATGCCCACAACTTCGACAAGCGGCAGTACTTGAATATGCGTCAGTTGGACAAGTATCGGTATCAGTGCACTCAGTGCAAGGATATTGTCAGCAGCTCGAAGCTAAAGGGTCTGCAGGATCATCATTTCCGCCACCTGCCCTATCGCCTGTATCTGAAGTGTCTCGTCTGCGGCACTTGCTACAATCACAAGCCCAACATAGCGGCGCATCTGCGAACGCGGCACAACATCTACGAACGCGATACGCCGTGGCGTGAGTTGCAGCCGAAGCCACAGTACAACTATGTGATAATGAAAGACAAGGACAAAGATAAGGAGGCTCGTGGCATTTCCTCCTCGCCATCGTCGCCAACACCTGGCAGCAGTAGCTGTAATGCAGGACGCTCCCTAAAACCGCAGCCAGGCCTGTTGCCCACTCGACCAGCTGGACTGAATACGCTGGAGGATAGCATTTCATATCACAACGCTGTGGATTTGGACTTCATCACGTACTATTGTCCCAAATGCAATAAGAACTTTGATTCGCATGCATTCTGGCGCAAGCACATTGTGGAACAGCACAACTACAACAGTCGCCAGGGGCTGAATTTTCGCCAAATCGACATTCATCACTATTTGTGCCTAGAGTGCTATAAACGTGTAACTGTCACCCACACCAAGGGCGCTATTGGCCAGTTGCAATCACACAAGTTCCGACATCTGCCATACCGATCTTTCAAGTGCCTGACCTGCAATGGTGAATTTGTGCGCAAACAAATGTTCTTCAAGCACCTGAATCGCGACACAAATCGCTGTGACAACAAGCCTTTGAGTGCACAGGAAACCGACGACGATGGTGGAGAGGCGGCAGAGAGTTCAGCCGGTGTCGTTAGCGTTGATGGTGGACTCCCAGCTGCTGCTGCCTTGGAGGAAGTTGACCCTGCTGCCTATCGCCTGCGGTGTCCGCAATGCGGCGACAACTTTACCACAAGCAGTAAAGCGTTGTGGCGCAAACACATTAACATCTACCATGGTCTGGGCAAGCGGGAGCAGCTGCATATGCGTAAGATTGGCGAGGAGCTCTATCGCTGCACGGACTGTGACGAGGAGTTGCAATCGAAACAGTTGCGGGTGCTACAGGAACATCGCTTTCGGCATTTGCCCTATGCGGACTACATTCGATGTCAGCTATGCGAACAGCAGACGGATGAACTGGGTCACGGGGCTGCTGCAGCCGGTCTGCACAGTATGCTCGAGTTGCAGCAACACATACGCGAAAAACATCCAGACTTGGCTGAGAGTGACGAACAAATGGAAACGCTTCTTGATGATGATGACGACAGTCAACCTGCGAACAATGAGTCGGCAGGCAATGGACGTTACATGCCGCTACCGCCGCATTTACTGGACGACGATGACATGGAATTTGAGGACCAGTATCTGCTTGGCTAAGTTTTAGCACGGCACTACGAGCTGCAAACAATACTCAATAATTTTAGTTATGTTCATATTCCCCCCCTGCTTCCAATACAAAAGTTATGAGATGACGAATTCGCACATTCGCCAAAATTGTTAATAATGTATTTGTAACAAAAGTGAACTTTCTCAAAAAGTGCAAAACAAAACGATGGAAAAACCCAGTGCACTCCAATTCTGCTTATAGTGGAATATGCAATTGAAACTCAAGTATTTATGCGAATTGAAAATTATTTTACACTCATGTAAATCTCACATAGTTAAGTAGATATCCAAAACTAAATATTTATTATTATTCCATGGGTCGAACGCCGGTCTCCCTTGCCCTATTCATTAATTTAGTTAACCACGATGATATTTATATCTTTGATATTCTTTAACTGACCTGAATAATTTAATATTTAAGCTGCAGTTTATTTATTAAATAGCCATGTTGTATTCTTTTTTTAAATAAGTTTGGTTCCTAAGCAAAAGAACTATAGTGAAGTTAAACCTTGTATTATGAACACATTTTTTTATGGTATTTTTGGTTGTTGGCAGCTTTAAATAAAACTCCGACTCTGTTTATTTTTTTAATACTTAGAAATAAATAAGATTTTTGATCAACAAAACTGGTTATTTTGTATTTCAGGTCATCAGAAAGTTGAGTGTTCCATTGAACTGCATATCGCTCCCGCAGACCTATTTACAACAATTCTGATTGTAAATAATGGTAGCCAGTGGTCTCTGTATTTACAGCAAGATTACTTTGTGGTTGGAGCACAAACAATATAAATATAGAAATGTACAAGACGGTTAGACTTTATCTTTATTAGTAATAGTGATTTATTTTTAATTTTTTCTAAAATCCCCCAAATAACGCCCCACAAAGTTCGGACAACAAAAAGGATATTAACGACAGATGTTGAATTGCATTTGATTATTTTACGTGATTTAGCAAACACGTATAAAAAAAATAAAAAATCAACTATAAATGAATATACAAAATGTGTGTATATTCGTTATACAATTAGAGGAGAATGCATGCTTTTTTCGGTTGTTTGAGTCATTAACATTATATAGCTGCCAATGAAGTTTTTGTTGTAAACAGTAAATCAATAAGTAAGTATGATAATAATACGATATGTATACAGGTTGTGAAATGCTAATGCTATCAATGTATTAATTTTATGTAATACATATAATAAATAATAATAAATACTTTTGAAAAGCATAAACAAATTGCACGCACATAATAATTGCAACTATATGAATTAAATTAAAGAACAATCTTTCAACTTATAAAATATTAAACAAACTTTTTGCCAAATACATTTTGTATGCGCATGGAATGAAAGTAATCTAATTGACTGTCGATTAAACAGTTTTTCATGTGTGTCGGATTTGTTATTCAAGTTTTTGTTTAACTTTTGCATATATCGTTTCGAAGTTTACAAGTTTCAGTTCCTTTCTCCCTTATTTGTGCACGTTTCCCGCTCTATTCGACATTGCATGTTAATGTCTTTTATATATATTCAAGTATACATATATAAAAACTTATGCATTGTGTGTTTAGTAACAATTTGTTGCTGTTGGTTGTTGTAGTAAATACTTGGCTCACGCGCTCCTTGCTCCTCACAGCGTTGGCATGTTGCGCCTTCCATTACTTGTGCTTGATTCCGCCCCGCCCGCTGCCCCATCCTGTTGAGCCTTTTGTTTGGCACGTCGCACCTTCTGGCGTGTGTGCTCAATTTGAAAGTCTTCGACACGCAAATTGAGACGCATCATATTATTAATGATGAACTCCTCCTCCATGATGTGCTCGGGAGGCGAACGTAGCACCGCCAACGTTTCGCACAGTCCTGTGCACGTTTTGCGCACCTTATGCCGACTCAGAGAGGCGCCAATAATAACCAGCGCCACTTTGAATATGACTCGAATGCCCTCAGCGAGAAAGCAGTCCCATACACGCAGCAGGGTCTCCCAAGGTAGAGTGCGTGTCAGGGCGCATAGAAACCAATCGGTCATATAGAGCAGTGGCTCCACTTTGTGCTTCTGTAGATGACGATAGACGGGCGGGCAGGTTTTCTTCAGCAAGCCCTCCAGAATGCCGGCATCGTTTTGTATCACTTCGAGACCAGGTATAAAGTAGTCCTGCAAGTAGCTGCAATGCAAGGCGACGCCACATTAAATGCTGATCAAACAATTGGAAATGGATGCAACTTACACATCACATACGCTCACAAACACCCAAAAGGCGTCCTCTGCCGGCAAATGCATCAATAGAAAGGCTGCTATTGGCGCTTGTGCTTGGCAGAAGCCCACCTTTGGATTGTATATCGAATACGCCTTCAACACATTGAAGAGTTCGATTTGTCCCACCTTCTGCTCGTCGAGGAACATTTCGTGAAATGGAAACTGACGATGCTTATCCTTTTTGATCTCTTCAATGGTCGCTGGGTTGCCGGGCTTCTTTAGCAACTCCTCGTACACATCTGGATTCTTTTTCTTGAGCAAATATGCACCCGACAAATAGAACCAAGCCTTGGGACGCACTGATTTTGGTATTCCTTTGCGGCATCTATCGCGTATCTGCAAATTAAGAAGCGTACATTGTAATTGAATTTCTTCAATCTGTTTGCAAATTAATTGATATTTACCTTTTTGTAGTTTTTCGACATGTAGATGGACCAATTGTCTATCATATAGAGCCATTTCTTTTCGCGAGCAATTATCTGTGCCTTGGAGAGTGGTTCTTTGGGTTTGTCGGTGCGCTGAAATCCGCCATAGAAGCCATTGCGATCGGGACAACTGGACACGGTGGAGCACAGCGAGATGGTATCCAAAGCACGTGGTGGTGTTGCCATCTGAGATCACTGTGCTTTCTGCTGGCCACAACGATAGCAAACTAAATCCATACAATTGTAACACTCATTAAAATACGCCCACTGCAAATCCGCGAAACTTATTTGTCGCTTGTGCTAACATGCACAATGTAGGTAGCAACGGAGAGAGAGAGAGATAGAGAGGAGGAGGAGGAAAATCACCCAAAGCTCAAGACAATTTGCATTAATAATTTGCTGTCTGTTTGTAATGAAAACTGCGCAATTAAGTGCGATCAACGACGAGTGTTTGTCGGTCTCTCAATTTGTCTCGTTTAGTACAATTTGGCAAGTATTACTCATACACATTGCATGCATAGATATGTATGTTTGAATGTAATAATAATTCGTAAGTGTGTATGTAGGGGTATCTTAACCTTAACAGTAAAGATATGATTGTTATTGTTTATTTATTTATAACCAAATCTTATCAGATAGCACACATTAAATGACTAGGCAGGCTTGCCTTGAAGATCAGATCATGTTATGAACACCGGGAAATTGCTCAAATCTGTCTGACGGCTGCACAACTGTTTTCGTTAATTCATAAACAAATCAATTAAATAGCGTCTGTTCACCAATTACTCAGCAAAGGGTTCCTTCTACACATACTGTATTATTTGAATAGGAAGAATAGCATCGTTAACAAAGAATCACACTGTGATCAATTGTGATTCAATTTATGGCATATCTTGTGCAACAAAATCTATTAAGAGTAACTGCACAGCGATCGACTTTGCTGATATGAATTCGTTTATTCGCACAAAATGTGTGTACTTTAAGCTGCAATCAGGAAGTGTAAAAGCTAGCGACCTTTCCCTCTCTTTCTCGCTAATTGATGTCTCCAAGTGGCCGAGCGGAAGCTCTTGCCCAAGCTCAAATTTGAGTTTAAAAGCTTAATGACGACTAAATAATTGAAGCAACTATGCTACGCTTTAATAGCCACCACAATACTTAATTGCAAAACAAAAGGCGAGCGGTAAATGCAAAACTAACATTTTGAAATACAAGAGAAAAGAAAGTCACTTGTACAATTTTGAATTGCTGGTGGGAAAGATATGTAGTTTCTATGTATGCCTAAATAAGTTAATATTCTTATCAAAAGATTTCAAGTCAACTCATATTTTATAAGCTGTTCACGTTAGTGCAGTTTGGTTTCATTGAGTAATAAGCACAATCATCAACACACATACGTCACACTTACGACTGCAGAGATAGCGGCAGAAGCAACGGCAACGGCAATGTTAGTGTCAGCGGCAGTGGCCCACCCACTAAAAGCGCTAACGTATCGTACTCTACTCTTGGCTGCCATTTTGCCTACGCGCTCCAAAAACAAGTGTCTCTGTGTGCTACTATGGCGGTTGTGATTACCTGAGTGTATGTGTGCACAATACCTAGCAATTGTTATTATTAACAACGCCAGCTCCCCCACCCTCACCAGCGCCCCCTCATTCACGTACACATTTTGCTTACCTTTCGAGTTGCTTGTTCTCGCTGCTGCTGCTGTTGCTGCTATAGTGGTCGTTGTTATTGTTGCTGCTCTGCTACTACTGGAGCTGCCGTCGTGGAATGCGCAATACTCGTTTTTCGTTAACTTTCTATGCTTTCTTACGTTTTTCGAATTATTTTACACTGCGCCCGCACATTATTCGCGTTGTTTTTATTGTGTTGGTGTAATCACTATTTTCCAATTGGAATTTTGTTTATTTCTTATACAAACTGGAAAGGGAGAGGTAGCCATTGAAAAAAGAACGCACCTTTTTAATTAATTCGCGTTGAGCTTTAGTTTCGTTTTTGCCGTCCACTTAACACTTTTTCTATACATAAAAACCAGATCGTTAAGGGTTCAGTACACAGTAATATTATATACTTTATAATTATAAAATCCAATTTGGATGGACTTGGCTCACAAATAAATTGTGTCTAGGGTGACCGCAATTGGAATTTTAAAATACACTATTTAATGTTGAAAATTATACCAAATATACCACTTCTATATTTCGAAGTTGGTTAAATTGTAGAGTATAAAATATTTTTTAAAGAATAATACTCTCAAAACTTTCTGTAAATTATTTGTTTATTTATTAAAAATAAATTTAATCTATATTATCAACCATCGAGAAGTTTGAAAGTTTTTAGCATCAATTATAACAAAGCTTTAGAAACATCATTGCTTGCATTGTTATCGATACCACACTAGGCATTTATAATAATCGATAATAACTTATTCCGCGCTCAATAATAGTTTGCAAATTGAAACATCACGTCGTTAAGTTTATTTGTAGAAATTAGTAGGAATATCCAGTGAATTTTTATAATCCCCCACAAAAGAATGAGCCAAATGGATAAACAGCAACAATATCAATGGTAATATTTGGATTACGATGAAATGAATGATTCGTATTCCAATTTCCAGAGAGTTGCCAAAATCGCGTACACGAAACAGTAATATGATTGCCATACCGTTGCACATGGCTAACAGAATGTAGAATATATCCATTCGACGCGTCCAAGCAATATTACAGTTTGCACAAATGACGCAAAGAATAATTAGCGACGGTACAAATAGCTTGAGAATAATTACAACAGTAATGACGAGTGTCGAATATAATCCAAATCCATTGAAATGTATAAGGCTGCGGAAATTGTGAATTGCCTCAATATTGCCGATGACAAAAAGTGAGTAGAAGCTGTAGGTTAAAATGTACATAGCCGTGTTTTGCTTTTTACTAACGATATCGCCATGTTCATTCTTGATCCGTAATGCAAGTCGTAATTCCTGGGACAGCAGTTGGATAACCAATGCTTCGTAGGATGTGGAGAGCAGTGCATATAACGTACATAAGTTGTGCATTAGAAGCTCGAAGTTTGGCTGTCGCACTGGTGGACAAAACAAATAACACAAATATGCTCTAGCTAATAAATGTAAATGCCATGGATTTGGGGCTAACACAATGAGGATACTGGCGAGCAAAAGCACCGAAATGTTGCAAATCAAATTCATTCTATGTGAACCGCGGATACCGTGAATAACGCGGGCCTGAATGCAGGTTAATATTAAGCTGGCAATGAGTAGCCCACGATGATAGAAACCAAGCGAGGCCGGTAGCCAAGCGATCAATGTTAATCCAGATGCCATCCCCATCCAGACGTAATCATCCCGAGAGCGGCGGCGAAAGGCGTATCGATTGTGGAAGCAGGCAAATCCTAAGTAGAAGAGCGATGCGAGCCCTCGATGAAAGAAGCCAATCAGACAACCCAAGGATAATAATAAGGTACCACATGAGGCTAGTTTTAAGCACTTCCCTTTGGCATTCAGAGCAAGCTTCCAAATGAACACGGGCAACAATAGGAAGGCACTGACCATATATGGAGGTCGTTGAAGCATCACAAACAGGGTCAACAATAAAAGCGATACATGTATTAATGAATTGGCTAGAAATATCAGACGCTTTCTCCTCCCGTTTGACTCGACTGGCAAGGAAGGAGTCGTCGATCGTTGAGAATGCAAATAATGTTGCCAACCGATGAAGCCACAAGCGGTGACCACCAACAGCGCTCTTCTGTAGTAGTTTTCATAGTAATCGATACAGTGCAGCACTATTGGCATTGTATTCCTACTGTAATCCTGTAGGATAAGAAATCGCTGCTGATACCACAGCAGCTTACCACCTTGCTTGAAATTGTTCAACTCGCGCATATCCATCCAATAACTGGGCATATAATTGGAAAATAGTCCCCGTCGATGACGCTCCAGTCGATTAATTGCCAGCTGCTGCAACTGGAGTGCATTACTGAACAAGGCATGTGTTTGATAGCGGCTTGTCACATTTAGGAGATCCGTTGGCAACCGACCGCGGTTATTGGCAGGAGGCGGAAGTCCCAACAGTAGGCTCATTAGCGGAGTCAGATCTATTTGTTCCAAAACGTGCAGCGGTACGCGATTCATTTGATTATCGATGGTAACGCTACGGGCACGAAGAAATTTATTATTGGACACACCCGCTCCCCAAATTACGAAGGGAGTTTCAATCTCCTCTTTGCTATCGCCGCCAAAGTAACCTGCAGCAGTGCGTTATATTAATTAGTTAGATCTGTTGATCTACAGGCTTACCCTCGTTGGTGATGCCATGATTGGAAGTCAGCAAATAGGCTGTGCGTTTATCTGGGAAGGCCTGTTCGAATTGGTTGTACAATCTCGAGATACCGCGCTGCGTATGGTTGATATTTCCATGATACATTCGCATACCATTCGCCTCAAGTAGGCCCAACAGTTCAACGACTAGCACCAGACCCTTGACACTCTGCAACTTCTTCGACATGCTGGCCACAAATCTTTGGACGTCGTCAAGCACCCATTGGTCTACTTTGTACGATTCACTTGAAGTTACATTGATTGGCACAACTACTTTCTTGATTAACGGCAGGTGGTTCATTAGTTTTGCTGATCCCCAGCCATAGCCGAGCACGCCTCGATCGAAAAGGGTATCGAACTTGTCGTTATTCCACTTCCATTCATAGCATCCCGAAAAAAGTGCAGCATGCGACGACTTGCCATTGGTCGGTGCAACTGCACGGCTTATGCCCACTTGACCCTGGTGCTGAAAGATTGCCTTCAGGTCAGGCACTTCGCTGCAATGATCACCAAAGAACGACTTGGCATTCAAGCCATCCATGATAAAAATAACCAGACGATCAGATGGCGAATTGTTCAGCAACGGTTTTTCCTGCTGCACGTGCGCAACAACTGTGGGTTGAAAGTAGATGATATACACAGAGTATATCATTACAAATTGCAAGGCAACCACATATCCAAATTTCTGATCCCACATTGCCATTTCGGATTTTGTTCTCTTTCGGATTTATTTAAAGAGATGAACGCTCAAGCAAAGGCAAAGATTACTTTTCATATTTGTCAGCACACTGTCAGCACACTTAGTTTTTTTGTATTAAGTTTACGAATTGTCATTTTTTGAAATGTTTAAATTTATTTTAAATTTGAAATTTTTAGTTGATTTTAATCATTGAGAGACAGGAAGGACAAGCTCTTATTTACCCAAACTGATATTCATTAAATCTGCGATTTTATGGTTTAGAATGATTATGACACAAATTTATAAAAATATTTGAAATTAATTATTAAGATTGGTAAGAATTGTAAAATTGCAAGAATAATCAAAATTTGACCAATAATGAATTTGATGTTTTGGGGCATCTATCTCAATTCCATATTTTCGCCATCTGTAGGAAAACACTCTCCTTAATGTAAAGCAAATCGATTGAGCAATGATTTTATTTCCCAGCAGGCGTTGCGTTTAGTAAAGTATGCTCGAGTTGATAAAACATATTTATTATTATATCATCGACAGAACACACATATTGTAGTACAACTCTAGTTTTAGTTATTTTCAAAAATGTGGAAAGTTTTTGCTCTTTTAGTGCACATTTTGATGCTCGGTTACATATCGATGATCTATTTCCAATCAACTGTTCTGAATGGGATGCATCCGCAAGAGACCCACCGTGCATTGGGTCTGGAGCCGCCAGCGGATCGTCTTGTTGTGTTCATTACCGATGGCTTCCGGGCCGAGTCGTTCTTCCGCAACAATTGCAGCGCATTGCCGCGTCTACGGAACATTTTGTTGAACGATGGCTTGGCGGGCGTGGCGCACACCTGTGCTCCAACACAGTCGCGGCCTGGACATATCGCAATATTTGGAGGCTTCAACGAGGACCCGGCGGCCGCTATGACCAACTTCCAGAAGAATCCAGCGGTATTCGACACGGTTTTCAATCGCACTGAGAGCACCTGGGGCTGGGGCGGAAGGCCGGTGATAACGATCTTCAATGATTTGGTGTCTAAGAACGGGCCAATCCACTTCGAGATGTATACGTTGGATGAAGAAATGGGCATCTATGGAGCCGACAACTGGGTCTTCAACAAGGTGCGACAGTTCTTGTCCAGCAATGTGAACGTGCAGATGGTTAAAGAAAAAACGCCTTCAATGTTTCTGATCTATCTGGGCGATCTGGACCTGGCCGGGCATTCGGCCAAGCCCAATACGGAGGACTATCTTAAAATATTGAACAACACTCAAGCCGGCATCGAAGAGATGTACGATTTGTTTGAGCGCACCTTCAAGGATAAGCGTACAGCGTATTTGATGACGTCGGATCACGGCATGACCGATTCAGGTAAGAGCGCTTCAACTTTCGATGCTGCTTCTTCGTATCTATCAGATGGGCAAACTGGTTCTCTAGGCGCCCATGGATCTGGCAGTCAGCTGGAAGTCGAAGTGCCCTTTTTGCTTTGGGGCGCTGGAGTCAAACGTGAGGCGCCCAACGCCGGCAACTTCTTTAAGGTTGGCGAGAATGGTGAACAGCGTCCATTGCACGAGCTCGACCAAGTGCAGATGGCACCGTTGATGTCAGCCCTCATTGGACTGCCACCACCGATGAACAATATGGCAATATTGCCTTTGGGATATATCAATATCAGTGCCAAGCACGAGGCACAGGCTCTGCATCTGAATGCTATGCAGCTGTTGGCGCAGGTGGATCGCATACAGCAGGTTCATCATCGTGATCGCATTACCGACTGGCTGCCGGTCTTCGAGAAGCTCGATAAGCGCCGCTTGGAGATCTACAAACGGCAGTTCGACCACTTAATGAAGCTCAACCGCGCACTGGAGGCGATGCAATCCAGCCAAGAAATGATTCGCCTCTCGTTGCAATGCCTGGATCACTATAGAAACTACTATCGCATTCCACTGTACGTGGCGTGCATCGCCATGTATCTGGGCTGGTTCTACTATTTGGTGTCCATGCAGGCGCGTGCCTCTGGTGATCGCAGACACGATTGGATCTCTATACCCATTATCACGCTGTTTCTTCTTGAGGTTGTGCTGGCCGTGCTACTCTACTTGCACAAAGTGCCATGCTGCACCAGCTTCTACCTGCTGGTGCCCTTGCCAGTCTGGATATTAGCATTCCGGGAGCGTGGTTTGGACAGCAATTGGATGGAGGCTCCGCTCATGCAGCTGGCATGGATTGTGTGTACCGCTATCTGGCTCATATCCACAACCCATTTTCATGAACTCGTCACGTTCGGATACGTAGTTGTGGTGTGTGTCAACAATTGGCGCGCCTTCACCAGGCCCACTTTGAAGTTCGCACTCTGGATTGTGCTAGTCGCGGTCTTGGCAGGATTTTCGCTTGTGCGACCCAATCTCGGCTACCATAGCAAGTGCCTGCTATTCATAAGCATGATGCTGACTGTACTGCGTCCTCTGGTGCTGGGCGAATCGCATGCCTGGCGTGTTTGGATCAGCAATAGCGCCGCTTTACTGCTGGGAGGTTATGCCGTTCAACGTATTTTATGTGACAAGCCATTGAGCCAGTGGTTACATGGCGTCGCCTGGATCTATTTGGTATTTGCCATCGTCTCGATACCCTATAGCAATGCCAAAACTCCACGAAAGCGTGTGCAATTGATTTTCTTCAACCTGAGCACAATCTACACACTGATGTGCCTGTCTTATGAGTCTATCTTCATACAAGTGCTGGTCACCGAGTTCCTTATTGGCATCGAGGTTCGCGAGGAAAGCAAAGTGCCGAAAGAGGAAGAGGATGACAGTGAAGGCGATGAAGCGGATAAGCCTGCCAAGGCGTTGACCTCAGTACAGCAACTACTCAGCTGCTATCGCTATGCCCTACTTATTATATTCTACACATACTTCTCCATTATTGGCACTGGTAATCTGCCGCAGATTAACTCATTCGATCCGGACGCAGCGCGCGTATTCGTTAGAGAGCTGTCGCCGGCTTTAATTGCTCCATTGATTGTTCTGAAGCTCTTCATACCCAATGTCATCGTCATGTCCAGCATGTATGCTTTTTGTGTCAAGGCCCGCCTAAGTGTGCGTGGTATCTTCATCTGTCTGTTCCTCATCTCTGATGCCATGTGCCTGTATTTCTTCTTCTTTGTGCGCAACAGTGGCTCCTGGAGTGGGGTTCGCGCCTCTCTGTCCAATCTACTGATCGTACATGGCTTGCCCATTCTGTTGATCGCGTTCTCATGGGTTCCCAAGCATTTCCTTAGCGCCATTCCCATGACCATGCTGCCCATGCTGCGTTGGAAAAGCGATGTACAACTTTCACAACCAGGACAGAGCCAGGCTTAAATTGGTCCTTCAATTGATCAATTGAAAGTTTTAAAAATTAATTTTAGTGTATGCGAAGCGAACAAAATATTAATAAAGTTCACGAGATTTATTTAACTTTCAGGTTACAAACTGCTCTTAATTTTAAGCGGTTTTTGTCTTCTGTGCGTCCATATAAGCCTGCAAGGGAGAATGACTGATTAGTTGAACTCGGCTTTATTTAGTTTAAAACTTACCTTCTCCGCCACCTTCAGCAGGCCATCGAAACTGCTTTTGCCGGTTTCCATCACCATGCCGTGGAAGATTTTCGAATCGCACTGTGTCAAGAGCTCATAGGGAGAGCCGAACTCAACTAATTGGCCAGCATCCATGACTAGCACCTTGTCAGAATCCATAATGGTGTTCAATCGATGGGCTATTGTCAGCACTGTGCACTCCCTGAACTTATTCCTAATCGTGGCCTGTATGAGGGCATCTGTCTGTGGATCGACATTGGCTGTGGCCTCGTCCATAACGAGAATGCGATTCTCGCGAAGAATTGCTCGTGCCAGACACACCAGCTGTCTTTGGCCAACACTGAAGTTAGTGCCGCCCTCGGAGATAAGGCTCTGCAACCCACTCGGAAGCTCGCTGATGACTGACTTCAACTTGACCTCCTCCAGGGCATCCCAAACCTTTGCGTCACTGTACTCCTCGAAGGGATCGAGATTGTAGCGCATTGTGCCAGAGAAAAGAACTGGTTCTTGAGGTATAATGGAGATTTTGCTGCGCAGGTCGTACAGTCCCAGTTCATTGGTATCACGGCTGTCAATGATGATGGCGCCGTCGTTGTAGGACAGACGGAAGAGGGCGTTAATGAGGGAGGATTTGCCAGCACCCGTGCGACCCACAATTCCGACTTTTTCGGTGGGCTTGATCTCGAAGTTGAGGGACTTGAGCACGTATTTTGACTGAGGTTCGGGCAGGTAGCGAAGACTCAGATCGTCGGCCACAATTTTACCGTGCTCGGGCCATGTTACAGGTGGCTTTTTGTCCGGCGCAGATTCGAACTCGCCCTCAGGTTCGATCTCATCGTATTCAAGGATTCGCTCAACTGCTGTCATAGTTGTGTCCAATTCCGCGGATTGTGTCATTCCAAACTGCACCATGCCAGCCAAACTCATAGCCTGAGTTATGGTGAGACCAACTTCACCAGTATTGACGGGTGGATTAATAAAGTAGTTGATAACAATGACGATAGTGTACAACGAACAAAAGAAGTCCACGTAGTAACCAAATGCTCGACTCGTGGACAGGAAAGTATAGAAACTAGAGCTGTGCAGATCCTGTAGATTATCGAATTCGGCAATAAGCGCTTTTTGTGCTCCCAGTGCTCGAATTGTGGGAAGTCCATTGAGAGAAGCGCTGAGATGGGAGTAGATGGGTGACCTAGACACCGCCTCTAGTCGCTTAACGTCTCTGGATGTCTTTAAATAGAATTCTCGAATTTGGTAGAATACGAAACCCATCACAACAGTTAGTATCACATAGTAGGGATTGGTGAAACATATGACGATAATTACGCCGGCTAAAGTGAGAAAGATTTGCATCACATCCAACATGATAGTTGGCAAAATTTCGTCCAATTGACCGAGGTCTTTTGAAAATCGATTCAATATACGACCGGAGGGATTCGTGTTAAAGAAGTACATAGCCGCTTTGGTGATGCCACGGAACATGGCATTGTGCAAATTTGTGGAGCTCCGTCTGGCCATCGTATAGAAGAGAATCGGGCGCATAACACAGAGCAAGATTGAAGCAACATTTAGAGCTGTGAAGTAATATATATCAGTTGGATCGTCTATCTCTGACACATCTTTGGTCTTGTCAACCCTGGAATTGAGAATACAATTCAAAATGAATAATAAGAATCATCGAAGGAAAGATTGGTAACTTACCAATATGCGAGGAAAACATCTGAACAGGATATTACGACTTGAGTACCAATGCAAAGTACCACCAAAGCAAGGATTAAAAACCAGCCACTGCCTGCCGCAAAGTATTCCTTATAAAGTCCCAATCCAACCTTGCCCTCAACACGAGTCTCTTGAGGCACAATTGCTGCTTCGTGAGTTAGGGAATCGGCCAAGGAACTTAATGAATTAAAACTTTCCGTTCTTGATGTCTGGCGACTGCCACTGACAAGTCTTTTCCGGGACGTTACACTATGATGATCTAAGGCGTCAGCAGATTCACTCTCCTTATCGTCGAACGTATGTTCATTAACATTTGGATCAGACAACAGTTGAGCAAAGTCCAGGCCACTGCGCTGCATTGCATCAAACGTTCCCATTGCACTGATTTTGCCCTTATCCATTATCACAATAAGATCGGCTTGCTCCAGAAACTGCAGTTGATGTGTCACCAGGATAACTAATTCGTTTCGTAAATATCCTTTCATGCACTGGTCAAACAGTTGCCTTCCAACGTGTGTGTCCACTGCACTAAGTGGATCGTCCAGCAGGTAAATATCCGCCCGACGATAGACAGCTCTTGCCAGGCTGATGCGTGCCTTTTGGCCACCGGAGAGAGAGGCGCCTCGCTCACCAACTACTGTTTTGTCACCTTGGGGCAACAGTTCAAAGTCACGTTCAAGAGCACACTTCTTCACCACGGTGCGGTAGCGATGTTTGTCCAGAGTCAGTCCAAAGAGAATGTTCTCCCTCACGGTGCCAGTAAAGAGCCAAGGCTCTTGGGTGGCAAAGGAGAATGTACCATTGACCTTGAGGCTGCCTTTGTGAGCGGGAAGTTCGCCGAGAATGGATTGTATTAGACTGGATTTTCCGGCGCCGACTGGACCGACTACAGCAACCAGCTGGCGTCTTCTCATTTGCAAGTTGATATTGTCTAAAGTGTTCTCGGTAACCTTGCTGGTCCATTTCGCTTGGAATTCACTGAATTCAACAAGCACGTCATCCTTGCCGTTTGCTTTGGAGGCGTCTCCATTGCCAGACGTGATTATTGAGCCGTTTTCTTTATCATAAGATGTTCCAATCTCGTTCGGCTTACCAGAGATTTGACCGACTAAAGTCTCCTCACGCAGCATAAAGGTTTCCAGGCGCTTGATCGACACAAGGAGTTCAGCAAACTGAGTTATTCCCATGGGGAAGAAATTGGTAACTGCTCGCTGCAGCAAGTTGAAATAGGCAGTGATAAAGAAAGCCTGGCCGGCGTTTAACACGTTGCCCAGCAGCACATAGCCCACTAAACTGACAAATATGAACATTCGGGATAGAGAAATGCCAAACGCGATGAGTACGCCACGAATATAGTTAACTTTCTTGATGCAGTTCATCTCCTTGCGTCGCGCCAGTTCCACCAGTTTGCCGAATGGTTTCTCCCAAGCGTACATTTTGATCACCTGGATGCCCGAGATGATCTCGTTCATCATTCGCACGCGCTCATCGGTTCGCATCGCTGTTCGCAGACGGAGAGCAGATGTCTTTTTCGCCAGGTAAGCTTGCAGGGGTAGGAAGAGAAGCATCAATGCGACGCCAAAGAGGCAGGCTATACCGATCTAATGTGGAATAAGAAATACTTGTAATATTTATCACAGCAACTGCAGACATGTTTCTAACCTTTTCATACATGAAGTAGGTCACCATTAAAAGTTCCAGCGGAGCAAGCCAGATGAAATGCAAAGTAAGTAGGATGCCGTCAAATCGTCCGACATCGTTGGACAGTAGATTCACCACCTGTCCGATAGATGTATCCGAGAGCGCTGTGCGACTCAATCGCAACGATTTTCGATACATCAAGCTGCATAAAGCAACACGCATCTTCATACCCAGATGCAATTGACCCAGAAGATACGGATGTCCACTAATGACAGTAAGCAGACAACACGCAATAAGGCCAGCCGCATAGAGTTGCGCTGTCAAAGGATCAGGATTCTCGTTGGAAAAGTACATCATTATCCCATATAAGCAAATAGGTTGCGTGAATCTGCAAAACAAAATGTGATTAAACGTCAAGCTAATGGTGCTTCAGTAGACCTTCTGTAACTCCACTTACTTCGTTACAAACTCTCGGAATCCCAACAGCAGTCCAGTCCAAAACAGATACCAGCCAAACACACGACTCATCACGCGCAACAGCCGCGGCTGCTTCTGTTGGGCGGACCTTGTAGCCACCTCCTTGTCCCATTCTGCGCATAAGCGATCACCAAGGGATTCTGCCAACAAAGCAACAAAATTATAAATTTACAAAATGTGGAAGGAAATGCAACTGTAGCAACATCCTGACTGCAACACGATGAGATACATCTATCGATATATCGCATATCGATATGACGGCTGCACGGAACTGGTTCAATTGTAAGGATCAATTCTTGGTTCCTGCGTTTGCCTTGAATGTTAATGATGACCAATAAAATATACCAAGCTATTGTTTACTCACCTGATTTGTGTTCTTTAAGCGGCTTGTATAAATCTTGCTGCTCCAGGGTCTTTTTGCGACCTTTCAGCAATACTGGGAAGACAAAACTATATCACGGTTGTTAAGATTAGTGAAACAATTAAGAGAGAGCAGATAAGAAAAGAGCAGACACATCATTAGTATTGGGATTGGATGTGACAACGCGCGAAAATCAAAATTTGCTTCATTACGTCACGCGATTGTCAAGTCAGCGTCTTCCACAACCTTATAACGAAACACCCCATTAGACCCAAACAAATTGTTCTATATGTTATTGTAACAATATCAGTTTTCAAAGTTGATTACTCATTTGATGAGACTGGAAAGTAATTCCTCATTCATATGTTGCTATCACAATTTATGGAAATACCGAAACATTTTAAGGGGCTTTCATATCTATTAACACCTTAACAGATAAGCTATCTACAAAAGTCGTGTATCCACATAAACAAATGCACTATCATCATTGCGTAGGTAATGCCATCATTGTCTAATGTAGATGATGTCTTAGATATCTAATTAAATGACATGAAATTATGCTCATCTTCAATATCAGTTTTTATAAATCATGTTGTTGTATTTCACAATGCCGTGAAATGGCACAAATAAATTAAATAAGCCAAAAAGAATTCTTGTGCGTAGACTTACCAGAGCATAAGTTCCGAAATTGGATTGCTTCGCTCGCGTGGGTTCTCTGGAAACTCATCGGCTTTTAACGATTGCATTTTGGTTGTCAAGTAGTTTTTAAGTACACAAAATTACTTAAGATCAAATATGACGTTTGTTACTTATTTTAGTTTTACTTTTGTAGCACACACAGAGAGATTCGCATTTGTACTCGCGAGCTCAACGATTCAGAAGAAATTTTTTTTTATTATTATTAAAAATATTCCACAGTGCCGTATAGCAGCTGTTTGCGACAGAGATGCTGCTCAAATATCATTAATCGCCCAAGCACTGAATAATATTAGATAGTAACTGATTAATTACAAGAAAAGCCAACACAATCTGATAATTTACACTGCAAATTATTTTATCAATTACACATGTTTCAAATTTCTATTTTAATTAAAACCAATTTTTGATCATTCCATTCACACTCAGCTGTTTACCCTCCGAACGGGGAACACGTTCTAAAATACAGCTGGTCAGCAGTCGCTTTTTATGCGTGCTGTTGAAACAAAGCTACACAGACAACTGTTGCTCGACGCTTTCGCTCTCTGAGATGGCACTTGTGTTTCTTAGTTGTGAGCTTTTATTACGAGCTTTGCATATGTTATCGTAATTTGTTTTACCAGTGTTGTTTTGCACTGCTTTATTTGTAATACAGCTCAAAAACTACTTATCTTATCTTAATTACTAGGCTGACACATTTGTTAAATTGACAATGCATTTTTTTTTTGTGATAAAACATGGAAATTCAACTTTTATTTCTTTATACATTAAAATTAAATGAACACAATAAAACTTTATTAAGGAATCAATCACTTTGCTTTTCAGAAAATAGCCGCTGGCATTTTTCTCAATTAATTTTATATATGTTGTATCAAGCAGTCAAGTTTACTCAATTTTTATAAATATTAAATGTAACTAGGCAGCTTTAGATTTTAGTGATTCCAAATGAGCCTGTAATTAAAAATTAATAGACAAATTATTGCTGCCATCGTATTTGAATGCTTTTAAATCATGTTCTTACTTTTTCAGCGACTTGCACTAGACCTGCGAAATTGCTATGCCCAGTCTCCATCACCATGCCGTGGAAGATTTTCGAGTCACACTGTGTCAGGAGCTCATAGGGAGAGCCGAACTCGACTAATTGGCCAGCATCCATGACTAGCACCTTGTCAGAATCCATAATGGTGTTCAATCGATGGGCTATTGTCAGCACTGTGCACTCCCTGAACTTATTCCTAATCGTGGCCTGTATGAGGGCATCTGTCTGTGGATCGACATTGGCTGTGGCCTCGTCCATGACGAGAATGCGATTCTCGCGAAGAATCGCTCGTGCTAGACACACCAGCTGTCGCTGGCCCACGCTGAAGTTAGTGCCGCCCTCGGAGATAATGCTCTGCAACCCACTCGGAAGCTCGCTGATGACCGGCTTCAACTTGACTTCCTCCAGGGCATCCCAGAGCTTAGCATCACTGTACTCCTCGAAGGGATCGAGATTGTAGCGCATGCTTCCGGAGAAGAGCACTGGTTCCTGAGGTATGATGGAGATCTTGCTGCGCAGATCGTGCAGTCCCAGTTCATTGGTATCACGGCTGTCAATAACGATGGCGCCGTCGTTGTAGGACAGACGGAAGAGGGCGTTAATGAGGGAGGATTTGCCAGCACCCGTGCGACCCACAATGCCCACTTTTTCCATGGGCTTGATCTCGAAGTTGAGGGACTTGAGCACGTATTTGGAATGTGGATCGGGGAAGTAGCGCAGACTCAGATCGTCGGCCACGATTTTACCGTGCTCTGGCCATGTGATGGGCGGCTTCTTGCTTGGCTTCGATTCGTAGTCGCCTTCGGGCTCGATCTCATCGTACTCAACAACGCGCTCTACTGCCGTCATGGTATTTTCGAGCTCTGCAGATTGACGCATGCCCCACTGAACCATGCCAGTCATGCCCATCGCCTGGGTAATGGCTAAGCCCACCTCACCTGAGTTCTCGGGCGGATTGATGAAGTAGTTGAGTATAATGATGACAATGTATAGCGAACAGAAGAGATCCAGATAGTAGCCGAAGGCACGGTTCGTAGACAGGAACGTGTAGTAGCCGGAGCTGTGCAGATCCTGCAGATTATCGAATTCGGCAATGAGCGTTTTCTGTGCTCCGAGTGCTCGGATTGTCGGCAGTCCATTGAGGGAAGCGCTGAGGTGTGAGTAGATCGGAGATCTGGCCACTGCCTCAAGTCGTTTCACATCTCTCGAGGTCTTCAGATAGAATTCTCGGATATAATAGAAGATGATGCCCAAACCTAAGGTTAATAATATATAGTAGGGATTGGTTATGCAGATGACTACAATGATGCCCGTTAAGTTCAGAAATATTTGGACCACATCCAGCATTACAGTTGGCAGAATTTCATCAATTTGCCCAATGTCCTTTGAGAACCGATTTAGTATCCGACCTGAGGGATTCGTATTGAAGAAGTACATAGCTGCTCTGGTGATACCACGGAACATAGCATTGTGCAAATTTGTGGAGCTGCGCATAGCCAGCTTATTAAAGAGCAAGGTGCGGATCACGGTGAACACAATTACGGACACGTTCAGGGCTGTAAAATAGTAGATGTCGACTGACTCCGAACCATTGTCAGTGGAGTTCTTATTTTTATTCACCCTAGAATTAAATTGATTAATTAGTTTCGGAGAAAAGGGAATGCATATAGAAAAAAATGCTCACCAATAAGATAAAAATATGTCAGCTGCGGAGCCAACGAATTGCGTGATTAAATAAAGGAATACTAATAGACTTATTACAAACCAGCCGCCGCCGGCTGTTAGGTATTCCACATATAGTCCGAAACCAATTTTGCCCTTGATACGTGATTCCAGCCGACTCATTGGCGTTTCTTGGTCAATCGATTCAGCTATGGAGTTCGTTGATTTACAGCTATCAGTACGCGAAGTCTGCCGACTACTCTTGCCCACTCGACTACTTTGATTATCTGCGTCGGGATCACCCACAACTTTATCCTTATCTTCGGATGTGTGCTGATCACCAATAGTTGGCTCCGACAACAGTTGAGCAAAGTCGAGGCCACTGCGCTTCATCGAAGAATACGTTCCCATGGCACTTATTTTTCCTTCGTCCATTATGACAATGAGATCAGCTTGTTCCAGGAACTGCAGTTGATGTGTGACTAGTATCACCAATTCACTTCGCAGGTATCCCCTCATGCACTGGTCGAACAGATGTCGACCCACGTGCGTATCTACTGCACTAAGTGGATCGTCCAGCAGGTAAATCTCCGCCCGACGGTAGACAGCTCTTGCCAAACTGATGCGTGCCTTTTGGCCTCCCGAAAGTGAAGCTCCTCGCTCACCAACGATTGTCTTATCACCTTGAGGCAGTAGCTCAAAGTCACGTTCCAGAGCACACTTCTTCACCACGGTGCGATAGCGATGTTTGTCCAAAGCTAATCCAAAGAGAATATTCTCCCTCACGGTGCCCGTGAAGAGCCAAGGCTCTTGAGAGGCATAGGAAAATCTGCCGTTAACTTTCAGGGTTCCGTTGTCGGCAGGCAGCTCACCGAGGATGGATTGTATTAGACTGGACTTTCCTGCGCCCACAGGGCCAATGACAGCGACGAGTTGTCGTCGACCGAGCTGGAGATTGATGTTGTCAAGAGTGTTCACTGTGGCATCGGTTTCCCACTTGGCATTAAATTGGTTAAATTCGACAAGAGTTTCCTCGTTGATATCGGCCTTTTGTTGGTCTGCTTCGGCATGCTCCTTATCGTGTGGAAAGTGCTGAGTTTCATCCCGAAGCAGAAATACTTGCAGGCGATTTGTGGATACAATAAGCTCAGCAAGTTGAGAAATACTCAGCGGAAAGAAATTGGTGACCGTTCGCTGCAACAGACTGAAGAAGGCTGTGATGAAGAATGCTTCTCCGGCAGCCAGGACATTTCCCAGCAGCACATATCCCACCAGACTGGCAAAAGTGAAGGCCCGGGACAGACAAACCCCGAGGGCTATAAGCATGCCGCGTATGTTGTTTACTTTCCTGATGTACTTCATCTCCTTGAGTCGCACCTGTTCCACCAGCTTGCCAAAAGGTTGCTCCCAAGCGTACATTTTGATCACCTGGATGCCAGAAATAATCTCGTTCATGATCCGCACACGCTCGTCTGTGCGAACTGCTGTCAGGAGACGCAGGGCCAGTGTCTTTTTGGCTAGTCCAGCTTGGAGAGGCGTGAAAATCAGCATAAGAAGAACGCCAAAAAGACAAGAAACTCCTATCTGTAAGAAGACAAATTCCATTTACTTTTCTCGTCACCTAAACTTTATCCTAGATGAAAATGCGATTGCATAACTATTTTGAATTAAAAGACTAATAATTGTAAGTATAATTAGCACTTTGAAAATGTAAATGTAAAGGTTTAAGTTGCTTGGATCAAAAGATTAACTACATATGTTTACCTTTAAAGCATTTTAACGAATCATCTAAACTTTTAACATGAAACTAAAATCCTCTTGATGACTTAGAGGAACCTGATAGCAAATTTAGGCAAAATATAAAAAGTCTGAGCAATATAAATAATAAGAAAAACCAATGAATCTTACGAATAAGCTCATGAAAATGCTAGGAACACTTTTAAAAGCGTAGCTTTCTATGGCAATTGTACTACGAGTATTGTTAGTATATTATTAGCATGCAATGAGGTAATGTAATAAATAAATTTAACATTCGATAAAGACGTTCAGTTTTTAGCATTACAAATTGACTTGTCGCTCACCTTTTCATACATTAGGTAAGTTATTACGATCAACTGGAGTGGGCCAAGCCAGATGTAGTGTATCGTTGCCAGAACTGAATCAAAGCGGCCCACATCGTTCGATAGCAGATTCACCACCTGGCCAATCGACGTATCTGAGAGAGCCAAGTGACTCAAACGCAATGACTTCCGATATACCATACTGCTGATGGCGACTCTCATTTTCATAGCCAAGTGCATAATGCCCAGCATACAGGGGTGTCCCGTGATAACAGTCAGCACGCAAGCTGCAATCAGGCCAGCCGCATAGAACATTGCTTTGGTTCGATTTGGATCAACGTTGGTGAAGTAGGCCATAATGCCAAAGAGGCAGATAGGTTGCGTCACCCTTAACAAATGGAATGGAATGGATATTACATAATACAAACACAATTAGCGGTGGGCACGTTCTTATTTTGGGAGCAGGCCTTGCTAGAATCACGCAATTCTGTGTTGGTAGTCTTATTTCACTTATTTCTTTCATTTCACTGCTGCATAAACTTGCCGACAGTTATTCTACCTAGGAATACTGTTCATTGTACACACAATTGTTATGTGACTCGCTTAGAATCGAAGATCGCGATGCCCTTGTTGTAAATGGTATTATTGCTCTTCGTACCCACCGCTCGTAAAAATAATTGCACTAGACTGTCGCACCTGGTTAGGATCTCCTTGAATCCCAATAGCACTCCGGTAATAAATAGATGGAAGCCAAACACTCGCATTAGGACCCGTCCCAGCCGAGGAGACTTCTTTTGGGCCGTCCTGCGGGTCACCTCCTCATCCCATGCTGCACACAAGCGATCGCCAAGTGTTTCTAATTGTGTGCAAGGCGAGATTTAGTTTCGCTAGTCTCCGCTATATCTTCAGGTTCCACTCACCAGACTTGTGCTCTTTTAGCGGCCGATAGAGATCTGTTTGATCCAACGTCTTTTTTTGGCCCTTAAATAATACGGGAAACACAAAGCTATGTACCTTGTCGTGATGAGTTTTAGTTTGACAAAGTGGTGATCAATTATAAAGTAGAGTTATTTTGACTCACAGAAGAACTAATTTTTCAGCAAAATAATTATCTTGTTTTACGAATGTTTTTTTCGCTCAAAATAAAATTAGTCAGTTTCGGTTGGAGAAAACACATTTTTCCTCATGAATATGCATGGAAATTCTTCAATGTTAAGGTAACTTGATATCAACCTCAACATTGCTAACAACTTTAAAGCGAAACTTGACGCTAAAGACCGACAGATTAAGAACAATATGCTTTGGATTCTAACACACTTGTTTCGACTTGAGATTTCTTGTCGAAAGTTGCCGTGAATTTCAGACTCATTTCACACTTACGTAGATAGATTTTAGTGCATACCAACATAAAAATGGCACAACCTAAAAAAAGTGGAAAACTAAATGAAAGACAAACTTACCAGAACATGAGTTCCGCAATTGGGTTAATGCGCTCACGGGGATTTTTTGGTAACTCATCTGCTTTTAATGATTGCATTTTCGTTATATATTATTTTATGTATACTGAACGTTTTAATAAACTTTTTTGCTGCACAGCTACACTTTTCAGTTAATATTATAAAATCCCAATCAGTTCTAGCGCTGTTTGCTGATTGCTGGCTTTTTCACAACTATTAACCAAAACTTTCCACTGTACCACACTGTCAGTTGTTCACATCAGAGATGCTATCACAATATCTTAGCTTAAGAATTACATTGACAGAGCACACACAGTCCACATTCACAGACACTTCTCTTCATTATATCAATGTTCCCGCTCTGATTAAAAACGATTTCGTCATGTAATGAAATGAAAATTTCAATACACTTCCACAACTTTAATTAACTAATTGAAGAAGTGGGTTTCGCGTCAATTTCCAATCAGCTGTTTGCACGCCGAGTGCGGAACTAGTTCTAAAAGTCGACTGACCACTTTCGTCGCTTTTATAGGAATTGATTGTAACCCGTTGTCATTGTGTTTGTTATTGTTTGAACTGATATCCACAACATACACAGTTGCACACTCTTCCAGTGACTACAATCTCGCAATCTGTTTACACGTTAGAGTGTATAGCTTTTCTATTAAAGTGGCAGTTCAATTAAAATGATTAGGGTATTAATAACTCGGTTTGCTTAGCTATTTGAATGGTATCTTATCGTCTTATGCTAGAAGGCGTTTTCCTGGCAACATCGACTATCTTATCAGTCACCACGTTTCTAATTTGCATAATTAAGATAGTAGCAATTACTGGCTTATCTGATAAAATTAACATTTAACACATTAACTACGAATTAGATCAAATACCCACAAAGTTATTAATGCTGGAATCCCTCGTAGTTTTTTTTCTTTTAAATTTATTTATTACAATTTTTTAAAGATAGCATTAAATTCTAAAATTCATAGAAATAATACTTTAAGTAGCAAATGAAAAGGAGACTCATCTTCCAGCAGTGGAATAGTATTGTGATAGATTTTAAGCTTACAACTAAAAATGCAGCTAATCCGATCCTAGGCAGTTTTATGTTTCGTTGATTCCAGTTGGGCCTGCAAGTGGATAATTTAGATTAATTATTTCCCTTCTATTTGAACCTAACTAAACCTACCTTCTCTGCCACCTTCAGCAGGCCATCGAAACTGCTTTGCCCAGTCTCCATCACCATGCCGTGGAAGATTTTCGAGTCACACTGTGTCAGGAGCTCATAGGGAGAGCCGAACTCAACTAATTGGCCAGCATCCATGACTAGCACCTTGTCAGAATCCATAATGGTGTTCAATCGATGGGCTATTGTCAGCACTGTGCACTCCCTGAACTTATTCCTAATCGTGGCCTGTATGAGGGCATCCGTCTGTGGATCGACATTGGCTGTGGCCTCGTCCATGACGAGAATGCGATTCTCGCGAAGAATCGCTCGTGCTAGACACACCAGCTGTCTTTGGCCAACACTGAAGTTAGTGCCGCCCTCGGAGATAATGCTCTGCAACCCACTCGGAAGCTCGCTGATGACCGGCTTCAACTTGACTTCCTCCAGGGCATCCCACAGCTTAGCATCACTGTACTCCTCGAAGGGATCGAGATTGTAGCGCATGCTTCCGGAGAAGAGCACTGGTTCCTGAGGTATGATGGAGATCTTGCTGCGCAGATCGTGCAGTCCCAGTTCATTGGTATCACGGCTGTCAATAACGATGGCGCCGTCGTTGTAGGACAGACGGAAGAGGGCGTTAATGAGGGAGGATTTGCCAGCACCCGTGCGACCCACAATGCCGACTTTTTCCATGGGCTTGATCTCAAAGTTGAGTGACTTGAGCACGTATTTGGAATGTGGATCGGGGAAGTAGCGCAGACTCAGATCGTCGGCCACGATTTTACCGTGCTCTGGCCATGTGATGGGCGGCTTCTTGCTTGGCTTCGATTCGTAGTCGCCTTCGGGCTCGATCTCATCGTACTCAACGACGCGCTCTACTGCCGTCATGGTATTTTCCAGCTCTGCAGATTGACGCATGCCCCACTGAACCATGCCAGTCATGCCCATCGCCTGGGTAATGGCTAAGCCCACCTCACCTGAGTTCTCGGGCGGATTGATGAAGTAGTTGAGTATAATGATGACAATGTATAGCGAACAGAAGAGATCCAGATAGTAACCGAAGGCACGGTTCGTAGACAGGAACGTGTAGTAGCCGGAGCTGTGCAGATCCTGCAGATTATCGAATTCGGCAATGAGCGTTTTCTGTGCTCCGAGTGCTCGGATTGTCGGCAGTCCATTGAGGGAAGCGCTGAGGTGTGAGTAGATCGGAGATCTGGCCACTGCCTCAAGTCGTTTCACATCTCTCGAGGTCTTCAGATAGAATTCTCGGATATAATAGAAGATGATGCCCAATCCGAGTGTCAGGAGCAGATAATAGGGATTGGTTATGCAAATGACAACAATGATGCCCGTCAAAGTAAGGAAGATTTGGACAACATCCAGCATGACTGTCGGCAAAAGTTCATCGATTTGCCCAAGATCCTTTGAGAAACGATTCAGTATGCGGCCGGATGGGTTTGTGTTGAAGAAGTACATTGCCGCATTGGTGATGCCACGGAACATGGAGTTGTGCAGCTTCTTGGAACTGCGCATGGCCAGTTTGTAGAAGAGCAAGGTGCGAACCAAGGTGAAGATGATCACGGCCAAGTTGAGTAGAGTGAAGTAGTAGATATCGACTGGATCGGAATCAATGCTTGCAGCATTTTTGTTCTTGTCAACCCTAGAATTAGAAGTAGAATTAAAAATGCATCCGAGTAGAGTGCATGGAGAAGATTGATCACTTGCCAGTAGGAGAGGAAAACATCTGACGCGGAGCCAACAATTTGTGTTCCCAAGCAAAGGAAGATCATAAAGCTGATCATGAGCCAACCACTGCCAGCTGTTAAGTATTCCGTATATAGACCAAAGCTGATTTTGCCCTCCACGCGTGTTTCTTGGGGCGTCACATTTGCTTCCTGAGCAGAGTCCGCGAGTGATGATAATGAAGTGAAGCTCTCATTCCGCGAAGCTTGTCGACTGCTTTTGCTGCCGCGTCTGCTTCTTGAGGCTAAACTTAACCGATCCCATATGTCGCCAGGCTCGCTCACATTGTCGTCCAGCGCCTCGTCGTCCTTGTCGGGATTCGTCAAGAGCTGCGCAAAGTCGAGTCCGCTGCGCTTCATCGAAGAATACGTTCCCATGGCACTTATTTTTCCTTTGTCCATTATGACAATGAGATCAGCTTGTTCCAGGAACTGCAGTTGATGTGTGACTAGTATCACCAATTCACTTCGCAGGTATCCCCTCATGCACTGGTCGAACAGATGTCGACCAACGTGTGTGTCCACTGCACTAAGTGGATCGTCCAGCAGATAAATCTCCGCCCGACGGTAGACAGCTCTTGCCAAACTGATGCGTGCCTTTTGGCCTCCCGATAGTGAAGCTCCTCGCTCACCAACGATCGTCTTATCACCTTGGGGCAACAGTTCAAAGTCACGTTCAAGAGCACACTTCTTCACCACGGTGCGGTAGCGATGTTTGTCCAGGGTCAGTCCAAAGAGAATGTTCTCCCTCACGGTGCCCGTGAAGAGCCAAGGCTCTTGGGAGGCATAGGAGAAGCTACCATTGACCTTCAGGCTTCCGTTGTCGGCAGGCAGCTCGCCGAGAATGGATTGTATTAGACTAGACTTTCCTGCGCCCACAGGGCCAATGACAGCGACGAGTTGTCGTCGACCGAGCTGGAGATTGATGTTGTCCAAGGTGTTGTCGGTCAGTTTGGCATTCCACTTGGCGCTGAACTGACTGAATTGGACGAGAGTGTCGCCATTGTCGTCGACCTTTGCCACATCTCCGTTGGTGTTGTTACTTTGGGATTCTTTGTTCTTATCGCTGGCGACAACCGACGGCGATGCTGTGATGGCATTTGATTTGTCGATCACCTGCGTTTCTTCACGATGCATAAACGTCTGCAGACGCTTGATGGAGACCAACAGCTCGGCAAATTGGGAAATGCCTTGGGGGAAGAACATGGTCACCGAGCGTCTCAGTATGTTGTAGTAGGCGGTGACGAAGAAGGCCTTCTCGGCGTTCAGCATGTTCCCCAGCAGCACGTAGCCCACGAGACTGACGAAGGTGAAGATGCGGGAGAGGAACATGGCAAAGGACATGAGGATGCCGCGTATGTAGTTCACTTGCTTGATGCAGGTCATCTCGTTGCAGCGGGTCAGCTCGACCAGCTTGCCGAAGGGCTTCTCCCAGGCATACATTTTGATGACCTGAATGCCTGATATGATCTCGTTCATCATCCGCACCCGCTCGTCCGTGCGGAGAGCTGTGCGCAGTCGCAGTACGGATGTCTTCTTGCCCAAATAGGCCTGAAGGGGCAGAAAGAGAAGCATCACGGCTACGCCGAAGAGCGCCGAAACGCCAATCTGCAACAACAAGAGCAAATGGTGATCACGACAATGCCCAACTTCTAGGGAGCAGTGCACTCACCTGATCGTACATGAAATACGTGACTACAATCAGCTCGACAGGCGCCACCCAGAGGTAGTGCACATTGATCAAGACCGTGTCGAAGCGTCCCACGTCGTTCGACAGCAGATTGACCACTTGACCCACCGTCGTATCGCCGAGAGAGGTGCGACTCAAGCGCAACGCCTTGCGATAGACCAGACTGCAGAGAGCGACACGCATCTTCATGCCCAGGTGCAGCAGTCCCAGCATGTAGGGATGGCCGAAGAACACAGTCAGCACCGAGCCCGCAATGAGGCCAGCTGCGTAGAGTTGTGCTTTGGTTAGACTGGGGTCCGTGCCAGCAAAGTAGCTCATGATGCCAAACAGGCAGATGGGTTGTGTGATCCTATCAGTAAGAGCTTTGAATTAGAATCATACTGCATGCAAAGGTTTGCAAAGGTCACTTGCTTGGTGAGGAACTCCTGGAGCAGTAACAGGAAACCGGTGAGGAAGAGAGGCCAGCCAAACACTCGCATCACCACGCGCAGCAGGCGAGGCTGTTGATTTTTGGCTGATCTAGTGGCGACTTCCTCGTCCCAGGCGGCGCACAGACGATCGCCCAGAGAATCTAGTAAAATTATTGATTAATCATTCTGATTCCATGATATTTAGTAGTACTACTCACCCGATTTGTGCTTCTTCAAAGGTCTATAGAGATCCGTCTGTTCCAGCGTCTTCTCGCGACCCTTGAACAAAACGGGCATTGCAAAGCTGAACGGGGTGAAGATAAAGAGGTGTGATAAATAAAAGATAACAAGAATGTTCGTAGCAACAGGCAAAAACATCACAAAAATAAAATAATTAAAGCTACGTGCGCTGGATAATGGTGCAATTAACTGGATTTGCACTGTGACTACGAACATTATTTTATCGTCGCTATTGTGGAATTGAGTTCACGTAAATGATAATATGGAAAAATATTTTATTATAAAATAATTAGTAACCCACTAAATCTCCAAAGTTGCCCTAACTTACTGATTAATTGAGTAAGCAGCTCAAGCATTGAAATATACCAATAATAAAAATCATCAAAATTACAAAACAGTCGATTCTTCTGCCCTTTAAATACACTTTCCGTTGTCACTAAGTATTTATAGCATAATAGTGGTGAAATTCTAGTTAGTTATATTTGCGGGCACATTAAAAGATAGTATTCTTTGAAATTCCTATGACTACGGGCATGAGTCCCCTCAAACAAGTACTTAATGTACCTGGCTGGTATTCACATTATATTCATGCTCGATCACATCGGTTTAACATTAAGGCAGTGCCAATTTGAATCAGATTCATTAATGTTCAGTCTTGCCACACGATCGCCTTTTATTACAGGCTACATTTGGTTGACAACGAAATTAAAGTTGCCTTAAATGACAGCCAATTGAATAACTTGAAATACTTCACGCAGATACATACAAGCTGGACATACGAGTGTAGTAGATATGTATTCGTACATACGCAAATACCATACATATATGGGGTTCTATGGGCTCCCTCGAGTACCGACAGACAGATCTGAAGCGCTAACTATGTAAATTAAACGACCCATTGAATATAATAATAATGAACTCGCCGCAGTCGTCACGTTTTCAGCTCTATTCCAAAAGGAATGTGCGGCGTGCCAGCACCCCAAATGATATTATATTGGATGCACATTATGCTCCACGCGTATCTATAGACTTCGTCGGCGACTTACCAGAACATAAGCTCTGAGAGGCAATTAGCCCGTTCCACGGGATTCTCAGATAGCTCATCGGCCTTTAACGATTGCATTGTTGTTGCTTGATATATGATAGATTGATTGGATTGCAAATAAGCAGTGCGAGTCTTTGTAGCTACGACGCTCGCACAATTACAAATTGATAATTTGTAGCGCTCAGTTACATCAGAATTCGGCGTGATATGTGTTTGGGCGCGGATCTATTCGGTTTTTTGGTGACTTTTTCGATGCGGCTTCATTAGCACCCAAGAGGGATGCGGACACGCGCTTGTCGTTAATATAATTATTATTATTTAGGCATTAATAGAATATATCTTATAGATAGATACATTCGATTCGGTTGGTTCGATTGAAACATACGAACTTTTGCTGGACTAAAACTTTCCACTCACGCATACACTATCCCGATATACATAAGTTATTGACATGTTACTAAAACGTTCCAAAGTACATTCTGATAGTTGTTTGCTCGTTATTTGTATTTTATTTTTATTTCATAATGACATCGAGTTTGGTATTGTTTGATAATATGTATTCCCACACATAGTACGAGTCACACAGCACAATTTCATCACTGAAACATTTTGAAATACACGCGTATACATATGTATGCGTGCAGTAGATAATGAATTGTATTATTATTGTGATTTTTTTTTATTTCGCTTCTTGTTGCTCTTTTACGATAGGTGATCAGCGTTTCTCAATTATCACACCTCGCGGTACTGACTAAACTTGTTGCTGACTCTGCGAACGCCAAAAGCGTTCTAACGTTCAGCTCAGCGATTCGCTTTGTTTTAGAGAAATCATTTTAAAACTTGAACAAAAGCAAATGCGTGCTCTTTGCGCTACGGAGAGCTTTCGCTCGCGCAACTTCGTTTTGTTTGCATATCTGATGGAGAAGCAATGATACTCGCAACGATTGCAAGTGCTCTTATTTTCTTACTCTCAGCTTTGTATGTTCTCTCATGCTATAAATTTGCGTACAGCGTTTGTTGGCTTTGGAACTTTGTTTACCGGTTTAACGATAAGAAACGCCCGTTATATTCTCTGCTTTGATTGACACTTGCGTTTTTAATCAGTCATATACCCTCACTTGCAACGTGGACAGTATCAATAAAATTGCTTGGTATTTCTATTATCAGCAAGCTATTATCATGTTGATAGCCAAATTAGAGTATCTGATCGAAAGCAGGATATGGAACATATATAAAAAACGAACATGAGTTGTAAACATCTACAAGCACACATTAGCAACACGCACGTTTAATATGCTTTGAAAATATTATTCAAGTCTTATCAACTTTCTAGATTGGACTGAAGGGATTCATTTACCATTGTGGTTCACAGCTTGGGAAATAAAGCAGTGCAATTGCGTTGAAAGCTTCGTTCTGATACTTACACTGCTTGACAGCTTTTTAGAACATTGGCATTATCGTAACTGAACAAGCGCAGACTAGAACCCCGAGTGCATGCCTGTTTTCGAATTTCGAACATCGGATACAGTGCACAATTAACGGCGTGAATTCTGTAACGTCCCCTGCTCTTAGAATCCACATAGGTCACACTTTGGGAGGAGTTCGCGGGGAACACATAGCCATTAAGCCATGGCTATTAAGCATCAACAAACTAAAGATCAAGTGCATTCATCTCTCTAGACTGTAACAAAGTTTTTATTTGTATGTATTGCAAATATATGTACAATCACTAAAAAAATCACATTCATATTAGTATTGTTCGAAACTCTATATCAGATCTTGGGGGATTGCGCTCGCTATTCTACGATTTTCTTCGTTTAGCGACGTTATTGAATATGTGAAATATGTTTTATTTTATGACTTACGCTTTACGCTCGCTAGATATATTAATCTATACGGTTCTGATACAAACCGACCCCATGATATAAGTAGTATATACGTGTGTATTGACGATATGGAAGTGAGACAGCTGCAAGGAATCGTGGCTGAAGGCAATAATTGAATTAATAAGATAAGAAAGCAACCGCGATTCGGTTGTGTTGTGAAAATTCAGTGTAAAATTGCATCCGACTGCCTCTTATAGAATATTATGGTCAATTAGAATGCTCGACCGACGTGCCATGATCATATAAAAAAAGATACTATATACGTTTGTACATATTTTTAGAGGTGCACGCGATATTGCCGTTGGATCAACATCAGTATTTGAGCAATCTAAATGCCAGCTCCCACGGTTCTACAATTCTGTAGTTGGGAGTGTCCAATCTTGAGAATACAGACTTACTTGAACAGTTTGGGATTCTCGGCATTTGAACTGTTGTTTCACACAGAACACAATATAAAAGTGTTCTATATACAATATACGTAGTTATATATAGCAGTAATATAAACGGTGCCTTTGAATCAATTAAAGTGCAAGAAATTGATCGTGTCACCCCTCGAAGGGAGGGGTGGGACGACTTTTGTCATAAAGTAAGCGCTGCTGTCGAACGTGTAGGAGGAATTCAACTTCAGGCAGTCTAAAGAAATAAAATCCAAATGAATAAAAAGAATTTATAACAAAGCAATTCAATTAATTATGGTGAAAAGTAATAATGAATACATATTTAGAAAAAGTCCGTTAAAATAATTTAACTACTAAGGCTTTACACTTGAAAATTAGACAGATAAGCCGAATATATGTAAAATGTATACTATTGATACACCATTTTTTTTTTTATGATTCGTACCTTTAGCCTACCTTTATTTGTGAAAAATTGATATACATAGTTACATATGTACAAATATCGATATTGCATATGTGGAGCCGTCATAAATCTTTCAATGCGAGAGCACCCAAGCTCTCTCTGGCACTCAACGAAGAGAAGGGAGAATAAGCTTTTGCGCAACTTTATACATCTGGCAATGCCGAGCGCGCGTATAAAAACAGAGTGGTGGTGCGAGCTTTCACGAGTTGAGTAGAGTTCGCTGTGCGTGTCATAGTTTTCGTTGAGCGTAAGCAAATAAAAACAATTGTGAAAAATGGCATCTTTCATTGGCAAGAAGTACAAGCTGGAGAAGTCCGAGAACTTCGATGAGTACATGAAGGAATTGGGTAAGTAAACAGTTAGGATATTGTATAACCTATGCACAAATTATATTACTTATGTGGCCACATGGTACATAAGAAGTTGAATGAAAGAGGGAGAAAGCGAGAGAATGGCAATAGTCTGCGAGAATGAAGCCGCTAGCCGGCCGGCGTTTTTGCAGATGTGCAAATGAAAGATAAAACAAAAGCAAACAGAGAAAAGAGTGCAAAAACGTGGTTGTCAAATTTTTGTCGGACAATAATTTTTGTTATTCCACTTTCCGCTTGGGTGCTCTTTACGAAAATGAGTCCACAACGCAGGTGGGGAAAGAGCGAGAACCGTGAAAACGCTTATCGAGCGAACTAATGGAGTAATCAACTTAAAAACTAATTAAACTTAAAACTGTACTTTGGTCATAAGCCCGTGCACAGTATTCCTCCTTTCATTCATTATCTACATACACACACATGCTTGCATAGTCTGAAGTATCAAAGTAGAGAACCTCTTAGTCATTGTAATTGGTGTTGACAGCTTGAAGAACTTTTGAACTGTCGAACTTTGGACAGACTATTTTGTTGGCTGCAAATGTGCAGTCTGATCGATGGTGTTGAGGGTTTTTTGTAACAATCCACAGTCGCCACACGCATTGTCGGGGAATTTGGAAACCTGACGCTACTCGATTCGATACGATCCATACTGAAGCAGATGTGTGTGCGTCTGTTATTATTTGCGGTCTTCTGCGGTTGTGAATCTAATACCAAACTATGTACGACTCCTGTCACAGTCGCAGTCATTGTTGGGGAGGTCTCAATTTTCACTGGGTATATTGTGGCGTGGGTTTAGCTTGAACTGCGACTATTTTAAAGGCGGTTTCGGATTACCGATTTAAAGTGCAACCGATTGGAATCGTTGAGGACCTTCAAACTAACTTTGTGTACTTTTATCAGCCTTATCTCGATTGTTCGATGTACCGAAACCTTTATATTGTCGTCAAATCCACACATATAGTTGTGATAAACGGTGTGCTGATGTATATATATAATGATAATGATAATGCCTTTTTTTTCTATTGCGATTGCGAATTTCGCACTTTGCTCCATATCAACGACCGTAAAGTGTATGGCAACAATACCGGATCCTAATCTATGCCAAAAGAAATGAGAATATAATATATGGCATTGTAGATGCACGACGCACAGCTGGAAAAGTTCTCAAAGTGGCGATGGGAACTTATCGAACCACAGACACTTGACCGAAAGTCAGTCCACTTAAAAAAGAACATTCATAAATACATAATTGAACATAATTGATTTGTCTGTTTGATGGATGGTCACCAAGGGGCAAAGCTCTATACACACATATGGAACACATAGCTATATGTGTGTGTTTGCATTGCTGCGATAAGGCTGTCGCTTGCATTCGCCGGCTGGGATCGTTAGCTATATTTAGGTATAACAATTGATAAGTACGGATGCTGTTGTGGACTGTGTTGTTCACGGGGTCTCGCGATTGGTTAACCTTGAGCACGACTCCGACCGAGGTCCGTGGTCCGGGTCTGCGGTTTGCGGGGTCTAGGGTCTGAGTCTGGGGTTGGGGCTGCGGCTGCGACGGCGACGGCGACGGCGACTGAGTTACTTGTCGAGGAACTTCATAATTCAGCTTTATTATTTCAATTAAATACAATATGATTTGCATTGTATGCAGGTCTTCAACTTTGACGGGCTAATTCAATTAGCAGAGCTCCAAATCTTGAATTTCATGATGCTCGTATGATTTATATGCATGCATCATGTGTGACGACGATATATACTCATATATATATGTGTTTCTTGTATTTTACAGGCGTCGGCATGGTGCTGCGCAAGATGGGCAACTCGGTCAGCCCCACTGTGGAGGTTACCAAGGATGGTGACACCTACACCCTGACCACCACGTCGACATTCAAGACCTCCGCCATCAGCTTCAAGCTGGGCGAGGAGTTCGACGAGGAGACTCTGGACGGTCGCAAGGTCAAGAGCGTGATCACCCTCGACGGCAACAAGCTGACGCAGGAGCAGAAGGGCGACAAGCCATCGACCATTGTCCGCGAGTTCACCGACAGTGAACTGATCACCGTAAGTTGCCACTGTTACGACGACTGGGCACTTGATCGATATAACCATTTCAATCTACATTCCTATTGCAGACCCTCACCATTGGCGCCATCAAGAGCGTGCGCGTCTACAAGTCCGCCTAAGCGCGAAGCGTCTTCTGCCACTGCACCTAACACCAGCATGACTGAACTAAAAACTGTCTATGAACTAATTCCCAGTTTAGTAATATTGTTATTGATAAACGGTTAACGAAAGAACTGCACTTTAATTCTAATGTTTATTTATAAACGCATGCACACTCACACACACACACATACCTAGTAAATACGTACGTGTGTGTGTGTGCATGTAAATGACATATGAAATATTTCAAAATGCATTTGAATAAAAATAATAATTCGCTTTATGTGCTGCGTTTCTCTCCCGACTCGCTTTGGGCATTTTCCTCAGCAGTTGTCCTCCAACTGCAGTCCTCACTGTAATCGCCAAATAGCATGACTTTAGCATAAAGAGGACGGGCCCCCACGCACTTCCTCAATGGTCATTACGGTTTCGCTGTTTGCGAATACATGAACAGCTTACGTAGTGCTCTCGTATGTGGGTGGCGGCGGACCGCTGGCCCTCGAGCATGCGCAGTTGGGGGGGCCAATGCGAGACAACAGCGACAGCACTGTAATCAAAGCGTACGAACGCTGGGTTTAGTTACTATCCACAGTTTGCCGGCTACAGTTTGATAAAAGGTGCAGTGTTATCTATGTGTGTGCATGGCCGTTGATTAAATAAAATACAAAGGTTGGTTAACGAAACCATTTATAAGTATGGCGTGTCATAAACTGATGAAACGCGTATCGATGCCTTGAATAAATAGAAATACGTGTGCTTAGATAAATAGCTGGAGTAATAAACTATGTATTCAATAATACAAACGGATAAGCTTGCTATCCAAGCCAATTGGATTGCGTCGTTGTATAATTGACGTAAGAAAAATGTTGTCGACTTTGCGGCGCACTTGAAAAGTTTACAAAACTGCTTTATTTGCTTTGCGAACGTTCTTTAACTAGCGCGAGGCGAGCTTTTCCAGCAACAAAAGCTTTTGCATGCTTTGCTATGCTAAACGGGTTTCGCTTATTAAGAGACAGATCTTTTTGTTGCTGGCTTTTTCTGCTGCGTCGTCATAAAAAATCCAGTATCACGCCATCGCCGTTACTTTTGCTCTTCGACGGCAGTCGTGCGCCCTCTCACTCTCACTCCTGCTCTTGCGCTTGCTCTCATGCTTGATCTGCGTGGAGCAGCAGTTGGTTGTTTACAAATGTGCTGCCTATTTGAATTTGTTCGCTTTCTCTGCGATTGGAAATTGGAATTGGAATTTGTTTCGTAGTGTGAACAACAGTTGACTCGCTGCCCTAGCCGCGATCGCGTCGCTGCCGCTTCCAATCAGCTCAGCACTCGACCAAAGAGACTTTTAATATTCCACAAATTTTGCACTTAATTATTCGCATCTAGAATTATGTGAGTAAATTTTCATTTACATTCATAACTGCTTTGTGCTCTAATCAGAAAAGCTCGTAAAGAGCGCTAAGTTTGTCTAGTTCGACAGTTGATATTGCGTGTGAGTGTGTGTGTGTGTGTGTGTGTGTGTGTGTGTGTTTGTGTGCTAGTACACTTCCAATGAAAAGTTATCACAAACTTTGTTTATCTTTCTCGTCACTGTGTTTAAGTTTGTAAATATTTGATGTACATTTCAGATAATTCCATATAAATAATTATATTTTTGCCAGTTCAATGGGTTATTGGATTCACACAAAACTTATATAATCAACTCAGAAAGAGAATTCGTTGGTCTCTTTTAAAGTGACTTGAAACTTTTCAATTGGTCACTATCGTACGATCATCATTAACCACAATCATTTCGAATGTTTTGAAGTGTATGCGACTGTGTGTGTGTGTGTGTGTGTATTACATACAGTCTGTGACAAACATTTATTTCTATATAGTTTTCGCTTGAACTTTGCATTCAAGGTGAAAACGGCGCGATAAAATCAGGAATTGTCGTGAAACAAACAGCCAGAGTATTTGAGTAGATTATCAGCAAACCTAACCAAACTAAATAATACTCTGAAAGATGTTTTATAATTGAGCTAGAACATGAATGGTTCGAAACATGTGCACTTAAGAACAGTTGCATAATTTGCAACGTCAACAGTTCTTCAACAAGATATGGTTTGCCTCACCTACTTATGTGGTCTTCTTGTTGAACTTCGGAATGGGAATATCGATGTATTTGGGAAATGAAATGTATTTTTACCACACTTGCATCACACACACACAATCCATGTTTCTGTTTTTGTTTTTTTGTATATCATTCTTGTTTTGATCTTTTTGACAATAGACTCCCACATATTCGGAATATTTGAATTTAGTTTCTATTAATATCGACAGCAATTACACTCGTGTATTATTTTTTTATATTAAAATTTATGATGTTACCCGATTACCCGCAGTACGAGATGGATCGTCAAAATTTAGCTACACTTCTTAGCCCCTACAAATATCGTCCCTGGATGGTGGACAATGGCGCTGCAGCGGCAGCCGGTGGCAACAAGGGACTGAAAGGAATCATTGCCGGTGGCATCACGGGCGGCATTGAGATCTGCATAACGTATCCCACCGAATACGTGAAGACACAGCTGCAGCTGGACGAGAAGGGGGCCAACAAGAAGTACAATGGAATTGTCGACTGTGTGAAGAAAACCGTGGCCACCAACGGTTTCTTCGGACTCTACCGAGGTCTCAGTGTGCTCCTCTATGGCAGCATACCCAAGTCGGCCACCAGGTAAAGTCGGAGGTCTGTTGCATGGCATGTGTGTTAATCAAACGCTTCCATTTTAGATTTGGTGCCTTTGAGTTTCTGAAAACTCGTACAGCCGACTCCAAGGGACAACTGAGCGCTGGCGGCAAGCTGTTCTGTGGCTTGGGAGCTGGTGTCTGTGAGGCTATTTTGGCAGTGACCCCCATGGAAACTATTAAGGTGAAGTTTATCAACGATCAGCGCAGTGCGAATCCCCAGTTCAAGGGCTTCGCGCACGGCGTCGGCCAGATTATCAAGGCGGAGGGCATCAGTGGCATATACAAGGGACTGACACCGACCATACTGAAGCAGGGCTCGAATCAAGCTATTCGTTTCTTTGTTGTTGAATCGCTCAAGGATTTGTACAAGGTAACAGGATGTCGGCCAGTCGTCTATACCCCATTTCATTTTGTTTACAACTTTCCTACTTGCAGGGCGACGACATCAACAAGCCAGTGCCCAAGTTGGTTGTCGGCGTCTTCGGTGCTATTGCTGGCGCTGCTTCAGTGTTTGGCAACACGCCTTTGGACGTGATAAAGACGCGCATGCAGGGATTGGAGGCAGCCAAGTACAAGAACACCGCCGATTGTGCGATGCAGATAATGAAGAACGAAGGATTCCCCGCCTTCTACAAGGGTACGGTGCCGCGATTAGGTCGTGTGTGCCTGGACGTGGCGATAACGTTCATGATATACGACTCCTTCATGGACTTGTTTAACAAGGTCTGGAAGGATTAGATTGAGAAGAGCTACGCTTAGTCATTAGGTATCGTTGTGCATGTTACTTTCGCCTAATTCTGACCTAGTCAACTGTTGCTATAGTTGATAAAGTGACACCCACAAACACAGACCCACAGAAGGAGACACATACTTAGGTACGAGTACACTGACATATTCCATGATAGCATTTTTGAAATTACGCTTATAGCGTATGCCAAATTTTATGTTGAGCATTTTATAATTCAATTGTATATATAGTCAATGTCATATGTTGTTTCAAATCTGAGGAGAGTGTAATCGAAATCAATAAATAAGTAATGTGTTTGTAAATCGGCGTTCCATTATTTCCAATTCAAATTCAAATTGGGGGAACAAAGTGCAGTTCAAATCAGGAGCCAGTGCTGGAAAGTGCTTTACTTTTCATAGCAATCAGCTTCGTAGTGGCATCTACATCAACGCGCCTAATTTGAAATTACCCAACAATGAGGTAGGTTATTCAAAGTTGCAACAACTTGTGACAATTTTATTATGCTAGTTATAGAGTAGTATATAAGCTTGCACCATTAACAGAGATTAGGCTAGAACTACGCTAAATAAACGTCCAATTATCGTACCACATTCAGCGGTATGGACCCATGTTTGCTACCCAATATGCGAGCCAGCGCTTCTTCCAGCGGCTGGCTGAGCTCCTGCCAGATGCACTTGCCAATCAACGAGATTTCCTCCAGCGCCGGCCTAAAGGCAACCAACAGATTCAAGCACAGGCCATCGGTGACATCATCGCTAGATGCTGCATGCTCCAAGCTCAACAGGCCGTGGGGTCGATGCTGTGGCAGCTCCGCGCCAAAAATCTCAATCATGAACTTGCGCAGCGTTGAGTGCAGACTGCGATTCGGATGTATCTCCACCGTGGGAAAGTGATGCGAATTCTTTTCGCTGATGAGTATATTCATGGAGTTCGTGGCACGCTTCCGCACCACGGCCAGCACACGCAGATAGTTGCGCCTGTGTGGCTGCCGCGTGGGCAGCACATTGTTGTGCCACACGGGCTGCCGCGCAATGTCCGCCTGGTTCTTGGTCTTTTGGTCTTGATGGTACTTCCGGCCAATGCTGATAATGTTGAGAATGTCGTTGGCGCGCAACGGCACTTCGTTGGGATCGCGCAGCCAGAGCGCCTGAATGGATTCCGCATCCGCGTCGGCGGGCGTTTTCAGCCGGCCACCCGTAATGCGGCCCGTCAGCACGAAGCGGAACCAAGAGCCGCCGGCTGATTCGACGGCCAGCAGCGTTGTCATCTCGGCATTGAGACCCGTCTCCTCAAACATTTCGCGCACAGCCGCCTCCGTGATGGATTCGCCTTGTTCCATGCGGCCCGCGGGCAGATACCACTTGCCTGCAAGAGCCAAACAAGTTGAGGTAATGGTAACGAGAAACTAGTTTGCTCTACAAACTGCGTCGCTCACCTGCACAGCTCGGTTTGGCCTCCTCGATCATGAGCAGCTCGTCGTGCTCATTGAACATGACGCAGGCCACAATGTAGTTGATGGTCTTGCCCACTTTGGGCACAAAGTCGGATGTCGACGATGGCTGCACACCTTGCGCCTCAGCTGTGGCATTCTGCTCTTTGAGCGAGAAATCACAGAACTCTGAGGTGATGTCGCCCAGATCTTTGCCGTTCAAAATGCAACGCACTTTCTCCTCGATTGAAGTCATCTTTTTGCATAGAATCTGACGCGTTCAAGTTCTGGTCGAATATGGCTGGCAATATACTGTGAAAGTGGCAATGATTGAAATTTGATTTGAATCAAGAAACACACAAATACACACACGTACATACACAAGTTCAGCACAAAAATGCGTTGCGTTTGCGATTGGCTATCAAATGACTCAATATGAGAAACATGCTCGGCTTGAGTTATGCATGAAGCAGGCAGGCCCAACTAGCAAAGCAACTGTATGCAAATTACGAATTCTTTTTGCGTTATCGTTTTTCTGCGACTGTTGTCGTTCAAAAGCTTTGCGACGGAGAGAATCGAAACGTACTCAAGAGTCGGCAAGATGTGACTGCTGCTGTTGCTGCTCCATTGTCGCGACGCGTCGCGTTGGCCAGGCCAATAAAAACGGCAATCTGCTCAACTGTGTGTGTGCTCAAACAGCACAACAGTGCAGAGCACGGCACGGTACACCACAGGTGCTTAGTAGTCTGCTAACAACACATACGACGGACGAGACGCGACAACGCTTTTGGCCTGTATTTTTTCTATTGATATCGAATAGATGTCAAAAAAGCCGCAAGACTGGTTTTACACCATTTGGAGAAAGTGCATTGGAATTCCTGTTGTCGTATTGCTGCTGCTGTTGTGCGAGTTGTTTGCTTCTTTTAATTGGCACACAGAACAAGGAATTGCTGATAATTATTTGCACATTAACTAATCATAAACTCGAGTATAATTGTTTGTTTTGTTTTTGCTTTAATTTCGCATAAATTCTAATGCACACAATCCCAGCTATGCTGCTACTGAACATCTGGCAGCACTGCGAGTTTGTTTACAAATGCCAGCCAGTGTTACCGTAACCCAACGAGTCTATAAATACCGCAATGGTCAAATAGCAAGCTAGTATTTTGAACAGCTGTTGCGCGAGTTCATGAAAATGCCATAGGCAAAATGTTAAGTGGGCGGAATGGGTGAATCTGGTTGATTACAGGCAACGTTGAAACGTCTTCAAATTATGTTAACTTTTCGCGCGTGTTCAAAGGCGCCTGAGTGCCCGAGCTCTGCATACTTATGGCAAATGACAATAACAATCATTCAATTTCAATTGAAAATTAGCAGGCAAACATCAAAAGGGCGTCACTTGTGATAGATTAATGCAATTTAAGTAGATAATGGCAATGTACGCGCTGTATGTACCTCCATTACCAACGATACGATACGTTTAGCTGTAGTGCTAGCTGGAGCTGTGTGTGCACACACAGGAAGCGCTTCTGATTGCTAGCAATAAAATTTGAATGCGCAAATTTCATTGTTTGCCCAAATCGATCATCATTAAAAGCGCTTGCTGTTCTGCAAGTGCGAATTGCTCGATTCCGTGGCGTATACTTAACATACTCTCTCCTCGGAGGACGGCGGTATTAATAGCGACGTTCTGCTGGCGTTATAGGTAATTCAATTTCTTGTGGCGCGAGGAGTGACGAGTGGTGAAGCAGGAGAGAGAAGGAGAGAGACAAATTGCTCGATTGCTCGATTTGTTATTAGCTCGCTGCGTTGTCGTTTAAGCTCACGCTTAAGTTTACTGTTGTGTTTTAAGCAAGTTCAGCGCATACATAAATGAGATGAGATGAGTTGAGTTGAGTTGGGATGAGATGGGAATGAGAATGGTACTCGGAGGTAAGTGTGTGCGTGAGCATATGTACATAAGACTTTGTCATTACATAGTTAATTTGTTTTAGTTGTTTTTTAATTTCCTTGGAGAGTCGCAAAACTCATAGATGCGTACATGAAACATGTGTGTGTGCGTTGCTGTCTCTCTCCCGCTCTCTCTATCTCTCACATTGATGTGCGTGTGGGTGGGTGTGTGCGGGCGCTGATGTAGTGAGCGTGGGCGGGAAGGGGGAGGTAGTCGAGTCTGGTAATAACGGCTAAAGTAAAATGCTGATAAAGTGGCGAATGTTTTGTGTGGAATGCGTTGCGAATGTTCGGCGTGATGCGATGACAAGCAAAAGCGAACACAAAACGTTCATTTCCCACAAGCACCATTATTCGTTAAAACCCGTAAATTTTCAGAAAACGAACAGCCACATAGCAACAACAGTAACAACGGCGAAAGCACGAGCACCAGAATCAACAGCAGTGCCAGCAATAATAACAACAGCAGCGACAGCGACAGCGCGGCGGCAGCGGCAGCGTCAGCCATGCCATGAAGCTGCTAAACACGAATATAATGTTTAAAATGTTTATTATGTGTGTGCAAGTGACGCGCGCTTCAGCTTCTGGCTCTGGCTCTGGCGCTGGCTCCGGCTCTGGCTCCGGCTTGTGCCTGGGATGACAGGCAGCCAGTGAGACCAGACGCACGCACACAGAGACGCGCACAAACACGCGCGCACATATGTTTGCCTATATAACTATATTACATGCCAGTGCACACAACTGACATGTGTGTGGGTGTGTGTTGATTTTGGTTTTTGCCGGCAGCGACATTGACGCCGGATGTGAAACAAGTAGCCCAAATAACCCGCAATAAGCTTTTGTCACGATTAACAAGGCTTACGCAAATGCGTCTGTGTGTGCGTGTACATGTGTGTGCATGTGTGTGTGCGTGTGCGTGTGGTTGAGCATAATTACATGCACATTGCTCTGCGACTGCCTGAGTGTGAATTGGTGAGTCGGTATGTGTGTGTGTGCGTGTGTCTTTGCCATATTTTAGATTAATGATGGCGTCGAGTCGTATTAGGCAAATGAAGAAATCGACATCGACATGCGTTGTGGTCGCTCTGATGAGGAGGCTTAGTGAGTGCGCGCGTGTGAGTGTGAGTGTGAGTCTGTGTGTGTGTGTGTGTCTTGAGCGTTCTCTGGCTGCGGTTTCTCGCAGTATTTCCGTTAACAAATTTGCCACAACAATAAGTGCATATCATTATGCTGATTTAAGTGGCAACTCGGCACGTAGCACCCTCCACATCTATAGCAAGTTATTACGCGCACACCTGACCCGCGCCCACACAACACCCCCTCCCCCTCCCCCCCTTCACACAGACACACACATGAACATGTAGATGTGTATATGGTATAGCTCTGAGTATGCATGCAAGTGGGTACATAAATCTTTGTTTAAAGACACATGCACAATGTAAGTTAAATTGGCAATAACGTGCTTTTCTTTTATACGCCAGCTACAGACACACACACACACACACATACAGAGAGCGAGACGGGGAGTGTGAGCGAGCGAGAGACGTGCATACATAACGGCATAACGGTAACGGAACCTTGTTTGCAAGGAAGTAACAACCTGTTTTCACCCCATGTAGTGGGTTTCGCTTTTATGTGCGCCTCGCCTCGCCTCGACTCGCCTCAACTCGCCTCACCTTGCCCCGCGTTGATCCGCGTCGCCTTGGCTAAGAACTGGTTCGGGTTCGAGCTTGGGTTCGGTACGGCGCGGGGTGGGGGGTAATGCTGGGCGTTGCTGTTGCTGCTGTTATGCTTTAATTATGCCCTTGTCAGAAGGTGGGTTGCGGGCCCCGTTTGCCCGGCCGTGTACTGGCCGAAACTCGACTCCTTTTGTTGTGCACACACATATACATGTATTTATATATATATGCAGGTATCGACGCTGTCCACACACTAGAGCAGAACACAACTTCGCTTGTAGCGGCGACCGACAAAGATGATTTGTGAATGCATTAAATTTGTAAGCAACAATTGCAACTTTGGCTCAATAACAACAAGATATATTCAGCTTTCACAATTTAAGCTTGGTTGCCTTCGCTTTTGGCAACTTTAATGTGGCTGTAAATAGATTGGAACTCGCACTCGTTTGCCTTATCATTTTGCGGTTTGTTGTGCTCGGTTGTGTGGTGCGATTCGAGGAACGCCAATGCTGGGATAGGCTGGATACACAGATTTGTTGTTCGGCATATTTGCAGGCATTGCAAGTGAAATGCCAAAGCATAACCGCATTCCAATGTGCTCTCTCTCTCTCTCTCTCTTTTGGTCTCTGGCTGGCTGCGCAATTGAGTAAGCCAGGCCACCAGCAGCGGTAGCTATGTGCAGCAGCAGTGGCAGCAGCAGCGTGTGGCACGCTTGGATACCGCTACGTGTGCGTTCCGGCAGGCCTTTTGTCTGCCACATTCCATAATCTTATCGCACAAAGCGCGCGCTTATCTCATTAAATGTCAGGAGACGCCATTGAATCATTTTACAAATGGCTGCGTACATGTCACAGTGACAGTCGCAGTCGCCTCCACTCCACGATATACACAGATGTATATGTATATAGCATGTGAATATGACGGGCACGGGGCAATGCTGGTAATGTGGGCTCATCCGGTTTACTATATGGATGTAATGCTCCTCCGACTATGTCTCCGTCTAGGCGGGCACTTGAGTCTTTGGGTGCACACACACACACAGAGACCCACGCAACACACACACACAGTTGCACACACACACAGTCGCACAGCGCAATTGCTGACAAATGAGATAATTTACACGCTGAAATGAAGCCCATAAAGGCTCATTTAAAATTCAGCGGCGTCTGGGGCATAATTTTTTTGCAGTGTTTTTTTGTGCCCTGTGCTCCGCTGTTTCATTCAGCTTTGGCTTTTACTTTGCTAGCTGACTGTTTTGCTTCGCTTTTTGTGCTTAATGGTTTTGTGCCATGACATACGTGGCTGGATATTAAAACAGAGCGCGGACCCCACACACACACACACACACACACAGTAACAACCAACAACGCCATAGACCCAGACCGACCTCGAGCTGGAGCCCGGCTCCGAGCTCGTGGAGCTCGTGCCCGAGCGAGCCGGTGGCGTGGCAAATGGCTTGGGGCACGACAGAAAATCTTTATTAGCATACGGCATAAAAATTTATTAAAGATGAACGCGCGGCGAAATGAGAAGCGCGCCAAGGATTCGACTCGAGTTGAGTCGCGTCGAGTGTGTTTTACATTTTTAGTTAGCCATCCCCCCTACCCCCGCCCCACACCTCGCTGGCTGCCCGTTGTTGCTGTTGTTTTTATTGTAAATCGATTTGAAGTTTTTGATTAAACCAAAACACAACTTGGGGCGTAGTTGCTAGTTATTTAGTTTTTCTTTCTTATTTTCTGTGTTCCCGTTTTTGTTGCTGTTGTTGTTATTGTCATTTGTTTGCCGGCCGTTTTTATGATGCTCAACTTAATTTTATACAAATGACCTTAGGTCATATCACCATTTATATCCGTCAATCCCTTTTTGGTATAAGTTTTATATTTGCTTGGTTTCTTACCAACCACTCACCCCCTCCGCACTCCCCGCTACTCGACAAACATATACAATCTGTATTTTTTTTGCCCGTTGCTTTTTATATTTTGCCTGTGTCTGTCTGTCTCAGTGGCAGCTTTTAAGGGCATTTTTATGTTCGCTTGAAGCGCCAACTAACGGCAAGCTGGCCCTAAAAGCCTTTAGCCAAATATCTTCAAGAGACAGCGCTGCCGACGGACGGACGGACGGACGGACGGACGAACATCAGCGCAGACAGTCAGTCAGAATCCCATATCCCATATCCCATATCGTATGTATATGCCATATATGTATATATCCGCTCTTATGTGCCTCTTCTCACGCTCACTCCCAACCCGTCTAGCTCGCCACAGCTGCCTATGTAAATAAACAAACGCAGCATTTGTTTGTGTCGAGCCACGAGCGCTGAGTTTCGCTGAGCGACACCGGGACGGCAATAAAACAACTTGGAGTGCCTCCAACTAGCTGCGTGACTAGCAGATTACCTGGACACGGCAATCAACGACAGCGTCAGCCTCTGCAGCAGCTAGCTGTGATCTGCGCAGCATACCCCATTGAGTCGTTTAGCTGGGCACAGGGTAGCGCTGGCAAGCAAAGCCGATGCCACTTGCGAAAATGAATGGAAAACGCTCGAGTGCGAGACGGTGGCGCAAGTACATATAAATATAGATGCGAACGCAGATAGAACTCATAGGACTCGAGACACACAAAAAAGGGCCACACGGGGAGCGGGGGGGCAGAAGGGTGCCCGAGCAGGCGATGGCCAAGTTTTGGCCTAAGTCGGAGCATTTCCTGGTTATTCAGCTTCCTAAGAGCCCGAGCAGTCCGGCAATTGAGTTATATTTGATGCATATCAGATGCTCAATGTCCAAGTCCAATGCGCAGCCAGACAAAAGTCCTGCCCATGTGTGTGTGCGCGTGTGTGTGTGTGAGTGTGGTCTATGTAAATGCTCCCGCGGGGCAGACGACAGGGAATTGAATTCAGTGTGCGCCAGTTAGGCTTAAGTGGAAAAAGGCAAAAGGACGCGAGTCGCACAAACATTTGCTTGCCCACTGCATTCAAATACGTCTACTTCTATTTAAATACACATGTATATATGTGTATATATATGCAATTAATTATTAGCAGCAAGCACTCGCTGCGTATGCAGATTTCTTTGCCACACACAGTTGCACATAAATCATTTCAGAGCGGAAAAGCAGTGCTCGAGTTCAACTGACCATGTGACACTCAAGTTGTTTGCGTGGTGGGTGCGTGAGGCTCGTAAACAAATCAAATAATCGTTAAACTCACTGTCTGCAGCGGAAGCGGCCACAAAACATTGCATAAATCAGTCGCCTAATGGAATATAAATGATTTTATAAGACGCCCCCGCCCCCGCTCGATCCCCCGCAAAGCAATAATAATCGGACGGCAGGCGCTCGGCTGGCACATAGTCCCGGATTTAATAACTACTGCCCAGATAATAGCTACCAAATTATGCAAATCATTTGTGCGTCTTACTGTTGCATACTTTGCTGCTCTTGTTGTTTTCTCTTGTTTACTCACATGCCAACACAATTTCTGGAATGTTGATTTTTTTGCCAACCACACGCACCTTTCATCTGTTCAGCTGTGCATGTGTGTGTTATGGCCAAATTCCCGGAATTGCGTATTTGCAAAAGGAACTTATACGATATTCTATTACTGCGAGGGCATGCCGTCAGTGGTGCTGAACCAATTCAATCACTGCAGCAGCCCGTGAATGACATTCAACTTGAATATGAACGCAGCTTACCGATTTTCTACAAGGCAACCAAACTAGCTGCCCTCAAAATAAGACTCTATAATGAGAGTGACAAGAGACTTACTTTTGCCCCGCATTTAAAAGCAGTCACCAAGAACGGTGGCCAAAAGCTGCAGCTATAGCGCTGGCTGTTTAATAAAAGAAGCAAAATGTCTCTTGGAGCTAAGATAGCTTAATATGTACATTGCATAATCCCAATATGGCTATACGGAGTGCAGATTTGGGGAATAGCAACCAAGTCTAATTATAAGCGCATCTAGGTACTGCAGAATCGTATTTTACGGCAAATAACGTGCTGGCCGTGGTACGTAAGAGCATCCACATTGCATCGAGATCTAAATCTGCACTCTGTCGAGGAACAAATAGGCTGACTCACGAGACGCTGCAGCGACAGGCTGATAAGACACCGCAGCAGACTTGCAAGGGGACTCCTAAAGCGTTTAAAGCGTCTAGGTTTCTCAAATACGTTGGCTCAAACGTGAGCGAAAACTGATAAGTTCTTATGGCATATATGAGGTTTGGTTGATACGAGTATGAGATATTCCTAAAATGTGTTGTTGTGGTGCTTTATTCTTGGTACTGGTTCAACTACTTATGTAAATAAATGTATATCAAAAATAATGATTCAAGAGTACTATGACTTAAGTGTGTTATTAACCTAAACTTTTTCTGAGATGACTTACATTAAACAAACTATCGAAATTTGCATACGACAGAGAAACTGAGAGATGGCTGAGAGAATGAGAGTAAAAATGCTTTGCTTTCTAATCTACTTGAGAGTTTTCTTTAATAGTCCCCGAGCTGTAGTTGTTCATACAGACTTGTAGTGGGACCTCAAGAGTATAGAGTAGAGAATATAATACTTATTTAATGCACTACTTATTTATTACACGGAGAGCTAAAAGTTCCGGCACAAACAGGACTGAAACGATTAAATATATATTGCAAATCTAGAATATTCTCATAACTAAATTAAGTAAGCTGAAACATTAAAGTGGAATCTGTTATAGATTTAGAAGAATTTTAAAGGAGGATTGTGAACTTCAATTGAGATTCAGCTTGTTTAAACTTTTGCACAAAACATGAAAATTTTGTTTTTTATTTTAAGGCCTTTTTAAAGCTGTTTCTTTTTTGTTTTACTTACTTTAATATTGCTTATTATTAAAAGAAACCTTTTCTTATATCTATATAGCATTTCATTTCCTATGTCTATATATTCAGTTCGAAATCCTATCTCTGCTACATAAGATTAACTGTACTTCGATTTTAGATTACAAAACAGCGTCGTTTTAGGAACGTGATCCGTCGCCTTGTCTAAAGATAACTGGTATAAATAGAATTGGCATATATTTGTGTAAATATAAATAGAGTGAAATTGAATATCTTATTCAAGAGAGAGTGACAAGTGCCACTTGCCTGCACAGCGAACTTTTATCTGTTCGCTGCGCATGCAAAAATTAATTGGTTTCGAATTTCGACGGAATAAGAATATGTGCTTTAAGCTCTCTATAAACATAATGAAAGTGCTTCAAGTTAGACTGTGACGGATCTCTAATATAAAAATGACAATAATAAGCTATAAGACGTTATCTAAACTCTTCATAAACACAAAGAAAGTGTAATATAGACTGTGATGATAATAATGTGCTATAAGACATTATCTAAACACTCCATAAGCACAAAGAAAGTTCTACAAGTTAGACTGTAATATTAAAATGGCAAAAATAAGCTTTATGACATTATCTAAACTCTCAATGATGAAACTGCATATAAAATAGCGAGCAGATTGATTGAAGAGTTTCTGTGTGTTCGCCATGATCAAGTTTATTTGAGTTTCATGCAACTGCATTCAACATAGATTGTGGAATTTTTGTTCTTCATTGTTGCGAGCAGAGATCGGCAGTAGGTTGAAGGTTGGCTGATGCCTGCAACAATTTGCCGCAACAACAAAAGGTTTTTGGGGACAAACAACTAACTTCATAAATTTGATATTTTCAGTGTTTGCAGTTTGCAAAAAAATGCAGCTACCATAAAAAATGCAACATATTCTCGTATGCTAAAAAAAAGAACTGCAAACGAAATACAAAAATTTTGGGCCAAAATGAAACGCGGGCAAAGCCGCCAGTGAAGCTGGCAACTAAATTTTAAACTTTGCAGTAGAAGTTCAAAGCATAGAACTCAATTAAGTCGGCTAGGCAGTGTAAGTTAGAGCTGATTTGTCTGGCGAGTGACTCATAAAACTGATGCACATGTGAAGCGAGACAAGAGCTGGACAAGAGCTGGACAGCAAGAACAGTAAAGGACAGGGCAGGAAATTGATTGCTTATCCACGTTGGAGCAGCAAGCGTCGCATTTAACCTCGTTCGAGTGTGAAGTACTTCGTTTGAGCGCTGTTTATTGCTTTTACAAAATAATAAGAATGCTAGAATGATGGAATGGAATGGATTGGAATGGGCTGTAATGGAATGGAGTGATAGCTGTCTGGTGCGGATCCTTAAGTACTCGATGCAATAAAGTTGAAAGTGGTTTTTAATACTTTTGCGCGCGCTACAGATGCAGAGCGAAATTTACATTGCCTGGCTCGTTATTCGCTCTTATCTGGGCCAGAAAGTGCTTATCCCCATTTCGCTAGAACGCGCACGAGTGAGATACAAGATACAAGATGCGAGATACAAGATACAAGATGCGAGATGCGAGCTGCGAGATACAAGTGGCGAATCTAGTCTCTAATGAATTGCAAGCATTAGCTGACTTCCCTTTTACATGCAAATCAAATCGGAGTCCTGGAAAATCGGGCAAGGAAATCGATTCGGCAAACAGTGAGTGGTGTGAGTGAGAGCAGTCGGCAGTGCCAAACAACCTTGGGCAACATCCAGACTAAATGAAGGTGAGCTAATGGCAATTGAAGCACAAATGCGACGGCAATGCGAGCGCACAGTTGACATTCGGAGTTGCTGCGCAAAGGGAATCGTTGATTTGTATGCCATAGGTCAATGGGTGCCAGTTAGCTATGCCGTTTCAGCCTTTCCAAGCACTAGACGTGGCTGACTTCCAAGGAGTTGCAGAGTGCTCTGCCAGCTCCAACATCGACAATCATAGTTGCCAGTTGTCGGCAGTTGTCCCAATCAGCAGCGCATCTAAATACACCTCAAATTGAATAATGAATGCAAAGTGGCTGAGTGGCCGCCCAGTGCTATCGCTGCTCAATGAAATGCATTAAATCAAAGTATCGTTGAAAGCAATTGCTGCCCCCCTTTTGCTCCACGACGCGACGACAGCAGCGGCAACAAAGGGGCCGAAAAGTAGGCAACGAAATGGAAATTCTCCAAATGTGAGCAACTCGCAGCGGGCAGCCGCTGGCAATGGGTGGGGATGGGAAGGGTGGGGAGGGGAGGGGAGGGGGCGTGTGCTGCTTAGCTGTAAACATCAATTACGCCGCCCAAAACTATTCACGCGATTAGCCGCGTTCGCCAGTTATTGGGTAATAGCCATTGCCAGCTGCACAGTTAGCCCCATTCAGGTGGCCGAAAAAGCGTTGCGCTGAATTGAATTAACGGGTCCGGTGTGATGTGGCGCTGTAAATTTTCAACGGTGCATCTGATAAACGTGGCCGTGCCGACGTGCGGGCCCATAAAAAGGCCGAGCCAGTGAGTCAGCAGAGTCGCGCCCGAAGAGTTATTTCAAATGTTGAAACTGTGCGAAAAACACAGCGAAATGTAAAACAGACAACGTTGCAAGGCCTGCTCTCTCTCTACATGTGTGCTGGTGTGTGTGTGCCACTGAATTTGCTGTGCTATGCGCCGTACTTTGCTGTGCTGTGCTGTGCTGTGCTGTGTATTCCGTCTGGTCTTAAAAGCGAAAAGCCATTTGTATTCATTTGAAATTAATTTAGCATTCATTCAAGGCACGAGACGCGGCGGCCGCAGGAGACGCAACATCAGCAGCATAAAGGCCAGCAAGGCAGGCGGCAGCAACACGCCCCCCCTCTACCCCTCCCTTCCCAAAGCCCCCCACAGCTTGAGTCGGAGTCGGAGCCGGAGCGATATATGGCGGCGAACGCTGAGCGGCAGCTAAGCATTGGATAAATACGTGTACGTGGCATACATTTAGACACAATGCCAGCTAGCTACTTGGGCTTGGGCGCCAGCACCTCGTCCTTGCTCGCTTGCTCGCTTATCGATAAGCAGTTGACGCCCCGTCGACGCTGCTGGGCCAATTGAAACTACCGCAAGCCACTAGGCGTGCGCTTTCTCCACTAATTTTAACAAATTAATTGGCAACAATAAATTCACTTGCAAAAAGGTGCGCAGATAGCATCTCGAGCGGCTCGAAATAGGTTGCATAGTCCGGGGCAGGGAGGAGGGAGGGGGGGCTATAGATTGTTCCACTAATTTGATTCGCTCAATGACAGACGCTTAAGCACCGCTACAAAGCCAATATATTTAAGCCAACATACCCAGTGCTCGCTGTGCGCGTTGCCTGGGGTTACTTGGGGGATTAGAGCGACTTTGCTGCACTTGTGTGTGGATAAACAGCGAAATCTTACACATGCTACTTAGCGGCCACACTGTGCTTGGCGTTTAAACCAACTTGGCGGCCAGCTACAACAATAATTTGGGCTTCCAATTACGCACTTGCATTATTAATGCCTAATTTATCAATAGCACGCTTAAAAAAAAAAACGAAACAAACACTATGCAAACTGCTATTGTCCGCTTTAAAGCTTTTGAAAGTTCGGCCAGCAGTTTGCCGTTAAATGCTGGCAAATCTCACGAGTTTTGGCTTGGGCTGGCGAAAGCAAAAGAAGCGGAATTCTCGCAGATTAATATGAATAATTTAAGCTCACTCTCAGTTTCAATTTCCTAACAATTCCGCCAATTCAAGCAGACCCAAACTTTCAAATTCTGCCCGAGAGTTTAATTCGCAACATTTGTTTATTATTTACGCAGCTGGAAGATTGCGAGAGATTGTCAACTTTGTGCATGCTAAAAATAGTTTTAATGCCATCATTGGAATGTCATGTGTGTGTTTTTGAAAAGAATGTTGTGCAAATCGTTGAGCATTCGCACACATACTCTTTCTCTGTCTCGCTTACACTCTTTGCGCTGGTTGCTAGGTGTCACAACGTGGGGGGAGCTGGCGTCGATGGCTTATGCATTGCTCTCTTGATTCGCAGAAATTTACATTCCCCAGCGTACAGAGCGTTTTTCTAGTCAAGCACTCTCAACGGCTACCAACAATTTTGCCACTTTATTTATTAGCTTGTAAGCCGCGCGTTGAAAAGCCTCGTCGCCCGCCCCCGGCACCGCTTCAGGCTCAGCCTCAGCCACAGCCACAGCCACGGAGCCAGACTGCAAAGCAGACCCCGCGTCTGGGCGCGTTCCTGTGCTGTCCGGCACTTTTCGGCAAGTGCGGGAGGTTGAGGTTACGGATACGCTTTCGACAGCAACATTTGCGGGCCATAACACGCAACATTTGACACGGTCGGCCGTGGAGACCAGAACAGCAACAGCCACAGCAGCAGCATGTATAGTTAGTGGTGGTGAGCTGAAGCGGTGGAGGGGGAGAGCCAAAGTCGACACAGGTGCTCGGGGATAGGCAGCGAGTGGATGCGGAATTCAGCTACATTTACAGGTGTTCAGTGGTGGCCTCAGGCGGGGCGGCCCCACAAATCTTTCATGACTGCGACGCGTGTACATAAACTGAAATTGGCCTATAACTGTCTGTTCAATTGTTTTTGTCGCATGCGGAGCCAGGTGTCGGAACCGAGCAAGCGGCGAGGGGTTGGGGGGGGGGGGAGCAAGCCAAATGGCAGCGGCAGTGGTGCATATACTCACACTCGCACTGGCAGACACACAGCTGCCTAGCTACCTACATATTGCGGTAAAAATCACATTTCAGTGGGCCAACGTAAATCATTCATGTGCGATCCGAAGCCCCCCCAAATGTAGACTATATTAATATGCCAAAATGAAGGCGTGTGTATTGCGAATATTCATTTGTACGTGACTATTGAGCACATTATGCTCGTGTTCGCCTTTCGAAACAACGACTAGCCGCCGACGATGCGACACGACGCAGCGCGACGCGACAAGACGAGACGAGACGCGACGAGACGCGACGCGACACGACGAGTTCAGTTAAGTTGAGTTGAGGCAGGTTGTGCTAATAACCCAGATAGCCTAAGAGCCACACTCTCTATTTCGTTGTGGTGCCCTCTCGCTCACTCGCTCGCCTCTTCGCTCGGCCGCTCTTCCTCGCTCATTTCACACACTTCGGCTCAAGCCCTGCTCTGTGGCTGCGGTCGCACTGAGTCGCTCACTACCTGCAGCAAAGTCAAACCCTTTGCCAGAGCTTAAAAGTACAAAACAGAAAAAACAAAATGGGGGGAAACAAAAACACACACACACACAAGTTGCCCACTTTGTTGCTTATTAAAAATGTAAAGAAAAAACGCAAATTAAAGTTTGATGTTGTCGCTTCTCGTCGCGTTTGCGCCGTGAGCTTTCGGGAGAGCGCACTGCCGAACGCAACGCGCAAAGCTTCGGCTGGCTTCGTGAGCTTTAGTCTCTCTCGCTGTGGGCAGGCATCGATACGCGTTGCCTGCTGATGAATCAGTTCCAGTACGTGAATCCTGCCGCTAGGATGCACGTGTGCGCACAGCGATTGCATTTGATTACTACCAGTGTGCCACATTGAAAATAAAACAGCTTACAAACAACAAAAAAAAAAAAAAAATCGGGCCGAAAATAAAAAAGAAAAACAACGGCTATTTAATAACTGAATCCCAGTCAAGAGCAGCGCAGCAGCAACAACATCAGAGTACGGCTCACGTACGAGACGGATACATAAAAATGCGACGTTCGCCTCTCTGACTGTGTTTGTGCCAGTGCCTCTGTGTGTTTGTGTCTGTGTGTGTGAGTGACAGTGAGTGTGTAGTGTAGTGCTTATGTGGCATACCTATAGAGCTGTACCTAATGTGCCCATGCATACATATACATAAAAATAATATAATACAAAGGCATCGTTGTCGTTGCCGTTGTCGTTGTCGCTGTTGCCTTTGTTGCCGTCGCCGTCGCTGTCGCTGTCGTTCTTCTCGTTCCCGTTGTTCTTGTTGAGCTTGTCGCCGTCGCGCTCCCCGGCCCGCGTGCCGTGCTCATTCTCGTTGTCGCTGTCGTTGGTCGAGTGCTAAACGGAAATATTTGGTTGTCCAGGTTATTACCTTTGCCGAACAAAAAACAACACACACAGCAACAGCAAGAGCAATAGCAAGAGCATGGAGAAAGGAAACACGGCACAATGGAATCCAGAATAAGCGGCAATTGAAGCGAGAAATGTGTGCACACATAAATGTAGAGTTTCCATTAATTATTCCGCATTGCGCAATCGATTGTCAAATAAATCAACTCTGAGCAAAAAACAGCAGACGGAAGACAGCGGACAGCGTAGAAAAAGCCAATTGAATTGGCTCAATATGGCGACAGGACACAAGCCGTGCGAGGAATACACATAGCATGCTATAAGAAGTCAGGTGCTATCTCTGGTAAACGAGACTCTTGTATACTATGTACCATAATTATGCCATCAAATAATGCGCAGCGCCACAACATTTTAATACTCGACAGAACGAATAATAAATATTCACATACACATTCTCGTTGGCCTTTTGCGGGTGCTGCGAAGCGATGATTAAGGCTTGACTTTTGTTTGATTTCCTTGAAAAGCTGACGTTGCGGGGGACAGGCGATAACTCTTTGTAATAGCCGTGAAAAATGCCCATGCAGCAGGGACAGCGGTCAGCGGAGCAAACACAAATAAATACACCCACACACACACCCACACACACACACACAGAGAGAGAAAGAGAAAGAGGCACGCACACAGAGAATGACCAAAACAAATAGCGGGCCACACGAACCCCTTGACCCGAGTCACGCAGCTAATTGGACTGACAACGAATATATTTTTGAGTAATGGCCAGGATTATGAATATTTTCCCGTGCTAAATGTATTTCCATGGCTGACCCATCCAGCTGTGCAACACCAGCAGACACGGAGTCGGGCTCGAGCGAGTTATAAGTGGTTGTAATAAATTCAGCTATAAGTTGTAACAAATGCACTGGGATGTTGTGCGCGTACTTGCTGGCGGGCAACGTATTAAGGCGTATAAATAAGCACTTATTTGGTGATAAAGTAGGCTCGTTTATCTACTGGCTCAACTCGCGATGCCAACTCTGAAGTAGTAATTACAATAATTTATTCTATTACGCACATTTTACAGCTTAGGCCCCGACTTCATTTTTGCTTGCCAGCGCACTTAATTTGCCGGAATTATTGCGGCAGCGTATCGATACCCGATGCATTACCAATCCCATTTCAAATTAGGACTTCCACTCAAACGCCTCTGCTCGTTTTATAATCCCAGCATGCCCCAGTAAGTGTGCGCCATATAAAATTCAATGCAATCGATTCGATTCGATTCCTAACTACCAAGAATGCCAGCCAGATTATTGAAGAGCTTTCGCAGACAATTGGCAATGTTCAGCTTCAGCATCTGATTGATTTTACTTTTGCTGCACAATGAAGCTCAATTAAAGCTTGCAAATGGTCAAAAGAAAACGACTTTTTCTTACTACTTTTTTTTATAGGACACTCGATTCTCCGGCTCTTGCTACTTTAGTGCATTGTATAGAGTCTATCGATGGCAGGCTAGAAACGAAGATTACGGTGCATGAATAATGTAGCAAACTAATGAATTCACCAGGTGTATAATGCGATGATTAGCCGGATTAGAGGCAGTAGAAATGGAAATATTATCGCTTTAATTGCATGGCCGGGCGAAAATCAATAAATTTAATGTGAGGGCTATTAAGTGAAATAAGTCTGATGAATGCAACAAATACGTGCTGTCATTCGCCAGTGACCAAACGCTTTGCTCTTTGCAGGAACGCTCAACTAAGGCCCCCCCCCAGGATGTCTAACCCTGCCGAGGCCTAGTGGAGCCTTAGCAACCGAACACAGAAGCATTTGAAAAGGAAGTTCATCGATCAACTTGCAAGCATGACGCTGCCCACGACGGCACTCAAAGTGCTACAGCTGTGGCTGCTCCTGCTGCTGGGTAAGTTCAGGATCACGACGCCGTGACGCGGCGCTACTGTTCTTACTGCTGCTGTTTGTTGTTCCGTTCCACAGAAGGCGGCCTGGTCATCGGCGAGGTGCCGCCACACTACTGGGAGACGCCGTACTCGCAGCCCTACTTCGACAACTCGTCGCGGCGCGAGGTCACGGCAACCGTCGGCCAAGCGGCGCTGCTGCATTGCCGTGTGCGGAATCTGGGCGACCGGGCGGTAAGTGAATCATGATCGGGGTCGTGGTCGGTGTCGGGGTCGGGGTCGTTGCCGGGGTCGGTGTCGCAATTAAAATGCGCTTCGAGCGCAGAGCCAAGCATTAAATGCGCTGTGTATGCGTGAACTGCCACCACTACATGTTGTAGTCGTAGTGTGCGATTATATGGTGTCTGCCACACACACACACATACACACAGCGAAGGGACGATGTATGGCATGGGGGCAAAACAAACGACCTGCGGCGTCCGCGTGGCAGATTTGTAGATTACTTTTAAAAGATTACGCCATAAAGTTGGCGGTCTAACCGCCGTGGCCCCCTCTCAGCACTCCTTCGTGCTCTGCGCCGCTCATTCTTGTGCTGGTTCGCGCATTTGTAACACGGCTTCGCTTCCGCTCCCAGCGATTTGTTAGCAATGCAACAACAGGCGCTTCCTTCGCCAGCCACGCCCCCTGCCGTGTCGCCACCACCAGCAGCAGCAGCAGCCAGTGGCAGTTGGGCACGTTGATTCCTACCTCAAAACGCGCTGTGGCTGTGCAATTATGCGGTGTAATAAATTTCGCGCTGTCCGTGTCCGTGTCGGTGTCCCTGTCGGTGTCCGTGTCTTCTGTGTCTTCGTTTGCCTCGTCTGGTGGCAGCAAAAGTTGCTGGATAAACGACAGCGATGTCAACGACAGCCCGGCCCAACTTTGAACGCGACAGTTGAATTGAGTAATTAACGCTGTGTGCAACCGAAAGACAAACCAAGGCACCCCAAGACACAGTCCGACAAAAAGACAGACAGACAGACAGACAGCTGACGACGATGTCTAAGTCGAGTCAAAGCGAACGCATTGTCTCGTGTTATATGCAGCTAATTGGAGCGACGCCTCGCTGTGGCGCGTCAATCAAGGATTCATATCCAATTTCTCGCTTAAATCCATATTCACACATCACACACACACGTACAACGCTGCGTATACTTTACGTGACCTCCGTTTAGTGGCTGTGGCATCTGTGTACGCCAATTTATACAATTTCAACTCGCTTAAATGCGATTTGAGTGCTGACAGCTCCGGCAATTGGAATTGCATAAATCTTGCGCCACATAATTAACAATTATTCAACAAAAGAAGCCGTCAAATACGCCACGACTGTCGTCTGATTTATGTTGGTGCCTAACAAAAAAGTGTGCCAAACAAAATGCGATTCGCAACTGCAATAATCAAGGTTAATTCGGCAATTTGCCACTGTCGGGCAATTAAAGTATTCATTTAAACGGATTGAGCGAGCATTAGTTACTATTTATTTAGGCAACTAATTAGCAGTTAGTTGGAGTTTTGCAAACTGCAGCTGGATAATTGCATTTGTCGACACTTTCAATACAACAAATTGATTTGGTTGGCAAAACATTCGATTAATTAACAAACAATTGCGTGAAATGCGTGTGAATTTGCGACCTTTGCAGGTGTCGTGGATCCGCAAGCGGGACCTGCACATACTCACCGTGGGCATACTCACCTACACGAACGATCAGCGCTTTCAGTCGCTGCACTCCGAGGGCTCTGACGAGTGGACGCTGCGCATCTCGTCGCCGCAGCCGCGCGACTCCGGCACCTACGAGTGCCAGGTGTCCACGGAGCCCAAAATCAGTCAAGGCTTTCGTCTCAACGTAGTCGGTGAGTCGTCGCTGCTATATATAGAGTGAGCTAGCGGCAATTATTTGTGTTGTGTGCGGTTTTTGCAGTGTCGCGCGCTAAGATTCTTGGCAACGCGGAGCTGTTCATCAAGAGCGGCAGCGACATTAATCTCACCTGCCTGGCGATGCAGTCGCCGGTGCCGCCGTCGTTTATCTACTGGTACAAAGGCAAGCGGGTCATGAATTATTCGCAGCGCGGCGGCATTAATGTCATCACGGAGCGCTCGACGCGCACCAGCAAGCTGCTGATAGCCAAGGCCACGTCCGCGGATTCCGGCAACTACACGTGCTCGCCAAGTAGCTCAGGTGAGTCTCGCCTCGTCCTCCTTGAACGTCTGAGTGCGGCTCGTCGTCCTATTGCCTCGGGCAATTAATGTGACGTCTCCTGCCAACGGCACGTCGTGTCCTGTCTCCTCTCTGCTTTCTGCTGTCTGCTGTCGCGCATCTTTATCTTTACCTTAATCTATTGCTCTCTCTCTGTCTCTACCGTTCCACACACACAGACTCCGCCTCGGTGGTGGTGCACGTCATAAACGGCGAGCATCCGGCGGCCATGCAACACGGCAACAGCAGCGCCAGCTCCCTGCGCTGGCGACCCGTGCCTTTACTCGCCCTCACCACGTCGACGACGACAGCCGCGTTCGCTGTCACTTGGAACTGGAACTGGAGCAGCGGCGGCCTGCTTCTCACTTGGCTGCCCGCGGCGCTTGCCAACTCCTGGCGCCGTCACTGGAGCACGAGCTGGAGCTGATGTTGCGGCAAGCCGCAGCTGAGTGACAGCCCCGGCCTAGTTGGGGCCGCTCCGCACGCCCCACTCTTCGCTTTGGCGCTAATGACGATGGCCGTGATGATGACGACGATGCATTTAATGTGTGTGTATGTGTTTTAACGTGGTGGGTGGGGGGTATCGGGGGAGCAGAGGCGTGTACATAATGCAAGTCCTTTAACGAGTATTATCTGTAAGCGTATTCAACATAAGAGCATTCCAATGCCAGCCATGCTGACGCAAAAAGAAAGTATTAAGATGGTAACTTTTTAAAACGAACCTAAACTAAGATTACAACAATATCAAAGCAAAACGAACACGAAATCGAGAGCAAAACTAAACGAAACAACTTCACAACTTTTCCGTTTTCTGTTTTTTGTTTCTGTTCCTTGCGCCAGCCACTTTTCATTATTACATTTTTGGTTACGCGGTCGGCGGGATTAATAAATTAAATATGTCGATCTGGACGAGTTTATTTATCATAGAAATTCGTTGAAGCAACATTTTTGAACCGACGGAGCGAGCATGTAAAAATAAATAAACTTTTCCGCACGTGCCGCAAAGTATGCAATATAAAAGTTTACAAAATTGAGTTGAAAGCGCTTTCCTTTGTCCCGCTTTGTTATTTTTTGCCGTTGACAAGAACCACAGCAACAACAACAACGAGGCTCATTTGTAATTCTCTGGTCCCCATATTTGACATGCACATAATACATACATATGAATTGGCAAGGCTATATACACCATATGCGTGTGTGTGTGTGTCCAGCCAAATTACATATTTTGCTATTTAATTTGCAGTTTACATTTAGGCGCAAACCGAAATTAATAATAGAATAACAAGAATAATGAAATGTGCGGCCAGCGCCTGTGTATATATTATAGCTATGTGTTCTTTTTGCTTTCGGCTTCACTTCACCCATTCATTATTTAAACAAAATAAATACCTTTTAATAAGCACACACGCACACAGAAACACAAGGACAGCCTGCAACTGTTTGGGCGATGCAGCAAGCGAATTATAAATATTTAGCAAAATTGTGTGTGTTTAATGCATAAGTTCGTATCTGGTTGTCTGCCATTAACTTCTCTCTGTAGTCAGTCCATCATCGTGTAAAATATTGGTTATATATACATACATATATATATATATGTCTGTATGCGTATGGATGTGTATTAAATAATAATTGTAAATTTAGCGCTCGATTTTAAGCGGTCTTGATAAGACTTTTAAGCGATAAGTATAATGCCCAAGTTGACAACTTTCAAATCATATATAAAAAATACGACAAAAAGATACGACAAAAATACAAAAACCAAAAATGTTTTCTGTTTTCAAACAAAACAAAATGACAAATGTTTCTCCATAATAAAAGTATGGTTATGGTTAAAAAAAACAACAACTTGTGAGTATTCATTTAGAGGCTTTGTGGGGAATTGGGTTGAGTTGGCAGCTCTGCCATTGATTGATCAAAGCTAACGAGCAAAAAAAAGGGCAACGTTTCGCTTATCGCATTATGGGCAAATATTTAATTAACGTGGCGAATCTGCAGCTTCATTTGGGTGCTCGATCGTGTTCATTATGTGCACGACATGTCGACCACGCTGACCCTAAAATCCGACAGTTTTTGCGGCTGCAGTGCCCTCAAAATGAAAGACTAATTAAGCGGCTTATTTGCGAGTATTAATAGACCGACTTGTGGTCAACATATGGATGGGTATTCCGCCATCGACAACTGTGCGAGTGTGTGTGTGTGGGTCAACAACAACGACAATGCGAAGCGAGTCAAAGCCATAGCTATAGCGGTAACCATTTATTTATATTTCGATTTAAAAATAGCAAACACACAAATGGACTTATAAAACTCTCTAGCAGCTTACGTGCCGGCGCCATTGGGGAGCTAGAGAGCGCGAGAGCGGGCGCAGGAGGGGGTGGGGGGTGGCTGATGTCCGAGAAGGACAAGCGTAAAAGGGTAAAAAAGTCAAAAAGAAATAAATGGTTTTTCAAGTCTTATTTACTCAAGAGAGTCAGCGAGCGCTGGCAACGCTGGAATCAATGTAAAGGTCACAATTTATTCAATTGCCCGGCCAAGATATTTTTATAGCGTGTTCATGCGCCACATCGCAGGCAACAACGGCGTCTGCGGCAGCGTCCTATGGCCGAGACCTAATCCCAAATCACAACGGAATTACAGACTGGTAATGGTTATGTAGCGGATGAGGCGTCGGAACTGCGACCGGGTTCAAGAATCCAGCGTATAATGGCCAATTGATAGCCAAAAGGCATTAACACGCCAAAGAAATTCCCCAGACTAAAACCAAGATGCTGCTGCTGCCGTTGCGAGCAAATTTTTTGCACACTCAAGCAAACACAGTAAACAGCGAGACACACACACCGACACACACACTGGCTCACTGACACAAATATTAAGTTCAAATGTAGCAGAAATCCAAAATACGTGCCACGCAGTAGTAAACAGGCGCCGAGGCGACCCCTGGCGGCCAACCTTAGAACCTGCTGGCAACCTCAGCACACAACACAACCCAAGGCCCAACCTACCTACCAACGGCGGCGCTTGTTTAGGTGTGGCTTACGACTCTGTGCGTGCGTGTGTGTCCGTATGCCCCGTGTGTGTGTGTGTGTGTGTGTGTGTGTGTGTGTGTGTGTGGGTGTGTTTGCGTGAGCTGAAAATCACGTCTTATTCAGTGCGTTCGCTCCGAAATTTATTGAGGAAAGGTCAGAATATTCATACATCGATATTTTTTATTCCCTCTCATTTTTTCATTTTTTGATAAAATTTAATAAAAATTGCTGCCAGCTATGCGACGGAGACGGCGACGTCGACGGTGACGGAGACAAATGGTGGCCAGTTGCCAGGACGGGACTTTACAATATCCAGGGGCGAGTGGGAGGGGTGTATTAGTGCTAGAATGAAGCACCTATAATACGTCCGCTCGCACAAACAAGAGGGGCAATCACTTAAAGCTATTAAATATTTTACGATATATATGGGCATTACATTGAGAAAGAGAACAAGAACGAGAACGAGAGCCGGGCAGCAGCTAGAGGAGGAGGGGAGGGGGCCAAGTTAATGGCTTAGAAACGAAAATGCGAATGTTACGCAACGGCATATTTATGAAATTTTTATCGTCATTTTTCAAAAGCCAGCAAAGAATGCAGGCTCGATTCGACAAAGCCCCCAGACGAGGCTCACAAATACCCACACACTCGGCTCCAGCTGCAAGTGTCCATAAATTGGACACAAACTGGGCGGCCAACTAACGTACTCTGTCCGCTCTATCGATGATGGCTGGCTGGTGTTGGGCCATAAACAAGGCTCGCATTGCAGAGTGTTTGGCAGGCCCCATTTGGCGTGGCTGTGTAATGCGGGGTATTCACACATTTATAAAAGCGAAATAAAATGAAAATTGTTTAAACGCATGGAAAGTGCTTGTGGGATGTGCACATAATGTTGCTGAGCTACTTACGGCGTCGGCGTCGAGGGCTCGCATAAGAAAGGGAGAAAGTGCTCTGCTAAAGAGTTGCAGCTTAGACCGAGAGCATCATAAAAAAGCAGGATATGGATGAGCTTTGGCTAAGACAACACAACACGAACAACAGCACCAGCAACAGCAGCAGCAGCAGCAGCAGCACTAGTTGTGTGCAGACGAAACTGAAATTGTTCAAGTGCATGGAAATTGCTAATCGGATGTGCGAGAAATGCTCTGAAACGAGGTGACGCCAATAGACACATAGTAGTTCTTTCTCTCTTGCTCTCCCTCTCTCTCTCGCCTTAGCCTTGGCCCTTCTCCGAAAGCTGAGAAGTCAAATGAGCGATGCGGGAGGATGGATAGAGTTGAGCAGATTACGGACAAATAGCGTAGACCACACGACCAAATGAAAATTGCTTAAACCAATTGCATGGAAAAAGTAGCAGAGATAGAATCTGAACAGCAGCAGCAGTAGCAGCAGAGTGTGCCAAAAGTCAGTGCGACAGCTAACAAGGCTTAGTCTAGAATCAGATTACTTAAGCTAGATACATGTCCTTTGACACATACTCGTTTTTCCACTCGCAACTGTCTCTCCCTCTCTCTCCCGCATTAAGTAGCTTTTAACAATCGCATTAATCCGGCACCATGCAATCACATTCAATTAGATTTGTCAACTGGATTTTCATTGCCAATAATTATCACCCATTCAAATATTCCATGCGCACTTTTCGCTTTACTAACATTTCTTGTCTGAATGTTGCGATATTAATTGGTATTATTACATCGATAATTGTTATCGATTGCAGTATTTATTTGAATTACGCAAGAGCGCCCACTGGCGTGAACAAGGCAAACTAAGCGCAAGTGAATGAGAGACCAAAGAGAAGATCGACTACGCTAATTGCGGAAGCGAGGAAAAAAGCAAAAATAGCACAAAGTGAATTTGTTCAATTTAAAGACAAAACATTCATTATTTAGGCATAAATTGCATAGAGATTATCAGCCTGGATGTCAGTGTATGCAAAGTGTGTATTATGGCCGTGAAACAATTTGCAAGCGCACGCAATTCTACCAGAGTGTATTATTATTTCATTGCGAAATTCAGGAACTCATTAAACGAAACAACTGCGATCCCCATAATCCAGCTGAGCATTAAATTATCAGGCAGCCCGAAGATAGCTGCTGTTCGCTGCTGTTAATTTATATGACAGTTTAAGTCTTGCGAGCAAATGGTCTTTGCCCGCCACGTGAACTGTGTTGTGAGGGGGGGCGGGGGGATGGTGTGGATTGGTTTGATAAATTTGTGTTTTTGTCACTCGCACGTTGCAATAATTGAATTTTAAATTTGCAGAATTTAAGTGGAAAGCCAACGCATACGGAAAGCCGAACAATAACCGCAATAATGAGATAAGAGTTTGAAATCCAAAACAACAACCGAACAAACTACAACAACAGAGCCAGAGCGAGCACGAGAGAGAGTGAGAGCGAGTGAGAGAGGAAGAGACCTTTGGGTAGTTTGGCATTTGCCGTTGAAGCCGCAACAGCTTTCTGGGGCAGACGAACAATGGGTCCGTAGAAGCAGCGGGAGACTTTTCGACTTCTCGAACTGTGCGCAGCGATAAGGAGCCAAAGTGCCAATACACCTGACAGCAGCAGCCACAGGGGGAGGAGCGGCGGCAGGTGGGGCAGTTGGGACAGTTGGAGCTGGAGCAGCCCCTAGCATGTTCGTTGCGATGGTCTACGCATTTCTTTGGGCCATTTGCAGACTGCATAGAAAATGGGCAATGACTTGCCCTATAGCTCATTTGTTCACTCAATTCGTCCCAGTGAGTGAGTGTGCGTGCGTGTGCCTGTGTATGTGTGTGTGCGAGTGTGTGTGTGATGTTGTCCATGGGACACGTTTTTATGACTTAATGCTAACAAACGCGCCCACGTGCCAAAATAATCGTCTGCCTTTTCTGTCGACTCGGCTCATTGTGCAGCTGTTCCGCTCGCTCGCCGGCGTCCCCCTCCCCCTCCCCCGCTGGCCCGCGCCGCTCGCTCTCAGCCCTTTTGCAGCGCTGTTATGCTTTGCCCAGCTTTGCCATTTTGTTGCCAATACGTTTTAACCATGTTTGTACAAAACGCAAACGGATTTGCCAATGTTTATGCCGGGGATTATTGCGGCGTGCGTAAATGCGTCTATGGTCGCCGCCTCCCTCCCACTCTCTCTTTGTGCCGTTGTGTGTGTGTGTGTGTGTGGAAGTGGGAGTGTGGCGTGTCCAGGTGGCTGAGGAGCTGAAGCCCTATTAGAAATTTATGAGCCCAAGCCAGAGGCAAATGTGCAGCACAGCTTTAAAATTCAAGGCTGGAGCAGCGATTTAGCTGAGAGTCACTTGGCAGCTGCCAATTAGTGTGCAGCCGGCAAATTGTCTCCGAGCGAGTCGGAGTTATAATGCGCTGCTGCAATAAAACTGCTCCACTAAGCTGACATGCAACATTGCAACAAATTGCAGCAGCTGCGATGACGAATAGTTGCAGTCCCCCATCCCCATCCCCGTCGTCCTCGTCCCTCGGCAATCTCGGCTGCTTTGGCAGCTGAATGGCAGTGAGCCAGGTTGTCGCTTTAAGCTTTGACAACTTCTCGAAATTGTCGAAATGCTCGAGCGATTGAGTCATCAGGCAGCTTAACCCAATAAAACATTGATGCCAACTACTTAATTATGTATTTGCCGTTCTCGCATCGCCTGTACATGCATATTGTATATACTATATAACACATATAGATATATATATTTATGTGTGTGTATTGAGAGTAATCCATCTGTGAATTTTTTAATTGATTTTACGTGACATAGCAATTATGGTTGCTGGCATTCAATTTCGGTTTGTAATTAACATGTTCAAAAAATAATAACCTTTATTATTCATTCATCATATTCTATTTGTTCTGCCTCTATTTAATTTATCCTCACAGCGCCAAACAAATGCCAGATTTATGCAGCTGCACGCCTCAGAGCCGCTTCGATTAGTTTTGTTTAGCTTAGCTCAGCTGCAAATGCAAATCTGATTAACATCACAGCGCTTGCCCCCTCCCGCCCCCTCCAGCTTATTAATCACAGTCTGAATTGAACATTTATTGAATTTATAATTACGTCGCATGAAACTAAACACATCTGCAAAACTCTGAAACAGCTCTCAGACTGACAATCAGCAACTTTATAGGTTGAGAGCATTTGGGAGCTGCTTCGACCATGAATGTAAATAATCGCAAAATAATATGTGCGCAGTGCATCGATAAGCTGATTATCTCTTGTGCAATAATTCACAGATGGGACAAACTCAATGCCAAGCAGAAGTTTCGAATGTGCCCCGAATGGAAAGTAATCTCCTAAACTAGAAGATAGACAATGGCTGTAGAGGACGCACCAAGTGCTGCAATTGCCAGAAATTCAACTTTGCTCTTTTCGAGAATTTTGTTTATGCCCAAAACTGATGCACTTGAGTAGTTGCTGTTAATTAAACTTCAAATCGAGAGCTGCAAGCTATACAAGAGATGCGAAACATGTTGTTTTGAAATGCTCTGAACTAGATGACAGCTAGACAGAGTCAAAAGTCAAAGATGATGATTTTATCAGTTTCTACGAAGATTTCACTCGAATCGTTGCGGTAAATAAAACATTGAATGAGTACCTTTAAACTGTAGTATCGATTCTAATTATGTGTGATTGTATATTTTAAGTGTGTCTCAAATAGATAGGACTATTGTAAGCTAGACGACAGCTGAAGAAGAATCCAATGTTTACCTAGAATTGTTAGAAATTCTTTCGAGAATTTTCGAGGTAATGTTTTGTCAGTTCACAAGAAGAATACACTTGGGTCGTTACTTTTAATTAAACGATGCAAAACATATTGATATGAAATGTTTTAATAGAAAGCATAGAATTGTCAGAAATTCAAGTGTGTTTGTGTCAAGATATGATTTGCAGTACATAAGTATCTTCAAGCTTTACAATTTATTCTGTTTATATGTGAGCGGAAATGTCAAGTGTGACTCGAATAGTAGGGAGTTTTCTAAACTAGACGACAGCTGGAGAAGCATCCAATGTTCACCTAGAATTGTTAGAAATGCTTTCGAGAATTTTCAAGCTAATATTTTGTCAGTTCACAAGAAGAATACACTTGGGTCGTTGTTTTAAATTGAACATAATCTCGAGAGCTTTAAGCTGTACATCCGATTGAATACATATTGTCATAAAATGTTCTAATAGAAAGTACTAGACGACAGCTGAAGAATAATCAAATATTTGCTTAGATTTGTCAGAAACTCAAATGTGTTTATGTCAAGATATGATTTTATTAGTTCCCAGTAGGAATTCACTAGGGTCGTGACAGTAAATTCAGCATTAAATGAGTATATTCAAGCTGTACAACGTATTATGTTTATATGTGAATGGAAATTTCTAGTGTGCCTCAAATAGAAAGGACTCTTTTAAGCTAGACGACAGCTGGAGAAGAATCCAATGTTTGCCCAGAATTATTAGAAATTTAATGAGAGTATAGTTAGTATTTGGTAAGTTCCCAAGGGGAATTCACTCGAGTTGAATGTGTGTCATGTGTGTGGAGTAGAAATACTCTTTTGACTCTTCATCGTTTAGGCGGAGATAATAAAGAAATGAACTTCAAGAAATTAAAGTTTGTTAATTTCGAGCATTTTCAAGGTAATGTTGCTTGTATGTAAATTGAACATTAAATCGAGAGCTTTAAACTGTGCATTCTATTGAATACATGTTGCTATGTGATGAGCAATTTTGAGAGTTCCTCAAATACAAAGGTCTCTTGTAAATTAGATGACAGCTGGATGCCTGAAATGTAATTAGAGTAATAATATGAGGTAGTATTTTGTCAGTACCCAAAAGGAATTCACTCCAATTAGTGTCTCCATTCAGCTGCTGTAAATTAAACATTAAATGAAAAGCGTTCAACTATTTCTTATTCTCATTTCACATTTCGAGTGAGACACGTAGAGAAAGATCTCTTAATAAAACTAAATATTGTCCTGGAATTTCCAGGAATTTATGATTGTTCTTTTAGTGAATTTTCAAGGCAATATTTTCCTGCTCCGAAAAAGAATTCATTCGAGTCATTGTGTTCATTCAGCACTGCTGTAAATTGAATATTAAATCGAGAGCTTTAAACTGTGCATTCGATTTAAAACATATTGCAATGTGGTGTTGAATTTTGAGGTAGCTCGAAAGGACCCCACTGAGCTAGACGACGGCTGGAGATACAAAATTAAATGATGGCCTGGAATTTGCAGAAATTTAAGTATGTTTTTGGGAATTTATAATCAATTCACAAGAAGAATTCGACTCGAGTTACTGCTGCAAATTGAACATTAAATCGAGAGCTTTAAATTGTGCAACCGATTGAATATAATTTGTTGTTATGTAATATTTAAATTTTGAGCGAGATTCGAGGGGAAAGGACTCTTCTAAACTCGACTACAGCTGGAGATTTAAAATTTAAGTACGTTACTATTTTCGGGGGAGTATTTTTTCAGTTCCTACAAATAAGTAATAAAGAGTCGTTGCTGTAAATTGAACACGAAATCGAGAGCTTTAAACTGTGCATTCGATTGAATTCAAATTGTTGTTATGTAATGTTGAAATTTGGAGTGAGATTCGATTAGAAAGTTCTAAAACTGGACGACAGCTGGAGATTTAAAATTTAAATATTTTCTTTTCGACTATTTTCAGAGTAATTGTTGTTATGTAATGTTGAAATTTTGAGTAACATTCGAGTAGAAAGAACTCTTTTAAGCTAGACGACAGCTGCAGAATTTAAATATAGGTATGTTCTTTTAGACTATTTTCTGGCTAGTATTAAGGTTGAAAGGTTGTTGAAAGGACTCTTCAAGCTGGACCATAGCTGTAGAATGAAATTTTAAGTATTTTCTTTTCGACTATTTTCAGGGTAGTGTTGATTAGTTTCCCAAAAGAAATCATAAGAGTCGTTGCTGTAAATTGAACACAAAATCGATAGCTTTAAGCTGTGCATTCGATTGAATTCAAATTGTTGTTATGTAATGTTGAAATTTGGAGTGAGATTCGATTAGAAAGTTCTAAATCTGGACGACAGCTGGAGATTTAATATTTGAAGATTTAAAATTTAAATATTTTCTTTTTGACTATTTTCAGAGTAATTGTTGTTATGTAATGTTGAAATTTTGAGTAACATTCGAGTAGAAAGAACTCTTTTAAGCTAGACGACAGCTGGAGAATTAAAATATAGGTATGTTCTTTTAGACTATTTTCTGGCTAGTATTATGGTTGAAAGGTTGTTGAAAGGACTCTTCTGAACTGGACGACAGCTAGAGAATTAAAATGCAAGTATTTTCTTTTCGACTATTTTCAGGGTAGTATTTTGTTAGTTCCCAAAAAGAAGTCATAAGAGTCGTTGCTGTAAATTGAACACAAAATCGAGAGCTTTAAGCTGTGCATTCGATTGAATGGAATTTGTTGTTATATGATGTGCTTGTGTTCGTATTATATAACTGGTATTTGTCGAACTTTTTTGTTACGCTTTTGCTGTTTGGCTCAGATTAGTGCAGTCTCTTTTTTGTGTCAGTTTCAACGTGTTTCAGTTTTTCCTTCATTTCCTAATTTAAGCAAAAGCGAAAAGCATTTTTGCCACTTGCTCGGATTATGGACTTTAATACCTCAATGTGCTTTCGTTTTGGCTTAACTAATTGGTTACTTATTGCTCCGTGCTGGCCAGAAATAACAGTTTCAGGGCCAAATGGCGCTGGGTTGTCAACATATTGTGATACGCTGATGCGACGGCCATCCATCTGGTGGGCTCAGAAAATAGCTTCATGGTTAGTGGGTTAACTGGCTGTCGGAATCGTTTTATGCGGCCCGACAGCGACACATAGATTGTGTGTATGCCAGTGACGTGTGGCTGCGGGCGGGCGGACGAAGGGGGGCGTGGCCGACTGGCTGGCTGGCTGGCTGGCCCAAATGACTTGGCAAATGGGCTGCCGTATGCTCATTTGTATTGGCTACAAATACAATTTGATGGTCCTGCTGTAGCTGCAGGCGTCAAGATATATTTATACACACATGTTCGCTTGCAAGCCGAGAACAGTTAAGCGCAAGGAGGAGAAGAGCGGATAGGAGGAGAGGAAATGCTGTTATTCTGCCGTCAGTGGTGCGCTCCGGCCGTGCGAGCGTCTCCGGTACACCTAGGCGAATGCGTTATAATAATATGTATACGTATGCACATAACGACGAGTCCAAGTGTCGGACGAGGGGCGGACTGCGGGGTGGCTAAGATAAAAAGTTGAAAATAAATTTTTATTGTTATGGGGCACACACGTTCTTCTTGTTGTCCTTGTATCTGTTTGCGTGTTTGCGACACTCATTTTCTGCAGATGTCTTTTATGTGTGTCTGCTACTATGTTCCTCTCTCTCTCTCTCTCTCACTCTCGCGCTGGGTGTGTGCGTGTGTGTGTGTGTGTGCGTGTGTGCAATGGAATCCAATGAGAACATGTGTACTTAACATAAATCGCTCACTCATTGAAAGCAGTTGCATAAAAACGAACACAGAATGCGCCAAGGAACGGGAAGCCCTGCACCAACAGGATCTGCCTGCCACACAGCTATATATACGATACGATACGACACGCACACACACACACACACACACACATACACATATACACATATAGAACAAGCTAGTTGCCAGCTAGCTCGAGTCGAGTCGAGGCGATTCGCTGCTGGCTGCATTTGCAAACATTTATCGATTTCTACCCAAAATTATCTATGCAGATTTCCGCACATACGAAGCGCAGGCACTAACTTTCCCTATCGCCCCCCTCCTCACTATCTATCCCCTGTCTGTCTGTCTGCCTGTCTGTCGGGCAGATCCGGCAGTCGTTGCGCTCATGGGCCCACGTGTGCAGAAAGTTTTGCCAACAGTTTTAATTTCCCATAATTACACAATTACAAAGCGTAAAGTTTTCCAGCGCACGCCACGCCCCCAGCCCCTAGCCCGCCGCCCCAATGGGCACGCCTCACACAATGCCAACTGCGCGTCATGGAAATGAGCAGTCGAAAAAGAATGCAGCAGAAAAACAAGCCCAACTTCAACGCACCCCAAATGCTCTCTCCACTCCACCAATAAGTTGTTTAAATAAATACGCCTAAATCGCGATACATATTCATTAGCGCCTTGATTTCCCCGTATGCTGCACTAAGTCATTATCAACATTAGCTTGAAAGTTGATACACAAACAATATAAAGTGCAAAGTGAGTCTGTGAAGCACTGAAATAAGTTGGAGCAATGATTAATGATGATTAAGCATGTCAAATGTAATTTTACCAAATGGATTAATTGCCAATTTCGTTTTACATCGTTTTTTCCTGTGTGAGTTAAAACGAAAAGAAATTAAGTGGAGTTGAGAATAACATCAGGTAATCTACTCACTTTGACTTTTCACACAAAAATAACCAATTGAAATTGGGCACGTGAAGTAAAAATTGTGATAATGATAAACCTGTTATTTTCATTGTAATTTTGATTATTTTTCGCTGGGCTGCTTAAAATTCGATGGCCAGTATAGCTCAGCTCAGTAAATGTTTTAAATAACTGAAGTGCAAAGTAAGTTTGCGAAGTAAAGTCCTGAAATAAGTTTGTCCAATGATGAATAAGGATAAACTTTATGGTCGACTGTCAATTGTGATTTTAGCAATTTCTTTCTTTATAGTTCATGGCAGCAAATTCTTTAATGTTTTGAAGCCTGAAGTTATCTTCTAATTTAACATGAATTTGAATTTCCTCAGCAAAAAATTCAGAGTTCAAGTTAAGCAGAACAAATTCAATTTACAGTCTCAACATTTTCTTTAAAGCATTGATTATTTTGCTTGAATTTGGCTTCAAATTAGCTTAATATTTGCTGTAAGTACAATAAAGTGTCAATCACGAGTTGTAGTAATTTCTTCAATTTACGGAACCTCAAGTGAAAAATCCACTTATTAGGAGCCACTTTCCAAACAAACAAAAATTTCAAATTGAATTTTGGCGCAATAAGTGCAATTTGAAATTTGAAACTTGAAACTTGAAATTTTCACTAGCGCTTTGATTATTTTGGTTGAACCTTTTGAATATTCTTTAGCTTATTAATATAATTAAGCAAAATAATGGCAAATAAGAATTGTAGTAAATTCTTCAATTTACGTATTCTTAAGTAATCTTCCAACTTATTAGGAGTCATTTTGCATTTTACCAACAAAAAATATCAAATTGAAGTTGTTCACAATAAGTGCAAATTGCAGGCTTGACATTTACATTAGAGCTTTCATTATTTTGTGTTGCATTTGGATGGATTCGATGCTTGAGACATTAAATTAGTCTGTTCAAAATGAAGCGCAAAGTAAGTCAGAGTAGTAAAGCACTGAAATAAGTTTGTCAAATGATATATTAGGAATAAGCACTTTAAATATGATTTTAGCAAACGCTTTAATTGCCAATTTCGTTTTGTTGCGTTTTTTCTTGGCAATTCACGACTCACAATGCAAAGAGTTGCAGTCAATTCTTCAATTTCAATTTCACTTTTGTGCTTTCCCTGCCAAAAGTCGAAGTTGGGCACAAAAAGTGCAGGGATAAAAAGCGTGTTATTTTCATTAGAGCTAAGATTATTTTGTGCTGCAACTGCTTGAGAATCGAAGCTTAATGTATGCATTACTTTTGTAATTGCTGTAAATAAATTTAAGTGGAATATTTCTTAAATATTAACAGCCTCAAGTAATATATCCACTTATTGGGAGTCGCTTTTGTACTTTCCCCAGCCAAATATCTAATTGAAGTTGGACACAAATTCCAGGGATAAAAAACGTGACATTTTCATTTGAGATTTGACTGTTTGAATATCGAAGGCATGCATGCAATATGCATTACTTTTCCAATTGTTGTAACTATAATAAAGTGGAAAATTTCAACAATAAAAAGTGTTGCAGTAAGTTTCTCAATTTGAGTCGCCTTAACGGATCTTCTCACTTCTAAGGATTTACTTTTGTACTTTCTCCGGCCAAATATCGTGTTGTAGTTGGGCACAAATTGCAGAATATTTTGTCGAAGTAATGGTCATGAGTTGTGCGTGGGCAAAGCATGCGATTTATGGTGGCATCCACGGCGAACAAAGCACCTTATAACTGCCGCTTGCCGCTTGCCGCAAGTGGCGTGAGGCAGCGAAATGTGTTGGCCGCAACAAGGGTACAGCTGAGCAACTGCGAAGCGAGCAGTGAAAAACTTTTCCACACACACACAGAGACACGCGCAGATGCAACTATTTATTGAAAACTGTTACCGTTAGCAGCAAACAGTTACCCTTTGGCCACCGCCCCCCTCCATTCCCCCGACCAACTTGCGATTTTTGTTTGCTGCCGAGCAACAACAGCGGCAACAACAACTATGCCAAACTGCCGTTCACACTTTGGCAGTATGTCGGTTATCGCAGCGGGAACGAAGGGGGGGGGGGATCAGTGACGCGGGGTAGCTTTAAATGACATCCTGACAATGTGCAGCAGCAACTGCGACAACGACAGCGACGCTGGCGTCGAGGACAACGGCATTGTTGAGGGATTTTTTGCATCAATTGTAAATGCAAGTTATTCGCTTAAATCAGCGCCTGTCCAGCCTGTCAATGGCCATAATCCGTGGCACTATTTAATTTTCAATTGAAAGGACGCGCAATTTATGGCCCTGAGCGGCTGCCTCAGCGCGGCATAGTTCTTAAAAGACAATCAAAATCTTGCCGCCAGCTTACGCAAGTTTCGAGGCGCGCTCATAATTTATGCCTTGCCAATAAAAGATGGCCATCAATTTGGAGGGAGGGTGGAGATCCAAAAGCAGGCAGCGCATAGACGACGGCGACGGGGCGACGGGGCCACGGGGCCGAGGGCCACGTTAATTATGCAGAGGTTAGAGCCGCGCACAACCAGGGCCAAACTAGGCCACATGCTTGCGTCAGGACTGGAAACTGGAGACTGGAGACCGCTGCCAACTGCGTGGACCGTGCATGGGTTATGTATGTGCGGCGTGCAGCGAACTTTTAATCCGCTTTAACTAAAAACATTTAAATTTGCCAGGCGGCCCCCGCCACAACCAGCGCTTCTAACCAGCCACCAATCGCCCCTCCCTCCATCCCTCCCTCCGCCGTCCAGCACAACAAAAAGCGAGCAAAAAACAGAGTCGAGCAGCTCTGAAAAAAAAAACAAGCCAGCGAGGGGGAGGGGAAAAAAGTTTTCGCCACATGCTAATGCCAGCGCGTTAGGCATAATAACTATGCGGAAATGTTTGGAGTGCTTAATGCCTGATAGAACAAAGCCAACTTAACCCTATCAGCTGCAAATTATGATCTAATCGCCGCATAATTGTCCAGCAAGTGTCTCGCACTGCTCAGCAAACACTCAAGCAATCAAAAAGTTCAGAGCCAAAGGATTTCAATCCTTGCTGCTGTTTCGAGCTTCATTTCATTTCCTTGTAGCTTAAACATTCACTTTGACAGCGCTCTGTATTGTCTTAATTATCATTATTATTGAGATGATTGACATTTATGTTTGCTGCTCTAGCCAAAATATTTTGCTTGTTAGCAAGCTTCTTAATTGCTTATTTTTCGTTCAGATTTAACAATTATTTAGTTCTACATTTTTATATTTTCTGTGCTATCAAATTGCAGATAAATCAGAGTTATTTTTGTTTTACTTAATTAATTTTGAATAGCAGTGAAATTCAACTATTTTATTCAATTCTCGTTTATTATTACTTGTACTCTAAATATCTTTTTTTTGTTGAAATATTTCTCTAGTAAAATTGTTTGTGTCTAAATTTTGTTCACTCAAATTGCAGATAAGTTAGTTGAGGTTCGTTTTAAGCAATTGATTTCAATAAAACTATTTTACTCTATTGTTGTTTATTATTACTTGTTGTTTAAACATTTATTTGTTTGTTGAAATTGTTATCAAAATATTTGTGTAGTGACATTCTTAACTGCTAGTTTGTGTTCCATCAAATTAACCATAACTCAAATAGAATTAGTTTTCAACCATTGGCTTTCCACAGTAGAAAAATACAATTATTTTATTATTACTTGTAGTCTAAACATTTATATCGTTCTTAAATTTATTTCTTCTTTTCTAGTAAAATCGTTTGTGGCTAAATTGTGTTCCATCAAATTGCGCATAAATTAGATTTTAAACAGTAGTAACATAAAACTATTTTAGTTTATTATTACTTGCAGCTTAAACATTTATTTTGGATTATTTCTTGAGCAAATCAAAATATTTTCTATACAAATAATTAATTGCTCATTTTTGTTTTATCAATTATTCAAGTAGATCAATCAGCTGAGTTTAGTTTAAAACAATTGATTTTAATAAACCTACTTTATTCTATTGTACTTTATACTATATTTACTATAGTTTAAACAGTTATTATATTGTACAAATTGTTCCCTGCACAAGTCAAAATTTTTCTCTATAGAAATTCCTATTAATTAATTTGTGTTGTATCAATTTGTAGATCAATCAGCTGAGTTTACTTTAGAACAATTGATTTTCAGCAGTGTGCATTAAAACTATTTTATTCTATTGTAGTTTATTCTATTATATGTTAACTATAGTTTAAACAGTTATTATATTGTAAAAATTGTTCCCAGCCCAATTCGAAATGTTTCTCTATAGCAATTCCTATTAAATAATTTGTGTGCTGTCAAAGTGCAGACAAATCAGATAGATTTGGTTTCAAACCAGTGATTGCCAATAGTAGTAAGCCGAAACTATCTGATTCTATTAAGCTTTTCAGTGCTTTGGAGATCGCTCGGAGTTTTCATTTCCACTTTAGATGTCCGGCCAACGAGTTTATTCATCTGCCAGCCATTTATTTGTTCGGCTTGCTTTTGTTGTTTCAGTAGTGAATAAAGGATTCGGTGTGCCGTCTGTTTGCCCATTTTTCATACGTTTTTTATTGGTAGTGAGTGGTTTATTTATTTATTTTTCTCTTTTTTTTTGGATGGGGGCGGGGATGAATGAGTTTTTGCGCTCTCTTGCTCGCCTGTGGCCGGGGTGCGGGTTGGGATGGCAGTGCGGGTGGGGGTGGGGGTTGAGTGTTTGGTTTTTTCTAATGAAAGCCGCGTCGCGCTGCAGCCACAAGCCGCTGTGGAATTTTCTGTGTGCTAATCACAACTTGCAGCTAAGCAGCTTAGAAAACTTGTTTTTCGGTGTAATTTTTAGTAGATTTTCCAGCGAATGGACCAAGTTTCGCAGCGCAGCGACCGCGGCAGCGAACAAGCGAACAGCTGCTGGAAAGCCGCTGGTTTTAAAGAAATGTTTTAAGTTGTCATCACAAGTGGCGGCTGCTTTTGTTGCCTGCGGCCGGCCGAGTGTATCTTTTGTCAAGTTCTTTAACAACACATTACAATAAACAATTTTTCATACACACACACACAGTCGAGTACGCAACACAATACACACATACACAGACACACAAGACACACGAGGCACGAACAACGATCCGCTGGGAAACCGCAAAACAGCAGCCTGAGCCGCAACCATAACTTAAATTTTGACAAATGTATCTGACACTTACAATTAGTATAAATTGACTGGCATGTTGAGTGCCACACACGCACGCACACTCGCTCACACACACACACAGTCGCTCACACACACACAGACACACACAGTCATGTATGTGCATACTCAAAGGCCTGCCATGTCGGAGAGCAGACAATAGAGTAACGAGAACGCCAGACCACAACAGCACCACCAACAACAGCAACAGCAACAACAACAACAACAACAACAACAACAACAACAATTATATCACGATATCTGCTATTGTCAGCGTACAAAATGCCGATTTGCATTACACTCGAGGGAAGTTTAAAGCGTTTAGCTCGCATTTTCATCGCCATTCCTATTTCATAACTCAAAACGTTAGTTGCATAGTTAACTTTATAGTTCAGCAATCTGCGCGTCTCAATCTCGCATTCCTTGCACATTACTCTCTTATTTCTAAAGCCATCTTCACAACATTTTATTGCTTCAAGCTTTGTAGAACTATTTAGAACCACTTCTTTGAAAAGATAGTTTAAAGGAATGTGTTTAATACCAAATATTGTTTAGTTCGAATTAGAGAACTCTTACACGATAATGTTATTTCTTTGCTTATTTTATATAATTGAAATTATTAAAATACACTGTTAAATTTTGATTCAAAATCTAAATACTTCAACGCCATATTTTCAAATATAAATATAGACTGTTATTATTATTAAGACTACTACTTTAGATAGCAAAGTTGTTGTTATTTATATTAACCCAATCAGTGTTTAGTTTACATCTGAAAACTATTTTATGATATGGACAATCCTTTGCTTTTTGCACATCTTTGAGCTTATTCTAAAAAGTGCTTACATATTGTTTTATTCAATCTTAATACTTTAAAGACATATTACTGAATATTTGAAAGCATTCTTATTGTAAACTATGATGTATTTTATACTAAAAAATTTTTAGTTCACATTAGCATAGTTTTTCCTTTGGTGCTATTTCACTAGATTGTGTTATACATTATAGATATAGCTACCTTTACGTAATTATTATAAAAAGTAATAATGCATATTTTTATTTTATTTGTTTTCAAACTGCAATACATTTTTGTTTTTAATATTTTGCTATATTGCACGTAACTTCATATAAATAGAATTATTCTAAAAAGTACTAACGTATTTTATTATTAAATTTTTTATTGTAATACTTTACTTTACTTATTTACTCTTTTGCTATATTGTAAATAACATCATGTAATTCAATTTATTTAAAAAAGTGCCAACATTTTGTTTATTTTATTTTACTTAATTGCAATACTTTATTTTACTCATTTTACTCTTTCGCTATATTGCAAGTATATTTTATGTAATTTAAATTATTCTAAAAATTGTTTCCATATCATTTAGTTTTCTAATTCTTTTACTTAATTTTTGATATATCGCTATATTACAAGATTTATCGTATAGTTGAAATGATTGTAAAAACTGTATATTTATATATATATTTTTTTCAAATTAGAATAATTTACAAGTATAGCTAGCACCATGTGATTAATTATTTCACTCTTTTGTTTGTTTGTTTATTATTGACTCAGCTTACAGGGCGATCAGTTGAGTAAATATAATTAAAAGCTGTGCCAAATTATTTGCTTACTAATGGCGTGAAACGAATCGCTCGCACCTCGCTCACTCGCCATTCTCTCGTCCTGGGGAGATATACAATACGGGAGGTATATGTCAGTATGTTTGAAAATATAGGAGATTTACACGTACGATGCAGGCAGGCGGGCAGACAGAGAGACAGACATATACGATATACAAATATATCATCGAAGTTTAAACTGGCGCAAGAGCTAAGGGCAATTGCTTTTGACAGTTATGTATAAATTTATGAGAGTTAATGGAGGAATCGGCACATGGACGGGAGTTGGAGCTGGAGCAGCTTCAAGTTTGACTACGCTCCTGGCGGGGCTTTAGCTTTAATTGATTGACTGACTGCCTCTTAACGAAATTCCTCGACTGCCCCCGCCTCCATCTCTCGCTTGCTGTCTCTGTCGGATGTAGAGAAACAGTTCCACCTATTCGAAACGTAAGTATGTAAGGTATCAAAAATTACTTACAATTCAAAACAAACTTTTGCGCCAAGCAACCTAAATTTGTAAGTCAACAATGGCCAGCGGGGTGGGGCGGTGCGGTGCGGCAGGGGGGTTGGCTTTAAGCGTTAGCCGAAATCCGAAAATGTCGCAGAGCCAAAAGTAAAAGCAACTCACAGAGAGGGAGAGAGAGCGCGGCGATGGACAAGGACGAAGACGAAGACGAAGACGAGGAGGAGAAGGAGGAGGGAACGAGGAGCAGCAACTGCCTGCTGCAAAGTGAAGAAAAATTGTAGAAAACTTTTGCTGATTTCGCCCAGTGCGCTTCATTTATTTCAACGATTTGTTGCCAGGCCAGAAGCCATTGCGAAGGATTGGAAGCAGCACCCTACCAAGAACGACCAGAACGAGAACCAGAACCAGAACCAGACTCTTCTCTGACTCTGACTCCCGCCCGGCGAAGGCATTGTCCAAAGAGCAGCTGTTTTAGTTCTTGATGGGGCTGTCTTCTAACCAACCGGCAATCCTCAAGCCGCGCCCACCACCGACCGCCCACCGCCCACCGCCCACTTGCCAGCGCTTCCCTCCTCAGCTCACGGCTGACTTTATCGCTTCAGTAAGTTGCCTCGCTGCCGTTTTATAATATTATAACGTGCGTTGTTTGTGCTTGAACAATTTTTCGGCGTTACCTTCGCCTGTTCTTATTGGAAAATTGCAAGTTCTGTTTTGTGTGTGCGTCTATGTGTGTGCGAGCGCGCTCGTGTATGCGTCTGTGTGTGTGTGTGAGCGAGCGCAACAGCAACACTAACAACAATAACTATAATAAAAGATATGCACACTAGGTGGCGCTGGCACAAACTTTCTGACAGCTGAAGTTTAGTTTTCGCATAGGTACCGAGTATTTACCTTGCAGATTCCTATTTGAGTTATATAACCATGCACATAAGTACACTTTACATGGGTCAGGGCAAAGGTTCAAAGCTGCCAGAGAAAAGCACACTGAATGTTAATTGAACAAACGTCTTAAATTTCACTTTTGCCCAGAATTCGTGACTATTTCGCATTGCAAGCTTTCGTAGCTGCTGCCGCTGCTTCCATTTGTTGTTGTTGCTAATTACGAAAGTGATGCGAAAGAGTGGAGAGCAAAAGCGCAAAGTTAAGCTTATGCCTAAGTGTTCGCCAATGACACTCAATTTTTATTTGAACGACTTCAATTGTAATTTGTAAAAGTTATCTCACTTCGTCGCTGCTCTTTCAAATTGAACGACGGCTGTTTTTCTGGTTTTCTGCTGTTTTTTCTGCTGCTAGATATTCCAGGTTGCGCACTTTTTAATTTTCTACTCTTCAGTTTACAATGTGTCCCACAACAAAAAGTAATGACAGCAATTGAAGCGGCTTCACACAGTCGCCCCCCCCCCTCGCCCCCTCTCCGCTCCCCTCAACTGTGACAATGTAGCAGCCGACTCAACTTAATGGCGCTGTTGATTTCAAATGATTCCGCCGCACAACAACAAAAGGGTTGCAACCTTTGCCTTTATATTGGGCTGAATGAACTGTTTTAATGGCCTAAGTTGGAGCGAATTAAAAATGTCATTACTGCGAACAAGAAATAACTATTAACTTAATGCTGCGAATCATAAAAAACGTCGTCAAATTGTAAAAGTAATATAAACACCAAGATAGACATCAGGATGCGGCAGCTGTTGCTGTGTGTGCAATCTGTGTGTGTGTGTGTGTAATTGCTGAGATTGATTAAGAAATCTGTATCGCTGAAAAAGTTTTGGGCTACTTACGAAGAACAAAGCAAACTTTGCACTCCTCTAATATTAATTTAATGTGGTAATCACATGTGCCAGCTTCCCACGTACTTGTCGACGTCGCGACGTCGATGGTGTAAAAATAGCAGCAGCTGCTCCAACACACACACACACATACACATTGCAAAATGAAGAGATTGAGAGGAGAAACGCATGCGAAAAGGGCCGGATAGATTTACGGGCTTGATTCCGCTTATCTGATTGATGCTGCCTCTTTTTTTGGAGGAAGGGGCGGAATGGAATGAAAATGAATTCACTATTCAATTAGTTGGCAAATTTAATTAAAGCGTAAATATAAATAGAAGACTTTCCATCAGCGCGTTACGTCAAAAAAATCTTTGCTGCAATATTCGATGCCGTCTGTCTGTTTGTCTGCATGTTTGCACAACTTTATTATGGACAATATACAAATGTGGCCAGTTGCTCTGAAGTTCTTAATTTCGGAATTTAACTGTAGCATACTTTTGAGGGCGCTTCACTCACGATATGTAGAGAGCATGGCAAGAGAGCTTGATTTATTCAATTACCCAGCGAGCAGCAGCAGCATACCTGGCATAATAATGAATTCCGGGTATTTCGAAGAGTATGGGCGAAATATTTGAGCACTTGATGTTTCCTTAAATATCAGCACAACATGCGAGTTTCGGCCGAGTTCAGCAGTTGTGCAAACAATGCAATGGTTTAAACATCATTTCATTCATGTGCTCGCTTGCGAGGCGAGCCAACCGAAAACTAGCAAAACTAATTAACTTTCAAATTTCGTTTGTTTTCGAGTGCTTTGCGAGAAGTTTGGCTGTGAATAATTGAGTGCAACTCGAGCATAGGCAATGTTTTAGGCCTTTTAACGAAGCAATCTGCAAGTTGTTAGCTGCGTATGATTATAATAAAATCTTGTAAAACATAATGGCAACGCTGCCAAGTGGTTCATTACATATGGGCCAGTTGGCGAACTAGTTCACTTGAATCATTTACTATGTAAATTCTTCAGCAGCATTTCACGTGCACTGCTCACTGCTCCGAATTTTAAAGTCTCTTCAAATGCTGCTGCTGCTGTTGTTTTGTGTTAGCTCTACACACTCTGTGTGTGTGTTGCAAACATTTGCAAAAAGCGACACACGCTGCAAAACTGCACAATGCTGCACTCCACAGTGTGTTCCTCATTGCTTTGCCTGGCTCCACGTTGTGTCGCGTCGCTCCTCCTTGCAGCTTAACAAAAAGCATTAACACAATGCAGGCGCAGCATGACGAGGGCCATAGGACATGGATGGGATGCAATGCTATGGCTTGGGATGAGAGATAGAGCAGCCAAGCCAGCGCTGAAGCTACAGCCATTGCCTTCGCGGGTCGTGTTATGTACCGACATTGTCGTACATAGAGTGGGGACCGTGTGGGCGGCGGGCGGCGGGACAGCGGGGACTTGCAGCTGTTGCCGGCGGGCATTGCGTGGGACTTCCGCTGAAATGTAACCACAGCAGAGCAGAGTCGAGCTGAGCAGAGCAGAGCAGCGCCGTGCACAGCGGAGCGCCAGCGGCAGAGAGATACACATAAGCGCCTCCCCGTCGACTCCTTGCCGCGCGGATGTGCACTGGGCCAGTGCAGTGCAGGACACGCAGGCGAATTTGCAAGCCAGTCAGGAATGGTAAACGGAATGGGTTTAAGCCAAAACGAGGAGCGGACCGAGGGACGGGGGGTGGCGACGAGAAGTTGCAAAAGGGTAATTGCTAAGCAATTACCTTCTTGCAAAGATTAATGGTCATGGCAACAACTTGAAAATGTTGCCGCAATGCTAACAATGACCCCGAACACACACATGCACGCTTGTGTGTGTGTGTGTGTGTGTGTGTGTGTGTGTGTGTGTGTGTGTGTGTGTGTGTGTGCTGGGCGTGTTGCATTAATTAGATGATTGTGGGCACGGCAGTTATTCATGCATATTTGTGCGGAAAAAAGGTTGAATTATATGCAAATTAAAATGCATTGTATTGTATTTATTATGGAGCAATTCAGCTCGCCGATGGGATGTATTTGTAATTCGCACCGGATATATTTTCCAGGCATTTTCAGCTGCAATCGGCGCTGCCGCTGCCGTTGCCGCTGCCGCATTCCATACCTTGGGTCACCCGCTGCGCTTTACATAAATTATATTTCCGCCGGAAAAATTAACATTTTTATGAATTTCCTTTCAGCAGCGCGCATTGTGGTGTCGGCAGCGGTTGAGATAGAGCGAGAAGTCAGCGCGCAACGAAGCAGGCAGGCACATGACAGCAGCGCAGCGCAGAGTCAGCATGGCAATGCAGGCAATGCGAATGCGAAAGCGAATGCGAATGCGAATGCGAATGCGAACGCACACTGGCGCCAAGGCGCAGCCCTCGAAACGGGCAACAGCTTTGGACTCCCCAGCGAGCGTTTTGGAGGGAAACTGTGCTGGTACTGTGCGAATGCTGAACGGCTGAAATGCTGAAAATGAAATGTTGTTATTGAAATTGGCAAAGTTTTATGTGCGCTCGTAGTTTTTACATAGAAATGTGGCCATGACTTGCTGCTCAAATCTAGCCAGAGCCATTTTAGCCCATTGCCTCAAAGTCGTTGCCTATTTATGCGTTTTGAGCTTTTGCGTGCTACGTTTTTGTTTTGCCTTTTTATTTCACTTGTTTAGCTTCGCTTCGCCTGCTCTTTTTCTTTTTTGCGTTGCTGCTCACTCGACGCTGCGCTCTCTTTCGGTCGGTCTCTCTTTTTCAATGTGATATCCGCACATTTGCGCCAATGTGCCGACCCTACGTTGCCGTCGATGTCCACAGCAGCGTCGACGTCGACGCTGGCGCTGACGTCGACGGCATGTTGGTGTAAAATGGCACAATACGCCAACAACAACAACAACAGGAACAACGGGAGCAGGAACGGCAACAATAAGAAAAACAATAGCAACAGCTACAGAATAAAGTGCCAGGAAACACATTTAATATCTACGCATAAAAATAAAAGTCTGGCAGCACCGGCAATGGAAGTGACCAAACGAAGCAGCAGCAGCCGCTGCAGCAGCAACAACTACAACATAAGCAAAAGGCTACCGACATGGACAGCGGGAGCTGTCGCTGAGGGGAGCGGAGCAAGCGGCAGCTGTAGAGACGACAACGACGACGACGACGTTGGTTGAAGGTCTTGTTTATTACGCTCGCATAGCCAAATGCATAAATTTACGGACCGATGCGTGCAAACTGTGCAAACTTAAAAAAAAAAGAAATGAAAAAAATTATGGCAACCCCGAAGCTGCAAATGAAAAAAGCGTCTCAGCACAGCAACAAGAACAGCAGAGTAGCAAAAGCAACGGTAATGGCAACAGCTACTTGCAAGCTTCGGCTTACATGCACTGCTAGAAAACAGCAACAAGAACGCACGCGCTGAGCAGCGCCGTGATTAAATACTTTCGCCAAGGGCATGCACAATTACATGCTAAAGGATGAACTTTAAAATATGTGTAAGTAATTGAGAGAAGTACACGAGCATCTCAGATTATTTGTGGGGTCGCATTTTTAATGCACGCACAAATGTACGAGTATGTGCATGCAAATTTGTGTTTTGCGCAATAACAATATTTATGCGATCGTTTTGCAAATTGAGCAATGAAAGAGCGCAGTTATTTTTGGTGTTTTCCCACGTGTATCAGCTGGAATAAATGCGATTTCGTAGAATTGGTTTAATAAAAAACAAAGTGGAGTGGTAAATGTACAACGAAATTCTAAGCTTTGCATGAATAAATAATTTTCGCTCAGTGCAGCATGTCCAGGAATGTGCATGTTTCGCACGCACACGCACACATACACATGCTCGTAGTAAAATGTCGCTGTCTCTCTGTGTGCGTGCGTGTGTGTGGGTTGTAAAAGAAATTATGTAGAGACTGAAAAGATAAAATGGTCGAAAAACAAAGCGTACGAAGATCAAGGAAATGCAACAGAAATGAGAATTTATGTTTATGAAAGTATTTTCGCCAGGCCGTTTATAAATATGCATATTCATAAGTGATGAATCACCGTGTACATAGTAATGCTGCATACGCGAGCGTCCAAATAAATACGCAAATTGTTTATGCTAGTTAGATGTGTACACACGGATGTATGTATGTATGTGTGTACATGCTGTGTGGGTCTAATGAAAATAGCTTAGGTGCATATTTATGAACAGCCTTGCCGCTGCGGAAGCTGCTAATGTGCTTAGTGCTTTTGCCCGTCAGGCTGCGGCAATAACTGGTTAATGGGCTGTCATTTGTTCCAAGCTCCTCCGACTAGTCCGGCTTGTCGGCTTGTCGCTGTGTCGCTTTGTCGGCGGCCAGCAGCGCGAACTGGAGCTCATTAAACGGCGACTGCCAGCAAAGCTCACTCATTAATGTATTATGCACCAAGCTTGCGCTAAGCTTTCGCAAATTCGGCTAAGCTTTGGGCTCTGCATGCATGGTGAGTTTGTCGTAAGCTTTAAGCTCGCTTCACTCATGTCAGTTTGAAAAGCTGGCCTCTAGATTTTTATGGCGTAGTTTATGGGTGCGTTCCCGTTCTGTCCATTCCCAGTCGCCTGACTGGGACTTTTCGCAATAATTTGGCCCCCACAGAAAAAGGAATTATCCAGGCCAGAAATAAGCGGCAAACTTGAAATGGGCGGTAAATTGAGTTTCAGTTTCTGGTTGTGGCGTTCTTGAAATACATATTTAATAATTCAAAGTTGACTGCTATAAAATCTCAGCGGGAGTCCCATATTTCAGGGCGGTAATTTCATATTGTTCGGTTCACTAGCAGGCCAGCAGCCATCGAGCAGGTGGTTGGCGACCCCCCGAAACGATTCCCTTTTTCATCTCGACGCTCCGCCGTTTGGCTTGTTAATGTTGAGGTTTACTTAGCGGGCTATTTTGCTTTAAGGTTATTGAGTCCTGAGCTTCCTGGGGGAAATTAACCTCTTGCCAGGGGGTGCAATTGTAGCATGCAGTTAGCAGGCTTTGTCTGCTGTCGCACCTGCTGCCCTCTCTCCGACCTTCTGCTGCCTGTTTACACCTCTACTTTTAAGCCACGACTCCCGTCCAGGTCGCTGCGATATGGATCAAACGATTTTGTTTCTAGATTAAGCTACATGCGGACTCACCTGCCATTTGCCATTCGCCATTGCAGCAAATGGCAGCAGCAGGATAATGGGCAGGGGCCAACAAGCTGGCTCTACAACGACGGCCTACAAAACGACAGCAGCGAGACCATCGCGTGTCGCATGCGAGAAAATGACAGCGCCGAGAAGAGAAACAAACCGAAAAACCAAAAACGAAAATGCAAATAAAAAAAATAGAAATAGAAATGAAGGCAGTAACGAAATTGCTGCAAAATGCAGGCACTTTGCACTTTTGTGCGCTGTTACAACGAAACTTAAATTAAAACTCAAACCCAAATCCCGACCTAAAATCAACAATTCGAGCGAGCTATTCAAATAGTGCCAGCCAGGCCATTTATTACCCCGGCCGAGATTTTAAAGCCACTCAGCAAATCACTTAAATCTCTCTCTCGCTCCGTCTTGCTGAAGTCGTGGCCAAGTTAAAGCTGCTCCGACTGAGCAAATCGCATGATAAATGTTATCTAATGCTGCTACCACGCACAAAGCGCATTTCTGCAGGGTATATGCGACTCACTAGAACCGCGTCAGGTAATGCCCAAGTTGCGTGTGCCCAGCTGGTCTTGGAAAGCAGGGTATCTGTGATTTAATCAGTCGTTGTAGTCGTTGTTGACGTTGTTGTTGCTGGTGTTTGTGGCGACGAGCTGGAGATTGGAGATTGAGCTCGTGTGCGGTTTGCATTGTATATTTAATAAAATCGTTTGCATTTCTTATGTGTTGCTAAGTGTCAGCGAGCATCTAATTTGATTTATGACCCACAAAGTTATGCCCCAATAATATCGAAGATAAAGTTTTTCAGCTTCTTCCACTCGTATTTGCTCATGTTCTCGTCGGGGTTGTTGCTGTTGTTTATCTAGGTTGGCTTTACGACAGCGATGACTAAGGCCTTTTAAATGTTAAGAGTTGTCATTGTTTTTGCCAAAGTTGCGTGAATAGCAATCATAATTTATTCACATCCATGTACACACACACTCCCAGAGAGATCTCACATTGTGTGTGTGCACAATTCGAGTATCAGGTGGGCCTCAAAGCTGCGCAGCCAGGCAGCAAATATCCTGTGTGGACAGCCGGACGGACGAAGGACATTTCATTGGTTGCCTTGCAGCCGGAGCAGACTAGAAATTTGTCAAGCATAATACCTGATAATCAATTGACTAACAGTGTCTGAATAATGAATTGTTTTTCTCCACATATACGCTACGTTTTTTTCCCCCACCTCTCCACTGCCTTTCCTTTCTTTTCCTTCCTTTTTTTTGCTGCTAGCCTTTCAGGCATCTATCAATCAAATTGGCCACATCGTTACCGTGCCGTGTGTTGCCTGTTTCTGTTGCTGGCCGGCTAATTAGCAAATTAAAAATGTTAAATGCTCGCTGTTTGTTCGCTTTTGTGCGACGTATTTAAAATGTTGATTTTGCTGCAGCACGAAAAACTCATTAGTAATTAAATATTTTCCGTCGCGACAACGCCCCGTAGTTTCTTAGCTGCCACGTTGTTGTTGCCCTGCTGTTGTTGTTGTCACTGTAGTCGTGTTCGCACAGCCTGAACTTCCGCACATCCGTTCTCGACTCCTTCAGCTGCTGCTGCTGCTGCTGACGCGCACACAGCGCGTATACGCAATTTCTCCACTACGTTTTTCTCTCTCGACTGTCGACTGTGGCTGTGCGTATTACGCCCGTAAACAAGTCTACGGCTGCGGCTCCGCTCGAGTCTGGGCTCGTTGTTATGGCTGTAACCCTGAGCATGATTTGTTACTGACAGCGTCTCAGGCAGCAGCGGCAGCAGCGGCAGCTCCAGCTCCAGAGCTGGCTAGCGTTGAGGCTGGGTTTGATTTATTTCTCGTTGTACAATTTATGAGTGAAGGTGAAGCGGCAGCAGCCAGAGCGGCAGTGGCAAGAACAGTATCTGGCAAGCGGAGCACTGTTCGCACTTGCAATTCATTGAGCTGAGGCCCAATGGGTTATGTGGCTATATACACTCAGCTATACATATATATTTATCTATATGTGTGTGCCTGCCACACTTACATAAAGTGTGTACGTCTTTTTTGAGGACTCGGGCCGAGTGTCAGCGCGCGTGCTGAAGATACGCAAAAATTCCCAGAAGATTTCAATTGCCAGGGGTATCGAGGGGGGGGGGGCAACGTGTTAACCGGGGCCCGTTTCAGCCACACGACTGTCGAGAGCATATCTCGAATACTGCGCCCATCCTGGGCTATTATGATGGATGTTGCCGCTGATGTTGCTCATGCTGATGCTGTCTACTTTACGACCCAGTTTCGGGTGCTCCGTGCGCCATTAGCACGGCTCCTGGCGGCTTTTATTTCAATTAGTATTGGCTCATGCAAAATTTAGCTTATCGCGCTAAACGCAACTCTTCAACAGCCCCCCCCCCTCCCCCTCCACGCTCTTTGTGTGTTGCCTGCGTTACGAGGTCCTTTTGGGCGCATCAAAGCGCGCAACTTCGCAAGTTTTGTATTTCGCATAATAAGACTCCACCGCAAGAACCTTTGCATATTTGAGAGCGGATTAAATGAAAATTCGCCTGTCGCTTTTGTGCGGCAACTTTGCTGCACTTGCCGCCCCCCAGCCCCGCCTCAACCCTGTTAAACTTGCCGAGAACTTTCGGCAGCCTTTGTGGCATCAAGTAAATAAATATTTATTTAGTTAATGTGGCTACTGTATCAATAAGCAACACAATCTTTGAAATATGCTGGCTGCCTGCTTTATCGTTTTTCAATTATCGTTTACCTGTTCACCTTCTCCCTTCCTCCCCCCCGACTGGCTGCAATTAAGTCGTATAATCTCGGTTGTAGCCTCGAGCCAATCTGCGGCGGAAAGTCAGAGTCGTAAATGCTCGACACAGGTAGTCGCTCCTCTCTTCAATTCGCCATTAATCATTCGCATTCGCATTCGCATTTAAATTTTCATTTTACGTTGACCGTGTGCGATTTATCATAATTAATCTAGATGACAGATAGCTGCTACCTTTGGAACGTGGCGCGTGGTGCGTGTCTTGGGCGCAGCATTTGTTAATTAAGATTAAACATTTATTTACAACTTTTCGATTTTACGTTTGCATATTCGATTCATTAGACTTATAGCTAGGCGATTGCTCGACTCGATGCGCGACGACGACGCCTCCTTCGTCCATCCACTTAATTACGTATAAAAATACTTAAAGCTGTTCAAACAAAACCTCCGATTTACATATGTACAGTTCCATCCGATTGCCTTCAGTTCGCGTGGGCAGTGTGTGCCGAGTGGGCGTGGCTGTAATACAGGTAACGCAATCAGTTTGCCAGCTGCCAGACGTGCCTCAACTTACTGCGCCAAGCGTCGGCCGCCTCAGACCAGCAGGCGTTGGGGGCGTGCGGCGAGGTGGGCAACCGCGAGCAGCAGCAGCAACAACCGCAGGCTGGGCAGCTGCAGCCGGGAGCCCAGCTCGTGCTGCATGGCCGCGTGCTGTTCGCTCTTAATGATATGCACAAAGACGCTGTCGGAGTCTGCGGAGAGCACAAAAGCAAAACTGATTGTTTAGGGGGGGGACGCTGAGTTTTAGCGGGGGAGGGACTCACTTGAGTTGTCCGCGGAGCAGGTGTAATTGCCAGAATCTGTGTGCAGGACACGCGATATCACCAGGTTGCTCGTCTTCATCTGTTGCTCGGATATGACGCGAATGCCGCCGCGTGTCGAGTCGCTCACCAGCTCCGTGTCCTTGTACCAGAGCATGTGCGTGTAGGGTCCTGGCGCCTGCGGCGCTATGCACGTCAGATTGATGTCGCTGCCGCTCTGGATGAACAGCTCGCGGTTCGCCAGGATTTGCGCGCGCGACGCTGTTCAAAAGATGCATCAACCCAGATTGTTTAGTTTCACTTCGTCCCTTTAATATTACTGCATACTGAGTAAATTATAAATTGTAAGCGGCTTAAGTCTGCTGCGTATAAGAAATTCAAATTAAAGTCCTGACAATCCCTTCGCTTACTGCCGCAAATCGAAAGTTTTCCTCTGCTCAATAATATTTGAAAAATTTTGCCGAAAGTTGCGCAACTAAATTTAACTAACTCGCAACTTTCCAGAATTCATAGTTTTGTTTATATTGTCCACCAGCTACATACATCCAACTATAGGTAAAAGTTCAAAATGAACTCAAATTGAATTTCACTTTTTTTTTCATCTTGTTTCTTCCCTCATTGTTTGCTCGCATTTGGCTTAATTTTCACCCTCAGCAACATTTTCGTTCTCCGCTGTTATGCTTGTTTCTTCCGGTTTTATATTTGTTTCGCTCACTTTGGCCATCTATTCTCATGCTCATTAAAGTTTCCAATGCTGCAAATTATTTCCGTTCTTGTTTTGTTTTGTTTTCTGTTTCAAGAGCGCGTTTTCCCATTTGCTTTTCCCATTGTATTATTTGCAGTTCGATAAGGTTTTCAAATTATAGAAATGAAACTAAAGCGGAAATTATACGTAAATTATCAACAAAGCAAAATGAAAACTAATAGCATTAGCATTGTACAGTATACTAAATATCGAAAACTATCTCAACTAATCTGATTTTAGTTCAGTAACGGATGCTGAATTAGTTTTCTGTTGTTCATATACTCGCAGAATTCTTAATTCATAACTTTGTAAATTGCTCTATAATAATTATATAATTATATATATTATAACTTATCTAAATCTTCCACCTCATGTGATTCTTTCCAGCAGCGAAGGCTGAATTAGATTTTTGTTGTTGAAATACTTCCAGAATTCTTAGTTCATAAATTTTTAAATTGCTCTATTATAATTATTTAAATTGCACTTAGAATAATAATTATGTCTACATTTTGAATACCTTAATTTCAGTAATTTTCCTTCAAGTTTCACTTTAACTTTATACTTTGAATACCTTAAATTGTAAAAATTTTAATCAAAGTTTTACTTTCCCCCCTCTAATTTCAATTAATGTTTTGCTTAGGATTTTTTCCTAAAATGAATAATAATAAAATGAAAAAAAAAGCTTCAATCTCAAAAAAGAATACTATATACTTATTATTCCTTTAAAATGAATAATAATAAAATTAAAAGAATTGCTTCAATCTTAAAGTAAAAGAATACTATACATACACATTTTATTTTGCGTAAGCGTATTTTACATTTTTAATATCTTCATTTTAATAATTTAAATTAAAGTTTTTCTTATGGTTTTCCTCCTTAAAAATACTCTTTAAAATAAACAAAAATATAAAGGATCAAAATTGCTTCAACCATGAAATAAAACATTACTGTATGCCTGTGAATATAATTGAGTGAATGGCACTAATCATATTTTAAATTTTGAAAAGGTTTTGTTGATTAAAAAATCCTCTTTAAAATATAGAAAAATAAAATGAAATAAAACAATGCTATGTATACAATTTTTTAAATTGTGTGAATAATACTATTCATATTAATAATTCTAATTATTTTAAATACCTAAATTTTTATCAATTTCAATTAAAGTTTTACTTAGGTATTGCCCCCTTAAAATTCCTCAAAATGAACAAAAATAAAATGGGAAAAATTGTTACAATCTTAAAATAAAAGAATACTATACACTTATTATTTTCATTAGGTGAATTTCACTAATCGTATTTTACTTTTTGAATACCTAAATTTGTACAACTTCAATTAAAAACCCTAAGTTTTCTCCTTAAAAAATCCTCTTTAAAATGTAGAAAAATAAAATGGAAAAAGTTGCTTCAACTTTGAAATAAAACCTATACCTATTAAAATAATTGTGTGAATAGAACTAATCATATATTTTATTTTGAAAAGTATTTCTTAAAAAACTCCGCTTTAAAATGAACAAAATTAAATGGAAAAAGTTGCTTCAATCTTAAAGTAAATTGCACACAACAGTGATTGAATTAGGTGGCTCGTGGAAAGGGTGAAAGGGGGAGGGGGCGACACTTACTCACAACCATGAGCTTGTAGGCGAGGCTAATCTTGGGCTCGGTGGAGACCTGGCACTCGTAGATGCCGGCGTCGCGCGGCTGTACGGAGACGACCTTGAGCACCCACTCGTCGGAGTTGTCGATGTGGCGGGCCAGGAAGCGCTGGTCGTTCGTGTAGGTCATGATGCCGATGGTGAGAATGTGCAGATCGCGCTGGCGTATCCAGGAGACGGCGCGATCCCCGAGACTGCGCACACGGCAATGCATGCGTGCCGTTGTGCCGAGCGCGGCGATTATCTCACGGTCCGTGCTGTTGTCGAAGTGCGGCTCAAAGTCCTCGGGTATGATGTTCGAGAGCTCCGTGGCCAGTGCTGTAGACAGAAAGAGAATGGGGATGAGAGTGAGACAGGTGGAGTGACGGGCAGTGGCTGCTGGGTCAATAAACGCTTGAGCAAGCACTCGAGGCTGCCGACAAATGCGAGATGCTCAATCATATGCACACACAAAACCGCACACACTTCAGAGGGCAGCACTTCAGAAGGGTATTAAATAACTGTATCTAAATGTCAATCTCAATGTATTCATGTGCATTTACATCGCAGTCGTCGTCGCAGTCGCAGTCGAAGTCGAAGTGGAAGTCGAAGTGGAAGTCGAGGCTGGCAGCAGCAGCTGGATGGCAAATGGATGTGAATGGGCTGGATGAGTGAGTGCCAGCGACGGCGCATCAGCATTCATTTGATTAACGAGTATTTGTGCCTAATTTATGCCGGAGTTTACCATCTTATTGGCAGCCCACACCAGCTACAGACAGCGTAAGAGAGAGGGAGGGGCAACTATACACCCATTCGTATTATGATCCATCATGGGGGGCAAGTGATTTATGTGGAATCGGGGCCGCTTTATCAACATCAGCGTATTAGCCAACTAATGCGCTAATAATCCACGACAGCCTAAACAAATACAAATACTCGAACACAAACACAAATACACGCACACACTAAGCTGGAGCTCAAACACTAACACTAACACGAGCTCTAATACAAACACTAGCATAAATACAGTGCCTGGTGGACAAACATGCATATAAAGTACTTGGCCATATTCCCGTATGCCATATGAGTCTATATTGATTTATTGACGTGCCCGCCCCCGGCTCCGGCTATCAAATGTCGAGCAATAAAATGCCGTTAAACACTTAATTGAAACTGTTGCTCACTTGACGGCTGCACGGCGCAGGCCAAACATTTTACAAATGAAATTGCTTTCCGGGCACACCGTATAAAAAATCAAATTTACACACCAAACCACACACAAATACCCGCCAACTTGCCACATACGCACATAAAAGAATATACGAAATTTTTTTAATAAAACTTCTGTATTTACATACAAAGTGCGGTGCCGGCGAGAGACGAACCTGGCATCCCGGCTCCGAGTTTCGACTTTTCAAATTGTTGTGCTTAAGCGTGGCAACAACAAGCGCGCCCCGCCCCCCACTCCCTTGCCCCATGCGGCCACTAAAACTGAAGCCAGGTGCCATAAATAATAAATGAGAAATTGCACTCGCCCCTGCAGAAATAATGCCAAATACATGCACAAATAAATAAGCCCCCCGCATGAATATCTCGTTATTTTTTGCTCATCTGCCAAATGACATTTTAATTTCACACGCCAGCGTCGCCAGATGAAAGATGACTGTATTTCATTGCACTCCAGTTGCTGTTGCATACCACACTATTTAGTTGTCGAACAACAAGTTACAAGTACTGATTACTTATGCAAATTCGAAAATATTGTTCAAACTTGCAAGCTGTAGACTTCTCGGCTTCCAAAGTCATCAATAGATGAGTGTACTTTCAAATCAATACTGCCTGCTTAAAATAGTTAAAAACGTAACTAAAATTCATATTGGGTTTGCAATAAATATGAAATAAATACTGATTACTTAAGCAAGTTCGAAAATATAGTTCAAACTTGCAAGCTGTGGACTTCATGGCTTCCAAAGTCAGCAAAAGCAAGCTGTATTTAATTGTAATCTAGTTGCTGTTGCACACTACAATGTGTAGTTGACCAGCAATAAAATGTGTATTTGGTTTGAAATAAAATTGTGTTAAATACTGATTACTTAAGAAGGTTTCAATATATTTCAAACTAGATGAGTGTACTTTAAAATACATTTACTCTTGTACTGTAGTGGCATTTGACATTGAAAAAATTAAATCCTGATTACCTAAGCAATTTCGAAAATATGGTTCAAACTAGAAAGCTTTCGACTTCGTGGCTTCCCGAGCTATCTAAAGAAAGATGAGTGTATTTGCAATCTAGTTACTGATAGTAATAAAATGTTTATGTGATTTTGAGAACCAATGATTGAAGTACTGACTACTTAAGTTTTAAATGACAAGCAATAAAAATTGGATTGCATTTAGCATAAATATGAATTTAATACTGATTACTTAAGCAAATTCAAATATATGCCAAATATATAATATATATGTCATAGATGAAATAGAAGTTTATTTAATTAGTTGCTAATGCACAGTTCCATATTCTAAGTAGTGCTTAAATTTGTATTACATTTTGAATTAAAAAAAATCATAAAATACTGCAAGCAGTGTAGTATATACCAAATCGTAAACGTATTTCAAGCTAACATGCGCTTTGCATGTTATTATCATTATCATAGTCAGGACTTCATGGTTTTCAGTGTCGACAGATGAAAGATGTGTATACATATTTTACTAAATTAAATCTATACTATAAGTAGTGATTAAAGTTGTTTTAAATTTTAAATAAATATGTATTTAATAATATGTATTAAGTTCTAAAAAGTATGCTGTCGACTTCCTGACTTCCAGAGTCATCGAAATAAATATTTGAAATTTAGTTGTTGTTCAACCGAACAATATTTGGTTGTCAAGCAGTAGAATGTGTATTGAATTTTGAATAGAATTGAGTAAAATAGTGAGGCAGGCAATTTCGTAGCTTGCCATGGAAGGGGTCAATTAAATGCATTTGCAACTAGCACACTCGCAACTCGACTTGGTGGCCTGCTCAATTGCAATAGCAAGTCGCATAATCCGCTTCGATAAGCCGCATTGTCTTCAGCTGTTCAATCTAATTGATTCTGTCGGCTCTCAATTGGATGTGGCGTTGCCGTACTTACCGAAGTGTGGCGTGTGCCTGCTGCTGCTGTGCTTGTCGAATGTTGTGGTTAATCCCATGATCACAAGCATCGCCGTCAAGTATTCCAACAACATTTCATGCGCGATTTGTGACTGTTGCGCTGTTGAGTTATAACTGCAACCAGAGACGACAACGGCAAAAAGTAATTAAAATAAATGATGGCAATCGCAGAGCTCGGGGCTGAGACAAACAGAAAGACAGAGAGGGAGTGAGAGAGAGAGAGGGAGACTTGCAGGAATTGTTTTGCCATCCGCCATACTTAATTTCTAAGTATTATGAGTCGACAGAGGCAGTAAGAAAGCATCTGAACGGATTAGGTTTTGAGACGTCCCAAAGTCGTATTCTTGTGCTTATCGACGGCGGCGGGACCGCAGCACATTCATTTGAAATGATGACAAGTCCGCAATGCGGTTGAGTTTTCAATCACCATGACGCCCGCAGGACGCGGGCGGGCAGGGGGAGGGGAAGGGGAAGGGGGCCCACCCATTGATGATTGGGTGTGCGAAGAGGGAGCTGGCAAAGTTGAGCAATTTCTTCATTAAGCACTAAGCTGTTGTGAAATTGGTCGCGCGGCACTCGCCGATTGTGTGGAGTCAGTGGTATACGGGAGGGAGCTGGGGGGGAAGTACAGTTAACTTTTTGACCAGGGGCTATAATTTCGGTCTGGTCACGTTTTGCTAATACACTTAATTGTAGTCATCCTCACACTCGTCTTCGCTATCGTTCTCGTGTTCGCTATCGTTCTCGTATTCGTTTTCGTTTTCGTTTGCCTTTGCGTTTTCGCTTGCGTTTTCGTATTCGTATTCGCTTTCGTATGCGTTTGGCTACCTTTTGCGGACTACAGCAATTTGTAAGTGATGCGTTTGGATTCAATGTACCGCGAACTGCGTGCCGCCATTTCATGCGCACAGTGACGCATTCGAGCGCGTGGTTAACGTTTTTTTTCTGCTTTTTTCTTTTATGTGATTTTTCAACCGCTTTTAACGTCTTTTCCGATCAAAGTGACAGGCGAGCTTTTTAATGCCGCGCTGCGTTCATTTCAAACGGCTTCAATACGTCACTGCGTAACTGTCGCTCGTGACGCGCGTGACTCGCGTGAGACGCGTGAGTCGCTGCTTGTAACTCGTGATCCGTGTAACGTGATCCGTGATTGCGTGACTCGGAGTGGTGGTCACAGTGACAACTCAGCTCAACTGCGCACGCTGCACGTTGTGTGTGGCTTGAGGCGCGGTAAACAACTGAACAACTGGTCGCCAATGCCGAACCTCGGCTCTATGCAAATCCTCACAGTGGCGAACGAAGAGCACAGCACGCGGCTGCGCAGGCGAGCGGCACGTGTGGCGGCAACATGTTGCCGCAACATCGATGCAAACATAATTTAATTGTAACACATACCGTTACTCCACGCCCACTGCTGGTAGTTAGGCGGGGGCGACGAGTAGGAGGAGGAGTGCTTATGAAATATTTAACAAGGCATTGAATGTAACGCCAGCAACACTTACGAAATGTCGTTTGATTTGTGTCACGCAACACCAGCGACAACAATCGAAGCAGCAACAGCATTAATAAAAGACAAAAACAAAAAAAGAAGACGAGGGGAAAGAAAGTAGGAGCTCAAATCGCATGCATGACAAGGCGCGTTTTTACAAGTTGTGTCAGCGTGTGTCTCTCTCAATTGAAAGTGGCAACCCACACACACACACACACACACACACACACACACACACACGCGTACACTCACGTACATGCCGTGACCCATTGTGCTGGAACGGAAACGGATATGAAGCCCAGGCCGGGCCAGCGCAGGGTGTCGGCCCCCACTCCACACTCCCCATTGTCCCCTTCCCCTTCCCACCCAGCCGAGCCCAGCCGCAGCAGCGCTGGCAGCGACTTATCAAAATCGATGAGGCAACATATGGTCGATTTTAATTTTCTAGCACAGACAACGCAGCGCAGCGACAACGACAACGACAACGCCAACATTGACAACGCAGCAGCCATCGACACTAACACACACTTGCACACACACACACACACGTAGAGAGAGACAGAGAGAGCGAGAGAGCGGCGGCTGTGTGCGCCCCTCGATGCAAATTCGTTTAACATATTTTCTTTAGAAATTGAATTTCAAAGTTATTATAAATATTTTGCAGATAAATGCAATTTCAATGGAATTTCCCATTTTACCTACGCGCATTTATTACAAAGCAACCTTCTCGCTGTCGCCGTCGCCGTCGCAGTCGCCGTCGCTTCACCCGAAGACAAAAACAAGCAGCGAAAGAGAGAACACAAGCCAAACAAAACACACGCAAAATAAATATGAAGAAATAAAAATCAAATAACCAAAACAGTTGCCCAGCAGCTCCTTAAGCATCTGCACCCCGCCCCGCTACCGCTCGCGACGCCCTCGTCACTGCCTCTGCTTGCTTAACTAATACGGTACTCACTCCCTGCGACGTCGCGCGAAGAATGTCATCTATTATTTTACACTAACAAGACAAACATTCCGCAGCTAAGCAGCATTCCCTTTCACTCTGCTCCCCCGCTACCCACGCTCGTTCGCTCGCCAACCGCGCAACTCATCGCTCAATGCTCTAAGTGAATTTTTATGCACAAGTGGGTTGCTCCTGTACTTGTTGTCGCAACGGTTTCATAATTTCCGCGAGACGCCCGATTAAAAGTGAGTTAAATCTCTTTACTCAATTGTCTACTTCTTGCTTACACTCAAGCGTAATAAGTGCATAATTGTTGCTCATATTTAAAAAGAAGAACTCAAAGAGTTATGATTGGAATAAAGCGTCTGTTGAAACAAAACAAAGAGCTGCACAAAACTTGATAAAAGAGGTACGATAAAGGGGTAGAAAAGTTTAGTCAATTTTGTGTTTATGTAAAGTTTCATTTGCCATATGATTGGTAAAAAGAGAACGATTGAAAGTCAGAAAGTTGCATTAATTTTGGTGTATGTTTAACTTGAGCATAATGAAGAAGTTTAAGATATGATGGGACTCAAAATTAACAGCTCAAATAAATCGAAGAGATTAGCAGAGTTTCATGAAATTTTGAAAATTTGTATGCATAAATAAAGTGAAACACCATTTGAGATATGATTGGAGCAATATGAATAGAACTTAGTATAAGGGCACGATCGAGAGTCAGAGATAAGTTTAGTAATTTTTAATGAATTAAGTTGCATAAGCCATTTGAGAAAAGTATCAAAGTCTTAGATGAAATGCATTAACTTGTTAATAGAAGTACGATCGAGAGTCAGAAAAGTTGAATCATTTTTATTTTTTGTGTCACGTGTCAAGTGAAATTAATATGAATGAAAACTTCTTAAACGAAATACGATTGTGAGTCGGAAAAGTTTAGCAGAACACTTGATAAAAGGAGTAAAATAAAAACTTTAAATAAAAGAAGATTCGAGAGTCAGTTAAGTTACGTAATTTTTGTGTATGCATACATAAAGTTTTATAAATTATTTGAACTAAGAACGTCAGGTAAAATGAATACAACTTGTTAAAAGAGGTAAAATCTGAGTTAGAAAGTTTATTTGAGATGAGAACGTCAGATGAGATGAATAAAATAGAACTAGATCAAGAGTTTAGTAATTTTTGCGTGTGCATAAACAAAGTTTTATCAATCATTTTATTGTTACTTTGCGAATGTATAAAAAAAGTTTTATAACTGGGATAAAATCGTGGGAAGGTTGAAAGTCTGAGCTTAGTAACTTATACCTAGGTTCAAATAAAGTTTAATAAAATTATGCACAATTAATTTGATAAGCATTTAAATGCCGCTCTCTTTAAGCCATGCGCCAAAGAATGCGATTCATTGCTATTTGCTGTCAACAAATTCTATGACCAGTAGAAGTTTTATGAAATTTCTGGCACATTAAGTCTTGACAAGCGTAACTCGATATGCCATTAATTAGTTTCGCATATATTCACAATGGCTTTCTAAGGGAATCCAGCAGCAGAAGACCAAAGTGCTCGAGACTTTGGGCCTATAACAACAAGAGGGAAGCGAAGTCGAATGTGTATTGTTGACCTGTGCAAACTGGAAAGTGCTTGAGCGAACGCTTTGAGTGCTGTGTCCTTGCTTCCTGTTGGCCACAATGTGTTGAACAGCCCGCCGTGGCACTCGCAGTTGTTATTGTTGCCGAGAGGCTTCGGCTGCGTCTTCGATTTGGACATTGATTGCATACCGAATTGATGGAAATGCCGCCAAGCGATGATAGCTGCGCGGTGTGGGCGGTGTGGGGGGACAGCGGTAGTAGAAGGGGAGAGCATGCTGTTATCCTGACGGGAAGCCCATCCACCGGGAAATTGAATGCGGGGCGTGTGTAAAATTGATAACTTTGTTTGTGTAAACAGCGTCGCGACATCGCCACCCTTCTGCCGCCACGCCACGCCTCGGCGAGCATCCCGATTGCCCGAGAGCAAGAGTGCGAGAGAGAGGGGAAGAGCGAAATGCCAACAAATTTCACTTGACATGATGTATGTGTGCGTTACGTGTGCGTGTTTATCGCGTATACGTACCATTGCCCATGCACGCACACCGAGACACACACACAGACAGAGAGAGAGAGAGGGACACACGTGTGGCGATATCGAGACTCAAACAAGCGCACATGCATGCGAATTATCGGTGTCAATTTTTATGCTGCTACGTGTGCGAAATTTAACAGAGCAACTGATGATGAGTGGACGAGCTAAAAGCTCGCACGGCAAATGGCGAACGCTGAAAGGCGCACGCCCGGCTACCTTTAAACAAAGCCCGCACTCGCACCAACAACAACAAGGACATCGAGAACGAGAACGAGAACGATTCGAACATAAAACGATGTCGCCCAATTTGGCATTACAGTTGGCCCATTGTTGTTGACATCGTCGACTCGATAACGAAATGGATCCAGAACAACAGAAAACAGCAAAGCGCATAGAGCGACACAAGCAAAGCACAACAATAACAGAACGAAAGAGCGCATAGAGAGCGACGGCGGAAAGTAGTGGAGCAATCCAGGAGCTGCCAGATTCGTGGACAGATTCAGCAGAACGGTTAAGCTTTGCTCAACTGTTCATCAGAATTACAAATTGTACGAGCATTCGATTTCCGGTATTTGCGACGCTTGAGTTAACAATCGCAGTAAGCAGCCAAAGCGATACTGTCTCATTTTTTGCTCTTGCTCCTGCTCTTGCTTTCGCCTCCCACCGACTAGAATGTGAGTCACGCCCACTCCACCGGCACTCCGTCCCGCCTCCGCCCCCGCCCAGTGCTGTGTACACACATTTAAATGCCATATAAAGTTTTATGCATATTGCGCACTTGTTGTTGTTATTGTTGTTGTTGTTGTTGCCTCCAGCTCCTCTTGAGTTGTGCGCTAGTTTGCCAAGCAACGCACAGCAAGCAAGAAAAAAATTCCCCAAACGGGCTATTCGATTCGCTCAGTTGTCAAAACGTTTGATTCGATTAGACCGATTGATTGTATTAACATAGGAAACGCATTGATTCCCCTCTCCCCACCCCCCTACTTGACTTGGGCTGCCTTTTGTCTGCCGCTCTGGCTCTTCAGAGCCTTTTGACAATCGCTCTTTGGTCAGCTGCGAAATGGCCATCAAATTCCAGAGTTATCACTCTCGAAATAACTTTCACGCAAATTATAAAACCCTTTTTGCCTCAAAGGATTTTCATTACACTCAAGTTGCAACTTGTCGCCATATCCTCGTTCCACAATCCCTCCAAGTGGTCGTAACTTTCGCTCACTTTAAATTTGTGTGCTGCACTTAAAGTGCGATTAATTGCTGAAAAATTAATTGTGCAAATAGTTCAATGCGCATTTGAATGCAAACTTTTCACTTAGTTTCGTGCGTTTTTTTTTCTGTTTATTTGGCCTAAGAGTTTTTCCACACTCTATTATGCTAATTACCCGAGGCTTGCTCAAACATTGTGTTGCATCAAACAAATCATTGCAGCTATTAATACCCTGTGAATTGATTAAAGCAGCTAGCTTGCTTTCTGCTTAGAGTTGTGTACTATTTTCGCTTGTTTTCCTGGCTCCTCAATGTTGTGGCTCCTGCAATGAAAAACAAAAAGTTAATTTAGTAGATAATATATATTCTTTTGGATTGTTTTACGCACCTTATCACTTTTTTTTATTGCCTTTATGAGTATTTCCAGGTGCTTCAAAGTTGTGTCTCCTGCAATTAAGCATAAAACTAATTGATTTGATATTATATTATTTAAGATGATTTTACTCACCGAGCATTTTTGTATTGAAATTCAATGAGCACTATATACCTTACAGGATATTTCCTTGTGCTTCATAGCTCTTGAAGTAATTAATTGAATAGTTAATGTATTATTTTAGATTTTTGAACATCCAGCTTTTCATTATCACTCTAGTTACTTCCTGCTGTTGCACCTGAAATATAATAAAATACAAAATTCATTGTATTGATAATATATTTAATTTTAATTAGTTTTTCTCATCTATTTTATGTTTGAGCATTTTGATGGACACCCTACTTAGTTTACTGGATATTTCCTGGTGCTTCTAAGTTGTCTCCTGCAATAAAGCACAATAACTGAGGGATTTGGTAAAGTATTATTTTAGATAGTTGTACTTACCTAGGTAAGCATTTTGATTAGTGCCCTCGATATTTTACACAATATTTTCAGCTGCTTCAGAGTTGTGCACTTAAAGTAATTAACTGAATAGACAATTTAGTATTTTTCATTCATCGATCATCTTCAAAGTTGTGTCTCCTGAAAAAGATAATATATATTCATGTAGATTGTTGTACTTTTCTTATCATGCTTGAGCAATTTGATTGCCACTTCAGTTATTTTACAGAATATGGATTGCTTCAATCTTTCTCCTGCAAAAAAAAAAAAAGAAAACAAAAAACTAATTTAATAGATAATATATATTCGTGTAGATTGTTGTACTAATCTTATCATGTTGGATGGGTATTTCCTAAAGCTTCATAGTTGAGTCTTCTGCAATGAAACACAAAATTAATTGATTTGATTTGTTTTCATGATTTTACTTACCGAGCATTTTGATTACCGCTATAGATATTTTATAGAGTACTTCAGGTACTTCAACATTGGATCTCCTGCAGTTAAAAATGCAGAATTTATTGAATATATATAGATAGTTTTAGATAGTTTTATTCATCTATATGATGTTTAAGCGTTTTTATGGCCCCTCCAGTTATTTTATGAAGTATTTTCAAGGTTGTGTCTTCTGCAACAAAACCAAAAAATGCTTTGATTTAATAATATACATTCTATTAGATTGTTTTACTCATCTTTACTATGTTTGATTGCCTCTTTAGACATTTTATATGGTAATTTCTCGTACCCCATAATTTAGCCTCCTGCAATTAATAACATTGAATAATTTAAATAAAAAGTGTATATTATATTACCATTTGAGCATTTTAATTGCAGCTGCAGATAGTCACGGAACATTTTCTTGTTCTTCACATTTGGTCTCTTGGGGTAATTATTTGAATATTGTGTTCATATAATATAATATTGTAGTAGATTGTTTTTGTTTGCCGCTCTATATATTTTGTAAGGTATTTACTGATATATCCAAGTCGTGTCTCTTGAAAAAATAATGCTGTTTACAGGGCATTTACTGCTTTAAAATTTTGTAAAAAACACAGAGTTAATTGACTGAATACTAAATTATTTTAGACAGTTTTACTGCAGAGTGTAGTTCTGAATATTTCACATGGTATTTTCGATTGCTGCTCAGTTCTGTCTCCTGCGTTTAAAAACATGCGATTAAATGAAAGGATAATATGTATTATTTTGTATTTTTGTACTCATTTAAATCTTGTTTAAGTAATTTGGGAGAAGCTCTAGATATTTTAAATAAACATTTTCTGGTGCTGCAAATTGTGTCTCTTGCAGTAAAAAACACAGAATTAATTGATTGAATAATAAAGTACTTTAGATAGTTTTACATATCTAAATTCTGCTTGACTATTTTGAGTGCAGCTCTGAATATTTTACAAGGTATTTTCGGGTGCTGCACAGTTCTGTCTCCTGCAGTAAAAAATACAGAATTAATTCATTAAATAATAAATTTTTTCACTCATCTCTATTCTGCTTGACTGCAGCTCTAAATAAATTACATAAACATTTACTGCTAGTTCAAAATTTGTTAAATTGAATAGATAATAGATTGGTTAATAGTGCATTTTACAGGGTATTAGCTGATGCTGCACAGTTGTGTGGCTTTGAGAAAAACACAAAATTAATCGAATAGACACATTGTGTAATGCGTCGATTGGACGCAGGATTAAAATTAATTTCAAATCGCATTAAATTGACAATTTATTTAAACGCCACCCGCGCCCACCCCGACGATGGTTTTTCCCTCCCCCCTTCCCCACCGACGAATTGAAACGCAATCTCAGTTGAATGCAGCGAGTGCAAGTGCTGTTGAATCGCACTCAACATGGGAAAATATTGTGGAGTCCCTTGAACGTCAGTGTGTAATTTCAGGCGCACGATGGCAATTCCTTTTATTTTTTAATGTGGCAAGTGGACAACCGACTGTCTGTGAGTGAGTGTGTGTGTGTGGGCAAACACCACATAAATAGCCATCAATCGAGTTGAGGTCATCGGCGAGGCGCCAGTTTAATGAGTGCGAGCGACCGAAACTCATGCGAGTCGAAGCGAGTCGCATTCGCACTTTGGCCATAAATGGGCATAAAGTTTAAACGTCCGGCTGACCATAAAATAAAGCAAACCAATGATTGACCAGCCATCACAGTTGACTGCTGACCAGCGACCAGCAACCAGCGATTCAGCTGGGAAATGAGCCTGGTAGCTGGGCGTTTAATTATGGCCAACATAATGCGCACAAATAGCAGGTTACATTCAATTTGACATGTAATTCCATCGCATCAACCAAGAACTTTGTCTGTCCATGTGTGTGTGTGTGTGTGTGTGTGTGCCGCGTCGCGAGCAATTCAAATACATATATTTTATTATTTTATTATCTACTGTTTTATAACTTTTTTTCCCTCTAAGCTGGCACTCAAACTTTCCGCACGTTTTCCGTATAAAAAATGCCATGGTATCCAGAGCTTCCGTCAGCAGATTTGTGCGGACCACGCCTCCTCGACGACCCACCGACCACCGGCCCCCCCTCCCCTTGGCCATTGGGATCGTAAGACGCGGCAAATGGCGCAATTGTGTGAAAGTTGAAAAACGTTTTTGGCGAAATGTGCGGCACTAAACAATGCCATAAAGCGTCAAACTTGTCGATACTTTTTCTGCTTTTTTTACCCCCCCGAGCCCCCCTCGCTAGATAGCTGCTGGAGTACGGCTTCAGCTATCCGCATCCCGTATCCGTATTCGTATCTGTATCTGAGCTGAGCTGAGCTGAATGCTCGCTCGGGTTTTCATATTGCCTGGCTGTCAATTTCAGTGGCTGCTTTTTCTTATTCTTGTTATTTGTGCTACTTTGATTATAACAATGGAGAGCGAGCTGGCAGCTGAAATGACGGCGGGGGCGCGGGGGCGGTGGGAGGCCACTGAGACAATCGCTTACAATCTTGGCAGACGAAAGTTTTCAATTTGTAACTATTTGTTGTTCTGGGTTATGTAAATTGGCTCATGTCTGCTGCTGGCCGTGCAACTTTAAAAACATTTTCATTGCGTTTGCATTTCGAGCTCCCCCTACCCTTCTCCTCCTCCACGTCGCCTGGTGACATTTAGCGAGCACTCGTATCTGCTTTACACTTCATTTGCAGCGGCAATTCGCAGTTGGTGAAACGCTCGGCATTTGCCAAAAACTGTTATAAATGGCCGTTAATGTGCATGCAGTTAATGCAAGCACGGCTCGCTGCTTAGCCCGTCTCCTGACTAATTTCGAGCGCATAAAATTACGAGAGAGGTCTCGAGAGAGAGCAAAGTGTTTGGGCGCAGCAAACTTGGGCCATTAATCATTTATGGGCGTCAGTTTTGCAGTTTTGCAGTTCACTTTTTCACTTATTCACTCTTTCAGCAAGTTGCCAACTTTCTGCAACACAATGCACTTTTATAGGCCAGCATTCGGGCAGGACGTGCGCCAGCACCTCACCCCCTCTACTGCTGCTGTCAACATAATGGCAATCGGTAGCTAACATTGCAGTTGTTATTGTTATTGCCGTTGTTGTTGCTGCTGGTGGTGGTCTGTGGCCTTGCCACGACGGCAGGGCTGCGATGGCTATGGCAACAATTGTTTGCCCCGGGCGGCTTTTTCAATGGGCAATTTAACTCAGCCCTGAGATACAGTTGTCCCCGGTCCCCGGTCCCCAGTGCCCGGTCGCCGTTCGCCCCGCTGCTCGACCATAGGCCATAGAGTACGCCACTCGACCGCTGCCGCCCCATTGATTGTCCCTGTCGCTTGGCAACTATCTTGATAAGTTTTCTCAATATCCTTTCGGCTTAATAAATATATTTCAGCGATAAAAAGCACAAACATGTCGTTGACACACACCAAAATCCCAGCTGAGAGCTCATAAAATGCCTCAATAATTTAATTTCACTTCTGCCCAACAAAAAAAAACGGAAACTCGGCGAGCTAGAATTGTAAATGCGCTGCAATTGAATAATTAAAGTTGAGTACCATTTAATGCATTGCATAATAAATGACGTGTAGTTGCAGCATCGATTAGGCATAAAGTGGGCTAATTAATTAAAGCCGTTGAGCCGTGATTATAATTTGAAATTTTAAATTGCAATTGCTGCTATTTGCCGCATTCATTGGCTATATCAGCAAGATGTCCCAGCGCTGAATAGCTCTCAGTTTCGGTGGTGCGGCAGAAATCTAATGACGCTCGACTCTCGGCTACTCAAAGTCGAACACACGACGAAAAAAAGCAAGAAAGACAGAAAGAGAGAGAAGCAAATACAAAAAGAACAACAAGGCGGACACCAACTACAAAGTAAACATATGTCAATTTTCCACTCGAATTGCGATGCAAAGCTGAAGTGAAAAACGTAACGGAAAAAAGCTGAATGGAAAGCAGTGAAAAACCGGAGACCGAGAGCGAGCTAGACCAGAGACCAATGCCCAGGAATGTTACGTTCCAAATGCGAATGTGCTGTAGTATATGTAATTGTATGTGTTTCTATGTTTGTGTGTGTGTTGTCGGGGATACACTCATGCAGGACACAGTGGCAGGACACACATTCTATGTATTTTCATTTGGCTGCCAACAAAAGTCGATTTTATTGAAAATTTCTTTGGCTATTTTGCAACGTTTTCTTTTTACAGCATTTTATATGTTTTGCGACTTTTTTTTATTTTTATTTCTATTATTTTCATTTGATGCTTTCTATAATTCCCCAGCATTTTAAGAAGTTTTGCCTTGCGCCCGACACGAACATTGTTGATAAATATTGGTTTACTCACATGAACCCCAACTGTACAGTATACCATATATATATATATATATATATATATATAGATATATATGTGTGTGTGTGTATCCAACGAGTGCCAAGGCTGCAGAGTCGCTGACTGGTTCCGCTTTGAGCAGCAGGAAAGAGCTGGACAAGGACATGACCGACGACAAGTGGATGGTGGCGTGTCAGAGGAGGGGGGGGGGGGGGGTCTCCGTTGGTTAGATTGTTATGCAGGGCCGTCAGGGCCACGTCAAAATGGCAAATTACTGAGAAACATGTCATTTTCATGGTTAGTTACATTTTTATTGTGACATTAAGTGGTTGGAGTTGAGTTCAGTTCAGTTTTTGTGCCTACAAATTGATTGCAATGGCTAAATAAAAGCCCATTATCGCAGCGTGTATCGATTATACGTATAATTCGCATCTGGCAATCAATCAGTGCGGCGATCGATAGCGACTGCAACACCTTAATGCGAAACTGGCGCTCGAAGTGTTGACCCTTCAATAGAGGCAATTCAACACTTCAAACACTGCCTAACTGACTAACCGACCGACTGACTGACTGACTGACTGACTGACTGACTGCAGTGTCATGCAGCTCATTGGCTCCGTGCAAGGCTGCGAATCGGAGCACATTCATCAAGTCGCAAGCCGTTCAGTTCAGTTCAGTTTGCTTTGCCATTTCGCCTATTTGGCTGTGTCATGTCATCCATTCTGGCCATGACTGGCTTGCCGTTGGTTGCGCCTGCCGCCGGATTAGATCAACGTTTGTGTTAACGCCGTGTCTCTCTCTCTCTCCTTCTCTCTCTCCTTGTCTCTGCCCCAGTCCTGACCTCAAAGCAGCAGGAGTAGCGCCAAAACAAGCGGCGGCGTCGGCGTCGGCGTCGGCGGCGACGGCGGTAAACGTCAAACAATAAATCGCAGCTCCTTGTGCTTGCCAGCATAATAAGTACGTTAGCTTCCACGTTTACGTAATCCGTTGGCTGCTCGACTTCGCCCCTCCCACTTCCCCCTCCCGTGTGCGATTAACCCGCCGCAGCCACAACTCGGCAGCAACAGCATAGACACTACAAAGCAGACAGCTCCAAGTTGAGCTTACCTCCGGCAAGCCAGAGCAGCGGGGGAATGTGTTAATGGAGGGCGAGGGCGGCGCCTGTGGCAGGGGGCTATCTTGTACTCTTCTTGCCTTGCGCTGGCTGACTGGCTGGCTGCCTCTTTGCATTTTATTGTCGGAGCATTGTTGGTCTTGTCGTTGTTGTCATTGTTGTTTATGTGCGGGTATCAAAACGCTATTATGGCATGACGATGACGTCTGTAGCTCTCTATACCTCTATACCTCTATAATTCTATACCTACTTATACTTATGTACTTGAGCGGATGCCGAGGCAAGAGCGCAGCCTTCTCGACTACCTGAATACGCTTCAACGAGCCAACGAGCTGCCGAGTCACGATTAGCTGGCAGCCCTAAAAACGAAACTCACTTGCAGGAGCTTCAAAATTATTGCAACGATTACTGGGCCAGATATTGAAGAATATTAACTGGCTCTAGCTGATCTACATACTCCTGAAGTTGCTAGCTGGTTAGTGGCAAGCAGTGGGCTAAATTTCTCATTAGAATATCATCGATAAGTTAAATGTTTGATAGCTTACTAGCTAGTTTGATTAAAAAGTTGCCGGAATTACTGCAAAACATTTAACAGTTAGTTATTAATATTTATTGCATATGTGTGTCAAATTTCTTAATAGAATATCATTGATAAGTTAAATGTTTGATAGCTTAGTAGCTAGTTTTATCACAAAGTTAGAAGAAACTTCTGCACCGCTTTTAAAAGTTAGTTATTAATATGCAATAAGTGTGCTAAATTTCTCATTAGAATGTCACTGATAAGTTCAAGAATTTACAGTTTACAACCTTGATCAAAACGTTGCCCAAATTTAGGCTCAACATTTAAAAGTTACTTAAGTATTTTATTAGTAAGAAGTATGTCAAATTTCTCATTAGAATATCGCTGAAAAGTTAAAAGATTGATAGCTTACTAGATTGATCAAAAAGTTGCCGGAATTTCTGCAGTTCATTTAAAAGTTGGTTATTGGCAAGAAGTGTGGCTAAATTTCTTATTAGAATATCATAGATAAACTAAACGGTTTACAGCTGATTAGCTTGATTAATAAGTTCCCGTAATTTCTGCAGCAAATTTAAAATACAGGTTTATTCATCTCAATCTATATTTTCACTGTTAAAGTAAAGCCCAAATATTGTTCCGCAATACTCGAATTACTTATATAATTATTCGCTTTTTGAGCTGCCTGCGATTTTTGTGTTGCTTACTCTCTGCTGCCCAAACGCCTTTTCCGTAATGCTTTCTTAACTCGAAACATTATTAATTAATTAATATAATATTGTATTTGTAGACACTCTGCTGAATTCCACAAGCAGTTTAGGCCTAAGCGCAAAGCTAATAAATAGCCGCAACATTCTGGCAATTTAATTAAAATGGAATTGAATCATTAGAACGCATTTAACAGTATTTCAATTTGGCTGAAAGCGATGATGGCGCCGTGATTGCTTGCCCAAACTTTCAGCTGGCGTCCTTTGGCAATCACGCGCTTGAACGCATACCTGACGCAGCCGCTTGATTACAGGGTATTATAGTGTGTACACGTATATCTATTGTGTGCATAGATACGTATACTTATATAAGTATTTATCTCGCATTGTTGTAGTTGCCCACGGAGGAGCAAGCTGTGTGTGTGTGTGTGTGTGTTTGTGTGTGTGTCTGGCGCTTGTTAACGCCCTCGTTTCGGCGGCTTTGAAAACTTTGTCAGCGCTGTTGTTATTAGGCAAAATTAAAGACTTTTGTCGCCTACGCTGCGGAAAGGAACGCATGGAGGACGCACGTACCCAGAAACAAATGGGCTTCGCAAATAAGCAAACAAAGCCCCCTCCATTGTGTGAGGCGGGTCTAGGCGCGAGGGTCGACTGAAGGCATAAGCCTGGACAGCCTGCAAATTATTTTAAGCAAACTTCATTCTTGAGTTTGTACAACTCGTTGCTGGCCGGGCACGGGCACGAGTCGGGGCCAAGATGGAGATGGAGACGGAGGCCGAGACCTAGACTGCAGGACGCTCCAATGGGGGAGTAGCGGGGGGAGATGGGGATAGCAGGCCTGAAAGAGCGAGCTTGCTTGTTTTTCAATCATTATTCAGGCAAGGCTTTCGCCAGGCTTTGCCCAAAAACATTGTATACGACTCGGCCAGACTGTCTCAATGCGAGTGTATGTACATATATATGTATATATCTAGATGCTATATATATATTTAGGTTGCTGCGGCGCCTGTTTGCAGAGTATCGTGTTGTGCTCGCTTTTAATTAAAATGGGGGTACGATTTTTCACTTTTGCTCGGCTTTGAGCTGTGATTTATGAAACCTGCTTTCATGTTCCACTTGCATGCATGTAAAACTAAATGCTAAGTAAATGCCAGAAAGGTTGAACCAGATACAAATACACACACCCCCCACACACACACACACACCCAGCATAGGCGAGAAAGGTCTGTAGTTTTAATTGAAAAGAGGTTTAAAGGTCAGTCGAATGTGGCGAGCCAAGAAAACAACCTGAGCGTAACCCCAAAGACACGCCACGCCCCTTGCGTAATGGCCGGGCATTTAATGTGAAAATATGAAGACACTGCCAGCAAATACTTATCATGTATGCCCCCCCCAGGACATGTGTGCTCTCCTCCAGGACACTGCTGCGAACGCATCCTTATCGGGCGACGCAGGCCTCAGCTGGGGGCGGCCTTTCTTATGTGTGTGTGTGTCAAGCGATTAACAAAAATGCCAGCAACTAAGTACAGCAACTAAACTAAGCACAATTAATAGCCCAACCCCCTCCTCCCCGGCGTATGTAATATTGATACATACATAATAAGATTATGAGGCACGTGAATGTGGCCATTACTTATGGCTCATTAGTGGGGAGGAGCGCTCGTGATCGCGGTCGTGCAACACAGCAACGCCGTAGAAGTCGCCTCGGCAGTTAATGGCAGACGTTCAGCCTTTCGCCGTTCGACAGTGCGCCTTAAAGCTGAAAAGTGTCGGCTTGTTTGTCGCACGCTGCGTATGCTTAATGTGGCCAATCGCTGGCGTTGACAGGCGTTAAAGTGGTATTGTTGTGCCCGCAACATCTGGCAGCAATACAACGTGTACATAAGTATGTATCGATGGGCCCCGTAATTGCAGTCATTTTCACAAAACAAACAAATGCGAACAATGAAGCCGTTGCGTATACGCCAAGTAAACACTGGAGTTTGGCAGCATAAATAAGTTGTTGGTCAATTAGCTGTCACAATAGCCGACAGACAGACTGGCTGACTGCTTTATTAATAGCCCCTGCACCTGGCAGCACAATAACCGTACCGCCTTTGACATAGAGCACGCATTAAAAATGCAGCATAAATACATATTCATAAGTTTCATTTACATTAATGCTGAATCAATATTTGTTCTGGCTGCTGCAGCTGAAATTCAGTTAGATATGCTACGCGATTGGCGAGCAACAAAACTATTTTATTTTTATTTATTTTCAATTTGGTCAGCAGTTTGTGCGCAATTTATCTTCGAGATCTCAATTCTGTGCAGCCGTCCGAGCCATTTAAATAATTCATCGATTTGCATGTCCCAGGACGCATGAATTTATAAATGCATTTCTGTGACTGCCTGTCCTTTGTTGTAATTGTTGTTAATTGACATCCTATTGCAATGGCCTTTGAAAAATTCAGTTATTTGTGCGTTTCAATTGAGCAATTGAATCGGATTTGCGGCATATCGACAAATATTGAAATGCGTAAAATATCACTGCCATTTTCACCCAATTCCTGCCAGTCATTAAAGATTTATTCAAACTTGGGGGACGCAAAAGGAATGCGGTGCTCCTGCTCCGACGACAAAACATGGTTTGAGTGTTTTCTCTCTATTCATTGGAAATGACTTTTGTCATTAGAAATGAGTGTCAAGTCAGGCTCAATAAATGCTGTGAAGGCGAGGCGGACAGAATGAGAAAAGCGCCTTTGTCATTTTCCTGTTTAATGCTTTTACCAAATTGCCTGCGTCTACCAATACTCTGACGGCCATTATCCATTTAACAATAACAGTTAGCCAATTAGAAAATGATATTGCCACAGTCCTTACTGTTGCCGTTGCCGTTGCCATTGCCGATGACTGTGCATCCGTTGCTTTTTCCTGGTTTCTTGTCTGTTTCAGGCCCTGCTCTCAATTTCTGTTCCTGTGAGTGCGTTTCGATACTCCTATTTTTTCCCCTTGTTTCTGTATCCGTTAGCTGGGTCTGTGTTGGGCTGTGCCGTTCAATTAAAGCTCGTTATGGTTTCGAAACCATAAAAGTGGGCGAGCCAATTGGCTCGAGCGTTGCACATTTAGGCACAGGCACATAAAAATTAAACGCTGCCCGTTGCAGCTAATGAAGTTGTGCTCTCCCCGGTGGACGGGCGGACGAGCGGACAATAAACGACAACGACGTGACGAGTCGCAGGCGAAGCTGAAGTCGAATGACAGCTACGTGGATGTTTGCTCACTTTAATTTGAAGTGTGCATATGTCGGCCATTATTCCCACATTATGACGCTTCACTTTGTCAGCACTTGGCGACCGTCGTTCATCTGCCTTTGGGCTTTATGCACGTTGATATTCATGCTAAGCCTCCTCCTCCCCACTCCTGCTGTGGTCGCTGTCTGACCATTCGTTCGTTCGTTCGCTCGTTCATTCGCTCGTAAGCCCAACATCTATTTTACATTTCCACATCATTTGTTCTAGCCATGAATTGAATGTATTATGCGCCATCCTCGCCGTAGGTGGCCCCCCACAACATGCACACAAAGGCCGCCCAGTCGCCCAGCTGCCTGGCCGCCCAGCTGACCATTTCGGCTGGCAACCGCATGCGAATGTGATGTAGCGCATAATGATAACGTGGCCCGAATGCGAGCCAGCCTGCCACTCGAAAGTGCCACAGCAGCTACTCCCCAATAAGCGTGTGGCATGCTAACCGACTTTTTATTGGGATATGATTATGGGCGCCCATTTTTTATGCGCCACACTTGCCAGCGAGTGCAGTGTGCGTATGCGCGTGTGTGTGGGCGAGTGAGCGAGAGCGATGCACATAAAAGGCGTATAAACAGCACATAAAATAAATTGAAATATTTACAAGGCTGCGTAAATGTTTTCACAAAGCGTTACAAGCGGCTCCCCTGTCATTTGAATACGCGCACGAAATATGTCCTCACTCTACCCCCCCCCCCCACACACACTACTCCGGAATTAATACCAATCGTAATTTATTGCCAGCTGATTGACAAAGTCCACGCAAATTGCTGCTGCCAGCTGCTGGGTTCGCATTAGAGTCTCATCCTCGCTGGATGGTTTATGCCAGCTGTACATCAGTTGGGCCTAATGTCGGCTTCAGCTGCTCTCCCGTGGTCGACTTTCGTACCTTTGCTTTATGAATTTATGGCTTCGAAGCTGCTTCGCCAGTTAACCTGCCAAGGGAGCTGGGGCGCTACACTACTCGTATTTGTGGTCGTCGAGTCTATGTAACTGCGATATAAGCGCACCATTTACAGTTCATAGAATATTCCTTAGCACACGCAGAGAGCTCTTTGTGTGTGTGCGTAGTATGTGCATACATACTTAGCAGCAACTTTCGGCGGCCTACAGCATGCCAACTTTGAACTTCGTCGTCGTGGTCGCTGTTTACATTGTTTCAAAGCTAAATGTCATTATAGCTAACCCTCCAGCACTCTCGGGGCGTCGCGAGCCGCTTTTGATGCAAAGCGAGAGCGTGTTTGCCTTTATGCATGTCGCTTGTGTACACATCTATCTGCGAGTGTGTGTAACAGTGCGTATGCGTGATGCGCATAAAATGCCAGGCGAAATAAAAGCCTCGCCCCCATCCACTCACGCACTCTCGCACACACAGATACAGAGACGCAAACAATTCATTTATGTGCCTCGCTGCCCCGCGCCTCGCCAGCAGCTTCGCCTGATTTCAGTTTGTCCTTCATCCTGGCTACCCCTTTTCGCATCACATCGCATCGCGTCCTCGTCGTCCTCGTCGTCGTTGCTGGCAGAGGAGGCGTTGTCACTTTATCTTAATGTGTTACCACCTACGACTTGGCGTTTTGTCGCCATCCTTGTGCACGATAGCGTCGCCCCTCGCAACAGCATTGCTAGCTGGGTGTGTGTGTGGCAGCTGAATGTGTCCCTGCGGTGGCATAATATCATCATTTATTGATCCGATTTATGTGACAGGCGAAACTATCCCTCGCTTTCACTTTATCTGCACTCACTACGACGACGACGACGACGACGACGACGTCGATGGCGATGTCGATGGGATTGCATTGACAGCGATTTAAAATGGCACAAATTAGTGGTGCTGGCGACTTTAAAGAGCCGACTGACTGACTACTGCTCGGCTGACTGTCAATTAATCATCTAGCTGGGCCAGTGCCTGTTCCAGTCTACTCCTGGCCGAATCACATGCATAATTTATATGTTAATAAATATCTATTTTGCTTTTGCGGTTCTGGCCGGCGTATAAATTACAAATTCATGACCAGATACACACCGCACTGCCACACGCACAATGCCCTCAATGAACTTTAATTTACCGACTTTTGGGCAATCAGCTGCCAGAAGGCAACCGGTCAGCCAGTCAGCTAGCCAGTTGTAGTTGTGGTACTCTATACCCAACTGCTAGCCCGTGTCGGCCAACAACTGCCCAGTTAAGTGCAAAGCAAATCTGCCAAAGGCAGAACAGCAGTCAAACGAATTCCCCCTGCTTCCCCTGCTTCCCCCCGTAGGGCGAGGGCGAGGTGTAGTAGGCAATCGACGTGGAGCCACTACGTGTAGCGGATGCGCTCATAAATCAATGTTGAAATCAAATAGTACTCGGTAGTTTTATATGCTCGCCGGCAAAGCGGATGCCAGGGAAATGGTCAGCGTCGCCGCCGGAGCAGCTCACTGCCTCTCTAACTGACTGTATGAGTGCCCTGTGTGTGTGTGTGTGTGTGTGTTGGCACGTTGCGGAGTGGGGCTGACAGAGTTTGGCCATTTGACATGGGGCCGCCGTAAATGGCAGCTGCAAAAAGCGTGAGAATTAAAAATAAGTTTGCAGCTTTCGACCCGACCCACACACTTACACACACAGCGACACACACAAAGACCTTACTTTGCCGCTCAATATCTTATTCAAATACTTCAAATAAGTCAGCTCGCTTAGCGCGATGCTGAAGCAGGGCAATTGTACGGCATTGGGTGTCATTAATATTGTATACTTTTTGTGCCAGTCACAAGATACGAGTGCCCAGATACGAGCACCTTTTGTGCAGCATTCATAAGTTGCCCAGTTGCCCAACTTTCCTAACTAAGTTTAAAGCGTTTTCGCCGAAATCGAATTGACTTTATATGGCGTCGCACTTGGTCGCGTTTCGCGGGTTCTCTCCTCGCAGATTATTAGGATTTTGTTTGGCTTGCACGGAAATTCTTCGAATACTCGTCCTATTTATCAACTGAAAATTGAAATTCCTAGAAATGTGTCGTCGTATGTCACGAATGGAATCGTCGCACATGCATATTTAATGCCGCCTGAAATTATTGTTCTTCTTGCTTAAAGGTTGCGCCTCAGTGCGGTCCGCTAAATGGCATCCTTTGTCAGAGAACGCTTTGCTAAATAAGCTGTCTAATTGCAATTGAAAGCATCTTTGTACTCTTGTTAAATAACACGCAATAGGTGCCAGGGTAGTAACTTAACTCTCTTTTTGAGTGGGTAATTTAAATTTAAATACAACGTGCAATTTCAAAATACAAAGTTCCAAATTATCCGTGCTTAACTTTCGCTCACAACTTTCACAACACGAAACCATGCACAACATTTTTAACCAGAATCCAGTAAGAAAATATGGAGAAAATTCTTTCAAGGACTCACGTTACAATTGTACAATGGAGCATTTTCCAACTTTTTGAAAAGTTATTAGTTTCATTAAAAAATATTTGTAGAATGTGTTTGACTTCTTAAAGCTTTCATGTTCTATTTTATTTCATTATATTTAGCATATGTCAAATACCATTTATTTCTAGAATGCATTCTTTTAAAGTGAGAAATATGTTTGAAATAATATATATTAATAAATTATTTTTACATACTTAATCCTAAACTTATTTGTTTCGAAGATTCATTATTTAAATTTAAGTAGTTGGCTTGCAATATTTTATATCAACTAATAAATTATACGTTTTTACGCTTACACTTCTTAATTTACGTTAAGGAATAGTCTCTTAATATTTCATATTAATAATTAATTTACCTATTTATTTATTTCCAAGATTCATGATTTTAGTTTAAGGAATAGGCTTCTAATTATATATTAGTAAATTTTGTTATACGTATTTACGCTCATACTTATTTATTTCCTAGACTTTTTCTTTTAATTGAAGGAATAGATTTCCATTATTTCATATTAATAATTTATTTATACATACTTACGCTAATACTTATTTAACATATTTCCTAGATTCATGATTTTAATTTAAGGAATAGGCTTTCATTATTTCATATTTATGATTTATTTATACATACTTATACTTATTTATTTCCAATACTTTCAATTATAATTTAAGGAATAGATTTCCAATAACTATTCCACTTAAACTTATTTATTTCCTAGAGTTGTTATTTTCAATTAAGGAATAGGTTTTCAATATTTTATATTAATGATTTATTTATACATATTTATGCGTATACTAATTTCTCTTCGAGATTCGTTATTTTAAATTAAGGAATAGGTTTTTAATATCTCATATCAATTAATTATGTATGTCAATATCCCTATAACTTAGCTGCTTTTAAAATGTAGACATAACTTAAAGAAATTGTTTATGGTTATAACATTACTAATATGTTTAGAATAGCTATATTTTATTAACTGCCAAAGTTCTTATCTAGCGACAGATTTTAAATCGTACTCGTTGGTCAAAGTGATACATAAAATTGGGGAAAGTTTTCATAAGCGTTCAACAAATTCTAAAGTGAAAAAGACTTCCAATGTTTATGCAAGTTTTTAAGATATGCGAGTTTTTTGGGAAAGACTTTAATATGTTTTTAAATTTTCTCTTTTTGCCACTTACTTTTGAAGTATAACAGTTTATTTAAAGCTCACAGAAGCAAACTGTGCCCATCGTGCATTGTCTAGCTATTGTTGTTGACCTCAACTCTTCAATAGGGCGACGAAATGTTGGCTTCGATTTTGCGTCTATACAAAAACGGTTGAGGACGTCTAAATCCGTGACGAAACCCTTTAAAGCTATAAATAAACTGGCGCGCTTAAATGCCAGGCATATTTGAGAATATTGAAATTATTTCATAGCACCGTCGCTCGACGGCATTTCAGAGCTCGCAGCTCGAAATTTGTGATATTCTATCGCTCGTCATAATTACGGCCATAAATATGGGACTGTGTGTGTGTGTGTGTGTTGGCTTGTTGACTGCCAGATGCGCAAATCATTGGAGATAATTGTGAAACTCTTTTGGCCTGCCATTACAACACTTTCTGGCCCATTTGCAGCTGCGACTGTTTTGCGCCCACAAACGAGCTGTTAATATATGGAACACACACAAATACATATTTATATATATATAGAGCAGAGACACGCCTTCGCCCCGCTGCGACGGCAATTAAGTAATCAGGTTGTTGGCTTACCAATTTTGCATGAAATTCCGTTATCAGCTCATTTTTCTTGAGACAGAAGCCGGCAAAAGCCGAGTTCAGCGGGGTTCAGTCAAGTTCGGCGCTTCTATCTTGTCTGTCGTCCTTTGGCGATGTCGTCAATTTCTATTTTCACTGCGGGTTAAGTGCCTTAGGCAAAGTTTTTAAGGGCCTATTCAATTTCTACGCTTGATTAAATAATGTGACATGTTGTTGTTGCTGCTGTTGTTGTTGTTGCTGTTGGCAGACGCTTTTAGCATTTGAGGCCTCGACAACGACAATTTTCATGCACACTCTGCTCAGATTATGTTTATTTTGGGTGTGCCAGTGTGCGAGTGTGCCAGTGTGTGTGTGTGTGTGTGCATGTGACAGACGGCAGACCATCAAAATGGAAAATGTTTTGCTCGATGAGCCGTGAGGGAAAACTTCAAAAAAAGTAGAAGAAGCAGTGGAAGTAAAAAGAAAAAGCGAAAAGCGAAAAAGATATGATAGAATCGAAGTAGCTGCAAATGCGGTTGTGACCATGGCCTGACAACACCGTGCCCTATAAATGCTCCACTTCCACATCCACACTCGCAGTCGCAGTCGCACTCGCACTCATATCGAACTACATTCAATTCTATTCATTTGCATATTCTTTCGCCTACTCATGTTCGCCGTACACAGCATGAGCACCTATGCTGCCAATACGCATACATATTCACTAAATATATATAGAAATATATATATACTTTGTTCATTATTTTAATGTTCTAACACGAGATAATTGAAAGTGGCTGCAACATGTTGCTAGCATCCTGCCGCACAACATGTTGCGCGCTCTCTGCAGGTTTTCGCTCTCAGGCTTTCTCTCGCTGTCTCTCTCGGAGAGAGCTGTGCTCGGGTTTTGGTCGTGCGCCTTTTGGCTGGCTGGCACAATGTTAGCCAAGTTATGTGTCGCTGCTTATGGGTTAATGTGGAACTCTGTCAGCGAGTCAGTGGGTCAGTGAAATGGCGTCGGGGTTGTGCGACACTGTTGCAGCTCATTGCAAGGCATTGAAAGGCAATGGCAGGCATTGAAATTAAAGCTAGTTAATTAGCTGCTGTCACGTCAATTGCTTACAAATTGCCAAGCAAATACACGGTGAGTGACTGAGTGTGGACGTGTGTGTCTGTGTGTGTGTGTGTGCGTGTGTTTGCGTCCTAACAAAGGGCATAAAACGAACGTTGCGTTGCCTTGGCAAGCTGAATGCCATAAGCGACATCTCCTAATTGGCCAGGTCAACTGGATCAAGCGCCGACTGCGGCTCAGTCTCTGGCTTAGCCTTTGTCTCTGTTCGGTCTTTGTTTATCGCTCTGGCGCTGCATGAGAGTAATGTTTATCCGCTTGCTAATTTTTGTTACAGTTCACGTGCTTTGGCTTTGGCCAAGCGAAAACAATAACAATAACAAGTTAACAGGGCCAGCAACAATAGCAACTACGACAACTACAGCAACAACTACAACTACAACAGTGATAACAATGCGACGTGAGAGGGCGAGCAAATGTAAACAAGATGCATGTAAATCACGCATACGCAGCGTTGCACGCGCACATCAACAATAACTGTTTGCCTGACGGCTCAACTGCCAAAGGTTTCGTTACAGCAAGGTTGTCACTCGCCCAACCGGGTTCAACGGGCTGCTGCTGCTGCAGTGTAGTTGAAGTGCAAGTCAAAGTTCAACTAGAAGAGCATTTGGCGCATAATTCCAAGCACATTAAAACTACGCACAGCCCAAAAAAGAGCACGACAAGCTGCAGCACTAGCTGTGGCAGTTGCACACACAAGTTGCACTGGCAGCGAGCTTAGGCAACACATAGCACAGCGCAGCGCTTTCGTTTTTCATACTTGAAATTTCAACTCAGGTTGCATGCAATAAAAATTGCTTGCCATTTTTTATGCTGTTACATTTTTTCGCTTTTGGGTTTACGTTTCATTTAATTATTGTTGTGATTGAGAGTTAATTTGCATGTTTTGAAATTAACCAATTAAGCTTTCATTGAGCATGTTGTTAACATTTCATATTTCCAATTAAATTTAACTGCGCACCATTTAGCATTGCATACTTTTAGGCTTCCACCTAAATGATTCACATAACACGCACAGAGCATGGTATTTTTTTTGTGAAATTGAAATTGATTGCGATCTGTAGTTCAAAGAAAGCCATTTTCAACAGAAGCAAATTGATTTTCATATTTCTTTCTAATTTACTTTGCTGAGCAGAATTCCATTTAGAACGGCAAGCAGATTGATTTGCCTTCTGAGGTGATTTGCTGGCACACGTTCAGTGCTCAACAAATACTATACACATTGAATGCTGTTGTGTAAAGCGCTTGTGGAGCTTCATTGTTTATGCAAAACTTATGAGTAGTTACAAAAGACGCAATAAAAGCATTTTCCTGCCAGGGCAACTGAAGCAAATCGGATCCTGAAAATGGACGCAGTCATAAAGCATGAATTGAAAGCGAGTAGTTGGAAATAAAATGACAAGGAATTCCACGGCGCTCGCTTTGATCTACTTACGCTTTCAATTTCTCTACTATTAGTTTTGGATGCATCTCGCGCTCAAGATTTTGCAAGCACTTTCCATTCGCTCCCCTTGCTTTCATTTCATTCACCTCTTTTTTGGGGGGAGGGTTTATTGTGTGCGTTGCACTTTTGCCAGCCGAATTTCATACAAATTTCATACATTTCTTCGAGATTGCCTGTGTCGCCCCCATTAACCGCCAAGCGGCAAGTGTGCGCAATTACAGGGAAGCCGCGTGGCCTCGACTCCACGTCCGCGGGGAGTCCACAGAGCCGCCAGCAAGCCAAGCCGGTGGCAGGATGTCGGCTACTCGCAACGCGCGACTTGCGACTTGCGACTTTGCTCGCGCTTTACACCTGATTTGCATTTTGGGGGTCGCGCTCGCACTGCAGGAGTCTGCCTGCGACAGGATCCACAACAATATTGTGCGAGTGGCAGGCAGCAGCTTGACTTCACTTTGCCACCAGGCGGCAGGTAGCAGCTTTTGCGTTTCCAGCTTATGCGAGCGCAGGGCACTTGTGGCATCCGGCTCCCCCGCTCCCCCGTCCCGATTGTGGGTGAGCGAGTCGCTGTCACATTTCCTTTATGCTTGAACCGTCTGTTGAGTGTTTCGCTTAATGCAGGTAAACGAGTTTTTTATGTTGCCAGCTGAGGGCGTGGCGCGCTCTGAGCTGTGTGCTGTGCGCTGAATGCTCGTTCGTCGGTTACTTAATGAGACATTTTCCACATAAAAAGCAAGTGCTGCATGGCCAAAGGCGAAGGACTGGCTGACAGCAAGTGCAGTTTATTGTATTGACGGATGCTTCAATTGTCCAATAGCAGCTACAATAAATCAAGCTGTGCCCGTGTGTGTGTGTGCGGTATTAAAATTAACCAACTAGCAGCTCAATAAACATTATCTGCAAGCCGACGTGGCAGCCAGCAGCCATCAGCCAGCAGCCAGGAGCCGTCTCAATAGTCTGCCAGCTTGCCACAAGCGAGACGAGGCAAGCCAGTTGATGGGTGGCTGCGAAGACGGCAATGACAGCGTGTGATGAATTGTGCGCACGTTCTCCGCAGCCAAGTGCGGAGAAAGGCAGAGACGGATGGCGATGTGTGAAGAGCAGCAACAAAACACACAATCACACACTCACACACACTCGTGACGGACACCTTGGCCGGCAGTCGAAGCGAGTCGAAGGTTTGTTGGCTGCTGCGCGCGCCAAAGCCTTTTTGATGCAGCGACCATAACTCATCGGGGCCAAACACTTGCCATTTGCGATAAAAACTATCATTTGCCACCGGCTGAAGTGAGATTCCTGCTCCGAGCTAAGACCAGGTGCCTGACCTGCTCCTGTTTGCGTATCCCGCCTGCCAAATGCCATTTCACACGTTTTTATTTCTCAAGATGAGGGAAAGCTGGCAACGGCTCAGGCCATTTGTTTCGCTCCTGCTGCTGTTGCTGCTGCTTCTGATGATGCTACTGATGACTAGATGACTTGATGACTTGCCGAGTTGCCGCACTGACACCCCACCCCCACCCCCTTCCAACCTCGAAGGAAGTCGCCCCAGGATGACGCCATTGATGACACGCACGCGGCACTTGTCGTTCGCCTGTCAACTCGATTTGAATATGTGTATTGTACGAGTAAGTGCTTGCCACACACTCGCACACTCGCACACGCTTGGAGGAGCAGCTTGAGCGAGTATCGCTCTTTGCATATGTTTTTGGCCATTTGTTTATTGTTTTGAGTCGCAAAAAGCAAGCAACGACATCGTGGCGCAAATTATTCATGAAGCGAATGAGCTCAACAAATCTGCCCCAGCCAGCGCCCAGGCGAGCGCATCCCATGCCTAGGCCAGAGTCCTTCGTCGAAGTCCTTGTCGCAGTCACAGTCACAGTCACAGGCACGGGCACAGTCAAGTGGCCTAATACATATTTCTGGCAAGCCAAAGTGGCTTTAACCCCAACTCTTTGCAGACTTCTCTTTCACTTTTGGCATGTTTTGCATATTTTGCGGGGGCGTCTTTGCTATTCATTCATTGTGCTAGCTGCTCTTGTTGTTGTTGCTCTCGTTGTTGTTGTTGTTGCTGTTGTTGCCGTCCTTCCTCCGCAAATTGTGCGCCAGTTAAATCGTATTAACTTTTACCGCTGAGCCGACTCTGCAGCCAACTGAAGTATATTAAGAATATATTGAGCCGCTTAGAATACAAGTCTATTCCAATCTTCCCCGCCTCTCGCCCCGCTTGGCAGGCAGTCAAGACAGCAGCGTTGTAGCTGGAGCAGACGCATTCACATGCAACATTTGGCATAGATTTGCCTCTCCTCGCCCCCGCTCCCGTCGTAGCCGTCGTGTGCATTTGCAATCCCATTGCGATTGCTGACAGGGCCAAAAATGTTGCATGGCAAGCGGCAGCGGCTGATGCTGGTCGGATTCGGGCAGCCAGCACATGCATCTAAGTAGGTTTAAACTGCAATTTATCTGGTGCAAGAGGACGCAGCCGTCGCACCAGGATAAGCATAACTTTGCACACCATTTTCTTGGGCTTGAGCTGCCGCTGCAATACAACGGTGGCAAGCTCAAATACTTTGCATACTCCAACTGTGGCGGGGGCGAGGGCGGGGCCTTTGGATTTATTATTCATAGCCACGGCATATGTTTTATGGCCGCTGCACGCAATATTTATCTATACATTAAACACACACACACACACACACACACACACACACACAGTCAGCCAGCCAGCCACACATGCGAATGTCAATTGAACTAATTTGTGTTGTTGCGCCAGTTATATATGAATGTGCCTGCCGCTTGCCCCCGACTGGCCCCCAGGGAAGGAGTGGCCCTGGAGCATATGTGGGCGTTGTCAATACGGAGAAGCGAAGCACAGTTGTGTGTGTGTGTAAATTGTTGGATTACACTACTTATTATTATCCCCCAAGGGTTAAGGGCTCCCGCTCTCACTGCACGCACTGGGAAAGGGCTCAGAGACGCAGCTTAGCAGTTGGTCGAAGCTGCGTTGATTGCCAGCTTTTGTGAAAAGCTCTTGCTAAGCTGGCAGCAAGTGGTGCAGCTAGCTAGCTACATCCGGAAGATATAACTATAGCATTTACAGCTAAGACACAATACCTTCTTAATTAGCATGTTGTGAAAAACGCCAACATGACTTCAGCCAGCTTTAAGTCTATTAGAAAGCACGTGAAGGATCATTGATTTTATGACGGGCAAGAGCCAAGAGCGCCTTGGCACTTGACGAAGCGCTGAGAGCCACAATTAATGACTTTAAAGCAGCCTTAAGCCGCCGCATGCAAATTGAAAGCTTTTGCAAGTAACGACAGACAGACAAGAACAGGAGGGGAGACTTAATAATGCTTTAAGGTTTGGACATTGTTGAACTCGTAAAAAAGTTGCGGAATATGTCAAAGTGATGTGTCAGAGAGATACCCCAAGTAAATAAATAACTTTTTAATACGCCAGAAACATAAGGGCGCAGTGTAATAATCATATTCGAGCGTTAAAAAACTTGCTGACTCCGTTGCTCGCTCCCTCGCAGCTTGAAGGACGCCCCGGGGACTCGTTAAACGGGAGTCACGAAAGCGCCTAGAATACTTAAGTAGGACTTCAAAAGTTCCCTCTACTCGTATTGTGTATCAGCAGTGTCATAATTATGCGTTGCGCAGCTACAATCACATTAATTCCGGGCGCCAATGTCACATGTTAATCGACAATTGGACAATCAATAGAACTAATTTGCCCTCTTGTTGCAGGACATTCGAGTATTCCCGTTGCGCTGCAAGTGCTGCGCCGCGTGCCCCACTGCCCTCTCTTCGCTCTGTTCGCTGTGTGTAAACAGGCCTCCCTTGACCCGGGCCGAAGTTAGGTAATGCGAAAGTGCTGCCAAAGTATATTGTGTACATGGCAAAACATGCGTAAATTAATTTAATGTGCCTTATAAATATGTAAGCTGGCCTGAGCTCAATAAATTCTTTTGGGCTACCCTGTAGCTGCTTGACTTGCTCGAGCGGGTAGCTAAACTAAGTAGTATTCGTTGCGTCTAAATTGCTTGCCACCGTTTTTGTGGCAGCTTCAGTTTGGCGTGTGCCACACAAATGAGTTGTGTGACTGCGACTAGAGGATATCCTGTAGTGGCGCTCACTCGCCTATTAAATTCTTATTTGTTTTGCTTTCTGTTTGCTCGCCACGTGGCCGCTGGCAGAGTTCTAGTCCTTGTTATTCTTGTTGTTTTACGTTTGCGTCTTCGTCGCCTGCTCCTGCCCCGACTACGGCTGCTGTCGTTGTTGTCGACAAAGTTTGCTTTAGAATTTTTGAGCCCCAACTAATTGCTGCAAATTACAAATGATAATAGCCACAACACACGCTCAAGGTTATATGCCAGACCATTTATTTCATTTCATTTTCGTTCTCCTTCTCACTCTCGTTCTCGCTCTCGTACGCGCTCTCGTTCGCTCGGCACTATGCTGACTCCTCTCCTGGGTGCCATATCTACCCTGTAGTCAGCCGTCTAGGCGCCTCTAAAGCACTGTAAGAATTATTGGCTATTTATCAAGCGACTCGTTGGCGGCTCGACGCCGTCCCCACCTCCCCGCCTGCCCCCTTCCCGGCGAATCCTTCGTTGCGTTCGCGCTTGACTTTGCGTGGCCCGCTAATTAAATATACATATGTAAGCAGAGCTGTACATATGATTGTATACTGAGCGCCGACATATCTACAGGGTATGTGCTCGCCCCCACCCCGTCCTCCGTTTGTATCCTGCATGAGCGGGGAGGCGCCATTAAAGGCGCGTTAATTGCACTCAATTAATGGCATCAGGTTAAACGTTAAGTGAAATTAAACAGACGCCTGGGACTGTCCACCCATACACACTCATACACACACACACACACACATAACATACATTAAACATTTTTATTTTATTTCGCTTTATTTCGCTGCCTTTTTTTGGCCGTCCAGCTCCGACTCGGCTGCTGGCTTATGCACAATAAATCGTCGACGGCGGCGAGTGCTTAAGCTTCAACTAGCCTCGACAGACGCGCCTCGGTGAGATTTCCCTCAGACTCTCTGGAGTATTTTGCAGCTAGGAGCAGTGCAGTGACTTTGGCTTTGGCTTCGGCCGCAGACATGTACAATTTATTTGGCTAATTAAAATATGTTGCATGCTAATGGAGCATTGTCAGTGCCTGCCTCAAATTCCTGGCCACTCGGCCACTTGGCCACTTGGCTACTTGCTGCCGGGGCCAAGTGCGAATTTCAGAGCCGCATTTGCGCCCTGCACCTACATCAAAGTTAACGAGCCGGAAGTGCTGCACATTTCTCCCAGTCCGTCCCGCTCTCGCTCACTGCTTACATCACTCCCACTCTCTTTCTCTCTCTCTCTCTCTCTCTCTGTCGTGCTATGCACTCGCTTGAATGTCTGGTGATTAGGGCAGCGAAATACAAAGGCCAGCTGGAGCGAGAGAATTATAATGCCGCAAGCCAGACAATATCAAGGAAGTACTAAAAACATTTCACAAAATACTTTAATGCCAAACCTTTGTTTTCTGCTCCCACTGCAGGGCGACAGCTCTATTCTATTATGCCACTTATAATAATAAATAAAATATAAATATAGTGGCAACTTTACGTAACTTGCTTATCGCCATACAACAGCTCTGCTAACAGTATATTTTTAAAAACAAATATTTATAAAATGTAATTTCAAATAATACCATTGCAAATATATATCGGGGAACTTTTCGCAACGCCCGCTTATCTTTGCAATGAGTGTGCGAGTTGAGCTCCACTCGACGATCGCAGTGAAGTTCAAGCATTATATCCGGTTGGTCACGCAGGCACAACTAATCGTGTAATAAAACTGGTGAGTCGTTTCCTGAAATCACATATAAGCAAGCACTAATATCAAAATATGACAATCTGAACAATTAAACATAACATAACTTTATCACGAGTTCGCTGCTCTAGCTTAAACTATCTGTATCTACTCTTCTAAGTTATGCATCTTAAAGATGCATGACTCTGTTTCCAACAAATTGAAAGTCATTCGCTTAGCTGGCACAATTATAATTGAGAAAATATTAAAAATAATAATGGGTATGTTACGATTTCGACATCTCCTGTATCTGAATCTGCTCTTCTAAGTTTTCCATGCTCAAGATCTAAGTTTTATTTCATTGGTGTACTATTTGACTCCGCTTTCTACAAATTTACAGTCATTCGCTTAGCCAACAGAAATATGATTGAGAAATATATAAAAACAGACAAGTGTGAATGTTATTTTATTTATAAATTTGTAGTAATTTGTCCATACCCGTTCCGACATCATCTGTATCTGTATCTTCTCTTAAGATCTCTAAAGACATTGGTTCTATTTCATTTGTGAAAGATTTGGTTCTGTTTCTTACAAATTTGAAGTCATTCGCTAAGCCAGCAAAAATATGAAATATGAGCAAAATGTAAAAAGAAGTGAAATATGAATGATTTTTTTATAAATTTATAGTAATTTACCCTTTATGACATCTTCTGTATCTGTATGTCCTCTTTAGATCTCTAAGGACCTTACTCTTATTTTAATGATGCAATATTTGGCTGAGCTTTCTATAAAGTTGAAGACATTCGTCAGCTGAATTGTGAATAAGAAAAATATAATAAAAAAGTCAAATGTGAATGTTATTCTATTTATGGGCTTATGGTAATTTGTCCATACCCATTTCGACATCTTCCGTATCTGTAGCTCCTCTTAAAATCCTCTTAAAGACATTGGTCCTATTGCATTTGTGGAAGATTTGACTCTGCTTCCTTCAAATTTGAAGTCATTCGCTAAGCCAGCAGCAATATGAAATATGAGAAAAATGTAAACAGCAGTGAAATGTGAATATTTTATTTTATAAATTTATAGTAATTTGTCCATACCCTTTCGACATCTTCTGTATCTGTAACTTCTTTTAAGATCTCTAAAGGCATTCGTCCTATTTTATTGTTGCAATTTCTGACTCTGCTTCCTACAAATTTGAAGTCATTCGCTAAGCCAGCAGAAATATGAATGAGAAAAATGTAAAAGAAATTGAATGTTAAAGTTATTTCATTTATAAGGCTTTAGGAATTTATCCTTACCGTTTTCGATATCTGTATCTCCTTGTTTAACTTACGTATGCTCAAGATCTTAGTTTTATATGGTTTATGCAATATTTGGTTCTGATTTTTACAAATTTCAAGTAATTCGATAAGTGTAAATTAAATAAGAAAATTAGTTAAATAATTGATGTTTTTAGTAATTTGTTTACTCTTTGCGATTTGACATGTTGTTGGATATCACTTCGAACAAATTGCGGGGAATAGAGTGGCACACTTCCTTTGTTCTCGGCCAAAGTATAGAGTAATATGTATACAAATAAGTTGTGCATATTTGTGGCGCTTGAATAGTGCTGAATGAAATCAGCTTGCGGTAGACAGCAACGAGCAGGCAGCAAACAGGACAACGGGGCGAAAAGCGTTCGAGTGACAGGTCTGGGGAAACGTAAGCGCTTTGGCCAGCTCGTTGAAAGCACATCAAGGCGACCGCTAAGCCCCATTTGCGCTCATTCCATGGATTCATTAATTACGAAATCACTTCGAGCGAGCATCCGATCACATCATACGAAATGGCAACGGCAAAGACAAAAGCGGGAGCGCCAAGGGTGCCAAATGGAACGCGAGGTGATAGCTTTTAAATGCAGAAGACGACGGCAACGCATACGGGTAGACGATGGGCAGGCTGGCAAGCAGAGGGTCGGAGGGGGGAACTAGTGAGTCCATCAGCCAATTGCCAAGTTGGAGGCAAAGCCAAAGGCAAGAGCAACAGCAACAGCAACAGAAACGGCAACGGCAACGGCAACTTCAATTAAGTTAAGTCAGTTTCCTCATTTCGAGGACAACGTTGCCCCCAAAATGTTGTCGTTTGTTTCAGCGCCGAAGCTTTTTACATCATTAGCATTTCAGCTGAGTTTTTCCTCCCCGTGCCGTCGCGACGCGGCGCAAATTCGCAAATTTTCCCATCATTAGCATTCAGAGCAATGAAACAAATACACTTAGAGAGTGAGATGTGCGTATGACGTCTGTCTCCCTCGCTCCCTCACTCCCACGCGCCCCTAACGAGTTCTGGTATCCGAAGTTAACACAATATTTTTATTCATCCAGGCAGTGCTCTAAGCTCAACTCAGGACTGAATCAGACGAGCAAACAAACACAAACCGAGAGACGTCAGACACTCAGACACACAGACAGTCGGACAGCCTCAACATTCACACATAAGCTTAAATACGTTTGCACACAAGTTCAATTAGAGGCAGGCGGCCATGTCTTGGCCGGGCCCAGAGAGCCTGGGCCGGAGGATGTCTTCATGTGGCCACTGCTTGTGCTGTCACTGTCTTGGGATGGCTGCTGCTGGTCTCTATCTTGATTTTATTATGCTTGCGCACTTCTCGAACCGCAGCGAGGTCAGCACAAAACATCAAATAGACTCTGTCCCCAGTCCCGATCCCACTCTCGGCCCCAGTCGATGTCTTTGGGCCCCAACACTTGGCCGACAACGTGGCTGGGCTAATCAGAAATGTTTCACTCCCAAATCCTTTGGTATGCGCTCTACGTATCTCATTTTCGTTGCGCACAATTTACGATATAAACTTGTCTCAAACTCAATCCGTATCGCCATCCGCCTCCCGCCACCGCCTCCCGCTCCCCATCACGCCCTTTATTGATTTGCATTGGTTTACCATTTAGGCCTGTCTCGAGGCGCGCCAACTGGGCAGCCACAACATGTGCGAGTTTTGTGCTGTGATTTCTGGCTCACACACACACACGCAGAACGCAAAGTTTTGTGGGATTCGCTTAAACTTTTAATAACTTTTGTCAATTGATTGTGTGTGGGGCCAGCCCAGCTGTAATTGTGCCCCAAATCGATTTTAGCTTAAAGCAAATAATTTAATTCTAATCGCTTTATACCCGCGTCGAATCTTTTTCAATTTTTTTCAAACCGTAAACCGTATCGAAGTGAGATTTTGCGTGTTGGCCCGAGGGATGGAATTAGATTTAATTAGTGCGACAATTTCGTTTGTCACGTCAGAGCATTGATAAGGATTTGCGACGCTTATGTAATAAGCCATAAAAAGTTAATAACAATGACGTTTGCGACAACGGCGAACAGCTATAACAATAGCAAGAGCAACAGCAACAGGGACGATGAACCCGAAAGGCGCTCAATATGGTTATGGGCAACGTGCAGGATTTATATGAGCTGCTTTCACTAACTCCCAATGCGAGTGTGTGCTAACAGAGGCGGGCATATGGCCAGGCCAGGCCAGGGTAGGGCAGGGCTGGGCAGGGCACATCACCCATACGCCCGGTAGGCGTTGATGAACTGACAATTTGTGTCAACTGCCTCAGCCCTGGCGACGGGCAAAAACGGGCCAGCGACTCAGCACGATGATAGTAAATATGCTGGCCAAGAACGCCCTCAAATAAATGTGTTTTCGAACACAAACGCCATTCATTCGTTCGTGCAATGGGAAGCATAATAAAAATTATTCGCTTCATGTTGCGCTTGGGACAAGGGCCAGAATATTTCACCGCGACGAATGTGTAGCATATGGCACCGGCGTGGCCATGACCGTGCTTCGGCGGCTGCTGCTGCCGCTGCTGCTGCCACATGCAACTATAACCGAGTACGTGCGACTGGCAACGTGTTTGTGTCTCAGTGTGTGCTGCCAGAGCACGGGAATTATTAACTTGTAATGTGCTCTGCATAGCGTTTTTAATAAAAGCAAAGCAGAGCACAACGTGACCGGCCACATCGGTGGATCGCATCGACCTGCTGGCGATGCCACCACATGTGTGCCTGTGCGTGTATGCCTGTGTGTGTGAGTGTGTGCCTGATGGGCATTACACAGCACACAGACAAGCTCATACATTTTGATGTCCTCAATGAAGTGACGGCATAACATTCGCTTTATTTTCTCCGTTCCTCTTTTTTCTGCTGGCCTTTCTTTGTTTTTGCATTGATTGTGTCGTCCGGTTTGGGATTGCTCCTCGATGCCTGCTCGTGTCCGGGACTGTGAACGGTCCTGGTGCGGGTTGTAGTTGTCGTTTGAATGCGATTGATTTAACGAGCGCTGTGGGAATCAGTGCAGAGCACAGCGTGCGTTACACACGCACACACGCGCGTACTCAAGTGCTTTAAGTTAAAGCTGAACAAACAGTTATTTTTTCTCACAGCCGAGTGTGGCAATGAGCTGGCGAATGGTCCGAGCCCGGTTGCGGGCTTAATGCGGCGTCATGGCATCATCACAAACTTTATCAATTAAACTTGCCCGTTTTTTATGCGCACCAAGTCGAGTGGCGTTCCGTGCCCAGCCGAGCCCAGTCGTGCCCACGCAGCCCGCAGGATGTTTCAACTATGCCAGCAAGCTGGCGACATCGACTCGCCAGGGACCTGGCCATGACCTGCGGGCCACTTGTAGGCACAATGCAAAAACAATGACGACGACACAGGCCAGCCCAGTCACTGATACACTGATGCCGGACTGAAGTGGGGGCCGGGGCTCAATCCTGATGACACTTTGGTAATTTAAGCTCGGGCCCAGCCGACCACATTTTTTGTGAGTTGAAAAATGAATGGTGCAAACGTGCGAATCTCAGCCAAGACAAATGTGTCCGAGCCAAACACAGTTAATGACATAATTCGTTTATTATTGCCCTTCCACTTTAAACACTCGGCAAAGGCGCAACATACAGCATGTAAACTAAAAACCAAATTGGATAGTATGCAAACTGAAGTTAGGGAAATTTAAGGCAGCAAAATAATTTGAATTATAATGAACACTAAAAATTACATTTTCTGCGTGCATCAGATTAAAAACAATAATAATGTTTGTCTCTGTATTTTTGATTAGTGCGAAATTAAAAGGCAAAATTAGGCAACAAAGTCAGGGGCTGTTCAGTAAAGAAAGATAAATTAAATTGGGTTGCAGCCAGCTAAAGAGTAATTACTCTTTTAGTCACTTATAAACAACACAAAGAGCAGGCTGCGATAATTTGTTGACGCTCAAAAGTTTAAATGAAGTCTACTAAATTAAAAAGACAAATCGATTGTTCAAGTTAAGCTTAAGCACAGAGTTCGTTAAACTACAAATTAATTAGATATGACGATTATTTATCACCTAAGTCTATATTTGAAATATAGTAATTCTCAAACAATAATTACTTATTATTATTCTCAAATATTGAACTTCAGTTTAAAATATAGTTATTGTTTGAAAATAGTTCCATTTTTAAATGAATTAAAGTTGAATTTTAATATGATATTTAACATGAAATTAATTTAAACTTACCGAGGCAATCGCTAATTGCTAATATAAAAAGTTATGCAAGTTGGGAAGTACTTTTCTTAATATATGCTATATAGTCAAGTTATTATCTGAAAATAATTACATTCTAAATTAAAGTTTAATACAATAGTTGCTATTTTAAGTTGAAGTTTAACACAAATTTATTAATCTCAATAATCACATTTTAATATAAACTTCAAAGGTTGATTACTTTTAATAATATCAATAGCTGAGTTAATATATAATATAATATAATTATATTTTAAATTAAATTTCAACACACAATTAAGAGAAAATAAAGGGAAAAAAGCTTACTGGTCGTATAATACAAACTATTATGCAACTCTGGAAATACTTTTCATTACATCATAGCTTCTATAGTTAAGTTATTGTTTGCGAATAATTACTTTTTAAGTTGAAGTTGAACTCATAATCAATATAAATTTAAGAGCTGAATGCTGAATATAAATTTTGATGCAACTCTGAGCATATTTCTCTTAACGTAGTTAAGTTATTGTTCGGGAATAATTACATTGATATTGATGTTCAATATAGAATTAATATAAATTGAAGAGGTGAATCCTTACAACTTTTCATAATATCTACGGCTGATTATAGTTAATATATAGTTCAGTTATTGAGGAAGATTAATTGCCTTTTACATTGAAGTTGAAAAAACTTAATTCAACCTAAAGAGAGTAAATGTTTAATGCAATATTAATATTGATGCAACTCTGAGCATATTTGTCATAACTTTTATGGCTGATTGCTATAGTTCAGTTATTGTTTGGAAATTGAATTTTAATTGAAGTTCAACGCAAAATTTGTATTCTCAATAATTGCGTTTTAAATTGAAGTTCCCCAAAAAATTAATATAAACTTCAGGGGAAAGTGCTTGATATAAATTTCGATGCAGCTCTGAGCATGCTTCTCATAACATTCATAGCTGATTGCTGCACACTGTTCGGAGCAGTGGCAAGTGGCAGTGAAGCTGACATGATTCAACACTTAACACTTGGCAGGAAAGGCAACAACATTCCCTTACACTTTTACCACTCGTAATACTCAGCTGAGCGCATAGGCAATGCCCCATTTGAGCTGCTCCTGCTCCAGCTGCTGGCCAAAAGGTGCGTGGCGCAGCGACTGAGCTCCTTTGGCAGCACTTTAACAAATTGTGGCAGGTCCACAAGGACTCGGGAGCTGCTAGATGCTGGCTGCTAGCTGCTGCTGCAGGTGTTGCACTTGCAGCTAGGACCGCAGACAAATAGCGTTAAGACGCAACTAAGTTCGCCGCGTCAGTTCAGTCGGCAACCGCAACCGCATTTAACCCTAGCGCCGCCCCGCCCTCAGCGTCTCTCTCCTGCTCCGCATACAAACAGAGCAGAGTAAAAAACTATTGTGCGCATTTCACAGCTTTGTTCTAATGCCACGCCCAAAAGACCAACGCCCCATGGCTGTTGCAGCTGTGGTGGCAGTGTGGGGTGGCAGCAAGAAAAGCAGCAGCAACAGCAGCAGCTGCAGCATTTTGCATGGCTGCTTTTGTTGTCGTTGTCGTTGTCGCAGTCGAAGTCGCTGCAGTGCGCTGCTTTTAATTACAAAAGTTACGTATACGTCCTGCAGGTGTTGCAGCTGCGTCTGCCACTCCGTCGACTGTTAAAGCTGCTGGCCCCAATGCTGGTTGCCGACGACCGACTGCCTTCTGTCGACTGCCAGCTGATGCCAAAGCCGTGCCAGAAACGGCGCTTCAAGTCGCCGGTTCCGTTCGAGCTCGTTAATTACCGTTTGGGGCCACTTTTTTGAAAGCATTTCAGATACGCAGGAGAGTGGTAGTCTAAGGGAGCACGCTTGTCAGGCAGACAGGAAACGTGGCCAAAAATTTAATAGGCCAAAGAGCAGCAGTGTATAACTGTATAACTGTATAATTAGTGCCGTTTTATGAAAGCCAAATAGCCGAATGAAAGGTTTATATGTTTGCCATTGCAATTGCCACAGTCGCTGCTGCTGCTGCTGCTGCTGCCGTTGTGGTTGCTGCTGCTGTGGTTGTTGTGGTTGTAATTGCTGGCCGGTTTCATGTACTCTCTGGCGCGGGCACTCATATATTTTGGAGTGCTCGTGTTGGCACTGCAAATGAATTCTAATTTTTCGCTCGCACACGACTCGGCAGGCGAAGCCGTAGCCACATTGACAAACAGCGTGAATAGCCTGGCTAAAACGGCCAGCAAAACACGCATGGCTTCAGCATAATACCAGTGAAGGCTTAAAGGTCAAACTGGCAGCCGGATTACTCAACTAAATTCAGTTACTTTTGAAACCGCATTCGGTGCTCCGGCACTCAAACGGACGAACAACTCGGCTAACACCTCCGCAATTATGCACCGTCAATTGGATTGCGGTCACACCTCAGTAACCCGGCCGTCAGCGTCGTGTGAAACTCATCCAACGCCGGCCAGCAACAGCAACAGCAACACCACCAACAAAAGGACCCGCAGGCTGAGCACTCGCGTCCTTTGTGCACGCGAGTGTGCGAGTGTGTGTGCGCTCGTGTGCATGTGTTTTTCGGTGTGTTGTTGTTGTTGGTAAAAATTAAATCATATAATTAAATGTAAATATGCGAGACGGGGATGGGGTGGGGACGGAGCCGGCGTCGGGGGCGGGGCGGACGCCATGACAATTACTTTTGCTGCTTTTTTAAACAATTTAAAGCAAATTAATTCAATTAAATGCACAATAATTGCAGAGTAATGCGTAAATGGCAATCAAAAGAGGTGTTAACGTGTTAATGCCACAGACTCTTTTTTTCCTCTTTTCTTTTTGATCAGCTAAGCCGCTTTAAACTGCCCACAACAATGCAGCCAAGAGTCGCCACAAAGCGCTGTGTCCACTTTAAGTTTAATGCACATCATTCTCATACCATATCAGATTGTTGTCAAATTAATATTGTCTCTGCCTTAACTATTGACTTCTCAATTAAAGTTGAATGCGAATTGCAACAGATTATTAACATTAAGTTTATACCATAAATAACGATGAATTGCAACTTTAATTTTTATAAAATACCATTTGTCTATCTATATTTTTTTATTTCCTTCAATAAATTTAACTTTTCTTATTGTCTGTCCCAACTAAATTTGAATTCAAATTGTGTGCCTAGACTAAACTTTATTTCAAAGTAGATTGTTGGCATTAATATTTAAGCTGCAAATAACAATAAAGTGCAACATTCACTTGAATATAATACCAGATTCCTATCTTGAATGCATATTTTTCTATTTCCTACAATCAAACCTTTGTTATTGCCTATCCAGCAAAATTTGTGCTTCTTTTCAAAGCAGTTTGTTACTATTAAGCAGCTTTGAACTGAAAAGAATTATAAAGCTAAGAGTTGCAACAAAGTGCAGTTTCAACTTTAATTTTAATAATATGTTTCTTCTGCAATAAATTCCACTTTTCTTATTGACTATCCAATTGAAATTGAAATCAAACCAAAGTTAGAAGTCGCAAGAAAATGTGGTGTCAACTTGAAGTTGAATGTAATATGAGTTTCATATCAGTTTGCTAACTAAACTAAATCTTTTTCCATTTACTTCAATGAAATAAATTTTCTTTTTGACTATGCAACTAAATTTAAATTCCAACAGTATACGCAGTCTTGTTAAACTGGAAATTATGACAAATCTAATTGTGGTGTCAACTTAAAGTGCAATATAATATATCAGTTTATTTACAAAAGTGCATATTTTTGAATTTCTTTCAATGAATCAAACCTTTTCGCATTAACAATCCTGTGAAGTTTGAATTTAAACTGTCTTTAAAGTGCAAATTATGACAAATCTAAGTGTGGTGTCAACTTTAAGTGCAATATAATACCATTTTCATATCAGATTGCTAGCTAGAATGCATCTTTTTGAATTTCTTTCAATGAATCAAACCTTTTCGCATTGACAATCCTGTGAAGTTTGAATTCAAACTGTGTGCTTAGCCGCTTTAAACTGGAAATTATGACAAATCTAAGTACAGTCACAAAGTGTGGTGCCAACTTTAAGTTGAATGTAATATGAATTTCATATCAGTTTGCTAACTAAACTAAATCTTTTTCCATTTACTTCAATGAAATAAATTTTCTTTTTGACTATGCAACTAAATTTAAATTCCAACAGTATACGCAGTCTTGTTAAACTGGAAATTATGACAAATCTAAGTGTTGTCACAATGTGTGGTGTCAACTTTAAGTTTCATATAATATCACTTTCATGTCTGATTGCTAAAATGCATGTTTTTACATTTCCTGTATTTATAATTTAGCAAATTAAGCTTTTCTTATTGATTTTCCGCTTAAATTTAAATTCAAATTGTGTGCTTAGACTAAGCTTTGTTTTAAAGCAGATTGTTGCATTTCCATTTCCTGTTCTGCGCCTTTAAAGAATTCTATGGTCTCCAGCTTCAAGCTGTCTTCTGCCATTTTTGCTACTAGACGGGATGAGCTTACTTCAAATTATCCTTTTGCTTATGCATTTCAGAGTTGCTCTTTAGCTGATTTCCATTAGGCTAATCTCCACTGTACTGGAGTGCATAAACACACACACACTCACGCACACACACGCACATACAGAGACGCATGCAGGAGTGTAGTTAGTACATGATACGATGCTGTATGCTTATTATTCTCATATTCGTTGCAGGCGACGGGGGCAAGCGGGGGACGGTGGCATTGAGCTGACTGGTTTGGTCTGTGTACACAATTTTGTTTTATGGTTTTTTAGTTATGAAACTGAAACTGAAACTGTATTACACACACACACACTTAAACACACACACAAACAGCTGTACATATGAATGGGGAGCAACAACATGCGTTTAAAGCGGCGCCATCAAAGCGACTCTCCACACTCGTTGTCGTTGTTGCTGCTGTTGTTGTTGCTGCTATTGTTGAAGCTGTGGTTGTTGTTGTTGTTTGTTTTGCTGGCATTGCTGGCATATTTACGCAACTTTTTTATATGCGCTGGCTAAAAAAATGTTGTTGGCGACCGGGATTGAAGGATGGAGAAGGCGCCACGCCATGGCAACAATTTCGCGCTCACTCTCCCCACACACACACAAACACTCACACACACACACACACACGCGCGCACGCTCGCGGTCCCAGAGCGGGAGAACAAAAGATAATATAAACGTTGTTTAAAGTTTAAGCGCAGTTTGCTCCCCATCCATCCATAAAGTGTTACATGGCACGACGACACTGCCAGCTGGCCAAGGATGAAATTGAACATTCCAGAGCTTATGCGCTATGCATGCAGTATGTTTCTATGTAAATTGGGCTAAAGCGCAGCTAAGTGCAGCTCCAGCTGGCTACTGGCAGCTGGCTGCCACACCTGCCACACACGTCGACGACGAGGCTGGCAGTCATTGGCAAGTCTCTTTTCGAGTCGACGACTCGCTGAGCCGTTTATTTGAATGCAATTGACTGAAGGCCGCAGTTTGTGGGGCCGCAGCTTGGGCTTAGTCTGCTGGCGACATGTTGGCTTACGGCTCAGCCGACGGCGATGACGACGTTGATGCCACTGCTGCTACACTGCTGGCGGTGACGTTGACGCTAACGGCGCCGTCTGACGTCTGTCGTGCAACAGCAACAGCCAGTTGCAGCAACAGCAACGGCAACGGCAACAGTACGCATACATGTATTTCCGCATCCGCATCCGTTTCCGCTTTGTGCATTGGGAAGCAACAGAAAATGGCAACCGAGTCGAGACGTGGCTGTTGGCAAGGCAAAGGGGTAGGGAAAGGGGCATGGTAGGCAATGCAAGGCCTGAGTGGCAGCAACAGTCGCAACTGCCACGGCTTTATGGCCACATTTGCCGATTGTTTGCTGAATTGTTGTCGTGAATGTCACTCCAAATGAAAGGCATCTCTCATGCGCCGTGGGCGTGGCAGCCAGCAGGCAACAGCAGCATCCGGTGACAAGCCCACGTTGTCACTGTCGTCGTTGTCGACGCTGTCTCAATCTCATTGCGGCTCATTTCTACAGAGCTCCTGTTGCTGTTGCTGGTCGCGCCGTCACCACATCCGCAGACATCGTTAATCTTATTTAAGGGACAGCGGGAAGGCCGGACAGCTGGCTGCTTATGGCGAAGTCAGTACGTGGCCAAGCCAGCCGCACCTGTTTGAATGGATTTGCGTAACGCGGATGCGAACTGTCGACAACAAAAAGCTGCCACAAGGCGCTCAATGCGTTTGGCGGGTGGTGCGCTTCAAGAGTAGCCCAAAACTGTGGCAAACTATGAGCGCAGCTGGCACATAAAGTGCATAAAGTGTTCATAACATCGACGTACGGTGGCCATAAAAGGAATGAAAGAAAACAGCAGCTGCAACGTAAACAGCAACAATCGAAGCAATATGAAGCGCGCAATCATAAAGCATTAAAGCAAACAGCGGCTGCACATCAAGTATACGTATTTCGCCGTACACTCTTCAAAATTGTGGTGCTCCAAAAAGTAATTGACAAAGCAGCCGCTTAAGTGAGCAAATCTCCGCTTGATTCGCGCAAACCTCGTTAGTGTGGCAAGTGTAATTGCGATTGCAACACCAGCACGTCCAAATCTCTCTCTCTGAATGGACCAGCGGGGGGCGGCGACGGCGACGGCTCCTTGGACGCATGATATACATACCTTCCGCATGGCTGGTAGTTGGATGCTTCGCAGCAATGTTGGCGCTGCCTTTTTCGTTGCCATGTTTTTTCTCTCGCAGTGTGTGCGTGTGTTTCTTGTTGGTTTTAATTCAATTTAACAATCGCTTTTTTCTGCACTTTTCGCTCTGTTTTCCGCCGCTTCTGCTGCGCTGTGTGTTTTACATTGTTGCTCGCAACGAAGCGAACCGGAAGTTGCACAACAGCAGCAGCAACAGCGGCGGCAACAGCGGCAACAGCGGCGGCAACTGCAGCCATTAGTGCAAATGAAATTGCATTTGGTGCCCCAAACACTCAAAGAAATTTAATCAAAGTCGCTGCCTGGGCGAGAGACCATATTTGGCACATCTTTTGCCGCAACTGTTTCGGCCTTGCTACATAATAATATTATTATTAAATCGACTGAAACGCTTTGCAAACGCTCTGCAAATGATTGCTGATAGTATTTGCCTGCACTCCGCAAATGCCAAACGAATGAACTCCCAACAGATGATGGACTTTTGCTGCTGCCCCAGTTTCGTTCACCATAATGAAATGTTGTTACCTGTGCTCTGCTTGACTCCCCGCTCTCAACTTTTTGCTGTCATGGAAGTTGCTCCTTTTCTGGAGCTGGAGCTGCAGCTGACGGCGCTGCAGGTTGCAGGTGAAGTAATTGCAACTGCTTAATGCAAATTTATGTGCATTTTGATTAGTGCTGGCTGGGATCGCACACAGAGCGGCCAAGTAATCCATAATTTCAATAACCCAACCAGTGTCTCTAGCACACACAAGTGATGGATGTTAATATTTGAATAATTGGGTCAAGTTGCATATTCAAACAGATTAGATCATTACCCATCTCGACCTCTGTCAAACGTAGCCATAGATTACACTCTACAATTTTTCCAACAAGCTTTCAACAGTTTCGATAGGCTTTGCATATAAATCATTTCTGTTGTCGCATTTAGACAATCGACATTAAACAATTACTTCATACAGATAAAATAATGTATTGTGTGATAACTAAATTTATGAATTAAGTATTCAAAAGCAGGAATTTATTACAATTAAATTTCGGGTTGCATTACTAATGACTTTAATATTTTCATGAGGGCGACAAATGTAATTGAAACTAAGCAATTACTTTATCTATATTCAAATTAAGCTAATAAAAAGATTAAAGTTGTTTGTTTGCACTTTACAGTTCAAATATACGTTAAATGTCTTTCTAAGAGTAACAAAATAACATTTAATTAAAAAAAATACTATATTTATATTCAAATTATATTAATATAAACTTTAAAGATATAACTAGAACTATAGATACAGTGACATACATAAAAAATAGTAAATAAATTAACAAATGAATTACTAAAAGTGGAAAAATTCTGAATTCATAAGAATTAAGTTTCGATTTGCACTGCACATTTTAAATAGGCGTCAACTGTTTACAAACTAAGCAAAGTAATTTAATTAAATCACAATTACTTCACTTATTCTAAAAACGATTTGTCAAGTGGTTAACGATATAGCAGGCATAAATTTATAAATGTAATGAGACAAATGATAGGGGCATTTATAAACTGATGATATGATAAAAATTTTAAAATGAAATTCTAAAAATGTAAATATTAAGAATTTATTAGAATCAAGCTTCAATTTGCACTTCACAGTAACTAAATTACTTGACATTAAATAATTAATTTACATATTGTGAACACGATTTGTCAAGTGGTTTTGCAGTTTAATGACACATTTATTAACTGGTATTAGCTATGTTGTATGACTCAATTTTAAGAGTCAAGTATCAAAAGGTCAGAATTAAGAATTAATTTTGCATTTTAAATATGAATTTCACATTTTAAATCTACTTTAAATGATTTTATTATAGTAACAAAATTTATTGAAATTAAACAATTACTTTACATATTATGAATACAATTTGTCAATTAGTTATGCAGTTGAATGAAATACCTATAAATTAATGTTAGTAATATTGCATGATCATGACTTAAGAATGAAGTACACAATATTCAGAATTCTTATTAAATTTACTTCCGATTTGCACTTCCCATTGTAAATAAGCGCTCAAAAAGTGAGCAAAATTAAATAAAATCAATCACAATTACTCCGCATGCTCTGAGTACCATTTCTCCAACATCTATAAATTGGCCATATTTCATGAAGAGTCAGTTCCAGTTGAAGCCGTTCGGAGTGGGAAAGCTGCTTACGTTTTGTTGTGGTTTCAGACCTTCGAATGCTATAACTTAAAATACCACTGTGCATTGTGCCAGTAAATAATCGTTTATTGTAAACACCAAACATTTGGGCATATGCAAATAGAAGGGGAGAGGGGTCGTTTAAGCGGAGGAGCGGGGTTGGGGCGGGGGAGTTGACAGCACATATTCACACAAACACAACTAGGAGATTAAGCACAAGAGGTCCAGGACTAAGTCCAGGCGACGCGCTTGCGAGCGAACTTCGGCGGCACCGCTGTCTGCGAGGTGACCACGTTGAGGGAGCGCGTGTTGCTGAGGCGCGGCGAGTCGCCGCCGCCGCGGGCGGGCGGCAAGTTCTGCCAGACGTCGAGGTTGAGGTTGGTGAACGAGTCGGAGACCTTGGGCACCAGCTCGTCGACGGGTTCACCGTGATCGACGGGTATGCCGGCGGCCAGCTCGTTCAGTCGGTGCTGCGAGGGCGCGTCCAGGGGCTGGGGGCGTGGCGAGAGCTGTTCCTGCTCGAGCTGCTCCTTGTTGAGCTGCTGCAGCTGCTGGGTGGTCTGCTCGATGCCGGCCAGGTGGGTGGTGCGCAGCTCGACCAGCGACTGCTGCTCGGTAACGTTCTCGCGCAGCATGCCGCTCAGCAGCTGCTGCTCCTGCTCGATGAGGGCGCTCAGCTCGCTGAAGCGCTGCAGGTGCTGCTCGCGCCAGTTGTCCTCGCAGCGCTGCAGACTGCTCTTCGCCTCCGACTCGTACATGGCCTCGATCTGGCCGGAGGCCAGCTGCTCGGTCTGCAGCTGCTGCTGGCACTTGTCGAGCTGCTGCTGCAGCTCCGTCGTCTTCACGGCGTACTTGAGCATGCGCTCGAGCAGATTGGCGCAGAGCGTGATCTGTTTGCGCACCGCGTCGCTGCGGTTGCGCATGAACAGCTTCAGCTTCTTCAGGTTGTACGCCTGCGAGACGTCGGGGCGGCGCAGCATCAAGGCAGTGCTCTCCTCGAGCAGCTGCTTCTCCTTCTCCAGCTCGGTGAGGAAGAGCCGGAAGTGCTGCTCCTCCTCCTTGAGCTTGTCGGCCTGCTGCTGGCGCTGCTTCAGCTCCGCCACGTGCGTCTCCTGGAGCGCGCGTATGTCGCGTATCTGCTGCTCCCGGATCAGCTGGCGCTCCTTCTGCGCCTGCTCGGTGCGACTGATCTCCTGCTGGAGCTGCAGCTGCCGCTCGGCGGCGAGCGCCTCTTGCTGCTCGCGCTGCTGCTGCTGCGCGATCTGCTTGTCCAGCCAGTTGAGCTTGGCCAGCACCTCGTTGTCCGACTTCGACTTGTACAGCAGCTGCTCGTCGTCGACGCCGTGCCGCCAGCGGCCGTACAGCTTCGCCTCCATCTCCAGCTTGCGCTTCAGCTGCTCCTGCTCCTTCAGCGACTGATTGAGGCGCTCCAGCGTCTGCAGATCGCCGGCGGCATGCCCACGCTGCTGGCCACGCCTGCCGCCCAGCTCGTTCTTGTAGGTCTCGGAGTCGCGGTCGAGCAGCTGGCGCAACTGGGTGCGTCGCTGCTCGAGCTCCTGGTCCTTCTGCTGCTGGTTCTTCTTGTGCTGCAGCTTCTTGCCGGCGTTCTCGTAGTACTCCTGGTTGGTCCAGTTCTCGAAGCGCGACGTCACCTGGCCCCAGTGGCCGTAGTAGCGGTTCACCTGGTGCGTCGCCTGCACTCGATTGTTCTCCTGCTCGCGTCGCCAGGCGTACGCCGCATGCTGATGATTCAGCCTGGCCGACATCGCTGCAAAACAGAAACAGAAACAGAAACGGGAATGAGAGTGTGTGTGTGTGTGAAAATATGAGCAGTTGAGTGACAAGTTCATAAACTCTGCGGCGAGTGCTCAGCCAGCAGCGTCCACTCGTGCTTGACACACAAGAGAGAGTCTCACAAAGCACAGCAGAGAATGGGGAGAAAGCAAGACAAACTTCAATTTGCCGTCTGAGTGCACTGAAGAGGAACTCAGCATGCCACACACGCGCACGCAGCGCTGCTTGCAACGACGACGACACTAACATTCATTTATTTACGAACACGTTGAAGGCACAACACAGGCTTGCATAGTGCGACTCTGCAACAAATTTAAGCCATTCAACAAGTCAACTACGGAAAACTAAACGAATATTTGTGTAGGGAGACACAAGTCTCTTTCCCTACAGATGCAATCAAATTGCTCATCAATTGGTTTAAATCAAAATCATAGCAACTACACGAATATTACGCAGTTTTCTTTTTCTTTGGCTTAAGTGTAAATCATTCAATAGGAAAACTCTAAATACTACACGAATACTATCATAGCCAGAGACCCAAACATGTCTCTTACCTTACAGATGCAATTAAATTGCTGATCAATTGGTTTAAATGTAAATCATTATGAACTACACGTATACTTTTAGTGGGCAGAAACCAAACTATTTTCTTAAAGATGCAATTAAATTGCTCATCAATTGGTTTAAATGTAAATCATAGCAACTAGACGAATGTTACGCTCTTTTCCAGTAAGACTCTTTTTATTTGGTTTAAGTGTAAATCATTCAACAAGTAAATGATGAAAAGTGCACAAGTATTGGTGTAGAGAAACAAAACTCTAAGCTTATATATTTGCTTGTCAATTGGTTTAAATGTAAATTATAAGAACTACACAAATATTACTACTCTCTTTTCATGTGTCACAAGCACAGTTTTAGAGAGAATTCAATTCCTTTTTATTTGCTTTAATTCGAAGTCATTGAAGAAGTAAATGAAGAAAAACTATAAAAATACAATGAGTAGACTTTTGCTCCAAGCACAACTTCCTTCTTAAAGACATTACAATGTGATTATAATTCAAAGCATTTATTAAATAAATAAAGGAAACTAATCGATTGTTACTGATCTCTCTTCTTGCACAACTCTTTGCTTATATCCACATTTTTAAATGCAATTCAATTGCTTCTCAATTGGTTTGAATTTAAATCTCCAGAAAAATCCAGAAAAAAACGACTCGAATATTACTGTGTTTTCTTGCACAACTATTTTCTATATTTCTCAATTTTAACAAGTAAATTGTGAAACCTACTATCAATGGGCAGAAGTCTCATTCCCTAAACACACATTCTTAGATGCAATTAAATTTTATTTGATTTGATGTAAGTTTATTTCATTCAACAAGCAATCACAAATAAAACATTTTAAATATTAATCTCTCTTGTCCAAACGTTTTCCTAAATGCACACTTTTAGATGCAAATAAATTGCTTATGCTTTCGTTTAAATTTAAGTCATTCATCAAATTAATACTGATAAACTACACAAACATTGGCAGTAGGCAGAAACCCGACTCTTTTCTTAGTCGCAATTAAATTGCTGGTAATTAGGTTGAAATTGAAGTCATTCAACAAGTAAATTACAAAAAAATCTATATAACTCTTAACAAAATATTTTTTTACACGCAGATGCAATTGAATTGCTTTTGATTTGATGTACATTTAAACCATTCAACAAATTAATTACAAGATACTACACGAAGTAGACAGAAGCAAAACTCTTTTTCTGATATGCACAGTTTTAGATGTTATTAAATGCCTCATACTTTATTTTAAATCTAAGTCATTCAACAAGTAAATGAAATAGTAAATAAATAGCCCGAAATCCGATATTTTGTTAGAGTAGCAATTAAATTGCTTCAAATTGAAATCATTCAATAAGCAAATTACAAACAATATATACAAATATTAAATTTCCTTTACCACTCTTTTTCTGCACACACATTTTTAGGTGCAATAAATTGCATAATTAGAAATCGAGAAAGTACAGGAATATTAGCAGTAGGCAGAACCATACCCGACTCTTGAAGACCCACAGAATTTATTTTAAATTGAAGTGAACAGGAAACACGAATATTGGCAGTAGACAGAAACCCGATTCCTTTGTTAGAGATGCAATTAAATTGCATATAATTTGGTTCAAATTGAAGTCATTCAACAATCAAATTACAAACATTCTAAGCAAATATTTATTTTCAAAAGAAATTTTCTACAATTTTTTTTATACACACGCATTTCTAGGTGCAATATTACAAACCAATTACGAGAAACTACACGACTATTAGCAGTAGGCAAACCCAACTCTTTTATGTACATATGACTCTTTTCTTACAAACATTTTTGCATAATTTAGCTTAAATTGAAGTCATTCAACAAGTAATTGAGGAGGAACTGTGAGAGTGTTATCGGTTGGCAGCAGTGTCGCCCTTGATGCGAGCCCAACTCTTTTTTGCACGCACATTTTTAGATGCAATTAAATGGCTTATAATTTGGTTTAGGGGCTGCCTTGGAGCACACACGAAATTGAGATATTTGCGGTCTGCAGCGACACCGACAGCGAGCAGGGAATTTTGTAATCTCTGTGTAAGCCACTCGAGTACGCAGCGCACAGACAGGACACCGAGTTTCAGGCTGCCAGACTGCCAGAAATTAGAAATTCCACTCTTTCCGGCATATATTTTTTTGCTGTGCTCGCTGCCTTGCAGCAGCTGTCACTGACTGGCTGGCAGGCGGGAGGGGCAACGGAGGGAGGCAGGCAGCAGACAACCAGAAGGCAACGGAAGCAACGAACCAGGCAACCAACTAACCTAACCACCGAGCAACGAGCTTCCCAAAACCAAACTCGAACTCGAACTCACGAAATCTGTTGCTCGACAAATGTGGCAGGGCAACAGAACGGTTTAGTTCCAGCTGCGAGGCAAACTGTCCATTCCAAGCGTCCATCCATCACCGCTGGCCCGCTGCAATATGTCAGGGAGCGGCCGTGGCCGATGTGCGTTGCCCCCCCCCCCCCTACTTTCCCCCCAGTCAGGACATCGGGATGCAAATTGGCGTTGGCGTTGCGTGGACGGCGGCATTGCTAATTTTGCGAGAGATTTATGGGCGGCACGGAGCGCATTGATATATGCCAAATTCTTTACAAATTGATTACATTATTAATAATGCCCCCGAAGAGGCATGCCACACTGCCGCAGTTGCCACACTCGCCACTCGCCGCTCACCACAATGTGTCGGCTCATTCAAAATTCACAATGTGGGTGCAAAATATATTCCACAAAGTACTTCTTATGTCATGTGACTGACAAAACTTTGGCAATAAATCAAGCAACGGTGCGAACATTGGGCGTGCCACTCACACACACACACACACACACACACACACACTCGCACACACACACGCACGTGTGCGCCCACATTTCAATCGGAAGGGGCGAACAGGGGAGAACAGCTCAAATGCCAAGATGCCGCTCTAATAGACTTAATACACTTTCGGCACACAAATTCACTTCCTTAATTGAAATTTTAATTTGAATACTTTGCCAAAGTTTTGGCATTCAGCCACGCTAAGCGCGCGGCGCGGGGCGGCGCGGCGGGGTGCGGAGAGGCGCCTCCCGGAGACATGCAGACAGCATTCAGGCAGCAATAACAAACAGCCAAACAAACAAGCAAAAGTCGCTGCTGCTGTCGCCAGATCTGCCAACGCCAGCCTGCCCCTATATAGGCAGCGCCAACTGTTACTGCCTCCCCGCCGCTTGCCGCCTGCCGCATGCCGCATGCCACATGCTGCTGGCTTGGCTGGCTCTGCCTCCTGCTGCTGCTGCAATCTCACAGGCTCAGCGCTTTTCAATTTACGCGCAACGCAAATCGTTTGTCATTTTATGTATGCCTTAATATATGGCATGTGCGTGTCGTGAAGCCAAGCCCGCCCCAGCATCAAGATAGCAGAAACAAGCCAACCCCCCTCCCCCACCACCACCGTTTGCCCCCTCCCGGCAGACAACCTTCAACCAGCAACCGTTACTAATCCGCCCTGGCAATGATAGAAGCGGCAGCAACTGATGAGTTGTTCCTGCCAAAACTTTTGCCGTGCTGAACAAGCCCCAACATCTGGCCGAAAGGAGGAAGCGCAAACAGTTTGTGCCCGTGTTGTCCATTAATTAAGCAACTGCCAACTGGACAAGCTGGCCACACTGCCCCACTGAGCCAAGTGGGAGTAGGAGGCGCCTGCTTTAGCAAATAATTTGCAATTACTTGTGCTAATTGTTATACACGCCGCGCTGCTTGTCATTATCTAGCGGACGCATAACTCAGATAATGCCCTCACCTTGGTGAATACCCCGAGCACAATGTGTTACTTACTATATGTGTTATGTGTGTGATTTCAACTCCAAAAAAGAGCGTGCCCGGCGGCCGTTAGCGAGCACAGCACTTAATACCCTGATAAGATGTGCGATTAGCGGACAGTTGAATGGTAAATTAAAAAATGACAACAACTTCTTAAGCAGCAACACGGCCCAGCAAGCCGCATCGCCAATACTCTGCAAAGTCGAATTCAGTCAGCTGTTGCCTCCTCTCGACTCTAGAACCCGTTTTACAAAAACTCACACAAAACTCGAATTGTAATAAAGCGGCTTCAACTGCAATTAACCGAACTGATTCCCTGTTTTGTTTGTTTAAGATGCGAGTTTAAATTAAATTATTTAATGCCTTCATTTAACTGAAGCTTCTCTATTCTCATCTAATTTGCACTTCTCTGTTATTTTTCTTTTATTAGAAGTAATTGCTCTCTTTGCCACTTATTTACTTTGTATTGACCTAACTCTCTGCAAGAGCAAGTTGTTCTATTCCCTTATTCATCTAATTAACTCTGTAGTTGCTCAATTTACTGCAAATCTTGAAAATAATATGCGAGCTTAAATTATTCAATTTAATTTAGAATAAGTTTACTTTTGTTCCCATTTAATTTACTTTGTATTTGCCTAATTCACCGAATATCTAGCAATGTCTACTTTTATTTAAAACATTCTAATGACCTTTTATTTTATTAAAGGTGCTCTTTTTCCGTTTAATTTATAATTTATTCGCCTAATTCAATATTGCAATGTATGATTTTATTTAAACAGCGAGCTCAAATTATTTAATTTAATTGAGAATAAATTACTTATTCTCATATAATTTTCTGGCTTAAGCCACTGCAAAGCGTGCAATGTCTACTTTTATTTAAGATACCACTTCAAATTGTGAAATGTGTTTTCTTTTATTCGAAGCTGTAGCCCTATTCCCACCTAATTCACTTTGCACTTGCCTAATTCACGAAATATCTAACAAAGTTTGCATATATTTAAATTCTTTATCACATTTTCTTTTATTAGAAGAAGCTGCTCTATTCCCATCAAACTTATTCTGTATTTGCCTAATTCAGTCAACATTTTACTACTTGTATTTAAGGTAGAAGCTAAAGTAGCTCTATTGCCATCTAATATTCTCTGTATTTACCTAATTCCCTGAATATCGTGCAATGTCAACTTTTACTTAAACTGCCATAAAATTTATATTTTATTTGCCTAACTCACTGTAAAGCATGCAACTTCTACTTCTATTTAAGGTGCGACCTTAAGCATTAAGTTGTATTAGGAAAAGTTGCGCTATTTCCATCGAACTTACTATTTTTATTTAAGGCGCAAGTTCAAATTATTAAATGACTGCTTTTTGTATTAGAAAAAGTAGCTATATATAATTTGTTTATTCACTCATCATCTTGTAATGTCTATTGTTATTTGCAATGTCTATTTAATTTAATGCCTTCTTTTATGAGAAGCTGCTTTATTCTTATACTAGACACTAACATGCTGTATTGGAGTCTAATTTACTCTGCATTTGCCGGAATCTCTTGCAGTGTCTCGAATTAATTGTCTGGCGTCTCAATTAATTGCAAAGCGTGGGCGACCAGCTGAATGGAGGTGCACGCATGCCCCACCTGATTGCAGAGTGGGTGGGCTGGAAACGCACAGGAATTAATCAGAGGCACTTAAACTGCTTCGACATTGGCGACGAGTTTAGTTGCGCGGTTTCCTGCACGCCTCGCTTCAGAATTGTTTGGCTTGTTAGCGACACTGGCACGACATGGGCGACGAGCGGTCTGGATGTGGGTCGGCAACGGCGACCTTAGTGGCAGCAACACTGCCAAAAGCAAGTGACGCAGACGCCGCCGAGCAGGACGGACGACAACAGCAAGCAGAGTACGAGCAACATCTGCGAGAACAACAAAGTATAATTTGTGGTAAGTGGCGTGCCAACAATTCAGCTATTTGAACTATTCCATGTGTCTAATGCGAGCACCCGAGAAATTTCCCCTTTTCAAAATGAAATAAATAAATATATTTTGAGGTCGGAGAGGGGGCGCGGACGGGGGGCGGGGGACCTGTTGGCGGTGGCAACGCTTGCGTGTTTACCTTGCCGCATAAACACATCGAAAATATTGGCTGGCAAACGACTTGAATTTCCTTTTGATGAAATTACGGCCAGCTGGGGGCTGCGGTAATCCCCCGACCTGCCGACCGACCGACAGCCTGATTTATCTTCGTATCTAACGATACATTCCGCGAGCGAAACAATCTCAAGTAATACACCCCCTTTGAGCGCACCAATTATACACTAATAATTTAATATTGTGATAGCAGCGCACACACTGTAAATCACTGACGAAACAGAACACCTAAATAATATACGATTGTTTATGGAGCAATCAGTTTTGTGATGATTTAACGCTCTGATACCGCAGTATCTGTCACATATACAACGTCCAATTGGCCGGACAGCCAGTATAACAAGTTTCAAGAACGCTGCCAATCGAAATTATGTTAATTCAATAATATTATTTCGTTGGAATGGCCACGCGTTCTAGGCAGATAGTTGTGCGTGCGTCAGCAGCTGATAAGGAAAGAGAAAGTCCGTATTTTAGAAGGGCCGCGAAGCCGATCTGTTACAAGCCGATCGAGCACACTCGAATACCCTAACTAAAAGTACAACAGTGTATAATCACCCTGCTAATTTGTCTATCAAACCTCAACGCATTGACTAAAGCAATTTAACAGACACACTCGCCGTGGGCTTCCCCTGCAAAGTTGCCAGGGACATCCCCTCGAAAACACACAAAAATAAGCAGAAACAGAAAACAAATGGCAGCATAAGAAAAGAGACGCTAAAGTGGTTGGAGCATGGCAGAAATGCATTAAGCGTGGACGGGTCACTGAATGATTCTCCTGGGGGGTCAACGGCGCTTGATAAGATCGCCGGGAAATCACAGTGAAGCGAATTTATATGGAAATCGAATCGAGTTTGTCACACACTCGTCCCCAATTAATAACCATGATTCTAGCAAAGGAAAGCACTACCATTCGACTGTTGGGTGTTATCTGGTTGGCGTGCCTGAGGCGTTGCATAAGCATTAGGCAGCAACACATGTTTTGAATGGCGCTGCGGCCGTGACTGCGGGAAAGTGTTATCAGAAAGCCGAGTGACCGATATAAGCCCACAACAGCAAATGACCTAGAACACAGTGATTAGCAATTGCTGCAATTAATCTAACGTGTGTGTGTGTGGGCTATCAAAACAGAGCGTCGCATGACTCACGACAGCGACAGTTCGCAATCAGCGCGGGGAAAGCGCTGCAAAGTTCACAATCAGCAGGTTAAGGTTGAGGTATCACATTTCTGCCAACTCACCAGCAATCAGCGGTGACCGATCAGCAAGGGCCAAACAAAAGAGCTACGACAAAAAAAAATACCCGTAAAGCAGCGCAAATAAAAAGTACCGTCGGTCAGGCAGACCGAAAGCTCGGGCGGTTCAAAAGAGGTCGATAAATTTGCACATTGTCGTGTAATTCACACACAAAAGCAGCGGGCCAGAGTCGATTCTCAGGTTTTCAAACTGTAATTAAATGCGATTAATACTCAATTAAGCAGCGCAACAAAAAGCAGCCATCTCTCCAGGTTGATAACAACATTATCAGCGGTCCGAGAGCCAGCCGATCGACAGCCGCTGAACAACAGCTGCGGAGCTGCGCAGAGCGGAAGTGAGCGTTGGCGAGAGTCGAAGAGCGAATCGAATCATGCGCTGACGTCGACGCTGACGCCAGCGTCGACGCTGGCGCCGGCAGCGCTGCGACGAGTTGGTAATAAATGACATGCGATATACAAATTGTTTGGCATTGCGCGCAGACAACGACAGCGACGCTGACGCCGACAGCGCCGACAGCTAGTGCAAAATTAACTGAAAATACAACACACACTAAACACAAACACACACACACGGAGAGAAAACTAACGCAAGACATAATAAAAACAAATCATTCTGTGCGGTCTATAAACATCGCAGCGCCCTTATGCCATCCAATCATTCGCGCTTCTGAGCTGCTTCAGCACGAACCACACTCCACACAACACAAGGAATGCTCTCGCGACGCGCAGCATGTGAACACTGACCTCGATCCCCAGCAAATTTTCGCACAATTCTTGCCAACACCAACAACGACCACCACAAGTTCCTAGTTCAAATCTATAGAGTAATTATAGCAAATTAAATACGCGCAAAAAAGTTCCTAAAAACGTCGGCAACCCAAAAAAAAAATACTCGCCCACACCTGTAAGCATGACAGCACTTGGATTACTTCTGTTATCTATGATGGGTAAGTGTTCTGGGGGCACTTGCTATCAGCTTGCCCCTGAAAAGCACACACACACATTCAACACACACTAAACACACACAAACATCCCACGGTCGGTTTCTTATCGGCAAGCTCTGAGCGCCTGTCGCCGTCGATTAAAGTCGTTGCAGAGCTCACCCAGTGAGAGATAGAAGCGTCGAGATAGTGCACATTACTTGTATACTATATGGCGAATTTATGTTTCGAATTGCACGCAAATTTAATTACTCGCATTCAACAAAAAATTCATTTGAGAGCGCAAATTCATTGACAGCCAGAGACGAAACTCTGCTGCCAAGTGTTGCTTGCTGTATACTCTAACAAAGCGAAACTGCATTGAACTGGAAATCCGCTCAAATCAGTAAAAGATTTTGATTTCCTAGTGCTGCCCAAATATTTGTTGGAAAACTCACAAAACTCAACACTTTCTCAAGGCAAAGTGTATTAATTGAGTAATAACCTTATCCAAATTTAGATAAATTACGTAATTCGTATTGCTGCTTTTTAATTGTCGCTATTTTAGAAATATTTAGCGTAGGAAATGCGTGCCAAATAATTCAGAATAAGCTCTCCTCGAAGAGTATTATTTTGTTGTTCTCGCAGTCAGTTTTTATTGTGCGTTTTTGTCACATTTCACATTTTACATTTTAGTGTTGCAAGTGAGCGTGACTTAATTTGGAATATTCCGTACTACCAACAATATTTGCTTAATGAGTATGCTCATATAATATGCTCACACAGATATACCAACGTGTGCCATTTGCATGTGTGAATAAATAGCATATTTTATGTGCTTTGCCTGATTAAAAACAAACAATTAGTGCGCGCGGGGGGCGGGATTGGGCGCTGGCGAGAACTGAATAAATTGAATACGTCAATTATAAGCCAGACTCGTTAGGATCACGCCTTATCGTATTATCGACGCAGTCAATGAACCCATCACTTCACTACTATTGACGACGACGCCCCTTCACCCCCGCTTATCTCGTCAATTTTATGCACGTCGTCAAATTACATTTCGCAATTTTGCCATAAAATATGGGGCGCATCCCGCCCGTTACTTTATATATAGCAGGTGTGTATCTTTCGTGTGTGTGTGTGTGGCAACAGTTTGCAACATTGATTAGCACAACGAGTTTAATGTTGACTTTATTAGGCCGCGTAATTAGGGCCGACGATTAGGAGGGCGCCAGCTGCGGGGTGTTAACTTGCAGTTGCGTGCCAGGTGAGTGCAGGAGCAGGAGTATAATCGTAATTAACATGTAACACTAAAAAGCAAAAGGCATAAATTATACAGCAAATGATTTGACAGCAGCCACGCCCCCCTCGGCCACCACCTCTGGTGGCCGCCCACTCCGCGGCACGCTCTGTTTATTATTCAAGCACGCGCTGCCAATACGACGATGCCATTACCATTTCCCTACAACTATATAACTCCTGCTCTCCCGTATCTGACGCTATACACATATACAAGTATATATACCTATGTATGTAGTCCGGCTGAGGTGTGTGTGTAGGCGCCAACAAAAATGTTGTGCTCTCGAAATTTTAATTAGAAACTGCTGCTATTAACTTAGTCGAGTGTCGAGCTCGACTTTCACTTCCCCATTTCCCAGCTGCCATTTGCAAGCGCGCGTTTTCCGCTCCAACTTTGCATATGCATACAAATGCTGGCTCGGGCAGCGAGCTGCTGCCTTGGTAAACATTCCAAATGGATGCTGTTCAAGTTTCGCACTCCCCACAAGTATTTCCCCCAGACAGACACCGAGAGAGAGAGAGAGAGAGAGAGCGAGGCAGAGAGAGACACGCACATTAAACGAATTTTGAATGAAATAGTTTTTGGCGAGGCATTTGCATTTATGACTGGGACGGATACCAGAAAGTTAGCTGCGAAGGCCGCCGCTTTGGGGCAATAGACATCACTGTCAATAGGTAACTGTGAAGCGGGCAGCTGATAGATGATGCCACCTGTTGCCAGCACACACACAATTTAATATTCAAATCCATTGGATACGCGCTTTAAGCTGACTCATCGTTACCGCTGAAATTGAACACGACCTGCGAGCGCTAGACGCACTCGAGATGCTCTAACAATTTGCACGCCGCTATTGAAAACTTTTCAGAGTGCTGCACACTTGAAAGTAGAGCCCATAGATTACAGGTAACACAATTCGAGGAGTGCAGAGCTGTTTACAAAGGCATTTCGATTGTGTCGCCACAACACGCGCGCAATCTGTAACTTCGATTTGCACAGCCGCAGCAAACAAAGCGTATCGAACGCTTCGGTAAACACAACAAATCGCTCGTCAAACTTCGTGCATATTTTATACGGTTTGGGGCCGGTTCATTAATTGACACGTTTGCCGTTTGTCGTTTGCCGTTTGGCGAAGAAGCAAACAGCGCTGCAGATGCCGAGAGATACGCAAATATACCTATACTATTTAAATCGAGTCGATAGTTCGTCGAGATCAACCCGTTTCGCAGCCCGTTGTTTGCTCACCTCTCGCTCGCTCAATCGCTCGTGCCTGCTCTGTCTGGCTCGTTATTGGTGCTGGCGGGGAACTTTTATGAGGCGCTGCGGCTGGTATTTGTCGTTGGGTGTCATTGCGATTTCTCACCTCGTTGGGGGAACACGGCCACCATCAACACCACCGCCACCGCCACCACAAAACCACCGACGAGCAGCGGCGACGGCCGACCAGCAGCCGGGGAATCCATTAAATAATTCATCAATGGAATTCGTGCGGCTAACACGGAAGGCAACAACAATTCTCGAAAAAAACAAGCCAGAGACAGACAGGCTCTCGATAGAGTCGAAAGTCAAACAGACTGATGCAATTAATGCTAACAAACTTTTGCCACACACTCGCACACAGCGTGACATCTCGCAGCACAGCGGCAAAAAGTGCGAAAATTGTAAATAAACGTGCTACACGTTGGCCGCCTGTTTATTGGCCCGGCCCAAACAAACAAAACATTCGACCGACGCTTAATTTCGACTCTCGCTTTAACCTTTGCAGGCTACACGCAGCACATGCAGCAAGCCGCCACGGAGGGGGCGCCACACAGCGCCCTGCTGCTCTCCCGCGCCGATTGGGGCGCCCGCGCCCCCAAGCAGATCGACTACTTCACCGGCCCGGCGCCCTACGTCATCATTCATCACTCGTACATACCGGCAGCCTGCTACACGACGGCCGACTGCATGCGCAGCATGCGCGAAATACAGAACTTCCATCAGGAGGATCGCGGCTGGAACGACATTGGCTATAGCTTCGGCATCGGCGGCGACGGCATGATCTACACGGGTCGCGGCTTCAACGTCGTGGGCGCCCATGCGCCCAAGTACAACGACAAGAGCGTGGGCATTGTGCTCATCGGCGACTGGCGAAGTGAGTGCGCCTCGCAAGCGTGCAGGGATTGCAAACTAACCTTCGTTTCTATGTTGCATTGCAGCTGAACTGCCGCCGGAGCGCATGTTGCAGGCGGCCAAGGACCTGATAGCATTCGGCGTGGCACAGGGCTACATTGATCCCGGCTACAAGCTGCTGGGCCACAAGCAGGTGCGCGACACGGAGTGTCCTGGCGGCCAGCTCTTCCACGAGATATCCACGTGGCCGCACTTCACCCGCCTCAACACCACCGAGGCGCCTGCAACGCCCGCGGTGAAAAAGAATTAAGCACACTACTTACATACGCATACACAACTACAGAAGCTAAACATGAACAGCAGCAGCGGGAAGTCAGTGAACTTCCGTCAACAGTATTTCATAAGGTTTGGTGTAACATGAACATGAACGTGAACGTGAACGTGAACAGAGAGAGAAACAGAGAGAGCATAACATAAATAAACACACAACTACTAGAATTACATTTACAAGTTACAAAAAGCAGTGTTTTTCTTTGCTGCCTTAATTAAAAATATTTCGTCAAACAATTCGCAATTGGATTTTGATTGCAATTCAATTTGTCTGCCAAATGATTTTTAATTAGTGCGGTTTTATTTTTCGATGCCGCCGCCGCCGCTGTCGACCGCTGTAAAGTTGTCTACACTCCTCAAATTGATTTACAGCCGTGGCAAGTTCGCAACTTTATCAGGACAGCCGTATAATAAAAACGCCAAGAGAGCGCGCTGCAGGCAGTGCTCGACTGAAAGATACCCAGTACGTTATGAAACACAATCCAGAGATATTCCTATGAATTTACTGCGGAGATGAAAACTTTGCAAAGGCCAAGGTCATTAACGAAACGAAGGTCTTATGAATTTAACATTTAATTGGCTATTGTATTACACAATCGTTGCTGCAAATTGACAGGGCTGTGAAACCCCTTTCACTCAAATTGCAGGGAAGAGCGTCTAAAAAACGGAAACCGAAAACATTTCATAATAAAACTCAGCGCCAAAGTGACTTTTAATTTTATTGATTCTGCTTTGATTTGCAAACAAATTTTGACTATGCAGCAAAATGTGGCAACAATTATCCGAGTGGCGAGCGAGTGCAGCGAGTGCGCGACTTCAAGATACGCTATACGCTATACACTACGTCAAGTCAGAAAAAGTCAGTCGGCGACGAAGTAGACAGCCAAGCCACCCACAGGGTATCGCATGATTTTTTGGCAGCGCCTAGAAGTATGCAGCGCAATTTTGTCTGCTGCTCGCAACCCCAAAACTATGCGGGCATTTAAATATTTACGAGTTCGCTCTTTGTTTCAGCTGGCAAGTCGCAAACAGACGCTGACTCGCAAATGCATACATAGTTTGTGCATAAAAACTCGTTGCAACTCACTCGTTTTCAACTCTGCCACACCCGCATGCTCTTTCGCTCTCGCTAGCCTGTTAATATTACGTATACGCCTGGTGAGAACTCATCGCTGAGAGTCGTGACAAAAATTGATAAATTATTGAAACTGTTATTGTTTTTAATCTATTGCTCTGGCTTAAAGTGTGCGCCATTTCCATTTATATTAAATTTATTGCAGTTTTCGTGGCATGGCATTCGGGAATGTAATTATATGCTGAGAGCGGAGCATTTCAACTCTGGTGAGGTCTGGCTCTCGCTTTTGTTAATTTCAATTAAGCGAAGTGCCCGCCTGACTTCTATGAAGTGGCTGAAGAGCTGCGGCAACGGCTGCTGCTTTGTTGGCTCTGCTTCATGCCGTAAAAGTAATGAACTGCCTTGGTCCTTGCTGCCCTTTTACCATGTCGCTTCCTTCAGTTTGTCAATTGTTTTCTTCAGTTTGTCAATTTGTGCCTTAGTTGAAGGTACTTTGGCGTTTTTATTGTAATGCTTCAATCTGCTCTCGGCTCAGCCTGCGCTTATCGCACATCTTTTACTCCTTTTGCTTATCGCTCTTTCACCTTGGCCACGAGTTTTGAACGCTGTGCTTTGTGCGTTCTTTTGCCGACTTCATTTATATTTCTGTTTGAAGTTTGTCTCAATTATCAACGTACGCATCTCGTATTTTTCTTTTGCCACTTCCCGGTATTATTTTGCTTCCCTTTTTTTTTGTTTTGTGCTCCTCCAATCAATCATATAGTGTAGCTAACATCTTGCGTGCTCGGCGTTTGCAATCAATCAACTAGAGTTGCCGGCTTTTGCATTCTTCGCCCGGTGCGGCAATGCAATTGTCTAATCGATACGCAATCATTGGCGACTATAAATAAGATCACGCAGCAACCGATAGCTGCGATGGATTGCAGTGTGGCAATCAGTCGACGGCAAATGTCAATTGCACAGCAACGAGCTGATTGAGAAAATAAAGCAGCAGCAGCAGCAGCGGACGCAGCGCGCAACTTGCAAATCGCAGCTGGCGACAATGTAAATATTGCACAGAACTCTCTAAAAAGAAGTATCAATAAAATTTATCAGCCACGAGTGAAAGCTAAAGCGGCACTAATGGGTTTGGATTTTCTAGACGAATGGTTTTTATCACAGGGTAAGACTCCCGCCGATCCCCCCTCCCAGCTCCCCAAGTATCCCCCGCCAAGACACTTGCGTAATTGAGAACCACTTGCACACCACTGGGGCTAATTGATAAGAGCCTTACATACACATATATGTATGTATGTGTGAAGGCGAGGGTGTATATGTAGCGCATAATTCCAGTTTCATTGAACTATGCTGCACCTGGCATAAGGTCAATCGGCTGCGATGAACGCCAAACTGTCGAGTATGCTAAAAATATTTTCAATTTCATTTTTCTGCTTTTCCCCCAATAGAGAGAGAGAGGGACCGAGCGAGAGAAAGACTACTGCCACAAGAGAGAGTAGAAAAATGTTGTATTTTTTTGAATGTTTTCGAAATTTTCAAGCTTTTGGCGTGCTGTTAAAAATACATGAATTTAGTTTTTGAAACGCCGTCATAGGCGCTGCGTGCCGAGCAAAATTCTCTCTATCTATCCCACCGCTGTATTCAGTAGTGGTGCAACTGTGCGCAACTGTGCTCTGTATGTGTTCGTGTGTGCATTGTGGGTGGTGTGTGCCGAGAATGTCTATAAACGGCGGAACGTGCGTCGCAGCCAATAAAGAACGACCCCAAATATTGATAGAAAAGCTAGAAATATTCAAATTATATCAAAATGTCCAAAAATATTGCCAGCCAAATGCGCCGCAACTGCACAGATTTGCTCAGCCACTGACGAAGATATAGCAGCAGCAATCGAAATTGTCGTTCACGACTTGTTACAGTCAAAGTAATCGAAATTTGGATTTTATGACAGCGCCTTCGTCTCGCTGCTGTATTATTCGGCCTAATGACGGCATATTTATAAGTATAATTTTTATTTGCATGTCATGTTTAATTAACGCCTCCTCCACGCAATTTTTTCCCTTTTTTTCTTTTTGATTTTCTGTGCCACACACACAAACACACACGTATAAATTTGAGAAAATTCGCAAAAGGCCGTTGCACGAATTGGAGAAATGGAGATGACGATGAAGCAGGCGGGGGCAGCCATGGAAACTGGCAAATGGAATGAAACAAATTCGGATTTCATTCTCTCGCCCATTTTCTTCTTCGTTCTTCTCTGCGTCTCCGTCCGCGTCTGTCCGCATCTGTGTGTGTCTGTGTGTGTGTGCGTTTCATTGTATACACTGTGAAACGAAAGCGCCAGAGCCAGCGATGTGTTTTCTTTTTCGCTTTTTTTTTTTTGATTCTCCGACGCTTTAGCGCTCGGGCACAAAGAAACTAAAATTAAATATTTTCGCCTTTTACATATCGAGGCAGTGGCAGAGCAAATTGTCGGTGCTGTTGTTGTTCGACTTGTTGTTGTTGTTGTTGCTTATTGGAGTGGATGCCTGCAGCAAGTTGGCTGGAACTGCATACGATTTGTTCGACTATTTCAATTGTTGCTGTGAGCGGGAATTTGGCCAATTTAGAGGCGGCAGCGCCGACTGTTACTATGACACAAAGGCCTACATTTTTTTGTTTGCTTGTTGCTAATAAGATACACTCAACACGACAGCAGCATCAGCAGCAGCAGCAGCAGCAACGACAACAACAAGTAGAACGAGAGGCTAATGAGCGCATGCAGTTAAAAATAACATTTGAAATGAAACATACCCAAATATATACGAATTGAGAATTGAAAATATTTTAAACAGCTGTTGCTCATCGTCGGCAGCAGATTTTAAATAAATAGCACAACGCACAACGTGAACAACGCGAACGCGAACAGCAGCAACAACAACAAACATTTAACAAACGAACAAAAATAAAAGAATTAAATAGAAAAAAATCGGGAAAAAAGCAGCGGCAATTTGAAACAACTTTTGGACAAGTGGAGAGCGAGCCAAGTGGAGGTGTGCGACCCCCGCAACCGCCACCGACACCGCCCCCCGCCCACACACAGCCCCTCATCAACGGGGCAGCGACAAGCCAACAGCCGCCAACATCGTTGGTGCTAATGTGCAAAGTTTTGTGTTTTCATCAGCAACAACAACAACAACAACTGGAACAAGAGTGAAAAAAATCAGAGAAAATTATTTAAAAAGTGTGTGCAAATAGACGACGAAAAGTGGGCGACCAGAGTGCCAGCAACAGCAACAACAACACGACTACACGACAACAACCCCTGGAGAATTAACAGAACGGAAAACAGTTGCTGAGTTTGCTGAAAATGCCCTTCGTGACGCCCCGCAGCACAACGAGCGCTGGCAGCGCGGCCGGCGCCGGCGCAGGCAGCGGCAGCGGCAGCAGCGGACGTACCACATTTCGCCCGCCCTGGGTGAAGGAGGACGCGACGACAGCGGCCAGCGCGACCACAAAGCCAACGACAACGCCCTGGGCGAAGAAGGCAGCCGCCAACGCGAGCAAGGAGAACGGCGAAAAGGCTTCGGCCACCACAGCGACCACAACAACAGCCAACAGCAAAACAGCCAAAGCTGCGCCGCCAGAGAAAACAACAGCGGCAGCCAGCGCGGTCAAGAAGTCAGCTGAGCCGGCTAAGAAAACAGCCGCGGAGCCCGCCGCCAAGAAGCCGGCAACAGCTGCTCCCGCCACCACAACAACAGCTGCCAAGAAGAGCGTCGAGCCAGTCGTCAAAAAGGTGACTGTGCCGGCGAAGAAGGCGGCGGCCCCAGAACCAGTCAAGAAAGCGGCCCCAGCGCCTGTGAAGAAAGCAGCGCCAGAGCCGGCAAAGAAGGCGGCAAGCAGCGTGGTAACAAAGAAGCTGCCGGCCAAGAAGAAGGAGCCAACGCCGCCGCCAGAGTCCTCCTCGGAGGAGGAGGAAAGCGAGGAGGAGGAGGAAAGCGAAGAAGAGGAGACCGAGAGCGAGGAGGAAGAGACCGAGGAGGAGGTGACCGACGACGATGACGAAGAGGACGACGACGATGACGACGACGACGACGATGATGACGACGACACCACTGTGGAGGCGCAGGTGCCGGAGCACGTGAAGAAGGCGGCCCAGCTGCGTCCGACGCAGGTCAACAAGCGAGCGGAGCCGCAGGAAAGTGAGTTGACACAGCGTTTCACGCTAGAGAAACCCAAATTGCGCAGCGTGGTGGTGAAGCGCGACAAGTCGATGAAGAAGGTGGCGCCCGAGGACGATGAGGAGGCCGTCGAGGGCGAGACGGAGGAGGAGCGCGAGCGTCGCCTGCGCTTCAAGCTGGAGAAGCCGAAGCTGCGGCACGTGAAGCGCGAGGAGAAGCCGCTGCCCAGCAAGAGCACCGACAACCTGCTCAAGATAAGGCCAGTGCTGAAAAAGGTACCCAAAATTGATGAAATACTCAAAGAACCCAAAGAAGAACCCAAGCCCGAGTTCAAGACCAAGACCCTGAGGAAAGCGCCCTCAATAAAGCGCGAAGCGAGCATCAAGAATGGTAAGTTCTTCCCAACGCCCAACGCTCGGCGCGATTCGCGATGGAAGCTAAACACTCCCCCGATTAACTCTGCTGCTCTTAATGGATCTCACACCACTGCTGTAAATTATTGATGCTTCGCTAACGTCTAAAACCATCTAACCGACTCTGCCAAAATGTGGGGCTACTGTATCCAAATTAATCGAATCGATGGCCGTGTGCATTTTATTCGCATTGGACCTTCAATCAGTTGCTCGCCAATTCGCTGTCTCTATTTCAGTCTGCCTTGCTCAATGGCTCTTCATTTATCAAAATATGCTGGCAAAAGGCAAGGCCGACAGACGTCACAGCTAAAAAAAATAACACAAACACGAAATGTATTAAAAGACGGCGCGGCTAACCTAGCGTATGAGTGATATTGCTCATGAGTAAGCCAGCCCACTAGAGATGGGCACGTGAGTGTCCAGCACGCTCTTCGATAACACACAGTTATCGAGCAATGCAACGTGCTTCCTTCAAGCTATTTTTAATTTAATCACACTGGAATTCGGAATTCAGAATTCATCCGGGATTCCAGCACTGCACAAATGTGCGTCGCCCTCTCGCTGTCTCTCTCTCTCTCTTTCTCTCTCTCTGATGAAAATGCAATTCCCTGTGCATTTTTATTATGCATGACAGAATATTTAAGTCGGGTGTCCATCTCTAGTCCTTCCCATCCACACACACACACACATGTAGCTGTCAGTTACATATACATGAGTGTGTGAGTCCATTCACAGGCACATTCACCTGCTCGTCGACTGCTCATTTGAAAATTTTTTAAAACGCACCCAGAGATACTCGCACTCGTCTGCATATATCTGAGTGCTGATGAGCGAGTGTGCGAGTGCATGTGAATAAATGTATATAAGTATATAAATGGAATGTGCACAAAACATTTCATCAAAAACTGTGAGCCCAAACAAAAACAACAAAGCGCATAAAGGGGCACACACAGCACTCTGTCTGTGGCAGTGTGTGTGTGGCTATAGAGCAATATAAATAACATATTTTATTTATTAAATTTTAGTGAGTGGTGTGCATTGAGTCGAAAGAGGCGCCAACAGTTGTTGCCGCCCACAATATCAAAAGCCCGACAACAAAATATTAATAAAAAGATACAATCGAGAAATAAATAGGACACTCGCAAAAAGACGAACAATTTGCAATATTAGCGAGTCGATAGAGCGAGCGTACCAAAGTCGCAATATTCTAATGCATTTTGTGGCTCCGAGCTGCGGCCGTTTGTGATTTCAAAACCAATAACAGTGAGTTGCATAAGTTATCTAATTGAATTGCAGCGCCCGCGGGCGACTTGACTCAGCAAATGAATGAAGTGAAAAGCTCGTTAAGAGCGCTCCAAGTGCCAGCCGTGTACAGGGGGGACAGGGGACGGGTGGTACAAAAAAGGTTACGTGTAAGGCAGTTAACTCGAGTTGCGGCCGTGTCCTAATCAGTGGGCAATAACGTGACCGCAAATGCGTCCTAATCTTGCCAAACACAAACGTACACAAAAGGCACGAGGCTCCCCGAGTTTGTTGTGCTCGCCGGCCAAATGGGAAGGGATGGGATGGGATGGGAGAGGTCACTAAACAAAATGGTAACCGTTGTCCCCAATGCTTGTCCTTTAAAGCTGTCGCATAATAAAAAATACAACGGCCAGAGAAAAAAAAAACAGGGGAGAGCAGGGAAAACAAAAAAGGCAACAATGAAGACACAGAAAAGAAAAACATTTATTTAATGTGCTCGGACGACGTCTTGGACCGCCGCAGACTGCCGCCTGCTGCCCGGAACATTTCTTTTTTTTACTTCATTTTATGGTCTAAGTAAAATTCATGATTATTGCTCATTGTGTCAAAACTACAGCATAAAGTGGAATGTTTAAAACCAGATGAGGAGCACGATGACGATGACGATGACGAGTGGCGCGGGCACTTGGCCAGTGCCTTTTAAAGCACAAAACCGAAACTGACAACTATCATATCAATGGCGGCGGGAAAGGGAGTCCCGAAACTGAATTTGAGCAGAAGTGAAACAGTTCTGTGTTAAGGACACAAAAGATATATGGCAATGTGCTTGATATAGTCGAACTAAATGCCCCATTTATATTCAAATATCCGCACTAAAAAACGAGCAACCAAATAAAAAAAAAAGGAAGACGGCGACGGCGACGGCAGCCACAAAGCCTAGCCAATGTCTTCAAAGGAGCCAAAAGGACAACCGGCTGGACGAAATATATTTTCTTTTATTTAAATGAGCCAGCTTTCTATATACTTATTTATACATATATCCCGCTCGCTGTATGTGTGTAACGGCTGCGCTCTGTGCTGGGCACATTTTGTTGGTTTCGCCATCATTTTTTATTTGCTTCATTTAAGTTCGTATCCTGTCGACTTTCAATAGGTGCAGCCGTATGGGAAAAAGCGCGGGGAGTGAGAGGCGCGTCCAGCGCGCACATAAAAGATGATTAGGCCATTTCAAATTTGGCCATAGCATGGTCAAAACGACGCAAAAGCAAACACACGAGCAGTGCGGCAGCAATAATTACGCTGGGCGACAATAAAATGCTTCACTAAATAAATAATTGCAACAAACACCATATACCACCATATACCATCCATATACGCATCGACGGAGAGATACTCGCTACTCTATATGACAAGTCATTTGTAAAGACTTCTAGTCTGATGAATTCACATTGATTGGATGGCATTTGGTTTATGATCCGGAAACTGCTGATATTCGGTAAAACGTTCGCGACGCGATTCGGCATGAGCAGAAATAGCGAAGCGAGAGCGCTTCCGATGATGCACCTAAATAGAAGAACGCTGCCTGCCTGCCTGCCAACTAATTAATAAATTCGGCAAATACGTATGGAAATAGATATAGATATATAGATATTGTACAAGTATATAGGAAGGCAAGACATAGCTTGCAAGCAATTTCATTTGCAGCAAACTGTAAAGCGACCGATAGTTATTAACAAGATTAGAGACGTTAATCAGAAGCCTGCAAATCGCCAGGATTTAAGCTGTCAGTATGGGGGAGGGAGGGAGGTAGGGGGAGGTAGTGGGGCGAGCGAGACGGACTGTAAAATATGGCAGAGCTTCTCAGCGCTTCATCATGTAAAGCGCAGACAATGGAACAAAGTCAGTAATCAAACTGGAGTCCATGCTAATGCTCCGGTTCACTCCGCCTTCGCCGAGTCCTGAGTCCCGAGTCCTGGGTCCCGTGCTCCCCCTCGCCTGCTGCTGTTGCGCTCGGCCCAGCGTGATTCAATGACAACGGCAACATTTGTGCATGCATAGAATATTCTGTTGATGATAACACAATGGGAAACAGCAGCAGCAGCAGCTCGACGGGGGCAGGGCACGGCACGGGAAGAGCAACATTCCTCGGCTCGGCGACAAAGGCAGGGAGAACAGGAACCGAGGGTACTACTACTCGGCAAGGGGGAGCGCACTGAGTGAGCTCGCAAAATTTATGTTTACATACCCCGCTATTCATTTTGCGTCGTTGTAAGTGCGGGCTTTGCGGTATATTAAGTGGGTAGCATCATCTCAGAGACGCTGGGACTCGACTCGACTCGAGTCGTCTCCTCGCGACTCGCCTCGCCGCGCCTCGTTCAGCTCAGCATTTTATTTAAATAAGAAATAATTTTGTCGACATGAATGAATGAATGAAGAGTTTTATCTGCCCGGCACCCTTCCACCAAGTGCCCTGGGTAAGTTTCTTCGTTATTTTTTTGTTTTTCTGCTCTCCGTTTCAGCTCCAGTCTCTTGTTTTCATTTTCATTTCCATTTCGTGAATGTGTATGGGTGAATCAGAGGAGGATGCAGAGACGGAGAGGGGGACGGCCCTGATTTAGGATGCTGCTTTGCCAGAGCTTTGCCATAAATTACTGAAACGAATTAAGCGAAACTTACTAAACGAGCGCTCAATTGGCTGCCCAAAAAGTTGACCACGTATTTTAATCAGTGACTACAAATGGCAGCCAGACAGCAGGACAGGGTAGGGTGAAGACGTGCGGCGCAAGGAGCTAGAGCTAGGAACGTGGCATTAACATGCAGCAGCAGGGAGAGACTACAATAATCAAGTTTGGCGCTGATTTCATTGAGTAAAGTAACACGAGTTCGGGATTAGTTTCGAGCACAGGTGCAGAATGAGCAACCGAACTGGCAGCGGCAGCGGCAGCGGCTAATGCACCGCCATGGCCACCGCAAAGGCAGCCAACCACTTAAAGATTAAGTGCAGATTCAGCCAGGCGCAACTGCTAAAACCAGAGATGAGGCGTCCAAGGAAAGCCATGGCAAACCGTATTAAAACAGGGCAGAGCGAGAAGCGCCAGAGACAAAGAAGCGGCGACTGACAGCCAGCGAAAGAGAGAGCGAAGAGAGGGGGCAAGAAGCAGCGGCAAGGCCAGCCAGACAAAGGGATAAGACTGAGATTGGGGTACGCTTCTGTTGGCTGCATGGGTGGCTGCCTTTTGGGTTGCTCCGAGGTGGGAGTTCACTTCTCTCTGGGTGTGTGGGTGTGTGTGTGAGTGTTGGCTCTTGGTCTGGGTTCATTCAAACAAAGCTAATTAACAGATTTGTCAGCTTTTCATCACTTGGCGCCGTCATTGTCTTAAGCAGTTGTTTGACTTTTGCACTTTTTAGCATCAAACAACACAAAGCCAAGGCAGCCAAGTAAAATCGAGGGCATGCCAATGCCAAAGCCGGGACCGAAGCCGACCGAAGAAACAAGCTTCAACCTGTGCCGGCTGATGGCGGCGGGTGACGAGCCAAACAAGCTCAAAAGAATGCAAAGTATTGTGTGCCAACTTTCTACTTGTGGCAGGGAAGAGATTAAGCATTCGTTCGGCGATGATAGCAGGGGATTATACTGTAGCTGCTGTTGCTGCCGTTGCTGCTGCTGCTGGTACTCGAAGCAGCAGCAAATCAGAAAGTTTTTCAATTGCTAATTACAAGGGCAACTGGAAGAAATATCCCGGGCGCCTTGCAACTTGTTAGGCCAGCAATTTAAGCGGAAATTTATTAGTAACAGCTTGCGCAAACATTCCAAATTAATTGGCCTCGTTAACAAAGGCCTGCAGCGAGCGCATCACAGAGTTTAAACTAACTAACTAAACCAAAGACGAGTCAAGCGCAACACGGCACAAAGTAAAAAATGCAATCAAACTTTTGCCCCCCGAGCGAGTAGTTCATGGATGTTCCGGGTGTTAAAGCAATAAAACAAGCTCACTGCGGGGTGAGTGGGAAGTGGCTAGGTGACTAGAGGGGAGTGTGGATGGATGCCAGTTGATTCTGGACCGTAGCACGGCAGTAACTTTTCAATCTCGAGCAATGCTGGCAACTTCAGAGTGCTTTCAAAGAGCGTGCAGCAGCAGCAGGCGAATTGGAAAGAAAATCCTCGCACCGTTTGCACCGCCCCCAACCACCGCCAACGACCCCAGCCAAACGCCAGCGGCAGCTGAAAACCCCCAATTGATATGTATGGCCTGTGGCGAGAAGAACTTTGCGCAAACAACTGACACAAATTGCAAACTCATTAAATTAAAATTATATTTAATAACCGCGAGTGCACGCAGCGCTAAACGATTTACTCGACTCTACAAAAAGAAAAAAACGAGAGCGACCCGCTGGAAGCGAAGGAACCAACAAAATCGGGCGACCATCCATACTTATAGCTGAACACTAAGGCAACTGCTAACCTTCCTCTCTCTCCTCTCTCTCTCTCTCTGTTTTGCAACAGTTCCAGCGCCGCCGCCGCTGCCGTCGCTGGTTCCTAAGGCGCCACCACCGCCACCGCCCCCATTGGCTCCCGGGGAGAAACGCGTGCTAACCGATACGCAGAAGCAGACGCTTGAAAAGCTGAAGTAAGCACACGTCCAGCATTTGAAGCAGCCAACTAGAAAGCCCTCAGACTAAGCCACCATTTATTTGATTTCATGCAGAACACGACCACGCCGGCGACCCGACTGGTCCGAGATGATGAAGGAGGTCGAGAGCGGCAAAAAGCTGCGCCATGTGGCATGCAACGATAGGTAAGCTGCTTATTTGTACCATGCGGACGAATGGCGCCTCATTACAAACGAGACACCATATTAGTTATCCGCGCAGCAAACTCTAATTGTGCCACAAGTGGAAATAGTTGATGCAAAATCATAGCAAGCACGAGAATTCCCAGCAGTGATATCTGATTAACCATTCAAAATGCATTTCATTTCAATGCAGTGTAATGTGCTCAACGATAACTGCTCAAACATGCTTAATTCAAGCAGTGAAATTTGTCTGTTTACTCTGGAATTTATTGCGCAGCACTGCAAGAAGGCAAACCGAAAACTAACAGAATATTAACCAAAAGTTGAACTCAGCTCAAATAAGTTTTTAGGTTCTGTTCGTGTCAAAGCACATTATTATTTTGTTAAGCTATAAATAGTAAATTAATAAAGCACATTTAAGCAATTAAATGTGTTTCTTGAAGAGAAAAAGATATCATAATAAAGCACATTTAGACAATTAGTTGTACCAGGAAATTCTTGGAATTATGCTGTGTAAAAATAGTCTAATTATATTCCAAGTCCTTGCTTCAATTACTTGGATTGCACAAAGCATTCTGCGTAACATTGAAAGTTGCCCACGCACTAATCAAGTGTTTCCGCGCAGATCTCAGCCCATCTTGACGTGCAAGTCAATGACCAAGGTGGACGACAAGTTCATCTACGAAACAGAGAAGGACAACTCGCACAACAAGCTGCTCAAGCAGATCCAGGGCGGCGTTCGCCTGCGCCCCACACAGACCAACGACCGCAGCAAACCCATTCTGGAGGGCTTGCGCAAGTTCCGGCGCCAGATGACCATCGAGGAGCAGCTGCACAAATCCCAATCGAAGGTCAACATGCTGAGCGAGGCGCCCAGCAGCCATGCGCTGGGACCGGGCGCCAATGTGAGTGCGCTGGGAGCGGGCAGCTCGCGGCCCAGCATTGTGTCGGCCATGTCCATCGACGAGGAGAGTCCCGATGAGCTGGACGACATCGACAAGATACGCGACGATCTGCAGAGCACGAAGCAGATGCTGGCCATGGAGCTGCGCAACCGGGAGGCGCAGGAGCGCGAGAACAAGAAGCTGCTGGCGAAGATACGCACCCTGGAGACGGAGCTGGAGCGCGAGAAGTCACGCGAGAAGAATCTCGAGTACGGCTCAAATGTGATTGTGGCCACCATGGATCCAACGCCCACGTCCGAGCAGGCCTATGTCAACTCGCTGAAGCGCGAAGTGGAGGACGCGCGCAAGGTGTCCAAGGAGGTGGAACAGAACTATCACGACACCAGCGAGCTGCTCGTCGATGCTAAGACGGAAATCGAGGAACAAAAGCGACAGATACAATTGCTGGAGCGCAAATTGGCAGCGGCTCTGCAGGTAAGCACAAACTGTGCCACAGACGACACCCGGGCGGGCGGGAACGAGAGACGACGAGAAGTCGCAATGTGTGTGCGGGGTGTTGTCAGTTAATGCCCAAGTTGAAATTGAAGTTGCAGCTGCAGTTAACGTTGAAGCTGGGGTCATAACCCACACCTATCCACCTTGTCTCGCACATTTTCAGCGCCGTCTGCGCCAAGCGCCAAGCGCCTCGCTGCCACACAGCTCAGCCTGATAACTAAGCCGAGTTAACAAAGCAATCGCAATTAGTCGCTTTTGCCGTAGTTGTAGCTGCCTCTCGCAGTTTTTTCTTTTGTTGTAGTCGTAGTCGCAGCAGTCGCAATAAATAATTACACATCAGCTGACAACACTCCACTCCACTCCACGCACACACACACCACACAACATCGCGGAGGTTGCAGCGGGCGCGGACGTTGATATCCGTTAAATCAATTAGACTCCTTGTTCAAGTTGCTCTTTTCACTGGATTAAAGACACCTTCTCGTTACGACAGTTGTCTAATCGATGAGATTGTTTGAAGGGTTGTTAGCCAACATTTGTTTCAAGTCGCAATCATTGCTTAAAGCTAAACAACTCATTCAAATTTAAAACAATCAATAGGACGATAGTACTATTAAACTTGTTTCTAATGCATATTTCTACATTCAGATCGGTCATAAAAATGTATAGTTTTGATTTAAAATTTACGTTTCGTATTAAATGAAACAGTTAGTAGCTAATTGGAGTAAACCTGTGAAGTTAAACATACAATGCCGAAATCAGCCACTAAAATAATATTAATTGGCAAAGCAATTATTCAAGTCAAATTTCTGCATTTCTTAAAGTAAAAGAGCACTCATATTTTAAGCAATTAGTAAGAAGATAGTCGTGTCTAATTGACAGTGAGATTCCAGCTAGACAAACCCATTCAACTTGTTTCTTAAAAAATCTTTAAAATAGTTTGGCTATTGTCAAATTCATATCATTTCTTTCTTTGTATAAATTTAAATTTCGTATTCAATGAGACAGTTAGTAGTTTGTGAAGTTGGGAATATGAATCAATCAATGCCGAAATAAGCCACTCTCACAATACTATATAAAATTTGGAAACATTTTTTCAAGTCGAATTCGCTTAAAACAAAATTGTTTAAGGACTGTAAGTTTCCAGTTGGACAAATCCATTCACTTTGTGCCTTACACAACTTCTAAACCGTCTAAAAAATTTACATGTTTCAATTTCGTATTCACCGCGATAGTTATTAAATATTCGGAGTCTATTTATGAAGTTAATCATGGTGGAAAATTATAAAATTAAATCAATTCTGCCTTTAATCAACTATTCACTATAGAATGAATTGTCTTCACATTAGAATACATTCTCATCAGAAGAAAACGTCCCCCTGAAAATTTCAATACAAATCATTTTCTTGTCGAGCAAATAGTTCCATCATGAATAGGATATCAACATTCGCAGTCGATTCATCCTTCGCAGTGTTGTGCACTGACTTGAGATCGTATTCTTTATCTACGCAATCAATGAAAACTGAAGAAAACGCCATCTTGTATGCAATAGACATTTAGATGATACGCTTCTGGTTGGCCCATATACACTAAAACATTAACCCATTAACCAAACGCTATCGCTACTATTATTACTATTACAATAAGGGCAATACGACGCCAAGCACTAACAGACCGCATATTAGTAACTGCTTTGCTTACGACGATGACGACGATGATTACTACGAACAGTGGACCACCCATTATGGTAATCACGGCCTGCACAAGGTAATGCCAAGCTCCTGATCTGCACAGTATCTCCGATCGATCAGGTGCGCTGCTCTAACAATACTTTGAATTATCATATCTAGGGAGGCGGCTCGTTGGATGGATCGAGGCGACCAAGCGATGCGCACTTTGGACGCGACAGCTCGCCAGAACTGGACCTGGAGCTGAGCGAAAGCGACCCCGACGAGCCCGAGGAGAAGAAGACAGAGCGACGAGAACGCAGAATGGGCAAGGAGGTAAAGGTGTTGCGCAGCAAACTGACCAAGCTCAAGGTCAAGGAGGAGGCAGCCAAGAAGGAGAAGGATGCGCTGAAGCAGGCCATGAAAAAGAATCACGTCATACTCAAGTACGTTGTGTGCACCTAAATACTTAATGCTCAATGCTCATGCTTCTATTCACATAAAAGGGAGGAGAACAAGAAGTTCAAGAAGCTGGAGAAGGAAGTGCAGAAGATGGCTGCTTCCATGAAGCTGGACGAGGACGAACTGGACGGCGAAGACAAAGAGGATGAGGAGGAAGCCGAAGAGGAGCAGGAGGAAGAAGAGGAAACCGAGGAAGAGTCGGAGGAATCCGAATCAGAAGAGAGCGGAGAGGAATCGGGCAGCGAATCAGAGGCAGAGGTAAATATGAACCTAAAATTCTTTATCAAAAAACTGTCTTTTAAAAATCGTTGTCTTAAATTTTCGTTTGCATTGAGAGCATTTAAATTGGCGCGATACATATTAATATACCGATAATTGCAATATCGAACTTTTATCGATTCGATACTTTCACTGTGAACATACCTGTGCTTTTTTCAGGACGCCGCCAATTCCGCAAAGAAGGGCAATCTGGAGCCGAGGGTGAAGAAGCACGAGAGCCGCTTTGCCGCAATGAAGAAGTGCAACGTCCTGCTGCAGGCGAATGTGGACAATTTGCAGGATCAAATTTCACAGGTGCGTTCCAGGGCAACGAATCTGCAGGACGAACTGGACGCCGTGATTGCCGATTTGGGTTTCTAAGTTCAATTTGTGGCCGCAACAACAACTGTATCAGCTGCCGCCGAGAATCGAATCGAATGTACAACGTGTTTGTTTTCTGTTTGCGTAGTGTTCCTTTTTTCAATGTATTTAAATATAATGATATTATCAAAACATGTAACTATCCCGGCGCCGCACACTATGTTTTCACATTCATAATGCTAATTATTTTCTCTTAAATTAATTTTCCTGGCCGGCTAATTGGCGTCTTGTTTGTTTGCACTCGACTTCTTTTTAATGGTTTGTTGTGGCAACGGTGGCGCCGACGCGCTGTCGCCAAGGCCAGCTGTACGACAAGGTTACGTCTGCTAAGCGTCTGTTAAACGACTGTAATGCAACATTAGCACAAATGTGACGTCAGCAGCATTCGATTCGATACCTGTACGATGCAAGCATCGATAGCAAAACAGCTGATGAGTTTCCAGCTACAGCAGCGCCATCTATTACAGCAATTCAAACGAGCAACGGTTTGATTTTCACAATTTAAATTTATTTATTATTAGTTCATGTTGATGGGTAGAAATACTTTCTGTAGTGTAAGCATGTATAACAATGTACAAAACAACAACTTAATGAATTTGGCTAAACTAAATCAAATACAATAGTTATGCTAAGTACGTGTATGTGTGTATATCATAGTCATATGTATGAGTATTATTATTTAATCCGTTTGGTTTGTTTTTTGATGGTATGAGTATCACGCTCGAACTTTAAAACTTTATGCTTAAGTATGTAGGTATGTAGTACGTTTGTGTGGCAATTATTGCATCCTTCTATGTATATGAGCATTTTAATATTTAAAGTCTAAGTGTACGAATGTAATGTTGAGCATTGTTCCCGGTTTCCTGCTCAAATTTGATTTTGAAAGTACGATGCTAGTTTAGAGAAACCACAAAACGAGTACGAGTCTAAAGCAATCGCATTAACTATCAATAACTATCACTACAAGATCTCTACTCCAGCAGAATGACGCGCAATCGCTTGCGCAGCGACGACTCCCGAGGCAAAGTCATTGCCCACTTCTTCATGGCAGTTAGAATCACCGAGCTGACGACCATCAGCGCACCAAACAGCGAATAGGCATTGGGCGCCTCGCCGAAGAACATCATCTGCCAGATGAAGGCGAACACAATGTCGGCACAGCGCGCGATGGCCACTGGACCAGCCTGCTCCACTTGGAGCGAGAGCGTCAGCAGAATCTGTCCCAGGAAACTGAAGATCCCCAGGACGACGACCAGCCAGCGATCGCGACCACAGCTGGGCCAGCAGACGGCGCCAATGGATGCGCACACGATGAGCGTATAGACTAATGCGATGGCTCCAAAATTGGTCATGATCACGGAGAAGTGGAGGTTCTTAAGAGCACGCAGCAGTATGTAAACATTGGCACCGAATAACGTCGATGATATGGCAGCAACTGGTCCCCAAATATCATAAGTTTTGCCCGAAAACCTCTCGCTGTCCGCGCTGTCGGAAATGTCCACGGCCGACGGAGGCACTGCATCGCCAAAGACGAGGGGCGGTCGGGTGATGAGCACAACGCCGAGCAGCGTCATATTGATGGTGACCACATTGAAGAGTGTGCACGGCTCCTTGAGGAAGACGCGTGCAAAGATGGCAACGAACACAGGGGTGGAGAAGATGATGACACTGGCGTCCGCCAGCGGCATGTGCCGGAAGGCATAGAAGCTGAGCATGAGGCCCGTGGTGCCCATGAAGCAGCGCAGCAGCAGGATGACGCGCTTGCCCTCGGGAAACACCGGTTGCCGCGTATAGATGAGGATGGGGATGGCGGGCAGCAGGACGCCCACGAAGCGAAACGATGCCAGCTCCATGGGATTGACATCGACGAGGCCTTTGACGATCACCGAGCACAGCGAGAAGAACAGTGATGACAGCGTGGCCAGTATAATGCCCAAGTATGGGCAGTTCACGCGACTCTTCAGACGCTCCAACCATTGATTTGAAATATCCCCCGTTCGCGTCCCATCCACGAACTGATGCAGTTCCAAGTTCTCTGGCATTGTGATGGCGTGTGATTCTACTGTTCTAGGCGTATGTTTTGATTAATGGCACATGCTGCAAACATATATTTGTATTTATTAAGTGGCATTCTATTGTAGTTTGTCCAGCATTTTCAGTTAATTGTACCTGTTCATTTTCAGCTGCGTTTGAAAAATCGATTTTTCAACTTTGCGTTGCGACATGAGCAAAAAGCTTGCAGCTCAAGCTGCTGCACCACGACATTGTCTAACTCCACATGATTCTGGTATAATCACTTCACTTGCAGCTCGAGGATGTTTTAAATCACTTTTAATAGTTTCTCGCACGCAAACATTTGAAAACAACAAAAGCAATCAGAAAATTTGAACTGCTGTCGGATCTCGTGCACTTTATATGCTGCTAGGGCCAGAACTGCCAACTTGATGCAAGTCCTTTAACATTGCGATACATGCAAATAACCGAGTAGTTGGACTCCACATTATGTTAACTTTAACAGAGTACCATTGGTATCGATAGCATATGCATAATTGTCGCTGCGTATTGCATTGCAGCATTTTGTAAACCAAATTTATAATATTACAAATGCAATTTTTAATTTTAATGAGAACATCGCAAGTCAAAACGTCGAAAATAAAAAACTGTTAATATAACGCGCTTTGGAAACATACCAATATTGACGAGGTGGCACTAATTGGGTAAATCGACGTATTTCCTGGAATCTTACTTGCGGTCACACTCCAACCAGTTGCTGTATAGTCCAATAAGAAACAAATACAAACTATTAAGATTATTCATATCACAACATAGCATCTAAGGAACATACGTGAACGTTTATTATTTTGCGTTGAACAAACAAAGTAAGCAATCTTACTTACTGTGTACACTTCCATTTACATACCCACATAAATGATTCAAGTTCGGACGCAATCGCGTAATATCTTCATCGGCAACATTTAGTTTCATACACACTTGGCATTCAATATGAGTGGTCAAAGAACTGCCATACAGACAGAGAGATGGGCCATTCTTGCAGCCGGCCTCGGCCTCTTCTACGTCCTCGTGCGCCACAGACAATCTGTTTTGGGCCTTTTGCGTCGCAAGTTTCTGTTCAGTGGCAACCACCTAGTGCTGCACCAGAAGCGCATTGAAGTGATAAGCTCCGTTCATGACTCGCAGCGCATCTTGAACGAGCTGAAAATGTGAGTAAGATCAGTCTGGTAGCACGCTCATTATTCGTTCTTCAATCTACCATTCCCATCTGCAGACACTGCCAGTCCTTCAAGGTGCTGGGATTCGACTGCGAATGGATCACAGTTGGTGGCAGTCGAAGACCTGTTGCTCTGCTCCAGCTGAGCTCCCACAAGGGGCTCTGCGCGCTGTTCCGACTCTGCTGCATGAAGCAAATACCAAAGGATCTGCGTGAACTGCTCGAGGATGACAATGTCATCAAAGTGGGCGTGGCTCCACAGGACGATGCCAAGAAATTATCGCTCGACTACGGCGTGGGCGTGTCAAACACATTCGATCTGCGTTTCATGGCTGTCATGGCCGGCCACCAGGCAGAGGGCCTGGGCAAGCTGTCCAAGACTCATCTGAACTTTATACTTGACAAAAACTGGCGACTGGCGTGCTCCAACTGGGAGGCTCCTCAGCTGGAGGCCGTGCAGTTGAACTATGCGGCCAATGATGCGCTTGTCGCAGTGGCAATTTTCCAAAAACTGTCCCGAGACTTGGAGCCGCGAAATTTCTGGGATTGGCGGCCCATTGAATTCCAACAGCTTCGTCAGAAAATCGAGCCGTTCTTGGACGTGGATTTCACCAAAGGCTTTGCCACTGGAGTCTCCAAAGAACGTGTCTTAAACTCTGCATCGGAATCGAATCCCATGACGGCCAAAGGCAAGCAACTCAAGACGATGCCGCAGAAGAAGCAACAGTGCCGCAATCTGGGCACGCAATCGAAGGTGTTCTACGACAACTGCCTGCTGGAGGCGCCCGATGGCGAACTGCTGTGCACCATTGATCGTCGCAAAGCGTCGTGGTATCTTAACCAGAATCTGGGCTCTCAGATCAGCGAACATCCGTTCACGGTTAGGCTGAACTTCGAGCCTGCTGGTCGGGCTGTGGGCGACGTTGGACGCTACTATCAGTCGCCCAAGGAGAATCAGTGCGTGGTCTGTGGCCGGCGCGATGCTTACATTCGGAAGAACGTGGTGCCGCGCGAGTATCGAAAGCATTTCCCTGTGGTCATGAAGTCGCACACATCCCACGACATCCTCTTGTTGTGTCCCAGCTGCCATCAACTGAGCAACATCTCCGATAATAAGATACGCAATCGTCTAGCTGTCACATGCAATGCGCCCTTCAAGCACAAGGACGGCATGGTCAAATACCATGACGATCAGCAGTTGCGGTGAGTGAAGAGCAAACGAATCTCTTTGCGATTTGTGATCTGATATACAAATGCCTATTCCAGAAGCATTAAATCTGCAGGCAAGGCTCTGCTGCAAAAAGTCGATCGAATTCCAGAAGGAAAAGTCGCTAAAATGCAGCAGACAGTGCTGGACTATTTCACAGACGAAACCGTGGTCACGGAGCAGTTGCTGAAAAAGGCAGCCGCCCTCAACTGCAGAGTGGAGAACCAAGACTTCTGCCAGCATGGCAAAAGGGTGGTGGACATGTATCGCGACAAGTTCGGCGGCCTCATCGAGCTGGAGCGCATTTGGCGTGAACACTTCCTGCAGACGATGCAACCAAAGTTTCTGCCACAGCTGTGGAATGTCAACCACAATGCGGACCGTTTGGAAGTGCGCGCAAACGAGGGTCGTGTGGACAATGCGGATTTGGCTGTGGCAGGTCTGGATTTTGTTGTTAACACGGGTACGGGTGAAAACAAAACATAGCAGTGTAATTGTGAGTTGTTACGTATTTTGCATACGTACCTAATTAAAATAAATTTATTGGCATTTGAATTTGCTATCGTACAAAAGAAAGAGAGAATTGATGATTCGAAGTTTTGTCATTACAAAATCTAAAAACAGCGCAAAATAATGGCATTGGTCTATGAGCGTCTCTTAAAAAACCTAATTGACTAAAATTAAATAATTAAATTAATATACAAATATCGGATAATACACTATATACACATTGCGCTAACCGATCGCTGCTCATTGCCGCTAAATGAACTCAAATCCCTCATACTTGTACTCTGTGTTGATTCTTACCTCCGGCAGCATTGTCTTGCCACCAATACTAAAGGCAGATAGGTACGTGGACGTCTTACCATTGAGCTCCTCCGATTTGAGCGCAATGATAATGCTGTCCTTGGCATGAGGCAGAAATTTGAAGCTGGAAAAACCATGCGTAGGCGATGTGTTCTCCGGATCCAGTTGAACCGTCTCAATTCTGGCGAAATCCTCATCGGCAGAGATTAAAACATTGCATCCCATGTGCTCGTCCAGAGTTTCGTTGTACCTACAATTGCATTTCTTTAGTTAACACTATTAGACTTTACGCATTTGTAGACTTACTTTTCTTTAGAGCAGCGTCGTGGCAGAAAGAACCAGCGATGGTGCTCTGCCGACCACACGCCGCTCTCGTGTATCATGTAGCCGGGCCAAGAGATCTGCTGTGACAACAGACGCAGCTGTTTGTAGTTTTTAGTCCAGTTAATTGATTGCACTTCCCCCTTGGTGGATATTGCCTTCACATACATAGGATTGTGGTTCTGAAAGTCGCCCACACTCGTTGTCCACTCCTTGCCCATGGAACCCACATACAACGTTTGTCCTTTGACCGTTGCCCACTCCGATTTGAAGCCCTTGGCACTGTGTCCATCGCCGTCCATTAATATCACCCATGGTATGACCTTGTCGTTGCTTATCTCGTAGATGAGTCCGGTGCGATCGTCGAAACTCAAAAGTTTGCCATTGAACGTCACCAGCTCGGATAGCTCCATGCCACGTCCTTTCAGCGCAAAACCCGATTCCAGCGTAGTTGGCGCTCCATCGTCCCAACTGATTTGTATCTCGTTCTTGGCAGGTACATATGTTAGATAACCTTTCTTCAGATAACTGCGCCACGTTGTGCTGCCATCACCTTTCACAAGCTTGGAACTTGTATCTAGATCTGCTATCATAGCAATGCGATAGATAACAGCGCCACCATGAACACTCACTGCTGGTGTCAGCGGATAAGTTGCATTGTACTCCTGATTCGGATTTACTTGCATGCTGCGCAGCCAGTAGCCATCTGAAGAGGATTTCGAGCCCTGCCGTGCATACAGGAAGAGTAATATGAGCACCACCGCACAAAACACCAGCAGGGCAAAGTGATAATTAAAGCGTACTGTCCGATTCCCAATGCGATATGAGGGAGTTCGCAACGCGGATCGCCAGTCGCGCAAATACATTGCGCGCGGCGAACTTTCGATGTCTCTGTATGCAAATGGTTTACTTTGCATTTATAAATTAATAAACAATGGATTTGGTAGCGTGGCAAATTAAATTACAATAGATGTGTCAACAAGTCTGATGTGATGTGTCGGTTTTCGGTTTTTGTTGTTTAGATGCCTCTAACGATAAATAGCGGTCGATATTATCGATAACTACTGCTTCACATCAGCTGTTTGCCAACATATGATAAACCCTTCATTTAAACACGTATGACCTATTGATTTAAAAGTGATAGTCAGTATATTTAATCGAATTTACACGATGATTATTGTTTTAAGTCACTGAATCATTTTGATCGATTAATAAAAGTGTTTGACAAGTGTATCTTGCCTTGGGTATTTTGGTATATTTTGCTTATCTCCAAAAAAGTTGGTATAAATTGCATAGCAATCTACGGGCACTCCAAATAGTGGAATTGCCGGCAATAAGCGATATCAACAAAAGGCATCTCGCGAATTTAATTCAGTAAGTTAACGAACTAATATTGTTCACCATGTGGCACCGCATAAAACATTCTGTTCACTCTTTTCTAACAAATAAATCAAAATGCAGTAAAGACCTAAGCATGGCAGAAACCAAGGCAGCGAACAGCAAAGAAGCAATTGCGCGCCTCCGAGACTTTGGTTACGGATTTACTGCAGGTTAGTTAATAATAATGATTTAAGTTGCACATTAATTTAAATATACACTTGTAGATGGCAAGTTGCACAAAATTGACCCCGCAACTGGCGAGCCTGGAGATGAGCCTTTTAATTTTCAAATAAGCGAGGATGTAGCTGAAAATAGAGCACACTATGACAAGCTGGCCAATCAAATCCCAGAAATCATATATGAGCTGCTGGAAAAGGCCGGATTGCAAAAGACATATCTTCCGCTGGATATGCCCATCGAGAAATCCACGTTCATATTCACACAACCGCAACCGCTGTCCAAGTCAAAGAAGTTGCTCGTTCTGATCAACGGCAGTGGATATGTGCTAGCTGGTCAGTGGGCTAGAAGGTACTTACATATATTTTGAATCTATATTCTGGATTAAAAACTCGTATCGCAGGCTAATAATTAACAACTCTCTGGATCACGGAACACAATTGCCGTACATCCGGCAAGCACAGAAACTAGGGTATGACATACTCGTAACCAACACAAATGATAATGGACGTGAGGTAAATGGCAAGTATAAGCCGATCAAGGGTCTTCACGATGCCTTGAGTCATGCCTCCTATGTCTGGGAGAATGTTGTAATACCATCCAATCCAGAAAGCGTTGCGATTGTTGCACATAGCTTTGGCGCCAGCATCACCAAATCTCTGGTAAGTTCTTGCCTTAATGCGCATAAACTTGCTTAACAACCTGCACTTATTGCAGGCGGAAAAATATGCAGATTCCTTTAAGGAGAAAGTCTTTGCCATTGCTCTAACCGACGGAACAATTGGCCACCCTCCAGCCAGCTGCAAGCAGCACTTTATCGACGTGGCTTGCAATTGGGCCTCGAGCAATGAACCTCTGGATACGAATTTAAGAAATGAAGATACTGGCAACAGCTTCAGACTTGTGTCTGCAGGACATCCTGAACACGAGTGGAGCTCCTATTCGGCCATGGAGTCGATCTTCAAGTTCTTTGACGACAAGTACGAACGGCGTGTGCGTGCCGAGAATACATCATCTGAGAACTAACTGTCTAATCAACACATTCTGAATATGTGAATATACTTTGCGTTTCTTTTTACCATACATGTTTGTATTTATGACACTTATCCCTTTTCCCCAAGGAATAACACAAACTATCGATTTGCTATGCATAAATCAAACGTCGCAATAGACGAGCCCCCCATAATCATTCAGATGTGTCACAAACACTCACATCTAGGACATTTAATTTGATTTTCGGCACTTTGGCACATTCCATGTGAGTTAATCAAGTTGATGGCTGATGTATCGTTGTCGATAAAACAAAAGTGGGTTCCGTGTCCAGTCGACAACGCTAAAAAACTGCCCATACTTTATTCCTCATGTCCACATTGTCGACCCTTGAGTACAGCCGTATAAGAAGGGCACTCATATCGAAGTTTCCTCGTTGGGGTTGTTTCAGCAGGGGAAATTCCCAGCCGACTTTCTACGATAAGCAACCGCACCGTTTAACAAAACGAGTCATAAAAAAGTGTCCCAAGTGATTTCGGTGGCTTTACTTAAAGATTTTGCGGCGCAATCTGTATATTTATGCTATTTTCTATTATAGATTATTTACAAGCAAACTTTTCAATTTTTCAAAAACAAATAATTGTGCAAGAAACGATTCAACCATTCAAAATGTTGGCAGGCAAATGCGAAATGTAAGTCAGAGTCTTTCAATAGCATGTTTAGAGTATAGACTGAACATATTTAATATTTTGAGATACTGTGATTTAAACGTCTCAAATGGGTGTTATTGTAATTATATACGGAGAGTACCTTTTATTGCATAACTAAATTTAACGGTATGTCTCGTATATATTTAAAAACCCAATACAAAACATTTTGACATCTAGGTTTGTTGCTAATACATCGAATACGCTGGGCATATTCCAATAGAAAGGTTTTTTTTTTGACATGTTGAGGCATTTGTAGTTGAGGCAAAAATTTCAACAATTTAAAGAATTTATTAATAAAGCTTGAGATTAAATCACTAGAAAACTTAATTATTCAATATCTGGGTATATATAGAAATATTTAAACTAAAAAATTAACCTAATGCTAACGTAATGCAGAATGTCAATTAGCACTACAATGAAATTGTTAATATACTACTTAGTTATTTCATTCATTTTACTTTGTCATTAAATTTTTAAAGTTATTTTAATTTAATTACGTGATACTTTTTTTTAGCAAACCTAAGCTAACGAGATTTAAGAAATAAAATACCTGCGATTTTCTACGTTACCTTTAAAGCGGTTCCTAGTAAAGTAATATAAGTGTAGTCATTGGATTATCCTCAACATTGAGCAGAACCGAACTTAATACCCACAAAGCGTTCATTTTGCGAATCCGATTCAGGCATTCTGAGAGGGAGCGAGACAGATAGGAGAGAGAATGAGAGAGAGAGAGAGAGAGAAAGAGGAAACTGAAACGGCCACAGACAGTTGGTTGAGGGCTGGATGTGGGTGGTACCGAAACAACGGCAGCCCGACAAGTCTGCTCCTGCTTAGTCCCCCTCTATTTGGTGTATACATTATCGCTGTCATGGCCGCAGTCATGGCTTCTGCTCCACCTTAGACATCGTTGACGTTGTTGCCGTCCTATGGCAGGCTGCTATCTACACTTTGACTCACCCGCACCCTACACGAACACACACACACACACGCATACCGAGAGAGAGAGAAAAGCGCACGACGAGGATGGCATTAGTATAGTCGGTGCGAGAGTTCGTGTATCCTTCGTATCGTTCACAGTTCTTTGTACGAGTTCAGGAATGTGTCATGCGCCTGGAGCATGTATGTATCTGCTATATATTATTTTTTTCCTGTACATGACAGATGTAAATAGGCAAACTCCCTCTCCAAATACGAAAAGTAAATAAAAGCACAAGCTAGAGTTTAGGTTTAAATTAAGGATTTAACAGTCGCATTGACGGCAGTTTCTTACAGTATTATCCCAGCTAACAAGGACTACCAATTACTTAAAATAATCATTGTTCTTGTGGTTATTTGATAAGATCTTCGAGCATGTAAGGCAAAGGCATCATCGTCCTTCTTGTGAGACCAAGGACTGGGTACTGGGAACTAACCCTTTTAAAGTGTTGATTTGTTTGCTGGGATATTTGTGAGGTCGTTTTATTTCGAGCATACAAAGATTTTCATTTTAGATTGAAGCTCAATTTATGCGTTGTTCAAGACGCAAATTTGTTGTTCTTAGCCATTTGCTGGCAATGTAGGTATACATATACGTTGAGAGATAGAGAGCTAGATATACTCTGATTGCTTGTGAATAATTACAGTGTATGGCTTCGGATAATCGTTGCGTAGAGTAATGGATTTGAATTCAACTGCAATAAATCGACTTTATTTAGTTCTTTTGCCTGATGTGGCATATGAAGCAAATCCCTAATTCCTAATGAATATTTCAATAAATCAAAAGTCTCAACTGCTCGGAAAATGCAATTTAAAACACAGAGGAAAGAAAAAAAGAAGTTGAAAGTGAGAAGGCGAGAGCCGCCACAATATTCGCTGGGGGCTGAGCTTACTTTATTGCTTGAACAGTTCAAGCGATGTCATTCAAAAAGTCATAAATAATAATGTTTTCCAATAAATGTTCACATATGAGCGCGTACGCACACAGCCGAGCACTTGACTTTCATACTTCCACACACACTCACACTCTCAGCTCGCATCCCAGTTCCAATTGAACCGACGCCACCCACCGATACCAGCCACAAGTGGAAGGAAGCATCCAACTGTTCCATGCTTAACTGCGGTGACCATCGTTGAACCTTCGCTCGTGGTCCGTGGTCGTTGCGCATCGAAAGGGCGCCCAACTGTGCGGGGTGTGCGCTTCATAACTTACAAGGTCATATTTCCAGAAATAACCATTAAGAACATTTTTTGAGGCCTATTCCTCCTCTTTTTTATTTTTTGATAATTTAATGCTCATGTGTGACGAATTTTTATGGCTGACAAATGATTGATGCGTTTCTGCCATTTCCTGTAAATATCATTAAAAGTGCTTGTTTCTCCGGGAGCACAGACTGAGGGCAAGGAATTTAAAGCCTCGACTTGTTGGCAGAGGCAATTTGTGAGATTGTCGCTTAACAATAGCTACAATTGCGACTCGAGAATGTGCTAAAATGCAAGTTTAACGCAAAAATAATATCGCATAAGATTAGATAGCATTGTGTCTCGAAGACAGTGCCGCAAAATGGGGAGGGGAAAGGAAAACACGCAGTTTTACAAATTGTTCATGGGCACCCCTTTTCCAGAAAGTGTCTCTCAATCGCACAGTGGCGCAAGTCACAACATATTTTTGCCAATTAATTGCACTTCTCACTGTCTTTTGACTTGTCTCTCATTTCATTGTATGACATTATTTAATGATTTCGTCACCATTACAAATGTAGCCACTTTATATTTGCCCCACTGTGCGCTGTAAGCAAAGCATTTTAAAATTGAAGTGCTTTGCCGCACAAAGCCACACAAATCACCGCAAATACAATAACAAGCAACGGGAGCCCTTTGGCCATCCCCTTGGACCCCGTGAGTGGCGTAGAATGTTAAACTTATTTGCTGTTTATGTCCTTGTTGCTTCAGCACTGGTGGGCGGCTGAGGCGACAAAAGGACCTCAAAGCCAATAAAACGATTTTTTCCAAACTCCAAAAGTGACTATCTCTGTATCTATGAATTGTAAATGCTTAGAAAAAGGACAATTGAAGTGGTCGCGACCACTGACAGCCGTCGCTTCGTCTTGCCGTCAACCGTTCGCGATATAAGATAATAGTATCATCAACGCCCACTCCACTCTACTCCACTCCGCAGCCGCGGCGCGCCGCCCTTTTCCCACCCTGGGGCTACGCCTTAAAAAGGACAATGGTTCAGCGTTTACTTATCGAAGGCGTTGCTGGGGCGGTCAAAGAAGCGGCAACGGCAGGGCTTCATCCTCGCATGGGTCCCAAGTTCGAGTTCGTATCGGACTCGGGCTGGAGCTGGGGCTGTTGCGGAGTCTTTGCCGGCGGATTTAGTGGGTGTCAGGCAATAACAAGACGCCTTGGATTCATGATAACAACATTGGTAGCTAATTTGCATTGGGTGCCCGCAACGGGAAATAAGTGAGCGAAACTTGGCTTAAAGCGTTCAGCGCTCTGCGGTCAAGTGACAGATTTTTCACGCACATTTAAAAAACATTTATAAAACCATTAAATGTTTTTCCTTTTATTCAAAGTTTTTTCTTATTTTTTTACAGCTTTTATTCTGACTTGCATCACACCCCATTTTTTGTTGTATTTATTTTGCGTGGCGTCAACAACATTTTTCAGCGACTTCGCTGCGGGTTTTTTGTACCCTGCAGCTTTTGCTTAAAATGTGATAGAGTACAATTTTTTAAGTTCAATAAATTATTTTTATTAACATTTATTTTAGATCACACTTCCAGCTAGAAATTAAACATTTTTACTTTAAAAGGGAATAAACGAATCAGTTAGATATAATTGAATTCTAGTTCTGAGTACAGGGTATCTACTTGCAATAACTCTCGACTGCTGTGCTTTTTGTTTGTGTTGCGCTGACTCTCTAATCTTTGCGCCATTTATTTACACTTGATTAACACGCGACTGACATTTGTTTGACTTTTTTCATCTTTTGTGCGAAATTAAAAAGCGACTTGCGCCGCAAAAATATCAACTGAGCCCTGCGATGTGTCCTTTGCTTTTGACTTTGCCCTTTTTTTTTGTATACAAAAATTATTCATTTGTGGAAAATTGTGACGACAGCGGACTGTGGTCCTTGGCTGGGTGCTGGCCTAGCCTCGGGCCAAACTGATTAATAAACCAAACGTCAAATGCGCACAATGGGCACGCATCACCAGACTCTCATCCCTCAGACTCCAACTCTCATGCCAACCCCGACCTAGACCCGAACCCACAGTCGGATGGGGATGGGGATGGGGATGGGGATGTGGATGTGGCTGTGGATGGAGAGCAGCTGTCAACTCTGTGTGTCATATTCAAATGTTTGCCCAATGCGCGCCGTATGCCGGTCACATCCTGTTCCGTGCAAGTGCAAGTAGGCCTAGTCGCATTGTTGTCAACTTGACTCTTGAATGGATGCTCGATGTGCCGCAGAGGGCGTTGGCCATTGTGTCATCTGCTGGGTCACAGTTGGCTGCCATTTGCCCAGCAAATTATTTGCATATTAAAAGTGTCTTGCCAAGTCTTGCTTCTTTTTATACGAATGTTGAAAAGATTCCAGACTTTAATATTTCTTTTGCTGTAAGTGGTTCACTTTACTATTAGTGAAACCGGCTGCAGTCATACTATACAATCTTAAGTTTATTTTATTTGGTATTCCAATAAGTGACCCTGGGGCGCAACAATACGACGTGATTTATAAACATTAAGATTTATATGATTGCGTATGTCAAGCACACACACTTGCACACCCCACACACACACACGCCCACATACTCAAGGCGCACATAAAAATGATAAGCAAAAACCAGAAAAAACAGCCGCAATCCCCTAGTTGAACGCCAAATACTCTAATGCTGAATTCGATACTTCATTATTTCATTATTTCCGTACTTAGTTGCATCAGTATTCCTTATAAAGAAAATCATTTTTATTGCGTATTGGGCTGTTTACTTGACGATTTATTGCGTTACCTATGCGATGTTGAAATTGAAATACAGTCAGCAAGCGTAGAGAAATCTTCAACATTTTTTCGCTAGCATTAATGGCATACCTAATGGTTTTATTTATGGAGTGTTTAGTGTTGGCCCATTTGAAACAATATAAAACACGCGTAGATACTTAAACATCCTCTGATATGTGGGGCAGTGCCTTGGACTTATGAGTGTCCTGCAGCCAAACCAATCCATAACGAATCATTCACTTGCTTCATTTTTTAGGGGAAACACAATCATCAATCAACTGCCTGAAGTTCTTTTTTGTGGTAAACTTCATCAACGACGCAGTAAGTAATAGGCTTGTAGTTACAAATGTATCTTTTTCTTTAATTGATTATTTTGAATCGACATCACTAGTTACATATTTTTGTCTAAACCCGAAAATGATAAAGTTATTGTTTAAATTATTCGTTGCGAACAGGAAAAATATTACTCAATTTTCAAATTCAATTTGTCACTCATAAATTTCACGCTGTATTAAAATAAATTTGCGACAATTGTGCAGAACTCAAGTGGTTGCCGAAGGAAACAAAAAACCACGCCGATGTGTCGAAAATATTGCAAAATTTATGGGGAAATGGGGCGGTAGTGCCGAAGGGTGTGCAGCTTATTTGGTTTGGTCTGTCAAACTTAAGCGACGGCCTCTGCACTGGCACACGACTTGCATGATAATCGCCGGAATACTCCACGCGATGGAGGGGTCCTGCAGGCGGTTGTGGCATGTCCTGCTGCTGCGACGCTGACAATGCCGCGTTAAATTTGCACAAGTTGGCAAATTGTAAACTTTTGTCTCGCTGCTGGGCGGGGCAAGCGTGTCCACATAAATAACGAAATTTAAGGACAAAATATCAATATCCACTTTGCGGCACGTTGCCTGCATGCGAATGAGGTGTGCCTGGCAGTGTCATTTTAGCAGCATGGCACCGCCACATCCTTGTAGACTGGCTGCAGAAATTTTGAATTTCAAATGGAATTCTATTTCTTACTTTGTTTTGCATAATTCCAATTCGCTGCAAGCGACATATTGCGACGCAGTCTGCTTGGCGCGCATCAATTGGCAAATCAAAATTTACGACTTTCTAATAGCATTTTAATTTGGTGCATTAAAGATCAGCTGGTCGTAAACAAAGAAATTGCAATTGTTGCATAAAAGTCTGAGCTTAAAGCTTGAGTACTGTGATCCTGAGATAAGTTTAAAGCCGAAACGAGTCTATAAAACGGTCAACAAATTTATATATTTTCTTTTATGGCGCTCGACCAGCGCATAAAAAAATGCATTAACAATTGCGTCTCTTTGCTGTGGCTTTGGCTTTTCTCGTTGAGCCGGTCATAAGCCAAATTTAATTTGTTCGCATATGACATTTACGTGCATATTCAAATAACTTCGTTTCTGTCATCCTTCAGTGGCTTTGATGTTCCTTCGAGCCACTGAGGGGTGACACAGAGCTCGTGTGCAGGAAAAGGTTTCGCTAGATTAATTTCGGGTCAGGCATATAACATCATTTTTTATGTGGCCGACTTTGCTACTTTGAAGAGTGGCTTGGGTGGCTGCTGAGCCCGATGTGGATGCGGCTTGTGGCAACCGCAATCAAGTGGCACAGTTTGTGACTGACTGAAAAGCTCACGCTGTCGCACATGTGAGCTTATTATTTATTGGGAAAGTCTTGAAGTCGCTCTGAATATTTAATCCTTGGCTGGAACAAAACGCCTCTGATTTATTGCCTACAACGGTCGCATGTGTTCTGCAAAGTTTGCTTAATTATGCTTTTTAATAATACTCTAAATACTACATGAAAAAATGATTGGGCTGCTGTTCGAGCACTGGTCTATTATCCAGTATGAGCAGCATCTTCGCATTCCTCTTCACATCTTCGCTGCCCCGCGAATCGTGTCTGAGTGCTGCGCTCTGTGGCACTCTGGGGTTCTGAATACGATACTTGGGCTCGTCTCTCGGCATCGTCCTTATGCGAATGATGCGCAGCAGCCACTGCATGGGTTTGAATGGTCTGCCGCGTGTCCTGCAAACTTCCTGCTGATGTTGTACATTATGATTTGTGTTGTGATGTGGCGTCAATATCTCTCGAGTTTTTGCAAAGGCCGGACAACTCTGCTGCTCGTCCACGGCGTCGAAGAGCGTGAAAGCCCTCACGGAGCAACAGAGGTAACATGTCAACAATATCAAGCGCGTCTGCATTTCGGAGTGTATTAAGCTGAACTGTGCACTCGATTAAGTCGCCTCAAGTCTATACTCTTGCCGGTGGCGCGGACCTTGAACTTTGTCGGCGCAGAGTCAACACAAGTCGGCAACTGCAGCTGTACCAACTTGAACTTGTTTATTATTGATATATAAAAATATTTAATGCTGTGACTCATGAGAGTATTGCATTAGCAGAGAATACCAATTCAAGACGGTCTCTATACGATATACTCGTATCCCTGCAGATGTGGGAAACACGTAGCTGTCATTTGTGTTATTTTTTTCGAGCTTTGCCTTGGAGTATCTCTGGGGTCCTCTCCCGAAAATCACTGCGAGTGACAATTGCGCGTGAATTGTTGCCTCACGCAACAGACATGAATTCTAAGAACGTAGCGAGCAGAACATTAACACATTATCGCCTCGACACCTTACACACAGCCCTGAACTGACAAATGCGAACGGTATAATTTTATAAGTGACGTCTCTTATTTGCATTTTGAAACACTTCGCGTACACCAAGTGGGAATTATTCAGAATAAATGAAGTCTCATTTTATGTGCGAAACCTGAATGCTCTCTATTTAATGGACTTCGCGTTCGGCTTCAGCATGTTCGCCATCTCTTGCTCAATCCACTTGACGTAGACGCTGATCCGGGTGTAGGCGTAGGGCTTGCCAGTCTCGCAGGGCACCCTGCCATATGAGAGTAGTCCGATTACCAGCTTATGCGACTCGTCCACGAGCGGTCCACCGGAATCACCCTAGAGAGACAAATTTATTTGTTTGTCTGTAGCATAATAATCACATTATTCACATCGCAAGCACCTCGGGTTCCTTTTAAGCCCCTCGCACAGATTTCAGAGTTGGTCAAGTACTTGAAGCGATAGTCGCGAAAGCATTCAAAATTCTCGATGGTTTTAACTGGTAACACTTCCAGATCCTTGGCCTGATTGCCTTTGGTGCGTCCCCAGCCCAGTAGATGGACATTGAGGCCGCCGCCTTTGCTGGACAGCACCCGATAATCAATGGTGCCAAATCGAATATTGTCAATGGGTATTTTTTCCACTTGCAGCAGCAGTATATCATTACCTTCGAGTGGTACGAATAGTGGATGCTGTTTCATTTTTTTCACCTGAAATCTGCGTGCATTCTTAACGAACAAGCGTGGAGAACCGGCCAGCACTGAAATATCTTTGGCATAAAGTTGCCTCGGCTTCAACGTGCAGTGCGCTGTGGTTATCACGAAGGACTCGCTGATGATGGCTCCTCCACAGAGATGCGTGAACTTCCTATACTCATTTCTCTGTATGGAGACCATGAATGAAGTTCTCTTAATATCTTCCTTCTCAATTTCGTTATTCTTATCGCTGATCAGAGGATCTGTTGTTATATTGGGCAAGTCATCGTTTTTCTCATCGCTGATCAGAGGATCTGTTGTTATATTGGGCAAGTCATCGCTCCCTAATAAAAAATTGCTTAGATTGTTCTATCTTGACCTCAGTTACATCGCAGGTATACCTTTGCTATTCGCCGCCCTGGACTGTATTCTCAGAATACAACACATTAGGATACATATTGCGATATATGAATGACAGCTCATGGTTCATAAGTGAAATAGAACTAAGTGATTCTCGTGAAGAAATCATAAGCTCTATCCAAGTGAAACCAATTGGGTATGCAATTCCCATTATAACGCTTCAATATACACTCTAATATTATGTAAACCATTAAGTTTGAGGTAAGGTTGGGTCAGTTGCTTTTTAGCTATATGATAACGTATGAAATAGTCCGCTTAGCTGCACAAGGAAAATACCTGAAGTAACAACATTGGGTGGGTTCCCATTATGATATGATAGAGTCGGCTTCGCTATACAAGGAAGCTGATACGTAAAGAACTACCATAAGTGATGATAAGAGTCCACTTTATGAAAAAAGTCCGCATAGCTACAGGGTACAAGGAAGCTGACACGCCATTGGAATATACCACTCTTGCATTATGTAAATCCTTAAGTTTTAATTAACATTGGGTTCCTGGTTTTTTACAAGTTACAAGGAAGCTGAAACGACATTAGGATATACCAATATTCACTATTGTATTATGTGTTAATTTTCATTGGTTTAGTTGAATTTGTTAGTTAGAGGTTAGTTGCTTTTTTATTTAGCTTTATGCTATGATATGATATTGTCTGCTAAGAAACCCAAGGAACTTGGCACGACATTGGGATATTCCAATATTCATTTGTCCTATATTATTAGCCCTTAATTAACATTGGGTTAGTTGCTCTTTTAGCTACAGGATCAAACATGATATAGTCTGCTTAGCTACACAAGGCAGCTGATATGTGAACACTGGGTGAGTTTACTTTATGATGGGATATAGTGCGGTTAGCTACAAGGTACAAGGAAGCTGATACGGCATTCGGATGTCGGTGAGTTGGGGTATTTAGAAGAACTACTGCAACTTGTGGTCGAGCGTTTCCATTATCCACTTACGTGAAATTGTTTCGTGTACATTGAACATGATTTATTGTGACACATAAACAAGAGCTTAACTTCCGGCTGAGCACCGCACTGGTGACGGGTAACACACAAAAAATGAAGAAAAATTGCAGCTCGCCTGAGATATTGACTAAAAGCCCAGTCTGGCACTTACCTTTTCCGCTTAAACACCCTCAACCAGGACATAATGGCGAGCCCTGTCGTGCCATAGCCAAATGCATTTGAAACAGGTTTTGCACGCAGGTTTTGCCATTTGCCATTTGATTTTTGCTTTTTTTTATTAGCCCGCAAGTTATTCCTTGACGTCGCAGCGCGTTCTCCGCTTTTTATGCCAACCGTGTTCATCCGTGCGTTCAGCGCCAGGGCGTTGTGGTCATCATTTTTCTTGCCCTGTCGCCCCGCTACCGCATGCGAGCACAGCGACACATGTGGCCAGGTCTAGAGGCTGGCCCACGTTTTGTCCCCAGTCAAAGGGAAATTTATTGTTGCGGCAGCGGTGTGAGTCAAAGTTGGCTCGCTTCAGGTGCACCACCGGACCAGGGGGCGAGCTCGAGGGTGCTGGCCGAGCGCGTGGGGTGTCACTTTTGACATTTAAGATGCCGCACAATGGCCACTCAGTGACCACTTGATGGTCTCTTTAATTTATACGCATCGCCTGCTTGTGACACCAACAAGTTGCCTCGCATTTGTCCCAGCCAAAGTTCTGTTTTTATTCCTTTTTTTTTTTTCTTTTTTTTTGGCTCAATCCATTTGCAATTCCGATTGTTTTTTACGACCAGCTCCACCTTTATTAGCTTCCTGCTAACATTCTGCCAACTGCCACTTGGCCAGAAGTGTTGCATTGACAAATTCCATAATCAAATGACTGACAACTGCTGGCAATTTATTGACCGCATCAGCATCTTGCGGCTATTAGCTAATGGAATTCTGCGCCTTTCTGTAGTCACTGTTAGTAAGCTAATTAAGTAACACATTGAAATTGTCTCGATAAAACATGAAGTGATTATCAGCAGCTTACGCTGTCAACGCCTGGCAATTCTGATTAACTCTCGTAATTCTATTATCAATTATCAATATAATTGTTTTGCTTTTAGAAATCCATCTAAAGATAAAGTGCAGCATAGGTATCAAATTTGCAGCATTGTCTTCATTATTTGCATTGCCCTCTGTGCATGTATTTTGTGTTTAGCAGCTTTGTTGCAGCTCGTTGCGGTTGGCTTTGTGCAGGTCGGTTAATTGTTGTCAGCACATTGCTTCAATTGTTTTATGGTTCATATGCATTTTGCCGACACTCACTTTGCCTAATTGGGTCGCCCATTATGCAAGATGTGGACCCAGTCTCGGTTGCAATTTCACTCGCAGTCTTCGTTTCAGTTCTCAGTTGAGGTTTGAGGCTTGAACGTCAGCAACGGGCAACGCTCCAGTTTTATGTGTGAGCTGCAAGTAAAGACAACCATTTGACAGCTTCTCCTTGGCAGCTCTTGTGGCAGCATTAACAGTCGCCCACTGTCAGAGCGCTTAACTGCTTGAGGTTTTTGGTTAAATGCGCTGCCTTCATAAGCCATTAAGGCTAAGTGATTTGTTTTTGTCAGACATCTCTCTCACTCTCTCGCCCAAGACTAACACCTTGCAAATTGCCAGCGCACAAATGGGAAATTTCTTTGCCCGCCCAGACAGACAAACAGACAGACAGACAATTGGAACGAACTAATTGTGCGGAAGCGGCTGAGTTTTTTCTTGGGTTTGAGCGCCACACAGTGCTCCAGTTATGAGCGTGTATATATGCATATATCTGGGTGCATTGCACCCCTTCGACAATAACACCACAAGCAAGCGGTGTCAACTGCTCGTTGAAATCTTTGGGCTGGCGCCAGAACGTGTCAAAGTTTATGTGAAGTTTGCACAATGCAACTGAAACTTCGCCAAATTCAAAGATACCAAAGTTTCGCTTTTCACATTTCTTAAGCAAACTGCGAGAACTGTCGGGGTTGAGTTATAGACTGGGGCTGCTGATTGTATCTGGCCATTGTCGGGCCAGTGACATGCGTGACATTTGCCTGTTGTCAGCAAAGTGCGGACCTGAAAGGGTTGCCCGGAACTGGGCTGCTGTTATTCAATTTCACGAGCAACTTTCTCTAATCATATGCAAGAAGTAAAAAGTTAATCAATGCTCTACAAGAACAATGCGCAGCCACATGTCGTTCGCTGCCTGCGGGCGCAGCACAAATGGCATCTCAACTGGGCTGCAACGTGGCCATCACCCGCTTGTTAGAGCCTGTCCAGCCCGCCAACCCGCCATCCCGCCATCCCCTCGGGCAACAGCAGTTGGCAGGCGGTCACAGGTTGTGGCTGGCTGGCTGCTGGAGTCAGGAGACGGGCAATGAGCGTGAACACAAATAAGGCGTCGGCGCTGATCCTTGTCAACCACCAATACTAATTTCAATGTGCACACAACCGCCGGCCGGACTCGCACTCGCATTTCCCAAGCCCAAGCCCAAGCCAAGCCGAAGCGCAACCTCAGCCTTGGTTAACCCAACTGTGCTGACTGCAGCCGCTAATAATTCAATTAGTTGCCTCAAAAAGATGCCAAGCCGTGATGCTGACTGGTCTTGTTTCTCTTCGCTTTGTTGGTGGTGCTGCTGGCGATGGTGGTGGTGGTTGTGGTGCTGGTGCTGGCGCTGGTGCTGCAGACCGGCGGGATATCGTTGTCTGCGCTTCACGTTGCTTCCTTCGCTGCAGCCGCGCAGCAGTTTGGAGTGCAACGGGTTCGATTATCAAATTGCCGCTGGCCAAGTATCGCACCACTGCATAAATTTGTGGTTTTCTGTTCTATTTAAAATGTAAAAAGGTTGCAGTTGAGTGAGCTTGACTTCGAAATACCCATTAAGCTTTATGGAATTAAAAAATCGCTTAATTTTTAAGACTTTTGACGCTGATCAAGTATGGGACTGCTTAAGTTATTCTGTATGTTAGTGATATTTCTCTTGCAATAGTCCATGGGTATAGAAAGGTTGCTCATGGTGAAAAATATATATTGCGAAGTATTCAGAATAATTCAACAATTCAGCTTACAAATTCAACTTCATTATTATCTGGTTATTTGCGCAATGATTTATATATTGTTGTACATAAAGTAACAATAATAAAGCAATTATTTAAGGCTCTGGGTATACTGAAAATATAAAGAATGTCAAATCTTATTGAAATCACTATTATGTAACAAAATTTATATGCAACATCTTAATTTATTTATTTTTAAATAACTTACCAACATTTTTACTTTTGTTTTTCAGTATTTTTGCAAAAATGAACAATAACTAAATAGATGCATGCAGATGTTTATTGAAATAGCAGTGTTTGATTTTCTTTCACAAAAAGTAGTGAAAATGTTATGAAAAATGTGTATGATCGACTATATACAATTGCATACACAATATATAAAAAATGAATGCTGTTGTATCTCAAAGTTGCATCTATGTTTCAATGCTGAATTTCCAAATAAATGACTGAGTCAATCGCTGAGCCGGAGCTAAACACCACAAAGCCATAGTTACTGCCGAGTAATTGTGAGATAAATAAAAATCAACATATCAAGATACAAGTCGAAGGATGTTCGACATGGGGCAGGGCGAGCGTTGCGGCAATGGGTGGAGGGAGGTGCGACAGTGGTACTTGCCACATGTAAATTTTAAATTGTAAATAATCGTAAATAACGCAAATATCGCCTTAAGCACTGCCAAAGCGACAAAGGCGACGGCCGGTTTTCAGCTCGCAGTTCCCAGTTCCAGCTCTAGCTTCAAGTGGTAATCTTATAATAGGTTTGCGTTGGTCGGACGGGGGCAGCGGGGGGAGAGAGGCTGCAGTTACAGCTGAGGTGTTGTGGTTGCTGCAAGTCAGTAGCCAGACTGAAGCTGGCCGCGGGCTGCAGGCTAAGCCGCTAACCACCGCACGCCTCCCCTCCGCTTTTTTTTTTGTGATTCTGTAAGACTCGGGGAACAGATTTATAGAGCAACATGGCGCATGTTTCGGCTTCCAGTCAACAACGTGTGCGTATGCAAAGTGAATTTATTGAGTTAAAATGCAAATTTCACATGACTACAAGACGAATAACAGAGACAGCGACAGCGACAGAGAGAGAAAAAATGCGAAGAGATTTCACAAATTTTCGCATAGCGCCCTGCTCGCCCTCGCCCTCGCCCCACTTGATAGATTGTCAGGAACAAGTCGGGAAACAAGTAGACAGTGTCAGGCACTGCTCGGATTCGAGGTGAGGGGAGGCAGTGGAAGTCGCATTGTATTTACTTAAGCCTGTCTGTACAAGTGGCTCGCAATTTGTTGAAGATTAAATGCCATCTTATGTGTTGACAATTTGTTATTTTTAGCAATGGGTGTGGCCGGGGTTTGAGCTTGTTTGCATGCGATTACTGCTGCCGGGCGAAGGAAAGTGTAAAAGCGCTTAAGTATTCGCTCTCTACACAGTCTGAGCTTTCGCTGGGACACATCTCTACCATTTACCATTACTCGATGTCGTATCAATAGAATCGCATCGACAGGGATTAAGACAGCTAGCTGAAACGTTTCAGCAAATATTCTATGTAACACATAATGGTATAATAATTGTTGTGTCGATGCAAATAAGAAACGCATGTGTACGCTTGCTTGGTGAGAAACGACTGATCTGTCTGTCCTCTTTATTCTTCTTTGTGCTTCAGCTTACTATTGCTTATGTGTTTGTCTTCTCATTCTATGAATTTACTACAGTTGTGTCGTGTAGATTGTCGTGTGTTGGAGTGTCTTTACTATTGCTTAAATGCATGTCCTTCTTAATCTATGTATGTATTTACTACAGTTGTCGATTTGTATGTAATTGTTCTTATTCTATGTACATATTAACTACATATATTATTTTATTTACTACAGTTGCCGATGTGTAATTGTTCTTATTCTATGTACATATTGACTACATATATTTTGGAATAGAATATAGAATATATAGATTAGATTCATAGAAATGAACTATAAGTACGTTGATTCTAGTATTATTTTTTTAGCGAGCTTCCTAGACATGGTTACACATTGTGATAATATATTTCGTTGAGCGTGTCATTACTTTTTTCAAACTACTATTACTACTTTTACTCGTACTTACTACAGTTGCCTATGTGCATGGGTAAGTAATGTACATATATTCCTATAAATACATCTATTAAAAATATGTATTTTGATTTTAGTATTATATTGCGAGAGTTTCTTAGAGATTGTAATGAGATATTTCGTTCAGAGTGAAATTATTTTATGCGAACTACTACTAATACTGCCAAGTAAAGTATATTCCTACATTCCTACATTTATTAAAAATACTTTGATTTTAGTATTATTTCTTAGAGCGTTTCCTAGACTGTGTGTGACTTTATTTTATTCGAACTACTACAACTACTACTTACTGTAGTTGCCTATGTGCATGTCTTTTTATTATATGTATTCACTCCCTCCTACGAGTAATGCATATTCCTATATCTATTAAGAATACTTCTACCTTAGTATAATTTTGCATCAGTTTCTTAGATATGGTTGCACCTTGTAATGCCATACATCGTTGAGAGTGTCATTACTTTCATAGAAACGATTTAGATCAAGAATTGTGAGAACTCTACGCTGATCCCATGTACTTAATACTCATTTGCAATCTTGTGCTAGTCTATGATGTAAACATTGTGCAAATATAAGCCCATGACAAAGTCGATTGTGTACATGTATAAACTTATCTGGCGTAGGAAAACAAGTTTGTGTTTAACAAAATAATTCGGATGCGGCTTATCGCCAGTTGGGCCCCAGACAAGTGCGAAACTTTTGGCCAAGGTGAGCAGGCGAAGGAAGGCACACAAATAAAGCAAGTTGCCTGAAAGCGAAAAGTGAAATCTGGAAGCTAACCTTTATTTGTTTTTTCGGCGGCAAGTGCGGCAAGGATATCCGACGCTGATAACGTGCGCCACAGGGCCATTAAAAATCCCTTTTGTTCTCGAGCAAGTGGCGGGCAAACAAAACAAGCTCTGCAACACCTCGAGCTCGTGCTTCGATGTGGATGTGGTTACTACATGATGTTGAACAAATGTTGTGAGAGGCGGCCAAGAAATTAAGCGTGTCGCAGCTTGTTGTTGTTGACTGCAAATGCCAAAGTTGTGAATGAAAAGCGTAATAAAGTGCGCCGCAGAAGCCACAAATTATAATTTTAACCTTTTGCGCGCCTCGAACTGCTGCCCAGAATAATACTGCCTGCTCCGGGTCTCTGGCTCTGGGTCGGATCGGGGGAATGGCGACATGTGTGCTGGCAGCGATAAGCGTGGAGAGCCTGTGGCCTTGTCTAATAGAATTAAAAGCCAGCGGAAGTGCTCCAAGCGAGCGTGGCGCAAAGGTCGCACCGGATTTTAATGGTAGCCCCGAAACAACCCCCCTCCCCCTGGAGGGTTGCGGGCGGACGAGTGGCATATGAGTGAAAATAATAATAACAGTAATTTGAATGCTCAACTAGGCAAAGTGCGAGAGGCGTTCGAGTTCAAAATTCATATGCAAATGATTTGGCACGCCGGGGGATGAGCGTGATGCTGCCTTAGTGCTAATGGGTAACCCTTGTGGCCATAAATTGAAAATAAAGCATTTATCGTTGCTGCTTTTTACTGTGCCAACTAATAATTTAGGATTAGTCGCATCTTATTAGCCCCACGCCGACTCCAAGGTTAATTGCAACATTCGGTCAGGTCGTCTCCATTTCTATGAATGGTCAGACGTTCCGCTGCAGATAAGCTTATCGCCCTGTGGAACAATATTCTCCACTAATTTTGCAGATACGTGACATGCTCAGAGCACAGAGTGGCCACAATTAATTAAAATACAAATACCTAGCATAAAGATGTTACGAATAGGCCAAAAGGGTTGTTTGAGTAATATGCTAATAATACTCCTTTTAGTTGAATCGTTATTATTACAACTACTACAACAAATTACGGAACTACAGTCTGATATCTACTAACAATATCCGACTTTAAAATTTAAGAGAAATTTGAATTCGGAAAGCCTAATAACATTTTCTCCACAATTACAACTATCCAGCATAATGATGTTATGTATATGCCAAAAGGGCTGTTGGGATAAAATTAATATTACAACAACAGCAAATCTAGTAACTATTCTCTGATATCGACTGGCAACGGGTGACTCGAAATTTATAGCCAAATCGTGTCCACAATTAATTAAAATACAAATATGTAGTATATAAAAGTAATAAAAGAATATACCAAAAGGTTGAGTGGCAATACTCGTATATAGAAATACTCTTTTAATATATTCTTTAAATTTTCTTTATTGCTCCAACAAATTAAGTAACTGCACTCTGATAACGACTTTAAATTCTAAGCCAAATTTGACTTCGGAAAGCTTAATAACATTTTCTCCACTATTACAAATATCTAGTGTAAAGATGTTATGTATATGTATAAATAAATAAGTATACTCTTTTAATTGTCTTTGTTTTTGTTATTTATTATTAAGCACTTGATGAGACTACAAATTTAGTAACTACTTTACTCTACTCTATGTCGACAGACAACTTTCATGCTTCAATTCATGTACATAGTTAAAATATGGTAGGAAATAATAATAATTGTTTCATCAACAAAATACAAAAAATATGCTCTTTTTATTTCGTTTGATTTTAATATTTGCCATTAAACAACAAATGTAGTAATAAATGGTCTGAAAAGGTTTGACTCGAAATGTTAAGCGAAATTTTGTTAAAAAATTATTTAATTTTATTACAAAATATTGTAATTTGTGAATTGCAACTAATTATTTTTGTTAGATTTTAATCTTATATTAAAATAACAGTCATGTATTAAAATAATTACCATCCATAGCGATTTATATTCAGGTAGTAGAGTTAACATATTAGAAAAGCTTACCTTAGTAAAGTTAAAAGTATCTTAGCATAATGTGCATCCGCTTTAAGGAAATTGGCTGAAGTGAAATCAAGCACTCAAAAAACATTGCAGCTGCACACAAGATTTGACATTATCTAGTTTCAATCGTAGTTCTTAAGTCGTTTCTTTAGACAAATAGGAAACAAAATACGCTCCCTTCTTGTTTCGTGTTGCAAAGTTCAAATTATCTTTACCAATGTTGCCTCCGCCTCACACATACAAAGCAGACATATTTAATTAGAGACGGAGTTTCATTAATTAAAGCCACGGCACCGCAGAAGCCGAGTCAAAGGATATCAATGACTTCGAAATTGATGGAACAAAGAGCAAAAATTATTCACGCAACATAATTAAAACAGCATGCGACACGAAAGGGTTGGGCTGAGGTTTAAGCTTTGACACGACACCGCCGTAACCACGGGCAACCGCAGTGTGGCAAGCACTGTGGCAAAGTGTTGTCATTTGTATTTGGGGCTAGATTTAATTACACACAATTACCGGATACCACAAGGCGATCCATTTACACTTAAGCCCCACTGGGCACAGCCGTCGACTCCTGCCAGGCTCGGCAACAGGTGAGGTCCTCCCACTGCGTCGCGTGCTCATTAATGCCGTTGGACATTTGAACGAATTTTATGCAAATTGAAAACGGAAACACTTTGAAAGCGCGCTGTAACTCTTTCGGCGGCACGAAAGTGGATCTGTGGTGTGGCAGGCTAGCAGCTTGTCGCGTCGTTTCGTGTTAGTTGAGTTATTATTGTAAATTAATTTCTGTTCATTAGATTTGAGGCTGCCGCAAACTTCGCGACACGCAGCTGGGGTTGAGTGCACGCTCTTAATATTGCTTGGAAGGAAGCGTGGTCCACTGGGATATAGAAGTAAGAAACTCTGCTTGCCTATGCTCTTTCAAGTGCCGGAAATTGTAATAAAAGCGCATTTTCGGCACTCAACTACTGGCGAGTCCTTTGTATCGTTTTAAACCTTTAAACACACACACAGGAGTTCGAGTACCATATAAGGTTCAGCCACACACACTCCCACACACACACACACTGGCGCGCACATGTGAAATGAGCTGTAAATAATCCTTTTGAAATGCCGCAAAGCAAATTAATTAATATGCCACACAGCCGGAATTTATGGCATGAATAGCGAAGTGTGTGGGAGCTCAGCTGTTACAGGTGCATCCTTCGGCCAAGGGAATGGGGGAGAAGTAGCTCGGGGTGGTTGGTGGACCATAATTACTGCCCGCATAGATATAGATACTTATGTGCACGACTCCGCGCGGGGGCCATGCAAATCGATGCGATTGAAACTTTCGCCGCCGACTCGTTTGCATATTTTAGTTTTGAATTATGGCTGAAAGTTGGCTTTTAATTGAAAGTACACACCGAGAGTGGCACTCTGGCCGTTATGAACTCATTGATATCCCGGCATTATGGAAATGAAAATGTTTGCTATTATCATTTGGCGCATTTGGCTCCTGCCGACAGCGAGATGACAAAGCATAATAAATTGCCTCTCAGTGCGATTGTGGCGCGGAGTTTTAATGAATTTTTAATTAGTCGCAATTAATATGGTAATTGGCTGCGCTGCTAATACTACTACCAGATTGATTGCCCTATTCGAGTGCTTGCTAGACCAAAGTGTGTTGCAAGTAAATAATACACAGAGAGACACTCGCACTTTGGCTGCTCCTAATTAATTGCAACGTAATCTTCGCCAGTTATTTACACTGTGCTGCAGGCACGGGGAAGAGAAATGCGCACAAACAATTCAATCAGACTGGAAGCCGCAGCCTACAGGCCAAAGTCACGAATTCAGCTGCAGATTAATTGCATTAATTAATCGCTAAAAACAAAGTAGAGCAGAATGTTCTTGCTGTCTTTTCGGGCCTGTTGATGAGACAGACGCATGATGTTGAGATGGGAAATGAAACAACAAGTGGTGTTTCCGTTTTTCATTAACATCGCCAGTCGCAATCCCAATCAAAATGTCTAAGCGTATCTGCCATCAAACTGATTTGTTTGCTGAGCTTCATTTCAATGCGAGTCCAGTTTATAACAGAATGTTCTATGTATGTGGAACAAAGCTTAATTTCATAATTAACATGGGCTTCACTCCGCATCCACAGCCACAGCCACAGCCACATCCATATCCATTTCAGGCAATGCCGTAATAATAATAATAATCAAACAGTTCCACCCTGAATGCTCAGTCAGCTGAGTGAAATAAAATGTGATTTGACTTGATTGATCATTCCCAGCGGGTGCTGCCCTTTGTACTTGTAATGTATCCTGTAATCGAGTGTAATCCTGCCGACAAACCTGCGCCGAACTCACTCAGCTGGATAGCAATTATTCTACAGCGCGACTATTCATCTGTCCATAGTTTTATTTCGCGTAGAGAATTACTAACAATTTTTTAACTTCTCATTACCAATGACTTTTGGAGACTCACCTGGTCATCGCATGCTTATCGGATGACATCAAAAGTCAGCCAGTCAGATTTAGCTGCCATATCTCTCGGCTGCCCATGTTCGAGTCCTCGTCCACTTCCTCGCCCACGTCAAAGTCCCACGAGTCAGTGGACAAACACAGGGAAAAATCAAAATCAAATGCCATAGCAAAGTGGATTTTCCACCCTTTTTATTAGCAATTGCTCAATGCCCTCGTCTCTCCTCCTGCCCCTCCTCGACTCGGCGTTGGTGGTTGGCAGCGCGCGTCTAGTGTCTAGTGGTTGTGGGCCGCAGTCGTGGTCGCGGTAATCCCACAATGAGCTGCCATAATAGATGGCAAGCAAATTGAAGAGCTTTGTCGACGGCATCGAGTGGGTCTCGTTGCGGTTGCCGTCGCTTGGTGGTGGTGGTGGTGGTGGCGTTGACTTCTGTGTTGTGCTTAACATTTGCGGTTTCGCACTTTTGCAACAATTCGACAACGACAACGACGATGACGATGACGATGACAACGGTTGTCGTGTGCCAGCGGGTGACCCACTCCCCACAGCTTTTGCTCGGGCGCTGATTGTACGCAACAGGGTGGAAAGTTGAAGTGCATCCGGATGGTCAGCGAACGTGGTTAGATGGTTGCTCTTTACCGTTTGCTGTTTGACGTTTGTTGATTTCCACAGGCCGCAGCAGCGAAACGAGACTGTTTGTCATTATGCGAATTATGCGCTGGATAAAAGGTATTAAATATTTTGGTCATCAGCCGCTCGGCCGTTCAGCTGGTTTTAGGCTAATTGAAAAACCCGCCCACAACCCACAGACTGCTCGCTGTGAGCCACAGCTGGCCGGCAATTTGGGCAATTTGTAAATGGGCTGCCTCTCGAACGCAGCAGTCCATTATCAGGCCCAGCTACCCTACAATTATGCTCATATTTTAATAACTTGCACTACCTTCAAAAAGTTTAGCATGTACTATGATCATTTGAAAGGTTCTTACTTGTCTTTTGGACATATGGGACTATGAAAATTCGACTTTAATCAGTTGGGGCAACCCTTGTCTTTTGTTGCGTCTGCTTTGGAGTTTGTTTAATCCATTGATTCCATGTTTTCTATGCATTTGAACTCTTTGTACGCATTTCGTTATCAGTTATTCATGCATGACATCGCTCACATGTAAATCGAATCAGCACCGAAGTTACGTGTTAGCCCTGCTGACAGTATTAAATTTCAATTTTGACAGCTGCCTGATGAACTCATGTTGGGCTTGACATTTCGATTTAGATAAAAATTGCTGGACGAGCGCTCGAATAAAAAAGTCAAGCTCTACGTTGTGTATTCCTAATAAGTAGCCAGCAACAAATCTCATTTAGTTCTCAAAAATTCTTCCCTTGCTGGATAAGTTTTGTTATGGCCAAAGTAAACTTCTGAAATTAGGCAAATTCTTTCTCTAAACTGATGCTGTATCTCTCTCATAGTTGTATCTTCAAGAAGCCTGAAAACCTGTATTACTGATCTCGAGTTGTACCAAGGAATAGAGCATTTGATTAAGTTCTATCTACTCTGTCTGAATCTCTCACATTTGTATCTTGAAGGAGTCTGAAGAGCGAGTACCAAGGAATAGGACATTATATCAAGTTCCAGTGGGCACATTCTATATCTTCAATCTACGTATAATTAAATTGGAATTGCGACAATTAATTTTATCTTTTTTTTAAGGATTTTGCACACTTGTCTAAGTCATTCTGAAATTAAGAATATACTATCTGAGCTGATCTTCAAGAAGTCTGAAGTGTTGTATTAGATTTGTAAGAAAGAATAGATCTCTATCTGTATCTCTCATATTTGTAATTTCATGAAGTGTGTATTAAGTTATACCAAGGAATAGATCATTCTATTAAATTCGAGTAAGCACATTCTATATCTTCAATATATGTGTAATTAAATTGGGAATTACGACAATTCATTTTACCCTTCTTTTATTTAAGGATTTTGAAATTACGAAAACTCTATCTGAGCTATGGCTGTATCTCTTTTATATTTGTATCTTTAAGAAGTCTGAAGAAGTGTATGAATTCTCTAGAGTTGTACCAAGGAATTGAGAATTCTATTAAGTTCTAGTGAGTACATTCTGTATCTTCAATCTTTAATGCCATGCGACAGATACGTGTAATTAAATTGGGAATTGTGACAATTCATTTTACCCTTTTTTTTAGGGATTTTGCACGCTTGTCCAACCCATTCGGTGTACATCCACGCCCCGGCGTTGTCAACTCCCCGCTTGGGCGAGGAGGTTGAGTGTTGTTACATTATCATTGACATCAAGGAGCGCTCTGCTTCTGCCAGTGCATCCCTCATCCATGCTGACTTGTATGCAAAACCCTGGCTGGCTCAACGAACTGTTTGTAGTCGTATTATATGTCATCGCTCTGAAGTGTGCTCAAATGGCGCGCTTCTCTTCGCTTTTTAGCGTTTTAATGCAGCCGCGAGATTTGCGCGTTTTAAGTGATTTAATGGATTTTGCATGCATTAAATTGAAGCTAAGTTGTTAATTGCATGCGAATTTATTGTTATTATTCATATGTGTGCAGATAAGGGAAATGCGACAGTTTTCAACAGCTCTGCAGCGTGCAATGAGCCGTAAACCCTTTTTAGAGTCGACAACTCTATTTAACTAGGGTTAGAGTTAATGGCAGCCAAGTGGAGGAGGAGTGGCACTTATGCCATCCACAGCATTTTAAAGTGAATATATCATAAAACCGAAAATCGCACTGAACTGCAAACTGCTAAAATATTGTGTCATCTTTTTTTACAGCACTTCTCGTGTGAGACAATTGAACAATCAGTTGCAATTTTGTGTGTTCTCTCGCTCGTTTCATCGGTTAGCTTACTTTTACTTTCTTTTCGTCGTCGCAGCGAATAATTAAAGAATAACAAAAGAGGATGCGCAACGAACGAACGACGAACGAGCGACGGCGAACAACGGCAGCCAACAACATTCTATCAAACTGTCAATAAGCAATTCATTTGCAAGTGCGATTGTCAATGGCAGCAAATAAGAGAGAGCGAAAAAACCACACAGCCAAAGATGAGGAAAACCGCAGCGCACACTACCCCCCCTTCAATCCTCCCTCCCCTTGTCCCTCAAGCGCAGTAGGTGAGTCCATGTCATTGTTTGTCAAAAAGCCATTGCGCTTAGTATCGAATTTCAAGTAGCAAGCAGAATAAAAAATTAACTGTAAGCGAGAGTGCAGCACTAACAGCTACCCTGTAGTGCCAGCAGCTGCAGCTCAATTGTAGTTTGTGGGAAGTGTCACTTGAAGTGCTTATTGCAAGAGATTTAAACTCTTTTTTAATAGGTACTATAAATTACTAAAAACTAAGTAACTTTATATAAGTATTTCGCTCTATTACTAGTGAGTTCCTCTGCTCAAACAGTCACCTAGAGTAAAGGGTATCGCTCCACTCGCAGTCGCCACGAAAGTGCTGTGGAAAATACTCCCTTGGGTTGTGTGTGGCAATCGCATGTGACAGAGTCGACGCGTTTTGGCACTCAGACTCCCACATGGCCATGGGCAGGAGTCGAAGGAGCTGCTGCTGCTGCTACAGGAGCTGTGGGGGATGGGGGGAGGCGGCGTGCATTGGGATGGCATTTGTTGGCAACCTATCAGGCCGCTGCCATCTAACCGAGCGTTGACATTTGTGCCTGTTCGCTTCATGCACAATCAACGGTTCGATTTAATGGAAAAAATGAATTTCACTCCACGCTCTGCGGTTTTGGAGCCTTTTGTGCGCCACAAAAGAGCGACGGCAAACGAATTTCCATGAATGTGAAAATTGGTTGGCAGCTAGGAAAAGCGTTTAATGAACTTTTTTGCTCTTCCTATTGGCCGACTTCAAATTCGCTCGCACAACAAATCGAAATTGTAATTGAAGCAAGTTTCGCAAGCACACACATAAAAAAAGTGACAACAATTCGGTGTGAGCATGATTGACGACTACATACGCTATAGAAGATCGTGCAACGCGAGTATATCTTAGCTGAACTAATTTCAATACACGATAGATGTAATAAATAAATTGTTAACTTTGGAGTAACTAAAGGGTATGTTTCAAAGCACATACTTTCAAAAATTTCTATGTATTTTCACAACTTGTTTTTTTCAGCTCTTGTCAAGCGCCCGGGCTTAATTAATTGTGGTTTGGGGTTTGTGTACAACATATCGCAAAAAGTTTAGATATCCGTTAAATGCTTTCCACTTTATCGTTCTGTGCCCAACACTCGATTTAAATTAAAAAAAAACGCGCAAAGTTCATTGTAAAAAATTGACAATTTTTGACACAATGCTGCTCCGATAAGCACACACTGAAGCGTATAGGAAATTAAATTTTTTCCAATCAACATCATTTCAATGGAAGTTCACACTTGCGCCTGAGCGGTTGCCGAGGTGGGTGAGCGCAAGCGAGAGCAAATCTAGAGCGAGAGAGACGGCAATATTGATATAAAATCTGCACTTGCACTCGCTGAACAATTCGTTCGGGTTGCTCGCAAATTAATGTATTATATCTGTGTATCACCACAAACTATTTGTTCAGTTTGCTTAGCATAGAGATCAAAATTAAATTTAAAGTATTTATAAATACAAAAATTAAAAAATAACTCGCATCAAAATATGTATTTGCTGACAATATTGAATATTTGGCTTTAATATGATTTATCTTTGTTTTACCACAAACTATTTGTTCAGTTGAGTACGAGTATATTATAATAAGAAATCAGAATTCGCAGTGACTAATAATTATAAAGTATTCATTTGTAAAAAAGTTAAAAATTATCTCGCATAAAAACGTAGATTCGAAATATTTTAAAATATTTAATTGCTAATCTAACATATGCCAACATTGCTGATTTATTATCAATATTTTGTGAATTACCACATATAATTTGTATCAGTTTGTTTAGCATAAACGTTTTATTTAATTATGGGATTTGCTAATGTACATACTACTATAACATTAAGAAGCAATTGACAGTTGTAAATAATTTTAAAGTATTTATTGATAGAGAAATTCAAAAGTATCTCACAGCAAAATGTTGGTTTTGGAATTAATAATATTAAAAAGCAAAGAAAAAATTGACAGAGATAATTAATGTAAATTATTTTTTATTATTTTGCTTAAATAATTGAAGAATATCTCGTATCCAATGTGAATTGTTGTTGCTTTTATAATTCTTAAATGCAATTCTATGCCGATATTACAGATTTGTTGCTGTTGTAATATATTTATTGAGTTAGTTCATTTGTTATTTGAAATTCGTAACTGCAATTCAATGCAAATATTGCAGATTTGAAGTTGATGGGATATATTCTCAAAGTTACAACAAACTATTTGTTTTAGGTTGTTAAGTGGAGACATCATATTTAATGACAGCATTTTCTAATACATACTTCAGTAATATTGAAAAGGAAATGAACGATTAGTAACTGCAAAACAGCAAAGGAAATGTAATTTACATAATCTCTTTATGATGCTGCTAATACTCTTAATTACTATTCAGTGACAACCTTGCAGATTTCAGCGTACTTGATTGTTAAGTGAATTAGAAGCAATTAAATAGCCATTTACTTCGATTTTAAGTGGATATATGTTTTAGCTGACTCGACGACAAAATTTGCTACGTTTAGTTTACTTATTCTTTGTTTAAGAACATTTTAAATTCATTTTAGAGCAGCGACGTTTGTGGCTTTGTTCAATTTTGATAAAATCTGTTATTAATTCTGAGCAAATCGCGAATTGGTGAACTGCAACATTTCAATTAAATCGCATGCATTAATATCCATTAAATTGGCCGGGCTTCTGGTACATGAATATGTATGTGGCGAGCACTCTCTATAGATGGGGGGAACGGCTCGAGAACAATAACATTAAATCACTTAAAGTGTCAACGCTGCTGCTGCAGCAGTGTGTGGCGCCCTTGGACGACGAGCTGCCCCTGCTCAGTGTCCAGTGCAGTCCAGATGGTATTCATTATCATAATCTGCAACATCATAAAGCAATTTGGAGCTGGCGTGGCGTGCCCTGAGTTGTTTGCGTCTCATAGAGCGCCTTTATGGATGTGTTGTGCCCGTCGTAGTTTTTTTCCCCGTTGTTGTTGCTGTGAGGGGGCAAGCAGAAATCTTAATTACTTGCCCAAGCGAGCGCTTGACCTCGTGCAGCGTCTGAACTCACACGCCCAGGACGAGTGTTGACTTCGGGCTTAGCTCGCTCGAGTGCGGAGTGCGGAGTGTTGAGTGTTGTCGTCAGTCGTCGTCACCCACAAACGCAGTCGCCCATAATGGGGGTTAATTGGGCTTGGTGTGCACGACACGCATACATCTTGGTAATTAACCAAAGATGCGACTGCTAGGCTCATCCACGTCAAGTCCAGCACCAGCGTCCAGCTGCTGGGAGGCAATTAAGGCACTGCCCAGTCTTTCACTGGCTGTGTGAACTGTTTGCTCACTTTCACTGGGCGCTGCTGCTTGCAATTGTTAGAGATAAGCATCAGGAGTGAGAAACATCGCACTCGCATACATATGCACATTTCAAATTAATTTATGAGGCGTTACATTAATTTTGCGCTTTCTCTAGAATTTATTGTTCCCCCAATCCATTATCGTATTTATTTGCTTTCGCCATCCCCACGGCCACACAATAATAAACGCATTGTTTGTGTCATTGGACTTTCTTCGGCGCACATTCGCAATTTATGGCTCCATTATGTTAATTATCGACAATTGTTGCTGTTGCTGACCAGCAAAACAAGCTCAAGTGCTAATTATTTCTATGCTGCGGAATGCGCGAATAACCCCAACGCATTCTTTCAATTTACGCCAAGAACTAGCTTCAGTTGCATTCCAGGAATTTTTAACACTTTTTATGTCAACACGTTAATAATTTATCTGTTGTCATTATAAAAGTTGTAGAAATAATATATCTATATATACTTAAAAGAAAGTCTTGTTAGTTACAGTATTTATAGCTTAAGAACGATTGTAAAGATTTGTCTGTAAATTGGTGGGGAGCTAGCATAGAGTCAGCAGACTGAGAACAATAATGAATGATTAAAGTACTTTATTATTTAATTTTCATTTTATATAAACTTAATAAATTAGAAAATCGGTTTATTTATTGCCTTGCAGGTGGAATAGAGTTTTCCGTGATAGCTCGTATTTTATACATAAATTAATAAAAACGTTTTAGTTTTTATTTTTGAATAAGCAAGATTGCTTAGTTGATGAGTTGAATTAGAGCTAAAACTTAAACAGTCCACCAAATTAACTTAAAGACTTCTACTTCCGTTGTTGCTGGCGCCGCTGTCGTTGCTGCAGTTGTCGTTGTAGCTTTAGTGTGCATTGCAGCTTGGAGTGTTAAATACCCTGTATGTTGGTGCAACACTGGCGATCGTTGTGCAAGATACTGGTCATTAAGCGCGCTATGAATTTTGGGTAATGCTGTCCAAGAGCACGTAGGATGTGTTGGGTTGATAATCTGATCGAGTTTTGGCCCAATGCATTTAACGTATCGGTTATGCACTGGCCGCTCTGCGGTCTGCAGTTTTGTAACAATCGTTTTTAACTTATTTGCAACAGGGATGACGGATTCATCACCAACTCTTCAAAGTAAAAATAATGATAAGCATAATTATACAATATTTTTTATATATACATTTATATACATTAAGTAACTGAACCAGTACCAACAGTATAGTACCATAACAACACATTTCGAATATTTCATACCGACCAAATCTCAAACAAATATGTCATAAGCATTTAATTCAAGATTGTGATTTGGCTATATGATTGACACACGATTCTCAGAGAGCTATATATAAGGCTATCAAATATCTTCCATCCGCTTTTTCCCACTTTATTCATTGCTTTATAAAAAGTGTTACAGTTACAGATCGGATGTAGTGCAAATATGCGCCGTTTTTTAGATAATCTGTTGCCATCTAGACGGCAACTTCATAATACTCCACTCTTAGAAACTCCCCTCCTTATAATAATTATTATAAAGTTAAGAATATCTTATGACGATTTCTGTGTTGTCCTGATGAAGATCAGTTGTATTCTTATCTTTCTTCATGTCCTACATGTTACCTAGAAGTAGATCACTTTCACTTAAGGCGATTTGTACTTTGTATTTATTTTTACTTGCTTTTTTCGAGCCAGGCTTAAAAGCAGTAATTTTTTTTGTACAAAATATTTTGTTATAAGAGGGAATTTACGTAGTTTTTAGATTTTGAATTATAGTAAAAGTGTAGTAATACAAAGCAGAACAACAATTTGACTGTTGTTGAGAGCAGTCTGAAAGGTTTTCGTGTTTGGCTGCACAGTATCAGACAATGGCTCCATTAGGAGCAATAGAATGCCCAAAGTCTACCTGAAAACCAGGCAAACATAATGGCAAGCAGCAAAAGTCATTGTTGTCAGAGCTGAGCGCAAAACATGCATGACATAATAGGCATTATGCGCTGTTCCTGGGCGCGGGTGAAGGACGGTGAGTGACAGCGTCCGGCACTGGGACGGACTTAAATCAAATACATCGAAATTTAACTAGCCAAGCTGTATGTTTTAAAGCCATTAATCAGCTCAAGGCAACTCAGATTTCATAAGCCAACTGTCAACTGCTCTAAGCGTCTGCCCGCGGGGGGTGAGAGGGTGTGTGGCTGGTGGAGGGTGCGAGTTTGCTGGGCTGCCTTAATTGTTATTTGGACAAATTGTTTTTCGTTAACAAGCCATGGATTAATGATCTGGTCAGTCAATAAAAATGGCAACGGCGACGCCTGCTGCTGACTCAGGCGCTATAAAGCGCAACGGTTGCCACCGTTTGGGGCATAGACATTTATGGCGGTCTGGGCTGTGGCAATTAAAGCCACGCTAATTACCCAAAGTCAGACACTTAAGAAAACATGACTTCTGCATGGCGAATTACAAATGTAGAAGTCCTGAAGACAGCTCCACAAAAGGATTGAACAACTCTCAAAATTGGAGAAGGCGTCGCCATTTATGGGACAGCAACGGCTTAAGGAAAACATGATGTCATCGACAGGGCACGAGGACTGACAGGATATCATTACGACATCGTTATCCCACCAAAAAATTATTCATTAGCCCGGGATTACGCTTGAGACGAAATTGCCACATCAACAGAATCCGCTTTTGATGTCGCTTTAATCAGCTTACAGCATTTTTATATTGCCGCGCCAGCAAAGCGTTAAGAATTGTCCACCTTTTAAAGCTTTGTTTGGGCTCAACTCGCCCAAATGTCTATTATGGTCTTACCCCCAGTTCCTGAGCACACCTGTCTGTCTGTCTGTCTGTCTGTCCGTCCGTCCGTCCGTCTGTGTGGTCCCCACGCAGGGGCCCTTTGGCTTTTTGCCGTAGATAACGGACACGGACGCAGTCGAGTTCGAAAAATGTCGCGGTCGGAAAAAAGTTTTGCGTCATAATAAATAATTTCGGCGCATTCGTCTGGAAGGATTAAAACCGCAAACAACTCGACGAAAAATTTTGGGGGATTTAAAAGTGCGCTCCTTGTAGCTGCAACATCAAGCTGAATATTTAGATTCAGTGCTAATTGACTATCGTTAATATATAATAGAGAAATTCGCGCATTAGCTGGGATTCGCTGAAGTCTATTTAGCAAAAATAACTAATATATAAATAATTAGTGAAAGGACTTTGGAGTTAATTTTATCATCAAATGTTATATATAGAGTTATATAATAGTATAGAAAATATTATAATTATCATTTAATTCAATTAGTATAAGTATATAATGTTAAAAAGCTTTTATTTCAGCTATACTACTCTTGGAAAATATAAATTAAAAAGATATATAAATAAATAAAATTCTATTCAGCAAAAATAACTAAAATAACTAAAAACAAGTAATTAGCTACAGTACTTTAGAGTTAATAATATAATAGTATAGAAAATATTTACGATTGTCATTTTATTCATTTAGTAATGTAGTAGAAGTAGTATACTATTTTACTATTCAGGAAAAATATTTAATCATAGAGTAATAAATGTAATTAGAATTAGTATTATCATCGAAAATGATGTGAAATTAATATATTAAGTTAAATATAAGTATAATTGTAATTTAATTCAAATAAATAACTACATATTGTTGGTTACCAATTCTTAAATGAATAAGTTTATTTTAGCTTTACCACTATCAATAACATAAAATATATAAATATTAATATTGATATTGCCTATTTCTAGAATTACTTAGCTCTTATTTCAGCTTTACCTCTATTGATAAATATAAAATAAATAAGTAAAATTCTGAAACCGTTCTAAGACGAAAGCAGAAAAACTCCACATATTTGGGTCAATCGATTTAGGCAATTGTCACGTCGTGTTGTCTTGTTAAGCAAGTACAAAAACAGAAAGAGACTATTTTCGAACAGTTAAAATGCACTTAGTGTAATTGGAAACGATAAATTCTTATCAGACTGTGAATGGAAGTTTTTTCCAGCTGAAATTAGCTAGTTGGAGGCCGCTTAAACATGAGCCTCTTTAGCTCAGTGGCAGAGCACTGGTCTTGTAAACCAGGGGTCGTGAGTTCAATCCTCACAGGAGGCAGACGCGCGGATATTTATCAATTTTTTTGCGCTTAAACTAATATTATAGAATACGATTAGACAATGCACAGCTTAAGCAGAGTCTGATTTGAATTTTGTAGGTTAAAAGACACATCGTTTAAAGGCAAGCTTTCTCCCCTGGCAAGCAGAAATGTTTTACATTTTTAATTAGAAGCTCACACGGACACATGGCGACCGCAAGCAAGCACAGACGGGCAGTCATGTGTGACATTATCGCTGACACAACATCAACGGCACGAGCTACGCGACGCCAGAGGGCGCCTGTTGACACCCCGGCTGCGCGGCAACATTTGCGCTTTGAATTAAAGGGCTTGGATAAATAGAGAAGGCGGCGGGGGATGAGAGTGAAGCGTGTTGAAGGACATGCTAAGGATACGCTTGCTATTAGCTGCTGCCGTCGCAACTGTTGATGTCAAATATTTGGGCAAATGTTTGAACAAAATGCGACCCGCGCCGTGAGTTCAAAACTTGTCCTGCTGCGCACAAGTTTATGTATTTTCTATTTGACTTGTTGTTCGCTTTTAATTATGTTGTTTATTTTATCAATGGCCTCATATCTTTGTCATCTATTTGTTTATAATTAAAATCGTGCCTGTGACATTTGTTTTTTGTGGCTTTCGACTGTCAGCGGCAAGCATAAATCGCATTCAATTTCATTTCATTCAGCGCCTTAATTAAAAATCAACAATTGACGGCGAAAGCTTTGTTATTAATTAATTTGGCCTTGGCCATGGCATGAAATGCGCATTAGCCAATAAATCGCAGAGTGCCGCAAACAGCTCCAATACATGTTGACAGGTAGCGTATCGACTGCGTTCTTTTGTTCTCCCGACAATAAACTGAAAACGCTTCCGCTGTGGCGATGCGTGTTGCGATTTAAAAGTAGCCTGCTTCGAAATTAAAACTTTAAACAATTTAAAAACAGAACATTTTCATTTAAATTTACATAAAAATTGATTTACTGCTAGCAAGATCGACACTTCCAATAAATATCGAATTGGATTTTCAGTGCTTCGCCCCAAAGTATGCAACACTTTATGCCCAGCGGCAGTGAAGTTCATGTGGGAGTACCAATTTATCATTTTGAAAAGTTGCCAGAGTTGGTTGCAACTTGTCAAGCGGCGGTTGCAAGGGCGACAATCGCACAGCACAACAGTGTTGACGGATGGTGCACAGTGCTCAGCGCTCAGAGCTGGGAACAGAAGCCTCAAAGCTGGGCCATTGTTTAGGGGTGAGCCGTTAGAGGGCGCCAGTCGCTGGCTTATTGCCCTGTCGCCGGGACCCGCTTTAAACTTTTGCTCTTACCGCCCACAATTGGCCTGCACTGTGGCGCTCTGCGTCTTTCGTAATTAATTTTGATGGACGACACGTTCCGCTTAGCTGGCGCCCAGCTGTGCCCAGGTAGCAGAGCAGCGCAGCGCAGCATAACTTTTCGCTGGTCCAAAACTTTTGTGGCAACAGATTAATCTGGCCAGAGTTTCGAGTGTCAGCTGTGCTCCCAAAATTTTGGTGTTTTCATTTTTTGTGCTCGTTGTCGCACTGGCTGTCGCTGTTTTTGTTTTGGCTGTTTGGCTGTTCGGCTGGTCCATCAATGTCTGGCAAGAGACAAAAAGCTATTAAGGAAATTAAAAATGCATGAAGCTAAAAATGGGGTTTGCGCCCGCAACGAACTAAACCCGCAACCAGAGTGAACCGCATGCAGTTGCTGCTAGCCCCGATTCCTAACCGCCTCGCACTTAGCTCGCACTTAGTTAATTAGAGCGCGTCTCTGCCATTTTGCTAGTACGTATTTAAAATGTTCATAATTCATACTGGAAATTGTTTACGTCTTGAGCTCTCTGCCTGAGCCAGCTGTTAATAATTGCATGTTGCCTGCCGCGTTATTCCACCAGCAGTGGCAGCAATTAGAAGTGGGTGGCAGCTACTGGAAGTGCAATTGCAGCTGCCAACACTGAAGCCGTTTAACTGTTTGTGCACTTTGTCCGCCTTGCAGTTGCCTCATTTAGTTATGTGGAAATTACAACCCATCATTGCTCCCGTTTGTCTAATTTGTGTGTGTATTATTTCTTGGGAATTAGAGTTGAGAAATTATGAGTACACACACACACACACAGTCACTTAGTCGTTCATTCATGCACTCACTCACACATTCGTTTATTTATTTATTCATCTGGCTTAATTGCGAAAGACGATGACTACAAAACTCTCTCTGCGTGCGGCGATGTTTCTTTGTGTCTATGCTTGGACTCGAATTCTCTGGGTGCATTTCTTTAATTGTTCTATTAGTTTTAATTGATATACTCTCTCGCATTCACATACATACATACTAGACATACGGCTAGTGAGTATGTCTGTCTGTCCAGCATGTCTCGTGCATGAATAATGTTTGATTAAGCCGTTCATAGCGAACAACTTGCACGAATTCTGCAATTCAAACAAAAGCGAACGTCGCGACGTTGAGAACTATTTTGTTTATATAGTAAGTATGTTGCACTTAAATATTTTAATTTTAATTTACTTTAACACAAATTCGACATTTATTATTTGTGAAAATATTCTGTTTATAGCTACTTTAATTTGTGAAAATTTAACATATTTTTTCGAAGAAAGTATTTAAGTATCTATATGAATTTTTTAAGTCTACAATTTTTATCAAGGAATATATTTGTTTTTGATAGGTATTTCAATTTATTAAGATGCAGCATTTTTTGTTTCAGAATCAGATTTCTGTTGATAGCTATGAAAGTTTATTTGTAATGCGACATTTTTTGCTTCAGAATGTATTCATTTCAGCTATTTCATGAAAATTCGCAACATATTATAATTTAGATTCATCAGTTAATAGATGTTTAAATTTATGAAAATTAAATATATGAAAATTCAACATATTTTTACAATTTTTACATCTATGAAAATTGCTTATTTTTTATTTCAGATTCAAATTTACATTGATAGCTATTTTCATTTATCAAAACTCACAATATATATATTTGATTTCTATGGCTATTTTGTTAGTAGCTATTTCAATTTATAGCAATTCTTTATTTTTACTTAAGCATACGTTTTGTTAATAGATTTTCATTTTATGAAAATCCAACATCTTCTATTTAAAAATATATTATGGTAATATGTATTTCTATTAATTAAAATCCAAGCCTTTTCAGAAAATATTCTGTATTTAGACATTTTGTATTTCAGATTTCTGTTGATAGCTATTTCAATTTATGAAAATGTAAAGATAAAAAATTGCGTTTTCAGAATATATTCTGTTGATATCTTAAGCTGATTGCTAAATCGACTTCGATCCCAGCATATACTAAGAGTGAAATTTGAGAATTTATTTTTGCGACATTCGCTGCAGCTTTACAGCATTATTTGCAGCATTTCTTGAAAATCACTTTAAAAATACCTGATTTTTTTTGGGTGAGCTGCAGCCACATTTGCTTATCGACGTTGTCGGCGAATACCACAGCATATTGCTGGACCATAGGCCGAGTTATTGATGCTTGCGATCAGATAAATTGTCACAGAGGCCGACTGGGCAACGTTGTGACTCTTCGTTGGCTGAGTCGTGTTTATTCATGTTGTGGCTGGCTGCTGGGCTGCTTGGCTGCATCTTGATACTGTTGCTGGCCACGGGTTGCGACAATGTTGATGACGACGTTGCATGTGTGACACTTCTGGCCACGCAAATGCTTCCTCATCCTTGGCATTCCGCAGCGAACAAAAATTGTGCCATGCTGTTGTGGTGAGAGGAATTATGGCGATAAACGATCGGCTATCAGTGGTCGCTGATCGCTGATCGGTGATCGGGCATCAGCTGCCCGCCCGCCGCCTGTTTATAATGACCCAGAGGTGCTAAAGTTTGTGCAAGACATTTTTTGCATACGTTTGCGGCAATCAGCGAGCAGCGGCGGCAACGTCGGCGGCAGCTGCTCGAGGCGAGCCCTTAAAAACGCACAAATTACCGCTTGTGCTCAATCCGATTACCTGCACAGTTAGCTGTCCATTTGGCCATTCATTTGGCACCCGCACAGCACAAAGCCACCCCTGTAACTGGCATCTTAAGTAGCCCACAAGGTTTGCAAACGTCGCACGCCTCTCCAGTTGCCCGCTGTGCCCTTTGTCTTTCCTTCCCGCTACATTGCTCGCTACTTTTCTAACAAATTGCTGCGGCCCAACTGGACAGCGGGCAGCAGCAGCGCGAGGCACGATCCGAGCAGAGCACATGGCGCAGACCTTCGCATCTTCTGCCAGTGATTTGCCTCGAAGATTAGCCCCTGGCTTTGTCTGCGTTACAGCATTGTCATTGAAATGCGTATTGCCTGCCACGCTGCAACTGCAACTGCAACAGTAACGGCAACGGCAACTGCAACGTCCAGGCCTGGTGACATTGTGTGCTATAGTGAAATTTGTATCGCCTTCTACAAATCTACTTAGCACACAATGGCGATGAAATAGTCTTATTGCTTTTTGAGTGGTATTTGTGAGAGATTTATGGTTTGATTTCCTATTTGCGAATGCCCAAAAACTTATGGCCTAAGAACACAACAAATAGCTCACTACTGATAGATATATATATAGCAGCATGAAGGAAGCCAGAGTTTGCCTACTAAAAAATATAATTGTAATGCTCTTAATAAGAAGTATTTAAAACCAAAATTGTTTGTGATTAACACAGTTTGCAAAACGGTAACAAAAGACGAAAAACTGAGAAATATGTGCCAGAGCTAGAGTTTGTTTAATAAAAAATATAATTATTATGAAGATGGAGAATTTTAACCCATTATTAATTGTGATTAATACAGATTCCAAAGCAACAACAAATGCTACGATACTGATAAATTAATATTAGGATGAAGGAAGTTAGAGTTTGCCTAATACTTAAAGTAAGTATATATATTCGTATTCTATAAATATGCAGTACTTGAGCCTTCTATTGTGTGTGGTTGGTTAACACAGTTTCCAAAGCAGCAACAAATGACTAAATACAAATATATGTTATAAGTAGCAAGATGAAGGAAGTTAGAGTTTACCCAATAGTAAATTTAATTATTATGTTATTATTATTATTATGTACTTAAGCAAATTATTGTGAGTGATCAATAGAGTTTGCCAAACATCACCAAATAAACTGGCTACTGATAGATATTTAAAAGGATGAAGGAGGCTAAAATTTACCTCATAAAAGTTTACCTAAGACATATAAATGTCGAATTATTATGCTATTAACATGAAGTACTTATACCTTCTACTTTAAGATTGGCACAGTTTTGAAAGCAGCACGTGAGCAAGCCACTGTTTTTTTGGGGGATGGGGAAGATTTTGGAATGCTTGGGTCAATTAAACAGGCCTGACAGATGAGTTCAAGTTCGTGAGCTGGCGATTTATTCTTTCACCAACTCAATTTTGCTGGCGCTGAACACAAGTTGCGGCAGCACATGCAATGACTACCAAGCGATATTCAAATGATGTCAAACTCGCAGATTATTCAAGCTGAGACGCTAACTACCGTTCCGAGAAGGCCCAGCCTAAACCTAAGAAAACCCTCCCACACCTATCCAATCACTTGGTCGATAAATTTCACAAATCTTGCCATCGCCGGGTATCAAAAGCGGCTTGAAACAAAACCAACAGCAACAACAAAAAAAAGAAAAAACAAAAACAAGCAAGCAAACCGACAGCAGCGACAACAACGGCGCGCAGCATTCGATTCTGGTGAAAAACAGTTTTTCCTTGGCTGCGTCACTCCGTGGCAGAGCTTCAGTTTAAGAGCTTCGCTTCGGTTTTGGGGTCTGGACCGCGCCGAGGTTCGTATTTATGGCATTTGCATATATTTTGCATAACGCAATCGATGGCATCGACATGGAAAATATGTTTACCTTGCGCGCAGCAGCTACTGCCAACTATCTAACTCTGCGTCTCTCTTCCGCTCCCACTCCCGCACTCTCTCTCTCTCTCTCTCGACGGCATTCTTGGGCTGCTTGAGCTTAATTCGGTGGATACAAGCTACATTTGCATAGCATCGAGTGGGAGATGCGCATAGATTTGCTGGGAAATGATTGTGCTGTGTGTCTTGGCGAAATTTCGCCGTGGAAAGTTGGCCAAATGAAAGAGCGCGCTGCTTGCAACTTGCAACTTGCAACTTGCGGCAAGCCACTATCGCCCTCAAAGCAGCCTAATGTATTATTTATATTGCAGCAAAAAATGATAATTAAGTCTACTTGTCGTCTATCTACAAATTAAAATCTAAACAACATATTTTTCATGTTCAAGTAAAATTTTTGAGCTACAACTAAAACGTGCGCTCAACAAACTTTATATGCTGCAGCGCCGAAACTTCAGTGGCAGCAGCTGCCGCAAGGCGGAAGGAGGGGCAGTGGAAGGGGGAGCGGCAGCGGTCTGTGACAACAAACTCAAGATATAAATATTTAAAATGCAGTAGCAAACTTTTGGCACGTTATTGTTTGAGTAAAAAATCGCGATGCTTGCGATTTTGATCAAAACTATTTTGGTGCCCGACTGCAGCTACGCCAAAAACAAAAACAAAAACAAAATTAACTACACAAACAACAAAAACAACGAAAATAGATTATTGAGCCAGCCACTGCACCCTGCCCTTGCGCCGTGGTTAAATTCAGTAGCCAGCAGTTGCTTGACCCGCAGCTGAACTCAAATCTTAAGCAAATTGCAATGCCTCTCTGCTCGTCGTCGCCTTCGTCGTCGTCGTCGTCGTCGTCGTCGTCGTCGTCGTCGTCGTCGTCGTCGTCGTCGTCGTCGTCGTCGTCGTCGTCGTCGTCGTCGTCGCCGTCGTCGTCGTCGTGCCACTCGGTGGTTCGGTGGCTCGGTGTTGTTCAGCGTGGCTTTCGATGATTGTCTTCAAATGCGAGCAACCGCAGCAATCAACATAATACAACAACAAGAGCAACAACAACAGCCGCGACGACGATAACAATAGCAACAACAAAATGAAGTCATGTTGCTGCAATTGAACTGCAATTGCAAAGTTTGTTCAATTTGTTAGTTAAACAAAGTATACATTAATTGAACCCGGAATTTATGCCATCATAAATAAATTAAACCATAAGAAGAGTTCGACCCAATAAATAATAGTTCCTATATAATACAATCACAAAAGATAACTATTCTAAGAATTTATTTAGAATTACAAATATTCATAAATTTAGATTATATTCGAAATATATAATACAATATAAATTGTATACTACGCGCATATCAAATATTTCAAGCTCTTTCAATACCTAATTATTAAATTTAATTAAATCTGCCCAAATATTACAATTACTAATAAGTTAAAATTATTGTCAAATTAGGAATAAAGCAAAAATTTTACACTTCAAAATTTCAAGTTATTTGAATACCTAATTATTTAATGTTACTGAGTAACTTCAATAATAAAGTTACCAATAATTGTATATGCTTTTTAAATAAGTAATAAAGTGCATTTTGATATTACGCACAGTTCAAAAGTTTCAAAATATTCGAATACCGAATTATTAAGTGATCAAGTGATTCTAAAGAAATATATATTTATTTTTTAATTAATTGTAGTCTTTTCAAAATATTCGAATATTTAATTATTATTCAATGTAATTAATACAGAGCAACTATTACCATATTAATATATGGAGCAGACTCTTAATTAATAATAATGAAATGCAATTTTTACTTATCAACTTAACACAAATACATATATATTTATTTTATTTTACTCTCTTTTCTAGATATTCAAATACTCAATTATTAATGAATGTAATATATACAAAGCATTTAAAGCAAAATATGTTGATATATATTTAAATTTAGTGTAGTATATTCAATATATTAAAATACTCAGTAATTATTAAATGCTAGGCAATGTAGTAATGTGAACTGAACTTAAATATATAAATATTCATATCAATTTAGTGTGGTCTACTTAGCATATTGAAATTAAGTATTCCAATGTAATTAAGTGTAATTAACACTCGGCAGCTACAACTGAACATACATATAAGAAAGACTCTTTATTTCGTTATTCTTTTTTTGTTAGTCTTAATATACTTAAACTTAATATAATTTTAACTTTTACTATAACTTTTATGCCCGTTTGGAAATTATATAATTTTGTGTTACCTATGCAAAACCATTATAGGTTGGCTTTTATGATATTTAGTATTTATTAAACTTAGTTCACTTTTATATGACTAGCACATTTTTAGATAATTTAACTGCAAGATTAATAACTAATTGCCAGCCGGGCAATACTATATATATTAAGTGAAATGCTGACCATTGAAATTTGTGAATGCGATTTGCGGAGATTGCAGCGAGGATGAGATCAGGTTACATCGGCTTCGAATTTGCGTTTGGCTCTCGTCGATATCTGAGTCACGTACAAGTGCCAATAATTTGCAACACGTTCGCAGATCCCTTTCCAAGAGCACGACGCGAACGACGCCGGCAACAACAGCGGTAACTACAACATTAACAGATGCTCCAAGACGTTATTATGGTCCACTGTCTGCAGTCCGCTCTCCACGCCAGCGTATTCTAATCGAAAGCTGCGATGCAGCGGCGGCTGGCTATAAATTGGCGAGCACAGCGCTGGGTCGGGGCAATCAACACCTGTCCAGAGCGGCACAATAACACAATAATAATAATAAGAGGAGCTCGGCCGCGGTGCTGGGAGAGCATAATTTAGCGCTGAGATGTGGAGCAGCGGCTCTATTACAAGTTGATAATCCGTGACGATCGATTGCCGCTCTCTGGTGATATCCTTGGCAGTGCAATTAAGTAATGTGGCTGGGGCAACACAGAGAGTGACTGTGTAGGAAATTCAAATTGCATTTATTACCAGCACTTTGATCGGCTAATTTGGTGCACTTATCAAATTCTGATTAGTTTCTGCTCTTAAGCAGATATTCGCCCCTTATTAATGCTGGCAGTGGGAAGCAGTTGGGAGAGCATCACACCAAAGGGCAGCCGAAAGGCAGCCCAACCCACTGTTGAGATTCTGAGCCGCATCTCTGCGCGTTTCCAGGGAAAAACGGGGCCAGATTTCAGTGGGACTGCAATCAGCAGAGTATTGCCGTTTGCCTTTTGCCAATTTTGCTGTTGTTGTTGTTGTTGTTGCTGTTGTTGTGTGCAGCTTTTCAGTTTTCCGCTTTTACTCGCGGTCTCACACAGCGCGCAATTGACGCGTGTTGTTGATTGCCGCAGCCAGAGCCTTTCCATTTAATGGTGTCCATATGATTCACGGCACAGCGCACCTTTCCAGCCAGCCAGGCAGCCAGGCAGCCAGCGAGCCAGGCAGCCAATAAGCCAGCCAACAGGCAGCAGGCAGCAGGCAGTAACGTCGCTATTTGGATGCACAGATGCTTTTGGTGGCTCAAAAATTCGTTAAATACAATTGGATTTCTTTTGGGGCTGAGCCCCGCGCTGTCGATGACGACTACGACGAGCGAGTTGATGATGTGCCTCGTTGTCGAATCGTGCCTGGGCCTGGGCCTGGGTCTGAGTCTCTGCCCGGGCCAACTCCTGCGCTGCCGCGGCACTCCCCCGCGGTGCGCAACCGACTCCCAGAGCGACAGAGCGACAGAGAGAGCGGGAGAGCGAGAGAGGAAAACAATTGCAATTTTCAACTAATGCTTATTGCTGGAAATCAGTTTAGAAAAGCCAAAGGAGCGAGCACCCAGTCGCTATCTATACGTGTGTGCCAAGTCTGGTCTACAGCCACAGCGGAGTTGGAGTCAGAGTCATAGTCAGAGTCAGAGTCCAGAGTCATCGTCACAGTCACCCGGCTGAACTCTGCGCTGTTGTGCACTGAAAAGGTGAGTCCAGTCCACTAAAAGTCGCCTCTTTGATGAAAACTGTAAATTTACGAACTTTACTTTAATCACCAAACATGAATCGCGCACAGCATGCAGCATGGGGCATGCAGCCAGCCAGCTAGCCCGCCTGCCAGCCAGCCAGCCAGCCATGCAGCATGATGCTCTATGGAAGCCTTACACCTACTTACTGCGCCCTCCCTCAGCAGCTGAAGAGCGTTTACTCCTCCAGTTGTTGCTGTTGAAGGTACTGCAGCTATTATTTCTGCTCCTATCAAATACATAAGCACGTTATATCGGCGTAAAAATCCCAATCACATTCGAACTTCATTCGGCTTCACACTCGAAATCGATTTTCCTTCATTTTCCAAATTCATCTTCAAATTCGAAAGTAGCTTAGCTTCACTCTTGTCTTACACGAGGTATATGAAAGCAATTCAATTTGTAGTATTAATTGTATTTGTTATAAAAATTAAGCGTTTAAATTTAAAGTTGAAATCTATATTTAATTTAACTATATTCTATATTATTCTTGCTCAATTTCTTGAACAAAATAGTTCGACTGTTCGATTGAGCAAACGTGGCAGCTCAAGACAACCTTTGTAATTGCAGGGTATTTAATTGCTCGCACTCCGCAGATAAGCGCTCGTTTTTGACTGCTTCTTGTTCGCTTTATTGGTCAACAAGTTTTGGAGTCGTTGGCATCTTGCGAGTAGTTTGCCAGAAGGCAGCAGCCGTAAAAATATTTCTCGACATTTCAACGCATGTTGAGAGTTTTGTTAGCTGTCGCTGTATTCATGTTTTGATATGGAACGCGCCGGGGTCCTTTTGTCTCGCTCCCATCGCTATTGGCATTGGTAGCAAACAGACGACGGACGGTGGACGTCGGACGATGGACGACGGACAACTGGGAGCTGGAACGGCACTCATTGAGTTTGCCCTCAAAGTTGTCATTGCAGCGGCTGCGTTCGCTCCGCAGTTGCTTCCGTCCCAACAACAGTTGGCCAAGGAGCCCTCGACCAGGTTCAGATTTAGGTTCAGCTACACCCAAATATACAGCTACAGCTACAGAGAGTTGAGGTCGCAGCATGCTGTTGTCAGTGTTTATGTTGCAGCACTTTGTGTTGCAGGCCTTTGCTTTTTGGGCATACTTCTGGTCATTTTGAGCCGCGTTTTGTTTTGTTTTGTTTCGCTGTGTCTGTTTTGGTATTTCGCTCTTTTATGTCCTCAATTGGCTGGGTGCGTGCTTTAGTGCCATCTCTGTCGCCGAGCCACTCGACTCGAAGTGTTGTGTCTTTGTTTTGACTGCCCCTCTCTCTCGCTCCTACTCTATTCAGCCGATAATTTATTGCGCCGCTCGGTCGCACCAAAAACGGTCGTGTGCCTCGGCCCGAGTCCTCCTCGAGCTCAACTGAATGCGGGCAACACCTTCGCATAGCATCTGTTGGCCCAACAACAACAGCGACTACTTTGGTAGCCTGATACATGGCCAGTGATTTGGTCACTGTGCTGATACAACTTCTTCTTCTACTCCCATGTCCTGCTGCCGTCCTGCTGTCCTGCCAACAATAAGAACAAATGAAAAAATGCAGTTTTGTTTTTGGTTTGTGTCGCCTGTCGCTCGGAATTAGTAACTACAAGTATGTTAAAAGGTTCATTCAAGCTGCGCTTGTTCTCTCCACTTTTGTCTACTTTGCCACCTCTCTCAGCCAGCACTCGGGCACTCCTTTAACTCCGCAAATCGTATCAGTTTCACGGTCTGCTCTTGTCTGTAAATTGATAGTCCTCGAATACCGCACATATTTGCCGTACACAATTTGTTTAGTTCGTTTACTTTTTATTCAGTTTCGTTTGTGTTGATAACATCGAAATGGAGCAGATCTTATTGACAATATTACAAGTTTGCATTAGTTTTATTCCCTACACAAGTTTGAAGTTCACGCAGCTTTATACGAATTCGACTTCTGATTCCGATTTGCATTATAGAACACGTTCTTAATTGCACTTGTTTGATACGCCGTGATTCCTTCTCCAAATTTACGAGCATTATTCGTGCCATGGAAGTAGTTGGGAACTGCAGTAAGCTGTGCCTCAGATTAGCGACTTGCATCGCGCGATTGGAGACAGTATCTGGTCTCTCGTCCTCGTAGTAGCCAAGAGTTGGTGGCACTCCTTGTGTATTGTAAGCAGTTCGCTGGTTTGTGCCTTCCTTCGCACTATTACGCTTATTATCCATTTCCTGATACAAATTGATTGCTTTCACGGACTCAGCTTCAGCGTTGCTATTATCGTTGTAATCGGGAATCCCAGAAATCCGCTTCGATTGACGTTCTTTTTGATAGTAAGTTTCGCTAGTTTTTTGAGACATTACTTTGGGCTGCAGCTTATCGTTTTGGAAGAATTTCGGAATTTCTGGAAGCGCATAAAATTTGGTTTGCTTTGCAGCAATAGGAGAGTTTTCAACCTTGCTTGGAGCTTGCTGAACTTCAAACGAAGGCTGATGAAAGATTGCCTGATGAATCTCGGAGACCTCTTCGTAGACTTCAGTTACCGCATTGGATTTGTAGTCATCAGGCTGCTGCTTTTGTGGAATAAAATCAGCTTTATAGACGTTTCACTACAGTTGAGTCTGGATATCTTGCAACGCTTTGGGTTGTGGGTATAGTCTTCCAGATTTTCTGGTGTTATCGGACGTATGCTGGTATGGTTGCGTAGGTCTTTGCATAGCGGCTTAAGGCCAGCTCAATTCGTTTGCCATAGGTGGTCATGTCGTCAAGCGCAGTATCTATTATAGTTACGTTCTTCGTCATCAAACTCTGCAACGTTTTATTAATGTCTGTGATCTGTGCACTATTTGTGCGCTTCGAGGCAGCCAGTTGTTGCTCCAGAATATGCAGTTTCTCGATGGACTTCTCGTTGAGCGTTCTGGTAAGTGTGATATTAGGCAGTGAGGAGATTATGTTGCTCTGGGAGATGTTGAGACTCGAGAAGCGGCTTTGCAAGTTACCCACACGCGGCACCACCGCGCGGGTCACCAGTTCAGACAACTGCACAAGGCTGTTGTCGATCAGCTGGGCGCTGCCCACAATGTTCTTCTGGTAGACACTTAGATGCTGCTGCATTTTGACTATGGAGTCCTTTGAAGCCTGCTGTTCCATTAGCAAGTACTGCATAGCATATTTAGCTGATCTAGTGGTGATACCAAATTTGTCGAGTAACTTGGAGAGATCATTAAGGAAATACATGGAATTGGACTTCAGATGTTCGCTGCAGTTCGCCAGCTGCACTTTGACTGCGTCAAATTGTTGCAAAACGTAGATGTGCTTTAATTTGACTGATAACACGATTGTAGCGTCTTCAATTTCGCCAAGCATCTTCCTGGAGTCACTCAATGCTGCTGTGCTTGTTGTCCACAAGTTTCCAGTATCTCTTGCAGCGGTCTTCGTTGCTTCGGAGGTTGCATTCGGGGCTGTTGTGCTTTCCGCCGTTGACGTGTCCATCGAAGTCGTATAAGCTCCAGCCGCCACCTCTGCTGCGTTCACACAATTGCAGGTCAGCAGTGCAATCAAAATTATGACTTTCATCTTGGCGAGGATCTATGTAGTTGTTGTCCCAGCTAAACTTTCAACGCGAGTGTTTGTAGAGGATCTGTGGAGTTGTTGTCTCAGCTAAACTTTCAACTCGAATGTCTTCAAGTGACCTCGACCTTCGCTTAAATACACTCAGCATATCATATTCGCATTTCTATTCTTAGTGTGACAAGCTTTATTTTTAGAATATTCTTTTTTACCGTTATTGTTAGCAAGTGTGCTTTCTGCACGAAGTTGTTGACAAGAACTTTAGGTGGTTTGTTTACTCTCAGCTGGCCAAGTGAACATTTGCAACAACGCTGCTAATTTCACATTATCACGAGCAGTGGTGAGATAAGAAAACCTAATGAAGCTCATGTTATCTAGCCATAAAGTGAACTGGATTCACTGGCATGCAAATAAGTAATACTTGATCGGCTGAATCACTTGTTGTGTTTTCAATACGATATTCAAATTCAATAATGTGTAATTCTGAGTATTCAATTACGTTTAATAGTTGAACATTTAGTGTAATTGTTACTACATTCAAAGGCAGATAATCCCGTATATTAAATAATCTATTTGCTGACTCTTTCTCGGTGTGCCTGTTTGCTTTCAATGGGGCCGACATTCAAGAGTTATTTGCTCACATTAGCCGCATAGAAGTCAACAACGGCACCATGGGGGTCACGCTCAAAGTCAAATTTTAATGAAAAAGTGATTCATCATTTAAGAGCATCGAGCGACATTGTTAGAGCAATTAAAAACATGGTAAGCCGCCGGCCCCTCATAACTGAGTATGTATATTGATGTCTTCGCAGCGGAGAAGCGACCCCAATATGGGAATCTTACTTGGCTGCCAATAAGCGGGTCAAATTAGAATAAATAGTTACACAAACAAGCCGAGACCCCTTTGGCTGCGCTGGCCCGACTCGATCTTTGGACGAGTAAGGGTTGCAACACGCTGTGGGGAAATATGGCAAGAAATCAAAAAATTAAAAATAAATAAAAACGAATTGAATAATTTAGGTCAGCCACGAGCATGTGGATCAGCACTGATGACACTGCGCATGGTGGTCGGCAACTTTTGGGTGCTTCTCTAATTAATTGACCCACTATTCATTAATTGCATGCGCGATGCCACGAAGAAAACTTGAGAGAGTTTTCTTCTATTGAAGTTTATGAAAATATTTTGAAAATAGAAATACGCCATGGAGACCCTTTCTCTCCTAACTTTATGCTGGTTGACATCGCAGCCCATTAGATGGGAACAGCGCTGGCCGAGCTCACGTAACCGCAAATTGCAGGCGGGTGGTGCGGGTGGTGGTGCGGTTGGTGGGTGCCTGGCTGGGAGCTGCCCTCTTGCAGCATGTCGGGCCGGCAATTATGCATTCATCAAGATTATGACACGACATGCGAGTGCCGATCGCCGCGCTGTCTTTAGCAGCAAATGAATTTGTACTACAGCAGCTATTGCCATTGTTGTTGCTGTTGCTGTTGTTGTTGCTGTTGCCCGTTGCCGTTGCTCTTGTTGTTTTGATAGCACACATTTTGCTGAACTGGCGTCGCCCTCGGCGTCGGCACGCGATTTAGAAGCGGCTCGTAATTAATCGTCAAATGAGTTTAATTGTTTATGTCTTTTATGTGAGACTAGGTTCATACAAAGTCGCGCGTCGCGTTCCACAAGTGCTCGCCCAGATGCCAGATAAATCCACGATCACACACATACAGCAACATATATATTAGATAGAGTCAGAGTCAGCCGTAGAAGCGCTAGTTCGTCTCGACGTAGACTAAGTATTGCTAATTAGTTTGCGGAAAGAAAGTCATTAGCTAATAAAACAAAGTGTATTTTAAAACCTTACAGCATTAAGCGCTTCAGTTAAAACTATTTCAGGAATACTGCTATTTGTAGCTACTCGAAAAATATGATGATACATTTTAAATTACTTTAGATGTGTGAATTGTTGTTGTATTTCAAACATTAGATGCCCACAAAACAATTATTAGGAAATTTAAAAATATTCCATTTGTTAAGTGTATTTTAAAACCTTACAGCACTCAGCTCCTGGGTTCAAACTGCACCAGGAATACTGTGATTTGTAGCTACTAGAAAAATAGGATGATCAATTATGAATTGCTTTAGGAGCTGTGCGAATTATTGTTTCATTTCTTCTCAAACATACCTTAGATGTTCATAAAACAATTATTAGACGCTCTAAATTGAAAAATATTCCGTAGGTTGTGTATTTTAAAAACTTCCCGCATCGAGATAATCTGTTTAAACTATATCAAGATTACACTACTATTTGTATCTTCTCGTAAAATATGACGATTAATTTTGAAATACTTTAGGAGCTGTGCGAATTATTGTTTCTTTTTTTCTCAAACAAACATTGCCCACTAAATAATTATTAGAGGCTGGAAATTGAAAAATATTCCGTAGGTTATGTGTACGAGTATTTTAAAACCTTGCTCTTCGTGACACTATAACTAGAATGCTTTTATTTGCAGTTATTCAAAAATTATTGTAAATGTTTAAAGTGTTTTAAAACCTTTCTTTAAGTTTAAACGATAATAGAAATTACTGTTAATCGCTACTAAAAATATGTGATTATACATTTTTAATTGCTTTTGAGAATGTGTTTCTCGTCTTAGAAGCCAACAAAACAATGATGAGTTGCAATTACACGCTGGAAATAAAAAATAAGTCCCATACGGTCACAAGAGTTAATCATCACAAATAAGAAGAGCTAGTTTGCCCCGAATTATGCAAAGTATTGACAATTATTTTGCCGAAAGAAAGTCATTAGTTAATAAAACAGTAATAAAAAAGTGTATTTTCAAAGTTAAGTTTAATCTTAGCTAAGAATAATGCAATTATCATTTAAAAGTTGGAAGGTAAAACCTTGTGCCCTAGGTTAGTCTTTAATGAGTTTGTTTTGGTGCTCGCAACGACGTATGTTGAGGTTATTCATCATCACAGAAGCTAGTTTGTCTCGACTTATGTATAACTAAGTATTGCAAATTATTTTGCTGAAGAAAACTCATTATAGTTATAGTCTAATGAAACAGTGTATTTTAAAACCTTACCTCAAGTTTAAACAGAATTAGCTGTTATTTGAGAGTTATGATGATAAATTTTGAATTGCATTGTTTTTCTATTTTCCTAAATATTGGATGTCCGCAAAACAATTATGCGTTTCAATTACACGCTGGAAATTAAAAAATATGCCGTAGGTTAAGTTAGCACTGCGCTTGTTTTTTTGGGGGTCGCAACATACGGCGAGGTTATTCATCATCAGTCAAGTGCAACCGCCAGACAGGATGCGGGGGAGGGGAGGTACGCCCTGCTTGGCCGCTGATTAAAAGAGAAACAACAAAATTAACCAAAAATTTGCATTTTAATACAAAAATGCGCGGAAAACTGCGAGGAAACAAAGAGAAGCTAATAATTTTATCAGCGCCGAACAGTTGACAAAATCAGCATTTTGCGTGGTGGGAGCCACTCGAGGGCAGCGCCAGAATCTGCATCCGTTTGCCGATGTCAACTTAAATTAACTGTAAAACAGACCACGCAGCAAGGACATTTGTCTTGTGTCCCCTCCCAGGGCGCCCACGGAAAGCGCAGAGTTTTTCTTTACGCCAAGTCTAAGGAAGCCAGTGTGTGTGTGTGTGTGTGTGTGTGTGTGTGTGTCTTTGGGATTATTAATCATCTTTTGTGCGTATCTTTCAGTTTTGCGCGGCAGTCCTAATACCAGCTTTCAACTTCTTTCGCCACACAACAACTTTCTCTCTCATTCACTCACTAACAGATATATCTCTCAGTGTCGCCGTCTTTATTTACGGAAGTTGTCGGGCAAGCGGCAGGAAATCCTTTTCTAAGGAAATTACTTTGTCTTGACTCTTGCAGGTCCTGCGCTCCTGCGTTTTGCTAATGAATTTCGGCTCATAATGAACTTCTTAAATTTTCAAGTTAATTGAGTTTTCAGCTAGCAAACAAATGAGAACCTTGCCAAGCCGCGGAAATTAGCCACTATGATATAAGCGACTTGAATTTGAATAAAAAATAAAAGTATGATTTGTTCACAACTGGATTGGAAATGCAAAATTAGAGCTAGGCAGAGTTAATAAAGGAAAGGATGAATATCAAATTGATGTGCTAATTGAATTCATATAAAAATGTTGTTGGTGTTTCACTGGATTGAAATGAATCGAAATCTGATTGCAAAATAAAAGTTTGATTTGTGTACAACTGGATAGGTATAGATAAGCAACTTGAATTTATATAAAAAATATAAGTTTTATTTGAGTATAATTAAGTTGAATGTACAGAATCGAGCTAGACTCGGATAGCCAAGGAAGCGAAAGTATGACTATCAAATTGATTGGTTACTCATTCATATAGAACATTAAAGTTTTATTTGTATTCAATTGAATTGAACATACAGAATCAGAATAAGCCAAGGATAGTAAAGGAAACAAAATCAAATTGATTGGTTACTTAAATTCAAATGAAAGCTTTATTTGTGTTTAACTGGATTGAAGGGCAAGCGTAATCAAATTGATCGGTTACTGAAATTGTTGGATTGAAAATGCAGAATTAAAGGTTGCCACTATCAAATTGATCGGCAACTTGAATCTATATAAAAAACAAGGGTTCTAATTTTCCAAGGATGGCAAAGGAAACAAAATCAAATTGTTCGGCTACTTAAATTGATACAAAAATAATAATTTCATTTGTATTAACTAGATTGAATAAAAATCAAAATCGGCTACTTGGAATCATATAGAAAAGAAAAGTTTTGTGTGTCTTTAACCAAATTGAAAGTGGAGAATTAGAGCTAGCCAAGGATAGCAAAGGAAAGGCTGACTGTCGGATTGAATGAGTATAAAAAATAAAAGTTTAATTTGTTTACGACTGTATTGAGTGCGCAGAATCAGAGTTTAGTCGGATACCCAAGGAAAAAGTTGACTATCAAATCGATCGGTTCTTGAATTCATATAGAAAATAAAAGTTTGATTTGTGTACAGCCAAATTGAAAGTGCAGAATCAGAGCTAGTCACGGATAGCAAAGGAAAGGATGACTATTAAATTAATCGGCAATTGGCTGGCCACCCGTGACCCGCAGTTCACCCCGCGGCCCTCGATTGCATTGCATGCTGGCTGCATGGCGTTGAGCTGAAAGCGTTAATTCGTAATTTATGTGTCACACACATCGAAATTGAATGCCAAGCGAAATTATGGAATATTTATCATTTCGCACGAGCTGCGCCACACAGCCACCTGGAGGAGTTGGCCGCCACCGCCGCCGTCTCCACCCCCACAAACGTCCCGCAGGCAGCAGCGTTTGTCAATTCGAATTACGAATTGCGAATAACGACAAAGTGCGCTTAACTTATGTGCGTCGGGTGTTGCTGCAAAAAGGGTCGCCGCCATAAACTTGATTCCCGCTTTGGCGAGTGTTGTGTCTTGTGGCTGTTAACCGTAAAAATGGTGAAATATTTATAAGGTTTTTGTGGCTCTTGTTGCGAAGAATGCGCCTCCAACTGCAGCTCTGTGCAGCAGTGGCAAGTGTTAATTGGAATCAATTTGATAATCTCCCAGCCACTCACACACACACACACACACACACTCACAAACACTCGCACGCACTTCTTGCTGTTGCGCTGAGTTCATGATAATTTCGCGGATGTGCGATTTTGATTGAAAATTACGCTGTGGGGGGTTGCGTCTGGCTGCACTTTGTGCATGGGGCACAAGCACGGGCACGGGCACGGGCACGTTTTGCCTTTGGCCCCCATAAGCCAGCGCAGCAGCAGCGTTCTGGCAGCGACCATCCTGCGCCACATAATTCAAATTGTATTAATTTAAATGCCAATTTATTGCCAAAAACACGACTCGGCTACGGCTTCGGCTTGTGATTTCGCTGTCGCCGTTGTTGTTTTTGCCTGCATTGTGGGAACCAGTAAATAAATGGAGCAGCGACGGCGCGATTAAATATGGGTATGCTAAATCCATTGCTGTAACTGTAAGCGACAGATTGCGTATAAATATTTATGTGCGATACCCATTAAAAGACGTTAGCACTGGAAGTGATCGAACGACTGCAACTAAGGAAAGCTGCACGACTTTTTTATAGCATGCGATTTGCTCTTGCACTTCAATCTCATGTGAAGCAATGAGCTGCAAATAGTTACTATCTAACTGACGGAAAGAGCAGTTTCTTCTGTTTAAGTGATTTGACAATTTAAAAAACCATATAAATATTCTACTTATTTTATTTTTTTATTGTAATACTACAATCACGCTCATCAAGAGAACAGCTCTGCAAACAAATTGATAGTTTCTCCTGTGTGCGTTAATTGGCTATTTTAAAAAATCCTATATATGTTCTACTAATTTTAAATTTATTTATTGTAGCATGCGATTTATTCTTGCGTATCACGCTCATGTACAGAACCGATTGTGAACAATTATTGCATATTATAAATATTATAAATATTTCATTTCATTTTGTTTCATATCACTTTCATGTTCAGAACAGAGCTGCAAACAAGTATCTGACTGAGAGTTTCAATTGTGTAAGTTATTGATTTGTTTTCTTGTACAGAACAGATTTTGAACAATTACTTAACGGAGCAAAAGTATGCTTTCATCTGCTTAAACAATTAGACAATTCTTAAGAATCCTATAAATATTCTAATTATTTTTATTAATTTTTCATTGTAGTTTAAGGGACATGCGCATAAATACCACTGATCTGCGAACAGATATTTAACTGTGGAAAAAGCAGTTTCTTCCGCGTAAGTAATTTAACAATTCTTAAGAATTTTCTAAATATTTTTTTACATATTTAATACATTTTTTTATATTTTAGTATGCTAGGCATAAATTAATAAGGCAAAATGGAAGTTTATGCTAAAGTAATTTTGCAATTATTAAGATTCCTCTGAATACTATCATTATTTAATTTAATTTTTGTATTGTAAAATGATGGCCGTTGTAGCTTTGAATTTGTTCTAGCGTATCACGCTCGTAAAGAGATCCGATCTGCGAACAATTATCTATCTGTGACAAAAAGGAGTTGCTTTAGTAAAAGTAGTTAGACGATTCTTAAGAATCCTCTAAATATTTTAAATATTTAATTTAATTCTTTATGAATAGTATACTGTTAATTTGCATTGGGTATACTTACATCTCACTTTAGAAGAGCAGATACAAACTGCTGAAGCTAGAGTACCGATTTCGCATTGCAGTTTTGCTCATAAGTTTAGATGGCTGCTTTTAAGTTACAAGATCTTAGTTTGCGATGCACTTCGCGTGGTTCTAACATAGCTCTAACATAAACCAGTTATGAAATGTTAAATGTTAAGAGTATGCTACAGACTGCTAAAGACAATGCTAACAGCTGTTCATACAATATATTCTGAATGTTCTTAATACGGAATTCATAAATTTTGAAATTACATTTACCTACATTTTGGTATAATAATATCTTATTTTATGTAAAGCTATACTTTTACTTCTGAAGTTCTTATTAAGACTGTAATGCTAATGCAACTAAGGTAATTCGTTCAATGTCGAGTGTTCATAGTTGACATGAATTATAAAAATGATTATGTATGTGTATTAATGAAAGCGAATTTGGCTTGTTGAACTGTGAGTGTACTAACTGCAGCTTTGGTGCTTTGCACAGGGCCAAAAGAGCCGAAGGAATGGTGAGTGGTGGGTGAGTAATCATGGCGGAATCAGAGAGTCCCACCCACATGGCGCATTGTTGCGGCCAAATTGGCAACCACCCGCAATTGGATTTGGACCTCAAGCCGCAACTGCTGCGCTGTCATGTGGGTCTGCTGATTAACATATTATGCGACAAAGTGCCACCGCACAGGACGGTCAGACGGTCAGACAATCGGACAGTCCAAGCCATAAAACGAGCAAAACTGTGGCAATTCAACGCCTGTCACTGCCTGTTTGCACAGATAATTCACGCCAACGCCAAACAGCAAGCGAGACAGAGATACAGCATGAGAATGGAGGGGGAGAGAGAGGAGTGGAGGAACAGGCAGAGTTGCAGATCCAGCCTCAGTGGCAGTTGCGGCTGCTGGATAATTGAAAAAGTTGCTGTCGCCGTCGCCGTCGCCGTCGCCGTTGGACTGGAGTGTATCTCAAATCTGGCGCGATGGCTATCAATGTCAGCGATAGGTGAGCGTCGCCAGCGGCCACGAGATGTGGCTGCGACGTATGGGCCAATTAAGGGTTAAACATTTTGCATATGCAGTCGACAAGTCGTCGCTTCGATTTGCATAATTTCGGGTTGATATCTCCACATCTCGCTCTCGCTCTTGCTCTTGCTCTCTGATTGTCGACATGCGCACGATACATTAATTTATTTGGCCAAATGGTCAAAGGGGTAACGGGGCAACGGGGCAACGGGGTGACGGGGTAACGGGGTAACGGGCTGAGGGGACAACAACGCTGGTGTCCAATTTCATTAGGAACGTCAGCGCCTTTATCTCGGGGCATGGGTAGCTGGTCTCTGCGCCGTGTTCCTGTCATTGAAATGTGTTTCCCTTTTTGTCACATTACGACAATTTACATGAAATGGAATACGCACAGCTTTCGGACATGTGGCCCCTTTCATTGTCCTGCTCCTGTGCCTGCTTCTGCTTTGTGTCGTCCTTTTGTGCTAGACATATTCCGTAATTTAATTAGCAGTGCCAACAAATCCCCCGCCACACCCTCCACGCCGAGATTGACCCGCCGAAGGGGGACAGATAATAAATATCTTGTGATTTCATAAGCCATAAATTAAGCAATAGGAATTTGTTTTCCAATTACACATATTTCACACCGCATGCCAAAAACTAAAATGAATAAGGAGTCGCACTCACAAAAGAAAGCTGCAAAAATCGAAAACTATTTCTATTTGATAATTTATAACGCACAGCAGCGCAGCTCCAGCAACAAGTACAAATTGTCAAAAGTGTTTTGCTGCGCAGTGTTTCGTGCCCAGGCCACCCATGGTGTGGCAGCCAATGGTGGCCCGGCATATGCATACGCTTGCCTGCCACGCCGATCCTTGCCCCCGACCATTGCCACGCGCTCTTAACGAGTCACAAATTCACGTTGCAATTGCCAGTCGCGCCGCGGCTCCCATCATAACTTCGCAGTCAACAACACCTCGACTCGAGCAGCAACTGGAGTCAAGGCGGCAGGCTGCAAGACTGCGACTCTGCTGCATGCGGCATGCAGTATGCGTTTTGCTGCATGCCACCCAACCAGTCGCTTATTTTTGCGTATTAACGCGCGAAATAATATTTTATTTTGACCATCGTCAAAGGATTGAAAAATGCCCACTAATATCTTTGCGTCTTTGTGACGGCTTTGTGCGGGCCTTTGCCTCTCCAATTGCAACAGTCTATATATACATGCGTGTGTGTGTGTGTGTGTGTGCGTCCTGAGCTCCCTAGACTTGTAACCAACACACACAGTAGTTGACTTACGATTGCCATTTTTCCCGCCATTGTTTAAGCCTCAAGCCGAATTTCCTTCTTTTCTTTTGACTTAAAAAAACCTAAAGTTATTAATGTTTTGTGTTGTATACTTATTTCACGACAATTTAAACTCTTTTCGCACGTTTGCTGCGATTTACTTTGAACTCCACCTACTGAACCTAAAATAGACTAATTCTTTAATGTCTCAGCAATGCATGAACATCGCTTCAAAATTTATACGAATTCTTTAGAATCTCCTTTGTTATGAATATTGATTTTGTGTTTGTATTTCAGCCACTTTTACGATCCACTAATAATTATTGCCTCTAAGGAAGTAGTATCTTCACAACTTCTCATAGCTTAACTTCAACTGGAAGTTATCGCATGTGATTTTGTTGGTTAATTCGACGTGATTTATTCAATCTGATGTAGTTTATTTTAGGACATGAATTTCATCGAGCATTTATAGTCCAAATGTTTCTCTGCACCATTATGATTAAGATCGACTAATAATTATCACCTGTAGTATGTAGTACTTGTATTTTCGCCTAAGAAAGTTATCGCATGTGATTTTGCTAGTTTAATTGCATCAGAAAGTTATCGCACATGATTTGTTATTTAATTCGCCTCAATTAGCTGTGGTTTAATTTAGGACATAACTTGCTGCCAACCTTCGCAATTCAAATACTTCTTTGCAGCTCATATAAATTATAACTAAGATTCTCCAATAATTGTTGCTTCTTAGTTACTATGGTAGGAACTGTTCATCAAAAAGGTATCGCATGTAATTTCGTAAGTTTAATTTAAAATGTAAGTTAACGCATGTGATTTTTTGGTTAATTCGCCGCGAATTAGTCTCTATGGTTTATTCAAAGCAAAATTTGCACTTTCTCGCAGTTCAAATACTTCTTTACAGCTCATAAACTTTCTTTCCACTATTAATTATTGCCTTTTAGTATGTAGTATCTTCGCTTAAGAAAGTTATTGCATGTGATTTTGTTATATAACTCGCCGCGAACTATTAAATCAGTTGTGGCTTGGTCAAAGACAAAATTTGCAGCAAGTTCTCGCCATAATTCCTTGCAGCCCATAAAGATTATGATTATGACCCATTAATCATTTTAGCCACTAAATAAGTAGATTCATCGCTGCAGACAGTTTTTTCATTTGATTTTATTATATAATTCGCCACGTTTTATTCAATCAGTCGTGGTTAACTCTAGGACATAATTTGCAGCGAGTTCTCGCAATCCAAATAATTCATCGTAGCTCATAAAGATTATGACTAAGACCCATCAATTATTATAGGCACTAAGTAAGTAGAATCATCGCATCAGACAGTTTTTGCATGTGATTTTGTTATATAATTCGCCGTGAATTATTCAATCATTTGTGGTTTGGCCAAAGACAAACTTTGCAGCGAGTTCTCGAAGTCCAAATAATCCTTCGCAGCTCATAGAGATTATTATTAGCCATCAATAATTATAGCCACTAAGTAAGTATATTTATCGCATCAGACAGTTGTTGCATGTTAATTTGTTAAATAATCCGCCACGTATTCAATCATTTGTGGATTACTCTAGGAAGTAAATTGGCAGCGAGTTCTCGCAATCCAAATAATTCTTCGCAGCTCATTTGCAGCTCCTAAACATTATGATTTGGCGAACGAAAAGTAGTGCGCGGCCACACCTCCGATTCTCGGAGCCAAATTCCCACGTTCCCCAACCGCAGAACGAATCAATCATTCGCCTAGGGGCCAAGCACTCACGCAGCCTGCGATCGCGGCAGCGAGGCATGCAAAATAGTTGCAACCGTTAACTAAGGCCAACTTGTTGGTGGTGGTGTAGGGAGGTGGCGAGAGCAGCATCCAGTTGGCTGTGGATTACCAGGCCAATTGGTCACAAAATTTTAACACCTTCAGCGCGATGATCGAGCGTTGGCAGGCTGATCGGTTGATCAGATGATCGCTCGGTGGCGAGCATTAAAGTCAAATCATTTTTCACATTTAGATATTGGCCGCCGGGGCCATGCATAGCGGCTGCGCTGTGAACGGCGGCGCAATTGAAGAGCCCCAACTGCAAAGTTGAAGTCCAACTGCAAGTTGGAACCCATCCATCCAAAATTAGCCCGATCACGACTCAAGAAATATGTTCGACTGGCTGCAGATCTCTGCATCTCTCGGTGACTGGCTGTCTGGCTGGCCGGCTGGCTGGCTGGCTGGCCAGTCGCTTACATAAAAGTAATCAAATCAACACCTTCATCAACTCCTTTGGACACGGCTAGCCCAGATGGAAACCGCAAAATGCCTTCCTTATTTCAGGCAATTTGGACTCTCGACGCTGCAATTTAATGCTGTCCGCTGTCCGCTGTCCACTCGATGGCAGCGCGATCGGTGGCGATCGCCTGTCGATCAAAATGCTGTTTTCGATATCTAATTTGTCATTCGGAGCCCGCAACGGACCAATCAAAGCCAAACAAGACTCACCTCGCCAAAACCTGCCGCAATTTGTGCAACTGGCAACACGCTGTCTGCGTTGCACGATCCTTCGTTATTTTTCTTTTGTTTCTTTCGTTTTTCGAGCACCTCGCTCGGAGCCAGCTAGGGAATCCCGGCATTATGTGCGACGATTATCTTGTCGGCGCGTGAAATTTCGCTCCGCCCCCGTCGCTGCTGCCGCGGCCAAAAAATCGCATTCATGGCGTTGAGAAATTGACCTGCAATTGATACCAATCGATGGCAATCCATTACAGAGGCTAAGCGCGCGAGTTGCATGTCTCATTATTGGCAATTTTGGAGCAGTTCGGGTAATTGCTGCCCAGCTGCCCAGCTGGCCACTCGACTTGTGTGTTGTCTCTGAACCCGGCCGAGGGTCATTTGTCTAAAGGTCGCCGCTGGGATCGCAGCCGCACATTTACTCGTATTTCCATTGCCCCACTGCTCGAACGTTTCGAAATGAAAGCGTTGGCCTGAATGAATATGGCTGCTGATTATATATATAGGTATATAGTATTTATTAAATAGAATTCGTTTAACTGACACCACGACGAAACCATCGAAAACAAACACTGATCAATACCTAAATCTATTTGCTTGATTGCGTGATGTCAACTGGCATATTTACACTCTAGGGACTGTCGTCGTGATAAGCGGGGAGATTTCAAATTATATATACATGCTTGATCTGTATTATATGCACTCGCCCTTGCACTGCCCATTGGCAAGTGTTTGACATCGATTGTGAATTAATTTACAAATTAGGTTGTCAATGACACCACAAACTGTATTTACACGAGCTCATCGGCTGCATTCAATAAGTAAATGTACTAGTATTTATTTAATTATCATCTAGAATGCTGGAATATAGTATTTACACCAATTTCACTTATATTTAATGCACATTGTCCAGTTTAATTTATACAATTATATCTGGAATGTGTTTCGAACTTTAAGAAATGTATTTACAAACTTTGACTTTGGCTCCAAAGGGGAAATGCAAAACGTAAAAATGCAGAAAAGAAAGTGTGAAATGAAACGAAGCAAAGTCTTTGAAAACGCAATTTTTATTATTATAAAATATATAAAACGTTCATATTTATACATATAAATAAAATAATGCTTAGTCTAGAAGATCGTTTAATAAACTGAAAACTTGCACTGAACTGGTGTTTGCCCGCTTCTCTAAACGTAATTAAAATAATAAAAAATTTGCTAAATTTTGCCTGGTGTTGAAACTATTCAAGTGGGCCATCTCTTTGAGACGTGGCCGCGATTGGAGCAGTTGAGAATTTCGCATTCTTAATTTCATTAAAATTGAATATTAAATTTACATTTTACTTAAAGTAAAATAAAATTGCTAAAGCACACAAAAAATGATTGCCACACATAAAGTAAAAATATATTTTTGGTATAATTCTGCAAACCACTGGGGGAGAGTAAAGTAAAAGTACTCTATATATATATATGTGAATACATAGTCAGTTGCTATGTATCATTGTGTATGCTATAAGAAATTCATAAATAGTTCTCGCACATACATTTACAGTGTCTTTTTCAGGGGGGGTGGACATTTAAGATATTTTCGCTTTCCGTTTAAAAATTAAGTAGAACTCAGTGCCTTTAAATATTATACAGATACGGATTACATACATTACAGACTACGGATTAACGATACAGATACACTCATAGAAAGAGGATGCCGCCCACTCAACTGGCAAATGGCAACTGGCAACTGGCAACGTTAGACGCTGCGCTTTTGGCCAGAACTGAGCAACGCCAACTTCATTTTCTTTGTTTTATTTTTAAGGGGTTGGAGAAAGTTGAAATCTTTGCTGTTTATGTACAAGATACAACGACTAAGGAGATTTAAAAACAATTAAGCTACTCGATTCATTTTGTTGTTTTTACATTTTTCATTAGATATTAAGTGTTTTTTTTTTTGTGTTTTTTTGTGTGTTTTTTGTAATATGCATAAATAATTACACTACTTGACATCCACAATGAGAGGAACTTCGCTGATATCGATTAAATTTGGCGGCGATGGCAGCTGCTGTTGCTGCTGCTGCTGCGATGTCGCGACAACAGTTGCTGTCGGTGTCGACGACGCCGATGACAGTGAACCCGCTGAGCACGAGGAGGACGAGGCCAAGACCGTTGCTGCTGTCTGGCTGCCGCTGTTGTTGCTGTTGCTGGCCAGCAGCAGGCGCTGGTGGTGTTGCTGCAGGCATTGATTTGCATTGACAGCAGCGGCGGCCATCATCATTGTGGCAGCATCGCAGTAATTAGACAGCATCGTTGTGGTGCTCACATTGTGTGGCAACGTCGTTGTGGCTGCCGCTGTCGCTGTCGCTGTTGTTGCCGCAGCCGCTTGTGTCGCAGTCGCGTATGCGGCCGTCGCCGTGGCCATGTAGTCGCTGACGCCGACGCTGTCGTTGCTGCTGCTGCAGCCGGCGCCGAGGAAACCGCTGGCACTCATGTTGTTGTTGTTGCTGTTGTTGAAGTTGTTGATTTGCTGATTGCAAACGATGTTGACTCCGTATGTTGCCTGCATGTCGCCTGCCACATTGTGCTCAGCCAGCGCGCTGACCGCGCCCTCGCCCCCGCCACCGCCACCGCCACTGTTGTTGTTGTTGTGGATGCTGATATTGCTGCTGCTGCTGCTGGCACTGTTGGTGCTACTGTTCGTGTTGTTGCTGCTGCCGTTGTTGTTGTTGTTGTGGTTGCTGTTGCTGCTGCAGGAATTGATGTTGAGCGTAGTGTTGCTATGATTGGCTGCCACAGCGGCCGCCACAGCTGCGGCTGATGATCAAGTTGTTGTCAATTGGCGCCACATTGTGTGTCACATCGAAGGCAGGTAGGGCCAGGAGAAACTGTTGCCGCTCAGCAGCATGTCGCGTATCAGCGTTTCGATGGGCGTTTTACCGACTAGACGCACAAAAAACAACTGCTCGATTACCTAACAACAAGCAGAAGACACAAACAGACATTGGATTAGCCGTTGCAGTCTTGGCATGCAGCAAGCTGGGGGAAAAGAATGTCAAAGCTGACGAAGCTCTACTTACTTGTGAGGAGACGGTGCGCAGCGATGGCAGTCGCAGCAGCAACTTGCCGAATCTCGTGGGCTGGTTGGGATACTGGGTGCGACAGTACTCCTCGAGCGCACACTGGGACTTCTCTTGCAGGGATTCGATGTGTGTGACGTCCGACAGGCCGCAGGCATCTGCAATTCGCAAGAGCAAACAAAGCGCTGGCTTAGTGAAGGCTTCAAAGTTGCAATACGATTGGGGCAAATGAGGCAGTGATGTCTCGACGACTGCTGTTCACCTACACTGACGGGGAGGGGCTAGTCCAACGGTCGGTCAGCATAAATTGCGGCCACGCCCCCCACACACAACAACAGCACATGACGGAAGAAGGCGATTGCGTCACTCGCGCATGATTTACGAATCGACTCAATTGAAGGCGAGCGAACAAGTGGCCATTTAATTAAATTTCGGAAAATTCAAGTAAGCGGCAGGCAACGCCCTCGACAAACTCGCGGGGCCGTAAAGTGAGCGCTTGTCGTTAAACCGCACTGGCGAAGACATTGCGCATACGCAGCGTGTGCCGTCAAGTGCTAATTGCCAGACGCAAAGTTTGCTTATCAATTTTTTCCGTGACAGCTCGCAGCTCGCAGCCCGCTTGCCGTTGTAAAGCGCTGCAAAAGCAACTCACACTCACAAGTGGGCATTTTTAGTGGCGGTGGCGTATACTTATTATTTGCAGGGTTCGCCTGTTTGAAATTCAAATTAGACATCAGCACTGGCAAATTTGCATAGCTTTGCGCAGCTCAACTGGCTGTTAAGAACGCCGCAACACAATCGCATATTAGTTGGCTGGCTTAATGAGCCAGCATCGATGAAAACGGTAGGATTTCAGTGCCGCGATAGATGCCCCCAAAGCGCGCAAGTATTCGCGTATCGTTTGCGTTATCGCGTCGCTCGCGTGCATTACGCAAAAGTGTACAAGTGGCATTAATGTCGTTGGCAGCTGCAATTTGAATTTGCAAACTGGCTGCCTAATGAATTGGCCATTTGCCGAAGCTTACTTGCCAATCTGATGGCATCGGGGCGAGTCGCCAGTCGCAAGTCGCGAGTCGTCGTCGTCAACATATCCGATTGCGGTGTGAACTCGAATTTGATTGCATTGCCAAATGCCACCAATGCGACGTAATGTGTCGTTTTAATGTCTCGCATTTCAGTCTGGCGAGCTGCGCTCTTTGAATTTCATTATGCCATTTGCTGCACATGCCACATGCCGCACACCAGGCCGCTGTTGTTAACTACACGCAAGCTTCAAGTGCCTCAAGTTGCCAACTGTCAATTGACAGTCAATACACGCAGTTACAAACTAAAAACCGAAATACAAACTTGCCGCTGGGTTCATTAGAGTTAACCTTCTCTCCTCTGCACCGCCGTTAAGCGATCGCTAGTTTCTGAGTTGAGTTTATGACTTAATAAACGAGGGAGCATGTTTGAAACTTAACTGCGCTTGGGTCTTGTTATTATTGCCTAACTTATTGATGGTCTACTTCGAATATTGGAGCTTTTAATTTGAATGTTTACTTGAATCAAGAGATATATTGCTGATGATGCGATTTGTTTAATACACGACGAAGCATGTAAAAAAACTTCGATTATGTTTACTTTAATATTTACTTACTTATTGATGTGCTACATCTAATATTTAAGCTTTTAATTTGAATATTTACTATGAATCAAGAGATTTATAAAGAGGGAGCATTTTCTTATAAATTCTTAACTTTTTGTTTGTTTATATCTTCTATTGAAGCTTTTTAATTGAATATTTACTATGCATCAAGAGTTTTGTTACTGATGAAGGAATCGATAAATCATGTTTGAAACTTAACTTGGTCAGTATCTAATATTAAAGCTTTAAATTTGAATGCTTATTGTGGAACAAGAGAATTATGACTTCGGAGTTGAGGTGCAGTTAATAAAAGTCGAGGCATATTTGACACTTAGCTTAAATTAAGTCTTGTTTCTATATACTATCTTTCTCATTGTCGATATCTCTATTGAAGCTTTCAATTTAAAAATATCTTTCGAATTAAGAGCCTTATAACGAAGGAGCATGTTTGAAACATAATTTAATTTAGGATTTCTTTATTTTTTTTATATTGCAGCATTCAACTTGAATTCATATTATTCTTGTCTGATGAAGAGATTTGAGTATCAAACGATGCTTGAAACCAAATTCAAATTCGGTCTCGCTTTCATATCGTTTACATCGAATATTCAATATTTGAATGTTTACATCGAATACTGAAGCTTTCAATTTGAGTGCATAATATAAATAAAAAAGGAATTTATTTATATTTCTTGCTTGCCTATTAATTAAAACGTAACTTATTGATTTACTTAATATAGCGTTTGCTCATTCATTTGTAAAAGTTAAAGTGTTAGCGGCTTTATTCTGAGCTGTGTGCAAGAGTAAATAAATGGCGAATTCCTCGAATGTTTACAATGCATTAGGCAAATTGTGTGTCATGCGCTAAGTGAGTTGTCAACATTAAAAATTAAAAAAACTGCATAAACAGCAAATTATTTATATAATCGACTGCTGACTCTCCGCTCATTACTTGCTGTTTGCATTCGCAGGCATTTCCAATAGCCAGCAACTCACTCAGACTGCTGGCCATTGTAGAAACGCTTTACGACGACCGTTTGGGCCAAGCTCGGTTAACCGGCGGGCAGCTGAATAAAAGTGCAGAGCATAAACAACAGCGAGTGGTAAGCGAGTTGGGGGCCTGTCTGCAAACGCCCCCACACGGTGCGCGTAAATCAAGATAAATGATTTGTCGCCAAGGGCAACAGAAATTCAATTAGCAATTATTAACCATTTCATTTCATAAACAAGTCACCAACAACATCAGCCATGACGACGGCAACAGTCGTGAAGCAGAGATACGATTTCGACTAGCCGATTTGGCCGGCCGAGCTGAGATGAAATGCCGAGCGAATCACTTCATTGACCATGCTCATAATTGTCAATTATCTTGGCCATTAGCTGGCCGAGGAACGAAGAAACAAAACTGTGCCACAATTCGAATCAATATGCCATGTAGAAATTGTGTTTTCATTAAAATGCAGCAGCCAAAGTGAAGGAGGGCAGAGTGAAGGAAATTCCAGTTTGCCGTCTGGCCAAAAAGAAATGCAAGGCGCAGCTTTCTCGGGCTCTAACTATGGCTTTGATTTCGACTCAGGCTCTGACTCTGACTCTGACGCTGACTCGAAGCTTAGCCATTTGTGCAGTGCGCGGACTGCGATTTTTCTCCTTTTGTGCAGTTACTAACTCAGCGCGGAGATCGTGACCGCGTGTTTTAAATGCATAATGACCGTAAAGTAGTTGATGTAACTACGTAACCGAATTGTGCTGCCAACGACAGCAACAACAAGCGCTGCATGCATATCGAAAAAGGAGCAGATTTTTCGGTCACACAAGAACGTGGCACAGGCCCCGTCGCCAGCCCCAAATCGAAGCGACTCGGACCATAGTAAAGGTTAAGCTCTTTAACGAAAATTATGAATTGCTGCATTATATTTTATTATATAGTCGAGGGCAACTCAGCGACTTGGTGGCTCCGTGCACCGGTTATAACTTTATTTAGTTTTAATAAGCATTAGGCGAAATGATTTCAGATATGGTCGTAGCCTCGGGGTCTAGGCGAGGTCAAGTATGGATTTATTTTCGAGCGGCATTCTTGCAAGTCGGCCAGGAAAGTTGGCAAGATACAAGTATTTGCGGGTTGCAGGCTCAAGTGAAATTCCCTAAACTGCAAATATTATTATAAAGTTCAAACATCTCGCGACGAAATCGCTTCGCAATCTGCAATAATTCATTGCATCTGGCTTGGCAAACGCTTTGATTGATCTTGCGTAATGGCTGTTGTTGTCTTGGAGTGAAGTCGAGTCGAAGCAAAGCATCATATCATTTCCCATTGAAACGCGCCCAAATGATGATTCTAATCAAAGACGTCTGCTCGAAACTGTTAATTACAAGGCACAGGCACTGCCACAAAAGCCACAAAAGGCATGTCTGTGGCAATTTTCGGAAAGTAGCGCAGCCAGCGAGGCAGCGAGGTAGCGAGGCAGCGAGGCAGATCAATGAGCGATCTGCAAAACGATTTGGGCAGCGGCAAGCAAGCGAGTGCAACGAGGCATAGACGAAGCCGCAAAACCAACACAAAATGTTGGTCAAAAAGTGTGGCCGAGACATGAAAGCTACAACTCTTAACAACTGCAACAAACGACAGCAATCAGGCGTGGAGTGGAGTGGCGTGGAGTGCAGCGGAGACGATGGCGATGCCGATGCCGATGTCGATGTGGATGTGGATGTCGAGGCCGCAGCCAGATTCGAAGATGCACCAAAGAGCTGCAGACATGTCGTCAACGTGCCGCGGCAGCAGAAGATCTACTAAGTCTATACCCGGTATTTTACTACCGCGATCGTGTTTCCCGCACTCGACGGCCGTGAGGGGAGGGCGGCCGGGCAGCTGCTGCAGCGATTGATCGGCTGCAGTTTATGGACTCATGCAGCCAATTCAAATGCAATTGCTGTGCAACAGTCGAGAGTCGACTCCGACTCGCAGTCGCTGTCTCAGTCGCAGTCGCAGTCGCAGTTGAAGTCGGAGTTGGAGTTGGAGTCTAAGCGAAGGCAACACGAACTCGCGACGCCCCCTCACAATGGACTCGAACGGCAAGTCCAAGCACAGACACACACAGCGTTTTGGAAATTGGAAAATTATTTTCATTGCTAGCTGGCCCCGGCTCTGAGCCGCAGCCACAACCAGATACAGAGACTGAGAGCTGGCCAAGGAGCAGCAGTTGGGGCTTGTAAGTAAGCGACATAAACGAGTGTTGTTTTAATGTTCATAATGTGGTATCTCGACGTCAATAAACGTCGCCAGCACCGGGACGAGGAACACCAAGCGGTCGACGGGGACTACACAGACAGACTACGCGGACAGACAGCTGCTTGACATGAGCAGACAACGGGTTGACAAACGAACCGAGCAGCACATGGGAACACATCACCAGAGTTTCGGCGACTTGACCACTGCAGAAGCGGGAAATGCAAGTAGGGAAATTGAAGCTAACAACAGCTTGAAATTAAATAAAATAAGCTAGGCTATAAATATGGTAAACTTTTGACGAAATCGTAAACGAATTTCTTTGAATTGAAGAAGTGGAAAAAGCTAGTAAGGAAATTCATGCGAACAATATCTTAAAATTAAATAAAATAATAATCTGGATCGGTCATCAAAATATGCTTAAATTGTGACGAAATCGTAAACGAATATTGCTGATTTATAGGGAATAAAAATCATCTTTGATTACTGCAACATTGACGTGGAAAATGCTAGGAGGGAAATTGAAACGAACTATTTCTCCATATAAAAATCTAGAACATACTTGACGCAAAAATATGCTTAACTTTTGATGAATTTACTAGCAATGAGATTTTCAATCAAATATTGCTGATTTACTTCGATTAAAACTCATCTTCGACTAGACCATAGAAAAATTTGAATAGAAATTGCGAAGCGAGAAAGTGAAGTCAATTTCTTAACTGTTTAACTTTTGAGGATTTCACTAACAATGAGATCTTCATATATATAAATATTTGCAGATTTATTCGGAATAAAATCAACATAGAAGTGAAAAATGCAAGGTTGGAAATTGAAACTAACAAAATCTTAAAATAATAAACTTGTAGTTGGTGTATAATTTGGTTTTTGCTATGATGAATTCAATAACAATAAAAATTCCTTTAAAATTTTGCTGATTTATATCGTTTAAAACTCATTTTCGACTTGACCAATGTAACATGGAAGTGGAAAATGCTGGGAGGGATATTTCAGGGCTTATAATAATTATACTCTCTCTAATGTGCTTGGCTTATGACGAATTTGCATACATTACGAATACATATATTGCTGATTTATTTCGAATGAAAATGAGGCTTAAAAACAAAATAAAAACCTTAGCGTTAAACCATGTGCCATGTTATTGTGTGTGTTTAATATTTATGGAGTTGCTTAAAACAATAGATTAGATGTAAGCAGGCGTGTGTGTGAGTGTGTGTGGTGTGTGTGAGTGCAAGTTGATTCCAAGGTCCAGAATATGAGCCGAAGCCGAGTTAAAGATGGAGTGTGAAGTTGTTCTTAGTTTGTTCTTGCTTTGCTTTCATTCGGAAAAAAGTAAAATTATTAAAATAAGAAATAATAAAAAGTGTAGCACTATGAAAACAGCTTAAATGTCAGTATTACCATTTAAGCTGAATTCATAGCTTTGGTGGCAATTGCTGCTGAATTAGGCCAAAAGTATTCGGCTTAATGCAGCAACAAAAGCGCCAAGGAGCGAAACCTTAATCAGTTTTGTTGTGGTTAATATGTCATCATTTTAAGGTTTCCAATTAGTTTTTAATTACATTAAGCAAATCGTTTTTATGTAAGCATTTACATAAAAGCGTTTGCTTATTGATTTAGATATGAAATTTGCAAAATTTTGTTATTTGTGGCAAATATTTAGATAGAAATCCAATTGAGACTACAGATTAGTCTGCTATATTAGTGATTAGTAGCGAAGCGAAGGCAGTTAGTTAAGTGCAAACTGGTTAGCAATTAGTCAACAACAATTAGCCTTAAAGAATTAGTAACAAAACGAGTAAAAACACAAGCCAGTATTAATTTGTTTAACAGCAACAGCAGCATATATATTGTATATTTCTCTCTCTTTCTCTCTCAGTAAACTAGTTGAGGAATTGTCTAAGCTAGGCTAAGTTACAAGTAGAATAAATAGGACTTAGTGTAGGGCAATAAATACATAAGGAGTAGGCACTAAACATAGCTTTACATACGCCTAGATACATGGCTAATAAGTACGTGTAAGTTACGCATCCGACTGAGATTACACTAGCTCTCTAACCTAAGGCAATCGACTAGTGGTCTACCAAGGAGACGACGTCGGGCATTGGGCGGCGGCCTACAGCTGCCACCGGCTGCCGGCGAGGCTGTAGGGCGAGTATCTATAGCTAGGACTACCGAAGCTGCCGCCGCCGCCGCTGACGCCGCTCACGCCGAACGGCGTGCTGTGGTGGAACATATCAAAGGCCGAGCCGAAGGCGCTGCGCGGCGGCGTCTGGTAGAAGAGCTGCGGCTGCGGCTGCGGCTGACCCGACTGGTGGCCCGACGTCTGATATGCTCCAGCCAGCGAGCTGCTGCTGGTCAGCGAGGCGGCGGCGGCAGCGGCGGTGGCGGCAGAGACGCCGCCACTTCGCGGCGAGGCGGCCGAGTTGAGCGAGGCGCCCAGCCCGCTGCTGTTGTTGTGACTGGGGGCGGCGGTGACGGCGGCCGAGCTGCTCTCGGCGTTGTGCGAGCTGGCGTAGAGTGCGGCGAGCAGATCGACCTCGCCGCCAGTCGACTTCGTCGCGCAGCTGCTAAACGCGCTGCCCGCGGAGGGCACAACAGCTGCAGCTGGCTTTACGTCGCTCTGCTGCGACTGCGACTGCGACGACTGCTGCTGCTGCTGCTCCGCTTGCTGCACGGCCGCCTCGACGCCGGCCACGCTCTTCATGAAGGTGGCCAGGTGGAGCGGCGCCTGCTGCAGCTGCGACTCGAGCTCCTGGCGGTTCAGCGCATCGAGATGCTCACGCACCACGGCCAGCACCTCGTCGTTGCCGCACTCGGCCGGAGACTCGCCAGGCGTCCCCGCCCCCGTGGCTGCCCGCTTGCCGAGCAGCGCTGAAACTTTGGTTAGCAGTGCGGGCACATCCCGGTAGAGGATGTCCAGCAACTTACCGGTGGTGAAGAGCACGATCGCCTTGAGGCAGGAGTACTCCGCGGAGTCCACGTGCAGCGCCTTCAGCTTCTCCACCTGCTCCTGGAAGATGCGTATGTGGTCCATGAAGGCCACCACGCGGTCGGCGGCCATCGGCGAGGCATGCAGCCCCGCCGCCGCCAGCAGCGGCGCCACATGCAGCGGCATCGAGCACTGGCTGGCGTTCAGCACGAACAGCTCCGACCAGACGAGGCGCAGCAGCGCCACCTGATCGGTCACCTGCAGCTCGGGGAAGAAGGGTATGTTCTTGGCCCACTCCACCGCCGAGAAGAGCAGTCGCGCCGCCAACTCGCAGATGTTGTCGATGCCCATGATGTTGTTCGGCTGCAGGCACTGGCCGTACCGCGACGTCGGGTACGGCTCCGCGCGCAGCAGCAGCGAGATGTAGGAACTGAGGTACGAGTGCCCGTTGAACCCGGCCACGCTCATCGGGTCGCCGTTGGCCAGCTGGTACTGGCCGTGCATGCCGGCCAGTCCGGTCTGTGTGGGCGGCACGCGGCCCCGCTGAACAGCTGCAACGAAAGAAGTAAAAAGCGCGAGTTAGTCAGTGTCTCACAGAGGGAGGTGTCGCATGAGATAAGCAGTGGATGCCAGTGAGAGATTTTTGCAATGAGAGATGTCGCATGAGAGAAAGGCGTAAGTGGGTGAAGTTGTTGTGTGTTCTCGCAGGACAGAAAGGAGGACGAAGGCAAAGTTAGTGAGTGATCTCGCAAGGCAGAAGGGAGGAGGAAGGATAAGTATAATTTAGTAAGTATTTAAGCAAAGATAGAAAGAGAGAGAGAGAGAGCGAGAACTTGCATGACAGAAAGCCAGCAAAGGCGAAGTAGAAATTAGTGAGCAAGGAGAGATCTCGCAAGACAGAAAGCAAGAAGAAGCCGAAATTAATGAGTAAGCTCGCATAACATAAAGGAGAAAGACGGAGAAGTTAGTAGCTGTTTAAGCAAAAAGGAAGAAGTTGAAGTTAGTGAGTGAGCAGAAAGAGATCGCACAAAACAGTAGGAAGGAAGAACTAGAAGTTAGAGAGTTAGAAAGAAAGGAGGAACTAGGAGAAACATCTAACATTCAAGCATGTTAGAGGAAAGGGGATTTCCTACAAAACAGCTAAAAAGAAAATTGTAAAAGTTAGGGAGTGATCTCACAAGATTGAGTGTAAGAGCAAAGATAGACATCGCAAGTCAGCAAGGATATTAAGTTAGGCGAAAGTTAGTGACACAATTTAGGAAAGAAGGATCTCACAAGGCACCAAGGAGTAAGAGGAACAAGTAGAATTTAATAAGTGAGACAGCAAGGAATAAGAAGGCGAAGTTAGTGCGGGCTTCAGCAAGGAAAGAGCTTGCAAGATAGAAATAAAGTCGAAAGGAGAAGTTAGTGAATCTCGCAAGACAGCAAGGAGACAGAAGGCGAAATTAGTGGGCAAGGAAAGATATCTGGGAAGTAGGCTGTTTGAGCAAAGACAACAAGGAGTAAGCAGTAAAACTTTGTGGTTGAGCAAACAGCGGTCTCGCAAGACAGAAAGCAGCAAAGAGGCTAAGATAGTGAGGATTTTGAGCAGAGAGTGAAACAGATCTCGCAAGACAGAAAGCAGGCGAAGCTGGTGAGCGAGACAGATCCTGTTGGGTTGTCGGCAATGCGAGCTGCGCGCCTTTGTGCGCTCTTATTTTGACCGCGACATCACACGCCGCACAATGTGGCGCCATTCAACTGTTGGCAAAGCTGCCACAGCGCACAATGCCGCTATCGGGCGCCTCAATCTCTCTCGTCTGCGGCCGACAACAACGTCATAAGATACTTTGCTGGGGTGCGCCTTGGAACAACCCTAAATCCGACTCGGAAACCCTTTCTCAGTCCAGCCACCCCTTTTGTTGCCGCAACTGCTTAGTTATGCAAATTCAGCTAAATGCTCTCAGCGCATCTTCAGGCCAGGCCAGGCTGCTTGCACGTGTGTTGCGCCTTTCAAGGAGCAGATTGAGCTACACATTCATTGCATAATGCAGTCGCCAACTGTTTTGTTGGGTTGAGTTGAACTTTGCGCTGATCCTACACCTGCATGCCACAAGGCTTGGCCGCGCTCTGAACGCATTCGCGTGGTAAAGTGGGTTAGCAAAGGTTTTTGGCACCTTCACGTCGCTGGACCACACCCAACCCCACTCGCGTGGCGGGGCTGGGTCGAGTCGGGTTGGATCGGGTAGGGTCGGGTCGTATTTCAGCCGCGACTTAATCGCGCCGCCCGATCGCAGCAATAAAAAGCAAATGCAGCGCCCAAAGCAAAGCGCAGCAGAAATATTTGCGAGCGACGGCAAAGCAAATAGAGCCAAACATGCTTATTGATCGGGCCCAGCGCTGGGGCTCCAACCATTGTTGCAGCCACGTTGCGGCACACACTCGAGCAAAAGTAACGTCTTTTGTAGCTGGCAGCGAACAGAAAGCGAAAGCGTTTGCGCTCAATGCGAAGGGGAACGCAAAATGGGTTTGTTTATTGCTTTACCCGCGCAATTAAGTTCCGGGGGTTAAACTGCAGCCCGACTCGAAACCGGAACCCGGCGTAGAGAACTCGCAACTCGGAACCTAGACTGACCAGTGTCCAGCAGCAAAGCGGCGACACAATTATTTATACAATACATTTGCGTAATTGTGAGCCCAGCAGATATGCGCCTATTCCCATTCCTCTGAGCTGCTGATCTATGGGCAGGCAGAAGACGCAGCAAACCAGTTTTCGCTTCTCTCTCTCGCTCTCTGTCTCTGCGTCTCTCTTGTCCAGTTTGGGCTTATTTATGCGCCTGGGAAAATAATTCTTTGACCACAGCTAGCAGTGGAAGTTGCAGTCGCAGTCTGACCGCAACTAAGTGTTGCAGATGCCTCGCCAGATCAAGCCGATCGACTTGGCAGATAACGCCAGCAACAACAACAACAGCAACAACAAAAGCAGATGGAAGTGCTGTTGCCGTTGCTGATTACTTAATGAATGAATCGACGGCCCCCCTCACTCTAGAGCACGTGCTCAAGTCCTCGCTGCGCTTTTGCGGCCAAAGTTCACGGCGTGTAATCGAATATTGAAATTAGCAATCGCTCTTGACACTTTGCTGAGCGACTCTGCAATGCGTGCCCAAGTGGCCCGAGAAGCCCGAGAGGCTTAACGACTCGGCTTCCGGCAGTCCGCAAAGTAGCTGCAAGATTTCCATTCTTAATTGATTCCATAAATCCAGTCTCTCTCTCTTGTATTTCTGTGTGTTTTTCTATGAAAAACACAGAGTTTGGATTGAAACCCGTTTTTGCCACCCCAGCAACATGCGATTGACACTGCAGTTTAATTAGAGCGACCCCGGTGCTTGATTTGCTGCGATTTTCAGGTTTTTCTTGACCGCGCCAAGTTCAGGTCGCCGCCCTTTGTGCCGCTTTCGGCGGCAGAGGGTCCCGAATTCCACGCAGAAAACGTATTTTCTCACGATTTTTCAGCTCAGATATTTTTGGGTGAATATGTTGAACTAGTTTTTTACGAGGAAGTCGTCATTTGGCCGCACAAAGGTGTTGAACTCTTTTGGGAGGTTGGTTCTCTTTATTAGGTTTAGGACAACGACAACAGGTAAGCTCGCATGCTACACTTGAACAGGTAGCTGACAAAATTCGCGTCCGGTTGGGGCCAAGTGTCGTTAGCCGCAAACGGCAGCAGTTAAATTCGCTTGTACTTGGCCTAGGCAAATCTATCATAATTTTGCGCAATGCCAGCCGGAGAGCGAGAGTCGACTAAATCAATGTTTAGATACATTTAATTACAATGTTGCTGCCGTCGGCTGGCTGCGTTTTAATTGCCACTCGTTCTTAACCCAAATCGCAGTCGACTGCAACTGCAACGGCGACTGCGACTGCAGCGGCGACTGCGACTGCGGCATTATTAGCATTTTGCGAAAAACCTGTCAATATTAGTGCAAATAATAACAGCTTTGTGCGGCAACTCGACGGGTCCCCAGCCAGACGTTAATTGTTAATGTCGACAGCAGCGACTAACCAAACAATCAGTTAAGCAGTCACTCAGTCACTCAGTCAGTCGGGCAGTCAGTGAATCGAAGTCGCTGTCAATTCGTTGTCGTTGCGCCAATTTGTGGACAAAACAGTTGGCCCAACTATGCCAAATATTCGCTGACAAATGCTGGCCACAAATTAGTTGCATATGGCACATGCAGTCAGTGTATCGATTAACTGCGAAAAATCGCATGCAACACGGCGCAATGCGGAGAGCAGTTAATCAAGGCAGCCCAATAAATTTCAATACATCAAAAGTGTCGACACACAAATTACAATGTCGAGCTCAGCTCAGCGCAGCTCAGCTATTCATATATGCGACTATTATATCTTGTTCTTGTAACTGTGGTATTGTAATTATTATTTCTTTTTAATTATTAACCAGCGCACGAACAAGTTTGCATTTGATCTCTGAGGTCAGCTGCCAATATATCCACAGTGTCGATAGCGCGGTGCGATATTGTTTGAGTCTGCGACAAGATTTGCTCTCGTGCTAGTGCGATCTCTTGGCAGCCCGCTCACATTCCACTTGTCGGCGACATTTCGCTGTCCCATTTGGTGGACGAGGCGTCCGTCGTCTAACCTAAATTCACGACACGAATTACGATTGTTGTGGTCGGTGCCTACTTCCGATTTGTTGTTGCTGCGACGGTCTCAGCGCATTTAAAATTTATTTATGTATTTGCCTCACTGCTTGACTTTTAATTGACCCACACCCGATGCGATGCGAGAAATTTCGAATTCTGTCTGGCCCCAGAAGTGTGATAGCAGTGAAGTGAAGTGAAGTGAAGTGGAGACTTACCTTCGCGTCGCATGCCCATTTTGAGGCACTTTTTCAAACGGCAATATTGGCATTGGTTGCGATGATGCTGATCGATCGGGCAATTTCTGCTGCCGCGGCACGAGTATGTGAGATTGCGTCGCACGGAGCGTTTGAAGAACGATTTGCAGCCTGCAAGCAGAGAATGAAATTAGTTAGTTACTCGGTTGTTGTTGCTCAAAAATTAATTGCTAACTTTTACGATGCGCGCTGCAGCTTTATGAGGCAACGAGGCTGCGGAACAAGCCGCCAGCCAAGTGACTGCATGTCGGTTGCACCTCCTCAGGGCAGTGCTGCAACAAGCGAAACAAATTCCATGCCACTTGCGCTAGTCGACAGAGAGCGAGAGCGAGAGAGAGAAGCAGCCGAAAATTGTTACCACTTGTAAAGCAAAGTGCCCGGGCGCAGAACATGCCACCAAATGCGGCAAGTCGCGCTACACTTCCAGTTGTCCTAGTGATTGCCCCAACTCCCCCCTCCCTGCTCGCCTCTCTCCACCACAGCTGAGCTGATGCCTATGTCAATGGTCATGTTACACGTTTCATGGCTTAACGCCTTCCATAAAATTACCTTTAATGGCTTTCAATTAACAAAGTGTATCTTGGGCACGAAGATGCCACAGACTGCGGCAGAGTTTTTTACACTACACGAATTTACTGTTAATACCGCAGACTTGTTGTGGCTCTGGCCATTAAGTACGCTGCGATAGATGGGCTTAGACCTAGCTGGCGTGTTGTTTACAAGCTCGCCAGCAACTCAACTCGATGTCGCCAGCCCGCCAAACATGTGTAGCCCTCGAGTGAGGCAAGGAGGCGGGGGCGGGCTAGAGTGGCAGATCCTTATGCGAGCCGCAGCGTCGTAGGACTCGTCGCTCGGGGGCATGCCACACAAAAATTTCTCACAATAACTCAAAACAATGGCGTATGCTCATAAAATTCGTTTTAAGCTGTAAAATCATCATCAAACAAAATATGTAAGCGCACTGCGAGTACGAGGCAGGAACCGAGTCAGCCTCAGCCTCAGACCCAGACTCACAGTCAGAGTCGTAGTCAGAGTCAGAGTCAGAGTCAGATCCACAACTATAAAAGATTTTCAATGCCCAAGCTGTCTGCGCGGCGGAGGAAGCACAGGGGGGGCGTCTGCATTGCGATCGTGTGGACCGAAACGTGGTTGGCGCAACGAATGCGCTGAGGTCGCCCAATTGATGCGCTACACTCCAGCTGAAAGCTCCACAATAAGCACTCAACAAGGAAAGCTTTCAAGGAAGCATAAACGAAAGTTTGCTTAAACTAAAGTTTATACTTTTTTGTAGCTTTTGATATGTAGTCAACAGTTGAAGTCGAGCTAAAGTTAAACTTCAAGTAAAGCTAAATCATTTCATTTCAGAATCAGCGTAACAAAATTACATCCTTCGGGAGACAATAAGCAAAAGTATGCTTAGGCTGCAATCTATATCAATTAGCTTTTTGAATATAGCATGTTATGAAGTAATGTATTTGAGACCAGTTGAGCTAGGGTCAAGCTGAAAGCTTCTGAAGAAAAAGGAAAAGATTTTAGGGATGAGTAAGCGAAAGATTGCTTAAGCTGCAATGTCTATTTTATTTTAGCTATATACAATATTTCGCTATATTTTTAAACATAGTAAGCAGTAGTTAAGTTGAGTTAAGAAGTCGTTCACTTTAACTAAAATATTCAGAATCAGCGCAACAAAAAGGAAGCTTTCGTGGGAGGAATAAGCCAAAGCTTATTCTATTTTCTTCTACCTTCTTTTTAGTATAGTTAGCAGAACTTAGTTGAGTGTAGATGTAGCTCACTTAAGCTGAAAACTTCAGAACTTTTTTTTTTGGTAAGCATAAGCAAAGTGCAGATTAAGCTGAAATTTCCATTAGGGCTGCTTAAGTCGCTAGTAACTTGGCTTAATCGAGAAGGGCATGCGGTGGTTGCGACATGCCGCTCCCAACAGCAAGGTATCTAGGAAATATCCAAAACACACACAGACAGACAGACACACACACACGCTGAACACACTCTTGGGCTTTTACACCATATGATCTACGAATAACGATATTGTACCCAGTCACGATTTCTGCACAAAACGTACCGTTGCCTTTACCTCTTTTCCACAAAACTTTGACTGCACTTTCGACGTTGCTCTTGCTGTTGCCGTTTTGCGGGACGGCCGGACACCCGGACAGCCGGACAGCTTGGCAGCCCAGGCCAAGAAATACAAAAAAACAAAAAAAAAGGAAAGAAAACAACGCAGCAGAATAGAAGAGAAGAGACAACGAGCTGCAGATGCGAGCAGACGCTGCCCAAATGCGCATATCGCGGCTGTATCTGGAGCTCGGCCAGCGCAGTCAGCGTTATTGATGAAGATACGAGCAGAGGCGGCATGGCAGCGAGATACTACGGTAAACCGCAGCGATGCCGTATCGTGTTATATCAATAACCGAAAAAGGGTGGAGCGCCGCTGCAGATGCAGAGCCCGATTGAGACGTGCACGGAGTGGAAGTGGAAGTGGTAGGGGGAGTGGGAGTGGGAGTGGGAGTCGAGTGAGTGCAAATCCTGGGAAGGAAGTCGGGGGAAGCCTTAGGCTGTGTCACTGCGACTTGCTAGGGCTTCAGAGTGCAGCTAGCCCCCGGGAGCAAACAGACAGTTTAGCCGTGAGCCGCAGTCCGCTTTGCGGTAGTTTCAATTACGCCTGGGACCACGAGGGGGCGTGGCGCGGCCCTCGCGTGTGTGCTACGCGCCATAAAGCGTTCAATACAGTTAGCCGCAGCGTTCTACTAATTGAACTTGCCGCACGAGACGCGCTGCCTGGTGCCGCAGAGCGTGAAATGTGCGCCTCAAGATCGCCTTTCGATTTCTGCAATTGCTGCCCAATTCCGTGTGATTTGCAAGCCGCGCTCTTGCTGTTGCTGTTGCTGCACTCGCGGTCAATGCACCGTGCCCCAGAAGTGTAACACCAAAGTCAATAGCAGCCCAGCAGACGCCGCCCCATTGCTGCCTCATTTTCTAATTATTAAACACACACACACAGACAGACACACAGACGAAGAGCGAGAGCCGTCATTAAGTCGCAATAATTAAATGTTAAGCTTACATGTGCAGGCAACTAGTCAAAGTAATTAGCACAGCAGGCAAGACTGTGACGGCGCAAGGGGGCGGGAGGGAATCGAGACTGAGTTGGCGGCAACTGAAAGCAGCGGGTAGACAACAGCGTATCTGGAGTACAACCGAAACATAATTGCAGCGCAGACACGAACCGCAAAATGCTTTCAACTTGCATGCACCTCGCGCATCTACAAAATGCGCTGATTATGAACGCGCTTGAACTTGCAGAAGCGATGCGGAAGCGCAGTTGCACAGTTGCACAGTCGCTCGGTTGCACAGTCGATCGCTGATTACTAATTACTGCCTAACTGCAGGGCATCCCCGGCCACTTGGCGTTGACATTGCGGCCCGATGTGGGTCAACTGTGCCACCGTGCCACCGTGCAACTGTGGCGAATTTAAGAACTTTCCACTTAATGCAAACGCTGCGCGAATCGCAAATCACAAATCGCAAATTGCCGCCACTCTGATGGCAGCGACGTGCGTGCCACGCTGCTGCTGCGGCAGCAATTGATCAACACGACTAGCAAACATATAGCTTATCAAGTTAGTTGGCTGCCAAGTATATAGCTTATCAACGCTCGAAGTCGAGTATATATAAAGCAGACTGCTAGTTTGTGGTCTACACACAACTGAGGCTGGGAACTGGTTTGTGGCTGCAACAAGCAACAAACAACAAGCAACAAGGGCTGTTGCAATTTCGCTGGCCTGGCCCATATGCCACCGCCAGCAATTCGCACGTTGCAACTAGACAACTTCAACAGCGCGCCGACTTAGACGGCCGCAACGGCGAAAATAAAGATAAGCGATTTAGCTTTGATTTAACTGATGCTATGCGAAGTTATGCAGCCGCGTTGCACTCCGTCGTCTACGTTGCAGTTGCAGTTGCAGTTGCAGTTCAAGTCCAGCGCTGGGGCAATGGCAGCGACACATGGCGATAAGAAAGGTTATTGCTGCGGCGTTGCACTATTACAGCGCTGCGGGGCATGTCGTCGTGTTGCCCGTGTTGCCCGTGTTGGCCGTGTTGCAAGTGCACCACCAGCCAGAAGATGCCACGAAACGTGCTCGCCACAACAAGCCGAACTCTGTGCAGCTGATCGATTAGCCGTTGCTGCGCTCCGGCTGCCTGTAAGCTCAAATTGTGGCAACAACAGCGGCTGCACGTTGGGCCCAGCTTAACATAATTAATTAAACCGTTACATTATAAAGCGGATCAGTTGCCAGTTGCCGGTTGCCAGTTGCCAGTTCACGATTTCATTTCGCAACCGCATCGTGTCAGGATGCACAACTTGGCTCTAACATCGGCTGGCTCTAAGTACAACGATTTGTAGTACAAGTCGCCGCTTAATGATTACAATGTCTGCTGTTTGTTTTCCCCCAAAAATCTGCACAATTAAGCCAGCGCTGTTGCTTTTAATGAAGGGCTGCCGAAGCCCTGCTGAAGCTGCCTCATTAAACCCAACAAAAAACCACGTTGAGCAATTCCCAAATTCGCAATTCGAAAAACAGCGATGCAACAATTTGTCAAAGCTCGGCAATTTATGAATGCTGATCAAAAGGCGATTTAGTTTTGTAATAAATGGATATTGGAGTCCCCCCTCCCCCAGCCCCCTTGGGTGAGGCGGGGAGATGCAAATTTAATACAAGCCGCAAATTTATGAAGCTTTCCGTTGCTAATTAATAAGTAAAATACGCTTGCTGCAGGCGTTGCTGCCACGCCCAGTGCGCCTGCATGAGGCTGCAACGTCATAAATTGCAGGCGAAAATAAAGCAAAACAGCTCTGAAAAATGCGCAGTGGGCGTAGTTAATTTTTTCTCTGTATTTACTTTGTTGTGAGCTCTCTTACTTGATTTTGTTGTATTTATTCACTTATTTGTTGCCGTTTTTTATTTTTGCTTTTTTTGCTTTTTGGGGCACTGAGGAGACAGCTAATTGATTTATGTGCGCCTTTGTTAAAGCGCAGCAAATGTGTCGACCAAGTGGAATTTTCATGAGATTTATTAACGACTCTGCGATCGACTCAAGAACTGCCCAACAGCATTCAACATTCAAAGTGCAAAAGTGAAAAGCCAACGATTCGAAAGTCACAAACACTAAAGTGAATACTTAAATTTCGATATGTTTTCTCAGGAACTTTTCAGTCGTCTTTAGATTTTGTAATGTGAAGAAGTAATTTAATCGATATTGAAGTATCAACGAGTAGTTTGTGTGAAGTGTCGAAATGCTTTTTCAGGAACTTTTCAGCTATCTTTTAAATGTGATGTTAAGATTTAATTCGCATTTCAGCTACAAAGAATAGTTTTTGTAGTGTTTAGGTTTATTAGTCTACTTCATGGTGCAGCAACGTAATAAAGTGAAAATTTATCTTTTTATGTTCTAAGATATATTCTAAAGATCTAGATATTTTTGAGTATAATCTTATACGTCAATCTGAAGCAGCAGCGAGTAGTTTTTGCAGTGTTCAAAGTTATTTGTGCACTTCATAATACAGCAAAATTTTAAAGTGAATAAATGTTCTAAGACATATTCTAAAGATCTTGGCAGTTGTCTTTAATTTTGCAATTGAAAGCATTTAATTTGTTCTACATTGATACAACAAAGAGCAGTATTTGCTGAGTTGGAAAGCAAAATAATAAAGTGAAATGTGAGTTGAAGAACTTTGTCTTTGAATTTGTTAAGAAAAAATATGAATTTAGTCTATAATGCAGCAGCAGTGAAAAGTTTATGTATCAATAATTATAAATAAGAAAGTAAATAGTGACTTTTCGCATATGTTTCTAGAGATCTTTCTTTAAATTTGTGTTGTGAAGTTATAATTTTCTTCACTTTGCAGCGACTGGGAATTGTTTTTGTTGAGTTGGGAAGCAAAGTAATAAAGAGAAATGTTAAAATGTTTCTAAAGATCTTGGCAGTTGTGTTTAATTTGGTTAATGTGCTGGTTTCGTTTAATTCGCAGAGCAGCAACTTGTAGTTCTTGTTGTGTGTCCAGCGCGTAATGAAGCGAATTAAAGAGCCACACATGTTGTTGGACGGAATTGAAGTGCCCAAAAAATGGGCATGCAAATGAACGGCGAAGATGCGCGCTTGTAGATACAAAGATACATTTATGGACGCGCAGCGGAACAACTGTGACAATGTTAACATCAAAAATTCGTATTTTTGTGGACGACGACAACTCGTGAGTCCCCTGTGCCCCCCCGTCACCCACTCTCTCAGTTGTAATAATAAAGCTGAATTCTTGAGCTTGGGTAGCGCTTTAATTGCGCAACGTGGGAACCTATTTGAATGAGTGTACATCAAAGTTCTCTCGGCAGACTTCCTTGCAGCTTGCGGTTGTCCGCGACGGTTGACAAACTGTCTGTGGCGCAGCGGCGAGTTGCACGCAGCGCACTGCGGTTGCAAGTACTTAATGCGGCCCGCTCGCGCTTAACAATTAGACATGTTGGCAATTTTTCATATGTTTTTTATCAAGCGCCACGAGCGCAGTTGCATTACAAGTGTGTATTGTGCTGTGTGTTGACTTAGTTTATGTTGATGTGGCAGCTAATTAATTGCGTGGCCCGGCAACAAGTTGCAGCCTCATTTTTCATAGCTCGAATTTATGTGTCGTCTTCCCATGTGGGCCACGTAGCATAGATAAATCAACGTAATTAGCGCGCTGCTCAATTGGCCATTTGCAATGCAAACTCGCCGGGTGGATTGACTGGCAAACTGCAGCAAGTATGGCCAACTAATCGCCGTGACAAATGGCCAAATGAACGGGCAGCCATCATCCATGTTATCTGCGAGCTTTTATCAGCTTGCAACGTGACGAAGCGCTTGCCAAAGGTTACCCCTCCCCACCCTAATGAGCGAGCGATTCCAGCAAGTGCGAGCAACAGCTGTTGGCTGCCACACAAAGGAACAGGAACACGCATAAGCTACAATTAAACTCAGGGGCAGCCAGCAGACGACGGACGGCAGACGGCAGGCAGCGCGGCATAAAGTTCACAAGTGAGCGAAACGGGTTGTGAGAAGTATCTTGTAGCTGCAGCGAACTTCAGAATCTAACTGCGCAGTGATATGAGTTGCACACACACACTAACACACACACATGGCAGAACAGAGCGCTTCACTATTTATTTGGCTGGCAGCAGACAGCATAGATTGCTATCGTGCTACACACAGCGAGTTGCACTCGTAGAGATACTTTGTATCTGTATCTCAGTGTGCGAGTGTGTGTGTGTGTGTGTGTGGAGCAACACCTTCTAGAATGCAGCGAGGCAGCATATTTTGATTGTTCTGCTTTGTTATTGCCACTATCGTGTGTTGGCCGCGCTGCGAGCGGGGCATGCGTACAAAACGCTGCTTGATTAATAGCAAGCCAAGCGACTTGCCAGCGGAACAGTTCAAGAGCTACGAATATGACAAGTTGTGCTTGAGTTCCCCCTGCCCCCTGTTTCTCCCCCCCCCCCCTAGTTGAGACAATAAAGAGGTGGGCGCTTCATTTACCAGCCAGGCAGCCGCACAATTTGCATGTTTGCAGAGCAATTGTTTGGCTCGCTGGCTGGGCACAAAGCGCGCCGTATTTTACTTAGATAATGCCAGCCGCCCTTTTGCCTCTCGCCATCGCCCGATAAGAAGCCAAGTGCGATTCCGCGGAATTCCACACACAACACTGAGCATCGCAGGCCACAGTAAGTTGGCCAAATTCAAAATTCACGAGGCTCACACACCCACCAGCTGTGCGTTTAGTGCCAACTCATCAAACTGCCATAACTCAACAACGGGCAACTGTCAAAATCAGCGGCTGGCAGGCACGCTGCCACGCTGCCACGCTGCCACACCGATCGCCGCCGTCATCGGCGTCGTGCCACAACATGATGTTCATTCGACTCGTACTCACCTTCGCAGGTAAATTGTCCGTAGTGCTTGCCGGAACTCTTGTCGCCGCAGACGACGCACTCGATGTTCTGCTTGGAGTCGATCTGTGAGCCGCTGTTGCTGCTCTGCGAGTGCGAGCTGTTCGCCTGCGAACTGGGCGTGGTGCTGCCCCCACCACCGCCTCCGCCTCCTCCTCCACCGCCGCCGCTGCAGCTGGCCGACTGGGATCCCTTGATGATGGGCACCAGGTCAGGCCCGTGGCCGGACTGCGCGGCGGCCGAGCTGCTGTGGTGCGATGCGGAGGTGGCGCCACCGTTGGCGCCCGGCAGACTGGACAAATCCTCCTTGATGACGTGGTGCGCGCTCTGGTTGAGGTTCGCCGTCGCCGCACTCAGACCAGACAGATCCTGCTTAATGCCCGCCGACTGCTGGCTGGCCACGCTGCTGGGCGTTGTGCCGCCGCCGTTGCCGCCAGCGGAGGGGCCGGCGGAGGCGTGCAGGTGGCCGCCGAGGGTGGGGTCGTGCCAGGCGCTGTGCGGCGGCACGCCGAGCGTCATGGAGCGCGAGAGGCCCAGGTCGAAGGCGGACAGCTCGGTGCCGGACTGCGGCCGCGGGTTGAAGAAGCCGGGAGCGGTGGACGGGGAGGCGCACATGACGCCGCCACCGTACACGCTCAGCGAGTTGTGCGTAATAATTTTGGCGGCCGGATCGGAACACGTGGAGTAACCGCTGGAATACACTTTGTGGTCGCAAAGTCGCCAACGCCGTTGAACCTCTAACTTCAAACTCGCGCGATCTCAATAACTTTTGGGCGATCTCGATGCTTTGCTTCGACTTGGCTCGACTTGCAATTTTATTTTTATCGGCGTTTATTTGCACATATTTTTTTCAATACACACAGCACGCGCAGCACTTTTTGCGTTTTTCTAATTCGCTGCAAATTCTTTTAATTATTTTTATTTATTTTTTCTTTTGTATTGTATGCGATTTTGATTTGTATTTCTATTTGATTTTGTTGTTATCAAGAGCACACACGTTCGAGTATAAGTATAAGAAATTCGTTGGCTCGCTGGCGGCACTTGGAAAATAGATATGAAAATGCTGAACAATTTTTACTTCAATCTTCGTTGGAAATGCGCGTCATGCGAGCAGCGAAATCTCAGCTGTTCTCGTAAGGCCTTTTAGAGCCTGACTGGCAAAACATTCGTGGCAAAAGGTACACGACCCGACCCGACTCGACCGTTTCGACCTAACGACACATCACACAAATCTCTCTCATTCCACCACCACCACCACTGCGGCAGAGCAACGCGGCCAGCGCACAACTACAATTGCACCCTCGATGTCAGCTATCGCTGTGCCGCTTCCACTCCCGCCGACCCAATGGCCTGGCTTCATTTGAGTGCAAATCGTCGCTCGCACTCGCACTCGCTGCCAGTCTGCTGCTGCTGCCAGTCTGCTGCTGCTGCCAGTCTCTGCTGCTGCCAGTCTCTGCTGCTGCTCTCGCTCTCTCGCGCTCTGTCTCTCCGTCGCTTTGGTGGCGGGGCAAGACCTTCAATGCGTTTGGCTGATTTGCTCACTGGCGCTCCGTCTACCACCACTACGACACACCGAAAAGAGCCACCACCATCATCACACTCATCGCACAATCTTAAAGCACACACACTCAAACACACACACGCTCAAGTGCGCTCTCTGCTTGTTCGTTGAGTGAAACTCTCGCCCTGCACTCTGCTGCTCATTGGACTCGCTTTGTGTGTGCTTTGGGCGTCCAACAAGAACTCGTTCTCTCGCCCTCTCTGCTGCTGCCGCTGCTGGCTGCCAGTTGCTTGTTGTTGTGTAGTTTCCCAGTTGGCGCATCTGTTAGCTGCCGCACTGTTAATGTTCTTATCTAGCCACCCGTGCCACACTTTGCAGTTGCTTAATTTGGGCCATGACTTTAAAATGAGCTCCACCTACCGACAAAGTTGATAAAACACATTTTTCGCCTAGCTTTTCTGGTTGGCTGATTAAAGTCTGTTTGCCCCTCTCCACCTCGCGCCCTTATCTCCAGCCAGCAGCCCAGCAGTTAATGGCCGATCTGGCCAACATACATATATATGCATATATATCGCCAGCTCCATTCGATTGGCTACTTGGCAGATAAGCTCAGCGCTGATAATAAGCGACTGCGTTCTGCACAATCGAATATTCCCCGAAATATTCGCAGGAATTAACTCTGAGTCAGCTTTAAGTTTAGCATCGAACTGGGACTGAAATGCTATATGCGCAATAGATCGCGGGATGCCTAGATTAACACCAAATCGCTGTTTAGAATTCACGAATATTTTAGTTTACCATGGAAAGTTATGGAATACATGCAAAAGCAAAAATATACTTTCTAGTTTTCCTATTTTATAAATTTTAGAGATTTTGGCCACTCCTCAATTTGAGTGTAGAATTAAAGCAGCTAATTATAATATTTTCTAACTTAAACCAACTTTAGGTATTATTAATTCTAGCTTTAAGGTATTTTCTTTTACAATTGTGCCATTTTCTACTTTAAAGTATTCCTGATTTTTCCCTAACAATAATTATATTTCCAAGTTTGCTTGCCTTCCATTACAATATCTACACTTCATGCCCTAATTTAGCTTTAAAGTATTCTTTGCTTTTCAATTATTTTTTAGTGATTTTCCCTACTTTTATGTATTTCTAGCTTTCCATTACAATAATGATATTTGCTATAATAACATAAATTCTAAACGTTCCTGCTTTCGAATTGCAATAACTATATTTAATACCCTAAATGAGCTTTAAAGTATTCCTTGTTTTTCCATAACAAAAGTGATTTTTCCTACTCTAAATTAACTTATAAGTTTTACTCACTTTCCTGTGAAAAAACTACATTTAATGACCTAATTTAGCTTTCAAGTAATCGATTACATCATAATGTTATTTGCTACTTTAAAGCATTCCTTGTTTTCCCATTACAAAAGTGATTTTTCCTACTATAAATTCACTTTAAAGTATTACTCGTTTGTCAGTGCAATTATTACATTTGATATCTTAATTTAGCTTTAAAGTATTCCTGGCTCTCCATTATACAATAATGATATTTGCTACTGTAAAGTATTCCTGACTTTCCCATTGCAATCATGATTTTCCCTACCTTAAACCAACTTTAAAGTATTCTTTGCTTTGCTATTACAATAGTCATATTTGCTACCATAAAAATTAGCTTATAAGTATTCCCTGCTGTAACTATATTTGATGCCCTAATTTAGGTTTAAAGCATTCCTTGCTGGAAGTGAGAGTTCTGTTGGCGACGCTGCGCTGAAGAAGCCCATTGACTGTTGTGCGTCTGCGAGGAGTGGGAATATTATTGTATGCTAATTGGATGAGCTGTGCGACGCGGAGGTGTCGCGACATGCAATTCGAGTAGGCGCTACTTGAGAAGTGCCAAAACACGAAATCATAATTTAATTTGATTTTAACGAGCCTGCGGCGCTCCCTCTCTCTCGCTCTGTCTCCTTCTGGGATTGCTAACTGCTTTCAATTAGAGACGCCAACATACATTTTTTGCATAACATTTCGGAATTAGCATTTTGCTGCAATTTGCACGCAAAGCGCGTAGAAATTGAAAATGGGGCCTAAACAATTCTTAGCCACGCGAACTCAGCACATCATTTGTCTTCACACGAGCGTGGCGGAGGGGAGCGGAAGCAGGAGGCAGCTGCGACTGCAAGTGCAGCAGAAATATTGGAAAAGTGTCGCCCCAGCTGAGGGGCCAAGTAGTGCCACGCCACTTGCCACTGTCGTCGTCGAGACGGGTGCGAGGGGGGTACTGCAGTGCAAACGTACAATTGGATGATCAACGAGCAACTGGCCAGGACAGTTTACAGAGGATGAGGGGCTGCTGCTGCTGCTGCTGCTAATAAGACGACGCACAGCAACGCGTTGAGTTGGTTTCCAATAAGCACTCAAAAGGCTTCGTCAAGTTTCGTTGAGTCGTTCGTATGCGGCTCTCATGCGCACTCACACACACACACACACACACGCGCGAGCTCTCACTCAACAGCGACTGCGGGCAACGCCCACTGCAGCGCGCTCGCTTGCGCTGCAGCAGCAGCTAGCTCTGTCGCACTCGGCGGGCAAGTGTGCGAGCTTATCATTAACTGTATCGGAATGCGCTTGCTGGCTGCTCTCAGCGAGGCGAACGAGCAACAACAAAACGTAAAAAGCAGCGAGAATGCCAAGTGGAAGAAGCTAAAAATGTTGAGTTTGCTTTTTATTAACACCGCTAGATGTCTCTCTCTGGCACCCATTAAAGTCTAATTCAATTGGATTTGGATGCTGTCGCTGTCGCCGCAGCACCCAAGCGCCCCAGCAAAGCCCCACAAAAAAGCAGCAAACAGTGGAACTAATGAAAAAAAAAAAAACAAAAACAAAACGCTCAAGAGTTATGGGGCGCCACTGCATCCTGCCGCCAGTTTGCTGCGTCCTGCCTTTGCCACTGCTTTTGAACCTAATCTCGTGGTTCTCGGCACCTCTTGTTAGTGCCTCGTATGTTATTCGTGTCCACACACACACACACACACGCGTCCTCTGCATACTCCCGCTATTGGCAATCCATTGTCGTGGTCGTGCTCTGCGCAGAGTTCGCGCAGCCAGCCAGCACCTCCACCCTTTTGGGTTAAATACTGACAACCCCATTTGAGCGCCTCTTTGCACTCGCTGCTTTGGCTCCTAACCCACAACTTTGCCATCATCATCTGCTGGCAACTGGCCAGTTTCGCCTGCCTCCGCCATCGCCATCGCCATCGTCTCTGTGTGCCGCTGCCCGTTCTATTCATCATCCTCTTCGTCGGATTCTTCTGCTGTTTCTGCTGTTTTCCCCCAGTTCGCTGGGGCCGCTGCTTGGACAGTTCATTGAAAGTAGGTGGCTGCCCGGAACATGTTCTCTTTAAACATAATCCCTGTGCGACTATGTGTGCCGTTAAGCACAGTGCTTGCAAACCTACATAATTCTTAAACAGTCTATTAATGTATTAATAACATTTACAACACGTATTCGGTATTCTTAATCTCTTTAAATATCATTCGGGTTTTGCACAGCTATCAGTTGTTCATTCTAGGAAATGTATATTCAAAGTGCATTAATTTGAAATTCATGTTTTTTAAATATTTATATTCATTCTAGGTGTTATAGGAAATGTACATATATTGTGTCTTAAGATTTCAATTGCATAAGTTTAAACCTGCATTAACTTTCTATATACATATATGAATTTTCTTAAGTAATTTTATTTCTTCTAGGAATTTTTGGAAATTTATATTCATCATTTTGAAACTGCAATTTACAAATATATATTTGGTTTTTATTTTTTTGAATTCATTAACTAATGGTTTTTAAAAAATTAAGAAATATGCTACACTTTATTCAATTTCCTTCGAAGATAAAGCATTTGAAATAGTAAAACTATTTTCCTATTTCTATTTCTGTCAAACCCTAAAATACATTCATTAATTTTTAGTTTGTTTAAATCTCATCTCTACGATTCAAATCTCATATTTCACAAATGTATCTGAAATAAAATGAAATAGCAATAACAAAATATTCTTGGACTTATTATAAATGAATTTTATATAATTATTTATTTTTTAAATAATTGTTATGCAAATTGCTCAAAAGCGTTGAACCTTGAATCTTTTTAGCAAAAAGTTGTTTTTCATTAATATTCTATATCAAGCTCAATTCATTTTCATTCTTTACTTTAAAGTATTTTAAATCTAAATAGTTTTTTAATATCATTTCAATCCAACCCTAAAAAACGTGCTGTGCAATTCAATAAGGTTTTGTGTTTACTGAAAATTCATCTAAATCTCATATTGCTCACAAGTAAGTGCAACAAATTAACCATTCTATAAAAAATGTTGTTGGCAATTACGGAAAATGTATAGCGTATTACTTTTGGATCTCCCATACTTCTTTGTCACATCAAATTGGCTTTGAACCAAGGTGCTGCAGTGTGGAAAATGATGTGATTGCATGTAAAATGACTTGTTAGATACTGCAACATAGGAAACGAAGCGCAAGTTATATGTGTATATGCATTGTGTGTGTATATAGTACACCGATCTGCATAGATACAAATGCAGTACTAGCTTTTAAAATTGCCGGGAAACTTTCCATATTTACACACCTCAACTGGGGAGCAGTTCCGTGTAAATAGTTGGCTGCAATTGTGAGGATGTGTGCGGCAGGGACACTCGGGCAGGAAGTGCACTTACATAACTCCCATGCATAGCAACTGCAACAAATACACACACACACACACATAGATGGCAGACAAAGAAAACTTGGGGCTGCTGCCCGCTCGACTCGCCGCGCAGGCAAGTGGCATATAATTTACATTGTTGCTGCTCTCCCTCCCACTGTTGCTGAATCCTGCCCCATTTGGCGAGCAGTGCAAACTTTTCACATTGATAAATTTTTAGTAATTCTTCTTTGGGTGGGATGCGTTGAGTCGCGTCGCGTCGCCTCGCGTCGCGTTGCTTGTTTCTCGTTTTGGGGCAAGTTGTGGGCGCGCTCCGTGGCACGGCAACGACTTTATGAATAAGTGCTAAAATGCCAGAGTCCAGGACCGCAATGGACCGGGCCATGTCATCCTGGTTAAACTGACGAGCAGCATCCCCGCCTCCTCCTCCTCCTCTTCCTCCGCAACACAAAAAAACAAAAAACATTGGCTGCTGTTTTTTGTTTTACTGCTGCTGCTGTTTGCTTGTTGTTTTAGCTTGATGATTCATTGGGAAAAGCAGAGACCGGCAAGCAGCAAGCAGCGCTGCCGCCGGAAAATGAACAAAACTGTATTCGCGCACTCGCTCGCTATTTTCCCAATTCACACACACAAACATACACACAGAGACGTGCACTCACACAGCCAAACAATTTGCCATTTGAAATGGAAACCCTCCGACGCGAGTTTGTCAACTCAATACACTTGATGGCGCTGCGTCTCGATGATGGATTCGCTTTTACACTGCCCAACAAAGTTCGCAAAGAAATCCCGCTATGCTAACGGGTTGTGTACTGTTGTGAGGCATTGCCAAACAACATTAAAGTGCTTTACTTTGGATATGCTATTGGCTAAACTAAGTTGTTGCCTTACATACAGATTGAATTGTTTCGAAGCAACTTCTACCGAGTTGAAGTAGTTTAATACACTTAATCGATACTAGTAATATTCGTGTGTTTCTTCGATATTTGGCACAAATATTCAATGAATATTGAATATACGATTCTTTTGCTTATTCCTATTTAAATATTAGCTAAACTAACTTGCTAAGTTGCATAGATATTTGTAATTGTTTCCGAGCATCTTGTGAGACCCTAGCATTTACTTAAGCAAAACGGGTAAAATTTCTTTAACAATTTCTAGTTGCAAATCTAACGTCTATTATAATAAGAGATTCTGTAATTCAGCTGGCTGTATTACTCCAAGCAAACGTATTAAAAAGTGCATAATACATTCTTATACTCAAAAGACATTTAAAATTAAAATATTTAATTTTTTCTAATATCAAATTTGTATAGCAAAATATTTAGTTAAAAACCTTTTAAGTTAATGTTCTCATTAAAAATGTAATTATACAAATAATACAAATATAAATATTATACGGAAACTAAGTGTAATGTTGAAATACATAATATAATAATATAATAATTTATGTAATGTGATAATATAAAATATAATATAATATTTTAATAATATGTGATAATATATAATATAATAATGTTTAAATTAATTAGAATAAATAGAGCTTGGAATTAATATAAAATAAATAAATAAAATAATTGAAAAGAAACTGAATCTTGTTTGAAGGCAAAGAAATGTTCTTTATCAGTAACAAGAATGTAATGTAATGTACAAAATTTAAATAAAATAAGTCAAAGAGAGCTTATTGCTGGAATACAAAGGTAGAACATCAAATACATAAAAAGTAACAAGAATGCTAAATCAATAAATAAAATAAGTCAAGGAGAACTTAATGATTGAATTTAGAGCTCATATAAAATAATTAGTAAATATAAAGTAACATGAATTCAAGAAGAACTTTATGCTTAAGTGCAGAGCTACTGTAAAACATGTAGTAAATAAAAAGTAACATGAATTTAAAATAAATAACTGAAATAACACAAAGAGAACTTGATGCTTGAATGCAGAGCAGCATAAAGTGTAACATGAATGTAAAATAAATAAATAAAATAAGTGCTAATGTAGAACGTCACGTTAATAAAAAGTAATAAGAATGTAACGTAAGTAGAATAATTAAATAAAATACGTCAAAGTGAACTTCATGCTTGAATACAGAGATGTTTTAGAAAAATGACTCAATAAACAGTGACAAGAATGAAAAATCAATAACTGATATAAGTCAAGAAGAACTTTATGCTTAAATGCAGTCAATAAAAGTAACAAGAATTTAAAGTAAATAACTGAAATAATCCAAAGAGAACTTGATGCTTGACATGAATGTAAAATAAATAAATAAAATAAGTGCTGATGTAGAACATATAGTAAATAAGAAGTGACATGCATTTGAAGTAATATAATCAGAGCTGATATAGAACATCAGGTAAATAAAAAGTGACAAAGTGACCAATAAGAAAGCGTGCAATTTCGAGGTGTGTGTTGCCCCTGTGAGCGAAGTCCGTGTTGCAGCAACATAACGGTAATTTGGGGGTATCAAATGCCAACCGAACGTATGCACTTTTGCGTATATAGCACTCTCCACATACACGCCAGCTATATACATACGTACTTAAGTGTGTGTGCTCCCCCAGAAATGTATTTCGAGCGCGCATGTCAAAAGGTCACCAGTTTGAGTGTGTGTGTGTGTGCGAGTGTGTGTGGCAGTAATTACATGCGAGCCTCCCCTTTTAGTATGAGCGACTAAAGCGCCCCATTTTATTTATGTGTCTGACAACCCCCAGCCAAGCCGATGGAGCATGAATTGCATTTACGAGTACTGCTCAAATCTTATTCCCCGTCTCCGTCGCTGTCCCCGCTGCCGCTCCCTTTGCCGTCGCTGTGCATGCGTGTATTGTCCAAGGCCCCATGAATTAAACATTTGCGATAAAAGGCTGACACATGGCTGGCGTGGCCGTGGTCGGGGCAGTAAGTAGGAGAATGCGAGCCGAGCCGGACGAATGGAACATGTCACAAATCATTAGCACATATTCAAATCGGGGACCAGAGGTCAGTCAAATGGGGCGGAGTCCCAAGCACAAAGTAAATAAATAGCACATCGCCTGCTCTGCGACAAGCAGAAAAACATTTTCGTATGCATATTTTTGACCTTAAAAACTTTGTCTAATTGCGGCTGCCGGCCGCACAGAACGGCAAAGGTCAGGGGCTGCAAGGAAGACCAAAAGAACACAATGCCAAAAGGATCTCGACTCAAGATACAGATGCTGGACGTTCAGGTACAGCCTGACGTCGCGCTCGAGTGTCCAAGACTGACCCCGTGCTATAAGGAAATTAACCTTTGTGTTCTGTGCACGAACCCAGCGACGATCGTTGACAAGTTCAACCCCCTGGCTGGACCCTCGCCGATGGTCACTCAAATCAATTCTCAGTTTTGCGTAAATTTTCTGCTTGATTTTCTTGAAATTTTACACATTTTAATAAAGGGTTCCCACTTCGGATTTACCTGGATTTCAGCTCGAGTCGAGTCTCGAGCGGCGCTTGGGGGTTGATTTTGGGACGATTTTATACGCATTTCAGCCGCATTTATTCGGCGTTTTTGCATACGGCGAGACAAGCCAAGATTTTTGGAGATTTGTCCTTTTCGGTCAGCGTGGGAATCGCTGCCCAAGGATATTGGTCAGCGACAGCTTGCGCCGGGACCTTAATCCGATTTTAATGAAGCGCAACGCTTTGCGGTCTGCTGGATTTGTGCGTCTTTTCCGAGCTGTTTTCATTTCGGTCATTTATTTCAGAGCACACAGACAAACTGTTTTCTTTCGGGGTTTTCCGCCATGATCTCATACGCTCAAAAGAAAGTCAGTAACAGGCTCCAATCGCAGTGAAATTCCTAAAATGCAAATCTAAATTGAAAATTGCTTTGCTTCTTCGAAGTTGCAATTTGTTAATTAACTATAACTCAAGAACAAATACTAATTATGAGTGTTATGCTATCTACAATAAGCACCTTGTTTTATTTGTCAATATCTAGACGAATCAAACACTATATATTCTATTTGGTAAGTGGGAAGAAGTATATAAAATAATAATATGCCGCTTAACTTTAAAGCTTGTTTGCAATTAGTCTTATTATCTTGGAAATACATTTAACAATAAAACGAATATAGCTTTTATGGTGCATTTGGCCAAATTAAAAACAATTTCAAATTAGCAATGTGAAAAAGGCTTGTTGGCATAATTATACAAAAATATACCTAAATTATTGCAATATCACTATAATTTTGTATAAAATGTACTATTAAGAATAATATGCATGCATATGAACCGCTTTATTAACGAATGTTTAAGCGTAATTTTTAGTATTTTTAATTTAAGTTTGAATAACTTCTAAGTTTTGCATAGGAAATTTGTGATATTAACCTTACAAATTTCTATGAGTTCATTTATGATTCTATATTTTAATGATTGCAATATAAAAGTAGAGTATTTGAAGCAAGTGATAAAGTTGCAGTCAAATCTTTCGATATATTTATTCACTTCGTAATTCCAAAATAAAATCATTTAAGAACAATTATACAAAATAATGACATAATATTTTAGGATCAATTACTTCAAAATTAACATTTTTATTGGCTATAACGAGACTAATATTAGGGGAACTGGCTTAAAAAGTAAATAAATATTGTGAGATTTGTCTTGCAGCAAACACAAACCTGTCGGAACATCGAATTCTGTTCCATTTTAGAATATGCACTTCCGAATTCCAGAATAATTGAAATATAAACAATTCTACAAAATATTGACAAAATATTTAAAGCTCAACATTTTCATAAAGTCAGCAACGTTTTATAAGGTTTATGGAGTCAATAAAAGATTATTAATTATAACTGATTAAGTGTTGTGCGATTTGCCTTGCAGCGAACACAAATCAATGTGAACATCAAATTTAGACAATAATTTGATTGCTTAATATCGATTTACATTAAAGCACTTAAGTCTGCTTCGTTGTGCTTATGTTGGCTGAAACTCAATGCGATTGTAGTTAGTATTGTTGTTGTTGTTGTTGCGAGTACGTGGATGCTTTGGATGCGATAATTAAGCAGTCAACGTCAAGCGATGGGAGTCTGGGCCCATCATCCAAAGAGTTGTGTTTCATCTGAGGCATCTGAGGCAGCAGCAGCAAGCAGTTCAGCAGCTCAACAATGGCAACTCATTTCACCCGGTTAGAGTTTGATGAATGATCTCATCAGCGAGGTGTCGGCCCGAACACAGCCGATGATTGGCTTCAAGATGTGGCACAGCCCGAGACTCGAGTGTGTGAGTGTGTGATTTGGCCCCCGTACGCTGATGAGCCTCATTTGTGGCAAAGTGTGTAAAATTTAAAATTTAATAATTAACAATTGTTTTTTAATGCCGCGCAAGGCAAATGTGGAAACGCGGCTCGAATTACTTTCGCCGCTTCGAAGACGCTTGGTAGCTGTCAATCGGCGGCATCAGCTGGCCTCATCGATTGTCCTATTGGGGAGCCTCCGCCCGCGACGCCACAGCAGCAGCAATGCCCCATCGCGCCGAGAGCTCTTTGTTAGGGATGATTAATGATGCGAAATTATGAACTCGCTTGTTCTAAGTGACGTGCTGCAAATGCGGCAGGGCCACAGAACCGAAGGCAAGCCAAAGGGAAAGGGAAAGGGGAAGGGTGAAGAAACAGGGACGGAGTCAGCAGCTGGCCGAGACGATGTTGTGAGTAGTTTTGTTAATCGGTTCAAGAAAAATGACTTCATTAAATTCATTAGCGCCCATGTGTGAAATGCGTTCAATTGCCACTCGCTGCTTAACCTTTGGCAGTTAACTGTGCGTAAAGAGCAGTTAATAATGCAAATACGCAACTGCAACACTTTGTGGCACTGATCCAATTGCCTCTTGATTAACTTCAACACAAAGCAGTGCCACATCAATAGGCTATTACTAACGTGTCTTTTACCAACTTCAAGTCGCATTAAGTGCGCCACATACTTGCCACATTTAGTTGCCCCAGTGATGCGCCATAACCACAGAAGGCAACCGATGCAGAACGTTCAGCCTGCACAATGATTTCCTGGGCTTTTGGCTATTTGCTGGCACAAAGACCATGGGAAAATCAATACGCAAAAGTCGGTTGGGCAAGCGACTGGCAGCAAATGTGCCACATAGATGGATTTACATGGATTGTGGCAAGACTGAGGCTGCGGTTGAGACTGCGACTGGACGTCGACCATAAGTCATCGACATTGATAGCCATCAATCGCAGCCGCTTTCCGCTGCAGTCGGGCCACAAAGCTGCAAAGCTGGATGGCGAGCGCGCGAAGTGTAACTACAATTAGTCGGGGGCTGGCATCGGGAACTGAGTCAGAGATTGTTTTGCCAGTTGGCCAAGAGGCAACGCGTACTCACATCACACATGCACATGCACATGCAGTTGCATGGAAATCTTGTGCTTCGTTCGCAGCGACTACTCCAACGCATTTTCCAAAACCTGGTCATTTTTCTTGCGCGTCGGCTGTCTTGGCAACCAGTCGGCCAGATTGGGTCTCCGACTCCCCGTTTCGTGCGTCACTTTGTCAGTCAAGTCAGTCAGTCGGGGCAGCCAGTTGGGGCAGTCAGTTGGGACTTTGGAAACGTCTTGTCTGTGCTCGCTCGCTGTTGACGGCTTCAGAAGTCTGCGCGGCTCGTTGAACCTTTTTAACCGTTGCTTGGTCAAGAGTTGTTAACCATATTAAAGTGTTCAATGATTAATTACACGCGTCCAAGATTAATTGAAATCAATCAAAGCTGAAGTTAACTAATGGCAACACGTTTGTAATCTCTCTTGCCTCTTACCTCCGCCCATATCCAGCGCACTCTCCTCGCATCGTATGCACGCCTGGAATTTCTTATACTCTATCACCGAGACCCACAAGCTGGAGTACTCCTACTTCTCCTGGCCGCAAACCAACCACACAATCACATTCGTTTTCCACATGCCACATACAAAACTAAATTTATACATTTCTATGGATCTATTCTCCCGCTCCACGACTTTTATTCCCATGCTTAATTACAATTAGAGCTCTGTAGGTTAACCGTCCAAATACTCCTAACTCGCAGCTCCCCAGTTGGCGGCTGAATAATGTGTATCAGCGAGAGTAAGAGTGCTTCCCAACAATCTCTTGTCATTATTCATGTGCAAACATTTTGATGATTCTAATTTCAAGCTCTCGAGTTGCAAAAAAGCACTGGAAATATCTAAACACAATTGTATGGGTCTCTGTGACTTTGAGTCACATTTCATATATGAATTATTCATATTTGTTAAGGTATTTAAATCAGTAAAGATTTGTTTGTTTTCTGCATTTCTTATACTTATTCTTATACTTATTCACAAAACTCTAAGTGTGCCCGTTTCTAACCAACTGTAAATGCCCGAAGCACGCAAAAGTGTTAAACAAAGTTGTAAGTCACACTGAAAGCAGTCTTAATTAATTCTTCTTGAGGCCCACAAATTTGAATATGCTAATAAAATAGCAGCGATAGAGAATAGCGCCGTGAATTGATGACTTTTATTGTTTAAGTTTTAAAACTAATGATTATTATTTGTAAGCGAATTAGCAACTAATTTGGAATATTTTAAATTTATTTTATCATTTTTAGTAGCGCATATATTATAATATAGTATATATGTATATCTTTAAATGTTTAATCAAACAACATTTTAAATTGTTAGTAGTTACAACTACATTAATACATCTGAAAGTCGTTATACGTATCAAATAATCATAGGTTCAATAGATATTTGGTCAAAGCGCAGGACGTGGAGACTTTAAAATCCTGCACTAATTAAAATTAAAATTTGGTAATCACGTGAGACACACACGCTCGCATTGCGACAATCTGATTAAGGCAAGTAATATCAATTGGCTGACAGTATGCTAAATTATGGATTATGCCCCTGGGGCGACAATCCGCATATCGGTTACAATGTGCCCACATGCCGCACGTGACACAGGAGCTCGTGCAGTGCAGCCCGACTCGCAACCGACTCGCTTCCTTCCGCCAAAACACCTCGTCACAAAGGTCTCGGTTGAGGTTGAGGAGCGGAAGCAGCGCTCACAACGACGGGGGAGGACACGTTAAGCCCTTGCCTTTACTCTTCGCCCACATGCGGTTAATTATAATTACGCAATTTTAATATCAAAACATGCCCGCCACGACAGCGCCTGTCCAGCCAGACCAGGTTGAGGAGGTTCATGCTCAGGCTGAGGTTCAGGTCCAACCTAGCTTTAACTAACTAAGCGCTAAGCGCTTGCTCTGGGGGTTGTTGAGTGGGCTTGTGGCTGGCGTTGAAAAGGCGAAAAATGATGAATGAAATACGACGATTTTCAATGACAACAAGCTGGCAACAACAACCCCCGGACGGAGCTGCCTGCATGCCTGACAGGTTCACCCCCACACCCCCACCCGTGCAGCGCCTGGTCACACCTCACTCCAGCACGCACACTTTGAGCTTTGATTGAGCATATCCGGTGGGATTAATGGGGGGATGTTTGCGGTTATTTATGCTCGCAAGTCAGTTTGTCAGGAGTCGGCTCCGTCTCTGTCGCGCCTTCAGCGAGCGCATCGTCCAGCCAACCGAAAAATATTAGCTTTTATGATATTGATAGAAGCCGATGTCTATTGACAATTAAACAATAGCCACGCCGCACAGGGGGCGGTTCTCGGTCGTCTGCCCTGCTTGGGGGTAAATACTTGCCGGTTAGCTGGGCGTTATTGTTGCCACAACAAGTCCACGAACTCGAGTGTACACAGCTCACAGGGCAACTCCGATAACCATCGAGTGTATCGCTGAATTTGGCGCTAAATTAATATGCAGCCCCGTTTCGAGTCGGCACATAATTTGCTGGGATTCTTGCGTTTATTGGCGGGATTATGAAGTCGTTAATACAATCAGCAGCTATTTAGAGTAGAAGGGCGACTCGCTTTTATTGCGCTCTCAACGCATATGCCGCAAATTTTCGTGGCATCGATGCTAATCAAATTTCGTAGTCATCAGCAAGTTAAAAGCGTCGCATAGGTAATCTTATGTTTGGTGGAGCAGCAGAATAATGGCTACTTTGGTGAACAAAAACAAACAATGGGTATTTGTTTTGTGTTGAAAAGACGACGACAACAGTTGCGCTAGAAATAGCAAACAAGGTGACAGAAACAGAGACAGGACCAAAGGGCAGCTAATAAAAAATTCAAATGATAATTATGACAATCGTACGTGATAATTGCAGCAACACAGCGACCAGAGACCAGACACCGACCCTCCCACACACACACAGCTGTATCTACAGCTACACTTTCTACACTTTCCCCGCCCCAGCACACGGTCTGCAAATGCTCAAGAAAAGTGATGCCGACTCATGACAGCTCTGGAACATAAACAAACAGACGGCACAGACAAACTTCTAATTAGTAGGTAGAGAGCGAGCGAGATATGCACAGTTCCAGTTCGGAGCGTTTTTTTGGAGGGGCCCGCTGGAGGAGTGCGGGCGAGCGTATTAATAAATAAATGAAGATTTGCTGCTATTTATTTTTAAAATATCGTCTACTAGACATTGAGGCAACAGGCACGCACACATCTTAGTCGAGGTCAACACATTGCAATGGGCGAGGTCAAGTTCTGGTCTGGTCCATTTGCTGTGCTGTGATAATTCTGGAGTGCACCACGTGTTCTCTCGTCAATCTTGCTTATGGCATACATACCATATGCCACTTTCAAATCAAAACAAACAAACAGCAGTTCGACAATTCCGTTTTTTTACATTTTCAGTGTGATTTTATTGTGCAACATTTTAACCGTAGAAAGGACCGCCGTAATAAGGACGGCCAAAGCCGCCAAAGCCGCCATAGCCGCCATAACCGCCATAAGGACGGCCAAAGCCGCCAAAGCCGCCATAAGGACGGCCGTAACCGCCGAAACCGCCGTAACCGCCATAAGGACGACCATAGCCGCCGAAACCGCCGAAGCCGGGTCCAAAGCCAAACTGGCGCTTAGCACGCACAAGCTCCTCCTGCTGCTCCTCGGCGTACGTCAGCGACAAGAGGACGCCGATAATCAGGGCGAAGAAGATGAAAGCGCGCATTTTGAATACTTGAAGTCGCGAGAACACGGAGACGATATGCTATTTGGCAATCTTGAAGTCAAACTGTGTCCAAGCAGGTGACGAGAATTGGCTTTTATAGTTCGCAGCTGTGTCGTTTATCGTCTTCATATTAATGAAATTCAAGAACAATCTCTGTAGAATTCCCCAATTGTTTACCTAAATCAGATGCCAAAACTCGTTTCGCACTGAATTGCGTGTAAACAAAAACAACATTTCGCTAACCACTTAATCTTGCTGATTTTTTTTTGTTTTGAGTGTCTTTGTGTTTTTGGCGTGGCTTCAGATTTGACAAAATAGACGTATTAAAAACCCCAAAAACAAGTTCAGATATACTTTCAGCGGTATTATCATTGTGCCAGCGATTGAGCCAAATTCGATTTTATTTATGTTCAGCTTAGGCAAATTTCCGAAAATCTATTCTAGATATGCTAACATGTGATTTAAGAGGATCTCGGGGATTTCATCTTCTATGTGTATTTAGTATTAGCAATTACCTAAACTGTATTATTCTCAAGCAAAATATTATTGTTTAGATAGCATCTTTGAATTGTGATTCATTCTCTGTAACCAGTTTCCGCAAAGCAACAAACTGGTTGCCATTGATTATTATTATTTTTTTGTCATGCTGTTTGTTCAGCACTAAAACAGTGGGCCAAGCATTAATGCAAATAAGCTGCAGAACCGTTTCAAAAAGTTAGCTTAACCAGATCCAAAATCAGAGTTTAATTTGATGCACGCCATAAAGCGAAGTTTAAGGTTAAGCGACATAATTTAATTAACAAATATATGTGCGATTCTCCTGAACTCAACAAAAAAGGTGTGACTCAAATTATTAAAGCACATACGAACGAAATTAAACCGTTTTACTTTTGCTTTCACTCTTTGAAAAGTATTCACTGTTAATCAACAGGCGAGTGAGCATCATCATCAAAAGGGAGATAACATCAAGTGAATAAAATGAAATATCTGGAATACTGAAAAGCTTAAGCTATACAATTCAATTAGTTAACAAAATAACTTAAAGTTGCATTGATTTGTTTGAGTTTTGATACTAAGCATTTCACTGTCGATAAGCGAGAAATCTAAGTTTTATAATGGGTCAATTAGCAGAGTTAAACGTGCAAACAGGTGTGAAAAACTATTTCTGTTGTTCTCGATGCGATCAATTGTTTGTTTACCTTGGCTCAGGGAAGCGGGCACACGGAAGCTGGAAGACTATCAATGATGTTTAGTAGAATCACATAATTCGTTTAGGGTAAGCACAAAATCATGTTGATGATGGGAAATTCCCAACATGATCAATGACTCGATGCTAAGCAGAAGCATATTAAATTACCACAATAGTCGCATAAACAAAAAACTTGTTGTTGTAGCTGTCCATTTGAGTGGCTTGCTTTGATCTCTTTTGTGTTTCTTTTGATATTCGAAGCGATGCGTCAGGAAGATCGCCAAATCGAGACTTTGAGACTTCCACTTTGTATTACATTCGATTTTGCGCCATAAATCAGCGGCGAAAGAAACAGATCGATTGTGGACTGTATCGCCAACGGAGAACGATACGGAGATAGAGAGCGCGAAGCCATCAGAGATCATTATTATCATTTGTCCTCCGATATCCATGGTCGAATACTTTATGTGCGTTGCACGCGGCTCCAAGTTGTCCGTTGTCAGTCGCAAGTTGCTAGTTGCACATGTGCGGCGCAGACATTGATATCTTGACAACGCATTTTCTTGTAGCTCGCCGAGTTTTCACTTCGACTTCGATTTTCGATATGTGCCGTTAAGATATTGTGTGTGTGTGTGTGTGTGCGGTTGTATGCTTGTGATTTAAGGGTACCGTAAATCACGTCGCTTGTCTAATTTCGTCTCGCTTGAGATTCCCCACATACTTGCCAACTCAATGGAATTATTTCTTCATCTCTTTGGCTCGTCAAGTGCTTCCAGCACAGTCTGCGACTCTGCCCCACAAATGTGCCACATTTTGCACAACCACATCGACGTCACACACATGCACACAACTTGTGTATGTCTCAATCTCTATCTGTGTCTGACTCTGTATCTGCATCTTCGTGTGCAACTGTATCTATGACAAGCGCTTTTTTGCCTTCTTTTGTCTGTTCGCATTTATCGATGGTTTTACACTTCTGACGATTCGCTTTTGTATGTACAACTTTATCAAATAAACTTGAATTGCAACTACGATGACTATAATGACTACCTGGGCCCTTACTATAATTAGACTAAATTAAATGTTGTCTTTTCCTCTTAGATAAAAATACATACAAAGATATGTATTATACATATACATATGTATGTGGTATATTGTGAATCTGACGCTATGAGTTCAATTAAAGTATTTGCCTGGTTTTACACATTATATGTTAATTGCTTTCTTATATAACAAATCTTTGTACTTTTTATAATATTACTAACAAGTTTGCCCAGCAGCTTCTACTGTTGTTTCACAAGTACTTTGACTGTCTATGACCCTGTTTTAGTGGGCATTTCGGAATAGTAAAATTAAGAATCCTACTGCATAGCTTTTTCTTAAAGCACTCACATTTAATTAGTGAATTCAGTGAATTCAATATGCAATATAAATAAATATAAAGAAAGAAAGAAGAAAACATTGGCAAAATCATCATCTGCTAAACGATAAATATATGAGACACAAAAACTGATACTAGTGTAGGTCAAGAATTTCTATTTTCTTTAAATTTTACTTACACACTGTCCACATTTTCTATGCTTCTTTACAGTTTTAAGTTAAAAATTAAATTTAGTGTTTGTTTTACTTGGCTAAAATGCATAACATATATATATAAATATATACAAAATAATAAGAATAAATGAATCAAATTTTACAATTCATGTGAGCACAAAAAATATATAAGTAAATTAAAAATATTAACAAACTTAATCACGACGTTCCAGCTGCAATCCTGGCGTTTCTTTGAATTTAAGTGTAACATAATCGACAATTACCAAGTCTTCTAAGCGATAATTTGTGCTGAATTTGTAGTTTCTTAATATTTTCGCCAGTGTCATTTTCATCAAGATTGATGCATATTTCGCACCTAGAAAATAAAGATTAAGCTTGAATTAGTTAAAGATATAGAAAAATTAATATATTGTTGTTATAATCCATACCTATACAGGATCGCTTGCCTTTCAGAAAAGGTAGAAACGCATACGGATGTTTATCTTGGAGATTTGAGGGAAGAAAATGATCTGGATTGTAGGTATGTGCATCCGGCCCCCAAATATCTTTACTGCGATGTGTTTGGAGAACGCTTATACCGATTTCCAGTCCCTTCGGCAACACAATACCATTTGACAGTTTTAAATCTTGAGAGATTTTGCGAGCAGTGATGGGAAAAGTTGGCATCAACCTCATGCTTTCATTGATGACCATGTCCAAGTACTCCAGTTTTTGGATTTCCTCATAGGTGACTTCAAAGTCACCTGCATTGGGAAACACCGATTTAATTTCCTCAAAGACTCGCTCCTGATACTCGGGAAACATTGCAAGGTTCATCAAAGTATATGTCATTGTAAGAGCGGTTGTTTCGAACGCTCCAAAAACAATTGTGTTGGCCTCTTCCTCCAAATTGGAATAATTAAATACCCGGTTTCGGAACTGCTCAATCGCCACATCAATGAACGTTGTAGTCGCAATCTTTGACGAACTATTATTGCTGTTGTCCAGTTTTTCGTCAATTATCTACAAAGACAACAGTTGTGTAATCAAAATTAAAGATATCTCTTAGTTTGATTACGTACCTTCTTAAGAAATGAACGAATTGTCGATCTGGAATCAGCCACAATCTTTAAGGCGTTACTCCATGGCCGTAGGATATTAATATTAGTCCAGGGTTTTAAGAACAACACAACACCAGCTGCAAAAAGACTTTTAACAACATAATAGTTACAATATTCAAACTATAGTTTAATATACAATACCTTTTGTACTTATTTACGAGGATGTCGCTCTTATAAGTGTCTTCCTTCTTGACTTCAGTGCCCATAGTAGTTTCTATAATTTAATGGCATTAAACTGATGAAAATACTCTGCATTAAATTGCTCTTACGAGTTGCGGTTCTTAACGAGAAGTTTTGGAAGCGAGAGAGTAACTCTTTCTCTCCCTGGCCAACAAACGTGTCGAACTCTTGAACCAAAGCAGTGGACTCTTCATTGAAAATAGGCATAAAGCTGAGTAGGATATTATGCGCAAAGGCCACATTCAGAAGTCTGCGATGTTTGCTCCACACGGGATCTGAAATAAACAAGTTGTATCACAAAATCGAAGTACAAATATCAGCCGCTTAGCATACTATCGAGAGTTAAAATTCCAGCGCCCAGAAGCTGTTGAATAACACCGTATACTAATTGACTTTTGTTGATGGCATGTGGTGAGTTTAGCAATTCCTGAATCAGTCCTGGATCACTGACTATATACATGGGTGTGGGACCCACCCAGAACAAATACGATGGTCCATACCTATGCGTCCAATTTCCTAACGTATTCACGCCTGCGAATAAAAATTATTAACATTTAAATAGGAAACATATTCCTTTTCATACCTTCATTGTTCCATAGCTTGTGCAAGCTACCGAGAATTGGATATCCGATGGGACCAGGTAACTGAAACATCACTCGGTACAGACTTCTACGACGCCACAGCAAATATAACCAGAGAATTACTAGATAGGCGAACAGCAGACTAACGGACAACATGGTGTGGACCTTTTTCTTCGAATCATATAAGCGTATTGATGGCTTCAACCCTTTATTGAAGCTTATATAGGCGTATTTTGAGCGATTAACAATCGACCTTCAGGTCTATTTTGGTCTTATATCGCGTCTCAGATCCAATAGTTAGCAAACCGGTGTAAATGAATATTTAAACACGCTGGGCATGGCACAGGGTATAAGTATTCAATAGCAACAAATGTAACGCTGGTCATACTAAAGTTGATGCTCAAAAGATGGCTATCCTATTCTGCACAGTCGATCATAGCCAACTGTTGATTGCTTAATTATTGTTAATGCGTATATTGACCCCGAGAAAACAACAATAAAACATCTTTATACATATTTATAAGCGCATATTCTATATATACACACTGATCTGTACAATGCGTAGTTAAACATAGACTATCTTGTACGCCAAACAACGTATTAGTACTTAGTAACATAGTCGATTAAAGAGTAAACGCTTGACTCTATTATCTAATTCATTATATATTACAATTATTCTCGTAAATAATTGGTCAATAGAGGGGAATTTAAAATTGCTGCAACCCATAATTAGTTATTCAGTGATGCATGAACTGAATTTTACCTAACTGCATTAACAAAGTTACTTTGAAATCAAACAATTCTTATATCTTATAATTATAAAAAAAGGCTAGAAGGCTAAAAAAGGTTCTAAAAGTTAAAAAAAAAAGTAAGGGCATAATACTTAATAAAACGATATTTCTTTATTATAACAAACTTAACTTAAAAAACTTTATAATCGTTAACCCAGTTTCTCTTCGTTCAACTTCGTCGATCAAGCTGGAATTTAGGCATTTCCTTTAGCTTCAGCGTTATATTATCGACAATTTCCAGATCTTCAAACCGAAATGTTGTGCTAATCTTATAGTTTCTCAATATTTTGATCAATGTAATTTTCATTGATATCAACGCATACTTCCAACCTAAAATAAGAAATATAAAATTATGTTTAGTAAATTATAAAGAATTATGGATAATTATACGAGTATGATAAATATACCGATGCAGTTTCGCTTGCCCCTCAGAAAAGGAATAAAAGCATAAGGATGTTTGTCTTGCAGATTTGAGGGCAAACAGTTATCTGGATTGAACATATGCGCATCTGGACCCCAGACATCTTTGTTACGATGAGTGTGGAATATACTAATGCAAAATTGAATTCCTTTCGGCAACACAACTCCATTTGATAGCTTCACGTCTTCAGTCACCTTTCTTAAGGATAATGGAAGTGGTGGCATTAGTCTCATGCTCTCGTTTATTACCATATCCAAGTAATCCAGTTTTTGCATATCATCATAAGTGACTTCAAAATCTCCTGTATTCGGAAAAACGGATTCAATTTCCTCAAAGGCTCTCTCCTGGTATTCAGGAAACATTGCTAGATGCATCAAGGTATATGTTATTGTTAGTGCGGTTGTTTCAAATGCTGCAAAAACGATTGTATTAGCTTCGTCTGCTACATTTTGGTAAGTGAAAACTTGATTCTTGAGTTGAGCCATGGCCAGATTAACAAATGAATTTGTTTTGATCTCTGTAGGATTAATGATTGCAGCTTCATTCAGCTTGTTGTCGATTATCTTGAAATAAACAAATGTGAACTTGAAATTTTGACTTATAGTGAACTTCCCCACTAACCTTCTTTATAAAGTTTATAATGGTCGAATGGGAGTTACTCAGATGTCTTCCAAATTTGGTCCAGCTACGAACTGCTTCAATTCCAAGCCATGGTTTGAGAATCATTTCCATTCCAGCCTCCAAAGACCTGAAGTATATGCTTAAAGTCATAAGTAAATTTTAGACGTTATGCGATTAACTTACATTTGATATTTGGCCATTAAAGTTTCATTTTGGTATATTTCCTCTTTCTGGACATCTGTGCCCAACGTGGTTTCTAAGTTTGTAATTTGAATTTGATGATGTTGGTGTAGTCTTCGGTTAACTGTACTTACGTGTCGCAATTCTTAGAGTAAAGATCTTCAAATATGAAAGCAAGTCAATATCTCCTTGACCAACAAGTTTATCCAGTTGTTGGATCAAAGAACCTCCCTCCTTATTGAAAATGGGTACAAAGCTGAGTAAGACTTTGGGTCCAAATGCAGGGTTCAGAACTTTTCGATGTTTGCTCCACTTCGGGTCTAAATTTCCAAAATCAGACCATTTAAAGACCATAAAATAAACACTATGCTACATTACCATCAATGGTAAGAACACCATGTCCTAGAAGCTCTTGCAATACTTTGTAAGCAATTCTGCCTTTACTCAAAGCATGGGGTGATGTTAATAGTTCCTGAACCAAAATTGGCTCACTTACGAAATATATGGGTATTGGACCAAACCATCCAAGCCAAGATGATCCGTACTGTTGAATCTTAGGTACAAGTGCATTTAAGAAACCTAAAAGCTACATTTTTTGTTGAATTCAGTTGTGTACATTATCAATTAATTACCCTTTTTTATCCAAAATTCGTGCAAGCTTCCAATTATAGGATATCCAATGGGACCAGGTGTACTCAGCATTAATTGGTATAGTCTTCGACGACTCCACATTACATACATCCATATAACTATCAGCAAAGTAATCCACGGGTCTATTGGCAACATTTTGTGAACCTTAAGCTCCAAAATATGTGAGCACATTGACTACATGAAGCTTAAGAAATGTGTTTTTATACAAAGTGTTAGCGATAAACTTAATTAACAAATGGGAATTCCTTTTAATGTCCAATGTGCCTAATTAAAAAAAGAGAGCACTATAAAATGTACACGGAAATACATGTAATATTCCGAGGGTGACATTTTGGTCTGTCAAGTAATGATAATTTTGGTTAGCCATTAGCTCGTTTGAGGAAGCTTTTCAAATTTCGAGCCATGGCTAAAAGTACATATCTATACATATGTTTTCATTATGATGGCGGAACTAAACTGAGACACAAGTTACTAGTAGTAGTAGTTTGATCACCAAATTTTTTATAATAATCTGGCATAAGGTATAAATACTCAAAGCAACAAATGTGACTCTGGTCATAATAAAGTAGATGTTACCAGATGGATATTTGATACTTTACAGTCGAGCATAGCTAACGCTTGTTTGCTTAATTATTGTTAATACGTATATTGATATTATAAAGGGCATATAAATTGGAAGCATCAGTCAACTTTGTAACATTTGACATTTGGAACAATACACTCCATAAGAACGCGCTGAAATTATTCAGCTTTACATCCAAATAACTTCTCAATTGTGAAAAATGCTTCCGGTCACAACAACCCATAAGACGTTTGTTTATACGCAAGGTTTTCGAACTCCAGTAATATTAATATTGCTAATCACTCAATCCGATAAGGAACAAGACGTCCCGATAAAAGTATTGAAGCCGTACGATCCATTACTAAGGCTGATCCAAAAATGTCAACTTATCGTCGCTCTTAAATTTAAAATCAAATGCTTCCAATCTAAATGGTCTGTACATACGTATTTATAAGCTCGCAGGCTATATATACACACTGCGATCAGTTTACAGTGTCGAGTTAAACATAGACTATCTAGTATGCAAAACAACGTAATAGTACTTAGAAATATCGTTGATTAAAGACTAAATGCTTGAGTTGAATCTATTTTCTAATTTATGTACATATTAAATTTATTAACGTTAATAATTGGGTAACTGAAGAACCTTAACTGGAGAACCTCAAGGTTATTTGAGAGAAAACTGAAATTGTTGGAACTCACAATTAATTATTATTTTAATTATTGAGGGATGCATTACCTGAATTTTTACACAAGTGTATCAACCAAAATATTAACATATTTTTTTGCAACTGAAATAAATAAGCGAATGTTCTAAAAGTTTTATTTAAATAAACTTAGCTTTAAAAACTTTAATATCGCCAACGTTGTTTCTTCATTTTCAAATAATTTAACTTCGTCGATCTAGCTGGAATTTAGGCATTTCCTTTAGCTTCAGCGTAATATTATTGACAATTTCCAGATCTTCAAAACGAAATGTGGTGCTAATCTTGTAGTTTCTCAATATTTTGATCAATGTAATTTTCATTGATATCAACGCATACTTCCAACCTACAATAAGAAATATAAAATTATGTTTAGTAAAATATAAATAAGTATGAATAATTATCTACTATACCTATGCAGTTTCGCTTGCCCTTCAGAAAAGGAATAAAAGCATAAGGATGTTTATCCTGCAGATTTGAGGGCAAACAGTTATCTGGATTGAACATATGCGCATCTGGACCCCAGACATCTTTGTTGCGATGAGTGTGGAATATACTAATGCAGAATTGAATTCCTTTTGGCAACACAACTCCATTTGATAGCTTCAAGTCTTCAGTCACCTTTCGTAGGGATACTGGAACCGCTGGCATCACTCTCAAGGTCTCGTTTATCACCATGTCTAAGTAATCGAGTTTTTGTATATCATAATAAGTTACTTCAAAGTCTCCTGTATTTGGAAATACGGACTCAATTTCCTCAAAAGCTCTCTCCTGGTATTCAGGAAACATTGCTAGATGCATCAAGGTATATGTTATTGCAAGTGCGGATGTCTCAAATGCTGTAACGACGATTGTATGAGCTTCGTCTGCGATATTTTGGTAAGTGAAAACTTGATTCTTCAGTTGATCAATGGCCAAATTAATAAATGAATTTGTTCTGATCTCTGAAGGATTAATACAGTTTGTAGCTTCATTCAGCTTGTTGTCGATTATCTTGAATTAAACAAATGGGAACTTGAAATTTTGAGATATAGTAAACTTCCTCACTAACCTTCTTTATAAAGTTTATAATGGTCGAATGGGAGTTACTCAGAACCGATCCAAATTTGGTCCAGTTGCGAAATGTTTTAATTGCAAGCCATGGCTTAAAGACCATTTCCGTTACAGCATCCACAGCGCTGTTCAGTATAAGATTAGAGTCATAAGTAAATTTAAAGAGTTGCGATTAACTTACATTTGATATTTGGCCATTAAGGTGTCATTTTGATATATTTCTTCCTTCTGGACATCAGTGCCCATGGTCGTTTCTAAGCTTGTTAAAAAGGTTTTTATAAATTTGGTGTAATCTTAATAACACAAAACTTACGCGTCGCAATTCTAAGTGTAAAGTTCTTCAAATATGAAAGCAAGTCATTATCTCCTTGACCAACAAGTTTATCCAGTTGCTGGATCAAACAACCTCCCTCCTTATTGAAAATGGGTACAAAGCTGAGTAAGACTTTGGGCCCAAATGCAGGATTCAGAGCCTTGCGATGCATACTCCACTTTGGGTCTAAATTTCATAGAGCAGACTAGTTAAATATATAAGAATAAATATAAAAATTATTCTATATTACCATCAATAGTAAGAATGTTATAGCCTAGAAGCTCTTGTAATACTTTATAAGCAACGCTGGCTTTGCTCAAGGCATGGGGTGATGTTAACAGTTCCTGAACCAAAGTGGGCTCACATACGAAATAGATGGGCATTGGACCAAGCCATCCCAGAAAAGATGATCCGTACTTTTCAATCTCAGGTCCAAGCGCATGTAAGAAACCTAAAAGCTTTTATTGAATTGAATTGTGTTTCCTTTCTATTAATTACCCTTTTTTTTCCAGAATTCGTACAAGCTTCCAATAATGGGATATCCTATGCGGCCAGGTGTCTTCAGCATTAATTGGTATAGTCTTCGACGACTCCACATTACATAGATCCATACACCTATCAGCAAAGTAATCCACGGGTCTATTGACAACATTTTTGTGAACCTTAAGCTCCAAAATATGTGAGCACATTGACTACATGAAGCTTAAGAAATATGTTTTTATACAAAGTGTTAGCGATTAAGTTAATTAACAAATGAGAATTTCATTTATTACACAATTAAAAAAAGAGAGTGCTATAAAAAGTGAAGTAAACATCATTTTTAAATTATTTTCCATTACTTTAAGCGAAATTTCCGCATAATCGGAGTTTCAAAATTGTTTATTTTTATCAATTACCAAATAAAACATTTATTAATAATTGCGCCTGTGACATGAGCTAGATTCAGTATTCACTCGCAAACGAGCCGTAAATTTGTGACTATTCGTGACTGTAGCGTCCCCATCCATGACTCATTATTCGGATACCCTGCTGCACTTAGACAATAGGTGAAAATGTGAACCTGTCATTTCGCTGTCAGGCAGAAAGTTAGTTGAACGTATCCGAATTAAACCATAAACCATTTGGCTTGTCATCAAAACAATAGACACCCCGCACTGGATCACGCAATGACACGGAAATTAAAGTCTCCATATTACATCATTGGTGTCCCCATGTTGAACTTTTACCCAACTTTGCTTTTTTTGAGGAGTATCTAATTGGGACATGTCACGTGGTTGACAGGCACTCAATGCACTTTAACTAACTTCTATGACACCAATTATTGACTCAACGTCAGCGCAGAACGAAGGTCTAACACTGACCAGTAAATAACTGAATAAATACAAGTAGATTGCATTTTAGAAGAGCAATGAATATATAGGAGTTAATTGAAAACTGAAAACTTTTAATGCCAGACTAAACACTTAGTCTAGTCGATTTCAAAGAGTTGAAAACAAAGAATACATCAAATAAGGAGAAATATGAATAAATCAATGAAAATATAGGACTTAGTTGATAACAACAAAATTGTATACTATTATACATGTTGAATTTGGTATTTGTTTTTTTATCAAATATTACTTTTATAGAAATTTACTAGTTTTTTTTCAAAAAATAACATGTACCGAAAATATTAAATTTTAAGAAGTTGAGCTAGCCATAAATTCTCAGAAGCAGATATGTTAAGTAGCTAATTAAAATTTATCTATATATTGCATTAAAATAACTGATGTTTTAAGACGTTCCTGGCTGCAATCAACTATTCCAATTCTAAGTGTTCAAATTTAGAGCGAAATTCCTTTGTTCAATTTGTATTGAAAATCGTTCGACAAAGATTTATGTATATTTGGTGGTATAGGTAAATGAGAACAGCACACATTTCGATACGCAAATAAACATTCAGATTCCGAATTATTTCAATTTCGCCGTCTTTGTTCGCGCGAACTTGAATTTGGGAAATTCATTAAGATTGTGGGGTAGATTTTCGCACGTTCTTATTTGCTCTAGATTTCCTAGTTGTTCAATGCGGCGACAATGGATTTTCTCGGACAGCGTGGGGTGACGAGAGTCCCAGGTAACTGCACCCAAGCAGCTGGACGTCCACTGGACCCTAAGTTTGGTGGTTGCCCTGGACGATGTTGCAATTTTCTTTCTGTGTTTAGGGTGCAATGCTATGTGAATATTTGATGATCGGTTTTTTGTATGCAAAACATGTTTGCAAATTTTTTAAAACCGTTTTTCCCACTTTTTGCGAGATGTAAGAAAATTAGGTTTACTTTTCTTCTTTGTTCGCACAGTCATAATAAGGCGTAGCATAATTCTAAAAAAAAAATGTTATGTCTAGGTGACCTCAATTAGGCAGGGATGACCCCATTCAAAACGGGAGAGAATTTGGATTGTTTAAACTTTACAGTATAACATTAAATATATATACTGCATATATGGCAGTAAAGCTGATTATGCTAAGGTAAAAGTGTTTTTTATTAGTATTTAAGACTAACAATCCCGTCACTAGTTTGAATACTTCTTGATTTTTCAGTTAAATTGTCTATTTACTTTAAATTAGCAAATATTTTTGTATACTACTGTTTTTTCTTTGCTTTAAAATTAGAGCGTTCTCAAATATTTAGTTATAATTCTCAACTTATTCATTGCAGAACTGTGCACGTTGCTTACAAGGCTTTATATCTGCTTCGGGATTGAAGCACTTTTCCCGCCAAAATATATGCGAATCCTGTCCAGTAAAACCCGACTTCACGCCTAATCAGCATCTAAGGCAACGGAAAATAAGCTAGAAAAGTCTGCATAAATTTCAAGAAGGAAAAAACCAAGTAGAAATGAGAGCAAAATAAATTAAAAATGCCAGACACTGTAGCCGAGGGTACAAATTTCTTCTTGGTCACTTCCTTGCCTGCTCGAAATTACAGCTCTGTCAACAGTGATCTTTTGACCTTTACGCCTGAATAGCTAAATCGCCAGACATGCAAAATAATGCATATGAGATTGCACATGAGTGCCGGACGCTCGATGCTCTACTCCAGGGGTGGAACTAGACGAAAGGTGCGTCGTGTCCAGGGACAAAGAAGGCACAAAAGGACAACAGAAAAGCCGAAGACGAAGCGATGGCAAAAAGGTAGAAGAGAATATTTCAGATTGCCGTTGGTCTTTAAGGGATGAGAAAGTATTTATAGCTAGTTGTCAAGTTTAAAGTTGAATCAGATTATCGGAACATCTGTTGAGCTGCTATAAACTATATTTACTCAAACCGAACGCATCCGATTGTTTATTACAAATTTCCATCAAGCGGCCATAAAATTAATATCAAACTGCAATCAAATGAATTGCCGCTGCTGCGCTACTGCACAACGTTTCAGGTGGAGTCTCCATTCGGCATAATTCTACGTGCCCCTCAGCCGCATAACACTTGAGCACTATCAAATTTACGAGCACCAGCCTCGAACCCTTTTAGGCAGCAGGAGGCAGGAGCCGAACTTCATTGAAATTGCAAGCGTAGCAAACACGCGTCCGACACATAAAGATCTGCGCCACTCAAGTGCAGCGATCGTATCCCTTTTCGGGTCTGCAGATCTCGCAGTGTCTGTGTTGTTGACAGACTACTTAGGGTCAGATCCAATGCGGGGCGTGGGCGCTGAAGCACGCGCCGACGACAGTTGCAGGCTGTGCCATAACTTTGGCAGTTGTCAGAGCGTTTAGCTACTTAAACACTTGAGATATGATTTTAGGGAGCGGCTGCCTCTGCTGCTCCCGATGATTTCGATGCCTTAATTGCATTGCTTCGATTCCACACATGCTCCACTTCCACAGCCAGAAAGTCAAGTTGGCGCTTCATTTCATTTGTCGGGGAGTCGCCGCGCCGCGTTGCCAGCCGAGTGTTAATTTCTGTATTAGTAAATTTATTTGGTTTTGGCGGAGATTTCGTCTCGGGAAAATTTATTGGCACATTAAGATAAAATGAAGTCGTTTATGTATTTCTGGCTGGGGCCGCCGCTCGTCGCTGACGTTACATTTTATTGCCTTTTTTGCTCAACATATACGATGGGGCACGATGGGTACAACTCGTATCGCGACTCTCTGCCTGCCACTCCAAACTGCGCTCTGTCTCGCGTATTTGAGGAATCTTGTAGTTTTGTCGTTTTGTATTTTTAATAATGCTTAGGCATCCAGCGGCTAGATTTATTGCAGCTTAAGGATCTTAGCTGCGTGGGGAGAACGCTGGCAGGTGCGGTCTACTAAGAATTAGCTTAAGTACGATTAGTATTTCCTGATGTTGCCACAAATTTGACAAATTCGACGACCAGGGGTTGCTCTGATATCGATGTGTTGCTTTTGTCAACTTAGCGGTGGTCAAAATTGAGTAACTATAATTCTGTATTATCCCAAACTCTGTTTGTGTTGTAATAGTAAATTAAATTTAGTTTAGTCCATTTTCAACAACAACCTGGCAGCGCATAAGTACAGTGGTTGCTTCCGTTTTTGTTATGCCAAATTAAATTTATTTTAGTGCAGTTTAAGCAACAACCTGGAAGCGCATTAACACAGTGGTTGTCCCCGGTTGTTTGGTAGCATTACAGTTTGCCGTTAAAAGGATAACGCTGCTTAGGAAGTCAAACTTCCTGTAACTGCCGCATGGGAGTGAGCACGAGACTCCGCCCTGTGGCAGAGGGTGCAGGACTGCAACTAGCGAGTCATTTAACCACTTGTCCGGCTCCTGTTTAGACCAACTGATTGAGTGCATGACTGACTACCAGCAGGCAGCTAGCGGCCGAAGTGAGTGACTGCTGCCTGACTGACAATTAACTAGGCGACACACAGCGGAAAATAGTCGACGTTGCATGCCACATCAAAGCTGCGGCCAGCTGTGGCTGCGGCTGTGACTGTGGTTCGTTTGATTTCTCAGTTGTCACATGACAGCACAGCGTCAACGCACCCGCCGCGACGGCGTGTGAAAAAGTGACTTGGAGATTTCTAGCAACAGGAAGTTGACGCTCGCTGCACAGGAAATGTGATTTGTAGTTTTTTCGTTGTCTCTCTTTTTATTTTGACTATATTGAAATTTATTTGTTCCAGCCTCGGCTGCAGTGTCCTGTTTTAGCACAGCTCCAGGAACAGGTGAGTGTCTGCGTTGAGTTTCCACATCATTTCCAGCAGCTTTTCAAGTCAAGCGTCGCGACGAGTCGCCATTTTGTGTGGAAGTCAATGCTCCAGGTTGACGCTGTTCGTTCCAAATACGAGCTCTGGCATCAAAGCCAAGTCAGCAAGGGAAGGATATATACATATATATATTTATTTATATCCTGCAAAGCTGACGTTAATGGGGTGTAATCGAGTCCAAGGCGACTAATCAAAAATTAATAGTGTTCTAATCAACTTGAAATTCATCTATACAATTAATCTTAAATTGTTATTTATAATTTTATATAAAAACACTAAAAACATATTTATTATTGTATACAAATACAGCCATAAATAAATAACTATTATAATTTACTTTGTTAAAAAAAGTTCTGTAATGAATTGTTTGGGTTTGCTTTAAGATTTTTGCTTGAGTTTGCAAGTTGTTATTCCCCCGAGTAAAGACGAATGCTCTGAAATTCGTTAGAACTTATAGGGTAACTCTCGCCGCATGCCGTGTATTTCTCTCAATTGCTCTGCTGCGAATCGCGTTTCGTAATTTTTTCATTTCCTTTGCTCCTTTTTTGGCGCATGTCCTTTTGCTGTTGCGGCCTCAAAGGCGGAAATGTCGGGCTCATGTGTCGCCGTGTACCACTGATATTGTTTGTTGTTGTCGTTGTTGTCGCTGCGAGTTGTAATCAACATTTTTGCAAAAAGAAGAAGGCAGCCTGCCGCTGTATGGGTGTGTGTGTGTGTGTTTGTCTGCTTGTGTATGTTTATCAAAAGAGTCAACTATGGCAACCTGGTTGCTCCGAGTTGAAATTTTCAATTTCATTTTCTGGGCTGCCATTTCATGCTGTTTGCTTTGACTTCATTCCGCTGCCTCATGCCATATCGCTGTTTGTGCGTCTTTTTGACGCATGACAACGCGCCGAGTGACAGCCGCATGTCCTGCTGCTGCCCGACGTCGACGACGACGTCGACGATGACGATGACGACGCAACGGCTGCACCTACACACTCCGTCCGAGCTCGGCTTATGCCCATTCCTCGCACTCGTCAGCTCAGAATAAAGGGAAACACGCGCGCGCTGCTCATTTGTCGCACATTTGGCTCGACTGCTTTCTATTCTGCTGCCTTTTTGCAAGAAATTGAAGTGTCAAAAATTTTGACATTCGAATTGTGCCCTATGACAGATCGACTCCGTTGTAGATGAACGCATTACCGCAGAGCCAACACCATATGCTCCATATGCTGCCATTGGCACAATATCTTCGCACCTTGACTGCCGCTTTGCAAAGTATCTTAAGGTATTATAGTCTCCAAATGCATTTAGCATTGATCAAACATTAAAAGTATTTTCTTTTTATAATCATGAAATTCATTTAACATTGATAAAACATAGGTTCTTTAAATGATTTTGGATGGATTCAGCATTACAGTTGTAAATTTATTCGTTTTCTTATATATTGTATAAAAGCATTTATCATTGATTAAACATTTCTCTAGCTTTGAATTTGGATGTATTTTCGTTTTATATTCCTCAAATGCATTTTGAATTGATTAAACATTTCAACAGTTGAAAATTTGGATATCTTTTTATCGTATTTAGGAATGACTAAGAAATATTTTTAGTTTGCGAATTTTGATGTGTTTTTTTTTTTGTAATGTTCCTTAAATGTATTTAGGATTGATTAAACATTTCTACAGCTGCGAATTCGTATGTAATTTCTTTATATTTATTTCAAGTAATTTAGGAATGAATAAGAATTTCACCAGTTATGAATTTGTATATTCTTCAAAATTAGCAGAGATTTTTTTATTTGGAATATTAATGTATTTTCTTTTTATATTCCATAAATGCATTTGAGATTGATTAAACATTTCACCAGTTGTTAAATTGGATGTGTTCTCTTCTGTAGTTGTGAATTCAGATGTATTTAAATTATATAATATATTCCTTAAATGCATTTAGCGTTGATTAAACAGCAGTTGAAACAGCAGACAATTTCAGCAAAAATATAAAAGCTACAGCAGAAAATTGTCTTGTTGTTTATGCGCTGACAACTGTAGGAACACGGGCTGTTCTTCTCCTCCAAAAGCAGCTTACTTTCTCAACTGATTTCGAGGCGGTTGCTTCTTGCCCGGCGGCTTGGAAAAGTCAAACCGCTATCCCTAAATCTAAGACAAAGCACACACCCCGATGGCAGCGCAGGGATTCTGGGCTGTGGGTTCGGTGAAGAGAAAAATTATGAATTTATGCAGATCGGGTTGAAAGGGAGCGACAAGGATTCATTTGTGTCATCAGTCAACTTGATGGTGTAATTATAGAACATTACCGAAAAAAGCAGCAGCGATGCCAAGCCAAGTTCAAGTGCTGCGCGGAGCCGTGGAAAGTGTTAATAATGATGATGATGATGCTACTGCTGTTGCTGAAGCTATCCGCTGAAACTGGATGCTGGTGGCTGGAAACAGGATATTGCGCTCAAATTCGAATAATTGACTGCAGTTACACTGGTGGCAGGACAGGACTGCGTAGCCGAAGCTGGAGTTTATTAATTTACATGCCCGGGCAATTTCTCTATCTCCAAAAGGTGAAATTTCAAACCAAAACACGATTGCCACTGACAGCTACACGACGTTCCGAGGAAGTACATAACAAGAATTTATCTTCATTAAAGCTGCACAATGGTTTTATAGCCGGTAGCTGTTCCGGAAGTGCACTACCTGTAAATACAGTCAGTGAGCATCCGGGGAAGTCGCCGGCGCAGCTCAAAGCGTAAGTCAACAGACGCCCAGCGAGTGTAAATTGGGATTCGTAGTGTAGAAGTGCATCTGTGAGATAGAAGTGCAGCGAGTCAAAGCTCAGCGAAGATGTGAGAAAATTAGCGAGATGTGGCAACAAAGTGAAACGTTTGTTGTTGCGCTAGTTGTCACCAAAAACAGAAACAGAAACAGAATGAGAAACAGAAAGAGAAAAAAATGAAGCTACAGGTGTCAAGCAAGGTGCACAAGATGTGGCCATAAAGAAGACATCGCCCGGGCAGTTAAAGTGCCATTAAAACACAACAAAATCATTTTGACGGTCGCTGCTCTAGAAAAACTTATGAAGATACGACAATAAATTAAAAATTTTATGAGGCACACGAGTCAACGCTTGAGGTCGTCGAAGTTCAGCTGAAAAGTTAGCCAGTTTTTTGTTTTATTTGCCGCTGTGTGGCTTAGAAAATCTTGATGTGAAAAACACCGGATGTGTGAGTAGATAATTAGTTTTCGGAACTCGCGAGCCACAAGGGTTAGGGTTACGGTCATCAATGTTAAGTCGGCTCCTATGATGAAAAGCAGTGCGCAAAACGCTGTATTTCAGCACAACATCTTGAATATATAATAAACTTCTACGGTTGGTCACAATTCGGCAAAATGGCCACTATTTCATTCGCAAACAGCTTGACCCGTTGGCGGAATTGTAACAAGTTTGGCCGCAACACGGGACATGGGCCATTTTGAAAAGTTTCGCGCAGCTTGACCTATGAATGCGAGCCGAGGCGAGTCGAGTCGAGGCGACTGGGACACCGAAACTCCCCTGGCTGGGAAGTGGGCAAACAAGACGATAGGGAAAAAAATCTGCGCACTTGGAAAAAGGCGGGCAAAGCTAATTTGAATATAAAAATCATTAAAATTCAACGTGAAAACGTCTTAAGTTTCCTGCTGTTCGCCGGACGAGTCTTCGACTGTGAGAAGAAACGCTCAAAAGTACGGTGCTGACCTCTGATCCCGTTGGGTGTACTAGCCCCGTCCCTGTCCCGAAGGATCTATGAAATTATGTGCGTGACTGACCAATGCGCTGACCAATGTCCAGTTTGTAAGCCGACCGCTGCACATCCTTTGAGACGACACATCCCTTTACTCGTCGTCGTCGTCGACGTTGACTCGTCGTCCTTCAACCGCTTCGTCCCGTTCAGGCATTGGCCGCGTTGCCCCGTTCGACGATTGCTTGCTGCCCCATGCCTCGTGTTGTCGTCTTAATGATTAATAAAGTCTAATTTATGAAAATAATCTGTTTGCTCGCCGCTGTTATCCTGCAGCAGAGACGCGTAATTGAAATGGTTGCCGCTGCCTTTGTTGCCCGTTGCGCGACTCACCAAATTTCCACTTCCAGGTGTAATCTGAAGCTCGAGACTGGGTGCCACAGCCGCAATTGCGTTGCGTAACTCATCATGCTGACAGAGCGGAACAATGCCAACATCAATCAACTGATTTCCACACAAGCTTAAGCTTTATTTGTGCTTTGTATAATTAGCCTAATGGATCTAAGATTCGGGCAAAGGAATACGCGCCAAACTTTGAGCTCTGAGCGTTCGCTGTTTAAATACACAATATAGATTCATTTTGAAATCTATTTCCATTTTACAAGATTTTTAATTACATCAACCGTTGAGGTGTGCATCTTCGTGGCACGTGCAGCCCGTGGCAGGAGATGAGAGTGCAAAAGTCAAACTAAATGGGCCAGCAACAAGAACCAAGATCACGCAGCCATCCCGAATCGAGATCGACTACGCAGCTAAACAGATCAAACAAAAGCAAAAAGATAAAATACACCAAAAAACAAAAAAAACAAAAAAGAAAACAAAGCAAGGAGACCTTCAAGATCAACAGGATCAACCCTTCGCCCAGCGCAAACATTTTGATCTCGCGCACTACAAAGCAAACAATGCCGAATGACCTCAATGAAATCCAGCAGCAGCAGCAGCAGCTCAGTGATGCTGAGTGCCCTAATTTGTCGAGCTGCAGCCCGAGCTCGAATGGGTTAACAAACAGCCGACGAACCGCACACACTAAACGGTCCACAAAGGCAGCCAAGCCAGCAGCCGAGGCTGCTGCACGCGTAGGGTCCAGGACCTCGAGCACGGGGTTATTTTGATGATGGGCGCAAGGGTTTCAACTCGTCTCGTTCTGTCTGTTTGGCCACGCCTGATCGGCTTAAGTGGCGCATTGAAAGGATTACCCAGATCACCTTCTTTCCTTCGCTTTGTTTGTTGTTCTCTGCCATTCCTGTTGCTGCTGCACCGTCCCGCACTGTCATTGTCAACCCCGTCCCGTCGCTAAAAAAACTGAGAGAGCGAAGATGCTGCTGCTGCTGCGTGTTGGTTTCCTGGTGCTTGAATGCTCATTGAGTTTTACGCATCAGCATTGAAAGATGAGTGAGAATGAGACGATTAGCATAGCAATCCGCTTGTGAGGATCTGCAATTGTTTTGGCCATTGTTTAGTAGGTTTTTAGCACTCAGCTCCTGCCTCGAGGGTTGTGCACTGCTGTGGGCGTGTGTGACAAGTGACAAAGTGACGGCGACGCGTCGCTGCTTTTCCCACACTTAACACACTCGAGCCCACGGCTCAGCGGGCGGGATGTTTGAGGGCTCAGCCCTCGCCAATCGCTACTATCTCTCAGGTCTATTAGACGGCCACTTGTCACACACACACACACACACACAGACACACTATTGTGTGTGAGCGTGAGAGTGTGTCGCTGTGTTTGAGTGCCATTGAAGAGGCGTTCAAGCGGCCAATTTTGTGTGTTATTTTCGCTAAATTGCGCTAATCACTTCAACTTTTCTACGCTCGCTGGAACGGGCTGCTTAAGTCGACAATATGCGCTTTTGTCATTGCGGCTTTTGCCTTTTCCAAATACATTTCAGCGTGTTTACATGGCAACAGCTCAGAGCGCATTTCAATTAGCTATTCACAAAAATAAAACCCTCACAGCGAGCAGACATAAGTATTCACCCATTCAGAACTATGTATAGCAGATTATTCCACTAATGCGAGCTCTATTTAAACGTGAGAGAAACAGCACTAAACATATTAGAAACCAAAAGCATTCTGAGTTCGATTTAAATTTCAAAATGCATAAAATAACACAAAGGGCATTACAAAAATTACTTTTTAAATTTGTTATTATTATAAAGATATTATTATGATTAATAGTACATAAATGTATATGGCAACAGCATAGCAGCATTTCAATTAGCTAATAATACAAATAAATCCTTGATACAACAGATATATATGTTATATTCATCAATTAGTAACAACATACTGCAGACTATTCGGAATTCTATTTAAACTTACAAAATTGTTTAAGGTAACATTAAAAGCATTAAAAAGACTTATTTTGTAAACGACTTAGATTTGAATAAAGTTTTAGCTAAATGCATTATAAACTAATTATTAATACTTAAATTTGCATAGAAAAAACAATAAGCTGGACATAAACCCTTAAAACAGCATGCAGACATAAGTATTCATCAATTAATAACAATGTACAGCAGACCATTTAGTGTTCTATTTAAACTAAAAAAAATTATAAGGTAACACTAAAAATATTAAGAACTTAGATTTGAATAAAGTTTTGCTTAGCAGCATTTCATTAAACATAGAAATAAAACTCTTACAGCGAGCAGTTTTTGAGACAAAGCTATTCATTAATTAATAATGATTAATTAATGAGTTCTATTCAAACTTAAGAAATGCTCCAATATTATTAAAAACATGTATAAAAGAGTTACGTTTAAGATTATTTACATTTCAATAAAGTTTTGCTTAAATAAGTTCCAAATTCCAATTCAATTTAGAGTACGAAACTTGAATTCAACGTTTCACGTTCAACGTTTTTGTGAGTCCCTTAAAAATAAATTTCTGTGCATTATTTGCACTTATTTTGAGCAGAAGTATTGACTCATCATGCCGGGTTTGCTTTTTGCAAATATTGATTGAAATAAATAAAATAGCAAGCGGCACGAAAACAAAACTTTCCAGACATTTCAACAAACAGCACATATCAAATTGTACAAAGGAAGTCGGAATTGTCTGTTTTTATGTGCCAGCGATGGATGGATGATATTAATATATATAACATACGTACTCGAACATATTCCAGTGCTTAAGTATCGCTGGCGAGCCAATTGAAGCGTTGTTGTTGCGGCTCTCTGCAGACAGCTCGTTGATAAGAAGCATTTTGTTTCTTTGAAAGACTGATAAGGCCCATTAAATCGCTGGACGAGGTCGATTGACCTGCTTTTAAGCGTAGACTTGTGTGCGTCCGCGCATCCCACTGTACCCCTCCCAGCCGCCCCTGGCATCCACTCTTCGGGTACTTAAACACACGCTCTCGTGCTCCCTCTCGCTCCTGCCTGTAGTTGTGGCTGTTTGTTTATGACAAGCTGTCAATTGTCAGGCTGAAAATGTAAACAAAATGCAAAAAAAATGGAGAGCAGCACGCAGTATAGAGGCGGACACATAATTAGCTGCTAAATAGCACTTAGTCGACTATACTATACCGACAATAACAACATTCTCTGTTTGTTATCAGGCCAACGAATCGGAATTTCCGCACAGTGGAAGCTATACATTTGTGTGTGTGTGTGTGTTGGTCTGCTACTTGACTTTATATTATATAAGGCTGTAGTGTAGCTGTTGTCACTGCTATGCCTTGATTAACTCTCGAACTGGCTGCACACTGAACTTTTGGTCCTGATCTGTGCAGTGCAGTGCTCCATTGCCGATCTTTGGTGACATCAATTTTTAGGGTGAACAATTTCAATTAGGTCTACGCTGAACCGCGATCGCGATTAAAGTCGGCTGTTTAGTTGAGCATGGAGCCGCGAATCGATTGCTAAGTTGTGAATTCGCCATTGATAATGATGCACAATTGTTCAACGTGGACAACTGCAATTAGCATGGTGGCAATTTAATCAGCCAGCAGTGCCTAGAATATCGGCAACTGTATCCCACGCTGCCACGTAACAATGCCGCTCATTTTTGCGGCAACAAACAATAGATACATATTCATATTAGACGCACATTAGGAGCCCACTCGCAGGAGCCACATGCGGCAAACTGTGAGTGCCCTCCAGCCGCAGTCGAGAGCAGCAGCAGGAATCGCTGTTGCAGTTGCAACTCTTGGCCGTAACAAAGGCCGCTTTTTGTTTGCAGTAGCTGAGGCATAGATGGATAGATGGATGGATGGATGGATGCTTCGTTGATTCCTTGCTGCCTTGCTGCCTTGCTACGTCGGTTCGTTGCTCGCTGCGAAGGAAGCTGGCAGCCCACGTCTAATGCTCACCCTCGCACACACTCGCACTCGAAGATAAGAAGATGCAAAGTGTTGGCACACAATGGCCAGCGGATGCGGTCGGATGGCCACAAAAATACCGTTTAATGAGCACAGCTTGACTATTTTGTAGATCTTGTCAAAGGATATTGATATTAGCCGGCTGCCCATTTATCTCTACCAATCTTTTTCTCCTTCTTCCTTTTCTTCTCCAGAGCCATAATTCTTGCTACTTTATGTGGCACTCAATCGGCCGCATTGTTTGACCACAAACGCTGCTCGAGCTCGTTGTAGTTGAAGTCGTCGGGACCCGATTGAATTACGTTTCCTTCCGCACATAAAATTTAAATAGTCAACCCAAATAGAGGACCCAAAAATGTGCAGCGTCAAACCCAATAGCGCAGGATTAGTTTTCCAAATTGGCCAGCACAACACTTAAACTGAATAGGAAAAAAATCTCTTAAAAATAATATGTAATTTTGCTAAGTTATCAATCGAAGTTAACTCGAAATATTGAGGCATGCTAATTTGATTAAATAACATAATTTATCTCAGTCCAATCAAAGCGAATACTGTCGCCACTTTTATATTATTCTTATACACTGGATTGCACAATATTGGATTTGAATAAAAAAAAATTCTGCAGTGGTTACTGTTAACCTTTTTTTCATACGTACTTAAAAAAATATCTATCAAAATAATATGAAATATGTTTGCAAAATTATCGATGGAAGTGTAGACAAAATATCAGTCTAATCCCATCAACAATAATCGCAAACTGTAGCAGAGAAAAGCGACGTCTATTTTCACTGATTTTATGCATTGGCTTGCACCAAATTGAAGCAGAAAAGAAAATATCGTATTAAAATAAATAATTATATTAATTTGCAAAGTTCTCAGATGAAGGTAACTAAAAGAAGTGTGCTGCGCTAAAATAATTTAATCATTTAATTCAATCAGTAATAATTCTTAATTGTATCAGAGAACCCAATTGTCATGTTTAACTCTTTCTTATTTAATAGAATTCATTGTCTTTTTAACACTTTTTTATATTAAATTAAATGCTGTTTTAAAATATTATGCATCGTCAATTTCACTCCAATCACACAGTGTGGCAGGGAAAAGAGTTTCTTTTAATATTTTTTTGCGCTTTGCATTGCACAAAGTGGAAGCTGCACATTAAACAATCAATAATTAAGATATTAAATTATTAATTTATATTTATTAATTTAAAAAATGAATAGAAATATTACTAAAAATAAATAAGAATGTACACATTTGATAAGTTCTCACTTGAAGTCAACTAAAAATAAAGTGCTATGCTAATTTAAGTACAACTACTTAATTTAGTTGAGCCTAATCCCATCAGCAATAATCCCAGACTGCAGCAGGGCATGCTGTCGTCTCTGTTGCCGCTTTTTTATGCATGGCCAGACAAAAGGCGTAAAAGGATAATGCTTAGGACACTTGAGACCCATTGTCAGCGCACTTCACATGAATATGTAATTTAACATGCGCTGAAAGAGTGGCTGTAACAAAGGCGTCAAGCTCCTCTGAGGATGCTCCAAAATGCTTTTCCACTTGGCAAAGGGTTTCACATACTTATAGAGTAACTGCAATCTGCGGAAATGATTACGACGAATTGTGATCGACATATAAAATCGAAGCGATATTCCTGCGAGTGAGAAATGCAATTAGTAAAGTGGGGTCAGCTGCTGGTCGATTGGCCGCAGCCCTTTGTCGCCTCAATGCCCGATTTATTTGGTCAATTTGTGCAGTTTGCGACACATCATTTATTATCGCCCTAATCCGTCAGCATCCATCAACGCCTGCCATTTCTCGAAGAAGCCTTTCGCTCACCTTTGCCTCGAATTTGGCGTTTGTCCAATCGTCAGTCGCCAGTCTCGAGCATCATTAGGCGCAACTTTCTCACAGTCCGCAGTCGGGAGCAGGGAAATAATTAACCATGCCAAAATAGCGAAACTGACCATTAACAGCTCGGACATCAGTTGCGACGGCCGATGTCAGGCGCTATTATTATCATCTCTCTAATAACCGAAAACACACGCGTTGTCCTGTAAGGGGATACTTTCTTGGCCAGCTTCAGGTATGGGCAGCGTCGCAGTTCATAAGTTGCATAATTTGTGCTTGCGCTGGACAGCAGCAACCCTTTAAGGAATCTCAGCGCTCGTATCCTTTTCTTTGCTTAAGCCCTTTGTTTTTCTCGCCATTGTCCGGTTCGGGCACTTTGCATAATCAATAATCCTTGACGCTGCCGCACATTGTCGCGCTGACCAACGAACCAACACGTCTGAAAAGATAAATTATGGTTTGTAGTCAAATTGAAGGCAAACAATCCTCACAATAACCGGCCACGGGATCGCCTCAGCATTATCCGGGACGGCAAGGGGTGGTCTTGCAACGGCAGCTGCTGCCTGCCTCCGAGACTGGACAATGGTCAGCGTGGATCTCCCGATGCACACTCCAAGCTTTCAGCTGAGCTCAGGCCTGTGTTGTCTTTGTTTGTTTGTTTGGTCTATCTTGGATTTATGTTTTCATTCACTTGTGAATATTTAAAGTAAAATTAGTTAAGGTTGTGGAGGACTAAATATACATATTACTTCATTTAACTATAATGCAATTATAGTACTAGAGTGACTCTCAATAAATATTAACTGCTTGGTTTTTAAAATTAAATAACTCGTTAAGAATATAATACATATCTCCAGATGAACAAGCTTCAGCTGATGCTTACGTTGTCTTTGTTTGGTTGGTCTATCTTGGATTTATGTTTTCATTCACTTGTGAATATTTAAAGTAAAATTAGTTAAGGTTGTGGTGGACTAAATATACATATTACTTCATTTAACTATAATGCAATTATAGCACTAGAGTGACTGCCAATCAATGGAAACTTATTTCAAATAAATCGTTTAAAATATAAACTCTATCTACAGATGCACACGCTTCAGTTGACGCTTATGTTGTCTATGTTTGTTTTTTATCGGATTTATGTTTCCATTCACTTGTGGATTTTTTAAGTAAAAATAGTTATGGCTTAATATAAATATCTCCACATTTAATTACTGCACAATATTAGCAATTAAGTGGCTACCAATCAATAAGAATTATTTATTTTTTCAAATCATTTTTCTCTCCTTGATTGTTTGGTTTGTGTCGGATTTATGGTTTCATTCACTTGCGAATATTTAAAATGAAAATTAGTTGAGGTTGGGCAAGATTAAGTGTAATTAATGATAACTACATTTAATTACTATACAATATTATCATTAGAGTGAATAAGAATTGCTGGAGTTTTCGTTAAAAATATGAAAATTAGAAGCTATCAATTGTAAAGTAGTTTTTCCAATCAATTTCTGTTTGAGTCGAGTGGGCATCGATGGCAACTTGGGCTGATCGAATCAGTGACCCGAGGCAAAGTAAATATAATTGTAGTTTTATTTAAATTGCTAGTCACCTTTGGCTGGAGCCAGCTTGATCTCTGCTGTCGCATTGTTGTCTCACGTGGCTGCAGTCGTCCCGGGAATGGCCGAAGAAAGTCTTAAGACAAACGAGCAGCTGTGCAAATGTCAAGACGTAAGTGTCAAAATGCTCATTAATAACAACGTCCTTAACGCGATTGGGAATCTCTATGCAATGACAGAGTCGGAGTCGGAGACGACGACGGGATGTGGCTGCGTATGAGCTGGGCAAACACATTGGCAGCTTGCGAAAGATGAATCGATGAGAATGCAAAAACGAAAGTACAGGCTAAGCCATCAAAGCAACTGGACAATGGCAAAGTTTGTCAAAGGATGTTTGCGCAAGTAAACATGGAGAAACTATCCGCAGGCAGGCACAGGAAGGACATGCGAGCAGTGGCAGGACAATGCCCAAGTGTAGCATGGCACGGTGTTAAATTGAAAAATTATGATAAATAGCATAATGGGCAGGCAATATCCGAGCTGAAAGTTGCACAACAACATCCCAACATGCCGAGCATCCCACTGAGAATAAGTGATATGCAAAAAGGACGCAAACATCGTCGCCTCGGAAGGGTTGCAGCACGGCACGGCGAAGACAATCGAGGCTAAAGTGTGCAGCGGCCTATAAGGAAAACCTTTCGCCACGGGATATCAGTTACGAGCGAGCTGCCAGCGACACGCACTGGACAAGGCTCCTGCTTTGACCGATCGATGTGTGAGTGTGTGTCTGCGTGTGAGTCCTTGTGGCATGCCTTTGTTTATCTAGTCGGCAATAGTTCACATAAGCTTATCTCTCGGCGACTCTGCGCAAAATGTTTGCGAAAAGTTGGCCAAGCGGCGGCGAGGGTGGAGGGTGTGCGGCAAAGGGTTAGAAAATGGCAATGGCTCTGTGCTGCTTAAAGGATATTCGCAGCTTAGCAGTGTAATGCGTTTGGCGAGTGTCCTGCTGCCGTCGCAGCCACTAAACGTCTCGTAAATTACACACTGAGATTTCATTTCGCCCCCACTGGCTTTAAGAGAGACTTGTCGAGCAAAGCGCTGAATATATTTACGGGAAATGGTTACACGCCACCTTCGAGATCATGCCACATCCAGCCGCAACTTTTCCCATATTAATAGTGCGACAGGACTCAAAATGTTCCCACAAGCCCACTAGCAGACTGCTAGCATCCTGTCATATTCCGCTTGCAGGAAGTGATCTTTTGATCCGGAAACAATAAAATTGCTAGACTCAAACACACACCGAAAAATCTGTGTGGAAACTGTCGGCGTTGCACGCAAGCACCACTGAAACAAGCCACCTGCAGCCAGGGCACGAAAAGACACACGGAGTCCTGCGACAGCGTAGGGAGGGCTGCGTGCTAGGGGCGAAATTAGGCGTAGTGCGAGTCAATGCAACTGCAATTAGTGTTGGCTTTAAAATTCAATTTTAATTGGAGCTGCGATACGTGCAGGGTGGTAGTTGCTGGGAAACTTTGTCGCGCTGGAGTGGACGAAAATAGACTGACAGTTGTCGATGCACACTCTGAAAATATCAATTTCTCACCTCTCGGAAATCACAACCGCATAACTAGGGCTTCCTTCCCGAAGTGGGACCCTCGTTCGTGTTGCATTTTGGTGGGCGATCATGTTACCCCTCCGCTGCCTAATCCGCTTGTTGACAAAATAAACACCCGGGCGTAGGCAAAGGGGTGATCCACAGACACTATGTGGCAACTGCGCCACTCCCCGCGTAATGAATTGCCATCCGAAGCCAAACTGACAATTTATGCGCGTCAACAACGATTAAGCGGCAAATGAAGCGACAAGACACATGCCCAGCACACAAGCTCCACAGGCGGACTCCGACTCAGCAGCTCCATCTGCTGTTACGTCTGCGCATCTGGAGGAGCTGCGAGGCAAATTATATTCACGTTTATCATCCACGAAAACTGGCAACTAAAATTATACCTAAGTAATGATATTACTGTCTGCGTGGCAAGATATTCAAGCCACGACTTTAAGTATATTCATACTAGCAACTAAATGACTAAAATGACTCAATAACGATACGACTTGCCATACAGACTATTGTCAATCCAAGTCGCTAAACTATTAACTAATATTGTAGTATCAAATGATACTATTGTGTGTGTGGCAAGATTGTCAATCGAAGTTTAAGAGTGCGATTTGCATAATATATTTACCATTGATAAAACTACAAAACGAAACGTAATTATATGTCTTATTTTAATATATATTATTGCTTATCATTTGACAAACAAATAAGTTTAGCTTCAGTAATAAGAATATATTGTATTCATATTTATCATCCACGAAAACTAGAAACTAAAATGATTACTACGAGTAAACAATGAAATTACTGTCTATATGACAATCTGACACATCTACATATGCATATTTATATTCATACGAGTATTTATCATTCACGAAAATTATTAACTTAATTTTTAATAATAATCATATCACTGTGATCTTCCAAGATTGTCAATTGGATCTGCAATTTAAAATTACTTGATACAATGTAATCTCACCAAACTACAAAACAAACAAACAATAATAACTAAAATTATAATACAAATTATATTACTGTGTGTGTAGCAAAATTGTCCATCTAAATTTAAGGCTGTGATTTAAATTATATGGTATATTGAGCACTCACAAAACTACAAAACAAAACGTTATTAAATATTATGTTTTTTTTTGAATGATAATGAAACTATTAACTAAAATTATAGTACAAATGAGATAACTGTGTAACAAAATAGAGTGACAATTTTGCTGCACAAGCAATTTGCGCAATAATTGAAGTACTATGTGATTTCAATTATATGGTAAATTTATCACTTACAAAACTACAGTATAAATCGAAATTTATATTATATTTAACATTTGACATATTTATAGACAAAATGTTAATCATAAGAGTATTACTACGATTGATCTTATTTAAATCTGCGATTTAAGTTATTTACACATTTATTCTTCCAAAAAACTAGGAACTAAATAAATTGTAGTACGGATTTCACTCTATATGTGGCAATATTTTCAATCCAATTGTATATCTAGTATATGCCATTTCAATTATGTTCATATTTATCATCACATAATTAACATAATTATTGTCACAAAACTAGTAACTAATGATATTACTGTGTGTGGCAAGATTGACAACTAATAAGTAATAATAATGGTCTACGCTTAACAATGAAAAGGAGAAGAAGGAGTCACAAAGCAAAAATGAGCTCTAGTTGTATTCAATAAAAGCAGTAGAAGGAGTCGCCTTCGAAACGATCCAGCTGCTGTCTTTATTAAGTCCTATTCGTCTGTCCGTTCAACTGTGCAGTGCCTGTAAATCATGACAATCCACAATTAGTCACATTTGTATACACTCACTGTACTTAAAAACGTTCTCAACGAAGGTGCTCGACCTTGAGATACTCTATAAGGCGCACTTCGTTTAGCAGTTCATTGAAATACTTGCAACCCATCAAAACTTTTGCATAAAGTTTTTTGCTCTTAGCTACAAAGCTGACTAATGCTTGTTATTTCAATTTAGGATTTTACTGGCAATGAACATTGCAGATTTATTGACGTTAGAGTAAAGTATTTGAAATGAGCAGTCATTGACTTTCAGTTTTCTTAAACAAGGCAGGGTACTCACTAGTCGAGTTTTGTTCTTGTGTGCGCCATTGATGGCTGTTTGAGTAAAGTCAGCGGGCAGCAGAGGGAAAACCGCAAGGAGCGAGTGCTAAAAGTGCTGCTGCCTGCAGTCTGTCCACTGGCCATGTCCTGTGTCCGCTCCAGGCAGCTGCCAACGAGCACTGGACGACAGCGAGCGACGCCTGCGCAAACCGAGCGTATCCTGGCAGGCAGCAGGTAGCCCAGCTCTGGGGCACTTGACTTGTCTTTGTTTAAATTGTTGTTGCTCGATGTGGCGTGATTTGTGCGGCTCTCGATTACGAGTGCAATTAGGAGGCACAAAGCAAAACCGCAGCATGTGCCGCAAGCGAGTGCTTGGGCTTGGGTTGCAGGTAGCGCAAGGTGCTCGAGTGCTCGAGTGCGGCGGGGTCAACGTTTCGCCATATGCAACTATTTGCCGCACTTCCTGCGACAGTTCCAGAAACTCAATACGGCAAACAAATTAAGCATAAACAGACTAATTTTCCAGCGTTTTCCCCGCTACGAACAATGCACGAATGTGTGGGAAAGTCTCATTGCGCCCCGAAATTCAAATTGGAAATCTCTGGTGCATTGCCGCGCCGTCTTTCTCGCGGTGTTCAAATTACGCTCATTGCTTCCCCCCGCGCGTAATGTAGTTGAATATCCTTGAGAAAGCAGCGCGAAGACGCTGGGATCTGTGGAGACTGTTTACGTGATTGTGGAGCACTTTCGGTTTCCTGGCCCCGGATGCAGGATGTGTTTGCTCACGCAGGTTGCTGTCGGTTGAGCAACAGGTGAAGGAAGTGAAATGTTCTCAAGAAAGTCCTTGGATTGCTTTCAATATTCCGCTAGTAATAACTGCAAGTTGCGCCTCGACTGCATAAATCAGGCAGCACTTGGATGTCAATAGCGCATCAACGCAATCAATTGCCGGAAAATGGTTTGACAAAGCAGCCGTAAAACACACAGCAGCAGCGGCAATCACAAATTAGCTACACGAGTGTGAGAACCCCAAGCGACAATATTTAAATGTGGAAACCTACGCGCCACATGGCGAAGTGTCGGGAAAACATCTGGGCATTAAAAAACGCGACTATTCCTGCCGAGGATCGCCACAAGCGTCAACTCGGTCGTGGAGGATTACGATTTATGGGAAGGGAGCACAAGCGGGGGGAATTCCGCTTGGAGGCGTGTGGTTGCGGCACTCTCTGGAATTTGTTACACTGCGAGGTTATAAAAAGTAACGAGCTGACATCGGCGGCAAGAGATTTCCGTGAGAAATCCTTTGGCTATCTGTAGCATACGTTGAGTTATTTACGAGCTGCTTGAACTGTAAGCCGAGACCCAGCCCAGTCTAATCGACGAAGACACGCTCTGGTTTCAGTTCAGAGCTGCATTGATAAGCCAGCTCTCTTATCGCGTTCGATATGCGAGCAACAAGTGACTCGACTTTTACAGCCATAAAGATAAGCGCACAATTCGAACGCTCTTCGGATTTCACAAGCAATTCGTTGCGCCCTTTTTGGCAATTATGGCTCAATAATACTTTCAATATTTATACCAATTGTTATTAAATATAGCAGAGAACCCTTTCGAAGGGTTGTTTCGTTGTTGCCTTGCCTTGTTTACCCCGTCTCAGCTTATCGACAACTGTCGCCCTCGAAATTGGAAACCGCAAGGCAATCAAAGTCCACAATTTATCGGGTTTCCACGGAGAGTGTGAGAAAAGTGTTAAGTGACCAGGTTCCGGTGCGTTGTTGATTTGCATGACACACGGCGATCGATCGGGGAAACAATTAGCTGACCTGCAGAGAAGCGGCTAAGAAATCGTATAAATAGTTGGACTGCCACCGGATGCACTGCCGATCGTAAGCAGTTCGATTTACATAACGTATTTGGTTGCACAGATGTTTCGAGGAATGCGCAGAAAGAGAAAATATGCATATGCACGATGCTAAGTGACAAGAAGTCGTGAATTATGGGCAAAGTATTTAGTGAATTAAAACGGAACCACGTCATAACACATGTTCACCTTCCGCTGCGCGATCTTTGCAGTTCCCACAGCGTTCTTCACCTCGACTATGTACGCAATGAGGGACCCCAGATAATGACAAAAAATGCAGTCAGTTCTAATGCTGGGCTGACCCAGTTGCACCACGACTGCGAGTCAATATTAGCAAGTTGATAAACCTGGAAGATCTCGTTTCGGATGTTGTTTGCCCGCAGTGGGTTGTTTGCTTTTTACTGCATTACGCACACTCGCACTTCCTACGACAAACTCAAGAGAATTCATTCATAAAACTACGAATTGGATTGCGTCAGGCGAGCTCCCCAAATTGTTGAGACCTCAACAAAAATGTTGCCGCTAAATGCAAATAAGCTTAAATAAATTTGTTTGCTGCAGACCTCGGTTATCTCCAGCCGGCTGATAGTGCGTTGTTTGGCTTTTGTTAGTTGCGGCAGGCAGCTGCAGATTCGAGTGGCTCTTTCCCAGCGTCGCACACTGCAAGTATTGGCCCAAACTGCGCTGCGAGTTGGCTAAGTTCAGAGGTCACTCTGAATTGAAATGCCAAAAAAAGAAGGGAATTAATTGAAGTTTGGCGTCGAAACTAGTTCTCTGAGCCCAAAAATAACACTGACCCATGAGAAGTTTTCGTCCAGTTTGACCTCTGACACCGGCCGAGCAGCAACCCTGCAACCTTCCGGCCCCGCAAGTCCTGTCAAACAGGATGCGCGATCGCGGCGAGCTTCTGAACTGCCCAGTAACCTTCGACCACAGTCGAACCTTTCGATCGTATTCATATTCACATGGCAGATTCGCACTCATTCGCGCAGTCACACAATCACATTCATGAATGGGCGATCAGAGTTCAATTGTTCAATTAGCTGCCGCGAACTCCTGTTATGAATGAGTTACATTCGCTGCTCCCCCAAGGGCTGTCAGCGGGAGCCGCTCCCCCCTCTCTCTGACCCAGCACTCGCAGTTCTCAGGCAGCGGCAGTCGGTTAATCATGTTAATGGCATTAAGCAGCTTAATCGACGGCGAGATCTAAGCGCTCGCGTCGATAATCAGCCCGCCACAGAGACCAAAGACCAGAGACCAGAGACCACAGACCAGGGACCCCGAAGACAGCTCCACGTAGCAGGGCGACCACCCAGCAGCAGCGGCAGCAGCAGCAACTGTTGCAGTTCATCTAATTAAAAACAAAAGTGAACCGCCTTGTAAATGTCAAACGGATTGCCGGCGAGTCGCAGATCACGAACCGAACCAGTTGCTAAATCAAAATGCATTTCGCTCGCTGGCAAAAACTCGGCGACAATTAAACGAAAGCCGACAGCGGCGACCAGCGAATGTTTGCGAGTAGCACACAAAAACAAAAACAATAACAAAAAAAGAAATCATACTCGTAATACAATAATTGACGTTGAGCGACCCTGGCGACCTCGAGTATTGACATTTGCCTACTTGACATTTTAATAGATTTGTGTGCGAAATGAAATTTGGTGTTATTTTTTTTCATAACACATAAAAAGTGCTCACTTTGTTTTGACCACAGTAAAAAGTTGTCGACCACACTGAAAGGGGTTAAACTTTTTGTTGATCTCCAGCCAGCATATGGCGGCATTAGCTATGCCAGGGGCAGGGTTCAAGCTAAAGGTTTTGCGAGCACACTCGACTCGACAAAGATGCACATAGCTCTCTCTCTTAGAAATTAATTGTTTATATCATTAATGTTAGTGAGTACTAATGTCGTTTGCGAATTACACAAACAACTCGCATTGCAGTTAATTTCGGAAGCTGGTCCAGCTTCAAACATTTGGGCACCTTTGCCCCGACCACAAGATGCATTGGCCAACATCTGGCCAGTTAACGACAATAAACCAATTTGAACGCCCACAAAATGAGCATTAAATTGCTGGCGGAAGGAAGTTCATGTGCCACAAAAACAAGGCCCGAAGCAATTGTTTCGGCCATTTGGGACGCAGGCAGGCCGGCAGACAACTAACATAGTTGTCACTGCTAAAGAAATGTGTGCAATAAATGCCGAGCAACTATGCCAACATAAAAGGCTAAAATGTCCATAAATATGGCCAATTATTTTGGCACCAGACAATGACGCTCCACACTCTGCTACTGCTGCTTCATAGCTCACAACTTTGGCTGTGCCTCAGTGCTGCTGTTGTCTGCCGTCTTCTGGTCAACAGAAGGTCGCTGCGTGCTGCTTTCATCAGCACGTAAATCAAGGCACAAGCCCAGTGTAGGTGTGGCCCGCAGGCCATTGTCCTGGCCGGTGCAACACCTTCCTGGCGCTGACAAAGACATCAAACACAAGCGCTGACCACGCTCCTATTTGACCACATGTCCCACGCTGTGTCAGGCTGCAGATGCCCCGCAGTCGTCGCAGTCGTCGCAGCTAATGCGGTAATTAGAAAACGCCTTGCGGCAACTCTGGACTGCGGGGCACGCGGCAGTCAAGATTGCAATCTGCAGCGTAATGCGATACTCGAAGCCGTAATTGTGACAGTTTCCGCAGCCAGAAGCCAGCAGACAGCAGCCTCCCAAGGGCGGACAAGGGGTAGCCACCCCTTTGGCTCTGATCCCGGGTCGGTATCAGTTTCGGTGACTTCGGGGCATCCCTTTGAGAGCAGCGCACGGAACGCGCACCGCAAAACATTAGTAAACCCATTTTGATATCATTGCTATCGTTGTTTATTTTTTATTGTTCTCTTGCCGCAATTGTAATTTTATAACCCAATTTGGAGGACTCTGCGTGCAACGCGATACTTTCTTAGATGTTGCGATTAGCCAACATTTTTTTTTGGCAATTTCATTAGCGTTCAAACTCGTCATTTCTTGATTGACACTCAATTTTCCGTTACTCTCTCAACCCTTTGACCAACACGGCTCACATTTGTCTAGCTGGACCACTGCCTTGGTCAAATGTCAGCTATAATCTGCAGCCCGAAGAACCCACAAGGGCAGCAAAGGTTCTCAAGACGCTGCGACCCTGTTGCAACCCCCTGGATGTTGGATGCTGGCAGTAGAGCAGCAGCATCAACATCTTGTTTAGCGACTTTGTCAAATGCAATTAAAGACACAGAGGCAAAGTGACGTGAGGAAAATGCGGAAAAAACAAAATATTATATCAAATACAATTTAATTGCAATGCAGGCGAAACGTCAATCACGCACTTCGCATTGCCTGGGGATCAAAAACATAATGCTTTAGTGCTGTGACATGCTTGTGAATCAGCACAGCACTCGTCGTCTTGAGTCCTGAGTTTTGAGTTGAACGAATCAAATGGTTCAGTGAGCATTCAAAATGCGCGCATTTTTACCCAAAAAAAAGCGAGTTTTTTCGGGAAAAAATGAAAGCAAAGAAATTGAAATTCATCGGGATATTTCATTATGCAAATGCTCAACGCTCGTTGGGGGTCAGCTGAGGTCAGCTATGTTATGTTGGCTGGCCGTTGTTTCCTCAATCTCAGTCTTAGCCAGCGCGAAGGGTTGTTTTGTGGCGCGTCCAGGTGCGTCCAGTGTGGCGACGAAGCTCGAGATCTTCGGCTGAGATTTTTCATTAGAAAATCATAAAAACGAAATCGCAATTGCCCAGGCTTATTATGCGTGACAGCCTCGAAAGCATTTACAAGCCTTGACCAGCCTTGATCGAAGCAGATGTCCTGGCAGCGCACATCCCGCTACTTGCCCAATTCAATTAGCAGCATTTAAGAGAGGAGGCCGCCTTCCTGTCTGTCGTTTTTATGGCGCATCTCGAATGCAGTCGCTGGCAATTCAATTGACATTTGAATCACTCGCAGCGTGCATTTTATTGAAGTGCTATAAACCAGCTTCGAGCGGTTTCTCAAGTGAAGATAATTGGGAAGCCAAAGTCGGCAATATTCGTAGAGTTTTAGGCGCCAATTTAGCGGCATATTGTTGTAAGAAAATGCTGTCGCCTGCTGCTCTTCTACTTGGCTTAAGCTGTCAATAAGTATTTTGCATTATGCGCAAACAAAAATAACGAAATGAAGTCAATAACGGGGGGGAAAAATGCAGACAAAGAGTAAGCATGGGCGCTGCCCGCTGCCACGCGGCTTTTCCCGGCGATTTTGCGATTTTCATTTCCATTTTCAATCCCATTGGCACCTTTTGTGAGTGCGACGAGCGAAGGAATCTTTGTTGGGCCTTCAACGCACTCGCATTTGATATTCAAAGGGCGACGGCTGCTGCCGAGATGCAAAAATATTTGCAGAGCCCAAGAAACTGGGTCAAAGGTGAACATCAAGACACACACAAACACACACACTCACACAGATGCAGTGTGTAGCAATTTTCTATGCCAATGCATATGCAAAAATTGCCTACCCTAAATCAAAGTCGAGTCCCCCACCCCTGGCCCGATTCCCTTGTTACGCTTGACATTATTTTTGCCAATTTTCAATGCATTCTCCGCTGCAAATAATTCGACGGACTTCCCATTTTATAGCCGCCTTTTTCCTATTATTTCTTGTATTTTTTTTCTGACATTTTTGTAACGATATTTTCATTTTGAGTTTTGGTTTTCGGGGTGTCCGCCGCAGAAGTGGGAAGTGCGAAAAATTCAACACAGTTGCCAGTCGTCGACTATTATCAGAGATCATTAATTATCATTTTTATCTCTTGCTGTGACTAATTCGATTTTTATGTGCTGGCTGCGAGTTCGATTTTGTGGCCAGTCACGTGAATTTCAGTTAAAAAAAACTCAAAAACTGTGAAAGCTGCAAATAAATTGTAAACCGGAAAACATATTTTACTTAAACTTGCTTTCAGTTTTCAACAGGAAGTAAGTTCTAACGGTCAGCTGTCCATCAAGTGGTAACTGTGAGAACTGGACCAAAGTGATGCTCACCTCTGAACTGGATCTGGTCAGAACTCTTTCGTGTCAGCAGCAATTAATAAAGAAAGTTCAACATTTTTGGCACAAAAAGAGCACACACGTCGCCCTGCTAACCCTAGGGTTGCCTAAACGCTCTTTGATCTCGGGCGATCGAGGCGAAAGGGCTCTCAGCAGCATCCCTTCATCTTTATGAACTCTTTACCAAAATTAATTTCTGTGTTTTCCTGCTTCTTTTCACCCAAAAAAAACCGAAGCCGACCATTGATGCATGCAACAAACAGCATCTTTTGGGAAAGGGCGCAACGTCTTTGTGCTGAGTTCAAGGGGTAAGAGGCGATGGCTGGGTGTACTTTATTGGCACAACAAGTTATTAATTACATTTCACAGACGAGCAGTGAGTTCTCTATGGGAAGGGGGGAAAATCTGAGTGAGGAAATCTGTGTGCTGCAAAATGATTTCATTTGCTTTGGAATTATCTCTGCTGTGTGCTTATGTCACAAGCAGTTTTGAGGCTCTTCTATGGATGCCCAATATTTTGTAGTCAATGTTCATATTTTTCTTGTGGGAATTTTAATCTTTATAGAATTTTGCTGCTGCTGCTGATAAACAACTTTTTGAATTGCCTGCGACTGTAAAAATCTCAATATTTTATTGCTGCTCCGAAAATAAATAAGAGTCGACAACAACCACACGAGAAATTCATTACTCAACGTGATAAGCGGACAGCGGCAGTGTTGATAAGCAGAGCCACAAAAACAAAGATTGACTGGAAATCGTTAGACGCATGCCGTTGTTAGCTGCGTGCTCCACTTCGTTGTCTCGCTGTCTCAGTAGCTGGAAAATTACTCATTTCGCGTCTTTTCTCCACTTGCTATAGCCAGCTCGCTCGCACTGGGCAGCATTGGGCCGCTATGGGGGGCTCATAGTGCAGGTCCGAAGGTTAGAGGAGCACGAAATTTGATTAACAAATAACGAATGTGCGTTGCCTCTCGCGTGCACACACACATGCACACACACACAGGCGGACACACACGCAGTTGCTCAGCAAACAGCTCCGAACGGGGCGGAGCTTCGCTTGCGCTCGCTCTCTCTTTCATTCTCTCCCTCTCTGTGTGTGTGTGATGTGTATGTATGTGCATGTGTGTGTCTGTTGAGTGTGTTGGCTACGTGAGAGCTCAGAAGTTTCGTTGAATATTTTTCTGATTGCACTCGCTCGCTAACAGTGAGTGGAATTCCAGTTGGACCGTCTAACAGCGACTGCAAATGTTATTTAACAGCAGTGCGAGCATTTCAATATTATGGCACAACAAAGCAGCTTTTATGGCAGGAGGTCCTTGCGATCTTCTGTAAAAATGAAACCACTTGAAACGACAGTAAACTTTAGTATTTTTTTGAAGTATTAAATATCTTTTTTCTAGTTGTTAGTTTTGTTTTAGTCGTGGGATTCGCATTATTCAAAATATACTCATAAAGAATCTTGTTCTAATCAGCATTCTAATTTAGAAATTGATTTCGCTCCCGCACAAACCATTAATTTGTCGAGATAGGGAAACTTTCACAAGGAGCGTTCTTCGAGAATTTCACACTGAACATTACCAGTTTTGGTGTCGTGTCCAGCGATAAATGGATGCAGCGTGGACGGGATGTGAAATTGTGAAATTCCAACGCAAATTTCTATTAATTAACAACCTTTCAGAGAGGCATTCGACCGGTCGCCAGGCCCAGCTCGCGGACGAGCTCGAATCCGAGACTGAGACTGGGACTGAAACTGAGCCTCGCTGAGCTGCGTTTGGTGCCTGAAATAATTAATGATGTGGCGCGATGGCGTTGCACGCAGCCAGGCGTCGTGCGGCGTGCGGCAAGCGGACAGCGGCGTCTCAACTTTGCTGCGCTGTGCAAATATTAGCAAATTATTTTAGTTTTGCGAGGGAATCTCTGTGGAGCGCTGCCAGGATTTCCATTTCCATTTCCACACTCTGCTGGCATTTCGACTGTTTACACTCTCGGCCGACGACCAAGTCAAAGTCGAGCAGTCAACCCCCGAGCAGAAGACAGAAGACAGCAGACAGTAGACAACGGACAGGAGGCACTAATGATGTTCAGTGTGGGTTTCGCCGCTTCCCTTTCGCAATCCGGCAATATTTGCACTTTTCCATTTGGCTAAATGTCACCCTGAGTCAGTTCGTCAACTCGATTTCGGCCTTAATTGTTCCTCAGTGTTGTCGAGTAATTAAAAACACCTTTCAACCGTCCAAGGCGAAGATGTGGCAAGCTGTGTGCTGCCTCTCAGTCGACTTCTCCCCCTACTCCTCCTGCTTTGGCGTCTTTGGCATTTTGTTTGACTAGCGAATTTGTCAAATTTGCCGCAAAAGTCAATTTATCAATGCTGCGAATGATTGCCGCATCGCTGCAAGCATCTTAAATGCCACTGGCTCAATTCCAAAGGTTTCACTTACTTCTTTCCTTGCGCAACATAGAAGATAACACACAGAATGAAAAAAAGTACAGAGTCGAGACGAGAACTAACTAGAGTTATAGACGAGAACTCAATTGAGTTTGTTTCTTTTCTTCGTAGTGTTTCAATTGCAAATTGCAATTGCAATTACAAAATCATCTTTTTGACTGTTTAAAAAGTATAGTAAAATAATACAGAATTTTATTGAGCATTTATCAATAGACTAATTTATAGACCGAGCACAAAAGTTTCTAAAATCTGGCATAAATTCAAAAAACAAAATTAAATGCTGTCCAAATTAAATAAACAAATACAATCTAAACCGAAATTCTTTTAAAATTGTCTACTTTAACAATAAAATTGACTTTTACTTTCACAAGCAATTTTCATAAGCATTCAAAATTAACTAAAGTATTAAAATATGCTCAACGTAAGCCAAAACACAAATTTAAAGAACTAATTCTTTTTTAAATTTTGTTATTTAAAGATAGATGCAACACACTTTTGCTATTCAGCTCGACCAAACTTCACATGCTAAGTATCTTGGTATAACGCTAGGTAGTGGCTGAACACTGGCCCACAACTGAAAGCCCTGGTCAAAAACAATGCAGCAATTGAGGTGACTGATAAAGAGAAAAGTACCTTAAGATTAAATGCAAAATAGAGCTGTATATATATCTATATATATATCTATCTATATGTATTCTATGTATCTATATATATATATCTATATACGAAAAGTCATGTTTGCGCCAACTTAGTTTAATGGAATACAAGTCGGGAGAATTGCTGCCAAGTCTAATTAAAAGCATCTGCAGGTACTGCTGAATCGAGAGTAGTGCAGTATGACAAACACTCGCTGGTATATACTAAGAACAACAATATAGGTATATTGACCTGAAAGTATTTAACAGAGGAGCACAAGACTTACAAGCAGATTCACAGATCGGTAGAGTAACCTCTCGTGAGAGTTCCGCTTCCAACAATGTCATATTGCAAATGACAACAATTTGCTCTTACTAAGATACTGAAATCATGACTCAATAATCCCTCTAATTACAAAGAATGGTTTCCTTGAGGATCAAATACGCAACTGTTTTGTTATGGTGCTAATTGTAAACAGAATTCTATGATTAATACATACTAGTAACTTTATAAATAAAAAAGTGTTTTTCTTTATTAGCTCAAACTATTTAAAAACTAATGTGTACTTTTTAAAAATTAATACCAGAAGTTGGAATCTAATGGCAACTGCATTCCTTCGACTATATATTAATGCAAGATAAGCTTTTTAGAAATTAAGGATAGAAGGACAGTTACTTGTGGCTATTAAGTTCTCCTTAAAGCGTTGCAAAGAAAACTAGAACAGTCCTTGCTGGGATGCAAAATTGGAAGACGAAAGAGTAGGGGAAACGCGCAATTACCCCAAAGACAGTAACAATTAATTTTCAATTAAAGTGGGAACAACATTTTAATTGTTTGTCTGCAATTTGGCAGCCAACACACGAATGAATAAACAAACATATGTTCAGCGCAACTGCCAGCCATATTTACACGCAAGTTAGGAGCTGCTCCACAGCATAACCCTAATCTCTAACCACACGTCTCCTTCGAGCGAGCTGTTCGCCTGCGTTCGCTGCGTGGCACGTTTGGTGGCAAGTGCCTCACACACACACACACACACACACTTGCACACGCACAATAGAGCTGCCCCTGCCACGGGCTGCTGGGGCACCATGAATTTCAATTCGCGTCTTTTCATTTATGCCAGCGAGCGTAAGCAAACGCCAAGACATGGCAATAAAATTGCTCAAATGCCGCAAAAACTTCCGGAACCACTAAATTCACCGTCGTATTTGCACGACGAAGAGGCGACGGAGACGGAGACGGCGGCGGAGACGGAGTTGGGGATCGGGGTGGAAAGCAATAAAGAGCTACTGGAGACAGCCGGCAGCTTCCTCTTCGCCTGTCGCTTGTCACATTTCCATTAGCATTTGCCATTTAGCTCATCATCTATGCATATGGGCGAGTGTTTGCATGTGTTCGTGTGTGTGCGTGTGTGTGTGCGTGGGTGTGTGCACAAGTGTATCATCTTGCAGCGGCTGTTTAGCACATTTATTACCCATATTTTGACATCCGGCTTTTATCCTTTCGCTCCACGCTCAGCTCAGCGTCTTCAGTCCGACGCTCCACAATTGCCGCCTCCAGCGGCAGGCAGGACTCCGTTAGCATCCTTTATCTGCACACATCCATTCCGCCCGCAAAATTTTATTATTGGCGCGGCTGTAGTTATTGTTGCCGCCGCCGCACACATGTCCTGCGTTTTAATTATTCAACCACTTGCGGTACGTGCCACACGCGCAACAATTTAAGCGCCCGCATAACGATTAAAAAGTTTCTTCTGCACCACCCGCCACATATAGTTGACATATGTTGGATGGCGAAACAAGAAAACGATTAGCTTTTTAGCTCTGAAAAGCAACTAAATATTAGATTCAAGAATGGTCAACTTGTTTTTTAGTAGAAGAATTTGTTACGCATACTTCAAGTACTTCATATCACAACGTAAATAAAATGTTTTTTCAAGCATTCCAATATTTAGACCAAAGTATAAATGAAACACTGTCTCTTAAGGCGTTTAACAGAGTACTAACTCAATTAGTTCTTACGTTCAATATTGAAAATATGTTCTAAGTTCCCGCTACTTGCCAATAGATGGCTCAAGCTGTTAGTCACTATTGATTTTCATTCACTTACGAGCACGAATTTGAAATTCTAACACTCTAACACTTTGGTTCCCTTACTTCAACGGTTTGTGTCTCCTTTTCTAAGTTATGTAGTTTAAAGATCTTAGGCTTATTTTATTGGTACAACATGTGGGGTACCTTCCCGCATTTGAAGTCATTCTATAACCCAGACAAGATATAATTGACAAAAATGTAAAAAAGTCAAATGTTGCAGTTTTCCACCACCGCACAGTAGCGCCTCTAGAACAAATAGCGTTGCAAAAATCAAAAAAGTCATGTTCATGTTACCGTTTTAAATTAATCGTATCCTATAGTAAATTTTCCAAGGATTACAGATCTGCAATCCGAATTGTTTCTAGTATTATTCATATAAAAGATATAAGCATCCAAAGTCAAACAAATTATTGAATTTGCAAGAAAACTCGAAATTTAGGTTATTTTGTCCACTTTGAGGTAGAATATTAAAAAAACTAACTACTAAATCGTCATTGTTTTTATTTATAATGAATAACGCATTCATTATATATATATATATAAAAAATATCGGTTGTCTGTTGTAGTTTTGTACACGTAAATCGCAATTTAAAAAATACCTATTTTTTCACTATTTTTCAACTTTAGTAGATAAAAAAAAATGAGTAACAACTCGTAACAGTTTCACACTATTACTAAACTCTTTATTAATTATTATAGAATAAACGTATACCCCATTCTAATTGCGTCCGGCTGCGTCCCCGACTGCAATTTGTGACAAACCAAAAAATGACATGGTATTCCAATTAAAAAATACGCGCATTCCAATTTGCGCGCCTTTTTATATCAATTTCGCGCGCTTTTGTTTTCTAACGAAAATTTATTAAATATTTTGCTGTTCTTCGTTCTCAATGGTTATTAAGTATATAAAGATATAGAAACTAGTAATTATAGACCAGAAATGCTTAGTCTATTTAGATATTTCATGAATATAAGTGCATATTTTGGTAGAAGTAATGCAAATGTTATGAAAATTACCAAAAAAAATATCGAATTTTTTTTTGAGTTTGGTAATAACTTTATATCATCAAATGTATCAAAATTATGCTAAAAAGACAAAATTTATCTTAACCAAATTTTTATTTGCTAAAAAAAACGATGATTTTGTTCTAAAAAATAGATTTTTCCACATACTTCAAATTTGATAACTTATATCTCAGACTCCAGGGGGCGTGGCGCATCGGAAGTATACTCATTTTATAGATTGATTAATTATCTTGACGATACCGTTTAAATTATTCAATTATCTTGGTTCGTTCAAAAGTTATGATTTTTGCAATAAAAAAACTCAAAAGGCCCTAATGTGCACCGCTTCATTTAAATCTGATAATTTTTGCTTAATAAATTTTTAGTAATTTGTCCATAGCCCTGAAAAAGAAACTTCTTTGGCACATTAGTGAGTTTTTTTTATGTGTCAAGTCCTTTGGGTTGTGCGAATATAACCGAATTTTTGCCACATTAGCATTATTTGCGCGAATTATTCCTTTTCTTTTCCACTCAGAGAAATCGGCGACTTAAGTTCAACGGAAACTACACAAAGTTTACTGAGGTACTGCCCCAAATAAAACGATGTACTTTGATTGGTTTCCTCGCTTCAATGAAGGTAATTTCGATATACTCTCAACATGAACCATTGTATGAGTCTTCTATTTCAAAATTTGAAGATATAACCAATAATTTAAAACACTGTGGAATAGTAATTATAATATAATAATGGACTAGAATTTCTACTAAACAGTTTGATTGCAATATGAAATATTTCAGTTTACATCGAACAACTTTTGAGCTCTTTAAGTTTTAATTAGCATTGTTTGACATTAATTAGGTACTTGGAAAATTGCATACTTTCGGGCGTTCGATTAACAATAAAACTGTACCACAAATTACAAACGAATTGAGATCATTGAGGATCTTCATGCAGCAGAATTCATTGTCGATTATTAGCAGTTGTCATTTGCGATTTTATTGATTAGTTTGCACTTTCAGTTCGATTGAGTGCGCCGACACGATCGATTGATTGAGAGCTGGAATTTAACCTCGAGCGGAATGAAATAAATGAGCTGCTGTTGGCTACTGATTGTTGAACCCGCGAACTCTATCGGTACTTAATGGAAACGCAATCAAATAATTGCGCAAAGTGTGCCACAATCAAATATAGCAACAAATTAACCGACACCAGCCGCAACAACGAAATAACTGTCATTGTGGTTGCTGCCGCTGCAAATCGATAAATCGACAAAGCCGCAAAATTCAAGAAAAAGAAGACAAGCCAAAGCTCCTCTTCCTGCTCTTCGCTCTTCCTGCACTTCGCTGCGTGTCATATCGACTTGAGGCTGGCAACATGCACCGAAGCGATAAGTTTACAATTGCTTATGACTTCAATTAATCTGTGGAAAGCGCCTACGCAGCCAGCGTACGGAAAGAGCGAAAAGTGCAGCAACAAACGCTGAGAAGACAACAAAACGCAAACATAAAATAATAATATTAATAAGCAAAAAGAAGAAAGAGCTCCCAACGCTGCGATGGCAACTTTCTGATACTCTACAACAGTCAATTGATATAATACACGGAAATGAGAAAAATGTAGTTGAATATATAATATAATTCATAGTCACAACTATTTAACCATTGTATTCAATTTTAAAGTATTTTAGTAAGTAATATCAATCAACATATATCAGATTATATCCAGACTTTGCTTTGCTTTATAGAAACATTAGCATTATTAGAAATTAACAGATCAAATTAAGAATGGATTTACGTTGAATATAACTGATTTATGTATTAAATATAACTATGAATTTTGTATATTTGTATATTCAAAATATTTGAATTAGATACATATATCTAATTTATATTTTAAATATTAATAATTTTCGTATTTATCTATTCAAAATATTAAAAGGAGAGAATATGAGCTAAATATTACTTATGTATATTTTTAATTAATAATAATAATTAATAATTTTATATATTTACTTATTTAAAATATTAAAATTACGAGATGCATATAACTTACTTATATTTTAAATATTAATAGTTTTCATAGTTCTGCATTCAAAATAGTGCAAGCAGTCCAACAAGACGAATGTTCTATATTTCAAATTTCATTAATTCAACAGGTTTTATTTATTTTGACTATGGCCAGATAATATTCAGAAAAGTCTTAAACATTACAGAACACTTACTTAAATTTGCAAAATATGCTAAAAGTAAAATGGTGATTAAACATTGAATATTCTAAAAATGGAACATACTTTTTTATATATCTCCATTAAACATAATGAGAAGTGTAAGAAAAACACTAATATTTTAAATTGAAGCTATAACTTTATTGAAGAAATATTTTCGACTTAGTCTAGATGACATCAGCTCCTGTTTCAACGTGTGGTGAAAATCACTTGTCAAGTCATGACGATCGTTATAGCTGTCATGCCCAGCTCGCAATACACTCGAATGCTGAGCTCGCTCATAGAAATGCTGTCTGCAATTGCGAACGAAAATAGAAATTGCCAAGAGCCGCGGCTCCGTCGGCGTCTGCGGTCGACTCGCCAAAGTCGCGAAGTCGCATAGTTGGAGGCGCGATCTTAGACTGAGAGCCCCACAGCCGCAGAAGACAATTGACCTGAAATTTCATTGAAGATGAGCTCGAGCGCAGTATAAAGTGTACAGTGTGCAGTGCACAATGTGCACAGTGTGCAACGAACGATGTGGCAGCCACGGCCAGGGGCAGTTTCAGGTGCAAGGCGAGGCGAGCCAAGACATGGCGAGGCTTTGAAATCTATACAAAACGGTAAATTGCTTAGTCATTTGGCCAAGTTGCTGCGTTGATGATGCTGCCAGAGTCGGAGTCGGAGTCGAAGTCGGAGTCGCTAGAGAGCTACACAGCCACAGGCCGAGTGGCAGCCAACGGGCAAGAGTCGCTGCCAGCATCGATGATTGTAATCATGATCATTATAATTATTTGCCTTTGCCATTATTATCAAAATGAAATCGCATGCTGCGCGACCCGCCCCACCTCACTCCGCACCGCACTGCAACACTGCACGTCCACTCAGTCCACTTGCGTCGCGTTGCGTTGCGTTGTGCCTCTGCAACCTAGCCCTATTTCACACACCCACGTAAAACGACGATCGTCCGCCACTCTCACTCCCCCTCCATGGCCATGTCCATGTCCAGGCGGAGGAGACGCCAAATTGCTTTCTTAAATTTGGCTTCGATTCGGTTATGCTCAGCAGGCGTTCATCTATGAACCTGCAACGTCCGCTAACCAGTTTGACTAATATCTGAGTGCAACTCTGGACGGACATTCGAGCGGAGCACAATAAACAACAGCACACTGATGTTGCAGCTTAATACCTGGCTGATGCTTGGGAGAATAGATATCCTGACAGACTAACAACTATTTCCACACGCTGTCTTCTAAATACATTAAGCAAAAGAAAACACAAAGTAAAATGCTAGAAGAATTCTGCAATTGAATTGAACGTTTTTGATTGATATATCAAAAGTCAAAGACCTCATAAAAGTAGTGGGTTCCTATTATACAGTTTAACAATAATTACCATAAAAAATCCACTATTGATTCTTCTTAAGAATGAATTTGTAAATTTAATAGGGACATGCCTACTCCTCCTATATTATAAAATTGTTTACTACCAATCTACCAATTTAAAATGTCTCTCAATTATTGCCCTTGTTACAAAATCTGAAAAAACCTTTAAAATGCTTTACATTTGCTGAATATTTAGTTGTATACAATGAATATTTATACTTATTTTATAATATTTAATTAAAAAACTAAAACGCATTTCCCTTTTTTTAGGCAAGAATGTTCTTTCTTTAAAATTAATTAAACTGCTTTTAATTCTTTTTCCTTTCTTCTTGGCACAATTTATTTGTTCTCACTCACTCGACTTCTCCACGAAAATCAAAGTCAATCTGCACTTCTCTATTTCTAATTATTAGACTCTAACTTAATATAACGATTGATGATTCGTGGAAAATCCATTTTCAAAACTACAATTTTGTAGATATTCAATATCTCACTCAAATAAAAATTTCCATTCATATATTTTACCATTCATTTTATACTAAAACTTTACTATTTAAGTTAATTCTTATAACTTAATATAACGATATATTACATATTTTATTAATTTATATTATATCATTAGTTTCATCCTTCACGCTTCGACTTCAAGATTTAGTTTCATTCGATCCTTAGCGTTCTCCAATGACTGTGAGCAATTGCAATAACTTAATTCAACGATTGATATTTCGCAGTGAGCAGTGAGCAAATTGAGTGCAGCTGTTGGCGATGTGCAAGTAGTAAATCCTTGGGCGGCTCATTTTCAATTTACGCAAATGCAGAATGAAATTGGCCGAGGGAAAACGGAAAATGAGTTCGATGTGCCGCGTGCAGTGCTCAAGGTGCGCTCCACATGTGTGCCTGGATAATCAGAACAGCGCCAGGTGCTCAAATTGCAGCAGGTACGATGGCGAGACGACGAGCCGAAATTCAGCAGCAGAAAGCAGCAACTTCGAAACTGCGGCAACAACAACTACAACAACAACAACAACAACAACAACAGGGAAAGGTTAAGCGAGCAAAGTTCGTGGCCGAGCTACGTGTGTGCGCCGCATGTGTGTGCGTGCAACTTGCAGTTGCAACTGCGTCTCAATTTCAGCTCTGCAGCTGTGCAGTAGCCACACACCACACACCACAGGCAAACGCTGTGCGACTCCCATTTATTTGGTGGGGTCTCGGTCCCAGTCTTAGCCGCCAGTTGCCAGTCGCGTCTTGGCCATGTCTCTTGGCCAGGCAACGCAATCGACAGACGCCCCAAAACTTTTGACCCGCTCACGTGTCGACTGAAATTTCCGTAATTGCTAGCGCCATTTTATTTAATTTTTCCATGCTAACGAAAGCAACCGAAAATTATTGCCGAAGAAATAGGAAATTTGTAAGTTATTGTAAGTTTACTTTTTGTAAATCTCATAGAAATATAATAAAAAGTAGTAAAAGTGCTCACAGAATATGATTTATTTAGACACGTATATGAAACAAATATTCTTAAATTCATGCATTTAAAGCGATATTTTAGTATACATTATTATAATAATATTGGGTTGCATTAGTGTCATAACACTTCCCTTAATTTAATGTTATTAAATTACTATTTTTAAATAAAGAGTTTGAAATTGAATAAAAAGTTTAGCTCCTTGTTGTGTAATCCCATAATAATAGCTTTTGAACTACGTTTAAATAATACTAGCTTTTATGTGGCTATGGCGCATAATTAACATTAGATTATCAAATTTAAAAATTAGAGACTTGCTTACACATATTTTTGAAATCAATAGTTGCAAAAATTCCTATCAAGTATTTTAAATAGATATTTCTTCACATATCAATTCTGAATAATATACATTTAGTGATATTAAACTACTATTTGAAAAGAGAGTGTGAAATTCAACTCCTTGTAATACATTGCTTTAATATAATAACTATTATAACTATTTAAGCTATGTTAAAATAATACTAGGTGTTATGTATTTATGCTATTCAAGGTTTATTATAAAATTAAAAAATTAGAGAAGTGATTAATTTAGAAAGCAATATTCTTAAAATGTTATGAAATTTAAGGTGTTTAAATATTTAGATATTTTACATATTCATAAGCTATTTAATTATATTTTAATACTATTTTGAATGGAGAGAGCTTATTGTTGTACATTGCACAATATTAAGCTAAACTATATTTAATTAATACTCATTTTTATGTAATTAGGCGATTCATTCATTAGATTATAAAATTAAAAATGTAGATATAATATTGGTATTAATTCCGTGATATTCAAATAGTCTTTCAGTAAAAAGCTGGCGATTCATCACATTGTTATAGATTGCCGTAATAGTTGAGTCGACTTGGAAGTCGAGGCCATCAATCATTGTGTAAAAGCAATTAAGCCGCAAATCGTGTCAACTGTTAAGGTGCTGGCCGTAAGCCCAGCTTAGAAGCCTAGGCTGCTCTGAGCCGCAGGTGGCAAAAGCAGGCGCTCAGATGTGTGGCAAGTAGCCGGAGGACAAGTTCTGGCGACCATAAGCAATTAAAGTCACAAAAAATGTCGGAGGCGATAAATTTTGTTAAGTGCGTTCCACATGAAAGTTGTCAAAAAGCGTTTGAGAAATTTTCACCGCAAACCACACACCACACACAGCACACAGCACACGAGCAACAGTAATACGAACAACAACACGAAAAAGTCCAGAAGACACATGACTCTGGATGTTTATCAAACACCTCTGCCAATGCGTGAGGCCTCGAGGTGTGGCAGCATGCAGCATGGACACGCAAGCCGACTGGGACTGGTTCGAGGCACTGGCACCCATCGACGACAACGTCGTCGTGTGATAGGCGAGCGATAAGCAACATTACCGTACAATTTTCAATTAACACGAGCCAACTGTAAAGCGCTTGGCCGGAGTACAGCGCTCCAGCGCTCCAGCGTGGAATGCCAGACGCTGGCGCTTCCAGGCAAAACTGTCCAAGCGCTTCTACAAATTGTCTAATCTCCTTCGCTCGTACTCAACGACTGCCCATCGATCTGTGGAGTAGCTGCTCTCGGGTGTCTCTTCGAAGAGTTGTCGACCTGCCGGGCCATATAGCTGACTGCAGTCGACAATTTATCATCCGAACAGCCGCCACTGTCGGCCGTAAAAGCTCTTTATGGTTTGCTTCTGCTTCTGCCGCAGATCGTCGCTCCAACACCGCGTCCAGCTCTTGCGTCCCTCGCCCAGTCACTGGCTCCTATTTGAGCGTCTGTCTGTCCGCTGGTCAATTTGCTGCCCGATCGCGTTTGCTGCACAACTTGCAGTTGCTCTTGCGCAATTTTTGAGTGTGCATTGAGTTGTCAGGCGCTTTATGCCTCCAATGATTTAGGCGGCCCTTCCAACAGTCCAATCAATTAATATAATCTAGCGAATGAATAAAACTCCAGCTGGAATCACGGTAATTCTGACGCCATTTAGTTTCTTTAGTTTTCGCACTTTATAAGTTACTTGCTTGAGAGTCAAGAGATATTCCGATTATACTCTAAAACTTCCACTAGCGAACCACACTATTCCCACCTTTAGGAGGTCACTTTGTTACGTCCATCGTTTAACTGTATTTGCGCAACAAAAATCATTTGCAAAAACGCTCAATATGAAAATGAATACATAATTATGTGATGAAATTCCATTGATATTGACATTTTAGCACACAATGAAAAGTGCGCGGAACAAAATAAATTTGGTTTTGTACTGGAATAATGTGGTGCAACGCCCCGTTAGACGGACAAAATAGTGCGTGTCCGGCCAATGGAAATTTCACATTAATTTGCACATGCAAAACTGCGATTGAACAACAAGTAGGAAAGTTATTAAAGGAAAAGCACATTTAACAGCGCAGCTTAGTTAGCAGCGCGCTGTTAATTAACAGTTGTTAACAGCAATGTTGCTAACAGATTATGCTGATATCACAGGACGCATTGGAGTTCTTTCCGATGTTTGACGATCACGTGCTTTGAATTACACATAGAGAATTTGTGTGCGTTACAGGGTTTTTAGAGAGTGAAACCATATACCCACGGAAATTCTGCAAAACTTAGTGGAAAGTATGCAAAATAGAATTATAAGCGTTATTCAAAATAAGGGCTTGCGGACAAAATATTAATGTTATTAAAATTTAAAAGTTATATGTTCTTGTTTGTTGATAAGACAATTTTAATGCCCAAAGCCGCAAAAATAAATGTACATGTGAGCTTTTTTTTTGCATTGTATTGTTCTTGTTTCCACTGTTCTTCATTTCGTTAATTATATTAATTAAATTGTTATACTAAATAAATAAAATATTATTACATTCGCTTTAGTATTTTCTTTGTTCACACCGAAAAGCACAACATGTGAACATGTATTAACTTTAGCTCCCCAGTGTCTGTCATTAGAGCAGCTCTGAATTTTAAGTTCAAATGACAACCGTATTGCAATTTAATTTTGATTTTTTTTAAAATGGCTGCGATTTGGAAAGCTTGTACTGTGAGCCAGTTGCTAGGACACCCAAAAGGCTGGTCAGCGAACTCACTTCGCTGCTACTCCGGCAAGGACAAGTCGAAAAAGTACGTGATCGTGATGGTGCGCCACGGCGAGTCCGAGTGGAACCAGAAGAATCTGTTCTGCGGCTGGTACGACTCCAAGCTCAGCGAGAAGGGCAAGGAGGAGGCTTGCAGCGCAGGAAAAGCCATCAAGGATGCCAAGCTGAAGTTCGATGTGGCGCACACGTCGTTGCTGCGGCGAGCCCAAGACACGCTCACGGCTGTGCTCGAGGTGACCGGGCAGACCGCAATTCCCACGTGCAAGAGCTGGCGCCTTAACGAACGGCACTACGGCGGACTGACGGGGCTCAACAAGCTGGAGACGGCCAAGAAGTTTGGCGACGATCAGGTGAAGATCTGGCGTCGCAGCTTCGACACACCGCCGCCACCGATGGAGGCGGATAACAAGTACTTCGAGTGCATCACCAAAGATCCGCGCTACAAGGACCTCGATCCCTGCGACTTGCCCAAAGCCGAGTCCCTCAAGCTGACCATCGAGCGGACCTTGCCCTACTGGAACGATACGATTGTACCGCAAATCAAGGAGGGCAAGAAGCTGATCGTTGCCGCGCACGGCAACAGTCTGCGCGGCATTGTGAAGCACCTGGACTGCATATCGGATGCGGATATCATGGAACTTAATCTGCCCACTGGCATACCGTTCGTCTATGAGCTCGACGAGAGCATGCAGCCGTTGGTCTCCATGAAGTTTCTGGGCGATCCCGAGACGGTGAAGAAGGCAATGGAGAAGGTGGCGAACCAGGGCAAGGCGAAGTAGCGCTAACTGATTTGTGATAGGTTCAAAGGTTCGCAGCACTCGCGACAGTCGCAGCCAAATAAATTGCCATAAATACAAGAAGAAGGTCAAACCAATATAAAAGCCTCGTCTCAATCCACCAGAGGCTGCGCTCTGCATCACTCGACATCCGAGCAGCGGAATTGAGGAACTCAGAACGAGCGAATCAGAGTCTGCTCGCGAATGTCAAGCAGCAAATAAATTTATTTGATTTTAATTGACAATGCAAAGTCAACAAAGGCAGCCCAGGGCCCGTCACTACATCTCCGGCTCTCGTACTCCTTCAGCTCGCAAATCTGTTATCTGCTCAGAGTACAGTGTGTGTGTCTCTATGCCACTCACTGCCCAATGTCCGATCCAACTCCCATTTTCGCCGTCAGTTTTAATTGCGAGTTCATTTGGCCGCTGGAATTTCGAGCGCGACATTCAAATGGGTCGAATTTTAATTTGTTTAAATGAAATACTCATTTAGGTTTTATTGACAAACAAATTGAATTGATTGATCTAAATGAATTTATGCGGTCAGCGTCGAGCGTTTGCTCTAACAAATGCACTCTCTCTCAATCTCGCTCTTCCTCTCCCCGCACACGTGCCCCTCTCTCACTCACTCTCTGCTTCATGCTCGCATATTCATGTGACTTTCTGTTGAACAACATTCACATTCAGTCCGTGGAATTGTGAGCATTAGCTGCGAGAATCAATGTATTCCGAAAGATGACAAATAGTTTTAGTGAATGTGGTTGCTCTGCCAATAATTTATAGTTGAGTAGAAAGTTGCAGTATGAATTTAACAGATTTTTTTTAGAATCTATGCTCGACCAACTTAACATACTTTTTCTAGACTACAACCAAGAAACTTCATAACAAGCTATATTAATTTTAATGCATATAAAATACCTGCAAGAATAATCATACAATTAAACCCATAAGACACATCAAAATGAGTAAATTGACATTTTGAAAGTCTTTTTTGAGAAACTTAACAATGAATACGAAATGAATGAAACACTATTATTTATGTTTCATAAATAATACAACAATATCATAATATTATAATATACATTTTTTACATACTTTTTTCAAGAAACTTAACTACAATTAATTAGATAACCTCATAGCAGTCTGACTAAATTTGTGCTGCATACTAAATACCCGCAAATATATTCATATTACTAAATCATAGAATAAAATGATCAGAGTAAATAAGAAATACTAGTAGTAGTAACAGTTAGTATATTTAATAAATTATAATTTTTCGATTCGAGATTTTTCTAAGACTTTTTTTTTAGAAATAAAACTAGATCTCTAAATCATTATAACAAGCTGAATTAATTTTAATGTCTTTTACATAACTAAGTGTTAATTTAACTAAATAAAAGCACAAAACAAGTCAAAATTATATTCGCCTTCAAATATGATAAGAGTAATCACATATAAAACAGTTAACAATTTATGCTTAATAGATTGCATAAATTATACTCCAAGAGTTCTAAGATTAGACAGTTCTTCAAAAAAATGAACAGGACCTAGGCGACCTCTTAACAATCAGAATTAAGTTTTATGTATTAAAAATATCTGCAAACATTAATATTAAATTTACTAAGTAAAATCACATTTCACATTAAATCAGAAGGTGCAAGTTGATCACTAAATTAATGTTTAGTTGATTTCCAAAATAATACACTAATAGCTCTCAGATTGGACTAAGTTTTCTCGACTAAAATATTAAATATTATTAAGCGTTTATGCTTCAAAAAAGAACTGCTATTATTTTTATTGGCTTGCAAAGTACAGAAAAGTATTGTATATGAGCAGCGACGTTGTATCCAGATCGAAAAGCGTGAGGCCCACATTAGGAGTAGTTGAAGTTAATTATGTTGGTGCGCAGAGAGCTGGGGAGAGGAGATGGCGGCCATTGGGGCGCATCTTGCAATTCTTTCCACTACACATACGAATGCAGCATAGAAATTGAAGAAACATAAAAATGTTTGCACTTCGTATTTGTCGCGCATAAAATCTAATATCGAATTACAAGCGCTATGCCACGCTGCACGCCGGTCCACACAACATGCTGCATGCCACACTCAAGTGTGTGTGTGTGTGTGTGTTGTGTGCGTGCCAGCGAAACTTTGTCTGGCTGGCTGGCTGACTGGCTGGCAGGCTTGCCCCCAGCCAAACTGGCTCTGCATCTGGGGGCTTGGGCTTGGGTTGAGGTTCGTTCGGCTGTGGGCCTTTGGCTGCCCATAAAGAAACTGAATTGAGTTAAATGTGCGATAAATTGCTTTTTGCATTTATCATGGTCCACGGAGTGCGGAGTGCAGCTGGAGCCGGGCCAGGCCAGAGCCCGATGAAGATGCCGCCGCCGCGGCCAGACGACGCGGCCAGCGAGTGTGGCGAATATTGAACAAGATTTTTAATTAGCCGCCAACACAGAAAACACAACTAAAATGTAAGCCACAAAGAATTTATTAGTTTTGCGCCATTGCCCGAGCTTCGCCGGCCAGGTCCTGCCTCAGAATCCTGCCTATGTAGGGCAGGAAACTGGACACTCGCGTGTAGACGTCGGGCTTGCCCTGCGCACAGGTGGCGCTGCCATAGGACACGATGCCCGCCAGCTGCTGTCGGCCGCTCGCCAAGATCAGCGGTCCCCCCGAGTCGCCCTGTGAACACAGTCGATTATATAGTATAAGTTAAAGACGTCTCTCTGGAGCTGCTCACCATGCAGGCGCCCCGGCCGTGCGAGGCCAGGGCACAGATCTCGTTGGTGGTGACGCGAAAGCCTTTCTGCACGCATTCCTCATTCGAGATGGTCTGGTAGTTGAGCACCTGCAGCCGGTCGGGCACCTGAGCCACCACCCCGCTGCCCGCCCCGCTCGGCGTCGTCGAGCCCCAGCCGGTGAGACGAACCGGCATTCTGCCGGCAACGCGATCGGCGCCGCCCAAGTGCACGGTGGCGATCTCGGCCCGCTGCAGCGCGAATGCCGGACTCACCTGCAGCACTGCAATGTCGTTGATGATGCGCGGCGTCGTCGCGTACTGCGGATGCACGTGCTTCGCCACGATCCTGTGCCGCTGCCCGCCCGACTTCCAGTTCAGCGTGCCCGCCAACACGCTCAGCTGCTCCGGCTTCAACTGCTCCACGCAGTGGGCCGCCGTCAGCACGTGCTGCCTGCTGACTATGGAGCCGCTGCAAAAGTGTCGCCAGCCAGCGCGTCCCTTTTGCTGCAGCGACACCTGGAACGGCACCGTCTGGTTCATCGTCTGGCCGCCATTGATGCGGACTACACTGGAACTATCCTCGTCTGTCGCAGCCACCAGGCTGAGAAGGGCCACGAGGCACAAGTGGAGAAGTTTTAGCTGCATTGCGTCGGCTCACTCTCTGAGAATTGTTCAACCAGCATTCAACTCTTATCTTATATAGCTTTGCATCTCTTCAACACTGATTAATATGCTTTATTTTCAATGTAAATAATCTTCTTGAATTGACAAACGAAGGCGGCCAAGGGCGAATAAATTGCCAAATTCATTTACTTGGCAATAATATCGTTTTATAGACAAGCATGCCAATTAAATATTTGTAGTGCCGCATACAAGAGACATATTTATTCATTTGCGCAGACTAGTTATTAACCGTTCTTATTAATTCTTTTAAGACATTCCCAAATATTACATTTATTTAACCTATGTAATATATTCATATGTAATATATTTTACTCTATATAGAGCTAAATCACAGAGATAAAATATTTGTAGTGCCAAATACATGCAACACAATTAAATATTCTTAACTTATTTGTTAAGACTATTGACCTATTTTTGTAATTCTTAAAAAGTATATGTTATGAAATCTTACATTTAAGCTTTTTTATTAAAATTTAGCATTTAGCTATTCTATCAATATATTTTATTTTAGTCTCTAGAGAAATGCAGATTATTGAAATTAAGTAATCGTTATTTTATATATGCTTTTTTATATATGCATATGTTTTTTAATATGGGCTAACCTTATAAATATTTTACAAATTAAAACATCATCAAATCTTAAGATTTATTTAGTTGTTCTTATAATTTATTTTACTCATCAATTTTACTCCAGAGCGAATATTTCATTTTGTACAGAAATTTACATCATTTATATTAATTTATGGAGATTCTAAATATATTTGACATATTTGCTAATTCTTAATAACACTCAACTTATTATTAACTAACTCTATTATTTTTACTTTAAATAATAATACATAATATAGTTTAAAACTTTTATCTAGAGTTTAGTATCAAGCGAATGATAATTAAGTATGTATAATGATATTATTATTAGCTTTATCAACTTGGAAAAATTTTTATAATTCTTTAAATAATAATAAAACGTAAATTTATTTATTCCTATAAAATAACTAATTAATTAGACAGCTAATATTTAATTTTATATTGAAATATTGGACATATAAATTAAAGAATCGTAATGACAAGTATATTGAACGTCTTTATTTTATCTATATTTAACTGGGCTTAACAATTCCCCAACCGCATTCAGTCGTTGAATTCGTGCTAATTACATATATTTAAATCGCGTACGCAGCAGAATCGTTGAGCCGCCTGGAAAGAGACTTTTTCATTCCCCACTTTTACTGCTTTATTGGAGTTTAAAGTTAACGCCAGGCGGCAAAAGGTTCGGCGTTAACAAGATAAGCATCCTGTCCGTCAAGACCGCGCACACCGAAGACCGAGGAAGACCGAAGAAGAAGCCGAGGGGAACGCCAGCATTATTATGACGTTTTGGTTGATTGCCCGCCTCATTGTCAGCCTTGTTCTTCTCCACTCAATTTCTGCAGAATTGTGCGTGTGGCCGTCCAAAAAAAAAAAAAAAGGGAAAAAAGAGAGCCTCATTCACAACTCGGGCAGCGAAATAAAACGCAGTGGGAAAAATAAAGTAAATATTTATATTGCAACTTTTATTGTCTGCGCGGCGGTTTTGTGTTGTTGCTTTTTTGTCGTCCCGCTGATTTATATGTCGGCTCTTAAAGCAGAGCCGCTTGTTTTATTGCCTCACTCTCTGCAGTTGCCAATTGGGCCTCCAAAGTCCGGTAGTCAGTTAGGATGCCAGTATTTCGTCGTCTTTTGCACGTGTGAGCTCAATTGGCCTTTCAGAACAAGACGAGTGTGCTCGACTGGAAGATGGACAGATTTTACTTTTAAATCCGTATACGATTTGAATAAAAAGAAAGTCACTCTGATGTCAGGCATTTGACTTGGCTTGAATGGCTTACACATAACAATTTACAATTTATATTTTTCATCGCTAAGAGATGCGAGGAAATAAACTTAAATTTAAGTTCAAGATATTCGACTTGGCTTGAATGGTTCGCAAATTTATATTTTTTATATATGATGAGAAATGCAAAAATAATTTGAACTAAAATTTAAGGTATTTGATTTGACTTGAATGATTGAACACACTTAAATTTTTCATATCTGATGGTTAAAAAATACAACACAAATTTTAATTTTGATTTAAATTTAAGAGATTCGACTTGACTTGAATGTTTTTCCTATTTATAATTATCATATCTGATAGATGCAAAAAAATACTGCAATAATTTTAATTTAAATTAAATTTTAAGGCCATTCGCTAAGCTTAAATGGCTTACATATTTACCGTATATTTTTTATATTTAATTGTTAAAAAAATATTTTACATATATAAAATAATTAAATTAATAAATAATGAATATTTAAATATATATAAATGTAATACTAATTTATTTAATCAATATATTTAAATAGCTAATTTTAGGGAATTTCTTGGCTCGTCTATTTAAATTGTTCATATCTGATATGTACACGAAACAAACAACAATGGTGCGAATTTTAGTATTAGGCATTTGACTTGGCTTAAATGATACACAAATTTAAATATTTCATATCTTACAGATGCAAATAAACACTACAATAATTTAAATTTAAATTTAAGGAATTTGATTCGGCTCACAAATTTATATTTTTCATATTTGAGAGATGCAAAATAATACTAAAATAATTTGCATTTCAACTTAAGGCGCTCACAATAATTAAAATTTAATTGCCAATTTAAAGCATGTTATAGATATCTGAAAGAACCATTAAAACACAACGTTAATTTATTATTTTTAATATTAGATACTGGCTGGCTTCACTTCTTAAAGACTTCGACTTTTTATTGTCATTATTGTTATATGTTCATTACCTTTAAGGATCTGCAGGAACGTTGGCGCCACATTCGGTACCTGTTACTTCAGATACTTAGAAGTTGAGGCACATGATCATTGTGTTAGCGAGCAAACTGTTTTGGGATTGAGATCAGCGTGTTGTGATAAAATGCGAACAAATTAGTTCAGTGACCTCCGAGTTCTAGAAATGGATGGGAAGTATACTCGTCTGTCTGTCGATTAATTCAAACCCTCTTCGCGGCTTTGGGGCCCTGTCGTGATTATTTTGTTGCGGACTGACACGAACTCCCGCCGAATTATGAAATACTCTCCGATTTCAGTTCAGAAGCTAATGGAGGGTTCAACTGCTTTGGCCCCTGCGCTGCGACAACTGCGGCTCCTGCTGTTCGCCTGTGCGTGTCCGAATATCATAAGCAAATCTTCGATATGAAGATGAACAGAATCTTGCTGGCCGCTTGCTGCTTGCTGTTTGCTGGCTGCTTGACAGAAGCGCCTACCTGTTGTCATCAATTAGGTAACAAGCTCACGCGACCGATAAATTTCGCAAAGAGGCAGCATCAGCAGCGTCTGGGATTTGGTTTAGCTGCTCGCTGGGGCCCAGAGATCTCTTATCTGATGTGCAAATAAAAACGTATTTCACTTGTCGCGTCCAAATGCCTTGCGACTGCACTCATAATTTATAGGTGTGTCGCGCGAGGCGGGGGGAGACAGCGGCACCTGGTGCTGTGGTTGGAGCTGGAGCTGGCAAATTAAGTACGTAAAATAAACGAGCAATTTAGTGATTATGCAAAACATGCAATTAATTTTCGCAACTCCAGCTCCACATTTGCTCCAAATCTTCCATGCACACTAGTTAAGCGAACGTGTTGTTGTCGTTTGTGGCACAGAGTGCGAAATTAATTGCCACAGCAAATGGAAAATTTATTCGGCATCATTCTGTTTTCTTGCTCGCCAAGGGTCCCCAATAATTTATGAACTATATTTTAATGCAAAGCACATGGCTGCCATAGATGCTTATTTTATGGCTAGTCAATCTGAGGATTCAGCAAAGGTTTGTGGTTAGTCAACTTATCAAAGCAGGAAACAATGTTAATTGGCTTTTTGGGGGGCAATGGCAACAATGGCTAATGAGTTAACACACGGATTAACCTGTCAACGGCAGTCAGCGAACTCACATGCAAATGAGATGCGCCAGCTAAAAATAAGCCTGCGAGATAAGTCCTGTCTGCTTGCCAGGGTGGTCCGCTGACGCCAAGCGAAGCCAACTGGCTGCCAAAATAATAAAGCCATTTCAAGTTCAAATCGGTTCGGAGGCAGTGCCAGGCTGCCAGGTTGCCAGTCTGCCAGGCTGCCTGGCTGCCAGGCTGCGTGGAGGCAACAATTAACACAGTAGTCCAAAGATCAAGACCTCAACACACTGCCGACTGTCTGTCGACTGTCGACTGCATCCCGGCGAATCCGCAGAGGTGTGCATAATTAATTTGCGCCACGACTGCCACACACAGTTCTGGGGAGGCGCAGCAAAATGATTCATTAGAGAGCGGCTGCAATCAGGCCGGAACTGACACCGCAGCGAGGAGCAGGAAGCGGGCAGCGGGCACAGAGCCCAGAGCCCGCCCAGACGTCGGCGGCCGAAGTTGATTTGCATCGAACATGTGAGCTCCCCAGATATCCGCAGTGCACCCAAAGTGTTGATTGTCTGCCTGTCTGACTGGCTCTCCATGCTTGCTCCAGCGACGAGGAATTAAAAGAAATGTCCGCAACCAGAGAGCAGCCACAGCAGCAGCAGCTTGTTTAATCGGAATATTTAAATTATTCATTGATTAAAACTGCAGCCTGATCAACCTGATCCCCAGCTCGTGTCGCTTCAATTTGGACGTAGGTGTTGCCGTTGCCGTTGCCGTTGCTGCTGGTGTCATTACCTGGAATTGAGGAAGCCACGAGGGACTGCAACTTTTCTGTCTGGCCACCCAAAAGCGCGACTCCAAAGAAATTCAATAATATGACTTGATGCAGTTCACTTTTAAGGTTTTTCCCCCACTGAGCCAACTTTATCGCGACCTTGTTACACATTCTATGGGGTCAGAACACCCACAGCTTTAGCACGCAGAGCGTTTGATAAAATTCTAATGAGCTGCAAGTGCTCTAGCTATATAAAGCGCCGCCGACAAGCCAGGCCAAGTATCAATTCAATTCCCAGTTACAAAATGAAAACTGCAATCAGTCTGGTGTTGTTGCTCGCTGCTCTGGCAGCTGCCCAGCCCATGGGCAAGGGAATAGACCGTAAGTTAGCTACTCCAGGTCAACAGATAAACAGCTAATTCAATTCCCCTGCAGTGGATGCGTACTTCGAGAGTGAGGAGAGCAGCTCGCAGGAGCGCGTTGTGGGCGGCTACGATGTGCCCAGCGACGAGTACGTACCCTACCAGATATCCATGCAGTTCCTCACGCGCAGCGGCAAGCAACGGCACTTCTGCGGCGGCTCGCTGATTGCGCCCAATCGCGTGCTGACCGCGGCGCACTGCGTCAACGGACAGAATGCCAGCCGCATTACTGTGGTCGCGGGAGTGCGCGACTTGAACGACGAGAGCGGCATTCGCTCGCAGGTGCAGTCGTACGAGATGAACGCCAATTACGAGGAGCTGGTCACCAGCGACATTGCCATACTGAAGATCGAGCCGGCATTCGAGCTGGACGGCAAGCGCATCAGCACCATCGATGTGAGCAGCAACGAGCTGGTGGGCGCCGATCAGGACGTCGTGCTCACTGGCTGGGGCTCTGTTTTCCACTTCGGCACTGGTCCCTTTGCCAAGTACCCTACAGTGCTGCAGAAGCTCTCCTACAAGACGCTGGCGAACGACAGGTGCAAGCAGACCATGACGCAGCTCACGGACACGGAGATTTGTGCTCTCGAGCGCTTCGGCAAGGGCGCTTGCAATGTAAGTCTATTTCACTCTATTTATACCTCGCTGCAAATTGTTGCTTTGCAGGGTGATTCCGGCGGACCTTTGGTGATGGCTAATGGCGAGTCCCTGAAGCAGGTGGGCGTCGTTTCGTATGGCACCGCGTTCTGTGCGTCCAACAGTCCCGATGTCTACACTCGCGTGTCGATGTTCGACACTTGGATAAAGGAGCGCATGGCATAGATACAAGCAGTGTCAGATACGAAGCAGTGCAAATGCGTACTGCTTGCATTAGGCGATTTACATTGCATACTTTTGGGCTTGTCGAAAATGGTAAATTAAACTTTTCAAACTCCAACTACAGCCTTATAATTTAGTTTATTCATTTAAATATGGTCTTAAACTGATGTTTCACATAATTAGTAATCGTGATACTTTCGGTAGATGTTGAACGGATTGCGGGGCTTACTTATGGCCAAGATGAGTGGTCGATTTCTGCTTCTCTCCTGAACCACGTAGCTTTGCAGTGGCTGCTCGCTGTCCACAATATTCTTTGTTGCAACCTCGTCTCCTACATACCCCTCGTATTCGGCATCGCCTTCGTTTGAGTTAAATTCGTTATCCTGGTTGATAGCATCTTCTTTGGTGGACTCGTCTGTGCTCTCAGCTATCGCAGATTCTTCACCCTCCTCTTCTTCATATTCTCCCTCTTCCTCCTCCGATTCTTCTCCTTCCTCTTCCTCCTCGTCGTAATCAGTGTCCTCTTGTTCCGGGTCGTACACCTGCGAAAGCTCGTCCTCTTGCAGCTCTGTTCCATTCACCCCTGGCGATAACTTCGGAGCAGTTTCCACATTGACTGCGATATTTTCGATCAGAATCTGTGGCTCTGGTGCAATCATGGCTTCAGTTACGCTATCAACATCTGGTTTGGTCGGCGTTACCGGTGTCTCAGGTTCCTCGGTGGTAGTCGTGTCCATCTTCATCGTCGTGGTTTCTGGCTCTGGCATCGTCGTCGGCTTTGTTGTTGGCTTGGGGGGCCAATGAGGTTTGTGTGGCTTATGGGGCTTGTGCGGTTTGTGGGGCTTGTGTGGATGGTGCGGATGGTGTGGCTTGTGGGGCTTGTGAGGCTTGTGTGGATGGTGTGGTTTCTTCGTTGGCTTGTGTGGATGGTGTGGCTTGTGTGGCTTGTGAGGCTTATGTGGCTTGTGTGGTTTGTGTGGTTTGTGTGGATGGTGTGGCTTGTGTGGATGGTGATGGTGGGGTCCCTTGTGTGGCGGGATTACGGGGTAGGGCACAATTATGGGCGGTGGCGGGTGTGGATGATGATGGTGTGGTGGAGACGGTGGCGGTGCTGGTGGTGCAGGCCACGATGGCGGTCCGGGCGGTCCTGGCGGCCCTTGCGGTCCGGGGTTGCCTTGGGAGCCGGGAGCGCCCGGTGAGCCTGGGGATCCCGATGTTCCTGGCGGGCCCAAGGCACCCTGAGCTCCTGGAGATCCTGGGGAACCGGGCGAGCCCTGCGAACCTTGCGAACCCTGTGCTCCGGGAGGTCCTTGCGATCCCTGAGAGCCTTGCGCGCCTGGCAGGCCCTGGGATCCCTGGTTTCCTTGAGGTCCTTGTGGCCCAGTCAAACCAATTTGTCCCTTGTCGCCCTTCTCACCCTTGTCGCCCTTATCGCCCTTCTCGCCGGGATCGCCTCGGTCGCCCTTCTGTCCTGGATGTCCTGGCTTACCCGGTGTACCTACATGAAATAGTTTAGTAAGGGATTTGCAGCATACATTCACCAGGGGGGTGCTTACCATTGAGGCCGGGAGGCCCGGGTGGTCCTGGTGGCCCAGGCGGGCACTTGCATTTAGACGGCGGATGATGCGGTGGCGGAGGCGGGTGGTGCGGTGGCGGAGGTGGGTAGTAGGGTGGCGGTGGTGGTGGCGGATAGTAGTGATGAGGCCGCTTGTAAACTACCTTTGGCGGCTCGGGAGCGGGCAGCTGGAGCGCGAGAAGTCTGCCGGCTTCTTGGCTGCTCGGCTGCTTGCCAGCGGAACTGATTCTCCAACTGATGCCAAGAACTGTGCAAGACAAAGAAGATGGTCAAAGCTAGGTATGGTGTTTAGAGCTGGTTTCTGGGCAACCTACTGAGGCAGCAAATTGCTATGCGCAGCTCCATGGCTGAAACAGAAGTGTTTCATTTTGCAAGTAATTGATCTCTTTTATACCAAAGGAGAGTGTATTCTAATGAAATCACTTTCAGAAATCTAGATTTAAAGGAACCGTTAAGCATAATATCCATCAAAATCACTAGTTTAGCGTTTGTTTTATTGCCTTACTGTTGTTTTTATGGTTGTGCCGCAACGATTGACGGAACATCATCAAGAATCTAGAATATGCATAATCTTGATCGGAATGACAAGCTGAAATATGACGAAACTGGTTATTGTCCTCCTCAGAACACGGTTCGCAAGTGCCGCATTTATGGGAATCAAATTACTGCAAAATGTGGGTCAACTTTTGCGAAATTCTTTCAATCTGCATACGAAACACCTCTACCATCATTTTAACTAACTCAAAAAGGTATGCAAATGTCAGTGTCTCATCTTAAAATTCGACTCCATATTCTCTGTGACGAACAAGAAGAACAATATAATAATAAGCATATGTTTATTGACTTTGCGAAATACGCGTAGGTTCCTTCATAAAAAAAGGAATTGATGCTAATAAAATGCCAAACATTTGATAGATAAGCGTAAAAGTGCCTGTAATATAAAGCGGAAAGTAAACTGAATATATACTCTATGAAATTCAAGGCCAAAGTCATTCGATCACAGTTTGCAAATTAATGCAGCATAAGAAGAATGTTATAAAAAGGTAATAAATCAATCAACTAAATCAGCATTCAACGAATATACTACTACAAATCAATAGATATCGAACCAAAATCCGTACGACTTAAGTTTTTAAATCTCAGCTCCGTGGTAACTCTGAAAATGTTGAGATGGTGAATTATTTGGCAGTTTTGATAAGGTGTTTATTGTATATCTGAATAGCCTTAATTAAAGCCTCTGTTTTCAATCTAGTCCGCGTGTTCCCATTATAGTTTATATTTATTAACTGTTTTAAAGTGCTGTATCAGTTCATAATAATTTATTACATAATATTGCATTCTCTTTAGAATATATAATTAAAACCATAATGGCATCGTAGCACCATTCATTCGACTGTGCCTAGAAAGAAATGTATACTAATGTTTATTAATTTGAATAAAAGTTTATTGATTCATCAGCACGATTCCGGTTACAGAACAGAACACGCTGCTTTTGTTCACTTCTGAATAGCCGAATTGATTTTTATCGCCCGCAGATTGCCAAAACGATCCACGAATCACATTATTCTTGTATGGAAAAGAGCATCGAATTAACCCACATAAAGGCACAAGTCAGAATGAATCGAAAGGTTAAAAAGTAAGATCATAGTGAAAGTGTTATGTCAAACTATTGACTAAAATCGAATCCCATATCGTATTAAAGGTCAATAATATATTATTTGACTTTGCAATTTATATTGACATTGCCATTAATATAGCTTAAATTATATTTATACACAAGCTGATTATCAGCGCTTTAAAGAACTCAAACCAATGATTGAGATCGTAGCCAATATTTCATTAAAGGGCTACATTATATTTGTTCATTCGCAATTTAAATTTGCATTTCAATTATCAAATTTACAACGAATCAAGCAATCTGCTTGAACATTCCAGGTGAACTATATACTACTTTTATCAAAGACATTTTCGTTAGTTCAATATATTCACATTCAACAAATATGTCCATATATAATTTTCTTCGATGGTCACAGGTTAGATTAAATAGATGAGTTTGACATATTTTATTCTTATATATGAATGAAAGGAAAATACGTGCAAAAAGTGTTGTCTAATTATTTAAGACAAATAGCATTCTTAAATATTAATGAATGCAGTGAAATTGCCAACATTAAGAGTTAGCGAATTATTAAACACAAAAAGAACTTTATCAATGATGGACTTGACTTTGCTCAACGCAAGAATGAATATAATGAAACGAACAATAATTGATCGTGAATTATTTATTTCCTAATGCGGATTTCACTCTCTTACTCTCTTAAGAGTTAGCGAAAGATTTAGTCTAAATATCGTGCACTATATGAGTGTTGGCCCCCAGAATGTTATCGGCAAAACAGCTAGACGAGTGCGAAAACTCCGCTTGCCGTTGGTTCAGAGCTAATGCCAATTACCAGCATGAAAGCTCATTACATATTTGAATTTCAAGATCAAAATTAATGGCATAACTCGGCGATATCTATGTAAATTCGTGGAATGAGGGTCACGCCAAGCGCTATATAGAGTGATGCATAGCCTCAGCTTCAGCCACTAGGCAAGTGACATGGCTCGCACTCAATTGCTCTGCATAACACTACTGTGGACGGTCGGCGCCCAAGCGCGCCTCAATTGTAAGCTACTATCAAAGAGTACAAAGCCCTTTCTATTATCTAATCTTGTGCAGCACGACAGCCGAGTGGCTACACACCCACACGCATTGTGGGCGGCTCGGATGTGCCAGCCGGGGATTACGTGCCCTACCAGGTCTCCATGCAGTACTCAACACACGGCGGCTACACGCACTTCTGTGGCGGCTCCATAATCGCGCCCGATCGCATCCTGACAGCCGCCCACTGTTGCCAGGGTCTCAATGCCGCGCATATGTCGGTTGTGGCCGGCATACGAAATCTGGATGAGCAGGGATCGCGCTCCCAAGTGCTGTCCTATGCCATACATCCGGACTACAAGGAGCTGCAGACCAGCGACATTGCCGTGCTGACCATACAACCACCGCTGGTCTTCAACAATGTCTCGGTGGCTCCCATTGCCTTCGACGACAAGCAGTTCGTGGGCGGCGGCGTGCCCGTGACGCTGACTGGCTGGGGCTTGAGGTTGCCGGTGCCCTTTCCCTTCTTCGACAACGTCAACTACCCGAACACATTGCAGCGCATGAGCTACCACACGATCACGAACGAACTGTGCCGCGCCAGCGGCATGGATAGCGTCACGGAAACCGAAATCTGTGCGCGAGGTCCCTTCCGAGGCGCTTGCTCGGTAGGTGCATCAAGGCGGACATCGTGTAAACTAAGTATTGATTGGGATATTTGCAGGGCGACTCTGGCGGGCCGTTAGTGATGACCGACAATGGGACTGTCAAGCAGGTGGGCGTGGTGTCCTATGGAATGGTCGTCTGCGGCCTCTTCGTCACGCCGGACGTGTACACGAGAGTCTCGACATTCAGCGACTGGCTGCAGGAACGCGTTGCTGCTGGAAATACTACGATTTGAGTGCGGCAGACCGTGGACATTTGGTATATTCAATTACACGTTTAAATAATTTACAAGCTGAAGATCACAAACTCATATCCGCTCACAGAATTGCGATTAAAAATTGTAACATTGAAATCAAAGCAGCGCTTGTTACTATGGAGCGGGTGGAGCGGGTGGAGCTTGCTCGGCTGGCTCCTCCGCTTGTCCATCAGCAGGTGGCGCTGCGTCCTCCGCGGCTGCCTCCTCAGTTGCCGCTGGCTGCTCCGAGGCTGGCTCGGCCTCAGCCGCCGGCGGCGGCGGCTCAGCAGAGTCTTCAGCCTTGGGTGCTTCGGGAGCTTCGGACTCAGCCGGTGGCGCCTCGGGCGCTTCGGCGGCACCGGGCACTGGGGTGTCGTCGGGCGGTGCAGGTGGCCCGACGTCTCCCGAGACCGCCTCGTCGTCTGCGTAGGTTGGCTTTTGTGGTGGCGTTTCAGTTTCCTCCTCGGGAGTGGATTTGACGTCTGACGGAGACGCAGTTTCGGCCGCAGTCGATGCCAAATCTTTGGGAGTTTCTTTCTCTTCGCAGGGATCTCCCAGCTGGTGGAAAGTAATGTGAGACTATTCGGCTGCAATAGAGCTGTTGACTTACCGGCTTAATTGACTGGCGCTATAGAACACAAAAATATCAATTTGAAGTCATCATCAGCATTAACAGAACTATTTCACAGCTTACCAGAAGCACCATCTTGAAGAATCGCTGTATAGTACGTGCGGCCTTGTCCTTAATCTTGGCCTCCTCCTCATCTTTATTGTCCTGCAATCGTATGTTTAAATAGCAACTCTTGTTGGTGTCAGCTGTGCCATCTTACCAGGGTGCAGATGCAGACGCAGACGTGCTGGGCGAGCGTCCGGCGCACGGCATAGCCGCGCCAAGTAGCCTGGATGGTAGTTGCCGCCTTGTTGCGCATTATCAGGTCAATGCGCTTGAGTTCGCGATCGCGGAAGTACTGGTAGAGTATCTCGGTGCCCTTCGTGTCGACGGCGGCCGCCATGTAGGCGTCGACGAAGCGCTTGTAGGCGCTCTCGATTGTCGGCCGCGATTTGTCCAGCTCGTTCTCGGAGAAGCCGCATTTCTGTATCAACTCCTCCAGCATGTCGACGTCGGCGAATTGGATGGCCTCCTTGCCGCGCCGCATCTCGCAGCGTCGCTTTTCCAGGAAATTGCGGAAGCACTCCTCCATCACCTGACTCATCATGTCCGACTTCTCTTTGGTCAGATCGCACACACACAAGTCCGATATAATGCTGTCCACTTGACGCAGCGCACGATTCAAAATGCTCTGGGCCACTGTACAGCATTTAAAGTAGTGCAAGCCTGATCCCATATATATCTCAGAACTCACCCATTGCCTTCTCGCGCGTCACGATCACCGAGTGCAGATAGTCGATGATGAACTGACAAAGGCAGTCCTTGGTGGGTTGACAGCGCAGCACCTCGCGCGTTATATCCGAGAGCAGTTCGGGCAGACCGTCGGGCACACCGATCGTCTGTTGGCGAACCTTGCCGCGCTGAATAAGATAATTCATGGCAGTTGCTTGAAAGTGTTCTCGAAAGGAGATTGATAAACCAGTTTAAAAATAATTTGGAATTATTTGTTATAGCACTTATTCTATTTTCAAATTACTCCTTACTTCAGCCACACACATAAGCAATTGACGTAAATGTAAATCGTCTACTTGGTTTACTTTCGTGTATACTCGTATATACAGTAAGAACTCCTCCAGGAACAGAGCTAGTTCTTAACCCAAGACCCTGAAAGCTCCCGAGGTACGCATACATTAAAATAGTAACAAAATAATAGTACATTATCCAATGTCTGAACGCAATTACACTTGGAATTCTAAAAGTGGGTGTGTTGTATTCCGCGTACCTCACTTTGCGCATGCAAATGATCATGAAGTGTACTTGAATTTGCATTGCAAAACTTTCATCGACAATTTCCTACAAGTAGGGAGTCACTTTTCATTTCTTCTACTAGCCCTTTGAACCTCTTTGACAACTGCATTCAAAGCTTGCCTGACTGTAGAGCGCCCTGGTTTTCAATGCCTTACATAATTGATCTATTTTTATATGAATGATTCCCATTTTCAATTTTGAAAATAAATAACTTAAATGGATGCTTGCTTAGCTTCCAAGTTTATTATCCGACTATAATTGAATTTGTATTCTTAAACATTAAAAGTATAGTAAATAACCCTTTTTTGTGCACGAAGTGCCCTCTCCTCGAAATTACAGCACTTAGGGTATAAAAAGCTCAACACAAAGAACTTAATACTATGTAGAACTTGAATGAATAAAGCTTGCAAGTCAACAAACAACACAAGGGCGGCACTTAAAGGGTTTCCGCATTAAAAGGAATTTTAAATTTTAAGATATCCACATAATAGTCTTAAAGATAAGCTGTTTTTTTAATATTTTTATTTAACGAAAATAAGCAACTAAATTATTTTTTCTAATTTCTTTTTAGCGCTGCAACGACCAAACATTTAGGTATAAACGTATCTGCGACACAATTATTAAAAGTTTATACCATAAATAAATTGTCCTTTGAATGAAAATATATTTTCTTCTACAACGATTGCAGTAAAAGCTTATGATGTACCCCAATAAATTACTGAGAGCTGCGCCACTGGCAGTAGTTGACGTCAGAGCTTTCGCGCTGCATATAAAAGTTGTCGTTTTCGATCGCCGTCGAGTCGTAGTGTGCGACGAACCATTTTGGCCAGCGGACGGCTGCAGCTTTGGCGCGTGAAATGCAGAAGCTGTGTAGAAACGCTTGGACGCTATGCAGTAAGCACTAAGTTCACTAAGCTTTTTTCATTTATTTGCTCACTCTAGCTGCTTCGCAGGTCAACGAACCCGTTTCATCAGAGCCAGAGGAATAGCTAGCTTAGCAGCGCTCTCGGAAACACACCAGATACTCCAGAAGAGCTGTCGAGACTTCGCCAATGCGGAACTAGCTCCACATGCCAGGCGACATGATCGCGAAGAGCTTTACCCAGCGCAACAGGTGCGCCGACTGGGCGAGATGGGCCTCATGTCGGTAGTCATTAAAGAGGAGTATGGTACGCATAGATATGCATATTCTAGACAAGCTTAACAACAGCTTCTACGACTTGTTGCAGGCGGTCCCGGCCTGGATTATCAGGCGTACGCCATAGGCATGGAGGAGGTGGCCCGCGGCGACGCAGCTGTCTCGATTGTAATGGGCGTCAACAATCTGTATTTGGGCGCCGTGCAGCAGCATGGCACCGAGGCGCAGAAGCAACAGTTCCTCGTGCCCTACACTCAGGGTGAGCACATTGCCTTTTATGCACTCTCGGAGCCCGGCAATGGATCCGACGCGAGCGCCGCCAGCACAACGGCCAAGTTTAATGGCGAGGGCTCCTATCTCTTGAACGGCACCAAAGCATGGATATCGAATTCGAAGGAGGCCAGTGGTGGCCTCATCTTTGCAACCATCGACAAGTCGCTGAAGCACAAGGGAATCACAGCATTTCTAACGCAGAAAGATGTTCCTGGGCTGGCGATAGCGAAGAAGGAAAGCAAGATGGGTATGCGTGCCACATCCACTTGCCAGCTAACGCTCGACGATGTGGCCGTGCCACAGTCCCAAGTGCTGGGTGCTCCTGGCAGTGGCTTTAGGATCGCCATGGAATCCTTAGACTGTGGACGCATTGGTATTGCAGCACAGGCCACAGGCATTGCACAGGCTGCGCTCGAGCTGTGCACCGACTACGCAGAGAAGCGTGTCGCCTTCGGGCAGCGTTTGTCCCGCCTGCAAATGATCCAGCAGAAGATAGCTGACATGGCGTTGCGGGTGGAGGCGTCTCGACTGCTGACTTGGCGCGCCGCTTGGCTGAAGGATAACGGATTGCCGATCACTAAGGAGGCGGCAATGGCCAAGCTACACGCCTCGGAGACAGCCACATTCTGTGCTCATCAGTGCATCCAAGTTCTGGGTGGCATGGGGTATACGACTGACCTGCCGGCTGAACTTTATTATAGAAATGCGCGCGTTACGGAAATCTACGAGGGAACCTCCGAAATCCAGCGCATTGTGATTGCCAATTGCATTTTGAAAAGCATTTCCGGATAGACAATACTGCCAGAATAATAATTTATGCAAGTTAATTTTACTTGAATAAATTATGCATTATTTATAACTTAATAAAATTCTTTAGCAAAACTGATTTTTATTTAACATCTAATTTGGTGTGACCGCATATAAAAATTCGAATTATACCAAAGTGCCGAAAGTCGATAATTGCCACAGTGTATCTTGGTATATTACCAAGCTGGCGCGAAATTTAAATAGTTGTTCTTTGCTTTCAACGAAATCTACTAAATTTTTTGCAAGACCCGAATGTCATCCCAATAATCATTCTGACGATTTTCTTTAAATATGTATATTTTTCCATAATCACATAATATACAGATATTTACACAATGTGCAGCTAATGTAATACTTTTGGTATTTTTATACCAACCAAGTGCGTTCAATAGTCTCAGCAGCCATCACTAATCAACAGCGACGGCGATACTTATCGGTTTGCCACCACAAGCAATTGTAGCGTAGCCCTGTTAAGCTTCTAAATGTAGTGTCGACCGCAAACAGCTGACGGCAACTATAAGAATTTGTAAAAAATAATTATGAGTGCCGATTTACTGCAGTTAAATGTGGACACGCTGTTCGAGCAGCACAGCGTGCTCGAAATAGACACAGTCCAAAAGAAGATACAAACTGTTGTCGAAAACAAACGAGAGGAGCTGCGTACCATGGTCGGGTAAGTGGCAGTGATGTGGCATATTGAGACTCCGCCAAGCCAACGCGTCACAAACATTGCAATTGCAGCGAACGCTATCGGGATCTGCTGAAAGCAGCTGACACTATAGCTGCCATGCAGACATCCGCCGGCACATTAATCGAACAGGTGCACTGCGTGCAAGCCAACTGCCAGAGCTTAAACGAACAGCAGCTGCTTGGCTTCAAAACGGCAACGACTCCGACGTCCACAGAGACGCTTCTGCAGCAGCGCAGCGTCAGCAAACAGTTGAGCAACTACTACAGTACTATGGTGCAGATAAAGCTGCTCAGCAGCTTGCCAGAGTTAATTTGGACGCACATCGACAAGGAGGAGTTCTATGCAGCCACTGAGCTGTTTTTGTTCAGTCGTCACATCAGCACTGGTCTGCAGTTGGACGCGAAGAACGCGTTGATGCAACAACTGCCTGTGGCACGCAAACAATGGGAGATACTGCGACCATTCCACGTAACCATCAAGCAGACTGTGGTTGTCGTTCTCGAACGCGAGAATCTCACCGCCCAAATGGCAGTGGATTGCATGCAGAGTCTCTTGCTGCTCGATAAATGTGATTTGAGTCAAGTGCTGCAAACGTTTCTCAACCTGCGTGCCACAGCCTTTGTCAACTCGCTACAGAGCCAGCGCAGCGATGTCGACAAGGACAAGCCACGACGTGTAAAGGAACGCATTCTAGCCAGCTTGAATATATTGAACGGCACCATAGAGTTGCTAGACAAGTGTCTGATGGGTGAGTGAAATGCGTAGTAGTATTTGCTTATTTACTTATATGTTGTGCTCCACAGCCAATGGTCTGCTCTTTACACGCTTGGCCGAGTGTGCTGCGACAGCTTCGCCACCTTGCATCACACGCATGGACAGCAGCGAGCGTCAGCTGGCGCATCTGCTGCCTGACATAATATCCAGCTATAGGCCACAGTTCGAGATACCGCAACTGTCGCCTGAACAATTAACCGATGCGCTGCGCAAGTGGATGGCCAGGATTGATGGTTTGGCTGCCAAGCAGCTGCAGGAAATCTTCGCGCTGGTCAGCAACATGCAAATCATACAGGACATTAAGCTGGCTGCCAGCGAGACGTCGAGAAAAAGCTACACTGAGTTGGAGCAGCATCTAAAGTTGCCGCAGGCGCAACTGGACTTCTACAGAATCAAATACATGCCCTTGATCAATGCGCGAGTGCGCGAGATTGTGCGCAGCAGTTGGGCCAGTGCCATGCAGCAGACCTACGACCAAGTGGTCACATTGGTGCACTCGAGCAGTGGCTCAGCACCACAGCAAATATGGCGGGAACAAACTGACGATTTGCCACTGAGTTTGGCGGCTGCGTTGAGCGATCAACCGAAGCGTCTGGCGAATCGCACTAAGGGCTATGAGAGAGCGACCATTGAACTCTGCGCCCAGTTCGACGGGCAACTGGGTGCCATTGTGCAGGAACTGAATGTATTACTTCAGGAACAGACATCGCGGGCTGAGGACAAGCTGACACTCATCAATTTTCTGCGCGAAACGGCGCAACAGCAAATCACAGACTATTTGGGGAAGCTGAAGATGTTGCAGCTCCAGGAGCGGGAAGCGCTGTTGCAAGCGCTGCGCATTACGCTTGCCTTGGTCGAGTTGTGCCCCAACCTTAAGTTGTGCTTCTGCCAGCCCACGAGTTGGCGCCAGTGGGCTGGCAACCTAACAGCAGCTGGCGTTGAGCACTGGCAACGCATTTGCTTGCTGATCGAGGAGGAAGTGCTCAACATGTGGCAGCTCATCGTTGACGACGTTCTCTCCGCTCTGAGCTGTGCTGGAAAACTGCCACGCACCATTACTCACGATGTTGTTTTGCGTGATTTTCCAGTAAGTCGCCAATGACTCTAGTAAAAGATGAAAATATTAACGTTCACGTATTTATTGCAGCTGTGGCAGACGCAGACCTTGGAGCAGCGCGACGAGGAGCACGATCAGAACGTGCAGTCAACAATACGCATTCCGAACCAGCCGCGACTCTCGTTGCAAACATACTTGCATCAGTTAATCGAAGCTCTGAACATCGCAGTGCCCCAAACACTGCCCTCCAAAGTTCTGCAGGTTTTCAACCAGAAGCTGCTGACCCAGCTCTTGGCCCACTATGAAGAGCTGGCTGCTTCGGAGTGCACCAAGAATAGCCAGAATATTGCTCTGCAGCTCTACTTTGATCTGAAGTTTCTGGAGCGTGTCTTTGGCGTCAGCCGTGAGGAGCGTGCATTGTATGAGCATTTCCACACGCTCCAGCGAACACTACGAGACTGCATCGATCCGTTCGACTTCGAATTGTTTGCCGAGCACATTTCTAGCCATGTCACAAGGTCCACGGCGCGTCTGCACGGCGAGTTAGGAGTTCTCACGCCGCCTCCGATAGCTGCTCAAGGGAGCACGACAGCAGCAAATGCTGGTGCCTTGTCGCATGAGGCAGATCCCAATGTGCTCTGCCTGAGTTCCACTGGATCGACATCGCTTTGGTTTCCATTATTGCCAATTGTTATGCCTCAGCCTGCGGCTGGAGCTGTTCTAACCGAACGTAAGAGTCTGGCACTCGAGACGGAGAAGGTAAGTCGTTTGAATCTTTACAATTACTTCCAACAAAATACTTTGATGGCATTTTCTTTTGAGGGAAGAAGTTCAGAGTTAAACTAAACTCAATTCTTAAGATAATGCCATTGTATTTTGTATTTTTATCACATATTATAGTTACTATCTATGATATTTCTTTTGTAGGATCCCTTTGAGTTGTAGTTTCGATTAAAATATTCTCTTCGTTTGTGTATAATTGGTAGGAAGTGCATTTGAAAATCTATCATTGTTTATTTATTTATTTTTTTGCATGAGCTTTCTTAATACTAATTGTCTGCACAATTTTTTAACAAAAAAATTATATTGGCAATTCTAAAGGGCACAAAATGCACTGCTTGCGTAGCACTGCTTTATTGCAGTGCGATTGAAGTCTTTTTAGCTAAGACGCAAACCATGACGACTGTAATGAAATTTCACTCCCTTATAAATATTTGCATAATTTAATTAATGCTATGAAATTTAGTTAAAGGGTCGTAGCTTCATCCATTCATCAGGCATATTTCCAATATTATTTGTATTAGCATTGCTTTCAAAGTAGTTTAGCCCCTTAATGCTGTTTTCCGGATAAGGATAGATAAAAATTAATGAAAGTCCTGTGTTGGCTAGGGGCGTCGCTAAAGTAAAGCAATTATGTTAAAATTCTGCTGAAATTAGTTATTGCACTTTGTGCCAAAGTTTACAGTTTCATTCTTTTTATTTGAACTTATTTTGATGAGAATCAAGAAACATTTCAAATTGACTTTACGACTATTAGACAGATAAAAGAACAGCCAAGAGAGTAGAATATGTTACATGTACACAACTTTTAGCACGAGGGGCAGGAGTGTTTTTTAGAAACTTGGCAAATAAGTGAATTGCTTAAAGTGACTTCCATCCAAAACTGATTTTAATTATGCGAGTTTGCATTTGTTCGTTGGCAATAAATACGGCGAATTGGTTAAAAATAAATTATAATTAGATGTGGTAGCTGCGGCAGTTTGCAGTGTGTTGCGCTTAAGAGTGCCTGACGAAAGTTGGTCAGCCACAAGCGAATCGGAAACCAAAACTTTCAACTGGACGATGCGAGAGAACTTCGCATTGCTTGAGTGTGCCGAGGGTGGTGGGCAAGGATGTGTGGTCGTCATGAATGCCTCAAATGCTAATTAATGAATTGGCCATTATTGAAATGAAATCGCAAGGCAAATGTTAATTTATTGCCACTGACTTTGTCGGTTATTTGATCGCAGTTAGCCGCATGCTTTGGCAATTAGTTGCGATTTGCTTTGAGGTTATAAATCGAACACTAATTATGCCAATATTTGCTGTTGTTACTGTTATTGTATTTGTTTCTGTTTCTGTTGCTCATAAATCTCGCTGCGTCTGCAAATTAATAGATTAATCATTGAAATTACCAGTTAATTAATAACACATATATCTCGTCTTCCCCCCAAAAACAGCCGACAACAGCCGCAACTCCAACGCGTAAGCCGACAACACGCAAAAATGATGGCAGCAAATCGAAGTCGAGCGCCGCCTCCTTCTTTGGAATGTCCCAGGAGTGGTTCCGATAGAGCACCCCACCCGATGAGCTTAATAAAGTGGCCAGTGAAGTAGGAAAAGTTCGCGCCCGCGCTCAGCCAGCCGGAAAAGCGGGCAGCCACTGCAGCATCGAGAGTAATCAGTTGTGCAGGCAACAGGGAAATGTGCTAAAAATTCAATTTGTGTACGTGTGTGTGTGTGTGTGTGTGTGTGTGTGAGTGTGAGTGCATATTAATATAACTAACATGCAGTTGAGTGCATTCAAAATGCTTAATTCAAATACCGATTCAAGATCACTTTCGTTGTGGCTGCTCTGAGGCACGTGCAACATTCTTTACTGTACACCAAAACGCATAATGTTATAGTGAAATACTTAAAAATCGTGTTATTTAATGTATCTTTTCGACTTAGGCGATATAGTTGCAAATATATATTTATTCTAATATTGTAATTTAATGCGCTTTGATGTCGCCTGCTCGCTACTTCTTGCCTCCTTTTTTACCGCTGCCCGAAGGCGGCTTTTGCTCCTGTCCTTTCTTTTGTCCACCTTTGTCAGCGGCTCCTTTGTTTTTGCCACCTCCCCCGCCGCCGCCACCGCCGCCCGAGCCGCTGGCAGCGCTACCTTTTTTCTGTTGACAGAAAGCGTAGAAAGGATTACAATTCAGTGAGAGAGTAAATAATGAGAGCCGCTTATTAAGAATAAGGACAAGTATTATTTATAGAGCAGAGCAAATGGCAAGTCCCGACTAAGGTTTGGATTAACGCAGTTAAATGTTTAACTAGCGTGCTCTCACTCTTAAGAATACTTTATGTGCTTTGTGAAAACAAATTAAATATAATATCGCATTGTGAAATTGTTATAAGTATTAAAATAGCTCAAATTGTCTATAGTTTCAGGTGCTATATTATAGACTACTTTTAAATTTGTGAAGGCATTTTTAGACTCACAATTAAAACGCGAGTTGCATAACACAAATATTGCTTACATTGCCGCCGCCGCCGCCAGCACCACCGCCTCCGCCACCGCCGCCGCCACCACCGCCGCCGCCGCCTTTGTTTTTGCCCATTTTGTCAACTTCTTTTGTACTAAATTATTTAATTCGCTTGACTGCTGGCTGGCGAACAAGTTTGGCCGCAAGCAAATTGCAACTAATAAACGCAAACTGCAAAACAAAATGCATAAATTATTTCGCAAGCCAGCGCAGAGCGTAATAAACCATGAAACCAAAACAAAATTCGAAAAACAAAACACACAAGAGAACACTAGAGAACGGCGAATCATTGAAATTGCTCGGCCGTTTGGAGGCTGAGGGGTGGACTGGTGGGGGGGTAAGCAAGTGGATGAGACGCGTCTAGACCTCGGCCGGACGCCAAAGCACCCACAATGGCAATGGCTAAAAGTGCTCTTAACTGATTTAGCCATCGGCCCCCGCTCACTCTTTGCCCACCGCTGGGCGCTCTCTTGTGTCGCTGCACAATGTGCTCTTGTCGAGCAGTGGATTATTTTGTAATGTTTTGTATTCGGTATTTCGGTTTTGCCACTTCCCCGCTTGCCGTCTCCTTCTGCCAATGACAATGACATTGACATTGGCAATTCTTCTTCTGCTTACGCTCACCTTGCTCGCCTAATGAAAATGCAAGGCAAGCGTTGCCAATGCTGCCCTCAAGAAACAATCGTGGTATTTAATTCAATTCATTTAATGCTCTGTGAAATTGTCACAATTAACAGCCACTAGAAAGGAAATGAATGCAAATGAATAACTACAATTCATAGCTGGAAGACAAATCTGCAAATTTCAAAGACTTCAAATTACGCTCATTATTACCTTATTCAATTTGTATCATAATTTCAATTTATATTCAATTCAATTCATATTATACAATGGAATTCTCAACATCAAATGTAGCAGACAGGATTGATTCGTCTTTGTCTTTGATTGGGCAACAGGTAGATGTAGCTCAAAAGACAATTTTTAGAATTTGTTTTAGTATAAATAGGTTGAATGCAGATCTAACAAATAAACACACTTTTACTTCCACATTTATGATTTTGATTTTGCAATGAATTTTGATTAATTTTTATATACATTTATATACATAATTTTGCCTAATGAAAATGCAAGGTATGCCAATACTTTAACAAAGAAACAATTATAGCATGTAATATTAAATTATGAGCGCATTCTCATTTAATTTAATCTGCTGTGAAATTGTCACAATTAACTGCCACTATGAAGGAAATAAATACAAATTAATAAACAAAATTTATTGCTGGCAGATGAATTTGCAAAGTCGATTAACTTTAAATTACGCTAATTATTTTCTCTTTCAGTTTATATTATGCTAATTAATGCATTATAGAAATTTCGAATTCACAACAAATGAAGTAGAGAGGATTCATTCGTCTTTTTGCCTGTCAGTTCTAAGTGTGCAATTGTTACAGTATACTACAGAATTTCTGGAATTTGTTTCAGTATTAATAGCTCAAACGCAGATCGAATAGGCTCTTGCTCTTAAAGTGATGACTTAGATATTGCAATGAATTTTGCAAGCGTTGCGAATGTTGACCAAAACAAATACTTAATATTAAATTAAAAGTGCATCCTCAATTCATTGCGCATTTAGTAAATAAATACAACAAATGTTAACTGCAACTTATTGTTGGTGATGAATGATTTAAATTATGCCAATTATTAGGGTATAATCACATTTTTTTTAAACTCATATACTGACAGGATTCATTTGTCTTTTTTAAACTCATATACTGGGAGAATTCACACGTTTCGTTGACTGTCTATAATGTATTACTAGACAATTGCTGGATTCAGTTTTATTTATTCGAATGCAGATTGAACATATAAGCATTTTGTTCCTAATTTGATGATTTTCATTGTTGGATTACAAATTTGTGTGCTTGAAACTGCAGTAGATTTAATTTGCTAAAGCGTTACGTATACGCACTGTTTGCTCTGTCGTTTGCTTGTGGAATATTCTTTAAATAAACTGGCTGCTCTTGCTGCTGCGAACAAGTCATTCAATTAAATGTACATGGACATGAAGACAACTTTCTGCCAGGAGAATGGAGCAGTTTTACAAATTTTCCACGTGCATGCATTTCAGGGAATTATATGTTTTGAAGGCAGCTGAGCAGCTGATATGTGGGGAGTACATGCTCTGATTTCGTTCATATGCTAATTATATGAGTTATCAAGTTATCAAGTTTCTCTGGCTTTGACGTAGTGTTGTTGGTATCACAATGCGGATAGCAAACTTAATGCATACCTAATGAATGGGGACACTGGACGTGCAGTGTCCCCTCCGTGTTGTCAGCTTGGGTCAGCTCAGCTAATTAAATGTGATGTTTTATCCGGTCAGCTCGTAAGTGAAACTGATACCAAGTACGTTGTGCCATCTAATGGCTCCCATATTTACCTCAAGTACACTCAATCTACTGGCCAAAAGAGAATTTCAGCTCTCTAAGCCCAAGCCAGTTGAGTGCTGGCCTCGCTTGAGATGGTCGAATCGCAATTTGTGCGCTCAACAAGTTGAAATCTGTTCGGAGCACATAAGCAATGAACATAAAAGCAAATTAGAAGTGAAAAGTATAAAATAAGCTCATAAAATTACACGCATGCAACATGTGCAGGCAGCATGTGAAGGGGGGGTCAAGTTGAAAAGAACATCTGGGAGCAAAGCGAGAAGCTACTGGGATACAAAGTCGCATTCCTCGACCGTTTGCAGCAGGTGCAGCAATAATTGCAGCTAAAAGATAAACGCCATCAGGAGCAATCTCACTCCTCCAGCTCGACTGCATTCAGACCAGAGCAGAGCAGAGACAGACAGTCAGATAGGAGAGCGGCATGAACTGTGAGGGCGTAGTTCAGAGCAAAGCAGAGCAGAGCTGGGCACAGGAAAAGTGCGGAACTTTAATTAAGTTTTGGTTCTCCCAGTTGACTGACATCTTGAATTACAAATGAAAAACTTGTGTGCAGCTACAGTAAAAGTTAAAAAGAAAACCCCAAAAAGGAAAAACGAAAAGCTAAAAGCTGGGGCCCCATAATAACACGCCATGCTATAAAGGTGGGACAGCTGAAAGCAGCGGACAAGAATGCGAATAACTTGCAGTTGGACGGCCAGAGCAGCAGACAGACGGTGCGCCTAGATAGACAGACAGTCCGACTCGACTGACTTGCAGCGCACTAGAATCACTGAGCTGAGCTCAGTGCTCAACCTAAGCACACCAAACTGTGTGTGTGGTAGCCAAGGCTAGTTAGCTATTATAAGAGCAACTGACAGCAGCTCAAAGGAACCCAAGTACACTGTGACAAAATCACGGCAAGTGCGAGTACTCGTTACTGGCGCAACCTACAAAAAATACAAAACCCATGATAAAATGGGTAAAAGGAAGCCCCGAATCGAACAAGGGGCAGCCAACTAAACAGAAAATTTGGTATTCATGCCATTAGGCAATGGTGATGAGTGTGCCCAAACTAGTCGACGCAACTAATACACTTCCTTTAAATAGAGCTAATTAAGTTGAGCTGGCTCTACTTTGCTAGTGTAGGGTATCTATTGGCTGGAAGTGCGGCAAATGCTTAGCTGGGGATTGAAATTGAGGTGCACCGCTCGGAGACCGCATTGGGAGCTCATCGCCAGCGTCTGTCGCTGCGTTCGCTTCACGTTTTCTGAGCTGCAGCTTGGCTGTGGCAGTGGCAGAAAGGGGGCCACCGTTGCAAGCCGGCAACCAGGAAACAGATGTTTGCAAATATCTTGAGAAAACTTTTGGCTGGGGTATTTAAATAAAAGTTCGCTTCAACAACTTTTTCGTCAGCCGCAAAATGAAAATGGAAAAAGGAAAATACAAATGGCATTGAGAGAGTGAGTAGAAGAGGAAACCGAAACCATAGCTATTCAATTGCATCATTGAATTGCTGGATTATTCCAAGGGAAACTGGGCTGCAATGGAAATTCTAACAATATGCGACTCCGTGTTATTTTATTTTCCTACGTTCACGAATTGGATAAGCCAAGCAGCAACTAATCTTCTGAATAATATGATCGAATTGATTCCCTTTTAAATCATTTCAATTAAATTAAAAGTCCAAATTTCGAAATGTATTATGCAAGTTTGACAACACTTATGCATTCATTGTGCTTGGCATAAATAATAAATTTGTATTTGTGTTGGGAAACAAACAGTTGGCACCCCACTTTTGATTAACGCGGCACATTATTGCTATATACACATAGAATCGCATAAATCATGCTGCGATATCTGTGCGAGAGTTTATTTATGAGCCAGCACTTTCAAGTTCATATGTGCCGATATGTGTAGCAATACAATTCGTCTCTGGGTAAACATAAATTGGCATTTTGGGTCAATAAACCGGAGAAGTGCCGAAATAGGGAAGGAAGGATGCGCCACAGCTCTGAGGGCAGTAAGTACGAGTAGACTTCAAGTGAGAAGTGCGCTGGGTATAAAAGCATTTTATTTAGTCATAAAAATTGTACGCGTTCGATTCAACAATTGGGGAGGCGGCAAGGGGGGCGGGGAGCGATCCAATAATTCTGACACATGTTAAGAGCTGGCGGGTAGCTTGGGGAAAATCACATTAAATCACGGGGCGTCACAAAAGGCGCTTCGCACAAAATTAAAGGTAAATAAAATGTTTATGAGTGGAACGCAATCGTTCATATGATTTCACATTTGATTGAATAACATTTACACACGCAAACGCAGCAGTCGACTGCGCCCCTCTGAATCTCTCTCTATCTGTTTTCGGGGACGGGAAAGGAATTTGAGCGTGTCCCGGCAGCAGAGTCCCTACGCCGAGCAAAGCCGAGCCGAGCCAAGCCAATGACGGGGGCAATAAATTCAAACATGTGCACATAAATTTTTATTTCGATTTGCCGAGACCAGCTCAGCGCCCCGTTCGCCGCCCCTTTGTTCAATTTTATGAACTGTGAATATGAACGATACGGAAATACTCGACTTTTGCCCGGCACAGCAGCAGGAGCGAGACGCAGCGAGGATCTGTGTCTGTGTGCGTGTCTCCGGCAAAGGATACGCCGGATGCTTGTCTGCCCCCGGGCAGTGCAGCGGCGGTTCAGTGGAGCAGCAGCAGCAGCAGCAGACCAAGCCGAAGCGAATGTCAATGGAATTCGGCATCACAAATTATTGCATGCACTCAATGCTTGGCCCTAAGCGCATTTCCAACTGCCATTACGACAGCAAATTGTTGCACTGTCTGCCAATTGACTTGTCGTGTCTCACCCCAGGCACTCGCCTCGCTTCCTCCCGCACAACTCGAGCACTCTGCTCATCGACAAAAAAGAAACTCCCACTCATTTGCCTTCTGTGAGGATCGAACTCACGGCCTCTGGTTTACAAGACCAGCGCTCTGCCACTGAGCTAAGAAGGCTCGTGATTTTCTAGGTCGATTTCCAGAAGAAAATGTTGAGTTTGCTCGAGAAGAAACCACTCAGTTTAATTAGCTAGATAAGAGTTGCGAGCCTGCTCGCATACTTATCATGTCTATGATAAGTTGGGCTTCTCCAAGACACGGCTTGTTGTCTGCCCTATCTACATGTTCCAGTCTACAGTCTCCTAGCAGCTACTGCTTTCTAATGTGTTGCTACAATTTCAGTTGCTTGTATTCATGCTGGATGTTTAAGCATAATTAAGCTGTTCAATAAAATGTTTCACTGGCCACATTGGCGTCCTGCCACTTGCAGCTGTGCGTCCACTCCCCCTTTGTTCGACTCAATTGATGTGTAATTGCGAGAGGCAGTCAGGCGAATGTTTGTTTGGTAAATTGGCAAATCAATTGGCTGTAGGGGAATATCTAGCTAATGCTGGCACCTGCTGCACACAGCAGTTTCCATTAGCTCGGTCGGAGTCTCGCTGTCAGCGCATAAGACCAATTTCCAGCATTTTGGCATATCAATTTCGCCTGTTGCATGCGCATGTTGTCAGTGGCGACGCTCGAGGGGCTGCGGGGCATGCACACACACACACACACGCACACCCGCAAATTGACAAATGCGGTGATGACTGCAGCTCGTTGGCAACGAAAGTAATTGCAGAGTGAATTTAATTAACGTAATGAAATTGTGTGATATCGATAAATACAAACGCCACGACGACAGTTCCCAAGCATCACTTAAGTACGTCGAGCATTGCAACGCAATCAGAAGCATTGACTAGAAAAGTCATTGCGGCAAAGGGAAAACTAACTGCGGCATGGCACGTGGAAAATGTGCTGCAATACGGTAGATATTGATGGAAAAGTGCAGCTTTTCATAAGTGAACTGTGTGCTAAGTAAATGATGAATGGCATTTCGTTAGAAGTTATTGCAATTTGAAATGCATGAGCAGCAGTGCTAAAAGCATTCTTCGGCCAAGGTATTTTGATGAATAGAAAACATTTACTTACTCCACGCAGCAAGTGCAGCAATTTCACTTTGTACTTGCTATACTTCTCCCAGTTGGCCATTTGAGTGCATTAAAAATTTACTTACTGTCGACTACTGTTCGCGCCGAGTGGCAATTCGAACTTAAAAACTATTTGGACGTACTTGAAAAAATGCTGGCGCATCACGTATACGTACCGTTAAACGCCGGCTAAGGAGTGATTACGCTGGCCAGCTTTTTTGAAGTCGACCAAGCGTCGCGGATAATCAACAGCAGCAGCCCGAAGCGCGAACTTAACAAGTATTTATCGAGTTTTTCAATATTTTTAATGTCAGTTTAAATACTTGATGCGATTATTTTCCACCGATTTTGTTTTGCATACCTCGGATTTAACGCTCCGACCCCCTCCCTGAACGTTCAACTCGCGGGCGCTCGAAACTTTTTCAAGTGCCAAACACACGCAAACTTTTTCGAACATGCAACGCGAGACATAAAACTTTTATGCAAGTTATTAAAAGTGCAATGTTCGTGGGGCACCGACTGCCGGGGAGCGGAGGGGAACAGCGACTCGCAGTTCACTGTTACTGGGGGATTTCAACACCACCAAAGAGTTCGCCCAGAGAGAGAGCGCAAGACAGGGATAAAAAAAAATGATTCATCTGGCATTCAATAAATCTTAACGCTTTTTTACTGGCAGATGGCCGCCGCGGCGGTTCTGCAGAGGGCCCTCAGTAGCCTTCTCAAGGTCTGTTCCGGACGCTCCTAAATAATGACCGCGTGACGGCGCCAGTTTGTACATTGTTATCTGCCATGGGCTGGCCTCCGCAAGGTGCACTCGACGGGCGGCTGGCTGGCTGCGAGGCTGCTTGGCTGCATTCATTATTCAGGCGCATTAACTAAAGTTGAGATTGTCCGGCAACTACTACTGTACGACAATCTCGTGATATCCTTGACTTGGCATTAACTTCTGCGCAAGTCGTGCCCGAAGGCGTGGCACGACAGCCCTCCCTCCTCCCCCCACACCACTCCAGCGCCTCTCGGTCGCTCGCTGAGTAGCGGCAAAGTTTCCGTGCTGCACACGAACAATAACAGAGCCAAGTATTTAAATGCAAATTAGCCCCAAATGATGCAATCATAATGCAAGCTTCTCCAGGCTGTTGGTGTGCTGGTGTGCGTATAAATTCAGGACTATGCGAGAGGACGTCGTCTCTCCATTGCACTCCACAGCACTCCGCCACTGGAGTGGAGCTGAAATTGCTGCATGTCTTTGTGCCCATTTCGTTTTTAATTTTCCACTGGCGCTCGCCGCTCTCATTTGGCACTATTTGGCAGGTTTTCCTAGTTTGCCACTTTGGAATTAATTTCCACCTTTTTGTGCCGCTGTTAAGCGAAGTTGCAGCACTGCGCCGTCCAGCGGGGAAGTCGTTATGAAAGTCCGGAAGATAAATGCATTTCAACACATGTTGTTGAAAGTTAATTTCCAAAACGCAGCTCATTTCTGCTAAATGCGCATTTGCTGCTCTTCCACTCCTCCTCTTCCCTGCCCTCTATTTGCTCGCCGTCGTTTGCTTTTCTTTATTCCTCATTCTATTTTTTTTTTGCTGCGACTGCCAAACCATTTCCTTCCTCATCATCCGCCATTTACGTAATGTGCGCAAATGTATTTTTGATACTTACAACTGGAACCACGCTCAGACTGCGGACTCGCCGTCCTGATGGAGTTTAAATGGGCTGCTTGAGAACTCGCATTAATTGTTTCTGCTTTTCTTTGTGAAGTGCTCTCAACCTGGGTCAAAGCAACCCACGACCTGCTCAACCTGTCTATTTCTATTTACGTTGATTTCAATTCGACCCATTGTTTAGCTTAAGTATAGTATTAGCTGTAAGTATTAGTATATAGTTTAAGCATTAGGTATGTTATATAAATAACATTTATTGAATGTTAAACCTTCTCTATACGTTGAAGGTTCTTGTTAAGTAGCTAGTATGACTGTTGCTTTCAAACATTTAATCCAACTGCTCAAGTAATTTAGTAACTTTCTGTGTGATCTCCATACTCACAGCCAAAAAAGTCTAAAAGTCAGAAGAGTTACTCGTAACCAGTTTGAATATACTAAAAATATTAAAATATTTATGTATAGTTAGTATATTGATATGACATTACTTTAGAAATAACTCATTGAATATAGGATATGGAATATAGAATATATAATATAGAATATAGAATATAGAATATAGAATATAGAATATAGAATATAGAATATAGAATATAGAATATAGAATATAGAATATAGAATATAGAATATAGAATATAGAATATAGAATATAGAATATAGAATATAGAATATAGAATATAGAATATAGAATATAGAATATAGAATATAGAATATAGAATATAGAATATATAAACTAGTATGTAGTATGGAGTAGTATGCACGGTCACACTGCCCACTTAGGTAACTTAGTTCTTGCAGCTGCATTTAGATTTTCTATTCAAAATTATTTCTGATGTAAATTCTAACTTCTTCATCCACAGGGGTTGTCAAGACTGTTACTATTATTGTGTTTTGCAAGAGACTCCAGCTTTAAAATTACGCTTATAAATCGTGTTCTTCGATTTCAGACGATTTAAGGGGTGTGGTCAGGCTTTGAAATCATCTTGATCTGCGTTTAACACACATGAGTGTTGTCACCAGGTTTGCTAACTTTACATTTTATATTCTGTGAGATCTCGATATTCAAACGTACGGACGGACAGACAGACGCGTCTATAACTGCCCGACTGTTACTGCTGAGCAACAAGATAAATACTTTATGGGTTCTGAAATGCTTCCGTCTGTCTGTTACATACATTTTTTAGTGGCACAAGGTTATATTGCCCTTCTGCCCTATGACTTAATTTGAGCAACTCAATCGAATCGACAGACGCGAGCATTGCAGTAAGCCAAAATAAAACCGGCGAACGACTGTCTTGAGAGTTGGACATTGGCTGGGCTAGTGTGTTAGTGTGTTGACCGCAGGACACAGAGACACAGAGAAACTTTGGTGTTATAATCGGCATCAATTTTAAGTGCTGCTGATACTCCTAATTATCACACACAAACACGCAGACACACACACACATACAAACACAGACTGGCAGACACACATCTGGTTTTGGGGCGAGCCATTTGGGTCTTTGCATGCAGCAATGAAAGCAATTTGCGAAATTAGAAAAACACTGCGCCAGTTGACCATATCCGAGATGAGTTTCTGTGTGTTTGTGCGCAAAAAGTGACTTTGTTTGGACAGTTTATTATGTGTCTGTCGAGCAAATTATTTCGCAAAATTACTTGGCCTCGAGAGAGTTTCGACAGCTGCCTGCTTAAGCGGCGTGTGTGCAATATGTGATAACAATACGCTGAGCACTTTCAACTTTCTGCCCAAAACTGTCTCAATAACCCAACTCTGGCTACAACGCTTGAGAGCACACTTTAAAGTCCATTAGCGTCAAGTGACGCAACAACAACTTGCGTTTGATAATGAAACCAAAAGGCGAATGCGCAATCTGTACATTTGAAATGCAAAATCGACACACGATTGTAACGAGTTGGCATCCCGAGTTTGTTGCAGTTCTGTCAGCATCACAACATATACACAACAACTTTAATGTGGATTTGAGAAAGAAAAAAAAAACATTTCAAGTCGTTGACATTTTGCTGGGTGGCAGTCATCGATTCCTTGTGGGCAAGAAATTGTATTTCGCATTTTGTGCTTTGTGTCAATCGTCTTTCTGTTTTCGGTGGCATACGAATGGAAATTGTTTGGCTTTCTCTCTCTCTCTCTCTATCTCGTTGGTGACAGCAAAATATAAACAAAATAGAGTTGCAAGAACTTGTCAAAAATCGCACTTACCGGAGCATAGCATTTTCTTATTTTTATTGCTGTTAGTTTGCTTTACTTTTTATTGGAGTTGACAAGAAGAAAATGCAAACGATATCCAAGAAAATATTATACTTTTGCAAATTATCGTCGCAGTACATGGCTTATGAAAAACTTTTGCTTTGACACAACTTCGCATAAATAAAGAAAGAGAAGCTGTTTCTCAACAAATTCGATGTGACTGCCGGGTTTCTTAGATTAAGTATCGTTAAAAGCACTGCTTTAAATATGCAGCAAATGTAACTAATCAAATAATTTGATTTTTGGCTTAAAACATCGCTTTTAATATTCCAAATCACAGTGATTAAGAAATGCTTATTTCAATCAGTCCTTGACTATTAAATAAAGCGATGCCACACTTATTTGGCCCACTTGCAACAATGTAGCAACTTTGGCCATCAAATTGAACTGCTTAAACGTACAATATCAATATCAGTTTTCAGCACAGCAAATCGAATTATCCCCTGACAATTGTGTAGAGCGGGGGCGAGTGGGAGATTCTTCGCATGTCGCGACATTCAGGGATATATTTACGAATGTGGGGTGTCATCAGTGTCGGGACACTAACAAATTTCGAGCAATGAAAAAACAATGGCTACACGCTTCGCCATTATGCCGGAAATCTTCGATAATTTCAAATAATCCGCATTCACATACATGAAGACAGTCTGAATCGATGTGCTGATTCAATGTTAGCCCCTAGCAATGTCGCAGACAATCAGCACTTCAGACAACACAACGCTGAGACATAAGCGGAAGCCAAGGACAAAAAGCGTCTGTGGGTTTGTGGCTGCCTGGACCGCGGACTACGGGGCCAACCCGAGGGGGGAGGACTTGAGTGAATAAGCAACTGAATAAGCGACTGCCGGGCTGCCGGGCTGCCGAGTTGCTGGGCTGTCGAGCTGCCTGGGTTAATGGCAGGCGACATCAGATGCCAAATGAGGCAACGGGGCATAAGGAGTTGTTGTTGCCGTTGCCTGCCCGCGCTGCTCACAAAGTAAGTATCAAAGTTTTGCCATTTCTTGCAGAAACACATACTCGTACACACACAGAGCAAACTTTGAACATTGGCAGTTGTGTTGTTGGTGTTACAAAGTTACAAGCAGCATTGCAAACTTGTCGTTGTCAAAGTCAAAGTCGCTGATGGGCCACAGTGCGTATGAGTAATTTTTATGAGCACAATGCTGCACAACTGTCTCTTGGCTTGAATTCAACTGCCTTACATTCTATTTGCTTTTGATTTCACTTGATTCCCTTTGTTCTCATGCATTTATTATCGGCAATTGGTCTAAGGCCACGCTAATTTCGCCTGTTGCCAATGCGTTTGACTTGCCCTCGGCCCGTCTCTGCTGCTCCTGCAGCTGCTGTTGCTTTCCATTTAAGTCTGTCGATGAACCTAATCGAATTAGCGCAGGCAGCCTCGGGACATTTTCGCCGGCCGTACCTAAGGACGACTTTCGAAGTTGTTTTCATTAATTGCATTCAAGTGGTTCACTTCAAGCGGAAATGCCAGATTCTTTTTTTTTGGTTTTTTTTTTTTTTGAGTACGCCTCAGGATATTTGGAATTTCTGCGCAAACACATGACAGGAGTCGGCTACAACAGGTGACTGTGTGCAGCATTTTAATAAAGAATTTAAAAATAATTCTCAACGAGATTTCCTGCGAAGCAATAAATTAAGACTAAATAAACAACTTTTCAAATTTTATCTCAGCAATTTAAATTGCTAAAGCATTGAGCAGGCGAAACAACTTTAAGACATCCCCTGCTTGGCGAATTTATGCTGCCAATAACTGCATGCCACTTGTTGGATCTCGATAGACAACCGTATGAAGATGTGCGTTTGACAAATCCGAAAACTTTTCCAGCCACTTGGCTGAAATAAAAGTTTCGTCTAAAACTTCTGTAGCAACGAGTGCAATGCGTGTATGTAAATGTAGGAGAATTGCATTAAATTGGAGTAAGGAATTGGAGTGCTTTGCGGGTCTCAAGCATGAACTATGACTTTCCGCTGCACTGTTTGATTGTGGCTTAGTCATTTCATTGTGCGGCTGCTCATTTTTGCGCAGCTAATTGTGTGTCCTGCCAAGTCGAAGGCTGCGGCGGCAAGCATGCAGCAAGAAATGCTAAGCCATTCAGCACACAGCACTGGGAGTGGCAGAGCGAGCGCACGATGCCATAAATCACAATGGATATATGCATAAATTATAGCCAGCACTGTGTGGAGCTGGAGCTGGAGGCTAAGGCAAGAAATCAAAGTGGGAACAACGCAGCCACCGAGTGAGAATGAGAGAGCGCGAGAGCGGCAAAATATGGTATATAAACAGGCTGGCGAATACTGGGAGAAAAAAAAACAACAAAGAGCACGATAAACGCAGCGACGTTTAAGGATTTAACGAGAAAAAATCGCTGTCACGCGAACGCAGGACGCATCGTTTTAATCAGTGGGCGACAGACGAAAGCAGCGGCGGTGGCAGAGGCGGAGACGGAGACACGTACTTTCGCCTCAGCTCACTCTCTTACACGCTCTCTTGCGCTGCGTCTCTCTTGGCGCCGCTGAAATGGATGCAATATTTTGTCGTGGCCAAAGTCAACAGCCTGCACTTCATGGCTGAAAAAAGACAAAGCGCCGCACCGCGGAGTGGGGGTGGAAATTTACATTGGCGCTGCAAAGTATGCAACGCATATTTTTACTTCACTTCTGTTTGCTCTTTTCAGCTCAGTGGACCAAACAAGCCCACATCCACTTCCCCATCCATTGCACGTACACGTCCTCGTCCTCGTCCAATACAACGCACCAAGCGGTTGCACTTCCTCTTGCTCTTGCGCGCTTGTCAGCTGACGTTTCTCTGCCGCTAGCAAAGACAATGAAGCCTGCGGATTAAAGGACCTCACAGCTTATTAATTTTTTTTACTGAGATTATTATTTGTTCTTTGGTATATTAGCTGGCAGGCGGCATTAAAATTGTGTTTTACCTTTGTTGAGCTTGCATTGACATCGTCATCTTTAAAAGCTCCTTGAGTTCAACTAATTTTGAATGTTTTACAGTACCTTCGTTTATATTAAACTATTTAATGACATGACTAATTTTGCAGTTTATATTGCGCATATTGTGTTAAAGCTTAATGCTCTAAGAAGTTGATACATTTTAAGCAATTTGCTGTTAAAGTGGACCATGCGAGGCAGCCTCATATTTTTAAGGCACAAATATTACACTCGAAGTCGCTTCAATAAAATGAAGTGAAATTACTCACACACGAATTGAACCGCAACAATTTTACACAACTAAAACACATTGAAAGTATGAAGCTAAAATGAATTAAAAGTTATTGAAATATTTTCAGCAAATGCAAATACAGCGTTGCAGTGTGCTATTCAACCAAAGCCTCAAGTGGACTAAACTGGTGGAAGTGGAAATCAGGTGAGCAGAACCTACTGAATGAAGTTCTTTCGAAAGTCATCAAAGTGTAAATAAAACTTAAAACTTGTCTTCTTCACTGCATAGTTGATAAAAATGAAAGTGGAGATACTTGGCAAGATAAATAAATATAACTATTCACTTGCTTCGCGCATTTAGTATTTAAAAAATAGTAAAGCAAGTGTGTTGAATGCCATGAATTTTTTTATTGCCAATTGAAGTTAGAGACAACACTCGTTAATATTGGGCAGCTTGTTGATCTGCACACCAACGATGCGCATGACCTGCTGGTAAGCAAAGAGGCCCGTGCGGATGCAGTAGTCGAGCGGCATGCGCTGCACGAACTGGGAGAGGAAGCCGCCGACAAAAGCGTCGGTGCAGCCATTGGTGTCGACGGCAGCAGCCTTGTTGATGGGGGGAACGGGGTACTCGAGCACCTTATCGTTCTCCATGAAGCAGAGCACGGGACAGGTCTCGCTGGTGATCATGACGATGCGCGGCCTGCCGTTGTCCTTGGGCAGCGCCTGCAGTCGCCTGCCGATCTCGAAAATGTCCGAGGTGCCCCAGTTATGGTTGTCGGAGAAGGCCAAGCCCTCGTTCTTGTTCAGAATAATGACGTCGGTGAAGGCAATGATCTCGTCAAGCTGAATCTTGTGTATTTGAACGACGAACACGGCACTGAAGTTGAGGAGAAAGGTGCGATTGCTGTTCGACGTCATGCGTGCCACATTGAGCACGGTATCCGCATTCACTGCAATGAAGAAGCCAGTGGCATAGACGTACAGCGCCCGCTCCACGGCACACAGGTTGGCCTCGTCCGTCAGCCAGTCCTCTGTGAACAGCGCCGCTGCGCCCAAGTTGGCCACCAGCGAGCGATAGCGGCCACTCAAGATGACGGCACACGCGCCAGTGGGCGCTTCCTCCTTGTGCTGGTACATCGTCTGCACGCCGTCCGCCATGGCGCGCTTGCCAATCATGTCGGCGAACTTGTCCTTGCCCACGGCGCCCACGAAGTACGCACAGTGGGGCTTGCCGACGATCCACTGAAAGATGCGCATGGAATTCTGGCAGGCGCCGCCGGCGGAGAACGTCACGTTCTCCATGTAGGACAGCTCTTCGAATAGTGGCAAGTGACTGTCCTCAGCAATGATGGCGGCGTTGACCGCCAGATCGTACTTCTCCAGTATAACATTGTCCTCAATGGTCGTGGTTATGTCCAACAGCGGATTGCCGAAGCCAATCAAAATGCCCTCTGGCAGCTCCATGGCGGTCTCTCGAATTTGGCAGGCGAAGCTATTGGCAGTCTTGAATGCAGCTACTTGAGTGTTCGACACTCAGGCTCATAGTCGTGGCAGCGACCCAAGCGCGTAGTGTGGCGAGTATTCAATTGGACATTATTGCCGGAAGTTTAAGGAATTAATTTTGATGTTGCTGACTACACACAATGACGACTACAATTGACGAAAGCAAACGCAAAGTGCGCGTGCTCAAATTTACTTTTGCTCTCTCTCACTCGGAAACTTCAGAAATCAGTGACACATTAGCAGAGCTTTATTATGATAGCCCGCCTGGTCTCCTTCTCCTTCGATAGTGGGTGCGACATTTTACATTAAGTGCTTGCTACCCACTGATTCCTCACATTTCTACAATGATCGCCTGAGCTCATAGCAGAACACAAACCTGCAACTTACGGTTACGTCTTTTCTCGTGGCGCCACAAGATACAAATTCTCGGTATGTCGCCTTCAAGCCGAGACTACGCTATAACACGATTTGGCTCGCAATGACAAAAGAGAGTGAATAAGAGTTAACTTAACTTAGTCCACTTTAAGTCCACTGCAAGCAAAAAGTTTCAGCTCTAATTATATTGCTGACATAACTTTTGGTCTCTTCGACTCGAAGACTGAATAAAGTGCACTCCGGCCAGGAATCGTAAATAAAATGCCGGCTGAGGGTCTAGACCAGCGGTTAAGCGGTTTAATCACACTTAAATTGTAAAATTGGTGACTGACGCAGCGACCCACATTATAAAACACATTAATTTATATAAATAAAAAGACAATCGGGAATTTCAGACCTGTGTAGTACTACAAGAATTTTATTTCATCGGTGGTGTTTTCGAATTTAAGAAAATACCATCGGCTTGATGCCGCAGCCACTATTTGTCGGGAGAGAAGCACTCGGCGTAGTTGGGCAGTTGATCGATCTGAATGCCGACAACACGTATGACTTGCTGGGAGGCAAGAATGCCGGTGCAGATGGCGCGATCAATGGGCAAGCCCTGCGCCAGTTGGGATAGAAATCCGCCGACAAACGCATCCCCACAGCCATTGGTATCCACGATATCCTGCTTCTCTACCGTCGGCACCGGGTACTCGATCAATGTGTTGTTCTCCATGAAGCAGAGAATGGGACGCACTGCGTCCGTGATCAGAACGATGCGGGGCCGCTTGTTGCACTTACGCATGCACTGCAGACGTTTGCCCACCTCAACGATGTCGGTGATTGGCCATTTGTGCATCTTGGCGTATGCCTCCATCTCCTGTTTGTTGCCAATGAGTATGTCCGTATAGTGCATGACCTCGTCCACCTGCGCTTTCAGGCTTTCCGGCACGAACACTGCACTCAGATTGAACACAAAGGTGCGGTTATTCTCAGAGGAGAGTTTGGCCACATGCAACACGGTCGGCACGTTGACTGCTAGAAAGAAGCCGGTTACATAGAAAAACTGCGCATTCTCTAGATAGCATATGTGCTCATCGCTCTTCAACCACTCCTCTGAGAATAGAGCAGCCGCACCCAAGTTTGCAATCAGAGAGCGATTCATGCCTTTCACGATGACCGCACAGGTGCCCGTTGGAGACCCATCTCTCTCCTGGTAGAGCGTTCGAACGCCGTCACCGGTGGCCTTCTTGGCCAGCGTTTTGCCAAAGTCGTCGGCGCCAATGGCGCCCACGTAGTAGGCACAAAACGGTTTGTCGATGATCCACTGAAAGACCCGCATGGAGTTCTGGCACGCGCCGCCGGCCGAATAGATGACATCATCCATTTTGGCCAGTTCCTGGAAGAGCGGTAAATGCTTCTGTTCCGCAATGATCGCCGCATTTTCTGCCAATCCATACTTCTGCAGCAGGTCATTGTCCTGGACGATCTTGGTGATGTCCAGCAGCGGATTGCCGAAGCCTATGAGTGTGCCTTGTGGAATGTTTACCACGTTCCTTGTTAATATCCTCCAAGCTACCGAACCGCGCAATAAAAGGGGTCTGGACAGCGCGCGCCTCATCTTCGGATGCTGGATCTTATGATTACTTACAATTTTGTAATACTCAGTGAGAACAATCTGAAGTGAATGAAAAGGCTATGAAATAAAGTCATTTTTTTGTTGTTCCAGAGCCTATTTGGTAATTTATTTATGCGCTCGCATAAATTGCTGTCTCAATTCGTTCCATTTGCAGGGTCTGTAAGTAGGATAAACTCAGTTGGATTATAGCTTAGAAGCGCATAGCAGCTATCAGTAATGGATTTGAAAAGTCATAGTGTGATGCATTATGTTTAGCTGAAATAAAGTTTTCATTTATCTCCAAGGGTGTTCGTCATTAAGGTGTTCATTGAAGGACTGCAATGTTGCGAACGATGTTTCTAAAGGTGGAGTAAGGACTTGAGAGAAATTGACAACAAAGTGCCAATCAAAGGGCGAAGGCACCGAAAATATCTGACAGTCTACTGGAGAATGATCCCAAGGTGAATCCATACAAGGTCCAAGGGATGCACGATCTCAGACTTGAGAGAGTGAAGCAGTTAGTTTGCTTGACCGAAAATGCTCAACTTGCGAACAATGTGTTTCCATTTCTACAATTGAGCAACTCGTGAACTCTTGAAACGATAGTGCTCACTTAATGTGAATCATTGATTTTCCACCAGGAGGCAGCAGCCGCTACATAATTAATGATTTGGGCCGCTGTTACCGCAGATGGGCTCTCTCCAATCGTTTTTAATGAGATAAGAGCGGAATATGCTGGAGGTTGCTTTGAAGCTCTGGGCAGACAAATATTTTGTTGCCAGACCATGGAAGTTTCAACAGAACGCGGCATCGTCTCACAAAGCTCAAGTGAACCAAGAACGGCTGGAAAAGAACGCTTCGAAGTTCCTGACGTCCACACAATGGCTCTTAAATTCGCCAGGCGTGATGGATTAATCTCTTTGGACCAGTGTCGAAGCGCAGAAAATGCCGCTAGTGAGCTAACATATATTTATTATATATATATTGTGCGCATCACTTATCTGCAACATTAGTATTGTATTAAATTTCATATATTTTGAGCCCCCCATCGGAATATTATTGTCTCAGGGTGTAGTGAAGCTGGGCAGGCAGAGAGTTTAATTTAAATTGTAATTACCCGCATAAATCAATCATGATATATTAATGGGCGGTCCATTTAATATGCTATTAATTACGATTGCATCTTGTTATGAATTTTTATGTTTGCCAAGTGCCATTACGCCATCCACAGTGGCATGGTGAAGCTCTGGCTTGGGGCACCAGCTCGCTCTCTCTCTCTCTCTGCCTTTCTCCCTCTCTCGCTGTGGCTTTCACTTTCGCTTTGGGTGCGAGTACACAGTTATTCGCAATTGATTTTTGCATTCCAGGCGAGGGAATCGAGCATTCTGCACCTTGTCAGAGCGCATTACATTTTCGTTGACGAGCAGAGGATGCAGTTCCGGAACGTCCTTGGCATGTCATAAGCAACGGCAGCAGCTGGGATGGAAACAATGGCAATTGCAGAGCTTTGCACAAGTTGCCTCGCATAAATATTAATTTTTATGCAACAAAAGCAGCCGCAACAGCAACGGCAGCAGCAACAGCAACAGCCGTTGCAATGCCACCGAATGCAGCAGCAAAAATAACAATAGCAACATGCGTCGCTTATCGCCTGCGAGCGCCGCAAAGTATGCAGCGGTTTTTCACTTTGCTGCGGCGACTGTTGTGCGCACCCTGCACACAAACAGCAAATGGGGTGGATTAGGATTGAGCGCAGTTAGACAAGTTTGAAGAGATTTGCTTAAAGAATAAAGTGTGGACAGCGAAAGAGTCTAGCAGAGAGGAAATAAACTATCATTTATTAGCGAGCTTAGAGGTTTGGCAGTTGGTCAGCAAATATTTAAATATACTAATTTCAAGTTCTAGTAACGAAATACTGAAATACATTCATCATTTCAACTACAAATAGTTTCCTTGTACAACTGAAATTGATATCGAGGTTTTGCATTTGATTGCCCTTCCAGGATATTCGAGCGATTGTGCTGTCGCTGACGCTGCTTGGCGCACATCTCTCCGGGTAAGTACTTACTTATGTGTGAACATTATTCTTCGTCGTGTTCCCTTAGTAAACCGCAAGGGCGCAGCCGAACGCTTCTGCCAGCAATGAGCTGTGAGCATGTAGACGTAGACGTAGAAACTGTAGCTTGAGCTCGACCGCAGCGGCAACGTGGCAATGCAGCTGCATAATGTGGCATGTGGTTAGCATTAAAAATGATATGCAACATGAGCCGCATCTGGGCGCCGGGATGCGGCAAGCGCTAGCGAGGTGCAGCCAGTCACTGACAGCAGCATGGCAATTATAATCCACACACGACCAGACGCGCACGACGAGTGTGTGTGCGTGTGTGTGTGTTGCTCACACCCACCACCGAAAATGCCGCACGCACACCCAGCCGAGCGTATGTGGCTTAAGTGTGTTAACTGTAGCTTGAGGACGCCAGGATTGCTGCTGCTGCTGAGTGGGGGGGGGGGGGGGAGGAGTGGGGACAGGCAGCCGCAGCAGCTGCCACTGACACACAATGAACACATCAACATGACACTGTCGGCCTGACAAAAGCTTAGCAGCAACAACAGCCAGCTGAGTGGCAACCATCCCCCTCAACTGCCTCAGCTGCTCCAATATCCGTGTCCACTTGTATAGCTGCCGCTCGAGCGGGAAGCGGGGGATAGACATTCACACGCTCGTCGCTTTCTTTGATATCCGCTTCCGACGCTGACATTGTTATGTAACAAGCTTTTTATGTGATTACCTTTACCTTCTGTTAGTTTTACTATAATTTGGCCTTTACTTTTAACGAGATTGTTGTCAGATTTTTCAGCTTGAGAGCAGCTAACGCACCCATGACGCCGAAACGTGCCACCATTTGAGCATAAAATGCAGGATGCTCAACACTCATGATTACTCTGCACACGAGATTCGCTCTTAATACTCTTGAGTGGCACGAGCTCGAGGACGATGAAGATGAGTACAAGTCTATTGTATTGCATTCTGCTGCTCATATCCCGGCATCAAAGCCAACAATGGTCAGCAGAAAGTTAACTAGCTGCAAATGCGAAGGCGACAGTCGCGTAGTCTCTTCGACTGAATGACACCAGACTATTTATGCGCACTCAAATAAATGTATGATTTGTATCTATTTTTGTGGCTCACTTTATTTTTATCAGACCATTATTCACTCTAAAGACACCAAATAACACAAACCACGCACAATAAAAATATTAAGAATTCAGTGCAAAATAAAGAATCTCTGTAACAATCTCTGTCTCGTAATTAGTCTTATAACAAAGTCAGTGCAAAGTGAAGAATCTCTGTAACAAGAAAATATATATTCTAAGAAGTTTGTGCCATTAGGAAATGTATGTATGTAACAGGCAGAAGAAAGCACCTCTGAAACTATAAAGTATTGATATTCTTTCTCAGTATCAACAGCTCAGACATATCCGAAGATGTTCGCCTGACATGCTAGTAGACATGTCCGTAGGAATGTCCGTCTAACAGGCTCGTAGACTTATCCATTCGACATGTCCATAGTCATGTCCGTCATCAAGTTTATATCAAATCGTTCTTTGGCTCCCTTCCTTATAAAATCTAAAATAAATCTATATGCTTATGTATTTTAATTCTATATCTCGAATTTGAACGCAATCGTATGCGATTGGATGAAAAACTTGGGAGGTTTTCAAGAAATAATTTAGTATGGCAAAATCTGCAAGACTTAGTGTTGACTTACTGTACACTGTGACCATTTCACACTGTTGAGATATTATGAACAAAATAAACTATCAGTGTACTAAATACATCAAAAATACTTTTTGCAAAAAAATACTTTTTGCTCAAAAATACTTATTGGTATATATTGGCAGCCATCTTACAGTCAAATACACTTGTCAGTGGCATTCTGACTTGGTCTTAAGTTACACTTGTTTGTCATACTGCAAGCTTCAACTTAATGTGACAATTGTCTGAATGTAATATAAATACAATTAGATTTGTTATGAAGGATGTTGCCCGTTTGTCTAACTACGATCACTTGTAGAAATGCGGACCTATTTGACGTCAACATCTATTCAATTCCCTGAGCAAAAAAGAAGCTACAATTTCCACGCAGCAAATCGAACACAATTTGACTTGAAGGATACCGAAATGTCAAATAGAATCGGTTTGTTTTGGGGGCCAGCAGTAGGCGAGCTAATCTATTCGGATTGTAGTTTTTACGAAGTCGAGTAGTTTCAGAAGCAAGCCGTGCACTTTCGAATCAGCTTGCCGCCGTGCGTAAATCAGTAGAGTGATTGTTGCGCTCAGCACTTTTCACTAGAATATTCCCAAGTTTAAGCAGCTGCTGCCAAATTAACAATTGTAGTTTAGAAAGAACTCGTCATGTCGCAGTACGCGCCATTCATCAAGCCGTACATCGAGTACAACCAGAACGGCTGGGGACCCTGCGAGGTGCCCGAGCTGGAGGTGCCCTACCAGCCGTTCTGCAAGAGCGACCGCCTCGGCAAGATCAGCGACTGGATGGTGCCCGTGCAGGACAAGAAGTACACCAGCAAGTACGCCTCGACCTTCGGCAGCAACAACAGCCAGTATGCGTACTTCCACGAGGACGACGACGCCACCTTCCACCTGGTCGACGGCAACAATCTGCGCGACCTGAAGCCCTACCAGCGCAACCGTTACCGCCCCAACCAGCGCAACAACATGCGCGGTCACGGTCGCAATGCGCGCGGCAATGCGCTGACCGGCGGCGGCGGCAGCGGCCTCGGCGGCGCCGGCCTCAGTGCGGGCAGCAAGTACGGCAAGGGGCGGGACATGCGGCGCGGCCACATGGGGCGCCGCTTCATGCGCAACGCGCCGGTGCGGCTGCGCGAGAGCTCGGTGGTGGTGCGCGCCGACTGGGTGTCCGTCGAGGAGATCGACTTTCCGCGCCTGCTCAAGCTCTCGCTGCCGCACATTCGTGAGGGCGTCGACGTGGCCACGTGCGGCAGCCTGGAGTACTACGACAAGCAGTGCGACCGCATCAACGTGAAGAAGGAGCGGCCGCTGCAGAAGATCGATCGCATCATCAACGTGCCCGGCACCATCGACGACCCCATCATACGGCGTCTGTCCAAGACCATGGGCAATGTGTTTGCCACGGACGACATCATTGCCACCATAATGTGCTGCACGCGCTCCGTCTACTCCTGGGACATTGTCATCGAGAAGCTGGGCACCAAGATATTCCTCGATAAGCGCGACAACGCCCAGTTCGATCTGCTCACTGTGAACGAGACATCGCTGGAGCCGCCGCAGGACGACGACGGCTTCATCAACTCGCCCCAGAGCCTCTCGCTGGAGGCCACGCTGATCAACCACAACTTCAGTCAGCAGGTGCTCAAGCTGGGCGACCAGGAGCCCAAGCACAAGTTCGACGAGCCCAATCCGTTCGAGGCGCCAGGCGTGGAGCTCGCCTCCGTCGCCTATCGCTACAAGCAGTGGCAGCTGGGCGACGACGTCGTCGTCATTGTGCGCTGCAAGCACAATGGCGTGATGAAGACGCCGAGCGGCGAGCTGCAGTTCCTCTCCATCAAGGCGCTCAACGAGTGGGACTCCAAGGTGGCCAACAGTGTCGAGTGGCGCCAGAAGCTCGACAGTCAGCGTGGCGCCGTGCTGGCCTCCGAGCTGCGCAACAACGCCTGCAAGCTGGCCAAGTGGACTGTGGAGGCGGTGCTCGCGGGCTCCGACCAGCTCAAGCTCGGCTACGTATCGCGCGTGAATCGTGAGTAAGCAACGCGACTTGCATTCGTCTCTCTTCAAGTTGGTTTCCTTTTGTTTTAAGGCAAGGATCACCTGCGTCATGTCATACTGGGCATGCAGCAGTTCAAGCCGCAGGAGTTCGCCACGCAAATCAACCTGAATATGGACAATGCGTGGGGCGTGCTGCGCTGCCTCATCGACATCGTGATGAAGCAGCCGGACGGCAAGTTCCTGATCATGAAGGATCCCAACAAACCCATGATCCGCCTCTACGAAATACCCGAAAACGCCTTCGACTCCGACGGGAACGACGGCGAGGATACCAGCGACGACAAACCCTTCACCAAGTAGTCAGAGCTCTTAAATAATTCCCTTTTCCTTTTTTTACATGTTGTGCATATGCAGATGTCATGAGTGTATACATTTCAGATCCACAATTACACGTCGTTATCAGTTACCAGTGACAAGAACTTGTTTTCTGTGATCCAAATTTGGGAAGTTCTTTATTTATGATCATTTTCCGACTTTTCGGAACGGAACGGAACGGAGCTGTCTTTATAATAGTAATTTTTACTGTCATCAGGTAGCTAATTTTAATTTTGAATGCTTGGCTTATTCGAGGCTTTACTCTTATTTAAATTTCGATGGTTTGGAATCAATATATTTTACCTTTATTTTTCGCACAATAGTGCACGTAGAATGCTAGTTTAAGCGACAACTTGTTAACCCAATCGACTTTGGGCTTTGTCGCTGGACGAACACCCCAAGTCTCGTTCAGACATGAAAGATTCGGGTATGCATAAAAAAGGGAAATGGAACATGCATTTCATGCTGATACTTCAGTTCGTTTCAAGCAACCGACTGAAAGTCGTGAGTTTCCTATTTTTGAGTTTATGAGTAAGCCGACATCATTTTTTTTTTCACGAATCAAATATTCGCTTACTATTGTCGGCTTCCACGGTAACTGATATACGGAACCCGACATTTTTAGTAGTTGAGTTTAGTAGTGAGGCTTTTAATTGGCAAGAAGAGTAACAAATCGAAAATAGTTGATAGCATCTATAAAAGTTAGAAATTAATACTCTAAGAGAATCATGCAAGGCATATTTTAATCTACAGTGTCAGTGTCTTTAACATTATTTTGGTTTTAATAGTTATATAATTTATTTAATATTTAATCAATATTTAATAGTTATATCTCAATCGCCCCATTCTACCTGTGAAGCACATTTGCCTTGCAGCAACATTGTTAATCAAATAGGTGAAGACCAAATTAAAGGCTTGAGACTGATAGTCAAAACAAAGTGGAAGGCGAAAACATCTGTTGTAGCTAATTATACTACAAAGTAATCTGAGCTGCATTAAATAATCTGTATCAGTTTTTTGTGTGAGCCTTAATTTGTATCTACGGACAACAAAGAGATGTGGTTGTGACTTTCATAGACTTCAGCTGTGCAATGCTTAAGAAACTTGACGATGTCGCCTCGAGATGTGATTCGAGTGGCCGAGTATAGCTAAGTGGTTTCCTGTCGCTTGACTTAATATCTCATTTAATGGGATCAAATCGGTTGGGTACAATGCCGTATAGAATGCACTGCCGAACGTACACTATACTCGGTGGCATTTGACTAATAGTTGACCCCGAGCTGTGAATCCAGATAAATGAGCTGCTGACAGGCTGCAAACAGAGGAGACAGCTGCGCTTGACTGGCGCTAAACAATGGAAATAAATACAATTTAAATCGAGTTTTTGACCAAAACAACAGACATGCACACAATATGTTGTGCACACACATACTCGTACATGTTGCCCCTTCTCTCTCGCTTTCACTCGCTCGAGAGTCACAGTTTGATGATAGCATGTCCGCATCAATCATTGCGGTTCTGCATACAAAGAAATACAAAATGAAAATGAAACCAAGTTAAATAAATGTTCATTGTCAGCATGTGTAGCACATAGATGACATTTGACATTCCCCCCTGCCCAAGGGGGGAGAGAGCAGGAGGGTAATTGAACTGTAGCCTGTTGTTTAGCTGGAGATGCCTCAGGTTCGATAAATCACAAACGGGCATCAATCAATGCAAAATTTCGAGGCAATTTCATTGTATTGTATTGTACTGACTGCAACGCACCAAATATTGTGTAATAGCAAAGAGACAAAGACAGAGACAGCGACAGTGACAGCGAAAAAGAGAGTTTAATTAAATTGTTGTGGCTGCCACACGATTTAAGTTTGCTACAAATTCAATTACAATCTAATTATGAGCCTAATTGCTTTCCTGCCCTTGGGAACCGAATCGCACACAAAGCTCCACGGCATGCCAAAAATGTTGGCCACAAATATGCAAAACTAAAAAACCTTGCATGATGAACTTTTATTTATGAATAAAACCAATTTGATGGGCCATTAAATGCAAATGATTTAATTGCTTCAACTCGTTGCCCATTCACATATTTTCAACAAAAGCTGCGGGGATGTCGTGACTGTTATTACGGCTTTATACATATGTGAAATTTATTGCAATTTGTATTCGGTTGCACGGCATTTATGCAATAAGTTGAAAGCTGTTTAAGTATAACAACTTCAAACACACCTTTATATTTTATGCTCGGCAATAAATTCATAATTATTGTTAGGGTTCAACTATCAAATACCCAGCAATGTTGTATATTCAGTTAATTTATAGCATTGATAATCCAAATTAATCTTAAATGAGGTAAACTTTTAAATTAAATTGAGAGTAAGAAGAGAGCGTAGAATTGTCTCGATTATAAACTACAAATTTAACTGATATGTGGAATAAATAACTTTGAATTCAAATTTATTGCAAAGTATTGTGCATTGTTTAATTTATAAGATGAGATGAAATAGAGAACGAAAAATTGTCCCGAAATAATTTTTGCTATGACTAATATGTGAAGTGAATATATTTGAACACAAATGAATGTTAAATTTACGAAATAATTACATTTATTTTAAATGGCATTGAGAGCAAGATGACAACAATGAATTGTCTCAAAGATGAATTCCGCTTGATATGTGTAGCAAATGAATATGAATCTAAATTAATGGCAAATGAGGTAAACAGCTACTTTTATTTGACATTGTGTGCAAGAAGAGAGCGAAGAATTATGACGAATATTAAATGTGCCTCTTATGTATGTGGAGTGAACAATTTGGAATCAATTTTAACGTTAAATTATTTAACATTATTTAATGTATATAAGAGTATTGGCAGAGGAAAAAGTCCGAAGAATTGTTTCGAATATTAATTATGTTTGAAATGTGGAGTGAATGCATATGAATTCAAATTAATGTTTAATTAAATTAATATGCTTAAAGTAAGCTCGTGGCACATTTTATAATATATTCAAAGTGAGAAAATAGCGAATAATAGTCTCAAATATTAATTGATATATCCTGATATGTGAAGTAAATGCAAATGAAATCAAATTAATAAAGGATATAAGGATATAAATACTTTATGATCTTAAGAAAGAAAAGGATGCGAAGAATTGTCTGACATTACAATAAATAAATGTTTATTTTGCTTTTATAACTTATTTTCTAAGAGAGCATTAAGAGTGAGACAGTTATCTCAACATTACTTATTTCACAATTTTTTCTGATATGTGATATATCAAATGAGATAATTACTTAATGCAAGAGTAGAGCAAAGAATTATCTTGTATATTAATTATGCCTGGTATGTGAAGTGAACTAACTTGAATCCAAATTAATGTTAAATCATTTTATAAGAATGTAGTTAGAGAGGAAATTGAACAAACAATAGTCTTGAATAAAAATAAATGAATATTTACTCTACATGATTGTCTAGTATATCAATGATGTGGACCGAATGACGACTCTGCCTGGTCAGAAAAACTGAGTGCGGGTCTGGAAAACGTTACAGGGTAGCGCAGCACTCGAGTGTTATTCAATTAAAACATTTTGTTTGCAAAATCAACATATCCGTCGGAGCTACAAAATGACTTTTGTTGATGGCTTAAAGTGGTTGCCGCAGTAAAGTTATTGCGCCTGGTTAGCAGCTCCAGTGGCTGGCCCCTCGCCCCCCTCCCTGCATGCCGCCCCGCTGGCGCTCGGTGCACTGGACATTTCAAGGTCTGCGCTTGGCTAACCACGCTGTTGAAAGGCGTTTAACAAACTGCACAGTTGGCAGCGCAATGGGAAGCTGCAGCGAGCAACTCCAGAGCCAACTCAAGTGGCGCCCCAATGCAAAACTTTTGCGCATTTTATCCTGCACATTCAGGACTACTCGTGGACTGAGGAGTTGTGCTGCGGGCTGCGAAGCCGGTGGCACTCAGCCGAAGGCATTTGCATATGCAACCGCAACCGCTGCCGCTGTTGCAGCATTCCCGCACCCCGCACCCCGCATCCAGCACTGCCATCCACCGTGGTCGAGTGCTAAATGTAAAGTTAAGCGTTGAATGAGGGCGACAAATTGCAAATTAAACTCTTTTGCATTTCAGACACACATGAAAATAGTTGTAAATAAAAATGAAACTTTCTGCACAACTGTAAATTGAATTTAGCTTCAATTTTGTAGGAATTCACCCCCCCTACCTCATAGAATGCAACAATCTCTTCGCCTGCTTGACGTGCCCCTCAAACGTTCAACGCCACAGCCAGCGGCCGTTTAGCCGTTTAAGCAACAAATCTGCAAAATGTCAAGCTTAACCTTTCCTCTCCCCTGCCCTGCACCCGCTCTCTCTGCATAACAAGAAACCGAGCAACAAAAAAAAATGAAAGAAAGCAAGAAAAAGGCCCTAAAGCGTTTTCCCTTTACTGCGAAATTTGAAAAAGAGTTTAGAATTGGCTTGGAGTTGAAACTTTTTGGATTCCTTGGATTTGCGTTGCCTTTTGGCATATTTAATTTGGCGACTTCTGTCAGTTGCGCTTGGCCCAAAAGACATTGGCCATGTCAATTTTTCTAACTGTTTGCCAAAGTACCGTTAACTTTTCAAATGCAGCTCATTTAAATATCATTTGTCAAGCAAACTTTTATCCCAAAAATCTAGCAGTTAAACTCGGACTCAACCTCTCACAAGGTGGACATAAGAACCCAAGTCATTTGCTTGCTTTCCCCAATTGGCATCGCTTCCATGCTGCTTACTGGTTAATGTTGTACTACATAGTTCAGTGTTGTATTATTCATGGGCGTGTTTAATATTTCACTACAAGTAATAAACTAATAGTTTAGGTTACTATTAAGAATGGTTGTTTAAAGTTTTTGCAGACCAAAGCGAAATTGCTTCTATTTCAATTGTATTTTGGCTGTTATATTTGAGATAATTAAAGTCTAAACAGTTAACTTCTTTTATTCAGTGCTCAAATAATCGCGTAAATGAGATACTTTAATGTGTATACATTTATTTTAATTAATTATATGCTAATACTCATTTTTGCCAAAGGTAATATACGTTGTCCACTTTCCAGTTTATTACGTTTACATATACCTATAACAAAATAATATATAAAACATTTGATTAAATGTTTTGTAAATATTTTAAATCAACATGTCATCTGTTTCTGCAAAATGTATGTAATTAGTTTTAAAATCAAAGATGGCCTACATCTGTTTAGGCGAATAAATTAAAGCATTTGTTCATTATGTAAATAAATATGTGAAATGTAACACTGCAAAATATTTGCAATGCAAAAGAATGCAACGCATCTAACTGCCTCCTGTGAGAATTGAACTCACGGCCCCTGGTTTACAAGACCAGTGCTCTGCCACTGAGCTAAGAAGGCTTGATGTTTGCGCGCTTGAACAATGTCTACATGAAAGCTGCATCGCTGATGGAACAGATCGCACACTGAAGATAAGGGAGCAAACGATATCATTGATGTGCGCCAAAGACAATTTGTTTTTGTGGTTGTTTACAAACCGAACTGAACTTCACCTATGTTTGATGTTAGGTTAATTAGAAACAAGTCAGATAGTCAGATAGTTCGGCTGGAACCAATCAGATAAAATTATATAAATGTTAAATCAATACCAAGTGAGTGAAACAATTTGATATGAAAAGAATTTTTCATATTTTAGCATTTAAATTTAAAACAGAAAATATTTTTGAAATAAATTAAGAAGCTGAAACACTTCGTTTCCATATCAAATATTGTTGAGCTTGACAACTATTTGTCTAATAGGGAATAAAATGTAAAGCAAAATATTCGAGATTTCATTTGGCAAGCACAAAATATTTTTGAACGTCAATTAGTCTTAGAACGCGAAGAACTTTGCGTTGCCGCACACCTAAAACGGTTGAGGTTTGCAACGATTAGTTGAACGAATTGCGAGCTTAACGTGCAGATTTCGACCATGGTCTCGAATGCTCCTGGCGGAAGCCACAATCCACAGCAGCCGCAAAGACAAGAAAAATAAGAAGTACATCAACAAATTTGCACCGTCAATTTGCAAATTTGTAACAATAGTGATAATTTTTCTCAACCGCTGAACAGAACCATAAAACTTTCCCAAACATTTTGACAAAGTTTTCGGGCATCCAATTTGATGTTCCTTGCGCTCGCTCCCGAACGAAATGCAGCACAAAAGTTTTGAAAAATGTTGAAATATATGGAACAGAGTTACAAAAAAAAAAAGAATCGCGAAAATGAAATAAAATAATAAAAAATGTGAATATAATGCGAAGGGCCCACAGCAGGAGAAGTCTGAGCTAGATTTTCCAGCTGCAATGTGCCGCCTTCGGTATGCTTAAATCATTCATATTCAAGCAGAGCCGCAGTTTGAGGCGGGCAGACGAAGAAAATCATTGCACTGACACTCTGCACAATGGTGGCTGCAAAAAGTTTTCAGCCAGTAGTCCGCCTCCCAGCCGCAGCCTGCATGATGGCTAAAGAATTATCGCCCGCCAGGCCGGAAATCATTCCTGCTTTCCGGCTGTATCTCACACAGATTTCAGCTGCTAGCTTCTGGTCTCCACTGCCGCCTCCCAGTTGCCAGCTTCTTATAGCCACAGAGCATTTTTCATAGCTGCTGCTGCTGCTGGGACCTCCAGCTGGCAATTGAGTAACTTCTGTTCTACACATTTCTAATTCGTTTCCTCGCCCCAGACACACACACAGTCCTCGACGCCCCTTTCTTATCCAAAGGGAGAGTGTAACCTCTGTGAGTGCAGTCGGCGCATTTGGTTGGCAAGTTCGATGCCAGTGGCATCGGCATCCATCCGGTTGCCGTTGTCTGCCTCTGCCCATTGACTGAGCTGATCGGAGTGGGAGGGCGTGGGCTCGTGTCAGAGTGTTAGCCATCTGGCTGACTGGTTCGCAAATCTCAAATTAAATTCATTGAATAGTTGTCAAAATATTCGAACGGTCGTAATTGGATTTTGGCTCGTGCCACATGTGCACTTAGCACTTTTGAATAATTTCATTCGTAATTTCTGCACACTTTTGTTGGCGGTGCAAAAATCTCTTTAATGGGAGAACAAACTTGCAATCAAATCAAAAATTCGTAATTTAATTGATCGTTCTATTGACATGCAATGAAAGAGTTCAAGCGAGTTATTGGGGGTTTATGCACTTTAATCAAATGTGAAATTAAATGGGAGTGCTATATTTACAATCTATAGTTGTGCGATATTATTCATAAACTTGGGTTTTAGCTTACAAAGAGTATGTCGTTTGCGTGGCTTGAAATACAATACGTTGCTGCAGCGCTTCTGAGAAATTCAAATTGCGATACAAATTTGTTTTTCTTCTTGACTGGGGCAGATCTAACACAAGCTTCTCGTTCCACTTGATCTGCTGTTTGCGATTATTCTAATCAGGTCTTTCTCTGGCATAGAAGAGGGGGTTGGAGGAGCGGGGACGAGCTGTGAAAAAAGTAAATCAACAAGTTGTTGAAGTTCAACGCACACCGTCAGAATATTTTAAGCTCGACGAGCTCTTAACTGCTTAAAGTTTTCAACATAAATATTAAGTATACGCAAGGTGTAACGTGCAAACACACGCACACAAACACGCACACACACACACACACTGGCACAAATACAGCATAAGCATAACACAGCGAAATGCACAAAGCATAAGAATAAGGGAAAAGAACTGAAAACCAAATTCAACACAGGTAAAAAGAAAACAGACGCACAACAAAGTTGCTTTACTTTTTTCTTCTGTTTTGTTTTACGTGCTTATTTTTTTTTTTTTGGGTTTTTTTCGTTCTCGTTTTCTGTTTCTTTTGTGCATTTTGCCAAAAGCATGAAAATCGATTACCTGTGCGAAATGGAAAATACCCATGCATACTTAAGAGTGTGGCGCGATGGAGAGGCGAGTTTTGCTTCAAATGTGCGGCTTATTGGGGGAAGGAAAGCTGATTGTTTTCTGTAAGCAGACTTTGCATAAACGAATGTGAATACGTTTCAACAAAACAACATTCAAATTACGAATTATATTCCCCAAGGTGTTTGAATGGCATGCAAATGTGAGCCAATACAGCTTAAATGCTTTTTGATTTCTTTTAATTTCGCATTCTCTGCAATTGATCAGCACAAATGAATACTGCCACACCGCGCCCACGACTCGCAGCCATTGAAACAGTGAAGCAGCGAGGTAGTCGGGCAGATAGCCATCAGCCGCGCAGTCGAGCAGACAAAGATCCGTCAGATTCAACTCGATGATTTCGATTGCAGCTTAAGTGCGACTGGCCAAAGTTTTCTAGAGCATGAGAGACAATTTGCAATGATTCCGTTCAATTGCTTGCCTTCAGTTGGCTTTGTCTTGCCGATTTTCTTGACTTCTAACCTTATGTTCGGCTGCATACTCTTTAAAACGAGTCTACTGCTTAATGCGAAACCAATACCAACATTTAAATTTTATTTGCAACAAATTAATGGATAAATAATATACAAAAATATATTTGCTAAGGAAAACTCTCTATTTTGTATTTATAATTTACTTTTAATTTGCAGCAAACTAATGTCTAATTAATACAAAACAGCAATATTTGATAAGAAAAACTCACTTGCTCTATTTTGTTGATTCAAAAATTATTACATTTGTAGTTACAAACTTTAAAAATAAATTTTGACTTTCTTAGGGTCTCCTATTAAACACTGTTATATTTATCAATCTACCTCTTTTATTATATATTTTATTTGCAACATCAGCTAATATCAGATAATAATATTTGTTAAACATTCTTATGCTTTATTTTGATATTTTTTCTATTTATAAATGACTACTTTTATTGTCTTTCCGAGAGTCTCACATTGTAGAGAGAAGAGTATTTAATCGCCAGCATTCCTTTGTTAATCTATAAAGCGCAGTTTCATTTTATTTGCAGCAAATTAGGTTTCAGCCGCGTGTCCTTGGAGAGCAGTGACAAAGTGCAGGATGATGGCGTTCTCAGCCCGACTTCGTATCGCTCACAATGTTGGCACAACACGAAGAAGAAACAGATACATGCAACACAACAGAACACTGCACGATGCACACGTGTGACTGCTGGGCGAATGTATTTGCAGCGAGCTGCACACAAAATTAAATTCCAGGCTGCCCAGTGGCCAATGCTTGCCGCACTGCAACGTGTGGCGAGTGGCGAGTGGCAAATGTGTTGGCATTGGCAAAATGTCCAGCATGGCAACGACAAGAAAAACGAAACACTTGCAACACATTTCCACTTCGGCAAAATTGACCCACCCAGCCCGTTGATGGGTCGTTGGCAACGTGTGTATGCATTCACTCCCTACTCAGGCTCGTGTCCAGACACTCCATCTTGTTGCCAATCGCCAGAGCGGGGTGAGTGTCAAGAAAAAGATCAAGTGCAACACTTGTTGGCGTCACAAAAATGCATCTCAAGTTGATTTTGATAAAGTTACGCGAACAATGTGAACAGCTCTTGGCATCTGTACAGATTTCTCTTGATTTCCCTTTTGTTTTTTTTTGCTTTCTCTTTTTTTTTTTTTTTGGTTCTCACATATTTGAGTTGGCAAGAGTAAATATGCAGCAGCAGCAGTTGCAGGTTGAGGTGCTTCGGAAAATGGAATTTATTTTATGACTACCAAATACTTAGCACATTTTTTGAGGGCGATTTGTAACAACATAGCTGCATTGGTTTGTGATGTGTCGAGCTATAAGATACACTACACTGCACGAAATACAAATAAAATACAATAAAAAAAATAACTGCACGAAATACTACACGAATACAGTACAACACAAATTATTAGACTTAAAGGCCAAACAATTTAGCTGAAAAGACTCAAGTAATTGATATCTTCAAATACCAAACATTCTTACACAATTTCGTTACACATAAGGGATTGAACAGCTTTCGAATTCTTTGCATTCATTGTTATCGTTGGGCTAAGAAGAACCATGTTGGTTACTCAAATAATTAAGATAATCAAAATATTTTTGGTTGTTATCAAAAATACTCTTATACTAATTATGCGTATATACTATTATGCGTTTCCTACATGTGCCCTGCTTTTGCAACTTAATACCAAGAAGTGTAATTCGCGTGTCTTTCTCTAGCAGTACTGATTATTTTGTCTTGAACTTAAAGATACCAAAAAAATTAATGGTGCCAAAAATAATCGACAACTTAAATTTATCATATTAGTATATTTTAGATAAATTTAAATAATTTTATAATCTCTATATTTTAATAGTTTCTGCAGCAATTGGATTCTATTAATTAGATATATATATATTTTAGATGTTTATGTGCAGACAAATTTGCTCCATGCAAATATTGCTTAAGTAACTGACAAGTTAGTTATACTTTTTCAATGAAACTATTGTTGAATTTCAATAATTGTAATACGTAGCACGTAAATATTTTTCGATTTTTCAGACGGGCATAAACTGTAAGGCATTCGATAGAAATAAATATCAAGTACATATACGTCGCTTACCTCATTTTAATGCTCAGGCTGAGATGTTGACTAAGAATGAAAAATAGACGTATTCACTACATACGATTTTTTCAAAGGTTCGGTTGTATAATCAAAATCAGATTACTTGTAGATATATATATACATACAAGTTAACTTAACAGGCATTTCAATCTAACGCTTTCACAATTCGATAAGGCAAATTTGTCTTGTTTAGTTTGAGAATAGTTATGTAAGTTTTTCTTGTGATTTACGCATTTGTACTTTAATCAAAATTGGCTCTCTCGAAGATAAATCACTTTTCAGCACAAACAAGCACATTAAAACGATAACTATGAGTATATATATATATTTTTTTTTTACATAAATAAACGCTGAACGCCTTTAGACGTAGCTTTTACTCGCTTAGAATTATGAGCTTTAACATGCAGCTTAATAGAATCATTGAGTCATATTCATAATTAGTGCATGCATTTTTTATGAGTAGTGAGTTTAAATTTACCACAAAAGTGTACTTGCTTGGTTCTATGCATGCAATGCCATATATTTTAGCCAACCACGCCATATAAGTTATCTTGGGTCCCGGCTACCGTCTTGCCAATACATATATCATATTTAATGTGTCTGAAATTCTTGTTGTCTCCCTGCTCGTGCCACATTCAGCTTAGTGTGTTCGCCCTACCTCCCCCCTCGCCGCCTGCTTTCGCCTTTCGCCCTTTTTGTGGCAGCAGTTACTTCCGCGCTTTAATGTCCACCATAAACTCTGCTTTGCCCGTCCGTCCTTTTGCTGCCAAAACAAAATGCTGCATCGACTCGACTCCAATTTGGCTGCTCGCATTCCCGAGTGTTAAGCGAAGCGGTTGCCACATTCTCCTGCCTCGCCGCATTTATGTCTCTGTCGACGCATGAATGAATGTGTCAAGTGCCAGGCGTTTAATGAGCTGATTTGAATTAAATTTTATGTGCACAAGCGCATTAACAGTGAAACTTGTGCCAAGCACCGCACTGCACACGATATGTTCGCTTCCACGCAGTTGACACACATAAGAACTCGACTGACTAAATAGTTTGACACCAGCCATAATCAATATACCCATTTAAGGAAATTTTAAAGACTTGACACTTTTTAAGACATGCTACTTTCGATTCATTGAAGGCAGCCACAGAAAAATTACAGCAATATCTTGGCATCACTTTAATCAATTCTGAGTATTTTTGAAGAATTGATACTTGCTGCAAGGCGATCTTAATTTGAGTCATTGAAGAAGCGAAACATAGCTACAGAGCAGTGATAAAATAGTTTGACATTAGCTTTAGCCAATATATGTTACGCATTTTTGAAGACTTGATGCTTCAAGCCGTTCTAAATTCGAATCCTTGAAGAAGTGTAAGGCAGCAAAGGGAAAGGAATAAAATAAATTGGCATCAGCTTACATCAATCATTTAAAGTAAGTGTAAAGACTCAATACTTCAAGTCGATCTAAATTTGAATCATCTCATAGTATTTTAAAGACTTAAACATTTGACTTATTAAAGAAGTAAATTATCTACAGAAAAGAGACCTAGTCTGTACAAATATTTCTAACATGAATGGATTGTGATACGAAATCACTACGAGATTAAGCAACAGCTTTAATGATCAATACCAAACATAATTATAGTAAGTATAAGGTGATATTTATAGTAAGGCTGACAATGCTTTAACATATCAGTGAGTTAACATAATTAGCAGTTAGTAAAGTAATGTTATAATGTTAACCCTTGACTTATTTTAAATCGACAAAAAGCAGTTAACAGTGAAAGAAGGAAAACAATAAAGTGAAGCTTTACCTAAAATTATTAAAAGTAAGTTATCAGTAGTGTAAAATAATACATTTTTAATATATATACTTATATAATATATAGTTTAATATATAATTAAATATTAAATTATTTTAAAAATGTATGAATAAAGAATTCTTGATCTATCTGAACAATATAAATCTAAACCAGCATTCAATGCGGGGATAGTGAAAATCTCATAGCAAATCCAGTTAGATAAGTTTGAAGGAATAAAGGAAGTTTTTGCCTGGATCTTGAGTTTAAAATGTAGATCCAATAAAGAAAGTTGTATATATTGAACCTAGCTTCGCTTTGCTGCAATTTCACTTAAATGATTAACTGTATTTTGTACCAAATGTGACAAAGCGTTCACATTTAAAGACCTCCAAGGAAGCTTATGAATACCATCCATCGAACGCTCTCAGAGATCGCTTGCTGTCCCTTTAAGGTGATGAATATTTGGGGTGGCAGAAGTCAATGCGATGCTTTGCAAACATTTGCAGTGCTTTCACTTCCTTCACACGCGTGGCCAAAAGGATAACGGGTGTGAAAATGCCGTCGTTGTATTATTTATTAACACTGTGGATGATTTTCATTTTCGCATTTCGCGCCTGGCGTCTAGGAGCAGTGGCACTCATTAAATATTTTACGCTAATCAGCAAAAATGAAATCTGCACCTGCTCCCCAGTTATTATTCAGGTGTGTGTGGTGAGGCGCTGGCAAGTGGAGCGAGGGGCATGCCGCGACGTCGGTGGCGGCGACGGCGACGGCGACGCCTGTCAACTGAATTTAACATGACATTTGCTTAATTTGAATTTAAATACCTTCTTGTGCGCAGAAATTCGAGCGACAAAAAACAAGAGGAACAAGAGAGCCAAGTAGATAAATCTGACACACGAAAATGTGGCAAATAGTGGGGCGGGGAGGGGAAGGGAGGGATGCGGAGGGTAGGAGTGGGGAGCAAGTTTGTTGCTGACAAAAAAGGAAACGAGAATCAAGCGAAAATAAGCGAAAACATGTTGGATGCGCTGCGAACTGACGTAGCGCAAAGGGAAAGCTTTCTGTGCTGTAAATGTGTGTGTCTGTGTGTGTGTGTGCGGGTGTGTGTGTGTGTGGTGGTCACATCACCTGGTTGCTCTCTGGCCGCTCACTAAATAAGAAATTATTATGAGCATGCTGAGCAATGTTGTTGCCGCGTGCCACAAACATCAGCAGCGCCATGTTGAGCTTCCGCTGACACACACACGCAGAGGGGAAGTGCCACACACACACATGTGTGTGTGTGTGTGTCTGTGTGTGTTTTGGCCAACTTTCATAAGCGACAGAACAGACGGCAGCAGCAGCAACAAAATGTTTCGAGCGAAAAAAGTTGGCGTGCCAAAACAGGCGCATAGACACGAAAAGGGAAGTTGACCGCTCGCCGCCTCCATTTGTCTGTCTCTCCCTCTTTGCGTGTGTGTGTGTGTGTGTTTGTGTATCTGTGTGTTATTTAATGTATCCTGGATTTATTGTGCTGTTTCCTTGTTGTCGTTGTAGCCGCTTTTGCCGCTGCTGCCGCCGCTGCTGTCGCGCATTAAATGTACATAAACTTCGCCTCTCTTCCTTTTTTTTTTTTTTGCTCAGGCTCCTGTTTCTCTTTCAGCCTTGTGTGTGTATTTTCATGCTGCTTGTCAGTGTTGCAGCTCGTTTCCGTTTGGTCTTGAAACCTGCAAAAAGGAGCACACATGTCCTCATGTAGATGTGTGTGTGTGTGTGTTTCCCTGCCGCTGGCTGCAATTTACAGCATGAAAAAGACGTCGCCTGTCTGACATTATTATTATGCAGCAACGACGGCGACTTTCGCCCTGCGGCCCATCGTGTGTGTTTCCGGCTACGTCCACTGCAGCCAAGATAGCAGGTGCCTCGACGATGCCACAACACGGCATTATAAAGTCGCATCATGTCATTACTCAATGTCGATTCGGCATTAAGCGAAGCTTTGCCACTGAATCAAATTACATAAATTGCGAATGAAAAGCATAATTGTTTAACAGCAGTTCAACTAAACTGCATACCAGCTTGTTTAGTTGGCTTTTCATTGGTGCAATTACTCTATTAACCAGCAAACCTAGTGAAAAACAAAGAGAGAAAGTCTCGCTGCTTGTGTCAGCACAGAACTTTCTACCAGCCAAACACCACAAATGCTACAACAAAGCAAAACAAAAGCTACACACAGACAGACAGAGAGATAGAGAGAGAGAGAGGGGAAGGGTGGTGAAGTGGTGCAGTGCATGCGACAGCCAGTTGAACATAAACAAATGACACTGACACTGTCACACGGGGCGTATGATTTCCCTTGTTAGCGCGCACTTGTTCCGCATTTAGGAAGCCATAAACAAAGCAGCAGCCACGCATGCATGAACCAGTGCAAGAAGGTCGGCAAAAAGTGCAAGTCACGATACCTAATCTCAGCCAACACTTTGTCTGCGCCATCCAGACTTCCTCGCCCGTCGCTTGTGGCCATTTCTGGGTTCTGTTTCTGTTTCTGTTTCAAGTCTGTTTCACGCTGCTACTTGAGGGACTTCAGCACTGCACTCGATGCTCCTCCTTTTGTTTGCCCTGTCAAATGTCCGATTTATGGCTCTAAGTTGGAAACTATGTAAACTCATATGTTAATAACTTTCAAAAGAGTGTAAATATCACGCATAAAAGTTACGCTTAATTGAGACTGTTAAGTGAGGAATGCAGCTTGAAATGTGCTAAGCTTTCTATTACTTGTAAGGCTATAATACTGTGATTACTTTCTATTACTTGAAATGTGCTAATGTTGCCAATACATTGAATTAGTTGCACATTCTTGAACTCTTTTTAATCTGTGAATAGATTAATTAATATAATATTATAAGTCTATTTCTTGAACACTCTCTTTTGTCAATTCTGTTACTTGAACCGTTCTAAAATTCCGCTTAATTTCGATTACTTGATATGTTCTGTTATTGGCTTCAAATTTTACTTTCAATTTCTTACACATTCTTAAACTACTCTAATTCAGTGATTAGTTAAATTAGTATTGTCCTTTTATATTGTGAACAAACTCTGAAAGCCAATTCATCTACATATTCTGTTCTGCATCCGTTTAGAGCATCGATATCAATACAAATGTAGAATAAGTCTCTTTAATTGATATTGTATTTCGATCTGCTCATTATGGCAATTTGACATAGAGAAACAATCTAGAAATAGCAAATAAACAAACTGTTTTCTAGGACTGCTAGACATTGCTAGTTTTGTATTCTACAAATGTTTTCTATTATATAAAAAATCAAAATCTTTCTAAATACTACTACTAATTAATCGCATACTTCAAATAGTAAATTAAGACATTACTTGAGGTCTATTCTAAAATTGAGTTCACAACATTTGTAACTAAAAGCCGCGCACATTTTTGAGCAACCAATCGAATTTCTACTCGTGTGTGTTGCATAAGTTGCTTTTGCCCAATTGTGGCCGTTCAACTTGCAGCAGTCTGATTAAAGCTGTGCAAAAGCGAAACTTTCTCGCTCTCTGCGGCTCACTCGGCTGTGTGATGCAGCATTGTGGCAGCTAGGGGATTGCGGTGTTTGGCGTGTGCGAAAGCATTTTATCCTATAAGCGACCACATTACACGCTGCATTGAGGAATAGCTAAATGACCGCAAGGAGCACACCTAGCAGAGCCGCAAACTTAACGCCCGACTCCCCAACGACGCGCAGTACCCCCGCCCTTCGCCCACCACCCACCGCCCTCGCAGCGTAGCCCAATGACATGGATGCCTGGCAACATTCTGTGGCAGGAAGACCAAAGAAGCAAAGCAAAGTTTACTTTCGCTTTAAGTAGTCACTCATCAGGCTGGCTGGCAGGCAGCAAGCAGGCGCAGCGGGTGTGGCATGTCGGCAGCAGCATTCTATGGCATCTGCACAAAGGAGTGCACACACAGAGAGGCGCACACATATCATGGGAGTGAAGCAAGCAAGTGCAAGTGCATGCAGCCCCCTCGAGCCTCGCGCCCCGTCCCGGCAGCGAGCCGGAAATAGCTTGCTCGGCACTCGAACTGTTTGCATTATGATGCACTGCGGCGCCTGCTGCTCTCGGAGCGCACTCGAGTTGTGTGTTCTTTGGGGCAGCGACAGCGACAGTTGCCCACTGGTAAATGGCCGCTGCAGCAGCGCCTTGCAACTGCTGCCGCAACTGTCAATACTGCCAATGAGCAAAATGGAATTTGTCTTGCCTGCCAGTGACGTCAACTGGCGTCCAGCAATTTGCTGCTGGCTCCTGGCTTAGTCCCTCTCGGAGCGAGTCCGAGTCACAGTCGGAGTCAGAGTCAGCTAATAGTTTCGAATGGGGGCTGGCCCCCAAAGTGGACTAATGAGTTTATGCAGCAGCCGCAGAAATTCCGGAAACTGTCATCGCTTTGATCCCTCTCATTTGAATGTGATGTTGCTGGTTAGGTTACTTTAATTATGCCAAGCATAATTATATTTGGTTAGATTCTAAACTACATGCTGTTTACTTTTTGCGGCATATTTGTGGTTCGCCTTCTGCCTAACTACGAGCTTTGAATCAACATTTTTGCATAAGTTCGTCGACGTGCGCGTGCTGCGGTTGCGACCCTTTCAGGTAATTATGTTAATAGACTTGTGTGTTAAACGCAGCACTTGAAGCGAGCTAATTTTGGCTACTGCTAAGCCTGAATTTCATCACTTTTGTTCATTTTCGTGCAGCATTTGGGAAATTCCCGAATTTTGCATATTCAATTTGGGTTATTGCACACTTCAAGTACCACTTTATTGCTGTCGCTTCGATTGCATATTTAGCACACACAAGAATGCTAAATGAATGTATTGAATGAAATTCAAATCTGCTGCAGTGTTTTGTTTCTGCTCTCCAAATTGAAAATGCAAAGCAGTGTGAAATATTTGTTGATTCATATTTTTACATTTTTTTGCTGTTGTTATTGTTTTATTCCGTATCGAATTTAGAACTGCGGCAGACGGTTCGAAAATGCTGGATAGTTGTGCATATGCATATTTTATTTGTCTATGTGTCATATTCGCATGCGCTTCCTTCGGCGCGTTCCCCTCCAACGCCTCAGCACTTGACATTGATGCGCATATCGAGCCAGAGCCATGAAAATGTAAACAAAAAGCGGAAAGCGCGACTTTTCATCAATTCATTTGCATTTATTACGCTGTTGTGTGGCCGCCGCGGCAACTGTTGCGAAATGCGGCCAAGAGCGAAATCGCATTCTGAATTATTCATATTTGTGCCGTTCGACGGCGCCGGCCAATAAGCAGACTTTGGCAAAATGCAAAAAATGCTGCAAATCAGCTTAGAAAATGAAAAATCGAGAGAGGGGCACATCAATAACTTTCGGCGGGCCAAATAGAGCTCGAGACAGGGCAAAAACTTGCACTCATTTGTAACAATTTATTTGATTTGTGCAAATTCCTGGTCTGCGCTCCTTCAGATTCGCTCCGGCTCCTTACGCTTTTGCCTTTCTGCCTTCCGCATCCTCGACTCGTGCTCCTCTTACTTTTCTGCTGTTGTTGCTGCTGCGTGCAATGCAAAAACGCTTTTTATTCAATTTTCAGCTCACGTAATATTGACAAATTATTAGCGGGGATTTCTGATAGCATTTGGGGCATATCTCCTCTTCACACACACACACACACACACACAATACACAGACACAGAGACCAAGCACAAAGAGAGTGGAAACCCGGAAACCACTGTTGGCGCAGCAAATTTGTATACCTTGTACAAATGCGGCAAAGGGGCATGCTGCAATCCGCAGGCGAGTGTGTTGCATAGAATGAGCTTAGGATGAGTTTTAAATGCTTACATCAATGTTGTATTGATTGTCATGACTTTATATCCCACTATGTTATACTCTTTACGTTGTTTTTCTTTAGTTTCAGTGTCCATCAGTATCAGTAATAACTTTATCCAATTCCATGTAATATTATATTTCTCTTCAGTTTCATTTAACTACGATATTCAACTTTGTATTGATTAAATGTCTAAGTAATGACTTTTATTCTTTCATATTATATTCTTAATATTGTTTTTCTTTAGTTTCAGTATCCATTAATATCAGCAATGACTTTATCTGATTTCCTATAATTTTCTATTTCTCTTCAGTTTCAAGTAATGACTTCATATTCCTTTTTATAATATTGATTGTTTTTCTTTAGTTTCATTATCCATCAGCTTCGTTAATGACTTTGAACACTTTTCTATTCTTTCTGGTGCTATTATGTTTTTCTTAAGTTTCACTTCACTAAGCTCTTCAGGTGTAAAAGATCAATTTGGTATGTACTCTATGAATCAACGTTGTTAGATCAAATGCATGAGTATTGACTTAGAATCTCTCTTAGTATCTTATTATTGATGAAATGATTAAGTAATGAACTTATATACTTCCCAGTTATATTCATTACATTGTTTATTGGTCTTTACTCTTTGACTGTGAATAGATCAAGTGATTAAGTCATAACTGCATATCCTTCTTTGTTAAATTATAAATTTCATTACTTTCATTATCTGTTTTGTATTAATCAAATGCTTCAGTAATGACTTTACTTCCTTAATTATATTATGTTTTCCTTTACTTTCAGAGTACTAACTTATGCAGTTCTTTAATATCAATTTGGCTTGTTATCTCTGCATCAACTTGATCAAATGCTTGAGTAATGACTTCGTATCTCTTTCTGTCATATTCTTTAGCTTGATTTTATTTAGTATCCTTAATAAGCTGTTTAGGTATGAAAGATCAAAGATTCAGTAATGACTTTACATCCTTCTCTACTATATACTGTTTTTCTTTAGTTTCAGTTTATTAAGCTGTTCATGCATTAGACATCAAGTTGCCCTGCACTCTCTCTAGTATCTTCCCAGAGTGAAGTATTTTGGGTGTGTTTTACCCTAGGGTATCCCCCCGTCGAGCACTCTGCACTCAGCACGGCTTTCGCTTGTCTCCTGTTGTTATTTTGTGCGCGTAGCCATAGGTGCAGCTGGCTTTGAATTGGCGTCCGTGGGCTTTGTTTTAAATTTTTTATTGGCGCGTGTGGCCCGCTTCGTTTTCAGGCTACGCTTTTTGGCGCTGTTTGAGAAACATATTTAAATTGATTATTGCCCCACCACTCTCCCCCTACTGCATACTGCCAGGGAGCTCATTGTCAAGCTGCTAAGCAAGAGCAGTTCGACTAGCGAGCGCCCCAAGCAAACAAATTGCTGTGCAAATATTTGCTATTAATTTCTATAGACAACATTTTTGCGTGCGACGCTTAGACAGAAATTAATAAAATGCCCGACAAGACGCTCGGCTTTTTTGCAGCTCGACTTTGACTGTCGCCGTTTTGGGCAAAGCCACGAGCCATGAATTTTTAAAGCGCTAATTGACATAAATTAGCAGTGTGCGTATTTTAGCAGCGCCAAGCAAATTAACAATTTGCCACCTTTTTTACTGCATTATTCAAATGTTCGAACAGCTCGTTAAATCGCCACGCAGACGGACCAGCCGCTAACAGAGCGTTAACAGCGGCTGGGAGAGCGCGAGAGCGTCTGTTGCGCCTGCGCTCTCTCTCTCTCTCTCTCTCTGCTGTTAATGCTGTCAATGCCAACGTCGGAGTGCTCAAAAACTTGACATTCGGCATTTGGGCGACACGAGTGCGTAGAGCGACTCTCATTGGCCCGTTGACACAAATTTTCTAATTGGAATTTCCGTTGCAATGCACAGGCAACCTGTCGCAATTCAAATACGTGTGCTTCTGAAATATCGTTCGTTGCAAGCGGGCAACTCCATTTAAAGATGTTGACACAATATTCGATTTAATTAGTTGATAGCAAACTTTCGTTTCGTATTACGAGGGTCTTTGTTGTAGTCGTCGTCATATATGTAGTTTTGTGTATTTTCTGAGTGATTTCATTATCAACTTCCTCTTGGCGCAACCTTTAAGTCGCTCAAGCATGTCGGAGTCGACCCGCAAAAATGCTTAATTGAATCTCAGATCCTTTGAATGCCGCAAAACTAACGGAAATGCGCAAAATTAGCAGTTGACTTGGGGCAAAGTTTCGCTATGCTAAACAGCACCACTCACAGGCTCAATCACAAGCCCAGATACACACTCGCATCTAAGCCAGCTACGATTCAATGCACACAGACAGTGGCCAGCGTGCGTATGTAATGCACTCACACACACACAGAGTGAGTCGAGTGTGGGTAGTGGAGATGTGAAGTCTCATAAATCTTCGTGCATTACAACAAAAGGGACGAACCCGCTGGAAAGGTTAACGCCAATATTCTAATTAACTCATGCATAAACGAATAATAACAAACAAAAGTGCTATAAATTTCCACTTGACTTGATTGATGGCCTCTTAATTTTATATATTTCGATACAACACACACATACCAGACAAACACACACTTACACACACACTCACCTAAGCACACACAGAGCACATATGTTTGACTTTGCGCTGTGGGCCCATTCGGCATTTCGGCCAATTGGCTTTTCTGTTTGACCCATTCGCAAAAGGACTTTCGCTTATATTTATGTAAAATTCAACTATGCTCTTTAAATCCAATTTGCTCTGGCTCTGGCAGCACACAGTTTTTAGTTAACTCGTTGGAGACGCGCAGTGACCTCGTTCCATAATCAATTGGGCTGCCAGCCGCAAATGTTGTTTACGAAAGTCCTGTTTAAGCACAGTAATAACATTTGCCTATCACTTCCACTGACTTGTGTCAAAGGTCAGCTGTCGAAGGTTGCATATTTTTAAAGCTCTGGAAATTATGTTAAATATATGCATATTACAGTTTGAATTGCGAACTGGCATTGAACTGGCAAAACGCATTATTAATTCATATTTTAATCGGATTGCTATTCAAATTGCTTGATAATCTCGTCGTCCATTTGCTGCGTTGCTTACTTCACTGCTTCGGCTTGTTGATGTTTCGAGAGTCTTGAAGTTTATTTCTGGACTTCGCACTTAATCTCTGGCCGATTATGACTTAAGAGGAATTGTGTGCCGAATTTCAAGAACTTGCATACATATTGTTTTTTGTCGCACAACAGAAAATATGTGAACAATTGGAGAGCTGTTTGACCAAAAGACGGCAATCTTTCCATATTTTGCTCTTGTATTTTTTGTCGGCTCGCATTTGTTTCTTTGAAACGTGTCGTGGTCATATTTTCCTACATTTCCATTGTACTTTGCACCTTTTCCTCTTTCTCATTCTCGTGCTTGTGGGTAGTTTTTTGTTGCTCCTGATGTTGTGTTTGCTTTGCATTAACTTTATGGACCTTAACACGTCACATTATACGCCCTGTTGAATGTTTGTGTCTGTGTGTGTGCACACGTGTTTGTGGGCTGTGTGTGTGAATAGATCCTTTAGGTTGTTGCTTTATGCTCTCGCCTCGCCGTCGTCGTTTGCGATTGTCCCACATTTGATCAAATAATCGTAAATAAAATGTCATGGTAATAATTTTTTGATGTCCCTCTAATGAGCTTTACGTGAGAACAACACGAATTGTGATTTAGTGCCAGAGAATAGAGAATGCCTCATCCATATGCTGGGATACACCTGCGTTACGTGGCCTTCACATCAACATCTCTTTAAGACTTGGACCTGTAAGAACCTTGGATTTGTAGGCACATATATTTGCATCGCAGAGTTTATGGTTTTAAATTGTTATGTATCTGATGAGAGAGCATTTTACACCTAAATAGAGTTGAACAAATGTTAGGCATGCTTAATTTGAATATTTAATAAGGTGCATTTGAAATGGTTATTAAATGGCTTGCCACTTGAGGTAATTAATTTATGTGTTGGCAAATTGAAACTAGTTCAACGTTATCTAAACATTTATTTAATTAAAGAGAAAAATTCATGCGTTTTTTGCACTCGCAATTGCAAGTAATTAAATATGAATGCGGTCTATTGACATTAAGCGGAAATGAAACGATGAATTCAGTCAGTTGCTTTGTTTGTTTGAACGTATAAAGCGACCGCAATTTGTGCCGTCTTTCGACATCAATCGATGTGGTCGACACTTGTGGCTGAAAGTGTCCAACAGACATAATTTGCTGGTAGTCCGAGCTCCGACCAGTTAAGCAAACACATTTTAATTAAAATACTAAGGCAACAATAATTGCTTGAGAGCGGGAAGCCAAAGAGACAGACAGACAGATAGACGAAGAGACAGACAGACAGACAGATAGATAGATAGATAGTCAGTCGGGCAGTCGGCATCGGCATTGGGAGCAGTTGGTCAACTTGCCGTAGTTTGTGGAGTCTGTAACCAGCTGCGGGGGCAGCGGGGCCATCGGAGGAGCTCTGAGCTTAAATGTATTTGTTTTAGAAGCACGGAGCAGCTTCTTCAACACAACGACAACGAGCGCCACAACGAGAGCGAGAGGGAGAAGGACGCAGCAAGGAAGCCAAATAGTTTTGGTATCTGTGCCACACGTTGCAGGCAGGTTAACTGAAGCGCATGGGTCACAGCTGGCCATACAGCACACCGTGTGTGTGTCAGTGTGTGTGTGTGTGTGTGTTATTGCAGGAAATAAGCCAGTTATGTGTAAACGGACAGGCTTAAAGCCGACTCCTGTGAAGACAACTGGCCAGCGGCTGGGGCTAATGAATGATGACAGCCATTTAACGTCTCCCCCGCGCCCCCGCTCCACCTAAGCCACTATGCAGCATGTCATCATTAATAATACAGTAGCGGCTGCGGCAGGAAGACCACCTTCATCAGCAGAATCAAATTAAAGCCAAAAATGGCACTGCAAATTGACAACAGCATTGACTATTACTAAATGTGTATCGAGTCCCCGCCTTTGTCCCCGCGCCCGACCGACCGACCGACCGAGCAGGCATTCGGCCACAGCCTATTAAAAATGAACCCTTCCACACAAACTATATTTCCGGCAACAATGCGGGCTCAGCTCCTGCTGCTCGGCCAATACACGTATAATTACTCTTGACTGGGCTGCTCGCAGGGGCAGCGTGAGTGGAGGCAAGTGGATTGCCCACAGCAAATTAATGGTGCTTAAAAGCGTCAGTGCGTCAGTCGGAGTATGTGCGCTATCGATGTGAGTGTGTGTGTGTGGCACAGTTGACTGCATTACGCATACGCAGTGTAGCGCATTTAATTCAGTTATCTAAAAATGCAGCAAAAATCAAGCGTAAAATATGGCAGCCATAATACGAATTTATATCCATTTGCTGGCAAACTCTGTATATATTTTGAGCGATTTGATACTGTGGCAACAACAAATTACATGCAACCTCATGTGGCCGCTGTCGCCCCACAACAATTTACATATTTAAGCAGCACATTTAAGTTAGCTGGACTCGTTGCTGTTGATTGCCTGCACTTTCCAACCTTATGCAATTGCAAATCTAATCGGACATAATTCAGCCATTCTTTTTGCGTCTTCGCTGCATTCAATTGATTTTTTTGGTCAACTCTTTAACTAAGCCAGCGCAGACGTTTAAACAGCTGAAGTCTGCGCGACTGACAAACAATTCTGACACTTGACATATTTGCAATTCCGTTTGAGCGTAAATGTGCAATTTTTAATTAAATCCATGTCTCCAATTGCTATGTAAATTGTTTTCCCTCATTACAGTCCCAACAGCACATTTAATTATGCATTTGGCTGGACGTTGTTGTTATTGTTGGCTTGTGGGTCGTGTCTGGGTGTAATGTAAACACGAGACAAAAATAAAAATATCGCAATAAAAATTTAATTTTCATATTTTATAATTTGCCATTTAAATGAATTTCAAATTGTTTTGCTGACATTGGCGCCATTCTCATCTCAGAGAGCTCCAGCTCCAGCTCAATGCACATCGCTCTGACCCAGAAAAGGCGCAAAGAAAACTGACCAATTGCCACGAATACGTGATACTCTTATGCAGTGTGTTAATTATGAAAGCTTTCAAATGAGAATTGCTGTAGCAACACCATCCGCTCACTGACCTTATCTGTAATTATTGAAAGGGTTGCGGAAGACCTCCGAAGAGCTTTCCAAGTTGGATGTGTGGCAAAGCTGGTTGCCGCGTTCGTTGGCTTTGCCTTGGCCGCTGACCAGGGCTAAAAGCGGCGCAGTTAAAGCCAAATGCAAACATGGCCAAAGTTTACAAAACCAATGCCAAACCAAACAAAATGTGCTGTGTTTTGCAATTTCCAGCAGTTTGCAGCCACGACGTGGAGATGTGGCGAGGGGGGGCGACGGGATGCGGCCAAATGGTTGGAGGATAGAACCGAATATAATTGGTAAATGTTTGTGGCAAATTGTTGGCCATTTTCATATTATAGCTTTTGAACTTAGTTCCAAATTGGTTTTATTGCAGTCATTTTGCAGTTCTATTGCCACTCTATGCCAAGTGTCGTATTTAGTCAAGCCCAACCCAGCGTAATTACCAATGTGAGGGTGTTATTCATTTAACTCATAGGCGTCGAGCTCATACCCATTGACCAAATGTGGTTTCATCGTCGTTTAACTCGAGAACAATTTATAAGAACTATTCAAATTATTTTATTTGTAGAATACAATTCCAGATCAATTTACAAAAACTGTTTGATTTATTTATTTAATTGAATGAGTCAAGCAATTAGAGTATTGCATACTTTACAGCTAAATTTGTGTATAATTACGCATATCACGTATAAGTTGTACTATGAATATATGTATAAATTCTTAAGGAAAATAACTGAGCTCATATTCATTAAGATGCGATTTTATGTTTGATTGTCTGGAGAACAACTTTCAAGAAGCGCAATTATTTCGATTGTAGAACAATTTACATGAACTCTTTGACTACTCGTTAACCACAATTATTTTATTTTAAGAAGTAAGCAGTTGGATATTATTATGTTCGATAATTACTTTATTCCAATAATGAACTATAAACTTCTTAGTTGAATTACGTAAATAAAGTTGTATTGTATTGCTATGTATTCTATTTTTTTAAATTTACATCTTCTAGAATAGAGATTAAGATCAGGTTATGAAAAGTACTGGAAGTATTTTTTAAGTCCTCAGTTGATCAGTATAAGAAATGTGCTATTATATATTTTAGGAATATCTCATACCAACTAAAGCTCAACAAATATGTCATAAGGACTTATCATATTTAAGTGACAGATTCAAGAATGTAAAATATTGCATACTTTACAGATTAAGTTGTATAGAATACATGCTATATAAATACGCAATGTGCATTCTATATACATGCAATTTAAAAGAACTCTTAGCAATTATTTTATGTTCAGAACTATTAACAAGAACTGTTTGACTACTCTCTAAGCACAATACTATTTTTAGAACATTTTACAAAAGTGTTTGCTTACTTGTTAAACATTTTGATGTTGCACAATTATAAAATTTTAATTTATAAATATAAAATACTATAGACTTCACAATTTAAAATAAATATGCAATGAATATCATATCAATTATATTATATATATATTTAATATAGATACATATGTTTGCGAAAGCGAATTGAGCTGCGATTTCATATTCGTTTTAAAATGAATTATTTTGTTTTGAAAATGAGATAAAGTTTAATTTATTAGTTAATTTGACTGGAGATAAAATTACGAGAGTTGTAACAATTGTTTGTTTTATTGGTAGAGTTAAGATAATGATCAATTTACAAAATCTATTGGAATACTTTTGAAACTTATTTTGCTGCATATAAATTATTTAGTTGCAATAAATAAATAAAAATCTTAATTTACATGTTCAGTGAAATGGAGATTAATTTTAAAGAGTTGTAACAATTATTTCTATTTTTAGAATTAAGACAAATATCAATTTACAAAATCAGTTGGACTAGTCTTTAAACTTCTTTTGCTGTTTATGACTTATTTAATTGTAAGATTGGGGAATATAAAATACTGTGGACTGAACAGTTGAAGCAAATAGAGCTATAGAAGTATAGTATGGAAGCAAGCTCTACAAATAAGCAACGCAACCCATATATGTATATATATATATATATATATATCTCATACGTATGCTTTCGGAAGTGAACATTTTAACATGTCGTTACACATTTTGTGTGTCTCGTCGTTTGTTTGTCGCCCCGTTCGCGAGGTACGAAATCGTTTGTTGGCTTCAAGATTCGGCGACGAGGAAGCAGCAACAGCAACAGCGACGACGACGACGACGACGACTACAATGAGCTGCAAACGCGGAATATGCGCTATAAAAATGGAGAAAGCCGTAACTCGGCGATATTTCCTTTATGGCACACTTCGTTGATTTTGACAGCGCATTCGATTTTTTGCGCCTTATTTACTTTATTGTGGGAAATCATCAAGCCGCCGTCGATTGAAAAGCGCATTGCATATCAAATTTGTGCCGTAGATATTCCGCTTTAAAGCAGTTGCATGGCAAATTGAATTATGATGGGAGGACAAACTGAAAGTGGTTTCAGAGTGTTGTGGCTAGATATTGTACAAGAACTTGGCAGTGCAATATGAGATGCTGACCTTAGTCGATTGCAGTGGCTCTAAGTGCTGCAATTTGCCCGACGTATACTTAATATGCACAGGTAACTTCTTATGCTACGTTTTGCTGATTCAATAAATTTTTAAGAGCTGCGCTCTAAAAGTGGATTGAAAGGACATAGGAGAGCGCGCTCTGCCATCGCGTAAATCAATCAGATCAATATTTTTTTCATTTTGATTGATAAAATCGTAAAATCACGCCATGCATGAAGCGCATACCGCACACACACAGCTAGATATATACATAGATACGCGCATGTATGGTATTTGTAGGGCTGTGCGCAATTTGTTTGGCAGTGCTCGCTCAGACGTGGTCGTAGCTTTTGCTATTCAATTTTTTTTCTTTCTTTCTGAACAACCAAACATTGCCAAACGATTCTACACGAGAGCGGAACAGCCAAAAGTTGCAGCGCCCGCGGAGAGCGCGGGGAAGGTGTGCAAGTGTGTGCCAGTGTGTGTGCGAGTGTAGCGGTGAGTCTTAGCACTCACATTGGCCAAAAGTTTCACGTAACACTTTGAAATGAAATATGCACCACTGCAGCGATTTTAGACATTCGCCATGAAAATCATAAATAACAAATATTTTGACACTAAATACAAATGCATTTGCTTTGGCTTCTTTGCACTTGACTGGCAAATCGAGCTGCCAAATCGCTGCAAGTCCCATGACACTTTTGCCACCAACCTTACAAAGAATCTGCTCTCCAAAGCGCCAATATCAAGAGTGTAATTAAAAGAAAAGTGTGTAAAATGAAACAGTTTTTGCTGTTTGCCTGTTTACACTCGAAGTTTTTATACGTATAAAAGTCGAATGCCAAGTGTGACCAGCTAACCTCTTGCTTTGTGTGACCAACTTCTTAACTCCAATACTGCAAAGTGGAGTGACTAGACTTTGATGTTTGATTCCTCAAAGTGCTTCTACATACTATATAAAGGCTTAATTCCAAGTGTGACCAGCTTACCTATTGCTTAGTGTAGCCAGCTCCTTAATACTAATACTGCTTAGTAGAGTGACTAGTCTTTGTTGTTTGCTTGAAATGTTGAATTACAAGTGCGAACAGTTCCCATTGTTATTGCTTAGTGTGACCAGATTGTATGCTTAAGTCCTGTACAGTCAAAGTCAAACTGTTTCTACACACAAATGCTAAATTACAATAGTAGATTCTTAACTCTAATTCTGCACAGTGGAGTGCCTAGTCTTTGTAGTATGTTTCCCCACACTGTTTCTTTCTTACACTCTTACTCAATTGTTAGCAGTTCCCATAGAAGTTGCTTAGTGTGACCATATTCTAAGAACTAATACTGCACAGTGATTAGTCTTTCCTTGTTCACACTCAAAGTGCTTCTACACATAAATTCCCTTTGTTATTGCGCAGTGTGACCAGATTTTACGCTCAAATACAGAACAATGCAAACTCAAACTGCTTCTAAATCAATTTTAAATTACAAGTGTGAATAGTTCCAATTGTTGTTACTTAGTATGACCATATTCTTATATCTAATAATGCACAGTGGTGGGACTAGTCTTTGTTTAATGCTTTTTCATACTTTTGTACGTAGAAATGCTTAATTCGCAGTGTGACCAGCTAACATATTGCTCTGTGTGACCATATTCGTAGCTCTAATACTGCAGAGTGAAGTAACTAGATTTATTACCACAAAACTGTATTCGTTTCAAGAATACCAAGGGAAATGCTTGTCTGCTTGCCACGAAAATTAAGAGGTGCTGTTGTTCTCTATGTCCGCTAAATTCCTTCTGCCCAAAATTGCGATTTGGATGCTGCTAATGAGCCCTTAAAGTTATATTTCATCCAGTTGCGCGTCGGCAGCCAGCGGCATAAATCAGTGGATTCAGGCTAGTAATACGGAAACAAAGCGACCAAGCCGTAACCATGGCGACCACGAGCGCTTGCCAGCATACCTGGCAATTGGCCTATGGTGGCAGTGGCTGTGGCAGTGCATTTGATGGCCGTCCCGATGCGCCGAGCGGAGGAGTTGGGTGCGGCGGGAATGCAAAATATGCAAATCCACTCGAGCTGCAAACGGGTTTTGGCGGAGTGACGGGTCGCTGACAGCTACCAGCTAGCATAGTTAGCATGCAACATGGTGCGACACCAGTGGGGGTTGGGGGGAGGTGGAAGTCCCGCGGGGAGGCATAATCAGCGTAGCCAATGCAAAATTGCTCACAAAATGAAAACTAATCGATGGCAACGTGGGCGGAAACCGCTGCGCGAATAACGCAAATGATGGCGGACGAAGCTTGCACCAAATGGTCGCAAGGGGCACGGGCGGGTAGGCGGCTAGGCGGGTGGTGGTGCGACCAAGAGGCACGCTGGCATTTTAGGTGTTCTACACACACTGGACGTGCATAAAGTGTGTGTACAGCGTTGCGTACGTGGAGAAATGTTGCCAGCGCTCTTGCTGTGGATTGAGCTGGCGAGGTCGCGGAGACGGGGGCGAGGAAATCGACTTTTACACCATGCTGCAAGTGCGAGGACGCTCGTTTGCATGCGCAGCACGTATCAAAATTTAAATTAACACTTTTTTGTTAACGTGCCGCGGTTGCGGAGCCAGAGCAAGTGAGAGAGAGCGAGAGCGAGCGAGCCAAATCATTTTTCAGCTGTTTGACTCAGTCCAACAGAGTCTGAAGTGGCAATAGATTGGGGCAGCGCCCCCAGCTGCTCATTAGCCAACATTAGCTGTACATCTACATGTGCATACAGTAGGGTACCATTTCATAAATATAAATTAGCGCTCGTTCTAATTTATTCATGCGCCATCAAACATTCGTTTTGTCTACTCCCAAAAATGTTTATGATTTTTTTCTGTTGCTGGCTTTATTGATGCGCCATTGTTTGGCCATTGTTGTGTCGCTGCTGCGATTAGATACATTTGCTGGCTTAGCTGGCATTCAATGAATCACATAATCCAGTCGATCACAAACAAATTGTCTCAGTAATTAACAGCAATAATTGTAGAGATTTCAATTTGAAATGCTGCTTTTGTTATTCGCATTTGAAATTAATCCGATTTTATTACATATCGCACAATACCGAGTACTGCTGCTATTGTTTGAATTGCATATTTTATTGGCTTCGTTCGAGTGTGCCAAAGTCACAGGCAAATGTAATAAATATTTGTTTTTGCTTGTCTAGCGCATAACCAAAGATTTTCAAAGGGATTTCCACGATGATTGCTTCCCCTGCAGTCGATTCCTCTGCCCCGCATCAGTCCTCCCCCGGCTGCCGGAGACCAAAAGGAAATACGTTTTTTCATTACGTTGCGCAAGTGCGTTTTCTAGTGTTTTACCGAGTGTTCTTGTCTGTCTCGAGCGCACTTCTCCAACCCGCCCCAAGCCTGCTGCCTTCCACCTATCAACAATTGCATAGCCATGGCTCTGGCAGCCCGACGACTGCTTGGCAAGTGGGAGAGGGATAGGCAGCGGGAGGGGGAGCGGGAGAGGGAAAGGGCCAGTTTTCATAACGCGATGACAAGGCGCTGGGTCGCTCTTCACAAATGAAGCGCAATTAAAATGTCATTTTTATGCAAATTTCGTGCATAAGTGAACTTTTAATTAATTCAGCGCGAAAATAAATGAGAGCCTCGCCCATAATTATGCATTTTTCTCCAAAGAAAACCTTCAACTTGTACCTTTTTGCCTCAGCATCGAGTTCCTTATCTGCTCCCATGCAAACTATGTTTCCCCCAACTCGCTTGTAAGTAGTTTGTCACGCTCTGCTTTAGTTCCTTTTTCCCCAATTCCAGCATTAAACGAACAACTTTAATGGGGAACGTAATAGAAGATTTCCGACAACTTACCCTCTCATTGTAAACATTCTTTTGGGCAGAAGCCAATGCAATATATGTCTTAAAATATACAATATATATAACATACAGTGCCACAATTACAGTCATCTTAGTCTTTCTTTTAAGCAGAATCTGTTTGTCGCTGTCATTGTGTTTTTCAGAAATTATCAATTCCAAATATGCCACAATTTGAATAGAGCAATCGAAAATTGTTTGTTAAACAAAAAATAACAATTGTTAAAAGATCAAGATAGTTTTCAATTAGATTCGCATCCTTTTGGAATTATTCATTAATACAACACTAAATTAATGTCTTAATCAATTAAAGATAGTTTTAATTTGATTAGAACCCTTGTAGAATTAAGTGTAAGAAATGTAACTAATTAATAGCTAAATCAATTAAATATAATTAGGAATTAGATTCGAAACCTTCTCGAATTGTTCATTAATACAAGACTTAATTTGATTGGAACTAACTTAATTGTAAACGATATAACTAATTAATAGCGAAATCAATTAAATATACTTAGGAATTAGATTCGAAGCCTTTTTGAATTGTTCATTAAAACCACAACAAATTAATGGGTAAATCAATTAACGATCGTTTAGAATTAGAATTGAATTCTTTCAAAACTGTTCATTAGAGCAAAAATAAATTATTGTTTAAATCAATTAAAGATATTTTAGATTTATATTGGAATCCTTTCAGAGTTGTTTAGTAAGTAAAGTAAAGTAAAGTAAAGTAACAAAACAGTATGTGCTAAATCAATTAAAAATAGTTTAGAGTTTATTAAAATTACAACAAACTAGTTGCTTAATCATTAAAAATAGATTACAAATAGATTCGATACATTTCAAAATTGTTCGATATTGTAGTAAAATATTAATGCTCAAAACAATTAAAGAAAGTTGAATTTCGTAAGTAAATTTCCTTTAAAAATAATCGTGTAGCATTTGCCCCAAAATTAGATTTGAAATGATTTTCATAGCGATATATTAGATTAATTGTCGATTAAGATGGCGATCTCAGCGTGCTTTATGACAGTCGTTTAGTGTTGGCAGGCAGCCTAATGCAGTATTAGCAAAATGCGTGGCATAAATACGAGTACGAGTATGTGCCACAAAAGTGGCGAAATGTTTGGGGCATAGACGGGCACTTGAGAATAGTGTGCGAAATCCAAACGAAGCCTCATTCAAGGTAAATTCTATGGCAGTTTTTCCATTTCATTCAATTCAATTCAAAGCCAGCTGTGAACTGTGAAATGAGAGACCGAATGGCCCTTTGAGGGCCGACTGAATGGGAATGGGAATAGAAAGAACGAGAGAGGGCGGAAGAGAGGGAGAGAGAGAGAGAGAGGAGCATAATAAGCTCTATTTCCGCACACGAACACTAAATTGCCCACACTTACACACCTTGGATGGCAGACAGAGCCGCAGGTGCGAATAAAACGCTGAATTTGTGTGCATTTTGTAGAACGCGTTTGGCTTGCTGAATTTCCTCCAAAGAAATTGAAAAACATTTACCACAAACATACGTGCGAGTCGAGCGGGAAATTTGGCCCAACCCAGAAAAAGAGCAAACGTTGTGGAAAAACTAAAGCAAGCAAGGCAACAGCGCTGCTGTTGGAAAGGTGGAAAAGCTTACGGCTGCTGGCTAAGCACCTAAGTGCCTAGCATATGTCTTCTGCGAGCAAAAAAACAATGCGAAAAAAGAGCAGAATAGACACAAGAAGCTATTTGGAGTGCCAGCCGAAACTCCGTGGAACACCCTCTGGTCACACAAAAGGCGCTGCAAACTTTTTGCGCCATGCAACAGACGTGTGGAGTCGGCTCCCCGTGGTGCCCAGCCATATATAATGCTCTGCCGAGGTGGATGCTCCGCCCACTTATGGCTCGCATCGTTTCATTTGCTTAGAATGCTGGCTGCCAGTTAAGCAATGTCCACAGATGGAACAATATGGACACGAGATGTTTGCAGCAAGCCAACAATTTCGATTATTTTGCCAGACAAACATGCAACTGCCGCAACTGAGAGACAATCTAGTCAACGATGCTGCATGCATATAGTCAACAGAGTGCCGCTCAATTACCACTTTGAATTTAGTGGTTAGTTTCGCAATTTATTATAACTATGCTTCGTGTAATTTTGTGCAGCGACGATGAGGGCAACGCAACGATCTATGGACTGCTCAGATAACGAGCCAAGCATCATTTGTGGCTGCGGCGACTATGGCCATTTATTACCTGCGACGACTAAGTAAGCCATCATCCATGTATTTACAGTTGTTTTTGCACCGTTCTATTTTTTATCACGTGCTGCTGGCGCGGCGCACGTGCCACCATGCGGCCACGTTGAAAGCAGAGTGCAAGAACGACGCGAAAAAAGAAAGATTGAAAATAAGCTCGGGTCCGTTGGGTCTTGGGAGCGCAGATTCCTGTCGGATTCTGTCAGCATCCGCGCAGACAACATAAACACCGTGACGTGGGCAGGTCAACCAAAAAACGAAAAACGAAAAAAATCAACCAGCAGAGAAAACGCGAAAAGAGTTGCAGCTGCAGACAGGCTTGCCACACACACACACTCACACACAAAGTTTTCAAGTTAATTGTTTTAAAAGCCCAGCACGTAGGGGGCCAGCTCAAAAGTGAGACAATTACATTTGGCAATTGCAATTGCTTGGCTTCAGTCACATCGGCTGACTTTAATGCCGCGCCAACAACTTATTAAAGCATGCAGCTCGTCTTGCGTACGCGGAGACGGAGGCGCCCATTCTTGACACGCGCTGAGGCAATCACATAAACACGCATTGCCCCATGAGTGGCACAAATTAAATTACGCCAAAGCCGCTTTTATGTTCCCACCAAGTCAGCCGGTCAGGCAGTCAGACACTCAGTCAGACTCTCAGTCGTTGGGGGACTCTGCTATCGTCTATCGAAACGAATCGTAATTCAAATAAAACAATGTAATTTGCTCTCCGACAGCCACAGCACGAGGCCTCTTCAATGAAGTGCAGCTATGCTCAAGATATTAATAGGATATTTTCAATAAAATTAGAGCAAGCGGAAATGAAGCACACGTGGATGGGCTCGCAACTAGATATAATACTCGACTCTTGTATCTTTTAATTGTTTCAGGAAATCATTTCAATTTATTCTTTACAAATACGCCAAATAATCTATAATAAACATAAGAAAATAAAGAAAAAATTAGAGAAAAATCGTATTTAAGCTGAATAAAGTAAAATTGTACAATTGGATTAACTTACTAAATACAGAATATACAAATATATTAGATTTAAAGATTCAAATTAAATAAATTTAAAATTCGACAACAACTATTTAATAAAACCAAAAATTAATCTAGTTTAATATATTTTTGTTATTAGCCAAAAATGCTGAATTTTTATATATTTTGTGTTTTAATTAAACTCGTTTGTTATGAGTATTTATATTTTCTTTAAATAACTAACTTATTACCTTCCATTAATTTGATATTTCTGTAAAATTTTTGAATAGCTTAACTTATAGGTTAATAGAAGAATAATTTTATTATAAATATATTTGTTTGAAAGGAAGTGAGTCTTTAATATTCAAGAATCTAAATATAAAAGTCTTCTGTTGCATTACGAATAAAATTCGGAGATTTCAGTTGATTAGAGAATTCTTGTAAAATTAAAAATAATAAAATAATAATAATGTGTCTTCAAAAATATAAGAAATGCTTTCTTTGCAATATGAAAAAGATTTGATGATTTTAGCTGAACAGATTTTTGTTGTAAAATTAATTTATTCGACAAAGTGTGTCTTTGATACTCGTATTCATATAAGAACAAAAGTCGTCTGCTGCATTATGAATAAGCTATGCTGATTTTGGCTGAAAAGCGTATTATTGTAGGCCAATTCCCAGAAAGGCAAGTAACCCAAATAGAACACACTTTTAAGAGGGCGAAAGCGAAATTATCATATCCCGAACCATAAACGATGTGTTTAAGTAATTAATTATGATGATTAACTGATGTGCATGCTCGTATTTCGCAGAGAACTGCCAGGATTAGTGTAATCATATGAGCGCAATCAGTGACCGAGAAACCATAATAACAAGTCGAGTAAACTGGCATGAGCACAAGTATACTTTATACGTTATATGTTGTACGCTGTGCGTTTGGTGGGAGAGTTCTACTAGTTGCCTGCTGTTCGTAGATACAAGTACTTACATAGTCAGTAATTTAAGGAAGACGACGCCCACACAGACGCAGCGAATCGCATATGGAATTTATGGTAAAACAGATGTACTTGGCTTTATTTATTTGGGAAGTGGCCACGCCCCGCACCCGCACTCGCCCCTCTCCCCCTTTGGCTAGGCTCACATTATATCAGTGGAGCGCACACACGGCGAGCAGCAGCAGATACAGATACGGAGATACTTTAGCACACAGAGGGACAAAAGCCGAAATCATATCAGACAAAACATAAACATACAAATACGCGCAGAAAACACAGTATAGCACAGAACAACAAAACAGAATACAACACAACGCAGCCATGAAAACAAATCCCTTTGCACATTTTCCGAAAATGAGAAAATGCAAAAGTTTTGCTTTCGCACACGATGAAAGACAATGGATGGCAGCTCCATAGAAAAGCGGCAAATTAAAACAAACCTCAGGTTGCCCGTATTTGGAAATGAGCAAAAGGCGCACTCGGAGTGGGGGGGCGACAGACGCCGAAGCAGAAATCCAGCGAAACGAAAGCAGCTAGGGAGGAGGCTCCATCTTCTGCACTCTTTTGATACCCTGTTCCCATAAGAACTTGCCAAACTGAGTATACTGCGCTCAAATTGAACGTGTCAACGACCCTGCATATTATAAATGATTCGTGATACCACAAATATTGTTCATTTTATGTGAAGTTCAGAGAGATTTCAATTTGAGTTAATGCTGTTAGGCTTGAGAGAATCATATTGGTACAACTCTTTCAATCAAATCTTTAACTAATGTCTGTTCGTGTTCGTTGTTAAACAAAACCGTTTTCTATACTCATACACTTTGAATTTCATTAAACTTATTTCGTATATATTCGCTCCATTATAATTTAACGACAAGCAGACTAATTTGCGACTTTTTCTCTGACAGTACTCGCAAATTAATAAAAATAATCGTTAAGTTTAGGCCATCGTTTTAGTTTATTGCTTGCTATTCAGAAACAACAATTTAAGAAGAGATTAAGAAATTCTAATTGATTTTTCAACATTTAACTTAATGTCAACAATTAGGCGAATACTTAGCAATATTGCGTTTAAAATTCACAAAATATAATAAAAACATAACAATATTACTTTATGAATTCATTATTTATTATATAGATTGTTAAATAATAATGTTATATTTGATTAATTCCTTTTAAATAATCCAACTTTAGGAAAACACTTAGCAATATTGTGCTTTAAATTCATAGAATTGCTAAAGCGTTAAATGTTTGTAAACATTAAAAGGAAGTAGACTATAAAACAGGGTTTCTTGCTGTCGAGTACGCTCGTCAAAATGCTTTTGCTTAATTTTTTTTGAGCTGCAACCAAGTTGATGAAATACTAATGGGTGGGTGCAAAACGGCCAAGTTTGGGAGGAACTTAGCTGGAAAGCCGCCGCGGGGTTGCCCTTTATTTTTGCGGCATGGCTGTGTGATTGAGTGTGTGTGTGTGCGTGTGTGTGTGGTGCGGGTAAAAGCGTTAATGTGCGTTCGTGTTTACGCACGAGAATTAACTTATTTGTCAGGTACTTGTTAAGCTAATAGGGGCTCATTTAATACGAAGATGTGCGAAACGAACGAATGTCGTCGCCATTTTTCGCGTTTTTCAATCATTTCGAAACACGATTTGCCTTGAGCCTAATCAGTTAATCGAATTTTAAAATATTGGCTTAGCAAGCAAACGGCAAGACTGAAGGCGAGCGTATTTGCTTATATAATTGGACATATTAAAAAACTTAAGGAGAGTGAATAATGTCATTAAGTGCACTTTGCAAGACGGTGCTAATTTTGAAAAAGAGTTACAATCTGCCAAGAAAATTTAGGAATAATTAAGAGCAGCAGCTTGTTTTTATAGTATATCAATTCATATAAAATAATATATTTCAGTCAGCAATCCATACTTTCGTAATGCAAAATCAGCATTGATTTTGATTAATAGTTAAAATCTACTAAGAAAATTTAAGAATACTTTCAAGGAAATTTAGATATGTCATCTCAATTGAAATAATTATAAATTTTAGTTTTAGATAATACTATTTTATATAGTCTTTTCAAACCCATTCAAATAATTTCATAGTAATTCTGCATTTATTTTAATCTGCCAAGAAAATTGAACAAAACTTCTAGTACTCGTATATTTAGATCTGTTATGAAAAGCAGCAGTTTACTTATTAGCTTCACAAATCCAAATGAGAGAATAATAACTTGTAGTTTAGGTTAATCTTTTGAACTACAGTCTTGTTTTCATAGTTCAGTGTTAGCATGTAGAGTTAAAATCTAGAAAGGAATTTTATGGATATTTTCTTGTACATTAACAACTGCTAACGAAAAGCAGCTTGTGAGTTGGCTTCACAAATATAATGAAATTATAATGTATTTCAGTTGTAGTTAACTTATTTGCTTTATGTTTTAATGAAGCTTTTGAATTCCGGTCAAATATTTTCATATGCATGTGTTTACGCTTGAATAATAACCCTCGATTTTTATTTCAAGTGCACTGAGAAGCAATAATAATTGATTTAAACGCTTGACTTCAATCGAAGAGACCAGCAAAGAGTGTTCAAAGAAATGCAGTTCAACAACAAGTGGTGAAGGTTCCCGGGACTTGCTGAATCTAAACGGCTAATAAATACCCTTTAGGCGAGTGGCGTAGCTTCGATACAAATCGATAAGTCTATTGTTGCCACTGGTTCATTCCAAGTGCGCACAGCAAGAGTTGTGAGTGTAGAGAACGAAATAAAAGGAAATGGTAAATAAATTGTGAACGCATCGGTGCATTCAATAAAATAAATTGCGACTACTAAACGGAATTGAGGCAGCTGCCAAAGTGGGCCAAGCAAATAGCAAATAGCAAAAAGCTAAAGCAAAAAGCTTGCTTCAATTGAATCTGTAATAGTCATGCATAGGTAAAAAGCGAAACTGCAGCTGAATTGTACGATGAGAGTGCTAGGGGATAATTTTCAAATATTCACGGTTTATTTAATAATTCTTGAGAGATTTCGAGAGCAAGGCCGACCGCCAAACGTGTTGATGGAATTATCAAAAACGTAGCATTTTGCGCTTCCCGATTGGATTAGATGGTCGTCAACTGGTCGGGCACAGCTGGCAAATGTTGTGTGTAAATTTGCTCAGCTGAGAAGCAGTTTGACACTTGGGAAAGTGCCACAAATCACAGTTAACATTTGTTGCACGATTCCCAACGCCAGACAGAATGTGTCGAGAAAATCAAAATCGAATCAGTGACGCACATGTGCGACACACCCAAAGAAAAATGTTGAGCCACTCGCAAGATTTATGCTCTAGAGCCTCTTTGCGCATTCCATTTTTTTCGTTGAGAATACGTAATCACAGGAATAACATACCAACTCCTCTTTTAATTATAGTGCATGCAATCGCCCATAAATAATAATAATGTCTTGAACAGAGCAGTACATTTGTTTGCAAACAAAACTACAATTTAAATTATATTTAGAAACTCAGAAATGACGGCAAAGTTTGCAAACTTTGAGCGCTCGCAAAGTTCCCAAAGTGATGGCGTACAAGAATGCGAATAGTTCTTTTACCCAATTCGCATTCAAACCAAACTGAGGCAAAAGCGCAAATATGAAACGCTCACTCACTCAACAAACGCCACTTCGAGCGGCTCAAATGGACAATATGCGGCTGTGTCCCTCACAAGCCGGAGTGTGAGGTCTGATATTTGAAATTTCAGGCGCATCGACAAATGTAATTGACATTTCTGAAAACATTCCCCAACCAGTCACATCGAGTCGAGAGACAACCCAGTCCCCCAATCTTATGTGAGTGCAAATGTTTGCGTGCGTCGCAGATTTTGAGCTGATGCAATTTTGTAACAGACTGTTGAGTATTTGGTCTGTGCATGTCCGTGCTTGCACGAACGTGTCTGCTTGACATATAAAGATGCTTTCTTTGATGCTATTTTTACATATAGTAAATTTATTTTGTTGCGAGCGGATCTTTAATGATGGTCAGATCACTTGTGTTTAATTTCATTAGGAAGTTGATTTCATTTTCAATGGAGTTTGTTAAGCAACAAGCATTACCTACTCTTTTACATTTTACGACAGCAATTCGCGAATGAACCCGAGCATCGGGGCCGGAAGATGGGCAAAAACAACAAATCGAAAAAGTTTTGAGGCTCCATATTAAAAACTTGGCAACTTGTTAAATTTCTGGAGTGAAGGATAATTTTCTGGGCTTGGGCGAATAAAAAAGCGATCCCCAAACTAAATTAAATCCAAACTCTACGGCAAATGCAATAAAATAAATTGCAACAATATCCGCAGTGGAGCAACAACAAAATATTATAGTGTTTATACGTTCCGCGGCAACAACCGAACAACTGAACAACTGAACAACAACAGTGGTAGAAACAAAGAAACAAACAAAAAAGTTCAAATAAACGATGTTGCTAACCTTTTTCGCTCTTTTTCCATTTTTGGATTGCTCGGTCTGCTGTGTGTCTGACTCTGGCCAAAACAGCGCATAAAATAAATGTTCTGCTCATACGGTTTTCGGGGATTGAACTTGGCCAGCGCACAGAGCCCGAGCACACTTGACGCTCGGCGCGGCAAGTTAAAGGTGACAGCAGGCAGAAGTATGGCTAACGCAATGAAAAAACTAACGCGAATCGACGCAGAGAAAAAAAGGAGAGATGGCGAAACAATAGTGTGCTGGAAAATAAGTTGAAAGCGAGTGAAGAGCTTAAGTGCCCGTTAAATTTCCCAGCGGGCTAATGATAAAAGTTACGCGAATTGCTCAGTTCCAAAACGAGGAAACTACCGGTGGGCCTTCAAAGGCTGCTCAACACTGCGGCCTCCTCTACTACATAGTACATATGCAGACGGCGCAGTCCAGCCAGAGGAAGATTTCTTAGTTTGCCCATCGTCGCTTAACCGCTTCCTTTTTGTTCTTCTTCCTCTTCGGGCTGACTGGCGTTAAATACATTGCGGTAGCCCAGTTAATTTACCACAAACAACTGCAGCGCGCAAAGAACGCAATAAAAAAATTGCGAAAGGGTGGAGCGCAACATTTTTTCAGTTTCAGTGAAGAGAAAGTTTAATTAGTTTATTAACATTCAACGCTCCGCCATTAGTTGAAATTGCGTTGTAAATATTTTATAGTTAGACCGCAAAAATAATACATTACAGCAACTTTGTTTATCCGACTATATGTCTGAATTAACACCTCGACTTCAATGCAAGTCCGCTTGTTATCGCTGCTTTTATATGGTAACAACGACTGTAATATTCAAGCAATCAACTCTGTTCTTTCCAGGAAACATTTTCAGTGCAATGATAAATATTTTTAATTCGATAATTTAAGCACGCGTAATAAGTTTGAGAATCAGAGATAGTAGAGTGAAAGAATTTGTGTTTTAATCTCCAACAATTTAATTGGATATGCAAATGTGTTGTACAAAAATCAATTCACATTTCTGCAGACTGTTTTTTAGCTACAAAAATAATTAATAATAAATAATATTAATTACTGAATTGTATTGATTTATAAAGAACTAGCAAAAAGTGAATATTTTTATTATTCATCATTTCAAACAATTTAATGATATTTTTTCTTAAATATTTGGTTTGAGGGTAGGCAGTAGTTATAAATCGAAAATAGTTCTGAACAAATACAAATAAATAGTTTTAAGCTCCGACCAAATTTTATGCATATTGAAGCGTTTAAATTGAACGTTTAAAACTGAATTTCGCTCAACTTGAGTTTCTCGACTGCTTAATTAATTTTCAGCAACGGAAAACGAGAATGCTTTAGTTGGAAAGCCTTTTAAAATGTTCGCATGCCGCATTTCACTACTTCAGCGTGTTAGTCGTCTATTCTGGCCGGTTATACATAGCCATGCATAATTTATTATTGGCTTTGAAAAAACAATCATGCTGTCAAGTGTCAAAAGCTGTGAATGCGAGAACCCTTCGGCTGCGCCACAAAGGACTCTCTGCCCACTCTTCCTGGCCAGTTGGGAGGTGAATGCAAATAAAAATGCGTGAAATATGCAGTAAATTTACCTTTTCATGTATACAACATGTGGCAAGTGGTGGAAGCTGTGCGTGGGAGTCTCTCTCTCTCTCCTTCTCTATCTCTCTCTGTGTTTGTGTGTGCATAAATATGTATTTGTCGAAATGTTTTTCCTCTTTTTTTGGCAGCAGCATCAGTAATGCGTAGTCACAAGCTCATTTTTTTCGGCCCAGCTAGTGGTGGCTGTCTGGTGCTGACCGCAAACTGTTGGCAGGCAGTGTCCATTAACATGGGGCCCCAAACCGTGAGTGACCCACAAACTGGCCCACAACTCTGACAGCCAGACTGATACGTGTTAATTTGAATAATTTATTAAATCCCGTGATGAGCGCGACCTTTCAACCGCTCGTCCCCCAGCATATCGTTTGCCCAGATTCCCCACAGTGCCGACCATCGACTGCAATTAAGCAGGGGCAGCGGAGGGATCGGCAAAAAACCAATGAGAACGAATATAAATTACAGAACTGTTGCAGCGTGCAACTGCGATGCATTGCCACATGCAGCAAAATTGCAGCAGCAGCACACGAAAATCACTGGAACATCAAATGTTGGCCCCACTCACTTCCAAAGCGGCGCGCTTGAATAATACCCTGTAAATTATTAGTAAGACAACAATAAAAATGTTTCTAATGAAGTGACAGTTAAATATAATAAATTTAATTTTAAACGAGCTAACTTATTAAACTATAACAATCAATGACGATAAAAATACTATATCTAAGGAGTTTACAGAAAATTCTTTTTGTATTGCAATTTGTTTAAATTCTATAAATATACAATACTAACTCATACAATGATATAATCATACAATTGATGCTTGGGCACACATTAAGCTTTTTGCACCATAACAATAAAATACTACAATAAAAATATTTCTAATGAAGTCACAGAAAAATCTTTATAAAATACAATTTTTTCTAATTCCAAAACTAAACGAAAATTTCAAAACGTAATTAAGGAATTTTATCTCAAACTTTATTTCAAGCATTTTATTGAAATTCTGCGTTAACAATCAATAACAATAACAACAATCTTTCTAATAAAATTTCAAAATAATTTGAAAAGAAAATGCTAGCTTAGTCATACAAAAATTAAACGGAGAACATATATATTTTCTAAAAGGCACTGCCACCTCGACCATAGAAACACAAATTTGTGGACTATAGCAATCAATAATAACAATTCCATTCTTTTTAATTAAGTCATAGAAAAATCTTTTTGAATAGCAATATTTTCTGACTATATAGCTGAACATACAAAAGATAAATTTGCATTCGTTGCAGAGTATCGTCAAAGTATTGCATTTCGTCGCAACTTTTTGTGCTATAACAATTAATAACAAACCATAATAACATTCAGCTAATGAAGTCTTAAAAGATCTTTTCAAAATGCAATTTTTTGTGATTTTATAAATTAAAGGATTTCGACAATTCGAGCATTTTATCGCGAGTTTTTGGACCGTGGCTGGCGGGCGAAATTGTTTGCATTTCACGCTGCTGATGCATGCGAATTGGAAAATATTTGCAATTTAGCAAAATGCGCCTGCAAGCATTCAATGGCAGCGGCTTTCTGATAGAATCCTGTGTTGCGTGGGCGGTGGCGGTGGCTGGGGCGGGAGACGAGGGAGGTGGGGCCAGCAGATTCGAATACGGTTTTTGATTTGTATTTGTGTTTACAATCAGCACCCGCGGTGCGTGCAGAATGACACCAATTAAGAATATATTTTTTACACACTCTTGTTTATGTTCCTCTTCTGCACCATGTGTGTTTCTGATTTAATATTAAAACAAAAATACAGTTTGAGCTTGAGGCGATTTGGCAGTTATTGATGCACTTTTATGCGCATAAAGCGCAATTTTTAAATCCCATAAAAGATTGTAATGTTGGCTACTTCCTTATATATTGTGTCTATTGGTGGATTGATTTATAGCATGGTATAATAGGCAGCCGATTGCTTCGATTGTCTGACTGAAAGCCGCTCTCAGTTTATCTCCAGCGCTGCGTCTTAAATGTCAATAATACGTGAAATTGAACTGCCAACTCAATATCCAGCAGCTCCTTTGATTCTGTGTGCGCATGTGGGTGGTTGTGGGTGGTTGTGAGTGGTTCTGGCTGTGTGCTCTCAGGTCTCTGATAGGACGAGGAGTATGTGGGTATGGGAATGATTTTCATATAAGCATTTTGCATTTTGCATTTGTGCGGATGACTTCCATGCTGTTTTATTTATACGTTATTTTCTTTTATTCCATCTCCACTTCGTTTTGCACACTTTATCGCGATTCCTTTCTCGCTCGTATTGAAAAACTATTTGCAAGAGTCTCAACTCTCAAGTGTGCTGGGATTTAAACGACGGCTGCAAATTGTACGCAGATCACATTACGCTTCCAACGGCTCCAGCTGCCTTGTCATGTGCGCCTCGACTCTCGACTCTATTGACTGCACTCGCTGACGGCTGAGGCTGAGACTGAGACTGAGCCAGAGATTGGGACTGAGGGAGCTGTGGGCTGTGGACAATTGCGGGCGTGTCGGGAGTGTGTTTGCAACCTCGAATTGCTTCACATTTGCTTGCATTTATTCTTTTATTCATTCGAAAAATTGAAAGATTTATTTCCTAGTTCTCTGCGATTACAGTTCTTCCAGCTAATGCGTTCCGATTGAGCGCTTTCATCCTGCTAGTTTGTCAAGTTGTCAACCAATGTCACACAGCCAGAGGTGCCTTCGAGTTCCCGCTGAGTAATTTATATTCTACCAAAGATTCAAGATTGTATTTATGTGTCTACATCGGACATTAATCCTAACCAATGACACGAGTCCTGCTATAGTCGCTGCATTTCATTAACACTTATTTGCAAACTTATTTGACGTAAGAGACTTGCAAACAATTGTTCGGGTTTCCAGTTCTCAATGAACGTTTGTCGGGCTTCTCGAAAATCGAAAGTGACCGAAGGTGTGGAAAGACGAGAAAATGCTGCAAGTGTGTCAGTTTAATAAGTGTTCTCGAAAAGTGCGGTTCTTTGGCAACAAATATCGGTAAATGTTTATGGATCACAGATATAAATAAAAACTAATAAACTCAAATATTATAAACTGAACTTAAGCAAAGAAATTTGACTTACAATCAATTTAAATAAAACATTTGATTTATGTCGTCGAAAAGTATTTTTCAATAATTCTTTATGTTAATCAAATATTTTTCTTGACTCCGTGTGGCGAAATGTCAATTAATTAATGATTATTTTGCTTAATTTTGTTTTGAAATTTTCGCAATCGCCGAAGAGGCGCCAATGACGTTGTGCAAATCAATATAATAGTTATATCGATTGAGAAGAAAACAAAGCGTGGAAACCAGGTAAGAACGCTGCAGTGGAGCTTGCTGGGATAGAAGATACCCCCTTTCTCCTACCTCTAATACTATTGATTCAGGTTGTTTTAATTATCATCAATGGATATTAATTATTTACAAAATTCGCGCTGAAAGTTATTATTTTTATAGACTACATTTAATATTTTACAAAGCATTTTAAATAAAAAGAAATATCTTATATTTCACTAAAAGCTTCTTGAAATTGTATATACATTTTGAGTTGCGCTCTAAAATTTAAATGAAATTCCACTAACATTTTTCAATAATCTTAAATAATGGAACAATTACGTATTAATCATTGACAGCGCTACATAAAGATATCTTTCTAAATACGAATATAAATTTATTCAAATGTAAACAAAATCTTTGGATGCAAGATATAACAGATCAAATATATAACAGAATTCAGGAACCTTTTAATAAAATATTACAAATACGAATATATGTGAATATATATAGTGAACATATTTTTGCACAAATGCATTATACCCCATTTTCATATTTGATTGAGAACAGGGTAATAAAATGTACAAATGACGACAAGTACGTTTAGATTGCATGTGAGCTTTATTCTCTTATGTTTTGCTCTTTTGTCCTCACATTATTTCTAGCATTCAATCCCTTAGCTCAATGAACTTTGTCAAGGCCAACACTAAGCGCATTAAAGCTTTTCGCACAATCGCTTTAATTTTAACTAAAAGTGACATCAGTTTTTTGTTTAAATACCTTATAAAAATATAATTCTAATAATGTGCTAAAATTTGAAAATAGCAAGTGAAATTTATTGGCATTCAATTTTTTGAAATTCTCTTTAAAAAATTAATAATATCATTTCCATAAAGCAAGTATTGTATTACGTTAATATTAGAAAGCGGACGCTAACTATGTTAATTTGTGTTCTATATTTTGTAGATTGAACTCGAATTTTAGAAATAGTTAAACAACAGCCAAGACTTAAGTGGATTGCGTCGTCACTCTATTCAAGAACTACTGTCGGAAGCGCATCCGAGGTAAGCTGGACAATACTTGATCATTTTGAGCAAATAACAATTTTATATTTAGTCGTTTTAATTTCAGTAACTATTATGGAGGCTCAAGTAGAACCAGCGAAAGCCGAACCGGTTCCAGCAGTTGCCGTGGTCGCACAGCCTCCAGAGAGTATTCCTATTGCCGCGACCACAGTGGTTGCGGCTGCCCCCGTCGTAGCGCCATTACCAGTGGGAACTCCCACTGCAGTCCCTGTACCAGTTCTAGCTGAGGCAGTCGTGCTTCCAGTGGCAGCGCCACCTGCACCTGCTGCGATTGCAGAAACTCCCGTTCCGATAGCTGTTGCAGCTCCAGCTCCAGCTTCTGCTGTAGCACCAGCCCCTATTGCGACTGTCACTACTCCAGCAGCAGCCTCTGCACCGACTCCAGCAGCTCCAGCGGCAGCCGTACCTGTTCCTACTCCTGTTCCAGCTCCTGCACCAGCACAATCCGTGTCAGCTCCTGTACAAGCTGCCCCTGTTGCAGCTGTTGTGCAGGTGGCCCCAGTCGTAGCTGCTCCAATTCCAGTTCAAGCATCCGTCGCAGCCACCGTTCCAGTCCCTGTTGCGACTGTTGTCCCTGCAGCAACTGTGCCTGCAACTCCACCAACAGTCCCTGTTCAAGTCCCGGTTCCAGCGGAGTCCGCAGTTGCTCCAGTTCCTGCACCACCTCAGGAAGCTCCTGTTGTTGCAGTTGCAGCGACACCAGTTGAGACTGTCGTCACTCCTGTAGCATCTCCTGAGGTTGCAACATCTGTGCCTGTTGCTTTGCCTGTTGCAGCGGTTGCAGCGACCCCAGTTGAGACTCCAGTTGCATCCGTTCCAGTTGCCATACCGCCTCCAGTGGCAGCCCCGTTGGAGAGCCCTGTTGCTGCTGCCGCACCAGCTCAAGATGCAGCTATTGCAACTCCAGTAGCAGCACCTGTTGCTGTTCCAGCTCCTGTGGATGCCGTGTCACCTCCAGCAGCTCCAGCACCCTCGGAGACAAGCGTTGCTGTGGCTACTCCAGCTCCAGTTGAAGCCGTAGCATCTCCAGTAGCATCGCCTGTAGCCGTACCAGCTCCAGCGGCTTCCGTGATAGCTCCAGTTGCCACGGTTCCAGTTGCTGCGGAACTCGCAGCTGTAACACCAGCGTCTGTAGAGCCACCCATCGCTGCCGCCGCTCCAGTCTCTGTTGCGACTGTAGTAACTGCGCCTGAAGCGCCAACAGTCGTCCCTGTTGCAGTTCAAGTTCCTGTGGAGTCCACCGTTGCGCCCGTAGTGGCAACACCACAGGAAATACCTGTTCTTGCCGCTCCAGCAGCTCCAGTTGAGGCTATCGTCACTCCGGCAGCGTGTACAGAGGTTGTGGCACCCGTACCTGCAGCCACACCGGCTCCAGCGGACTTGGAAGCCGCCCCAACACTGGAGACTCCCCTTACGGTCGCTGAACCAGCTCCAGTAGAAGCCACACCAGCGCCAGCGGTAGCCGCCCCAATACTAGAGAGTCCCACTCCGGCTGCTACTACAGCTCCGGTAGAACCAACATTGGAGAGTCCAGTTCCAGCTCCAGTCGAAGCCATATCTACTGCTGAAGCAGCAACTCCCGCCACACTGCCCGTTCCTGCAGTAGTTCCAGTTCCATCTCCTGTGGAGTCTGTGGCAGTTCCCGCAGCGCCTGCACCACTGGAGGCACCTGTTGCTATTAGTGCTCCGGCCCCGGTTGAACCTGTGGCAGTAGCTGCTGTGGTTGCAGTTCCAGCGGATCCCGTTGTAGTTCCTGTCGTTGCACCAACATCTGTGGAGACAACTGCTGCTGCCACTGCACCTCCCGCAGTTGAGGCTGCTGTAGTTCCAGCGGCCTTACCTTCTGCCACAGCAGCCGTTCTAGATCCAGTCGCGGCTCCACCTCCGGAGACACCCGTCGTTGCTGCTGTCCCGGACCCTGTACAAACTGTAGCTGCGACTGTAGCTGCCGCGCCGGTTCCCGCGGAGTCCTTGCCAGCTCCTGTCGCAACGCCTCCAGTTGCTGCTGAAATAGCTCCAGCAACGCCAGTAGCTGTGGAGACACCAGCGCCAGCTGAGCCACCTGTCGCCGCAGCAGTTCCTGTCGAAGCTGCAGAGCTTCCACAAGCAGCACCTCCTGTCGCAGCTGCTGTTCCTGTTGCCGAACCGGTGGCAACGCAGTCCGCAGCGCCGCAAGCCCAGGAGACACCTGTAGCTGTCATTGCAGAGGTTCCACTTGAGACTATCCCAACACCTGCAGCAGCAGCTGAAGTTGCAACGCTCGAACCAGTTGCAGTGGTTGTTGTGGCAGCTGCTCCAGCAGTGGAGACGCCGGACTCTGCCTCTGTTGCAGCACCAGCTGAAGCTGTCATCACTCCAGAAGCTGCACCACCAGTCGCTGCAGCCGCCCCTGAGGTAGTACCAGTTCCTGTGGAGCCCGTGGTAGCTCCAGGAGCGGCAACATCTCTGGAAATACCTGCAGCAGCTGTTACAGCAACACCTGAGGTTGCAATACCAGAACCTGCCGCCATTCCGGATCCAGCAGCTTCCGCTGTAACTCCAGGAGTGGTTCCAGTTGCAGTGGATGCAGCTACACCAACACCACCTTCAGTGGAGACACCGGCTGCTGTCGCTGCTCCTACCCCTGTTGAGGATGCAGTGATTCCTGAGGCAGTGCCTCCCCTCGCAGATGCCGTTCCAACTGAAGTGCCAGCACCAGTCTTACCAGCACCTGTTGCAGCCGAAGTAGTTGCAGAAGTGCCTCCAGCCGTCGAGACTCCTGTTGAAGCGGCTCCAACTGCACCTGCTTCAGTGGAGACATCGGTTGCTGCCACCGCATCCGTAGTTCCTGATGCTGTAGCTCCAGTTACTACTGCCGATCCTGCTGTCGACTCAATTCCGATAGCACCACCATCTGTGGAGCAACCAGTTGCAGAAGCTGTCGAAGTTGTTCCCGTTGCAGTGCCCCCGACTGTGACTGCAACCGAAGTGGCTCCAATAGCTGCTGAAGCGCCTGCAGAATCGGTTCCAGAAGCAGTTATTGTAACTTCAGAAGCTGCAACTATTCTTGCTGCCGACGCGAATCCAGCTGAGGCCGTCGAAGCTACAGTTGCTGCAGTAGAGACACCAGCAGTTGCTGAGACTCCCGCAGCTGAAGTCGTCCCAGTTCCAGAAGCTGCCGTCGATTTTCGTGCTGTTGCAACACCAGAAGCAACGCCAGCAATAGAGCCAGTTGTGGCTGCTGATGATCAGGCTGAAAGTGCTGTCGTGCAGATTCCAGTTGAAGCTGCTGCAGAAGAAATATGTATTCCTGCGGCGGCTGAAACTCCTGTAGAACCAGCAGCTACAGTGGAAGTTCCAATTGAAAAGACGGCAGTGGAAACATTAGTTACTGCATCCAACTCAGCTGAACCTGTTGAGGACAGCCAGGTACCAGTTGAGAGCCCGACTGCGGTTGCTGATTTAAATTCAAGTAAGACTTCAAGCTAATATCTAAACTTTTCATTTCAATATTTGTATTGTAGATCTAAATGCGGATATCGTGCCGGTGGCGAAGATTTATCCGACTCGCAGGGATCTGCACACCAACGATGTGTCACTTTTGGCCATCGCAGCAACTCTGGATTCAATTGCGGACAAGCTAAGGGACCAAAGGGCGAGGAATCAAGAAGTGCTCGATCGCATATGTGAAATTGAAAAGATTCTGGGATTGCCCAAGCACTAACCACGATTTATTATGCTAACATATTTATAAACTGTTGACCATCTAGTTAACCAAATAAACAGTAAACTCTGAAAAACAAATTTTTAAATCTATACTACTTGTATATTAGTTTTTAGGAGCATAGCATAGTTTAACTTGCTAGACTCACTAGGAAATGTTTTACGTAATGAGCATAAACAATTAAACATGAATCCGATTATGTGTAAACTTGTATTTATTTTCCCATAGACATTTTCACGACTATTGTTAGTAGACAATGCTGAATTTAAAAATTTACCAAGGTACTCGTATAATTGATTGAACGCCTTTAATAATTGTTTAATGTTTCATCCACTTATTATTTAGTAGCCATAAATCACATATGGGTATGTACATTATGTATTTCGAATCAGCAATGAAAGCACCTTCAGCTTTGTCCATCTGGTTTTCCATTCTCATAAAAACCTATATAGGTTTTATGTTCCTATATATCACACTCTTGTAATTTAAGAGGGATACTGCTTATATTTTTACATAATAACAAACAAAATTGAATGAAAATGGCTTTATTGTTCTTTAAATTATTCTCCTTGATTATCAACACAGTTTTTCATGCCTTCAAACCATTTGTCACAGCATTTAATATATTCCCATTGGGACACTTGCGAAACATGTTTTTTAAATACTTTAACTGCTTCGTGCAGTGTTTGTTTGTCTTTAATATAGAATACATTTAGTGCTAAGTCGGTTGTAGAAATTTAATATCTTGATTCAATCCAATAGTAATAACATCTATTATTGTGATTATACAACAGAGGGCTGCAATTTGGAATTTAATATAGATTACACAACGAAGAACCAATAATGATTGTATATACATATCGATTTTATATGTCTATTGATGCTAAAGGTTTCACAACGAAAGACATTTGATTTGTAATCTCGGAAGCTGCAATTAATTTTGCTAATTGCTGAAAATAGAATACAGGGTATCGGGCCAATCAGATGGGCGAAAACAGTAAATGGTCAGTTTCTGTGTTGGAGCAGAGAATTTAAACGTTTTCTACTCATTTGCAATGCCCAAATCGACCTTTTAGACAAAAGCGCCGGCCATAAAATTCACTTTCAGTCGCATTGAGCCTAACCCATTTGAGAGCCATAACATTTTTAAAGAGCAACAAAAGAGAAAACACGAAAAATTGGCAATCGAAAGGTTTGAGCAAGTTGTAAATGTGCTTGCTGTTCGTAGGGGTGTGTGTTGTGGGTGTGTTCTGGGCGCCATGGGTGATATGGGTGTTGAGCAAGTCAAACACCTACGGCGATTATTCTAATCATTTGAGTTGTGTCGGCCTATCGCATCTTATTCTTAAGCTGCTGCCTCGCCCATTCATATATGATACTGTGCTGGCAGTAATCTCTGAAACAGTGTCTGAGTTTCGGGTTTTCATTTCGGTTCAATTCCCAATAACATGTTCGACAGCTCAATCTAAATCTATAGTCAAATCGCAGTCGAAAGTGGAAAAGGGCAGGGCGTACAAAAGAGAGAAATTCGAAAAAGCAAATTCCCATTTGACCGTTTTGACTGGAAACATGCTATAAATGTTGCAAATGGAGCAACAGAGTGAAGTTGTCATGCGTTGTCGTGGCTATAGTTGCTGTTGTTGTTATTTAACTGTGGTAAATTCTCCTCTAGCTATTTCTTTTTCGGTTGCTCGACGGTATGTAGGCTAACAAAAAAGGAAAATTAAAATAAAAAAGAGAGCTAAAGGAAAAGCAGAAATATTTTGTGTACTTTTTTGGCACTTTTAACATGACTGCTTTTCGTGTCCCTGGGAGAGACAAGCAGGAATGTGGAGTCGAGCGTGCCAGACTAGAACACACTGCCTAAACTAACAAGCCAAACCATTACAGTTAATGGTATATCACTTTTTGTGTGCTAAACTTGAACAGGTTGCCAGATGGAATCGCCTTAAATTAATGTATTGCAGAAATACACATCACATTAATTAAAAATACATTGCCTGATCAGCTGGCTATAATACGTGACAGTAAAATGCATTACAAAGCACAGCGTGCTATAAACTTTAACCGCATTAATGCCCACCAACTATTTTATACATTTGTGAAACATTTTCGTTGCTCTGTGATTGTCGACAGTGCTTAAGCCAGCTTACGCGCTGTGAATTTACAACTGGATCAATGTTCATTTAATTTTGCAATATAAAAATTAACAACTTTAATTAAAACTCATTTCTGCGTTGCAACGAAAGCAGATTTTTAAAGTCTATATGTAGTTGTGTCGCCTCAAATAAAAAGCATTTTCCACTGCCAGATCAATCAGTCAGTGGATCTAGTTAACTGCTTTCTTTCTTGACCTCATATTTAATGGGTTCTACAACTGTAACAATGTTCATTTGATTTTGCACTATCAACAACCACTTTAATTTCAATACACTTTTTCGATGAAAGCATATCTAAAATATGTATTAGTAGTTCTGGCTTTTTAACTCAAGAGAAATTTCTACTATCAGATCCTTCAGCCAGAGCGTTGAGATGGGAAACTTTAGATGATGGACTCAAAGTGAAGGGGTTCCACACTCTTGCTTCTTTATTTGCAGCGAATTTAAAAATGGAACTGTGTTCAAATAACATACTTATGCAATATAAACATGAAAGCCACTTTAATTTAAATAGATTTTTGCGTTGGTTCTAGCTGAAATCATATAAAAAATCAGAGCAAATTTGAAACTTTTATCTGCAGCTAGGAGGGACTTCCGCTGTCGATTAATTAGTCAGAGCTGAGAACATAACTTGAAATGATGACCTGTAGTTGTCAGCTTACTTGAAGTAAATTTAGCAATGTTCAATGTTCATTAAATTTTACAGTATTTAAATTAAATTAGTTAAATTTGTCTGCCCGAGATGATGACTGTTTTCATGGCCTCGCAGTTCTATTGTAGAATCTTGCTTATTTGCAGCAAATGTTGTATTACAATATCGAATGAAAACCACTTTAATTTAAATCAATTTTATTGTTACTGCTAGCTTGAATCATATGCGAAGTCAAAGCAGATCTGAAACGTCTGTAAGTAGTTGTTGCTCGAAGGCTCTTTCCGCTGTCAGATCAATCAGTCAGAGCGCCCAGATGACAGCTTGAGATGAGCGCAATCTGGCTGCTTTCATGGCCTCGCAGTGAATGGGTTGTGCTGTAGTATTGTCTGTCAGCCGACTGGTAGTTGCTGTCACATTGCACTTGGGGCTAATGCAGTCGCTCGAGCAAATGGCTAATGTAGCAACAATGAGCACAACAATGACCATTAGCAACAAAAAGGACACCGACAGCAGACAGCAGCGTCGCCTGTTTGTGCAGCTGCAGCCCAGTTTGCAATCGAATAAATTTCGAATTAATTGCGCTTATCTCGGAGCTAGCATTTTCGACAGATTCACCACACATCCTGGCCCAAAATTTATTTGCAGCACTCGAAGTCGTGCTGCCCCTCGCTGCCCCCGCTGGCGAGATGGTTGTGACAACAAACGGACGAACTTCGAGTGCAGTTGGCAGTTATTAGCCCAGGCCGTTGAGGCAGCCTCTGTTTTCAATTTCTGGCTTAGCGAGCGGCTGTCTGCTGCTCAGCCGTCTGTGGCCATTTGTTTGGCCCGGTAATCGTAATCTATGTATGCGACTTGTCGTCGTCGTCGTCGTCGTCATGTCGCTCACCGCTGTGGCTGTGGCTGAGCTTTGTTTTACCGTCCCAACCAGCTACAATTAATTGACATGAATTGTTTGCATTGGCCCCCCGAACCGATGCAGCAGCAGCTGCAGCCACTGCAGCTGTTACTCGTACGTATACGTAACGTCGCTAAGCCGAAACTTAATTAAAGTGCAGAGAATGTCAAACTCGCCGGCAACTTTATTCTGTGCGCTTTGTGCACTGGCTGGCTCATTTTTCTCGCATTCGAGTCGTGCTATTTGCAGCAGTCGTCTTTCATTTGATCATAGCTGTAATCAGAAAAGCGTTTGTCCAGCTTAATCGCATTAACTGAGCTGACCCATTTGAGCGCACACTCTTTTATCTGGCGCGTATCTCTACACGTTTTTAATTTCAGTTTGGTGCCACCTTGACTCACTGTGATTAATGACTCGTGAAAGTGAAAGGTGTGCAAAAAGCGCCTCACACTCCTGTAAGTGCTGCTTAATTGAGAGCTATTGTGAAGAAATGTTCCGCACGAATGATTTATGACATGCATTAAGGAGCTGTCAGCTATTTTTTCGTTTTTTTTTTTTGGTTTCAATTATTAACTAACTATCTTAGAGAACTGCTGTTCATTAACCCCAAAGCGTTGCGCTTTAAGTGTCCATCTCGCTTGTGGCGACAGCGACAAGGAATCAAATGTTTTGCATTCGCCACTAATGTGTGAAATTGTTTGAGCTCCTCCCGCGTCGTCCTCGTGGTCTGTTAATAACTGCGTGCATCTTGTACAGCCATTGTTCTACAAGCGTTCCTTCTGGCAGCAGCAACCGAACCAGAACCAGAGACATTCGCAGCACCCGCAGCAGCAGCGGCAGCGGCAGCTCCAGGATGCTGGCAGTGACAGGACGCCTCGTAAGTAATTTCGCGCATATGTTACGCCAGGGCCGCTGCAACAACAACTACATCAATTTCAATACTGCCAAGGAGGAGCGAAAGAGAGAGACTGAGAGGGAGCGAGCAGACAGATTGAGAGACAGCGAAATGTGGGCTTCAGTGTCAACTGCAGCTTCAGCTTGAGCTTAAGCCCGCCAGTTCGGCATATTCATGGCTGCTGCACACGACAAATTGAATTTTATGGAAAGGCTTCGCACTTCGCCTCCCGTACCCTCCCCTGCCCCTCTGCCACTCTGGCTCTCTGGGGCGCGCGCTAAGCGGCGACATCTATGGCCTGAATAATAATTTGGCCTTTTGTTTTCCTTTCAGTTGACTTTTTCTGCGCCCTGCGCGTGTATGTGTGTGTGTGTGTGTGTGTTGTGTTTATGCATTGCCGTGCTTTGCGCTTGCCAGTCGTCCTGCAACGCACGACTTCAATGCTGCTTTTAGTTGTGCATGTTTGTTGCGTGCCCCAGTTTCAGGCATTGTGCCCGCTCCACTGCGGCCCCTTTCCCGCTGTTTATTTTTATTTTATTTAGGATTACCGGACAGCGACAACGCCACCAATGGCTTCATTGTGTGTCGCCCAATTTGCCGGCTTGACGTTAATGAGAAATAATGTTATCGCACTGTTATGGCGCTGTAAGTGTTTGTATATGCTTCACAATGCGCTTGTAAATTGCCAGGCATTCAGCGGGGATTAATTGCGCTAATGACACTCCGATACAGTCGCAAGCCAGCGCCAATCTCGGCAAGAGTTTAATGGCTCACTTTGCAATAACGCTTATTGCTTCAATAAATGTTTTATAACATAAGCACTTGAAAACAATAATTGCATTTGTTTGCAATTCGCAATTTAACATTGATTGCGCTCGCTCTCTCTCTCTCGCTCTCCCTTTCTTGAGGGCAGCTGTAAGTTAACAGATCAGTGCCAACAGTTGCATATCAGTGCTGGTCAACATTGACAGAATCTGTAATGTTAAATCTGTTTTACGCTCTCGCTTTCTCTCTCTCGCGCGCGCTCTCGGCTACGCTGTCGCTTACAGCTGACGGAGCTAACAGAGCAGCATCCCTAACAGCAGCGTGACTTCGCTGCTTCGTTTAGTTTCCTTTTAACCGGTGTTGCGCGTGCATCGTTCGGCGCATGCCAAAGTCCAAGGTCAGACACAAGTCGACTGTTAATTCGGTGTGTTGAGCAAGTGCATTTGTTATCATATGCTGTGGTGTCAATATCAGTTAATACCACGCACATTCAAAACATAATTAAAATTGAGTCACATTAAGTTCAATATATGAAAACTGTGATTAATTTTGAGCAAATCAATTGTTGAACGTGACTGCTAATTATAAATCACGTACTGGGAATTGAAAGTTTTTGAAAAGTGCAATTTATAATTTTAATATTCAAGTTCAAAATTCTTAAAATCAGATCTATACCATAGAAGTTGATTAATTACTAAAACAATTTGAAATGTCCTAATTAATATCAAATTAAATATGTTAAGCTAAATATAGCAATTAAAATCAATTTACTTAGTAAACGGCAAGTCGAGACATTGCTGGATTGATCAGACAAAAACTCATTATTATTTGTCTAGCAAATAAATAAATGCTGAGAACGTCATATATTTGATATCAATAAAAATAACAGAGCCATAACGACGCTATAATAAAATAAATAAACAAATAAATTGTAGCAACAATAAACTGAGTTACGAGACGCAAAAATACTGTTTCCGGTTCGTCGGCGAACACATTTTGCCTTCCGTCGTCTGTTGTTTGCTTTGCCGCAGCAGCAGAAGAAGAGTAACAAGAACAACAACCAGCGTCGCCATAGACAGCAGAGAACAGAAAGCAGAAGCCAAGTTGAAGAAGGCGTACAGCAAGCAGAGTAACGGGAATTGTGTTAAATCATTTACACTTCCGCTGCTGTTTTGTTTGTGCAATCAATTTAGTATTATTTACGTTATCATCTGTAACAGCAACAACAGCACGAGCAACAGCAACTGGAGCGTTACTAGCTAGCATCACGGTCGGCTCCTTAATGCATACAATTCATTCGTCCAGAACATTACATTTGTTTAACATTTGCGTTAACGCTTCATTGACCCAGCTATCCCAAGCAATGCGTTGCCCGTTCGCTGGAATTTCTCAAACCGATTTCCTTGTTGCCACACTCGGCGTGGGCTCGGCCCAAAAACAAAGGGCTGAGACCACACCGAACGGCATTTAAATCATTATTCCCCACACAACTCAAAAACAAAACAAACCTTGCCAAGCAGCAAGGACAGACAGACTTCGATGAACAGTCGATGTGGATGTCGATGCCAGGCTACACCTATCCCAACAAAGCAGCCAAAAATCCTTTCAATTCTTAAGCGCGTGTCGTGCATTGCTAAGTTTTGGCCCCAATGTCTTTGTGCATGTGAGCTTGTGTGTGTGTGTGTGTGTGTGAGTAAATGGGCGTGCTTGCAGGCCATATGTACACCTTTTACGCCCGACTAAACACCCGCATAAATAAATTTCGTTAATGCCAAATAGTCTCGAGCGTAAAAGAAAGATGAGGTAACAGCAGCCAGAGCGAAGCCAACCAAACGGTCCAAACGGAACGCCCACATGCACACAACAAAGAACACAAACACACACATAGTTGCTTGCATGCTAACCAACACACATGTGATTATGTGGTTTGCAAATCGTTCTCTTCGCAATTTCGCAAATTTTGTAGCATACTTTGAGGCGCTTCCAGTAAAATGCCCACAGACTTTTTCTGCGTGAAGATGTACTTCAACGCAAACGAATGCTTATTATAATAAGCATATAGTAATTGTTTTTCATAGTGCATTCAATACACAATTGAAGCATATTTTTAGTAACCAATTTTGTAACTACCAAAAATAGTATTATAATAGCGTAATTGCCGCACTTTCCGCATGAAGATAATAATTGTTTTTCATTGTGCACAATTGAAGCCTATTTTTATTCACCAATCTTAAAACTACCGAAAATAATGTTATAATAGCGTCATTGCTGCACTTTCCATGCATTTTAAAAACTATTTTAAATACTTGCGACAAGTATCTTGAACCATTTTAAATAAATGCACTAACTGTACATGGTTCATATATAATCTTCGCTCTGTATAGCAGCACACAAGAACCAATTACAAATGTTGTATTTATAAGTTGTATCATCCAGTTTAATCATACGATTCAGATCTCCAGAACACTGTGGTAACTAGTCTGGCTGCTCACATAACTTGAAGCGAACTCACACAAACATATCAAAATAGGATTTTGCGCAAAACGTGGCCATAAAATAACTCGGCAGCTCACAAAGGCCAAAAAATGGCAGCAGCCTTTGCTCCAGCGCATTGTGGGAATTTCTGAAAAAGTGGCCACGTGTTGTTCTTGTTCTGCAGCTCTTCTTCTGCTTGAAGAGACAATGCTCGCCATTGTTGTAGACGCCTTGGCAATTGGCAATGCAGCACATTCAGATTTGCAAAGCATTGCTAAGCAACTAATTACAAAGCTAACGAAAATCATTGGCTGTGTTTCGCATTCCAGCTGTAGGAGGGAAGCACTCAAGTGCTACTGAAAGTGTGCGGCTCATTCAACTAAAATTGAGCAGCAGCATTAAAGTGTTATCGATACTAGCTGTAAGTAGTCGGCGCCGCAACTTTGCGCATTGCCCACAGCTGCCTTCAGCTGCATGCGGCAGAGTCGCTAAATTGTGGGCACACACACACAAACACACACAGACAGGCAGAGCGCATGTGACCCAGTTAAGCGGATTGGCTGGCAGCAAACGACGGTGGACGCAGCGCGGACTAAGCGAGGATTTTTAATTTGCCTGGCATTTGTAATATGTACACAGCCTTGGCAACCATGCGCCCCCAGCCTGGATTGATCAGTCTCCTGCTCTGCGTCTTCATGCTCATCGGTTTGCCGGGTGAGTTGCTGGTTATTTCATATTTCTCGCTTTGCATAATATCAGCTCAGATTTTGGCTACATTTGCTGCATATCAAATTGTTCGCGGCTCCATTGCTGGACCCTCGTTATACTTTATACTTTCGAAATAGAAATAATTTGATTTGCGGGCAGTGGAGTGGGGCGTTGTAGGTTTAAAAGCATTTTGTGGACTGCGCTGAGGTTTGCGGTTCAAGGTATTTTCTGTGGCTCGCCTCCTTCGCCTTTTTGCATATTTTAGCAGGCAAGCTCTGGTATTACCTGCGAGCGCATACATTTGCTGCTATTTTTAACCTTATCGCATTTTATTTACGCCACGGCAAGCATGTGAAAATCTGCAGCCAGGTGTTGCTGTATGACCAGCGAAGGAATTGGACCAGAGCTTAAAGTTCAGTTAAAGTTCCCATAGCAAATATCTAAAATCGCTCAAAATATCACATAATCATCTTAATAATGATATAAAAAGTCGCAGAGTGAAAGATTTTTTCTCCAATACATTTGATATTCACTTACTCTGACCTTTCTTGCGAATAATGAGTTTGAAATACGTTAATTACAGCTCGCTTTGTTGTTGTAACAACTCAAATAAATAGGGGAAAAGTTGAGTTGCCATTTTGAGAGCATATTTCAATGAAAAGTTGCACACAAAAATCAAATTTGAACAAAGCTCGCAAAAGTGTAGGGCTCTCGAAATGTAATGACGAAACAAAAAGGCCAAAGAATGAAATGCAAAAATAGGTAATTAAAATTAAAATGGCAATATGAAAAGGGGCAAATTGAAGAGCTGCGTAACAAAAAGTGACTCTCAACAATTTGCCATCAATGGAAACTGTTCGATCAAACGGTTCGGCACTTTTCCAAAGGCCAAAAAAAGTTGGTTGGGGATGGAAAACGGCTGCAATATGTTTGCAACCCGTAAATTGTGTTAAGAGACGGCAAAATTGACTTTTAGCCAAAATCCAAATGTGTATTGAGTCTGCTAGTTGCGCTCTCTCGCTCTCTCACTCTTTGTCGATCCAAATTTGCTGTATTTTTATTATATATATTTGAGATTGTTGACCATGAAAGCGAAGGATGAAGCGCTTCAGAAGCTACAGTTCCGAATACAATTGTACAACACGAAGGGGGGGCGAAAAGAACTGCTAAAAAATGCGACCAAGTCGAACAATCAAAACAACAAAGCACAACGGCATAAAGTGGCTGCTGCTCGGCGCTTGAGTTGGAAACTTTTACTTTTGTTTAATCAAATTCTGCAGCAAGTCGAGCACCATTGAATTTCTGTAACAAACTGACTTACGCCCGCCATCCCACCGATCCCCAGGGCAAGTCCGGGCGCTTTCCCAGTAACTAACTCATTCACTTTCCCACGGCCACAGGCATTCGGCAGTCGGACGCAGCGGCCGCTTCTTCATTGTTGTTGTGTTTGGCTTTTTCGCTGCCTTGTCTCTGGTGGCTCCATTGCCCCCTCCCCCCATGCCGCCTGCCTGCTTCATCCGGCTTGGCAGCTCCCGCGAGATGCCGCTGGTTAGCCAGCAGCCAACTCAACTGGCATGCTTGACTTAAACGCTTAGGCACAATTATTACACAAATTACGGCCATGATGCTGCCGCCTTCTACGGCCAGAACGAACGAAGACTAGGCGCTGGGAGCAGCGTTGTCATTATTAGCACCATCACGACAGGCATTTGATGAGAGTGTCCGGCTCTGTGGTGTTGCGTTGAGATTACATGACCGTCGTCCACACTCCGCACCCCAGACACTCGTCGCTGTCTGGGAGCGTGCGCCAATTTTCATCATCATCCGAACAACATGCCCATCATAATTAGGAAAAGTGTCGAATTGTTGTCAGCGGGACGGACATAACGATAAAGAGCCAACATCAGTCCGGCTCTACACACAAAGAAAACAAAGTGCTTCAACAGCTCCGCAGTGAATTCAAGTGGAAATTGGGCTCGCAAAATAAGCAGCGAGTATCAGCTTCACTCAGTTGCTTTGTGGCTTGGGTTAGAAGCACTAAATGACCATTCTGACTGATTGAAACCCGAATAACTTGGAAGGGCGTTTAAAAATTGACACACATATGTAGATTATGAATGACTTACTAGTTAAAGAAATACTTAACATTTCATTTATTCTCTGTAAATTACTGAGGCAATCATTTTAACAGATGCTAAAAACAAACACTTCAATATAAAGATTGTGATTTAAATGAACATGATTCCTAATTACATATTTCAATTTTAGCAAACAAAAACTTTACTATTAAAATGTGTTGTATTGATATAAATAATAGGATTTTATAATATAGCAATCTATATGCGAATAATTTGCATTTCGTGACTTTCATTCTGTCAATAAGAGTTGTCAGTTTGAGGATACTTTGATTATATGTTGCCTTTTTGGCTGTTTAGATTCCATTTTCAATTAACCACGAGTATTTTACTATTTTGAAAATAATAAAAAGATTTTTAGAATATTTAATACCTCAAGTTGTAATTCTCACAATAATTATACAAAATGAGATATGTTTAAATATTTATTAATTCGAAGAAGAATTCGCACAAAAATTATAGGAAACTGTCTGGCTATGCATCTGTGTATATTTGAAATATTTTCACATTTACTTTGAAAAGAAATACATCTAATTATTGCTTGGTCATCATCTTGTTGAAAGTTTCTTGTTCGAGTCTGGTCAAGTAAATGTTTGGACGAAAGCGAATGTTTATGTCACTCGAAGTTTAGTTTAATATTTATTATTATATGGCTAACAATTCGCCTATTTCAGTGGTGCTTAAATTAAGCTGAAACTAAAAGTAAAAGACGTAATTCGTGTTCGTAGTTTTGTATCTCGAATTATATGCTCCAAATTAGCTGCAGGTTCGAGCACATATCTCATGCGAACTTTGCCTGATTTTGACAGTTTCCCTAAGGAAATTTTGACGCCAATCTAAAGTTTGGCACTGGCAGCGTTACTGACAAACTTTTCGCCAAGTGTAGGCTAATGAAATATGTATGTACTCGAGTACTCTTACTACTTATGAGTGTTCTGTCTGTCTGTTAGACGGTTTTATTGCTATACTTGCTACTAAAATGCCCACGGGGCTTAGCTGGTTAATTTTAGTGTACACTTTAATGCATGGATAAATGGGCGGGAGAGTTCGCTCTGTGCGTGTGTGTTTGTGTTTGTGTTTGTGTGTGTGTTACATTTATAAAATGCTTTCAGTAGTAAACTCGATGAAATGCTGCATGATGAGACTAAAAACTCATTTTATGCCCCAATCCCAGTCGCCGTCGCCATCGCCGTCGCAGTCGGGCACGGAGTCATCGAGTCGCCTTTGCCACTTGGTTGAGCCTCATTACGCAAGTTTGTGCCACCAATGAGCCAAGTACTGCCTGCGATGAAGAAGTCGAAGCAGCCGAAAGAGTGTGAGAACGAGAGCGACGTACAGAGAGGGAGATGAGCTGTGCCTCCGTCGGCAACTGGGGCCATCATTTTATCTTTTTATATTTTACTTTGTGCACAATTTGCGTGTATTTTGTGAGACAGTGTATGTGTGTCAGTGTCAGTGTGTGTGTGTGCGAGCGTCTTTTTACAACTTTTTAGTTTGTTACTTGGTTTTCTGTTTTGGTGTGCAGAGATTAAGCAAATTCTCGTAGCATACTTTAAGGCTGCGGCTGCTGTTGTCGCCGTCCAAAGTGATATTTTCCTTAATATTCCACTTCTTTATTATTCTGTTTTCTTTTTGCGCGCTGTGCGCGCGTTGCGCGTCTCTTTCGAGTAATTCGCTTGTTTTATTGCACTTTTCTTTTTACGCTGTTTTGATTTGTTCTCGCTCGTCGTTCGTCCTCTCGCATTCCTTTGCCGCTCCTGACTAGCGCATGTTCATGTTTCGCTTTTATGCCACGAACCCAGAGACACAGTCGACAGCTGCTGGGACCTCCACTTGCTTGCGGTTAATCAGTTGGGCCAGCAATACAATGGGACAAAACGGGCTTGAATTGAGTGAATTGCAGTCTTAGGAATGATTGAAAATAATTTACAGTATACAAATTGCTAAACAACTTAAAATAGTTTACTTCAAAAAGTTTAATAGTTTCAATTTCTTCAACCAGTTTGCATTTTATATAATAAATATTTGCAGACTATTCAGAGAATATTAATATATAATTCAATACAAATTAGTTTACTTCAAAAAGTTTGTTAATACAAGTTTCAATTTCTTGAATCAGTTTGAGTTTTATTGAACATGAATAAAAGATGCTCAAAATTACTCATTTATTTGACATCAATAGAACAAGAAATTCTTAATAATTTTCCGCTTTAGCTTTTTGTTTACTCAATATTATATCAACATTTTTAATATCTTATCAGCTATAGATATTCTCTTAAAAATGCTTATTAATTTATCAAATATTAGTTAGCTTCAATTTCTTCAAACATTTTAATTTTTACAGTATGTAAATAATATCGAGTAGTATGTAAAAATCATCGAAATCACAAATAAGTCCCGCTAGTGAACTGTGAGATTTCCTTAGAGCGGGCAATTTGTTGAATTTGTTTATTTTATGTCAAGTCAGCGCTCTGAGCCAATTGTGTGCTCTGCGGCTGTGTAACTTAATTATAATTATGATCAAGTTGTTGCAGTGCATCATTAGTGCAGGCAATTAAAAAGTTTTTATACGGAATCGCTTTATCTTTATTGCACGTACATGAAGCATAAACATAAAACATGATAATATGGATCGCACACACACAAACACACATACACAAGGCACACTTGACGTAGAAGTCGTAAAAAGCCGCCGTCGAGTTTTGCATTTACTTGAAGTGCCTCGTACTTGAATTTACTTGAATTTGAAGTCCGCCGTTTGCTGGCCCGCTTGATTAGACAGTTGGGTTAAAGGGGTTTGGCGGGGCCTTATCAGAGTTCAATTATTGGCAATCTGGTTAGTGTGAGCGCAGCTTGTTGCCATACTTAATTAACACAAACTTGTGCATGCCTCCCAGCCAGCATGTAGATCATACGCCGCGTGGTACAAGGGCGAAGTTGATGCGAGCATTACCAACTTCTGACGTGTGTGTAATTTGCCTTGAATGTTGCACTTTACTCGCCAACTTTTTGCGAAGTTTGCCGCAAATTAAAAATTGCACTCAATATTAATTAATTTGAAGAAACGGCAAGTGGCAAGTGGCAAGTAGCAAGTGCAACTGGCAACCGTCGAATGGAGAAAATCGCAGTGCTGCCTGTGGCAGGCGGCACTTCAATTTTTATCTATAGCTATAGTTTCTGTTTCCATATTTGCAGTCATTAAAGGACCCAATTGTGCTTTTTCTTTTCCCCTCTTCTCCTCAAGTATCGCTATAAAATTTATGGTAACAATTTTAGCGCAGTTGCAGGCAGCCAAGCACTCGATATGAATTGCCAACATGCGTCATAGGTACATAAATTATTGCCAACTCCACTTTATTTATTTTATTACGCCTCCCATACCTTGGGTCGGAGCATGTGGTCAGTAAAGTTCAGAGGTGTGTTGTCTATCTTGGGAATGACTAAAGATTTATATATTCTTTTATAATCTATACATAACTTTGACCTGACTGACTGACTTGCTACCAGACCACAGTTGACACCTTCATGCTTCATTCCTGCACAGTTAATTTAATATTATATATTCGTATTAATATTAAATTAACTGCTAAGGTGCATTCGAAAAAGAAATCTTTTATTATTCAATGTGAAAGTATTTGCATCTCTTATCAAATTTAATATTACAACTACATTTGCTAGTAGAATCTCTCATCTCTTCCAATGTTAATCGCTTTATATTAACAAATGCAAAATATGTGTGTTGGTGGAAACACTTTGCTTCACAATAATATTTAGTGAATTTCGAAGTTCAATCAATCTGCAAACAACGCAACAGTTTTATAACAATGTTAAATACTTAACAACTTAAAAACTTAACAATGTTAATTATAAGAATTTTTCATAATTCAATCTGCAAGTATTTGCAACTGCTTTTTACATTGATATTAGCAGAATCATTGCTTAAAATGCTGTTAATATGAATACACAGTATTATAATATTGTATATATTTCTTCTTTTTCTGACTCGCTGGACCGGCTGAAAATTAAATTTAAGTTTTTAGGTATGATATTTTCCAAGAATTAGTCAACAGTTCCAGGAATTAGTTGATCTCTGTTTCAGCATTTTCTTCTCCTCTCTTCACTGAAGGCAATCAAACAACAACGTTGTGGAATATAATTGAGCCTTTTGCTTTAGTAAATAAATTTAATTGGCTTCGAAACAGAAAGCCACTAAACTCGAATGTCTATCATTAGAGAGAGTCTATGCTTTTGTACCCGCTGAATATGAATGCTCTGTGTAAATTACAATTTGAGCAGCACCCTCGAAAAGTTTCGGACAACTTTTGTGGTGTGTGCGCGCAGGGACTTAAAGTCCGAGCAATTTCGAATAAATTCTCTGCTACTTAAATTATGCAAAACAATACAAAGTCCACTTACTGGGCGCCCTTGAAGGTAATTAGCTAATTAATTTCGAAATTGTTATATTGTTGGTACGATGACGAAGAGTGTGTTGAAATGAGCCGAGCACGGAACACAGAGCACGGAGCACGCCAAGCAGGTGGCATCTCATCAAAGCACGACTGTAGATTAATTTATTGAACTGTGCGAGTGCTCGTTGAGTTTGGTGTCGGTGCAATTGAGAGGGCACAGCTAGCGATTAGAACAGAGGGCCGTAAATCGTTTTAATTGTGGCTGGCATATTAGATAAATGGGATCCGAGCAGTTGAAATATGTAAGCCGCTTAGGAGACAAACAGCAACGAGCCAAAGCTGAAAACAAAACACAAAGTCATTAATTTGCACTCGCATCTTACGCTCTTCTTTCTTCTTCTGCTCTTCTCTCTTTTTAGGCTCCCTCGAGCTGGAGCTGCAAATGGTGGTGGTGGGCGGGGAGCCGGATGCTGTGGCGATATCCAAATCGTTGTCGATATTAAAGAGCGACACAATAAATGGCAGCACATTTCACAGAAGTCAATCAAAGAGAGCCGCGACATTGGCAAACTCGCAGCCATTAATTTCGGCGACAACACAAATTACAAAAGCAAACGACAAGCAAATAGCAGCAGCAGCAGCAGCGACAGCAACAACAGCTCACACAAATGGCGGCAGCAGCTCGTCGAGTGCAGTTGCAGCTGCAGCTGCTTTGGCCGGCCACAGCCACATTAATAACATTAGCAACAATGGCATTCAACGGCGATGGACAACTGTGTCCACAATGCCAGCTTCCGCGCCAGGAGTGACGGCTGCACTGCGCGCCAATCTTATTATGAGCAACAGCAATGTGGCGGAACAAGAGCTGGCAGAGCACGAGTTCAGAATTACGCAGAACAGCAACAATGCATTGTTCGTGGCCAGCAGCAACAATTCGACAGCAGCAACAGAGGCAGCAGCAACACCAATTACAACAACGGCTGCAACAGCAACAACGACGACAACTACAACTACAACAACAACAACACGTCGACCTGCGCCGAGAACAACACTGAAGCCACCGCCAACAATAGATGATTACCAAACAATAATTAGCCAAGCGGGAACACACGCCTATCTGCCCTGCAACGTAAGTGAGGCAACCAAATCCAAAAGCCGAATTCCCTTTAATTAACAGTCCACAATGTGTGCCCCCCTCCTGTTTGTGTGCAAGATTACTTTGGCAGGGCACAAAAGAAGTCGTTGCTTGTCGATGTCGTTATTGGTATTAGCATTGGCTTTTGAGGGGCCTAATTGATCTAATGAGCAGTCGTTAATAACCATGTGACACTTACAAGAGACCTTAATATCAAGGGCTGTGAATGGTTGCTTAATCAGAACCTTCATCATCTTCTCGAGTGCAAACATAATTAAAGGGCAATGATTTTTGGGATGTGCCAAAGAAAATTGCATGCTCAATAACACCCCCACTTTGCAGACACCTGGTCAGAGAAGAGATTATGCGAAATATAATTTTCACTTTTCTATTATTTATTTTGCGTTTTTTATCGCTTCTGCTTTTTTGTGTTGCTGCTGTTTACCAATGACTTGCATAAACCTGATCCGTATGCTTGAATAGAATATTAAAATGTTGACCGAACTGAAGAAGGCGAAATGAAAAGTTGATTGATTTTGCGGGAATCCAATCAAGTTGCCCTTGCTCGGCTCTTGTTTATTTTATGCGCAAAATGCTGAGGTAATTTGTTTCTCCCTTTGCGCTTTCTCCTCCTTTGCCACTCCGTTTTTTTCGCTGTATTCTTGTGTTGGCATTAAAATAACAAAAATATTGACAAAGCATTTTTGCTTTTTAATAATCATTGATAATTTATAATAAGCAGCTGATTATGCAGACTGCTTCTGCTCAATCAGCCAGCAAGGCAGCAGCGGCGGAGCGGACGGGGAAGGGGAAAATGGGATAGGAAGTGGCAGGCAACGCTGTGGGGCGCTCAAATTTGCAGCGCTTTGAACTAATTTACGTTTGGCCCTGTCGGAACTGAAAGAAAACAAACCGGAAATTGCCGCTGCCACGCCCGAAAAGCACCCCAGCCCCTCCATGGCCAACGGCGATGCTGACCCAAATACTCAGTGTAAACTACTCCTGACTCACACAAAGACGGTGACAGGGACAGGGACAGGGGCAGTGTGTTGGGTGTGGCAGCAGCAGCCCGGCAATTGTGTGCGTGCGAATGTTGTGTCGGTTAGCTATGGCCTCTGAAGTCCATCCGCTAATAACTTAGTTACTGCTGCTCCGCTGCCTTGGCGCATTGCTGGCCCAACCACGCGACAACAGCAGCAGCAGCGGCAGCAGCATAATGATCATTATGACAATTATAATTGCAGGCATACGCATCGTAGTCATTCTTCACATTATAATTGCCGCACTCCCCGGCAGCGTGGAGACAGGAAATTACTCAACGTGCCGAGCTCAAAACTAAGGATTTATAAATATTTTGATTTGTGCAGCTGCTTCAAAAAGCCATCGAATTCATGGCTGTTTATTTGCGGCAACTCGTTTGTAACAACAACACAGGCAACAATAACAATAACTTTTGGCTTTCACAGAACTCAAAAACACAGCCATGAAAGAGGTTTGATTTAGATGAATTTCAAGTTAATTTGCTTGCCCATTAAAGCTGCAGGCAGCAAAAGCATAAACATATTTTACACTCGAACTAAAAACAGCATTGCTGCTGTATTCGTAAGCACAAACATGACATATCTAAGCTGTGATTATCCGATAAACTGGTTGCCACAAAAGTGAAGTCGAATTTCACTTACAGCTGGCGGAAGCCATAACTTAGGACTATCTTGCAATCCGCTTAAACCTAATCAATTAATAATAAATTTCACTCCGTAGGCGTTATACATATTTTGGCGGAATATCGACATAAGGGAACGTACAACAACAACAATGACATGAAAATGATTTTGCCTGCAAGCACTTGATATTTTTTCCATCTTTTCTTCTTTGTGCGAGCGACTTCGCCCTGCCTTCTTTTTTGGGTTATTTTGCAAAGTCTGCGAAAACTTTTCTCCAGATATGAAAATACAAAACAACAAAATTATATATATACATACAAAATAGAGAGAGAGAGAGGGAGAGAAAAATGTTGCCATAGTCGTGCCGCAGAGGGGCGAGCTCTTTGAGGTGTACTGTTGTGTGAAAAAATTGGCAAAATAAAAGAAATTATTTACAAACAAGTTTAGACAGAGCTCGCAAATGTTATGGGCAAACTTTGTTGTCTGCGTGCGTCGTGTTTGCTGTGTTGTGCTCTGTTGCTGACGACAGCAAAGCAAAGCCAAATGGAACATAAAAGGAGCAGAATAACTAAAAACCTGACGGCCAGCCATGATATGGGTCTCACAATGGCAGCGGCATCTGCCGGCAGTCAAGTTCTCGAACTATAAGTGCCACTTGGCTGAGACTTTTTCGGGGGCGCGTTGCCCATTTTGAGACGGCTGGCTTTAATGCAATGATAACATTTGCTCAAGCCACGCTGCTGCAGCTTACCAGCAACTAATTAGCAATATTTAAATTGCAAAACAGTGCAAAGCATCTTGATAAATTCGATGCCTAAATATGGCCATTAATTTTTTCGTTGTGCTAAATTAAGCGCCATTTACACAAGCTGCAGCCGCCAGTCCCTGCGCCCCTCAAAGCCCTCCCATAAGCGAGGAATTTAAATTAGATAATGGCGAGCGCCAGCCACATGAATATTTGTCAGCCCGGGGTAGCGTATACGACACGTAGTCCCAAGTGCTCTGAGCAGCAGCATGTTCCATTTCAGCCTCGCACTCCCGCAGTCTCGTGGTCCTCGACAGGGCTGTGCGTGCCTACTCGACTGCTTGACGGGTTGCTTCGTTGGCTGACTGCCCAACCGCCTATCTGGCAACTGCCTGGCTCTCTCAGCGTGGAGAAGTGGATAAGCATCTTGTCTTAATACTGAGTAAAATGCTGATGCTCAGCCAGATAATCATGTCTTTTGTGACCGGGCGATACTCAGAGTTCCAACGCTTCCCGCAAAATTTAATAAACTCCCCCAAAACTCGGGATTATCATAAGTAAGTAGTTTCGAGTTTTACGCTCAAATATAACTTTCTCGTGCAAATTTTATGCAACTTTACTGCCAGCTAAACCAAAGTATTTAAATTTACAAATCTCTGCATATATTGCCATCATAATTTTCTGTAAACAGTGAAAATTTGCGGACACCTGCACATTTATTAGCGGGATATATTTTTTTGAAGTTTAGTTTTTAAGACAAGTTCGCCTCGTTGACTTGCACTTTATCCTCGGACGGATGAAACTTGCTCTACGGTCAGTAAGAGTTTTCACTGCACATAGTATTGAGTTTATTACACTTGATGCTAACATATATTAAAAATTTAGTCTGTAGCCTTTAAAAACTTTATCAAAGCAGCTCTTTGAAAAATTAGAAATGACTCAAAAAACGGCACATCAAAAGAAATACTTTTGAAAGTTAAGAATAAATACTTTTGAATTCAAATTTGAAAGCACAATAATGCACTGATCTCAGATAAAGAAATCATATAGAGCTGAGTTCATTCGTAGAAGAATTATTGTGGTTCTTAAGCTTATATTGCTTTCAGTAGTACATTCAAAGTCTTCGAGGATTATGGAAATAAGTTAACTTAAAGTTATGATTTAAGTTGTGATTTATGCAAATTACTTAAAAACTGCTATATAAAAGAAAGAAAAAATATATTGAATAAGAAAAGAAATACTCTTGAATTAATATTTAGAAGGACATTAATGCACTCAACTCAAATGATAATTCTTACACTTTAAAGAAATCATATACAGCTGAGTTCATAATAAGAAGAAAATGGGATGTGATTGTGAAGCTCAGATTTCTTTCAGTAGTTCATTCATACTCTTAGAGGATTATGGAATTAAGTCAACTTAAAATTATAATTTTTTGTTGCGTTTTATGCAAATAACTTAAAAACTGCCCAATGAAAAAATATTGAATAAGAAAAATATACGTTTGAATTAAAATTTAAGAGGACATTACTACACTTAACTAAAATGATAATTCCTACGCTTTTAATTAATCATATAGAGCTGAGTTCATTAACAGAAAATAGAGTGTGATTCCGAAGCTTAGATTTCTTTCAGTATTAACTCTAAGAGGCTTATAGAAATAAGTGAACTAAAAATGATGGTTTGTCTCGTGTTTTATGCTGTATAAGTGAATATTTTTTCATTCTCAATAAGTTGACTCGTAAACATTTCGTATAAACAGCAACTTCTACTTTGAATGTTTATCAGCAAAACGGTCATATTTCGACGGCATTGCTTTCACGTTTCTTGTGAGAAAATATTTGTTTGTTAAAGCAATTGTAAGCACCATATTAAAAAGTGATGCAAAAACAACTTAAAACACCATAAAAACCTTTAGTGCTGTTATGAACAGTAAATCGCGCAGCCAAATTAACAATTTACACCCCGCTTTTCTTCGTTCTGTGTACTGAACTAACACAGTGTTGCAGGGCGATTGGATAGCCCTGGCTGCAGAGCGGGCGGGGCGGGGCGGGGAGGCGCTCATTTATGGTCGGCATATTCATATAGTTTTGACAGCACGTACAGCAACAATAACAAAAACAACAACCCTCCAGGAGAGGACCGAGCGGAAATGCCAGCAATTATGGCTGAGGCAGACAGACAGTCGTCGGCCTGCTTGGGAGACGGGAGCAGGCAGAACTGAGAAGTTCCCAGGACGAGCCTGGGAATGGGAGTTGAGTAGGCGCCTTTTGTGTGCGTGCCTCAGACACTTTTAGTTTGTTGGGCGACGGCGGCAGGGCGGCAGGGCGGCAGGGCAGCGGGGCGGCAACCACAATGAAAAACAACAAGCACATAAAACACAAATGATTATAGTATCTAATCATGATATCGTTCAGCAGCATGCACCACTCGACTTCTGCCCCCAGTCCCCCATTCCGACCCCTCCCGCCCTCTCGCTCCAGAGCGGCGTCCTTGTCGTCGACTTGGCCAACACCGACAATGTAGTTGATGACAGCAGCTCAAAGACTGTCATTTGCCACAGCCCTCGCCACCGCCACCGCCCACGCGACGGCCTTCCTCTTGGCTTGACAATCGCCATTTCAGGCAGCCTTCTAGCCAGTGTGCCACCAACAAATGCCACACCCCCAACTACAGTGGGAGCTACTCACAGAGTGCGCAAAATGTGCCTGGAATTTAAAGCGGCGTCGCGTTTAGACTGGATTCGATAATTATTCAGCATTAGGCTATCGACTATACTGTCGCTTTTCTAAAAGTTAAACACTTGCTGTAATTTGGGCTATGGAATTTAATATTATTTGCTTTGCCAAATTAATGTTTACTTGGTAGAAATGCATCAATGCGTTTTTTAATAAAAAGTTTGCAATGACTTTATGAGAATTTCACAAATATTTGAAATATTATGGTCTAGAATTCCAGCATTTATTTAAGCTCATTTTATTTAAGCTCATTGCGAAATGAAATTCGTGTGCCAAAAAATATTGATTATGTTCAACATCGTTGATGAGAAAGTATTGTCAAATATTGAAATACAAATCTCACTTTGAAATTAATTGCGTATGCCTACAAATAATTTCGAATATTAATTAAAATGCTTAAAATAAATTACTATCATTGCAAAGAACGTGAAGAGAACCATTACTTAGAATTTTAGAAAAGTTTTTAATGATAATAAACAATTCTTTGTTATCATGAAGAATATAAATAATATTTAGTTCATCAAATCATAAATTCAAAAAGACCTGTTGTCTTTATTAAGTATAAATTATATGCATTATGATAAACCAGATAGTGGTGGCTTTGTGCAAAATAATTGTTATTTGAAGTAATATTCTTAAACATTCTAATAAAAAGCTGTCTTTGAAATTCATTTTTGAAAACAACAAGAATTGATTATTTATTATTCATTATTTTTAAAACTATTTAAAAAAAATACTAAGCTTGAAAAGTAACTACAAAATCATAGACCTAAAAACATTAGACGGCCTTTTTCTAGAACATAAAAAAAAAAACATTTTTATTGCAAGAAAAATTTATGGTAAACAAAAAAAAAAAATTGAAAAGATATGTCAATGAAATTGAATAACTTTTCGCCCGTATTTTATGGTGGGCATGAAAAGCAATTCAATCAGAAAAGATCTGTCAGCGAGAACTAATAATTTTATTCGAGTTACATACTGTTGGCATGAAAAGCAATTCACAAATTGTGCCAAGTGTAATTACGCTGAGTCCTACACATGACTCTGTGAAAGTGGTCCACAGAGCACATGCTCACACACACACACACAGACACTTAAAGGAACGGCAAGGACTACACACACACACATAGAGCGACTGCGTTGAATGTGTATTATTTGGTGCTGCTTGAAAGGAGGCGCGGGCCAATAGGGAAGGCTGTCTTGTAAAATTGCTTCTAAATTATTATTGTCATTATTGACAGAAATGAATCGTCATTTTGTTGCCGAGCCGTTATTGTTTACCGTGCCGTTGTTACACAGCTCCATTCTTTGCCGCATTGTTGTTGCGAGCAGCGAAAGTTTCGCTGACATCATTCAGTTAGTCAGTTGGGGATTTACTCTCGAGTCTTGAGAGCTGTGGGCACGTAATTGAATTGAATTTAAAATGAGTCTATCACAAAGTAACTGACACGCCACGCCGGCTTTGTGATTATTGACTAATTTATTATTAATATGCCGCCCGCCTCCCTCGCAGGTCAAACAATTGGTGAAGAAGCCAATCTCGTGGCTTCGCATGCGAGACGGCCACATTCTCACCGTGGATCAGACCACCTTCATTGCGGATCAGCGCTTTCAGTCCGTCTTCTCGCCGAACCCGGAGCGCTGGTCGCTGCAGATAAAGTATGTGCAGCTGAAGGACGAAGGAACCTACGAGTGTCAGGTGTCGACGGAGCCCAAGGCCAGCGCCATCGTTCATCTGCGCATTGTGGGTGAGTAACTTGTCTACTTCGTATATTCCGGCTTAAAAGTGATTGTAATAGTAGCTTACTCAATGAAAAAAGTAATTAATTAGCTGGCGTTCAGTCGAACTTTTCATGTGTAATCACACTGAGCAAGTGGACTTCGCCACACTGTAGACTGTAGACAATCGATAAAACGCTGACCTAAATGCAGCTTCGCAGCTGAAATTCTACATTCCGCAACCTAGCAATAAATCACAGGGCACGCCAATAAATCAGGGGTTGCTGCAGAGATTTTATTCCGATTGCGAAGGACTCGCTAAATGTGTGTCTGTGTGTGTGTGTGTTATCTGGCTTCTCTTTTGCAGAACCTAAAACCGAATTAATCGGGGAGTCGACGCGCCACGTAAAGGCCGGAAGTCAAGTGAAACTGCGCTGCATAATTAGCCAGGCACTGGAGCCGCCACTTTTCATTAATTGGTTTTACAATCAGAAGCAAATCTATTTGCATAATCGTCGCGGTTGGCGCACGGAAATCGAGCGCATCGATCTGCCAACGGAAGCGCCAACGACATCAACAGCAGCGACAACAACAGCAGCAGCGACAGCAGCAACAACATCGACAGCAACAACAACGCCAGCGCTGGCTGTAACGAGTGCGGCTGCAACGCCAGAGACTCTAAATGATATAGCGGCCATAACACGTTCGTACATCCTAGATGCCATTGCTGTGGGCGATGGCGCAGCGCTGGCCGGATATGGTTACGTGTTGCCAACGACCGGCACGCCTATTTACCCAGCAGCCGCAATGTCAACGCCGGCGAGTGCAGGTGGTGCAACTGCAGCGGGTCGTGCCACCACCTCTCAAGTGGCAGCAGCGTCGGCATCAGCAGCAATTGCTGCTGACACGTCGGCAATATTGACGTTGCCACAGGCAGCAACAACTGCTGCAGCCACGCCGCCAGCAGCCACTGTAACGACAACAGCAACAACAACCGCAGCAGCAGCAGCCTCGACGACAACAACAAGTACGTCGACGACGACGACGACAGCGGCACCGCCGAGAACAACAACAATACTGCCAAGCAGCAGTTTCATTAAACAGATAACGGTAAGTGGCTTACCGCACGTGTGGGCGTGTCTCTCATCATTACCATCCCCCATACGTCTGGGCCTCCATGCAGCAGTGTCTTTCAGCGTTTTCATTAAACGCATTTTCATTACGCAAATTGCCGTAAATGCGAGTGCCAGAAAGAGATGGTCGACGTGCCAAAGAGTGAGAGCGAGAGCGAAGTGAGCTGAAGCCGGGACATTTTTATTCAATTTTCGCAAGGCTGACGAAAATTGTCAGCGTCGTCAAATTATAATTTTAATATTACACGAGTATGTGCATATTTTGTATTTTAATTTTTTGCCGTGCGCCACACACGCGGCGAGGCGCTGCCAACGTGCGGCACTTCAGCGAACATTCCGCATACGCCCCGTCTGCCAACTGTCTCGCCAGCTCAAGCCTCGCATTCATTCATACGCATATACTCGTACTCGCATGTGTGTGTATTTACTTACGTATTGCCGCTCTATCATTGCAGACGGCCTCGCTCATCATACCCGCCGTGGTGAAGCTGGATTCCGGCAACTATACGTGCAGTCCTTCGAACAGCGCCCCGCGCACCATCGTGCTGCACGTGCTAAATGGTAAGACTACATGGAGACTCTCGCAGGTCGTTGTTGTCTGTTGGAGGGGGGGATGGAAGGAAACAAGCGCTGTTGGCTGCTGGCTGCTGGTTGTGCCAACTGTTTTTGTATCGCATGCCAATTGAATTAAGTTTTCATTTAGCCTAATTGAATTTTATTTCACTGGCATTCAGCACTGCTGGCTTTTGATTCGCGCGCTCAAGCACAGTGGGGCCGAGTCGCAAATATTGCCAATTGAAGGTGTTGCGCAGTGCATTCAACTTATCATTTTCTTCATTTATTTCACTTGCAATCTGGCTGGCAATTTTCGAGTTTTTGTGTTTGTGTGTTTTCGTGTTTACATTTCCATAGTTCGATATTGGGTTTTTATTTTATTTACACGTTTGTACACTGCTGCTGGCCGCTCAGGCAGAAGCTGTTACAGCAACAAGAACAAAGAAAACAAGCGCAGCAATAGCAACAATAGCGATGGGTGCACTTTTATTGTTGTTATCTGGAAATGTCCACAATTGCGTTGTTTGCTCAATGTCCACGACGACGAGTGAGAATGACGTGGACGACGACAATGGCGATCATGACGATGACGATGATGATGATGGTAATGATAATGACGACCCATAAACAGACGGACAGACGGACGATATATATACGTATCTGTTGCTGTTTGGCAAGCAGTGCACTGCACTAAGATACATTTGTATCTATGTATCTGCAACTCAGATTCTACTGTCGCCCGTTCACTTGTGTATGTGGACGAATACGCAGTTTGTGTTTGCATTTAAATCGTTTGGCTTTCTCTACTAGTATTCATCAGTTGTTGTTGTGCAGTGAGTGCATGTCAACTTTGACATGTGCTCTCCGGCGCTGTTAGCAATGGGAAGCATGCTACTTACTTGTAGTAAATGTGCCGCCTCCAAACCCTTTTCCGTTGCCGTGCTACATAAGTGATGATGACACCTGACGTGCGACACTGTTGAGATAGGATTTGGGGACATGTCGTTTGCATGTTGGCCCAACGCGACGCGACAACTGTCACGTGTTTATTCGCTCCACATTCTACTAAAAATAATGACAATAAAATTGGCATTGACATTGGACAATTGGCTCACATTCAAGTGACGCTTTTCGCTTCTTTTTAAGGCCACCAAGCCACATACTGTCAGCTTTCAAAACCCAACCCAAAACATACCTTGAGTGTACAATGATTAAGCATCACTTGAACACAAACAACGCACGCTTTCAACTTTTGAAGAGTTCCATATTTGGCTAATAATTGGACTGACAAATTTAGCATACCCTGCACATCGAATTAGCTTGCTTATACAGAAGATTATGTAAAAAAATTGGTAATTGAGAATAGGTTGCACATTTCAATGAACTAGCAATTAACTGCATATAAAAGCTGTGGATGCACAGCATACAAATAAAAGTACAAATGCCATTATTTTAAAGTCAAACTGTTTTAAAATTGCTGCACCAAATCGCGAAAGAAATTGATTCATTTGTGATGTGCGGATAAAAGCGTAAAAATAAGACAAATATGGCATACAATTTATGCATTTTTAATACGCGGCTAATTGGTGCAGATAAAATGTGCAATGAGAACAACATGTGAAAGTCGAATAATGAAAATCACAGATCTCGCAAAAGTGTGTGTGTGTTTTTATGTCAGTGTAAATTTATGTGTATAAAAATCGCATATGCATTTTAATGGATTTATGCATAAAGCCCAAGCGGGGTAGCACACCCTGAACTTGACTATCCACTAAGTCCACTTATTGTTTGAATTATATATATATGCATCTTGCATATGTGAACAAGATCATAAAAATATAGTTTAGTTATTGTAGCTGTCAGTTTGATTTGACTTTGGTTTGAAATACCCCAGAGGCAGAAAGTAGTGGGTATGCAATGGGCGACGTTTGTTTTAAATTTAATATTTTTACAAGGATTTTTACATAAGTGCAAAAGGGTTAATATACTTAATGTCATTCTGCGGCGCTTTTGTAATGGCCTTTACAATGGTGAACCAATTCGCGTTGTTGGTTTTGCTGCCGTTGTTGCAGCAACTTTTTGTTGTTAATGGCGGCAGGAAAATGGCAGCACTTGCAACGCACTGCCGACAACAATGGCTGCCGCATGACAAATGATTATTAATAACTTAATGATTTTATCACTTATTTATGCGCTTTTTATTTGCACGAATTGTTCAGCAACATTCTGCTATCAATTCAGCTGGCAAATATAGTTTTAATTTACATCCGATTGTCTATTTTAGACACGTGATGTCAGTCGCATTTTATTTATTTAGTGCATTTGTCAATCATGCATGCTTGTTTAACTAATCAGCGGTTGTTGGTCGCCAACATTTCTCTTTAATTATATTGCATAATTTAATTTCGGCAATTTAAGCAATTTATCGCCATTGTGTAAATGCTTGCATTATGAATGATAAGCGAAACCGTGGCATATAATTTAGGAATTGCATAGTTAGTTGTTTTCGCCTCTCATAAATTAGATCAAAGCCCAAATCATTAAAAAACATAATAAAATAAGAAACAGCACAACAGATCCATTTGGAAATAATAATCTAAACAGTTAAAAAGTGGCTTCTGCAGCTCTAATTGTACACAACAATTTGTCCACTTGCAACACAAATATTTAATAACGATACGCCTGTGTTTGTTCAATCGACCAGTTAAGCGCTTGCTAAATTGTAAACTGTCGAATTACTTGACGCCAAAATTAGGGTCTAATTGAATGTGAGGCAGTAATATTCGCATATTGTTTGGTTGTTGGTTCACTATCCATTTGTGTTGAGCCATGTTGCGAATTCGTGTGGGGAGGCGACTGCTATTGCCAATTAGAGCTGATGGTGCAACTACACAGGACATGCTGTACATTTATGGTATTTGTTTATGTATATACTTTCTTTTGTGGCCGCAGGTGAATACTCGGCGTCGGCTATTAAATCGGCCAGTGTCAGCTGGAATACGCTAATTGGATGTCCTGGCTATTTGCGTTGGCCGAATGTTTCAACGATTTTGACACTTTTGTGGATTATTAAATTTGCGCTCGCTTGGAATGCGACAATTTGCTGCAATCGTGGCCGCAACAAAGTCAACAATCGCCCGTCGTCACTGGAGCAGTCGGTGACACAAACAACAATAGCACGAACAACAACAACAACAACGGCAACGGCAAGGATAACTGGCAGGACAACGGCATGCGAAAGCGCCAGCCGCAGGCTCAGCACACAGAGGCAGACGCAGACGCAGACCAAAAGCAAGAGCCAGGACGAGAGTCAGAGCCAGACGACAACCCGCAGGCAACGGCGTTACGGACTCGACTGCGGTTGTGGCGTCTGCTGCTGCTGCTGCTGGTGCTGGTGCTGCGGCGGGGACTGTGGCCACGTCAGCAGCTCAATTAGTGGCACTAAAGTGGCCGAGGACAAAACTTGAGTAGCACTCTCGCCAGATCCCAATAATACCAGCACACCACTGCAGTGGTGGGACAGCAACAAGGACTCGCTCAATTGAAATGTGAGCGGTTGAGCTTAGACCATGCTGAGGCTCGTCATCGTCAACCCATTCAGATACATATTCGCATTTCCGAATATATGCATAAGTACGAATACATTTATGATCTCCTCGAATGCCATAATACTTATAACATAATACGATAGTCATTGCTTATACATATGGATACAAGAATTGTATGTGTATGCACATTATGAACAATAATCGAATCGTTAAGCCTCAGTTCACCTTCGCCTATTTTGTTGCTTTGAGAGTTGTGTAAATAATCATTCATTTGGAACTGTACATTCATTTAACAATCCTTAAGAGTATGCCATAAGTTAACGGTTGTATCATTTTAATACTAAGTCCAATTTCAATGGTTCACTATAAATAACAATATAGTGTGTTTCAAAAAGTCATAAAATATTAAGATCTCAATCTAATAGAAAACGAATATAACTGAAATTAATGTGTTTTGAAACGAAGAGAATAGCGAAATCTCCAGGGTTTGAAACTTTATAGAACTAGAAAACAGCGACTACTATTAAAGAAAAAGAATAAAATAAAATAAAAACCTTATGTGAATGTTATATATGTCCCATTCGAAACTCACTTTTCAGTAAGAGCAACATGATTTTTTGGTTTCATATAACAGTAATGATCTGAAAAATATAGAATATTTTAAACAGTCGAACTGATAAACTCTCCTCTTTGGTTTAGCATTAATTGTAAATATCGACAAGCTTGAGCGATTGCTCGTCATACTTAGCATATAAATATTTGAATTAGAATTCTGCATATGTGTAAACAATACATTATTAATTGTTTGTTAACTGATTTTTCGCGGGAACTGTGTAAATATGTGTGTGGAAATCTAGGCTGAAGCGTCCTTTATAAAAACAAAAACATAAAAAGATAAATCAAATTAGCACTCAAAAGAAATTTGAAAACAGAATTCAAACGAAGTCTTATTTTATATTAAAGACTTTACGATATTACAAGCGCAACTTCTCGCTTAAGTTCTTTATTTAAGTTTTATGGACAAAATAACATTGTGAAATTAAAAACAAATAAACAAAAATATAAAGCAAATTAAATACTATTTGCAATAAGTCTTAAGACATTACCGTAAGTGATTATAAATAAATAAAAGGCATTTTCTTCAATGAACTAAAGCGCTTATAAAACAATTTAAAGAACAGGTTTGTAAGGGAAAAAACATGGAATATAGATTTTTGTCTTTCACATTTCACAATTCTACCTGCACAATTATTTCACTATAATATTAATATATACAATTTATATACAATTCGAATTCAGAAAAGTTATTCGCATGAAAATCCAAATTACATACCATACTTCCTCATGAGCATGAATGTTCTGTGGACTCAGCAACAAGCCGGAATTGTCGCAAGGGGAGCGACGTTTGCATCGCACTATGTTTGGACTCGTCATGTCAGCTAAAATATTCAAACAGTTCTCATGAATTTTGCACAAGTTGGTTAAATATTCATGCATTTGTCGACCACAAGTGTTGGGACAGCATCTGGACGTTTGACAAATGGAAAGCGCAACTATTTGAAAAATGTTCAACCACGAATTGCTCTACTTATACCACATATATTTGTAGCATTCTGCTTCTCCTGAACGAGCAAATAGAACTCATATTCTTCTGAAATTCCAAACTGCAATTGTTATAACATCGGACATGGAAATGGAACTTGCAATTTTCTATTACACCATCTGCAAAATTATTAATTTGGCAAATCAGGCCAATTTACTAATGGCTTGCAAGTATTTTACATGTTTCTTCCGACTCATAGGTGTAAGAATCGTGTTTTTCTCAAGTGGCTGAGTTGTTGTTTTATAATACTTGGTGATAAGAATACAGCCAGCGACTATAAAAACGCTGAGGAGCATTAGTTTATTGCACAGTGGAGAAGTATATTTATACTTGAAACAGTAAAACAACGTGAAGGACTATCTATAACGATGAAGATATGTAAGTTAAAAAATCCTAAGGCATTTGTACATCGTCATCGTCATCGTTTCTATTCACACCTTATAGACAATTTGGTGATGCTCACATTCGTGATTGCGCTTTCTGCTCTGACTGCGTCTACTCAGGCCCATCTGCCCGATTGTTCCGATCACATCAATGGTCTTTCCTTTGCCGATCCCATAAGCTGCTCCAGCTATTATATATGCCTTCGCGGGCGTGCTCTTCGGAGAGAATGCGGCCATGGCTTGTTCTTCGACCCCAGGACCCAGATCTGTAATTTGCCCAGCCTAGTGGAGTGCCACAATGGCGATCGCAGTGGAGCTGTGATTTCAATTCACGATCATGATGCGCACAATGGACCTTCAGGAGGCAAGGTACCATGCCAGACAACTCCAAAACCACCCTGCAATAAGTCAACGACACCAGCTTCGCCACCAAGCACAAAGACCGTCCCAAGGAGCACTCCTAGCCAAACAACTCCAGCTTCGCCACCAAGCACAAAGACTGTCCCAAGGAGCACTCCTAGCCAAACAACTCCTGCATCTACACCAAGCACAAAGACTGTTCCAAGGAGCACTCCTAGCCAAACAACTCCTGCATCTACACCAAGCACAAAGACTGTTCCAAGGAGCACTCCTAGCCAAACAACTCCTGCCTCTACACCAAGCACAAAACCAGTCCCAGATACCACTCCTAGCCAAACAACTCCTGTCTCAACACCAAGCACAAAACCAGTTCCAGATACCACTCCTAGCCAAACAACTCCTGCCTCTACACTAAGCACAAAACCAGTCCCAGATACCACTCCTAGCCAAACAACTCCTGCCTCTACACCAAGCACAAAGCCAGTTCCAGATACCACTCCTAGCCAAACAACTCCTGCCTCTACACCAAGCACAAAACCAGTTCCAGATACCACTCCTAGCCAAACAACTCCTGCATCTACACCAAGCACAAAGACAGTTCCAGATACTACTCCCAGCCAAACAACAACAGCATCTACACCATGCCAGACAACAACAACAACTGAAACACCTACCACAACATCAACGACCACAACAACCACAACAACAACCACAACAACAACCACAACAACAACCACAACAACAACCACAACAACAACCACAACAACAACCACAACAACAACCACAACAACAACCACAACAACAACCACAACAACAACCACAACAACAACCACAACAACAACCACAACAACAACCACAACAACAACCACAACAACAACCACAACAACAACCACAACAACAACCACAACAACAACCACAACAACGACAACAACAACAACCACAACTACGACAACCACAACAACGACAACGACAACAACTACAACTACGACAACTACAACAACGACAACGACAACAACGACAACGACAACGACAACGACAACAACTACAACTACGACAACCACAACAACGACAACGACAACAACGACAACCACAACCACAACAACCACAACAACTACGACAACAACAACGACAACAACAACAACTACAACCACCACAACAACGACCACAACAACGACAACACCTTGCACAACAACGACAACAACGACAACAACGACAACAACGACAACAACGACAACAACGACAACAACGACAACAACGACAACAACGACAACAACGACAACAACGACAACAACGACAACAACGACAACAACGACAACAACGACAACAACGACAACAACGACAACAACGACAACAACGACAACAACGACAACAACGACAACAACGACAACAACGACAACAACGACAACAACGACAACAACGACAACAACGACAACAACGACAACAACGACAACAACCACAACAACCACCACAACAACAACCACCACCACAACAACCACGACAACGACCACAACGACCACAACAACGACAACCACTACAACGACCACAACAACCACGACGCCCTGCACAACAACAACTACTACAACAACCACGACAACAACCACGACAACAACCACGACAACAACCACGACAACAACCACGACAACAACCACGACAACAACCACGACAACAACCACGACAACAACCACAACAACAACCACAACGACAACAACAACCACCACAACAACAACAACCACTACTACGACCACAACAACAACAACAACCACTACTACGACCACAACAACAACAACAACCACTACCACGACCACAACAACTACGACGCCCTGCACAACAACGACTACGACAACAACCACAACAACCACGACAACAACCACAACCACAACAACAACAACCACCACTACGACAACAACAACAACCACTACTACGACCACAACAACAACAACAACCACTACTACGACTACAACAACTACGACGCCCTGCACAACAACAACTACGACAACAACAACAACAACCACGACATCAACCACAACAACAACCACGACAACAACCACAACAACAACAACAACCACTACTACGACCACAACAACTACGACGCCCTGCACAACAACAACTACTACAACAACCACGACAACAACCACAACAACAACAACCACTACTACGACCACAACAACAACAACCACTACTACGACCACAACAACAACAACCACTACTACGACCACAACAACTACGACGCCCTGCACAACAACAACTACGACAACAACCACAACAACCACGACAACAACCACAACAACAACAACCACTACTACGACCACAACAACAACAACAACCACTACTACGACCACAACAACTACGACGCCCTGCACAACAACAACTACTACAACAACCACGACAACAACCACAACAACAACAACCACTACTACGACCACAACAACAACAACCACTACTACGACCACAACAACAACAACCACTACTACGACCACAACAACTACGACGCCCTGCACAACAACAACTACGACAACAACCACAACAACCACGACAACAACCACAACAACAACAACCACTACTACGACCACAACAACAACAACAACCACTACTACGACCACAACAACTACGACGCCCTGCACAACAACAACTACGACAACAACCACAACAACCACGACAACAACCACAACAACAACAACCACTACTACGACCACAACAACAACAACCACTACTACTACCACAACAACAACAACAACCACTACTACGACCACAACAACTACGACGCCCTGCACAACAACAACTACGACAACAACCACGACAACAACCACAACAACAACCACGACAACAACCACAACCACAACAACAACCACAACAACAACCACCACTACAACAACAACAACAACAACAACAACGACTACACCGTGCACAACAACCACAACAACAACGAAGAAACCATGCACCACAACACCACCCTGCACCACGACACCCTGTACCACGACACCCTGTACAACGACACCCTGTACAACGACACCCTGTACCGCGACACCCGTGTCCCGTGTTAATGAAAAGATTGTGAACAGAGTCGTGAACCGCCCAGCAGAGGCGTTAGTGTCCCTGCGCGACTGTCAGGGCATCGAGGATGGAACGTTGTTTACCAACGCCAGACATTGTCGTCGCTTCTATGTCTGCCGCAACAACCGTGCCAGACACCAGCTGTGTCCAGGTGGCCAATGGTTCGACCGCGAGTTGAAGATCTGCCGTAATCAACGCGAAGTGACCAACTGCTTTGCAGCCCGTAACTAAGTGTGATGAACCCCAGATGACTCAAATATTTCTAGAGGACTATAACCTGCTACATTTCCCGGACTAATGCGCAACGATACAACGACCTAAAATTACTTCTCCCTATTTACGCCACCTTCTTCAATTCTTTTACGAGCTTTATTTACTATCGCAGCAACTAGCTGAAATAAAACAGCATTTAAAAAAGTCATTTGTGCCTATATGGTGGCTTTACACAATATTCTTAGCCTCATGTTTGCTTCAAATGAAAAACGGCATTATATTGTTGTTCTTGTTCGTATATGAAAATGGATAATAATAGTAATATTTGCCTTGCCTTAAAAAATTGAATTCGTGTTTCAAAAATATTTATTTGCATGTTTTTAGATTTACGTAGTTGCTGATTCATTTATTGATGCTTAACGTTTTCATGTATTCATTAGGGATGTCTTGTGGGGACTCTTACATTCGATTTAGACTAGGCCATACATATTTACTATCTCCTCCTCAAACTGCATAATTTTTGGTGTACAAAATGGATATTTTCGATATTACAAATGTTAAAACTTCAGAAGTATTGCACAACAACAAAGATGCAGCTTCAATATTTGAATCAACATAATTATTTAAGCTATTAAACAAAATATTAAATTTAGCTAAGCTATAGAATTCATATGGAGAAATGCTTTATGCCGCCACCACAAAGCATCAGTTACCAAATCCAACTCTACTTGTTCTCTAAACCCAGCCTACACATGCAAATACCAAGCTGAGAGCATATGGGGAACCATTCAACGTATGTTCGAAAGCCTAAACAGCAATGTCATTCAGACGGCGGGCCGAAGTGCATGCGGAATGCAATGCAGGCAAATACAGTGTAAATCATAGAGCACTTTGCAGGCAATGGCTCATGAGTGGCATGCTGCTTCCCTTCCCTTCCTTTGCCACGCTCCAATTTATCCGCTGTTGACAATGACAGCCGACAACGTTGGCCACCTCTCATCACTCTCTTTCTCTCTCTCTGTGTCTCTCTCTGTCTCTCTCTCTCTGCTTCTCTCTCTCTGCCTCTCTCCTCGGCAGCCTGACAGCCCGACAGCCAATCATAGTTTTCACACTCTAGTTAACATCATTGTCACCGAGTTTCAGTCAATGCAAAGTTAAAAAAAAAATTGGTTGACGTTTGCAGTTTGTCTTTTAATGCGTGTGTGTTCCTCCACTCTCTTTCTTTCCCTGCTGTGCCTGCTATCCGCCCGCTTTCGTCATCACATACTTTCGGATGCTGCCTTTTGAAGACCCCATTTTTGACATTTCGTTAGCTCTGAATTCAGCGTTTGCCGTTGAACATTTTCCAGCGTTGACATTTAAGTTAATTTGCATAGAACCGCAAAAATTCACAAGGTTACCAAAATGAGGGTGTGCAAACGGCAGGGGAGGGGCGGTCGTCAGCCAGTGGAGAGTGCGGTTGGAATTGTATCGCTAGTGTTCGAGGTGGCCTCTGCTTTTTACCTGCTGATGTTCAAACTAAATGTTCTACAATTACTGAAAATTAACATACTTATATATACATATGTTATGCACACAACAACACACACACACACATACATAATTGTATGCAAATATGTGTGGTCATGTGCATAAGTACACAGCAGCCACCTAAATACACATATGTGCGTTCTTTTCTGTGCTGCTTGACACTATATAACGCGCATAATCAACATACACTCATATGGCATACAACTGTGGGTAAATAATTAGCCTGCAGTTCGCTAGCCACTGCTGTTGATTTAAATTACATTATTTAATCGAAGTTCGGAAAAAACATGTGGCAGAAATGCAAATAATTCAACATATTTTCCTAATAAACTTTGAAATAAATCGAGCTACCACATTATTCGAAGCCAACTTTCATTTTTTTACAGTATATTCATCACATCGCATTGTTTTCCCGTAATTAATCGTGAAATCAACAAAATCGAAATACTTATGCACTGTGAAAGCGGCAAGAAAGATTTGACTTGATATCTATTTAATTAATTTTGTTCTGATATTCCATTGCGTTAAGCATTTATTATAGAATGACGACTTTTTCCATATCAATGTTTTTACGAATCACTAAGTATTTATAAAAAAAAATACTAAAAGTAATCGTGAAAAAAATGTAAAACAGCTTCCAGATTTTTGCATTCGACCACCAAGTTTGGATTCTCTAGCTCTTGTAGTGTCGGAGATCTAGGTTTTAATATGAACGGACAACGATTTACTAGGTAGCTAGATATAGGGTACAATGATATATAGATATCTCCCCGACTGAACTATATGGTTTTGGGCCAATTGACGCAACATATATCATATATCTGACAGCAATTGTATCGCACACGAAGAAACCCACAAACAAATTTCGTGCGAAAGTGGGCAAAATCAACACAATTGGTGCAGCTTTAAGATGATTACTAAATGTGGGAAATAGCAAGAGAGCTGCTTATAGTGTATAGTGTGTTCATAAATTTCAATTTATCAATTGAAACCTAAATTGTTCTACGATATCATTAGAATAATTAAATGTTTGTGTTTGTTTAAATTGCTTACCGAATACAAAGCTTAAAGCCGATTGCGTTGCACATTTCGTAGAAATGTGAATCGTGCACAAATCCAGCACTTTAATTGCTTACGTGCATTTACCGCCTTACTTCACTCTAATCGTTTTATACTCATGTCAATTCAATGATCCAGTCGCTAATTGGCACATACTGCTGAAGTGGCACTTAGAATGCTGCATTAGCCGTTCGAAGGGATTTGCAATTTTATAGTCACTTGTTCCGTGGCTCGTAATAAGTCCTGTATCGTGAAAGCTCAGCTCGCCCGCGGCACCTCGGCTTCTTCCAGCATCGCATATTAATGAAGGAGAGCTCAAGCAGAGCTGCGTTCGTTAAAAGCTGTCATTTCATACAGAAATTCACAATGCCATCAAATATGCGCGCATAAACCAAAGGAGTCCGCATTCAAGAGCCACAGCTCGCACTCAGCATCAGCCCGCATCCACAGCCAGCCACATCCTCATGCTCATCCGCAAGGGATCACACTTGTCTATTCGCGTTTAGCGTCAGCAACCTGCGCAACCTGACGAGCTGCCCCACCTGCAGGCAACTGCTGCCACCTGCTTGCAGCACCCAATTTCCGGTGCTTACGTAAATACATTATGCAGCTTACAACTACTTAGCGAGCTGCAACTGTGTTGCACAGTGGCACAATTCCGCATCACTTCAAGTTTGCTGAACTTGCAGTGGTGAATACTACCCACAATTAATTTTTTGCGCATTTAAACAGAAATAAAATAGATATAAATAATTTAAATATAATTTTATTTTAAATGGCTTGCCAAGTTTGTTAATATACATATTTCGCCTCCAAATTCCACAATCTAATTTATGAATTTTTGGAAAAGATTTCTTAGAAATATTGTACTCAAATGATACAAGGGTACATCGTAGTCGTACATAATATACTGCAGCTAATTAAAAAGTATTAAAAAGAAATTAAATAAAATTGTCATTTTTAGCTTCGATCTTATTTAAGTTATTATTTTAATTAAGTATTTAGGTTTATTCATGCAATGTGAAAAATTTCGCTTACAAAATGCACAGTCCAATTTCAGAAATATATCATTTAGATATCCTTCATCGTACCTATAATAATAAGCGTATTATTAAAATGTTCTTTCAGATATATTGCATGAATTTGCAATTGTATGGAAATTTACTGACAAAGTATCTCATAGTCTAACAATCTGCAGCAATTTTATTTACAGAAACTTGCATTTCAAATATAACTATAATATATGTTTCAAGCTGCGAACAATTTCATTCAAGTATTCAAGTTTATTCATGCAATTTGAATTATTTCGCTATCAAAATGAACATTTTACTTTCAGAAATATATTTTTCTAGACATACTTCAGCGCCTCTATAGTAATAGCCGTATAATTAAAACGATCTTCAGATATATTATACTCGAAACTTGCTAAAATTACTAACTGCATTTCTTGTAGTCAAGCAATCCGCAGTGTAACTATTTGTTTGAGGAAGCGTGTATTTCACAGAGAAAGTATAGAGATACTTTATAATGAACATATGAAAACATGTACGACGTTCAGGTATTTGTGGGACACCAAGTGGGACGACCAAACACCATATTTCACAAACTTTTTTCGTACGCAGATTTGATTAGGTAAAATGCGATTTTGCCGCACAGTGCTGCGACGGCAGCTGCTGAAGTCTTTGCCTGGATTCGGATGCCGTGCCTGCTGCGTGGCGCAAAGTGGCAAATTCAAAGGCACAACTTTCGTCGATACAAGCGGCAAGTGCTCGAGCTGCTGTAAGCACGCAATAAAAGTGCATGGCAAAGCTGGGGGAAAAGGTGAAGATTACGCACTGAATGCGAATGCCAGTTTTGGCCCAGACGTTACAAGCTCGCCCCGTGCCGCATCTACTCGAGAGCAGCCGCATCATCTGACTTTTTTTGTGTTGCAAACTTGGCGAGAGAATTCACACATTTGTGTCAGCTCAACCGCGCCCACTGAGACAGACGGAGACAGCAGAAGCAGACACATACACATTGAGAGACTCCACTGCGCTGCACTCGATTCGTATGGCAAACATGTGTGATACGGCACTTGCACCTGTAGTCTATCTCCTGGTGGCATCCGCAGGACTCCCGCTCCCCGGGTCGCCGGCGCGCTGAGGCTGCTCATAAAAGTTAAGGACTTGCATAACTTCTGGCATTTATGAGCGCTTTTCACTTGCTCTTGGCAGCAACGCCAGCTCCTGTTTACCCCATGCTTCATTACGCAAATGCCGTGTTTTCAAATTATTTTACATGCACACACACACACACACACACAGACACTGCGACCCCGCCGCCCATTGCAGTCTGTCTACGTGCTTGTTAGCAACATTTTTGTATGTTTGCCGCATATTTTATAGTGCTGTGACAAACTCCTCTTCGGCGGTTTAGTGCAGCTGCGCTGCTGAATGCGCAATTCCAGGACACTGGGACAGTGGTAGGACGGTGGGCAAAGCAGACAACTGATTAGCGTCACATTTGTGTCGTAGTTACATCTTATAAGCCCTGCTCAGTGGTACCTGCTGTTCTTAAGTGCACCGTCAAATGAATGTGCTCTAAGCAGCACTCAAATATTTTATAAACACTAAGCTTATATTTGCAAAGCATTTCAAGTATACGACTGATCCATGCAAGTATTCAGACTTAATCGTGAAGAGAGTGCTGAACAAAACATCGAAATCAGAGAAGCACAGTTTCGAAATTCTATCTGATGTCAACGTTTTAAAAATAACTGAAGACTGCATGTTTTGCGAAGCTCATCTATTAATTTATATATTTATAAATGCTTAAAAGTCAATCCTATGTTTGACACTTAATTTGGGTTATCAAATCAATGAGAAAATTTCAAATTCCAATAGACAAAACATATCCTACATCCATGTTTATAATATAAATATTGATTGATTGAATTGACTATTGGAAACAGGCAGCTCATGAAATTCAATATATTTTACCGTATATCAATAGTCTGCAGTAGGTTGAAATTAAATTTAATATGCTTTGTAATTCACAAACTTTTACTGCAGTTTTTCTAAAGGATAATTTTGAATGAGCGAATTTCAAAAACATATATTTACCCGTTCAGCCACTTTAATATTAAGTCAGAATTGTTTTGAATAAAGCCATAATGACACTTCAACGTGTTTCGACTATAATGTATAATTATATGTGCACCTTCAGAGTAGACTTGACAAAATTAATGAATGCAAAACCACGTCATTGGCCAAAAAGGTGCAAGGCGGCTTTACATAATTATATCATTAAGTGTGTGCACAACGCTCGCTACGTTTCTCAGACAGCCCATCCCAGTCCACAATATCTTGCTTCAGTAAAAGAGATAGAGAGAGAGGAGGAAAGCGGGGCAACGAGGAGTCCGGTTGGCTTTCTTACTTTTGCACTTACTAATTCTTGCATTTAGCAATCCAGACGCAGAAGTAACACGGCTTGAGGCTTGAGCCTTGACCTCAGGCAATGCTCTGCATTTAGTCAAACATGCTCGCAGACTGGCGTTGGCATTGCCATTGGTGTGGCAGGGAGGATGGGGAATTGGGGGCATAGCTCATTAACAAACATTAGTTACAAATGCTGTGAATTACTTAAGGAATTAATATTCCATGCTTCACACACTGAGAGAACTTCGTCGCAGTAGCAGACCCTTAATCTCCCAAGGTTTCGCACACACCACGTTCACAGACACACATATATATTTATATATATATGTATATACATATGTACATCATGGAGCTGGCCAACGAAAGAGCAGCGGTCACAAGTCGCCATATAGACATACTATATTCCTTAAATCATGCTTGCTTAGCGTTGGCTTACGCTGTGGCGTATACTTAATGTGAACTAATTCATTTATACTTTTATCCCCACACAGTCCATCAGCGGCGTGTGCCTCGCAGTCATTCGCATCTTGGTGCTTTTGTCCGCAGCGCCATCATCATCATTATCATCATGTTAATCTTTTCCATCGTTGATTATAACGATGATAATAGAACCGCTTATTTGTCTGGGAGTTGTCGTTCCCCAGCTGCTCCATCCCAAAGCGCACTGAATTAATGAACCTTTTATCTGCCTTTTCGCCAGCTCGCACAGCCCTGTCATCGATTTTAGGACCTTTGACAGGCATTTAGTTGCGACGAGTTTAAAGGCGGCTCAAACAATACCCTCATGATCTTTTGAGCCCCAACAATCAGTCAATCTTTCTTGCCATTGGAACCAAATCGATTCTTCACAGACTCTGGCGCTACTATAACTTCTGACAGCGTTTGCTGTTATAAGCTGATCTCATGAACTTGTCACCCTTGCTCGAGTACAAACTTGAAGGTGTGAGAAGATAATAAAATGAGGCAAGGTGTCGCTGCCAAGATTAGTATAGATTCAGAGTCTGTCGGGTCTGCCAGTCATGAATTCTTTAACATTTGCCATCGTCCTACTGTTCGCCTGCGCAGCCAATGCGACATTAAGTGACTTGATCGGTCAGGTTGTTAGCCTGCCCAACGGCAAAATTCGAGGACGCGTGCACGAAAAGTATTTCAGCTACGAGTCGATACCCTATGCCGAGCCGCCGGTGGGAAACCTCAGACTGGAGCCACCCCAGGCGTACTCAGCCATTTGGAATGACACCTTTGATGCCACAGAACCACCGGCCAACTGCTTGCAGTGGAGCCAGCTGATCGAGCAGGACGACAAGCTGACGGGGCAGGAGGACTGCCTGACCGTCAGCGTATACAAGCCGAAGGCTAAGCTGCACCGCAGTTTTCCCGTTGTGGTTGACATACATGGCGGCTTCTTTATGTTCGGCGGTGCGAGCAACGACGGCCACGAGATATTCATGGACAGCGGCAAGGTGATTGTGGTGAAGATCAACTATCGACTGGGCCCACTCGGCTTCCTGAGCACGGGTGACGCAATGTTGCCCGGCAACTTGGGCCTCAAGGATCAGCGCTTAGCACTGCACTGGATCAAGCAAAACATTGCCCAGTTCGGCGGCAATCCCCACAAAATTCTAGTCATGGGTCACAATGCTGGCGCTGCTTCGGTTCACCTGCATCTGCTGAACAGCTCATTCCAACGGCTGGCCTCTGCAGCCGTCTCCATCAGCGGCACAGCGCTCGATCCATGGGTGGTGCAGAAGGGAGCAGCAATCCGCGCCTACGAGCTGGGACGTGCTGTGGGCTGTGGTCTCTTGGAGGTGTCCGAGGAGCTGAAGAGTTGCCTGAAACAAAAGAATGCCTCGGATATTGTGCGGGGCGTGCAGAATCTGCTCGTCCTCGACTATATTCCTTTTGCACCGTTCGGACCTGTGGTCGAGCCCTCGACTGCCAACGATCCCATCATCACGCAGCATCCCATTGACATCCTAAAGAGCGGCAACGCGTCGACAGTGCGCTGGCTGGCCTCCTACGTGCAGCAGGATGGCGGCTACAATGCTGCGCTGCTGCTGCAAAAGGATTACTTCGGACATGAGCTGATCGAGGAGCTCAACTCGCGCTGGTTCGACATAGCGCCGCTTTTGTTCTTCTATCGTGACACGTTCGTAAATTTGGACGATTTGGATGACCACTCGCGCGACTTGCGGCAAACCTATATGAAGAATGAGTCTTTTACCGTGAAGAGCTATCAGCAGCTGCAGCGCATGTTCACGGACCTGTTGTTCAAGAACGGCCTGGAGAAATCCATAAGTCTGCATCGCTCGAGGGCCTCCGTCTACACCTACCTATATAGCAACCCTGCCACCAGCGCATTGGGACAGTGGCTGGCCAAGCGGGACGACATTAAACTAGGTAGGCCTCTCTGTGCTGGTGCTCGCTTTATTAATTGAACAAACTTTTGCAGGCACTGTGCACGGCGACGATTTCTCGCTTATGTTTAAAACCAAAACACGTCAACACGAGCGTCCGGACGAGCGAATCATCTCCTACAACTTCATTCAAATGATTGAGGATTTCGCCGCCGATGGTCGCGTCCACTTCGGCCGCTGCGACTTCCTGCCCAACATAGCAGGAGGACAGTACCGCTTGACCCACATTGAGCAGAACGATTGTGTGAACCGTGTGGTGAAGTCGCTTCCCTGAGCAAGTTTCTACGTCAGCCGGCAGCGTATTGTTAAATGGTTGTTTATTCACTTATACTGTAAAGCTGTATCTAATTTACGTTTTTGAGTGGAAATAGAGAATTGTGAATCAATACTCCTTGTGTTTTTACCAAGTTCAACGACAAATTTCATAGTTAATAAATAATACTCCCCACAGTCAGACTTATATGACAAATAAAAGAAGAACATTAAATACATTTTTATAAAAATATATCGTTTCTCAGTTGGAATCTAGTGTTTTTATTTTTTGGAGTCTGGTGACTTTTATAGATGGAATCCACGGCAAAGTTTCTTATAGACTTTAGCTTACAATAACATAAAATAGCAGTTGTCTCTAAGATCAAATATAGCTAGGTTTTAGCTAGCTGTCTCTGCGACTTCTTCATTGCAATGGTAACATAGAGTTTTGCATGAAATTTCGTTCTTTTGAAGGTAGCGAAGGAATTCCAGGCTTAAATGCGATTTCCTTTTTGGCACAATCAGTAAAAACAAAAGCTTCAAGAGCACTGTTCTATTCCATAGTTTGGCGCATATATCAGAATATTCAACTTAAAAGCTTTTTAACTAGATTTGTGTTGTATATATTGACAATACTAGAAATACTCTATTAACGTTTGTGAGTTAAACTTTTGAACTCAAAGAGTTTGTCGAGAATCTCTATCTAAATTTACTGCAATGCTTCCCCTAAATTACTTTTTTGAACAAATGCCTTTCAAATCTCGAATGAAAGCTTCAAAAGCAACTTTACGAGCCGTCATGCGAACAAAAACTTGGCATTACTTGAACTCCATTGCCATGTTGCACTCTTTTTAAATGGAGTAAATGAAATCGGAACACAATGTGCTCCTGTTACCAATGAGGCTGATAGAGTAGACAACAATATTAAGCAATATTCTGATTGTGTTGCTCTTCTTCCAACAGCCAATTCAGTAATAATGTAGTATTTGAATCCCAAGGAAATAATCGATATATTTCTTCATTGCCAGAGGCAACAGAGTTTCATGGTGTTATTTCTAATTATGAGAAACAAGAGCGTAATTTTTTTTTAACTAGTCCTTGCTAGAGATGCTTGCTGCATTTAAGATATAGTATTTCAATTCCTTCTTTCTGATATACATACTTTAATCAACTTCAAAACATTTCCAAACTAACTAATTAATCAGAACAGTCCAAAAAATGTTCTGTAGGATAAGACTCGATCTCAACTTGCTATTCAATCGATCAAAGCTATTACTATGTTTTTTGTAACATATGAATATTTTCTGTTGAGTAATTAAATGTAATCATTTTGAATTAGTGATATCCGTATTGACTAAAGAGTCCTTACAGACACTTGTGGTATTTTAAGTGATAAATTCGGCTATTAGATTTTTGCTTCTGGCCTCAGACCATTGAGTACGCCTTTTTCAAATGACTTGAAAGTTAATATAGTTAGACTGCTAATTTTGAGATCGATTTTTCTAAACAGCGGGATGTATAAGTTTCAGCGTCCTATCATTAACCGTTTAGTATATAAATACCATAGATAAGCAGTTAATACTAATTGTAATAACTATGCATTCTTTGGTTTCTGCAATTAAACTAAAGCAATGTAACAAGTTACAGCGAAATCTGGAAATTTTTACAACATATGTGCAAAAAAGTTAATTTCTTGATACCTCAAATATTAGATTAAATTCGCTATTAAACTACAAAGTTTAATTAGCTTATGTATTAATGTAATGTTTGAAGTGAAAATCTAGACTCTAGAACTTTAGGTTTTGATTTTAATTTCATTTGGCGGAGGCGTGACCAAGTTCAGCAAAATAATACTGCTGACATCAGAGGGCAAATTATCAAGTGCAATAATAGAAGGTCAGCCAGATGTGAAGTGCAAATAAATTGGGCATTAGTTTGCAATATTATTTCGTAATGTGAATATGAGGGCGTTAATGAATGTCTTGCCCCTACCGAGAGTAATGTGACACTTTTAAATATAGTAATGACTTTTCGCTGCAGCAGGTGAATGGAACCAATCGCTTTCTCCGCAGCCGCCGAACAACCAGCCAGCCAATAAAACGATCTCGCGTCGCCCCACTTCGCATAGTACCGTGTGTATAACGGTCGAGTTGAAGCCATGAATTCCATAGTGTTTTCCACCGTTTTGCTGAGTCTGCTGGCAACAGTCGCCTTTGCCCAGGTGATTGTGCAGTTGCCCAATGGCAAGATCCGTGGACGCGATCAGGGACTGTACTACACATACGAGTCGGTGCCGTACGCGGAGCCGCCGCTGGGCGAGCTGCGGTTCGAGCCGCCGCAGCCGTACAAGCGCGTCTGGACCGAGGTGTTTGATGCGACGAGGCCGTCAGTGATCTGCGCACAGTGGAGCCAGTTCATTCTGCAGCCCTACAAGAAGACGGGCAGCGAGGATTGCCTCACTGTCAGCATATTCAAGCCGAAGAACGAGAGTCGCGAGAGCTTTCCGGTGATAGCGAACATCTTCGGCGGCGCCTTCTCGTTCGGCGGCTCAGTCGAGGACGGAGCCTTGCCTCTCATGGCTAGTGGCAATGTGATCGTGGTGAAAATCAACCATCGAGTCGGACCGCTGGGCTTCATAAGCACGGGCGATGCTGAGTTTCCGGGCAATGCGGGACTGAAGGATCAGCGGATGGCGTTGCGCTGGATCAAGGAGAATATTGTGCACTTTGGCGGCCAGCCCGACAACATACTTTTCCTGGGCTTCTCCTCGGGCGGCGCCTCAGTGCATCTGCAACTAATGTCCAAGGAGCTGGAGAAGTTGGTCAAGGTGGCGGTTTCGATCAGCGCCAATGCCATGGATCCCTGGGCGATACGCGAGTCTGGTCGTCGCGAAGCATTTGAATTGGGTCGCTATGTCGGCTGCGGCCTGCAGACCTCCACCAAGGAGCTGAAGAAGTGCCTGAAAACCAAGGATGGCCTGGAAATAGCAGCTGCGATGGGCAAGTTTCTCGTCTTCAACTACGTGCCATTTGCACCCTTTGGTCCGGTGATCGAGCCCAGCGACTCGGTGGATCCATTCCTCACCGAACACCCAATAGACATTGTGAGTGCAGGCAAGAGTGCGCAGATTCCCTGGCTGGTCACCTACACTCCAGAGGATGGTGTCTACAATGCGGCTCTCGGACTGCTCAGGCAGCCGAATGGCGAGGAGATGATCAACCAGCTGAACCGTCGCTGGTTTGAGCTTGCACCATATTTCTTCTTCTACCGCCACAAACATATAACAGTCAAGGAGATGGACGACCTATCTAGAAAGCTGCGACAAGAGTACATGGGGAATCAGAGCTTCAGTGTGGACTCGTACTTCCACTTTCAGCGCATGGTCACGGACATGATGTTGAAGAATGGCACGGAAGCTTCGTTGCGCATGCACAAGCTGTTCAGCAAAAGCCCCGTGTATTCATATATCTACGATAATCCAGCAGATCAGTCATTCGGCCAGATTCTATCGAATCGAAGGGATATTCTCGTGGGTAAGTATTTGCCATTGCCGTCTGTTGTCTCCTAATTAGTCGCACTGCAGGCACGGGTCATGGCGATGATTACTTCCTAATGATGAACAATCCCATTCGCGAGCCGTTGCGCGCCGACGAAAAGGTGATCTCGTGGAAGTTGGTAAAGATGCTGGAGCGTTTCGTTGAGACCGAAAAGTTGGTGTACGACAACTGCGAGTTCCGCAACAATGTCGGTCAAGACCAATTCCAATTGGTCGTCATACAGCGCAATGACTGCCACTTGATCGAGGTGAATGACTTGCCTGCAACGGTCTCCGACCACATTCCAAACAAACCCGTCATCTATTTCGGCTAGCGGCCAGAGTGCAGCGTAATGCGACTCATCTCATCGGTTTGAAAGTGTGTGTTAAACAGCAATTTATCAACTTGTAACATATTTTGAGAAATACAATATATTTGTGGCGCTTAATTGGTACGTGTTGTCAACGATCAGAGCGGCTTAGCTGAGCTAAGATAGTGCTTTCTGCGGTAGTCCTAGACCAGCATCAACTACCGTCCTGTCTCGAGAGTGAGCATCTCATAAAGTTAGTCATTTGAGTGACAGTTGGGTTTAAAATTTGATTCATTTGTTCAAACAGAGCGTAGGCAAAGCATAAGAATGCTAGATCAACGCCAGCACGTGATGTAGCTATGTATATCTGTCCATTGGCATGTATACCTTGAAATCGAAAATTCGAAGGGAGAGAGCTACCAAATATTGTTAAAATGTTTGCCCACAGATCAGGGTTTATTTTTAGATTTTATGCCACGTTGCTTTGGAAATGACGAAAGCTAATAAATAGATATGACCGTGGTATATTCTTTACCGTATAGTATATTTTCCGTGTAATGGAATTGTGGTATACTAATATACTTCTAGCATATTTCAATTATACTTTTGGTATTTTTAAGTGGTATAGTTTTAGGTAGTAAGCAGTCCTCACACTGTCAAACAAATTAGTGGTATCTCACAGCCTATCACACTTCAATAAACTGGTGTTTTTTTCTATTCAACATGGATTGCCAATATATCACAGTCGAGATCACTCGACTGCTCGTTCTTCTTCCACTTGCAATCAAATTAGTGTTTTGTTTTTATTCAAAATGCATGGCGATTTTAGCTTTCTTACTCGTTCTTCTACACTACTACTGCCAATTTACTTATATAGCTTGCTTACAGATTGCCGCATCATGCAACTTTACTATACTATAGTCTCACAAATCAGCTGATTAATCAACTGTGTTACGACAAAGTGATGATTATATTTACCCATCTGTTCGATTCGAGCAACCGATTATGTATAATTGCCCACAACCAACGTCGCTGCTCAGAGCACAAATCGAACGCAAGATAATCAAATCGGATTCCTCTCCTATTCTCTTGCTACTCATCTAGGTCTACTCATAAGCACTATAAAAGCGCTCCAAGTCTCCGCATCGAACAGTTGAAATTGAAAATTCATGGCGAGCACAGCATGAATTGCATAATATTCGTGACCGCTCTAGCTTGCCTCTGGGCATCAGCTTCTCATGCCGATCCACTGATAGTAACGCTGCCAAACGGCCAACTACGCGGTCGCGATAACGGCGGCTTCTACAGCTACGAGTCGATTCCATATGCTGAGCCGCCACTTGGCGAACTGCGATTTGAGGCGCCGCGAGCTTACAATCGGCAGTGGAAGGAGATCTTCGATGCAACGGAGGCGCCCGTGTTGTGCATGCAGTGGGACCAGTTCATCGAAGAGCCCGACAAACTGGCGGGCAGCGAGGACTGTCTGACCGTGAGCGTGTACAAGCCGAAGAACTCCAGTCGCCAGAGTTTCCCGGTCTTCGTGCACATCCACGGCGGCGCATTTATGTTTGGCGGCGCCGCTCAGCATGGCCACGAGACGCTGATGGCCAGCGGCAAGGCGATTGTGGTGAAGATCAGCTATCGCTTGGGACCGCTGGGCTTCCTCAGCACCGGCGACTCGCAGCTAACCGGCAACTTTGGGCTCAAGGATCAACGGCTGGCGCTGCAGTGGATCAAACAGCACATAGCCCAGTTTGGCGGCGAGCCCGAAAACATTCTGGTAATTGGCCACTCAGCTGGCGGCGCCTCGGTGCACATACAACTGCTGCAAGAACAGTTTAAGCAGCTGGCCAAGGTGGCGGTATCGCTGAGTGGCAACGCTTTAGATCCGTGGGTTGTGCAGCAGGGAGCTGCTCGCAGAGCCTTCGAGTTGGGACGCATTGTTGGCTGCGGCTTACTCAACAACTCCACGCAGCTCAAGAGCTGCTTGCAAAGCATCGAGGCGGCCAAGTTAGTGCGAGCTGTGCGTCAGTTCTTGGTCTTCGACTATGTGCCGTTCACGCCATTTGGGCCAGTCGTCGAAGCCGCCGAAGTCCCTGATGCCATTCTCCCTAAACACCCCACTGAGATCATCAAAAGCGGCAGATTCGCACAAGTGCCTTGGCTGACTTCCTACACAACTGAGGATGGCGGCTACAACGCAGCTCTGCTGCTGGCAAAGCAGTCTAATGGAGTGGAAGCAATTGAGGAATTAAACAGTCGCTGGTACGATCTCGCGCCCTATTTCCTGTTCTACCGCGACTCCTTCAAGACGATCGCCGAGATGGACAACCACTCGCAAGCCCTGAGACAGCAGTATCTGGGCAATCGCAGCTTCAGCGTGGAACATTACTTGGACCTGCAGCGCATGTTCACGGACGTGCTCTTCAAGAACGCGACTCAAGTGGCCATCGATCTGCATCGTCAGCATGCAAGGAGCCCGGTCTATGCATTCGCCTATGAGATTCCCGCCGACAAGGCGATTGGCCAATTTCTGGCCAAGCGCAGTGACATCTATCTAGGTAAGCAACGAGCACATTTAGTTAGCAGTGATCAGTAACAGTTTTGTGACAATTGCAGGCTCTGTTCACGGCGACGATTACTTCTTGATCTTTGATGGTGCGATTCGTCTACCAATTCGCCCCGATGAGAAACTTGTTTCCGAGCATCTCATTCAAATGCTGGAACAATTCGTGCGCTCTGGTACAATGACCTATGACAATTGCGAGTTTCGCGATAATGTGGGCCAACAAAAATTCCAGTTGGTGTCCATTAAGCGTGACCAGTGTGTCCATCTAGAAGTCGTCGAGTTCCCCTAGGCGGCGCTGAATGAAATGTTAATACTGGTTTCAAATGCTCAGCCGAAAGCAAACTGGTTATTAAATTTTGCTTATAATTTGGTTATTTTAATTAAAGCTGCGAGATACAACAAAAGCAACAGCTCGACTGTGCAATACCCGCTGCCTAGCTATATACTTCTACATACAAAGTCATAAAGTATACTACGCACGTTCAACTGCTATGGATTTTGCCCTACAAAATTGTTTGATAAATAGTTGAATGAGTTTTTCACCAGATTGCAAACTTTCAGGGATTGTTGACAATATAGTTATTATTGTGTGTGTGGCGATATGCAAGACTATATCAGCATATTAGCGAAATTCAAGACTTTATCAGACAGCTGATCAACACAACAAAAGCAAGTAGCTAAAGTGGGATGTGCTTGACTGTGCAATACCCGCTGCCTCGTTAAAATATACTTATATACTATATAGCAAAAAGTATATAAGTATTATTTAGTAAGCGTTCCACATAACTCATAGATTATACTACGCACGCTCACACTGTCCAATAAGTCATCTGCTATGAATTTTGCCCTACAAAGTTGTTTGTTAATAAATTGAATAAGTTTTTCGCCGGATTGCAAATTTTAAGGAATTGTAGAGACTATAGTAATTATTGTGTGTGTGGCGATATTCACGACTTTATCAGCTTTAAGACTAAGTTTCGAAATCGTTTTAGTTTTCGATTTTATATTGCGGCAGTTCGCGTTGCAACGATTCGAATTAAATTTTATTTGCATTTGATATACAAGTGTATCTCTGCCAAGTTTGGTTTCTCTAGCTCATATAGAGATCTCTCTCTGAGATCTCGATACTCATATAAATCTATATCTGTCTTGGTTAATGATGCTAAATAAGAATTTGTATACCTTAATCTGTTTATTCCGCACTTTTGGTGCTCTCACAAATTGTTTTTTGATTGTGTTTGTGATAAGAGCGAGATAAAGAGAGCACGCAAGACTGTGGGAGAGAGACAGACAGTGCTCGTTTCAGCATTCGCTTAATTTGTTTGTATTTTTATAATTCAATGTATTTGGAAGAAATCCATCGTCTGTATAGAGCTTACAAGGGAGTAACCTGTTTGTCAAATCGACTCCTAGTTGCAAAATGCCAATATTAAGACTGCGTCGCACTTCGTGGGGAGCAGTTAACAATCAGCTTTAATCGCATAAGCTTCATGAAGTACGCACTCATTCCAATTCTTGCGGCCTTGCTCTGCTTTGGGGCATCAGCTTCCCATGCCGATCCACTGTTAGTAACGCTGCCAAATGGCCAACTACGCGGTCGCGATAACGGCGACTACTACAGCTTTGAATCGATTCCATATGCTGAGCCACCAGTCGGCGAACTGCGGTTTAGGCCACCGCAACCATACACTCGACAGTGGAAGGAGATCTTCGATGCAACGCAGGAGCCCGTGTTGTGCATGCAGTGGAGCCAGTTCAACGACCAAGAGGATAAGCTGGCGGGCAGCGAGGACTGTCTGGTGGTGAGCATCTATAGGCCGAAGCAGCCAAGTCGCAAGAGCTTTCCCGTGCTGGTTAACTTGCACGGTGGGGCATTCATGTTTGGCGGCGCACCTCCCTACGGGCACATGGAGATCATGGCCAGTGGCAATGCCATGCTTGTGAAGATCAACTATCGAGTGGGACCGCTGGGCTTCCTCAGCACTGGAGACGAACATTTGCCAGGCAACATGGGACTGAAAGATCAGCGCTTGGCACTGCAGTGGATCAAACAGCACATAGCTGGCTTCGGCGGGGAACCGGAGAACATACTTGTGACGGGGCATTCAGCTGGCGGTGCCTCGGTGCATTTGCATATGTTGAAACCAGACTTCAAGGATTTAGCCAAGGTGGCGGTGTCGATCAGTGGCAACGCGCTCAATCCTTGGGTGTTTCAAGGCGGCGCAGCTCGGCGTGCCTTTGAAGTTGGCCGCCTGGTGGGCTGCGGGCTGTCAACCAGCTCGAAGGAACTCAAGGAGTGCCTGCAAGCTAAGCAGGCTTCAGACATTGTCAGGGCTATAAAACATCTGTTCGTATTTGAGTACACGCCGTTTTCGCTCTTCGGACCTGTTGTCGAGCCTGCTGACGCCGAAGACGCCTTCATCACCCAGCACCCCATGGAGATCATCAAAAGTGGCAGATTCTCGCAAGTGCCCTGGCTGACTTCGTACACACAGGAAGACGGCGGCTACAACGCAGCTCTGCTTATGGCAAAACAGTGCAATGGGCTTGAATTGATCGATGAGCTAAACAGTCGCTGGCTCGAGCTGGCACCCAATTTCCTATTCTACCGCGACTCCTTCAAAACCATCGCTGAGATGGACAACTACTCGCAACTCTTGAGACAGCAGTACCTCGGCAATCGCAGCTTCAGCGTGGAGAGTTACCTGGATGTGCAGCGCATGTTCACGGACGTGCTCTTCAAGAACGACACTCAAGTGGCCATCGATCTGCATCGACAGCATGGACAGAGTCCTGTCTACGGATTCGTTTATGACAATCCCGCGGACACGGGCGTCGGACAGTGGCTGGCGAAGCGCAATGACATTTATTTTGGTGAGTCACACAATTCGTTGTGGTTATGCCTTGATAACTAAACTCTTTGCAGGCACTGTGCATGGTGACGACTACTTTTTGATGTTTGGCAATCGACTGCGGGTGCCGCGCAGCGATGAGACTGTAATTTCGAGACAATTAATCGAGATGCTGGTGGAGTTTGCTCAGAGCGAGACTCTAAAATACGACAATTGCGTGTTCAGCGACAACGTGGGCCAAGAACAATTCCAATTGGTATCCATCCAGCGCGACAAGTGCGAACAGTTGCAGGTTAATGAATTTCCTTAACAGGTGTTTTGCACCTGTTTGTAAAATATCTACCCGATATTTGTAAGCAAAGTTGTGCATGGGAATGAATTAAGATACATATATTTTAAAGCTTATTGTATGAATATAAGTAAGACTTAAAATGAATAAACAAGCGAGACTTGCACTTGACGCATTTGTATTTAGATTTTAAAGATATCAATCAATGATCGAGTGAAATAATTGCTCAGCATTTGTTTGTTTATTTGCTGAGCCTTAACTCAAATAAGGTTTATAGAGATAGCCGACATTATCAGGCAAATTAATATTTGTTTTGGCGCAACGAGAATTCTTAGCTTAGTGAGAGCGCAATAAAGCTTTCGTAGTTGGCGATTTCGCGTCAATTATAAGTGTTAAGTGTTTTAAAACGACTTCCAAATCGTTTTCGTTATCCAATTTGTCGCTGGCGGCAAAAGAACACAACTACAATTTGCGATTTTTTAATTTGTATTGTGTTGTTTTAATGGTTAATTAATGAGCTAGTGAAACAATTGCTCAACGTCCGACAGTTTATTTTATGAACTCAAACCAAAATTATATGTAAGCTGTTATCAGAAAAATTAAGATTTCTCAATCACTCCAAAATAAACGTTGCAAACTAACGAATCTCAGCTGCAAGTTCATCGTTTTACTCCCATTTTAATTTGCCAAATACAAACAGTTTTAGTGTTTTTTTATCGATCTCATCTCAGAACTCGCAATTGAACTCGCAGCTGGCTGACGGGTTGCGTCGTTTGAGCCGTATAAAGTTAGCCTAATTGTCGTTGCCTGGCATAGTCGCAGTCAACAGCTCGCGACGTTTCCATCATGTTTTGGTCCAGCTTGCTGCCACTGCTCTGCATTGTCCTGGCTGCCGCTGATCCTGCGTCTGATCCGCTGCTAGTGCAGCTGCCCAATGGCAAACTGCGCGGTCGCGACAATGGCGCCTACTACAGCTTTGAGGGCATTCCATATGCGGAGCCGCCACTCGGAGAGCTGCGCTTCGAGGCACCACGCCCATACACTCAACAGTGGAAGGAGATCTTCAACGCCACAAGGACGCCGCCGCTCTGCATGCAGTGGAGTCAACTTGTGCCCGAGTCGGACAAGCTGCTGGGCGTCGAGGACTGCCTGACCGTTAGTGTGTACAGGCCGAAGAACGAGACGCGGCAGGTGTTTCCCGTTGTCATCGAGATACACGGCGGCGCCTTCACCTTCACGGTGACGGGCGAGCGAAGTCACGAGAACATGCCAGCCAACGGTCGAGTGATTCTGGTGCGGTTCAGCTATCGCGTGGGGCCGCTGGGCTTCGCCAGCGCCGGCGACAGCGTGCTGCCCGGCAACTACGGCCTCAAGGATCAGCGCCTGGCGCTGCAGTGGATCAAGCAGCACATCAAGTACTTCGGCGGCGACCCCGAGCACATGATCGTCGTGGGTCTGGCTGCAGGCGGCGCCTCGGCCCACTTGCATATGCTTCAGCCGGACTTCCAGCAGCTGGCCCGAGGCGTCGTCTCAATCAGTGGCAATGCTCTGGATCCCTGGGTCATGCAGCAAGGCATTCCAGCGCGCACCTACGAGCTGGGCCGCAACGTCGGCTGCGGCGAGGCCAAAAGCTCCGAGAAGCTGAAGCAGTGCCTGCAAGCGCAGGAGGCCACACAGATAGTGCGAGCTGTGCGCCAGCTCATGGTGTTTGGCTTCGTGCCCTTCACGCCCTTCAGTCCCGTCGTGGAGCCCGCTGACGTGCCAGATGCCTTCATCACCCAGCCACCCGCTGACATCATACGCAGTGGCCAATTCGCGCAAATACCCTGGACAGTGTCGTACACCAGGGAGAACGGCATTTACAATGCAGCCGAGCTGCTACGTAAGCAATGCGACGGCACTGAGCTGATGCTGCAGCTCAATAATCGCTGGTTCGACCTGGCGCCGCAATTGTTCTTTTATCGCTACGACAAGCAGACGGTCGAGCAAATGGATCAGCGCTCCAGGCAGCTGCGACAGCAGTATTTGGGCGACCAGCACTTCAGCGTGGAGAACTACGCGGCTGTGGAGCGCATGTTCACCGACGTGCTCTTCAAGAACGCCACGGAAACTGCGATCGCGCTGCATCGCAGGCACGGCACGAGTCCTGTGTACGGCTTCGTCTATGATAATCCCTCTGACTCGTCCTTTGGCAGATACCTGTCCAATCGCACCGACATTGCATTTGGTAAATCCAAATGTTGCTCAATATTGATTAGTTACTGATTCGTCTGATCTTTTGCAGGCACGGGCATTGCCGACGATTACTTCCTGCTGTTCGAGCATCCGCTGCGCACCACGCTGCGCAAGGACGAGAAGATCATTTCGAGGAATCTGGTCAAAATGCTGGAGGACTTTGTGGAAAGCGAGAACAATACGCTCGTCTACGACTCATGTCCATTCCCCAGCAGTGCGAACAAGAAGCGCTTTCAATTGATGTCCATTCGGCGCGACTGCTGCAGCTTGGAGTGAAGCTCAGCTTGTTACTTTACTTTGGCATTAATAATTGACAATAATTACTTGAGATTGGCGCACTTAATTCATAATTATTCACGTCATTCTTTTGTACCCCAATTGCAGTTTAATATAAAGTTTAATCAGCAGTTAATTTATTAACTTTGACTACCTCAAGCTTGTAGATCTCATAGATCCCCAGAAATCGATGGTAGAGTCAAACTGCAACAAAATAGCATTGGTATCTGGCAGTCGAGCATGCCGAGCTTGGCTGCAAGTTAGTGTTCGTTGGAGTGCATTTTCCAGGTTAGTTAGTTAGTTCTCCTGTGTGCGCTTCCCTTGTACATCTTGCTCTTGCTCTTTTCCAAGTAATCCTGTGAACGTTTCTTATTGTTGTCCGCTTCGTCTCCCAGCTCGGCCTGTGCCTGCAATACTTAGAAAGGCTTCCACCTGCCACACACACTCACACACACACACATACACTTGAGCAATGCGCTTTAAGCCGCTTTCGAATTTCTCGTTTGTGGTTTCAGGTTTCTTGTTTAGCTCCTCTGCCGTTGATTTGTTTCGCCCTGACTGTATGTGTGGGGAGAATGCAGAATTGAGAACACACACAAAGCACGCAACACAAATTAAAATAAGCTCAAATATTTTCAAAGTTTCTGCTCGGCTGGCAAATACTCAAAGAGAATCCTTTCCTCGCTGGCAATTTTTGGGGAATATGTGAGATTTTTAAATGCTCTTCTGAGTATCGTGCTATAATATTACAATCTGTGCTGTGCGCTTGGTATACCCCTTTTGCGAAACGCAAGAAAGCCATAAAAAGTATTCGGAGCAAGTTGGAGTAGGAAACAAATTGCAATACTTTGAACAGAGCCGCAGTTGGGGAGCAGGCAGCAGGAGCCAAACAACCAGCAGAGCTCTATGAAACATGGAACATGGAATCCGAGGCGCGTGCCTTGCATATTCTATGATAGTTAATTATGTTGTTGCTTTGTGTGTGGCACGAGTATTCCGCAATTTTTAGATTTATTTGGGGAAATTAGCCGAAAACGCAGCGAAGGGTTCTGTGACGATGCATCGACAGGCGGGAAGGACGATGGGGCGATGGCGTTGCCAGCCAGATGGGGGAAATATGAAAAATAACTTACGCCTTTTATGTGCGAAATATTGAAATATTAGGCAGGCAGACAGACAGAGCGGGAAGGGGGCGGGCAGAGGGACTGCGAACCGGACCCAAAGGATTCATCAGCGGTAACAGCTGTTGACGGCGCTCTGAGCTGCTCTGTGAGCACTCAGCACTCAACACTCAACACTCGGCGCTCGGCACTCGACGCTTGGCGCTACCAAAAATTTAAGCATTTGCGATGATGTATCGTCGGCATCATTATAGCAGCTGCCGCTCCGGAACCTACCGAGTAGTCAGTGCCGCATCCTTCTACGTCCACATCACATTCGCAGGCCCCTCGTATGCCTGTCGCCAGTAGTTGAATTTGGATGCGTTTTGCCTGGTTGATGGGCAACGGCAACGGCAACGGCAACGGCTTGTGCGTGCCTTGGGTACTTGTTGTTATATTTATCACAGAAGCGTACTTTATCTTGCCGGTACGCAGGCCCGTCGAGCATTGGTCACAGCCCGGCCCCGAGATGGCATCAGTCAGCAGCTGCTGCCGCCGCAGGCCCCAGGCCTCTCAGCTCTCTATATACAAATATAGTTGTATATATTTAAAATTATATTTACGCATGTATCCAGCATGCACGGAAAACACTCGCATATTGTTTCGTAATTTATTGAGCCCTTTTTGCGTGTCGGTGCAAATTAAACTTGCATTATGGTCGGGGGCAAACTTTTTACACATTTGTATCATCAGTTTGTTTGTGCTCTTTTTTCTTTTTTTTGGGCAACTTTCTCAACATTTCATAATACGCTCAAAAGCGAATGTAATAAAAGCCTAACAGATGTTCGGCCCCTTTCAGATTAGATGTTTATGTGCCCAACGAATGGCTTTGGGCTGCATTTTTAATGATTTCTCCCTTTGATAAATCGCAATAAAAATGCTTTCGGCATTTGGAGCGCATATTATCCTTTTTGCCATCATCTGCTATTCCCAATTTGATGGCTTTTTGTCGAATTAAACTATTGTCGCGATGCGAACACATGTGTCTCGCACTGGAAATTCTCTTTGCTTTGCTTTTCGAAATTATTTTAGTATCAATTTTAGAGTACTTAATTTAATAAAACAATATTCGAAAAAGATAATAACTCAGTATATTTAAACAAAGCAAATCGAACGTTTTAGTCTGTATACAATTTATAATCAAATTCCGTCATTTTCAGGCCCGCCTAAAAGTATGCTTCATTTTTCGTTAACTGCCACTGCACATATTGTTGAAATCTCTGCAATAATTGCGAGTCCACTGTTTCGAATGGCATTAAATGATTAGTAACTGAAAATGATTTGCATGCTGATACGAATACAATTAAATGCACCTAACGCACAACGTGGCATGACAACGACACCGACTCTCGAAGGCACATGCATTATTTAAGAGCTTGGAATGTATGTTAATGCGGCCCATATTCACGGATATTGATTGAGTGCAATTTTGCGAGCTGCGCAGAAGTACCATAATTTGCATGCATTACGATGGGCGTGCCACTACCCGACGCCCTATCAGTATCATTAGCGTGGGCCGGGAAGTCAGCGTGGAAGCAAATGTCTATAATTTGACAAAATATGTGCCATTCGCAGCTATCGGACACAGATTGATTCGTTGCACATAATTATTTGGCATGCAAGTGGGATGCACTGTTAACAACAGTAAATTGCTTATCGCATTATTTATTGGCTGAGGTGATGCCTCACATTGGAGAGCTTATATAATTGCTCGATGACTCAAATAAATACGACTTATTGTTGATGACCGAAAACATGCATAGCTCGTAGAGTTAAGCAAGCGTGAGCATATTATTAAACGCAGTGAAATCAATTGCAGAAGTTGTGCTGTAATCGTTCTTATATGCTATGGACATTCATTGACGATGTGATTGCACATTGAAAGTTATTTTATTTACAATCCATTCGGATGTCTTGAGCCGTTTAATTCCGAGCCAAGAGTGCAGCAATGAAAAGGAGTAAGACATTTAGAAGCAGGACGCAGCAAGAAATTTAATATAGAAGAGAAAGAGACATGGCAATATATTTTTTTGCTTGCCTTGCTCAGGGCCCCGTCGCGCCCTCTCCGCCACCGCAGCGCCACGTCGCATGCAACCTTTCACTTGTTACTTGCGCTGCAAGCAAGCAAGCAAGCAGACATCATTATTCTCGAGTGGTTGTGCGTTGATAAACTCACAAAGCATAACAGTTTCTGCTGCTGGTATACCGAGCGACCCATTCTTGGGTCTGGCCGATGGCGTCTTCATCTTTCGCTGTCGTCATCCTTTATGCAAAATCAAATAAAGAAAATAAAAACATAGCAGAAGGGAACAACAAGACAAGACAAGACAAGCAAGCACCGTGGGAGAGTGAGTGAGGTTCGGCCTTGTGTCTTCATCTTCTGGTCTGCGACGATGCGCATCTTGGTGGCAATAAAAGAATGCTTACGATTTATTGATTTCATATTAGCACACACAAGCGAGCACACACACACACATACGTACCCTCGCAACACACACACACACTCACATGCAGACAGCATAGATCAGGGGCTGTGCATAAATTTGATGCCCGAAAGTATGCAACAATCTATGGCTGCCTTCATGTATGCGTAGCCTGTGTGTGACGTCGAGGTTAATGTCATGATTTCAATTTGTCAGCAGCCAGCAACCAGCAGCCCACACGCTCTTCGCCTCGCAGAAGACGCTCACAAAAATACGAAATGTGGGTCACTTTTTCGTTTTCACCCAGACTGTGTCCGGGCAGCTGGAGTTCTCGTGCTAATCGGACTGGCAAACACTCAAAGAGAATTTAGGAATGCCTGTTAATTGATAGGCAATCAACACTCGAAAACTTCAATTTCGTTTTCTTTACACTTCATAATTGCTAAATGTATTTAATTTATTAATACGTTTGTAATTTCTAATTTGTAGCAAATCCGCTTTACATTTTCGAAGAATATAATTTGAAAATTTAAAATTGTTTACTAATATATTGCTGAGTATTTTCTTTACTTACTAAGGTAATACCAATTACTCAATCTTTTAAGCATGTGTGTCTCTATAGAAAATATTTTGTGATATATCTAAAACAATAATTAGTTTTTCGTGTTCTTTAACTTTCACAATTGCTTGAAGTATTAAATTTATTAATATTATTGACATTATTAATTTGAAGCAAATTTGTTTTACATATGTCGATGAGTATAATTTGAAAATTTACAAATTTTCCATATATTTTCTACATCTTGAAATAACATGTTAGAAATCTCTCTCATGTTTTACTAAGAGAAAATTAACACAATTAATCAATTTATAGTTGCAAGATGAAAATATTGTAGTGAAATAGCATTTAAAACAATTGTCATTTCCGAACTAAAATCTTAATTTCGTTTTCTGTAAACTTTCCAATTGCTTGATTTATTATGTTTATTAATACTATTATTATGTCTAATTTATAACATATGCCGAAGAATATAATCTCAGAATTGAAAATTTTCTTTTCGTTTTCTACGTCTAGCATAAAATATTATGATTTATTTACTAAGAAAAAACTAACTACTACACTATCAATAAATTTATAATTGTAAGATGAAATTAGCATTTTGAGACACCTTTATAAAAAATTATTTACCAACTAAAATATTCACTTCGTTTTCTTTACATGTATAATGTATATTAATTCTATTGTCATATCTATTTTGTAGTAAATTTGTTTTATGTACGTTGAAGACTATAATCTGAAAATTGAAAATTGTTTACTCGTTCTATACATCTTGAAATAAAATGTCGAAGAGATTTCCCTTATTTTAGCAACGGAAAAATAACTACTAATCAATTTGTAAATAACTACAAGTTGAAATTATTGTTGTGATGTATCAGAAACAATAATCAGTTCTCAACTGATATGTTTATTGTGGTAATGGATATAGCCGAAAGTGAGCCGAATAAGCTGCTAATTTATGGGCGTTGCTTGCACAGCTATTGACCATCGCTTGGACAGGGAAATAATTACGCTAATGTGCAGAGCAATTGTGTAAATTTCGGTGCGCAAAAGTCAAACAAGAGAGTGAACACATGTGTATCTCAAACAGCAGATTGTTGGCGTGATATGCAGAATGCAGAGTCACCAACATAGTCGCAGTTATATGACAGTTTTGATAACAAATATTGAACAAGGCGGGGCAGTTATGGCCAGGTTGGAAAGGACGAAACTCTGCTAGTCGGCATTTGCATAACTCCAGCCGCACATTTATTCAATCAGCAAAGCCGAAAGGGGGGCACACATTTGGGCAATCGGCTTTAAGACCACTTAATAACCGACATGTAAGGCCTTTAAGCGCCTGCCACTCAGTGGAGTGGCGACTCCGATTGCCCAAGCGCTCGGCATTGATTTGGGGCGGCGGCAGCTCGGACAAGCTCTGCTTAAATCTGCTATGCAAATCGAATACAACTAAATGTAAACACATACAAATGCAGCTGGCGACCATCCAAGCAGCTTGCTGCCCCCCCTCCACACACACACACGTATTTCTTTCTGCTGTCACTCTCACTCTCGCTGCTTTCTTGGTCGAGTTTCAGATTTGATTTCGAAAGGGTTCTAATGCCATCGCTCGCAGTCCGTCTGTGCGGTAAACTTTTGCTTGAAAGGCTTAACTTTTTTGCACGTGTTGCAGCTGGCTGGAGCGTGGACAAGGTGCCGCCTGCCACATGCCACATTTGTATGCAAGCCCCGATGCCCCGAGTAAACACCCCAAAAACAGACACACCCACACACCCACACACACACACTCACATAAATCCGCACATATCTGCATTAGTTCATTGCGTTCCACTTCTTTTCGTCGTTTGCGTTTGCGTTTACTTTTTCGTTTAGTCTCTCGTCTCCCTTTTCAGCATTCGTTGATTGTTGGCAAAATCCTTACAAATGTTTTCGCATTTCTTTGAGTTCAGCACACGAATTGTTTTTCGAATTCATTGAATCTTTTTTACAAATTCCAATGCGAATCTTTTGTTTCGTAAGAATTTTCTAATTGTTAAGTCGATTTTTTACCACATCGTAACCAGTTGTTATTCGACAAAATAATACATAAGAAAAAGTTCGCGATTGCAGTGCAAAAAATTATGATATATTAAAACGCCGCTTTGTGAAACTACTAGAAAAGTCACAGTGCGATAATTAGTTTAAAATTGTGAGCAAACTCGATTTTTATTTTTGGTTTGTCTGCCATTTGAACAGAGAATATCGCTCTTAATACAACTAATACTTTTCGAAGCTGATATCACCAAAGCATGTAAATATAAATATCACTTCAAATTTGATTAGTTTTAATAGTAATTCTAAAACAACCCTATAATATAATTAAAGCAAAAGTTTGGTAATGCATTGTAAAAATAAATAATACAGATAATATATATGATAAATAATATATACTCGTATATATAATATAATACGATGCAGTGTGCAAATACAACAAAATACAATGGTTAAATTTGTTTAATAATTCATGAAAACTCAATTTATTATATTTTTAGTTTAGTAGCTCATGTTTACTTTGAAGAGCGCATATCGTTTAAAAATATGAGAATACTCGACTTTGTAGATTTTAAGATTGTTGCCCCTTGATTACATTGAATAGAGCATATCGCAGTCTACACGCTTACATAACTGAAACATATAATTTTAAACCTGGTTAGCTGTCGAACTTTCGACGGCCTCTTGAAATGTTTTCACATAAACACTAATCAAATCAATTAAGTCAAACTCCATTTCTCGTACTTTCCAGCGACTGTGGCAAATCCATGAGTCAGCTGCAGCGCGTACACTCGATACTGAAGACTGTATCCTAGTCGAGGTAGTTTGGGATCGGCATCGCGACCAACAAAGGTGGATGAGCAATGAGTCTGCGACGTTGGACTTAACAAAGCGTAGCTGAAGCTGCTGAGAGGTAAATGATCAATTCGCCGTAAGCAAATGTAAACGACAACGAGACCTTGGCAAAACATAAACAAAAGATCAACAGGTAGTTAACGGTAGATCACGCATGAAACCCACCAACACAAAGACAATGGGCAATAAACGAAATAGCGACAGCGACACCTAAACGAAGAAGAAAGATAGAATCATAAGCGATACGGTAATTACATGACGAACGCGGCTCGACGTCGCGCCGTCTCAAGTTCGAGGCTGCTTCGAACATGTTGCGAGCGGGTTCGACGACGTCGTTTGCGCAGTCGCAGCAGGTTGGCTGCATTTCTTCGCAGCCGAAAATGGGTCAGCCTATAAAAAGACAAGTTCAAGGCGATCGCCGTTTCATACGTCGACAGCAACAGTGGCAATAGCAACACAACACATCAGCAAGCAGCGGCAAGCGAAAAGCGCGAAGTAAAAATCCGTCGAGTCTCTCGCATTGAACGAAAGTTTCGTTGACAGACAGAGCAATTAAAACGATACGTCTCAACTGTTGGATACATCCAGAGTGCTTAATTTTCAATTGGAGTGCAACAGGTGAATAGTGCTTGACAATCGCGTGCAGCGTTCAACATTTTTGTGCAAGTGAGCGAGACACGAGACCTGCGTGACTTTTGTGCATTCCTCTGCAGCTACAAAAGCGTAATTACTCATATAATTATAATAGATTGCCATTCAAAATTCATCTCGCGCCACTGCACCTAAGTAGCAAAGTGTTTTTTGGCCAGATGCTTGAGCGAAATCTGCAGATCTTAATTAAAGAAAACCGAGTTTGAAGAACTTTGCAGAATCTGTTCAGAAGTCAAAATAAATATCTGCTTAGCATTTTGAAATCTAGTAAATCCCATTGATATAATTCGTTTAACTTGTCTGCAAGCAGAAATAATTAATAGATTTGTTGAAGAATTAAGTGTCAGGTAATTTGGTTTGCGTATATCAAAAAGATTTTAAATGAGTAAGTTAAAAAGTTGTTGAGACTGTAATTAATTAAAATCTGGCAAGCAGCTAATCGACTGCAATGCAGACTGCTTAGCAAATCAGCTTAAGACCTGATGCTTGATGTAACTGTAACTGTTAATTGCAGAAGTATGGTGATTGGGTTTCAATGGAGCCAGGAAGGATGATTGGCTGAGTGCAATAATTGATTTAAGACAACATAGAAAGTTATTTACACAACGGCTCGAGGCGATAGCAGCGGCAAGACAGCAATACAGCAAGACAGCAATTTGGGTCAGGCCGAGACATAACAGAACTTGTAGGCCAACAAAGAATTTGAGCTAAACGAGTTAACAACTTAGCATGTGAATAGCAAAGCAAACAAAACCACGCACGTACACACACACACACACACCAACACACTGCTACGCGTGTAACGATTAGTGGACGGACAAAAGACGTCAATGGAGACGACGGCTAAAAGAGCTGCCACGGGCTCGGTGCCGAGTGCGGCATGCAGCGACTGCTGTGTGTGATATTGTGCATTGAACCGTGCCTCGAGCTGCGCGCCTCGTCGACTGGTTGCATGGCAACTTGTGCCCCGCCCGTTGACCCAGTTGGCTGGAGTGTCAATTGCGTGGCCAGGAGAATTTCATTTTCGTCAGCCACCTCTGCGGCTGTTGCTGTGTCTGAGTCTGTGGCCTTGATTCGGGCCAAGTGAGCGATGCAGTGAGGCAGACGGCCGCTCTTAGCTGTGTGCCAATTGAAGCCTGCGCCTTGCTTAGTTTATGCATTATTAACTGCCCACAAAAAAGGCAACAGACGCTGCTAGATATGGTATATATATGTTGTATGCTAACCCATTTCGAGGCACAGTTTGTGCTCAAAATTTCATGACTCGCGGTTGCACGTTGAAGCAAGTCTTTTTCAACTTTCATTCATCTGGTGTTTGTTGTGGCTTATTTGGTCGTCGCTGGCATTTTGCGGCTTCTGCGCTGTCAACTCGACTGTGTCTGGCTGTGTGTGTGTGTGTGTGTTATTGTTATTGCCCGCCGTGGTCGAGGTGAAAGTTTCACTTGAAGCGTGTTCGATAAATTTCGTTAGCGCTAAATTGTTTGCCAGAGAAGTCTGGGCCACACTCGACAACCGAGCAATAGTATCTACGAAATGATATTACAAATGAGTCGCGCAAGTGTCACGCGAATCGGGAGCTGCAGTTGCAATTGCAGTTGCAATTGGTTCTGCTTTCGTGAAGGTTATAAATGCAGTGCGCATTGAGGTCGAGTTTGATCTGACCACGCATGCAAATCGAGTGCAAAGCGGTTGATATTTGTCGCCTGATTATGCGCCAATTGCATTGCGTCACTTGGCGTGATTTGTGATGAGCCGAATGAAACCCGTTGGCACTTGTTACCGAATACTCTGGCAAGAGGCGCATTGAAATGCAGCACAGTGTACCGTTAGGCGAGTGAAACGACACGAACACGCTCCAAAGTTCAGCGACCAGTTCAGCCCCAGAGCCGAAGATCGCAGTGCGAATTGAATACGACTACTCGTGTATTGGCCAGGGGTTAAGCTGGCTTACTTTTGGCTTTCGGCGTGGTCAATAAACCACACAAGGTACTCGCATTCTTGGCAAAAAGAAAGTGAAACGCTGCGAGACACGCGAGCTGCGAGTTTCTCTCGTGCCAAACCAGTCAGCAGTTGTTGTTGTTGTGGTTGTTGTGCCTGGCGAACAACAACGAAAGCAAATGCCCAAATAATCTGGCCACAGAATGATTCACAGTTCCACTCTTCCGCCGATCACATGAAGCGGAAAGCAGCTCACACACAAATGGTCTCCAGCTCGATCCCTCCAGCGCTTTCCCAGCACCGACTTTGACCAGACGAAAGCGAACGCTGCAGCTCAACAAAATAAATAGTCGTATAATGCGCACAATTTAATAAATTGCGGTGATATTTGCTGCTAGAGAACCGCCAACAGCAACGAGATCGACACCCCCTCATGGCGAGGCTTTCGTTTTGTGCGGTTTTTCAGCTTCTCTACGAGTACGAGTACACTTTCTAATTTGTGGTCGCCGTAATTGTAATTGTCAGTGCATCATATCATTTCGCTTACGAGTATTATAGGACACTCTTGGCTGCTGCTGCATTATTGAATCAATTGTGCTTTAACGTTGATGCTTTAATTGTTTGCTTTTCTTTCCACGGCGCTGCTGGCCGTGAAAGTAAAAGTTGCGTGCCACCACGCCGCAAAACTAATAACACTTAACTCTCCATCCATCTAGCTGCCGCCCATTCCGAAATCAGTTTCAATTCATTTCGCATCTCGTGCAAAATGTGCTCAAGCGTTTACAAATTCCACTGCTCGATGCTGTGTGCCAGTGTTATATCATTTGCAACTTGCATATGCAATTAGTTTCACACAGTTTCATTGGCATACATTACTCGCTAAACTGCAGACTATGAGTTGCACATAAGACATATTTCGTAAGGAATTTGACTCGATTTTCATAATGGAAGAAAGCATTTTTATCTAAATACTAGTCTAGCATTTACTATCGCAGCTTGAAGAAAGTATAACTATTTCAAAAAATGATCGACTATCTAACTTTATTTATTTTTACTATTATTTATTGGAATCCACATTATTAGAGCTGCATATATGTTAAGCCATATTTCGTAAGGAATTGCCAACCTTTTAGAGTCGATTTTCATGATGCACATATTGGAAGAAAGCATTTTCAACTAAATACTAGTCTAGCATTTAATATCATAGCTTTAAGAAAAGAATAACTATTTCAAAAAGTTTAATCTAACGCATTTTGTAAAGTTTACATCATTTGTACTTTTAAATGTATTCTTCAAATCAGTGCTTTAACTATTTCATATTATTTAGTTCCGAGTTCTAGTTTTTGATTATCTAAGCTTGCACTTTCTTATTATTATTACTATTTATTGGAATCCACATTATTACAGCTGTTTATAAGCCATATTTCGTAAGAAATTACTAAGTTTTTTGACTTGATTTTCATAAAGGAAGAAACGATTTTCGACTAAATACTAGTCTAGCATTTAATATCACAGCTTTTAGAGAAGTATAACTATTTTGAAAAAAAACATTAAAATAATTTAATTTCAAATGTATTCTTAAAAGTAGTAGTATTTCACATTGTTGAGTTTCGATTTGTAGTTTTTGAATTTCTAAGCTTGCACTATAGTATTATTAATCACATTCATTTACCACATCATAAGATGCACTTCATTGCATACAAGCCATATTTCGTAAGGCTTTTTGTCTTAAGTTTCATAGTGAATAGAAGAAAGCATTATTGACTTGTATCTCTAGCATTTAATACCTTACACTGGTTAAAGTAGAAGCACAATTATTTTAGAAACGGTTTCAAATAGTTTCAGTTAACGTTGAACACCTTTTTAACAATTTACATGTTAATTGACCATTTAAATGAATTTTTGTATACTTCAAAGTAGTGCTCTGTTTCATATTCTTCAGCTCTGAGTTGTAGTTGTAAATTAACTAAACCTGCACTTAATTATCATAATTATACACATTATCAGAGTCCACTTTTAAAAGAATTCACATGATTATAATCCACTTGAGCCACTGCAATTTAGATCATGCGCTCCAAACTCAACTCGAAAATATTTGGTGAGGTGCTTAAGTGAGCCAGAGAGGAGAGGGTAGAGCGGAGGCCTTGGAGCTTCCCATGGCTCGGTGTGCACAACTTAAAGTGATGTTGCACGTTCCTAGCAGCTTTCTAAATTTACATAGATGCAATAATTCCCCCAGCGCGCCACTCGCCACTCGCCCCGAACTGTGTCGCAAGAGGTTGATTGATGATGCGCTGAATGTGTGCGAAATAATTTACATTCATATGATAAAACTCGATGCCCGCGCTCCCCATTGAGTGTTGACCCATTCTGCTGGCCCGCTTTCGCACCGCTATCCAGAAGCCAGAAGCTAGGCGGCCAACGAGCTCGACAATTAAATAGATATCAATGCAATCGCATCGGCATTGGCCATTGGCGATTGGCGATTGGCATTCGTAGCATAAGTTGTGCTGTTGTGGTGTTGTTTTGTTGTGCTGTTGGCTTCTTTCATTATGATTGTAACGGTAACAAGTTGCACGACAGCTGATCAAGAACCGCTAGGCGAGGCAGGCAGAGCGCTGAACTGGTTTCGCGGCCAGCACGAAATCATTATAGAACTCACACTCGACGAGATCGCTTTGCTAATTTCCATTCGACCATCGACACACATCTGCTGCCCAAGAAGAAGACGTCAGTCAGGAAGTCATTTAGCTCGGCACGTAGTCTAATTGCACTTGGCCACAGCTACTGCCAAAGAGTCTATCTGCTGGCGTTTTCCATTGCGTCGAGCTGTTGCATTTCTTGGGCGCTGCTCTTGGCCAAGCGCGTTGTTTGGGCCGCTTTCATGACTGCCGTCTAATATGGGAGCGGGCAACAGGTTCGCTTTGACCGACACTTTAATTGCGAGCGAGCAGTTAGACTAGTTTCTGAGCGAGCAGCGGTTCGGAAGTGGTTTGCATTTCTTAATTAACCCCAGCAACAACTTTCATATTTTCTTCCACTGAAAAACACATTTCTTTTTGCCTGCGACTTTTTCCACGGCGCGCCGTGTGAACTTTTTCCAGCCAGCGGCAACGTGGAAAACGTAACGCGTTCTGCTGATTAAAAGCACATTTGCCATCAATACTGTGATATAACAATTGAAACGTTTAATTAAGAAACGAGCCCACAATTGGGTCACACACTCAAACATTATGCTTGGGCTTATTTGAATGCTCGTTGCGTGCCGCGTGCTGGCGACGTGAAAGTGCCACAACAGAGGGGCAGCGAGTTGGTCTTACGAAATTACCAAGAAATAAACGAAAGACTAAAGACACAAACTTGACTTGACTTTTGTTTGGTTTGTGTTTCAGACTCTACGCCATGCTGGACCAACGCAAGCTCAACGCCTACCTGCTGCTCTCGATTGTGGCCAGCAACTGCCTGCTGCTGACCTACGCCTTTCCCCAGCAGGAGGTCTACCAGCGCCAACGCCAACTGACCCAGTCGCAGTCGCAGTCGCAGTCGCCCGTGTATCGGCCCGAGAGCAGTGGCCGCAAGTTCGCCGTGAAGCCGAACGCCTCGAAGAAGGTGGCGCTGGACGACATTGAGGATGACATCGAGGGCAACCAAATACAGGAGAGCATCGGCGGACCCGGCGGCTTCACCTGGTCGAACATGCTGTCCACCGTGATGACCATGTTCTTCAACGGCGCCGCCAACGCGCCCACAAAGTCCGATGACGTCGACAGCTCCATCGGCCTGGGCGGCAGCCCCTGGGCCAACGTCATCTCGATGGGTAAGCGCACTTCCCGACTCTGTCCGGCAGTTGTGTAATTGCTAATGCTCGTTCCAGGTCTGCGCATCATCAACACACTGCTGGGCGGCGGCGCTCCCAGCGACGGCATCGACAAGGTCGACAACGGCGGCTCCCCCATGCAGGTAACTTGGCTGCGCTGCATCGCAATCTTGTATAGAATCACCTGCTTTTGTGCCATTTGTTTGAGTTGTGTTATGGCCGCCTTCCATAAATTTCAGCTAACCTCGCATTTACATCTACTTACCTTATGGTGCATGGACTTCTCTCTCTCTCGCTATCTCTTTCTCTCTCTCTCTCTCTGTCGTTGTTGTTTGTCGTTTGTTTTAATTTCCTGCTATTCCTCTACCTCTTGAAACCGATTCGCACAGGGCATCTTGGCGGCCGTGTTGTCGTCCGTGTTGGGCACCCGAGATCCAGATCAAGTCAACTCGATGGCCAAGCAAGCTGGCGAGGTAAACTCATTACTGATCACGCAGATCACCCCAAAGCACTGTGCAACAAACGCGAGCATCGGTTCGACTAATGCCCCCAACACTTTGACTAATCAACAGTGGAACTTAGTCGTCGCACTGCATTGCTCCAAACGATAATAATATAATAATAACAATAAAAATATTAATATTTTATGTGAATGCAAATTGGTGTTCACCGAGAGCAATGCAGTGCAGCTGCCCCGTCTTTGTTGCACAGTACAAGCAATGTAAATTAGCAATCACACACATCACACAAACAGACACAAACACAAACAGATACACTGATACTATATAGGTATATATATACAAGTATAGCTTTAGTATTGGCACAGACATTGCAAGACTAATTGACTAATGCTTCCCTTGCCCCCGCCCTTGCCACGCCCATCACTCTACCAACTATTCGACGCTCCCATTCACAGTTCATTCAGATCGTGATGAATCTGCTCGACGCCCTGAAGACCTCCTTCTCGCACCGCTCCCTCACCGCCCGCTCGATGGGCAAGCGCGACTCGGTGAGCGACGCCGCCGTCGCCGGCATCGCGCTGCTCAAGGGCTACGTGCGCACCTACCGCAACTCGGAGGATAAGTGCATGCAGCGCTACATGTGCGACGCCAACACCGACTGTGTGCGCGAGATCGGCGGCAGCAGCATCTTCTGCCAGCTGGGATCGTGAGTAGTTTGCCGTGGCTATTGATTGAGACACTCGGGTCTAAGCTTATGCGTTTTGCTTTGCAGCTATGCCACCAGCTATGCGCTCGGACGCAGCAGCAATACCAGCTTCGAGAATCTGTACGATGCTGGGCGTCGGGGGCGCTCTGGCTTCGATTGTCGCCAGCTGTATCTGGAGTGCAATGAGGTCTAGGTGCGGGTCTGAAGTGTGCAACTGGCGCTGGTGACCTGCTCTTGTCAGTGCTAACGACTGGACTCCTTAAAGTAAATTAAATTAATTTATGTACGTGCTTACGTGAAACTAGTTTTTAGATATTTATATTATTTATTGAAAACTTGTATTTATTTACAATATTTGCGCGGAATCTGCGTGTCTCAAAACGCGCCGCTTTCCGCAATGAGTGCGAAGAAAATATACAATTTTATGTCAGACGAAAATTTAGCTATTTATTATTGTATGTGTGTTTTTTGTGCTTTTCGAGTTGTTCACTTCACATATGCAATTTGAATTCAACGGTTCGCACTGCTTGTAGCACTGCTCTGTCCGCCAATGTCAAACTGCCTGATACGGTTTTTGTATACCATTTAGCTTTTGTCTGTCTGCTCACAGCAAATGCACAAGCAGTAAACATAGCACAAACTGCCAAGCAGTACAACACTGGTCGTTTGCAAGCAGTGCAAACGCTTAAATTTGAAATTTCAAACGGTTATGAAAATAATTGAAAATTGTTAATGTTGGTTAACTATAAGAATATCCAATAGATGGCGTAAAAACGATTTTTATATTTTAGTTAGCGAATTGATTTACAATTGCTTATAACACATATTGCTTCTGGACTACGAGTTTAGCGAAGTTAATTAGCTGCAATCTGAGATTCTCAATGAATATGCCATATTTTTTAACCAATTGCCGACTTTCTATGATAACATGTGAAGAATTGTGCAGATGACACTGCGCAGCTGCAACAAGCAAAAGTTGGTCTCAAAGAACTGGCTGAAATTTATGGGACTGGCAGATGACTGCGCTGTAAGCAAATTGAGACGTGCTACATGAGTCGTTGCTCACTGAGGCATTCCAAAATTCTAATACACTTTTAATGGCCCTGTGCGGCAACATACTGTTCAAAAAATGGCTTTTCAAAGCGAGGTTGTATGGGGTGTTGGTATACACTACTTGTATTGCATTTGCGATGCGCCAGCAGCTGAAAGCTGAAAACTGAAAGCTGAATGCAACAGCCGCATCCAAAGTTATGATTAATTTGTGCCGCAAGTTTTGCCGTTTACCAAAAAGTTGGCCGTCATTTAAGTTGGTGTTCGTGTTGTTCAGTTGTCGCAATGAAGTTACCAACAACTGCATATTTCCCACTATCTGTCTAAGACCAGCAGCAGTTGCAGCTCGACAGTAATTAAAGGAGCTACAGACTGGCTGACTGGCTGGTGGCTGGTGGCTGGCTGGTGGCATGCTGCAGCGCTTAAAATTCCATTTAATTACGTTGAGTGTTGAATATCTGGGAGAGCGCTAATTAGAACTGGAACTGGCGCAAAGTTTTGGACAGCAACTGCAGACATCACAGCAGTCATATCTTTTATGCTCTCAGCCAGACAACGCAATCGAATTTGAATAACGCTCTAATTTGTTTGCGCCTCCTCAAGTTATGCCGAATCACGAGCAAATTGCATTTCTACGCAAATATCTCAACATTACTACTACTAGAGAGATAATTGAGAGGAGATTCCGCCACTTTGAGCTAATTTGTTTAACCAGCTAATATTGAAAGTTCAACGACATTTTGATTTTTCCATTCGAATTCGAATTCGTTGGCTGCTCATTTTATTTGGCTGCTGTAACAATGCAAACGGAAAACAAAATGATTAAGCGGCGCTGAAAGTGAGCGACGATTGCAAATCAAACAAAATCAAAACGTTCCTTAAACCCAGACGGCTTTTCAGCATTGTTTTCGGGCATTCTGCAAAGCTCTGAAAAGTGGTCGACGCACGAGATGGGAAAAAAATGGGGAATAAAGCAAACAGCAGGCAAAACACAACATAAATAAAAGCAAAACAGAGCGAAAAAAGCGAGGCACAAAAATATAAAGTCCTATTAAAAATTTAATGTTTGCATACAACAATTTCCTGCCACAAGCAACAACAAGGACCACGCGCCGAATGCTGTCGCTGACAACTACAACGAGCGTTGCAGGCTCGTCACCACCACCACAGCAACAACAACAGCAGCAACAAGAGAAGTAACAAAAATATTCAAACACGCAGAAAAAGAGTCAGCGGAAAGCTGATCCAAACAAGCCGCAGCAAAACGCCGGAGGCCGCTCTGCGGGTCGCCGTGCAGGCAGTTAAATCGATACACTATAAACGACACAAAACCAATAACGTGTGACACTGTGCCAAATTTGCTTTTGGATTTTTTCGAGGCCCTCGCCAAAGCGAGGGGCAGACCGAGCTGCGACCGGACTGTACGCTTCTCTGCGCCACAAACCCATTTTGCCAGCAGCCCCCCAAGCGACATGTACATTTGCACGTGTATGCGTGCGTGTGTGTGTGTGTGTGTGTGTGCGGCAAGCATGTCAGTGGTTGTCACCATCAGCGTCAGCTTCAGCGTCAGCGTCAGCATCAACAGCGAAAACGCGACGTTATTGGCTTTTGGGTGTCGCAATGGAGAAATCCGCAAGGCGCCGCATCAACAAGCAGCCCCACGGTTTCTTTGCCTTGGCGAAGCACGGAGTTTGCTTATTATATTGTTTTCAACATTATTGCAGATTATCTTGTACGTCCCCGAGCCAAAGGTATAAAGCAGATTCGATCAGTCTCTGATTTGCATAGCCACGAAATAAACATCGAATTATTATTGAGAGCGTGTGGCTTTAGCACTAAATATATGTAGCATACTTTTAGCCGTCGTCTAATATCGAATTAATGCTGCGCTGCAAAGTATGCTACACAAATTTGCTTGTTTGCAATATTCGAGGCCACTGTAAATCGCGCTGGTGAAACTCGCCTTTTCGCTTCAGTTTCACACACCTTGCAACTGTTGAAAGTTGCATATTTTTGAATTTTCAACTGGAAAAATTGCCACGTTGCCTGCGCTGAACCAAATGTGTGTGTGTGTGGAGCGGCGGTTAGCAATGTGTTTTGATCACGTAAAGTAAATTATTGAGAATTCTTTGTTGCATGAAATGTGCGGATTTCTGTATTGAATTAATAAAATCGGTTTTAGACCCTTGAATATTTAATTGAAATGTATAAATGAAGCGGGTCATGCAGCTCTCAACACGTGTCCAGCATTCACATCGCCTTTTTCCATAGGTTAATCTGCGGTTCCATTTTGTGTTTGACATAAGCTTTCCACTGTAGTCAGCGTGTGTGTGTGTGTGAGTGTGCGAGAGCGGAGGGGAAGGGAAGGAAAGACGCACCGTACCTACTTTATGTGTGGCCCCAGCAAACATGGCAAAAAGCCATTTGGCTACTAACTACTTTCCGTTTTAAGCCCTCGGAAGGGCGATTCGATTGGTGGCATTTTAAGCAAAACGAAGCAATGATCTGACGACGAAGGCCTGGCCAAAGGGGAAGGGTATGTGGGGGTTTATCAGTTCGCAGAGGCTCGTTTTGCTTCGCTGGCTGTCCTATCGCTATCCCTAAACTGTTTCCTTGCCGCACGCCCTCCGTCTTCATGGCCCGTCTTCATCTGCCGACGATGTTGATGTAAACAAGCTGTCAGAGCGACTAACATCCATTTGATTTGCTAAGGACGATTGAGCTACTCTATTGTCCGCCGGGTAACTGCGTTAGCCAGCAAAGTGAGCGCATAAAAACCATTCCCAATGCTTTCACAATTAGGTCAGTAAGCCACGAAAATTGCTGGTGGCTCATAAATATTATTAACAGACCTGTAACAATAATAACAAACGAACTGCGCATCTTGCAGCAAATAGTTTGAATGCCTGGATATGTTGTGGCCATAATTGACGTATCGTTAATGTCCGTCATTCGAGATATGTCGCTGACCTGAATGCGAATTTGATGACCCGACGTAAGCGCCAACAATGCTATATTTTGGATGGACTCGTCGTCGAATTTTAACCGCCCCACACGGGATGTATTTATAGCGCCTGTTTGAGTCAGTTTCATGTCGAACTTATCGACGCCATCTCCAACTGCCAACTAGCCGTGGTGGAAGTCCGCCAGTCCCAGGGATGTAGTGCCATTTTTATTTTTTTTGCCATTGCTGTTGCTGTTTCTGTTTTCTGGTTGTGCCTTGTTCCCGGCGCAAATTGCTTAAATTGGAAAATTGCTGGCTCTGCGTTTGTGTGGTGCCCTTCCGACTTCCGCCCCGAAATCAACTGCCAACTTTGCTCACGACTCAACTTGGTTTTGCCTAACGAAAAAGCAGCAGAAACGATACGAAAACAAAAAAAATATATTGCATTTATCTTTTATTGGTCTCTGTGTTCTGTTCTCGTTTTTTTTTTCTGTAGCTGTTGCTCTCCTCCTTTAGTTGTTGCCATCAAATCAATATTCGATTGATGCCAATACTATTATCATTTTATTATGGCCATTTATTTGTCAGAACACGCAGCTGGAGCAGAGCACTTCAGTTTGCGACTTCCAGTGTTTCCACTGCTCCTTTAAGTTGCTTCGACTCAAAGGCAAAAAGAAACACAGCCACAGCGACAGAGAGACAGAGAGCAGAGATAGAGAGAGCAAATTCAATTGTCTGACCAAATTAGCAAACCGAATTGATTAATTGACTTGATCTGATTGGGTCCACAGACCTTTTCGACTCATCATCGATGGCATGCGTGCTAATAGATTTCACTCCAACGAGCCAAACAAATCGAAATTGAATGCGTCTCTGACTCGCCCTGGCGACAATCTAGCAAATGTCCCCTTTCGACTCGCAGCCATAAAGTTAGCTCAAATCGGAAACCCTTTCAATTTTTTATCCCGTCGATAAAGGGTGTATAAACCCGTCAATGTTTTATGTCAAATAAATTTTCGACTTGCATCAGCAGTTGCTACAAAGTGCAGGTCGCTTCAATCGTAAACCCGACTCGAAGATTTGTTTAAGAATCCCATAAAATGGGTGGAATGGGCCCAATAATAACAGGCAATAACTCTACCGAACTGTTGCTCGACTGCGGGATATTCTATGATATAGATAAGACTACTCGCTAAAAAAAGCTTAAGTGCGATTGAATTTGTAATTTACATTTCATTAACAAAAGTTAAATGTGCACTTCGTCTTTGATTATATTTATATTAAATTTATTTTCTAGATAATATAAGAATTTCCATATCTAATCATAATGTAATAACTAGAAAAATATAAGAACTTAATTGAAATAATTGTGTGCTTCAAAATGTAATTCGCATAAATAGCAAACGCATAAATCAACTTATTCAGAAATTGTATTTCGCTCTCAATTAACTGCAAACTCTGCTATCAGCCTTGTATACTCTATCAGCTTTTCGTCTGGTTTGCTGGGTATTTTGGACAGCTGTCTAGCTACAGGCTGACACTCCGAAGAGTGGCCGAGAAATTGACGGTTTATGCTTAGACATAAATATGGCCTGGCTATAAAAAAGTTGGCCAAGTTCAAGTTCGTTAAGGCGCTCACCTTATTGGCTTTTTAATTGTACTTGCCAAATGTTTTTTTTATTAGTCTTTAAATGTTAGCCACCCCTCTCACCGCTCTATTGGCGCTCCCTCAAACGCTGGCAACAGCGCGAAATGAAAACAATTGTCGGTTGGCTGTCAATAAATACAAATTTGTGAATAAACACGATGCCGCAAATGTTGCAGACTTTTATTATTGTTTTGTTGTCGAAAGTTGCTAATTAAAATTTGTCCGACAATTGGTTTAATTAGAGCTGCAAAGTCCTCTCGAGTTTACGGCCGCATTAAAACAATGCAGAGACGAGTTTCGCCTTAATTTCATTGAGACAGACAGCATAAATTATTCTAAACTCAACCTGAACTAGCTAAGTACCGGGTCTTAAAATCCATTTTATTTTAAATTAAGCATTTAAGTCACTGCCGTGGCATATTAAGACGCTAGCGAGTGCAATAAAAATAGCAACCAAAAATAAAAATAAAAATGAAATAAGTGAGGAAGGAAGGAGAGGCGGCGAGAAATCCAATCTGTAGCTACTTCTGGCATTTATTTCTTTGTCTAGAAAAGTTGCTATCTGGCAGGCAACGTCATCATCATCATCTTCATAATTTTGTTTAGTCTTATCGAGCGCCAAAAAGTTAAGAATAATGTACACTTCAACGTTCGCTCATAGTTTGCGTGGGTCGACGAGCCTCTAACTTTTGCCAAGAAGTGTTTGGCATTCTCGGAGTACGCTGTTGTTGTCGTTGTCGTTGCCGTTGTTGGCAAGTTGGGCGTTGAGTTGTTTCTTATTTGGACTTGCGTTCAGTTGCCTGTTAGCTTATATAATGGGGCTGTGCAAATATTGAGCATACGCCACGTGCGACACAATATTAAATGGCTCTGTACACTCGCCGGCGCCCGGAATGAGTTAGTTATTCATTGGAAGTGGCATCGCTTACTCATTCCGCTTGTTTCCATGGCACTCACCACAGCCACAAATTGGATTTCCGGTTGCGCATTCTCATTCGCGTTCGCAGTTAAATGCAAATTCCAAATATGTATTTATAACTAGGATGTGAATTCATCAGCGCTAATAGTTGGCTACGCGAACAATGCGTCGCCCTGTCCAATGTACACAATCCACTCTCCACTCTCCACTGTCCACTATCAAGCGCAACGGCGTCGTCGACGGCCTAACGCACTCCCATGTAATCCATAAAAGCACCGCAGATAACCCCAATAGGCCATTTGGGCTGCCTCATGCTCTGCGGCAACAACTGCGAATACCACGTACTGACGCGCCGATTGTGGTCCCCTGTGCCATCTGCTGCCACCCATCACAGCTCAAAGCATCGCATCGCATGGCATCGCAGCGTATCGCTTCGCTTCGCATCGAATTCGCAATGCAAATGCTGTGCGTAATGATTTGCATTTACGCGAAGAGCCCAGCACAATGAACACACTATTTGCAGAGGCCGCAGATACTGGCGGCTGGTATTTGACTGGAGCGGAATTGGCAGATTGTTTAAGCCCGCCTTGGCAGCGCTGGATATCGCTTTTTAATGTTGTTTCTGCCACTATGCCGCTAATGCCAAACGAATTGGATTCTTTGCCAGCCTCCCAGAGTCATTTGTCTTCCTCAACTTTCAACGTGTTCAATGTGTTGCGATAAAGGATCATATTTAGCCTTAACAGTTTATTGCGTTGCCTAGAATCAAGCCAATACGAATTGCCTGCTAAACTACTTTAAACCAAGCCGAAGCTACATATATTGTTTTTCACTGCATACTTTTAGGAGTCGACTGGAATGCTTTTGCACTGCTTGCTTTTTGAGCGGCGATTTAGTTTTTAATTGGCAAGTTGAAGAGCTTTTGAGGAGGTTTAAGTTTATGATTACTATCAACTGAACAATCGAAAATTGAACTTATGGGTGGAAGACAAACGCGATTCCCAGCGCTGGCGCCACATAAATCGTTTTATAGAGCAGCCTAAATCCAGTCATCCATGGCGCTTAAAGAAAGAAGTAAAACAAACGACAATTGCGCAAACAAAACAAAAATTAGTTTGCGCACGTTGAGGAGAGAGGCTGAGAAAACGTTAATTTATTTACTTTCGACATTTATTTGCACTGATTGAAAGTTATTTGTTGTGTTTTTGTTATTCAATTACATAGAGTTTTCTTTTTTGGTTGATGCGGAGTTTTGGCCAACATTCAACAATTTTTGGAGGAGAGCTGAAACCACGCTTATTTATTTACTTTGGACATTTAAGGCTGTTGGCTTGTACTCGCTTATTTACTGTTTGCTGAAATGCGAAACCGCAAACACAACGCAACTCCCCCGGCCATTGGCAACAGCAACACAACAGCAACAGCAACAGCAACAGCAACAGCAAGAAGCCTCTCATCCCTTAACCCCATAAGCACCCCACAAAGCATGCGAAGCATTCGGGCTGGAAAATGGTCGCAAAACGCAAAAGATGGCCTGGCCGGCCTGAATCGCCTGCATGCGGCAAAGTTAAACCAAAAATACTTTGCCCAACTTAAATGCCTTTCAGAAAGCAGCGCCAAGACCGAGACCAGAAGCAAAGAGCAGCAGCAAGACCAAGTAGCAAAAACTGAATAGCAGACGTGAGCATGAGGCAGTGAAAGGGCAAACTCGGAAACACAAAATATGTAAAAAGGCGACCGAGCAGAGCAAGAAGCTGAAATCCCAGGCCGGCCGAGTGGCCTGCTTTGTCCCCTCAAACAGCAGACATCAAAAGCATAAAACACACAAGCTAGCTAAACACACACACACTTACAGACCACACACAGTCTGCAGAGTCGAAGAAGTGGGCAGCCTCGATCTTAACACAATTAAATGGGCGCGCCTCGACCGGGGTCGGGGACGGGGGCGGCGAATGTTGCACGATGACCGACAAGTCAGTGCAGGATGTCATTTTGTGCACTTGCCTCTGCTGCCCATGTATTTTACAGTCATTATTTTTCTTCTCTTGACGCGTTTTGTTTTTCTTTGCCTTCTCGTTATTGTTGCGCTATTGTTCTCTCGCAACAAATGGCTTATAATTCGGAGGCGTGCTTGCAGCATTTCTCAGCCAAATATTAAAAAATTGTTGCTCTCGATGGGCAAAAAGTAACAAATTCTGAAAGTGAAGCGAACGACAAAAAGAAGTGAGTGTGTCATTTTTTATGAGTCGCTTTTTTCTAGCTGCTGCCACTGGAATTGTCGTTGCAAAGTATCTGATGTCCTGCGTACAAATTTTTTTTAAATGTAATTTGATTTCGACTCAAAGGAAACCTTTTATATCCTGTTAAGAACGTCTAAGGTTTTTGCGTAGCCATCAGCAAAAATGGTTATAAAAATAGCTAACAATATCGCTGCTCCTGGCAGAGAAATGTTAAAGGTTATCAATTTAAGTAAGTCTTCAATTTGATACTTACAACGCACTCCCAGACCGACTTCTTAAGGGATAAATGTTTCGCACTAAAGCTCTGCTTATTTCCACGAAACTGGGTTTCTTTTGGTGCAAGGATAAAGTGTGTCAAAGGGTTCTCATTTGTAACGACTTGCCAGGAAACTTCAATCAATTCGAGATCAACGAGTGTTGTTTTTCTAAGTAACACATAAGAATTAAGTTTTTTAATGAATTAATCGTTTTTAATATACTAAAGGATCACTTGAATTGCATGCAATTGAAACGTTCAAGTTTATATTTTAAAGAATCTCTGGCGCTAAAGTTCAGCTGCACCTTTCTCGAGCAGCTTTTCCCTGAATATTATATTTACCGCAGTTGAACGCTTTTAACTACTCTGAGGCCTGTCTTAATGGCTTCGTCGCAGAGCTATTCTTAGTTTTTTTTACCTTATCCCAGGCTTCTTTTGCAGGCTGTCAGCCAGTCAGTCTTCGGCTTTGGGAGCATAGTGAAAAATATTTTCTGCTTGTTTCAGGTGCTTACCTTTTTCTTTTTGCGGCGCATTGTTATTCCTGGGAAGTCACCCACCAGCACCACCACAACCACCGTCACCAGCACGGTTCTTTCTCAACTCATTTCCACAATGCGGGCAACGACAAATTTTACGTGCTGTTTTGTATTTTGCGTTTCTTTTTGCTCGTCTCTGCTTCGGCAATTTATTTTTTGGGGGCTTGGCTGAGATGTGATTTCCGTCGCAATAAAATAGAGTCGTCGTCTACCTTAAAGGCTTTATGGCTCGTTTTGCTGCCGCTCGGAATTCGTCATTTTATGGCCAAGACTCTGTTTTTTATGCACTCTCCACTTAGCTTTGGTCACAGTCGTAAGTGTTTGCCATTTGGTTTGTGCTTCCCCGAAGGCCACTTTCAGAATTGTTGTGGTCGCTGGGTTAGGTCACCGCTTCGCAACTCGAACATATTACCATAAAATATTAAATTATTTATGCATATCCCAGCAGGCACTTTTACGATTGTTGTGAATGCGACCAATTTTTGCCATCGATTACCAAAAGAGCCTATTCACAATAATGCATACATTTGATTTGAAAGTCAAATTGCATTAATCACGATTTTAGAAATAGAAAATAATTAACTTTCAAACTAATGCAAAAACTAAACCAAATATTTCATTACCAAAAGTTTGCTTTGGTTTCAACTTACAACTTATTAAATTATATAGTTACCTTCAAATAAAACATATATTTCAGAGTTGAAGTAGAAACTTAATACTTTTTGGTTGCGAATAAAACATAGTTGCAGCGTAGATTTCACATTATTTTATTGAATTTGATTTAAGTTTAGGTTCAGTTGATTCACAATAATCTAATTATTGATGTTCTCATAACGTTAAGTGGCAACATTTGTTTGATTTCGTTTACAGAATTAGTTCTTACATGGACTAAAAATTAATTGCGTTACTCGTATATGTTTCTATATGTATACTCCAAGATGCAGAGAGCTATCAACAAAGGAAAATGATTACACAATTGTGGCTTGACTCATTTGAAATGAAAATGAACTGAGCTGCATTGATGAATCTCTTTGTTGTGTTCGTAGTTGAATTCAAATATACAACAGACACACACAAGAGAGCGTGCGAGTTTTAAGGTTAAAAGTATGGTGTAACATGTAACTTAATTATAGAAAGTTATACCTTCTGCCCGTCTATCCCTTTATCCCCCTGTCAGCTATTTACAAAGACGCCTTTAATTAATCTCTAGCCTAAATTGTACAACTGCATATTGCGCAAAGCTTACAAATAATTGAAGTCCGAGCTTGAGCTGGCGAGTCTCTCAATAGGCGAGTCACGTCACAAGTCACGTCCTGGACAGCAGCACTCCGAGGACGCCTCGGGCGCCCAGCAGCAGTCCGGCCAGCCTGAGGACCAATAGCAGGAACGTGCTCCTCTGAGCGCGCTGCGTTGCGGAAGACTTGATGGCCGATGCCGAGTATTCACCTGTTGGCAAAAGTGTGTGTGTGTGTGCAGTGTGTGTGGCGACAGTTGCAATTAATATGAATCATTTAACTTGCTGACAAAATAATTCACACGCACTACTCGCAATCACAATCAGCAACGCAATCGCTCACGTCAGAGACACAGACAGTTATATGGAGGAGGACTCACCGCTTAGGACGTGCAGGTCAACGGACACGGACACACTGTTCGATGGCTGGCACGTATAGTTGCCGGAGTCCTCCTTGCGCACGAACGGTATAATTAATGAGCCGATCTGTAATTAATGGGAACGCTGTTATTTCAGCACTTGGACCAACTGCAAATAGCCTTGGGCGCCAATAACGACATCGGTGTGTCAACGGCTTTGCAGATCATCAAACTCATTCTCAACTCCTTTCTTACTTACGGTGTTCTGGTTGTCGGCCACTGTGCCGAAGATGTTGCGATCCAGTTGCGTGTACCAGCCAGTGCGCTCGTCGCTCTCGCTAATCTTCTTCTGACCCCGAAACCAGATGATATACTTGGGCGGATCCAGAGTGCCGCGCACGATGCAGTGAAGCGCCACCTTGCTGCCGGCCTTGACAAATCGACTCTGGTCGCCGATGAGCTCAGTCTTGGGTGCTGCACGACAAACGTAATTGGTTAGCCATAATATTTAAAGAAATGCTGGGTCAACGCACTGATCACTTCCAGGTGCACTTTGGCACTTAGCTTGGGCTCCGTGGCCATTTGGCACTCGTACCAGCCGGCGTCGCTGGGCTCCACGTACTTGATCTGCAGCGACCAAGTGTAGTCGTGGTCCTCCCGGTATATCGACTGGAAGCGCTCGTCCGCTATGAACGTGGTCTCGTCCACGCTGATGATGTGCCCATCGCGCAAACGCACCCACGAAACGGGCTTGTCCGACAGCCGATGAATCTGCGAATTGCAATGAATAACTGCTAGAACAAGTACTACTTACATTCAATGCTTTTCCCTAGAACACTCAGAACTGTGTCCCAAAAAGTATGCTACACTTATTATGTTTGAATTGGTGCTTTAAGGATTCTGAGACGCATTGAGCTTGGAGTTGAAGTGTCTTGCATGAGGAAATTCATTTGCTCGGTCCTCTTTTAACTGGACCACAGATAAAACTAGGTACACAGTGTATATTAACATATTGTGGACTTGGACAGCTACACATAGCGCACTTATTTGCATACATACAACGTATTACACAACATATACGTAGTATATATTGCGAAGTACAATACGCGTGTGTGTGTATTTATATAGGGAAAAACGTCAACAACAATACGAGTGGCAACAACTATTTGAAGAGGCCTCACATTTACATTTACATGAGTAGCTGTGTCTGTATTTGAGACTCTTTCAATCGACCCATGTACGGCTGTGTGTGTGTGTGTGTGACACACTTTGAGCTAGACCCAAAGAACTCTCGACGTAAAAAGTAAATTGCAGAAATGTGCGAGCTTACGGCAAGTCGGGGCCTTGTTTACGTCATAAAAATAAACGTAAACAAAATAAATTGTTGATATGCAAATGAAATTATGCTGATCTCTTCGCAAACTTTTGCGCCCGGACAACACAGAAAGTAGCGCGCTGCCTTTGGCAACGGATTGAAAGGCCAGAAACAGACATTTCCAAATTCTCGGGCGGAAGCCGAGTTAAAGAGCGAACAATTGCCCCACAGACAATTTGCAAGTATTTCCTATAATATCACAAATCACTGAGCTTTGCACTCGTTGCGTGAATTTTAATTTCTTTCCAATCGCCAACTCAGCCATGCGCTCAAATACTTTTCAGCTCAGTAGCCTTAAGCAACATTTAATTTGAACTTGTTTTTGATAGATTCTCGTATTCAGTTTGTGTCAGTATGGCTGAATTAAAGCTGCTTTGCAGCTGGCTTAAATTCACTCCTTCGCCAAGTCATATATTATTCAAAGTCTGAGTGTGGACGCAGCAGAGCCACATCGACACGACAGCGATTGCAATTGGGCTTTGGGTGGCAGAGCTTGGCGCTTGTGGCGACTCACCTGGCATGGCATGTACGCGTGATTTCCCATCTGCGCGGTGATGTTTAGCACGGGCATTGTCAGATTTTTGCGTGGCTGCTGCCCGGGCTCCAGCTGCCCGTTGTGGGAGGCCAAGTACGAGTGTTGCTCATTAAACATTTGTTGTCGCTGCTGCTCCGGCGACAATGTCACAGTCTCCGAGGCCATGGTGGATGCCGCTGCCGCTGCCGCTGCTGCAGCTGCGGCCACCGCGGCAGCCGCTGCCTCAGCTGCAGCTGCTGCAGCGCGGTAAGCTGGCAGATCTGCGGCTGCGAACACGGGGAATGGCGGCAGAAATGTCGGTATGGAGAAGCCCTTAGTCAGTGCATCTGCGCTGCCCGGATGGGGTATCGCATTCTCCTCCTCCTCCACCTCCACCTCGAGCTCGTCAGCCACCTGTTTGGCCGCCATCTTCGCTGCCGAGGCGAGCGGCGGGGCCATTTCAATGGAGTTGCGGGCATCCGTTTCCGTCAACGCCAACGCTGTCGCTGCAGCCATTTGGACTGGCAACTCTGGTGATGCTGTCGCCGAGTCTGTTGTTGATGTCGGATAAATTGTTGATATGAACATCGTGCTAGTTGCCGTAGCTCTCGTTGTCGTTGTTGTTGCTTTCGTAGATGGTGTTTGCCTTTCAGCCGCGGCCGCTGTGGGCTTCGCAGTTAGCCCAATTTGTGTGGACTTAGTTGCTGTTGCTCCTGCCTTTCTCGCTCTCGCCGTTGTCGTTGTTATTATCGTTGGGGCTGTTGATGACATGACCAGAGTTGCGCCACCATGTCCCGTCGACGTCGTCGTCGTCGTCGTTGCTGTTGTTGTTGTTATTGTTGCTGTTGGGTTTTTCGCTGTCAGCAATGTTGTTGAGTTTCGGGCTGTCGTAATTAGATCGTTTTGTGTTGTCATTGGCCTATCTGGCAAAGTGGATCTCGGGAATGTCGTTAACTGCGGCTCCACGCCGCTGGCCTGCTCGGAGGCTGAGCTGCAGGTGACAAGGTCTGTGGGTAAACAGAGCAAAACGAATGTGCTGTACTTAACTCAACTGCTTAACTGCGATGAAGACATTTGGGGCGCATTCAAATTTTGTATTTTTTACAAACGTGGACAATTTTCAAAATTCACTTTAATGAGCTCATTGCCAAAGGTAATGGAATTGTATGACTTATGATTGCATTCGTTTCCTTTTAAAGAGATGAAATGGGAACTGAAGGTGATATAGAATAAACAATTAACCCAGCTTCTCTTGTTGAAGAAATATACAATTGTTAATTAAAATGAGTGTTGATTTGGGACCCTCTGCCTTCTTTAAGTTTTTAGCTCGATTCAGGTGAAATCCTTCATTAATGTTTGCCAACCTTTTCGTGCAAATAAATATCTACTCAAACATATTCCCAATATACACACCGATGGTATTTAAGTTATGAATTTGCAAAAATTACAAAACGCCACCCACACAATTATTGTATTATTCCACGCAAAATTAATTAAACTCCACCCATTTGCCACGCACCACATTATGATTCTCATTATGCGTAATCTTTAATGGGTGCGAAATACAGAAAAGATATCGACTTCTTTCAAGTCCTAAATAAATAAATAAAAATGTAATGCAATACTCGGATGATAAACAGAACAGAAAATGACTGGAGGGCATATCAAAGCGAGTTTAAGACTCTTTTACAAAATTGCAAAATTAATCATGCTTCATTTATCTGTGGGTAGGAATATGTATGCCATGATGGGCGAACTCTCTCGTGTATTTTGTTTCAGTTAATTTTCAATTACGCTTTTATGCTAATTAAAAGCATAAAAATGTTTCGTTTTTTGTTGCTGTCGCAGCTTCCAATTCGTCATGCCAAGGAAAGGGGGCTGCGCCCATTGAAAACTTTTGGTTTTCCTTTTGGCTGGAAATGGTTACTCGCAATACACAAAATTCGCAATGGTTGTGGGACACATTGTAAAATGAGAATAGACGTTAATAACTATGAACTGTGAGATTTCAACGTATCGAATTTAATATCGAGCCTGCTTAATTAACGCGCCTTGTTCTTAAATTCGAGTGGTGATGGCATTGACAATAAATATTAAACAATAAATTCTAGCAGGACTTCTTAGACTTTCAATTAAATTATGTTTTCACACGACAGCTGACTATTATTTAAAGTAAATTACTTTAATTTATTTTATTCAGATATATTTCTTCATACATCTGCTGTCGAACAACCGAAGCTCGTGAGGTAAAAACCGATTCTCCATTTACCAGATTTTTTATAAATGTATACACTCTTAACACTTCAATTTTCGGCTCGAAAATATTCAGTGAAATTGAGAGTCTCGTCCGAAAATATATAATAAATAGTGCACGCGAACTAAAAAGCTTAAATAATGTTGAAGAAAAGCACCGTATGAGATGAAAAACATTCGCCCAAAAGCCCCAAACAAAAGTTTCCAATAAGGGAACTTTCACTGCGTAGTAAAATATTATTCTTGAAAAAACTGAAATGGAAGTATGAGTAACAAAAACAGGTAAAAACTCGCAAGTAAAATTGAATTACACTTCGGAATTCCTGCTTGAATTGGAACAGAAGAAAATTGTGCACAATAACATGTATTTTTTTGTAAGTACTTGAACTGTGGCTGTATTTTTTATTTGATTGTTTGCGCAAATAATACGTCTCCTTGGATTTTTTTGCTCTTCAATGGAATTAAATCGTGAAGAGTGTAACTGTCGCACCTTTAGGCATATATTTACTTGAGCATTCAAGATGATGCTCACACATTAAATATGAATTTTGAAAACAAACAGAGATAGTCGCAGAACGTGTCAATAAAGTTGTGTAAACTTCATTAAGCTATCATAAGCTAATCACTCCGGGCAGTAAATTTAAACATTTCTCTTTGCTTTATCAAAGCAGTCAATGCCGCCTGTGTTATGATGTGTTCGGGTAACATTTTTGCCAGTGATTAGTTTGCCATACATCTCAACTTTTCGCTCACAAACTTTCTGTCACGACCCTCAAAAGAACATGCCGCCTCGGGGTCAATAGGCAGCTCGAGCAGCAACAGTCGGCAGTCCACAAAGGCAAAAAAGAACTTATGATGGCGTGAACTCAGAAGTGGAAGTCATTCATGTGAAAAGTTTACTAAGCTCCTTCACAAATGGAGCAGGCGTTATATTTACAGTTTACCAGCAAAGGAGGAAAAACTTCCAGCGTTTTTTGCAGACGTATTTCTGTTGATTTTATTAGTTCGGCGGCAATATTTAATCAATAGAAACGATTAGCTTCGAATTTATATCGCAAAAATAGTTGATCAGCTTGAAAAAGTAGAAAAGAGATGTATTAAATATAGAACAAGTAAAAATTACTTAAACTACGGAGTAGTCACCGACAGTTTAGATAGATTCGTAGTTTATTTATTCCCATTTGATTCACTGTTTAATGCTGACTGTAAATAGTTGGAACTTGTGAGAACTTCCCTTTTTTATTAAAAGGAACTCAGGCAATATCTTGACTTGTAACATCTTTTGGAAACGAACCAGGTGAGGCAAAAAGCAATCTAATTTTTTCAACAGATAGCCTACAACTTTCGATGCTAGAAATCCAGTCAACGTAACCTTGGGTTTAAGCTGATTGCAGTTGGCTTTTTTGTTTGATTTCAACGCTTTGATAACGAAGAATTTGCATTTTTAAATTATTTCATTTCACGTGCTTGTCAGGTCTTGATTTAGGTACAACTTCTACCTGACGCTACGTTTTCCGCCGGCGGTCGGCAGACAAGCGAGCCGGAGGACGACAAGTTTTCAGTCTTCCAGCCACAAAAAAATAGCGAAAAAACCGCATAAATTTTCATACGAATGGATGAATGTGAATGTGAATGCGAATGCGTGAGATTTGGGTGTGTCGATAAGGTTGGGGCTCTCGGCAGCCGGTTGTAGGTTGTAAAAAGGTGAAAGCCCAGCCGGGCCGGAAAAATGTGAAATACTGTATGGTAAAAATGCAAATTGAAAACGAACCGCAATAGTAAATTTAAAATCCACTACTAGCCCCACCCCCAAAAGCCAGCTGCCTCCTCGATGATATATGCAGTTATCCCTGCTTGATTCAGATACAATATCTACACGTCGAAACACGTGTTGTTGCTCAAGGCGCCCGACAACTTTGTCAGAGTTTGGATTTTCAATTAAAACCGATTATTCAATTATATGCAGTAAGCCGCTTCTAGGCTTAGGCCTTTACCTGCATTCGAGTTGGTCAAAGGAGTGTTTTTTTTTGTTTTGTGCTGTTTGTGTGCCACTTTTCCTATTTGGTAACCGAAAACCTTGTGGGGTTGTGTGCGTGCGTTGGAGAGAGATTTGTTTCTGATGGCTTCCAAGCCGATTAATTTCCAGGCCAACAAATTCAGCGTGTGTTTATTTTGTTTTGTGGCCAAAAGCGGTGCGACGATACCACACACACACACACACCTCCATACACACATACAGAATGGCTCAGATGAAGTGTGAGCTTAACACTTATTGCACTTCTGCGACAAAATGACGCAGACAGGAGACGCCATTGGAGGCGACGCGCCGAACAATACAAATACACTCGACATGACACACGAGAGCCGCTCGAGGAGCCAAAGGACCGAAGTAGGCGCTGCCAGGACATGTAAGCGAAACGTGCAATAACACTTAAATTGTTTTTGTTGCCACTGGCCATCTTGTGGAATTGCCTGTTGGAATGGTAAGTGGCTTAGCTCCAACTCAACGCTCACTTCAAAGTCGCCCACGCGTCGGCCTGGCTAAGCTCGCCACACAATGATGGACCCAAACATTGCCGAAAGGTTCATAATTTAAGCATGTTACCGCAACGAACTGCCACTTTCTACGACTCTCGGCCAACTAGTCCTCCACTCGGCTCCAACTCTACTACGCTGACTGAATAGTAATGCTCCCAAATGAGGCCCGAAATTACTCAAATTAGGATTGTACCAATACACAACGCCCAGATACACACACAGGTGCACACACTACCACACAATGATTGTGCTGAGTGTGTGTGTATACTATATAATTTAGACATCATCGTTGTACAACTCGTTACTCATCAAATAGTGTGCTAAACAATAAGAAAAACACATTCATTTATTAAAATCAACATATTATTAAAATTATCGTCAAACGGTTATTCACTTTTATTATTGACCACAAGTTTTTTGTTAAATTCTACACTTAATTGAAGAGTGGTGGTCATTGTACACAATACTGAAAATTAAAATGTTCCAAGCTCAACGACGTAATTTTGGACACGCAGATATCCGGAGACTGAGATATTATGGGGTTGTTGACTCATGTCCGCTTGGGTCATTCAACTTTTGGCTAATTATTGTAATCTTGTTTACGTTGTGTTTGATAAGCAAAGTTTTAAATTAAGTAAATTTACTTTTGCAAGTTTTTGTTTATTCTCAGGCACTTTTAAATTTTAAATAGTCTATTTTTGTTAGTAATGAAATTGTATAAAATTAATGTATGACTCTCTCTTTTCCCTAATTATGACTCCAAGTGCTCTCCTTTCGACTCGAAAACTAACAGCCATATTTTCAGATTTGAATAAAAGTAAAAATAATACGAATTGGAATTTTCAGCAAAAATGCAGCTGGAATTGATTACCAATTTATGTTCCGAATAAAAGTTGTGAAATGAGTTCTTTACTATGCGATGTCGCAGATAATGAGAGCTGTAGTCGACTCCAACTGGATTAGATGCCACATCGTAATTATACTGAAAACTATGTGTGACCCGTTAAAGGTCAATGGATTAATTATGGTTTCATGCTCGGCAACATTTTGTCGGGCATTTGATGCGCATACACGTACGCGTACATCATTAGCGGAGTGTTAAAACTGGCAGCAACTTTGTTCAACGACAGGCGAAACTTTTTATGGGCTCTTCTATGTAATTATAAAAAATATGCGTCTGTAATTCTGAGCCGCCGAGGGCCAAAAGTAATTACATCTCCAATAAAAAGTCATGGTGGCTGGATGTGACCATAATTAAAAACGCTGCTATCCGCGCGCCACTCTCTGGATGAAGCAAACTACCGCAAATCTGATATCCAGCATGTGACACTACGACTACGACTACGACTATGTCAAACAGCGATGCTGGTCTATGCAGACCACGAATTAAATACCGTCGCACACTATCGTAAAGGCGAAACTTTCCAACGGGGACTACTTTGGCTTATGGGCGCCTGGAGTGTGCATAAAACACGCGCCAGCAGATTGCTCAAGGCGCTCGGACTTAGTCTCAGCTCTGCACAATAACTCAGAGTACTCGCTGAAGACAGAAGTTGAAATTGCGTCTATTTGCTTGTTGACAATTTGAAGTTGTTACTTTTGTTGCAGTTTCTTGTTATTGCGGCTACTCGGGATGTGAGTACAGATTCTAAATGACAATCCTTGGGGTGTCATTAATAAACGATTTCAAGTTTTGCCAACTGGACAAACTCTGACTAAATTTTGAGTATACCAATTGCAGCCCTAAAACCACAAACTTATTTGATCGCACAACACAATATGTGTATATCTACAACAGTTTGGTTGCGTTTCTTATGAACTCTGAATGGCAAATCAATTTGCACTTTCGCCAAGCTGTTGTCGCATGCTTAACCTGTGTGATTTGCATTGCACTTGTTCGGGGCTGAATTGTAATGACATTTGACATTTGGGCTCTTGTATGGATTTCTCATAAATATTTCGAGTTTGCGTTCAGAAAACATTTACAGAACCGATCAATAAGCAATTACGAGCGTCTTTTTTCGGCAACATGCATGTAAATAAATAAACATATTTGCTGCCATAAAATTATATAGGAATTGTATCTGTATGCTATGTAAATACAAAATGCTGTCTACGCATTAAAGATACATTTGCATGTGAGTGGGTGACTGGATATTTGGCTATGACGACAGCGAGTCAATGTAAGTGGGTGGCAGTATAGACAGTCTGCTACTGCTGCTGCTGGAATGTTGTGTTTAGTGAAAATTGCTTCAACAATCTTCTTGTAGTCATTCAAAGTGAAACATATGTTGGGTGTCACAGTTAAAATATATGCGATATTTCCAACAAGAACCGCGGGGGAGGAGTCGCGCACTGCGAGTACGTTAGCCGAAATTCAATAGCAGGAAAACAACTCGCAACGAATATTTGAGTCGGGGCGAGGCGAGGCGAGGCGAGTCGAGTCGAGTAGAGTCAACGCGCCGCAAAACCCATCCTTTTTGCAAGCCACCATCCGGCTGTCTCTGGGTCTTTTACGCCCACTTCGAGTCCTTTGTTTTTGCTCTATACTTTCGCTTTTTGGTGGAGCAGCTTCAATTTATTTTTATGGCATCATGTTCGGTCGGTACGTGTGGCAAAAAGAAGTTTTCTCGCCTCCGGCTTCACTTTCAGCTGCGTAAATTGAAACTGGAGCAGAGCCCAGCGTCACATTACACATACGCACAGTGTGCTCCACTTAATGACTGCCTTCAAGTGGAGCTCCCCAGTCATACCTACACTTTACTCAAGCTAACACTTATGTAAAACGTTTATTGACTACGATGATCAGTTCAATTCAAGGGAACGAAAAACGATGAATAACTATTCCGTCATTTGAAATATTTATTATAAAGAACAATATCAACAACGTAGTAAAAATTTTAAATCATTATAAGAGTACTTGATTGTCTATCATTCTGTGCATCCAAAAATCCAATCTCAAGACAAGTCAATATTATGCAATTTGAGTTATTTCACAATAGAGAGTGAGCTTAATAAATAAAAGAATAAAAGAAATCGAGTATCGAAAATTTCATCATCTCAATAAAGTTCATTCTGACATTGAATCAGAAGAGTCCCCTCCACTTTAGGCATGCCCATCACGTGCTAAATGTCTTATTAAAAGCGAAAACGTAATTCAGAGAGAATATTCGTTGAATTTATGAATACGATTTTGCATTCCTGCAGTGGTATTTGAAATGAAGTAAGCGACAAATTCGCATATTTAAATGAAGTAGACACTTTTAATATGCAAACATTTGCCCTCAATAACATCAGAACATCGCTCTGTGGACGATTCCCAAGTGCTCGCGTATAAATCAAGCAAAATAATTATGCGAATCTGCAGGACATTACATTATCTCTTTCGAGTTTTCCGCAATGCTTTTTATCTCGCTGCTTTTATTGCTGGTAACCAAATATTGCGCCACCCCCGTCTCACCCGTCTCACAGGAAATGTTCTGGACACCGGCATAGTGAGTGCCCCGCCCCGCCCGCCTCTCCGTTGGTGTGCCTCAATCGCCGCCGCCGGCTCAGCTCATAAATAAGTTCCAGCGTCGCCAAAACAAAACATTTTTCATCAGGCTTAGGCACAACTTCGAGCGTCGACCGTCGACCGACGACCGACGACCGTTGACTGCCGACCGTTGACTGTCGTCCGTCTTGCGTCCGCCGTCGGCAGACGCGTCGGCATGTGCTCTGGGAATATTTCATAAATTTCAACGTTGGCCCACTGAACACTGAACCTGGGCCCCAATATGTGGACACACACCATAATACTGGCATTTCGGTTAGTTATTTTTGGACCATTTTCACACTCGACACAACGGGGGTACTCGTAAGACTCGTTGACTTTTTGCCGGCTGCAGTTTGTCATCCGTCGGGTACTTCTCCTATTTTTCAACAATTACACGCCCCCAACCACTAATTCTGCACTTGTTGTTGTCGTTTCGCCATTCGCCATTGTTTTTGCTACTGTTTTATTCTGCTGTTGCCTTGTGCCTTGTACCTTCCATTGCGCCACAGCCACACAACGCGATGTCTGTGCTGACAGCGCTGACCCTCTGAATAATTTAAGCCCCCTCGTTTTTTAGCTAAAAGAGCAGCGAACGGCGTGCACAAAAATGTGAAGCTCATGCCATAAAGAAAATTGTTAGTTTTTAAGCACGCACAGTGGTAACATTAGTTATCAAAAGAAGAAGTTGACTCAAAATACTAAAGAGGCAATGTTGACAGGTCTTTAAATGTAAATCTTCTTAAGCTCAAGATATTCAATGATGAAGTATCTAGTTTAAAATAAAGTAAGTAAATTGCACTTGCATATAAGATTGGATTACAGAAATAATTGTATAGTATAATATTTAGCTTCATTGGCAGTTTTAAATAATATTTTACATACCTATCCAAATTATAGTTGTGTAACTTTATTGCGTTTTGTATGTTATGTTTAGTTGGGCGTTTTATGGAAAATTATAATAAACGCACATTTTTATAGAGACGAACTTTTTCATACTAATTATAATGAGTGATTTAATGTAGTAAGAGTAAGAATTAAAAAATGTAAATCTTCTTTTGCTCAAGATATTCAATGATTAATTAATCATTATGTAAAAATTTGCTTTAAAATAAAATAATAAAACCGCACATTCGGATAACAAAAATAATTGTATAATATAATAAACAGCTTCACTCGCAGTTTGAAATAATATGTTATGTTTAATTGCGCGTTTTGTAGAAAATTATAATAAACGCACTTTTTAATGGGCGATTTAATGCAGTAAGAGCCAGAATCGCTGTGCATTAGTAACTAGGTTTATCAGTTAGCTAATCAGTCATTATTGATAAACAAAATGGACATAAATTACGTTTGAAATTAATAATAACAATTCATACTTAAATTCTTAAAAATAGCTATATATTAATTTTTTTGCGATATGTCAACAAAGGAATACAAAAATATGTGTTGTAATTTCTCAGCATTAAGGATATTAAACTGAATCCTTTGTGCTTAGGGTCGTTCTGTCGAAGTACCCATATTTACTTATAGGATCTGGATTATGCCAAATCTGCAATTCTAAAAGTATAACAAATGATTGTTTCTACCACTGTGAATCAGTGTGAATCATAAACCAAAACATTTGCGAGGATGCGGCACACAGCTCAGCTCAGCGCAGCTAACGGCTCACAGCTGGCGTTTCGTTTCGTTTCGGTTCGGTTCGTTTGGGTTCAGCTCAGTTCAGTTCAGTTGAGTTGAGTTTTTCGTTGCTTGTTGGGAGGACACGTCAAGTGCAGGCTGGTGACAACATCAGCGACAGAGGTCAACCGACATGTGCCCATGTCCATGCCCCACAACATGTGGGGTTCTTGTGGATTCATAATTTATGAAGGTAAACAAACACGCCTGCCCTTCCCCCAACACTTCCGCCACTTTGTTGGGCTTTAAAGGATTTTGTGTATCGAGAGACTAGATGGCAAGGGCCGGCGTGACGTCACGGCGTTGCTAAGCATTTTGCAATTGCTTCACGCTGGTGGACCAGAGACGAGCGTCAACCTGCATCGGCCTGGTGTTCGCCACAAACTTTGGCACATTCCCCAAATTAGCAGAGTGCACACACAGTGCAGGCGCTCTTTACGCTAAATCCCGTAATATTACAAAATTCATACAAAAGCAACGGCAGCATACAAAACTTCAGTTATTTGGCATGACGAGCTGCACTCAAACTTTTATGAAAGCGCATCGCATCGGGATGTTGGCGGGCGCTGCTCGGGCTCCTTGTTCTGGGCTTGGTGGATGGCATCTGAATTGGATGTGCATTTGCCACCCCTTAGCGAAGCAGCGCAAAGTGCTACGTGCCACTGGAAATGTGTTTATTAAACATTTTTGGCAACTTTTCAATTTCGTTAATGTTTTCAGCACATTTTGCGGAGCCCTCTTTCAAGCGGTTCGCCTGCAGCAACAATAAATTTATTGTTTTATTTTTCTTACCAAGCATATGCTCGGACTGGTCGAGCAGCGTTGCAAGCGCTTTTCCATTTTCCTCTTACAATGCAACTCCACAGGGCAGACGGGTTAAGAGCTCACAACTGCTCCTCGTTAATTATCGTCAACTGGATCCCAAGTGAACGGCGCACATTCAGAGCACTTTAAAATTATATCGACCAGTCTGCTTGTATACATCATAACAATTCTATGGAAAGTACTTTCTTTGCGAACAGCGTATTATAACATTTCAATGATCAACTTATCAATATTGCTTATAATAATAGCAATACCTTTACTGTAAAATCTCATGGTCCTTATTTCTAGACAAATGTTGATTTCTGTATTCATATCCATGCTAATTTGAAAAGGAATTACACAATTATCGATATGATCACAACTGCTAACTGCAGTAAAATATTTGAAGTAAATTACTTTTAATAGAGTGAGTATTAGAGATAAGATGTAATCGATAGAAGCATTAATGTTTTTGTTAACAAAGATAGTATTTGTATTTAATACAGCGAAACTATTTCTAATGATTTCCACGATATATCCTTGTTCCACTTGAAAATTCAGTTTTCACTCTAGTTTGTAATTTACTAATAGTACAATAGCTTTGTAAAAGCCAAAGATAAATAACTATGGGTTGTAAATCAGTAGCTGATTTCAGAGCTTTACTGCTTTCCAAGGCATAGCAAGTGCAATGTACGATTAAAAAAATCAACTACAACACCAATCACATATAAACCCCACTTAAAACACTCTGAAATAAGACTGACCTGCTCAATGACCACTTGATGATCCACATAACTATTTTCAAGCAAGTTATTAACCTCATGCCCTTCGCAAATTGACAAAATAGGGTAGTTTAGTTTTGTGAAAATGTATGCTAGGGGCAGGTGAAAGTATAAATATATATATTTTATCAGCATTAAATACATTTCATTGACTATATTAGTTAGCAACACAGTATTTTGTACATAGGTTTTTGCATGCGTTACACAGATTCACATTTTATATTTTAGATAGGTTTAGTTTAGATATGAATCAGTGCTATTAATAAGTCCTCTAGTTTAGTTGCGAATTTCACCAGCAACACAGGAGATACTTGTTAATATACTTTTCAAGGAAAGTGTCGCAAAAGTAAATGTCTATATTACAAATTTTAAAAAACAGTATGCCATTCAACGTGTTGCTAAAGTGATGGGCTTAGAGTATCTCAGTAGTTCATCACTCTACACTAGAGCGTTTTTTCTTGTTTTTCTGCAATGCTGACGTAAATGTTGCATTCAAAATGGTCTGGCTGATTCGGTTAAGCGGTTTAAGGTTCATCTGCACTTTATGGCTCAACAATGTAACAATAAAATACGTGTCTGAGTGGCGTCTATATGCCAATGTTAATGGGCTAAGTTTTGCTTGGCTGCTCAAAGGAATCAGCCTTCGATTCGAATACCTGTCAGATATTGGGTAAAGGGGTATAATAACTTACTTAGCGTCAACTGAAAGTGTAGAAAACATAAATTACTGACTAGCATCAGTCGACGTCAATTGTAGTTTAAAATGAATCTAAATTGACTTAATTCCCAACATTTTAAGTCCATAGTCGAAACTTGTCAAAATACTTGACTTTAGTTACCTTGTGGTTCTGCAGTTCAAGGACCGCAACCTTTAGAAATTCTATTAGTCGCAAGATGTTTGCGATTCAGTCAAGTGGACGTTATTATTTTGCTTGCGGAAAACAAACATAATAAGTAAATTTATCGAGTGGAAGTTATAATTGACCTACAGGCATTGCAGTCAGGCGGAACAAGTAATTGGGAATTAAGGAAATAAAATGTACCCTACAATTTGGACGAAGTTTCCAACTACTTTGAAACATATTTGTTTACAGAAAATAAAAACAACGCGTTATTGATCAGAAATGACAATTAACTCAAGAAGCAAAAATAAAGAACAACTCGAAGTGAGGGTCAACTTGAGCTGAGAAATATTTTAAATTAAATAAAAAATGCATGAACGACATGTATTCGTTTGCTGAAGCCCCGAGCTGCACTTACATGACCCAAAGATGAGAAACAGGAGCACCAGAATTGGAGTGAATGGCGAGATTCCTTGGCAACTCATCGTCCTGCTAGTGCGTAAAAATTGGCGACGCTTCTTTGAAGTTGAAGTTGTAGCTGTAGCTGTAGTTGTAGTTGTCAGCGTCGTTGGCCTGCCAGTTCGGTTGGCAGTTGTCCTGTTTGTCGTAGCGGTCCCAGTGGCACAGTTCCTTGCTGCAATGACACTTACAGCATCTTTTGTGCACTCATTGCCTGTCGTCTGCCGCCATTGGGGACTCGTTTGCGGAACCATCGGTGGCATCGTCTCCAAGTGCTCGGCACGTTGCTGCCCTCTGCCCGCTGCGAGTGGTTTGCTCTCTCTGATTGCACTGCTCCTGCTCGCCGCGTGCTGGCAAAAGTTTTTCGCATTCTATGCGAAATGTGTCTATTCCCAGTCCCAGTCCCAGTCCCAATCGCAGTCCCAAGCCCACACCCAAGCCCGATGCCAATCCCTGACTCTGGCCCAATCGCAGTGCCAGATAAATAGGTTTATTGAATTAATTCACCGGGGGTCTGGCGTCCTTCCTGCCGCTGTCTTCTTCCGTCTTCGTCTTCTTTTTGCTGCTTCTTCACCAAATTGCAACTTTTATGTGCTCTGCAATTTTTTGTGTCTTTCTCTGATTTTACGGCCACGCGTTTTCATTGCTTTTCTTTTTCTTATTGCTTCACCTTGTTCCACTTACAGTTCTCACAATTTTGCGGTCCTTGCGGTTTCTGTTTGGATTTTATAGTTTTAGTGCTAGCAACTTTAAGAATTATATATTTTTTTTTGCATTTATGAAAACACTTATATCATCAGTTTAGTTGGGTGCTTGAGAGATTGTCGACAATTTAATGCTTCTTATTGCGATTACGCCACCAAATTATTGTTACAAATGCTTTTTACTGGCTTGCATGAAAGTTTGTGGCCATATGCCGAGAATATTCTCGTTTTCCTCGCATCAAATATCAGTCAAAAATCACTTTCACTCAACTATCACTTCGGCTTGCCATCTATTAGTCATAACAGTAATTCGCTGCAATAATCCAGGAGGGAAAACTTTAATATTCTTCCGATATTCCGCCGAGTTTGTAAATTACACGTTCCATATGCCAAACTAGCACGAACACTATTCGCCGTGAATAATGGCAAAAGTTTCACACAAAGACTTTATGGCTTGCAGCACTTGCAACGTTTAACGGCTTCGCGCTTGCTTTACAATGGAGCACACTAAGATGATTACAATAAATGGTGAGCAGTATGTTTTTTTCTATTTAATTCTAACAAATTTAACACTTGCTTAGGTATTTACACTTCAGTTCAACTTGATCGCATAAGCTGCGCTTGAAATTATTATTTGGCGCGGACCAAACACAATAATCCCATTTTACGGCATTGCTTCGGTCTTCCTTTCTACAACATGCGTACTATATATATAGCATTTTTCATATGCTTTCTTTTGTTTTTATATTCGGAGCACTTCAGCGCCCTTTTCCCATTCGCCGCGCCATCCTAACAGCCATTTGAATACAACAAAAACAAACAAATTTCGAAAGTGATTTCACCACCGATACGCTGTCTCAGTCCCAGTGGAGCAGCCAGAGGTTGCTCTTTGTTCCGCTGTTCTCAGTGCGCCCTTAAAACATCTTTGCTTAGCACCTATTTGTGGCGCATAGTTGCCTCTGTCGGCGATATCTCGCGCTTTAAAAACGAAACGCGGCTTGGCCTTTATGCTAATATCACGCACGATTTCAATTCGAGCCGCTGTGCGCGACAAGTTGGCTTCCGTTTGCTCTTCTTGCCCCAGCGAGTCACGTCCGCTCACAAAGGATGCAAATTTTCAACTAAATCGCGTGCAGCTAACAGCAGGAAACTCGTGCTCCTCCGTGCCTGTCTGAAGACCCAATCCGACCCGACCCGACCCTTGTTGATGTGAACCCGTTTTGTCGCCTGTTCCACAGCATTCACATCCTTGGTCCATTTCTCCAGCTTTCGTCTCCTGCCAACGTGTTTCATTTCAGTTCGGTTCGGCACAGTTCGGAACGAACGAAACGCGAAGTTTGTCCCCTTAGAATTGCCGGTTGCATGGTCTGCGCATGTCTGCAGAGACTTAGAATTTGCTCGAATGGAACAAACATAAATGCCAAATAATGTATTTGTTCACAGCTTAGTTGCACTCTGTTAGCTATCAGACGATAAATCTATTTCAAATAGACTTGTACTCGTATATGACATTTGATGAATGTTTAAGGGATATGAAGCCGGAAACATTAAAGAAGCTCTGGGTGTTTCCTCAAAGTATATCGCGATGCTTACAGGATTTTCAAAATTCAGTTAAAATCAAAGCAAATAGAATTTGCTGAATGAATACAGGATTCTTAATGCAGGTAAGCAAGAGGGTCTTGACACAAGTCAAAAGTAATTCGGAAAGTTAAATGCAAATATTATAGTTTATGGTTCATTTGTATTTTCAATTTATTAATATTTCAAAGTCTTTCCAAAGCATTCCTACAAACCAAATTTAATAGAATTGGTATAGCATTCTCCTGAAAGTCATGCGGCACTAATCAAAAACAGGTTCTAAGCATTCCTTTTCAAATTTGTGACCTAGGAACTTTAAACTTGTAGAGGAAACAGCAGATCAATTTTACCTCCTTCATGGCGCAGAAATCTGTATGGCATTGCTACAAATTGTCGAACCTAAATCAATGCTGAGCATTTACGTTGGCACCTAAAATTAACTTAGGATTTGAGCTTTTGAAATCGCTGGCCACATCCCTTGGCTGGCGTCTAATTTAGTACATCTTTTGTTGCCGCCGGAGCTGCGGCCGCCGCAAGAATATTGTGTCCGCCACTTTGTGTGACAATAAAACTACGCAACGCCATTAAATCTGACCCAATATGCGAGACGTGATATACGGCCTGGTCTAATCTTGTGTGCTTTTGTCAAAGAGCAAGTAACAAATAAATAAATATTATTGAACTTTTAAGTCCCCAGAGGGCAACAGCAAGAGGCAAGCGCACACACAGCAGGCACAATTGAGTGCGGGGTGCAGATGAGCATGTGGCATGTGGCACGGGGCAGACAGCGCGTGAGAGGGAGGGGTGGGTGGGTGATGGTGGATTGTGGATTGTGAAGCTGGTATCGTTGGAATATTTCGCTCTCACAAAGTGCCAACATAAATTCTTGCACAGTTCAATTTATCGTGTATTGACACAGCTTCCGAATAAGCGAAAAAAAGAGAAACAAATAAAAATGTTTACAAAATGTGGGAATGCGAGGTGGGCGAGTGGTGGCGAGCAGATTGTGGATCTGGTGGCGGACGGATCCTCGCGAAAGGCTGCACGCATACCGAGAGGCAAACAAACACGCTGAAGGGAGCAGCGCCATTGTTATTACCTCTTTGTTGTGTTAACACACCATTTGTGGCACTTCCAGTCAATTCGATGTGGCACTCTCCCACGCCAGCGAGATCTTCTGGTGGCCTTTGCGCCGTTAAAGTGAAATTTGAAATGCAAATGATGCTGATGCTGGTGCCCTCTCCCTGTGTGCGAGTAACTGAGGCCTTAAAAATGCTCAACTTTCGGCTCACAAAATAATCAAAATATACTTTATGTCGCATTTGTAGCCGCTCCACAACTCCACGGCCGCCTCGACACACAGCCAAAGCTCATGAATTGTGCCAAAAGACAACACATGTTGTCAGCCTGCCCCTGCTCCACCCAACAGACTGTTCCTGTTTGAGCGCCCCCTCCCCCCTACTAAACGCCCCCGTCAACTCAGATGCTGTTAATTTGAGTGTTTCGCATTATGTGACTGGCTCGTAAACTGTACATGTTTATGGCCTAAATGAACGGAACAACAACTAAATATTTCTAAAACAAGTGGAGCGCTCAGGTTGGGCGTTCCCGACTCCCGGATGCCCTCGGGCTATCGGATAGCGTAGCTACATTTTATGAAATTAATTGTGACCATGATCATCTCATGTCGCTCTCCTCTAATTCAAAATATCGGAATATTTGGTGCGATTTCTCTGCCTTTTACAAATTCAGAGATATTGTGGTGACTTAAATGAAAAAACTATGTAGTATAACACTTTCATATTTTGTGAGGTCAGTTAGTCTACTAGTTACATACATACGAGTCGTATGAGTAATGTGAATAAAATGTAGCATACTTTTAAGCTGACGAGCTTTTGAATTTGGCGCATGCCCTCGTATGCCCTCAATGTATACAAAATGTAGCATACTTTTCAGCTGATGTTCTTCTATGTGTTTTAGAATACCTATCGATTTATTCTCACCAGCCATTATGCGAAATATCAGAATGTAATAAAAATTACATATTGAGATGTGCTATATCTATCAACTTTATCTTTAAATTTGCGTTACTACTCGAAACATGATCTTAAAATCAAAGCTGGCTGCTAGAATTGAAGTAGACTTAACATGTCTCGTTGAGTTGCATGTAATATTAAATGTTTGTAGTCGTGGAAATAATCCCAGGAACTGTCTTACTACTCCGATTGAGTTCCCAAGGAATGCTCGTGCAATGCATTTGGATACCATTAAGGTCTGCACGCACGAAAACGCGCAATTACTTAGATGCTTTAGAAGCAAGTGAAGCTGGCATATGTTTATATTTACTTTAACTCTATGCGTAGCACAGATATGCTAGGTACTCTATATATAGTATAGTGCAGTATCTGTCGCACTTTTTCACTTAGTTTCGTGCGAATAGGAATTGGAGATGTGCTTGAATGCAGCCAATCTGTGTGAATGTAAGTGAGTCGATGGCTGAGTGCACAGGCACTGCGCTCTCTTGAACTTGTTCTTGTGTCGGCGTTGCACGGCAACACGGTTTAGTTGCAAGCCAACGCTCAACTATATATCGAGGCAAATCCAATGGAAGAGCGAGAAAAGTTGCCAGCTGGTGGAAGCTCGCTAACTCCTAAGTGAAATGGATGAGTGTTGCAATTAAAAGCAAACAGAACGCGTAATCGAATGCCATTCAAATGACAATTGCGATGGAAATGCTCTGGCGCTTAACCAGCTACGTGGACGGGGAGTGTAGTACGGAGGATGGCGGTCGTATCCGTTTGCAGCCTTTGTTGTGCTCTTACTGTTTGCCCTTTCTATTTGTTGCGTTGCTTTGTGCACAGCCTTCGCTGCAAATAGGGTTTAAAATCTGGGAATTAACAGTAAATATAATTACCACGCTGTCTGTGCGGAAAAAGCCAAGTGACAGAGATAGAAGCAGAGGGCAAAGAGAAGCAGAGTGTGCTCAGGTGAAAGAGGAAGGGAGAAAAGTTGCCCTGCTAAACGTGGTAGATTATGCCATCGCTCTAGTTTATCCACAGATCCGTTTAGGTCCAGGCCCAGGTCCTACCTCAATTTGCTTAACGTTTGTCGTCGTGTGTCTAATTAGTGCAAATTGCAGCCCATAACCATAACTGTAAAATTAATAATAATTTCGTTGTTCCCAACAGCTGAAACACGCATCTTCCACCCGCCCTAGCTGCCCCCTAAATTAACTCGCCAGTTGCTCGAATTAATTGGGTTTCGCAATAATTTCGGTTTGTCGCTTCAGATTTCCGTAACGAATGGCAGCCCATTTACTATGCGTTGACGCCAAGAAACAAAAGTACCCTTCGAGGAGTCCCCTGCTTAACGACTGACGACTCTTTTGTGGGTTGATGCATTTTTCTAGAGCCAGTGCTTTAGGTAACAACAGTCGTCATCAAGTGACCTTTGTTGTTAATTAAAATCACTTGGCAGACAATTGTGAAGTTCGGTAAGAAGCTAAAGACTGCATTGTAAGTAAACAACCTACTTAATGTCGCCTCAATGTCGACATTGTGCCATTCTTTGGGGCGTCACAACAAAAATGTGATATCATTTATTTTAATTTGCGAGCCAAAGTGTCGAGGTTTAAGCTGAGAAATGAGTGTGGCGCTGGTGGAGATGCCAAGGCGAGAAGACTACTCCTGACTAATGCTAATTACCAGAACTCAAAAGTTGCGCTATTCAGTAGATCTCTTGTTAAGAACATTTTTGCATAGCGAAACTGAGTGAGTTCTTGAAATAGTGCAGCTGTTTCCCTGTTAATCAAGTTATTCTTCTTAAAGTATGTTTAGGTTAAGAGGGGATTTAGTCTGCTACTTAAAGTTATTTTACGATTTTCTGCAATTATTGTACAAATACGTTGCTCTGCTTTGGAAGTCTGTCATCATTCTATCCAGCAAATAGCACGTCAAGAAAAGACATTAAAAATCAGAAGTGACTGAGTTGATGTGGTATAATGTATATGTTGGGAGACCGTCTTGGGCTACTCGAGAGCTGAGTAATGTAAGTGCTTCCGCTTCCGCCTGCGTAGCCAGCCACTTCCGCTCTGGTATAAAATTTGAAAATACTTAATACCCAATTTGCACTGCTACGAAATGTTATTCTGGCAGTCTTCGAGAATGTAAAGTGCCAAAGTGCGTGTGTCTGTGTAAATGCCTTGTTGTGCTGTTTGTTGAATGTTCGCCACTTGGCCACCTTCCTTAGCCTTCAACTGCAACTGTAAGATAAAGGCACGGCGCCCACACGTAGCAGCTGAGAGCGAAATCACTTGGCGATTTAATGATGCTTGAATTCAATCAGTTTGCTCTTTGGCACAGTGCCATAAACGAGTTGAGTTGCGTCTGCCTAATTACAGAAATCGCCAACACATTAAGTTGCCACTTTATCAATTCTCCAATGAGGCACGCGAAAGCGAAAGAGAAAGAAAGAAGTTGACGATTAAGGTGCCACTTATTCTCAGCTTTAATTTAAATATGCTTTTAACTATGTTCAAGCAAGAGCTAAAAGTTCTCTCAAATGCTTAAATTACACACAAGGCTGCACACTCCACAGTGACAACGGGCAGCGAGCTCGAGTGCTGACCTTCGACAAATCGCAAGTCATTCGTTTTGTTTGTTCGCTCCGTCGTGTGGGTGCGCTGAATGCATTTGACTTGAGCAGTTACCTTTGAGGTGGCCGTGCTTACTTCCCCCTTCACCATTTGTCACAATCAACGCCCCCCCTATTGACCTTACCCTTCGCCTGGGTTTCGTTGAGCTGCGCTCCGAACATCCAAATGAAACCAGTAACAAGTTGAACGTGGTGTCAACAAAAGTCACATCTGTTCAACGGATAAACTCGCATGCTCAGCCACACACATACAGTTGAGTGTGTGTGTGTGTGTGCTCACCTGGTATGTATATTGAAACCTAAACAGCTCTTAACAGTTACTTACGGCAACTTATGAGCGGGGGTGCATCGATGTTTCCAAAAAATTTCATTAGTTGAAACGTCGAAAGTTGTGATGGGAATCCGCCTCTAACTCCCTACCACTCTCTCTCTCTCTCTTTCTCTCTCTCTCACTCTCTCTCACTCCTTCTGTTTAGGTTTCTCAGGGATCTCTCGTGTGTGTGTGCTTCCGTACGGTGACTTCTATTTGTTACATGCGACATTTGGGTGCGACTACGGCAATGGATTGGTTTTCCAACTTGACAGCAAAGAATAAAGTTTTTAGAATATCGAATACTACGAAAGTCGCAAGAAGCTCAAATATTGCATTTGCATATATTTACCTTTAAGGGCAAATATCAGAGCAGTCAAATTGATAAGTAGCAATGAAAGCGTCCTTATAAAGTTCTATGCCCTGGAATGTCACTAAACTATCACCGCATTGCACAAATAGCTGTGACGAATTTCTGCACAAAATAGTTAACGTTAATACTCTCACTAACTTTAAGTATTCATTTAAATATGTTCTTTATATTATTTTTGATCGCAAATGTTTAAATATAAACAGATTAATGCGTTTTTCTGCATACGAATTTTGTTACTTAAAAATACAAATTTGTGTATTATAAAAATTTCATTTAAGCTCAGCAGTAAGTCATTAGTGCAAGGATGAGTACTAATTTTAAATTACTTATCCCTTACATATTTAATGTTTGCAACCAAAATCATTTAAAGATAACTCGTTAGCTTTGCTGTGATTGCCATAAATACGCACTTTAGCTCTATTGTTTGTGATGGCCAAGGGCGTGACACCAATTCAATTCAAAATGCAAAGAGAATTGGATATTTAATAAAGGCCTTAAATTTGTTTTATATGTATTTTTAATAGAGACGTGCAATAAAATTATTACAGGAAAAAATGATCGTCATTTGAGTGTGACTGTGCAAATGAATTACATCCGTAATTTTCAATAGAAGCGAAAACGAGCAGCAAGTAGTATATTTTTTATTAAACTGAGTGAAGTGCACTTGATTCGTTTAATTATGAATGACTTGAATGGCACTTGGCTGAGCGCATTCATTGCGACTAATTAAATGTTAATTAATAAAACGAGTACGCCACGGCAGACTATGTGAACGAGGGGAATCCCACAGGCAGGCCAGGGACAGAGAGAGACGCTCTATGCTTTTTGTAAAAGCTAAACCTTCAATTTGATGACTATGATAATACGCCCCCGTTGCAACAACATTTTGGCTAAAGCACTGGGAGTGAAGGCGAGCAAAGCTCGCAAATTCGAAGCATAAATAGTTGTCGACGGCTGAATGGTCATTTGAGGGTTTTCGCCGTTTGAGTTTTCATTTTCGTTTAACAGAAAATAAAAACAGAAGTGGAAAACTGTTTGCAAAATATATTTTAATTAAAAGCAAACTCTTTTGATTGCACCACATATAAAGAGGATGCGCCCAAATCTGCCCAAAATCGCAACGGCAAACAAGCAAACATAAATTTACAGCCGCAATTTGCAAAAAGCGAAGCTGCGTTGGGACTGCTAAACTTCGACATATCCTGTGTGCAGTGGATGTTTAACAAATCAAAGTATAATAAGCGAATGTCTTCTTGTTAACGTACTAAAATATAAATCACTTTTTGACAAAATCGAATGCTTCTTCTAAAACCTTACCAAATTTTGCAAGATGCATCACAATAAATACTTAGTCAACTAATGAAATCAATTAAAATTGTTGATACATATATTTCAAAACAGCTCGAGTTGTTGCTAATTAATTGATGATAATCCCCACCACGACTTCCCGCATAACTATTATACCCTTTTTTGTGCGTTTTCAATGGGCAAAGAGTATACATAAAAATGCAGCAAAAGTGCCAGAGCGGCGTCCCTTGATTCCCCCTCGGCAGCCCTTCAATCGCTCACACATCCTCTTACATAGTTTGGATGAACGGTACAAATTCCCAATGGCTGCGCACAAATAGATATTTAATTTTTGCAATTTCATGCAGAGTTGCCCCGTTGAGGCGCCACACTGCATGCAGCATGCGATGCACCAAATGCCCCCCCCACACACACACACACACATTGACATATATACCCAGTTCACACTGGACGTGGGATACAAACATGAATTAAATTTGTTTGCACCAAAAAGTTTTCCTTGCGAAGGCGTCGAGCGCACTCGAAACTCGTAAATGTGCCACTGACACACTTTACACTTTTCGTTCCTCAGTTGACAAACGACAAATGATTCAAAACTAAACGAATAATTCTGCACGTTTTTCAAAATGTTGTTGTGTCTTGCTTACAAGTGCGACAATTATTTCCAAGTAAACTTAATTTATATTGAAAGTACAAATTCGCACGAAATATACAACAATATCACAAACTTTGCGGAATTCCGGTTGGGGAATAAGCACAAAAATGTTGTAGAAATTACTTAGATTGTGAAGGCTTTAATAAAAATGTAGAGATTATTGTGAGATTATAGAAGGTTTGAAGCACATTTGAGAATTCACTGCAATTTTTATCAAACAATTTTCATATTTAATTTTAAACACACCATGTAAAAGGTAGTCTTAAAGGCAGGACAATCTGATACCCAATACTAATTATTTGTAATTTTTGCAAATGTATTAAAATATAGACAATGATATAAGCTTAGTTTAGTACAAGACAAATTGTTTGTTCTAAAGATCTATTTGAATATTACAGGACATTAGTGGTGAAAGGAAATTAATTATTAAATTGTAGAAGCTACCAAATTATAAACAATTGTACTTAAACAAATAAATAGCAAGAAAACGCTTCCAACAGCAATTGAAAAATATCTTTATCCGGTAATGAATGCAGATAGCTGAAATAAATTAGAACCTTACTCTTACACAGCTAACATACATATGATGATGTAGAAAATATTTGTATTATGAGGTCTGAGATGCCACCTTGAATTTGTTATATACATTTGCACAAGACTAATACTTTTCTCCCAAACCCAATATTTACAGGGTATACACACTGAGGTGTTCACGTGTTTCGTACACCAACAAAAACTCGCTGGCCAAAATATGCATCTAAGTGCCCAGAAGTGTTTACTTAAGTTAACACACAGACAGATACAGAGACACGTAGATGCGTTCTTATATTTATATACATTTATTTAAGCGTGCACGTTAATATATGTATGTTAGGCAAGTTTTAATTACGTCTTGCTGTAATTAATCTATGCTGATGTTGACATATTTACTGGCATGCCTTTGAACATATGTTAAAGATGTCTGCGCGCCTATCTGATGTGACATCTGCAGGTTAAATTTGATACGCACCAGAGAATAATCATTATGACAATTATATAAAAAACGAAATTATTCTTTTGTACTCTGAAACTCAATTTGCGCTGTCAAAACTCAACCGATTTCATTAAAGCACTGGCGTTCAAGCAAAACACGTATTAAAGCCATGCATTTGGAAATATTAAAGTGGCACGACACGAGTGAAGCTCACTGCTTTGTGCCTGAAATTAATTTAATCAAAATAATAAATTCGTGGCGAATCCGAATCAGCGCATAGATAAATAAAATATTATTTGGCTATTTGAGTGAATTTCAATGAAAATGGTATTTTCACAACATAAATTGGTGAAATTGTGATACCAATTATGCTCTATAAAACTATGCAAATCCAATTATATTATGCATTCATTCAACGCACAATCGATTTGCTCTATGCACTCCTAACTGTTGACACATTATTATTATCAGCGGACACTCGATGTGAGCTCCCTTGGAAATTGGACCAGCAGGAGTGCTGGCAAAACTCTAGATTCGCATTCCCCAATCGCAATTGCAATAACAATGTGCAGTGCTGTTCTTATTATTCTAATATTTTTAAAAGCTTTCCATCAGCTGATTGATTTTTGTTGCGGTCCCTTTGTGTGCTGCATTTGCGTTTGCCATGATAATTTCAAGAATCCCTCAAATGTGCCAAGCATATATATTTATATATATATATATGCATGCAGTATAGCTCTATTTTCATTTCGATTTCAATTGATTCACGCACTCTGATTTTAGAATAAGCCACATGGGCTTCGCATTTCATTCGCAATTGGTATTTGTTGACCCATTTATCCAGTGGCCAAACATCCAAGTTCCTCTTAAAATGATTTCTCTATTGTATTGAACGGTTTTCGAATTTATTTAGCAGAGAATGTTGCATTCAAGTGGAACTTTCAAGCAATAGTGCACCCGCAATACTCTATGCGAAATGACTGAATTCCAATAATAAGATTGTTTGCTGTTATGTTGTGAATGTTAGAGGTAGATAAATTATATATATTCAGTGGCGTGCAAATGTGAGTATCAATTATTGATAGAAACCATATTATTTCTTAACAATTTAATGTAAAAGCAAAACTTAATCATATTAAACAGCTTGTAAAACCTTTGAAAATAAATACATCTCGCGTGTACTCAATGATGTTAATTTTAATTGGGTTCAAAGTTTCTTATTTAACTTACTATCTATTCCCATTGACATTCTCCACACTATATTTTCAATTATTACCAATTCAAGGTGAATTTTGACATTACAATCTACGTTAATTTTTCGATAGCTTTGAGATCAGGATCGTAAGATTGCTAAGGACTTTGGCAAAAGTCAATCGGATGTTATGCTACTGTATACTTGTATATAGAAATGTTGATATATTACTCTGCAATTTGCTTCTGATTTCGAGGAGAACTTAAGTTAGAGCATTTTGTGGCTTGCTTTTATAATCTAAGAAAACTGTCACAAGTGTTTATGGCTAAGCAAGCAACACTTAAAAGAGTATGAAGTTTATACAAATCACTCTTCTCTATTTTCCCAGGAGTATTTCCCCAAAAAAAAAACAATTTCAGAGTATGACTTTTGCTTTGCATTTGTCACTATATGTGTTCGCTTATATTACACAGATTGTTTGGTTGTTGTACCCGAATTAAAATAAAATATTTATTAACCGATATGCGGCTTTAAAACCAGTTGATAAATTTTAGTCATTCGATGCGCATTCATGATCTATTTTGTTGTCAAGACATTTTTCTTTACTAAGCTTATAATATTTTGCTTCCAAATTGTTCATTTTCTTATCACTTAATTTGAAGTAGTTGTTTTGCGTCTCTATTTATTGCTTCAAGCTTTAAAAAGCTAAAACTCATAAATACAGAAAACAATTGTAAACCTCAATAATTCGTTTTCTTTCATACCCTAGAGAATAATAATAATTGTATAAGCCATGCATTCAACTGTTTGTTTTAAATCTAAACATGTATTTAACAACTGCAGCCAAGTGCTGAGCGTATATATTAAATTTGGTTAGATTTTGAAAGTGGCTGCAGGGCTTAAATTGCGTTAGTTTGCCATTGCCAGATTATTAACTAAATGAAATGAGGGCATGTCGAGTGGTAAAGTTAAAAAATGTTTTTTACGGACTGTGTAAAATGTGGTGTAAAACGTTTTAATAAAAGCTTCAACTATGTGCTTTTACTTATTTTCCGCACAGTTATTTTATTGCTTGCGAAATCACAAACTTTTTTATCGCAACGTGTTGTGCGTGTGTTTGTGTGTGTGTGTGTATGTGTGTGAGTGAGTGTTGTTGTTTTTGAAACATAATTTGAAATTGTTTTGGATGAAAATGCAGCGGCACGCTTTGGCTTTGGCCTTGTCTGACGCGGGAGCGGAAGCCAAGTAACATTGAAACACACACACACACACACTGACGCAGGCACATTCGCAACACACTCAAGCACGCTCTGTTCCACTCACACACACACACATGTGCGCACATTGTTAACTCTGTTTTTGTGTACGCACACGCACACACAGAAAGCTATGTGCTTGTCTGTGTGCCAGCTCAACATCCATGTGGTTGCTGTCCCATTTTCCCCCCACAAATACAATAGACAATTTTAAAAGAGTGCGAGTATGTGTGTGTGTGCGTGTTGCGTGCTCATATAAAAAATTTCGCACATATGCCAAGTTGCTTTCAACGATTTGCTGCAATATTAAAACAAAAGTAATGCTAAAATCTTTTTCGTTTTCATTTTCGCCAGACTCGCTTCGCTCATAGATTAAAAATCGTCTCACACACACAGACACACACACATTTGCATGCAGATGTGTGAGGGAAACATTTTTTGGCATCAACGTGATTTAAAGTTCAGGGTTGCGAATTGGCTTTAAGCCCTCGACAAACTGGTGTTTTCACTTCGGGCAATTAATTAGTACCAACAAACTGGCGCATAGATCCAATTGCAATGTGAATTTGCTCCACAAATGTAGCTCGGATGGATTGCACGCATCCATTAAGTGTATCATCATTTGACAAAGTTTATCTAGTGGTATATGCGTTGCTTACCAAATCATAATCATAATCACTAGTTGGCGAGATTTTGCATAATGCTGAAATGTTCTTTGTGCTCCGCAATTCAGTGGCAGGATAACTGCAATAACTTTCGCATAGTCAAACTTTATTGTAGCCTTGACTGAGTGTGTGGCTGTGTGACGCTGGAGCAGCTGCTGTTCTCATGATAATGGAACTCTACCAAGACTGTTATTTTTATATAATGGCCTCTGCCTCAGTCGCCGTCGCCGTCGTTGCCGCCTTCACAATTGTCATTGTTGTGGTTTCAGTTGCAAAATGTGCGTATGTTCTATTTTTAAAATATGCAAAATAAGTTGAGTTAGTTTCACAATACGCCAAGCCCGCCAAGCCATAGGACTAGACATTCTCGTGCCATTCGCAGTAAAATTGAAGCTCACATTACACAGGAAAATTATGCTTCTTCCTCTGTAAACAATAGCAAAAGGACAACAAACTGCAGCCGGCAGCAGCCGAAGCAATCGAGATCTCAGCTGGCAGCCCAGAGCTTCTTGGCAGGATGTTTGCTTGCTCGGCCATCCGGACTCGGCGACCAATCCACAAAAATATAAAACGCTTCTTGTGCCACAGTTGATTATTTTTTTATGAAAATTATTTGATGGAACCACAAATTTCAGTATTCATTCCGTATTTATTTATATCTAGGAATAATAAGCTATTTTTATTCACAAACCACTTTTTTTGGCGTTTCGCCCTTTCTTTTCCATCACTGTGAATTCTTGGCAATTACTCCTACATTTCCATCCGTTAATACTTTTGTTCATCAAAATTCAATGATTATTATTTCTTAAAATAATTTTATTGTGTAACTTTTCAAAATGAATTCAATTCTCATTACTTTTAGTCCCATAATACACGCAGCTAATTGCAGCTCATTCAATTAAATTTAATTTTACAAATATCAACACATGTTGAACTCTTAAGCAAACACGTCAGTGGATCGGAAATGATTTGGTTATTCCGATAGCCAAGCAAACTACAGAACAATTGTCCAATTAAATGTAATGCTAATAATTGGAAAGGCATTCAATTGAAATTGTACTCTAATTGATTAACATTTGAACACTTGCTATCAATTGTTTAATTATTCTGCACCATATACAAATAATATGTTCGTAATAGAGCAGAATGACAATGTGGCCTGGTCATCTTCTGCTCATCCGGAGCTCGTCACTTTATGAAGATAACACAGAAATAATTTTGAATGCGATGTTATCGTATTGAAAGTATCTACGTTTGATTAATTAATAGTATAAAAATGATTTGCATTTCAATTGTGGAATTAACTTAATTTAACATTTGAACAAAGAGTATTTAAAACACGTTTTTCGTTAAATCAAATTTAATTACAGGTTAATTAAAAGCAATCAAATGTTGACATATGCGCTCATCAGCATGCAATTATATTTGCTTTCATTTATATTTATTGAAGCAATTGATCTGTGCTGTAATTACGCAAAATGCAATCTTCAGTTTCAATAGCGTTTAGTCTGTTTGTGTGTTCTTATTGACTTTAAGCAATCGAAAAATGTTGTGCTACTGCTTTGGTCGGCTTGTAGAAACATTTATTTCTATAGCCCGCTGCTTTAATAACCCCGTGGGTGAGTGAAAGACTTGTGCCAGACTTTTGCAATGTATTTAGAAGAACAGAAAATTAAGTTGCGAAACTCGTCGGCAACTTTCTCAGTATTGATCCAATCCCACACAGGTTTTAAACGTTTTATTCAATGCAGTAATTAATTTAAAAGAGTTTTAAATGTTTTATTACAAGGTTCACCTTTGCTCTTTTTGCAGCTATTGTAACCGATTTATTTATTGTTAGCCGGCAGGTTAAAACACAAAAATAGATAAATTCTATTGAATTCGTTGTGCAATTATCGGAAGCGTCGAAAAAGTTTCCTTTTTGTCTGGCTTTTGTTCGGCGACCAATCAGCAATCGATGAGAAACCGATTCTCAATTGACGTCCATTGTGCGTGATGAGTGATGAGCCCGATATTCTTCATCCTCCTGTTCTAGCCCCTCCCCTAGTTATTGTTGTTGTTGTTGCATAAATTATTCATGTGTGTGCGCCCGTCTGCGAGTGTGCAAGTCTATGACAAGGGGCGGGAGTCCGAGATGCTATCGCAGTTTTGGTCAATAGCTCAAATCGGATGATGGCCAGTGATAAACGTTCTGACAGCTTGATAGACGTGCCGAAAGCGCCCGCATGTCCGCTGAGCATTGGCCTAATGGCTGCGCATCAAAACCAAACACAGATGCCGCGCCACGCTGCGTATGAGTGATATTAGTTCCTTCAATTTGACCAACTCAACTGAGGCACACTTTAAAGTCGAGGTGCGCACTTCCAACTTGCCAACTTTGTCGCATTGTTGGCCAAATTGTTTCTGGTCAATCTCGCTCGAACCACTTGCTGGCCATAACTCTTGGCTTATCGCTAGAGCCCACTTAGCAAGGGACCGCGAGTAATGCCTTTCAGTTGTCCAGGTCAGTTGACAGGCGGCTTCGGCTTGAATATGTTAATTATATTTAAACCTGGTGGCTCACACAATTCGCAACACAATACAGTTGGCTTATACATGCAACTCACACTCGCTTATTTAATTAGCTTAACGCATTTCTGTGCACGTTTCGTGGTACGTGTTGCCCTCGAGTGCCGAGAACTCCGGCATGTTAATTAATTTATCATTGTTTTTGGCTTCTGCTTTTGCTTATGCTTCTGCCAGCTTGTGCTTGTGATTTTGTCATAATACACACAAAAACTTCATTTGCTCCGTCCGCTCTGTGTCCCACTCTTTGTCGTTCGCTGTTGTCTCAAGTATATTTCATTAGCAATCCTCCACATAGTGGTTATGCCTGGCTCTCTGCAGCAGCAAGTGGCCCGAAATTTGATAAATAACCACAACAGCTGCTCTGATGAAACAATTTTCATATTCGAAGACGAAACAGAGCCAGCTGAAAATCGATATGCTCTGACTGTCCAAATGGCTCGAAAGACTTGCGGCCAATGGAAATGATTTGTTCCCCCTCCCCATCCCCTCAATCCCTTGACAGCAAATCTTTCGGCGACGTGGTGGATGTAATGGCAGACAGTCTGATCAATGTGCTGCCATTTGTTTCAACATCTCTGCAGCAAGATGACGCAAATCAGGGGAAATTGAAATTAAAAACACTTCACAGTGCTGATTAAGAAAAATTGCTGACAATATATGCCTTGACATGCAGGCGGAGTTAAGCTGAAATTTAGATCGAAACGATTCGAATAGCCAGCTTATATTGTACAAGATATAGCAAACATCTTCAGCATCGATTAAGCTTAAAGTTCTTAATGCAGAAGTGCGTAATTAATGTAATTACAGAGACTAGTAGTCATGAATTATGCATAAAAAGCACTTGCCGAATTGCCGGCGACTTCAAAAAGTGTGTTTCAGCTAAGATATTAAAGGATTATGTGGAAATCCAGTCGCGAAATATGCATATACGCACTGCAAAAACACTTGCAACTCTTGTGGGTGTAGGCCACAGTGCAGCAAACTTGACAGCGCAACACGAAGTTTGCACGCTTAACGAAAAGCTCAAATGCATCGCGTGGTAATTTGCATAATTGCGGTTAATTGAAATGAACATGTTAATAAGTTGGAAAGCAGCAGCAGCAACGCGGAAACACACACCCCACCTACGTGTGTGTGTGTGCGTGTTGCGGTGTGGCTGTCTGTTTGTTGGGGGTGTGTAATAACAAATTGGAGTGCTACTTGCATATGGATACAACACCCCGATGTGACACAGTTTCGCAAACGCCCTTAGTTGAGCGCCATACAAATGGCCATAACTAGCAAATGTGGTCGGAATGTTAAACCAAAAGCAGTCGAAAGTCGGAAAAAACAAAGCACAACAAAGTAAACTAAAAGATCTAGCAACAGTCTTAAACTTCTTTGCATCAACCGCTTAGCTCATATGAATATTTATGTCGTGAAAACGCGAGAGGCAAGCGGCCTTTGTTGTTGCAGTTGCAGCAGCTGCCTCCAAGGTTCAATGTGAAAACATGCACTCTGACATAATAACAATAATAATAATTTCATTAACTGAAAGATACGAGTTTAATATCAAACTAGGTCCACGCATCGTCGCAAGAATGAAATTGTGAATTCAGTTAGAATGCTGAAAATAAAGAAATCAGTTTAGTTGCTTTAAAATAGTCAAAGATATTGCAAGTATATTCCTGGAAGCAACTAAAAGTCGATAGAGCTGCTAATTTAGTTCGAGTGTTTGTCGAGCTTTGTTGTTGCAGTTGCAGCAGCTGCCTTCAAAGTTCAGTTTGAGAGACTTTGCTATAATAATAATAATAGTTTAATTAACTGAGAGATACAAGTTTAATATTAAAAGAAGGTTTAAAAGAAACTTTGAATTCAGTTAGAACGCTCAAAATAAAATAATAATTAAATGAGTTGCTTTAAGAAAGTAATAGATTGAATGTGTATTTTTGGAACCCACCAAAAAGCAACAGCTACTTTCACTGTTAATTTTTCTATAATAATAATAATAATTTCATGAACTGCAGGATATAAGTTTAATAGCAATAAGAGTCTAAACTTTAAATTTAAACGCTAAAAATATAATGTTCATCAGTTGAGTTGATTTAAAATAGTAAAATATATTTTGCGTATGACTTGTTTGTCAAAAACTGATACAGCTGCTAATTTATGTCATCTGTATTTACATAAATATAAATATAGGAGGAGAAACTATAGACAAATAGAAACACAAACAGATAGCGAATAGTTGAGGGAAGCGAAGCGAACTCTTTGCTATAGTTAATATTTGCTACGCAAGTTGTACTATGCAATGCATTGTAAAGTGTGGTGCGGTGAATCAATAAACAATTTTGGCATCAATACAAATACAATATTTACATTTAAAAGGTTTTTATCGGTGCACAAACAACAAACATGCACAGCAGCAGTTCAGTGTTGTTCGACAATAAATTTGCAGAATGTCTGGGTTTTCATTTTGGGAATTTATTCATCAATATACATGATGAATGGGTTTCTGCCACTATTCAGCACACAATTTGAATACACTAATGAAAGACACTCACGTCATACACGTCACGCGTCGTTTTCCACTTTCCGCGCCGGCTTCAATAGAGACACGAAGCTTAATGTGAGAGTGGGAAATAAGTAAATATTTGGCAGTTGCCATCCATCACTAGCACTCGTGGCCGGCTGACCTTCAAAATAGATACAATGTGAGATTTTCGGTACTTGACTTTGGCTTTGACTTTGGCCAAATGGCTCTGTGCAGCTGATTTATGCTTTGAATGGATTAAATCGATTTTAATCGTCCCATAAGTGAGCGCAATGAAGTGCTCAATAAAACACACGCGGAAGCGGATGCATTGGGGAGTCGACTCGGTGGCCACTGCTGTTGTTGCTGTTGCTGCTGCTGCCAACACCAACGCCAGTCAATCTTCTCAAGGACTCTTAGGCACACGAGCTACAGCGAGGCACATAAAACCGGAAGGGTGGAACAGTACACAACAGCCAGAGTGCGCGTGTATGTGTGTGTATTGTTTCAGTTGATTTGCTCGTCGATAAATCTCTTTATCGCCATAATCGTTAAAGTTCATTCGTCACGCTCTTTGATTGCTCCACAAGCGACTGTCCAACTCAAACCTGTGGCCTAATGGTCTACAATGGTGCTCATGCGAAGTCGTGCAATAAAGCAAAATGTTCAGAGTCGATTTAACCATGCAACTAACGTTTCCTGTTTCCTTAGCAAGATATTCAAGTGCCTTAGGTAGCCATGCCAGCAATTTGTTTTTTAATTTCCAGCTTTTCTCCACAAATTATTCAGTTTTATGCCACTGTATTAGAGCGGCTGGCTTGCAACATTTGCTTCGGAGGCATTGTTTCTGTTATAGCTGAGCGCTCTGAATGTGTTCATTGGCTCAGTGCTTATTGCAGGAGTCTCCTCCTGACACACACACATACACACATGCCACGACAACCGTTCCACAGGCGTTAGACAACTCGATGCTGTGCAGCTGAGTGTGTTTGTACAAGCAAACAATTTAATAATTGATTAAACGAGCACTTTGGGGACTTGAAAGGCAGTTGTCTTTAATGCTGAAAGAATTCGAAGTAATGCAAATAAAGTTATGTTAGTGTGAAGCACTCATATTCGCTTAGAAAACAGAAGATATAATATTGGAGAGCTTAGTTATCAACAAGACGTAAGAACACCTCCTTACAAAGGATATGCGATGCAATCACAGCACATTATTCACGACATTAATGTTAGTTTATAAATTTGTGTAAGATTCAAGCTAAAATATCAGAACAGCTCCAAGTTGCGTCATTTACTTGCAACATGCTCTGGCAAATAGTTAAAACTGTTGTAGGAGCAGCTGCCTCGCAGAGCATTGTAAACGAATTTCCATTTGGCGTGGCAGAAAGTTTTCCGTTTTCGCCTGCTTGTAATGTGTAGCAAATTTTCTGATTTATTGTTAAAGTTTTGCGCATTTGTGTTCAAAATGCTGCATGCGATATGTGCCGACAGTGAGTGAGCAATTTTCGGATTTGCTAAATGATTTCGAATTCAAAGCCTTCATTTACTATGCATAAATGACATGATGTAGCTAGCACTAAATCCATGCGGCTTATTGCTTTATTTCAATTATTTGCGCCCAGTTAGTTTCACTCATTCAAAACAGTCGTTTCCACCCACACAGATGCAACTCAAAAATACATAAAATTTCATATGATTCATTTTTTTATAAGTTGTGGAAATTTTGGAACTTTAGCAAAGGCATTTCGAGTATTTACGACATCTTAAACGAAAGCACGTGTTTCGCTGAGCAAGCGACAAGCTCAGCCTCTCAAAGGCGCGGCTTATACACCTGCACTTGCTTTTGTGCCGGCTTCAAGGTGTGCTTGCAAATACAACCCGAAACGAGACCATAAAATGGTAAACGCTTTCGACAAAGCAAAAAAAAACAGCAAAAAAAAAGAAAAACAGCACTGGGAAAACGAGAAAGAAAGCAATAAAAACTAAAACAAGCGCTTCGTGTGGCGCGGCTATGGAAAATGTGCACGAAAAAGGGCAGGTGGAGCGCATTACTTTGAAAGCACATTGAGCTTGAAAATGACTTTGTAAATGGCGCTCGACAAATATTTTATTACCAGCGAACAGCAACAATTTACTTTGTATGCTCGGCCTGCTGCCGCGTTAAGCTTTCAACAAAATTATTAATATAAACTCATTATGAAAAGTCTTTGTCTTATTCACTGCAACTTAAAGCGACGCTCATTAAATTTCTTATTCTTCGGTTTTACATTTTAATCTTTATAATGGATGCACACATATGATCAGCGATGACTTGTAAGGTGACGATAACGAATTTTTTATTAAAAACGATTGAGTCTTCATTGTTCGACAAGAAATTGCAAAAATGTGATCAAATTCTTTAAAAAATTATAATTACTAAATATACAATTGAAATCTTAAAAAATGATTTTTCTGTTCATAATATTTGATGCCTTATTAATAAAAATAAATAAAAATATATATATGCTTAGATTCACTTAGAAAAGAATTATAGTTTAATATTCTTTCATATAGTAAGTTACAATATTGTGGCTGCTAATAATGTATGATTAATAATCAGTTATAAGAATTAAAAATATATATATGTTCAGAGTTATTTAGAAAATAATTACAGTTTAATATTATTTCATATATAATTAAGTGACAATATTCAAGGGAAGTTTTGTAAATTTAAATTTCTGTTCATTATATATGATTACCCCCTAAATTATTTGAAACTTTTTGTGTAATCTTTTCGGTAATTTGAATTAAAAATTTAAAATAGGTGACAGATTTTGAAATCTCAGGATTTTGCTCTCGGTAGTTAGAAATAGTTTTCAACTATTAAAATCTAAGGACTTTGTTCGAAAGTTGTCAATGATTATAACTTCCACACAGTTTAATTTATTCGAGCACCCTTTATTAAATAAGCATATTGACAAATATAATAATGTTAATCTTAAAATTTAATATAATTGAATACTATTTTGCACAGTAAATTAAAATTTGCAGTGCTTAATTAATAACGCATTTGACATAACTAATAATAATAATATACGAATTAATGAATTTGTCAGTTTGTAGGCTTTTAAATTTGTAACTTTGAGGCTTTTGTCTCAGTGGTTGGTAAATATTTGTTGAAAATAGTTGTCAGTTAGTTAAATTTAAGGTTTTTGTTCGGAAGTTGGTAATGAATACGACGCCTATGCTGTTTAATTTATTCGAGCACCTTTCGCGTGAAATATTCCTGGAGGTTTGTCTTTGGTCGCTTTGTCATTGTTTTGGACGGCGCCCATTGTTTTAAGGAAGTTGTTTACTGGACGCCGTTTCCCCTTTTCTCTTCGCCATAATCCATTGTTTTGGATAAGTGGAATTTATTTGCTGTAACTTGGAGGGGTCGATGGTCGGCTTTGCGGCCGCCTTTGGCACCGAAAAACTTCATTACTGGGCAACAGCAGCGGGAATAAAGAGATTCATAAAATTAACGCCCATGTTGCGATTATTTCTTAATGTCGTTCGCTGTCGCATTCTGGCCGAGCCGTCTCAGGCACTTGCCGTCTCCAGAATTGGGTAGCGGGCTCCTGAGCTGCCGCGTAGTTTGCATTAATTTCACGTTATTTTCGTGCGATAATCGCGTTGCGCTGCTCAGCTCGACAGCCATGCGGGCAATTCTGGAAGTCGTCTGTGCTTCCATATTGTTTTAATGGCGGATAACGTCCTTAATGGTATCTATTAAACATTTAATTTATGCACTTGAAAATCACATTTGGGCATGCGTCGGCTTCAACGTCGACGTCATTAAAACAACTGTATTTATTTGATCGTCTGTCTGTCGTCTCCAATTTGATAATAACCAATGGCGGAAATACGTAAAGCCGGTTATAGCTGGGCGCAATTATAGTGTGAACTGAATCGTCAATTTACTGCGCATAAAATTTAACCATCCGCCTATAAAGGATACTTGCGAAATGAGCAACAATTGCAGTAACTTTGCTGCCCCAAGGGAGCGCTGAATTGAATGAAATGAAATAAAAGGAATTGTTATTTTGGAACCGATGCACTCATATTAAATGTAGCATAAAGCTGGCCAGCGAATTTATAAAACAGTTCCAGCTTGGTATAACTTCTCAATACCCTGCGACGTTTCGAGAAGACAAAGTAAATGGCAAACGGCTTTGAAACAAAGGAAACTCAAGTAAATAGTTAATTGCTTGAAGATAAATAAAATATTTTCAATTTGCACAATGTTCAGTTGATAATTTGTAATTCCTAATCAAACCCAAGAACGCATAAATTTAATCAAACAAGCGTTTGAAATAGTGGCACATTATACCCACTCCAGTCAGCGACAAACGAGGTGTTTAAGTGCAAACCTTCAGCGAATTCTAATTATTCATTGTAAACGCGGAGCGATGACAGCGAAAACAATGAACGCACTCAACTGTGAAAACTGCAACAATGCGCATTCCAGCCAGACACAGACAGAGAATCATAGACCGAGTGAGCATGCGAGTGTAAGAGAGAGGGAGGGACATGGCGAACCAGAAAGAGAGGAAGCCAGTCAGACAGACAGACAGTCAGCTGAAGGGGAGTTAGAGGAATGTACACAAAAATGGCGCGTCAGGGGCAAGAATTTGAGCAATGAACGAAACATCGTTGACATTTTTACAATTTTCTAGTCGTTATTTACCATTGTTTCACTTGATATTGTAGTTGACAACACACACACGCATACATATATGTATTTATGTGGACATACACACAAATAGATAAAGCTACAAAATGCCAAATCCACACTCTCTCTCTCTGTCTGTTTGCCAGGGCAGCAATTTGCAGCACTTTGTGCAGAGTCCATTTGGCTTTAATGCAGCTAGCTGGGATACGAACTCTCTACGACTAACTGCGCGACCCTAATCAGACGTGGCCAATACGGCCCTAAATATTTACTTTGCTGACCCTGACAAGCATGACAAGCAGTTGGCGGCGCTGCCAAAAATTTGCATCTAGCCCACGCTCAATTAACGAATATTATTTTCGGCCTGGTGCCAAATTGTTTCAGATACCCTGCAATTAACAATGGCAGCAAAGTGTGAGGATGTTAGGCCAAAGCTTTGTAGGTATTCAAATACCTCCAACATCGATAGATAGTGCGTGCCCTGCCCATTGTGCTGCGTGTATAGGGTATACTTGCAGCGATATTGAATGTGTCCTGCAGAGTTGTTTATCTCTCTGTTTGTTTTTTGTGCGCAATGCGACAAACTTGGATGAGCCCCAGCCACATAAATTAGCCACAAACACAATGGGAATGTGTTCAGCTGTCGTTTGATCGTTCGGAGCAGTTAGCTTGCTAGAAGTAGGCATGGATATAATTTTTATCAAATAGTAATGCATTAACAAAATTTCTGTTTCTTTTATATGTAAGTACTTTAGTTTAAGTTATTTTTATTTGTATATATATATATAATAGAGATATTAATTTATTTATTGTGTTGTTCGCGTGGCGCTTACCAAATGCGGAATAAACAATTCGATTGATTAATTACGATTGCATCGGCTCCATCGGCAGATGAATGCTTTTGAAGGTACCGCTGGGAACAGACGAATGCACTCAAAATCTCAGTAGTTCCGATCCGGAGACACACTTGGATTAACAGGAGACCCAATGGCCAACGCAGTCGTGAACACAACCTCGCCGATGGCTGGACGCCGACTGAACCGAGACGTCAACCGGCTGCTGGCTGCCGGCTATCACACAGTCATCGACGACGACATGACCAACTTGGATGTCAGTTTCGAGGGCCCCATGGGCACCGCCTACGAGGGCGGCCTGTGGATCGTGAATGTCGCCATGCCGCAGGAGTATCCGCTCAAGGCGCCTCGATTGCGTTTCGTTACTAAGATCTTGCATCCGAACATTGAATTTACCACCGGCCTGGTGTGCATGAATGTCTTCAAGCAGGCGTGGTCCGCCAACTACGATTTGGTCAACATATTTGAAACATTTCTGCCCCAATTGCTGCGGCACCCGAATCCACACGATCCGCTCAATCATCACGCGGCCGCCATCATGAAGCGTTCAGAGCAGGATTTTCGTGATACTGTCTCAATGTTTCTGCGAATGTACGCGCTGCCGATTGTCGTACCAGGTCAGTCCAAGGATTCTGAAAATCTCGAGAAGCGCTCATCGGATTTGAGCTTATCGGACTTGCTTTCCGACGACGACGACGATGATGATGACGACGACGACGATTAACCGTTGGCTGGTCTTTTGTTTATTTTAATAGTGTACATATTCCACGAACTACAAAATGCTATTTTCATTTGATAAGAATTAGTATTTCTAATGTAAAAAATTGTATATTAAAAGTCGGATACTTCAGTCCTTAAAGACTTCACTATTCATTTTTATTATTCTCGCCCCCAACTGCGGTTCTTTCTCATTACATTTCAATACCATATACCTGTAGGTACAAAGGTATATTAAGTTCGTTCGAATGTATGTAACAGGTAGAAGGAGATGTCGCAGACTATATATTAGTAAAAGCAAAATGTTCAGAATCGAACATCAAATCGATGTAGCCATGTCCGTCTGTCCGTCCGTCTGTCCGTCCGTTTGTCCGTCCGTCTGTCCGTCTGTGCATATGAACACCTAGATCTCAGAGATGGTAAGAGCTGAAGTAACCAAACTTTAGGCTTACGTGTAATATGCAACTACACAGATCAAGTTTTGTTTTTTTTCTTCCCCAGCCCTTCCCCTTGCCCACAAACCACAAGAAACTGTGGCATCCTTAGAGCTAGAAAGTTAATTTAAAGTGTAATATGTAGATATTTATCATAATAACCGAAATCCAAAAGATGTTTGAAATCCGATAAAAATTAGCTTTGTTATTAACAAAAGAAGTTTGACATACGTCAGCGCAAGTGGCGGGCGCAACAACAACAACAAGAACAAGCATTAGTATTCAAGTGTAACATATTCATACGCATGCAGATATGCTTGTATGTGTGCCTGACTTTCTGCTTTTCTAATGAAATGATTTAAATGTCGTTTGATATGATCTCTTTTAAAATGTCTGTATTCGCTGGGTTTCATGTATTATTATTTTAATTGGAAGTAAATTCGGACGACGACAATTTTACATATGTTTGTTTAAAACATTATTTTGTGAAATGGTACATATTATATCACAGTCTCATTTGCTCGATGTGAGTTCGACTTGTTTGTCATTGTGCTTAGCTATGGCTTCATTAAGTCGTATATCAACGAATTGTCGATTAGCTTGTCCAACTATCAAGTCTCTATCTAAAGTGAGGACCAGCTATTATTTATGAACCAGTGATGGGAAAGTTGTCAGTTTACTGCGATAATTACAAGCCCCATTACAGCTTTTAGATGCGAAAAGAGATAAATCAAATTCATGAAATATTAATATGAAGAGAGGAAGTGTATTTTTCGTTTGATGTCATTTAACGATTCACTTAACAAATTTCAGACAATATGTATTGGTTTTATTTATTTCTTTTCTACTTGACCAGAAAGGAAAATATGTACAACGTCACGATCCTTTGATAATACTGTAATATCGCTGCTAAAAGCAACTTGCGGCAAATAGCTTGGTATTAGTTTAGTGTCAATTACAAATCCATTCACATAGTATGGTTGATTCTAAAAGAAAAAGAGAATTACGTCTCCACACTTTTTCGACACAACCGAGCAAGCTTACCTTCTTGAACGGACACTTCAGGGGTAAATTAGAAACGCGTCTTATTCCAGTGAACACCATTTGCATCATATAATGTTTGTGCACCATTTGGAAGGCCTCGCAATAATTCAGCTCCAATGTGGAATAGTTGATCATGTTCTTGCGATGCTGAAATTTCAAATTGAACGTGCCATGCATGTTACCCATATCCTCACTAAACTGAAATTTCACATAGAGAGCGGTGAGATTTTCGGCTGTGCGATTCATCTGATGACTTATCTGCAGTACGTCGGGTAATTTATTGATGAAATCCACTTTCGTAAAGTATGCTTGAGTCTTAGGCTGCACAAAACAATTCAGATGATGAAAATTGGTTTATATTCTTACAAGTTTACACTGACTTTTGCGCCCATTGAATCCTGTAAAAGGCCAAAAAGCAAGGCGGTAGCGAAAACTATCCAAGCACTAGTGATCATGTTGATTGAGCGAGTTCAACTGTGGTTCAGCTCGCATTGATCATCATTATTTGATTGCGATTTGCTTTTTCACAAGAACATCCATTAATCGATTTATAATGTATTTAAAATTGTGAAGCGGCTGAAGCAGTTAATGCCAACTTTAGCTGCAATAACTTTTTAATTAATCTTCGAAACAACAGCAACTGACACTGCCAGTAACTAGCTGCCGGTATGGTTCACTGAGTTATTTGGCAAACATTTATTAAACATTAAGGAGTAGCTTGCAAATTCTTGAGCAAATGCTATTTCATCTTTGAGTTGAATTCGTTCTGGGGAAGTCAGATTGGTAATATTATCCATTTAAGAGCCGCACAAATCAATAGTTAAGCGTTATCCATAGACGCATGCGACTTTTGCTGGAATCGTTGATGAAGTTTTCACAATGCTGTTCAAATTGGTTTTTTATTGGGCGCAGCACAACCTCCCAGCCATTTGCCACTTGCTAATGCCAGCAGCGTTCCCGGCCGACGCATTCGCTCTGGCATTGAGGTTGTCAAGCGAACAGCCAGAACATAGTTGGTTTGGCTGCACGTGTAGCCGCAATCTAGTCGAATTTCAAAGAACTCGAATTAATGCAATAGTCGTTGGCAGCTCGGAATGGCTTTATCGAACATTTGGCGACGTCGAAACGATGTCATTCGACAGACAATCGCATCGTCTGCATGTAAATGACATCCAAACGTAATGAATTGTCCACACGCATCACAAGTTGCAACTTGTTGGCATCGCCATGACTCTCCTGTTGTCTGTGCTTGAGGTGGGGTTCGGTGGCAAATGTGGCTGAGTTCGGTACATAGTTTTGGAAATGTAGAGAGCGTAACATGTTTAAGGATACTCAACATGTGGACACATAAATTGTGCATTCATAAATTGTGGATACATAAATTGAGAATACATAAATTGAGGCTACATTCTTGTGTTTCAAAACTTTGTCTTAGAATTCAATTCCGTGTTGGTAAATGTAAACATTGTAAGGTGTGTCTTTTACACGGTAGGAATATTTTGATTTTTAAATTATAGTTTTCAATTTGAATAGTTTTTGCAATAATACAAATAATGTGAAGCTTTTGTTATTAGTTTAGTTCATTTTTTTAAGTCAAGAGTTACACAGCTCAAAATAAATTAAACTGTTCTGAAAACTCTACTAAATAACTGCAATGGAAAATCTGTTCGTTAAAGAGTTGTGTCTGTCTTAGTGTTCTATGTTTATATATATGCCTTTTAAAGACATGACTCGGTAATTGTTCCACAAGTATTCACAAGCTTGTGCACTCTTTATGCTGTGTAAGGGCTGTTGACAATGTTTGCGATTCGTTGGCTATTTGAGAGCGTCCACTGCTGCACAACGCTGTCAATTCAAATCCAGACAAAAGTCATTTACTTAGGTGTACAACTAATAAACATTCTAATTGAGCACAATGCATAAAATCTCGCCAGAAAGAGCGAGAGAGAAGGAAAGGCCATTGCGAAGCCAAATTCACAGTCTTAACGAGACTTAGTCAACTTGGCTGCTGAATGCCAGCAGAGACAGCTGAGTATCCGAACAAATTAAGTATGTTGGAGGGGCAAATTGTTAAACTGTACTGGAGTCGACAACTTTAAATGGTTCGCCGGCACATTCGCCTGCATTGCTCGCTAATTTATTCAAGTGAATTAACTCGGCTTTCGATGGAGCCCCGTCTGGCTGGGACAGAAGACAGTTGGGGGTCGGATAGTAGTGGGGTGTGTGGGGGGTGGGGGCAGCAAGTGAGTGGGGTACTCAATGGTACGCACGTTGATATTGCGCAAAGCAACTCATTACCATATTCTAATTAATTTATATTATTCCAAAATGCACGAACTTAATTGCTACGGCCACTTAGTTAATGAAATTGTAGTTCAACTTCGTTCGGTCTGCGAGATTTCAGAAGTTTATGCGACTTGCCAATGACAAACTCAGACACCGACGACGGCCTCGAATGAGCCCATGTTGACAAGGATGAAAAAATTTGAGACGAACAGCATGAGTCTTCATATAAACTTTTAACAAGAGCCACAGCCAGCCAGCATCATGACACAACATTCGTGTCTTCCCCACACTCGCGCCGTCGAAGGCGCCATTCATTACGCAACGGGGTAGCTGGGCGCGAGGAGGGTGTAGGAGGGAGGAGTAACAGGCTGAGCAGTTTTTGTTGGCAAACAAATTTTAGTAACTCTTATCAAGTAGAAGACGAGGAAGCGGAGCCCAAAGTCGAGTTAGTTGTGGCTACGAACTTTCCAGGCACACAATTTGCATTTGCTTGACGTCTGGTAAACAGATTGCGTTCCGTTGCGTATACGCCCAGTTGTCCGCCTTTCCGTCCAACCGGCACTTTGTCACGAATAAAGTTTGAGTGTTTGTAAGTTATTTCAGTGGCTCTCCGTATGACTGTCCTCCTGTTCGCCTGTCCGCCCGTCTATCTGACTGACAAGCGTCGACACATGTTTTCAGAGTCGTCGGATCTGCGTTTGACACAATGCGACGAGTGCCTTGCAGCTAATTTATGCCGAACAGATTCCTGCAGATTGCTGGAGCGCCGAGCACCTTTGTGTCCCTGCATAAATGTCTGCTTAATAACATGCGCTAGCACAATTCGTCGCTACAAGTTTACTTTGGCCTTTACGCTCTTGTTCTGCTGCTCACGGCATTCATTGCTGGAATCACAGCTTACAGGTTTTTAACTTTCAAGTTATGATACTTGAGTGCAAGGCCATTGTGTGCATAGACAATTGCTACTACATGCCATCCGTTGCTTCTACTTCAAGAGAGATACAGAAGCAAATATTGCAGGCAGCCAGCAAGAACGGCTAACGATCCAACACTTTTACCGCACGTGGTGGCTTGGAATGTACAACTTGGCCCTTTACATATGAGAGTGCATGTCTCTTGTGCTAGCTGCGATAGCTTCAATTACCAGCCAGTTTCCAGCTGCAGTCTGAGCCAAGAGCCGAGAGTCTTGTTTCACTGCGCACAAAGGACACTTACAATAAGTGGAATATACGTGTTTATTGTTGCCGAAGCACAACATTATCCATATTCTGCAATCGTTATCTGCCAAAATCCTATACTTAAAGCAGAGTCTCTATTAATTAAATCAATTGGCAGACGCATTTACGTTCTTTCGCAGTAATAGTGAATGTAATAACCAAAGAGCACAATACAATTTTCGATTTGTCAGTACGCTCATCATGCAGGAATAAATCTACAAGTAATTGCCAAAAGGGCAGAAGCTAATAACCAGAGAGGCACAATGCAAAATCAAGTCTAGCAACGAGGTCTGCATACCAAGAGACTGTTGTAGTGATACGACTTTTTAGGGCTTAGATAATGGAGAAGTGTGCAAACGATATGCGGAGCTTCCATTCAAATTGTTGGGCAATAAACGAATGTCGATAAATGAGATTGACAATGACAAACATGAAATCGAATGCAGCCAGTGAGGTTAACAAGAAGATGAAAAAATGCCAGTTACCGAGCCAATAAAAAAACACAAAAACGAAAAACGAAAAAAAGTCGGTCTGATAGTAAAATCGTGCTGAGGTCAAATGCGAAGCAACTGTGAAAAGCTACACAGAAAAGAAGTAAAAAAAAGCGCTGCAGAATATAGACGAAACTGAACTGAAAAACCTTAAACCGAAATGAACCCTTAGGAGTGACAGCTGAATGTCTGGGTTAACAGATGGCAGAACATTTACGGCCACAGTGGCCATGTGTCAGCCGGTGTCCGAGCGATTCCTGGCAACACGACCAACAACTGCAGCGAAATCGGAGCGAGGGGGAGAGAGGGGGGATCAAAATCAAATAACAACTGAAATGACCAAACGTCAAGTGCACAAGGCTCCCTATCCGCCCTATCTGCTGGATATGGAAACAGTTTGGCTCTGGCTTAAATAAGAATTAAAGAATACCCCAAAGGGTCTCAGATGAGCAGCACATACACACACTCACACACACACGCACATACCTCACATGTGTGTGCGATGGCTTATTTGGCTCTGGTTGTCCACTTGGAGACTTGGAGGAGTGGCAGAACAGGGGCAAACTTGCAGCACTGCCACTTGCTGCATTTGCCATTTGCATAAATCAAATTTGAATATGCACCGCTGACTAGAAGAGGCACACACACACACACACACACACACCTGAGTACCAGAGCATGCGAATCCAGATATGGATGCGGATGCTCGGCAAGCTCAACGAAATGCTGCTAGCTGCTGTACAATTATACGTGTGTTGGTATTATGAGCGGAGTTTGTCTTGCTACCTGCAATGATCACGCAACGGGGGAAAGCACTCACCGAGTTTACGCAGATGTGTATACAAGTGCGGGTGCAAAGCTGCAGACTGTGTCAGCCAGCCACCTGACAAAAGAAACCAAAGCATTTTCCTCTAATATGACTGAAAACATTTAAATTTTTACTTTCATTCGACGAGTGGGATTTATACATTTGCAATACAGATACAACTTAAATAGAATTGACAACATTGAGGAGTTCGTGTTTAATCCTTGAGAATTTACTGACCCCACATACTCAAATAAGTACACTTCTTCACTAGAGATCATCTTGTGGATTCTGGAGAAATTTTCTTACACTTTCAAGGCAGATGCTATTTTTCTCGACTATCGCTATACTCTCTCCGTTATTTTCAAATACACATACAATTTATTATTATCACTTCAGAAAATTTGCTGTGGTTTGATCGCATCGACGGTTTACTTTTTTAACTTAGTTTGGGTTCCTCTAGTATTACCATCAGGCTCTGCAATATTAGGCAAATTCGTATATAATTGATCAAAATAATTGAAATAAGTGACTTACCAACTACAATTGAATAGAAACTGTCATCAGTATCATTCCTATCTCTTGGTGGTTTTTTACTTTTTCTTTTGGGTGCTTCTTCAGCTTTTATTTCTGGCTCTTCTTCATTTTTGCTCTCTATCTGATCAATAGGTGCGTCTTTGAGAATTTGTCCAAATGATTCGAAAGTTGATGGTTCTATAGATACATATACAGTCGACATAGATGGTGAGGCTGCAACGTCTTCTGTTGTATCTTTCGTGGGAGCTTCTGCTTCTGCTTCAGCTTCTTTGCCACTATTTGTAAATACTGATAGCATTTCAATGGGAAATGCATACACTATGGTGAGTAAGTGCTCCTGAGCTACCGATGTTAATGTCTGCAAGTGGCGTAACTGAAAAGCTTGATTTAAGCATTGGCCTTATCGATGAAGTGTCCCAGTCTATTCACCTGTAGAGTAAGCTCGTTCTCTTGCATTATACTTGAGGCTTCCTGTAGTGCTTGGGATGCCGTCACTTCACCCTCTGCTGAAATAATCTTTGCTCGAGCATCTTGCCGAGCTTCCGCCTCGGCTGATAGTGCACGTTGCATGCTCTCAGGCAAATGGATGTCCTTTCTGAAGAAAAGAAGCATTCATTAAAAAAATGGGGGAAAATTGCAGTCGAGGCTGCGTGACTGCCAGATGAAGAAGGTATTATATAATGTAGTAAGATAAGCCTAATCAAATATTTGGTATATTAATACTCCAGAAAGTTGTCCAAGCTTACGAAGGACTCGATTTGAGCCATACAAAATTGTTTGATGAATAACTTCTCTATCAGATTGTATGAAAACTTTCAGCTGTCGGAGGGAACTACAAACATTCAAAGACAATAATTCTTACAGTTCCACTCTTTCAATCTTCACGCCCCACTTTTCAGTCGCGTGATCCACAGCGGCTGTAATTTTTTGCGAGAATGTTTGCCTGGAAACAAGCAAGTCGCTAAGTGTCATGGATCCGACCATTTTCCGCAATGTAGTCTGTGCAATGAACATGGTAGACTTATGAAAATTCTCGATCTGAATAGTTGCATGCATTGCATTTTCAACACAGTAGAAAAGTACGGCGTTGACGCTGATGGTTACCGAGTCCTTTGTAATCGCATCCTGAGAGGGAATCAATTCCACCCTGGTGCGCATATCCACCAAACGAAAGTTGTCAATACATGGCAAAAACCAGACCAATCCCGGTCCTCGAGGGTTCTGTCTAAAGAAATTACTACATGATTATATAATCGTTTCAATATGCGCAGATTTACCTAACACGGCCCAAGCGAAATATTATGGCTCGGTCGTATTCGTCGACTTTAATATAACATACAAGTATTGAGAGGGGGAAAAAGATGAGCACTATAAGCCATGAAATTGCGATGCCACAAATTTCGGCCACTGAAGCTGATTGGTTCTCAGCTGCAGGAACATCAGCACAATCATATCATGTTAACCTCGGATACCATTTCCAATTTATTTACATGTGCGAATGTATTTTTTGCCCTCATGTCTTCTGCTATATTTGAGTGAATCCGTGTCATCAGAATCGTCCTTTTCAACTTTGGACTTCTCCGGCATAGTAATAACTATTTTTGCTGTCCGTTACGATTTTCTGATATAATTTGGATAATTAAGTAACAGTATTGTTGCCATTAATAATCAACTTTTTAGCTAATTTGTTTAATATTCATTTTGTTGGTCCATTTCATCTATCATAATATTTTTGTTAGATGTAAAAACCAAAGCAAGACTGTTACATAAAGTTACAAATCGATGTCAAAAATACTTAGCAATTATAAAATTCACAAGGTATAATTTTGCACGACTCTGTCAATCTATGATTCGGAAGTTTCAGCGCCCGTTTTTAAATTATGAGATGTCCGACGAAAAGAAAAACTGGACATAGGACCATCATCGCAGCTCGTATCATCCTTGTCATCACTCTCTTTGGGCGTATTGGATCTCAAAATGGGGAAAATTGAGCCAAAGCCCACGGCTGCACCGCCTTTCTTTCTGTTGGAATTCTCAAATGGTCTCAGCATCTCCAAAGGGAAAGGATACAGGATCTTAAGATTTCGTTCCTGGGCAATCGATGTTAAAACCTGTAGATGTCGTAGCTGTGCAAATTGAAACCGAATTAGCTATTACACTACATAATTCATATAAAATTTAATGAAAATATTTACTTGTAGGCTAATTTTGTTTTGCGCCATCACATCGGATGCTTCCTTTAGAGCCATTGATGCACTCAGTTCTCCCTCTGCTGATATTATCTTAGCCCGAGCGTCTCGCAGCGCCTCTGCCTCGCTGGCCAACGATCTTTCAAGACTTTCGGGCAAGCTAATATCTTTCCTGCAACATAGGTTTCAAATGAGTGGCTAACACAATGATCAGACCTATGATTGGTTTACAGTTCAACCCGCTCGATCTTCACACCCCATTTCTCAGTCGCGTGATCCACAGCAATTGTGATCCTCTGAGATAATAGCTGTCTGGAAACCAGCAACTCGTGAAGTGTCATGGATCCGACCATATTCCGCAACGTCGTCTGCGCAATGAACATGGTGGACTCATGAACATTCGCGATCTGAATAGTTGCGTGCATTGAATCTTGAATGCAGTAAAAAAGTACTGCGTCTATGCTGATGGTTACTGAGTCTTTAGTAATCGCATCCTGTGAGGGAATCACTTCCACCCTGGTGCGCAGATCCACCAAACGATAGCTGTCAATGCACGGCAAATGCCAGACCAATCCCGGTCCTCGAGCATGCTTCCTAAGACGATTTTGCTGAATTATTACTATTAGGTTTTAGAATGAACAGATTTACCTGACACGGCCCAAGCGAAATATTATGGCTCGGTCGTATTCGTCGACTCTAACATAACATATAAATATTGAGATGGGAAAAAATATGATCACCATAAACCATGACATGCAAGCACCAATAATTTCAAATGAAGTCTTCGATTGATTCTCAGCTGCAAATTGTGTGAATGAGTTGTTGGATTCCAGTTTTTCCAGTCTTTCACTTACTGGTTTGTATATATCTTTTCCCTTCTTTACGTTTGTGCGGTTCCCGTGGCGGGTCGGATTTCAAATCACCCACGGAGGCCAAGTTGTAATTGGTTATCTCAATGATACGCGAAGGTGGTTCAGGCTGCATAACGAAAAATTTTGATATGAACTATTAACGTTATTATCGGAGAGATCTAGATGTTGCTACAGTTTCTGTGTTATTAAAGTGCTCACGTTTAAAATGCAGACTATGCATTCCGATTTGCATAAGCGTTCAGAGAAATGTAGCTGTAAAGTTTTAGATTTATTTGCAATTGCATTTTACCCAATTTCAAGGAGCGACAAACTTTCGAAAACAGCTCGGAACACTAGTGTGAAAATATACCGACCACGAAATACTCTTCCATAAGATAATAAAGTAGCTTTTGTGAATGATGACATTTGTTGTAGGGTATTTAAGTGAATTTTGCAACTGGTTAGAAAATAGTGCTGGTCAGAAAAAACTTTGGCGCTGCAAGTTACCAAAAGTTGGCCGGCTAAAAAAACTTCAAACTTTTATTTTGCCGCCTATTTTTATGGAGCGACAACCAAATGGCAAATGGCAACTGGCAACTGGCAACTGGCAGCTCGAAGAGAGGATACTGGCGCCGGAGTGGAAGGGGAAGTAATAACTTCAGAATGACTTTTGTTGCTTCCTTGTAATGCATTGTGTGGCACTGGCAAGATTCAACTTTTATACTCCGTGACCACATGTGCTCTCCCAAAGTTGTCCATTCTTTTGTTGTTTGTTTTATTTCTGTATTCGTTGCTCTTCGCCAGATTCATGTGATCCCATCATAAAGTAATTTATGTGATTTGCCCTTCGTGCGATTGCAAATGCAGCAACATATGGTCAAGTGACTCGCATGTGGCAAGAGCATCGGGCAGCCAATTGTTTCAGAGCGTCAGTTGGAGACACTCAAGCACACAGCAGATGACTGACTGTATTATGCGGACTGTATCTGCAGTCAACTAGAAAACATAATCTGATGAGCTTGATGGCGGAGATAAAGTTATTAGTCCCCAAGGTCCAGGGATGCCCAGAAAGCGTATGAAGCACATCCCTTGGCTGAGTAAATAAACGTCAACTTAAACAAAACTAATTCGTCATTGTCAGCATCCGTAATGGAATATTTGCTTCGTATGTATACGAAAGCATTGAAAGCCTCATTCAACAACCGTACACAAAAAAAATCCCTTACCAGATGGACGCAATGTTTAAATGAAAAGCAATGCAAAGGGGCAAACTTTTAAACTAAAAGACAGAAGTGGACTTTTTAAAATGGCAATTTATAGTGTTCTCTATATTCTCTTTCTGTAGTTTTATAATATAATTGCCGTATGGATTGCTAAATTAAAACGCTCAAGGAATTCATTTTGTTCTGCTTATCAATTAATTTGAAAACAGATTTTAACGTAAACAAGTAATCCCTTGACAAATTTGTTAATTACATTCCAAATATACATACAAAAGTTGCTTCAACTGCTTTATAAATCTAAAAACAAAAAAAAAAAACATATAAAAGCTAAAACAAAAAAAAAAAAAGAAACAAAAACTGCAGAAAAATGTCGCTTACTGTAAAAGACAAGACTACACAAGCTAAAGAAGAATCGCGGGGAACTCTTATTGGTAATTGAAATACTGGGACATTTCAACATAAGAATGTTTAACTAATATCTTTTTAGATTTCGGCAGTAGTCGCGAAGCGCTGATAGACTTAGTGGAACGAGTTATCGAAGACGCAATTCAGCATCTCAAAATCTCGTTAAAATTGCCAAAAATTATACAAAATCCGAAATTAGCGGCTAGATTGCTGGCAGGATCTGGCCACGATCAAGCTATCGAGCTGGTCAAAAATTTTCATAGGAGACGTGACATCATCTTAAAAGAAGAACGAAATCCATTAATGGATCACGGCATGATTATGCTAATTGACTACTTTCAGAGTCACCGAGATATCTATAAAAGGTTTAAAGGTTATTTCGACACTTTGTCATCGAAGGAAATGAAACTGCTTAGTGCATTTGAAATGTTGCTGGAGTCCGCCAAGCGTCATTTAAATAGGACTGCACATGTCCACATTCGCGAGGAGCGCCGTCTCACAAAAATATACCAGGAGAACAAGAAACTGAAAAAGAACATTAAAACATTCAGGCTTAGATTATCTCAACTCAGAAGTTCGATGCGCTTTAAATTGCTTACCCAGGGCGCACACTATGACAGCCTAATGCAGGAGTGGCGTCAACAAAAACTTGAAACTGAGCGCATCATTGAAATTGAAACGTAAGTTAAAACAATTTGTTCATATTATACCTTGATTCAACAGCAGAGAGTTGCAGTGAAAAAATCCAACGAGGGCTGCGCGTTCAAGAAAAATTATGCCTGGAGAATGAAAATCAAATCGAACAACAGGTTAACGTTGCGCAAAACCAATATAATGCGCTGATTAAAGAAACCAGAATTACTGAGAAACGCACACGTGAAGAAAAGTAAGTTGCTAGTATATAATATATAATTACAATTCGCGTATTTGCTCAATCTGTGAACTTCTTCAGAAACAAGCTGTTACTACAGCTGCAAAGCATAATTAAAAAGTATGATACCACGATTAGTGAAAAAATTATCGAGAATCTCGACCTGGAAGACCAGTTGAAAGAAGCACAAAAGAAGCTGGACAAATTTATGGTAACCTATCGTAATGAAGAAAAAATATACAACGAAGTTGTGGTAAAGCGCGAATTACGTGAGGAACGGGAACGAAGGGAAATAATTACAAGCTATATGATGAATCGAGCTGCTAGCAAAATCCAAAGATATTGGAAGAAATGGCGCAAGGCACTAAAGGCAAAATCGAAGAGATCAAGAGGCAAAAGGAAGCAAAATTAATGGCAAGCAATTTTATTATCAGATTAAAAAGAAATCGCTTAAAATAGCTGAAATCCAAAGTAGAATGCTAAATATAACCTTATAAATAGGAAATTAAATATCAAGTATGTCAAATTTCGAAAGTATGACTGTCCGTCGTTCCGAGATCTAGTAAGCAAACTTATCATTAAAGACATTTAAGATTTATTTTCAAAAATACTTGTTTTTTGTTTACAAATATGAGAACTACGCAACACCACACTACTGATGAAGTTCCAGACAATATAAGAAGTATTGAGTTTGGCACAAATACGCTTACAACTCAGATTAATTGTGTGATCCGAGTACTCCAGCAGTCCTTTCAGGCTGTCAAGATTTCGCTCATATTACCACACATTTTAGAGAATCCAAGTGAAGCTCGAAAAATTCTGACTGGATCCAAATATGAGGAAGCCTTAAAGGTACTCGATCACTACGCGCAGCGTCGAGATGAATTGACGAGGCTCCAGAGACCTCCGTTAAGTGATCATGGCATGATTAAAATAATTGATTACTTTCAAAACAACTTTATGATTCATGAGCTTTTTCCAAAGATGTTTCAAAAATTAACACTTCACGACAAATACTTCTTGATGACGTTCGAGAGGATGAATAGCATATGTGAGAATCATTTATTACGTACTGCCAAAAAGGAAATTAACTCAGAACTCAAGATTAATAAGATCTATCAAGAGAATGAAATTGTCAAGAAGGGTATTGAGAAACTAAAGAAGGACTTGAAAGCACAGATAATCAAGGAACGATGGAAAAATGCTTCCCAAGTAGTATATTTGCAAAAGTGCGAAGAGAAAATAAAACAGAAGCGAAAACAATTAGTCGAACGAATGCGTAATGAGAGGTTTGATTTCGAAATTTGTTAATTATATTTATATCATCTAAACTCGTTTTATATCGCAGCGAAAAATGTCAGCGGCTTATCGCAATTAATACCAAAAGTGTTAACGAGGAAATCGCAGCGCTTGAAGAAAAACTTAAACCCTTGCGAACGAAATTTGAGAAAGAAAGGACAACGCAGCAGAAAGACATGAAGAGCCTTCAAAATGACAAGTAAGTATCACATCTAAGCACATCAAATGGTGTTTTCAAATTGCCAAAATATGAATATGTACAGAAACAAGTTGGAAATACAGCTTGAAGCCAGCATCAAGAAGTATGACACGGTTATTGGTCAAAAAATATTGAAGCATATGGATCTTCAAGATGAGTTGGATAGATTGCACAAAGGGCACGAGAAACTAATTGCTGAGCACCAAAAAGAAGAGGCAATTTACAATGAAATTGTGGTCAAATATGAGGAGGTAGCGGCTATCCAGCAGAAACAACGAGTTTATAAATTTATGCGGAATCTAGCGGCAAATAAAATAAAACGATATTGGCGTCAATGGCGCAAGGCAATTGCACGGAGATTGAAGGCCGAGAAAAAAATGAAAAGGAAGTCCTCAGTAATGAAAAGGAAGTCCACAGAAAGGAAGTCTTTAGAAATTAAAAGGAAAACAAATTAGTTAAAATTTGCAGTAAAATAGTTGAACATCTTGAAAATGAATCACGTCGAATACAACTCGAATGTCAATGATCTTATGAATGCCAATCCAAGCACAGCAGATTGAAATGTCAGACGTAAGCTCATTGATGTGCTTGGGAAGTCAAAATGATACAATAAATACTTTAAAAATGTTGATTTCCGGGGCATTTACTGGGAGCGGGGGGAGTAAGTTACATATTTACATAAACTATTCATTTATGTATATGAACTGAATAAAACAAAAATTTAATTAATGAAGCGGCATACAAATAAGTGGAAGCCATGGCTCAAAAAGCGCTAACAAAAATTCATTGAAATTACCAAGCGTGAAATGAGCAGCTGTCACTGGAGCACAAAGGACTCGGAGTAGACACGGCCAGGGTTCACGCAATCACACAGACACAGACACAGAGCCAGAGACAGGGACAGACACACACACGCATACGCGAAGAGTGAAAGGACATAGGCGGACACAGAGACTGAAGGACATGCACACATTGACACGCAGACAGAAGCTGACAACTCAAGAGAGAGAGCGAGTGGCAAATTTGAAATTTCATTAAATTTCCCTTTTTCGCATTTTCCTTGGCAACCAGCGTCTTCATAGGAATTCTCGCCAACGCCAGTTCGAGAATATATTGACTCTTATTTGCGACATACTTGCAAATATCTATGTTTAGACGCATCGAATTTCGAGAAAAATCCCAACTTACGACGACTGCCAAGCAAAAGTTAGTAATCATTTAAGTGATGGCCAGCCAGCAGTTGACATATCATCGCTTCGCAGTGCACAGACACTTGTAGGAAAAGCATTCAGCCATGCCAATGCTCTAGAGTGCAGATGTCCGCTCTTATTCTTTGGCAAGTCCGTGTCGCCATAACTTAATGTTGAATAAGCGATGCTTTTAATCTCCCAAGTCAGACGAGCGACTGGACATGCAGTGGACGCCATTGTAGTCGTAATCAGCACATTGTGCTTTCAACATAAATCCTGACAACTCCGATAATTCCCGCCCGGCCGGAAGCGCACGGCCAGCGCTTAGGCAATGCTTTAAGCACCGTGGCGAAACAGGCAGAGAGCAACAGCACATCAGCCAGCGAGCGCAACCTGAAAGATAAAATCCCTTGTTTCAAACGGATTTACACGCTCGCCAACAGGCGTCGCAGCCAGCAAATACCAATGCTGAACGTGGACATGGACCTTGACTAGGATGCAGGCGATGATGGCGACTCGTAGGGCAGCAGGCCATGAGGACGCGCGAATTTGCCAGGCCGAAGTATGCGCGGACGTGGTGGCATTAGCGCCATCCGCTCTTAAAGTTGATCATGTTCCAGCACATCTAACTGGACATCCGTAGGTAAGCATTTAAGTAGCAGTTTATCGCTGAACTTCAATAAATCTCTTAGCGGAATTTCTCAAGTGAACTTCAATATTATATTTAACTATTTGTCGCCTTTAATGATGAATAGCCTATTTCGCAATATGTCGACACGAGTGTGACCAGTCGGTTAACTAAACTTCGCTACACAAACATCGATAACACTGCTCTATCGAAATCTCAGTTATCTCATATTCGATAACGCATAAATTCAGTGCAGCTAATCAGTTTACCACAAGATAAGTACTATATAAAATAATGAGATGAATTACAACTGAAACACACTAATATTCACTTAATTAACACTATTTCGAGAACATAGAAAGCGTTTTCCAATTAAACTGTTGTGGATCGCAACTTGATTGCAAGAAACTAGACGCTTTTTGCTTTCCAGTGTTTAGAGTCGCTCAAATTTAGTACCCAGTTAAAAGATAACTTGCGAAATACAAAACCTTTTTCGTCGCAATCGCCATCGCACAGCGCGACCTAGTTACTCACAACTAGAGCCGCGCATGCAGTTATGTGGAGTATGCAGCAGAATTATGAAGCGGAGCATGGAGAGATTTTTAAGCTACTAACGAGCACAGTTTAGTTGTTGCTGGTTTTGCGCTTTGCAATGGCATTTCCCATTCATGCTTTCCACTTCATCCATTCTTGAATTCTACAGCAAATGCATTCGAGATGCATGTGGTCAAAATGACCATCCAGTCTACGCTCCACATGAAATGCATAACTTCATTCGTTGTTCGCTTTCATTAGCACTTGTAGCAGTGGAGCGACCGCACTTCAAGTGGGGCTTCAACTTATGCCACAAGATATGTACATTGTTGTGTAAGGCGATTGCAATGCGGAAAGCACGTTCCCGAATCCATTCATATTTGCATTTGTTGCAGGTCGATTGCACACTTAACAGGGAATCGACAGTGTTCCTGAGTGAGACAAAGACAAAGAGGAAAGTAGCGCAATTACACGACATTGCCTTCAATTTTGTCCTCAGTTTGCTGCATATTATGATTACAGTTTATTTTACGATTGTTTTAAGTTTGCAATTGCTTAACTGCCTTCCTCCAAGAGTAAACATTCGATTTTCGCTCTAAAGTGCTTTAAATGTCTAGTGTTTCAGTAAATAGTTTTATAGTAGTTTGCTCCAAGCAATCAAATAGAATTCATTGCTAACATAGTCAACAACTGAACACATCTCTATTTGAGGCTTCATGTGTTAATACTTCCACAATCAATTTATATTAATTCTCACACTGTAAACTGTTGTCGAACCACAAACTAAAGTCGTTAGGTAACTTGTAAACCATTAATATTGTAAGTGGCAGATTCCGTCCTTGCACATCCAGCCTACTATACCAAAGAGTCTCCCGAATAGCCGACAAATCACTCTTTACATATACGATAATAATCCTTTATCCACATTTCGGTAATGCAAAGTTTATCCAGTAAGTGCGATAGCATTCATTTCCATAAGCAAGCTAAAATTGCACACATAATTGCCGTAAATATTTCAATTTTGAGCATTAGCGGGATGGTTAAACCATTTTACATTTGAAATAAGTTGAATCAATGCGCGTAGCTGTCGCCAAAAATGAGTAATAAAAATGTTTTAATTGGAATTCGCAACAAATCGTACTGCATGTTAATTTGCAATGGCCAAATGCTGCCGAAACCGGCAACCAACAGCCGACGACCGACGACCGACTGTTGAGGCCCGCCGAAAACAGTCAATAAGTATAAAATAAACCAATTTCCCGCCGCATAGCCGGCGGTTATATGGTTGTATAAGTTGGGCGCGGGGAGGGGGCTAGCTCTGCGGCGGGCAACCTCAGGCGCGGAAGTGGAAGTTAAGCCGAAAATTGTTGGCATGAAACTGAAAAGTTTGCGCCCAAAAGTTGTGTAAATGTGCGGATGGGTGGCGGAAGCATAAATTTCAATATAGCCAAAATGTCACGCATCCGCCCGGTTGACCAACAATTGCAACACAAATTGAAACAGAAACAATTTGAAAGCAGTTTGCATACGCCACGACTAGAGCACGTTTTAACCCAATTTTTGCGGGGGCAACGTTCCGCAGCTGGCTGTTTGTTGAACCACGTTCTCCCTTTAATTGAAGCCTGCAACGCCGCCTCCACATCTCCACATCTAATTATAATTGCCTATGTGTCCTTGTCCCACAGCCTGTCGCGCAGAGTTGTCGGTGGGGCCGGTGCGTGGTAATATTTCAATGCTATCAGTGCAAGTCATCAGCACGTTCGCAGGTATTATCATCATCGGAAACCCGTCATCAGTGCCGCCAAACATGCGCTCAATGGCCCAAAGATTTCGAGCAGCGTCCGTGAAGGTGTTGGTGAAATTACCATCTTTGTTAGTTCATTTTCCCTGACAGTTTTTGACACAGCGCAGCGACGACTTTAACTAAGAAGCAGGACGTGTTCCTGTCTAGCTTTATTTTTATGACATTGTCAAAATTGTGTCTTGTTATTTCGTTGACCTAGTTTTACTCTTGCCAAGACGTAGAAGTCACTGAAGTCCCATATAATTTGTTCTTTTTACTTATTTTGCTTGTGCCAGACGTAAACAAAGGAAGTTGGTCACTTCCTGAGCTGCCCAGGCAACCAACTAAATATATCAAAATCAAGTAAAAAGTTTTCAAAAATAATCGATATGAAACAGATTCTAAATTGATTGCCGCTGTGCGGATGAACATGCTGTTATTGTTCATTCATTCATTTATTTATTATAGTTATTTTAATTGTTATAAATTTGCAATTTGTCCCTCCAAACCGCGCAATTTATCAGCACGAAATTGTGTGCTGTGTGGATATTGCGGCTTCTCAACTTTCTTATAGCCCAATGAATTGAATATTCCATGTTGACAGATATGCAAAATTGCAAAGTAGTTGGTGGTATGAGTTTTTGTGTGAGTGGTGACAAAAATATGTCTGTGTACGTGCTTGTCTTCATGAGACCAGGAAATTAAAGTGTACTAAGAAATGTCAGCCTGCCGAGAAGCACATAAGTGTGGTGGTCTGTATGAACTTGAGATCGAATTCTGCTGATATTCAGGAACACAAGCAACTGCGACGAGATTGCTCATGCGGTGGGTTTATATTGCTCCAAGAACTTAATACGATATGATGTACTTATTAAAAATAAAAATATAATCAAATTATGAAGAATATATTATACGTTTATTTAGGCATTACAATGAGTAGAGAATGGTTAATATTTGATCGAATTTATATGGAATATAAATTTTAAATTATTAAATTATGCCGGATGCCAGAAAATAAGTGATCAATCATAGTTTCTGTTATAAAAAGAGGACTATGATTGTTTAACCACAAAAATGCAAAAATGTATTATATTTACTAATTAATTCGTCACTTGTAGCACATTTCCTTGCTCTTGATTAAAAAGGAGTTTGAGTTGATTTCGAATCTACATAAGAATTTCAATTCGCAAGGCTTTAATAACATCTCATTTTGCTAATCCCTTTAAGTTGTCGCCTACTTTTTTTGTGTTATAAAAACTGTAAACTAGTCAAACGAATAGAATTCAACATAAATAATTTCATTCCCAGTAGCCAGATTGTTATATATTAGTCGTACATAGCTCGGCATGGCTCTGAATTCGATGTGCGGTCGCAATGTTGGCAGTTCGAGCTGTGAGCAGTGGAAGCAAAAGGTGTGCACTCAGTGTGGCAGCTGGAAGCTGAATCAGAATCTGGATAACCGTATCGTCAATAGTGCACATAAATTGATGACAGCTGAGGAATGTTTGCGATTGAAGCGGGACTTGCGACACGCGTTTTTCAGCAACAACAGCAATATTCACTTCTGGCTGCTCCTAATGATGGTTTTGTTCATTATAGTGTCGATGGCGATTATGATGTGGCTATTGGCCAAAGCGTTTATTTTATCAAAATCAACGCCAGATGACTGCGGACAGTGCAGGAGTCAGGATCGACAAATGGGTGGTCGCTCTTCAGCTGAGGATATACTGCAAGAGTTGCAAGAGAAGTGCCCAGCTTCGACACACTGCAAATCAAATGATATCGATGGCTTATACGTGCCCCCCAAGTTCTGGGATAGATTTCCTATGAATGAGTTCGTAAGCACACCTAAGAAAATTAAACAAAAATCGGAGTACGACTCAAGATCTGAAGATGAAACAGACTCTGCAGACACTGAGAACGAGCAAGACAATGAGTCCCATACTGAAGCATCTAATAAATCCAGTGAGGCAGAGACAATCGAAATAACTGTATCCGAGGACCTAACTGAAGATGAAGAAGCTACTGAGTGCTCATCCACTTCAGAGGATGCAAGCCGTCGAACCGGCGGTCAGAGCGAGCAATCAACGGGTGAAGATACAACCAGCGGATCGAAAGATATGGAACGCATCTTGTCTATGGAATCGCTTGGACAGATGCCCATTACTTACAACCAAACAGCGACGGATGCGTTGCCCAACCAAAGTCGTCGCAAACTGCGTTGGGCTAATTGGCTGCGGCGCAGCAATCCCGCTGACTTTCAAGTGTAGAAGTAGGCTGGGATATATGTGCACCAGGAGGCATATAGAGAAATACAAAACACATTTGATTTATACAATGAATCCCAGTTGCGTCAAAGATATCGATAGTGCCGAGTGCCAAAATTGGATAAGTGAAGTTCTAGCGTTCTGCAATCGCCTATTGGCCGCCAAACAACACGAGTTCTGGAATGATTGGTGGCTAAACGGGCAGCCCGTCGCATACTATCGTCTGCCGCACTTGAAGTCCCTTGACGACTGCCAAAAACTGAAGAAAGACATCGCGCAACAACTCTCCGAGCTATCCCTAAGCACCCGACCCGCCCAGATGGAGGAGGAACGTGTGGAGCCGGCCTGGCAAACTGCTTTGATACTGTTTGTTGCCTGCCTGGCCCTGATTATAATAATGTCGATGATTTGGCTGCTAAACAATACACTGCGTCGCATTGCTGAGCCCAAGCTAAGGAACAACGAGTGCGAAGGGTTCTATCGAAGGAAGAAACGCTGTGGCACACCTAGATCGTTCATTTCATTTGTCAAACCGTTTCATCCGATGGCGCGTTATGGCCCCTACAGAAGCAAAAGCATTTTTGTGCCGCGCGATTACTGCACTGGCTTCAGACGATAGCTGAACTCAACGCACCACAATCGGCAGCGCTCCCCTGACCATTGACGTTCAGATTTGTCGCAGCAGCGCGAACGTCATGCAAAAAACTGGAACTGGAAACTAGAAACCAGAATCCGAAGCCAATTCAAAAAAAGCAGCGCAAAAAATAACGACAAATTCGGAAAAAAGTGTAAACCAAAAAAATGAAAGAAAAAAAAAATAACAAAATGACGCCTCGCGGTTGCGCTCAATCGTGGAAAAGATTTATGAAATGTGTTCCGGCTGGATTTTTCTATTTTGCGGGCCAACACACCCAAACACATAAATATCAGCCACTGACAAGTACAGTGGCCTCGCATTTCAAGTTTTCGTGTTATATATTTTCTATTAAATGTGTTGCGTTTTCCAAAACCCAGAATGTCTTTACTTTTCAACTACTTGTGCTATATTTTTTGCTTTGCCAAACTCAGCAGTCAATCAGATAAGCAGTAAATAAACACATATAGACTGTTGCTTATTGAGATTGACATATCTGACAGCTGAAGTGTGCAAAAGTTATACTCAATGTGTGTGATGTATTTTTAGGCAAAAAAGGAAAACATGTTAATGCATTTACTACGTTTCTAGTAATCTTAATTTGCTTTAGAGGTATTCTTTTAATTGACTGCACTACAGTGGTAATAAAACTGCATCGCAGCGTATATGATCTGCATTAGATAAAATATATTAATGGCCTGCATCGAAAATGTGAATGCAGTAAAATAAACAGGGCAAAGCAGACCAAAGCCTCAGTTCACTAAAATGTATATAATTGTGTAACTTCCCAGCATTTTCTAATCATATTTGATCGATGTGTGCTTCCTTATAATTTAAACGCATCAATTGAAACAGTTTTGCCCAATTCGGAAGCTTAAAAAATAGCGAAAAGTCAAGTGTTCTTTTTAGCAAACAGCATATCAACATTTCGCAGCCATCGCTCTCTCAATGCGACGAATGAAACAGTAATAGGTCTTTTTTGTTGTACCAACGATTCGAACCGCTGTCGGATTCCTCGGCAATTCAATGGAAGTGGCAAACAAAAATGTTGATCGTAAATAGAGCACGTTGAGTCGAGTCGAATGCACAAAATTGGCAATAAAAAGTCAATTGAATTGATTTCGAATGGAATTGAAAATGAATGGATTGCGAATTGAGTGAGCATTTAAGCAAAATTCAAGCAAACTCACTTTTACAAAAAATCTATTGGTTATTGTTTCATGTTGTTTTGTTTTGCTTGGTTTCGTATTTTGAAGACAGTTTGCTTTGGCAAAGCTGCGCAAATTTACTTTTCAATTTATGAATTTTCCATTTTGGCTTTTTTGTTTCTCATATTTTCTCGAATTTATTTTAGTGACTGCGGCGTCCCAGCAGCCCCGGCACTTAAATCACAGTCGCAACTGTAGCAAAATTGTAAACTTTTGCTACACGAGTGCACATATATTTATAAATGTATACGTATACGTATTCGTATCTGTATTTGTGTTTGTGCTTGTGTGCAGCGTGTGTGTTTGTTTGTTTATACTTTTAATTCATTGGACATTGCAGCTGCCGCAGTTGTAGATTCATGCAGCCGGCTCTGCACTGCGGCAACAACATCGCGCCAATCGCACGGCAGCAGTCCCATTGCCGGCGTGACTTTGATTTATTTGTTGGTTTCCACGCGCAAATGGAATTAAAAGTTTAACATTTACTGTGTCGGTTCTTTGGCAAAAAATATTTCATGTAATTGACAAATTGATTTTGCTTTAATGTCAACATCCATATTGTTTTTAAGTGAAGCTTTATTAACAATTGCCATTGGGATTATGACAGTACACCATCGCCAACCACAGACGATTTCGAGCGGCAAGCTTGCGGTGTCAACTCAATTTTTATGCAACCATTCAATCGCGATGCACGACGCATGGATTTCGATTTGGAGCTGCAACCGAAAACGACCATTAAACAAGTCACTTTATTCATTTTCTGCAGCGACTCTCAGTCTTTACAGCTCTGCTCAGAATCGAGCAAATTTCATTTATTTTAAATGATATATATTGTGACGTATTTACTCTCTCGAGTCAGTCACTTTAGATTTAATGGGTTTTGTGTCAACCAAGAGCCGGCAAATATAAACAATATCGAATACATAGTAGTGGTCTCGCTAATAACATATAAGGAGATCACAAGTACATAACCAATACATGCTGAAGTTGAAGCGTAGGAAGACCTGAAGTTGTGTTACAATTCTATGTAGTCTCAGTCTTAAATTGGAGAAGTACTCCCAAATTTATATGTTTGCGTTTTTTCAGATATTAAAACTTCAACGTTGTCCCTAGTCCCCAGGCACAAAATTTGTGCGACTCTAAGTAAACGTTCCTATACAGACTATACCTAAACATAAAGCTTAAAGAACAAAGGCAAGGTTTATGAAGAGGCGCGCATAAGTTTTTTTAAGACCATTTAAATTACACATTCGCAGAGTTAACGAGAAAAGACAAATTTGTCTAAAACACGCACACAAATTCATTGGTGAGTGCTCGTTAAGCCAAAAGTAGAAGATAAGGTGGTGCTGGAAACATACTAAGTTAAACCATTTATTTCCAAATAAATGTATATTTAGATTCATATATTATATTTTTAACTCTGGTTAAATGCTTTGATATTCTTCATGTTTTCAAACATACTGAAGAATTTAAAGTCAAACTGTTGTTCAGCTATTTAAAATGTAATATACTCGTACTAAGTTATATGAATAACATGTTATTCCTTAATAGAGATTATAATCAAACCTGCAAGTCAAAAGCTATTTCAATAACATTGAATCATTAGACACAAACCTTTAATATGTTTAATATTTAATTACATATGCAATTAATTAGAATTTGATCTTGGCAGGAGTTGCAATTAAATAATTGAATGACCGCCAATTTCAATTTAATAATTCTATCCACAAAGCGACATAAAGAAACAAAACGTCCGTTAAGAAATGTGCAATTAAATTTGTGGTTTCGAGTATCACATTGTCCCGTGTGTGAAGTCTGGATATTCGTGGGTCGTCAACAGCTTGTGGCTTGTAACTAGCACAAACCCTAATCAAAGCTTAAGGAGAGGGTGATGCTGTGTTGCTCGGAGCTAGAACTTCAGTTAGGGAAGGTGCTAGAGCTGGCTTTCAGAAGTGCATACAGCTTTATTCGCAGCATGATTTAACTCGTTGATATTGTGGCTTGCAGTCATTAGGCCAACATGGCGGGACATTGTTTGAACTGGTCTGAGAGAGAGCGAACGAGCCTCTATGCCATACTTGTAATCTGTGAACTGCAAACCAACGACCCCCTCGACCGCTTGGATTGCTTGATTGTCCCGACATGCGGCAGTCAGCAGGGTATGCGTGCAGCACGTTGACGTGCATTTTTATACTCGGACTCGTACTCGGACTCGGACTGATTTATATCCATGTTTCCGCAACGAGAGCCAACTGCTGTGGATGTGGCTCACATTTCAGGAACGCAAACAAAGCTGCGCAAGCAAGCAGTATGGAAAATATTAATAATCCCACGCTCAAGGCTGCCTTTTGTTGGACTCCAGCATGGTCCATTGAATTTATTGCGGCTCGCTCCTTATTTATGTGTATGTCAATCGCTGCCCGGAGAGCACGTCGAGCCGGCGTCTACCGAGCCCAACGATCGCCCTGCTTAGCTTTAAAGAGCGCTGTACACCTTAACACTAACCATCTGTCAATGCAGTCTACAGGTAATATTTCGCTGTCTCTTTTTGTTATTTGAAAAACGTTAACATACATAATTCAATACACGAAGTGCGTGTATTCTCGCTTGAATATTTTAGCCACATGCAAATCGAGCCAGAGACAGAGTCATCATGGCTCATACCTCGGAACAGCGCCGAGGAACAGCATCCTCACCTATAGCTGAGCTCACTGATGTCTGATGGATGCCGATTGCATTGAATTTAAATACATGAATTTGAATTTCATTGCCGTCTTTGCTTAGTGTGCACACGCAGCGTAAATGTCCTGAATTCGATATTTAAGAGAAATATGCTATGCAAACATACACATAAAACAATTCATTTGCAATTTAACCTGAGCCAAAAAGTTCGATAAGAGCAATATGCTATGTAAACAAACACTTGTTCAAAACGATCCATTTGCAATTTAACTTGAGCTTCACCTTAAAGAAATGTGTTAAGTGGTTTTACAACATGTTATATTTAATACTTAGCATTTATTTCATGTTACTTTATCTTAAAATGCAGACTTACGGATCCTTTAAGTGACAAAGCTTAATTACGAGAACAATTTTGAATAATTTTATAATCTAAAAAGAAGTGTGTTCATTTGCATCGACTGTGTTGCATTAATTATTTAAGTTTAATCGTTTTAAAACGTTTTACATTCGAGTATCACACTGTAATGCGAACTCGACTAGTTTTTTCCCAAATGGCAGCTTAAATATTCATTCAATGTGCATAAAAAGTTAAGCACATTAAATGTAATCAGAGGTGTTAATGCTTTCAATCTGTTGCGTTGATTAGCAAACTGTAAGTAAATTAGCAGTTGTTTCAACTCTAACTTTAATTGTGCAATCTTTAGTGCACAATCGTTCTCATAACAGAAACAAATCAGCTTTCACAGCAAATTAGCCAGTCAAACAATAAAACTTTGACTGACAGACCAGACGCAGACATGAGTTTGCCCTGCGGTTCCCAAAGTACTTACTTACACATGTACATACTACAAATATATCTATATATGCTACGCATGTCTGTCTATATGTGCACTCTATGAAAGTTATAAAGTGGATCTCGCGCAGGAAGGGTGAATGGAAAGGAAAACGCCCTGGAAATGTCACAGAGGCCAAAAAACTTTTGTGGCGGCCACAGAGGCATGAAAAAGCCAAGGAAATTCAAACAAAAGTGCAACAACTTTCGAGCACAACAATGTTGCCACATGCCGCTCCTCGTCCTTTTCTATGCGATTATCCAAAGTTGGATTTTCAAGGATTTTCCTTTGTCATTCATTAGACTGCCATACGGATTACATATGCTGGTTATATCCGACAAAAAAACAAACACAAGAATTATAATAAAAAAGCCTATTTTTTTATTCTTTTACATACGTATTATTGGGGTGCTGTGTAATTGGTTGAGCGATTAATTCAAACGTTGGTAATTTAAAAGCGTTTAATCCGATTTTGATTTCAATGGACTTGCGGCTTGAAGGGTTGGTTCAGCATGATGCTGCCCATTTCATTTCTCACACACATATAAATACATGTTAAACAGTCAGTCATAAAACAAATTATATAGGGCTCCAGCTATGGAGGATTACCCGCACTTTGTGCCAATTTTGGCGCTCGTTTTCATGCCAACTTGATGGCACCGTCTTAATCTGTGGCTGGATGACGCCCTTGGCGTCATTTTGCGCCACTCACTGGGGGCGAGGGAAATTCGCTATGACATAGAATATTTCAATTGTATTAAATCTCCTAAAGAAACCTCATGCCACACTTGCATTTACCCCCCTTAGCTAGCATGCCATCTTAATCGTAATCCCGTCTCAGGCGCACTTTTCGCACAGTCATCGGTCGCATGATGTAACTGCAGCTAGAGGCATCCAAAATCGTAATGTGGAATGGTTTTGTTTCATGCGACGGTGTCCCGTACTTAGGTTGGGCTTGCTCTTAATTTCGGGCGTATTCGCAGTTTCCGATTCCATTTCACTTAATCTCTGTTTTGAACTTTGCTTAGTAAAGGGCAAACTGTTGCATGAACAATCTGAGTTCACACTGCGCATGACTGTTCCCACTTTCAGTACGCTGTTAACCGGTTCGGCTTCGCGAACTGTTCCCAGTTTTTGAAACATTCAGAAAGTTGTTTGAGTTATTTTTCTTTATAATTTTGGGTAAGCAATACTGAAAACTATGAACTAAAACAAAAATTTACTTCAATAGGTAATATTATGATTTGTAACTATAGTGTGTGGAGTATAGCTGTAATAAAAGAAAATTTTAAGTAGAAAATTGTAAAAGATACAATTTTGAAAGCAATATTGAAAATAAGAAAAACTCTAGATGTAATAACAATTTATAATCAAGTGTTTAAACTTAATATTTAATTATTCGAATTTCTTGTAATAAATATTTGAACGATTTGTTTACTTGTCTGTATTTATTTATAATGAACTATAGCAAATGGATTTTCCAGTTTCTGATATCATAATTTGAAATGATCAATAAATAAAATGTTAGATTTCGAAAAGCTATAATAACAAATCGATGAGCTAGAAACGTGCTAACAATTTATAATGATGTGAAATATAAAATTATTAAATTTAATGATACCACTAAACATAATTTGTAAATGTAGAGAATTGAATATAGCTGACGGTCTGGTTTGCAGCTCTATAGTGGAATTAAATTTTAAATAAATATAATAAAATAAAATCAAATAGTAATACCTGTAAAATTGTATAGTACTTGTTGTGCATTAAATTTAAGTGCAAGGCTCTCAACTCCTTATTAAAAACACAACAAAATTAGAAAAAACACTCCAGTGTTTATCTTTATAATTAAAATTTCAGTTTCTTCTTTGCCAATAGCTTTTAAGAGCAATCCAAAGGGTAGCTGAAGCAGGCAAATATTGTATGTATTCGTGCTAAAGCTATCGAAGTGCCTACTTTATGTTGCATAAAGTTTGTCTACTTTCGTAGCCATAAAATCAAAGTTTTTTGATATATATTCAGCTGACATTGATAATTTCATTGCACTAAGTATTGGAAATAAATTCTGAATTTAAATCAAAAGTTTTTATTAATACCATAAATGTATTTTTATTCAAAGTTATTTTCTCTTTCTATTTATTTTGTAGTTGTTAGGTAATATAGTTTAGTGCTTCTTTAAATTGTAGAGCGCAGAAATCTGGACCAGCTGAGTGAATTATTTAATGCCATAAGGTTTAAGTCGCTTGGGCTGCAAGCTAATTAATTTCTAATTGAACGCGGTCAATAGGTCAACTACAAGAGCAATATTAAATTGCTTTCGTCAATTTACTGGCTAGAGAGAACCACCCAATTGAACCCACCCACTTAAATTTCAGTTGAAGGCATTGTCACCTGAATTTTAGCTTCTTTCTTACACTCTCTCGGCAATCTCATCTCATTCCTGCTGAGTAGGCCAACCCTGAAAATGACTCTCAGATCAATAGACGCCATCGATATGGGTTGAAAGGAAAACACAAAAAGAGCTACTCGTCGACCTTGGAAAATGTCAATGAAGTGCCGACTGAAGTTGTTCGGTAAAATTTCGTATGCGCCATGGACATTGCAATAAAAGTAATTAAAAAGTTTCAACGAAAAGCTTAATTTTAAAAACTGCAGTAAGCCAAAACACAGACCCAGTTGTTTACCCACAAATACTACAAATACATTCTGTATCGGACTGGTTTGACTTACTCAATTCATATAGTTTGAAATGTGAAGCAGTCAAATTGTTGTCGATTGCAGATGGAGTTATGCAAGTGACTATAAAATGTTTTCAAGGCTATTAGCTGGGTACAAAATTAATAAGAATCCGTGAAGAAAAAAGGGTAGCGTTGTGCTCGATATATATTTCTTGGTATTTTGGCAGCCTTCAGACCTGCAAACACACGATGGCGCAGGCCTCATGAGTCGAGTGTATTGACTTTGCTGCTGCTGAAAATTGGGTACGTGACTTGACAATACGTTGGAGGACATACGACCGACACGGCGGCAACAAGGAGCAAAGAAAGAGCCACATGAAATGCAAATTCGCCAACATTAACAGACGCGACAGCTGCTGGCTGGTGGAGGAGGAAGGAGGAAGGAGGAGGAGGGGAAGGCAAACTTTTTGGCTTAATTTCGTCACAGGCAGCTTGTTTTCATTAACTGGCCGTTCAGGAGCAACTTCATGCTCTATAATGCGAGCACGACCGCTCGTTAGCTCAATGCTGCGTATGAGCAATCGATTAAGAATAATGCGTTTCAGCATCAAGCCCAAGGCACAGCAGCACAGCAGCACAGCAGCACAGCAGCGCAGCGGCAACATTCAATTTACAGGCTGCAGCATCGCTGCTGAGCAATCAACGTTAAGCGTTTAGCTCCTCGGCCTTCAATCACTGCTGTCAGAGCGTATGATGGCAAAATTAACAACGCAGCATATTTTCGCCAGACACTCTCCACAGTCAGTCCTTCTGCCGTGCCGGGCCGTGCCGTGCCGTGCCGTGCCGCATCGATCCCCAGGCGAACGATTCGCAAAGTCGGCAAAGACAGCTGCAGTAAGCACTGCGAGCTACTTGCAACCAAGCAAGCAAGCAAGACAGCATCTGCAACGGCGAGCTCTCGGCGAGTATCTATCTATGTGTGTGCCCCATATATGGAGTTGATTATTGAGTTGCAACCGTCTGCGACTGGAAAGAATTTTTGTTCGCTTAATGTGCCAGCTGCACTTTTCTTGTCGTTATCCTCTTTGCAGCTGCCTCAACTCGCCGCTGTTGTTGTTGTTTATGTCTGCCCGGAACTGTCTGCACTTCGCAAATATTTTTATTGCTCTTTTATTTAGCAGACGACCTCCATTTAAGTCTCGTTTACCGTTCCCTTTTATTCGCTCCGTTTGACGCGTGCGGATTAAACATTTCGCGAGAACCCTTTTGAAAACAATTGCCCAATAAATCATGTATTGCTCTTAATTCTTCAATACTACACTTTATTTCAATTTATTGAGAATTGCGTGTAAATCGAATTCGAACAAGTAAACTTTACAGTTATATAAATAACATTAAAATAATATCAATAAAATCAAGCAACTGAAGGTTATTCATTTATATTTTTACAGGCAGTCAATCTATAGTCTAAATAAAATATAATTTTGTATAAATTGAAAATTGTAACTTCCTTAAAAGTTATATTTTTCAATATGACAATGCTTCTATTTTAAGATTAATCATTCATTAAGTGCTCTCGCTGTTAAATTATTTATTTAGCCTTCCCGCAACCAGACTTTGTGTTCAGTGTTAAAATTTTAATTATTATTTCTTCAATTGGAGTAAAACGATTCGTAATGATTGAAATAACGTGAATAATCAATCTACTTTAGGACTACTATTATTTTTGATTTAATGTGTTTTTTCTTTTAGTTTACATTTAACAAATTAGTTATTTACTTATATATTTATTTATATTTAAAAATGCTTGTCACGTTATTTAGTACCACGTGACGTGTGAGTGCTTTTTCCATAAACTAAATTCCATAAGCTTTCCCAATAAGCGAATACCCAAACTGAAAGCACATTCCAAGAACTCAACTGCAAATAGCTTTCAAATAAGGAAGCTAACTTTTATAAGGTGGCCAACTTGAATTTAAATTTATTTCACAAGCTTCCACAAAGCTTTTAGTTCAGTAATTTTAGCTTTTATTTGGGTGGAAAACTGAGCTCGAGATTGTGCTAAAATATCGTTTGCTTAGTCGTGTTTTATTTTCTAGTGAAATTGAAATAAGTCATTCAAGCCGAACTTGTTTTTATGTTGCTTAAATTACTGACTATGAAAGTAGTCTTTAGAAGTTTTTGATAAACTTTTATGAATTGTTTATTAATTATTATTTATAATTATTGTTTAATAATTATTTCACTTAAGCGCAGCGAAGGATAAATATTATATTATGTATTTCAACTCGCTGATTTTCTGGTGGCTGAGAGCAAGGACAGCCAAGGTAGTTAGAATTTAATCAAGTGCTCTGTATATCCAATTAGAATACGCAAATATAAAAAAGGGTACGAGCTCGACAATTTTCACGCTGCGCACACATTCATTCCAATTTATAGATCTAATAGACTCCTGCTCCTGTTTTGTGTGACAACTCTTTCTGAAAAAGCTGCGATTCTTTTGCCAGTTGGGTTTGGGTTGGAAATGATGCAATAAATATTGCGTGTACATGCCGAGCAGGTAAATAAAACAAAAAGCAGGGCAAAGCAAAGAGCAAATGGTAAATGGCAAATGGCGAATGACAAACAAGCAAGGAGCAATTCGCACGGGACATATACAAAATATGAGCAAGCTATCAAAGGAATTCTTCGAATCATATGATGTGAATAAGTTTCTGTTCGCATCTGTTGTTAACACTGTGAAGAGGTGCAGTGGCGAGTGCTCAACTGCGGCATACCCTGTTCTAATATTCTGAAAGAAAAAGCAAGAACACAGGAAGTAAAGAAAATTGGCAAAAGAAGGTGATAAGTGAGCTCGTCTATTTATCCACACTTGGACAATGTTGCATGGGCAGAGCGTATAAAAAGGACGTGGACACACGTGGTGCTCTTAAATTAAACCTTTTCCTCAACATCCCGTCGTTGGCCCGCTGGAATGGGAAGGTGTGAGAAGAATTGGCACTCACGTGGTGGCAGGGCAAGAAAATTCATTTAAATTTGCACGCGATTTGCCATGTGGAATCCATAAAAGCGCTCCGGCCGATTGGATTATGGCGTGAAGCAGTCACGACCATTGGGGAATTGGGCGCTCAGCCCTTCTCCACTGATTACGAGGTGGTCCGTGCTATCAATGGCAAATTTATTTGCGGCACTTCATTCACGTTGCGTTCGTTGCTACTCCGAGCGAAAGCATTTACGAATGTGCTCATCTCATAGCCTTGACCTGGCAATGACTTTTCATTTTTAGAGTCACCCGCCTAGGTGTGCGTCTGGGCTCCACATACCAAATCACGAAATTTACGAGTCGACTTGCAAATTTCTCAAATGTGAATACAACTCGATGTTCCACTCCTTTCTTTACATCGAATTGCGCATTTCACTATCGATGTCTCTGAAGGTCAGACGGCATTATGAAAGTGCATGGCACACGGCGAAATGGCTGCTTGTTATCATCAACTACGAGTATTTTGCATAATTTATGCTTTTATTAAAAATGCACAAACACAACAGAGTATCCGCGCATTATGCTGCACATCCTTCGACAGCTTCCTCGACTGTCAAATGTTTGCTGTCAACGAGTTGCTTTATATTCATTTATGCCAACTGCTACTCAAACTGAGTGAATGCACTCAAATCATGAATATAGCAAGCACGCGTTGAGTGCATTCTTACTATTGTTAGACTAAACAGGTAATAAAAGAATATATTTATTTAAAGAGCTTTGGGTGGAGTAAACTGAAAGTGCGATACGTTCACGAAAACAGCAAGCAAGTTGTTATCTTTAAGATTTCGTGATCTTCATCAGGCGCATTAATTTTGCGGTAACCAACATTACCTTTGATTTAAGATATTTGCCTAACACTTTGCACAAAGTTAATAAAATACAGTTTAGTTAAAGCCATCTTCATTCACATTACTTTTTAATATTATTGTATTCTCTTTTTGCATGTTTAATATTATATTTGAAATACATTAAATTTTATTTTATATTTTTAAATATCTTGAAGTAAAATTTTTTTATTGCTAGTAATATAAATCTTAACGTTTCCATTTCTTATTAGAAATATCGTTATAATTGTCATTAGAATGATCTAGATAGTTGACTGTGTTATTGAAAGACTTTGGTCTCAGCAAACTCATATTTTGAGATCAATTTTAGGTTGTGAACGTAATTAGCAGACAGAAGGAGGCGTTAACTTCCCCAGACTTTACTATTTGTGTATATGAACAGATTTCTCAGAGCTACCACGATTTATTTGACAACACACACTTCTGTGTTTACACGCAAATAGCTCAAGAATTAGGCCACGCACCTTCTGATCCGTCAATCAAAAAACCACACATAAGCTTAACATATGAAAAAGCTGCAGTTGAGATTGCTCGACTATAATATACCGGTTTCCACTTTATTAAAAACTAGACTTCTTTGTGGCTTCATCGCTTAAATATAACGCAAAAATACCAAGCAACTAAACTTTAAATGCACCTTAAGCTTAGTTTAAACTGCTTGAATAATGTACAGAATATATCAAAATATAGGAAGTGCTGTTTGCCTTATGTTGTCTCTAGCTCATGACGTCTCTGAGATCTAGTCGTTCATACGGTAGAAGGCAAACGAGACTGTGTGTTTGCCGAATGAATTAACTTTAATTAACCTCCCAAAATTGAAAAGCAGAAGCTAATGTTTGAACAGGTTTACCTCCTGCGAGCAACTCAAAGTTTAAGAGCGAAAAGTGGCGACCAAATAGGCATCTTCCTGTCAAAATGTAAAGACTGCGATTTAAAGTCGAGCGAAATCCTTTTCAATGTAGCAGAGCGTTATGCTCGATAGAGGCTGAAACGCCAAACAAGAAGAAAAAAAAAACAGAGCAACAACGATGAACAACAAGAACAAAGGCAATAACACCAACAGCAACAGCAACGACTGAAACTCATAAACCAGGCACGGCGCCAATCAATAAAACGAAACAACAGCGAAAAATGTGAGCATCAAATATTTGTAGGTCTCGGCCGGAGTTAAGATGTGGAAAATCCCCGAAACAGCCGCCGACCATTAAAAGCAAACGCTGTGGAAAATGGAAGCTGCTGCTGCTGCTGCTGCTACCGATTCTGCTCTCGCTTAACTAAAATGGCTACATGCCACACGCCCCTTTCCGCATGCCTCATCGCCCATGACACACACTCAGCCGCCCGGCCGGCAGCCCGCCCAACTTGCGCCGCAAACTTACGCGGCATTGAACGGGATTTGCTTGTAATAAAGACAAACAAATGAAATAATTTCGACTGCAAACAATAAGACATAAATTTATACACACACACACACAAACAGAGAGGCGCATACATATAGAAATATATGGTATATTTATATAATAACTAAACAGAAGGATGCTCGAGCAAACTGGGCAGCCGTAGACAAGCAAGCCATCCAAATTACGCATACGCACAGTTGCCTCCGTTTCGGGGGCGCCATAATTCACAACACACGGCGCTGAGCCGCTGCCAAAATGAAGACATCGGCAACGTAAATTGGTTTAAGCTGACGTTGGGCAAGCGGCAGCATCACCAACGCCAACGCCTCCCAGGATGTTTGACCCATTGCCAGGGGGACGGAGGACGGAAGGGCCAGAAACTAAGCCAACAAACTGAGCTGGCGGACTGGGCTGACTAAGGGCTGGGCCGTGCCAGGCCGAGCCAGCCTGCCACGCAAAGGTTATGCCAAATTACGTAAATTTTTGAGGCTCAGCGATAACGGGAGCGGGAGCGGGCGCGAAGCGGGAAGCCGCCCGCCGTCTTCAGATATAAATCATTTAAATTAACAACTTTTGGTTTATTAACACAATTTATTGGCAGCCGTTTGTGCGGCATCAGCGCACAGCTCCTGTCCGAGGTAAGCGAACGCACGATTCGGCTATAAGTCCCCCTCCTCCTCCCCCATCCCATCCCAGCCCATCCACGCGCGTCCTTCGTCCTAGCCACGAACAGGTGGGAGTGGGAGGGCTGCTGTGGGCATTGTTATTGTTGTTGCTGTCGTTGTTGTGTGCTTTGTTGCTCGATGATTTGTTATTTGTTAGCGAAACGATAATAGCAACAAATGAGCTTTTATTGTTCAGATGGGCGAACTCTTAAAGCCGCATCCTCAACGAGTTTGCGTAATTCGTAATTCGTAATTCGATATAAATTCATGAAGCATAAGCCATTCAATGGGATTTGCATAATTCGTTGTCGCTTCCCCATTCACACAAACAAGGTGAACACACAAAAGCTTTGTGATTATTCTTTATTCATTCATAGCCAACTTTCGGAGTATTTCCCAAACTGGATCTGGAAAGTCTTGAAAGCCTATTGCCTGCTTGATATCATCTTCCACAGATATATTTCGCACAGCCATAATTTAGTCAAATGCAATTATTATTCAGTCAGATTTGTACACAAAACACAAGACACGCTCCCTAAATGCGCTCTGCGGCCCAAACAATGCTTCCCCACTCGAGGTGTGTCGTTAAATATGCCCAACTCCGTGGATATGTGCTATTGAAATTGAAAATGTTTAGAGCATCGGCAGCTGGAGCGCACGGCAACTAGGCAGCCTTCGGAGCGCTCACATTAATCAGCCTTTGATATCTGGCATCACAAAAGAATGTCAACAGGCAGCAGGAGCAGCAGGAGCAGCAATGCTGCCTCCTGCCTTCTATTCCCTTCCACCTGTAGGCCGCTTGCCCTGCAGGGCAGGTATGCATATGCGATGCTCAAGAAAATGGGGAAGGCAAGCAAAATATGATTGTTTTGCTGCTGCCACGTGAAATTAAATTTCTCCTTCCAAGCGGCTTTTGATTTTGCATTTAAATTGGCACGTTCCTCACCGGCAAACAGCTGGGCAACCCTCAGCGGAACTCGTGTCGAGCCGGGCCCGTGTTTTTGCTGCAAAATGAAAGAACAACTGACTGTCGCCTTGGGCTTTTTCAAAGCGCACAAAGTATGCGGTTATTTGGCATTTATTCGATGACTTTTTTGGCTGCTTGGAAGCCGGTGTCTATAGTACCTGACCTGTCTGGGGATTTAGGCTCAACTTCGCTTGACACAATAACTGAAATGCCAGAGCCAAGATAAAGTGCTTTCGAGGTTGACTCGAATACAAAATGTCTAATTGAATCACGGAGCTAGAGATATAAACAATTTTCTCATGCCGAGCAGTCGATTCCAAATCTACTAAATATAGATAGTTCTGCCAATCAAAGCTCAAGATTAAGTAAGATAATTTTTGGCTTAGTATTGTAGTTTAAAAATAGCCGTCAATATAAATTGCCACGATTCGCATTTGTCGCCAAATGAAGGCTGCGCGTCTTTAAGCTTGTGGAGGAAACATATTACAATGCATGAATCGCCATAGAACATAATTGAAATAAATCGGCTGACAAACGATGTTTGCCGCAAAGCCCAAGCGAACTGAAGAAAAGCAAAATAGCCACAATAAAACCAAGAAAATAAAAAAGTAACAAATAAGAGAGGGCAAACAAAAAAAAAAGGAGAAAAAAAACCTCTTAACACTAATCACGAGAATGGAACGAAAGAGCAGATGCGAAGCCAGATTCCTAAAAGGGACGTGCAACACTCGAATCTACTGACCCTGTCTGTCGACGGAGGCTTAAAAGAGCTCCACACTTTTCCACGTTCGGCAACATTGAATGGGCCACACTCTCGTCCTCACACTCGTATTCACATTCGCATTCGCACTCGCACTTTCTATTCCGATTTCTTTTCCTCTTCCGATTTGACTTCCGTCTTCACACTGCCGCCTTTATTGTATTGCCGATTGCTTTGGCTTTCGTTGTTAGCGTTAGCGTTAACGTTGACGTTGCGTCACTGGACATCATCGATTTTGGGGGAGGCTGGTAAACTGCTGCCTGATGCTGAAGCTGAGAGTTTATAAAGCTCTTTCGAAATGTTTTGACAAATGATTTTGTTTGTATTTTTCATTTCATCGAATTTGCCAATGGCCACCAATTGCGGCCAACGGGCAACGGGCAACGTTGGAGAATCAGAACAGGGCCATGACAGCACATAAATGGGCCACGTGCAGACACTGTGTGTATTGGCGGGCAGGAAGCCGGGGAATTAAATAGATAGATAACCGCCAAAGTCAGACGTTTGGCAACGTTTTGACTGGCCCCAAAACGTTGTGAACAGATCATCAACATTGATTTCGGCTCGAAGCCGTTCCATCAACAACTTCCTCATCTCATCTTGATAACACTGTCAAACCGGACCGCACAGCGGCAATGCGCATGTCGTTTTAGGGGCGTCACTGGGCGCTGGACTGCTCCAGTTTCTAGAACTCAAATAAATTGTATGTCATTACGACTTTCAAGTTGTCGTTCGAGCATTTCCAGCTGAAGAGCAGACACATTTGTCAAGTGCCGCAGCGCTATTAAAATGCAGCCATCATGCAAGCCAGCACTTCGACCACAAAGTTGGATTTGTTTTGAGCGGCCTTCGCTTTCCCACTGATCCCGTAAGACAACATTTGAATTCATTTGCAGACTGCGAACCAACTGGCATAATGTGCTAATTAGTAATATGATATTACCGACATTTGCCGATGTTGTACCCACAATGTATAAATTTTACAAATTTCGCTTTAAGCCAGTTGCTGACAATTCCAACGTTTTCGATACTCCTATATATACAAAGTGTTCCATGCCCAAATTATGGAGAGTCGACGCTCAAACGGGCGGCAGCATTATCAATTTAAAATAATAATAACAAACGCAAACATACGCATATTACGAGATACGAATTAGTTTACATGCGGGTGAGCATCCACGTCGAGGCGATACCCTACAAGAGTGGCACTCACTAGTCGGGTATGACAAGTTTGCAGTGATAGCATTTTAGAATACAAGCAGTCAAGTTATCAGTCTACTTTTGTACGCTACAAATCATTAAAATAGTAAGTTGACTTAATTCAAGTCCAGGGTATATTGTGAACACGTACTTGAACACTCGTGGAGTGTGTTGCCAAATATTGGCCGTGCACAGTGGAAATAATAGGTGTGTAATTTTTGAATGCGCTTTGTATGCGCTCCGCTTGTATTTGGTTGTCCGGCAAACAATCGAAATGTGTTTCACTTGCTGCGCATTTCGCATAAAATTGTATTATGTTTGCGACCGTTGCTGCTGGATCGTCTGCCCACGATAATTAAATTTGCAATCAGCATACGTCAAATATGTGGACAAGAGTGTGGTCTATCAGTTTACCTCCATACAAAATTCAAGCAGAAAGCCCATAATGATGGCAAACTAAATTACAGATATTATGATTTATGGTCTAGTGAATTAAACAAAGAAAAGACTTCGCTTGGCAAAGCTGTTGCTTATCTACGTACTTTAATAGGATAATTGGACATTTTACTCAGCTCATGCTAAATACGTATTAGTCTCTTAACTAATAAAAAACATCCCACTGAGAAATGTTAGGTGTCATCTGTGCGCAACGATGATTAAATGCTCTAAAATTAAAAGAAAAATTCAAATACACATTTATCACGGTTTTGACGTTAGGTGTCGAAAGATAAAAACGCAGTGTTATTCGCAACAAAATGCATGAGCTCATTTGCTAAAGATTTAAGAACTTTTATTGCATATAGGAAATTTGATAAACGTAAGCTGAATTCGCAAACATATATATTAGGAGGTGTTAAAATATGAGTGCGTGTCTTATAACCATTTTCTAGTAACTCATTTATTTCTAAACAAATTAGATTAGAGTAATTAAATGTATTTGCAATTTAACTCCTTAGAACATTTAATCAATGGTGATAGTAACGCATTAATCATTTGCAAAAAGTTGAGCACTTTGCATTTGTAAAGATTAACTACATTGTAGTTTCATATGTTAAAATACAAGAATTTGAAATGTCCCTTTTTGTTGTCACATTTTTCTAACCAAATTAAATCATTGCTTTTAAATGTATTTAAATTTGAAAGCCAAGACTCATTTTCAAAAGATATGAGCACTTTTAGATATATGTAAGCATCACAAGATTATAAATTCAAGTACACATATATAAAGTTGAAATTTGCCTCTCCGGTGTATTTGAAGACAAATTCAATCATTGCACTTCGAGTTTTTCTCAAACTGGAAAAATTTTTTAATAATTTGAGGAAAGTAGCGCTATAATAAATGTGATGCGAAATGTTCTTTATTTACATGGTGAGACAAATATGAATCGAAACCGAATTCATTGACCCCAAATAAATAGCGAGAAGCATATTTTATTCATATATGCAAAGAGTGGCCTACCTATGCAAATGCACATATTAATATATGTTATACATATATATTTTTGCTCATTTGCATATGCATTTGTGTTAATCAGTGGTATATAATTTGTATTTGCCAGTTTGTATTGCGCCGCATGGATTCTATTTAATCGCAATTTGACTTTAGCACGTGAAAGTATATGGGAGAAATATGTGTATAAGCAATGTACATATAAGTATATACATAGCTATATACACAAAATCTTCGGGCTACACATGAAACGCACACTAGAAGCAGGGAAAAATTCTGGAACAAATGCAGCCGCCGGCTGACTTTTCACAGCTTGTCTGAAACGTAAACATGAAAAAGTCGAAAAACGACAAATCATGTTCTAAATATAAACAACATTGCTCACAAGAGAGGCAGAGAGAGAAATGCGGCGAGTGTTGAGAGAGAGGCGAAGAGCTATATATGGCGGAGAAGAGTAAGAGAGAGAGGTGGAGGTAGATGCAGTCGGGCAAGCAAAATGAAATCGTGTTTCGCTCGATATAAATTGATTGTCATATTGTGAATGAGAAGTATGATTCAATATATGGCAATATACTCACGAGGTTGTTGTAGTAAAATATATAGATTTCTCTGCTAAACAATCTGCTCATTATTATATGTCTACGTCATATTGTATTAAATCTGAAGATGATTGGCTACATTATTTGGTGTGCACTTGCAGCAATAGTCCGGAATGTAGAAACGAAATTCGTGTAGGTTTGTCAGCCATGTCGAAATGAGATTCGAACGGCAACAGCTGCGGCCGCTTTGGAAAATTGAAAATGCGGCGAGCGAGCCGAGGCGATTTTCCGCCGCCGCGTGCACGGCGATCAGTGCGCGAGAGTGCGTCGTCGAGCGAGGAAGCCAAACCAAGAAGCCAACGGTCGGACAAGCAAGAAGCGAAAAGCGATCGAAGCCAACGGGAAAAGCAAGTGAAAGTGTGCGAGTTATTTATAGAGCGCGCGCACATATAGACGACGCCCATAAAACCGTGCTGTACATAGCATCAAGAGTCCACACACACACAATTGGCGTAGCAGCTGCACACGAAGACTGAGCGAGAGAGAGAGAGAGAGAGAGAGAGAATGACGGACGTGCCGGAACCTGTGCGCAAGTGCGCCAATCTGCTGAAGGGCACGCGCAGCGACACCGAGAAGTTCGCGGCGCTGTTCATGGTCACTAAGCTGATGAAGGGCAAGGACTGCAACGCGGCCGGCAAGCAGCTGCTGTTCGAGGCCATCGGCTTTCCGTTTCTGCGCAAGCTGCTCGTCTCCAAGGACCTGCCCAGCGACTGTCCGCCTCTGGTGTACAAGAGCGTTGCGCTCTCCATACTCACCGGCTTCTGCCAGGAGCAGGAGCTGGCCACGCACAAGGACATCATCGATGCCATACCCACGCTGCTGGAGATCGTCGAGCAGGCCGACGACGAGGACTACGAGGACAATCTGATCGTTGTCAGCGAGGCCTACAGCTGCCTCAAGAGCATCGCCAGCCACGAGCCCGGCCAGCAGGCGCTGCTGGCCACCGGCGCCATCCCTAAGATGTCGCAGATCTACTCAGCGCAGAGCTTCCAAACGGACGAGGCGCTGCACCTGATCGTGCTGCTCGTCAAGCAGTTCGGCGTCGCCTCCTGGCCCGAGGATCCCACAGCCTTCCATGCGCTCATCCAGCGCATTGCGCTCGACATGGAGACGGATCACACGGAGCGCAAGTACGAGCTGTGCCGCATTCTGGCCGACATTCTGGCCACGTGCCGACGTGAGATCGTGCTGAACTCGCTAGAGGGCCAGATCTGGCCGGAGAGCCTGTTCAAGGGCTGCGGCGACATACTGAAGGCCAAGATCGGACCCAAGCAGCGTGATCCGGCACTGCATCTGATCGCCACAACGCTGCAGGTGCTGGGCGTGCAGTGGGCGTTCATGGACGACCAGAAGCAGTTCTTCCTGATGCTGCTGCAGCTGGCCGCCATCGAGGTGCGCATGCAGATGGACGAGAAGAAGCTGGAGACGACGTTCAAGCAGGCCGAGCTGCTCACCTGCTGCTTCGCCATACTGGAGCTGTGCATCGAGTACATGGCCAGCGACCAGCTGGACCTCGAGCCCAAGGAGAAGCAGACCACGTACACGGCGTTGAAGGGCGCCTTCAACCAGGTGATGGCCGTGCTGACGCGCGTCAGCCAGGACAAGATCAAGGACAATGGCAGCGAGCGCGACAAGGCCTTCATCGTGGCCACCGTGCGCATTCTGTCTGCCTGGCTGGCCCAGGAGACGACCGCCATGCGGCCAGCGATCTACAAGCTGCTGCCCTTCATGCTCAAGACCGCCAACGAAAGCTTCCACGCGCTGAAGACGTGGCGCGCGGGCCCACGCGAAGGCACCCCGCCCGTCGACATACTGCGCGTGATGCTGCCCGCGCTCTGCCACTTCGCCGTGGAGGACGAGGCGCGTCGTGTGCTGTTCACGCACAAGCAGGACGAGGTGCTGCTGGAGGCCATCGAGCTGTACTTCAGCATCGCGCACTGGAAGCGCCCGCCAATTCCGCGCGCGGAACGTCTCAAGCGCATGAACGAGCCGGACCCGGTGCCGACGCCGGAGCAGCAGGCCCAGATGAAGGAGGCGCGTGCCGCCATCGTGGCGCTCTGCAACATCCTGATGAACTTCACCGTGCTGGAGCCGAAGCGCGCCGAGGACGCGCCCACGTTCGCCAGCCTGCTCAAGTTCGTGGTGGAGAACCTGCCCGAGCTGAAGGACACGCCCGAGAACCTGGTGATTCACGGCAATCTGGCCGTGCTTGGTCTGCTGCTGCTCAAGCAGCAGTCCAAGAAGGTCAAGCAGAACGACTTCTCCATCTGCCGCTACATACAGGCCACCATACGCTTCCTCTGGGACGCCTACAACATCGACGAGAGCAACGACCCCACCGCACTGGTCGTCTCCATTGCCTACAAGGGCGTCTGGTCGGACGTGTCGGAGCTGTGGTTCCTCGGCATGCAGACGATGTGCGGCGTGCTGCCGCTGGTGCCGTGGCTCTCCGAGTTCGCGCTCGAGTCCGGCTGGGCCGAGGGCATTGTGAAGACCCTGAAGAAGGTCAAGATCGGCACACTGCCGGCCAACGTGAAGTCCGCCTACGAGGACTTCCTCTCCCAGCTGGTGGACGTCAACGGCGACGTCGTTGCCGTGCTCAAGAAGGCCGATGCACTGCGTGTGTGCCGCAACCACCGGATGATGGATCTGGGCAAGAAGCTCTTCGGCGACTAAAGCCACGTTTCTCGATTCTCAGAACTATTTTTGTATGAGCTTGGCCAGTCGGTGTGAGTCGGTGTGTGAGTGTGAGAGAGAAAACGTGTTGGAGCCACTTCTTTTGCTATCCGAAATGAAATTATTTTGTATGCACTTTTATGCTTATTCACTATTTTAATAATTAAAACTCTTTTAGACCAAAATAAATACAAATTTAATAACGAAAGCACTCGGAATAGATTTCGCTTTCGGCCTCAGTCGCCAGCTGGCCGTCGTTCATTATGTTTTCGATGCAGACAATGTCCGGATGTTGGCACATACGTGTACGTATGGGCGAGTTTATAATATTTATGCGTCACAAAAACATTTATTTATATGGCATGTTGGATTAGTTTTGCTTTCCAACAAAGGCCAGCACGTCACGAATTTGTTTTGCTCGCTCGCAGAGTCAACACACATATATATATCCGGTAGCTATCGTGCAGAAGGGTATGACAGCGTTATCTATATCTGCAACACAATAAGTGAGACATCAGATTTGTGAAAGTATCTATAGCAATCGGTTCTTTCGGTTGCTAATACATCGAGACTGAGATTTTCTACACACTCGCATTTGGTATCTCAAAGTCGAGCACTCTCCACGTTGTTTTTTATGCACCATTATTTGCGAAAGCTGTGTAGAGTGCCTGCAACGTTTGATGAATTGATTTGCATACAATTCCAGATTTGCAGCTTGCAATGACGAGAGCTCAGCTCTCCGCGCAGCTTAATGCAAAGAGGCTAAAGACTCCGGTGCGTATACGTAACTCGCTCGCATCAAGCGCTTGTTAAAACAATGCGACTGTCAAAAGTAGCAGCAGCAGCAGCTGCACAACCTGCTAAAGCCGTCGATAAATCTGCTATAAATCTTGAAGCATTGCGACAATTTTCCAATGTATGGCCATCGTCGGGCAAACTCTTATCCGCTCACTCTGTCAACAGGCTCAGGAAATATTACACGAAAAGTATAGCTCAATCGTATGATAACGAACCACCCCCTGCTCCAGCTCTCTCTCGTCCTCTTCCCAACCCATCCAGCCCCTTGGCTTCGTGCTTCGTGCTGCGTGTTTGCTTTTTATTACGATATAATATTTTATTGCATACTTTTAGACGTTTGAATATTTGGCCAAACACAGGGCACAAGGACGACGCTCGGTCGTCCAACGCTAGCTGAAGCGACGACCCAAGCTATCGAGCTACCTTTCGAATCACCCTTTTTCTGGCTACCGAAATGTGTAAATTTGTTTTGGGCCTCTGCTGTTTTGTCATGGCTTGCACTCCGTACAACAAGGGATAGCCGGAAGGGGGGATAGAAATGGCGATGGCGACAGCGATGGCGATGGCGATGGAGGTGCAGAAGGTGCTCTAAGCTCTGTGGATTTCAGCTATTTGTGCATTTGACAAAGGTAATAAAAAGGACGTTTGGCTTTTGCCACTGACTGCTTGTTGATGCTAAACACAGCTTCTGGCTACAAAATATTTTTCAACATTCTCTGATTTAGTTATTTGCTCGTTTAAGTTTTGAATCAACATCAGACCCAGCCGCATTTAAATACAATTTCTTAATAGTTTCTCTAAAACTATAACTTTTTATGGAATTATGCATATTTCTTTTACTACGAAGTTCAAATGCAAAACAATTGTTTGTCAGCTATTCATTGCTAACTGTAAATTAGTTTAGAAAATAACTCTGGTTTAAAATCCATTTAGCATAAAAGTTAAGCAAGTTGAATAGAACACACATTTAATTAAACAAATGCAGTGGGAAAACCATCGTTAAAAATTATATATACTATATACTGTATGATAATTTAAAGCCTAACGTAGCTGTAGCAATGTCATCTATGCACTCACTCACTGCAGGGCTTCTGGTGATTTTATAGCTTCGTCCATTAGCCGGCTCAAAAGACGTCCAAGCCAGTCCAAATTCCAGGCAATCAAAGTGAAAGTCCTGTCATGTACATTTCCATTTCACTCTCGAATTTGCTGCCTCAGATCTTTGCCAGTCGCTTGTCAGTCCAGTTGCAGCTTTGATCTGGTCTGTTGTCTGTTGTGTCCGACAGGACAAACGAATATTCGGATTGAAAAACTGTTTAATGTCTGCATTATTTAAGAATCTCTGTCAAATCAATGACTTTGAGAGAGAAACCCAAAATCGTTTGCCAACTTGTCGCATTTCTTGGCTGCATTCTGCTAATGCCGCTAATACATTGTTCAGTATGTTCAAACGAGCCAATTGAGGGATGGTAGTAGCAACCTGCGTTAATTGCAGCCAATTATCAAAACAGTAAATGCCAGCAATAAGCCAAGAATGAGTTCAGTTGTATCTGGAAACGTCGGATGTCTGGGGTGTGGCACAAACGCAAAAACCAAGCACTGCAACAAGTTGCAGTTATCTTGATTGCAATTAGTAGCGTTCTCATACATTGTTGCTGCATTAATGAAAGGAAAACAAAAGAATTTCCGCCGTCTCCCAGGCAGCAGCCATGGCAACATTAAATGTTGTTTTTGTGTGCCGCGACCGAGAAAGCAGCTCCTCGCAGCCATCTTGTTGTTGGTGTTGATGATGGGACTTGATGCAACTCGTTGTCTGTGCTGTCGCTTTTCTTGATAAGTCTTTCCAAAGGCGGTAATCATTTTTAAACAGCAAACTCTACTCAACTCAAGCTAAGCTGCACGCTAATTTAAAGCTTATGCGAAGCTGCTGCAAATGCAGCACAACAACGAACAAAGACCTGATATTTCCTTAGATATTTCCAGCACTTTACGCACATTAACAGATACTAAAGCGTAGACCTAATTGATTACAATATCAGCGTTTGATGGGTAATCGGAGAATCAATTAATCAAATCTCATGAAAGCACGCCAACAAATAAAAGATTCAAATTCACCCAGTTATTGCACAATTGAGCAGTATATAAATATAAAGAGTCCAAATAAATCAGCATACGAGTATGAAACTCAATTCAAGTAAGTATCATATAGCTGCATAATCAACTGCTTCCAAGTACATTTTAGTGCTTCTACTCACACAAGAGAGTGCACACTCCAAGTGCTGCAGTGAGAGACCTGCTAAAAGGGGATTTCATGTGAATTTGATTGCCATAATATTCAATTGCCATTGCCACTTGCAAGTCCCCCTCAGCTGAAGTCCAGACATGCCTCTAACGGACGCTGCCAAAGCCAATCCCACAACAATAAAAAATGGGGTGAACACAAGATTGCGTTAAGCAGCATTCGACGGATCAATCGCATTTAATATGAAGCGAAAAAGAAAATTTCTTTGTACTTACTTTCCATTGAGTTTACTTCAATTCGAACTCGATGCAAGAGGGAAGGAAAAAAGTATGCCCATCAGGATTTTATTTTGAGTTAATTAAGCTCTCACATTAACATTGCAATGTTAAGTTGCTGTTTATGTGATTTCCCCCATGGAAGCTGCGAGCGCACAACACGCAAGAACAATTAATTCATAAATTATTCAAGACACTTGACAGCTGCTACAAGCAAATGTGCTAGATACAGTTTCTCCTCGCCAATATCTCATTAAACATATAACACGTGCAGCTGACTTCTCTTTGAATGTCTGAAGAAAGAAGTGCTTAGCATTTCACTAAGAAAGATTTTAGTAAGATATCTAAAGCTCACGAGATATAGTAATAATACACATATTGTTATTTTACTATTTTTATGTATCAAAGACAATTTAAATATGTAATTTATTTCATCAATATCCATAAAACAAATTTGTGATAATAAAAGTGTTGAACTAAAACTTAATACACACATTACCTTAAACTAAAACGAAGTTCTTAAATTATCAGGTGCCCAAGTTTAGCAGGTGAAGTCAAAGACTAAGCCCATTCCTATTGCTTTTGGCTAAAACATTGGAGTGAATCCGTTAATTAGGCATCCTTTGAAAAGTGTGCCATGCTGATGATGTTCTCTTTGTCTGACAACTTTTCGAAGTTGTTGTACCTGAAAAGGACCTTGGGGAATATTTTGGTTGATCAATGCGCAGGCATGCCAGAAATTTTAATGGCTATCAATTTTGATCGATTCATTGAACTCGGGTTATCAATTGCAAGCAGCAGCTTTGCTCTTAGTAATTAAATTTGTCGTTACGTCCAGATGCCAAGTGGTTGGCGTTGTGGGGCGAGGGTCGAGAAAGTGTGTGCAAAAAAGGCTGAGATATCAGACACCTTTTTAAGGCGAACGCCTAAAAATAGGCAACGATTTGTGTAAAACGCGAGCGAAAAAATATTGTAATGCTTGCTTGTTTCACCAACACGTCGCTTGCGCTCTCTTAAAACCCGTGCGCTCTTGCAAGAGCAAAAGCTTTTCGGCAAAGCTCTTTTGCCGGTGTTGCTATAAACGTATTCGGCGAAGCTTTCGACAATTTTTGGGTCCGACTCTTAGCGGCCGATGTTAATGATGCGTTAAATTTAAATGGCTATAACAATTAATGATAATTGCCCTTAAAGTTATTGTTAATATGTGGAAGATGATGGGCGTAAGACGAATTTTTAATATAATTTTCTCAGCTCTTACCTGTGTGAATTTCATGTTATTTCCTGAGACTTCATTTAATGCTATTTTTGTGCGTTACAAATTGCTGCATAACATTTAAAAATGTGCATACGACGGAAATGTCAATTTGATAGGACGTTGAAAAAACTTGTAAATGATTCAAACTGTCTGCGATTATTCTGATATTATTTGGGTACGCTGCTGTCTGACCTTGTATAAGTCTGCTCTGTTAATGATAAGAATGTAGTATTTTGTATTGAATTATAGAAATATTTGTAATTAAACTTGCTTTTAGTTACCCAAACATTTTAAATTAACCATCTAAAATATTTAATAATTTAAACGACACATTTCCTTTAACTGAATTCACGATAACTTGAAGCTAAACACATTGGACTAAAGCACGCTTACTTGTTGCCAATAAATATATATATTTAATATAGATACTAATTTGAGCAATGCACAGCAATGGTTGCCGTCAGTTTGTTGGCTTCTCTGCATTTCGAATGCCACCAATAATGTTATTTATTTAGCTTATTAAATAAATTGAATGTTTAAGAGTTCCACTTTGCAATGCAAAACTGCACTTATCATGGCAGTCGGCATGACCTCTGCATTCGAACATAATAGCAACTGTGCTGAGCACCTTTCTCAATAATCATTCGTAATTCAACTTCAATAAAATGAAAACCAAAACGAATATTTCACAAAGTGCGACGACGGGGCTGGGGGCAGAGCCGGAGAGGCTATACAAATTGAGTGCCGTCGAAACACGAGGGGCAGGCCGTCCAATGAGTGCACTTGTTGCCATTCACAAACTGCTTTCATTTTTGCACAGCACAAGCAGAGAGAAAAAAGTTTCGCTCAACGAGTTGCTGGCTGCCAACAGGTAAGAAAAACTAATAACTCAGAGCAACAAATTTATTTTGTGTTTACGGGTTTGGATTACAATTTCGTAATCGAAGCGCAAAACAATGCAGCAAACCGGCAACTGGCAACTGGCAACACAGACGCAAAGGATTGGGGGACGGGCGCTCCAGGTTAAAGTTTCGTTATGTTCGAGTCCTTTTTTGTGGCCAGTTTGAATCGATGCCAGCAGCAAGTTGTATTTATGAAATTCAATTGAATTTCTTTGCCCTTTGCCAGGAGCCCACGCTGCGTACGCTGCATACGTAACGGCATAAATAATCAAAATACTCGAATAAATGAAATTGGTCCGCTTTGGCCAGACTCTGGCTGCTAACTCGAACAGACAGAGTCTGGCCCTGCCTCCTAAGGCGGCAGGCAGGCAGGCACACTGTGTCAAAGGTTAGTTTATGCTTACAGTGTGCGGCGGCCAACCACAATAAATATTGCAAGTGGGCGTCCCACATACTCTCTCTCCCCCTCCCCAATTTGTGGGCTTGTGTGGAAAGATATGAGTTCCCAGTTCTTTGGCCTTCCAGCCAAATACTATTTAAATATGTATGTGCGAGTCGATTGAGTTTCCAATAAGATAATCGACGGACGACAAGGCCTGATTCAGATTGCGCTTCCATCGATGACGTGTTAATGGTGTGCGCTGTCTCTGGAACCGCACCGCACGCTGACTTGTTACGTTGTTGCCATCGGTCGACTGTGGCGAGCGGGAAAACACCCGTTAGCATGTGTAGCGAACACAGAAATTACTTATATCATTGCCAAACAGAGTTGTCATCCATGGCGACTTTTCTATCTATTCGTTTAAGTTTCCCGTTGACAGAGTCAGAAACCGATTTTACGAACAAAAATACATTTTTATGAGTTATTCCAGTAATTGTCTTGAATTACTGCCTCTAAATTACGCATTCTAACTAGCTGACAACCCGTTTAATCAATTTCCGTTACATCATCCTTTACACATTCTTCTCTCGAATAAAACAATGCATTTTTATCTCAGCCTAGCAATGAGACTCTTACACACTTTGTTTTCCACTTTTCATCTTCGGTTGCTTCGGTCGCATTCAGCTCTGTTGTCAACCCGCACACAGACACTGAGGCGCTTAAACGCCAGTTGCCGACTGCCGAGTAGGGTGAGCCCACTAACTAACCTGACGAAGAAAAATAAAATTATTTTGTCATAGGGAAACAATTTGATTTAATTAGTTTTGTAAGTACTCAAATATAAATATATATAAATCCAATATTAATTGGAAGTACATTTAAATTTATACAGCAAAATTTAGGTTTCTTTATGAAAGTATATCGATACAATAAAAGCCAAATTAGAATTATAAAGTCAAAGAGAAAGAATTGTGACTTGTTGTATTTATTAATATTGCAAGTAAATTCTTAAAGCTATTATTATTTAGTATATCTATCTGATATCGATCAAATTAAAAATAGTTAGTCCAAGATACAAACAAGTAAATGTAGTATAATATTCAAAATATTCATATTATTAATTTTATTATTATTATTATTATTTATTATATTATAATTGTTATTATTATTCTTGTTATTTTTATTATTACGACTGCAACTACTATTATTGTCAATATTATTAATGATGGATTCCAGCAAAAATAATAATTACAAAATATATTTATATACCATATATTTTAAATTAGTCACAATTAGCCAGCGAACGTAATTGACATGGCTTTGGTTCACTCTACGCTGGCATTTAAGTGTTGCCATTGATCAGTGCACACACTTGCCGCAGCCTAACTGCTTCCCACAGAGCCCGACATGTGTGTGTTCATGCCGCCTCCCCCTGCTTTGCGCTACCCTCGAGCCTTAACCAGATTCAAGGCGGCAGAATGCATGTCTAGCTGCGATAGATACGAGTACTATAACTAAATACTTAATTTCGCTCTTTGCTGTTGTCTTTGATTCTTTTAATTTTCCAACAACAAAGCAGCGTCAGCCCGGGGGACGAGGAGGCGAAGGGGCAGAGGTAAAGCGGCGAACAGAACGGTACAGAATAAAATAAAATAGAATAGAATAGAATAGCAGACAATGTAAGGGAATCGCCTCATGCAGACTGCGTTGTCTTGCCTCATTTGCCGCCTACGCACACTCGGCAGCATTCACACTCGCACAAACACACGTTTGTGTGTGGGGGCAACACTTGAAGCTGCCTGGAAGACAGCTGTTGTGGAGCAGTGCGCTGTGGCGAATGCAGTTTGCGGCAGAGTAAGTCGGTCTTCCAAGCGCGTCGGACGCATTTGGGCCCATTTTGAGGCATCCCTGGCAAAGTTGCGCATACGCCGCGTGGCGCGATCGATCGAACGATTTGAAGTGAGCGAGCGTTCTTGTTGTTTTCTTGTTGATGATGTTTCTTGCGAATTTTTGATTGAAACGTAAATAATCAAACATACAAGCGCCAAGAAAAATATTTGCCCATAATAATTGAAAATGCAAAACTTTTTAACCAAGTGCACGCGAATTGACGTCCAGCGTCAGCTATAGTGCAGCCCGCTTGGCTGACGTCTCTATCTGTCTCCCTCAGTCTGTCCCTCACCCTCTGTCTCTCTCTTTCTCTCTCTCTGTCGTTCTGTTGTGCAATAAATCAATTTGCGACTTTAATGTTTCAAATCATTTCGCCAGCATTTTTAAAAGATCGACACTGCACAGCTGAAGGCCACACGCAATTCCCCCAAGTGTACGTGCGTGTGTGCGTGCGTGTGTGTGTCTGTCTGTGTGTTGTCCGTGTCATGTGGGAGCGAAAACATAATTTTAAATATTAAGCTGAAGCCATTTGTCCATTTGAACTTATTGTTTTTATTAACAATTGGTTTTAAATTACAAAAAACCGAATGTCAGCCTTAATTGTCGACGTGCCGCCATTTGCTGCGTTTTTCTGGTTGCTCTGTGGTTTCACGACCTGCCAATATTAAAATAATGACAATATATTTAAGTATACAATTGACAGAACAACAACGGCATTTAAACGTATTTCCGTCAAGATTCAAGGAATGAAATAAATCAAATGGACTATTTAATTAACTCATGACACATATACAAGAGACAGCCGAACGATTTCACAGCTATATAAATTATATGAATTCTTAATTTGTTTTTCAATTCGTGTCGTTAAGATGCTTAATATCTGTGCACTGCAATTCGACATTTAATTGAATTTCGCCAATTTTGTATTTGCTCAAAAATTATGAATTTTATTTACATTAATTAGACACATTGGCAGTATTTAATTGAATTCATATTTGCTAACCTGGCGAATGATTAGAGACAAGCTGACTGATAAATAAATATGTTAAATTAAAAATATTGTTAATCGACATTAGAATTTGAAGGAAGTGAGGCATATGATCTCTAAATATAAATACTATTAGTAGATAACTAGCGCATAATTGTAGACAAATACTTAAATGATTTTTAAAATCTATTTGGCACTTACTCATTATATTTAATTACAAGTAGTAAGAGAGCTTTCGCTGATAGCCGCACAATAACCGAAAATAAATTGAAAACACTTTCTAGATAGTCGATCATTTGGTCGAGTGCTTGATCAACTGCTAAGACTCATTTATACAAACTGACTGTTAAACAAATAATCATGCTGAGCGAATGAGTAGGATGCGAATTACTAAATGGGATACCTGATAGAATGCCGCGAGTATTTAATTATTTTAAAATACATTTGGAATAGACTGAGATATATAGATTTCGTGGTAACGTGGGATGCAGTCGCATATGTAGTCTTCACCTTACGAACACTTGTTTCCATCGAATACGTAGGCAGTAGGTACGAATGTGCGAATGCCAAATGCTAATTCGTATGTTTATGTCCCGACTTGTCTAAACGGAAATTGGCCAGAACTACAGCAATGACGACGGCGACGGCGACGGCAACGGCGACCCAATCAGACAGTCTGCGGGTTTGTCGGCCTTTTCTTGCGTCTTGAAAGGGTGAGCAGAATGGAGGGCATAGCGTAATACTAGAAAACATTTCGAGCATGTATAAAATAAACACAAAGCACACACACGCACACATGGCAAAAGGTACAATAAATTGAAGCGAACTTATATACAAATACATGCACATATGCAGACTCATTTGTGTACGAGTATGTACAAATAACAAGAGGAGAAGAAAACACAAATATCGAACACAAAGGAAACAATAACGTGCGAAGCGATTGGAAACGCGCCACAGCCGCCGCTGCCCTCAGACATTGCCGTGGCCGCAGCCACAGCCACAGCCGCTGCCACAGCCGCTGCCACAGCCGCTGCCCGGTCAGCGTCCGGCGTGTCAGTCAGAGTCGCAGGCTGAAGCACAAGTCGAAGCAGCAAGCAGAAGCAGCCGGTTAGCCAGCGGGCCAACAACAAGTTAGCAGGCATCGACAAGTGCAAGAGACACAACAGAGCAAAATCGATTGGAATTATCGAAAAAGAAATCGCGTCGTTTCGCTGCTGGCGTCGTTGCTGTTGCTTCTTGTCTCGCGATTGCTCTACAAATATATACAATATATTTTGTTTTAATTGAAATGCAATTGCAGTCGCAGCCGCAGTCGCCGTCGCCGTCGCCGTTGGGGCAATCACAGCCACAGTGCAACTGGAAATAAGTAATAAATTGCGTGTGTTCTGCGCTACAAAGCAAATGTAAAAGCAAAAGCAAAACAAAACAACAAAAAATGTTGTTGAAAGTGCAATGTGCTAATTATACGGGTACACTAGGCGTATGCGTGTTGAAAGCGCATCAAGCGATACGCTGCAGTTTGTGTACATGCGATACGACGCTGTCAAAACAATCCAAACTGCCCAACTAGACACGACTTGTTGCTGGCCAATTTACATTATTCTCGCCGTGATAAAACTGTCAACTGGCTAAGAAAATGGCAAAGTCGACAGACAACTGAGTGGAATGTGCCAAATATGTGAATGTGAATTTGGATAGTGTACAATTTGAAAGGAAGAACAAAAACCAGTTTAGCTAAGTGAAATAATGTCATGCATTGGCTCGACGGCATCTCCCTGGATGACAATTTAATTAGCGGACGCGCCAGCGGCAGCAACGGCGATCACAGTGACGGCAACCAGCGCAAATCGACGCAGAGCTCATCGCCGACAAAAGCAAGTAGGTTGCATTAAAGTCAAACCCCTACACACACACTACACTCGATGAGCATATTTATTTAGCTTGCTGAATTGCAATTATATTCCAAGTTTGTAAGCGCCAGAGTTATATTAGTTAATGTTTTAACTACACCAACATTTAACAGAGACTAGTTGGCATATTTGAAGGAAAATAGTCGGTCATTAAAACCATAAATTGGGGAATTCTTGTAGATGTCCTGTGGGTCTTTGTGATATGATGATATCGCTTATAAACAGTTCAATTATTAATTAGCAATGCGGTGCTTATTATTTGCGTGTCTTTATTATTATTGAGGATCAATTTGTTTACCTGTAATTGAGTCAGTTGGCTAATGAAAATTTCGCCTGTGCGCCGCTTGCGATTCGCAGCAATGTTTAAAAGCATTATGCGATTTATTTCAATTACGCCGTAAAATGTACTTGAAATTGTTGAACATTTAAATTTTTCGTGTTCCATTTGAGCCACACACACCATTTTGCAATGAATTTATTATATGGCTAATTAAACGGCGACAGGCGGCGGTCAATGTTCGATTATCCGGCTGCACAGCTGGACAAATGTGTCTTTGGCATCAAAAGGAAATTTATTGAATTTCATTTTAATTGGGCAACACATTATTCTAGCTTTTCGGCCAGCAAATTGTCAATCGGGCGAGCTGAAATCGAGGTTTTCATCCAATTTGTTTGCGCCAACGTTTCTGAGTCAATTCAATTCATATATTCAGATGTGAGCATCACGATTTCGTTTTGCACAATTGCTGGCGCATGAAATAATAACGGAAAATCGAACAAAAAAACTTATTTGAATTTCATTAACGCTCATTAAAATCAGCATCGGAACAATGAACCCCGAAATGCTAGCCCTGTTTAATCAATAACAGAAACAACAACATGCTCGTCTATTATTTTATGACTGCAAATCGGGGCTCCAGTAATTTTCGATAATTAAATTGATTTCGCTTCCGCCACCTTGATCGCAGCCACCTCCACAAGGAAATGGAATCGATTGAACGCGATCCCCGCTGCGTTCAATACCCTAACAAAGGGCATGTATCGCAATGCACACAAACATTGCCATTTGTGCAACCCAAGTCAAGGGAAGGGTATCGCGAAATCAGCTTATGAAATATGTGATTGGTGTTTTTAATGTCTTCGGGTTGGATCGCTTCAATTAGCACTGCCAGCAACAACAGTGTGACGCATTGTTTTTATTTTGGAAATTATTTTGAAAATATGGCGAGGAACGGGCGAAGCGCACGGGGAATTGAATGGGTCGAGTAATGTCCAGAAGCAAAGGCCAGATTGAGTGTTACTCGTACTTGGCTGCAAATACATATCATTCGCACAAATTGTCGGCATATGGCATACACGATTTCGGCTTATTGTTTACTATTGCCATGCCATTGATGCACAATTGGCTGGGCTGGGCTGGAATTGGAATGTTGGCCAACTTTACAGCTGGTTCGCGGGGCGTGAGTCACGGAAAATGGGTTTGCGGTTGCGAGAGCAAAATAGATTATCAAAAATAGACTGCCGCGATCTTTTCGCTCACCTTTCGACACATAAATAAACGTATATATCTACATAGTCCGGAAAATGTCAGGCGACGAAACGTAAACAGACCATTAGTTTGGCAAGAGTCTAATTAAGTTGAAATTTTGACACACTTCAAATAAATAAATGCGTTACGCCAATCACACATGTGAACAATTTTTAGTGAGTTTACAAAATTCCTAACAAAATGAAAGTTGATAGTTGGTAGTTGGTTGATATAATACATAAATTCGTTAATTTATTAGTCATATCTGTCAAGCAGTCAATGCCTGCAGTCATTGGAATTATGTTAATAATAGTGTCACATTATTAAACCTATTTAGCGCCGCTTCATTTATTTAATGTGTACTTTTGAATTATAAGTGTCATATGTTTTCTATTAATAACTTTAACTGCAACAAGCAGCCGACAGACAACACATCAAAAGCCAAGTTAATGCCGCCCATTTAAAGGAAAGCACATGATGGTGATAAATATTTACAAATTTGATTGTGCTTCGTTTTTTTGACACACGACAAAATTTCCAGCTGCACGTGGTGCAGTGTGAATACCCTTTGAATATTTAAGTATTCAAAGTAAGCCGAAGGCGAGCAATTTTCATCTTACAAACTTTCCAAAATATATAAATAGTTTACTTTGTAGTTCCATCCAACAATTTCAAAAAACAGTGCTTAACTTTAAACTCAGTTTCCAGAACTTCGTCACCGAGGTTAGTAGAACTATTCACATGAAGCTACGTGTTTAAAAGTTAGCAACGACAATATTGTATTGTTAGTCGAAAATGTCATTCTCTTGTCTATTGGCACAAAGTCATTATAGCCGTCTACCATTTGGCTAACTGGTGAAAAAAATAGACATAGTAAAATATGATGTGTTAGGCAGCGATATGAGTGAACAGGCCGCCTGGCCGAAGTCATGAATGCCAACTGCATCGGGCAACAGGCAGCATGCCAACGGAAAATAAACAGCTAAAAAACTGGCCAACGTTTTTTTGGCTTGCTTTGTGTTTTGCTCTATTCCTTTTTCTTGTTGCGACGGATTTGAACTGTGCATTTGGCTTTTTGGTCATGCACACTCGCATTCAAAATGGGCATTTTTTTAGTGGCTGTGTGCTCGTGTGAGTGCGTTCTTGCTCTCAATTTTGTTGTAGTTTAGCTAACGGATGGATGTAAATTTGAGTTGGAAACGTACGCACATTCCGTCATTGAATTGGCACGTCGTCTGAGCGCACGAAGCCGCCGCCAACCTCCTGCGCCGCTTCCCCAGCGAATGAGCAACAACGAATAAAATGTATACGCAATTATTTAACATGAGAAACAACAGCACGCACACACAGACACACACTCATAGTGTGTATGTGTGGGGCGAACTGTAGCGGCATGCGTCGTCGCGAAGTGGTTGCCTCAGCCGACGCAGCGGTGCAGTTATCAGTCGCGTGCCTCTTAGGCCACAACGTATGAGTATCCGTGGCGCGTTAGGCCTTTGCCCCATACGGAGCGAACTCTTTATGTATTCGTGTAGTCTTGTAGCCGCATCTAACATACATGCTACTACATATTTGTCTGCATCTTTGCATTGGCAGCGAGCGCGTTGTGAAGGTGTATCGACCGGTCGTCGCCGTCGCTCCAGACTTATTTTCGTCCGGCCACATATTTATTTATAAACACAATTTATGATCCACTTATTTTAAATATGCCGAGCATGCGCAAGTGCCCGAGTGCCCAATGCCCAAGTGCCCAAGTAATGCGCTGAATTCTTCGTACGATTCTTCTTCTCGCTCTTTACGAGAAAACATTGTTCTCATCCAAAGGCATGCTAATTGTTGTTGTTCATCGCAAATTGATTGGATTCAGCAATTAATTGAAAACGCGTGTTTACACATATTTATGAGTTCTTATTACGATACTGAGTAAGTTGAAAAATTATCATAAATCTGTTCAAGTATTCGACCATAAAAATCAATCCATAAATTGGTGCGACCATTTCAATTAGGTATACGAAATCTATTCTCGGAAAATCGAACATAGACTAGCTTGATTTCACTGACCTCTTTAAAAGTATTGTTGAACCGCAAAACTGTGAAGAATCGAAAATTGGTGAGACGGTTTTGATTTCAAATCGATCGCAACTGGTGTTAATAGCAGACTTATTTAGTATTCTTAAAAACAGACTGCATACGATCCTCTATTGATCCACATATATAAAATACTTAATGTATTTAATGTCCCAATACCAACTGTAATTATAATTTTAAAGTCTATGTTTGGAATTTTGAATGATCAATAAAATCTTAATTCTTCAAATTCCATTATTAATAATTGTGTTGTGCAGAAGACTACTTTAGTGACAATTCATTTACTAATTTGGACACATTTTAATGTCATGTATTCTTTAAATGGAAGGCGTATATTCCACAGTCTAGCAGCCTCCCCTTTGACATTCCAACTACTTATTTAACAATAAATCAAAGAACGGTGCTTAAATCTGCACCAGGTCGAAGAGTATATATCTTTGAAAAGAAACACACCAAAAACACATTAATATTTTACTGGTTTATCGATTACTCATTCTCCCATGATAGTCTTCTGAATCAATTAGAGGAATAACTTTGAGGATAATTATAGGGGCTGATTAAGACGTTATACACACTCAAAAATCTATCAGAAGGTTTACTAGTCTACATTAAAATAGTTGTACATATATTTTTTTCAAAAGTTAAGGCAATCTTGCAAGCAATATTCGTATTTATTTAAGCAAAAGCAATTGCATTTTTGTCAATAACCAAAATCGTGCTTCAAAATGATAAAATAACCAATTTATTTGTGGCAGGCTTTTGCTCTGGATTGGTTATACAATTCCTTACACACTCGATATTATGTGTATCCGATGTTGCAAGAATTATTTAATCACAGCAGAGTCAATGTGAATTTGTGGCGGTGGCCGTTGAGACTGTCGTTGGAGCAGTTCTTGATAGTAACATAGTATGCAAATACTGATGAATGATGACAATGAGCACTTGACAACTTAATCGATAAATCAATTGCTTTGGCAGATTATGCTGCTTTCTCTCTCTCTCTGTCTCTATCTCTCGACCCTTTTGCGCAAAATGCTTCACGACCTCACACACAGCCTGCCGCCTTGCCTTCCCTTGCCTTCTATTGCCTTGCCTTGAGTCCCGCAATTGTTATCGTCTGCAGCATTGTTGAGTGATGAAAAGGGGTTACTCCGCTGGAAAAATGTCATTGTATGGCGCCTGATTCTACTACTGTCGAAGCCAGCTGCGTGCTAGCATACAAAAATATATTTACATATTATTTTACACACGTATACATAATTTTATGCTTAGACTGGGGCTTTGTGTCTGCGGCATATAGGCGGGAACTATGAACTTAGGCCCTGTCATAGAATATTGAAATATTATTCATTATTATTCTGAACGTTAGCTACGCAGTGTCTGAAAAGTTTCGCGTGCAGAACAACTGCAATTTTCATAATCCGTAGATTTTGTATGTTCTTTAGATCAATAATACGAAAGTTAGCAACAAGAAGCGCTTACACACTTGGATTTCAACTAAATAAGTATGCTCTCGAGCACTTCAATACACACACAGAGGGAGAGCAAGTAGGGATATCGAGAATTGAAAGAAAACAAAAGAAGCAATGGAAATTATAATCATAATGTTTACTTCTTTCCCGCACACATTTCAAACAAACGAAAATAATTCGTGTAATTTTCTTGTTGCGTTTTTTTGATACCATTTTTGTTGTGTTTTGTTTTCCCTTTTGTTTTTACTTTATGTGCCTTTTGCTTTTCTTTTGTTTTGTTGGTTTTTCTTTCATATGCGGAAAACTAACACACGACTATGCTCCGAGAACGAAGACGGCATGCCCACTATAAGCTAAATAGCAGGTAACTCAACCAAACTATATACGATTATATATGTGTCTATATATAAATCTCTCTTTATACTGAACTCGTCTCTTGATAAGAAAACAAATTGCAAAGCTCTGTGGTTTCAGAACTAGATCAGTGCCAGCTTTTTAAAGCAGTGCAAAGCTCTGCGATATTGTGGATACTACTTATAAGAAAGCTTTTCTCCTTATAAATAGTATTCTCAAAGATTCTCTTATACTCCCTTTTTATAAGAATTGTTTGTATTATTTTGGTTTAATTTTTGATTTTTAAAGCAATTGTTTTTTAATAGTGCGATTTGAATATGTCAACAAAATTCAAATGATGCTAAATATTTTATCAACTAATGTTTGTGATGATTATGATTTTAACTGTGACAATTTCAATGGCCTACCAATAACACTAAATTGATATCAATGTTCTTGTCCACATGTTGATATTATTTACTTTTTGATGGTCAATTGAAAGCTGACAGCAAGGCATTCTAACACAATTTAAATTATATTAAAATACTTGTTCGGCTGGATTATGCTGTCTCTGTCAAATTGATATGAAAATAAACAATGGACACAAGCAAATGGAATGACAGACGCGATTAGTTTAGAAACAAATTTCGCCGAGCAGAAAGAATAAACGGAAGAAAAAAGTGCGGTTTTTTATTGTTGTTAATTGGCCCGCATAACCTCGGCTAATTTTTTAATGACTGATAAATAATTTAAATTCACACATTTGCATAAGCAAACACAAACGAAAAATATTATTTATGTCTGTCGAGGTTACCTCGGCGAACTTTATATTATATAGTAAAATAAATAATTGCCTTTATATTTTATTCACGAGGGTTGCCACACAAAACATCGTCTGGCCGAGGGGAGTGCGCAAATAGATTGGAAATGAATTATTCTGCACATTAGAATAACCCTCGCCTACCACTTTGCATATCAGTTTTATGTGATTTTTTTAAATGGGCTCAGTCCGACTGCATAATTGCTTTATTTAATTCATTTGATCCTAGATGAGAGGCTATTGTTTAATGTCGACGTGAGACAAATGTGTGTGGGTGGGTGTCTAAGATACTTTTAATTTGCACCACTTACACATAGCTATATTTAGCCAGTCATAGCACTGACACATTTCACATGCCTATTTTAGAATTTATACTTTTTTGTTTGGCAACGCATGGCGTCTGTACGACAATGCTAATAATTACCCTATAGAATCAGTAAGTTTGCCAACGGCAAACAAATCAAAGATTCTTCACTATCATATGAACTTATTTAATTTGATCTCGGAAGCTCAGCTGTAAAATTAATTGGAAATGCGGTGCAGTTATCTGCTGCTTATTGTTCAAATAAATTCGTTTTTATTGTCGTTGGGTAATTGTAGTCGAATTGTAAATGCACAAAAACAAAAAACATGAACCGAACCATGCGTTCAATCCGATTAATGGGTTGATTAAATTTAATTAATTTTTTACTACTTCACTTTTTGTAATCAAAACAAGCAACAAAATGTGTGAAAAAATGCAAATCGTATATGACATTTAACCCACGTTAAATAAATAAACTCAATTTGGAATTAGAGCCAGTTTTTGCTGAAGCTTTTGAGTTGCGTATGCATTAATAAATACTAAATTATTCATAAAACGATTAATATCAAAAATATATATTTTAAAAATTGTTTAAATCGTATTATTAAGCATGCACTTAAACGATGCAACGTATTATATATATTGCAGATTTATGCAGATTTATATAAGACGACATAAACATGTTTGAGAATGTGTGTGCATTTGATTGAAAAAGCTTTTTCCGAAACAATAGAATATGAACGTTTATAATTTGTGAATTCTTATTTACATACCCTTTAATGTGTCTCAAACACTCTATACTGTAAAATTGTTTCTGCTATATAATATGTTGTAATAAGAATGCAACAAAGAGTTCTTATTTAACGCAAGATTTGATAAGTTTTGTAATAAATGATGTGTTCATAGAAAGCAAAAATTATTTAGAACTTTATGAAATCCAATTAATTTCCTGAGAAAATAAACAATTCCAATTCGAGAGATCGAAGAGTATAGAGCATGTCTAAGTCGATGCTTAGGCATTGTCTGGCATAGGTTTTTCCTTTTTATATTTAATCTCTGAGCAGCATGCGCACATTTCATTGAGAACGATGATTTGTTGATATTGGTAGTGCTTTTAAGATTTACCCTCCGCATTTGCTTTATGAAACTTTTCACAGTTTTCTTCTATGCGTTTTTTTTTTAGTTTTATTAAAAATTGAGCCAGCGGCCGTCATAGGCAGAGCTTGTTGCTATTGGCGGCATTCAATGCCAATCGTCGGCGTTGTTCGTTTGTTGCTTTTATTCTTTCTGCTCTGTTGTTGTAGTCGCTTGTTTTTGGCCAAAACTGATCTCGCCCAACTGTCAGTTTTCTGCTTATTGCCGACTCGTGCGGTATTGCAATACGAACAAATTTCTTGTTTCGTTGCGGTGAAATTTTCGTTTGTTATCTAATTTTTCATTGTTTAGAAGAGTATTAGCCCCGAAATAATTGTGTACAATGTTTAACAAGAAATACACAAATTAGTGCAACTTTTCAAACGAATACACATATGTATGTATGAAATAGAACACGTGTATGAGACTAGCTATGTGTATTGTGTGACAATCGAGATATTATTGTGAACAACTTTATCGTTTTCAATGAAGGGCGCGAAAAGCACTCGAACCCAATATGATCGCAGTCGCAAGAGTAACAAGCGCTCGGAGAAGTCAGCTAAGTAAGCAGCTCGCTCAAGTTTTTCCTCATTTCCCACATTCACATTGTCGGCCACGAACATCTGGCTCGCGATGACCTGGTATCGATTAATATTAAAAGCCATTAAAATTTCTAAAATCCATACACTTTAGTGATCGTAAAATAAACATCTCTCGCCCCAAGCAGAACCAGAAAAGAAAATAAAAGTAAAAATAAAAATACAGTTTATTGTTTATCAACGAGTCATGCGCATTCTCCAACTTGATGTTACACATTTTGGCAAATGTTTACGCGATATTTCTAGCACATCACTGCAAACGTTTGTTTTCGTATGCCTCGTTCTTTTATTCCACACATCAACATCACATTTTATGAATTAAACTGCCAAATTGTTTCTCAGGCTATCGATCATACGCTTTTATCGATTATTTTTGTATTCACAAGAAACGCTCACGCATTCGTTCTCGTGTTTTAAAAATAGACCATCGTGTCTAGGGCTGAATCGTCACTGTTTCGGAACCGAACCAGTTGGTTCACTTGATGAACTTTATTTATTTTACCTGTTTAAGCTTAAGCTTTATTATTTACCTGTTTTATTTGAATGTTGCTGCAAAAAATATTATTAAATTGAAATTGTAAAACTGTATTTCCATTAGACGTAAGGTATAAAAGTGCATATAATTAATATATTGAGCAGCTTCAGTATTTTGCCTGTTAGTAGCAAACAAATACTGCATAAACTTCAGTGTTGATAATACAGTTTCATGCAATTTAAGATTTAATTTATTGCGGCAAGGTGCAGATGGTCGTACCATAATTAATTTGATAGCCTTTAAATTGTTGAATAATCTAGTATTCTTTGCTAGACTCTAAATTACTACTTGAATATTTTCCAAAACTCTTTTTGTTAAATAAAATAATTAGCTAAATTTTTGAGAAATATAAAATATTTATAGATAGCCAAAATACGATTATTCGGCTAATTCTAAAAACTAATAATTAATATTAAAAAAAGTGAATAAATACTGAAATTTGCTGACAGAATATTTTTATCGGGTATTTGAAAGTAAGGCAGACACGCCTAAATCTTTATTAATTGTTTGTTTATCCAACATTCTTGAAATAAGCTATGTGACTCAAATTTAAAAGGCTTTGATCGACTGCAAGATACCTTAATGACAACCAAATCTATGTCCAACAGTTGAATAGTAGAAATTTTAATAATTTCGACCTGGTATTCCGCACAACGAGAATACCCTGCAGGGTTCAAAAATTGTAGTCACAATGCTAGTGTAGGACAATGATCGAAGACTTTTTCCCCTCCAACAAATGGAAACAAATACACACAAAAAATAAACGGAGACGACAGAGTCTAGCACATTGAAAGAAGAAAGCTATCAGCAGGGCATCAGCATGCTTAGCTCGGTGGCAGTTGGTCTAACAGGTCGGCAGTTTTTCAAAATTGTTCAGACGGCAGTGTCAAAAATAAATTCACGCGCTTATTTTATTTTTTTTGTCTGTTCGAAAAAAAATAATAAACAGTGTTAGTTATGGAAAATTTGCAGAGGCTTTTTATGGATCATTTGGGATTTGCGTGTAGCTTTTAATTGGCATAATTAGATTGGAAAAATTATGGTTATCAGAATATTATATTGGTCAATTCACCCATTCAAATATGTGGCAAATGAAGCAACTAATATGACCCATATATACATTTAATTGGGTACAAAAAACCTACTCATGTTGTGAAAAATCTTGGTAATTTATTTACACAAGTTGTTTTTTTACTTGTTGTTTCTCGCTTTCAAGACATATGAGGCATATCACCTCCAGTTTATTGCTAGGTTCCACCTTTAAATGTTGTTCATATTTCTGACGCGTTCCCAGCTAACGAAATCGGTGCCTATATATTTATTTGTCTAGGTCTCTTTTATACTATTTATTTATGTTTAGCGAGTGTTGAAAGATCACAAAAACAGACCCAATAATTGGGCGAAGAACATCACAGAACTGGAACTAAACCATTCAGTTGACTTACAGCATTCGATGAGGCATCATCTCTATCTTTCTCTCCACAAATACATATATACTAAAACTCTCGTAGTTATTGATAAGAAATATCTGTTAAACTCAAACCAACGGAATGCTGATTGGCACCCGTTCGCAATGGCAGCCATTGACAAATCTGAGGCAATATTAGCTGTGCATTTAGTCCATTTTTTGCAGCACACGATTGTTATGATTCTTTACTAATTTTGCGCTGATTACAGATTGGACAGGAAGTCGTCTCGTGGCATGATATACGAAAATGAAGAACTTCGATTGCGCACAATCAACATAAATGCGGAAGTTGAACGAGGTAAATATGAAGAACTCTGTTGCTGAATATGGTGTTGCATATTTTTAGCAGGAAATGAAAATAATCATAAACTAAATGTGCGAAACACACAAAGCCATAAAAAAGCCAATTAAAAAGGCATTTGAACTCAAAAAAGATTCGTAAAACGTAAATCTTCCAAACGAAATAAAAGCAGAGCACACAGGCATAGAATCTCTGCCTACGTAACTATATATATATTTGTGTAGATATATTAAAATATATATGCATATATTCACAATGTGTTCATAGTTTTCATTGCCAATTCACACAAATGGGCTAACATAAACAATAGACTTTGAAGTGACATACTGGCCTAATAACGATTTCAAAAACTGTACACAATAAATTAATAAAAGTTAATCTCTTTATTAATTTGTTTTTATAAGGATTTACCAAATTTTCGTGCAGAAGTGCGCACTTGTTGTCTAGACCATTTATGTGCTATCTTTTTTAGTAAATTTCAGAGCAGCAGAGAATTGATTCTATTTTTTTTTGTCGCATTTAATTGAAAAGCAAATGTTTTTTATTTGTTTCCAAAATTGCGATGGTTAAAGTTAATTGAATAGTTGATTTTTGGCACGAATAAATATCGCTTATAAAGAGTCCAATCGATTAAAAAACAATAGTGCTAGCTTTATGCTTGTAACGTGTTCTCCTCCACAGGCAAAACTAATTATATGATATGCATTCTATGATGTATACATAAATAATATCGATTTTTATGAAACCAATCGATTTATGACAGTTCTATTCTTAAAGAATGTTTATATTAGATGCTTGCTCGCTTCGATAGACCAAAAGTGGAGACTTTAATTTTATGATACTCATATAGATTAATGGGTTAATTTTATAGCGTACTCGATGGGATTTCTTACTTATCGCTTTTTGGAATATCTCCACAGGTCAATCAGATATCAAGCGCTTGCGGCGTGAGAATGAGCAGCTGCGTCGCGAGATCTGGACGCTGCGCGACGAGTGCGATCGGCTCAACAAGCGCTTCAAGGCGAAGCTGAGCGAGCACGAGTTCGGTGGATGTCGCGGCAGCGGAGGCAGCGGACGACGCTGCAGCGGTGGCGGACGGGGCAGTGCAGGTTGTGATGGAAACAGTGATGTGAGTAGCCGGCGAAAAGAATTTATTTTGCATTGGATAATAGCTTGTTACACTTGAATCCCTAACAACCCCACGTCCTACTCAACTAAACGAGGGGCTAAATCGCAAGACGAATGACACGATATAAAAGACACCATGGAAACTGAAACGAACATAAATTCAGAGAAAAGTTATATAAAGATCCATTAAACTTTTATTAAAAAAATTAATTTGCATAATTAGTATAACCGCGATTACTGGCACCAATTAATTACTGCGACTTTAAATTATTGTATTAGTTTTCAAAATTGAAAAGAAAAGAATTTAAATTACAACTCACACAACTGAGCAAGTTTTATGCTAATTAATTACTTAGTGGTTTAGTAGAAAGTATTAATTTTCAAGCGGAAATCCTTTTTCGTATTCCATTATAATTAGAGTACATAGTGATCTATATGGCGAAACGTTTGCAATACTAATACTTATGCTTTTTGCAGGACTCTGACTCATGTGATACGTGTCGTTGCGCGGACGACGGTCACTGCAGCGACGAGTGCTGCCAGGAGGGGGGCTCGTGTGCGCCCATCAAGCCGCCGTTGCCGCCCGAGGAAGCCGAGAGCAACACGGCAAGCGAGGCGAGTGCGCCGCCAAAGCCCGAGGGTCCGCCCATGCACTTTGACCACCTGTCGGTGGTCTCGGAGGAGACACTGAGCAATCCGGAGATGCTGCTGTCGTCGCATCAGCCCGAACACCTAATGATCTGCACACCCGATCTCAACGGCTCGCAGAGCACGCTGCCTAGTTTGGTGGGTCCGCTGACGCCGCTAACGCCCATCGAGCTGGTGGCCAATCAGCTGAACGATCTGCAGGCCATGGTGCCGCCGCTCTCCTACTTTGAGAACATACTGCATCAGCACATGGGCGCCAACACGGGTGAGTCGCAAAGAGCTGGCAAATGCTCAATCCTATTGACACGTTGCCACTTTATGTTGCAGTGCTGACGCCGACGCCCGAGCTGGGCACCAGCTCCAGCACGACAACGGGCAAGACGATGAAGCACACGAACGGCTGGGACTACAATCTGCAGTCGCCGTTCTCGCAGCGCAAGTACTCCAACACGTCGTCGCCGTCGCGCTCCCCGCCGCCGCCAGTGCCGGCGACGCTGACTACATTCGTGCCGACGTCAACGCTGCAGGCGCTGCCCAAGGTGGCGCTCAACCTGCCGACAACAACAGCTGGAAGCGGCGGCGACGTCATCGAGACGGTGGCCATCACCACAAACGCAACGCAACAAGCGCTCAACAGCCCCAAGCACTTCTTTGCCCCCATTAAGCCGCGCCTCAAGCTCAACACGAAGCTGGCCAACCAGAACTCGGACGCACTGCCCCCGGGCTCGCCGCCCCCGCCGGCGCCGCTGGAGACGGCAGCGCCGCCACTACGCGAGCCGCCGGACATATTCGTGAACAACGCACTCGCCTCGCCGTACCAGCGTCCCGTGCAGCGGCTCTCGCCACAAGTAAGTCCACGCCACCGGCGTTCGCCCTGCCAGCTGCACCAGCCGAGCTGCCTCGTTCACTCCCACGCACACGCCCACTCTCACGCCCACGCGCGTGGCCACCGCCAGCACCAGTGCCAGCAGCCGCCGGCAGCACAGTCAAAGTCGCTGCCACAGTCCACGCCACAGTGCGCCTTGCACCGCGCCGTGGTGAATGTGGCCGCTGCCGTGGGCCTTGGCGTCGGCGCTGCTGACGCTGCTGCTGCTGCTGATGGCGGCGGCGGTGGCGGCGTCTGCGCTGGGAGTGTGGTTGACATTTACGCCGCTGCGCTTGCTGCTGCCGCTGCCGCTTCAGCCGCCAAATCAGCGCCAGCTGCTGCTGCAGCTTCAGCGCCCCCGTCTCCGTCTCCAACTCCGACCCTATCTGCGTCGCTCACTCTGCTGTCCCTGAGTCACAACGCTGAGCCTGTCTACGCGACCGCACAAAAGAGTTGCCACAGCACTTGCACACCGGCCACAGTCCTGACCAAGCCACTGATGACCGCCAGCAGCAGCACCACAAAGACAACCACAACAGCTGCAAGTACATCGTCGCTGGGGCAGGCAGCGCAGGTCGCCACAGTTGCAACAGTTACCAGTATTGCGGATATTGGCAGTCAGGTGAGGGTGATCCCCTCCAGATCATCAGCAGTCCCCATCGGCTTCAACGCCAACTTCAACATCTGCATTATTTCTACCACTTGCCATTTCAATTTCTTTTCTCAATGCCAACTCTGTGTCGTTCATTTGTAGTGCATTTTATTTGTAAACTGTTGTAGACTGTTGCGATATGTTGTCATTATTCGGTGCATAATAATTCTCATGTCATGATACCCACCCTGCCAACTTCGAAATTCTCTCATTAGCAAATGCTGTTTTTTGATTTCCCAATACTAGAATTGTACGTGCGATAATAATTTATGCATCGATTAAACAGGAAATATTTTAGTCCTGAAATAGTTTTGAGTTTATTCTTCGCAATTATTGTTTTTGATAACTATGTGGAAGTTAACGTATAAGACCAAAATTGGTATATAGTTATAACGTTAACGATTTCAACTTAATAATCCTCTTAATCCATTTAATGATATTCGAATTTTCTGCTGAATTTATCATTTCAATATACTGTAGTATTTAATAGAGCAGCATAATAAATGTTTAGAGCTGTATTCCATTTATGTTCCAATTAAATTACACTTTTAAAACTCTCTAGTTCTGAAGTGTTTTAGATATGAGAAGTGTTTGCTTTTTTGGTCAACTCTAATAGAAAATGCATTCAGTATTTAACAAAAATATACTGAGTGTGTTAAATATTTGTATTTAAATGAATTGAAAAACGTTTTTGTTTTTATATATTTTTAAAGTTAAAGTCACGAAAGAAGGCTAGGTTAATTTTAACCTGTTTTTGTTAGTCGTTCCTTGACTTAAGTGCAATGTACCTAATTTTGCTTCTATTTCTTCTTCTAGTTTTTCCACACAATTAGTCAGTCCAATATAGTTCAATATTTACTACATTGAAGATCTGTATACTAAATGCTCAGAGCTATTCTTAAATTATGCTCCAGTTAATTTATTGATTTTTTTAAACACGTGCTTTGATTGAGAATGCATTCACTATTGAACAAAAATGTACTGAGTGCCTTAACTATTTGTTTTAAAGTAGATTTTTTAATGAATATCAGTTTTGTGTTTATCTCTTTTTAAAGTTACAGTCACAAAAGAAGGTTAGGTTAATTTAAATTTGTTAGTCGCTCTTCCCCTCAAGTTCAATGCATCCAATTTTCCCTTCCAATCATTCTAATTTTTCCATACAATTATTCAGTTCAAAATAGTTCAGTAATTACTACAGTGAAAATCTTTATGCAAAATGCTCAGAGCTGTATTTATTTATCAAGTGTATTGAGTGTCTTAACTATTTGTTGAATAGCAGTTTGGTGTTTATTCCTTTTTAAATTTCGCTGCCCATTTGTCGATGAAATCAACTTTGAGATCTCAAATCAAGGTTCATCCACTTTAATCCCTTTTATTTGTGATTCGTTGCTATGTGAATGTCGTGTATTGCCTTTTCGCAACTTTAATGCATACAACTCTTTTTGTAGACGGACTCAGTGAACCTGGAGTCGATACTGAATGACATCGAGACCATTTCCGAGGACATCTTGGCCATTCAGCTGGAGAAGAGCAAATCGCGCGACAATCTCGCCGCGGCCAACAACAACACGGACATCGTGAAGAAACCCTACCGCTCCGAGATGAACCTCTACCTGCACTACGACGGCACAAACCCGACCTACTCCAACGCCACCGCCACAACCGCAACCGCAACCACGACCACAACGGCCAGTCGCGCCTCCGATGCGAGCTCTGGCCGCAAGCTCTCCAGCCGAACGCGCTCGCTGGAGCGGGAGCACACGGACAGCCCGGCGCCGCACATGCCGGACCCGATGGCGCCGTTTCCGGAGAAGTGCAGCTACCTGGGCTTCGAGCAGCTCAACCAGGCGGCCCAGTCGCCGGCGGGCCAGAAGCCGCCCGTGGCCGCCAAGCCGAACGTGGCCAACAAGCCGCCGCCGCCGTTGCCGCCGGCGCGTCGTCCAGCCATGCCCACGGAGCCGCCGCCATCGCCGCCCATTGGCCTGTCGCCGAACAAGAGTCATCTGTACAAGTCGCTGGCCTCGGCGGCGGCCAAGCGCGCCATCTTTCGATCCTCGCCGTCGCAGCTGACGCGCTCGCTGGACGTCGAGTGCACGGGCAGCGAGCCAGCTGCGGCTGGCAGCGAAGCAACAGCGGCAGCGGGAGCGGGAGCAAATGAGGTAGGACTTTTGGCTAACCGTTGGCTAATGTATTCCGGAATCATGCGTGTTGTTCCCTTTTGCCAGGACGACGAAGCGGCCAAGCGCAAGGCGCGCCGGGTCTCCATCGTCTGTGGCGAGGAGCCACAGCCGGCAGCTGCTGTGCCGCCCACGACAACGGCCAGCTGCGGCGATCTGCCGAGCGTGGCAGCCATTGCCCTGACACATCCGAACGTGAAGCTGTTCAAGCAGATCAGCCACAGCACACCCAGCTCACCACATTCCGCACGCCGACGCACCAACAGCAACTCCATGACAGCCGTGCACGCTGAGCTTGTGGCCGCGAACTCGGCGCCGCCCAGCACCACGCACCACCATCACCACCGCAAGGAGAGCAGCGACCCGGTGCCGATGACGGCCACCGTCAGCCGCACGAAGTGCTCGCGCCGGCACTCGGAGGGCACCGTGCACAATGTGCATCGGATCAGCAACTCGAGCGGCGGCAATGCGAGCGGCAGCCACCACCACCACCATGGCCACCACCAGCATCAGCATCAGCACAGCAGTCTGATCAGCAGCAGCAATCCGCACCACAGCCACCATTCCCACCAGGACAGCAATCACGAGACGGTCACCTCGCTGTCCGACCGCAATTCCAACAGCTTCGGCTCGTCGCGCGAGTCCTCGACCAGCTTCAGCATGCGCTCCAATCGCCGCAAGATCTCGATCAGCTCGCACACTGGCGGCAAGATACCCTGGTGCGGCTGCTGGGGCAACGGGTGTCTCTGAAGTGCTTTTGTGCGTCTGATGGATGTGGTGCAAAGTCAACCTTGGGGCCTTTGGGATAATCTTGGATTATGCCCCACCGAACAGAACGTGGAGCCTGGCTGCCGTCCTTGATTAACTTAGAAGTAGATATATGGTATATTCGTGTTTAGATGAATCGGAATCAAGTTTTTAACAGCATTTTCAAAACTCTCTCTCCAAGTACAAAACCGAATTCGATGCGTTGCGATTCTAGGATGATTCGTCAACTGTAGAAAAAGTTATGAATTCCGTTCGAAATTGTTTGCAATTAATTAATTTTACGTATATTTGAGTGTACATATACGAGTATTTCAATTTGATGTAGTGCTTAATTTATTTACTATAATGTATTGAATTGTATAAAAATGAGAAATAAACGATTATTGTTCAACGTGGATAAACATAAATCACATTTTCTTTATAAAATATGCATTTCATAATTTGTTTTGTAGAATATAATTTAACGCATAATTGTGAAATTATTTTTTAACTCATTTCAGACCTTTACAGTTCCACTTTAAGTTTCAATAATATTTTTAATATTTCACAATTCTTATAGTTATTACAAAAATGTAGTCTTATGTGTACTCGTACACAACAACTTTTCAGCAACAGAAAACATCTTCAAATTAAATAATAAATTGTATTTTCAATTTGCAAAACTCAAGGAAGAAACAAAAACATTTCGCTTTGCATAGCTATAAAACGCGTTCCAAAGATCATAAATATGTGTTGCAGTTTGTTTTTTCATTTCCCAAAAATTAGTATAAGCGAGTTTCAGCATAAAAAATGCAACACGAGAGACAGAGAGAGAGGCGAAAAAAGATAGTTGGCAAGTGGAAGTGCGACTAAAATTGCACAACGAGCGAAAATACTCATACACAATATGCAAATTAGCCGCAAATTAAGGTGTAAAAATGCATGACACACAAACGCCTCCGGCAAATGCACAAAACAAATTAAATTTTCGCAGTGGAAATGCGAGAAAATTGCCGCGTGCATGAAAAGCAGAAACAAAGGAAAACAAAATGAAGTTAAATACGTGTGGAAGGTCGAGAGAACGCTTGTTGCAAGGACCCAGCGCTCAGCCTGGCATTTGGTATAAAAAATTGGGATAGTTTTCCACTATCTTTGCCACGATATTTAAATGTTAATTGTGCAGAGCACTGCTGTAGCAGTCTGGAACAACTCATTAGTCAAATAATTACAAGTACGATATCGAGCAGCTGCATTTAATTTATGGCCTTCCATGTTTACCAGATTGCCACGAGCTTGATTTTATTGTCTACTTTATGTTGAGCACTGCTCTAAACGATTCCATTGTCCTTCTCTGAACTGATTCCAGATGCCCGGGTGCCATCAATGCGAGCGCTAAACGAGAAGACACAATAATAAATTTGTAATCATTATCTATTGTTTACATCAAATATCGAGCAGTGAACGGCCAGCAGCGAGCAGCGAGCAGCGAGCCACGAGCAAGGAGCTCAGTTCAGCCCAGTCCAGCCCAGCATGCCATTTGGCAATGAAACTCAATTCACGGCCCCATCAATTCGTTATTCTCTTTTAATTTCAATTTGCTGTCAAATGCTTTCTGTCTGCGAGCGAACGACGCCAAATTTGGATTAGGTTTCAGCAAGTCTACAAAAGAAATAGCAATACCCTTTCAATTATCGTCTATATCTATAAAGTGATTTCTCCACAATCATTCAGTGACATCAACACACATTAAATGCCGGCTGGCTAAAGTTTCTAAATAACATATTTATTTTTTAAATTATTATTACACTTTATTTGACCATTTCAAGTCACAACTTTGGCCCAAATTCAAGTCATTTTGTTATGGTCAAAATTAATATTTTAAATAGAATAAATATTCCAAACTATCAAATGTAAATGAGCTATTTACATATCCTATATTTTGTATATTATTAAACAGAAATACTTCAGTATTCTTGTGATACGACGCCGCTAATTTTAAATACAATGCATCAGAAATAGCTGAGAAGCGTTAAATTCAAGTGTTGCTGATTTGATCTCAAGTATACACAGCCTTTAACAGGCTGATCAATCATCGTGAAGCTCTGATACTTGATCTGCATCTTTGACTTGCAGACTGCAAATTTAGTAGAACTATTAATCATTAGCTAGTAGATAAATATGCTTTCATGCTAACCAATGCCATCAAATTTAATTTGAATATTTTCTACCATTTTTTTATTTCTAAAACCGTCCCTGACTTTCCCGAAAAAAAACGTAAATCGTGAAAGACAAGTGAATGCTGGGTCACAGGCGACAATATATTACTTTTGAATAAACTGTGCACATTATAAAGTCCGAGTTGAGTGCCCATATCATTTGTGTTTAAGTAATTGCCTCGACTGCACACATGAATTGACTGCAGGCGTGTGGAGCGGAAAACGCATAATGTAAATACATGTGGTATGTGGACAGGTGGACGGTGTGAAATGTTGCGGCGTCTTGGGTTGCGCGCCTTTTGCGTTAAAATGATTTATGTGCGACGCACACTCGGCGTATACTTGTTTTATGAATTCTCTAAATGTGATGAGGCGTGCCATTACGCCTCATGTCAGCGCACTCTGGCCCCACACACACACATACAAACAGAGAGACGCAGTAAGCCATGTCTACGGCTTTTATTACCATAAATTCTGTCGGCTTCAGGCAGTCGGCGGCGACAGCAAGAACGTTGCCATCAATCGCCTTGCTTATGTATACATATGTATACTATAGCATTATTTGTCGATGTTGTTGCTCTTGTTATCGTTGATGCCTCGCCTGGCTGGCTGACTGGCTGACTGGCTGGGGAATGTCAGTGCTTTGACGTATTAACAATTTGTCATGCCAAATTAGGGAGCAGCCGGCGTCGCGGCGTAAAAATCAATGCACAGCAACTAATTACTTGGGCTAAGCACTCACAACTCTCGCAGCCAGCCACGCCTATCCCACAGCCCCACAGCAACCACAGGACACCCATTTGGCATTCACGCCTCCAGCCACTCTTGACTGACTTGCTGATTACTTTGCAGCTGCAGATGAGCTCGCTCTACCCACACTGCAGTTAATAGTTAGCAGTTGCTTCAGCTCGTGCTCCTGCTGCAGTTGCAGTTTTGGACCGCATTAAGCCAGCGGACGGGACAGGATTGGACAGGACACACATGTGTGGCTTGGATTTGCTGAATATTGCAAGTAGCAGCAGCTGATGGTGCGTCCCAGTTGGCTCAGACACCCGCCTGAGCTGCAGCAGCTGCTGCATCTGCAGTTTTCCACAGCCAAACACTCACTTTGATCATTTCTCATTTTCCCCGTGACACATGAGTTTTTCATCCTCACTGTCCGCCCCCGACCCCCCTGGTGCGCTCAGTTCCCACTGCTCTAATGCTTCATGTGGCATTGTTGGACTCGCGTGATATTTTTATTAACAAACATATCAAATGCCCAGCTTATGTAACGGCTAGAAGGACGTAGCACGGTTTAAATCACTACAGCATCGCTTAATTCAATAGTTTCACTTCTGTTTTATTTGCTGTAGAGCTGTCGCAGAGATTATTACATTAAGTTGCACTGTCAACGACTTTCACGCCCTTCAATCCGCGCGCAGTTGGCGTAAATAAACTAAAGTTTTATTGCATGTTCCACTCAAACAATAAACGAAATCTAATTTATTCATGCAAATCTCTGGGACGGCAGCCGAGCTGCCACTAAAAAAAATGAGGCAGCGCCTCGGCTAGGTGACCTTTCGTGGCGGCGGTGGCGGTGGCGGTGGCGGCAGTGGAGGCTCAGCTCCAGTTGGATCGGGGCCAGAGCAGTGTGCATTATTGTGTTTAAAAGGAACAGCGAGCGAGCGAGCGAGCAGTACACTGTACACTGAAAATTTGCATAATCGCGTGAAGCTTATTTGTTAAAGCGAAGCTGAGCAAAACAAAATGTCACAAATTACACGGGCGAATGACGAGACCGGCTGCCTGGTAGCTTGGCTGCTTGGCTGCCGGATTGCGAAAAGGTCAACGTGCAGGAGGACATGTGCAAAGGTGCGAATGTGTGCTGGGTCCTTGGAGCAGGGTCTTAGCAGGTTGAAGAAAAAGGTACAAAGTGATGGCAAGGGTATTTTGAATAATTTGCATTTAACATGCGCGACATGAAAGCCAAATAAACAACATCTTGGCTTTGCCTTTCCTGTGCACACCCGCTGCTCCCCTGCTGGCCGTAAAGCTGAGTGGCAATTTGTCAAACTGCTAACTGGCATGACCAAGCACTCGGCTTTCACTTAGTTGATTTGTTGCAGTCGTTTTTCGTCTGGCTAAATGCCTCAAATGCGATTTGATATGTGGCCCATGTGGCATGCAGCGGCTGAAAGCGCCCATTTCCGCTCGGCTGACATGACGTATGCGTAATCTTGCCTTGCCCTCCCAAGCCGAGCCGAAGCTGAAGCTGAAGCTGAAGCCTCAGCTCTAATAACTTTCTTTGCATTACTTATGAGTTAAGTATGCCCGGCAACACACAACTTTATTGAACTAAACTCCAGCTACATCATCGTCATCACCGCACACACACACACACACACACGCAAATTAACATAATTTAGTCCGGGGCAGGACCTGCCTTAAGCAAATTGTTAAAGTTTGGCACGAAGCGCAGCTGCAAGTCAATAAGCTGGACTAAACTTTTGTCCAACATGATCAATTCTGGCTGCCTTCCGGCCGAAAAACCGAAATACACGAAATATGAGAAAGACAGTCGTAGTATAAATTTGATTAATATTAATGGGGGCGAAAGAAGGATGGCGACACCGGACACAGGACATGGATAAACAATGCCATGTAATACTATGACTACAATATCAATAAACCAAATGCCAGCGACTCGCAACTCGCTGCGAGCGGCTGCCTCGCAGCGTGATGATTTATTGCTGCCGGGTCAGCGGTCATCCAGCGAGTCCTCGTCGGCGCTCGGCTCTTGGCTCTCGTTGTTTTCCCGTCTGATTAAATACGTACGTTTATATTGCATATTTCACCTATGCCAGGATCATGCTCCATTAAATCTTTTGCGACACATTCAATGAGCCCCATAACGTGCGCCCTAATACCTTTCAGTTTTCGGGGCGGCCCCAGCTGACCAATATTCCCAATGCCACGACACACGACCTCGCCGCTTGCCTCTCCTGCCACTACGCCGACCGAGTTGATGCTGTTGTTGTTGTTGCCGCCGCACTGCAATAATCGCTCGACCAGCGGCTGCTGTCGTCATGTGGGGCAAACAAGCGCTTGGCACTAATATCCCTTTTGTTTATAAATGTTCTAATGGGGGCCAAAAATTATACTCTGCCCCTGCTATTTTTTGTGTTTTGTTTCTGGCACTCCACCCACTCTTTGGCGAGCCTTTCTCTGCCGTGTGGACGGCTGCCAAAACAACCGCAGAGACAGCAATAGCCGCATCCGTAGTGGGACATGGGACGTAGTGCAAGCGACGAGCTTGTCGCTTTTCAAGTGATAAATTGATTGGACCACACACACACTCACACACACATGCACGCATCCGTGTACACAGAGTATATACAGTGTGTGTGTGTGTGTGTGTGTGGCATAACCAACATTCATATCGACGGTCAGACGTGTAGTTTACTCCGCTGTCAACCCCTGGCATGTTGCGTGGCTATTTAGCCAATTTATGGTTAAGGTTAGCTGCCTGAGCAGCGGTCAAAGGATAATAGTCGCACAGTTTCTGCACACGACTCGAGACTAGGAGAGCAACATTGCCCATAGGATTGGGTGTGCTTTCAACTTGGTTTTGTCTTTGACCCGCTCGAATTGTTTGCACAAGATCAAATTGCACTCGCACCACACATCTGACCGTACTCCGTGTCTGTTTGCAATTGTGTGGGCGCCCGTGTCGGCCATGTTAACGGGCGTATTATATTCCATTTATACATCTACACGAGATATCAAGGCAGCGCAGCAAGTACACTGCACAAAATTCCTGGAACACTTCACAAGTGACTAAGTGCCACGCGCAGCCATTCTCGAGCAAAAACTAAACTGCTAAAAATACACCGAAATTCACTGAAATTATATAAAGTCTGCATTTGATACATTGACATTTCAGAACCTTGTAAACTCATAAATATACTCTTGTCACACCATCAGAAAGTTGAATAAAGCAAAACCAAATAATATAATACCATTAGATATAGCATAATATTAAGGCAAGTAAACATACCATTTGAAGTCGTTTCCTGAATAACATTAAAATTAATTATACATTAGCAATTGAATTTGGAGAGGCCATTAAAACTCTATTTATTAATGTCTAAAATGGTCTTGTTTTTGGTTCAATAATAATAATAACATCCTATAAATTGGCCTAGTCGAAATCGATATGTTAATCAGAACGATGAAAGATATAATAAACAAATGCTTTTATGAGTAACAAATAGATTAGCAAATAATGTACAGACGTAAATGTTAATTGTGTTTTCCAACTAAGGGCATAATTATATGCCTGTTTTCGTAAATATAATAAATTAATAATATAAAAAATTAAGATTTAAATTTATTAAAAATACTTCAATGTTGTGAGATTAGTAAACTTTTAAATTGCCTTTTGTCCGCTGCACATTTTTGTAATTTCAAATTTGTTCCGATTGGCTAAAAATATTTTAAAATTTATGTAATAAAATCATATTGCATTTTGAAGAGATGAAGAAACATTTTTATTAGCTTAATATTGCCAATCGTTTCTTGTTGTTTTGTTCAACTCAAAGTAGTTGAATTGGTTTACAGTCCTTTTCACTGTGTAGGCAGTAAAGATGTTTTAATATAAGCATTATGAATTTGTGTTTGAGTATGTGTAATTTTTGTTTGTGCTTTTATTTTGTGGCATTTCTCGCACAGGCTAAATTATAATAAATGTCATTGTACTTTTCCAAAAAGACCTAATGCCACATTGAGAATTAATTTATGGGGTGAAACTTTTGCCTTGCGCTAAAGTATATTTTGAACCCCTACAGAGCCAGTCACAGGCAAGGTAAATAATCTTTTATGTCACACTACGAGTGTATGAATGTATGCCATATACAGACATAAATTACCAACCGTTCTCCTTTCTTTTTATAATAAATGCTGAAGGACCTGCTTCAACTGTTGTTTTCCTATTGAGAAATACATTCGAGCATGCTTCGACTGCTGAGTGCCTAAACAAGCAAAATATACGATGCCCTTGCATCTTATTGATTGTGCTACATGAGTCGAGTGACCACAGTTGAATAATAATAAATGGTCATTATATTGTATTATGATAAAGTAGTAGATTTGTGAAATTTAAGCATAAAACTCGAGACAAAACAATAATTAATAAATCGTATTGTAATGTTAACAACACATTTTAATTTATTTTTAAATAAAAGATTGTAGTATTCCAAAAATGTTTACATAAATTCGTTTATATGTTTGATGTTAATTTAATATTTCAATTTAAAAGCACTGCAAAGCACTGCTTGTTATTGAACACATACACAAACAGTTTTTAATAATAGATTTTATTATTCAAAAAAATGTACATAAATTTGTTTATGTGTGTTCTATTAATTAATCATTTAAATTGACAAATTAATTTTGCTTCTATGTTTCCCACCTACTCCAAATTTTGATGATGTTTAAGTTGATAATGAACGAATAGAGTGAGGAGGACTTCATTATACATAGATGCGCCCAAGAGTCGCGATGCTCGATAATTGCTCGTTCGACCTCGAATCAGCTGTATGATAATGAAGCCAAAAAACAAGTAACAACCTTAACATATTTTTTACCATAAATGAATAGCCATGAACCACATTCAAGTTGAGTGTAAAGCATAATGAATAAAGGATGCAGTGCATAAATATTTTAATGAAAGTGTCGTTGTTTTTATTGTGGCTATCAAAATCAACGCTTCAGCTGCCCACTGAAAGGGTGTGCTGTGTGCTGTGCTGTGGTTGATTACACTTATAATATGCCTCATTAAAAATAATAAACTGTCAGCTAAATGAAAATGTTTTTCTTTTCTGATACTTGCCATCTCTTTTGCCTTTTTCTCTGTTGTGTGTGCTTGCTAAATTTGAAATTTTGCAAAATTAATTGCGCGAAGTGCATGTGCAAATGTAAAATAAACTTTCATCTTTTTGTTCGGCATCGGGAGTCCTCACTCTCTCGCTCTCGCTCTATCCCGTTCTCGCTGTCCGTCCTTGCCATTCTTGTGTGTCCACAAGTCAGGCGGGCGGCGCTTTGTAACAGTATCCTTGAAATGTAAGCTCGTATCTGCCATTTTTGCACACAAAAAGCATGGATGCATTCCTCCCTGTGTTATGAATACTTATGCTGCATGAATATATACTTATATATACATATCCACAATCACACACACATGCACACGTATTTATTTTATATACAAATAAACATTATTGTGTGTGGTGCTGCTAAATGCGGTTTCTCAGCTGCCTTTTGCTGTCTTTGTATACCCCGCATACCGCTCAAAAGGTATATATAATTGCGTTCCCCAACTAGATTGCAAGCCACCTCAATGACTGTGCCCCTGTTGCAAGAGTCGAACTGTACCAATGTGAGACTGCGAGGGGAGTTGTTGATGATGGTCAAATTGAATGCTGAGGATATCGTATTCGAGCATTCCAAAGACCAAAGCGTTCTCTGACTTGTATTTTTTGTGCACTTTTTTGCAGTAATGGGGCGCAATGCTGGAGTGAGAACTTGAGTTGGGTTAGATGGAGGGGGAGGTGGCCATGTTGGTGTTTATGGCAGCAGAAAAGGCCATAAACTGAACAAAAAGCATATTCTCCTGTCATAATGCACAACGCTCGTATGTGTGTGTGTGTGTGTGTGTGTTAGAGATTGTGAGCTAAACGGCATTTGGGGACTGCAGCTAAAATGTACAAGAACGAAGATTTCATAAAGTGCACCGCCTGCTAGCGATGGCTGCGTGAGCTCGCATCGAATGCACTTGCAACACGTGCAATAGTATCGCAACAATGCGTTTAAGATCAGCCATTAAGCCGTCCTCATGGGATCTACTTAATGCTCCACGGCATGCCGCACATGCAGCAGAATCTGGAGAGCTGTGAATGCCAGCACGGATATCCAGAGCACAACAATCATCGCCGGCGCCCGCTCTGCCTACACAATGGCGACAGCCGACATTGCAATGGGAGTGGACGACCATGGTCCACATGAAATGAATGTTGTTTTGGGAGCTGCATGTACGTATTGCCATTAGACACCGAAAGGACGAGGCGAAAGTGAGACGGCAGCATTGCTGCCTAAGACTGTGGCTGTAGTTGTGGTTGTGGCTGCTGCGCATTTGTTTGCTGCTGAAATTAAAATGTTTACACAACCGAATGCCCGAATGCCGACGTCGGTTTGCATTCACTTATTGTTGCTGCTGCTGCTGCTGCATTTCGTGTTATCCACTACATGTCCTTCAACAACATTTTACTGCTTGTGGCAGGCGGCAGCTTTGGAAGGTGTTGCTGTCGACACTACCGCTGGCTGCACCTCGTTGCCCGCATGTCGCTCTTTTTATGCGAATTCACGGGACTTATTTCTATCAACTGTTCGATGGTCCCGCGCTTAGTTGCTTCAGCAGCTTAGCCGTTCACTCGGCATAATCTTAAGTACTCGACGCTAGATCCTGTGGCAATCGTGGCGTGGCGGCTTCAACTTAACACCGTTTTAATCGACCATTTGGCAATGCAACGATTTCCACTTCCTGTGTGTAATCCGCTCTTTTGCCATCCCAATTGCACGCCACTTGTAGACAAGGTGCTGGCCAACCAGCAGGCAACTTCTTAGTGCCCGTTTGCCGGGACTGAAGTGCAGCTGAATATTTTATGAAGTTGCCAAGTACTTCGTCTTAAACTTGGACATGTCGGCAGCCACAGAAGCAGGCTGTCAAGCCAACATGACAAAAATCAGTCTCGGCAACAACTAAAAAACTCAAACAGATTGCCGCCCGACTACACACAGACGAGTTTGTCGACAAGTATTTATAGCAGCTACACATGTTGTTGCCTCTAATTAAATAAGAATGAACAGAATTCCGGCTAACAATGAAGTAATTGATTTGCTCAAATTGCGAACAATCAAATGAAGAATATTTGGCAAGTGTTAAGTTTATCACATTTTTTTGATTCAATTTAAATTGCGCATAGTTTCATTTAAAATGTTTGCAATTTTTACAACGAACTGTTAACATTGCTCAATAGATTTTCTGTGTTAAACATATTTATTTTTATCACTGCAATAACATGCAACGTGGCTACACTTGAAAGAAAGAGTAAATTTAATGTAAAATCATAACTTCATTCGATTTTATTGTGCTCCAAAAGCAACTGAACACATTTGAGTGCTGATTGGAAATTAAAGAACTTCGGAATCTAAGAAAGTATTTAATTGTATCTGTAGCAGTCATGATTAATATGCAATGATTTATTTTCAAGACAAGTAAATATTACATTTATTTGGCTTCAATTTAGCTAATTGTCAGAACTAAATATTTACACGTGTAAAGTATTTAAGTGTATTATAGTAAAACAAAGTTACCTAAAGTACAATGAATAAGTATGCAATTAATCTTTTAAAACGCAAGAAGATTTTAATCAATTTGTGATAACTGTGATATGGTTGTTTAGCCTGGCATTAACTACTAGGAAAAAATTAAAATGGTATTTAGAGCCAACAGAAATACTTCAAGATTGGCTGCACATTTTCCTTGAATTGGGATGTTTATTTTGTTTGCAAAACACTGCAAATAATTATTTTATCTCTGATTCAAAGTTTTTTTTTTAATTTTTATATCTCTTCTTCAAAGCAGATAAAATCCCATGGCCAAATAGTTGGTTCAAAGAAATAAAAATGCAACTATTTATTCATTCGTGTATTGATGCTTTTGCCAACAAATTGTTTTGAAAAGTTATGCTAAACATATAATTCAATAATCTAACTGTATTTGCTGCTCAGCAAAGAAAATGCAAATTTTTGGAGAAAATTCATTTAGCAAGCACTCAAGTCGAGTTCCAGTATTTTGCATTTAAACAAGTTTCACTGCGAAAAGTAACTAGCAAGAAACTTATTTTGTTTTTATCTCGAATAAAATATGTATAACCACTTGGAAATGCATATATTTTGTATTTGAACGCCATAAAGCCACAGCAATTGGCGTTGGCTCACTCCTTAACAGAGACAGAGCATCTTGATTAGTTTACACATTTACACATTTAGTTAAAATTTCATTTTATTACAATAGTTTTGGTGAGCCTTAAATCATTTAATGCCATAGTTTTTGCTGCCTGCAAGACTCCCGACGGCTGCCAACTTTGGTCAGGCAAATGCGGAACAATCTGCCAGACGTCGACGCCAGCCCAAAAGGTGAGTTGGCCAAATAAACGAACAGCGGCCAGAACATATTTCGCTCATTCTGCCCGAGGATTTTCTATATATATATATATATAGGAGGGGGCGGTCCAGCTCGTGGCTTGAGTTTGAGTTCTAATTTTTGGTGATTTATATGGAATTCGGTTCGCTGGCTGGCTTATTTGTCATTGTTTGTGGCTGATTTCTGGTTCTGGTTCTGGTCTGGTTCTGGTTCTGGCTTCACTTTATTTTTGCTGTTCGTTTTCTTGCCCTGTTTCTTCTCGTTTGCGTTATGTTCGCCAATTGAATTTGCTTTTATTGCATTTATTGTGGGTTTCTGGCCGGCTGCTTATTGTTAGTAGCCTCCAATGCGGCTCGCTCTCGCCTGTGTCCAGTACATTATCTCTAAATAATTTATGTTTGTATACATTTTAATTTAATTTATTTGTACAACCAGACTATTTGTTTTTCTTGTTGCTGCGGCTATTGCTATTGTTGTTGCCGCTGCCGCTGCTGTGCCGGGTCTCATGTTTGGCCAGCAAACAAACCGCCAACAAATACAATAAATTCTTCATACGTATGCGCCTTTGTGCGCGTGGGTGTGTGTGTTTCCATGTGTGTATGTGTGTGTGTGATTGCGGTAAAATCCAATATTGATTGAGTAGCCGCAATGTTGGCCAGCTTCGGCAAATAAGTAAGATATCGTAAAAGGTCTCACCGAGTAATTGCTAATAGTCGTATTATATGGGTACATACATAGTTTTTATGAAGATTGTTTCTCTCGTTTTTTTCTTTTCGGGCACTCGAATTATACCTTGGAGATTTTCCCGTTGCACTGACGAGTGATAAAACTGCGCAACGTATATGCTATAAATCTGTCTACCAACTTCTTCATTTGCTCGCACAAACGCACTTACACTCACTTGCTGGCCCTCGCCTAAAAAGGGGGTCTAATTAAGAAGTTCGAGTTCGGAAAGGCGAAATATAACGAAAGTGCTGTTCCGCTTTGATGTGCAAATAAAAGCAAGTATGAGACTTTTCGTCGATATACAAACATACCAAGTCTGAGCTAACTAGTGAACTTCTTGGTATAGTTAAATGTGACAATAAACCTATTAAAATGTATTTATTCAAAGACGACATTTTTGTGCATTTATTATATGAAAATTAATGACATAATGACTTTTATAAATTAGTCAACAAGGAAGCGCGAATTAAATCATTCAAAGACGATATTTTTGAGCGTTTATTAGCAATGAAATTGATGGAAATAGTGGCTTTTTTCACTGACCAAAAATGACAAATGCTTAAAACAGATAATTTTATGCATTTATTATATGAAAATTAAAAAAATTGCGATATTAACCAATGGCCACAAATAATGCTATACGATTAAGAAATTGCTTAAGGAAGCGCAAATTACATAAAGACTATATTTGTATAAAATTCAAGTAATAATGACTTTTATCCATTAAACACAAATAAACGACAAATATTTTAAAAACTTCAATAAGGGAGAGTAAATTAAATAACAAAAACGCGATATTTTACGCATTTATTATACACAAATAGTATCTTTTATCCACTAGCCACAAAAGAGGAATAAGAATTTAAGAATCTGATCAAGGAAGCGCCGCAATTTGAACATTCTCGCAGCCATCCTTTGTAATCGATAGCAACTGGAGCTGCTCGTGCTCGAGATTGTTACGAAACTTACAGTTCGCGTAGTTCAAGGCACCATCCGAATGCTGTGCGAAGCCCTCGATCATTTGTAAGAAGTGCTGGGATATAGTTCTCTCGACAGGGGTCAAAGTGGAGTCGGGCTGCGTGCCGAACATCAGGAAGAAATCGTCGCAATGCACAGTGCCTGTAAATACAAAATGCATTACTGCAGATTTAGCAATAAAAGCAGACAGTCAGATTACCGAATTGAACATCACTGCGCCTAGCCAGCCACTGAGCGAGTCCTTGCTGCGAGGGATTGTCGTAGACATAAGCGTAAAGCGGACTCTTGCCGTGCTGCTTGTACAGCTCAATCACTTTCGCCACACTGTGCTTGAACAAAATGTCGGTGAACATGCGCTGCACATCCCAATAGCTGTCCATGCTGAAGCTGCGATTGCCCAAATACATTTCCTTGAGCTTATTAGAATAGTTGTTCACTTCCTCCATGCTTTCCATTTTTTGTCGATAAAACAAGAAATCTGGCGCTAGCTCCGTCCACCGCTGGTTTAGATCCTCTATCAACTCCTTGCCATTGGATTGCTTCTCCAGCAACATGGCAGCATTGAAACCGCCGTCTTCCGTCGTGTAGCTAATTAGCCATGGAATCTCCGCGAACTTGCCACTGCTGATAATTTCCTGCGGATGTTGCGTGAGAAAAGCATCAGCTGCATCGTCGCATTCTACCACTGGGCCAAATATGGCAAAGGGCACATAGCCGATGAGCAGAAAATTGCCCACTGCAGTCACAATGTCCTTGGCGTCCTTCAAGCGCAGGCAGTCCCTTAGTCCAGCAGAACTATTGGCATGCTGGCAGCCCAGCATATTGGCCAGTTCGAAAGCTCTTTGCCTGTAGCCTTGCTGCAGCACCCAGGGATCGAAAGCATTGCCACTGATGGAAATCGCTGCCCTCGCCAATTGTTTAGTATCCTGCTGCAGCAGCTGCAAGTGCACGGAGGCGCCGCCAGCTGATTGGCCGAACAGCAATAAGTTCTCTGGTTCGCCGCCGAAGCGCGCAATGTTGGCTTTGATCCAACGCAACGCTAGTCGCTGATCCTTGAGCCCGAAGTTGCCGGGCAGAGCGGCATCTCCTGTGCTCAGAAATCCCAGCGGTCCCAGCCGATAGCTGATCTTGACCACAATCATGTTGCCCGTGGCCAGCATCAAGTCGTGACCCACTTCCGCTGCACCGCCGAACATAAATGCACCGCCATGAATCACTGCGACCACTGGAAATGTGCTGCGACTCTCGTTCTTGGGCTTGTAGACACTCACTGTCAGGCAGTCCTCGCTGCCCATCAGCTTGTTCGGCTCGTCAATCAGTATGGACCACTGCAGACAGCGCTGAGGTGGCTGTGTGGCATCGAATGTATGCTTCCACTGCTGACTGTAAGGACGTGGTGCCTCGAAGCGCAACTCCCCGACAGGTGGCTCAGCATAGGGTATTGATTCGTAGCTGTAGTAGGCGCCGTTGTCGCGCCCCTGAAGCTGGCCGTTGGGCAGCTCCACCAGCAAAGGATCAGACTCTGAAGCAGCGAGGCCCAAAGCAAATAGAAACAGGCCAAAAGCCAAGAAACGCGACATGATGCGCTCTAAAATACAGACTGCGCTGGCTGCTGATATTGCAACGCGTTTTATTTGCATTGCAATTCAAATGTCGTTACTTACAAAAAGCAATTCTTGATAACAGTGTTTAAGCTACTCCCATTTTTATCGATATTTAATAAGCTAGATAACTGCAATGGGAAGTTTTCAATTACGGCTGACTGCAGCCAAAGCATTGAACGATCGCGTGCTGCTCAATTGTTCCAGCAGAGAGGTGTATCTGCAATAACTGGCAAGTGAATAATGAGTATATTTTCAATCCGAATGCAGAAATACATTCATTATATGCTTGATTAGTGTAATAGAGAAAACCGGTTTGTCATTTTCCTATTTCCACAGCCATTCATAGTGAAGCCCAAAAATGCTGTTTAGCAAATGCACAATTAATCAATCAAGTCTGAGAGCTGTTGTATTTGGCTGCAGACTGAACAACAATTGGTACTGAAGTAATCGTAAATTGTAGCCGAATTTAATCACACATCACTTTAAAGATGCAACACGAGTATATTTCATAATTAGCACATGATGAATATGCACGTCGTCGCTGCATCATCTGGCCGCACAACACTCGAATGCTAATGTAGTTTTGACTAAATACTGGAGTAAAACAGAGGCGAATGAATTTCTACTGCTTCACAATTCGCTCACATTTCATGTTCAACTCGGTAAATGGAATTTTTGTGTAGTTTCGCCAGCAGCTACATACAGTATTTATTTAATATATGTATACATATATAGCATTTGCCGAGCTCTTGTGTTGTTGCTGTCGACGTTTTAAAGTTTATGTGGGCCCCGGTCTGAAATGGGGCCCTTAACGGGCGTTGATCATATTTTGCACTCCGGATGGCGTTGTACTAGTACGCAATTTACATAAACATAAAGTCGTTTGTTATCCATGGACCGTAGCAGATACAGATATTTACATACACGTCTATGTGCCCGGGCTCCCACTTGGCAGCTGTGTGAATATTTGCTCATTAAATTATGCCTCGTGCCCCCGAAATCAGACACTACTGCCTCGAATGACCTATGCATGCCTGGTCTTGGTCTTGGTCTTGGTCTTGGCTTTTGAATCTGTCAGCTTTGCTGAGCGCACAGTAGTCGTAAACTTGGCCGAGAACTTTGTTTTCTATTTGCAACGAGGCAAACTCGAAGTCGCTTTGCATTCCCCCTGCATCCTTTACCTACTCACGTCGGGAATTGTCCGAGTGAAATTGGTGAGAACGTTCAATGGCCTGTAAGCGGCTTGGGCACATGGCAGATTTACTCGTAGATTGCCAATTAGTACTTCCCTTCTTCGGCCAATTGAAATTGCTTGCAATGAACTCATTTAAATACTCACTTGGCAGGATGCTCCAATATATTTAGAATTCTTCGCCGCAAGATGAATTGATTGCCAAACAATCACAGTTCTTGGCGTTAGTTAAGTTTTAACACGCTTTATTACTTATGTAATTATTTTGAAACAAAACGCTTAGTTTACTTATCTGGCCTTTATCATAAGTGAAACTTGAAAATAGTATGTTCCTTTCCAAAAATTATAAAATGTTATTTATATAATTGAAATTTAAAATGCATTTTATTATATTTTAGGCCAAAACGAATTTACGTTGTTAAAATGCGTATTTAGTAACATAAAGAGAAAGCATTTTTAAAATATAATTCAAAATCGTATTAAACTCAGTTCGTATTAAGCGGCTGCTAAATGTGAATTTATTTCGGTGCGAATAAAAGTAAAATAAATTGTGCTTTTAGTCGCTCTTTGCTTAATTAAGTATAAGTATAATAAATAAACAAAAATAATTAATGAAAGGAAGTGCAGTGAACAATAGAAGAGAGAAAAACTCATATGTTCAACAAAAAGTGTTATTATTTTAAATTTTTAATAGCTTTAATTCACTACTATACACCAAGAATTTCCAACTGAATATAAGCCTGTATAAGTTACACTTGAAATTCCCCTTCGCTTCATTTAGCACATGTAATTAACCCCAATGCGATGTGGCTTATTTTGAACAAAATCACAAATGACTCTGAGTAGTTGGCTTAGATATTATTTTACGGTATCACGCAGTGATGAATGTTCATTTCAGCAGCCCTGAAGAGCAGCCCACGACGTCTTTTAGTTTTCACTCTTGACTTCAGTTTGCTGTATTTGCTCAGTGAACTGAATATATTTGCTGGTAACTTTGAGTCGATTTCCCGAGAAATGGCAACAGCAGCAACAACTTGGACTGCAGAGGGAGAGTCAGTAGATTGCTACGTTGTAGTTACTTGTAACTGATTTTAGTGTCCCACTCCAACTATATTCCAAGAACAACACAGTCGCAGACGTATTCCCTTTCTGTGTTCTCGACGAAGATGTTGGCTGCCTGTGTGTGTGTGTGTGTGTGGACTGCGGATGGGGCTTGTTAGCGTTGATTTTATGCAGATTTTGCACGGAAAATTTATGTAGAGCTACGCAGATACAATGTGTAGTAGCAGTAGGACGAGGCGGGGAGAGGCAGCCGCCCAATAAAGCAAAATAAAAGCTGCGACAAGCGGACATAAAGTACATGAAGTGTAAGTTTCATTTCAAATTGATTTATGCAGCTTTTTCTGCGCAAGCTTTTTGTTTTGCCATTCTTTCAGCTGACTGAAAAACACAAAGCTGCTTGATTATACTTGAAATCGTTAGCTGTTATCGCATAAATTTGCTGTCCAGGGGGGTGAGGAAGTCGGGCAGCCGGGAAACCGAAAGTGTGGGCTGCAATTAGGCAAATTGCGAACATAACCTGTTCCAACTAATTAACCTCACTGTTCATATACCATTGTATCGGCTGGCAATGTTTCATATTTCAGTTACAGCTATTTTCAATAGCTGCAAACATCGAATCGAATTTATTGCTAATTAGCAGCGAAAGTTCCCACGCACAGCTGCTATTAAATGATGTGCGAATGCGGAGGGTCGGAGTGGATGACATGCAAATTTGATACAAAACTTTAGCTATTGGCAAATTAATTTGTATTTCATTTGGGTCGTGTCATAGGTAATTGCGCAGGAGGCCCAACCTGCTCACCCCGACTTCAACCTGTCAGCCAGATTAGCTTATTGCCGGCGACTGATAAATTCTGCTGATGCCAGACGCAAAGCGATAACTCTGCGACTCACTGCGTGTGTGTGTGTTAAGTTTGAGCATATGTGCGCCGACTATGTGTGTGCGTGTGTGTGTGTGTGTTTTTGGGGGAAAATGACTGCTAAACGCCGCCCCTCATCGCAGAGCTCTATTAGGCGCCATAATTAATAGCAGCTTAACTTATAATTACGGTCACCCTGAAACCACAGGCAACCATTTCGGCTTAATTGTTGAGGTCGTTTTGTTATTGTTCCTGCCTGCTTGCTTGCCCGACTGTGTGCTTGGCTTCGGGCTTCTCAACTCAAGCAGCATTTAACTTTAAAAGACTTTGGCCTAAGACAATGTGGTAGTATTCAAAAAATCAATATGCCTACTGCTCTAAAAACTATAATCGCGAGGCAGTTATTAAATTATTAAACTTCAATTACATTTGCAGAGTTAACAGCGATTTACAAATATAATTGAAATAATTATAAAGTTCACTAACTAAATATTCGATAGTTCACAGAGCTCTTACTTTTACGACTACACTTTTCTTCAACAAATTTACAGCAACATTAAACAACTATATTCTGCACATATTTTCGTGTTTATTATAAATTGCAATTTGACAGCAAAAAAAAGCGATATCAAGGTAAATAAACAATCGTTTTTTTGCTTGTTCCAGACAAATTGCATAATTTAGCTCTTAACAGAATTAAATACAAATGCTGGCGACAGAAACAAAACGGCCTGAAACTTTCATATTTATTTGCACACTAAATGCTCTGCCAATAAAGTTTTATAGGCTAGTTCGAATTTATAGTTTTGTTTGTTTTCATTACATTTTGCCGCATTTTATGTGCCCCTATTTTTATGGCCAGCTGACTCGATTTATGCATTAGCGAAATACACTCTTCAAACAGCGTAAACAAATGGTGGTTTAATTTAAAGAGACTTTCAATAACCGAACTTTCTGCTGATAACCTTAAAATAAACATATTATGTGCATCTATTAGCATATTTTTCTAAAAACAGAATTGCGACACATTGAAATATGTACCTACACATTCGAATCCTAATCTCGTCGTAATTGAAAAACATGGCCAAAATTACACCTCTGTCTGCGTCTGACTGTGATGGTGAACACGCTCATATTTCGCAATTTGAAAAATTGCGCTGCCATTGGAAATTAATGGAGGGCGATTAAAATATTGACACTAATTGAAAGGAAGGCGCGGCGGCATTTAAGCGCTCTCTAATTGAGCCGATAAGAAATGAAATATGAGATTTATGTCGCGTCGCTGCTTTAAAGCCATTCGAAAGATGCCTCGCTCGCTTTAATTTCAAACAATTTATGTGGGCCGGCATTAAAACCAAAATGTGCACCGAATTTGCTCGGTTGTAAAAATTCTTGCGAGATTTATAAGAAGTGAAATTAATGTGGCAGCGCGTCTTGAAGGCAACAGCGAAGCTCGCATGGAAAGAAAACCAAGTCGAATGCTCAGGCAAACAAAAAAAAAAGTCAGCAAACAGAGCGATGAATGTGAATGGAAAGTGGCCGTTGGCCAGGCTGCTGGGAAGCTCCCCAGTGCCCAAGCAAGTTCTTCTCCGCTCTGCTCAGCTCAGCTCAGCAAATGCGAATCGAATTTATTTTATTTAGAACACCATCTCCGACGCCGCTGACGACGGCGCGCCGTCTGCATCGCCGTTGTTGTCCTTAGCAGCCGAAAAGCGAAACTTTTCGCGCTTAGTTGCCTGCACGGCGTGAGCGGAGGCGGGGGCGGGGGCGGAGGCGAGGCGGCCTCGCTTTTTGCCGACTTTTCTTTATGCCTATTTTTCTCGCTTTCTTTTTGCACGCGCATTTGAAGTTATTCCGAAAGTTTTTCTAGCTTGTTCTCATTTTTATTCGCTCCAGTCGCCAAATGGCAACTTATCGCGCTCTGCGCGAAAACTACGGAAATTGAAATAAAGAAGTTAACAAAACGCCAGCACTTGGTCAGTTCATACGGTCACTAGCCATTAATAACAATACCCTAACCCAAAACTATTCGTGCATAAAATCGCAAAATTAATTCTCCTGCTCCCCAGAAAACCAACTTCACAACTCTCTCTCTCTCTCTCTCTCTTTCGCTCTCTCTTTCTCTCTCTATTTATACTAATTTGCAACTATGTGAAGTAGCTAAATTCATCTTTTGTTCAAGTTTACATGCTTCCAAGTCGACCCCAATAATTCCTTAATTCAATTGAAATAGATTAAGAAATGCAATCAATTTAGCTTAGAGCAATTTTTTTTATTACAATAACTTGCAGCAATCAAATTGATATTATATTTTGACACTATTTTGCTCCTTTAGTACGATAGTTAGAATTGTAAGTAATTGAAGCAGCTTAATTCTTAAGTTGGAAACAATTTAGCTTGTCGTATTAACTGATATAATTGATATCAACAATAGTTTTGCATATAATTTAGTTCTGTTTGGAAACATTCAGATTTATTCCACATGTGCCATAACCGTGATTCACCTGCGGTCGTGAAAACAGCAAACAAATCAATTTCGGGCCAATTTTCGTGCGACGGATCGAAAAATTCGAGTTCAACATGCAGACGATACGTTTCCGGATTTTCTCAGCTCCAACGCATATCTTATCCTCTTCAGTTGTAGTTGGGCCTCCTTCACCCCCTCCACAGTCAGGGTATTGTGTGTAGTTGTTGTCGTTGTGTCTGTTGCCATATGGCGCTGTTGTTTTTGCGTTCGTCGCTGCGCCCAATGGGCTCGCGCTTTGGGTCTACGTTGTATTTATCCATCACTGACAATGTCAAATATATTACCCATGATGAATGACTTTGCGGATTTGATGAATGTATTTTGTGGCTTTTCGCCTGCTCCATAAACGCTCGCCCTTCAACGTATGTGCGCCGCCGAGCATCAAAAAGACAGAAAAACACCAAAAAAAAAATCCCGAAAAAAACAACAAAAAAATGTAAAAGAGAAGGAAGCCGGCGTATATGAAAAAAAGAGATTGAGGGAATCTGCACATGATTTATAAAATTTCAATGGCATTGAATACAGATTCTCGTACGTCACTTCTAATGTAGGCGTTCGATTCGAGCTTTTTGGCAAATCAAACAATAAGCGACTGAATACACAAAACTTCTTCAGCTCGACTTGGCGATATGCGAAACTCAAAGTACTTAGGCAACGAATTGACCAATAAAATATATCAAGAATATATCATACACTGACTTTATACAAACTGCAGTAAAAATGCTATCATATGACGATGAACTTGAGTCTTCTTCTGGCCTTTCTGTTGCGACACTATAAAATAAAGACGCGTATTCGAGAGCAGCAAACTGATGTTAAAACCAAGCGGATTGTGGGCATACAAAATTACTTAACAATAGGACGATTAAAGGCATAGGTACACTTTCGATGAAGATTGTAAATATTAAATATGAATGCGTGTACATAATAATTGAGTGTAACTGTTAAAGCATTTAGTGGCCATGAAAGCCGTCGCACATCAAAGAAGTCGAGTCCAGCGGAGGTTGGTAAACGAATAAATTACTCAGAAAAGAAGGCACGTTCTTGTAATAATGGCTGGTCAATTTTAATGAGTCTACGTAGGAGCACGCACACGGACAGACACTCCTACATGAATACCTACCTACATGTGTATGTATATATATGGTATATATATGTACTTCCTGAGAGGCAGACAGCGCACAAAGGACGGTGTGCGTCAGGACGGCTTCATTCAGTGGCGTTGCCGCTGCGCCAATTGAAGGAGTTTCCGCTGCCCGAGTCTGTCAGTCACAGCATGTTCTGCAGCCAAGGTCCTTTGGCAACATGTCAGCAGTGTCTGTGTGAGCGAGCTAAGGAAAAATGCTGTGGTAATTACATTAACGGCAAGGAAATGTTCTTTATTGAAGTCAGCTGAAATGTAACTATTTTCATTAAGATTGAAATATGTATCTTTATTATGGAAACGAGGGCAAAGGCCTCGACTTGCTCTTACTTGCCGGACTTAGTTGAAGATGGAGTCCACAATAACGAGTGATACACACACTGTGCTATAATCGTCTGGTAAATTAGCTTAAAATAGTAATGAACTGAAGATTGCCTGTACTGAACTTATCAAAATATAGGTTCTGCGTTGATTCAGTCGGAAAATAGTTCAGGCAATGGCATCTCCAGATTCGAGGCGATATCGAGAGGCTCTCGTTGGGCGGCACAAGTGTGTTTAATGACACTCGCCTGTCCATTGGATTGGTCATTATGTACAGTCGCTGCCATGTTTTATGGCCACGAAGCATGTTAGTGCCAGTTTTGATCAAAAAACTTTTTTAAAATTGTAGCATACTTTTTCGGGCTGTTTGCTTTTTTTTATTAGTTTTGCATGAATTCTTGCTGAGTGTTTTTCTGACTATTAAAATGTTGTGTGCTTCAACGTCATTCATTAAATTTTTTTATTGAATTTCCTTCAAGTTGATGCGATTGTCGTTGCTGTCGTTTGCGTGCTCGCAATTAGAATTGTGTCTTGAATGGGTGCTGAATGGGCCACGTGCCCAGGGCCAAGTGCAAAAATGTTATCAGAGAAACATTAAGGAGACAATTACGACACTTTTAATTGTTTTCGAGTCGCACTCGTTTACTGTCGTTTTGTCACATTGCTGTATTGTCATATTACTGCACAAATTTCATTTTCTCAGTCCTTCATTCCATTGCTGGCTTTTGTATACAGATATATACAGTATTTATTGCCGCTGCTGTAAAACGGGTAATTAAAAACCTGTTATGAAGCAATTGCGTGCTGCGCTCCGAAGGAGGAGTTGTCTATTTTTGGGGCAATAGGGAAATAGAATGACAACATGACGACGTTAATTACTGGTGCTGCGGTTATGCAGCAACATAATGTTGCTTGCGAGTGACTGATGACATTATAAATGCTGCTGCTCATTGAGATCGTCAATATGAACTCTGCGCTCTGCCTAACTTTTTGGAGCAAATTGGCAGCGTCAATAGTTGAGTCGAACTTTTGTTAGATTTTGTTGACACTTTCCACTAATAGCTTTTCGAGTCGCTTTTCTGCGCTGCGTCCATTCAATTATTAGTTTTCGCATTTGCTGTCCAGGCGCCGTGGCGTGAACGTTCTAATTGCCTAGCGTTGTAAAAAGAAAGCGGAGGGCAGCAACAGCAAAACGAACGAAAAAACGGTGGAACAAAGTGTGGAAAATGTACGCAAATGCTCACAAAGTTGGTGGAAATTTCATTAAATTTTCATTTCTAATTTTCCAAATGGATTAACGCTAAAAGATGCAGAAATCTTTCATCATAATTAGCACGCGACGCTGGCCAGCAACCAACACGCAGCGCACATAGTTGTCCACTGCTCACACACACATCTACACATATTCGCACACACACACACACACACATACATATTCATGAGCATGACCAGCAATGCGCTGGTCCCTATTCCCTATTCGTGGCTCACTCCTAGTCCAATACCATATACTTCTACTCTATACCCTACGGTTACTTTATTCACTATGCGACACAGAAAATATGTTAAATAAAATGTGCTTATTTCTTACAAATATGTACACACATAAATTTAATCTTAAAATGTAATTCCTTTGTTCCATAATTTTTGGATTTATATTTTCAGAAAGAGTTTGCATAAAAGTTGAAAATATTATAATTTGAGAAAGAGTTTGTATAAAGGTTGAATTTAATTTGCATATTAGACAAAAAGTAGTTCATTCAACCGCCGGCTTAATGAATTCGCTTGATGCTTTCTCAATTTTTTCCACTTTTGCTTACGCTTTCGCTTCTATATGCAATGTAGCCGGAGGCTTGGCCTTGCGCCTTGTTTGACTAACTCATTTTGAACAATTTGCGAGGCTGGCGCTCCCACAGCCCGCCCCTGGCCGCCGCATCGCCGGCTGTTTAATTAAGCGCCAAGATAAGATACTGTTACTCGTAAATGTGCTACAATCTGTTGAACAGAAAGTGAAATCTAATTACAGTTGCACAAAAGCAGCTCGCAATTTTCATGCTAATCAATATTTAAGTAGTTCAAACCGTTTTTTTTTTTTGCCCGAACATTAAGCATTTCTTTATTGGCGTCGGCACTTCGAGCGGTATTCAGATTTATAACTAACTACAACTAACGGGGCAAAGTTTGCTCAGCTCTAAATCCAATTTAATTGAAAACAAGAACAGCACGTGGTCACCCACAGACGAGAGCATTTTTAAGGATTTACTTTGGTTATTACTGCAACTTGAGTCGCACACAATTCTGGCACAGCTCGAGGATTTTGCAGCTCTGCTCATAAGTCGCGCTGCCAAAGCGAGGGGGGGAGACAAGTGCATTTCCTTAGACGAAACTTGAAATGAACGAACGAACTCATTTCGTAGCTGGCTGGTACGCAAAATTACAAAATACTGTCACGTATGTCGCTTTTTAGAATATTGCAGTGTTTTCCGCAGCAAAGCAGCACTAGAGCTGCAGCAGCGGCAGAAGGAAAACAAGAACTAATGCTAAAGAAAATATCAACTTCTAACATAAATTTGGGTCAAAAACTTTAATTTAAACGAGTGCCACTACCACTGCCTTTTCGTTTGCTCGACGCTTGCTTGTTGCCTACAGTGTTGCAATGCCAGATATTCTGTGCGACAGAGGAAAAAGCAAGTATCACGTATACGCACTGTAACACAAACACAAAATACAAATAAATTAGATGCACTTATATCCAGAAGCCGTCGCAGTCGTCGTCGTCGTCGCCGTCGACCAGCACAAGCAACGAGCACTTCCCCACAGGAGCGACAATAAGTGTGAAGTGTACGGGGTGGGGGGAGTGGCAAGATTGCGGCAAGTTGCCGGCATTGCGAATGCAAGAAAGGAAATTTACTAATTTCAAAGTTTTGCACGCATTAACCCCGAAAATCTGCGCACAGGCAAAATGCCGATTTGCAGAAGCTGAAGCAAGGGGCCCGGCCGCACAACTTGAAGACACTTGCAACAGTGCAACACACATGCCTCCACCCAGCACACGTTGTATTTGTGCAAATAATTTGGGTCACGATCTGCACAGGGTCGTGCCGGGCGGGGCGAGGCGGTACTTGGCGGGATGTGGGAATGGTCGGGGACAACTACGCAACCTCTGAGCTAAGCCTGCACTTAAAACGGCTAAGGACAATAAAGACGTGGGAGTGCAGCAAGTCGAGTTGAACTATTGTCAAGTTTTAACCTCGATATGCAGCGACGTCAGATTAGGCGGCGACCCCATCTCTCCCACCACCCCTTGCAAACACACATGCACACATATGCATGGCGTAAGAATTTCGCTGCTCCCTTTGGAATGCAGCGCCGCTGGGCACAACAAAAATATATGTAACAATTGTTACATGCGTCGCGCAGACGAGCAAACAGCGGAGTGTGTGGCAATAGAGGGCAGCGAGCAGGCGAGTTATCATGCAGATGCAACAGCAGCGTAGTCGCAGACGTATTCGACGACCCCTTGAGTGCATAACAACAAATGAAATTGTGTGACAAGGGGACCAGCTTGGATATTACGAAAGTACGAGCGACGCGATCGAGCAAACGCTTCTCAAATTGAAATCGCAATTTTTGTGAGTATTAGTAGTAGCTTCTGTTATAGCATACACATCTAAAAACTGAGCTTAAATAAATGATTAATTTCTCTATCAAGTAGATAAGATAGTTTGTATTATAAGAAGTAGCAACTCATTCAATTATTGATAAATTAGGTGCAACAATTAGAAGTAGCAGCTATTTCCGTTATTGAATACTTAATTATAAACTGAGACTGAAGAAAAATAATTGATTTCACTCGCCAAATCTCTCGCAGTTGGTTGATATATATAATAAGAAGTAGCAGTTGTTTCTATTATTGGTAAGATAGCTGATATAATTAAAAGTAGCAGCTCTTTCTATTATTGATAAATTAGTTGATACAATTAGAAGTAGCAACTGTTTCCGTTATTGAATACTTAATTATAGACTAAGCTTTAAAAAATACTTTCGTTCTTAATACATTTGATCGTTGATATACATAATAAGAAGTAGCAATTTTTTCTGTTATTGATAAGTTAGTAGATACAATTAGAAGTAGCAGCTCTTTCTGTTAGCTGATAAGTTAGCTGATACAATTAGGAAGTAACAGCATTTTCTGTTACCGAATTCAAGTTTAAGGACTGAACCTAAATAAATGTTTACAAACTTTTGGTAAGCATATAATATAGTTGATATATTAAGAAGTGGCAGTTGTTTCTGTTATTATATACCAATATTAGAAATGAACTTAAATAAGTAAGTAATTGCTAAGGTAAGCAGATAAGATCGTTGATACAATAAGAAGTAGCAATTCTTTCTGTTATTGATAAGTTAGTTTAGTAGGTAGACAAGATAGAGAATATAATAGCAGCTGTGTCTGTTACTGAAAACAAAATAATAGATAACTCAAAATATTGTTTAGCTAAGACTTACTTCAATAGATATTGAAATGCAACAATCAAGCAATTGTAAACCGAGATAAATTCATAAATTTATTTATGTTTATTACATGTTGTGCCTTTTTTGACCATTGTTGAGAGCGTGCAACAAATGAGGTTGAGGTTACGCAAAGGCGGGTGGCCGCATCTCTAGGCCAGGCCAAGTATTATTGTGGGCGTAGCTGCGTTCTCTCTCTCGCTGTCTCTCCCTCTCTCTCTCTGTCTTGGCCAACTGGACGAGATGCGCCGCGAGCAGTCGAGATGTGTGCATTTAGGTATTTGCATGTCAGCCCCAAATGCCAGCAGCTCAACTGCAGCCCTTTTGTCGCACAAGTTCAAAATCATGTCTCGTTGGCTGGCTTTTTGGGCCAGGCCAAGCAAGCAGCCGAGCTGCTCACTGGGGCTCACACATTCGAGGCGCTGGCATTCTGGAATAAGCAGAATAGTTGTCTCCACACTTGTGTGTGTTGCACGCGCATGCAACTTTTTGTCAGCTCTCGTTGCTAGGCTAGTGATTCTATTAAAGAAATTGCCCTGTTCAACAGCCCCGCCATTGCCCTGGCAAACAATCATTTCGTTGGCTTTTAGAAATTCGTTGAATTCTTTGGCTTTTCCTCCGGCTGGCGGAGAGAAAAACGCAGCTGATGTTTACGAAAGGCAGGTGCTGCATTCAGTGCTTGCATTCTATGATTAAGTTTCCAAAAGATGAACAAGTTTATACATGCAACAAACAAATTCAAAGCAAACAGAGGCAGCATTGAGAAGTTTACCAGACCAAATGAAAAAGTTCAAATAAACTACGGCTAGGAACTCTCAACTTTGTAATGCAGTTTCAATATACAAATCAATAAACACCCCGAGCATGTTGATGTTGGGCTGAAACAAAAGGCAACATCCTGCGGTCGACGGCCCCGCCCGGCCTGGCCTGGTGTGGTGAGGGGCACGGTCCGGGCGGCTTGTGCAACCTTAACAATAACCGCAAACTGGTTGACTGGCCACATTGCTGCCTTTAGGTTCGAGAAAGTTTTTAGACATTTTATTTTTCCTGATTTCCAGCGCCAGGAAAAACGGCAGCTGGCAAGCTCGCAAGTCGACCGAACGGAATGTGCAACGGAAAACTGCAAGACCATAATGTAAGTCAACTCCGGGCCGAGCGGAGAGAAAGCCAAGAAAAAGTTAATGATGTCACTTGCACTTGCCGTAGGCCACCACACAGGGACACACAGCCGGAGCAGACTACGAGTGAATTGGATTGCAGCTCGCAAGGCCTCAAGATGCTGCAAACACGCTCCCAAATCATTTCTTCCTTCCTGTTTCTCTTCTGGAAAACCACAAACTCCCGTTCTGGGCAGGGAGAAGCTATTAGATTACTTATTGAGCAGTGAACGAAGTTCAATCGAGCGACAATACGATAGGTTGGTGCTTGATGTATAAGCATATAGCATATATATATAGCATGCAGAATAGACTAATCAATAACCCATTTAGCACGTGAACTGACAAAATTACTCAATTTATTATTGATAGCGGCATGCGTCACAGAAAGCAAATTTATTTAGTAGTGGAAATTAAAATTAGATTAGGAATGCTTACGAATTCACGGGTGAAACTATTAGGCAAGGGTGTTGAGCTTAAAGATATTCTCTACCATTAGATTCGATGATTGTTATTGGCATAGAATTACTATGAAGCTTAAATTTGATCTCTTCCCAATTTTGAAGAATTCCTTAGCTTACTTTTGCTTTTATTAAGTGAATCAACTTTAGATATAAATAATATGTATATGAAAATTAGAACAATTAGAACATTCCTTTGCTTTTTTTGTTATTAATGCATGTGTCAATATTGCATTGAAGTTTCGATTTACATTTTCAGCTCGCTATAATTCCCACAGCTTAGACCCCTATATCATTCAAACATAGTCTCCAAATTATCTAATTTAAAGTGAAATTTAAAACCAACTCTAAACCACGTTGTCAGATATGCAGAACATTAAAGCAATCACACAGTAAGCTTCCCAGTAATCGATTTGAAGTTTATGTGTAGGTGACAAAGTGCAATTGAGTTGTGGTAAAATTTTGTTTGACGACCATTGTGGCAACTTCACATGTGTCTGTGTGACATGTGATCAATTGTTAATGTCGAATGACAGACGAAACTATTCTAAACTGTGCTATCTATATACTTTATTTTACTTTAACATATTGGAATGCTTGTAAGAATTATGACAAAAAATTTGTGCAGAAGCCATATGTTTTACATGAAAATGTATCCTACCGTATAGCTAATTATTACTATGCTTTCACATTTAAAGTCAGTGAAGACGGCGAATTTTATATGACTTTGCCCTTTGTAGCTCAGACAATACTTAATTTACTTCATCATCCATACTACTTTGAATTAAATGGTGTATTTATTTACTCAATACTTTAAATTAAATATATTTATTTACTTAATACTTTAAATTAAATGGCGTATTTATTTACTTAAGTATAAATTGTGTATTTTTGTTAAATTAAAATTTTAAGACGTATAATTTAAATTTAAAAGACACTGGCTTCCAAACAAAAAGTTAAGAGTATTTATAGCAAGTGTGATCAGTGATTCAGTATAGATAATTAAAATGATGAGTCTAAGGAATGTTTAATCTAGTGCAAAGAGTTGATGATTAATGTGTGTACTTCCCGCAAAACTATTCTATGATTTTTACTTATTTTATAATATAGTTTTGCATATACTTTAGTTTTGTTCGTTTATGCAATAATATTGGGATTGTTGTACAAATAATTAGAGCAATTGTACTCCACGCTATTTGTATATAATTTATAATTGGCAATCCGAAAATAATCATATTAGTCATACTCAAGACCGTCCCCAGGGCATTGACAAAGAAAGGATATAATCGGGCGAGGCACTCAACAAAATTTCGAGCAATTAAATCTTTAAGACTCGTTTAAAAACGGTTTTCTTCGGTTTCTCTTTTTTGTTGTTGCGCTCCTCGGTGTTTTGCGGGGCAGCGAACTAATTATAAAGCGGATGCGACGGGTCCCCCTGGAGCCGGGAACGTGGCGGGTTGGCGCAGGAATGGTTAAGGATCGCTTTGTTTAAGGTCCACAGTCAAAAGGACAGATAAATGCGACGGTCTGTGCCGCGAATAAGAGTATTTTGCATAATTGTTGACCCAGAAAGTCGAAGGAAAGCAACAACAACAACAACAACGACAACAGAGAAAAAGAGCAACAACAGAAATGTAATTTCAGTTTCTCTCTTTTGCGCCACTTTTTTCGTTGGTTCGTTTTCTGTTTTATTTTTTGTGCAGCATGGATATTTTTTGGTCTCCTTTCGGGGCGCCACCGCTGATTTGTAATTAGGAAACGGCCGCCAACTGTCGCCTTCGTTTCGGTGGCCAGAGCCACGCCCCATTTACACCGCAGCAGCGACCGGGGGCATTAGCGAACGTTAAATACCCAAGTGCCATCTGTTGGATACCCAGCCGGCACTCGCTCCCCCCTCCTGCTCTATTGTCGTGAGTGGCAGCTAAAAACAGGGGGCAAAATTAAATGAATGAAAAGCGCTAGAAGAAAAGTGTAAAGCAATGACGCCCCATTCCCAGCGGACATTTGAGCCAGCCAGGAGCGAAGGCAGCGCCACTTTGCGGCTTTTAAAACGTGGACATAACGCGGAGAGCTCGGCAAAGGGGGCGAGAATCCTCGCACAACAACAACAACTGCAAATAGTCGGAGAGTCGAGGAAAGGGAGGGTGGACAAAGTCAGAAAGTTGCGGCAAAAGTTTATTAAAAATTTAAATTCAGTTTTAATATTTTCTTTGAGTTGTGCCTTCTTCAAGCAATCTGCTGCTCGAGGAAATGCACAAAATTGAAATTATTTCATGTCCGGTGTCACCATTTGGAGCTTCCGTTCGGCACCCTTTTTTAAGCAGGGGCAACAAACTTTAATCCCTTTTCCACTCATGCAGAACTTTTCAGCACAACTTTGCTCTCTCTTCACTCGGAAATTCGGTATTCCGTCTGACGGCGACCTTCAAAGCGAGGCCTTTTTCTTTTCGTGTTCACTACGGCAAGGCCGTTGTTGCATATTTTCACCTTTTTACATGTCTTGTGTGACCCGGCTCCGATTCAATCCCATTTCCAACGCTTGCCAAATTTACGAGTCTTTCGCAAGAAATTCGAAAAACTGACATTTATGGTTGTCAGTAATTTATGATATAATAAAAACTTTTCAATAAATTTGCTGTAGATATATGCCTAATAATCACTAACGAGATTCTCAAGTCAGTTACATTTTGCTGAAATGTTTTCAATTTTTTTGTTGGCAAACACTAATTGCTGAAGAGCTATAGTTGTTGGCTCGTCTTGTAATCTGTACGAGCGCAAATTCTTTTGAGCAGCCACACGGCTACGACAAAGGGCCGAACTAACTTTGACACCCGAAAGTTTAGCAGCCAAGCACTGAGAGGAGCTTTCGGCCATAAGGATCTTGTTGGCTGCGGCCAACTTTTCCGGTTTTGCTTTCTATAGGCATTAGCTCACGTTCAGGCTACCTGCTCCTTCAGCAGGCACATTTCAATGCTTTCACCTTGTGACGGACGAGTGCGAGTGTGTGTGTGTGTGTGTGTGTGTGTGTGGGTGGCCATAATGGGTGCCATAGAATGCAGCCCACACGCCCTTTGTGCAGGCGCCTGAACACGGAAGTCGGATTTGCAGAGTGGCGTCCTTAGTGAATGGCAATAATGAAATCAAAGTGTGAATGCACTTTGCATTTCCGTCTCGCTTTGACCCTGTTAGAAACACAAAAGTTCTCCGCCAGACCTGGCGACCTGCGCCCAACCGGCTTCCAAATGTGAGTAGTGCTGTAAGTTTTCTCTGCTTGAATGCCTCCTCATTAGCTCCCATTTAGCAGCTCGGCCATCTAGCTTCCTGTTGCTTTCAAAGCTGTCGCGTCAAAGGCCATCAAAATAGTGTGTATTCTGATTCATTAAGGTGTGATGGATGATTTATATCATTTGCGGCTTGCATGGCAGCTGGCTAAACTTACCCAGGAAAACGAGTATGACAATAATTTGTGAAAACGCATTTATTTTATAGAAATCAGAATCGAAACTTTTCATTAATTACTTTCAACTCAAGCAAATTGCAAGCGATTCTAAATGAACAAAATTTAGCTGAATTGAGCATTCACTATAAATGTCTTTCAAGAAACCTTTAAACGTTTAATTAGATTTTTATTGTTGCTATTCAGCATTAAGCAACAATGCCTTTTATGAAAAGATGCAATACCAATTAATTAAATTTTCATACGTTTCGACGCTAAATACGCTAACGATTTTTCTTACAACTCTTATCGAGGTATTACAACTCTCCTGTTTCTAAAATTTGTAATTCGGCAGGAAATCAGCTTATAATTTTCAACATTGCTGCACAGTATTAACTTTTCCCTAATGCCATTCCTACGTAAAATTCGTAACAATAAATTCTACTTAATTTCACCGTTTCACAGAATTCTGGTTGAGTTAAGGTTTTGACTACTTATAAACATTCTGAAAAAATAGAAAAAATTTGCGGCCTTCCTCCTTTTTAAACACAAAATCACAGAATTGATTATTTTAAGAAAATCCTTTAGGAATAATAGTCTTATTCGACTGAAAAGTTCACCTATAGAAAGCAGAAAGTTTGCTGGGATTCGTAGATTTAATTGTCTTATAACTGCTTTAAAATATCTTGCCTGCTCTTTTATTTAATACTAATGATTTTTAGCTCTATTGCAATTAAGACAAATTCTGGTTTTGCGAAATCCCATTAGGATTAACAGTCATTTGTCTTAGGAATAAATCGATAGCCTTGCATAAAGTTAGCTGCGATTAACCGTAGCTTTAATAATATTAACATTAAAAAATTTGATAACTTTTTTATGGTTTTGTCAAGATTTTCTATTATATTGCACCTAAGGGACTCATTCATATTGAGTACCACAATCGACATCGCATATTTACCTTTTATTTAATTGAAATAAGAGAAAACCTTGGTTTAGTTATTTGGATTATTATTTATTTGATGCAATAAATTTTCTCAGTTGAGAGTTTCACATAGTATTATGCTCGGGTTTTCCATATAAGTTGTTAGTTATTAGTTGGTACTTAACGGTAATTTCGCTATAATTGTATATATATATTAATATATATATATATATATGTATGTATATGTATAGTGTAGGTGTGTAGGTGTATTAATGTATATGAGTTTTAAAATAAATCGCATACTACATCGTTATTGTGGCTTTTATTTACACAGAAATACTTCAACATGTTTGCTATTGCTGAAACGATTCGATCGGGTTCTCTGTTCTACTCCTTCTCGGCTTTGATTATACTTATTAAATGTACGATTATTAGAGTTGTAATTAAATGTATTACGCGACTTAGCTTACCTTGCGTCACGGCGGCAAGTACTTGTAATTATTCATATGAAAAACACTTAAGAGCTTAGAAATGTATTTTGATTTCGTTTGAAGTACTTTCACTATTCTGCTTACAAACTAAATTTCGTCATAGTTCAACATTGCACTGAATGCTGATTAAATAGTTAACTATATGTGGGTGTGTGAATGAGTTTAATTAATCCAATTACGCTGCTCGAAATAAATCGGTTGATAGTCGACAAGGGTTGGCTCAAGGATGGCTGGCTGACCGCAACGACCGCAAACATTTGATACGTGTTTATCAGAGGAAGGGCTTTAAACAAAAAAAAAAAACCACTCGCAAGGCGCCACAGGCAGTCAACCACAGTGTTGCGCCTTATTTATGTGCTCCCCGGCGATTGTGGTTGATTTCATTAATGAGCGAACGAGAAGCAACTCATACTCATAATAGTTATGTTATTCTTTGCAATCGATGCACGTGCGATTAATTGAACGCTCAGTTAATGCGCTGCAACTAATTGCAATTAAGCGTTTATTGTTTATTGCATTTGTGTCAACAATTTGGCTTTTATTTGGCTCTCCTTGCGCAGCTGTGGGCAGAAATCAAACGAACTCCCATCCGAATCAAATGACAGACGAGGCCAGCAGCTTTGTTATTATTGTTGGAGACAGTTTAAAGTGTTTGTAGTTGCATGCCAGTATGTTTTTTGTTTTTAATTGTTAAAATCGATTGAAGTGTGTAAATAAATTCATGCACTCATGCAATTCGACTGTCGCTTACACTCAAATTTATGCTATATTCAACTAGGTTACCGTTCCTTTTCATATTGTTTTAAATGCAATTTATTAGTATTTTCAATACTCTCAGCCAACTCAATTTTCCTTCTCGTTTGTTTGCTTTTTGTTTTTGGTTTTTTCCTGAATATTTCGTATTCAATTAATTTACATTCGTGTTTCGATTATATACAGTTGACCCTTAACAGCTATGCTTACAAACAAACTGATGCGAGTCTCTCTCAATCAAAGAATTTTAATATTATTCATGACCCAAATGGAAGAATGCAGTGGAACTAATATTTTGAAGTGATGGTAAATAATGTAACAGAGTATCAATAAAATAGAATACAATTACTCCGAGAAATTGCAATCTCGAAGAGGCAACAAAAATGTTTTAATAGAAGTTCATAAAAATGAAGTTTTGCGTGTTGTTCAAACGCAAAATGATGCAGATATTTATGGGCGAAACAGTTGAGGCAGACGTAAATGAAATACTAGAGATAAACAGGCATAAATAAATGAAATTGTTGTGTTTAATTAATGCAGCGTGGTGAGTGTGAACTGCACTCATACGTTCAGTTTGGTATCTCGAAATACCGCAATGTTGCAGTTGCAGTTGCAGTTGACCAATTGCTTGCGTTCTATTGCAATTCAAAAATTCATTTGTAATGCAGTTTGCTGCAACTACGATACGACTATGCAAAGTTTGATAAGAATATTGATGCAATTTCATTTCATGCTGCATAAATATTTACGGTTATGTATTTATGTAAACACACGAGCACTCGTCGTCCTCGTCTGCAACAACAGCAAAATGCAGAGTCCGATAAATGCGAATTGTTGTCTGCGGCACTGGCAATCTCTTGATTTCTTCCACACATTCCCCAAGCTCTGCAGCAATTTTGCATTTTCATCTCTTTTGCGTTCGCTTATCCAGTAATTTAGTTAGTAGACAAAACCAACTAGCTTACACATAACATACAACATGTATTCGATTATACTTCGTCTGGCGTAATATACTCGTATATATATATTTTTTTTTTTTAATTAATCTTATCAATTTGCTGTGTTTTTCTGTCTATGTTTGTGTGTGTGTGTGAGTGTGTTTGTTGTCTTTAATGCATCTATTAATCTTGTTGGCCGAGTATTTGCGTTACTTTAACCACTCCACGGTCAGCTCCATTATATCAGCCCCTGCTGCTGCCCAGCCTCGACATGTCATGTCCTGTGTCCGACACCGATGACAATGACACTCAGCAGCAAGCCCAGAGTACATAAAGCATACGCCCGAGTCACCGGAGCCGATGACGTGACCGCGGAGGCAGAAGATTCCCCTAAAACGAAACACAATACCAGCTTAATATCGAATTGAATTCGAGGCGGCTTTTCAGAGCTACGTTCTTTAATATACTCACCATTTATAATGTTGAGCGTCACAGTTGCACTGGGACTGTTCGAGGGGCTACAAGTGTAATTGCCAGTATCACGCTTCTTGGCCGACTCAATGATTAATGAGCCGATCTGTGATGCAGTCAGGTTCGCCAGATAAGGAAAGAGAGAAAGAAGCGAATGTCAGCTGAAGCCAGAAACTTGCCAGAAATCAACGAACAAGATAAACAAGAGCATATTTTTTTCATTTGCCATGTATCTGCGGCACATTAACTAAATATTTATCGTGGGCCCCGCGACACGTTTGTAATGGCCAGACATTATGAATATTTGCCGAAACCGACTTTATGGGGCGCGGCACGAACTTCGTTTCCGGCAATTTGGTAGCTGAAATGCGACGCAAACGAAACTTGCATGGAACAATATTATAATTTGGTGAAGTAGACGTACAGAGAGACAGACAGACATGCAGCAGGATGTGGCAGACGGACGCGACGCAATTCGAAATCAAGTGTAATTAAATTAAAATCAACAAGGGAACAATTGGAGTGACTACCACTCACCGTGCTCTGTCCCTCGCCACTCGCCTCCGGCAAATTCGGGTCCAATTGTGTGCGATGGCGTCGCGAGTCGGCGGCCAGCTGCTCGGCGCCGTGGTACCACATGATGAACGTCGGCGGCTCGAGGGCGCCACGCACAATGCAGCGCAGGACGACGTTGCTCCCAGCCTTGACGTAGCGATCTGGTTCGCCCAGGATTTCGGTGCGAGGAACTGCAAAGACACACACCACGATGATGATGATGATGATGATGATGATGACGTTGAGAAGGGAAATTCGATGGGAAGCGCTGCGCGTGTTTGTGTGAAATTGTGACATTGGCGCTAATCTATTGAATTAACAGCTGCTAGTCACGTCGCACACGTAAATCTGCGCACCTTTGCTGGGTGGAGGTCGTGGAGCATCCACTTTTCAATTTTTCACTTACTGATGCCATCGCTCCAGCCCCAGCTGGCTGCCTTTGCCGCCGCAGACACGCACCGGGCATAACGAACTATGCCTCAGTCAGTGGCAAGTTACAGTTACAATTTACAAGTTACAAGTTGTGTCAAAATGCGAGAGCGAGCGAGAGCCTTTATAAAAAATATATGGGCGAAAGTTGAAATTGTTGGCACACACACACACTGGCACACACACTGACAGACGCTGACACACACTCGACCCAGTCTTGCATTGGCTCGCAATGTGCGATGTACGACGTGCGACGTGCGCTTTCAAATTCGACAAAATCACGTATACGACGAGTTTTCCCTTCTGTTACACACACAAAACTCTGCACAACATTTCGGCGCGCATGTGACTACTACGTAAAAGTATAATTGTGTCTGTCTCCGTATGTGTGTGTGTGTGTGTGTGTTCGCTCTTGGTTTGACACCAAACTGTGTCAGCTTGTCAAAATCGTCATGTTGTGCATGTTAGTTTTCCAGTTGCTTGACTAAAAATGCGCGCGCGCCAGCAAAACGCGTGTGCAATGTTATTAGCCAATGCTCCCCGTGCCCCCCTCCCCCCACAGTTTCCCGACTCGATCTATTTTCAAATATTTCCCCAAAAAAACGAAAGAAAGCAAATAGGCAAAAGCAAAACCAATTGTGCGCTAGCAGTGGTAAACGACAGCTTAGATTGGTTAGAGAGCGCAATGATTGGGTGAAATTTGGTTGAGTTTTGATCAAATTAGAGAAGTGCAAGCTTTTGCAGGGCATTAACAACATATAACCACACGGAAAGTTTAGGTAAAGAGTCGCCAAAGTTTTCAAAGCGTTTACCACAATTCCAGCTAATTCTCAGCTGAATGCGACCAAGTGGACAATGGCAGGGGGCAACGCAAATGCGGTGGGATTAGTGTGAGACAAATGAGGGCAAGTTAAATTAATTGGGTTTATGGCGAAATGCTTTTAGGGAAATTAGTTAGCAGTTTCAAATGTGCAGCCTGGCTGCAGACGCTAAACATCTGAGCGAAATTGTCACTTTTGATGGCGAGATAAAACGTGAAAGCGCCAAAAGAAGAACCGGCCATCAACCGCTGCTTGCCACACAACTCCCGGCAACGAAGGCAACAAAAAAATTGGGCTTTGACTGTACAAGATTAGCAGCAAATTAAATAAGCAGACGAGCTGAGCTCAATCCTGTAAATGAATGGTGAATGAGACGAGAGGAGAGGAAGCGGGCGAAATCAAACGAGACGAGCAGAAAACAAATCTCATAAAACCAAATCTAGTTTGTCGTTCAATGATGCAGAAAAAAATAAATTCATTCATTCTCTCGATGTGTGTGTGTGTGTGTGTGTGGCACTGACAATGGGCGAGAATTGATTATTTGCGGCCGAAAGCTTTGAAGTGTGTGTTTAAAGCATTACACTGATTAAAGACCTGCAGCTTTATGGCTTTGAAGCTGACGCATATAGTAAATATATTTGTTGTACCGAGTAAATATATGTTGGCTTATAAGTGCAGTACTTTTGGCGTTTGCTACCATGGTGCGGCGAAACATCAAGTAAATGAGCCAAAACCAGAGAAACTGACGTTTTAACCAACAACAAAGCAAACAAATACAAATTCACACACACAGAGACATGGAAGCACGCATTGGCATAACAAATTGACCGAAAACTACGATCCCATTACCCCAACGAGCAATGGCCAAGAGGGCTCAGAAATCAAGCATCAGGCAGCAGCAGCAGCAGCAGCAGCAGCAGCAGCCTAACATAAAATACATTGGCATCGGACAGTGCTGCCTGCCATGTGGCTGGACACGAAGGGAGTGCGGTGGGGGCGAGAATCGACAACATGCAAAGGGAGTTTTAGTCGTTTGCACAGACAAAACGATGCAATAAATACAAATTACATGGCAGGGCGCAAAATCACAAAAATGAGCAAGAAAAGGAAGCTGAAAATGGAATAGCAATGGGATAGAGGGGGCAACTGGGGGGGAAACTAGGTGCTGCCGATAATGGTTATGGCAGGCAAGTGAACACCATAACCAGCTACAGCGCCAAACCCAAGCGAACCAATTCAACAGACAAAGCCAAAGTTGGACATGCGACTTCGAGTTGGCGGCGCAGTGTGCCAAATGGCTGCAAATAACGGTTATGCTGTTGCTGGCCAAGAAAAGTCTCCAAAATGAAAATGGAAAAACGCCGCCCGTCCAAAAATACAGCCCGGCCCGAAAATCTATTGTGTTCGAATCGTCGGTTGCGCTGGCAACGCATCCAAATCCTTTATGCCTCAACTTGTCGTTAGATTAACGCAAACTGTGGCCGCGCATACGTAATTCCTCCCCCCGCCTCCCCTCTCAATCAGGGTCCACATGCCACACAAGTTACTCATTCGGTCGACTACCTGTTGGACGTCACTGTCGCCTTTTGGCATTCGAAGCTACTACAGTGCCGTCTTACTCTTTGGCAGGCTCACAGTGCGCACACGAGCTCACAAATACTTAGACACTGGCACACATGCACACACGAGTGCTTAGCATACAAATTAGTTGAAGCGGATATGCGAAATCACTTTTTGGCAGCGCCTTATCGAGTTTGCGCTCCGCTCGCAACAGGCGGTGGCGCCCACTCTGCTGCCTGCCACATGAGACTGATTTACTTATCTGCCAAGGCTCAAATTCTATTAAATTGCAGCATTTGCTTAAGAAACTTATTTAAAATACACCACATTAGCATTCCTTGAATAACGAAAATCGAAGTATACTTTTAGGCTGGCCGAAAATGTTCAGTTTGCGCGAATTTGAGAACTTTAACTTATTTGAGCCTAAGTATGTTTTAATTTTGGTTAGAATTAGATTACAACTGCAATACTTACTAAAAATAAAAATATCTAATCATTTCATGATATTTGTTATATCTGGATAGCTTGACTGCGTGGTGCAGAAGGTGGAATCTGAAGGGCAATCCCACAAAAACAGTAAACCCGTTTTATACTCACAAAAAAATAACTTCCACTACTCCAGCAATTAATTTCAAAGGCGTGAGTGTGGAACAATCATTATATTTTTTATACATTCTTAAATTAATATCCAATAAAACCGGAAAGAAAAGTATAGAGATCTTCCATAGCGAGCTAATTGTGTTCAACCCTAGTTGCTTTTTTACAACACACTCCTCGAGTGTATAATGCGTGTGACAAACGAGGTTGAGGCAGTTCTTTTAGAGTCTGGCTGGGCAAATATGAAATTTAATTAACTCGTTTTAGCCAGCAGACCGGATTGTGAGGATTGTGCCTTAGCAAAACCAACTGCGAGCTCACACAAAAGTTTTCTCGTTAGAAAAAAGAGAGAACTTTTGCTGCAGCTGAAGTACAATTTTTCTTTATGCTGGTCAGCAAGAGTTTTCGGATGTTTTTCAATGAACATTCAGCAGAACCACAATTTCAATGCAATTTTTGTGAGCAATTGCCAAAGCACAAGCAAAGCGACCGCACCAAAGTTCTGCTCGCATGCAAATGCCCCCCATACCCCACCTCCCCACATGCTTCCCCCTGCGCTGTCTGACGCAAAACTTTTCACATATGCATGCTTCTTATTCATTTATGTGTGTGTGTGAGTTTGTGTGTGCATTTACTGCCACTTGACCTTTGACATTATGCATTAATTGCATGCACTTCACAGGCTCTGGCCATGTAGCTGCACAAGGACCAGCCGCACACTCACATCTACACATCCACACGCGCGCTCGCCCCTCTTATCCTTGCTCCTGACCGTGACTTACCAACGACTTGCAGCTGGACACGCGCACTCACTTTGGGCTCCGTGGAGACCTGGCACTCGTAGGCGCCCGCATCTCGCGCCTGCACATATTTAATCTGAAGTGTCCAGTACTTGTCCGGCTGCTTGAGTGCCAGGAATCGCTGATCTGCAATGAAGACAGCCCTGGGAAGCAGATGGAGAAACGGAATAAATGGAATATTGCATTAATATATTTAATATCGTGTCACATGTCTTAAACCAAAAATAAAGTTCCATATTTAAAAGATTTAATTAAAAATATTAAATCAATTAGCATTGCTTCAATTTAGACGATCAACTGGATAATTATATTGTATTATTGTTTATTTATATTCCTTGAAAATTACAGATCTGAATGTGAAGTTACTTTTAATACTTATGGTATCGAAAAGCATTAACACATATTATTAGACCCCATTTTCATAAACAAACGCTTTTAATATTGCTAACAATAACATAGTTATATTTTAGGGTTACATTAAGAATTAAGATTTCCCTTTCCTTCTATTAATTAAACAAACTGCAGTTTGTCTTCAGTCCGTCTTTAAATTAACTAAATGACAAGTTAGAGCATAGTTTACAAGCGTTTGAAAACTCTTTCCAAAGACTGATCGTGAAAAAAATGAGAGTTGAAAGAGCGAAGGAGATACTTCGCTTATGGTAAATTTTCAAACATTGTAATTTCTGACGAGCAAATTTCTACAATTGAACAAATTCATAAAATCTCAAAACAATAGAGTTGACTTGACGGATCATTCATACGAGAATATAAGTCATCAAAAATATTCCTGTGAGCAACCAAGAACGCATCAACAGGACTCGGCACCATCTCATAAAGTTCGAGTCAACCAAGAATAGCTAAAAAAGGGTGCCAAACAGCATAACGTTAACACATTGATTTTCGAATTATTATTCTCTTTGGGCCATTTTGGAGAGCAGGGTCCGAACTAAAAGATACACCAGTCGCTGAAAAAAACAGTTGTCCGCGAGTGGGCCAAAATACCTGCAAGTTGCATTCGTGCAGCTTGCGAATCGATTTGGACAGTTCTAAGGCCATTAAAAAGACAAAAGTGTGTAATTTTAAACAAATCCGTTTAAATTGTTTCTGAATTTTGTATTGAACACAATTTATAAAGTGAAGAGAGTGAAGTATATTTTGAAACGGAAATTATGTTTACAAGAATTTATTCTATTATTAACAGAATTGTTTTATACACACTCCTCTATATATCAAGTAGACTCAAGCATGTCATCTGCAAATGAGTGTGTCTCATGTCACTTAAGTGTAGTGATTTAAAAAGTCACTTTTATTGAAGACTTACAACAGTTTTTATAATTATTGTACTCTGCACAATATTGTATTATACGCACTTCTATATGACTTTATTAGACTCAAGCATTTCATCTGGTGTAAGTTTGTCTTCCAGCAGAGAAGCTCAGTGAAGCGGACGTTTTAAAACTAAGTAGACTGCAGAAGCTCTTCTACTGGATTTATGTTCAGATGGAAAGCGAGTCACATTTCCACTCGCTCATTTGCAGTGAGGCAACTGCAATGCCACCAACAACAACAGCAGCAACAGCAACTAAAAAGTAACAGCCATGGTAGTGGCAATAAAAACAGGCCCACTTACTCGCTAAGCTCCGTTGCTAATGGCCACTCAAAGGACACTTAAAGTTATTCAGTTGCGGCATTTAAACAGCTCAACCTCCGTTCCCCTCTCCCGCTCGGCGAGTCGACAACAATGTTGTTGTGTATGTTGCAACAACAATGGGAACAGTGGCAAGCGCCGGCATGCAAATGAGTGTGTGAGCAGAGAGGAGGAGCAACGGGCAGCGGAGTTGCTGAAATAAGTTGCATTTAATGTTATTGTTGCAATATTTTTGTGCGCCGCTCACTGCGAAACGCTCCTCGGCCACTTGCACAAAGTGCAAAAATGCTTCCGTCTCTCCAGAAGAAAAGTGCAGCAACTAAAACGGTGACCCCCCAACTTCGCCCCCGGCCGCACATATGTATGCGTTGACATTGCTTATTAGACGACCCTTCCCCTTTCCCTTGGCCCGCCCCTGCAGCCAACCCAACATTCCCTTTGCACTAACAAGTTTTGATACTAAACCCAGATTAGACCCTTGCGTTTTGCACTCGTAAAACTCGACATTTTATGACTTTTGCCATTTCCTTTGCGTCCTTTTTTTTGTGCCTTGCTATGCACTGCGTTCTCTCTGCCTCCCCCCCACTACCTTGCTGCTCGACCACTATTCAACTTTTACTTCCACTCCCGAGCTTTGGCCGTATTTCTTATCCAGATTTTGTAGTTACTTTATAATTTCCATTTCGTTTTTAAGTTGCGCTTTATTCCGTTGACTTTTTCTCCACATTATTCTCCATATTTTCATAACATTCCACTGCCCCGACCTCCCCAAAAGCATTTCTATTGTTGTCGACTGGTTTCAAATATACTTTGGTGTAGGAAGCGAAGCGTCCCAAATTCAGAGTGTAGCAAACAAAGACATAGTTTTCTTGAGGCACTAACATTGTTACGCAGCCAATTAAATATTAAAAATTACGAATACTGAGTTCAATCAGCAGAAGTCTATTATTAGCTAAGTAACTAACATTGTTAAGCAGCCAATTAAATATAGAAATTCCGAATTCCGAGCTGGTGTATTATTAGCTGTAACTGACACAACATTTCACTGTAAACTATTCAATTCGAATCGATCGAATGAATGAATATATATGGTAAGTGCTCCCATTGGTAATAAATGACACGCATCCCAGGTGCAAAGATAATAGATAACGGGTTGACACCAGCAGCTGAGGTAATTACCCAGCCCAACCCAACAGGACGAGGCCGTATGCAAGGTGTGCCGAGCACTGTGTGTGCGTCCAGTCTTGACCGCACTTGAGGCCAAGTGCAAACAGCACACAGAAATAATCTATTGTGTGCGGGGCTATAAATTCAAAGGGTTGCCAGCGTCCACGAGGCAAACAAAGGGCGCCAAGCATGTGACATTTATATGATAGTGTAAACACATCATTTGAGCTATTATACAATACACCACGTTTGCTCTCTCCCTCCCCTCTTCGGCTGCTGCCCACTTGAAGAGTGGACAATGTGCAGTAGCTAAAACTTTTTGAAATCTGCTGCCATTGTCTACGTGTGTGTGTGTCTGATGGGGAGGACATCTTTCGTTAGGGAGCTGAATAAGAAAACTTTCTAGATAAATGTGACGTAAGACATTGGAGCAGGAAAGGACATACAATGAAGCGAGGCGAGCGAGAAGACGTCGGATGCGGTTGTGCAGGAAGGCAGACTGCAGTGGCGAGCATACAGGAAGCAATCAGTAAGGACACTATCTGGGCTTAATTTCAGTGCTGCTCTCTCTCTCTCGCTCTGTTTGTTTCAACTCCAACTCTGCCACCTGCCACATGCCACCTGCAAGTTGCAGTTCTTCAGCTCTACGCCAATATAAATGCTACCTTTTCTCGTTGCAGTTGTGCTTGTGTCGACAGTCATTCATTCGGGCCAGCCATTCATCCGTTTGGCAGACAAACAGGCAGTCGCCTTATCTAATGTGAAAGGTTCATTGGTTTTGCTTTTCTATCAAAGTAATAAGCTGGAAATGTTTGTGCCCCCCTCCAAGCAGCAGCAGCAAATGGCAAACGTTGGCTGAAACAGCTCGAAGTCTGGAGAAACAAAAAATAGGAGACGAAGAGTCGACTCGAGCATGCGACACACTCCAGCAAAGTTTTGCAGAATTTCACAAAAATGCAATGAAATTGCAGACTTGAGTTTACGCTTCACATGCCACACACACACGCACACACACTGGCGCACGCACATGGCCAGGACGCAAGGACATGGGACTGGTTGAGTGCGAAAGCCACCTGGCGAAATGGTTAGCTTGTTATTGGACACGCAGATTGAAATTGAAATACATGTTGCCACTTGGCACACTTAATTCATTTTCAAGTAAATTGTTTTCCCTCCAAGAGGATTTCGCAATCTTGTCAGGCAACTTCTGAGTATTCTTTGTCAGCTTAAGCTTTTACTCGTCTCTCTTCTTTTTCCGTCTACTTTTTCAGCTGTCGATTTATTTAAAAGCATCGTTAGAGCAACTTATGAGCAACATCCAATTTCAGGGGACTCATCGATATGTAAACACTCTCCAAATTGTCCATTCCCATTGCACTGAGTTATAAGCCGATTAGTTTTCAAACGTGCCCACATATTTATGATCAATAATGTTAACTTGCTTATATCTGTATTTGCAACGAAGATTATTTAATATAAAAACCTAACAAAACATAACTAGATGCTCACACTTTCTTTTGAAAAAACTAGCTAAACTCACTATTCAATAAAGTATTCAAAATTATTTAAATATTTTGTGAGCCTTAATAGCAAAATTAAACAATTTTAAATTTTGATAATTTACCTTGAACTAATAATGCTATCGTTGTATGTTGAATCTGTTTTAAACAATGATTAGAAATATTTTAACCCTACAATGAAATCTGAATCAATTCATAATAAATAAATAACTGCTTCCGTTTTAGTGTTTTGCAGATATTATTTGAAATCATTTTTAAACGAGCACAATATAGTATGAACACTTAGTTATTGTCAGCTAATCGAACGGCCTTTTTATCCTCCATTGGAAGAGAAATTATAGACAAAAAGCTGTGACTACCTGCATAATAGATTAAGAAAATATTCATAATGAATCTGCTTAAAACTGTTTAAAGTTTTATTGTTTGATCTGTTGAGTTCACTCGCAATGTCACTCAATAAAATTAGCCATGCAATGCAATTCAACTTGTAATTATAAGCAATGGCTTCCTATTCTTGGACTTCATATATTAGTATGTATATTTGTTCATTTTCACATTTATATGATTTCATTCTTACCTGTCGACTGTCAGTATGTGTCCATCACGAAGTCGAATCCAGGACACGGACTTGTTGCCGAGTTGCTTAACCTGCGGCAGACAAGAGATGTTTTCTTATTAATACAGCAGAAGTATCACTTCACTGTCAATTTAATCAATAAACAAAGAAAAACTGATGTTTAATAAAACACAAAACAAAATATTGAATTGAGCAATATGTTGACGTGGGGAGATATGTTAGAAATTGCATGCACATAATGGAAATGATTTCTGAGACCTATAAAATTGCAGTGTGTAATGGAATTAAAATGATAAACGCTTAATAGCAGACAGGGCATTATCAACAAGCTGGTGGGGGAGAGGGGAGCGAGCAAAGTCAAATGGAGGCAGACCGAAGTTGCCACAGATTAACCGACTGCAAATTACGGCGCTGAAATGTATGCAACGTTTGTGCAGGCCAAACGCACACAACGACACAAAATTGAAATGTAATTAAATACCGAAATGAACATGAAACCTTTCAAGCAGAAACACACACATACGCTGCTCTAGCTGATATAATCGAAATGTGTCGCAGTTAGTATATCCAAAATTCATTTAGAGATGGGCTGGCATCGAGACTGGTTTGTGCTGCATGCATTCTGCTCTCCACATTTACATGAAATTATTTTGTGTATTCAACACTTGGGCACAGCAGACGGCACTAGTTGCCTGTGCCCCTCAGCAATCCTCGTCACTATCTATCTAGCTATCCATGTAGTTTTCGTCCATTTAATACGCTTGTTGCCAGCCCTGTAATTTGAATGTAATGGACTCATTAGGCCATCGATGCATGTGTCGGATTTAATTATGGGAGTGCAGCAGCAGCAGCAGATGCGAGATGCAGTATTCCTTAATTTAATACAACTGTCGAGAGTAGCCGGCTGGAGGAGTTCTGAGTTCTTTAAAAAAGCCAATTGCCAACTCTCGACTTGCAAAGAAGTCAAAAGGAAAGCGTCCTTCACCTGCTGACGAGGTCGGAGTATGCAATGGAACAAGTGAGAGCAATTTTCAAAAGAGCTGCAGTCGGTCAGTTGTCCAGGCTGACGAAGGCACAAGCCAAGTCATCATTCAGTTGTGCCACTTAAAGCGGCAGTAGCACAAAGAGCTGTGAGCAGGTGGACGAACATGAGGACGGCTATGAGTAGTTGTAATTGACAAACATTGAAATGCGAGCTATTCACTTTGCCCCAACAGTGGTGCGGGGGCAGGCAGTCGACTGCCGTTGAAATTGTGCCACTTAATTGACCATGACAACGAAAAATTAACTTTGCTGCTTTTATGGAAGGCAAAAAAGGGAAATTACAGCGCAACGTTCTGCATATATTTAATATTTGCCAGCCGAAGCTGGCGATTAATAGTCACACAAGAATTTGAATTTCATGCTGCTGTCGAGCTGTGTGTTATTTGCCCAATTACAGGGCATGCCCTTTGCTCCTTTGCTTCCAGGGAATGCCCAAATTAGACTGCCCCACAGAGTGTAGACGTTGTATTACAAACAGACGCGACTGAGGCGTGATAATTGGCAGACACTTTGCCGAATTCTTGCTTTAGATATGCTTCAATTTTAAGTGCACGTTGACAACAAAATTAAAAAGTGTGCTTCTTTTTGCTTGGTGGAAAACTTTGGCAATTTCGTCGCCTAAAATAGATAGCTAATATGCCTAGCTTCAAAAGTAGTTAGACTTGTTACCAGGATCAAAGGTTGACCACAGTCAAACAGCATTGTAATTTCTTGTTGTTGATATGGAAAACTAATGCAAGTCTCTTGAAAGGCAATATGGTAATTTGGTTGGTGCTCATAATTAATATTATATATTGCCAAAGCAAAGCTTTATTTTCAATTTTCCCAGTGAAATGCGTTTGGGACCGTGTTGGAATTGCTTTACGTGCGCTCCTTTTTAAAGTTCTCCAGGGATATTATATCATTTCGACGGCTTTAAGGGCACGGCAGTGAGGGCGAGGTGAAAGCGGGGAGGAGATGCGGCTGGCACGTAATGCCATAAAACTAATTTGTTTAAATTTAATTTCGGTTTTCGGTGAGCGCAATACAATATTTACAACTTCTGAGCAAACAATTTGCATGTTCGCCGCTCCGAGTTGACCTTTAAACACCTGCGCAAACAGCTGCCCGCCCCTGCCCCTGCGCCCCCCCTGCCCCAGCGTCGTGTCCACGCCATGGCTGGAGGGCATAATTTGGTGGCATTTGTTTTTGAGCTTTGTGTTAAATACACGATGCGGTCACACCTCATGGCTGGGAGCCTCGAGTTGCTTCGCAAATATTTAATTTAAAAAAAAAAAAAAATTTAATGTGTTTTCTATGGGCGGCATGCCGATGGCGCCGCCGACGTTGGCGGCCGCAGGACGGCGGGAACGAAAGGCTGGAGAATAACAATAATTACAAATAAAAACATGCACGCAGCGAGCGAGCACGCAAAGCAATAGAAATTGCTGGCCATAAAAGTGGAATAAAAGCAAAACTATGCTATGCGCCTGCGAGTGACTGTATGTATGTATTTATTAGTGAAATATTTTTGTGCCGCATAAGCAGTCAGATAATAGGGCGACTGATTAGGACTCAACTCACCCGACACGGCAGATACGCGTGTGTGCCGATCTGTGTGGTAACGTTCGACGTGGCATAGCCGTCCAGATAGGGCTCCACCAGCACACCACTCGCCGCCAGCAGGGCGCCGACCTCGGGCATCAGCGACGAGCTCTGAGCCGCCGCAAACGCTGCCGCCGATGATGTCGCCGCGGAGCCTGATGTGTCCATGCTGCCCTCATCGAAATTGCCGGCGGAGGCGGAGGCGGAGGCGGCGGCTGTGACTGCTGCGGCTGCTGTTGCTACGGCTGCGGCTGCGGTTGTCGTCTGTGGATGTGTTGCTGAAATTGATTTTGCCACAGAGAAAAGAAAGTTGTTTTCTTGTTAATCGAAATGGCAATTTGAGCTGCGATTCGGCAAAGCGCTTCTGTCACGTACACGATACACGTGGGACCCAAAGGTGTGTAGCCTAGTGTGGGATACTCGCACTCCAACTGCAGGTCGGCCATATTAAAGCCACACTCTTCAAATAGTTAGATCAACTGCTTAATTTGCGAATTCCACGCTTAGTCAATGGTCCTTGATTATAATCTTCGTTTATTTCATTTACTTAAAGTCGAAATTGAAAGCGGAAAACACAAGAAATACTTCAAAAATATTGAATTGAAATGAAATGAAAATAGTCATTATAACAGTCAATAATAGTCACAATAACAAATGCAAATATGTAAAAATGTAATTGCATGTAATTGGTCAACATTCCCTGTAGGGATTGTGAAAACTCCAACAAAGGAACACAATCAGTTTATTATTATTAAAAGGTTAGTTAATTAGTTGATGTTCTCAAATATAAATTGATTTCATTACATCATTCAGTCGTCCAAGAGCAGGCGCATTCAAAAAGGAATGACAATTATCTACAACTTGAACTAAAATTATGAAAATTAAGTTATTGAAAATTTAAAATAATATTATTATATAAGCAATCAAGAATTCAGGGCAGCTGAAGGAATATAGGAAATCACCAACCAAAACCAATAAGACTAGTTGCAAGATAAATATTTAGCTCTGGCTTTTTAGTATTCGACACTATATTGTTAATTTTCATTCCATAAAAACGTCAAATAAAGTTTTACTTGTTTAGTTTAGTTTAGTTTAGTTGGTTATCCATGTGTAAGGAAGTAAAGGTGGAAAGTCACGCATGTGTCTAACTGAGACCGAAAAGTAGATTTGATGAATCGATATCACGCTATAGTAAACTTGCAATAAAGATAATCCAAAACATATGTTTGTTAATGAGGGAAGGTTAAGTAGAAGAAATAAGCCCTGAAAACCAGTTAAAACATTTGAAAGCAAAGCGAAAAAGATTCTTTTTTGCAGACTAGACAAGAGTTCAAATGTTGTGGTGACCAAATGCAACTGGACAGACAAGTGAAACAAAGGGTAACATTGTCGTATAAGCTTGGTTAAATTCTAAGAACTTGCTTGGTATTGTTGACAGTGTTTATGAAATTTTAGTCAACGATCAGGAAGGATACTCAAATCAGCAAAAGCTGTGTAAGCTTCTCTATGCTGAAAAGTTGAATATTGCGTAGTTGCGCCTTCTGTATTTGCTCTAATTCGATCGAATTTATTGCATCAACAATTTCACAGTTCGTTTCGAGTGTGACAAAATGAGCTCGGTGAACTTCCCAGCGGGAGCAGCGCCCAAAAGCACTCATCGAGCCGCGTTAATAACACCAACAGCAACAACGATACCGAAATCCTAACAACATTAATTGACGATGTGGCAAATATGCGCATGACGCGTATTCACACAAAACCCGCAGCGCGAGCTAACAGCCATACCGCCAAGTCAGCCAGCCTGACATGAGGACCTGCCACACCTTCATGCACACCCGTACACACACACACACACACACATCATCTCACATCAGAAACATTGAGTGGCGCACAACAGGCAGCTGCAGGTGACGGCAGTTGGCGTGTCTGCTTTTGTTTTGTGGCGACTGTCAGTTTTCGGTTTCGAATTAATCAACGGCGTTTAAGTGGCTTCTGCGAGTCGTCACCACTTGCAGCAACATCACCATCGCCATCACCATCGTCATCACATCAAGCACCACCCACGCAGTTGTGTTGTGATTTTCGAGCTGCGCAAGTTGCTTTTTTTTTAATGAATGGCGTTCATTAAAATTGATTGTTGTTTGCGGCGTCACCGCTGCCGATGACTTGGCGATACGCACTCTCCACTCAACCAAGCAGCCACCACCACGACGACCACCAAGCACTCATCGTGCGGCCGAGCTGAGGGGTCAGAGGTGAGACGCATTGCCAATGGTTGCTGCCACGCACGATATTTGCTGAATCGCCAATTAACCCGCAATTTCTCCAAATCGATTGCCAATCGTCTAAATCGCCCAATGCGACCCCTCGCCACCATTGATTTTTCGCGATTTGCCAGAGATTTGCTTGGCGAGACTGCACTCCACATTTTGCTTAAATTAAAACTGCGCGTAATGCTCGAGGCAGAGCCCAAGCACGGCTTTTGTGGCCGACTTGAACTCTGACGCAGCGCCTGTCGCTGACAGTTGCTCGCCTTCGATTCGTTAGATTTGTGTGCTTTTATTTTTAGCCGTGCATTGAAATGAACGCTTTGTTTAAATCGCAAACGCGAAACGTCCATCAACATACAAAAGTTTCGATTGGCATAGGGATGGATCTGTTTGCCCTGACCCCAATGCTCAGTCACCTGGAAATGCAATTTTTCAAAAATCAAAAATGAATAACACAAATTGAAAATATTTGTTTTTTCATTCACATAAGCTTTGATTAGGGGTTTCAAATGTGCACTGAACTAAGGATTCAAACTAATTGGAGTATTTAAGCAAGCAGCCAATACCTGATTTCGAGATACCCTGTACTGAGAAATTGATAAATTCATTGCAGCATGCTCAACAAATTGATACAGATTAGAACGAACGATAGAAGCACCAAGCAAGTTAGCGAAGATAATTCGCAATATACACAATATATTCTTATATACTTATATATATGTAAGTGAATTAAAGTGATTGAAATTTCAGCGACAGTTAAGCGATATTTGTAGAGAATAAGTAGCGGCTATAATAAGTGAGTTTGAAAAGCACATGACAGTGTAAACTTTATTTTCAATCGAATTATAAATATCTAGCTTTAGGTTGTAAGCAGTTTAATAATCAACCAGCTTCAATACATATAATATTCTACTCATACCAAGCCAAACTTGTTTCAACTCCCTCTTTGGGGCTGAGCCTGTGCTCCAATTAAAACGGCGAATGACTTCGAGCTTGACAACTCGCATGTCAATTTAATTGCAACGAGCTTGCGATGGAAATGGTGATGGTGATGGTGATGGTTTGAGTCAGTCAGGTTAGAACCCCTGAGATTGTCATATGCCAGGCAGTTGAGTGAAGAGGCAGCAAGTGGGGGAGAGAGAGAGAGGAAGAGAGCAGAGCTCCGTCTGTAGCAGAAATCAGCAATCATTTCATCTTTGCCCATTTTTTTGGTTGCTTTTGAGCCTTTAGCAGGAGCGCTCTGTCACTGACAGTGTATGGCAGTGCCGCAAAAAGTGGAAGCGACGTAATTGACAAAAGGTTTTATGCAACCAATGCCACAGCAAGCGCCCTATCGCAACGTTCAACTGTCGCTCTGTCTCGCTGTCCGTCCCCAGCGTTGCCTCACTGACAAATATACGCACGAGTGCCTGAAGAACACACACAGACACAGCCTCAGAGCCATCGGCGACACAACCACTTACACCCACCCACACACACATGCAGGTCTATCGACACGCAAAAATTGGAGACGCGTTGAAAAGATCAAAGCCGTTCAATTGTCAGTGACGAAAGCTTGAGAGCATTCACTGCAGGTGGCGGCACGAGGGAGGCTACAATGCGGGCTCCCGTTGCCGAGGAGGAGAAGAAGCGACACGGGAGCCGTGTGTGATTTGTCAAAGCACGCCATGATTTGTCCTGCCCCCGGGACAGTTGGCACTCAAACAATTTTGTCGGGCTCTCTGCTCAGCTGCGGCTGAAACTGTGCCGCTGGCGTAAATTTGTGACATTTGCAGTTGCCGCAGTGAAACTAGCAATTGGGACAAGGGGATAGCGGGGAAGTCAGAAGCTGATACATAATGGTATTCTTGGGCTGCACGCATAACTGCTAGACAATCGATCATATTGTGCTGTAGTCTAGCAATGTTTGGCAGCCGACTTCGTCGAAAGTCAGGCAGCCTTTCATTCACATTTCATTATGAGGTTCAGTATTACTAACAAGTTTGTGTAGCGCACTATACAAACACGCCCAAATTTCGAAAGTTGTACTCAATTCTCTAACGGGTTGAAGGTAAGATTAATCGATTAATTCGCTCGATCTCCAGCGATCAGCTTTTGTCCTTTTGTCGCCCATCTCTCGCATGCAGTCGACGGATTAAGGATGTGCAGTCCAGGCAGTTGTTGTTCACCGTGCTGCGGCCCATGCTGCGGCCCGTGCTGTGGCCCGTGCTGTGGCCCGTGCTGTGGCCCGTGCTGTGGCCCATGCTGTAGTCCCTGCTGTTGTAGCTGTTGCAGCCCCTGTTGCAGTGGTTGCTGTGGTAAATGTGGACCTTGTTGCTCACCAGGTTGCTGCGGTGGTTGTTGCAGCGGCTGCTGCGGCGGCTGCTGCAGTCCGTGCTGTGGCAGCTGTTGTGGTAAATGCGGGCCATGTTGTGGACCATGCTGTGGGCCCTGCTGCAGTCCCTGCTGCGGCTCCTGTTGTGGTCCTTGCTGTGGACCCTGCTGCAGTCCATGTTGCGGATCCAAGTGCTGCTAACCCACTGATCGTCATCCGCTTACGCCACTGTCCAACTTCCAGTACCAAGTCAAAACTTATATATATATTTATATTCGTTGTGACCCGTTAGAGAATTGATGTAAGACCGCCACACTTCGATCAATAAAAAGGAATTCTACTGCAGGAAATTTCATTGAAAACCAGCCCCAAACTTTCTCTTCGTTGCGAATGGTGTCCTTCACAAGGCTCTAAAGACTGCATTGTTTGCTCGGCTCTGTTTGTTTGTCTGTCGAGGGGAAGTGCTGTTGGCAGCCGTATTAATGAAGGCATAAGATGAAACATTTTGTGCTGTCTGCGCGCTCAGGTAAAAGTTGGTCATTTAAAAGTTATGTGAATTAGTAAACAAAACTTTGTGTACGAAAAATTAATTAAAATATCAATTTCAGCAACATGACAGGGCCACTACACGACACACGCACACGACAGGAAACACACTCACAAACACACACACTTGCAGTGAGGGACAGACAAAGATGAGTAGCAGAAAATACTTACAAGCTTTTTGGGGGATACGCACAAAGTCAACGATGACAACTACAAGATTCGGTGAGCTGCTCGTATTCGCATAACCGGATGTTATTTACAGCTGCTGCAGTCAGCGGCAGCTGACACAACTTTGCATACTTTAATTAAACATTCTACACTGCAGATGTACACACACACACACACACATACAGTGGCGCGTATAAATGTGTGCTGCAGAGGAAGAAAGCAAGCAAGCGAGCGAGGCAAAAGTTTAAATAAATGCTTGTTAAATGTCGCAAAATTGCCCGCAGACTTTTCTGCCAGTGCCGACTAAGTAACTACATTTGAAATGCTGCGGCAGTTACTTAACGATTTCACTGGAAAACGCCCAAAAGCATTTTCCGGCACACTCTGCATATACGGCTACAGTCAGAATCACAGATACAGTTTCAGATACATATATACTTTGCTCGGAGTCGGTCGGGTCCGGCGACTGCGAAGTTAATTAGGGTTAATTAATGTTAGAAAAACACACAGACAGTCGCAGTTATTGACTAACGACAAATTGGCATACAATTTACATTCTGCTGCGCCGCACAAATGGAGCCAACAGCAGCTGGAGCAGCCTAACCGGAAATGAGTTTTCCAAAGGCCGGAAGGCAGCAATTATGCGAGCTACTCTGTAATAAACGCACTCTCCTTCTTTCTTTCTTTCTATCCCATCACCTATTTTCACCACAGTTTTAATTGCTCTTGCCTTTTTATATTACGCCTGCTGGAGATCGAAAATCTGTCAGATTGTGCACTATATAGGCCCATATACCTATTTGCATATCATCGCACAGCTTCGCCTGCTTCGAGTACGAGTCGCTTTCTTTGTCGCAAGCGAGGGCACAAAAAGTGTCTTCATGTTTGTGTACTTTGCGTATGTTTACACCATGTTACATGGCAAATCCAATTTAGTCTGCCTCACCTCACCGCACCTCGTCGCACCTCTTGCTGGCTATGATGTTCTACTATATATCAGCTCGTTGGGGGCCTTGGGGCGTGGCGTGCACGGCCCTTTTGAGGTAGCTCGATCTCAGTGTGTGCCTGCAACGAATTTTATTTTATTTCACCTTGGCCCCGAGGGCATGCAAGTAAAGGGTGCTGAGTACTCGGAGCAACAAAATTGAGTGGGCTTTGATTCAGCTTTAAGTTGGGTATTTTCAGCAACAACTTTTTGGAATAATATTAGTGCATAATTTGCGATTGGCTTTGGATTAATAAGCTTGTAAATGTATGGCATACATTTAGGTCAATTTATTCGCATTCAATGCAGATTCAATACAATATTTATTCATCATTCGAATTGGAGCACAAACAATAGCAGCCATATGACGTATATGGCGATTTATACTCGCAAAAAGTTGACACATTTGCCACAAGTTTCCATAAATATTTGATTTGTTGTGTGCATTAATATGAAAGCAGCCTGACCCAAATGCCGAGCTGATTTCATTTTTTCCTCTTTTTGTGTTTTTGTGTAGCTACAAATTTTAATTATGCTTCCGATAAACGCGATGACCAATATTTGGGTTTGCACTATGATAACACATCGCATGTCCATCGGCGCCCGACTCGCTTCGCATAATAAAATAAATATTTATGCTGCAGCAGAGAAAAAACCACAGCGCACCACTGACAACCATTAGATCACGCTTAATAAACTCAAATAGTCTGTGGTTTTTCCCATTCGACGAATGTATGTTTGTGCAACTGAAATGCATTGGGAACATCGATTATCACGTTTTTCGCATTTGTCGCTGTGTTTCAATCTATTTATTATGCTATTTATTTATTAATTATGCAGCAAATTATGTGTTTATCGCTTGCCAGCCCCAAAATTGTCAGTCTTGACCACACACAAACAGATACGCCAGCTTCAATTTCTTCCGGCTGCTTTTCCATTTGCCAACTGCGGTTACGGCCAACAATCATGAATGGTTAATTCCAGCTACATACAATTAGCCTTGTTCGCCGGACCTTTGACGTGCCTCGCTTTTTTCCAAATTGAATTAGTTGGCAAATATTGTGTTCGCCTGTTTTGTGCGGTGTGCGGAATTGATGTATTATGAATGAAATGCAACGTTAATTTCAGCGATTTGTCGGTGAACCTGCTGCGTAAATGGCAAAACATTAGTTTTCAATTTGCGAGTGGCAAACAAATTGTTGCAATGTTGGCGTTAACTGCATTTTTGGCAAATCCCCATAATGCTTTTGATAATGAATGCAAGGAGTGGCAGCGACTACTCTCCGTCTCCATCTCCCTCTCGCCTCTCGCCTCGCTGCCCGGGGGCGAATTAGACGCGTCGAGCTGCACGTTATGTAATTTCCTAATGGACACTGACGTGAGTGCTCTAGATACAGACATAATAGCACTCGGTCATATACATATATTTAGTATTGCCGCCCACAGCTCTCTCGTGCATGTGTAGGTGTAAATCTCCACCTGTGGCTACATTCATCCATCATTAGTTCAACACAAAAAGGATTTTATGATGCGGTAATGGCGACATAAAAGCACGCACTCCACTCCACTCCATCCCTGGGTGCGCAGTGAAGCGCAGTGCGGGGAGATTGTTGAGGTGGAGAGGTATTTTTTATGTTTTATGCCTTTTGAGCAAACAAGTTGGCGTATTTTTGAGCTAAGCTCAGCACATACTACGGACATAAACTGTCGACTCTCGACTGCCGACTGCTGACTGCCGACTGTCGACCGTCGACTCAACCGTTGTCACCTTTTCACACACACATTTTAACTAAGCCACAACTTCCGCAACGTGCCATTCAAGCCGCTCGTATACAGTGCCTCCCTTCCGCCACGCCGTGACGCCAGCTCATCTGGTGATCATAAAATGCATAGAAACGCACAGCCAGCACCTTCACTATACCCTGTTATTTACACAAAAGTTGCAATAAAGTTGCACTTTGTTTGTGTTGGAAAATACTGTTTGAATTTAGCGTCCACAACATTGCTTTATTTAGAAAACGATATACGTTGATTACTTGAAGTTGACGATTGTTATCGATAATTTGCAGTCTATTTTGGTTTAAAAAAAGTTATCAGTGCTGCTAAGGCACAAGACGTTCATTGAACTTAAGTTGTTAAAAAGGGAATACGTAAGATGCGCAAAATAATATCAGTTTGATACAATATTTGATTGAAGTTGACATATGTTATAGCTAATTTGAAGTCTTTTTTGTATAAGACAAGTTGTCAGTGTTACTAAAGGAAAATACGTTCATTGAACATAAGTTGTTAAGAAGCAAACACGAAAGATGAGCTAAACAATATGAGTTCAATTTATGAAATAATAAAAATATTTCTTTGTCGTTGTAGACAATATCTCCTAAGTTTTTCGAGTCAGCCAATAAATTATTTATTATATTGATGCAGTTAAACTACATATTTTCGATTCAACCAATTAATTAATTATATCGATAGCTGGCAATCAGCATTCTCGTAGAGCAGTTTGGCATACCCGACGGCTGGCCACAGGGTGTGGCCACAGCATAATAGTTAAGTGTGCATTATTTGATACTCTATGGTTGTGTGGGCATGCGATGTTCACACGTACTCGCTGACCGACTTTGGCCGTAACTCAACGGTACGACGCATAACTTAGTTTTCTATGCTTAATACAGTTTTACGGGCACTGCACAGCATCCGGAGATCCCCATCCCTCCGCCTCTCGCTCTCTCACTCTCTCATTTTCTCCGTCTCTGTTGCTGTCAGGAGTCAGAAGCGACAACACTGCCGGATGCTCGGCAAATACTTTAAAACGCATAAAAATTCCAACACGTCGTAAACTCGGAGCTTTTAGCATCCCGTGCTAGCCCCCCCCCCCCCCCCCCGTCCCCGCAGCACAACCGTTAAACAGTCAGAAATCAACAGCACACACACACAAGCACAAAGATATGACCAGCCACAGGCAGAGAAACTCGCTTTGTTGCAAGTCATGCACATCAAGTGAAGTTGTTGCTGCCTGTGGTTATTGTTGCTGCGCTGCTGCTGTAGTTTGTTAGTTGCTCTCGTCTCCTCTCGTCTCTTCTCGTCTCGTCTCGCCACGTCACGAACACCTTGTCTGTTCCGCTGCAGTTAACCTGTAAAGTAGCGCAATTTGTTGATAGCAGCTGAAATTTCATTTGAGTGTAGTTTATATTTTTTATGCTGCCATAATGATGCAACTACCACGACTGCAGTCCTGCATGAGGCGTCCTGTAATGCGCGCTAAACACGTTTTGCAAGAAAAAATAAATATATGCATCTATATGTAAAGAAAATGCAAATGCAGTAATAATAAAGGGAATTGTTTTTCGTGTCAATTATGCGAACTGCATAACTACTATGTTCACGTATTCACAACTCAAAGATAATTGCTGCAAATGGATTTAACAGGTTCACACAAGTCCACGTGCATTACAAATGCAACAACAACATATTCTCGAGAGATGTCCTTTAATTTGAGAAAGCTGCGCAGAAGTGAAAGCTCGTTTCTACCCATTAACGGTTAATATATCAAAGCTATTGAAATACACAATTTGCCACAAAGAAAAATTCAAAATAAATAATCATTGGAAAAACTCTGTAATCTGTATCTTTCTAAGGCACAATTTCCACAGCTCCATTCACTAGTTTAACTTGTATTTGATCACTTTTTCCTATTATGAATACTAAATAACCAAATCTAATTATTATTTATTTATTTACTTCTGTTATAACAACTCTTTTGTTAGACTTTGAAGCACATTGTATTAGTGATATAATTAACTTCTGTTCAAAGCGACTGACGATCAAAACATTTGTCGTTATTGCTAAAATATATTTGTGCTTAATTATAAAATTTTGTTTTTAATAAGCTTATAATAGTTTGCGTATCTTTCTTGAGTGCTTTTTTACATCTCAATGCGAAGATGTTCAATTTACAGTCTTTTACTTCAGAAGCACTGACAACTTGCTTTTTATCTAAAAACAATTGAATTTATTGAAAACAATCGTTTGTTTTTGCTAAATAACAATAACTTAAAAATCACTTATGCCTGTCTTGAGTATTCTAGTGCTCTTGTTGGATTTTTCATTGCAATTTGCTGCAGCGCACAATAGCGCTGTTAAAATTAAAACATAAACTTGTTCAGCTTGGAAATCTAATATGAGTTGCCTAAAAGATGTGTTCGTTGTTTCTATTACTAGCTATACCATATTAAGTTGATCTGATATTTATATAAGGCCCTAACTTAGAACACACATAAACACTGTGGGTAGAAGTGTCTAGCATGTTGAACACACACCATGTCTCAAAAGCTTTGAACTTTGAACTGAGGACGGTTCCGCGTTGCTTGTCGTCTAATTTACTTGGGTACAACATATTAAAAGATAAATGCCATCTTTTAAGTGCCATTAAAAATGCAAAGCGCTGACAATTTTATGTAAGTGCGCATGTGAACTTTCGGCGGACTGAGACGGAAAAGGAAAAGTTGCGCTCAGTTGGCTGCTGCAGTCGTTGGGGCAGTTCGCTCGGTTCACCTCAGTGGAGTGAACATTAATATCACTTTACCTCAATCTGTCCAATTTACCAATAAAACGCCAGCTGAATCACAGCCGAAAGGGCTTTAAACTGCAATCGCAAAGTAAAAGCGTCACAACTCCATATTGTGGCCAAGTGAGAGTATACAACCCAATATATAGTAGTGTGTGTGTGTTGCTAGAGCAACAAAACTGCCTTTTAACTTTTGCATAAAAACAACGAAGCCGGCAGCAGTTAGTGCAGCAGCAGAGTCAGCATCAGCGTCAGCGTCAGCCCCAGCAAAGGATGCAACTTTCAGCTGCTAAACGAAAATATAAAACACTTAACTCGACGGCATCTAGCGACGAGGCTGAAGCTCGAGCTGCAGCTGCCCGGCTGCTGACGGTGACTCACTCAAACTGTGGAGCGAAACGTGCCAGCGATGCCCCGAACCAAGCCAAAGTACACACAAGATAGACAGACACAGGCACACACACTCCCACACACATGGATTACTTGCTCAGACACAGGGCTTGACTCAGCTCAGCGCCCCGCTTTGCCCTATGGCAGCTACAATTTGATGGCACTGTGCGACACTCCGACTGATGGAGCGACGGACAGACGGGCAGGCGGGCGGGCAAACAAACAACAGCAGACACTGAGCAAAGCGCAGAGCTGGTTGTAAATTTGGGTCAGTTTTCGGCAGCAGACAGTAGCCAAATGCTGCTCCATCTGGGTGCCAATAACAAACAGTGGAAAAAGGATAAATAAATAGGACCGAAAACAATTTGTACTCCTGCTCTATTTGCGCCAGAACAAACCCATTTCGTCTCATTAAAGGAAGACAACACACTTGCAATCGAACGAGGCTTAAAACATTTTATTGTGCTCTTCGAACTAGAGCTTGCTCTCAATAACACATTTAAATGTAGTTTTAGGCAGTACTTCGAGTATTCTTTCAGTAACTTTGCAGATTAACTATCTACACTTTCTTGTATTAGTTAAGAATAAAATTCTAAACCACTTGCAATTATTTATTTATTGAATACCAATAGGTTAACTTCGTCTTCTTCTAATTTCACATATTTATTTATGAATTCATTGTTTTGTTTTTGTCTTTTACTTTATCTAAGTTTAAGTTCAAACCAAACTTTAAAACCAACAATCTACATTGATATTTTTGGTATTGTTGAAAACTAAATACCAATTAACAATTTTTTATTTATTGAATAACAAATTGCTTACCTGTTCATCTCCTGTCAGCTATTTATATATGATTTTCTCAACCTTTTTATAATTTATCTGCTAACCAACAATCTACACAATTTTATTGTTCTTTTATTCTTGTTATAATTAAAAACTAAATTCACAATTATTTATTTATTGAATAACAACTTGGTTACTTGTTCATTTCCTGTGAGCTATTTACATATGATTTTCTCAATCTCTATATAATTTATCTGTCAATGAAAACTTGCTTTTCTCGAGTTAGTTATTTATATATAATTTGCTCAACCTTTTATAATTTATCTGTTAACCAACAATCTACACTTTTGTTGTTCTATTGTTATAGCTGACAACTAAATTCCAATTAACAATTATTTATTTATCGAATATCAACTTGCTTACCTGTTAATCTCCTGTTAGGCATTTATTTATGATTTTCTCAATCTCTATATAATTTATCTGCCAACCAACAATCTTCACTTTCGTTGTTCTTTTATTCTTGTTATAATTAAAAACTAAATTCACAATTATTTATTTATTTATTGAATAACAACTTGGTTACTTGTCCATTTCCTGTCATTTTTTATTTTATTTATGATTTTCGCAATCTCTATATCATTTATCTGCCAATACTAACTTGCTTACCTGTTTATCTCGTGTTTTTTATTTACTTATAATTTTCTCAACCTTTTTATAATTTGTCTGCTAATTAACAATCTACACTTTTATTGTTCATTTTTTTCTTGTTATAGTTGAAAACTAGAACTTGTTTATCTCCTGTCAGGTATCTATTTATGATTTTCTCAATCTCTATGTAATTTATCTGCCTGCCATTAACTTTATTTGTTAGCTGGTTAGCGAAATCGCTGGATTTCTCAACTCTTGTAAAGTTGGTAATATCCACTGTACGACTCTGCTTTGTTGGTTGTTGCAGTGGAAAACGCGACCTTATTGTACGTAGACAGGGCGAAGGGAAACTTTGCGCGGTTTTAATAAATAACGGGCGAAGTTTAAATTGCCGTTAGCATAAATTATGAGCAGTTAGAGCCTTTGGCTGCCGCATTCATTCAAAGACGACGCCATTCTGGCTGCGCATCGTCTTGGCGCTGAGAGGCGGCAAAAAGCGGCACTGGCTGCTGTTTTGGTTATGAATTTCGGGCAGCTTTGTTGCCAGACTCGACGGGGCGGCGGCGAGGCGAGATTTCAATTTGCCTGCATGCTGTTTATGGGGCACGGGAAATGACGACCGACTCATAAAGCATTTCCTGCACTCTCGAATCGAGCTGCAGCTACACAGAAAGAGCATCACCATCAGCAGCAGCAGCAGCAGTTGCTGTCCCTGTTTTTCTTGTTACTCCAGCGAAGTTCTTGGCTTTTCTTTTTCCTTTCTTTCCTTCTTTCTTTTTTTTGTCAATTCTTAGAAAATGGAACACGGGCTGGCTGCTCGTGCAGCCTTGGCTGGGTTGGCATTATACGCCGCGGGCTGCCATTATGTTTACCTATAGATTTCAAAGCCAGCGTCAAAAACGGCCAGCATATCCGGTTCGCACAGTTCGTACTTTCAACGAGTTTCGTCTTACATTCAGACCGCAAGTATTTCACATTGTTTGCCAGCAAATAAAACGAATGAAACTACAACCCCTTCGCGTCTCGGGCCTGTGTTTATTTTTTATTTCCCACAACTGCTTAAAGCTGTGTGCGAAAGGCTGCCATTATCCCGCTTGTGCACTGAGCCCACTCAAATTTTGGCTTAGAATTGCGGCAGGCTTTCAGCACTCATTCAAACTATACTCCCAGCTCTCAGACTTAATAATAGTTTAAACAACGGTTTTCTGCATCATTGAGCATCGCATTAAATTTATTAGGAATGCATGCAATGAATGCACTTATACAAATACTCCGACCAAATGTTCTTAAGTGCCTATCAACTGTGAAAACTGTATTTTTATTGAATCAATTTAAAAGTCATGCTTGACTTCGGACACATAATATAATAAATAAAATTGCAGTCATACCAAAATAAGTGCAATTATTTAGTTGTATGTTGAAATTATTTAATAAAGTTGTGGTTCAAGTTGAGCTGAATAAAATATGAGAAAATTGTTGCTGACCACTTTAAAAATTGATGAGTAATATAGTATCTATAACATATAAATTTGAATTATCTTTTCATCAATTTAACCGACATTAAATTTATTGTATAACTACGTATCATTAAAATCATAATCAGAAATCACTCGTATTATTTATTTACCAACTATACCAACTAAACCGTAGGTTATTGCAATTCTAAAACTTGTTTTAATAGTCTCTGAAACCAAACAGTTGATGCAGACAGTCAGCAGGCATCTACTCTGCAGTTAAACTGTCTATATTATCGATTTCCTACTTAGCTATATTGCCCTTCTATAGATAGCTGGCTTATATATGAAAGCGTCAACATTCCAAAGTTTGATTGACGAATGTTTCGCAATCTGCTGTTCATATTCCAATGCAGATTGAAGGCGATATTACAGTCAATATCGTACACAAGAGAGGAAAGAGTCTAGAGCAATCGATTAAAATGATTTTTGCTGTTTGCATGGTATCATTGAAGCAAACCTAATTATGTTTTTAGTCTGCCACAATTTGTGTGCTTAACTTTGCCGATGCTGCTCATATGGTTTCTGCTGTTGACCTCTTGCCCAGACAGAGACTGGCTGTGGTGAAGAGCGCATCCCGTCTCCATTGGGTGTCATTTGCATTTAAAATTCGAATGAATTTTGTTTTTATTTCGATGCTAAAATGCACTGAAAATGAATTTTTGCATAATGTTCTTAAGCGGGTGAACACACGTGTGAGTATGTGTGCCTGCCTCTGTGATGTGTGGATGTGTGTTTGGGTATTCGAGGCAAGTCAAAGCCAAAATGGGTAACGAATTCTAGAGAGAATTTTGCGGCCGGGTAAAAAGAGCAACCTGGGAGCCCAAACGGCCAGCGGAGCCAACGAGTTGCCATCCTGCCATCCTGCCATCCGACCATATATGCAAATTGCGCGCATTGCTCTGTCATGAATTGTCACCCATTTTCCAACTGAGCTGCTTCGACACGCGTCCGGGGTCACAGCGTGGCAGTGGCAATAGGAATGCTCGGACACCCGCGCACACCACGACCCTCGTTGTGCATCGCCATTGACAGCAGTCCCTAGCAGGCGGACATGCGGACAGGCAGACAGAGGGCCCGACCACAAAACACTCCGCCAGCAGCGGCATTCACAGCTGCAGCATTAGAGCAGCGAGTGTTCAACACTCATACGCCCTGTGTGCCATATGGCAATCGGCATGAATATATCTGCTGCTAATATTGCCCAGCAAATGACTCAGCACTGCTAATTTGATCGGCGTGTGCCCGTGTGCAGGCCTTTCTACGAATTTCGAAGCATTGCGCATACGCAACGTTGTTCTATCTTCGTTCAGCTCGCTGCGTTATTTTTTCTATTTGCCGTTTTACGAGGCCATTCGAGTTGGCCATAAAGATTGATAATTATGTCAGGCTAATATTATGCGCCATAAAAATGTACATCAAAACCAAAATGTTTTATGGCACATATTTTGATTTCGCCGTCGCTCCCTTATTTTTTTGGCTCTCCACATTTTGTGTTTTTTTTTTGTGTCTCTCCATACTCGAAATATATGTATGCTGTAATGGACAAAAGCAAACTGTAGCTGTCAGTTACAATGCATATAAACAATAACAATTGAAATAATAGCAAAAGCGTATTCAGCTTTATCCTTGCAGTCGCCGGCGTTGATGTGAAAGGCTTACAATGCAAATCCCCCAATACCGCATTCTCTTTATATTCTGGCTCTGGCTTTCCCCGCGCTCTCTGCGCTCTTCTTATCTAACTGGCTGTCCGACGATTTAATCGCAGTAATGGAAATGTCTTTTTTTATTAGAGGTATCAGATTGAACGTATTTCTATGGCTGTGCTTCCAGTTTCAATTTGTAATAACTTTTGTCTATTCGTTTGCATTGTCATTTGACGTGTGGAGTCTAGAAATGCAGATTCGTATATCGTAACACAAAACATTCCCATTTTATTACCAAACACACTCTGGCTTACTCATCTATCAAAGATAATCGAATTCCATTATTATTTGAAGCTCAAAATATTTCAGGTATCTCCCGAAAGCATGCAATTCAAGAAACATGACGCGAAAGCATTATATTAGTTGATCAGCAATAATGTAAAGACTATTTCAACTTTAATCAAAATGAAATGAAAACATTGCTTTGTAGCTTAAGTTTTGGTTGCGCTGCTGAAAGAGACTGTTGAGCGAAACGCGGGGAGCTGCTGGGAAATGTCGTGTAACCGGGGCCAAGTTGATGTTAAATGGCAAGTTACTGTTTCTAAACAAATGCTGGCATTTGGGAGTATGCAATGCAGCTTTCGATGGCCGCCGCTGGGTATACAAACTGCCGCTCGTGTCGCCAAATTTATGGCCAACAATATTTTTGAGAACTATGAAGGGTCGCAGCGAGAGCAAAACGAAAGTTGGTGAATAGCGAAAGCGGAGCAGAGCAGAGCAGAGAGCCAAAGCAAGCACAACAAATGGCAAACAACGTAAATAAACAACGCGTTGCTTATGGCCGGAGTTCGGGGGCGGGGCGGGGCGGAACTGGAACTCGAGATGGTGGATGGGGGATTCGAGATTGTGGATCTACTGCGGAAGGAAAGGGAACAATGCGGCAACGTAATTTGAATGCACAATGCGAGCGCAGCTCGTGCTCTGTTCTCTCTTTCTGTGTGTGTTTGTGTGTGCTGCTTGGTAATGCAGCGACATGCAGCAGGATGCGGCAGTGCACCCACTCGTTCGGTTTTATCTTTATGCCTCGTGTCATTTTTTCTTGTTCTGTTGCTGCTGTTGTTGCCCGTTGCTTTTTGCTGCCGTTTTTTGTTCAACGCTTATTGCATTTGTCTCGATTCGTTTGGTTCGCACAAAAACAAATTGCCGGAAGTATGCAAATGTATGATGCAGCTTATCAGATATTGTTGGAGAGTTTGGATCTGACTCTGCTTGTCGTTCGGTCTCTCGCTCGGCTGCGAGTGTGGCACTTGGCACTCATTTGCCTTGCAAAGCAAAGGACGTTCGCCGCTTCAGGATCGCTGTAAACAAAAGTAAGGCGACAGCAAATAACTCTCAGAAACACTTGTTCCGAATTGAACTGTCAGCTGCAATGGCTCCGCCACCTCCTCCAACTTGCACCTCGCCACTCGCACAGCCGCACCCAGTGCCGCACCCCTGCCCCCGCCAGCTGCCATTGTTGGCCGCCGAAATTGAATTACATTTTCACTCTACTTTATGGTAAAAGCGACGTCACAAGCCGGGCAGGGCAGACAGCAAAGATAAAAATTAATTAAATATTTTTATCCATGTCTGTCGCAGATTCTATTTTTTCGCTCTGTTATTTTTTGGCTAAGGCTCAAAAATTGCTCTTCTGTCAGTCATCTGCTTTGAGTAGTTCTGTGCTTTTTTCGAGAGTGAATTTTCTGTCCGACTTGCGACAAAGAAGATGCGATTTTCGGTTGCCAGTTTAAGCGTAAAGCCAACAAAATATTATTGCATTGTAATTACAAGATAATAAAACTGAAGCCCCAAAATCGTTCAACTAATTTCAGCAAATATTTTCATTACGCCTGCGTTTTAAAGTATTGATTATTCACAAACCGAATTTAAAGCAGAGCACGAACTTTAAGAAGCATGAAGAAGAGATATTTATTGTGCGATAAGTCAATTATTTGCAACTTTGAGGAATATAGTTCTATTCATTAATTAGTTCAATCAGTTTAAGCTCAAAAATGAAATAGCTAATTTCAGCAAATATTTTTATCTCGTCTTTTGATTATTTACAGACTGAAGCAAAATTGTATAGCCAACTTTAAGAGTTATGAAGAACGGAATTTTATTGTACGAAAAATCAATTATATGCAATTTCAATAGACTTTTATTTAATAATTAATTCAGTAAGTATGGGTAAACCTTTTAGCGCTACTCTTATTATTTCATGTGAGTAATGATATGCGCTGTCATTTGTAATCGGTCGAACTTTATGACATTTATAGCGCCTGACAGCAGCCAGGAATGACAACACTGGACACGACGCTGCCCGAGGCTACCGAGCATGTTTGCAGGGAGATAGATAGACTGCTTCTTTGATATTTCCATTTTTACACATGCTCTCACACTCGACGCCCCGAACGGCGCACTCGAGCCCTTGTGGCGAAGAGCTGACAGCGGAGGATGGGCCATTGTTGAGGGCGTTCTATCGCCGCACTGTCCTGAAACTTATTGATAAATGATTGTGAAGGATTTTTATTGGCTTTGCTGTCAAAAGGCTTGTCTCCAGCTTGGCTCTCTGGAATTGATGGCGTGGACAAACCCTCCTGGTTAACTGAGATAGTCGCATGTATAGCTTGTGAGGCTGGTCCACACACACACGTACACACATGTACACACACACACACCGATACAGCGCTCTGATGGCAAGCCTGTCTTCAGCTTATCAACAGTTTAGCGGCTTTTGTGTCTGACAGGTGAATAAAAGCAGCTGTCAACACTCTTTTAACACTCGCCCGTGTGCTGTGGGTTGAAACTTCATTAATATTGATATACAGCATATTGATGTTGTTTATGCTTTCCCAATAATATATAAAGGGCTCTGATTCTTTTCAGCTGCCTATTGAACTACTCTCAGCAGCAACGGGGAATTAAACTACTAATTTCTGCAGATTCTTGACTGCTCTGATATTGACATTGACAGCAATAATCGCAGTCGTTGGACTCCAGGTAAATTAAGCGACAATGTGCAAAACAGACACAATTTTATGGTAGCCTAATAAATCGATTCAATGGATCCATAAGCTGCAGATGGGAGCGTGTGAAGCGTTATGCTTTACAACAGCACGAAGATATAAAAGCTGGGAAGCTGGTGCAGTTTTGGTTTGAAATCAGCACTTTGCTGTTAAATTTATTGATACACTCTGCTGCCAATAAAAATTGATGGCAAAAACACATTTACAGTCCAAAAGATGGGCACGGGGTGTCAGCTATAATTTTTCATTTCATTGTTTTTCCTTTATTTTGTTATTTTCCACGTTTTTGTTCAGCATTCATTTGGCGTCGCGGCAAAATTCGCGAATGCAATGGATAAACCTTCGCCGAAAGCTGAAGTTATATAGACGGCAACGGGCACAAAATTCTTTCGCTCTTGCACAAGGAAAATCCGTGAAAATGGCAGACGGAACTGGAAACGGATTTTTTTATATTTATTTCGCGCAAAAAAATGTGCGAGTGGATGACCAGGGAGGAAAAGAGCGAGGGCTAGTCTCACGACATCTAAAAACTGCAATAAAACCAAACAGACGGAAATGAAAGCAGAAAAATAATGTCCCAAGCTCAAAAGGAAAGTGAAAAGTTTTGCAGCACAAAAAACCCAAAAATTATAACTAAAACGCAGACACAAAAAAAGGAGAGCGCTGTTGATTCCATTTTTATTGGCATAATTTATATAGGGACAGCCTTGGCCGCAGCACGCTGCGTATACGTAACATACATATGCGCTCTACGCAATTTGGGGCACTTTTAGAGTACTTAAGTGTCATAGTCTTTGCCTTTTCATTACTTCGACCGGCAATAGAGCAGTCTAATACCAAGCCAATCAAACGAGAAAAAAATAGACAGCAAGAGCAACGAAATGGGGAGAAGCCCAGAGTCGGAGTTGGAGTCGAAGAATGAAAAAGAGACTGGAGGAAAAAGAGCAAAGTTCTGGCGAATGCAAATCATTTTTAAATGCTAACAAATTTCGGCCAATTTATTCTATGCTGCCACGAAATAAATTACAACAAAGCCGCAGCGCATGAAAAAGTTATGAATAATGTTTAAAAATAAAACGAAGCTCCCGAACGAAATGGCAAATAAATCAATCCCACGCCAGACCACTAACTGAAGCAGGCGTGAAAGTCACAGGCAGCAAAACTTAGTGCCCCCTACCATAAGAAAAAATCAATATAATATTTTATAAGTACGTCGAAGAAGTCTTGCCAGCCCGGTCAACTGTTACACTTTCTCGCTGGTCGAACAACAACAGTAATAATAACAACAGCGTGAACCTAGTTAAAGCTTCAAATTGAACACGGCACTTTTATAGCCCCCAATCGCTGGGCTTAGCACATTTACTTTTTCTCCATGGCTTATTTTTTGCATTATATTTATTTGCCCGCTCTTTGGGGTTTAAAGTTGGCTCTTGCCTCGTGGCTATCTGCCTTCGACTAATCATTTACAATTCAACATTTCCCGCCAAGCGCATGAATTATGTTTTCATGTTTTGCTTTTTCACTTCCTCTCCATTTGCGTCGAAGCGCTTCAAGTCGCCGTCGACAGCGCAGAGTACGCTAATAGGTTCTTATAACATTTAACAGCAAGTAAGCATTTGTATTTGTATTTATTTGAGTTTCGCTTTTACACTTCATTTTCCTTTGCAGTCTTTGCCTATTCAACCCCGATGGCAAAGGTGTCAGACACATAAATAAAGAGACATTCATTTAAATAAGGTCGTCTAGGTGTCTCATTGTAGTTTATTACGGCTTTAATAATCATTGCAATTGACGTGCCAAAACGATCAAAAGCAACTGTGATTCAATTCGCGAAAATTGAACGCTTCACAACTCACACACATGTCTTTCAATCTCTGCACACTCAACCACTCGATTAAGTGAGATAACTGCTTTGACATTGAGTGTCTAGAAGTGTTTATGAGTACACATTCGCATAAGTGTACGTGGTTGCATAGCCAAGCAGACGCCGAGCGATGCACAGGGGGCGTATACTTTATATGGAGCACAAATTAAATATGACTTTGAACTGCCAGATATTTCATAAAGTGTCTACCTATTTAGTTCCCACATGAGATGCGAAATATGACCATTTTCTTTTGCTTGTGTTACTTTATTTTAGTCATTGAAACTTTTGTATTATGTATGTATTTGTATTTGTAGATGTATTTGTGTAGAAGTCAACTCAAAGTTGCGCACATCAGCAATCGATGGACAGCTGCCGATATGCTTCGAATGGTAATAGCAACAAACTCATCCATTTTGAATGTATGTAGAATTACATATGCATTTCGAATGACAATTGAGCCAAGTATTGGTTTGTGTGAACGGTTGATTCGTTTTCTTTTTTTGCAACCCAAATTATATTTGAAATAACCTGTCAGTGAAACGGTTTGGATAATATGAAGTTGCCATTCAATTCGATTGACATTTAATCTTTGCATTTTATTGCAAGAAAGCTAGCAAGACAGCTTTAGTCAAACGCATATTTAGTAAATACTGATATTGCTTTGCTAGAAGCAAATTAGTAAATTTAAAGCTGTGGTGAGACGGCAGACAATCTTATGCTTCTAATGGTAAAATTCAAATTATTAAATGATAGTGGAATAAAGGATGTCAATCCATGATGGATGTGAATAAATAAACGAAGGCTTATTGACAACTCATAAGAGGACATCGCCTTATTGATAACTCATGTTATTTGTATTTGACATCAAAACTATTCGTAGAACACAAATTAATCACACCTTTGCAATCGCCACGTGTCGAAGATTCTGTTGTTTAAATTGATGCATAGCTAGAAATTCACACAAACTTTGAGTTTGGTATTTGTATAGAGCGCTGCGCTGTTGCCTTCTGATTTAGTTCAAATGAATGCACTTACCAATTGTCATGTATAGAATGCCGCCGATAAGTAACTGTGCCAATTGTGGCCGGTAGTGCGGTGCGATGTGCACCTTCCCAATTCGGTCTATTCGCATTTTTGATCGATTTTTCCACAAGCGCATGCTGCGCTCCCTCGGAGCGACAAATGTTCAGCTACGCAGAAATAACGCGAGTCTCGGCACTTTCACTGCTTGCGCGCTGGAGCAGAGGGGGCGGCAGCTGCCGCACAACAGATATGTAAACGCATTTAACACCACACTAAAATCGTGTTTTTCCTCTTGATTTCGCTGTGTGTCGTCTGTGCGGCAACTGAACAACGCCTTTAGGTTGCGTCAGTCAGTGGGGGCGCATGTGACGTATACGCAACGCGCACGCAATAAATGCGAGGTACGATCTGTGTGGATTGTTTTTAATCTCGACTTCTGGCAGCGTTAGCAGTTCGTTCCACTGCTGCTTTGGACAACAACTTTTTGGGGCAAATCAAATATATAGAGTCTGCGCTGCAATAATCAACGATTTATGTGGGACGGTTGTGGATTTTATTGCCAATTTTATCGCGGAATGTGTTCGCACTGGATTTTTGCATATTCAATCGTTTTGATTCAACTATCCGTCTATCTGGTTATTTAAGTTCGAGTGGATGATGCATTTGCCAGTTTGTTTTGCTTGGCTCTTCATGTATTTTTATGAGCTTTCCTCGTGCCGCGTTATAAACAACCTTTGGCTGTTTGCCATGCTTCTAGTCCCTTTGGCGCTGTACTTCCTTCACTTCACTTGAGCTCTGTATGTGTTTTTCCCGGAGCTACTCAGCAGTTAAAACAACAACGCCAACAGCTGTCAGTTGTGTGCAGCAAGTTTCGGGTTTGATTTTATCCCCAGGATTGCTTTTTTCGTTGTGTGCGAAACTCTCGTATTTGTGTTGTGTGTGGGTCAGGCGCATTTATCTGGAATGAAACAAAAGGCAATCATGATTTTTAATGCTCCGTTAATAGACAATCGATTTATATTCGACTACTAAATGCCCACTGATTCATGCCCTCTTCTTTGTTATCCTTTCACTCCGCATGCTGGTGGGCGGCTCTCTCTACGTTCGAGTGTGTGTTCGCCTAATTGTGTGTGTGTGTGTGCGCGTAATCAGCTTCCATGCATGTGTAGCTATTGTTAGTGTAGATAATTGCTTTTACTGCTTTCGTGTTTAGTTTTGCGCTCAATTAATTATCTCAAGTTACGCCATTTGCGGACTTAGTGCCCCCAATTGGCCCAGCCACGTTGTCGTTGGCAATGCAATTTGTATTCAATACCACACAGCCCATGGTATCACCGAAATGCATTCCAATGCTTGCATCTTGCCATCTAATTAAACATGAATACTGTTTCCAATGTAGCTCACAGTTGAATCACACACAATTGAATTAGATTAGACACATTGTACATAGATTTGGTCGCAGATTACGTATACGTACATGTATCAAGTAGCTAATTTATTTAATTTAAAGCTGCACAAAATTACATCCCGATTGTTTTGCTTTTAAGAATAGCTGGTACACATACTTTCTCTGCAAAGTGCTTCAACAATTTGTGCTCATTTTGCCATCACGCTGCCAGCTGCAGCTGTTGGCCAGCAAGCAGCTGACGTGCACTTCCGCCGATCCATTTGTCTGACGGTCCATCTATACGTCGCCTCGTGAAGAGTGAGTGCGCTTTGAGTAGCTCACGATTTTTGCTATTTTTGTATGCTCTTTGTTGCCGAGAGCCAGAAAAAAAGAGAGACAAACACAATTTCATCTTTATAATTTTCCACACGTTACTGGCAACTCATCTGCATATGCACGCATGACACAAGCAGTTGCGTGTGTGTGTGTGTGCAGCAGAATGTCAGCGAAAGTGAAAGACACAAAATGGAGTGAAGAGTGTGCTGAAAGCACACCACTGCCAGCGCCCAGGCGCAGCTGTAGCAGTGGCCGTATCAGTGGCAGTTCCAGTATTACTGTTCCCCTGCTGGTGCCACGCCTCGAATGTAGGCCACTGACAAAATGTTGACTTTAATGTTGCTGTCGCTTAAAATTTATGCAGCTGACGGTCACAGCTCGTCCCGGCTGTCAGCCTGTCAGTCCTTCAGTCTGTCATTCCGCTCGAGCGGGGAGCGGGCAGAAAGGGCGGGCAAGTGGGCGGAGCAGGCGACGTCATCCATCCTACTTCATGGACGGGGCCAACGACAAGTAGGCGATGCACGCGCAACGCAGGACGCAGGACGCAGGAGGCAGGAGGCAGTCAAGCGTGCATTTTTCACGAAAATTTGAAGCACCAACCACATCTGAAGATTTATGCGGGTCGCTTAATAACTCACACACACGCAAACAGCCCAAAAGATACCCACAGGCGAACACACACACAGCCACACACTCAGCCACATGCATGGAGATGAACGTAATTAAAAAGTTTGTCTAAACAATTCTCTAATTAAATATTATTTGCCGGTCGCCCACATTGAGCTGTTCGTTCTGCCGACTCTCTTGTTGCTTCCATGGAATAGTCGAAACAGTTTCATGAGCTCCGGAATGTGGGGTTTACGGCTTGAATATTAATGACCTGACATTTGGCTCGATGAAATTTTCGAGCTGCACAACTTTGCTGCCAAATGCCACAAATGTTGCTCAATTTGGTTATGCTTTCCTTCGTCCTCTTCCCGTCGCTCGCACGTGTCATTGGTTTTCCGCTCGCTCGGCAAAGCGAAATACCATCAAAACAAGCAGTTCCATTACCCACCACAGTTTTCCATAATGGCTTAATGACTAAACCACCAAGTACATAGTTGAGCTGCCAAATTGAGCAGCTCTCACTTATTCCAGCTGAAAGACATCGTGTCGTGCTCTCGCCCTCTATCTCTCTTTTTAACCTTTAACCTTTTTTCGCAGCCTCTTTTTCGTTATGCATCGACAGGTGAGTATTTCGCTTGTTATTGCATTTTTTATTCGCCAACATTTTCATTGGGAAATTTACAAAGTGACTCGGGGCCATTTAGACTAATTATGGTTGGTAATTTAATACTGTCTATAATGGCAATTGGTCGATTAATAAATAATGGATTTGCCCATAATTTGAGTGCAATTTTAATAATCACAAACTTCTAATTGAATTTCTAATCAAATTTGACAGCTGGCTAAATTGATTTGCCACTTTCAGTTAGCAGATAATAAAGAGAATTGGCAATTAAATGCGCATTTGCTGTTAATATCAAACCAGCAATTTAAGAGTCAAGCGAATAACTTCTCGATTTTATGCAATTTCGCCAGCAATATCGAAACTTGTTTACTCAATTTCAGCAGCTGACTGCAAGCGAGAAATCACACTGTTGTTGCTGCTTTCATTGCTGTTGTTATTGTTGTGCTCTCGTAACAAACTACATCATTCTTTCAGCTGTAGTTGGCGTAGTTCGTTCTTTTTCCCGTTGCCCAACACTCTCGCCAGGTCTCATGGGAAATTTATCTAAATGTTGTTTCAAAACTTCAACTCTGGCTGTGTGTATATACCGTACGTCGTATATCCGAGGGGTCGGGGGATGGAGCGGCAGCGCTTTGCATGAATCCATTTTTCGCACTCACTCAGAATCTGTTTTTGCTGCGTATATTGGCCAGGGCTCCCCCAATTTGCTATAGTGCCGGAGCACGCAGCGCAGTTGACACAACTAAAGACATTACACAGCAGATTACGTGTACGGGGCTGTAGTTAACCAAGAGTGTATGTGTGAGAGTGGCTATTAAACTCTACCACTCTCACGCACAAACTGCCTCAGCAGATTTACAACAACAAATTTTTATGTTTTGGTTGCGAGTTAGACGGGCCAACATTGGCAGCGATAGCTGACGGCCCGAAAATCCGAACAGACCCAACGCCTAGCCACCTCACTGCCTCTGCCCCACAATGGGGCACCCATGTCCTGACCTTCAACCGAATTAATGTTCGGCACCCCCAACCCACCCCCAACTCCATGTGACCCAGAAGAAACTTGTTTTGACAGCGCCACGAGATGCGTATGCTATCTTCACATCGGAGCGTATAAAGAAACATCTACATACGTTTGCCAGAGAATGTATATATTTGTTGGCAAATGTGGACATGTGCTGCCACCACTGACTGACCATTCGCAAACTAGAATTTTGCTCAAACTTTGTTCGTCTCCAGCTCCCCCGGCACGTGCAGCTGAGCTGTCCGATGCGACGACAACATCAACGAGACGCAGACCGGGCAAGACACTGCTGCTGCTGCTGCTCATGCTATCTGTTCAATCTGTCTGACGCTCACTATGTCTGTGCTCATGTGACATGTGGTGTTGCTTCTTTTAAAGGCTTCATTCTCACTCGAAGTGCGGACGTATTTCTGGCGTCCATTGTGCTGCTTGGCGACGCTTTGCAAATATTTACGCTTTTTACGTTCACCACAAAATGTCAAATAGAATTCCAACAATTCTCAAAGAAAGCCATAAGCATTCACTAAAATAATTGAACGTCTTGAAGCATTCAATTATTTAGACCAACACGAACCTATCAAAAGGCTTACATTAACAGCAATATGATATGAGTATTACTAGTGAAAAAAGAGGTGGTAGATGAAGAAATAAAGAAGAGCTGAAACAAATTTTAAATAAAAAGCTTTTGTGCACTTTAAATTTGTTTTCATTTTTGTCTGCGTCGCGATCAATGCAATCAGGAAATGGAAACGAATCCCCGAGCCACAAAAAATCTGGAAAACAAGCTCAAGTTGTTTACGGCCAGCAAAGTAATAGCTGCGAAAGCTTCGCTCATAATCTGTGTAACTGACCTCAGCTCACTGCCAGCTGAACTCTGGTCACGTTTTCTAAACCTTTACAGCGCACATATTTATTTTCTTGTGTGTGTTTGTGTGAGTGACCAATATAAATGCAATACATTCTTTTGTAGTTAAGCGAAAATATGTCTGGGACGACCACCAGAGCCAGGGAGGAACGCTGGAATGTATACAACTGGGATACAAAACGTAAAGTCTATAAAAGAAAATATTGCTCCATTGACTCCACAAACCAGCTGCCTGCCTGCCTGCCTGCCTGCAACTTTCGCAATCCCACGAACAATAACAAAGCAAGCTGACAGCCCCAAACTGGCAGAGCAACAGACTCAAGTCTAGTATAAAAATCTCAGGTTTACATACAAAAATTTCAAAGGCATTTTGTGGAAGTGAGCACAGTTTGTTGGCATCTAAAGATGCTGCTAGCTGAGACAACGATTACCTAAATTAAGTGCAATCAACAGATATACAGGTATCGACATAATTCTCCAGCATTTTTCTGCGAAACACTTATTCTAAATGTTGGAAACAATAATATATGGCAGCAACGAAAATAATAAATTACTTTATAGGGTATCTTGGCGCAAAGTTCTGAAGTTGGCTGGCACTCGCATAACTCACACGATGCTCAGACAAATTCTATACTCGTGAATGTGCATCTGTTAATAAATTGCCAGTGCTTAATCATTTCAGGTATCTGTAGCCAACAAAGTATGACTTTAGTACCGAGCATATTCTGTTTGCTATGTGTGTTCTTCATTTATTTGACAACCCCAGCCGTGATGAATGCGAAATACTACCTCCAGCTTAGTAAAAACATATTTCATATGTGCCCCACAAACTCACAGCAGCTACCCAAGTCTGCCGGACACTCTTGGGGTGCTTGAGTTTAATTTGGATTCAGTTACGAAATGCATAGCATTGTTGAGGCGAATCCACAGTGCCCCAACTAACAATTGCCATGCCAGATTCATTGCACGCTAAGATGCTATAAAGGAATCCTAATAGAATGGTATTAAAGTGTATATTTAATAGAATAGTATTCAACATTATATTTATGAAAAAGTATCTATAATAAAAATATACTATCCATAATTAAACGTATACTTTATAATACCGTTAATTTACAGACAGTATATTAATATTTAATTAAAGAGAACGGTATTAAAGAGTATCTATAATTAATCGCTATTATGAAGTATCTTTAATTGAATGGTATTTAAAAGTATCTATAATAGAACGTTATTAAAAAGTATCTATAATAAAATTATACTAACTGTATCTTCAATAGAACAATATTCTTGAGCAGCGTTAACGAACCTATCATTTAAAACTGGAGTCAATACTTAGCTTTCTTAGCTTGAACTATTATCAACTACAAAATGCAATCAGTTTCGAAAAATATGTAGAAAGCATTTCGTAGTTGAGCAGTCTCGCTTGATATCAACTTTCATTGGATGCAGCTTTTATTTAAATGCAGCGTACATGCTTTATGTATTTATGCCATTTTTCAATGCAGCATTTTGAGTTTAATTTAAGTGGCTTTTTGCCGGCAGACACGTCTTGCACAAACACTGATGCCGCTTATTGCCTGCAACTGGGTGTAACTTTACTGTTTGCTCGAGTAGATGCAACTTAAGCTATATTTGTGTGCTTAGCACAACAGACACAACAACAACAGCAACGCCAACAATAACAACAGCAGTATCAGGAACAGTAGCAACAATGGGGCAATATCATATGCAAATAGGCTTGGCAAGCTGCAGCCAACGGTTGCAAGCGTAATTCGAGTAGCAACGGCAATTGCAATGCAATGCAATGAGGCAACTTTGTGCGCTGATGCTGCAAATTTTCACATTAATAAATCTTTTGTTTGCTAATAAATTTCTAAACAGCTTCCCTCAGTGTTTATTTATGTGTTTATTTGTGGATTTTCCCCGCCTCAATTTTTCCCTTTCCCTTTAAATGGATGAGCACTCGCATCAGCTCAATGCGCCAAGCTTCACAAAAATTAAACTGCAAAATTGAATTAGGGATTTAATTTGCCTTTTTACTGCAGCTGGAATTATAAATTTATATATTTATTTATTTATAAATCGTAAATCTTCTAATCTCAGTCTGTCGTCTGTAATTTCTCATTCATGTAATGATTTTCAATTTATCAAATTTCTCTTCAATTGTATATGAATATTTGTATCTATTCTATCATTAAATTCTTACAATTTTTCTAACTTTGAACAAGTAAATAAAATACAATTTTATTACGATCCATATGGAAAAGTTTGATGTTCGTTTATGACATAACTTTATGGATGTGTAACTGCAAGCTATTTAGAAACTTTATTGTGAGTATTCGTTGCACTCTTCAACTTTATTAACTTTATTGTTCCATCATACGCTTCAGTTAGCTTGATATGCACTATTTTAGTCAGATTAACGACACTGGATTTTCATTGGAATGAATGCAAATGAAATGCATGAATGACAAATTAACATTTATTTTTGGGTTTCAATTTCACAAGTTTACCAGCTTATGTTCAATGAATTTTAAAACCTTAATTCAATTGAAACAAGTTTTATTTATTAATAAATATTTTACCACAAAACTAAATTCCTGGACGCTACTATGATGATTTGCATTTTCAAAAGCGTAATGCATTTTTTTAATTTTCGCATTATATTCACAACTTTTCAAATTCTATGAGAAATAAAACTACGCTGTTTTCTGGCAAAAAAAAAAACCTATGTGCTTTTACATTTAGGTTTCGATTTTAAGGGACCACGTTATCGGAGTTTCAATTAAAATGAGAACATATCATCATGCACAGACCCTGATCATCTCTTATAGTTCGATAGCTTCGCGAATCTTTGACTAGATCATTGCCAGCTGCTTACTCTATCAGTTCTCCTATAGTATAGCTGTTTACATGATTCTTTAAAATTCATTGAGCAACCAGAATTCTAGGACTCTTAAAGCAGAAAAGTGACATGGTGCTATAATGCGAAAAGTTCAAAAGTTCTTTTGAGACAGGCGAAGGAGCGAGCCAAACTTGCAAGTAAAATAATATTTTTTAAAATTATTCAACCGCCAGTTACAAGTTATAAAACTTAAGCTTCTGCTTTAAAAAGTTTGTGTTGGAGTTGTTATTATTATGGTATTGGCAGCTGATATAGAAGCTCTTAAATAAACTTACATGACACGGACATCCATATGAACTTATGCAAATGGTTTTGAACAACTATCTTTTAAAATTACATAAATTTGTATGCGGAAAAACAAAGAAACAGGCCGACATGGTTAAAACGATAAAGGCTAGAAGCTTTTGAATTCTTCTCAATGTGGCTAGAACACTTACTAATTCTATTTTAAATACTAAACTGAAAGAGGAAAAATTTACTTTTTGCACGAGAAGACAACAAGCTATCTATAGTCTGAACAATTCTTGAAGATTTGTCTGCGATCTGTACACAAGATTTTATAGTTTGTTTATAATTATTTAATTATACATTTCAATGTCCTTCAAAGGGAATTTCTACACAAACTCTACATTTAGATATAATTTGCTGTATGCTGTACGTTGTGAAAGTGATTTGTATTTGCAAAACCCCCCAATAAGTTAAATATATGTGCCCCGAATGCTTAATTTATAATTGGTGATGTAAACACAAACCAAATGGAAGCAAAAGGTCAATCAGTTGCGGAATCCAACGTGGTGTCGTTTCGGTGTGCTTCACAAATATTATATGTTTGTGTGTGTGTGTGTGCTGGTGACTTGTGCGAGTTCTAAATTGGTGTTTGCATATTTTATGGTAACCAACTGATTGCGCTGAAAATAAAAGTTTAGCCTTTCACACGTCTCGCGTCGCGCGCGTTGTGTTCGGGCCACGTTGTCAACTCTTTGCACAAATTATTAAACCATTTTCCCACGAGTGTCAACACTCTTCAGCGATGGCCGTCCGTGGGGGGCAAAGCGGCAGCTAACCGGACAACGGGCGGGGAGCTGTGTAGTGTAGTGTGGAGTGGAGTGGGGGGCAACCGCAATGAGCACTTTAATATTTAAGACTGCTTGAAAAATGCAAAAGACAACAAACAAAACAACGAGACAAAAGGCCCACAAAACGGCACACAAAAGACACCAGACAAAAGCTGAAGCTGTAGCTGAGGCTGATGCTGATGCTGAGGCGCGGCCCGGTTAACAGCGTTATGTAAAATATGATGAGGGATTCGAATGTGCCGAATGGGGGCGAGAGCGGCACTCCGCCTAATGGTGGGAAGCGACGACGCCGAGCGGATTTGGAAAGCGTCATAAAAGTTAAAGACAGGCAAACAGGCCGGAAGGTCGCTCAACTGTGTCAATGGCTAAGTCTGCCAGTGTGTGCGTGTGTGTGTGTATTTTTGAGGCTCGTTCGCTGGATAACTGCTAAAGGGGGCAGACAGCTTCATTAAGATAAACCAATGGCTGCTAAATTGTTAACATTAAGCATACATAATGAATTAAAGGCAGCTGCGTAGTCAAACTTTAAGATACTTTCACACACACACACACACACACTCACACACACACATCCTCGTAGAGTTCATTCCTTGTACATTTCACCTTAACCTCCAGCATCAACAGATTATGCAGTCTAAGTTAGTCCGCCGCCCTGCCGCACTTCCACCCGGTCCCAACTGACGCATACATTCTCAGCCGAGCCATGCTGTTGCCTATTTGATGGCAGGCAGGCAGGATTTTGTCGAGGCAGGCAGGATTGCGGTGGCGATGGAGGCTGAGGCCGCTGTTTAGTCATTCGTTTCGCTTGTTAACAATCCAGGACGTTGAGCGAGCGAGCGGGAGAGGGAACGGCTTCTGGAACGGAAGGCACTTCTATGGTCTCAACCACCTTCGCGTCAAGGTTGAACTGCGGCTGCCCCCAGCCCCGCCTCCCCTGCTCGGCCTCGGTACGGTGTCTTAGGCGTATCCGCCGACCGAGTGACTGGCAGATTCCAAATGCCTTTGTTCTTGTTGTGCGCACTGTTTGTGCGGCGTTTAGCAGGCTTCGGCATTAATAATTTAGCAGTAAGTTGCGATTACTCGACGCTCGGCGGCATTTCACATAATTCACTTTCATTTGTGCGTCCTTTCCGCCAGACACCTCTATAAAATATCTTATTCTCCTGCTCTATGTATGCGCACAATTAATTTTGAGTTGGCTTGCGGTCCGACATTTATTGAGTTGCAATCGAAGAGCGAGCAACTTGTGTAACCTGTAACCTGTAATGGCAGAAATTAACAAGTAATAGACGACGCATCGCTTGCTAAACAATTGCTCTATTATTGCGCGTTTGCCATGAAATCGGAGTCTTAAGAGAAATCCTCGGCTTAGGCCGCTTAACTTTCGAGCTATTCACGAATTTAGCCGCCAAGATCCGATAGTTGTGACTTTAAGCGAATTTCAAAGTGCAGCCAAGCATTAAATTCTTCGTCTGCTGCTATTGTTGCTGTTGTTGTTTATTTCATCGCATGTTCATTTTCAGTTTGTTACAATTTCGTCTTCACTTGGGCCAGAAGCCCTGGAGGTCGTGTTCTACGGGTTTTCGCTTTCACTTTGTCGCCGCTCAGACAATTTCTGTGACCTGCCCTGACAGCCTTGTCCTGCTGCCATCTCAGCCCGCTTTCGCTGTGCTCTTTGCTCTCTTTTGGACAGTGTTTACTGTTGACTTTTTACATAATTTTGCCGCATGGCCGACTGTGTCCTCCTTTGCGGCCGGGCCAAGACAATTTTGCCAAGCATTCGCTTTATGTCTCGCTCGTGTTTGTCTCCTGTATCCTGTGCAATTCATTGACATTGGCAGCCAGGCAGGCAGGCAGTCGCCAGCAGGCAACAAGGCAGAGAATGTGTGCTGTGGTCGGAGCTGCTTGTAATTTACTTAAAACCATTCAAATGATAAAATATATACAATGCAAGCCGCTTTCGTCCTCTGCTCTCAACTTCAAATTATGTTATCAGATCGTTTTGGCTGTCAGCCCTCTGAGAGTCCGAGTCCTGTGGTCAGGCTGACATAAATCTGTCGACATTCCGGGCGCACTACATTTGCCCCACTTGAAATTGGCATTAAAGGCGCATATTTCCTGCAGTCTGTCTAATGCACTCTGTGTGCCACAAGCTGTGGATTAGCCTTCCGTTTCAGCTATTTAATCAAATTGAAATGTTTCGAAAGTCGTATGTCGTGTGCGTCGCTCATACGCCGCGTTGCCCCTTCGCTTGAGCAGAAACTTTGCTGGGTCACGCCCCGCCCACGACCCATAACCCACAGCTCACAGCTCTCAACCCACAGCCCACTTGTGCTTAAGACTTTAACTCACAGGAAATCCCGTGCACGCTTCGCTCCAGTCGCAATGATTTCGACTGATTGCCTCGATTGTTTTCGATTTGCTCGGCTTCACATCGAGAGTGGGGTGGGATTACGTTTGCGATTAGAGTGCACGGGAGTGGGGCGCGGCTGCTAGATAAAGTGCTTCTAATTTATATTAATTGGAGTGCTCTCCAAGTTGACACTTTGCAAACACTTCAAATCCTCTCGATGGTCAAAAAGTTGTCCATTAATTGTCGCCGTTTTCATATCATCGATGTTTAAAATGCCAACGCAAACTTGCCTTCCAGACGCGAATCTTTATTAAACCAAAAAGAAAAAAGCAAAATGCTTCTATTCCGTCGTGGGACAACGAGGCCAACAATGGGCGGCGCTTGAAGCTTGGAGCTTGCTTGGGGCGCCATTAAATATTGACGCGCCCAAAGAGGTCCAAAGGCCACAAAAGAACTTCTAATGGCGACATTGTTGCCATCGTCGCTTTACCACTCTAATGCCGCTTTATGTGCTTTATTAAGCCCAACGTCGAGACGTCCACAATGCCAGCGGACGGCGAAGGAGAAGGAGGAGGAGTGGTAGTAAGTGCTGAGTGTGTCGACTGTACAACATCAAACGCGAATTTGTGCCAGGTGAAGCATTAAAACGCCCAATTAAATTCTTTGAAAAAGAAAACTTGGCGCTCGCAGGCGTTTCAACTGTAACTTTAGAATATTTGCAAAGATCTTAAGAGGACAAGCTACACTAAGCAGCACGACATATATTGTAATTTTTCCGCCCTATTAATATCGCAATCTAAGACTTTAATCAAAAGTTGAAACTATTGCTTTGCGATTTAAACTATTTCCGCATTTTTTGCAGCATAAATCTGTAATTTTCAAGAGAGTCTCATTTTATGCTTTCATTCATTTGGGGGCTTCTTACAATTAAATGCCAACTTTTTGAGCTGAACTGAACTGCAAAGAAGGAGGTCGACCCCTCGACTCCTGGCCAGGATGTGCCGGATATGGGCGTTATGGAGAGCACGGTCAATTTATTACATTGGCGCTTGCCTCATGCATGGCTGCACATTAAAAAGCAAATTTAATTAACTTGGCCCAAACTTTTATTAATATTGAACATTATTGCGGGACGCCAGCTGCCTCCCGTGACTTCCAGCGGAGCCGGAGTAGCTCGCAAGTCGCAGCCAAGCATCGTCTCGCTTTCAAGCGGGCTTGGAACGCGCCAAGGCGTTAACTGCGTGCGCTAAGCAAGCTTGGCCCATAATAATAAAAAGTAGCGTATAAGAAAATAAATAAATAAAAGACAGCATCACCACGCATTACGTACACAATTTACTTTATTACATAAACTGATTATAGTTTTAATGCCGCTCAGGCGACCGCATCGCACACTCCTCCCGAAGCCCGCCCCCAAGCACACAGACTTGTCGGCAGCCAGGTCGCCGCGTTGTCGTCGCTGCTCACCAGACCAGGCAGGAAAAGCTTAATATCCTGCCATTATTATCATTATTAAACTGCGAATGGCATAATAAACGCACTGGGGTAACCGCAGAATGCTCAACGGCACGAGCGACTCCTGAAGATGCTCGCGACACACTGGTTCACTAACGTTAGAAAATGCACTTCAAATGCGGGCTCCAAGTCAGCCGACTACAACAATGGCCAAGATAGAAATAACACGAAATAATTGCTTAAAATAAATGCAAAATGCCGTGGCAAGTTAAGGACTCTAGTGACCATCAATCAACTTGAAGCCAGACTAAAAATGAATCTTAAACAACAGAATGAAGTACTCGTATGTTAGATGCGCGAAGAGAAATAAAAATGGCATTGCAAGTCAACGATAATCCCAACTGCACGTCTTCATATACAATTCAATCATATGCCCATAAAAACAACATAAACTTCACAGCGCTCACGCAGTTTCGCCACACTGTGCGACAGGCAATCCAGTGACGTTGAAAATGTGCTGTTTACTGCTGGCTTAATGCGCGTGCTGTGCATTCCGTGGATTATACGAGTATGCAACTTTGGCGCAGTCACAAGACAGTCAAGTGCAAGGACCTTAATCGATGTACGGCTTCAAGTTATGAGAGCGTTATAATCTATTGCAATGCATTTTATTGCGAGCACTCCATAAACGGGAGCAACCACAGCAACTTCAAAACTACAAGTAAATACAAGCAAAGGCTAAAGTCATGGTCAGCTGCTGCCACAGCGCTGTACTTAACGTTGCAGCACGCGCAGCATAAATAGTTTAAGTGGCCTTCTGGCCCCGACCAAGCGGCGGACGTACATGGCCAAGATTGAACCGTAGTCGGTGGCAGACGTGGACCATTTATGGCTGCATAGCTTAACGGTGCACTCGAGTGCCGTTGGTGGCACGCTAATTTCCAAATGCTCGACTGCCTAATGCACTTGCAAGGCTGAGGATTACACTGGTATACCCTTAGTCTGCGTCGCAGCTGCCTCAAGTTACACACTCGCAGTTGGACTGTTGTACGTGCCGCACTATGCTGTCTGCCACAGTGATTTCATTTAGCAGCTCGCACATACCGGTCAATATGCTGAAAAGCCTTAATTACTCGTTAATGATGCATTTTTCGAGGCAGCTTGCATGTTCCGAATGCGAGCACGCAAGCGACACCAATACTTTGGAATCCGCTCGGACACGCCACATTGAAGCCATGCAAAAGTCAGCTATTTGCTCACGCTACAGCCATCTATATGTGTCTGCATTATGACGGTGCTCATCCTGAAACGTTGTCAAAAAGCGAAGAGAGCTTTTGTTTTCTCATTGCTGTTTGTACTCGGCAATTCACTCTGCGTATACTTAATGTTATGTTTAGCGCTTACAGCAACATCGAGGGCGTGGAATTTAAGCAAGCTAAAAGCATTAGTCTGGCGGAAAATTGTAAACTCCGCCAACATATGTATATTACAAATTTACATAAATCCATGCGGAAATATTTGCACTGTCCTTAAGCCGTTGGCGGTTGCTTCCACATATTGCCAATTCTAGGCATTAATTTGTATTCATGGAAAATTTTATGCTAAGCTCTCCGGCGTTGCGTTTGGTTTCTATTTTTTCATTTGTGTATATTGCTGCCTCCCCCACTGTTATCTTTTTATTTTGTTATGCATTTTAAAATGTTTGTAGAGCAACCTGGAAATTTCCCACGAATCCACAATTACTTGTTTGGACTGCACGCGTATTAGATAACGCAAAGCGAAATTTCCACAACGAGTTGAAGCTTAACATTTTTAAAGAGACCCGAGATTTCGGAGACGGAATGCTACTGCGAATTCTCCGAATGTTTCACAAATTTCTGGATTTAACACCCACTTGGGGTGTGCTTCTGAAAATTGACAATTCTCATTTAAAACTGCGGAAATATAAATATGAAATTAACTTGGTTACAATTATCTGTATACAATATAATTTCAATATTTATGCAAGAAATGCAAATCATTAGACATCTTATTAAATCAAATCCTTAAACGCAAAAATCAATATGAATTAAAAAAAGCACTTATAGGACTTAAAGCATTTGATCAGATAATTAAAATTTCAGCTACGAATTTATTTCACTTTCATATTTTAATAATATTCAGGACTATTTAGCGTAATTGCAATGCTTGACTTTCGTTTCACAACATTTGAGGCAACAATTTATGGTTGTGTGTCGACTTTTGATAAGATCACAATTTTAATTGAATTAGACGTGAATTGATTTTGTCACCATTGCCATGAGTGACTGAGATGGCAGCAGGCACACATTAGACAAGCGAGTAAACGAGACACAGCTGCGGTAATCAATTAACAGTTTATTCACTGAACACGAATGGAATTTACAAGCCGATGAGTGCAGCGGACTACATGCTCTCATAAACATATGCTGAAGTCAAGCAAACTCGAAGCAATTAGACACACACGCACACACACACACACATATACGCGTGTGTTCGCACACAGGAAATGAAAGCCGCGCGTCAAAGCGGAAATGCATGCATTTGATATATGAAAGTGGCTGACTATCTTACTGCGAGATATGAAATGAATTTAATGGAAAACAAAACGTATAGCTGCAGATGAACAGATGCAGATTAGAAATTATTCATTGAATGGAACAACATATTTTATTTATCTGCCATTTAACTTGCCAATTAAACGCATTTCTTTAAATTCACAATAATGCAGAAGTTAGAGTCAGATTCGGTTATCGACCTCATTCGTCGGCCTCTATAATTATTTTTACAACTTGCTGTTGTTTCTGCATTTTATTGGCACGCAGCACAAATAACAGTTTTAATGAGCTGCTTGTATTTTATTTATACCCGCCAGCATTATTCTTTTTAATTATGTAACAACAAATTACGGACTCAATCATAATAAGGCAAAAACATACACACGCACAATGTGAAATTTAAAACAATGAATGCTTGTTCCTCATTACTTTTATTGGCCTGGATAAATATGTATATTTCCGAAATTACCGCCAGCTTTATAAATTATCCAGACAACGACGGTCGCCAGCTGTGCTACCAGTAGTCAAGTCAGCTGCTTTTCATTGCATATCTTTAGTGGAGTAATGGGTTTGGATTCTTAATACGGCATGTTTTCTGCTTACAGTTTGACGAGTCTAAAAATAGATGAATAGCCCGCGGTATATTGAAATTAAAAGAAAGTTGTGGTCGCAGGCTTCAGATCTTTTGCCACGTTTAATTAATGTTGGTGTTTTGCTTGGGGGAATTTTGAAAGAGAATTAATTTCATTTGTCTAAAGCTAATATGCGGTTGGCAATAATTAAATTTTTATAAGACTGTAGAATGCAAAAAGCGAACAAATGAGACGTTTCAGAATTCTACTTATGTCACCCACGACACGATATAATCTAGGCACACAAATTGCATTTGCGTGTCAGTTGCTGTTCAGTGGCTCGAGGCGGGGGCGAGTGGGAGTGTGAGTGGGGCAACGAGAATGAGGGACACTGACAAGCGTGTATAAGTCGGTGGCACAAAAACGCGTATTAATTAAAGCCAAAACAAAAGCAAAATCGAGGCGCGTCAACTTGAGCCGAGTCGAGTCGTGGGAGGTAGCGAAGGAGCAGAAGAAATGCGTGCTACCAGCCACTTTTGTTGTCAAAGTGCTTTGGGCCGAAGTACTCGCTTCACTCTTCCAGATAAAGGCAGACAAGTGGATATGTACTAACGTAATAATATGTGATACGTGCTACGCTTAATTTCCTTTTTGTTGCATGGTCAGCAAGGCAGCCATTCTCTTCTTGCTTCTTGTTGATATTCGAATTTAATATTCACTCTGAATAATTAAAGAGTTGTTGTGGGAACACCTATTTATCTTATAGTTATTTCTGCTTTGACCTTTCCTTGCCGCCTTTGCAGCCCGTCAAGGGCACAAATCAGCCGCAAATGGAAGGAGCATATTTGCATAGACATAAACAACGTCGCCGGCAGTTGAAACTTTATGGCCCCGTAGAGTTTCTTTCTTTTTTTTTTGTTGTCGACTAATTACATTGCGATTATGTGGTAGCATTTCGAGGAATCGTAATTGAAAATGAAATGAGGAACCAGTTGTTTTATGGGTCGGCCGAGTCGCGTTGATTTGCAAATATCGTGTGGATTTTAATTGCTATGCGCGTTAATTTGAGCGCAAAACTTGGCCCATAACCCGGCCCGTTGGCCACTTCATTGGCAATTATGGCCAGCGATAAACAAATGATTCGAGAAACTGAAACTTGCCACCTGCCAGCCGCAGTCAACACTTTGGCTCAAATTACATGTTTTCACAGTCTTCAAATTGCTCTTTGCGGTTTCCCGCACCACCCCTAAAAAAAGAAAACTGGGCAACGGAGTGTGAAAAAATGGGGAAAAGAAAGGACAAAATTGTCGGGGCCGAAAAGAAATCATTCATTATCATGTCACGTCAATCGAAAACAATCTAATGACTGCACATGATGCCTATCTTAAATAGAATGGCAAACCGGCCGTAACGAATCGCCGCAAAAATTGGCCAATACCCACGCACGTCTGCCCCTAGCCACATGGCTGTGCGAGTGTGTGTGTTGAGTGTGTTACTGTGTGTGCGGATGTGCGTGTTTGCTTCTGTTTTTAAGCTGACGATGTGGCGTGCAGAGTTGCCGCAGAAATGTGTATTATGGCTCAAGTGGCCAAATCGACTGCAAATCCCACTTTGGCAAAGCAAACTTCGAACCCAAGCGAAAGGTGGGCGGACTGACAAAGATGGCTCATGAGTTGAGACACCAACAAGTTGTTAAATCAAGTGTTGAAGTGCAGTCAACTTCACAGTGGCTTTTTCAATTAAAGCAAAACAATTTATTTCGATGCAATTTAAATGTAGAAACGAATTGATTTGAGACTGGGGTAGACTAACTCACTACCCAGCTAAGTATGCTGAATATTTTGTTATTTGTGTTGGTCTCTTTGGCATATTGATTCCATTAAGATCAAAATATGTCATTGTGTTTTAAATATAACTCACACGGTCACTAAGGCAACTAAGCGCGTTCTTGAGTAACTTCAAAGTGAGGCTCGAGAAATTGTGTTTTGTATTTCAGAGGGCGGAAGACAACATGGCAACGACATAAAATAAAGTTGATGAGCTTATGACACACACGAGTATTGTCACCAAGTTTCGTGTCTCTCGCTCTTATGGTCTTTGAGATGTCGGTGTACATACGGACAGACAGACGGACACGTTTATATAACCTCGGCTGCTAAGCAGGAATATATATTCTCTCTTTTGCCGGTTACATACTTTTAATACCCTTCTAGCCTGCGGGCAGCTGATATACACTTTAAAGATACTATCTGCAATTTGTTTAGGCGAACAGTATATGCAAAATGAATTTAATATTTAATCCGAAAGCGAGACAATTTCAAAATACGCACGCCACGTAAGCAGGACCGTTTGAAATTAAAAATGTTTTCCTGCGAAGTAATTTAGCTAACGTGCCAATAATCTCAAAAATGTGCTCCTGTGGGCTCCTGAATAAATAGCAGAGCAGTCGGCTGTGTTGATGCCACCCACACGTTGATACCACCTGCCACTTGCCACTTGCCACTTGCCACTTGCCAGCTAACCCAGTGGCCCAAAGCCGGAGCAACAACAAAATGCTGGGCATTCCAAAAATACCATAATTACAGTAGTTGCCAGGTGGGCAGGTGGGCAGGTGGGCAGATGGTAGTGTAAGTGGGCGCAATGGTTGCAACGGAGCTGGTCGTATTAGGGGTACGTTTCGGTTTGTCGGTTGGCCAAATAACATTGCCGTGGCCTGTGCAGCCAAGTGCTAGGGAGGGGGGGAGAACTTTATAATGTACTTCCGTTTGCTTTCGTTTACATGGCAGCGGCACTTCAAAATGTTTGACATTTGCATAAATAACACACGAGAGCGCCAGGCAAATATATAATCTCATATGTATGACGCAGGCCTATCATGCGGCCCACTGTTCTGCTCCGAATCGGGCAAATTAAAAACAAAACAACACAACGAAAAAAAAGCAGCGGCGTTTTTAACAGAAATATGTATGCAACGCACCGAAACGAACCATGGAATTCCATGTAACCCCAGCCAAAGTCCCCAGCAACATGAAAGCGAGCCGAGAACGTTGTGCAAATAAGATTTGCGGGGAACGCAGCAATAACAACAGCAACGGCAACAGCAAAAACAACAGTTGTAATTCGACCAGCACGGCAAGTCAGCAAGCAAAGCCGCCTCACTAAATAAACAAATTTATAAACAAAGAGCACAAGGCAGCAAAAAAGAATAAGAAAACAAATTAGCGAATCGAGTGTAGACGACGGCAACATTTCCTACAATCTGTCGAGTGCGTGGATGCAACAAAACTGCCTGGAGACACTTTGAATTTTATTAATTTGTAATCTGTGAAAATAAATCTATTTAAAATATGTGAAAGTAGGTCACTATGCCCAACTTTTATAAGTGATCAGATGCAAACAAGTCTAGAATCTATATATTCGTCTGCTTGTTGAAGATTATAAATTGATGTGATGGAACTACTGTGATTGGCAATATAGTCACAGTAAAGTAGTTTTGTATTATTGTGACAAAAGATTCGAAAGAATTCCCAGCATAGATATTAATAAGTGATCAGACCCAATTAAAAACATTCATCTGTGTGTTATAAATTATAAATTTGTGTACTTTGATCGCAAAAAATGTCACAGTAAAGTAGTTTTGTATTATTGTGACAAAAGATTGTTTATTCTAAAGTATTCCCAACTAAGATATTAATAAGTGATCAGTCCCAAATAAGTCAGGAAAATATATAATTTACATCCATCTGTGTGTTGAAGTTTATAAATGAAAGTGAAAGAAATACTTTAATGGAAAAAATAGTCACAGTAAAGTAGTTTTGAATTATTGTGACTAAAGATTCAACAGAATTTCCAACATAGATATTAATAAGTGATCAGGCCGATCTAAGTCTGGACAATATGGTATTTATTTTTTATTTATGTTTGAGTTGATAATAAATCGTTTATTGTATTTCTATAAACAAGAGTTTATTCCATAATATTTATAAGTGATCAGTCCTTACTCAAGTCTGTAAAAGATTTCATTTGAATTTATTTATGTGTAGAATACAATAAATGTGTGAAGAATAGGCAAAGTAAAGTTGGGTTTTTCTTGCGACATAACACAGTATATTGTATTATTATTATTCAATAATATTCATAAGTAGTCTGTACTCTTATGTGTGGAAGACAATAAATGTGTAAATAATAGGAAAAGTAAAGTTTGGTTTATTACGACTTAACACAGTATTTTGTGTATTACTGCCTAACAGATATTACTAAGTGATCAGACCTTTTACTTTGATTTGTATATATATACACTTAATAACTGAAGATGATTAATGCATGTGAAATGCTCTTATAGTTAAAATAACCTAAGTATTGTAGGTTTATATTAAACACTATAGTATTTCAATAGTAGTCCCACCATTTATGCTAATAGGTGATCAGGTCCTATCTAAATGCTGATACAGGGTATGGGCAGCATAAAAAAGAAATGAAGAGTCGAGAGAGAAAAGCGAGCGCAAAATGAAGTTTATTTAGCCGACGAATGGGCAAAAATTAGAAGCGGCTGCATGCAAATTGGCAATTAGGATATCCTTTATTTTATTTTATGAATTTCGCCGAGCGTCGATTTCATTTTCTCCATGTGCCTGGTTTTGGTTTCAAATGCAAATGGGAATGCGAGTGCGACTGCGAGTGCTCCTAAATGGGTCTTTCTCCCGCTGTTCAAAAAAAAGCATAGAGTGGGTGGGGTTCGGTGGCTATAGCGTTTAAGGGATGGTTTAGCTGTTTACTCTTTTAGCCGGGAGAGATTGTTGGGGAGAAGCAGCAGGTTGGTTTTTTCATTCTTCGCGCTCTTATTTGACGTTGATTCTGGGAAAACGTATTTAATTTCATTGCTGGTTTTATTGCATCGCGGATTTTTGGTTTATTTTCAGTCATTCTCACGTGTTGATGGCAATACTATGCATGGGGATGTATGCATAATAGAGGTGTATGTGTGTGTTGGTTGTGTGCTGTGGGCTCATGCATTCACTATATTGTTTGCGGTACACTCGACCCACATTTAAAATGGGATAAGCCATATACAGAAACATATCTGAAGTGCGGCAAATATTGTCGCTTGGAGCCCACAAAAAATTATAATTGTTAGCGAAAAAAATTAATTGGCTGGCATTAAAGATTCACTGGTTTGATTTAGCGCTATTGGTTTCGTTTAGACTAAAGCAAAGCAAACAAATATTAAAAATTCAGCGTTTTTCATTGAAAGCTCTTTCTTTCCTTCCACAATTGCGATATTGTTCGTTATGTGTGGTTGAATTAATTCAGTCCATAGCACTGACTAATTTTAACTGCAAACTGAATATTTTAATGGAATCAAATATATTTAAAATGAATTTGCTGCCCTGGTAGTCTATTTTGACAATCTAAAAAGTAAGTGTAGAGCAAACAACGAACGCCATGAAATCTCAGTTAAGATGAAAGATTACAGCCGTCGTCGCGTAAGTCGGGGGAACCTTAAATAAAAATCAATTGCCAGATCATCAGGCGCAGAAAGTAGCTTATTTCAATCGAAGTCGTCAAGTTGCGCTGTTTAAATTGTGTAAATCCTTTTATTTTAACGCTTTCCAAAGTTCGTCCTAAGTTGTCGTTTATTGTGTTGTCAATGCGATTGCCCTTTGCCCATTACTTTATCTGCGTCTCTTACGGATTGTTTGGCATTGCTTCATGCAACTTTGATTTGGCAAATCAACTGCAAGTCTCCCTGCCACAACACACACTCACACAACTCACCAGAAATTCGTTCGGGACAGAGATTGTGGCGCACTCTCCCCTTGCCAAAGAAAACTTGGCAGTTTTTATTTTGGTTCGTTATTGCCGAAGCAGGCGGCTTGTCAAAATAAAAGCTTGGTAACCTGTTGCTAGGGGATTACCCGGAGTCCGCAAGGAAAGCATTAGAGAAGGAAGCAGCCTGGCGCATAGAGAGCAAAAGTTTTGCTTTGATATTTGATTTCTATGCTGGCTATAAGCTCACCACACCGCCCACTAGCAAATGCCACTACTGCTTTGCCTGTCGCCCGCATCGCACAGTAAAAATCACTCGAATGGAAAAAGGTTCAAATTACCGCGATTTTTCGCTTTGTTTTGACTCGCAGTTTACTTTTCAGCTTTTCCGGCCTCCCTCTCTCCCTCCTTCCGCACCGCACAGCATTGTTAGCTCTTCGGTATCAGCGGATAAGCGTGTTACGACATGCAGCAGACCCAAAACCGAATTCGGATGCCCAAAGAGACTCCACTCTGCTCAGCCATCGGTTTATTATGCCACACCAAATACATAAGCGACTCTGTGTGTGTGTGTGTGTGTGTGTGTGTATTTGCATGTTGTGGCACATATGCTTCGCCACAAAAAGTTTAGCACCATTTGAGCAGGCTCGTAAATCGACTGAGGCGAGCGCGTGTCTCTCTCTCTTTATGTTGACGAACCTTGATATCTTCATAACTAGCAAACTTTACGCTTTGCTGAGCAAAATACACAATAACCAACTCGTAGTGTAGTATTGTTTCAATTAAATCTCAATGTATTTAAAGAAAGTATAGCTATGACTAATGGACGACAATTATGCTGGCAGTGGTATTGATAACGATTTAATTAGTCGAAGTAAGTCCTGCGACGTATTCCACCTGCCTGTGGAAGCAATGCCGAGGAATGTGTGTGTACGTCTGATTATGTGCAAGTGCGCGCGTGTGTGTGTGTGTGTGTGTGTATGTGTGTGTGTGCTTCGATATTTATACGTCGCATGACAGCCATTAGGAATATTGATTTCCATATCGCAATATTACAAAAGTCGCAGGGCAGCGGAGCATTGTCGTCTGGGCAGAGCAAAAAGAAACGTCAAGGAGAAAAACTTGAGGCAATAGCAGGATATGCACACACACACACACACGCACACTCGCATGGCAAATGCGCTGACGTAATGTGAAAATTATGCGTTGTAATTTGCGCCAAAGCAAAAGCGGAAGACGACGCACTTCGCAGGACGGATGTGCCAATGGCAACAGCAACAGCAACAACAACAACGGCGACTTCGATATACACTCGTATTTCAAAGAGCAAAACACACACACACTCGCACACACACACACGCGCACTCACATGCAGATGAAGAGACAGCGACAAGACAAAAAATTGAAACACTTTAACAGCGAAAGCAGCTCAACTTTTTCTCTGCTCTCCTCTCTCCCTGCTGCTGTTGTTGTTGTTTTAGTCGTTGTTTTTGCTTTTTGGCACTTTTTCACTTTGGGGGCGTCGTTGGCGCGGAGCCGGGCAAATGGGGCGCATAGTGTTGGGGCAGGGCGTGGCAGTGCGCAAAAGGAAGTTGTAAAAATAAAACATAGCACATTTGCAACTAAGCGAGAATCAGAGACTGTGTAGCAACTTACAGCTCGTCCCCATGTTTGATTAGCAGACACCCTGCAAACTCTTAGAGCTGCCAACCGCAGCTGCCAGTTGTCTGCAGGGTATCGCCATGTGCGGGCAGCGCAAAATAAGTGCACGAAAATTTGCGGTCGCTAAAGAATGTGCCTGCTCTCGGCTGGTGGCATCGGAGGTGGTCCTCGAAACTGCTCCCCCGTCGCGCCGGGATACCAAAATTTGTGAGATACTAAATGTGGCATGTGGCAGCATATAGGGAACAAACAGCAAACACGAAAACAAAGAAAGGGACGTAAGCAGAACACAACAACAACGACAACAACAACACGAAACGAAAAACTGCTCAAAGTGAGCGCTGTAAATGTTTAGAAATAAATTCGTGTCGCCTGCAACGTTGCCACAAAAAAAACCCCTCATAAATGTTTACACCTTGTTAGCGGGTATGGCGGGTAGTCAGTCGTCGTCGCACCTGGAATGGAAGGAGCCAAGAAAACGTGTCAATGATGCCGCACAGACAGCGCAGATAACCGACACGGCAATAACCATAATGGACACCAGTGCAGTCAGCCGCACACTTGGACAAAAGAGCGAAGAATGCACGTACTTAGTGCGTCTTCAGATCTGCAAATTCACATTAATTACAAGCGATGAAGCGATACAAAACCAGACCGCATTGTGGCACATTTCCAATTGCTCGAACGCAGCTATCTATCGTGTGACCACTGTGCAAGAGTTTCATTATTTTCATATACTCGCACTTTACTCGCCCCCATTGTATTCGCATTTTTATTTTTCTCGCCTCGTCGTTGTGATATGTTTATATGGCAGGCATTTTCTTTTGAGTAACTCCTCGGTACTCCTCTCAAACGGACACTGCAAATTGTTGGGTAGAGCACATAATTTGTTTAATGGTGATTTATTGTTCGGTTTTGTTCAGACTCGTCGCTTCGACTCAACAAACGGCATAAATTTGCATATATTTTGTTTGCATTCTCGCATCGAGCATTCGAAAATACACTCTTTGGCTACCCGTGAATATTTTGGGGAAAGTTTTCGGTTCAAATTTGGTTATTTTGTTGAAATTAATTAAAATAGTTTTGCTTTTTAATGAGCTTAACTAATTTCGTGTTGAACAACAGCGCAAATATGTTTCACATAATGTTACTTTTTTGGTTTCTGGTTTGCCCAAATAGAAGTGGGCGTGGCTGCTGCCCCAAACGGCCACAGCAACTATTTAAAATGCATTAGCATAAAAGGTATAATACCATTGAAGGCTATTTAATAATAGCGATATTTGCATTCTCTTCTCATTTGCAATTAGTTGGCTATTTAAAAATTTCAAAATGTTTATTTTCGACTCTTTAAAAGCCATTATCAGAAATTGAAGACCTAATTTGCACTCTCTACTTATTTTTTGACATCCAGCTTAAAATTTTCATTGTGGAATTTACAATTTTTAAAAATGATAATATACTTGTTAATACCATTAGTTTTCGATTTAAAAAGCTCTGTTTAAATTGTTGTAAATTTACAAGCTCACTGTCGCTCCCGATCTTTTGTGACTAACTTATTTGCTTTTAATTTGAATTCCTTAATTTGTTAGCAATTTCCCCCAAAAAGGCTGAAAATAAGGGAAAAGAACGCGTGACATTTTCAGCAAAAAGGAAAGCGCTGTAAAATAAAAGGCAAAAGCAAAACAAAAGAGCCAAGCCACAGCTCGTTAAAATTTTATATCAATTGCCGCATGCACACACACACAGCCAAGTAAAATAATAAAAGCAGAGCGTTTTGAAAAAGTTAAACATAACACGAAATGCAGACGACAAGAGAAAAAAGAGAAGAGTTAAAAATGCAGAGAAAAACAAGGAAAATTAAGCATGGAATACCTGGTTGAACTTGTGGTTGCGTATGCGTGATGCAAATTGTCAGAGAATTGAAATAATTCAACTTATTTCGTATTGTACGAGAATGTATATAGACCACACCCAAGTGCAGTTTATAGTGGACTAAAGGGGCGACGACATTAGCTGTAGAGCAATAGAATGCCCTCCGGTCACTGTGTGCGACAAATGAAATATTTAAATATTTCGGGGGCACACCAACATTGTGACAACACGTCGACAAAGTGCCACAAAAAGTTGCAAATTGCGGTTATTGTGGCCAAACACACAATAAATAATTTTATGCGAAAGCCGAAAAAATAAGCACTCGATGACTTGCAGCAAAAAGGGGCATGCGTGAAAGTTTGCAGCCCCGAAAGTGAAACTCATAGTCATTGTCATCAGCATGGCAATGATCATTGCGATGACCATCATGACGGCGACGATGATGATGATGACGGTGAGCGTTGGCAGAGTAAAAAGTTTTTTGCATTTGAAACGGAAGTGATTTCATCAAAAATTCATATTAACTAATTGGATTTGATGCCAGTTTCCCAGTTTTTTTGCGCAACGCTGCGGATATTGCCTGGCCCTGGATTCACACACACACACACACACACATACGCAAACACACACACAAACGGATACAGACACACCTGGGCTCGCACACGAAGCCTAACTTAATAACCATGTTTATTTTAAATTAAAAATTTATTTACATACAAGTAAATGCGAAATAAACGAATGTGACCGCCGCAGGACATTCAAAGGACGTTCGCCAGTGACAATTTGTTTGTGTATATACACGAATATACGTATATTATATCTGGCTCTGACTCTGCCTGTTTATCTGTGTGTTACAAGTTGGCAATTTCCCCCGCAGCACTCACCTGCAATGAACGAGAAAAAGAGAACAATTTATGACCATTGTTGTTTGCATAAAGTACAAAAAAAAAAAAAAAGCAGAGAAAAGAAGCAACAAACAGCTGTTGTACAGTTGTAGTGTGTATAATGTCCCTTGGATTGAGGCATGCCGCCTAACATATAACAATTTATTTCAGTTATGGGAATGTGCAGTGAACCCAAAGGTTCAATTAATTTCCTCATTCAATAACTGCCATTTTTTCGCATTTCGAATTGTTCTATGAGGTCCCTTTTTAGCTATTCGCCCGAATGTTTTACTCATTCAACTGTGCTCGCCGTGCTTTGGGGAGCAGGTCAAAGCAATTAGCATAGAAATTGAGGCGAACACACAAAACGGAATAGCTGCATTTATTTTAATTTATTTTCGTATAAGTTTCACAGTTGTTGTTTGCTTTAAAACTCCAGCGAAAATGCGGACACGAAATGTGTCAGTTTAAGCGGAGCTGCGAAAATTATGTATACGAGCAAAAACTCCGTATGCCGTGGCAAGTAATGAACTCCGGCAGCAAGAACACTTTGCAGCTGTTGGCTAGCTTCTGGCTGTAGCTCGCTCCAGCAGCAGGCTGGATCCTGGCTGGCGCATTTGCGTGCTGGAGCGAAGGCAATGAAAACGGAGTTTTCGCACTTGTGCGCCGCCTTGCGGAAGGACGCAGCCGAGGCAGACAAGAAATTCGTGGGAAATATTGCAAAATATTAAAAATGTTGTTGCCAAAGGCAGCGAAAATAGAACCAACAAACTCGACCGACGCGACCGACTCAACTGGCGGCAGCAAAGTACGAATAATACGATGTAGAAGTGTCGACATTGTCTGTGAGGCGATACGAGTATACGAGGCAGTTGAAAGGGGGGCAGGATGTTCTGCAGCAGACTGCAAAAGAGCTACAAAATAGCATAGAAAATTAATAATCGTGCAATTTTTGCGCCAGTAAACAATGGAAAAGTCTTGGCTCGTTAGTTTCCTCATTATTCTGAATTTCCCGGCAGCAGCAACAGCAGTAGCGAACTCTTGCTGTGCTTTTCGCGTTCTCTATTCTGTAAACTTCACAGCTGCAGTTCTAAGTCCAAAGCAAAGAACATTGTGCAACGCCCGACAGAAGATAGATGAATGCGAGTATCTGACAGGGCGACAATAAAGAATGAAAACCAACTTGGAAATAACACGATGGCAAAAAACAGAGCGAGAGCGAAACGACTCAACGTCATTTTTCATGAAATTAGTGACTCCTTTGTCGACATTGTCAAGTTTTGATGGCACAATTTTATAACTCAAATGCGGCATTCGAAAACCCATTAACTAAGCAGTGCATAACGCACTTTGATTATAAACAAAAGATGTGACAATTCTGAAGTTCGTTAATTTATAAATATCAAATAATAAGATCGCCTTTTTAAGTAAAACAGAAAAAAGCATAACTCAAGCATAATGTAACAGTCTAAAGATAACTTGCTTCCTATGCATTTATTCTATATCATCAAAAGTATTGTATCGGAATGAGGACAAACCCTAACTTAACGTTTAGTATTAGACTGACTTCAGTTTGCTCAATTAAGAGCGAACACCAAACTAGGTTTTCACGCAAAATTTGTTGGCCAAATGATATTCAAATTGGCTGGACGCCTGAGTTGTTCAAAGCAGCTGGAGAGCAATTAATTGAATCAAGGACCGACAATATTTTTAACCGATAAAATTGAGTATTGTGCCGTGTACTGACGTGTCGAATGTTCTGAACAGTTACATCGTTGTCCTGTGGTCAGGCACGAGACTCGTCCATTAACAACTGGAAACGGGAAATAAAAAGTGCAGGCAGCCAAAGGACACGGATAGAGTTGCAGCCACAATTTACATACTCTTGACCAAACATCAAATGACCAGTTCGATGCTAGCCCAAAGTTGACAGAATCAAATTACATGGATAAAAGAGACGAGAAAAAAGCTGTCCAGTGAGGGGGTTGGGCAACAACAAGCTGAACAGCAAGTACAACAACAATGACAACTACATTATTAATGCACAGCGAACTTGAAGTAAAGTTGGAACACGCGGCAAACCAGAAAACATGGCCAATTTAAAAATGTGCGCGCGCGTAAATTTCATTAACGTGACGCGAACGCGCTGGCATAGGCGACGGCAGCACAGGACTGTGGGACGACGGGATAACGGTGGGCAGGGGGTGCAGCGACGAATTCATAATAAAGTAAAATATGAGTAAAGCACGAATAAAGCATAATTCGAGGGGGACTGCGCACGCCACTTTCGCTTGTCATTTCATTTTGCATTCAAAATCATCTGTTTCTCTTTTTTTTTTTGTTTTTTGTTTTTCTTTTAGTTTATGTTTTTTAGCGGGATGGGCAGGGATGTGGGGACGTGGTGCATTAAAAACTTTTTGCAGCACTTTCATGGAAATTTCACCTTTGAAGTTATGATAAAAATTCCTAATGATTTTTTCATAGCTGTTAAATAAACAATTGGGGGAAAAAGTTTTACCAGCTTGGCTGGCAGGCGGTCTGGCAGTCACCTGTTCCCCATATTTGTACACGCTGCGAGAAGAGCATTTTATTTTTATGCTCTTGGGCTTAGCATTGCCACAAGGGGGCAAAAGGGCGTCCAATTTGTGTGTCGCGTGTATGGAAATAATCAAATTTTGTCATTCAATTTGAGGGCCAACTAAAGCCCATGAAAGTTAAACGTTCATAATGCTGCTAACCTCTGTTAAATTCAGGCTCACCATTGGGGAGAGTTTCAAGTTTACCAACTAATAGGGCGGCGCATAAATATTTATTGAAAGCTCAATTTTCAGGACACTGCATAGTTTTGTTTTGAGTTTCCTGGGTGCCCAATCAAATTAATTGATTCGACAACCCATACTTGAAAGATGGGCAACAATTGTTCTTTCGCGTCTAGAATTTCTTGCATTAAGCGCAAAGTCTGCTTTTGTTTTAAACCCCTTTTGGCTTAAGTTGTGCTTTAATCTAAGTCTTACATTTGTGTTTTACAATGTTTCATATTTGATTATTGTTTTACCCTTTGCCTATCACAATGAATGACTGTCTGCCGAGTTTACGCGTCACGTCCTATAAGCGGCCCAATGATTTAATTGTGCGCGGCCTTATTCGTGTGTTGTGTGTATAGTATACCATATAGTACATATGGATGCATGGTGTAGTCCATGCTCATGAGTATAGTAGGAGTAATCCAGGTTGTTGCTGATGCTCACCTTTTATTTTCAATAAATTCGCTGCGTGTGTAGTAGAACAAAGAGATATCCAAAGCACGTGACAGATTTTCTTGGATTACACACGCTGCCACACGCGCGCACACACACATATTCGCACACACACACACACACACACACACTGGCACACACACAGAGGACTCGCAGTAATCTGATGGGGAGACAGACTGTGGGATCTGTTGGTTGTTATTGTTGAAATTCACATGACTGAATATGCGCGGCAAAAATTCAGATTGCCCAAGCTCACGTCACACGTTATCCTTCACCCGTTCGCCTCACCGTTCGCACGAGACGCAACGACAGTTATGTAGTATGTATGTATGTCGTATTCGTGTGCCACTTAATATTTGTGGGATGACTCGGCGCAAGGCATTCACTTAGCTCATTCGATTAGCGGCATCTTAATCACTGATTAAATTGAGCATACGACGTGCTGCTGGCACGAGCTAAACGCCAGTCAGCCACAAAGCACACACACACAGCGAAGCACACGCGACAGTGCTGGACACAACTGCAGCCAACGACAACTGCGTTCGAAGTGGCGAACACAGCGGCCGCACTCTGTGCCAAAGCCCGCCGAAGCCCGCTGTTGCACACGAGCGCCACAGCCGACCACACAGCAGAAACAGAGAGCGAGAGAGAGAGAGAGCGATTGGCGTTTATGGCAAAAAGCATAGCATACTTAAGAGCGCGCTCGCATTTGGGTGTGTTTTCGACTTTGGGACGGAGTCTGCGCTCTGCTCGCTGTGCGTCACACCAACAGGCTGTCTAAGAGCAACGACGAGAGAGCTAGTTGCCGAGTTGACGCCACTGTCTTCCAGTGCCACAGTTAGCCGCCGCTTTGTGTGCTCATTTGCATGCCATATGCAGAGTCCCAAAGCTGTCCCAATCGAACAGCTGTTGAACGGTGCGAAATGAAGCCAATGGAGCAATGGCTCCTCGTTAATGCGCGGCTGTCAGCCTCGTGCACGTCCTCGTCCTTGTCGTCGTGCCAGTGACGCACTCGTTGCCGCATATCTTAGGTCAGAAACATTTGCCGCCGCCGTCGTCGTCGCCGTAGCTGCCTCCTTCCTCCCCCCGGCCACTTACTGCCGCTCACCGCTTGCCGGTGAAATAGAATTTTTAATTATGATAAATGCCCATTCATAAAAACGAATTGTACTGCTGTTGCGTGTTTATATTCCAATTTAATAAGTTAACTCTCTCTAATACAGATCTACATATCGTCTGCCATTACGCTGCATTCGCTGTTCGTTCTACACTCTTCGCCTTGCCGCTTTCTGTTCATTTGTCTCGCTTCTATTGGCCCCTTTTTTAGACTCTCTGCACATGACAGCCAAGATTTATGCAGCCTGCATGGCCCTTTCGCTGTCGCATCGCTCGCCTGCTGCTGCTCTGGCTGCTGCTGCTGCTGCCAGGTGCTGATGTGCCAGATGTGCTTCAATCACCATCAGCGTCACTTAATAAAATCACAGCACGACATGTGATGAATTGTAGCCATTTTTGCTACTGACGGGCAACGCTTTTAAGTGGAAAGCATTTAACAAGCCTCGAACAGCAATTAAGTCCCAACTATCCGACCCTCGCAAACCAATTGACAGTACAATAAAAACCGGCGACAACGCTGTCATCGCGTACTCGAATGAAAGATACCCTGTGCCCATTAAATATGCATTTCTCACACCAAGACTGCACATACTGCATTGGTATCCACCATTGAAAATAAAGCTTATCTGTGTTAAGGTGAGAAATATTTACATAGAACTTTTCAATTCAAAATTCAATTAGTCAGAACTACAATTTAGTTAATAATAATATTTAATAATGTATTTATTAGTTGGTGGATTCGATTGCAAAGGTGGTCACAAAATCTACAGTACAAAATTGAACACAAATTTGAAACGATGAAAGCACCTGAGTCAACTCAACTTCACATAATGTACTCCCAACAGAATGTTTATTCTTTAAGTGTTGGCACACTCACTTTATTTGATTATTTAAGTAATTTAAGGTAATCTTTACAAGAAAAAATTGAGAGAATTTATTTTTAGCAGCAACACGTTGTAAAGGTATAGATTAGTGCGATCGATACTAGAAAATGCAAAATAAGATTAAATTATAAATAATAAATAAAAAAGAAAATCCCTTCTACAGGTGATTACATTTTTTTGCAAATATTATGTGGACTTCAAAATTGGGTTCAATCTTTAATATCCCCTTAATTTAATACACGAATTTATTGATAGAACATTAATGCAAAAAATTGAATGAAATTTACGTTAGTTTGGAAAAACATATTGAAATTGGTGTTAAAAACATGAATTTTTTAAAACTTTAAATAGCAAATAAAAAATGAATGAAAATATCCCTACAACAGGATTTTCAGCTTTTTGCAACTCAATGAGAAAGTCAGAAGCCAACAGAATATGAAGGTAGCAACCACAAGTATGAATTCTCTCTGTCGGTATGAACAACTGAGAACTACGTTTGCGCACAAGTCTTTTTTATTGTAACACGATCCCGTACCAACCACCTCTCATATTGAACAGTTTTGGTACAGAGTAAAAACTTAATGTAATTTAAAATGCCTGAAGAATTCCCTTGTGATCGGATAAAAACATACATTTTGCATGAAACAATGATACGGAGCAAAAGTTTTTTATAGCATTTTGCTACGGTAGAATTTCGAGAATTGCATTAATTTCAAGGTAAGCCGAAAATAATTGAATCATTCTCACAAAAACAGAAGTTGCATTCAGGAAATGTTTAAACATGATTTCAGCGAAAATCAGCAGGTTATAAATTAAATACATTTATTTAAATAAAGCAAGCATTCATATATATTTTGTCTGTTTAATGCTTAATTTTTTCATGAGATTCAGAATATTTTTGTAATTAATTTTAATCTCATTCTGCGCGCAACATGTCGAATGCGTAATTTTTTTATTATAATGATTTTCGTATGTGCATATTGAATTAAGTTGGAATGCAAAGACTAATTGGAAGCTGAAATAGAGAAATATATTAAATAAAAAAGGGATTAAAGAACAACATATCAAAAAACAGTACCAAATGTAACTAGACATCACCTGAGAGTTGCATAGCTTAATTTTCGATTTAAGTGCCTCATTTAAAATCGAAAGTATGTCAACCTTACAGCTTTAATTGAATGCTAAAGATACTTCAGACACACTAAGTATATTTGTTGTCCCAAAACTGCTAAACTATAATGTCGTCTTGGTTGTACAATTAATTAAGTTATAAAATATATTGCATTATTGATGCATGCTGTGCAACAAAGCTGCATTGCACCGCAACTAGAAGCAGGAAGACGATGGCAACAGGACAATAACCTAGACCGACAAACTTAGCTCAGCGGAACGTCCAGGAGTTCAACAAAAACCAAATTGACCAAAGTTAATTTAACCAGCGTAAACAGGACAAGCCCCGGCGTTGTCCAACTCGAATGCAGACAAGACGCCAGCCAAGACCTGACGAAGGACACGCTGTGCAGTAGCTCGGAAGAGCTGGACGTGGAAGGCAAGGACGATAGCGATGTGAATGTGGATGTGGATGTGGATGGAGTGAAAATCAATTGGAACGCCAACAAACGCTTCAATCAATTTTACTTTGGCAAACACTGAGTGCAAAATAAATCACAGCAGTCGAGTTCAACTTGTAAGGCGCTGCTGCAAAATGTCTTAGGTGCGGCATGAAAGAGGGCATTGAATGCTCAGTGTGTGTGTGTGCGCATACTTGTGTTTATCTTATTTATGCAAAGCTGGGGCAACAACACAAACAACACCAACAACACGAGCAACCTCAATCGCAATGGAAAAATGTATAAAGAAAGACAAATGCCGAGTGGCAAGGCGGACTCCCGTAAAGCTGCTAAAAAATGAATGCATTGAATGAGGTGCGGCGAAGTTGGGGCATCCGCACGCATCCCCTGGCAGACGGCCAAACTACTTACAGCTGCGAAGTCCTTGGCTACAATCCGGCCAAGCCAAGATCAGGATACGTGTGGGGCTTCCTTAAGGCATCGCCACATCAAACATCTCAAACGAAATAAATGAATAATTTATAGTCGCATGCAGAGGAGCAGCAAACGCAACTGCCACATGTCGCGTAAGCCGGCTGCAGCTCAACTCAACGATCCGACCAGAATGCCACCTAAGCCTTGCACCCAGCCACTCGCATCGCACTCCCACATGTTAAAACCGAGCAGGTGCAGTGACAAATAAATAAAATGCCATCGTATCGCATTCATTGGTATGCTCTATTTACACTGCCTCGCCAATAAATAACCTTCGGCCAACAGCAATAACACGTTGTCCTAGCAGAAAACTTGCAGTTGAGAGAGAAACACAAAATTATTAATAACAGACTTCACATTATCTAAACAGTTAGAAATATCATAAGTTCAAGTAATGTTTAAATGCCAATTTTTATTATTTTGCTAATATATTTAATTTAATAACATTAGATCTTCAAAGTATGCTTCAGTTTTAACTCTCATTATTTTCTAGCATAAATAAACTCCAAGATAATTCAGAGATGGGAGTTTAATTTAATTTCCTTTTCATTTGAAATCTTAAAATAATGTTTAAATATGAATTTGTATTATTATGTAACATTTAAAATGTATATTAATTAACAAGAATGTGAGACAACTCGAATGTGGGAATTTCTCAAACACACAAAATAAAGTGACATTTAAAATAGTTTTGTATTAATTTAGAACTTATATGTTCAAATTAGGTTGACATTGTATTTTTAATACTTGGTAATCATTTGCATTTTTCATAAAAAATTGTAATAGGTTTTTTTAATGTTCTATATCCAATCGATAATTAATTACTCTGATCATTGATGTATTAAAACAGTTTGTGATCGAAAACACCACTTGATGATTTTACATCCCTTGTAATGCAATTTTATAGTTATGTACATTATATATTACATTACTGCATTTACTTTATATTTTCTTTCTTTATCTTTGAGAGGTAGAACCTTGTTTCAATATATATGCATTTAGCTAATATTTAGTGAATTAAAATGGATTGGGTTCATAAATAAAAGTTCACAACAAATTGGTTTTGAATTAAAATCTATATCCATTCAGCTATAGCTGAGCTTATTTAGATAAACAGTTTGGCAAAGCATTTGTTGATGATATCACGTCCCTTGAATTACAATTTTATAGTTATGTGCACCATTGAGGTGACCTTATACATCCCTGCATTTCCTTTATGCTCTCTTTCACTTGTTTTATTTATTTGCACTTACTTGTACTTACATAATAAGTTGCTGAAATCCCTGCCCATCTTGCAGAGCTTAAACTTAGTTGAGCACATTTTTGGTTTAATCAACGAGCCACTCGACATATCAATGAGATTATCTCGATATCACAGAATTTTGTTTACAAAATTTAACAGGATGTGCTGTGTGCCCTGTTGGTTTTGCGGTGCCATCAAAGCAAAGTTTAAATAAATGACTCTGTGCGCCAACTTTGCTAATCTGCTTTAAAAATCCGCAAACAGACAACAACAACGAGAGCAGCGGCGGCGGCGGCAAAGAGCCAAAAATCTAACATGAAATATGAAATATGAAAATAGGAAAAGTGACAACAGTTGACTTTGACGCGGCGGTTAAACCGCAAAATTCGTCAATTTAAATGGAAAAAAATCAAGGCAAAGTTTTGCGTCAGTGTGAAAAATATTAATTTAACTTTTTGCGTTAACAGAGCAATGACATTTGCCCTAACCGCAACAAACACCCCACTATACCACTCAGCACCCTCGCTCGATCCCTCCCAGCCTTCCAGCCTCCCAGTCCTCAGTCCTCAGTCCACGAGGCTCGTGCTCACTTGTAGCAGCAGCCGGAGTACCTCGTTAGATTTTGTTCTCTGTTGCCACTTTTGTGCCCATTTCTAGCGATTCGGCTGCTGTTGCTGTTGTTGTCTATTGGGGCATACGGCATTTGAGGTTGCGTCTGCTGCTGCGTCCATTGATGTTGATGTTGGCATCATTATCGTAAATTTTTATGCTAAATACATTTTGCTGTAAGGCCCGAAAAGACACACAAAACACGAACACACAAACCGACGCCGGACGGCGGCAGAAGCAACAACACAGCAACACAGCAACACAAAAAATAAAGCGCCATTTGGAGCAGCTGCTGTCACGTGGATGAGACTCAACAGCACTGGTCAAGCACGCCCCGCAAAGCCAACAAGATAATCAAGGCGTTGCGTGTTGTTGCCCCAAAATCTGTCATACACCAGCCCAACTCCCCCCGCTCAAATGCAAATGAACTCCAAAACGGTAGGTCGACCGTTGTCGCCTTATGGCGCGTCTTCCAGCCACGCCCATCCCAGTGCCAGTGCCTCCCATGACAAATTGAACAATTTCAAACAGATTTCGGTTTAATGCGACTCCCTAAAGAGATGCTCGTTGCGCTGCAGAAACGTCGAAATCTCGGAGCCCAATCGAGCAACAGCCACGGCACTCTCCCTGTTCGCATGCCCCTCCAAAGCTTTGGTCATTTCATCATGCACTAACTTCACCTCCAATTTCGCCTGGTTGAGTCTGTCGACGGCCTCGTGCTTCGGAGTCTGGTAATCCAGGCGAGTAACGAGCTTCAAGTGTGTTTTCTCGGCATCCTTCAGCTTGTTCTCAATGTACCAGTTGCACTCATCCCAGTCGTACATCTCGTGAATCAGGAAGTTAAAGCGCTGGCTGCAGAGCATCCGCTGATGCTCCAGGTTGCGCTTGAAGGAGTCAATCTGGGCGAAGCGACGCTGCAGCTCGACGGCCATCTCCATTTCGCGGCTGATGCTTTTCTGCAGACTCTTCAGGATCACATCGGAGGCTGTGCAGCATTTCTTCATTTCCTGCAGCTGCTGGCGTAGTTTGTGATTGTTGCGCTGCAGCTCGAGAATCTCCGGGTCCACTTTGTACCTGTTGATCTCGATCTCAATGTTGATGCAGGGATCCAAAATAGGACATTCGGGTGTGTTCAGCTCGCACGTCTTATCGATTTCCTCGACCCGCTGCTTCTTTTTCTCCAGCTCTGCTGCGATCTCCTCCACCTGCAGTTCTACATCGATGGTCGGCGGTTCATTAACACATTCCCCTTCATCCTCGTCCACGAACGCCGTTGACTCGTCCTCAGGCACACAGCCACAAATAAAGATTTTCTTTGGTGGCAGCTTCGGAATCTTCACATACGGCTTGATCTCCTCCTCTGTTGTGCTTGATGACGGATCACATAAAGGCAAACCCGGGGCCTTGCAGTACCTTGACAGGATTGCATCATCCATCACTTTCAATCAATTAAAGATCTAGATTAATGTACTTTAACTAACAAGAGTCTATATAAACACGTTAGTTCAATTTTGTTTAGTCTATTTTGCTTTTAAAAATCGCTTAAATAGTCGAAAAAAATAAATTGAAGTATGATTTGCAAAGCATTGATACAGTGTCAATAAAAATATGAACATTCGATTCTAGATAAAAAGTATTGTACACATTACAAGCATTTGCATTATTTTATGTTCTAGGATAGTTAAGGAAACTCTATAATAGTTATTACCTAAAATTTTGCCACTTAGATTGTGAATATGTTTCTTGAAGATAGCACCTTATGGCTCCTTATCATTTTAGTCGTTTTGCTGTGAGGAAAACTGAGCTTCCTAGAATTTTTATTGCTGACAATTGAATATATCATTAGATGAAACTGCATTGCAATTGAGTTGCCTGTGTTTCTTCGTGCCGCCTTCCACATGGGACTGGTTATTAAGAGTGGGTTCAGGCGGAATAGCTTCACAAGGTCAGCAAACCCTAATTACATATGCAACTATGTGTGAATGTGCGTTCCTGTGATCAAATGTCGCTGCTATTGAGTGGCCACATTTCTCATGCTATGCAGTCTGCTTATTTCGGTCTAGATATATTAATAATGAAATTATAGTTGCATATTTGACAGGCAGCTCACTCGAATACAATCGTTGGATGCACCAATTATGGTTGGAATTTCTAAATAAGACGCTTGTATTATAGCCAGTAAAGACGAGGTACTTTATATGTTATATATAAATATGTATATGTAAAATTGCTGGGAATTGACATTTGTTTCTGTTAACAATTAAAATAAAATTTGCATTTGTTTTCTAGAGGCTCAGACACTTTCGCTTTTATTAAATATATAAATACTTTGCAACCACGATTGTTCACAGCAATAAAGTCGCATTTATCTGTGGCTCATTGCCATCGCTGACGTGAGAGATTCAAAATATACAGTTAAACCGTTTTTAAAGTCACCAGTCTTTTAAATCACTGGATAGTAATAGTTGTTTTGGTTACATAAGTAGGTTGGTTGCCTTATCCAAGTATGGATAATCAGATATGGATACTAACCAAACATTCGCTTACTAATTGTAAATACACTCTCTAAAATTCTTAAATTGTAATAGTTAGTGGCAGGGTCATGAAAGAGGATCTAACTCAAATTAATCTTGCACAATTGCCCGACCTAGAGAGCAGCTCATCTTATTAGATTTGATTAAATTAATTAGGTTAGTCCATATAGTCCATATTGAAGACGAGCTTGTTGGCACACGCAGCAGCAGCTGCCCCTGGCAATTTGCGGTTCACAACGGTTGACATTTACAAAAGAGCTTAAGGAGCACTTAACCCAGGGCGCAACTCGGCAATGCAAGCACATGAACGCTAATGGGAAAGGTGAAGAAGGAGTCGACTGCAAAGTTTGACTGGCAAACTCATGAGTATGCCAACCGCTTAAGGAACGCATACAACGCAGGCTCAGGTGCAGCTGCAACAATTCGTCTTTATAATGGGACTTGATACGAACAACAAGCATATTTAATGCGACTTTTCGGAGTCCCAACCGAAGCAGACTAAGTATACAATACAAGTTGAAAAAACATTGAAGAAAATCGCTTTTAATATTTTAAAAATAAATTAAATAATGCGCTCTTTTTGTACACTAAGGAAAACTACTTAATTTAGTGCAAAAACTCGAATAAAATTTCTGTTAATTGACCCAATTATCAAAATTCAAATTTGAAAGATTATGTCAAAATTTAAAAGCTCACTTATATAGAGAGATAAAAATATAGGGAACTACGAAGCGGCAATTTGTACACAGCAGATTAAGCACAGTTTGATAGTGAGCTATTATTTTAAATCTATTCATCCTTCTTTTCATTATCTAGTAAATATTTGTTTTTAATGCTATTGTGCTATTGTTTGTTAGAGGTTTAAGAAGAAATCTCCAGTCCTATAAAGTGCATATATATATATTGCAGAACATGTTCTTATTAAAGTGCTGTAATTATAATTGTTATCCAGTCTATCCTATTGACTCTATTCTCTTAATGGTACTTATCCCTTAGGTTTTTGAAATATTTGTTTATCTTTCTCTATGTTTGTATAAATTTAAAACAGCTCACTTGTAATAGTAATAATAAAGTGTATTGAGAATACAATACAATACAATACAATACAAGAATTTTCACAAATTACATGGTTTTATAGGTCCTAGAGAAATGGAAACCCAAACTGAGAGTGTACACATTTACGAATAGTCTTTGAGTGATGCAAAACCAGCTCGACTGGTCACACTGACCAAGAATACATTTGCTTAGAGAGGAATCTTAGTTGCTGCCTGTAACAAGCATTCACTGAAAACTTTTGCGCCCTGATTGCATAAAACTGCTTTTGATTAATAGCATATAAACGAAACAAACAGATATCTCACTCAGTTAAATATATGCCACTGAGTAGAGTTATCTTTCACTCTGTTGCTCACTCTGTGTCTCATTAATAGGAGAATTTAATTGCTGCCTGGAATACGAAAAACCAATAAGAATATCCACAAAGCGGCAAATAAAAACTAATTTCGTTTACATAATTAATTTCTTTTCACTCATGCCTCCTCTCTGGCTACATTTCTCACACTCTCTTTGACGCTGAAGCTTTCAATCAATTTTTATACATATGCCGCATAAAACGAATGCAAAAAAAGGCAAACAGCGGCAATAAAAACAGCAACAACGCGAGGTAGAAGAATAAGCCTGTGCTGCGTATGGTTGGAAGGATGTTGAGCGCGTTGGGTTAAATGACAGCTGAAAATGAAGTAAAATCTAATTAAAACCTTTGGCCCTCCGGCTCCCTGAGCCCGCAACGCCGCCGCTGCCTCTTTCATCCGCATGAAAATCACAATTGTCAGCGTTAAATTCATGCTCACCTGCGCACACGAATATAAAAACACGCACACGCTCGCATTCGCACTCGCACACACACACACACATAGCATACACGCTGAAGACACAAACAAACAATTTCCCACCCAGAGGCAATAATACGCAAACAAACAAACAACAACAACGGCAACAACAGCAGCAAGAAGAGCAACGGCAAAAGCAACAAAGCAGGTGAAACAGACGTTGGCTGTCGAATGTCGAAAAACTAGCAAAAACAGAAAACTTTCTAAAGTGCTCATGCTCATCGCCCCCTCGACGCCCCCTGCCCCTTGTCCCCTCCAGTCAGCCCCTTTCACTAACTGGGCAGCAAATGAAACGCACTGTTGCACACAAAAATAACAAGTTGCATTGGTCAATTCATCGAATGTCGGTCACGGCTGCCTCTTGGGCATCGTGTGTGTCCATGTGGATGCCGAATGCCGACTGCTCGATGCTCAATGCTCGATGCTCGATGTTGGACAGTGAATGTGGTTCTGGGGCCAGCTGGTTGGCTTAACTGTTACGCAGACTGCGGCTTTGACGACGAGGCCAGCACAACGGCAAGAGCCAAAGTTGCGCCAACAAAGGAGCCAACAACAACAGAAAACAATGAAATGAAACGAAAAAAAATAAAAACAAGTAAAATTGACACTCGGCAAATCGGAACACACGCGGAAAATCTCCAGCCAAAGGGTGTCAGCGCTGTTCGATTTCGATGAAATTAGTTTAGTTTCAGCCAAATCCCTGGCTAGCTTTTCAACTAACAACTTTTATTGAATCGGCGCATGCAACAAAAGGCGGCGCATCATTTCAATTTGTTCTCATGGCCCATAGGTTCGATGCTCCGCAGAGACACGAGCTCGAAATCTTTGAGGAGTACTCAACCAAAATATTCACAACTTATTGGCACAAACAGAGTGCAGTGCAATCAAAGTAGCTAACACATTTTTAAAAAAGTAGCCCAGTTCACAATAAAATACGAATACAGAGAAATAAAATACTTAATAAACAAAGGATACTAGATGTTGAAAAAGTACTTTTTGGTAGTTTTAAGTTTACAACAAGTTGTCAGTGCTGCTTTAGAAGGAGATGGGATTTAAACAATTTCGCGATAACTTGTAAAATGTATTGTTTTCATTACATTACCATATATTACATTATACACATATGACTAATAAAAATAAATGTGAATTTTATATATATAAATACAATTCGTTCATAAATTAATTAATTTAATAATAAGCTTAAGAGTACTTGATTAATCGAATAGCAATTACAATAAATATGTCAGCCCTGTTGAGAGCTTTGTAGTATGCAATAATTGATTTATTTGAATTAAGTGACAAAGTGAATACTCAACAAATGTTTAACAATCATTATTAATATTGTGAATAACGTATAAATCGTAGCGCTGATTGGAACTAATTAATCAGTCTTATCAGTTTCCTTATTCAGCAACGAGCACGACAGCGTATCAGTCTTCAGCACTCTCCTTTTTATAGTTATTTTTGTATACAGTAAATTATATACTACATAATATTCGGGACATGCAAATTAAATTTAAAACGATGCCATCCTAATTTTCACTTTTATATTTTTTTTTTTAATATGTGAACTTTTTGCAACAAATGTGAGGGACTCGAAGTGCAGCTTCCAAAGCAGATTATTACTCAGACACTAAACTCTTGAACCCTCCGCGATCTTTGCCAAGACTAAAGCAATAAGCTGGGAGTATGGTAATGCGATGTACATATGTGCGGAGTCGGTGGGCGATGGTAGATATTGATAGAGGAGGCTGAATGGGATATTTAAACACGCCTATCAAACTGAAGCGCTGCACACAATAAATCTTCGTCACGGGCCCAAATTGACATTTTACAACGAAGCCCACTGGAGACGACAAAGTAAGTTGCAGCAGTTGCCACAGCGCGGCGACTGGCGACCGCGTTTTAGCCAACTGTGCCAGTTGTTGCTGGTCTTGTTGCTTGTGTTTGTTATTGTTGCCGCTGTCGCTGTAGTTGTTGTTGTTGCTGCAGTTGCTATCGCTGATACTGTTGTCAGCAATGATGGCCCAAAGCATCAGCCACATACGTTGTGGCAACAACTCATCCATCCTTCACATACACAGAGAGAGAGAGAGTGTGTGCACATTGAAGCTGTCAATCCCAGGACTCTGGCGCGAGACTTGGCTGCGCACCATCTTTTATTGGCGCCACTCTACGCACTGCCAGTGCACTGGCAAAAAATTTAATATCTGACAGCCACTGAGTGCGTGTGTGTATGTGTGTGTGTCTGGGTATGGCACTAATAGAGTTATCCTGCTGTCGCTGACGTCTGAACGCATCGCATTATCCTCCGTCCTGGCCGCGCACTAGCTCCAAAATAATTGGCGAGCTACAATACCACTCACTATGCTGCCCCCCTCACTCGTTGGGGCTAACAGTCAGAACAGAGCACACGCTCAGCTTTGTGGGTAATTCGTCAGCGCGTCAAACACCAGATGGCAGTGTGATGTACATTTAAGGACCTTAATGCAAAGATGCATTAACCGTAAATTGTAAATGGCAGAAGACCGCCGGTTGTGCATCATTTTATGAGGCAATCAGCTATTATATTAGCATGAGGCAAAAAGTAAAAAAATAACTAAATTGATAAACAAAAGAAGTAAGAACGAATGTTGGACTAAAATATACGCTTTCCAAAAAAAACAAACAAACAAAATGTGGCAACATTTTGTAACAAAGTAAACACTCAAAAAAATTGAAACACTAAAACACCAATTTTATATTACAATTTTGCTGCAGATAATTTGCTTTCATAATGTGTTTGGCCGACATTTCGGTTCTTTGGGCACTATTCTTCGTGCTGCTGGTAAGCTGAAGCAGTTACATTCTGTTACATAGCATCTTATACAAATATCCACTTCTTAGTTTTTTGGAGTTAAGGCTGGTTTTGCAGAGGACGCTTTGAAGGAACACAACAAATACCGTAGGGATCATGGATGCCCGGATCTCGCACTAGACAATGAGTTACTTACAGGTTGTGAAAAGCGTGCAGAGGTCTGTTTTAATAACATCAATATCTCACAAGAAACATCAATATCTCACAAAACGAAATGCTTGTAATATTTTATATACATATTAGAATCTTGCGGAGGCAGATGAACTAGTTCATTCAGTGGGCGGCAAATTTGGGGAAAGTCTGTGCCAAACAACCTCAAAGCCATTGACCTGTATCAAGCATTGGTATGACGAAATTAAGAACTACAATTTCGATCACCCACATTACTCATATAAAATCGGACATTTTACTCAATTAATTTGGAAATCCTCGCAAAAGTTTGGCATCGCCACTCGTAAAAGGTATAATTTGATACAACACGACGACACAAAACTCTGTTCTCATTTCCCATTTACAGTGCGAAAGGATACAATTACGTGGTTGCAAGATACTTACCTCCTGGTAATATAGAGGGCGAGTTTCATCTAAATGTTCCCAGGCTCAACCAGTATATTGTCTACACACTTTATTGTTCTCAATTTTAAATACTCAATATCAAATTTAGGTCTGGACCTATATGTGACTATTCCAAGCTTCTTATTAACTGTTCAGTGCTTCTCATACTCTACTTACAAACCTCGTGACTCGGTGAATTTCAGCGTTTAAACGATTTACCAGAAAAATCAGCCAGTGCCTATAACCACCTCGTGCTTCAAACTAAATGCAGCTCAAATTTTCATTCTGTCAGTATTCTGCATATGTAATAATAAAATTATTAGTTTCAAAGAAAATAAAGTTAACCCAAAATAGGGGTTTCTTTTATTTGGCTGCAGATAACTACAAAAAGAAGCGAAGAAAAATAATAAAACCCATTTCACAAAAACAAAACAATTCAGTTGTTAATCTCTGAATAACGCTTTTTCAAGTGCCCTCCAATGAGAAATTACTAAAAATAAAGAAAACTGTTCATTTGCCCATTTGTACAACAGGCACTTCATACTCACCACAAGCAACAACAGATTTCAGTGTTTCATACGTAGGACAAGACCTGCAACTATTAGACAATAAGCAGAGTGGGTTGAAGCCCAAAACAAAAAATCTCCCATATTGAGTTAATCAATTTTAGTAGTATTCTTAAGTGCACCAGAGAAGTTAAGTCCACTCAAATAGTGATTCGAAAGTTTGATAAAAAAAAAAACTTAAAAAAAAGATTAACCATCTGATAAACCTGTATTCGTATAATAATTAACTTATGTCCGACTAGAAAAACAATGGTTATGTTGTCGTGTTTTTATACCATGTACCTATAGGCACAAAGGTATATTAAGTTCGTTCGTATGTATGTAACAGGTTAAAGGAGACGTCGCAGACCACATGTTGTTACAACCAAATTGGTTAAAATTGAAAATAAAATCGATTTAGCCATGTCCATCTGTCCGTCCGTCCATCTATTCGTATGAACACCTAGATTTCAGAGATGGTAAGAGCTCGAGTAACCAAGCTTTGGATTTAAGTGTAAAATGTAACTACGCAGATCAAGTTTCCTTCACCACGCTTCCCCCTTGCTCAAAACTGCAAGACACTCTGGCATCGTTAGAGATAGAAAGTTATTTTAAAGTGCAATATGTAGATATTTATCGTATTAACCGAAATCCAAAAGATGGTCGAAATTTGATAAAAACTACCTTTGTTATAAACAAAAGAAGTTTGACATACACATTCAAGGACCTTAATGCAAAGATGCAATAACCGTAAATTTTATGCGTCAATCAGCTATTGTATTAGCAAGCGCCAAAAAGTAAAAAAACAAAATAAATTGGTAAACAGAAGAAGTAAGAACGTATATCCGACTTAAATATACGCTTCCCTCGATCAATTTTACGCGAAACAAAATATGGCAACATTTTGTAACAAAGTAAACACTCCCAAAAAAAATTGAAACACTAAAACACCAATTTTATATTACAATTTTGCTGCAGATAATTTGTTTTCATAATGTGTTTGGCCGACATTTCGGTTTTTTGGGCACTTTTCTTCGTGCTGCTGGTAAGCTGAAGCAGTTACATAGCATCTTATACAAATATCCACTTCTTAGTTTTTTGGAGTTAACGCTGGGTTTGCAGAGGACGCTTTGAAGGAACACAACAAATACCGCAGTGATCATGGCTGCCCGGATCTCGCACTAGACAATGAGTTACTTGCAGGCTGTGAATCGGCAGCAGAGGTTTGCTTTAATAACATCAATATTTCACAAGCAAAACGAAATACTTCTAATATTATATATGAATATTAGGGTCTTGCGGGGTCAGATGAACTAGTTCATTCAGAGGGCGGCAAATTTGGGGAAAATCTGTGCCAAACAACTTCGGATCCATTGACCTGTATCAAGAATTGGTATGACGAAATTAAGGACTACAATTTCAATCACCCACATTACTCAACTAAAATCGGACATTTTACTCAATTAATTTGGAAATCCTCGCGAAAGCTAGGAATCGCCACTCGTAAAAGGTATAATTTGATACAACACGACGACACATTTTCTCATTTTCCTTGTACAGTGCAAAAGGAAACAATTATGTGGTCGCAAGATACCTTCCTGCTGGTAATGTAGAGGGCGAGTTTCATCTAAATGTTCCCAGGCTCAACCGGTATATTGTCTACACACTTTATTGTTCTCAATTTTAAATGCTCAATATCAAATTTAGGTCTGGACCAATATGTGACTATTCCAAGCTTCTTATTAACTGTTCAGTGTTTCTCATACTCTACTTACAAACCTCGTGACTCGGTGAATTTCAGCGTTTAAACGATTTACCAGAAAAATCAGCCAGTGCCTATAAACACCTCGTGCTTCAAACGAAATGCGGCTCAAATTTTTACTCTGTCTGTATTCTGTACATGTAATAATAAAATTATCAGTTACAAGGAAAATAAAGTAATCGCAAAATAGGGGTTTCATTCAATTGGCTGCAGATAACTAAAAAAAACAAGCTAATTTGTCTATTTGTGCATTGTGTAACAGGCACTTCATACTCACCACAAGTAAGAACAGAATTCAGTCTTTCATACGTAAGACGAAATCTGCAACTATTAGATAGTAAGCAGAATAAGTTGATATAAAATGTCTCACATATTGAGATAATCAATTTTAGTAGTATTCTTGAGTGCACCAGAGAAGTTAAGTACAAGCAAATCTGTATTTGTGTATACATGCATACGAATGCACTCGAAGACTAATGCTTGTTCTTGTTGTTGTTGTTGCGCCGGCTCTTTCGCTTGTTGTTCGTATGTCAAACTTCTTTCTCTTATACCAAAGCTAGATATTATCCGATTTGAACCATATTTTGGATTTCGGTTAATATGATAAATAGCTATATATTGCACTTTAAATTAAATTACTTTCTAACTCAAAGGATTCCAAAGTCGCTTGCGGTTTTTGGACAAGGAGAAGGGCGGGGAGGAAAAAAACATAAACTTGATCTGCGTAGTTGCATATTACACCTAAATCCAAAGTTTGATTACTCTAGCTCTTACCATCTCTGAGATCTAGGTGTTCATACGGACAGACGGACAGACGGACATACAGACAGACGGAAATGGCTAAATCGATGTTATTTTCGATTCTGATCATTTTGGTTGTAACAACATGTGGTCTGCTCCTTTAACCTGTTACATACATTCGAAAGAACTTAATATACCTTTGTACCTATAGGTGCATGGTATAAAAAGACCAAAAACAGGCTATAATTATCGAATATAGTCGTTAACTAAAAATTAATCATCTTATTATAGCGTTGCGAAATAGGACTTCTCAATAATAAATAAACAAGCTCTCTACTATTTACTTTTGTTGACTGGATGCGGAACTTAAACCAATTTTAGCTCAATAAGTCAACCCGAATAAAGTCAAGCCATGAAAAGCCATTTAGAATTAGTAGCTTACCAACATTTTTATACGAATTTGTTGCTTAGTCCAAGTATTGGCTGTATTTGAATAAAGTAATCTTCCATAGGAAATTTAACTGCAAGTGCTCACTATCTGGTATTTGTCAAATTATGCAAGGTCCAGCTGTATTCGAACGCAACACCACTTTGCAGTAAATTATCATTAACGTCAGCATTTGACTATGAACTCGATAGTGAAAATCACAACTGGGAGCTAATGTGCGATTTTCTTTTTGCCTTTGCTGTCTGTCCCCTTTTTCTCTGTGGGCCAGACGATTTCACATGTGGGTGTCTATCTAAATGTGCTGCTAATGATGATAGCCGAAAAATGGCGAACGGCAAGCGGGACAACCAACAAAGCGCCACACATGGCGGGCGACGGGGGGTGTTGATATGGTCGAGGGCGAGCCAAAGAGTATGCGTATTTGGTGTGCAAAAAGTGTATTAGAAATTCAAATAAGCTTGACACGGAGCCTTGTGGGGTTTGGACCCGTCGAGGCGAGGGTTTGCCTTTGGCGCTGTTTTGGGTTAATTTGAAAACGTGCGATAAGAAAATTCAATTTTTTGCCCCTGTTTCTGCTAGTGAATGGGTCCTGTCAAAGTATTGTACTCGTGTATTGCATACGCACAAGAGTTGGTATTGTAGTGCTCTTTCTTTGCTTTTTGGCAATCAGCATCAGGCAAACAAATTCCCCATGGGGACCCCGAATGGAGACACAGCGCTTTCCAGCCCTCCACTCACAATGCTTTTTGCATTTTTGTTGTAATTTTGCATTTTTTATCCCAAGTGCTATTTACTGCAGGGAACGCGAGAGGCGGCACATCGCCAAACAGCAGTCAGCAGCCAGCAGCCAGAAGACAAACAAATACAAGCAACGGCCTCTGCTGGTTTTTCCTGTCTGGCATTTCCTGCCTCAGAGCAGCAGCTGCTTCTGCCAGAAGCGCATTAAATCCTTAAGCACACATTATTATTCAATCAGATATGAAGTTTTATTTATTTATTTTTTCCTTCTGTTGTTCTCTTCCTTGCGCCGCTTGTTGTTGTATCACCGTTCTTTGCACAGCACATTTTCTTATTTTGTTTGCCAACTGCTGTTTTCCCGCATGACATTAAGGATGCACAAAAAAAGCATACTTATTCTACATACAACATTTTAAACCTATGAATTAGGGCATTGCTAAGTACTAGCATTAGGCTAATGATATTCAAATTGTTGTCGATTGGCTGAATTAATATACCCAATAGGTTTCATGCAACTTGTTAAAGCCCTGATGAAATCATTAAAGTTGCTGTTGATAATTACCGCAAAGAAAGATAAAAATAAGTTTATTTTTAGTTGAAGTACACAGCATATCCATCAGCATTTTGAGCGACTATGAAAAGGGCACTTGGAATTTATAAGCAGTTTAAACTCATGCTGACCACACTCAACCTTGTCCCGAATGCTGTGTTGAGTACCGTCCTATCTAAGCCTTATATTCGTTCTCCGTCTCATTTTCGCCGTCATCATCAGCCTCAGCCTCAGCGTCGGCGTCATCGTCACTTCATCTTGGCGTAGCCCATGGGCCCATCGGGGGACGCAGAGTGCGGCAGTTCGTCAACTATTTATAAGTTCAAGTTGCTCGTAAAATTTATGTGCATCGTAAAGGCGGCAAATCGAGGCGAAACACTGACAAAATGTTATGAAATCAAATTTGCACACAAAGCGTCCCTAATGACGCGACTCGCGCCGCCAAAAAGGACAACGCCACCACCACTGACAACCAAGAGCAATATAAGCGAGTCCTCGGTGGCGCACTTCCCGGCTGAACAAGTGTAACTTTCCGCCTGTGGCCTGAAAATTGTTTCATTACACGCGCGCTTAATTACAAGAATTCCCAGCGCTTGCTGCTTCAATTTTTGTAACGACGGCGACCTAATTGAGTAATGAATAACATTAAATGTATGCTAAATTACTATTAATTATTAGCAAGTGCAACGAGGCAAGACCAGAGACATTTGCGCCAAGCGCTGCAATTGAAAAGTGCATTCTCGGCCAGCAGTCGCAATTTGCCGCAAGTGTTGCCAATTGCCGCATCCAGCCATTTATCAGCGAGAATTCGCTGAAACTTTTGCGCCTCTTCGGCCTCAAATTAGATAAACATTGCGACAGAACGAGCCAAGATTGCGAATGACAAATGAACGTACGGCAACAGAGATAAAGAGAGAGAGGGAGAGAGCGAGAGCGAGAGAGATGAATATTAATGAAACGACAAAGAAACTGAAATTCGTATGCGCGGAATTTATCGCGGAATATATTACAAGTAATTAATAGATTGTGTATACGCCTAGTATTTACGACTAAATGCAGCAGATGTCGCGCCATACAGTTAGGGGGAGGGAGACACTCAGTGGATGCGGCGGCAGACATATTTCAATATAAATTATTGTCTGTTGCAGTGCATAAAATGTCGCATAAAGTTGGCAGTTGCGAGCGAAAAGAACAACAACAGCCAGCTGAACACGTTATTCATCGTTAAAGTATCTGTAACTGAGGGGTTAAAGCAAGTGCCTTACAACACCACTAGTCGCAGAGCAACAACAAGGACAACGACAGCGACGCAGACGACAGGCGACGGACTGCAGACGTGACTGCATAGAGATGAATGCAAGGGGCGTATACGCAATGCGATATGCAACAAATTGCTAAACAAATCAAATTTATTGCGAGAGTCGCGCACGCGAGCGCACAAACACAAACGCACAAAATCGGAGCGCCAGCTATGTGCATCTATATGGATATATACGAGAACAGAACAACAACAAGAGCAACAACAACAAGGCCATACGCATGTTAAACGTCACTGAGATAGCAGAAATTAATATGAGCCGACATTTTTTTCAGGCCTCGGGAATTTCTGAGTTCGCCCCACTACACCACACTCGCAATTGCTTGTTGTAGTAGTTATTGTTGTTATTTGTTGCTGTTGCTGTTGTTGTTGTTGTTGCTGGTGCTGGCGCTATCAGCGTTTGTATAACTTCATTTGGTTTGTTTGTTTTCTGAAACTGCTGTGTGCCCTGGGCCCACTTACTTTCTGTTAAACCGTATTTTTACACACACACAGCTGAAGCCACAAAACAGAGCGAGAGAGAGAGAGAGAGAGCGAGCGAGCCGCGACCCGGCAACGTCCGCACAGGCTGCATAACAACATGCCGCTCGGCCAGAGCGGAAGTCCGAGTTGTTCTGCATTAAATTTATGCCAGGCTGCGGCGCTCCTGAAATGCCAGCCAAACCACTACCACAGTGGGCCACACAAGCCTAATAAAGTGTGAGAGTAGTTTGGATTTTTGCTGCTCGTTCGCATTTGTTTTCAATAAACCTGTTGATTATTTCTTATGCTATGATGTAATATATGTTGGAGGTTTGCTCTGTATGAGATATTCCCCAAATGTGTTGTTATACAACTATAGTGATTACTTACTACTACTACTAATGTTTTCAGTTCGCATTCAGTTTTTTATATGGAATTTAACATAATGCATACTTTTTTCACAATCAGGATTTTACACTCAGGATTAGCTTAGTCATTTGTTGTACTCTACGTGCAATAGAGTATGGTTATCTTCTTTATTATATATAGATTATATTCATCTGTCGAACAGACAGATTCTTCTTGCTTGCAAGAAGAAACAGGAAAATAGTACAGCAAAAGAAAGAATTTTAATGTTTAACTCTTTGCATAAAAGTAAATAATCAACCGAACAAATATAAGCAAAAAGAACACATTTTTGAACTTCCCTTATTTGAATTTTCTTCCAGCAAATAATTTAAATCCTTCTTTTAATATCATTACCAATATTTTAAATTCATAAATTTGAATTCAAATGAAATTAATTCTGAAGTCTCTTCTGAATCGTCTGAAGCATTTTAGAATGTGCAGCAGTTAAATGTGGTCGAGCGTCTAACCGCTGAACAAATACGCTCGAGTCGAGCTCTGCCTCGTGTTTGTGCAGCTCGCCAAATATTGACAAAGTTATCGTTTTTCGCCCACTGTGTTGTTCATTTGCAGTTGTTGCTGTTGTTGCAAGCGCCGCTGCTGCTGCTGCTGCCGTTGCTGTTGATTTTTATTTTCGCAATTAGGAAGTTGTTTTTATTATTTTTTAGAGTCAAACAAACTAAACGCACACACACTCGCGCACACACACACACACACAGCCATATCAAACAACAAGCAGTAAGCTATTGCAACAGTCACGCCCCACGGAACACGCCCACAGTCAGCAGTCAGCAGTCAGTCCGCAGTCCACTAAGGCGCAGCCACATGGCCATGCAGCAGACACTTATTCATCAGCCGGAAGTTTGCCTTGCCACTCCTATTGTAGCTGCTGCGTGTTCGTGCTGTTGTTGTTGCTGTTGCATGTTGCGTGTTATTGTTGCTGTTGCTGTTGCTGTTGTTGTCAAGCAGAACTTGTTAGTTGTTCGTGGGTGTTTGCCGCTCATGCAAATTGCACAAGCAGCAAAAAAAGCAGCGAGGGTGAGACAAAAAAAAGCATGTGAAAAGTTGCACAAACTCTATACATATATATTTTCGGAATTTATATTTAACTGTATTACATGGCGCGCACCCACAACAGCCCCGCCCCGCCCCCTACTGCGCTGCAGCTGGTTTGTCGGGCGGCGGAATCGGAAGTTATAGTTATGCCGCTCGCGCGGGCGCATTCTGAAATATTTGCCACAGCAGCAGCAGCAGCAACAGCAACAACGTCAACAACGACAACAGCAGCGGCCTGCAAAGTTTATTTAAAAGTTTTGCGGTTAAGCTTGTTACTTGCCAGCTACTTCTTGGGGGCGTGTCCCGAATTTTCGTAAAATATTTAAGCTGCAGTTCGGTTGAGCAGCAAGGGCCCATAAACATTGGCACCATCCAGCCAGCCAGCCACTCAGCGCGAGGATATGCAAAGGATATTGCTGAGATGCCGAAGTGCGGCGCGTGCAGCCCATCGGAGGCTATTAAAATTATACTGGTCGTGCCCCCAATGCCGTAAATGCCGAGAAGTTGCCGCATCTTAATCAGCAGCAGATTAACTAACTTTATACAGCTGCTTAAATTTCCAGCATTCCACGCCAGCAGCTCCAGCTTCAGCTACAGCCCTGACGCTAGCGCTAGCGTTGGCATCATAAAAATTTTCAATTTCATTTGCGTTGCACAAAGACGTGCGTTGTCCAGTGCAGAGTCGGGTGGGGGGAGGTGGGGGGGGGGGGTCAGGATGCTGCTGGCATATCGCTGCCGAGCACCTTTCAGCGACACGAGAGCCAATAAAAGTGTCATAGCGGGGCACTCTGACAAAGCGCCGCCTGCTTTGTATTTATGATGAGAGCGGCTGCTCCTGCCACCTCGCAGCCTGCTGCGGGCAGCACGGAGGTCACGCCCACAACGACACTTGCCCATTGCCCACTGCCTGTTTCTAGTGCCCAACACCCGCTTGCAGTTGGCTCGTGGTGCGGGTCAAACAGCACAGTTGGATGCCTTTGATTCGAAATTGGAATGGAGCATGGTTTTAGAATTGATGGAATTCCTATAAATTGCACCTTCCTGCTGCTCCGACCAGCCAACGACGACAACATGACAGATGCAGCAGCAGCAGCAGCAGCAGCAGCAGTGGCAGTGGCAACCACAGCCTAGTTAGCAGAACATTTGGGAAGAGCGCTCCGGCTGCATTGCTTCTTGGCTCTTACATTGTGCATATAAATTATGGCTTCATTCGAGACATATTCTGGTCGCAGACTTTGCCTCATTTCTTGGCAACAACATTTGCGGTCCCCAGATTTATCATACACGCCACAGTTCTCCGATTGCCCGGAGCCAACTGATAGCAAAGGCTTTGATCTCTTTTAAGGTTAAACAGAGCTTTCCTTTCAATAGTTTCGCAAATTCCACATCCATTTATTTGACTCAATTCAGTTTTTACACGAACAGTCTGCCAAATTACAAGTATAAGTGAAACAGCCTAATTTAATATATCATAGTCTTAAAACAGTTCCGTTTATGCTCAATGCTTAGGTAGTGTTCCATTGAAAGCAAGCTCTAAATTAGGTAGCAACTATAGTAGGCTCAAATCAATGAAACTAATTAAGTATTTTATACATAATACGAATAAGTATTTACATTCAAAACTAATTTGCTAATTTTGTACCTAGCTTAAAGCTTTAATTTATTATGATTGTTCTTTATTTTGTATTATTTTTCCTTATTTCTTTCTTTAAATTACTTAAAGTCCTCTTCCATTTGAAGCTTACAGAGAACTCTTTAGCTTAAACTACTTTGTATATTTGCATAAACGTCGTAATTTAATTTAAAGATTTAAGTACAGTTTGTAATTATTACGAAAATATTACTATGAACTAACTTGGAGAATATTTTATTAATAGATTTGAGGTCACAAATGTGTACATCATTCAATCATAATCACTATTTCTTGCAAATAGCCTTGACTTTACCATATTAATGACCTACAAACATAAACTTCACTATCGAAAATGTCAAGTAGAGGGGGGAGCGAAGAGCAAGCGCGAATCAACAAACTTTGAAATGTTCTAATTACGGCGCGCATAGATGAGAGCGGCGATGAAATTGAAAATGGAGACGAAATTGGAGGTGGAGCTGCAGGAGCTGCAGTTGAAGTTAGGGGCAGGCCGGCAGCGGAAGTGGAAGTGGAAGTAAAGGCCGAGACGGAAGCGAAGTTTCTGCCAAAGTTAGGCGACGACGACGACGACGACGGCGACGAAGATGAAGGAGATGGCGAAGGCGACAGGCAAACGGAAATGCATCAGTGTCAGATTTTGCGCGACGCGCCCAACGCAATTTCGTTAAGAACTGCGCAAAGTTGTTAAATTTTACGATTTAATTGCGAAACTATTAAAAATTACGTCTCTTTCACTGGGCGCGAGCTGTGCTTTTGAGTTGCCGCTGCCGCGCCCGCTGCCGCAGCCGTTACTGTTGTTTCTCTTGTTACTTGTTAGTAGCTGCAACAAGGGCGCGCGATGCAAAAGTTTTAAGTACCAAAAATGGTGCGCTTAATGATGCCGCATGCAATCGCACCAATATTCACGCAGCACAGCGAACGCGAGACACAGCACAGCAATTTGGTGGAGTCTGTGTCTGACTTCTTGGCGTATCTGCGTTGCACATTTGCCGAATGTCGACTGCAGCGAGTGTAGCCGGAACTTTTAGTATGTCAATGTTTGTGGCCGCTCGTAAATATAATTTGAGTTGAACAGTTTATAAAAGTTGCAATTGATGTGCATGTGCATGTGCAGCGCGATGTTCAAATTGTTGCAATTTGTGCACCTCCCTGCCGCGAGCAACGATCTCTTAACCGTCGAAACAGCCAAACAGTCAAGCGCCCCAGCGACCCCAGTTTTGAAGCGCCACTAAACGAGGAGCTGCGGCGCAGCAGCATAAGTTAATTACAAATTGCGGGTGGAATGCGGACTGTCTGTGTCTGTGTGTGTCTGTGTGTGTTTGTGTGAGTGTGTGTGGCATGTAGAATATGGAGTGCGGAGTGTTAAGTGCGGAATACGTAATGATATTCTCCTCAAAATAATTAACTACATTCGAGAGTGTTGCTCCAGCAAATATATATTGCACAGGATAACGAGACGCTACCGCACTGTTTTTGCTTTCGTATCTTCCACTGTTTTTCTTTCCTCTACCTCTATCCTTGTGCCCTTTAGCTTTAAAGCGCTCTCGGCGTTGACTGTCTTTTAGCAAACTCACACAACTCGAACACATACAATATTGATCGAAAAGCTCCCGGAATTTGCTCACAAAATATAAACAACAAGTTTATTTACCCAAATCTATATTTTCTCTGTTAAAGTAATTCCAATTTCCTGCAATACACTTATGCCAATCCTTTAAATATTTTTTATATTCTTTTAGCAATATGCTGATCCATGCTTACTGCGATTTATCCATTGTTTTCTCTCGGTTGCAGATTGAACGAAAGAAGGCAAAGGCAGCCAAATCAGGTGAATTCGGTGGCTCTTTGATAGTAACATATTTTTGCATTTTTCATAAAAAATTGCGTATAGTAACGGTGCGTTATTGTGATGCAAAATCCACGAGTTTTCTGATATTTGTTTACTGTCTTGTCATGATGCACTACACCGTTCTAATCCATAACAAGTGAGAACGGCCACAGTCGAGCTAGCCCGACTGTGATATGTATGCAAAATTGTCGTCGCCTTAATTTACTTCTAATGCAAATAATAAATCATAAAACCCAGCGATAGGAAAAAAAAAACTACTAAAAACATAAATTTGATCTGCCTAGTTGCATATTACACATCAATCCAAAGTTTGGTTACTCTAGCTCTTACCATCTCGGAAATCTAGGTGTTCATATTAACAGACGGACGGATGCACGGACGGACAGACAGACGGAAATGGCTAAATCGATTTTATTTTCGATTCTGAACAACATGTGGTCTGCGACGTTTCCTTATCCCTGTTACATACATTCTAACGAACTTAATAGGTGCATGGTATAAAACCGTGAGCATTACCTTAACTGGAAGCAGCCTGGTTTGCTTTCGGCTAATTTAGTGAACGGCATTCACTTGCTGATGTCTGAATTTGGGCGTCGTAGTCATAAGCTACTTTGAATTGAATCGCATCTGCATTGGGTATTTATAAAGCAATCCTGTGCTTTAATGAATATGAAATGTGCGATATTGTAATTATATTGCGGTTAGCCCCATTATCCATGCAGATTGTGCTGCGAGGGGGGGGGGGGGGGGGAGGCATGAAACTGTTATCAACAATTAATTAAATAAGAGCTGATCATTAGGTCACGATTTGTGGGGCGTTTCCGTTTCAGCTTCGGGTCGACTGACCGCAGCACACATTAAGTGATACGGCTACATTCAAAAGCGCAAATTGACTCACGGTCTCCTGAATCCAGCTGCCCGCATAATAAGCGCACGTGTGTGTGCCAATGTCTGTAGGTGCGTGTGTGTGTGTGTGTGTGTGTGGACAGTCGGCATATACGCACTCACACCCACGCACAATCGCTCTCGCTCGCGCACTCGTACTTCCACTATCTTTGACCAACTCCGCATTAGGCATTGTTGCCATTGCTGCTGGCCATTAGTTGTTGTTGCTGCTGTTATTCATGTTGTTATTGTTCTTGCTGCTGCTGCTGTTGCTGTTGCGCTTCTTGATGCCAATGCCACATAATCGTCATCATCATCTCCATCTTGCTCTTTGTTGCTGCTGCTCTGACTGTGATTTGTTGGCATCGTTACTGTTGTCGCTCTCAGCAAACTGTGCATAAATCGTGCACACCTACACTGCGCTGCGATAAATCTGTAATGAACCATCCCCACTCCCCCCACAAGCCGCAGCCCAACTGCCCCACAGATATGAGCAGTCGCATGCAGATGCTGTTGCTGTTGCTGATGCTGATGCTGCCATGGCCACCGACCAACCACACACATTATACACATTCAAGTTAATTTGCGTGTGTTTAAATGTGCGTAATTATTGTTTATCTACAATGCGTAACTCCACATAGAGATCCCTGCGTCCATTTACAATAAACAACCGCAAAAAGGCTTTTGTCCGCCACCGTTATTGTGTGTGCTCTCAAACGCATTTTATTAATAACATTTACAGTGAAACCCAGACAAGCTCCTGTAATTTAAAGCACTTGTATTAATTTGCAAATCACTGAATTCTTGCAAACAAATTTCGTCTTTTAATCGAATGTGCCGACTTAATATTATCATACCTTGCTTCGTACATAAATGTTGCCAAATTGAATCAATTGATTTGGGCCAACTCGTTCTTTCTTTGAGTCGCTCTGAGATTCGTTTGTCCGTCAATGGTCTCAGGGATAATTAAAATGCAGGCAAAAGTCAAGAGCTGCAAAGTGAGATCTGGCAATCGACGGGGGCAATGTCATTACATTGCAATTATCAGCGGCAATAAAAAGGGCCACAACTCAGAATTTAATTCGAGCCTCGCAGCATGTAATTGTTAAGTTTCATTATGACTGCGGCAGCTCCGCGAAGGTGGGGCAAGGTTTGGAAAATTGCAAATAGCCCACAGTGGAAGCAAAGAGAGATTATGGAAAACAGCGAGCAAAAAGCTGAAAAATTGCAGAAACTGTATCGCACTCAACAGTGGCATGCGCCGAGGGGATTGCTTCCGCTCTTCACTCGCTCGCCGTGCCACATTCAACAAGGACTACTTTGCCTGCCATGCAGCAGCATTATCACCCACGTCCCTGGCATTGGCTTTCATTGTGCTGCGGGAAAACGAGCACGAGAACGAGAGCGAGAGCGAGTACGAGCGCTGTGCATATTTGTCTGGGGCCAGCAATTACGCGTGCACGCACACATATCAATTAATTACTTTTATGATTCCATAAAGCCCACAAAACTCTCGTGTCGGCAAAACCCGCGCGACCCACGTAATGACAGATGCAAATATTTGGTTCAACTTCAACCACACAGCAAGCAGCCTTGTTGTTTGTTGCCTTGTTGCTGTGTTGCTGTGTTGCCATGCCAACTGAACTCAACCAGCTGTCGATAGTGCTGGGAGTCAAGGCCTCGCGATTCGATCTTCAATTTGCCCGTTTTATGCATTCGCCTTTATTGTATTACGCAATTTACTGAGCAAATATCAAATTAATTACAACGCCAGCCAAAACAGCTCAACTTTATTACCAGCTCGCTTTTCCGATTCCATTACAAATCGATGCGACACACAAAGAAATATTTAACAGCTAGCGAGTATCGAACTTTCTCCAAAAAAGCACGTCGTAAAAATTTGTATATTATTGCTAATATTTTAGAGGTGCTACGAGTTTCCTGCACACATGCAATATCTTCAAATTACATATTTTATTATAACGTTGAACCACGTTGATACTTTTTAAATTGCACACAAATATCGACATGGTGCAAGTTTGTCGTGTTGGTATCTTTGGTTGTATATAAGTTTGTAATATTAAATATAAGTTTGAAATATTGAATCACCATAGGAAATCAATCGAATTAAAGTTGTCGATAGTCTATCACATATAACTTATTTCTTAACTTACCAATAAATATATTGAATTAAAAAGAAAAATTTACATTTTTGTTTTCTTCTGAATATTTTAAGCAATTATAAAGAATATCCAAAAATTGTATAGAATATATTCAAAATTTTAAAAGTTATAATTATAATAATATAATTTTGAAAGTTCTCTGTTATTCCACTTTTAAATATAAATAAATTTTTAATTTTTAATTGCCCAATGATTACGTAGAAAAGCAGATAGCTCAATAGAAATAAAAACTGAGTAAAAATTTAATAAGAAAGAATTTGCTTGAATACTGAATACTTTCAAATAACCAATAGTTCCCAAATATTACACATAATTATTTTTTGGGCTTTATCACAAGTATTGCATAAATTTGGAATTGGTATTTATAGTGTAATCTGGATTGCAGGCAGATCGCAAGCCTGCAAACTGAAGGTGCACATTAAATTGAGCGCGGGAAGCACGTTTCCCGAATCTCGTTGCATTTGGGGCCCGTCGAGGCGTACTTTATGATGTCACCCCCCTCCGTCGCACACGCACACATTCGGCACACAAACCGACTCGCAGACACACACACACATACACGCACTCAGACACACGAACTCACAATAAAGAACGACAGCTTTATCTGTGGCTAAAGTGGCTGATATTTTGGTGGAAGCTGCACAGCTGACACAGAGCTTCCGCTTGGCCCTTGTGGCTCACACTGTGCGAGTCTGCGAGTGTGCGAGTGTGCGGGTGTGTGTGTGGATTTAGTTGGTTACTGTCCACCCCATTTCAAGGCTTCTCCTCTGGCTGGCTGCAGCCAGCGCCGTTGATCGGAGCACTTTTCGTCGTCATCAGCGGTCGCGGGCCTCCGACGCAACGCCTCCTCGCATTGCCGCTGCCGTTAGTTGTACGCTGTTATCGCTGAGACGCTTGCAAGCCGCTGCTGACTCTAAATAATCCTTTCCATACGACACTGACAGCTTCAGTGCCAGCAGAAGCCCGAGCGCTAGCGCCGGAGCCTGAGACCAGCTGAAAAAAAGGCGGACGAGTCGGCAACGCAAAGGAGGTGGAGGAGGAGGGGAAGAGAGCAAGAGATGAAACGAGTGCCGAGCGCGCTGTAAAATCCAAGTTAGTGCGCATAAATCAAGCCTTTTAAAACGTGCCTCGCAACCGAAATGTCCTCGAAGGATGCCGGAGCGTTGCATACGGCGCGCCATGCTGCAAACGAGTGGAGGAAACCGAGGAAACCGCTCGCTTCGCAGCAGCAATGGCAACAGCAATGGCAGCGGCAACGGCATCGACATCTACGCTGGCCCAGAAACTGTGGTGTGCAGTTTTCCGTATGCAATTTTATGCAACTGTGGCACATCAGCTCCAAGTTCCCATTACCCAGATCCCAGCAAACATCAACCAGCGCCCGCCCGCCTCCCAGTCGCTGTCCTGCAACTGTTTACAACTGCATACAATTTATAATCTTGAAGAATTTGCATTTATTTATTCAGCACTTAACAATAACCGCACCAGAAATCACAGCCACTCCAGCGGGGCCCCAAGCGCGTCGCAATCGTAGCCCTCATTATAGATATAAAGTGGGTTAGTCCGACGCGCTTTAAAGTCCTTAAATGTATTGCTAACCACTCCACATTGATGTGTATAATTTTTCGAAATTAAAATAAGCGTGACTTCATGTTGTTGCAGTCAACAATTAATTAGTAATTGTTATTGTTGTCATTCAATTAAAATGCGAAATGGCAGCCGTTGCGCAAATATAAGAAATGCGTTTCTTTGATTGAGGCTTTCATTTCAATTAAAATTTCAATTGATAATTGGAATGTCCAAATTGGCACGAGCCCGAACTTAAGCACAAAATTAAATGCCCAGCACTAAATACTGCAGCACAAATTAAATATAAACAATCAAATATTTTGCTGTAAATCCAATATAATTGCATTGCACGCAAAACCTATACGCATTTGCCATGCCGCACGACGACGGCAATTGATATTCATATTGAAGCGTCAACACACTTCAGAAGTCATTTTCTTCGTTTCAATTAAAAGTGGCAAACGGCATCGGAGTGTAGGGCGCCGAATCACTCAAAACTGTGGCCGAAATTAAATTGAATTGGAAATGGAAATGAAAATGAAAACGAGAACGATGAACAAACAGAAATATGCTCGTAAAAACCTGTTTCTTAAGTCAGTTGATTTGATTTCACAACAAAAGGTGCTTCACTAAAAACGTAGCATACTTTGCAGCGCAATTGAATTAGACCAACACACGCACACACAATGCGAGCACATCTGCAGCTTATAATAACTACAAAGGCACTTGAAGTGCCGAACTTGAAATGCAAATGCAAAGACACACGAAATTCAGATGCAACAAAAGCGGAAAATCTTGAAAGTGTCTCACGAGAGTCTCACTCCTTTCTCTCGCATGCAATTCATCAGAATGTCGCATGCTTAAAATGATTTCAGTAGTAATTTTGTGTTGTTTTTCACTCAGCTGCCTTGTTCCTTGTTTGCTGTAGTGTCTATGCCTCGAAGAGGGCACTGCGCTAGGCGTTACTGATTCGGGTTTACTTTGTGCAAGTTGCACCAGCTTAGAAATTCCACGTTGAAAGTGAAACAAATGAAAGTCGTGCGAACGAATAAATTAAAATCAGTTTGTTTGACCAAAAACAATGGGGCGACTGCCAGAGCTGCATTATAAATATTCATTAGTGCACCAGTTGCATTTGCAGCGCAACGTGTGTATATGGATGTGAATGTGACTTTATGTAGATGACTCCCACATACCTACATTTTTCTATATCATCTAGGTTGCATGCAAAGCGAAGCGTGCTCAGCGCGACTAGAGAATTTAACGAAGTTCATAACATGCTGATTGATGAGCTGTTCGACTTCTTCTGAATCTTAAATCACTTTCTACTCTCTTTGTAGCATGCATACAACACATATTTCTACAGAACTACACAAATTTATTCACCAATTTAAACTCAGCTGATTTGAATTTAAGCTAAGGGGGAATAGAAAAAACGCGCTGTGGAATATAGCATTGCAATTACAACTGACTTGTTACCATTGTTTAAAAGTTACTTCAAGTTTATTTACATTGTTGTGTTGTATATTCCTCTGCGTGTTCCAAGCATTTATGTTTAGTTCAGTTAGCAGTTCGATAAACAGAGAGCAGTCAAAATGTTTGTTAAATCTCTCACATTCATAACTAATCCAACTGCAATACAGCATCTCATTTTTTCGTTTGGTACACATATTAATTATAAAGTCTTCGCGTCATATGTAAACTCAGATTGTTATGAAATTGAAACCGGACGCTGACAGGAAGCTTGGCAACGCATCATTTCGATTCAAAGGCAACATGGACAGCTGAAGTTCAGCATAAAATATGAAAATTAATTAAAACTTTCGCAACGACGCACTGATGAAAACAAAGCTGGACACAGCCGGAAAAAATAGAGCAATGATATTGCAGTGGCAAAGGTGAACTAGGAGCGTGTTGCGTGTATAGGAGGGTGAAGTATGCGTCGGAGGCTCCAGCCGAGAATTTATCCAGAAGCACGTACACTTGCATGGGGCACACAGACTTAGACAGACACAGACACAGACACTGACAGGGAGAGCGAGGGAGTTCATAACGCGAATATAAAACGCAGCAGGATATCGCTACAACAGACAATTTCCGCCAACTTAGACTTGAAGACATCTCCATAGGGTCCAGTGTCCATGGAGCCAGTGAGCCACTGAGCCACTGAGCCCTGAGCCACCCACGTATCCGGCTGCCTTTGCCAAGTTTCTGCTTCGTTGGCTCTCAATGCTGACACCAGCGACTTGGCCACTTGGCCCCAACCAGCAAGAAAAAAAAAGCAAAGCGAAAAACAAAATCCACGATGACGACGCACAGGCCCAGCCGCGTGCTTTTGACCAAACATCAGGATGTCGAGCCAAAACCTAGATCCTGGACAGCTTTGTGCCGCGGGCAGCCAGCAATGGGCAGAAAAAATTAAATTATTAAAACATCACCGGATGTCCATTGAGCAGAGAGAAGCCGACAGCTTCAAGGGCTCAGGGGCGGTAGACGGCAGATGGTAGACGATGGGCAGGTAGCTCTAAAGTGTCTTCGAACACTATGCAATAAATTTAGAGAAAAAAGATGTCAGGGCAAATAATGTTGCACGTCCAGGACAATTTCCGGTTGCGCCACGTGCATAGCTTGCAACGTAATGCGGTCCCCGTGGCACTAACGTCTGCAATCGAATTAATTAAAATGCTAATTCCCGATAAGAGCTCAGCACCTGACTTGAAAATATAATCGGAATACGCAGTTGATGAATATACTTTTCTGTATTATACCATGTACCTATAGGTACAAAGGTATATTAAGTTCGTTCGAATGTATGTAACAGTGTGAAGGAGACGTCGCAGACCACATGTTGTTACAACCAAAATGATCAGAATCGAAAATAAAATCGATTTAGCCATGTCCGTCTGTCTGTCTGTCCGTCTGTCCGTATGAACACCTAGATCTCAGAGATGGTAAGAGCTAGAGTAACCAAACTTTGGATTTAGGTGTAATATGCAACTACGCAGATCAAGTTTATGTTTTTTTCCTCCCCCGCCTTTCCCCTTGCCCACAAACCGCAAGCTACTCTGGAATCCTTTGAGCTAGAAAGTTTATTTAAAGTGCAGTATGTAGATATTTATGATTTTCACCGAAATCCAAAATATGGTTCAAATCGGATAAAATCTAGCTTTGGTATAAGCGAAAGAAGTTTGACATACGCAAAGCAAGCGCAAGAGGCGGGCGCAACAACAACAACAACAACAACAAGAACAAGCATTAGTCTTCTAGCGTATTCGTGCGCATGCATACACACATACAGGTTTGCTTGTATGTGTGTGTATGCATGCGTATTTCAACGAAAGAGCTGGACTGCTGCTTTTCCAATGAAATAATATTAATGTCATTTGATGTGATCTCTTTTGCATTGGCTGAATTTTAGTATTCGCTGGGTTTCATGTATTATTATTTTAATTATAAGTAAATTTAGGCGATTACAATTTTACATAATTTTGTTTTAAATTTTATTTTGTCAAATGGTACATGGTATACTACAGTCGGGTTAAGTCGACTGTAGACGTTCTCACTTGTTTTTATTTGTCTTGCTGGCTTAAAAAATAAATTATGTGATTATGAACAACTAACAGATGGGCTGCTTAGACACGGGACTGACATTTAGATGTTGCCAGTAGTCATTTAGTATGATGCTTTAAGAAGAAACATATATAAATTTGACATTAATTTGTGAGTTAAACGTGTTTGAGCGAAGCTACTTTTTATCATTGTGGAACAATTTGGTAAAAAAAGAAGACAAGTTTTCTGTTGAAAACGAATTGTATTGAAGCGTTTAACGCACTAAATATTCCAGCACTTTGCTTCAAATATATATAAATATTTCCAACGAATTATTTGCTTATTATTTCCATTTAGTTTCGTCCTTCAGAGTAACTATGAATAAATTCGTCAGAAATAAAGCTATTCATTCATAACTGAGTGATGCTATTTGTGGAAAAAAGAAATTTCGTGTGTTCATTTTAAACCCTAAAAAAAGCAACGTTGCTGTTGAATACAAATTGTTCTTGTAAATATTTAAACACTTTGTTCCAAATATAATTCAAAAGAACTTGAATCTATAAATACTGCGAGATGCCATCACTTGACAGGCAATGTTTCAACAGATAATCGTTAAAGGTTATCGGGCATGTTTTGTCTTGCAAGTGTTTTGTCTTGCAAGTATCCATTTAAAGAACGCCGACGACGTTTAAATGTTACCAGAAACATTCTTTATTAATTCCAGTGAGTACTATCCATCCTTCAGACGAAACTTGTATAAATTTGACGTGTTTGAGTGAACTTACTTTTTCTTAAAAAATATAACCCTAAACAAAACAAGTTGGCTGTTGAATACAAATTGGTCTTAATAAAGTGCTTACTCACTAAATATCTAAAGACATTGAAGTTAATGAAAAATAACTTGAATCTATAAATACTCCGAAATGCCATCACCTGGAAAGCAATGTTTCAACAGATAATCCTTAAAGGTTAACCGGCATGTTTTGTCGCATAAGTGTGCAGTAAAATAGCACCAACGATATGTTAATACTACAAGTAACATATTTTTTTTATTGTTTCTATTTAGTGATAACGTTCAGCGGAAACATGTATAAATTTGATATAAATTGGACGATTCATGCGTGAGTTATACGTGTTTGAGTGAACTGACTTTTGTCTTAAAAAAAAATTAAAAAATATAACCTTAAACAAAACAAGTTGGCTGTTGAATACAAATTGGTCTTGATAAAGTGCTTACGCACTAAATATTTAAAGACTTTGAAAGTAAAGAAAAATCACTTGAATCTATAAATACTCCAAGATGCCATCACCTGAACGGCAATGTTTCAACAGATAATCCTTAAAGGTTAACAGGCATGTTTTGTCTCATAAGTGTGCAGTAAAAGAGCACCAACGATATGTTAATGCTACAAGTAACGTAGTTTTTTTATTATTTCCATTTAGTGATAACCGTCAGAGGAAACATGAATAAATTTGACAGAAATTGTACGATTTATTCGTGAGTTATACGTGTTTGAGTGAACTTACTTTTGTCTTAAAAAAATTAAAAAATATAACCCTAAATATAACAGGTTGGCTGTTGAATACAAATTGATCTTGATAAATATTTAAAGACATTGAAGTTAAAGAAAAATAACTTGAATCTATAAATACTCCGAAATGCCATCACCTGGAAAGCAATGTTTCAACAGATAATCCTTAAAGGTTAACGGGCGTGTTTTGTCCTGCGAGTGTGTGCAATAAAAGAACGCCAACGCCAGAGCCAACAATTGTTGGCGTATGGAAATGCAGAGCGTTTTAAAGCCACTTCTTAATAGGCTGCCAGTTGCCAACATTCGCCTGCAATGTTTGCCGTTCGCGGACTCGGCAAATGCGAGTCAGACCACTTCACATGGCCGACCACGGAAATTAAATGAAATCCTTTTTTCTGCACTGAACCAAAAGTAAAGGGCTTTTAAGCCAATGAAGTGAAGCACTGCTGTACGCCAGCCATTCGAGATACCCTGGAAATGTACCTATGTAGGTGCTTGCTAAACAGCGGGGTATTCGGCAATCGTTTCCCGAAACTCTTGCAAAGCATTCATTGTCGTATGAAAACAATACCAAAAAAAAAGTAAAATATTAATACAAACTTTGCGAGGAATAAAAGTTTATGTGCAAGCAATGCGAACACTTGCAAGTAACGCGAGTATGACCATTTGTGTTGTGGCTTTTACCTGCGCACTGCCTGCTGCTGATTTTCAAACCAAACAAAAAACACACAGATTCTCGAGTGCTTGAAGATGGTGTGGGAGGTTTGGCAGTTGGTGCTCATGGCTGATTTATGCGTTCAAAGTGCAACAGCAACAGCAGCAGAAGCAGCCGCAGCAGCAGCAGCAAGGAAAGCAACAAAAAAATGATAGTAGCTTTCAAGACAAAATTCCAAAATGTTTACGCGGCTGTTACTCTTCGCTACTACCCCTTTCCCCCTCTTCACCGTCGCCATCACTAGCTTTACCGCTTCTAAGTGGTTTATACTTTGCGAGATTTTAGGCGAAATACCTATAAATTTTAACTCGCTGCATGTCTAAGTGGGCAAATACAACTTGGCGCTGCTGCAGCCGCACCTCTGTTCCAGCGGCAATGCTGGCATTGCAATTTGGTGTTGCGCCCCCCCCACCGCACCGCAAATTCACCTCACTGCACTTGCCGGTGCCGGTGTTTCTGCCGCACTTGTAAAACTTTCAAAACTGTTGTCTAAAAACTTTCTGTGTGGCTGCGTTTGGGCCTTTCGCTTAGCTCAACGCACAAATTATTTGCTCACGATATGCTCAGCCGCAGCAGCAGACGCCGCAGCCTTAGTCCCAGTTACAGCACGACGACGCCCCTCACCACAGAGTGGAACTAACGTTAAAGGCACCGGCTCAAAGGCGAGGCATTAATATTAATACAAAAATGCTGGCTTCACACGGCAAGTCGAGAGAGCATGTTGCAAAATTGCGAATTAATTGCAGTCTAATGTGCGGGCTGGAAATTAAATTGCATTTTATGACATCAGCAACTTTGGATGAAACCTACTTTGAGCATGTGAGCTAATAATTAAAAGATATTCGCAATCTCTGTCTTTAAAACCTCATCCAATGTTACGCGATTTCATTTTAGGGATTCTCTTTTAAGTGAATACAATATTGGTGCAATTAAGACAAGTTTATAAACAAGCATTTGTAAATTACAGCGAAACAAATATAATTTAAGCATTTAAGCAAGTAATTTAAAAAATCGGGATCTATGTCTTTAAAAAGGGATTGAATTTTATTTCAGGAAGTCAAGTGAACACAATGTCTTAATTAAGACAAGTTCATAAACAAGATTTTGAATTTTAAGTATGAAAACAAGAAGTTACGACGCATTCAATTTTATTTTGGGGAATTTCTTTTAAATGAACACAATGGCTGCCCAACTAAAACAAGTTTTTAGATAAGCAAACAGAAATAGTTTAAGAATGTGAGCATAAAATTCAAATTTTTAAAAACGCCTTCAATGTTACGCAATTTCATTTTAGGAATTCGCTTTTAAGTGAATACAATGCCTGCCAAATAAACTGAAGTTAAACAAGATTTCAAAACATACAGCGAAGTATATAAAGAAATGCATATAAGCAAATAAATGTAAGATATGTCTTTAAAACGCTTTTGGGGACTTGGATAATTTAAAGATATTCACGTATTCATTGTTATTTAATTTAATATTTTGGTTTTACATTCAAGTTAACGCAATGTCTGCCCAGTTAAGACAAGTTTGCTAACAAGATTTTTAAATCTGCAGCGTAACAGACAATTTGAAAAGGATTTAATCAGTTTTAAAATCCAGGCCAAGTTCAGGTACTTTGTATAATGCCAAAATCTGATTTGTTAACCACAGCCAGCCAATCGTTTAGGATGCCCCAAAACAAAGCAAGAAACGGCAAGAAGCGGGAAGAAGGAAGGAAAAAAGGTGGCCACATAATCCCTCGTAATTACCGAGCATACCCAAATCGCTTAATTTTGCAAATCCACCGCGATAATTAACTGAAAGTGTCATTAAGTTTTAAGCAGAAATAAGCAACAACTCGCACTTTGGTTGAGCGTCCGACTCCAACTCCAAGTCCCGCCACTGACAACAGTTTCAAGTCCGTCAACAATAACAAGTAACGTAATTGTGTTGCCGGACTGAGACACCAGGCGGAGACAGCAAGGCACGGACAAAGACCTGAAGCCGGATCTGGGCCCACAAAGCCGAGTAAAGGAGAAAAGGATGCGAGGAAATGACAATACAGCAACGCGGCTCGGATGCCCAAAACAATGGTGCAGCGCGGCGACAATGACGGCGACTTACACTAAACATCCATTTGGGTATTAGCTGACGAGGCGGAAGCCGCACAAAGCGCGCAACCATTTGCGCCCAACTGCTCCAGTTAGTGGCAGAATACGTCAGGCAGCCACGGCCATGCCACGGCGAAGTACGAGTAGACTGCATGCAGGCGTGCCTCGACCAAGGTCCACTCCGGTCCAGTCCAGGTCCAAGTCCATTGCAAGCGAAATGACCACGCTAAGTGCAGGTTTACACAGGCCAATGATTATGGGGGCGATGACGATCCTTATTACAGACCGCGCTAATTCCCAATGGTAACTGTCACCAACATTGTTGCCCAGCTGCAACTACGCCAAGGGGCGTGCCAGTGGTTGTGGTCGTCGTTGTTGCTGTTGCTGTTGCCGTTGTTGTCGCCATGGTCCTGGGACTGCCGCGAAGACACCCAAAGCGACAGCGAGTAAACTACAAAAGCGCATGTAAAAAAGGCAATGAGAAATGAAACTAGGAAGCGCCAACGGCAACAACGGAAGCTAAAACAACTAAACACTGAGCAAGAGCAAAGTGAGTAAAAGAAGAACATCTAAAATTGTTCTTGCTAAACTCTCAACTGTGTCAACTGCTTCTCTGCTTTAAGATCTCCCTCTTTCTATCTCTGTCTCCGTGTCTGTCTCTGTCGCTATCGCAAGACAATGTGAGGCCGGCAGCGGAGAGGGAGTGAGCGGGCAAACACAACAATCAACTTTCAAACTATTCTGCTATTGTGATACTCTTAAGCATGAGTATTGCCCACAGTGGCAAGTGAATAGCAAAAGCTGATATAAGCTTGAGTTTAAGTAATGTTCTTTTAAACACAAATGTATGCCACTTTGTCGGTAGGTTTTTTAAATTAAATTAAATGCTGTTAAATTATTAATTTTTTAATGAAAAGACTGATTAAATTTATATCCACCAAAAACTTTATCAAGCATTTAAAGTATTCCTTTTGAATCGATTTGTATAATTTCGAATATAACTCAAATTTCTTGTGTACTTCGTTGAACTGTTCTGTCTAGCTGATGTCCTTCCTTCCGCCCGCTGCATCCCTTTTGCACGAATTTGGCAAGCCATTAAACTTAAAGCATTTTGGAAAAGCAAACAACATCAGCGTCATCATCAGCAGTTGGACCCGCAGCCAGAGAGCCGTCAGAAATGTTACAAGAATACAAGAATACAAGGATGGAGGCTAGAGCACAACTAAGTAACAAGAATATCCAATTATTCCATTTCCAGCGTTCGAGGATGCAGGGAAATGATGCCAACACAGCAGAAGCAGCATCAACCACAACAACGTCAACAGCAGCAACAACAACAATAACGGAAAACGCAAAGCGATTAAAATCGTTGGTTGTAGCCCAAGGTCTTTAATAAATTTCCACATAATAAAATGAAATCTTTGCCCAAACTTTGGCTATTAACATTGGTCGCTGCTATCAAACTAACACATACACACACACTCTCATCACAGAAGACAAAAGGGTCACACACACACGCACACATACATACATACATATTCGCAATTTATATTCAATTTCCCTGGCAAATGCGAAAATGCCTAGAAATCCATTTACCTAAATCCTCTATTTAGCATGCATTCGGGGCATTTTCATTGTTTTTTATTTTCATTTTCCCATTTTTCTCCCATTTCTTCCTTTTTTGCTTTTGTTGGCTTCTCCTCTCTTATTTTTATTTTTTTTGCTTTTTTGGCATAGCACTTACCCGTATTTTTGTAGTCTGTCATCGGATTTCAAAGCTCTGAAGCTTTGTGCAGTTTATTTGGACGGATTTCCGCTCCTTTTCGGCGACAGACATCATTGTTGACCCAATCATTGCCTCTAGCTCGGCTCGTCGCTCCCTTTTGTTGAATACGGACGAGCATTATCGAATTTCGATTGTCTTATTTGGCTCTAGGGGGCGTGTTCCGTGCGAGAAAGTTAGTAGATGGGATGGATGTATGGTGTTTCACGCCCCGCCCCAGACAACTAAACAGCAAACCAATTTGCGCTCATTGACAGTTTGGCCATGACACTACAAATCACAATCAATGATTAGGGAAATTATATTATTGTCTCTTTTTTAATAGCATTTATCTATTGCATGTACAAGTCTGTATATGGTAAATATATAAGATGTATATAACAGCTATACTTTGACTAATACCATAGAAGAAATAGGCTAAAAACAAAATGAATTAGTATCAACTTTAAATACACAAAAACTATGTGTCCACACCTTCTTAAAAAACATCCAGCTAGAAGCCCAGAAAGAGGGTATAGTTAGTTTGGATACACCAAGACTATATGGCCACATTTTCATAAATAAAAGATCAAGCAAGAAGCCTAGATGATACATTGTTATTATTTCGTAGCTACTGCTCTCGTAGTCACTAAGAGATATCAGTGAATCTATGAGTATCACACACAATCATACAAAATTACACACGAAATCTGTGTTGAACAATCACTTAGAAAGAATAAGTATATATATTTCAATCAAGAGTTTTAAATGAAATCACACTGTATAAGATGACTGTAAAGATTAATTCTTTTACAACAATAATTATTTCAAAAAATAATACATAGGGATGGTTTGAAAACTTACTCCCATCAAATATGAACAACAAAAATGATATGCAGCCATCACTCGCTGTGTGAATCAGAATAGATTCTTCAAATCGGGAGGCACCTGAAGAGGCGCTCCAAAAGACATGTTGAAGGCTGCCCTTTGTTGCTTCCACGACGTGAGCCCGTTGCCAAGGACCTCCTCAACCTGCAGCCAATCCTCCCAGAGCTCAGGTTTGCGAGCCTTCCAGCCGATAAGCTCTAAGCGCAATGAGAACGAGCCACTGAAGCGCAGCCGAAGTGGATACAAAATTGGCAGCTGCTGGCGTTGCTTCAGTAATCCCATTATGAATTTCCCATCGTCGTTGGTCAGCTGGCATTTGTTGAGCTCGAGCAGGTGCAGCATGGTAGTGCCTCTCACATAGCTATGCAGTTTATTCACAGTGCAATCCTTCAGGCTAAAGCGCACGCAGCTCAGCGGCAGCGTGAGTCGATCGCGGGGATCGGCCAGATTGCAGTTACTCAGCAACAGCTCCTTGAGTGCAAAGCACTTGTGCAGCTGCAACAGGGAGAGGTCTAAGGGCCTGGACAGCCACGAGCCGTCAAAGCTCAAACGCTGCAGCTCATAGCGCTTGACGTGAATGATTTCCCTGACAACGAACAGCCAGTCCATGTCGGGCCACAGTTGTTGGCGCTGCAGCGTCAGATGCCGCAGGTTCTGCAGCTTCCCCACGGCACTGGGCGTTTGCAACATCAGTGGCAGCTGCAGTCGCCGCAGGTCCTCCAGATTCGCCACACACGCTATGTTCAGAGGCATGTCTGCATGCGACTCGTTGCGCAGATAGAGCTGCTGGAGCAGCGGACACGATGTGCAGATCTGCCGCAGCATGTTGTCGAAGATGGTCTGGTGCACAATCAGCGTGCGCAGGTGTGGCAAGTTGTCGGGAAAGGGAATGGAAATGGCTGCCTGCAGGTTCAACAGTTCCACGTTGGGCAGCAGCGCACCTAGAAAGAGGAACTGCCCCGAGTGGTTGCCGTTATTTTGACCCGACTTCGGTGGCGCCACGTCGCAGCTGCGGACCAGTGGCAGCCTCGTCACACCCCTCGCCTGGCACATGTACTTCAGCTTGACCACATCGCTCAAGTGCACGCGAATGTTGCGCAGTCGCTTGGAGATCATCACCACCAGTCTGTGCAGCTCTGCCTCGGGAAACCCTGAAGTCAGTGCGATTATGTCGGCGGACTCCAGTATTGTCAGCAGTCGGGTGAACACATTGGCGCTGTCGGGTGCGTATCGCAAGCACAAGCGCAGCGTCGTCGAGACCTGCTTCTGAGTCGGAGCAACGGTCCCATTTGATTTGCTCTTCAATGTTGGAAGAACTTCCTGTGCAGCTTTTGCTATTAGTTATTCGTTTATCAGTGAGCGAAATTTGTGTTACTGCGTAGGACAATTAACTCACCCGACATTGCGAAACCTATTTCGAAGCTGATTGCGTTCAAAGCTTTGTATGCTATTCGAAAGCAGGGAACCTTCAGAAAATTGTATCGTCTATCGATATGTCTAAGCTTGAGCCGATAAATATTTACACATGCAATTTATCGCTAACAACGAAGCCTTTTGTTGAATTGCCTTAACTTTAACTTCCTTTGAAATGTTCATAATCTTCAATAGTTATGTAATTAGTCAGTTTTTGTTCGGCTTAAATAACTTTCGGCTGTTATCGGTTCGCTAAAAGCGCTTTTAGAACTAGTTCTCAAATTAGCTTCTTTAAGTAACAGTTCCACAATGAACAACTTCTGAAAAAAATCTAAAGTATCAACGCATTGATAAACGAAAGTTCTTCATGAATTAACGACAAAAAGTTACACAGTCAAGGCTAACTTAAATTATTCAAAAATGAAATTGCTTTCAATCGATTACAGCGATTACAACGACAAAAAGTATCGCTTCGATTACAGCAATTCGAGAAACGATAGTTCTACACAAATGATCGACTTTAAATAGTGATTCCACTATGAACGATAACTTCCTAAGAAATTCAAAAATTTGTAAAGTTACTAGGCTTCTCCTTCACTTCTTTTATTTATTTAAATGATGAAATGGACAACTTATTTATTCAAGTAACTCGTTAAGCTCTACTCCGATCCAGACAGCTTGGCTAATTAATCGATTATCTTATTTAATACTAAATGAATTATTTTTGGAGCAGCAATTGAAACTATAGAGAACGTTTTTAGAGAAGTTCTTCAGTATATTAAATATGTATAATTATAGTTGCCACTCAAGTGGTTTCTTAAGAGAAACGCATCAAGCTCGCTGTATCGATATTCCATAGACAACTCGCTTAGGCTCATATCGATATACAAAAGGCTTCGGTCCATCACTTATTTGATTTAAATACTTCATCAATTTTAACGATCTAAACGAATTTAATGATTATTGACTGTGATTATTACAGTGTTTTTAGAAATGAAAGTTCTTCATAAAAGATCAAAAAATAAAAGACAAGTTCTAAAAAAATTAATGAAAAAGTGGTAGTCGGTTTGATTTCTGCGACTTGAGAAGAGAAAGTTGTGAGGCAGTACAGTTCTTGAAAAATATAAAAATGAAAGGTCTATCTTGAAGTCGAGCACATCGATATCATGTATTGAATCTCAAGTATATATAATTATAGTTGCCTAGAACCTAGTGGATGAGCAACTTTGTGGCGCGGTTAGCAAAGGTCAAACAGTTGACTTCATGGTCATATGGCCCAAGCGAACTAAGTGTTGCTGCCACAAGTTCAGGCCAAGTTGCAAACTTTCCACTCAAAGGACGCACTGCTATGTGTGCCGCCCATGTCAGTGTATGTGCGCTTCATACGTTCCCCAAAATCTCAATTTAGCCTAGTTGCCCCAACCCTGCCCCATGGCTGGCGTAATTTTCGCATCGTCTGCCTTTTGTATTGAAACTTTGTGCACAAGTGCGGCGGCGGCTTCAGCAGCATAGACAGCGGGCATAAACGGATGTCTACATGAATGTGAGTCGATTTCAATGTATATATGGTCTGGGCAGGAGGGGGGCAGTCTGGATGTGCGTTTGCCACTGTAACTATGTCATTGCGGTTTCCTTAATTCATTTTGTTTGCTGGGCGTCGTCAGAGTCATTGTCAGCAGTTGGATTCAGCTGGATAGCAAACCGCAGCGAAACTATGTCTGCTCTCACTCCTCGGAACACCATGGAGTCCCAGAGCCAGTCGACAACTGCTAGCGAATATTGTTCCTGTTGTTGTCGTCGTCGTCGTCGTCATCGTCGTTGTCGTTGTCGGCGTTGTCGTTGTTTTAGTGAATGGCGGCGCTAAGCGGATTAACGCTGTTATTTTAAGTTCAACAAACGAAGGGAAGAATAAATTAATGAGTTTTCACTGTGGTCGCGCCGGGGGCTGCCGGCCTCCAATGGGTTTAACAACATAAAGCCAAAAGTACAAACACAAACACGCGAACAAAAACAAATACACAAATACGACAACAAATACGAATACAAAGACGCGAGCAAACGCATCAATGCACCCACACAATCGTATGTAGCTCTTGTCCCGTCCATGACCACAAAATGGCCATTCTGATTCTTGTCCCCGCTCCCGTGACCCCTCCCACGTTCGGCCATTAAGCGCACTGGCCATAACCGTCATCTGTTTTCAGCTGCTGGCTGCAACTCGCTAGCCCCCATTTTTTCTCTTTGCGCATTTCTTCTCTCCTTTATTTTTTGTTTTTGTTTTGTTTAACCACATTGGTATTTGTACTTGTAATTGTTATGGGTTTCCCATCGTGTGTGCGTGTGTGTGTGTGTGTGCGGATGGGGAGAGGACACCGGACACTGAAATTGTAATTAGTTGAAATTTATGCGAATGGCGCCGCTTGGCCCACTTCCGTTTTTGTTTTCAACGTCGATCACGTCCGCATTTCGGGACCCCAATCGTTGCGTTGGCTCTGCGCTTTTCCTTTTTATTAAAAATTAATTTTATGAATTTTCAATCCCAAATCGGATTACGGCATTAGTCAACAACAATAACTTTTGCCGAGCTGCCATTCCGCTCAACGAGCTTCCTTTATCATTTGCCCAGATTCCGTGCTCCGCGCTGGCCAGCAAATTATTTGTTAATGACTAGCACAACGATTGCCAGCCTTATGCAGATGCCAAACGATATTTTAATTATGTGTCTGTGTGTGTGTCCCTGTGTGTGTGTGTGTGCAAAGCGCCATTGCAGCAACGACAACTCAAAAACTTTCGTAATTAGACAGATATGCAATTAAGTAGTTTACGGATAGCGTGTAATTCGATATACTGTAACCGTCTGGCTGCCTGCTGGTTGGGTAGCTGGCTGCTGGCCATGACAACCCTGTCACTGCGATGCTTTGACGCATCCAAACATCCGGAAAATTATGCCAAGGCCTTGGGCTTAGCTCTGGCTCAGACACCGCTCAGATCTGCTCATAAAATATTTATAATTAGTTAATGCTTTTGACAAGCTTCGAGCACCAAACAGCGAACACCGAACGAGTGATTGGCAACCATAAACAAGGAAGCTTTAAACTGATCACAATTTGTGGGGGCACAAACTAAAGGGAATTTAAAATGCTGCATCAAAGGGGTGTAAACTGTGTCTCAGGATGTGTTTATTTATTCACTCTCCGATTGGTTTGCCTAACCGCAACATTCAAATTATTTACAACGCGTAATAATCGACTTCAAATTAGACACACAGCTCAAGCAGCTTGATTTACCTTTGGCTTGATTGGTGCCCAGAAAACCATAGACGATAAACACGGCATACAAAAGAGAGTGAGCTCCAGCATAGAGCTGATACTACGAGTATAAAAACCCGCTCACAGCGAGCACAGCCTGTGAAGGCAAGCGAAATAAAAGGCAGCAAAAAGAGTGCAGGGCAAAATAGAAGAGAGAGAGAAAGGCAAAATGCAAGAAAGTCTTTGCCTTTGATTTCATTTTTTTCCTTTATGACATCTATTCGCCCAGTCCCCTCCGCTGCCACCTTCATTTATCACTCGTGCAGCGCATTTGTCGACTTGGCTTATCCTGTTGGCAGCTCTTCAGCGCCCACTCAGCAGGTCACTTTGTGGACCTGGTTGCCAGATGAGCTGTCACTGGGATAGTGGCTGGCATATTGAGAACTGTGAACTGAGCTCTGAGCAGCAGTCTGTCGTCTCTGTGGACCGACTCGCGCAAAAGGGCAGTGTCAAAGGGGCTGCGAGCTGTGAATGCTCGGCGGAAAAATGTCTTTTAATTAGTGTTTAATTGAATCGCCAACTGGAATTTTAATCGAAAATTGCAGCTCGCCAAAGTTTAGTTTGACTTTTCCGCACAGTTTGCATTGTATCTTGAGCTTAATTGCTTGTTTGCTTTTCAAACCCAACTGGCCAATGATTGTCCGTTTTTAGCCAAAGCCTTAGCCTTAGCCATTGTCAAGGCGATAATTAAACATTGTGCATTTAGGGCGAACATGTAACCATATAAGTAGAATACTTGCATGCGCTCAAACCGAATCAGGTGTTTTCTTATTGTATGTAGATGCTCTATCGGAAGTAGACAAGTTGAGGCACTTTGCTTGAACCTCTTTGCTGGCCTTAGTAAACGTTGCATGCCTTGTAAGCCCGTCACTTAATTGATTGTAATTACTCACATGTCCTAATGCAATTCATCAAACGCATATTATGAGGCCATGCCTCGTGCTCGTTCTCGTACTTGGACATGGCTGTTGCATGCCTTGCTCAACATTACAACGCCCAGGCTTTAAGATTGACATTCAGGCTGGCTGTGAGGCCCCAGCCAAGCGGCTCGTAATGAGCATAATGATGTACTTGCCGCAACGGCAAATACCACAATAAAGTCAACGGCATGGGGAAGACATTAACTGCGCTCAGAGCGGCCGCACGTACAAATTGCTTGATTATTATCAGCGATAATTAAATTCATACCATGCAGCGCAAATATGTGAGTACTCGACGGAGGTAGGGGCTTATTATTAAGGCTTTAAAGAAGGCGAAGCTACTCACATGCATAGTTATCAATATTGCAAAAAATTACATCAGAAGTTAGTACTGAATTGTAGCTAATTCCAATACAAGTATGGAATGATTACAGATTTTGCACTCTTACTCTTAGTGCATGATGCAGTAGATAATATGCATATAATACATACTTGAAAGCACCATGTCTATTGGTTTGAGTCGTATTGTTTGCGACTGCATTTCAATCAAATGAAATGTAATACTTGAATTGAAGTTAATGAGCTACTTAACCGACATTCCCACGAGCCATTCACGAATCAAATCAAATGCACTAATGTATGAATACCCATTTATGTATATGCCAACGTGCATAGCGGCAACGTGGCATAATTAGGTTGAGTGCCACGTGCAGGCTCCGTCAGAATAATAACAGGTATACCAGGATTGTTTAGTTTTGAGGCAGAGCAGCAAATACAACGAATTTTGGCCAACAATAGTAAATACTGTATCAAACTTCATCAAAATCCTTGCATTCTCACTAGCTCACAACTATACTAATACACATTTTGATAGTAACAAAATATGAACATTCCAAAAAATACAAACATATTTGGAACAGTTAATGATTTCGTAATAGTTTTAATATCATATGTAAATAAAGGTGTATTTATTGTATTATTGTTGCATATTTGTCGTAGAAACTCACACTATTTATAATTATTAATAAATTTACTACTTAACTTTGATTTGATGTAATCGAAGAGTTGATTGTCAACACGCATTTGAAGATATTTACTAATAAGCGCCACTCGCATCTGTTTGTTTTGAGTAAAAATATTAATTAATATATTAATATATATTAATATTTATCGTTTCATTTTGGAGAACTTTTGCTATCTGCTTTCTATCAGCATTATACAAATAGTAACCCCTTATTTTCCACAAAAGTCATAACTTTTTTTTTGTAATTCACAGTAGATATCAATATTAATGATTATTTGTTTTTGATGTGACTTTTAGAGTTAGTATTGATTAAAGCCACCTTAAAGCTCTTGTTGACATTTTACATATACTTAATATCTAACTTTAAGCTTTTTAAACTTTAAGGTTAAGCTGGTCGCATGTTGCTATTGATTGGTATACAAAACCGGTCATATACTATAATTATGAAATAATATATATTTAAAAAAATGAATTATTCTATTGACATTACAAATAATGAATTAAACTAGGTATCAACGTTGCCCTACGAAATCTCATTTATTTTCATCACAGAAACAAAGCACTTTGAAGCAAATCATTTTTATTAATAACTTTATCAATATGTTGGCAGCAGAGTTTTGAGAAGACTGCATGTAATACACTGGGATTCAAAGTAAGAAACATATTTAAAATAACGCCACTTAAAAAATGAGAAAGAGAAAGTACAACAAAGAGACATATTTGGAGTGCACGGGCAGCAAATTCTGAACCTTCGAGATGATGCGAAATTATCCACATTCTTCTAGACTGTTGTCAGCTTACAAGCATTTGTTAGGTCGGAGCACTGGCAGGGCAGGGGTGCAACCTCAAGATATGTAACGAGCGCAATTTAAATGCAATAAAAAAGAAGCTGAGACATAAAAAATACATCAGAGTCCGCACCACTCCAGCTGCTGTGCGTAGCATGCTTAGCTTTTGAAATAAATATTTCAATGTAGAAATGCTTAAAGCTGTGCGCATGAGAAACGCGAATATAATAATCCGAAGCCCCGGCGCCAGGCGGAGGAGTAGGCGAAGGACGCAAAGCAACGCCCTCGACTGGAAATCAGACAGAGAATGGTCGTGCTGCCATTTTGTTTTGGGGTAACAAATGTTGCCTTTACTTTGCCGGCGCTCTTGTAATTGTATGCCACACATGCTGTCATACATGCGGCCTTACAATACACACCACCGCACCCGCCCCCGCCCCACAGCACAACGCCCCCACAAGCGTATAGACGCGGCTCAACCCCTCAACACGGAGACATAACAATAAAAAAAAGATTCACGCGCCTTAATGTCGGCAAGTTGACAACACGGAGTGTTAGCGGATTTACAGCGGCGTACACAAAAAACCCACAACACATCACAGCGCAGCGCACCGCATCGCATCGCATCGCACCGAATACACATTGAGGGCGGCTAAAGCCAAAGGATTTTTATTGTGCTTCGTATACCGTTTTGATTGATACATTTTACATTTGGTATTTTAGCGGGCTTAAATCACAATTTCTTAAGTATGACAAATTGTGCAAGGGCTTTAGGCTTTAAGAATTTAAATATTGCAGCCACATTTTCGAAGTAATAAAACACATTTGGTTGTTTAAGTAGGCTTGTTTATATATACATATATATGATAGATTTCTAAAATCACTGTTAAGTACACTATATTACATTGAGCAACAGTACAAATTCAACAATACGTTTCACTAACTACTTTCCACTTTAACACGCCAAGATGAATCGCATAGATACAACCATGGATGACATGGCCAACACCAAGTTCTTAACCCTTTACAGTAGCCTCATTAAGCAGTTCACCGCAACGACGGAGTTCACGAACACCGAAGTTGTCTGCCTGCTGATCATTTACTACAAATTTGTGCAGATCAACGGTCCCACCGCCAAGCAAATGAAGAAGAAACAGATGTACAACTTGTTTTTGGTGCTTTTTCGCATCTACGACATGAGCATCATAGAGCGCATATTACTGAACATCACAGCCGATGTTAGCTACATTGGTCCAGAGGCCTGGATGAAACTCTTTTCTGTATTTCTCAGCAAGAACCTGGAGGAGCGCATGCAGTTTGCTTATAAAGTGAGTGCACTCGATCTCAATACTTCGCTGCATAACTGTGGTACTGCGTAGGTCTATACAACGTCATCTTCTGGCACATTGAATCGTGAAACCGTCGGCATGGCGATTAACAATTTCTTTGTTGGCGAAGACGACGACGAGGTCAAGGAGTTGCAAGCAGTAGGTATAAAAGGTCGTATGCTGCTCAATTACAGGCAATTCTGCATCCACTCAGGACATGTGCGAGTTTATTTTCAATAAATTCGATTTGGACAAGGATGGCACAATTTCATACGAAGAATACTACGAGGTAGTCAGCAATCAGCCTGGTCTTCTGGAATTCCTTGGGCAGGTGTTCCCAGATGTATCCGACCGCACTATCATAGCTTATTGCGGAAACATTGGAACCTTTTTCCCTGGCGAGGATTGAGCTGAATTATAGGTAAGTACATTTTTATATTTCTTAAGAAGATACAAGACGTATTGATGATTTTCTTCCAATTAATTAAGACATTATGATGTTGTTAATCATTTAATTTAACACACTTTGAAATTATGTTTCCGGATGAGTCTGCAGCACGTTGATCATTCAGTATCTTATTCGAATTTCAATTTAACAATGTTTATAAAGAAGTGGCCAGCTGTATGTTGAAGTATGTATAAAATTTATAGCATTTGCATAGCGAGTAATTAATTCACTATTTAAGATTTATTTATGGCTTAATTGGTCGGTCGAGTATAAGGATATTCTTCGGGACTTTGGGGCAATGCAACTGCTTACAGTCATTACTGGCAACACTTAAATTCCTTTCGAATGATGCAAAATGGCAAAGGGTTTTAATGCGGTATGTAACAAACTTTTATATTCCTTCAAATGATGATTTGCAATTTACAGTGGACGAATTTCAAGTAATCCAAAATTATTAATGAATTTTACTACAAAATTTTAAATGTATAAATTAGTAAATTGTACTTGTTAGCGAATAAATGGTTAATAAATTCGAAGCAAATATAATGTTCATTGCCTTAAGTAACTCAGATCATATTAGAGCCTATACAATTAGCATTTATGCTAATATCCTTGACTGTGCGCTAAGCCAAGCCAAGTGAACTAATTTCCAATAATGAGCGAACCGCAAGACAAAACGAGTGCGGAATGGTGTCGTGTGTATAGTCTGCTCGGCACCGACTACATAAGAGACACACAAGTGTCTGAAATGGGCCCTTAAGGCGCTCGCCGTATTACAATGCAAAGTACTTTTCCATGAGGTATACAGAAAAGTTAAAATTGCCTTTCGAGCTGTTGTTCTTATTGTTGTTCTCTCATCTTTGTGTGTGTAATTGTTTCTGCCTGCTTTCTTGCGCCTACATTTTTAACTCCTTGTGCATAAAATTGTATGACGCGGATGTACTTCTTTGTCTATGTGTGCTCAGGACAGAATTTGTTTTGCGGCTTTAAACAACAATTAAACTCGGTCGGCAACACATGTGGGCGCACTGTATGAAAACATGTGTGTGTCTACCATAAATACTTGCTTGTTGTCTGCAATGAGGCTAAGTGGGAAATTGAAAATTAAAATGTCCAACTGCTTGAAGGCAGGCAGGTAGCTTTAAGCGCCCACATTTAAAGGCAATGCTTGAAAAAATGCTCAAATGAGGTGCTAACAGCATTTGAGAGCAAGGCAAAGGCAAATGGAAGCGCACGTCGCAATGAATAGCAATATTCCGTGTGAATTCGAGTTTCGTATACTTAATTTCATTTACGTGCAACTGTGCGTATGAGTCACAAGGCAATGAACAAGTGGACTGCTTGTAAATGCAATTTGGTGTATAACTGGCCACTTGGCAGCAGACGCCAAACATTCGGACAATCAGAGAGCGCGACGGCTGCCCTTTGACTTCGACACAGGGCAGTCAGTGACACACGCCTCATTAGGGCAATGGCTGGCTTAAAAAACAGCGCATGAACCGCATCCAGACATCCAGCAGCAGCAGCAGCAGCTCAAAGGAAAACATGGAAAACTAGCACTGCCACCTGCTACCCGCTACTCGCTACCCACGACCCACGAACGAGCGCAGAGACGACTGCAAATCTTGACGTGATGAACGCGCGACCCCATGAGTTCGAGGACCAGTGACCAGGGGCGCTCCGGTTCGTCACGAGTTTGGCACTTGATGCTGTCGAGGGTTGTTGTTGCTGTTGTTGCTGTTGTTGTGCTTGCCTGCCCCTTCTGCATTAACACGCCGCCTCCTGTTGCATTTCACTTCAGAAAGTCGAGCTTCCCGCAGCGCGTGCTTCAGCTGTTCAGCTGTTTCATCAACAGTTTTTTCGGCTTTATGCCTCGTGTGGCTTTTCACAAAAGGAACCATTTTACTCACATTTATATTCTTAACACACACACTCGCACACACACAGACGCACGTCCCTTGCTGTTCATTTTTCATGAGCAACTTTTGACCAACATATTTTTGGCGTACTCGCATGCAGTAAATAATTTAATGAAGCTACAGCTACTGAGTGCATTAATAACTCCACACGTGATGTACAAGAATGCGCATAACTTTGTGCAATTAAATAGTTTTGTTGCTCATAGAAATTCCACTAAACACAGTCCAATTAGTTCCAACAGTTTTAATGAAAATTAATTAGTGGCAAACGTGTTAATCATAATCATCGGAGATTTGCATTACAAAAACGCTCTGACAATAGATAATATGCGAGGGCAAACAATTCGAAGCATAAAAATAAAACGAAATTGCCTTTTTAGAATTCAAAGTGTTTTTTGGCAGAAGCAGCCGCGTAATGCGTTGATGCGCTGATGTCTGTAGGAAATCTGGGCAGGAAAATCCGATTTGGCAGCGAAAGGAAAAGCATTACTTCTAACGATGATAATAATAATCAGATTCCCATAACGTCATCCTCACGAGTACAACAAGCTCGAACAGACGTAGACGTAGCGTCGTAGTATCAAGCGACCTGGAATCATTTTGATTGTCACATTGTCATCATCTGCATATTAAGTACAAGTGATTACACTTTCACGTGCTCCCCGTTCCACTCCACCCCACTCGACTACACACACATATGTCCTCGGGGTAGCAACAACAGCGCCAAAAAAAAAAAAAAAGTTGGAGCAGCGGAGGCAAAAACGAAGATTGGGCAACGTGATGTGTGCAGCATTGAAATTTCGGCATTTAAATCTAACCAAGTAAAAGAGTATAAGGAGCATGGCAAGGGCTCAGCGAGCCGAGCACGAAGCCAAATGCCATGGCAGTGCGAGTATCCGAAAGATACATGAATACATATGTAAGTATCTTTTGTTAACGAGCGCACACAGAGCACAGCATACAGAACAGAGCCGAGGCAATGTGCGGGCGAATGTAAATGCCTTGCAAGCTTTGAAATCAAATCAATGCGTTTGATAAAGAAACAACATCAGAGCGTGCCACATACGCCGAACAGGGACAGGGGCAGGGGGAGGGAAAACGATGGCCGCACAACAAAAGGCAGCCGGAGTGCGCGTTGCAAAGAAGCAGCCAAATCGGCATTCATTTCAGGCATGCGAAATCTGCTGATTTTCTGCTAAATGTTGCTTGGCTTTTGTGTATTGTGTATTGTTGCAAATGATCGGAACAAGACGGGACGAAAATCTTGCTAATTGTGCTTTAAAATTTAAAGGGCGCTTCGACAACTGAAAGCAATAGCTGACAACTGACAACAGGACGCAAGGCGGAAGGAAGGCGGCAACGCACTTCGGGCTAATCAAACGGAGACTAAACAAGTGAACGAACGCCTTGCCGTTCGGATAGCTAATCAGGACTGTGGCACGGTTCGTGTGGCATGGGAGCCAACCGCACCAGGCTGACTCTGCTCGAGCCCATATTCGATGCACTCGTATTTCCGCATCCGATTCCATTTCGTTGGCAACGGCCACGGCAGCGTTGGCATTAAACTGCAAACTGCAAATCCGCAGCAGCAATTGCCGCATGTAATGCTGATGTTGGCATTTCACCGATACTTCTACGGCTGCCGCTGCTGCCGTTGCTGTCGTTGCTGTCGTTGCTGCCGTTGCTGGCGTTGCTGCTGTCATGGGCTCATGTTTTGCCACTGCAGCGACACCTTATGTGGCAACAAGCAATCCCCGTTCCTTGCCAGCCAACTGCACTTAAGAGCGTTGCAACAGCTGCCCTTGCCCACGCCACTCTTGCTGCAGCGATCGGTGTTCTGTTGTATATTTTTGCATTGTCGCCGTCGTCATCTCCAGCACAGCAGCAGCAGCAGCAGCAGCGGCAACAACAGCAACAAGACACCAACACCAGCTCGAACAGCAACGGCAATGGGAACCATAAAATCCTTTGCAATCAGTTGCATACAACAAACACTCTTGCTGCAGATTTTGCCTCCCTCTTTAACCACAGACCCCCTCCCAGAGTGTGTGCCCTTTCACACACACAGACACGTACGCACACGCAGCACACACGCTCGCACACTCACACAGGGTCACAACAATCTAGCACACTTAACATTGCATATATATTCTCTGGTTTCGAGCAATCCGAATCAGTTGCCGCTGCCATGTTGCTGCTCTTGATGCTGCTGCTGCTGCTGTTGCAGCTGCAACTGCAGCTCGAATAAGTGGCAAGATGTGCCAACGAAAAGGCAACATCTAAGTATATTTTACTGTCTACCCTGTCCGTCCCTGGGTCCCTGCGTCCGTTCTGTGTATATTGTCTTGTTTTATGCTTATCCTGACTGCCCTCATACGGCCACGTCTATTGCTGCTCTCCGATGTCCTCTCTGCTGCAGTGTACACAAAACAATTTCCTAACACATTCTCGCAATTGGCTTTTGCATAATTTACAGTCATCTCGTGCTTAAAAATAATTTCAGCAGTTTAAAGGCAAACTTGAGTTGCTACAGAATAGCTAATCCAATTAATAGACAAAACATTGATAGATTTATTATTATTATTATTATTATTTCTTGAAATCGAAAGTGTAAAATGTTTATTATATTCAACTATATTCTAATCGCAACAGCAGTTTAAAGGTGACTCTAATATTTTTGGCATAACAGCAAATGCAATTATTGGACACAAGATTGGTTGGTCTATTTTGGAAGTGTGCGATTTGCCAGCATAGATTAAAACTGAAAGTTGAAAAGGTATATTATATGCAATGAAATTGAAGCACTCTCAATGCTCTAATCGCAACAGCATGAATGAAGCCTTCAATCGATCGCACAACGATTCGCCGAAGCCATCACTTATGCGCCCCGTGAGCCAGTAAAGTCAGCAACCGGATGGATGCATATAGAATGTCCAATTCAATGACACACAAGAGCTGGCAAACTTTTTAAATATTTTGCAGCGAGAAATGTAAAACATGAACGGAACGGCACGAAATGGAAATGGAAGGAAAACAAATAAAATACGGGGCTGAATCGCAGTAAATGCAGTCACAAAATGCGAACACAAAGTGCTATCGGCGCACATTCCCGATGTAGCTTTTGCGCAAATGTTGAAAAATGCTGAAATTTTTGGTGTGCTTCCCAAATGTCACTACATCCGGCATGCCAAATGCCACACGCTATACGCCGCATGCCACTTGGCAAGGATTCGGGCTTACGCACACAGTCCAATGGAGTAGCAGAAGCTGCGAGTCCGCATCAGCGCCCACCCTCTGGCGCTGCTGCCAGCCAACGCATCGGATGTTAATCGGAACATGAACTGAGTACAAGGACGCGAAAGGGAACAACTAAATACTAGATACACACAGTAGTTGTAACTGCAAGCAAAACAAACCAAAAAAAAAAAAAAAACCCACGAAAACAGAAAAGGAAAGAAGGAAAGCAGAGCGCGGCAATTATAAAAGAAAATTGCAAGATGCGCTCGTATTGCATTTCATAACTGAAAATGCTTTCTAAATAATTATTATTTGACAAGCATTTTAAGAATTCAGCAAGTTAAGACCGTAATTAGAACATCTTTTGCCAGACAACAGCGAACATCCAGCAGACAGCAGTAAAGCAAAATAAAACGTGGAGCGTCGATTGCTGCCGTTTGGCCAAGCGACGTGAATCTAGCAGCCATTTACGGAAGACTCCTCCTCCGGTTGCTTCTTGTCATTCTCCACACTTTGCAGCTCACACTGCCACACTGTTGTGCCTCATCGTTGGCTTTGGCCCATTGGTAACAATGCCTGAAAACAAAGACCATTTCGAATCAGTTGCAGTTGCAATTATAATTTCAATTTTACGATTTCTGAAGCACAACACACCAGCCAGTCAGGCAGCATGCCCTTCTTGGTGTGCCCCCCTCTGCGCTGCCTGCGTGCGCTGTTTATGTGAGCTGAGTGCTGCCATGAAGTGCTTAGTTTTAATTCCGGTTTGCGCAAAACAAAAGAGGGAAACATAAGGAGTTGCAACTGCTCGGAACGACATGCCCGTCCTGAATGGCCACAGCATTGTTGAATCATTTGCTCGAGTTTCACTTTGTGTTCGCATTTTTCTGTTTTCACTTAATTAGTGGATGCTTTCGAGCAGACTGTTTGCCAGCACCACAATTTTTGGCATATTAGAAGGCGTATTGAAATCTGCATACATTGTAATTATTTTCGATATCCTCTGATCTATTGAACAATGCAGTAATTGTTTCAACTTCCGACTCACTCAAAAAGCGCTATCTAACTTTTCGATTACTTATAAAGTTGCTATGCACGTTATTCTTTTAGAAAAACACAGAGAGAGATAGAGAGAGAGAGAGAGAGAGAGAGAGACTGACCGAGAGCGAGAGGGGATGTGGTTCATGTCCACTCACCAAGTTTACCAATAAAATTAAAAGTTTGGCTGCATGCGCAGATTTTGCTTTTTATTGAAAGTAGAAAATGCGATAATATTGTGAAGGCGAGCGCGCGCGACGCGCTCAGAACGTGCAGCATGCGGCAAAGTTTTGATTGCCAATAAGGAATTACAGGTGATAATACAGCATAATCTGCCACGTTCCACAGTCGACGGAGCAATAGCGATAGCAACAAACCATGGCCACAGCAACATCAGCAGCATCTAAAATTCTTCGTGGCCAACAAGAAAATTGTGTTACATTTTATTTGCCCTATTTTGAGTGAATTTATTGTAAACTGCTTATCGTTATTGAGTTGAATTTGCAGTTGCATAAATTTGCATCTAATTAATTGCTATCTTTTCATCTTTGCAAAGATCTGGCAGCGAATAAAAACCAACGCTGATTATTCAAAAATTATTTCATAAATTGCACACATGAATAATTAAAACAAGTTTTGCTGTTATCTAAACATGTCGAACAAATATAAATAAAATGGAAACATCATAAATTCATATATTTTGTTATAAATGTGTAAAAAATGTGTATATCAATTAACGGAACGCCGTCTTGAATCAGTTGTAAAGAATCAAAAGTTCTCGCTACTATTAACGTATTTTAAGCAAAAGTTCAATGAAAAAATAAGTGTATTGGAGGGATTCTAGGCGAAAAGATTTAAGCAAAAGTTCGACCACTAGATTGGCGAAACCAAAAATTAAAATTAATAAAAAATGTCCAGCAGGTGTCTTCTTAGTTGACAAATTAATTAAAATCGCCGGCGAAGAGAACCAATCACTTGCAGCAAGTGGCACAGTTGGCAACTAATGTTGCATGCAGCTGCGACCAGGTCAAAACTGTTGCCAAGCAGCGGCGGTAATAATTTTAAAAGCTATTTATAAAAATTAGTTTGCAAGTTTGTCTTAGTGTGCAGAAGGGCTGGCGACGGGTCGTATGAGTGACCTGATTTTCAGTTTGTCTGCATTTAATTACAAAAAGGGCTGCTACAACAACAGCCAGGGAGTCAACGCAAACAATTTTCAATAAACACACTTCCCCTTTTTCTTTTTACTTAATTTGAGGGCAACGCTGTTTGGCAAAGCTGCCAAAAAAAAAAAAAAAAACGAAGCGAAATTATTTCACTTGTAATTACGTGTTGAGAACTCTGTCAACAACAAGATGTGCAAAGCGTTCGTTTAAAGCAGCACAATATTATATTATATTTAGCTGAGACGTAATCTAATGTTGGCTTCAAAATCTAATAAGCGCCAGCTCTATACACAGATGCCATTCTGGGAAGACTACAAAAACAAATGCGACAAGGCATGAGCTGGAATATGACAAAAGAATAATTGTCTCTGCGTCTGGGAGACCATTTGCACCACCTTGCACCACTGCAGCGCAGCAAAACTGTGAAGCCAAGACAAACCATACCCAAACCCAAATCCAAAATCCAAATAAACGAAAGCTGGGGTCAGGCTGCCTGCTGTGGGGTTAGTGATGCTGTCAACGCAGCAGTGCGCTGACAAAGCCAACACAGAGAGAGAGTCCTGCTCCAGGTTTTATCCAGTTGCAGCTGCGTTTCCACTTGCCTCGCCTCTTGACGACCGGCAAGAGAGCAGCAGCACGCGTTGCTATCAAAACAATGAAGAATAATTAAAATTCGCCCTCAAACAATTTGTAAGCTCGGCGGAAGTAGCTGTGAGACGATGGCAGCCAACTGCTCCGCGGCACTCTGCTGGGACTTTAACAGCAATGGCGCGTGAAGCGGAGCGGGAACGGGCGAGGTGAGTGTGAATGTGGTGGGTGTGTTGTTCTGGGTTGGCGTAGCATGCCACACCACATGCTCATAAATAAATTTATGTTTGCTGAAGTATTGGGCGTTGCTCCACCTCGACTCCCATGCAGCTCCTGCAGGGCATAAATTTGTTGCTCGTTGCCAGGTCTGTCTGTCATTCTGGGCCAAGGCAGGAATTCTGTTCGATTCTGTAATGCAACATGCTCGCAGTAGGTAACTCAACTGTCATAAACAGTTTTGCGAAATGTCTTTTAGCCATTTCCAATTGCACTGCCCCAAATATATAAAATTCAAGTGTACTTGCATGAGGTTTTTTTTTCTGAAATTACAGCTGAGTAATAATTGAATTTTGCTAGCTTTATAGCAGGCCACTTTACACTTTATTCAGATGCTGTGTCCGCTAATTATAGTTGGCACTTTAACAAAGTTAACCTTTGATTCAATATACCATGTTCAATGAAAGTTAAGCGCACACATAAAGGGCTGTGCAACCGATGGGAAAAAATCTACAAAGCTGCAAAAGTTGCACTTCCGCCGCGACGACAACGAGGCACGGACATACTCATAGAACGAGAGCAGCAATTCGGGCAAAGGCTGAGGACATCCTTTGAAACTCGCAAATAATCCCGCAAAACCGAGTGCTTAACTTTTTCAACATTTATGCGGGGCCGGCTTGCCTTTTGCGTTCACCCTTCCCCGCCACCCCGCTTCGAGCCAGCATTTGTATCAGCAGCCTTTTAGATTTCTTTTTGGCTCGTCCTCTCAATTTTTTTGCACAATGTTTTGCCGTTTAACACAAAGTTAAAATGTCAACGATGTCTGATCGTGTTCCAGCGTTGTCGGAAAACCGAAGCCAACAACAACGACGATAACGACAACGACGATGGCAACAACAAATTCATGACGTTGTCATGAAAGTGATGGATAGAAGTCTGGTACCAGTGCGCATTAGTGCAGAGCCTTTGTATGCGCCCACACAATATTCCAGTTTACAACATTGAAACACTTTGAATGCAAAACAAGGCAACGACGGCCTTTGAGCGGGCTAACTCAACTAGTCGTTTGGCAAGCTCGAGTCGAGTCAGAGCAGAGTATGGCATGATGAATCCAATATCAATGGCCACAGCTAAGCTGTATTCCCTTAAAGTGAAATTGAGCTATTCAGCATTTCACAGTTGTATTAAAGCCTTGATTTATTGCCAACTCTTGTTTATATTTATTTCAATACTTGCCTGGTCATTTCCAGAGGGACGCAAACTTCATTGTGAGCACTTGGCTGAACCTTGGTGTCTTTCCCGAGGCTTCGACGAGTACAATATAATCCATCTACTTTGCGATGTGAGCCAGCGCACACATACGAGTATTTGTATGTGGCAAATATGTACACAACATAACTTCCAGCATATGCACAGTTGAATGTGATGCCTGAGTTTCGATTCGTTTGGCTTTATTTATCGTAATAATATTAGTGTTAGCATTTATTTGCTGGTGCAAATAAGCGAAATGCTCCCCGAAGCAAAATCTGTTGTTTTACTTGCGCAATCTGAGCTCCTAACTCGTTGTCCTAGCACTGACCCCCCCCCCCCTGGCTATATTGCTGTTGTTTTATTTCGTTTTGCGCAACTCCGGAAATAAGATTAATGCAATTGGGAAATCGAATACTGGTAATTTGCCGCTTTATTGCTGAGAGCATAAGCATACGCATTTGTCTGTTTCATATGAATTGGATTCGCTTCAAGTGATTTTTATTGCCAGCAATACAACAAACAATGAACTTAACTGTTGACACAAAAATGCAAAAAATGAAATTTGCAATAAATGCTTCTCATAGAGTGCATAATGAATTGCAAGTGAAGAGGTATCAAAGTCTATTCTTTTTAATTCATACAGAAGTCACACAACATAACTTATAGATATGGCAATTTCTGTTGCAAAATGTGTTACATAAAGTGTTAGCAAATTAAAGAGTAAATTCATAGTCCCCTTAATAAATTTATTAAGCTGTTTTGTTGACAACTACTTGTCGGTCGGATAAGGCCCAAAGGCACGCACGTGTTCGCGAATTCGCACCGCATTGATGGCTATAAAGCCTCCGGCATCCTGCGGCACGTAGCCACCGTGCTCGTCCATGGAGACCAGCTGCTTGTTGTAGAGCGAACCCACTGCGTCGGCTGCCTTGCGAGCAATGGCCCGGCAGTATCCAGGCAACAACTCAATGGTCACCTGACCGCTGACCTGCTGCTCAGCCAGCTCAATGCAGCGTCGCACGTAGAGTGCTTCGGGGCTGAACCAGAAGCCGTTGTACACATAGTCGGACATGTGATCGCGCAGCAGTTGCTTCGTGCGCAGCACCTCGCGGTCCAGCGAAAACACCTCCAAGTCTTGATGCGCGGCACGCAGAATGGTGCCACCGGGCGTCTCGTAGACGCCACGAGACTTCAGACCCACGTAGCGATTCTCCACAATGTCAATTCTGCCAATGCCATAGCTGCCGCCCAGTTCATTCAGAAATGTGAGCATCTCCAGGGGCGTATTGTACACGCGCTTATTGGCCACATCCTCGACGGACGTCGGCAGACCGTGCTCGAAGTGAATGCACACGCGTGTCGCACGCTGCGGCGCCTGGGTGAGCGGATCGAGTGTCAGCTCGTACAGGCTGCTCGGCGCCACGATGTTGGGATCTTCCAGAACACCCGACTCATAGCTGATGTGCAGCATGTTGGCGTCGGTGCTCCACGGTGTGGCTGGCTTGGCTGTCACCTCGATGCCGTGAGCTTGTGCGTAGGCAATGAGATCCTGACGACCCTGGAAACGTCGACAAAACTCCACATCGCGCCAAGGAGCAATGATCTGCGAGCGGCATAAGTTTGAGGTCAGTTGAAGTGGGCAACCCCTTAAACGCTACTCACCTTGAGATCTGGTTGCAGTGCATAAGCGGACAGCTCAAAGCGCACCTGATCGTTGCCCTTGCCAGTGGCTCCATGTGACAAGTACTTGGCTCCGTGCTGCTTGGCGGCCTCCACCAAGGCAACACTGATGCAGGGACGGGCCAAGGAGGTGCCCAGCAGGTAGCGTTCCTCGTAGACGAGACCCATTTGGATGGCCGGCCAAATGTAGTGCTGAACGAAGCTCTCTTTGACATCCGCTACAACGACCTACAACAGCGTGGACTGTGACCTCTGTTGTGCACACGAGAGGGGAATATCGCTGTACTTACTTGCTGGGCACCTATCTTGAGCGCCTTCTGGCGAGCTGCCTCGAAGTCCTCCTTTTGGCCAACATCAGCCATCACGCATATGACCTCATACTGTTGCTCCAGCAGCCACTTGAGTATGCAGCTCGTGTCCAAGCCACCAGAATATGCCAAGATAACTTTGTCGGCTGCCATTTCAGCAAGTATGCACCGATTGTGTTGCTCACCCCACGCTGTCAACTCGAAAACTGAGAGCTAAACAGCTTATACAGTCTTTCGCGTAGTTTTCCTATCAGCTTAGCTTATCATCTGCTGCAGTGTGAGTCCCCTCGCAGCCGCTCTCGCTCTGCTCTTGATACCTGGCGCTCTTTAGCTTTAGCTGATAGCAAGTTTGTTAGTAGATTATAAAACTATATTAGCATCTGTCTCGTGGCCCTTATCACTGGCCGAAAGCCAACAAACCTCTTTCGAATTATCAATGGCAAGTGTATTGCTTCTCGGTTTTCTTAATTCCAATGCCGTCAACAAGTGCCACTTGACTATAATATAATTTGCAACTCAATTTTATACTCGTGCGAGCGATATAAATTAATCAAATTGGCTGTATCCGTCTGATGCCCACAAAATTGTTGCAGCCGCAAAGTAGACAACGTTTTCTTTAAGTTACTATTTTGTGTCAGATTTATAAAAATGTTTTTTATTTATTTAAGTAGATGTAGTTGTGTTATTGTGTTATAAAGTATCAACCCATATACGCTCATCATGCTGCATTATAAGTGCCTGTGTGGTATTTCTGTAAGTGGCATTAGCGATTGAAGGAAGCGCAAACTATCGCCATCTAGCGAGGGGTGGCAGTAGTATAAATAGATTAAGATTGGTGTCAAGTCAAACCTGTGTAGGCAGTTTGTATTGTGTGGTGAATTATAAATAATATACTTCTTTATATCAACTTCTATCCATATGCTCATTAATATGCCATTGTTGCTAATTGCATTGCAATAAAGAATAAATTCTAAGCATTGTGCCAATTTGTATTCTACTTCCATATAGTATTCAACAACTTTAAAAATTAAAGTGGGGCACTGAATTTAATTATGGAATTTAATAAGATTTATATGTTAACTTAAGATTGCGCTTTATTAATCTGAAATTTAATTTACTTGAATTTGAAAATTAATAATCAAGTGTGTCAATCGGAAAGTCAGTGAATTGGTAAAATCGACTTCTAGTGGCATTGGCATTGAACTAGTATCTCCATTCACCCTTGAGTTGCTCGTTCATAAATTTTATGCCTCACTGCCCGCATAATTGACAATCAATTGACTAAGCACTGATATTTAGCATTGCGTTAATTGTGTTTTATCAATTATATATTTGCATAGATTAACATTCAATAAAGGATATCTTGCTGATTTTTGAGTATAAAAGCCGCTTAACACCAGTCATAGGAATAGTTCAAGTTTTCCTGGCGACCCAAAGAGGACTCGGCAATATGCGATCGTTGCTCGGACTAATCTTAATATTTGTTATTTGGCAACAATGTCAAGCAATGTAAGTAGTATATATTATCAACTCAGAAATTTCATTACATCAGTCGAATACTTTTAAAGATATATCTCGGAAATACCATGTGAAAATCAAAAAAATCTGCTGGACTGCAAAAAAACCAGCAAAATAAGAGAGGTCGATTGTACGCGGACATATTGCGTTCAGGGCAGGGGAGAATTGTGCAATAAGGACAACTTGAGATGTGAAGACCACTTGACATGCCACAATTCGGTATGCGAAAATTGTGAAAAAGTTATTTGCCTAACTAGTCCCACTGCCAAGCGGTTGTCCAATCGAATACCCAATTGGTTCCAACGGGCGCGATTTGAAAACTTCGCGCAGAAATTTGTAGAATCCAATTATGATGACGAAGACCCCAAATACTCATCCATCGAATAATTTAATCTATGTTCTTATATATGCGCATGTTTAATAGTTGTCTAAAGATATTAATCAAAATGTAATGATATAGGTCAATTGGCATATTTAAAAAAATTGAGCAAAAAAATAAATACGAAGAGAATCCCCAACTGCAAACCAAATTATCTTGTTTGAATTTAAATCATTTCATAAAAAATGTTTAAGCAAGTTTATGTTATGCCGTTTATAGCTACATCGATATATCCACACTTCGCTGCTCTTCAGTGATGCACCATAATTATCATGATAATATACGAAGCCAGCCAAAAAGTATGCTTTAATTTTTGCAGCTGAACTCCACACATTTCTTGTGCGCAGCTATCATACCATAGATGGCGGTAAAGACAAGTGCGTGCAGCTTCTCTGAATTTGATCAGTTTTGACCTTGCTATAATTTACCTCTAAATACCGCAACTGAAAATAGCCTTCTGTGAATACTTGAAAAAAATGTGTATTTGTCGCTGAATCAACGATTATTTGATAGTTGGACAATATATTGTATGTCTAATTTGTTGGTTTTCTGTTACAGTTTAAGTTGCTAAGCACGCACCATAATTTGAGATATTCCATACCATGAACTTGACTGTGGATGTGCCAACGAATGTGCACATAAGGAATGATGTTGCCTAATTAAATTCAGCTCACCGCATGAATGGGGCCTATTCGAGTACAATGCGCAATCGTGATTTATGTCTCGCTTTTTTCGGGGCTTGTCAAAAATATCATAAGGAAATTAAACAGCAACAATTACACATAAAAAACCATGTACATGAGAAATGCAGACTTCAAGCCGACGCTCAGTCAGCACGATCAGCTGGCATTTTCATTCACTTTTTGGGGCCGGTTGAAATTTTGGAGTCAGTCGCAAGTTGCCGCTCGCATGATTCACACGTAGAAGAAATAAATCGCGCCGCGTATTCAGCACAGCTAACTGTAAATCTGAGTGTTCGCGTTGCATACGAAGCGCAGGAGTTTTGTGGAACACCCAAATATCAGGAAGCCATTTTTGGCTAGCAAATGAAAACAAACAATCAACAGAATCGAATGTAAATATGAATTTGTGCCACTTTGGGGGGTGCTGGCTCTCAAACTGTGGCTTGCCACACAGCGCAAAAATCAAAGCGCAGTTGCACTGCTTGCAAACCTAAAGAGAAATTACACAATTTGCAAGTGGCTACAACAACAACAGCAACAACAACTCGCCGACGACTATCTAACTTTTAGTTAGTTGCTTTGGTCAGTTTCAGCTTGCCTCTTGCCAAAGTCGGCGCTAAACTGCACAATTCACAGTTGTGTGTTGTGTTTTTGTTGCTTTTGTCGGTCTGTCCGTCGACTAGTCATGACGACAAAGAGATTTTCCAAGCTGCAGCTGCAACAACAAACACAATACCCTGAAATGTGCTCCGATCCCGCAAGTAGTTTGTGTCTTGGACAAGTCTTTTGTTTACTTATTAAACTATACGCTCGAGCGATCGTTAATGCCGCTTTTCTGTAATGACAAACTACAAAAACGCAAAGAGCAGCAATCAAAATAGCAGTTTGAAGCTGTTTACAATAAAGGGGTCAAGTGCAGGCATTCATCGGAGATTACAAAAGACGATGGGATGTTCATTAAAATGGTAAAGAGTGTGCGCACTTACGGGTTGTCCATGAGAATTGCGATAAGTCTGCCGCGCATTGCCGAACTGAGAAAATAAAAGCAAAAGTGCGGCAAAAACTGCGAAACAAGTTCGACTACCAACTGTCGCCAACTGCTTGCAGCTGTATGCCAAGCAGTAGATTCTCGGCAAGCAGTTGTAAGTACGGCAAGCAGTTGTATTCTTAACTGTAAAAACCTTACAATGACTGCCACTAGTGAAACACAAAACAGACAATAATTAATGGCAATTTGAATGCCATGTAGCTTTGCTCATCTCACGTGCTAAAAACAAATATGTATTTACCACTTATCAACCCAAATTTGAATTTGTATTTAACACAGTCTCGTACAGTGAAGCTCCACAACCATAAATATGTCGCAACAGTTGCTCGCAAACTGTAACGGCCTCTGCTTAGCTGCTATTATTCTGCTTGTCGGCGGCATAGCGCTCGCCTCCAACCAAATCGACATCGATGAAGATCTCAGGCATCTGATCGGTCGCTGCCACAGAGATCAGGCCAGTGACGGCGATTACAACGATTGCATGAAACAGGTGTTCAACGACTTACGCGCCTACTTTCCCACAGGTGAGTCGAGCAGTCGCCATCAAGGGCCATGATATGACCCTTGAGCAATGCTAACTAATGTGATCCATGTCAGGGGTGCCCGCTTACAACATTAAACCCTTCGACCCGCATCACGCATCGTTCGTTGAGCTGCGCCGCGGCGACCCACACGGCCCGGGCAGTTTCAAGCTCATTTTGCGCAACGTTTCCGAGTATGGTTGGACGCGGTCCGAGGTGACAAAGTTCCACAGCGATGTCGAGGACCAGCGCATCGTCTACGCGCAGTACTTTCCCCAGAAAAGCCTCGAGGGCGAGTACGAGTTCGCAGCCAAGATGCTGGGCACCCAAATGAAGCGTCAGGGCCATTGGAACCTCACGCTCTACGATTACAGGTAAGTGCTTAAATGCATTCTGAATGTAAAATGGGCTGACTTTGTGGTTTGCAGTCAAACGACCAGTGTGCGACGTGTTGGCGCTCCCGGCTCACTGCTCAAGGTGCACGTGGAGGTGGATCGCATTGGCGGCATGGAGCTGCACATAGGCAATCTGCTGCAGGGCCAGCCGCTGAATCAACTCGCCGACGGCGTCATCAACAGCATGTGGCAGGTGGGTTTGCCCTTCGTCAGGCCCATGATCAATGAGCTGGTGAGCACGGCGTTCACGGACATTTTCAACGAGTCCTTTCGACACTTTCCGCTCGAAAAGTTTGTAAACCAGTCATAAGCCAGCTCCTCAAAGCTTTGATATGTATATATATGTGTGTATGCTATATTTAACCAAACTATACTTGAATGTCGAATAAAAGAGCCTGATCTAGACATCGGTGAGACTGCTAGCGACCAGGTCATCGCGCACCTCCTTCTTGGGCTGCTGCAGCGACGACAGCGCCAGGCTGCGCGCGAATATATTGCCCAGCGAGATGACCACGTAGCCCGAGTTCTGCAGTTGCTGTTCCACGGTCTCATGCAGCAGCTGATAGGCCTGCTCCAGGTCGGGCGTCAGAGTGGCTACAAAACAAAATACACATTCAATTTGGAGTCTGCGCTGACTATATAGAGGTACTCACGCTTCTGGTGCACTTGCTGCTTGCTGAGATCGAACATGAAGCGCAAGTAGCACAGCTGGTTGTAGAGATCGCGCTCCGAGTACTGGCGCAGCATCGAGCCGCTGTTGCACTTGAGGCAGCGTGGCCGGCGCATTTCGAGGCGCACGGAATAGCTGCGCGTGTTGTAGTTGCAATCGGGATGGTCGCACACCAGCCAGTTGCGATAGAAACGCTGCACATAGCTGCGCACGCTCAGCTGCAGCTGGTTGCGTATGCTCACCAAATACTGCAGCGGCGACGTCTGGCACTCCGCGTTCACACACTGCTGCAGCACGGGCACATGGCTGCTGTTGGGGCCCGGCCGGTAGGCGCTGGCCATCAGCTGCTCTGTCTGGCAGGCGACGCACTTGAAGCGGAACGGCTCGCAGAGCCGGTACAGCTGCAGCGTGCTCTTCTGCAGGGACTCGCCCTCGGCCTCCTCCGTGCGCTCCTGCTGCACTCTGCAGCGGGAAAGAGTTTGAGTAAGGAAGCAAGTGATGGGAGAGCAGACTTACCTCTGCGCATTCTGCCGGTACTTGCTGGCATCCATGCCCAGGCACTCGGCAACGCGACTGGCGTCGGTGCCCTCCAGCACCTCGACCATGCGCGTGACCACGGGATGTATTTGATGGGCGAGATAGTAGTTGTTGTCGAGCTTCAGCGTTTCACTGCCCTTCAGCTCGTCCAGGTGGTAGGCGCGCTGCATTGCCGCATTTGTGCTGCCGTCCACGCAGATCACATAGTCCACCATGTCGCCCTTCTTGTAGCGACGGTTGCGTTCGCGATTCATGCGCAACGCCACCTGGACGTGTGGCAGCGACGCGCTGTTCGCATACTCCTGCGGTGCGCGCGTCAGTTGCTTGGTGATCACGTATAGGGGCAGCGGCACAGCCGACTCGGCGATCTGGTCTCTGATGCGCCCCAGCTGCGCGTGCACTGCGTCCAGCTTGTCCTCCAGCGGCTTCTCGGCGAGCACCTCGTCGAGCACCGCCTTGCCCACCATGACGGCCAGTTGCGACCAGTCGCGCCGCACAATGTCGAGGCCCTTGTGCTCCTGCTCGCGTCGCAGCACGCCCTTGGCGCTCTTGCTCAGCTTGACGGCGGCGTACTTCTTTTTTTTGAGCAGCAGCAGGCAGGCGAAGACGCCGTCGATGTCCAGCTCCAGCTGCTTGTACAGCTTGTTCACGCTCTGCTTGATCGCATGCCCAATCTTGTAGACCTGATCGTAGTCCGTGATGTTCGTGTTGATCATCAGCGAGTCCGTGTCGCCGTAGACCACATCGTAGTTGAGCTTCTGCACCAGTTGCTGTGTGTTCACCAGAATCTCGCGACCCTTGTGCGTCACCAGCGCAGCTAGATGCTGGGCGAAGAAGCGCGAATGCGCGAATCCTAGGCAGCCGTACATCGAATTCGCGGTCAGTTTGAGCGCCATCTGACGAATGTGGTACTGCATGTGCAGATCCGACGACAGGTCGGGCACTGCCATCAGCTTCTTCACCTCGCGACGCGACTCCACGAGCCGGCGCAGCTGCTGGGGCAAAATGCCAGGCTCCACGCTGGAGTCCGGCAGCGCGGGCAGCTGCTCAGCATCTGCGCCGTACGGCTGATGCACTGTCGTAAAGCATATGTTGTACTCCTGGATGATGCTCGGGTACAGTGAGTTGAAGTCCATAAGTAGCACATACTTCTCGTAGAGGCCACGCATCGGTTCCAGCACCAGGCCGCCTGCATAGGCAGCCTTTTTGCGTGCCGCTCCCGCTGCACCGGTCGTTGTCTCATTGGCCGTGGCATCGGGGTCCTGTGTGCCAGAGGCAGCTGCGCCGCGGCGAGGCGGCTGCTTGTCGGGCACAATGTAGTTCTTCTCGTGGAAGGCGTGCAGCAGCAGAAACTCGTTGCGCTCGGAGCGACCGCCTTGCAGGGTGCGCGTCATTGTGTTGCCGCAGATATTGGTGATCTGCAGCGCCAGCGGCATGATGTTCAGCTCGCACATCAGGCGCAGCATGTAGGAGGCATCCTGCATCGTCAGCGAGATGAGCTTCGTGATGTTCTCGCCTGCAAAGTCGGTCATGAGCATGAGTACAAGTCATCTACAAGTCGAACGAATGAATCACTTACCCTTCTCATACATCTCGAGCAGATCGTCAGCATTGACATCCATGCGCTCGGACTCCTGCAGCTTGAGCACCTGCTGGCAGAGCGTCTGCAGGTCGTAGGATCTAGCTCGAATGCACTCCTCCGCCGAGCGCTTCACGTCGCACACCATGCGCCCCACAAAGTGGTCCAAGAGCCGCTTGCCGAACGACTGCGAGAAACGCAGGCGCCCCATGCGCGACCACTGCGGTATCTTCAAGGCGACTATCTGGTCCGTGATGACGTTCAGCTGGCAGTCCAGTGCATCGAATGTGACTATGAGATCGGCGTCAATCTGCTGATACTGCGCCAGAAACCAGCTGAGCAGCGCTCGCTCCGAGTCGTGCTTGTAGATCTTGGTCGACTTGTACTTGGTCAGCTGCAGATTCAAGTCGAAGGGCCAGCTGGAGACGGCGGGTCGCGTCAGAGCGCACATGTGGCGATTAAAAGCGGGCTGTGGCGCTGGCTTGTCAATGTGAAAGCGATTGTGCGTCAGCATCGAGATCATGCAGATCTCGTTCTTCAGTGTCTTCGGGTTCATCGAAGTGCGCACATTGAGGGACAGCAAGGTGATGGCCGGCGGAGGCGTTGGCTTGCCCTGCTCCAGCAGCACCTCCACGTTCTTGGGGTCGGCGACAGTGAGATCTGTCTTGCACCAGCTGATGGGTGCGGCATTCACACTGAAGCCGCTGATCTGCAGCCAGCAGGGCCCTTTGATCTTGCGGTCCAGCAAAAAGCGCTCCAGGGCGTTGGTGGTGCTGCCAAAGATGTGTGCAATCGAGTCGTACTTCTTGGCGAGCGCACTCGGCGCCGACTTCTTGCCATCGTAGTGCACTTCGAGGTAGTCGCAGGTCTGGGGCACGTCGATGCCAATGGCGTGGTTGGCAAAGTTCTTGCTGACCTTGCGCGACCGAAACGTGTCCAGCTTGAGCTCGGCGGCGATTTGGGTGTCGAACTCCTTGTACATATCCGCCACGGTGACCTTTTGCTTCGTCGGCTCCTTGGTAATGGGATCCAGCAGCTAAATGGAAACGCAAACGCTCAGTTCAAGGTGTCCAGCAAAAACACAATTCATCGGCATACTTACATACTGTCTGGGCAGCAGGTACAACACGCGATTGATGTTCTGCACCCGCACGCAGATGGACTTGCCATCGGCTGTGCGGCCGAAGAGAAACACTTCGCCAGGCAGCTTCTGTGCGTCCTCCCAGGCCTCCCAGTACCAGAAGCGCAGCTGCTCCACATCGCCAGGATCCGCGGCAATCGCAGACGCGTCAGCTTCAGTGGCCAGCACCGACTTCTCAAAGTCGTCGTCCATTTGGCAGATGGACTCCCAGTTGCTAAGCAGTTTGCTCATATCTTCAGTTTCCGGCTTCGCGGTTACCGGTGGCGCAACTGGGCTTTGAGGCTCAGCTTTCACTGTCTTCATCTTCGGGGCGCCTACCTCAAATTGATTCTCATCGTCGTCCAGACAACTCAAGTCCAAATCATTGTCACACGCCTCTGGCATAGCTTCGTCCGCGTCCCTCTTTAGCGGCTCCTCTGTTTCTGTTTGCTTTTCCTCTTTTACTTTTGTCGCAGTCACTTTGGCTGTTGCAGTTGCTTTCTTGTTGGGCAGCATGGTTGGCTTTGGCTGCAGTATGCGCTCCAACATCTCATCGTCGCTGCCGGCGTCGGCTTTCTTCCGCTGCTGCTCCTGTGTTTTAATGTTGCTCAGGAAACTATTCATATACGCTTTGGCAGCGGCAGCGTCCGACTTTCGAGTGGCCGACACAATCTTGGCTGGCGCAATAACCTTTTCTTGCTTGGGTGTGTCATTCGGCTCCTTCTTTATTTCGCCTAGCAAATCCGCTAGCACATCATCGTCCTTCACGCTGTTCTTTACGTCGGCTTTCTTGGGAACTGCATTGCTGAACAGATTGCGTATGGACGCCTTGCCTTTGGCAGGTTTGTCGCTGTCTCGCGGTCGTTTCTTGGCAGCGCCACCTTTCTTCTTTTTGTTGCTAGCCTCTTCCTCTCCCTCATCGGAGTATTCGTCCTCATCCTCAAAGAAATCACGCCCATCTTCCGCATAGCCAGTTCCGTCTGCGGATCGAATATTTTAGATATATTTTGTTGCGTGTTGTGTTTGTTACTCACCATCTTCAATCCAATCTCCGCCGTATTTCTCGTTGGCGCGCTTAGCGTATTCGCGTTCGTCGACCACCTCGTACACATCGTCCACATTCTCCTCTACATGGCATTTGTTTTTGGTTCCCTTTAAGCCCCTCAAACGCTCCAGCGCAGCAAATCTACCAGTTTTGTCGATGCGTTGTCGCTTGACTCGCGGACCAGCTGCAAAAAATCTTATTAACGATTAATGTCCCAGACTATATTTAAATGTACTTACAAGGTGAATCTGCCATTTCAAACGTGATTACAATTATTACAAATTACGATCACAAATATGCGGTGCAGCTAAAGATTGTTTGCGAAATGGCGGGAAAACATGCAGTGTGTACACACCGATGCAATAAGCAAAAATATTTTCGGTGCTGCCACACCAGTTAACAGAGGCACTCCACATGTTAACAGAGAGCACAGCTCTGTTATGTACGCTAACAGCTGATAACAGCTGATAAATTCTCTGTTCTTCGATTTCGCGTTTGTCCGCAAAGTTTTGCTATAATTCTTAAAAAAATCTATTTTTCTTTTTATTTTTTATTTGTGGAAATAACAAGCTATCCAAAGTGATGTGCATTTGATCAATACAAATATATATATAATCGTTTGGGCAGCGTTAATGAATGCTGTGAAATCTGGCGAAGCTTGCCGCCATCTTTGCGGCGATTTCGATTTCGCGTTTGTCCGCAAAGTTTTGCTATAATTCTTAAAAAAATCTATTTTTCTTTTTATTTTTTATTTGTGGAAATAACAAGCTATCCAAAGTGATGTGCATTTGATCAATACAAATATATATATAATCGTTTGGGCAGCGTTAATGAATGCTGTGAAATCTGGCGAAGCTTGCCGCCATCTTTGCTTTGAATCAATTCAGATGTTGGCTTCGCCGAACCTGCTTTGGAGTTGCCACATCAGCAGATTGAGATAAAACGGAAATCTGACTTCAAAAGTTTAAAGTCCGTATCCGTTGTAAAAATTTGTATGACAAAATCACACTATTGAAAATATAAATTGAATTGTGCAAATGTGCAAAATATATGTTGACTGTCTGATTTTTCTGTGAATCAAATATAGCAACAAAAATGTTGTTCTGGTTTCAACTTTTAGCACAACTGTGACTGACCACTCCCAGAGGACAATACAAATCTGTGTTAAATATATGAACTATATGCCAAATATGTAAGTAGATTTTAAAACTCAGCTTCGTAATCTACAAGTGAACGTTATGCTGCAAGTGGTTTGAAATGAGCTGCCGCATAAAAGGAAAGCTTTTCAATATCTAAACCGATCTAAATTAATTAGTTTAGAACTTAAGCTCTCGACTCTATCTCCATTATCTATCTTTATATTGGCAGCTGCGTGTCTGATGGTTTTTGTATTACAATTGTCAAGTGCAGCTTGCAATATTTTCAAATTTGCATTATCTGCTCTGAAGAATTTACGAATTTATATATATTTCAAGTATACCTTTAAAAACTATTTATTCTCTGCGTTTCAAGTTGCGATGAATATTATCTATACAGCAATACAACGTTTTTTACATAGTGTGGAATGTACACATCGTGTTTATATTTCTTCATTTCTCTCGATATGTAATTTTTAGAAATTGGCATTAAAATAGATTTGTAAATGATTTGTAATATGATTCCTAACCAATTCACTTGTGTGTACTTCTTCAAATCTTTGATATATCGGCTCTTTGATAGGTAAACATGCTAACAGAAAAATCCATCATTAGGAATACGTATATTCTCAAATTTAATAAATATCCTTTTATTAATAAATAAAACAGTTTAGGTTTGTGGTATTCTCGTATGTATTTATGTTTTATTGATCATGTATATTATATTAACTTATAGTAGGTTTTTAATCATACATTTAAATTAGAATGTACAGCAATCGCATTTATCTCTTGATTTTCCAAATCAATCTGTCATATTACACTTATAGCTAAACAATACGTATATGTAAGTTCTGGTATATACACATACACTCAAGCAGACTTACATCATATACATACATACTCATATGGGTCACATATATAATTATGACTATGCAAAAATTCATACATATTTACAGTTTGATAGAAAATATTATAATTTTTGTGTGTAGTCTTCAATTTTAGGTTGTAATCAAAACAAGAATTGCCAGAAACATAAAGTTTAGAGAGAATACTGTGTGGAGTTAGGAGAAATGTATAGTTTTGGATAATGTACACGAAAGTGGTGAAAGGAACTGTGAAAAAGGAAAATTCAGTCTTCCAGGGAGCGTTAAGATGGTTACACAGGTGTAGAAGAAGAGGGTGCAGGGGAGTTGACAAAAATGATAGAATTGCGAATTCTGATTTATGATTGAATTAATGTATTGGGTCTTCGAGGTATTTCAGCTATGGAGCATACATATATCGGTACATATTTCATAACAGTTTCAAGCCAAAGACATGGCACAGAGTTAAACTAAGCTTAAGGAATTGTCTCCAAGTCCAGATGCCAGATGCCCATCCATAGTACATAATGCTAAACATTTAACAACAGCAAACAAAACAACAATAAGGGTTCAACAAAGCAAGGCACACGCTAACTGCAACGAAACAAAACCAAATTCAATAAATGCACGCCAATCCATAGACCAGCAGATCAATACCTTGCCATAGTACCTGCGCCCACACGGCTGGCACGGGCATTGCGACGATCACACCACTTGCACCGTGGCGAAAGCGCTGAACGTCACCTTTTTGGGGAACTCTGGACCGGGCGAGCCCCGCGTCTTGATCACGGGCTTGAGCGGCTGTCGTGGCTTCAGCGAGAGCAGTCCGGCGGAGGCGGCGAGTTCACGCAGTCGCTGGGAGAAGCCGCTGCCGCTGGAGTTGCTGCCCGTTGCGGTTGTGATCGCTGCACTGTGATGCTCCAGGCCAGCACAGTCGAGGACGTCGAGTCCGTTGTTGGAGCGATAGACCTGCGCAGTGGCCGTTGGGTAGACGGCGAGACTAGTTCCGCCTGTGGATGTTCCGTTTGTGCCAACTACTGCTGTTGTTGTTGTTGTGGCGGCCGCCGCTGGCGTGATGTAGCTGCATTAAACGGATGAGAAAAGAGCAGTGAGAAATTGGATTAGTCAGTCGGGCGCTGCTAATTGATTTATTTTTTATTTGCCAAAAACTTTGGGGTGTGAACAACGTTCACAAATAACCACATCGCTGCCCACTCGAGATGGCTCGCACTCAACTGTGAACTGCCAACTGGCATGTGGCAAGTCTCTATACACGGACTGTGCGATGTTTTTCAAATAGACGCAAACGCTCGCCCAGCAACAAGCTCGAAGCGATCACAACATCTGCATACGGATTAGCTCTTTTTCTTTATTGGTGTTGCCTCGTTTCTTGTTAGGTGCTGGCTTATAGATATTCGATTGGATTGGATTGGATTGGGTTCGATATGTTATTTTCAAGCAATTTATTTAGCATCGACGAAGCGTGCTGTTTATTTTCGTACTCTGCTGCAATTTCAGAGATGTATCGACCTCATAGATGCTAATTAATTTGTTTATGCCATCTCGAATGGCTTCGATCTGCTGTCGCAGCCGCTGCGCTACTTTTTGGCTAGCCATTAACCATGTTTATAGTAGGTATATCTTTTAGGTTTTATTTTCGCAAAGTTTTTCTCTTTTGTTTGCCCAGTTTGTTTGTTGCTGTCAAACTCACGCAATACATCAATGAAATATGCAAATGAACTCGAGTCGAGGCAATATGGGCAATAACAGCTCTAAAACTTTGTAATATTCATGGAGTGCATTAATATTAAACTTACGACCGATTATTATTATGATGAGTCTTTAAATAAATTGTCGAATTTCCCCACATTTGTGTTTGTGCAATCAATTTCATTTCACATGACAAGTTATTGTAATCAAGGCAAATAAATATATATTCCAGGGCTATATTGTATTTATTTCCTTATTTTCTGATTGCAATTGAAGCAAAAGTGTAGTTTAATCGTGTTTTGTTACAGCTGTAGTGCAATTTTTGGCAGCCTTGCCTCAAAACATAATTAGCATAAACTGCCTGTTGCTTTACTTCCTCATGATGTCAACAAGCTAAAGTCGATTCATTCAATGTGCTTGTTGTTGCCGTGGACAGTCAATTGGCATTCACCGAGCAGCGTCGCACAGCTGAGCGACAGGCGGTTAATGCATAAATAAATTAAAAATAAACCGTGTTAAATGGGATTTTATTTTATTATGATCTTGCTGTTTTTTTTTTGTATTTCGTGTCTCTGCTGAATTGTTGCTGAACTTCAAATGAAGGCACTTGATTGTGCGTTTTGATTTAATTCATCGCCTAATACATTTGGCGGCTTTAATTAACCCGCCTCTGTCCTTCTCCACTCCAGCACCATATTGCACTGAGATTTGGATCAAGTGGATCAGATGGCGCATCATCCACAGCGTTTACTTCAATTACTCGAAATTGAAATGCTTAATGCTTTGAGTCTCTCTTGTACTTGTACCTTCAATGCGCAGTGTTTGAATGCCATGTGAATTCGTTTTTCATTATCAGGCAGCCCGAGATTTGTGTGTCTCCATTGTTGCTGCTGTGTTGGTGTATTGTTGCATTGTTTTGTTTGCGGTTTATGTATATATAATTAAGCATTATCAGCGGCGAATGGAAAACAGATGAGCGCGCTGGGAGCAGGCCTCTCGGATGCATACAAAACAAATGCCTTTTGCCGTGTAGTTTTGGTTTTGGCATTGAACTTTGCTTTGACTTTGAGTCTTTGAGTGTTCAAGACACCATAATTAATTATAATATTATAAACATCTTCATAGATTGTGTTCGTGCGTGGAATGCATGTGTGAGAAAATCGTTGTCCGTTTTTCACACAATTTTCGGCTTTCAGCCGACATGTAGATGATCATTCGTTCTGCAACAATGTCAGCGAAAGTCTAAAGAATTTGTAATATTTCGGGCATTGTCAATTTATATGTATTCGATGTACATGCTTTTGAGGGACTTTTACCTCCACGGCGGTTTATTGCATATCATCTTGAGCGTAATTTTTAAGCTCTTGCTAATTTCGACCCAATTCTCAGCGCCTGTCACAAACTATTTTAAACGGCTTGTTTGCTTTTGGTTATAAATCATCGTCGTGTTCGTTGCTTCAGTCTTTTGTTAGCCGCACAGCTCAATGTAGGCGTCTTTTGTTGTTGTGGCTGTCGCTGTCGCTGCCGCTGCCGCTTTTCAAGTTCATAAATTTGAAATTGACCCCAAGCAGTAGTCGCAGTCGAATTCGACTGTGCGAAATTGACTTATTTAAATGAAAACTGTCTAATTTATTTGGGCAATGGCCATTGTTCGACAGCAACTTAATAAAACCTATATTACAAGACTTGGTGTGTGTGTGTGTGCTTTGTCAGTTAGCTGGCATCGTGTTGAAATACCGAATTGTGTCACGAAATTTGTTGTTTGGCTTATTAAGTCGTCAACAGATTTGACAAATTGCCTTGCAAGTGCCGCGGCTAAGCCAGTTCGTTGCCTCAGTCTTTTGTTTGCCCATTCGCGCAGCATCGGCAGTTGCAGATGCTTTAAGCAAATGGCAAGCGAGCTGCGCAATTTGTCAATACGACTGGCATAAATCCATCATTGCAGCCAACGACAAAATCAATATCGCAGCTGTGTGAAGCTCACAGTCGCAGTCGCAGTCACAGTCATAGTCGCAGCGAGCAAAAACATTGCATAATAAATTCAAATAAAAAGCAAAGTATCGCAATAAACAAGTGGCCGCTTGGCAACGCAACGGGACGCGACTGCAACTTCTAGATGCGAGCTGAGATGGCAAAGCCGTTGTGCCACTAGGTTCTAACATAATTACATATTTTGCTTACATGCGGCTGCAGCTCAGACGCCGTCGCTTCTTCTGGGTGTGTAGCATGTTAAGCAGCTGTGCCACGGACTCGCAGGCCGCCGCTCTGTGGCCTGGGCCCGGAAAGTGGCAAAAAGGCAAAACAAAAGAATCGCCGCACTGTGCTGCACATGCGCAGTTTCACATCCGCATCGCTGACTGTTCACTGTTGAATGTGGCCTGCTGCCTTCTGACTGCTGCCTGCTGACTGCTGCCTGCTGGAAGCCGCAAGCTGGCCAACAATTGCTTCATTTCGAGCAAATGAAAAGCAATTTTGATGTAACAATTATGTGTCAGGCTGCGCCGTGGTTCGTTCTTTTGTTTAGCATATGACAAAAATGTTGCCAGCTTGTGTCAAAGATTGCGACTAGCACAGATCACAGGTGCTGCAACAATTCCGCAATTACACAGCGGCAAATCGGGTTTTTTTTTTTTGGGCAGCGCGACGTGCCTCCGATATAATACACAAATTATATACAGAATACGAATAATTAGTGAGGAAATTCAATGGATGCCGACTCGAGTGCTAATCTGATTTGAATAAATTTCAATATTGACGCGTCTCGAACAACAAAATCAAACTTGTTTTAACGCGCTGGGCTTATTTTTCTGGCCGCTTTATTAGAGCTATACGAAACGTATTCTTATTATCGTTAGGCGTGCTTGATTCTGACATTTGACAACCGATCAGGTCGAAAATGAGGCAAACACAGCTTAGGTATGCAAACAGGTTTGCGATCTATCAAAATGCATATCACATTCGCGTTGTTAAGCAGCGTGTGGGACTCAGGAATCGCACAGGATACAATTAAGGCTGCATGGTGTCATCAAATATCAAATGTCAGGGCTTTGCTGCTTCGCACCAAGCAAGAGCCATTAGCCACCGCAATTTGCAGCAAACTACTCAGAATTTTCTAATAATAATTGAAAAAGGCCCGAAGCCAAATAAAAATAACTGGCTGCTTACTGGTTGCTCACTGCCTGCTTGATGCTTCGACTAGTCATGTAGCGACTGACCGAAAGTTCAACTACACACACACACTCTCGTGTGGCCGAGAACAACAAAAGCGGCAGCAGCAACAAACTAACAAATGAAACAAATCTTTCACACGTTCAAAGTGCGGCACAAAGAGAAGAGAGAGAGCGGGAGCGGGAGCGGGAACGGGAGAGAGAGCGATGGGGGATCTCCAGCAAGTGCCACAGCCATTGTGCGTCGTCTGCCTTTCGCAGTGTCTGCTGGGCAGCTGGGCACCCATTGAAATTGTTTATTGAAATCGATGATGAATGATTGAAAGTAACTATTAGTTGCCGCTGCCGTTGTTCTTGTGGCTCTCTGGCTCTGGGTCTGGCTGCTGGCGATGTTATTATTGAATTTGCTGTCGGAAGCAATTTACAAACTGTGCTTCCAGATGGGCGGCACTTCATGCCGTACATTTCAGCTTTCTGCAACTCTCCAAAGCTTTTATCGTGAGCTACTTTTCTTGGCAGTCCTTTAAGTTAACCTCACAGTACTCCTAGCAGCTGAAATATCACAGCAAGTAAATTAAATAAATGATAATTAAGGCGGCCAGCAACGAAAACAAATGCTGAACAATGAACAATAACATTCCACTGCAGTGCATAGTGAAAGCTTAACTGGCGCTTTGAACTCCCAATTTAGAGCTGCTTTGTGCTCGCCCTGCGACGGGGCGGTGTTTTGATAAGCGAGTTATTAACACTCCCCGCTAATGAGCACTCGCAACTAGCTTAAACAGATGCAGGCCTCTAATGGTGTGAAATGGCCGCCCAGAAGAGTTGTTGAAGCGTGCCGCCTGCATACGCACACTCTCACACACTTGGGGCTTTACACTCCAGTTAGCATCAATGAAAGTCCACGCAGCTTGGGATGGACGCCAAGCAACTTTTGCTGTGAAGCTCTGAGAGTTGATCGAACCTTGAAAACGATCAAACAATTGATGACCATAAAAAGTATTAATGGGGAGACAGAGCGAGAGAGAGAGAGCAAGAAGCAGAGGAACGTGATAGTTGGCTTGTGCTTTAAAACAACACAATAACAATAAGAATAGCCATAGCCATAACAATAACAACAAATACCTTTGGCTCTATCATTAAACAGCAACAAAAGCAGCAAATGATGATCGCAGCGCAATAAGCAGCAACAATAAAATACTCGTACCAAAAAAAAAATACGAAAAAAAAATGTGCGCAAAATTCAGAGAACAGTTAGAAGAAGTTATTGTTGCTGCTGCTGCTGTGGCTAAGGGCCAAGTCATGACCAGGCCTGGCTTTTATGGAGTAATTAAAGCGCATGAATTGGCCAATTGGTCAAAACCAAAAGTGGCAGACCCCAAAGCAGTCGAGTGCAAATCATGCGCCCATGATGTGAATTAATTACTGACCCAAAGCACTGCATACACCAGGTAGTACCACATAGCTGTCAGCTGCCGTTAAAGCCAGCAATCTTCTTGCATTTTGCAGCTACTGTGCCGAAAGATGCATAGATACAGCCCCATCAGCTGCCCCAACAGATGTTGCACACACAAAGACTGCAAAGCACTGCCAACAGAACATTTGACTAATTTTACGACTTGGCCACAATAAGAATTGATCTGCAGGCATTTAAGTGGAGGGCAGCTGAAGCATATAAAGGTGTTAAAGGCGATGCCAAAGTTAATGTCAACTATAATATTCAAACTAACCAGTTGATTATCTTGTTTTGATGGTATTCAATGATTCTAGTAGTGCATTTCAATTTAACAGTCGTGAACTAAATGCCTCTAAAACTGTAACTGTCTTATTTGCATTTTGCGAACAACTATTGCTATATTTAGATCTGCGTTTACCTTACAAATTATATGCTGCGATTGTCAACATTGAAATTATCAACTATCAGTTTGAAATTCTATTTTGGACATCAAATATGTAACGAAGTTGTGCGCGTGATAAATGGAACGGCATTCATTCTTTGTATTTTGTCCAATTAATGCATTGCCATCGCATGATTGACCTATCAGTCGGGTCGAAAAAGCGTTAAACGCTTGCAGGGGCTATCGTAAACCTTCAATCCAAACAACTTCCGCAGCAGGCGCGAGTTTGTGCCACAACAACAAGAGACAAACACCATTTAGCACTTTCAAATATCAAAGTGTGCAACAACAATAACAACAACAGTAAAGACAGAGATAATAAAGTGCACTTGCAGCACACTCGACTGTTTATTCTGGGTACACAGCTACACACACACACTAGCAGGTCGATATGTCTGGCGAGCGGAAGAAGTAAAAGTTGCTCAACATTTTCCATAATTACAAATAACAAGTAAGAAAGTTGCAGGCGTGTGTGCTCGACTCGAAGATACCCACTACACACTTTAAGATAAGACAGCGGCTGTTTAAATATTTCTGCTTAGACTCCACTTTGGATCTCATTCATATATTTGCTTCATGAGTTGCGCTTGACACGCTGCTGAAATACCCTCCAACCACGAGTGAGTGTAGGGTATCAAAAGCGCTGACGATTTCGACGTGTGTCGAGTGAAATTGAAAGTAAACACAATTGAAAAGAAGTGCTGAGGTCTGCGCGTCAACATGGAATCAAGCAAATCGATCAACTGGATTCGTTTGGAGCTGTCTACCACTTATTTTTATGGCCAGGCGGAAGCCAACAAATGTGACAGCATAAGGAAACGCTGTCTATTTATTGCATTTTATGTTTTCCATTCGCCTGTCTAATCAAAATACGCGAGGCGCTCATAAAAAATGATGAAAAATCAAAAATCTATAAAACACATTCACAATTACATGTACGCCCGGCGACAGCTTCGATATGCAATCATAGTTTATGTCTTGGGCCAGGGGGAGACGCAGCTCGGACGCAGTCGTGGAGGCCAATGCAAAAGTGGGAAATAAATATGACATCTTTAATGCGCCATAATTAACAATTGCTGTCGAGTTTCCATTTTCTTCTCTATGTGTAAAACGCAACTAATGCGTCAAAATACTGACTATAACTGCACATAAGTGCATTTAGAATAACTAAACTATTGTTTATGCTTCGTGTTATTAATGATACTAAGCACGATTATTCAAGTTATACGAAGAGCAGTAATTTATTTTATTGACCTTGCTTACGACTCTGACTCAGCAAGTGGTTCTTGACTCTTGATGTCATATTTTAATACTACGAATGGACAAATGACGACACCTCTCCCAATACAAATTCAAATTATAAGTGTTGGCAGCTAGTTTAACTGCAGAATCGGATATTATAGATTGTTGCGCACGCATTACATAAGCATCTGTAGATTTTCAAAATTTACATTACACGTTATTTGATGAGCAATTTTACATATACGTTGTGTTATGAACAAAACCTGTTTTTATATTTGTCTGGTATACAAATTTGATTCGATTTATTGGAATATTTATCTCCTAGAAACATTTTGTTATATGAATTGGCAAAGAATCAAGATTTAATTTTATTTATGTTTTCAAAACTGCAAATTAAATTATGGTGATTATTGCGAAATTTTGTTATTGCCAAAAATGCATTCCATGTTCCAATTAATTGTATTAGCTCTCCTGACATCTTCACAAATTTGCAATTGTTCATTTCTGATATTTACTGATTATTAAATTAATTTTCTTTGGCGCTTCTTTAATTGCGCGGGTATTCTGCTCAAGTTCAAGAGCTAATCCAAAACATCCGTTAAGACACAGTCGCACTATTGGCTCGGCTGTCGTCACGCCCACTATTTGTTGGCTGCCTGGGCCAGCCGATAGACAACTTGAACTTTTGCACACATTAAACACGGCGCACTCAGGCAAACAACAGCTGCAACACAAACAACCATCTAAAACGCTGTGTAAACTGGCTGACTTACTGACTTTTCAGTTTCCCTGTCTGGGTGCCAGTCTGTTCGTCCGTCCCTCCGTCCGTCTGCCTGGCTGTCTGCAGGTTGCTTGCTTGACTTGCTGCCCGACTGGATAGCTGTCTCCTGGCAGAGTTGACTACCTGTTAACCCTGACTTTAGTCTTCAATGCACTTTTGACATTGAGCTGTTGCTGCTGCTGTTGCTGTCGCTGTTGTTATGGCTTTGGCTGTTGCACGTTAACGTTTTATTGTTGTTGCAGTTGTAACATGGTCAAAGTGTCGCTTTGACATGTTGTGAAGTTGTTCTTGCCTTCCCCGATATATGCACATACAACGTCGAAGCCAAAACGTTGGCCTGCTAACAGATATCCTGGCCCTCATCAGCAAAGCTATTTGATTGCAAGCTGCAGCTGCAAGCGCAGTCAAAGTATTAAGATCCCGAAAATATCATCAGTTTATTAAGTAATAGGTCTACAAAATACAAACTCTGACTTTAAAGTATACCATAATTCGTGATTCAATTGACTATATCGAAACAATTGGCTTGAGATGCAAAACTGTGCTGTTAGGGCAACACTTTTGAGTAGTGCGCATTCTCCACTTAACTGAATCTATAAATAACTAAGCTCCTTTGTGATCGAGCTGTAAACTGGGCTGTTTATGGTCTCGACTGTTGTAGCCCAACGATGTGCACATAAACAACGTCCGCCTTCTGCAGAAGAACAAGTGTTGCTGGCACCAATTGAGCACACCCTTTTACTCAATGACACTTTCCGTCTTAACGCGAAATGAAGCTGAAGCCACAAAGCTTTTGGCGACATGCTTTGACTGCCTGAGAAGGAAACCCAGCAGTCAACGGAGCATCTGTGCAGATGTCTCTGCCTGGTGGGACACACTCTCAGCAACATTTTCAAGAAGACCCGTTTTTAGGGCATCAATGGGCCGCAGATGACAAGGCAGAGTGGCGCTGCCAGTTGGTCAACTGGTCGAGGAAAATAAGTCAGTGTGACAAACAGCATTTTGTGTGAATGGCCAGCACAATAAAAAAATTTAAATAAGACCGTAATGAAGCGCTCTGGCTGCATTCATTAGCAAAACGCATCAAAACTTTGAGGCTGTGACCTTTGCTCTTAATTGGCGCATTCCACCAGAGCGAGCAATGAAATGCAGTTACAAAATTTAAATATAATCCAAAATAGACGGGTTAGCCTTCAATGCCAGCTGTAAGCGACCTTCTTACTATAACTGCAACCGAAAAAAACCCGAAAAAAACGCCATGCTTCAAGCTAATTTCATGCAAATTACGTGAAGAAAAGATTTTTGTGTTGGGCGATTTTAGTTGTGGGTGTTGGCCACTTGCATAATTAAGTGTTGGCCGAAAGTTCCCAAACGGCAACAACAAATGCAGAGCAATTGTTGTAATATTAACTTAATGAAAGAAACAAACCGCCAGCCCGCTAGTCCGCCGCTCACAAAATGTTTATTGTTTGCTTTGTTTAGGATTGCGAAACCCGCAGAAATGATAAACGGCTGACACGCCCCGCTAACGAGTTCCAGCTCTTGAGAGTCCTAAACAATTGTCTCGCTGACTGTTCGCCTCTAATTGATAGTGTCGTGATCTCGGCAAACTAAATGTTTGTTAGCCAACATGCCACCCCCAGCGCCCCACCCTCTGCTCTCCCCTCGTTATCCAAACTGTACTGCAACAAACTGGCGTGTTGCTGGGATAATGACCGATTATAAATAAAGGCGGAAAGTCTTATGTATAACTATAAGCGCAATAATAAGTACATATCCTAAATAAGCCTGATATATTCGATGTACTGTAATGAAATGATGTAAAAGCTTATTTCTCAATTGAAGAGGGCTTTACTTGTTAGAAAGTGTTTGATAAACAAATGTATATTCTTACAAGTTTATTTAACTTTTCTTAATTTTGTTTTCATATAGAAGTAACAATAGTTTCTTGGCAAAAATGTGCAAATTCTGAATGAGACAACTAGACTTATTCTGCATTGCCAGGACTTTCTTTACATTAAAATTATTTTACCTTGCAGCTTAGAACTTTTTTATTTTATATATATATGTTTATAACAATCGTCTGAAAGTCATCTAGAAACACTCTGCTCTGCCAGGACTTTCTTAACATACATCCAAATGATTTTGTCTTGGAGCTGGGAGTTTTAGTGATTCTAGTGTGACGAATGGCACTTCTGCAACGTTGAAGACATCTCCTAAGCTGGTTGTAGTTAAAATCGCATAGATCACCCATCATTAGCAGCACGCAACGCCTCTAAAACTGTAAATGGTTACTCGGCAAAATAATTACAACAACAGCAGCAGCAACATCAGCTGAGCTGATGCTAAAGCTAAAGCTGAGGCTCTTGCAAAAGGGGGTCAGAAAGCGGCTGCAAAATGTTAAAGTGATTAGCACGAAACGTCGACGACGACGACTGAGACGCAGTCAACGTCGACGGCGAAGAGAACCTCGCCAATTATACAAACAAAAAACTGCCAAAAAGATTATCATCATTACCATGACGATTATCAAACGGTGGCGCTTAGATACGGCTAGCTCGTCGTTGGCCCGATGGATGCCCGCTTTCTAGGCTAATAGCACACATTGCCCGCGGGCCACACAACACATCGAGTATACGAAAATCGCATTGGCATCTGGTTTATGCAAAATCATTAATTCGATATGGCCACAGCCAGATGTAAGTACGCGTCTACAGCTGAAAGGCGATTTGACAAATGACAGTAGCTCGGAGTGTACGAGTTTGGGCTATGACAAAGCGATGCCATCGCATGAATGCTACAACGTTGGGGGAAAAAATCAAAGCGGAAAAGATCACGAACGGAAATTCCGTGGAAAAAGCCAACTCTCAACACTTATGGGCGGCTGCTGTTAACCTTTGGCTAAATCAGCTCCAATCAAATGGGCCGCATCTACTACGTAGCTTGTTGTAAGAGCATTGCCTGCAAAACTTCTCTCTCGCTCTCTCTCTGTCTGGCTTCATTTCGAAGTTTTTTTGGACACCGAGGTTTAATGGAGTGCAATTTGAGTTTCCTGCATGGCCAATGCCAAAAACAAAAGCAACAAACACGAGAGACAACAAGAGACAGCGGCAGTAGAGGTAAAATGTACAGGAAAATATTTGTTGTTGGGCAAAAATAGATCTCTGTTGGTAATGCCAATGCCAAAGGAATGTTTGGTGAGCGGTTCGGGACCGTTAAAAAGCGTAACAAGTGCTGCAAATTTATTGGCAGAGCGTGTTGAAAGCAGCAGCAGCAACAACAACACAGGCACAGTCAATGAGTACGGCAAGAGCTCCAGTTGCAGGCAATGAATGGAATTCGTCGGTGAACTTTGTTAACCTTTCGCTAGCAGGAAGCTAATACACATTTTATACACTCACCAAGCGGGCCAGCTTGCCATATAGTTAGCCAACTTCACAAATAGATGTAGCACAATGTGAAATGTGCTGGAGAAATCAATAGACTCAACAAGAGCATTTGGTAGTCGCTCAGACTTGGGCAGAGCACTCTTACTTGTTTTAGTGCTCTTCGCTGGCTATCAACATTAACATTTATCAACTGCTACAGTTCTGCTGGCTGCTTTCTGGGCGCAAAGCCGCTGCTAATGATAATGATGATATTGAGGGGCGTGGGGATCGAGGAGAGTTGCAGTTGTTTACCAACTGGCCAAATTGCCAATTCGCTTAGCTAATTCATATTGGCAGGCCGTTTGTCTTTATCGCAGGCATCGCAACGAGCCGAGCAACAAATTTATTGATAGCAGTGAAAGGCAGGCTCGAGCACACTGGATGCCAACTTCTCTCTCTCTGTCTCCAAGTACAACCAAGTACTTTGTACTTGTGCGTTGTTGTTGTAGCTGCTGTCGTTGTGGTTGTAGCTGAGCATAATTTATTTCTTTCATAATTTATGCTGACCCACATTTGTGATCAAGCCCATCGGAGAGCATGGCGATGGCAGGCTATAAAAAGCCACTTTGTTGCCAAAGCGTTTAATGAGTTTTCATTAGAAGTACGAGAGCAACAGCCACAAGCCACAGCAATGGCAACAATAAGAACGCGGCGAAGGAAAAACTCAAAAATTCGCAATAATTAAAGTTTAGCTGGAAATGTTTCGGTAACCGTTTTGTGACTAATTTAACTAATAACGAAGCGTGTTCTCCGGTGATTAGAACTTGCCCAAAACAAAACAAAACAGTACAGAACGAAAGCAACGGCAACGCAAGCGGGCCGCAAATTTAACGCTCATTACGCGCCCGGCTTGACGTGGCCAACGTCGGCGATAAAGATTCCAACTACAGCTATGACGATGACGACGACACTGACGATGACGATGACGTTGAGGATGCCGATGACGACGATAGCTTCGTGGGCAGCAAGGAAATTGAGCTGCACTTAAATGCAGCGAGCTGCCGCGCTCCTCCCACTCGGTTTCCCTCTCGCTCAGTGCCCCTGGCAGCCAGCCGTGTTCTATATATCCAGAATGTTTGCGGCTATTAGTTAGACGGCTGCATTGTGGCACACACAACTCGAGCAAATTAAGGCTACTGTGTGTGGGGCACACAGTCGATGATCCCGGCATAAGTTGCCACTTACGCTGCAGCCTTCCCCTCTGGGCCATAATCTTTCTGGGCCCTAATGACTGCGGTATTTTCGGGCTGCTCTCGGCTGCGTGTGCTGCTAATGAGCCTCTCCTATTGAGTTATGATCGCTTATGAACAGTTACATTGTATGTGTGTGTGCTCATTATGCTCCCAGTTAGACTTATGGCCCACCCACGGTAACATCGCAAGCCATTAAGCTGCAAAGCTGCCGAGGAATTTGAGCCCGCTCCAAGAACCGATTCTTGATTTACTTATAATGCTGCTGCAACCTTTTCAACAGGCCCAGCTGAGGCTGCTCACAATTTGCAGCTATATTAGCAATATATAGTCAGTTATCGTTGACACACTTTGAGATGATTTACCTCAGACAAGTTAATATCACTGATAGCTCTACACGTTCCTTTGGGCCCACATTCACTGGCCGCAGGCGCGTGCCGCCGCATAAATATAACACACATTTTAGTCATCGCCTAACGGAACGCCCCGTCGCTGATTGCCCCACACACACACCACAGCATCGCAATGTGAGTCACTCGCTTGCAGCGCGTTGGGTTTGTGTTCCACCTGTTACTGTTCCCAAAAATACATGTATAAATAAAGCACACACTGCACACTCTTCAGTCTATGTGTCACACATGGAAGTCGAAGCAGTCGCGTCCACTGCCAGTTGCCCAACGCACAAACATTGAGGGGGGCTAAACAAACGATAAATGTCCAAAAGTTGCTGCGCCTAAAACGGGGCGTTGCGGGTTTTTTTTTTAGTTAGTGGGTTGGCCATCGACTGACTTTATGCAAATGACTACTATTGCTGCTGCGGCTGCTGTGGCTGCTCTTGATGGGCTCCATGTGTCCATTGACATAAATATGGTGAGCCGGAGCTGCGAGCTAGAAGGTAAGCATAGAGGTGTCGATGCCAGTCACGCCGACTGCCAGTTATGCTCAACTGGACGCCACTTACTGGTTGTGCCACAGTGGATCAATTCTAGAAGCCGCTAATAGAGACCACTTGATTGCAGTCTTTCACTAGCGTTACTTATTCTATTTTAACACGAAAAGATTTTCATTTTCTAAATCTCTGCAAGTTTCTATCTATATTTTATAGTTTCCTCAATCCACCAAATAATTTTGATGTTTTTTGTACACTACACTTCCAACTTTCGCGTTTGCTGAGTAACTACAATAAAGAAGTATGAATTTCTTGGCAATATTCAAAGTTTGGCCCACTGTGCGCCGCCGGTCAGTTGCGTGTGTTGATTTGCGTTGCGTGTTGCAAAACGTTGGCAAATGAGTCAGTCATTTAGTCGTTTTTGTTTACTTTGCTGTTATGCGTTTTGTTTGTTTGCACTGTGCCTTCTTTTTGCCTACACATGTCGTATGCGCAATATTGACAACTAATTGTCCACAGATGGGATCAAATTTGCATCACATGATCACATGCAAGCAGCGGCGGCATCTTCATCGCGCAAACGCCCGGAATTTCAATTAGAATGCCCCACAGGATGCCAGACCGTTGGCGGGATAACAAGATTTCCATGTTGAGATCTCCACATATCGCCCGTCCGTCCACTCATCTCGCCTCGCATGGGCGAGTAAAAGTTAGCTATTTGATCTCCCTCCCCCCATCACCTCGCACCGCTGTCTGACAGTCGCCGAGTCTCTGTCTCAGTGCGGCCGGCGGCAGTAAATCAAGTGCCACAGCATCAAACTGTGCGCCGAGTTAGTTGCTAATTTTGCTCTTGAGTAAATTGCTGCGATCCAATCCGAATCCGAATGGCCGCCCCGTTTGCTGATTAGATTTTGTGAAAGGCGCTGGCTGCGCGGCACCGACGCTGCACCGAATTCGCCAAAAAGGGAGCGCGCCACATGCTGGGCAGTGCCACAGTGCCTCCCGACATTATATGGCGAGCGAGTTTAGATTTGAACTTTTGGGATGCGGCTCGGCTCCCATGGGGGGCTGGCTCCCATGCTTGCATGCTGTGTGTGCGTGCGCCCGCTAACGGTAAGCGTGACGCACTTTTGAATCAGACGCGTCGCGTCCATGTGATGCAGCTCGGTTACATGTCGCATCATTAGCTCCAGTTGCCCGCTATGATTCCGCCGCAGCAGCTCAAATTGCAACAGCACACACACACACACACACACGCACACACCCAAATAGTTTTAGCATTTGAAATTAAAATTGGTTTGGCATTGTTACGATTTCGGCTTGGTTTCGTTTTGTTCGGCAGGGCGTTGGTCGCCCATTCCATTAACTGGCCAATTATTTGCATTGCCAGTTGCCAACTTACATAACGTCGCAGACCTCGTCTGGCCCCAGCCCGAGTTCGGCTTAGTTTTGCTTACCTGCAAGCAGAAAGAGACATAAACAATGAGCTTAATAAGGGCCAATAAACTCCAAACTTAATATTATTCCCAGCACTTCTCTGACGACGAAGCAACAACAATAATGACTCAATTAAAGTGTGTACTATTTTCGTCTCTCGTGCGTCTAAATTTCAGCCATATGATTTCTTAAAATTGAGTACTTATTTTAATCATTTACGAATTTCGGTTGGGCAAGTGCCAGCTGATAAAGAAATGTATACAGTTGTTAATTTTAATCATCTGAATTCAATGACATTAGACCTCATTTGAATTTATTTATGCATTCTGTATTGCCAGCAATAAAATAAATATTTTTAGTTCTTTATTTTACTCAAATGCATTAATTGAATTAAGAACTTATTTTAATTATTTATGTATTTTGTTAGGGCAAAGCGTAGTGTCAGTAAAATAAATAAATATTTCCAGTTCGAAACTTTAGTCATACGATTTAATTTAAATAGGTCTAAATTTTGTTTATTTATTGATTTTGCAGAGCAAGCAAATTAAAAAATATTTGCTGTTCCAAATTGTAGCCAAATCAAAATTAATTGAATGATGTCCTTATTTTATTTGATCACAATTTAAGCCAATACATATTGTTGAGGCAAGTGCAAGTGCAAGTTTGTCATACGAATTAATTCAATTGAGTTCCTATTCAATTTTTAACACATTTTGTAGAGCCAGCAAATTAAAAAAATATTTGCTGTTCTAAATTATAGTTGCATGCATTAATTGAATCAAATCCTTATTTTATTTGACTATGACAAGTGCCAGCAAATAAATAAATAATTGTAATTCTAAACGTTTGTCATACAAATTAATTCAATTGAGTTCTTATTTTATTTTAAACACATTTTGTAGTGCCAGCAAATTAATAAATATTTGCAGTTCTAAATTGCAGTCAAATGCATTGATTGAATTGAGTCTTTATTTTATTTTACTACAACTGAGGCGAGTGCATTTTGTTATGGCAACTGTCAGCAAATAAAAATATATTTGTAGTTGCTTTTATTGTGTTTACTCAGATTTCGTTTGACCTGCATACAAGTTCGTTGCCTAAGTCTTTCGATTTAGTTCTCATGCAAAGGGACGAAAAGCGCCGCAGAGTTTAACTGTAACAGATTGAAAGCCTGCAAACCACCCAGCACGCCCCATTTGCCATCCCGCGACAGTTATGAGCACATAACACTAACTGCAACAACAACAACCAACAGCGACGAGCTGAACGTCGACTGCAAGTGCGAAGAACTTAACACATGCAAGAGGTCAAACGGTCAGCACATAAAGCGGCGCATTTTATGCGCTGCCAAAACAGTTTGCAGTGCATAAATTTGCTAGTAGGCTATGCGCTTGATAAGTAACGCCCCTATGCGCCTCCCGCCCCGCCGTCAACTGTCCCTGGGCAGCGGCGTGAAAACGCTTAGAAGTTGAGTGGAGTTGAGTTAAGAGAGAGCAGCGCCTGTTACGAATTTCATGTGGTCACTTATGTAGTTCGTGTCCGCGTGTGTCCGTGTGTGTGTGTGTGTGTGTGCGAGTGCAGAGCGTTAAATTGTTAATAAACAAGCGGCTAACAAGCAACAGTTAGGCAACTGCTAACAACAGTTTACAATTAGGTTTGGTCGGCGTACAACTTTCAACTATTGCCGGCACAACACAGCCCGAGTGTGTGGGCGTGCCTGCCACATGATGTGGCCCAGGTCCTGTTGACTGTCGGCTGCAGCCACGGCCACCACAGCCAGCATAAGGCACGTCCGTCGACAGCGATAGCCGGCATCAAGGCCCATAGACACAGTGCCAGTTAGCGAGCGACAAGTGGGCGTGGGCAATGCTTCCGCTTCCCCGAAAAGGCAAACACAAATGGCAGTCGCAGTTCTAGGCATTAATTGCACACACACACAGACACACACACACTGGCAGACGAATGCCATGTACTGGCCAGAGATCTGTGAACAGTTAAGCCAGCGATTCTCACAGGCGCCCCAACTGAATCACATCCAGTAGAGATAGCGATCCCCAGCCTCAGCTCCCTGCCAGCAGTGTGTCAAAGCCTCGACTCCGCGTTGCAGCAGGAGCCGCAGTCGAAGCTATCGCTGTAGCTGTAGCTGGAGTCAGAGTCAGAGCCAGAGCCAGAGTCGAGCGAATGTGGAATTAGAATGTGTGTTTGGAATTTTTTCGCCAACTACACGCTACAATTTTCATGTTCCATGTGCAGTCGCGAGCTGCAAGTTCGGAGCAGCTGCCAGCCTCTTCTGGCATGGGATCTGGAAACGTGCCCGCTGCCCGCCGACCCCCCGTCCCCACGTTTCCCGCGCTGGCCCGTTGCTCTGCCCGAAGTGTCCCGTGTTCGTTCTGCTGGCAATTCTACAATAATTATAGACTTTGAATTGTGTTTAACACGCAACGTCGACAGCGACAGCGACGGCAACGGCGACAGCAACGGCAACAGCAACGGCAACGGCAATGGCAACTGCAACGGCGGCAGAGACGTCGGCGCAGACATTGCGCTTTCACGTTCCCGAGCATTTTTCGGTTGTTGTTGCTGTTGTGATTCCATTGAAATTTATTTGCAACAGAGGTCAAATATTTGATTATCGCAACCGGCTGCAGCGAGTGTGAAAAATTTGATGGGAAATTATGGCGCAACAATTGTAGCGCATGCCGCACCGCACTCCATTGTACAGCCAGAAGGACAGGGAGAGACCGAGAGAGACAGAGAGAGAGAGAGAGTCGAGTCCTCCGTCTTCGCGTTGAAGTCGTTTAGTGGCAATTTATTAGCGCAAAGTAAAAGGTTCGTTCTGGACAGCTGGAAATTATTGGCACTTGGGCTGTGGCAACAGCCGTTGCAAATTTGAACGAACTGCTGTATCGGCTGCTGCTGCTGCTGCTGCTTAGCTTGCAACTTCATGCTGCAGTCGATTGGAGCATTCGGCTGTTTGCGCTTGAACCGATCAGAAGGCATTAAGTAAGACAACAGGGCACGGGATCAAGAGCTAAACCAACGCTACGACTCTAAATGCAATGCGGTGAGAGTGGATGAACTCGAAAATCCAGCAGCTACAAGTTACACTTCCTATATACGTGAGAACATGAACTGAATATTTGTAATATTTATTAATGACAATCCATAGAAAACTAGTACTGAATGTCGCAAATCTGTCAGTCATATAAACATTTTTTCTATTTGTCGACAAACTGCAAAATTGAGAATGGTGATTTGATTGCTTTAAATTTAAAGTACCCGAAGTTATCCTTAATTGACAGTGACTGCGGAAAGTTTAAAGTAAAAGCCCAAAAACGAAATCATTTAAATTAAAATAAATTTAATATATTTTACTAGTGGCTGTAGCGAAAAATGTAGTTAGTGTGTCTTGAGGTTTTGAGGGTCTTAAGCAAGTGTTTGCATGTAACGCGCCTGACAGCGATCGAAAGGCCGAGCATATTCAAGAGACTCTCCGTCAAGGTGGCAGAGTAGAGACCACAGCCACACAGAAAAGAAAAGCTGTCAATAAAATAAATAATAATGCTGCATAAATATGCTGCACTCGCTCTGGCAATTGCTCGATTCGCGCTTCGGGTTCACACTGGGGCGCATAATAATGATATTTGGCATTAGGGAAAGAAAGGGGCAGGCATTGGCGAACCATTCCTCGAATGAAAGGGTGCAACTGGCAGACCCAAAAAAAGAAGGAAAATAACAAAAAAGAAATGGCGCAACGTTTGTTCTTATAGTCATTGCAATAAATGTTGTTGTTTCAGTGCTGCAGTTGGCGCAGTTGCTGCAATGACTCGTCGCAACGTTTTGGCACTATTAACCTACTCTGCTACACCACGAGATGAGAATGATGACGATGACGATGACGAAGACGGAGACGGAGCTGAGAATGAGACGGAGGCTGACTCTGAAGCTGGGAGACTGGGGCCGAGATTGTGCAGTGACTTTTGGTGTTACTTTGACTAAATGCTGTAGGAAAGGAAAGGCAGCAGCAGTCAGACAGCCACAAATCAGTTGGCCTAACTGTAAACCTATCTAATAATATAAATCCAGTGCTGCTCATGAGCTGCGCTAATTGCCCGGCCACCAGCCCAGACCACGGCCCTGAGACCCCGGCTCCACGCTGACCCAGCTATTTGCATTCAGAAGTGAACCCGCCTGATTTATTGGTCGCACGAGCACTTGACACGCAATTAAAGCTGATATGCCGCCAGACTCGATGCTGCCGGCGCAGGTGACAAGCCGCAGAGAGGAGATCTCCGAAATTGCGGCATCGGCATCCATAGGAAGTCGAAGTTGATCGAGCACGCCTAGAGGCGGCAGAGCTGCCGAACGCGCTGACTGACCTTCACAAAATCTGGTTTAGCCAGACTGCCGCTTGGGCCCGTCTCTAGATTTTTGTCACAGCCATCAAAAGACTAAATGAATATTGTATATACACAGCGTCGTCTTGGTTGTTGTTTTCTTTTTGCATATGAAAGGCAAGTTTTTGTATTTAGTTTTTCGTTAGCGAGCTTCGGTGACTTTACAAAGTCTATAAGTTTGTTTGGATCTCCCGAGTGCTTACAATGGCCGTGTTTTATGGTCCTCTTAGCTAAATTCTATAATCAACGCGACTTTTTTATGCTTTGTATTGTTCTGCACAATAAGCAAACACTTTGATGTCATAATATGTTAATGTCTTTGTCTATCTTTCAACTAATGGCCCCCAATGCTGTTCATAGCTTTTCTGTACAGTATTTGAAGATTTCAAGGTTGCAGGTCGCTGACCATTTTGGGCGCTTTTCGCTTTCTGCGGCAACTTTTCTTTTCAACCACAAATATAGTGCAACAAGCAAAGTGTGAAGTATTTTATGTAGTATACTACTAAATATTAACTGACTGGTTGCTTCATCTAGCGCGCAGTAAGCACCCACACCACTTGTCTTCGATTTATGAGCTAATGCCCACCTGTGTCCCACAAATTCACAACCTCCTGCAACTCATTCGGTGCCCTACCCAAAAAAAAGGAAACCAAATAAATTAGAAACCCTAACGGCACAGGCGCAGTTCGCTCGATCAGCGGACTGTGCACATATCACTATGATTATTGTTATTACAACAACGAAAGCCGACTTTGGCTGAGGCAATAAAATCACGCGCAAAACAAAACTAAAGATTTAGGCAACGAACTTGCCAACAGTTAAACGCAATCTAACGCGCACAAAAAAAACCAAATCAGCGCAACAACTAATAAACAAAACAACAACAACAGCAACAGCAACAAAACAAACGCGCAGAGAGCAAAAAATGTGCAAAAGTTAACAACCATTTGTTCTCACAACATTTTTACGCCAATTCACAAAAAAGCAAACGAAGGCAACAACAACAACAGCAGCAGCAACAACATCAAATGACTTAGAAGCAGCGGCAATCTGCGGCTCCCATTCATGAGCTGGCGCTCGAGGAGCTGCAATCCAAACGATCCAACGATCCGACGATCCGCCAAGCCAAAGAGAAGCAGGCAGTCGGGCAGCCGGGCTGCGGCCCACACACAAACTGCCAGCCAGGCAGGCAAAGCAAAGCAAAGCAAACGAGCCGAGCGAATGGCAACAGCAACAACAACAACAACAACAACAGCATCAACAACAGAGACTACTACGTAAATGAAATAAAATTGAATTGTGTGTTTGAGTCGGCTGCAGTTGTTGTTATTGTTGTTAGTTTCACGATGTTGCTGCTGCAATTGCTGCCGCTGCCGCTGCCGCTTCGGCTGCTGCTGCTTCGACTGCTGCTGTCGTTGAGGCCAAGTTTAAGGTCTTCCTGTTGCCAGTTGGCAGTTTCGCAGTTGTTGTTATTGTCTTAACTGTTTTCACTCGTCTCGTGTGTGTGCAGCATGTGGGCTGTTTCAGTTGCTCTTCCTCTTGTAACTTGCTGCCCCCTTGTCCCCCTCCCCATCTCCCTGCCACCCATCTCTGCCGCAGTCAGCTCTGCTGTTGGCTTCCTGAAGCAACAAGTGACCTGCGTTCGTGCTACCTTTTGCTTACACTTCCTGCACGAGCTCATTAGCTTTGTCAGGCAACATTTTATATACTGTCATCCGCATTTAGAAAAAGTTGTTTAGCTTCAATCGAAGCTGCTCTAAAGCATTGATCACTTGCAAGCTTGTGGCAGCGTATACGAACTTCGGCTTGCTGAAGCTAGTGCCACTAATTCTTGTTATCTATTGTTGTTACTGTAGCGATCTGCTATCTAGCCGAAAAGCAGCAAAAAAGTAAAGAATAAGTTGGACCATTCCAGTTGAAGCTCGCGCATGTTCTGCGCATTTCCTGAAGCGAATGCACTTGCCCCGCACACATGCCCCGCGCGCGCGACAGTGCGGTGCACCTGAGCGGTGCCACAAACCGAGAGAGGCTGCCATGTGTAGCAGATTTAGTCAAATGTGCTTAACGGTTAAAATGGGTTTGGTTTTCGGTTGGTTTGCTCTGTGCTGTGTTGCTCAGGGCGCTTCTAGTTGATTTCTTTTGTTGTTTGAAAAATATTGTTATTATATCTTGTGCAGCGGCAAACAGGGAAAAATGGGCAGACAGCAAAAAGGAGTTACTGGCTCACCGTGCCCAAGGCATGAAGTTGCTGCCGCTGCCGCTGCTGCTGCTGCCAACGTTGTAGGTGGCGTATGCGCAATATTATTATAACTGTGAGGCGTTCTCGTTTGCGGTCAGGGACCAACCCAAAACCGAAGCCTGACCAATTGGTTTGCCTAGTGAAATGTGGGAGTGCAGTGTATGTGTGTGTGTGTGTGTGTTTCTGTCCTGCAACGAGGCGTGCACTTTAATTAAATTTCGTATTTGGGTCAAAGAAAAGACAGCACCTGGCGAAGACATAACTACAGATGTTTTATAACCCGATACGCTACAGCTTATTTAGGTAATCAGTTGCATTATGTATCATAACTATAAATAGGCTTACGTACAATATGCATGCGTATACTATATACGTTTTAATTACAGGCCCTGAAGAGTAAAAATAAAAGTGAGAGTGTTGAGCGCAGTCGCTCGCGCTGTAACTCATTAAAATTAAAGTCTCGCTCTGGCGATTGCTTTGTCAGCTTGCGCAAAACTTTGACTCAATTCGAAACGCTTCCCAATGTCTATAAATTATATATTAAGCCGCAGTCTATTAGGCATTTTCATTTGTTACCTCTTACACACAGTCTAAATACAGTCGCACATTAGCTGAGAGGACTTGTCATTAGTGCAGCTTCCAAATTGACAACTGACTACTGACAGACAGTCAGCTCCATTTACGATTACGTGACAAACCGTGTACTAAATAACTTTTCCACAAACTCAAAACTGTAATGAGCAGCCGCAGCCAAAGTCCAAGTCATCGAACAATTTTGACAACAGCATTTTCCGTCTTCTGGCTGTCGCATTAAATTATACAAATTGCAAGTGTTTGGGCAAAAGGCGCTGGGCAGAGTAATTAGTTGCCCGAAAGTGATTTATTTTGAGGCACGAGCGAAAGTTGTGAAAAATGTAATTTTTGGCAAAGTAATTGCAATCTGGCAGCTTGTGTTTAAGGCGGATGCCAGCTAAGAATAGGTGCAAAAACCTATAAATCTTTAGTTGGCTGATTTACGAGTGTTTGCAACTTCCAATTGAAAACACAGTGAGCTCATATTGGAAGTGAGCCAGCCATAGTATAAAACGCAGAGTTTATTTTATCTGTGCACAAATCATTTGATTAGCACATAAATGACTTGGAAGTTTATGGAAAAAATAAAACTACATCCATAAAAATTGTTTCATAAATATTTATAAATCATCGCTGGTGTCGTCTGCGCGTCTGGCCATTGAAGACGCTGTCAAAAGTGGCCAAAAGCAGCTATTGAAATCGTAGAAAAAAAAAGACATACCTCAACAACAACAATAAAACAACAGAAACCGGCTAAGTTTATCAGCCTGTAAATTGCCTGGGGAACAGCAAACGCAACAACATCGAGAAATGCTTACAAATCAAATATGAAACTAGTTTCCAGCTTCGAATCAAACGTGTTTGCATTAAGCAAAATTTCAACTGCAACAACAACAACAACGACGGCCACTTTTTTTACGGCTTGCGCCAAAGTTGAGAAAAACAAAAATAATGTAAATTAAATCTCCTGATATAAATACGTAAATTAAAAATTAGCCAAAACGGCAGCGCGTCGCTAGTTTTTAGCCTTCACATTTACACGGCGAGCGCGTCGCCGATTTGCGGCCAAATTACAGTCTGTTGTTGGCTTAAATGAGGTTCCAAATTAACTTGATCGGAGATAAAATCAGAAGCGTATGTCTGCATTGCACACTCGCACAATGATCGGTCGCGTCGAATCGCCGAATCAGCTAACTCTATTAGCAAACTGGGCTAAATCTTTGGAATTATCTTGCATTAATCTTAATAAGTTTTCATTTCGAAGATGAGCCTTGACATTTAACTACCGAGTCGCAGCTTTCGAAAAACACTACGTTGGTTCTATAATGGCTAATATGTTCATTAAATGATAGATATACCTATATGCTGGTATCTGCTGAGCTCGTGTAATAGTATTCTAAACAGCTTTTAAGGCTTGCGGCGTGTGTTATTTGTTTTTCAAGTGCAACGAGCAGCCACAACATCAGAGTTTGAGTTGGTTTTTGGCAAGTGTTAAGATTCAACAGATAGGGCCGACTCCAGCAACTTTCGAAGCGCTGACAGCTGCTCGTAACGCTCGTAAATTCCAGCAGAGCAGCACAGAAAGAAGGCAGCAACTTATCTAGCAATGGCAGTGAAGAAAGTTGACAACAAAACTTTCTTGAAGCGCATTTGCATGCGTTGAGCATTTGTTAATCTCTCAGATGCGCAAAATTTCTGTGTGTGTGCTTAGAATATCTAAACAGCAAAATCTACGCGGCGCACAACAAAATATGTGTGGCAAGCAGCACGAAATGTGGTTCATTTGGTCACTGGGACAGGCTTTAGTTCCAGCCGCAGTCTCCCAAGTGCAGTTCGTGTAGGGCACCGTCGACCGCAAATTGAAAAGGCAGCGCGTGCGCCACAAAAGGCAAATAACAAATTGCCTAGACCAACAGCAACGACGAGCGCAGCCACAGCAACGGCAACAACAACAAGAACAGTTCACCTCGCTTCACTGCTGCCGCTGCTGCTGCTGCTGTTGCTGTTGCTGTTGCTCTTGCTTTTGGCATGCAAATTGCGCGCCAGACGCCAACGCAACAACAACAACAACAATAACGACAGGCAACAGCTTCGCTTTGGACACCAGCTCAGCTATTGTTGTGGTAGGGCTCACAACGCCAAAAAAAAGAAGGCAAAACACAAAAAGAGAGAAACACAAAACGTTTGCCCGGAACTGTCGTTGAGTGGCTCTTGGCATCTGCCTAACTGTTGCCCCAACACGCCCCCTACTTCATCTAATGGCCCAGTCGGCAGTCGGCAGTTGGCAGTCGGCAGTCGGCAGACCGCCTTGAAAATTGCAAAAGGTGAAAGCAAAAGTTGTGTTCTATTTGTTTCACTCGCATACTGCGATGCGCACTGCGACGGCGAATATGTAATTTGTGCCCTTTGTCTCCCGTTGTGGATGCGGTTTTCTACTCCTCTTATTTTGTTGCCTATTTGCGCAGCTTTTTTGTTTTTGCATTTGTTGAAAGGGTCAGAAAAGCAAAAGCTGTGAAATCGCTAAGCGAGTGCCAAAGGAAAGTGGCGGCAGCTGTTGCCGCTCAACATTGACAGCAGCTGTCCGCAACGGCTGGAAGTCAACTACTGCAGAAGATAGGTCACGATGGGACATAAACTGAGCTATCTACAAAATATGCAAAGCGCTCAAAATAAACAGCTTTATTTCTTGGCAATTCGCAGTATCGCAAATCACTTTAGATTATTATAAACCAAGTTGAGCTGAGGAAATCGTATTCCTTTTCACACAATAAACTCACTCTCAAAAGAATAAATAACTTTTTGAATAATAATAATTCTGCAAATTCAGCAAGACCTTGAATCCTGAATAGCTATAAGAGAAACTTATGCTTAAAGAACTTTTGAAATTAACAATATTTGCAGAACTGGAAATATTTACTTCCAATATCCAATCTTCTTCGTTGCACTTAACAAAATATTTTAAATTGCTTTTTTGCAATTTCTCTAAACTTATGCAAAAGGCAACTATAATCCACAGCCTATAAAAATATGATTATGATAAACCTGCGTTCACTGCTCATCTGGAACATTGGCAAAAATTCGAATCGAATGCGATTATCAAGCTGTTTAATTGCCAATTAATTTGCTGACTCTTTTCATATAGAAGCGTGGGATTCGAGTGGCAGACAGGTCAAGAAAGCTGCATGTCGGAGAGTGAGAAAAAGAGAGGCGATCATGCCGCAGCTCTGTACTTTCTTTCTTTCTTTTGCGCTGAAGAAATATGAAAAATCATGAGCTTTTGTGTGTGGTAATAAAACTTATGAGTGGCACCCGCAATCACCGCACCACATCGCGCCCCTTTTCATCGCCCGAAAACAGCAAACACTTTCATTTGCCGTTGACAGACATCGTCGTCAAGTGGCCAAGTGGCGTTGCAGCGCATCAGACGTTGGCAGGGGGCAGTTGGCTGGGGGGGGGGACTCGCATGTTGCTTGCTTTGTTTGTTTATTCATCAACGTCATCATCAGCGTCAAGCACCAGCACAGCATCCAGTTGTGGATAGTTGGATAGTTGGCTGGCTGGATACGCAGTCGCTTGGCTCGCTGGCCCCGCGGCGAGCAGCTCGAGAGCAGCGAGAGAGTCGAGAAATTTCACTTTCATAAAATACAAAATACTCTGTCAGCGTGCTGCGGCGGAAATTATGGCATAGTCTACTCTGTCGGATGGCCAAAAAATATATATCATTGCATGTACATTGTATTTAACAATCCGCTGCACACTTCCATCGATTACGCTGACGGACTTTGGGCGACTTCAAGTGCAGGTGAGACACAGTTGTTGTTGTTGGGATAATGGGCTTGAAATGGATAACTTTAATTGGCAATTACATTCAATTTGCGGCAAACCTTGATTGATTAACTCACTAAATACAAATATTATACATCTGAAGACTTTTTTTAACTTTACTGCAAATCAGTATTGCTTTAGCTCAGTTTATGTTGGCACATGAGAATGGTTGAAAGAGACACTCCTACTTCAATGCAACAATTGAGTTGTCAACGCTGTTAGAACATCAGCACAGCAGTGTGTCATTAGTGAAGACCCTGAACCATAAGAAACAGCCATCGTCAATTGGGAGTCGATTGGGAGTTGGCTGTAAACTGTCCTATTGGCCAACGGCAGCGAGGCAATTAAACGCATGCGTTTGGTTGAGACCCCACTGATTACATGATTGAGCCGACTAATTGAACAATTGATGCATGCGAGTGAGTTTGATTACATGACAAACGAGTCTCGACAAAAACTTAATAAGCATATGTGGATAGGCAGCCAAAGATCAGCTCGAGAGCGGAGGTTTGGCCCAGCAGTTGACAGTCCGGCCGACACACACTTCTGACTTTTACTTTCCAAATTCAAATTGCTTGACAATTATTGTGTGTTGTGTGGTGTTTAGCGCAGAGACTGAAGCTTTGGAATGGAAGAGAGGTTGCACGTAGACGTCGCGTATTGAGGCTTGTATTTCATGATCTTGTGGCTGGCTTTGTAATTATTTCAGCGTATCTTTTGTTCAACCGTTTCAATTGATTGAGTGCCAAACACTTGAGAAAGTTGTTGTCGTTCAATCCACTTGAATATTGGAGTTTACTTATCGGACTTCATTATTTTGTAATTGATAAAATGCTTCAAATTCATACATCCGTTTAAAGGCCATTTGAATGTCACTCGCCGCAGCCGCCAAGCACAGCAACCACATTTTCAATTTTACAGTCTGCCAATATTAATTACCGTCGCAGGGTCCGGCTAAGAGAGGCGAAGTGTAATTATAGCTACTTCAAAGTAGCCAACTTTTCGTTTTGTTGTGAAGTTTTAATTATGCATTTCTTGTGGCCAAAAGAATCCACAGGTAAAAGTAAAATCTTTTCGCACGACCAACACAAAAAGTGAACGCTATAGAAAAACAAAATGTATATTTTTGAAGTTTTTGCTGCTCTTTCGCTTTCGTTTACAAATGAAGTCATGAACTCGGCCGCCGACCACAGCTCTCAGATACAATTGTGTTTCTAATTGCGCGCACTTAAACAGCCCCCTTGTCGCCGATTCTCTTTCTATATCGCTCGCTCTCTCTGTACGTCTCCAACAATAACTGATGCCGCTCGATTGATAAGCAAACTAATTCGCTAGAATAATAGACAGACGACTCTATCTAAATTGTATCTAAAAAATTAAATGGACTGACATGAAGATGTTCGATAAGAGTAAGTACTCAAAGTGAAATCTTTATAGCCTTGCACTTACCCAACTGAATGTCAAGTAGAACTTTAATTTCAAATTAATGTAAGCAACCAAGTAATATCAGTACATACCTGAAAGAAAGAAATATATTCAAGTTAAATGCATTTCAAATAAATTATATGTTTTGTAAGTATAATATTCTTATTAGGCAATTTAAAAATTCTCATTTAAATGAAGTTCTGAAAGCTTTTTCATACTAAATTTAATTAGTGATTTAAGATGATTTGGGAATTTCGCAAAAGCACGCTTTTTTACATGCTTAAGTTGCGCAAACTCTGATGTTGTGTAAACTGTCTGTTATTTATAAATAGTAAGTATATAAATGAGTAACTTTTGGGCTCAGGGCAAAGAATCTTCTATATAGGTTAAACAGCTATACTTCTAATGCGTAATTGTAGCGGAATTTGGAATCATTTAAGTAGTTTTGTCTTGACTTTAGCTATTAGCTCACATCTCCGCTACAGTTACAGTTAGTGCGGTAAGCCCCGATGGAAGGCATGCCTCATTAAGTTGCAAATATGCTTAGGTTAATAGTGTCGCTAAAGTCCTCAGCAAGCTGCAATTTCATTGCCAGTGTCATCTTCAGCTCAACTACAGCTCCATTAGGTGGCAGCACTCAAGGTGTCGCTCAATGCTGGCTAAATGGCCCAAGGCAACCGATTTGCAGCACGCCGCATGCTGTTTGGGTCAATCCCGAGAGGGCCCATTAGGCCAACTTGTGTGGAGAACAAGCTGACCCAGTTAGTCGGCGAAAACAGTTTGCGAATTGTGACAGCTGAGCGCCTTGATAAACAATTAAGGCAGCGCTCGCAGACGAAGATAAAAGGTGAATAACACCCACCACATTGTCGGTGCTGGTGGCATGTGACGGAAGTGACCTTGTCCCTGGATTGCCAACTCTGCGCTAAAGCTCTTGACTGGTTTGTTTGTGTTTGTGTTTTATTCACATTTCGGACTGGCGCGTGTGCCGAGCTGTGGCGTCAGTTAACGGTTTCTGTGCTCAACTTGTTGGCGTAGGTGCATTGAACTTTTTGTCATAGTCGTCGTCGTCGACGTCGGTGATTTTCATAATTTTACTTTTCCGGGCCAAAAACTTTCAATTGCCGTTGGCTGGCCGCCTGCCTGCTTAGCACATAATCATGCAAAGTGCAACAGCGGCAGCAGCAGCGAGAGGCAGTCCAAAGAGATCTTAAGCTGCATCTCAATCGAAATTTGCATTCGACTGTGAGGTAATAAATAGCTAGCTGGCCAGGGCCATCGATCGTCCACTCTCAGGTGCCTTTTCTGCCAGCGAATGCATTTGAAATTGAAAAATACGCGCGGCCAGCAAATCGCATGCGAGAAAAATGAAATCAAGGCAAAATTATGCGCATAAGTTGCTCCAAGGGGGCGCAAGAGACTTAAGCGGATGGCAGAGAGAGCGAGAGCGAGAGCCGCAGCCGCAGCCGCATTGCGGGGCAAGTGGTGAGGGGGTGTAGCAACGGCATATGTGGCCGTTATGGCTGCAGAAATTTATCAGCATGCAAGTGTGCATCGAATTGCGCGGCACAAGAGAAAGGTGCAACAAGTGGCAGCCTCCAGCCAGCAGCCAGCAGCAACGAGATGCCAAAAAGGTGGAAGCAGCTGCTGCGACTGCGACTACGATGCAAACTGCCGCTGCTTAATCCACTGAATGCTTTATTGATTTCATACCACATTTGTCTGGAATGTGTGCTGGCAATTTGCTGGCAACAACAGCAACGACTCCGCAGTTCAATCACCCCAAAAGGGCCGCAACAAAGTGTTAGGAGTGCGTTTTCCATTCTTAGCTCAATTCGGATATCCACTCTGCAAATCTGTTTCGTAATTTGACACTCGAATCCGCATTTTTTTTTTGCTTTTCCTCTGTTGGGTTTCCTTGGACATGCGAATTAGCTGCTTTCAGGGGCAGTAAAATTCGCATATTACACATATATTTATGGCGAAGGCATTCACCGGATCCGCTTACCCTCCCCGTGTTACACCTGCCACTCCTTTATCTGGACAGTGGGGTTTTTGTGTCTTGGCTTTTTATTTCGTATTTTGTATTTCTTGTTGCTGGCTGCTTTTTGTTTTTGCCGGCTCGCTGCTTTCTTTGCAACGAGATTTCAACATTGCAGCAAAAGCTGAACGTTAACGTTAACGTTAACGTTTACTTTCTCCTTCGATGTGTACTTTTTCCTGCATTTTTATTACAAGTCGGCAACTGGTTGTTGGGTGCAGGTCCAGCGCCACCACCTTCACCACCGCTCGCTTTTGGACGGACGTTGCTTATCTTGAGCAATGAATGGGAAAGCGGCAACTGGGCAGCCGGGCATCTTCAACTGCAGCACTGTGCGGCAAGTGGCATTGCACGAACCACCGAAGAGGCCCCCAAAACCAATGGCGATTGTTATCAACTAAATGGTGTTAAAGTGCGTGAGAAACCTCGGCGAGAGGATGTTGGTGCCGCGTGGGCAACTTTTACCCTGTTACACAACAAAGGGCACCAAAGCCAACGGGCTCATCACAGCATCATAAACGAAAACGTGGCTGCTTCGCCAGTTTTATGCATAACACGAGGAAGTGCATTGCGAACGCAACCAACTGTCAGACGACGCTTAAGACAATACTAGAGGGCAAAGTAAAAAGTAAAGTGAATAATGTGAAGCATTTCCAACCTAATGACTGTACCCCAACAGCAAACACTTTTCGGACTCGAGCGCGTGCCACTTGCGTAACAAAGTCGCAGCAACAACAGCAACTCGACTGGCAACAACAAGTGCAGCGAGTGGCGCAGCAACAGCAAACGCTTGCAGCATAAAATGTTTATCAACATTTGACGCCATGCAGGCGGTTAATGAGTAACAAAATTGAAACTGCAGTTGAAGCTGTAATTGAAATGCGGCATCGTTGTTGTTTACTGCCGCTGCGGCTGTCATGCAATAACGTGGCGTATGAGTAATCAGCTTGAGTGCTGAAGATGCACAGAGCAATGGAATTCAGTGCGCCAATTGATGGCTCAATAAACCACTTGAAGGTTATTCAATTATATGGAATGCTATTGCTGGCATTACACGAATTTCCAAGCAAAAACTTGGAAAATGCTTGTAGAGTATAGAAATACAGTCTTAGTCTGTTGTTGCTATTTTTCAGCAAACTTAGTTAACACGTCTTCAGTTCTAGATACGTCGAAACGTGGCAGGCAGCTTCCCGCTTCCTACACTGTGGCAGCAACGTGTTAATTCAATTAAGATGCGCCTAATAAGTAATTTGCATAGGAAAACAATATGGAGCGCTAAATGAAATGCTGGTCAGTGAATCTCGAACGACTCGAGCAGCGTGTGGCTTTCATTTCTAGTGCGGCGGCTACTCTAACTATGTGCTTGCGTAATTAGCGCCCGTGGGGCACATAAAGAAAAAGTGTAGCAAAAGGGGCAGAGCCCAAGCCGCGACCAATGTCGATGCTCAACTTCAAGCAGATTTCAGCGTTCGACGGCCGTCGAAGCCGTTGAAAAGAAAGCAGTCAAAATGTGTTTTCATACGCGCGGCCATTCGAAACACTTGACAAACATTGACGCAGAGCTGGCGATGGAGAGAAATAGAAAATACAGAAAACACAGAAAATATAGAAAATTACTGAACAAAATAATGTTATTATCAAAGGCAAACAGAGTAAGCGAGATAGTGAGAGAGAGACTGGGAGACGACACACAATTGATTTGGCATGCAGCCGGGGCGCCAAAAATACCTTTTGCATTACTTTGTTTAAACCCACACACAGATATCTCGAGATATAATAATAGAATGCGAACGCGACGTGGAAAATGGAATTGGAATTGGAAGTGGAATTGGAATTGGCCGTGCCGTAGAGTAAGACTGCAAATGGTGAAACAAACCCAACTGATTTCACTTTGCAACAAAACTTTCCAACACAAAAATTAATCAAATGATGACGGCAGCTTCGGCGCTGGCGACGGCGCTGGCGATGACGACCCAGCTCAGCTCTCAGCGCTCAGCTGATCTTCAAGTTCATCTCACAACGCTGGTCAAAAAAAAAAAAGGAAAAACAATAGCAAACAACGCAGACAACTTCCGCTACAACAATAAAAACAGCAAGCAGCGAGCAACATTGTTGCAAATCTCTGATCCATGCTGCAGACTATAATTTAAGTTCAGTCTGCACATTGGTTAAATGCTCGGCATCGCACTAAAGCATATAGGAAATATTCTAGCATAATGAAAGTAAATGAAACAAGTAGCACAATAAATTACAATACAATAGTGTTAAACATATTTTATGAATAATATAATATAACAAGTTTAATAAATAAGCAAATAGAATAATAAATTGCAAATACATTTATTCGTGAAATATTGTATTAATAAGGGAAATATAAATGAATAATAATAAAAATAAAAATAATAATAAGAAACGTTTTATAGAATGTAGAAAATATAATAATAATAATAAATAATAACAAATAGAATAATAAATTAGAATAATCAATTGTAAAATATTTTGTGAAGATATGTAGGAAATATAATAATAAAAGAACAATTAGAATACTAAATTACCTATACACTCAATTGGGAAATATTTTATAAAGAAAGAAAAAATATAATGGGACACTATTTGCAAATATTTTTGATCTTCTGCCTTTAAGTGTATTTATGAATTCATTATCAGAACATTAGTTTAGTACCAGTGTAAATGTGGTTCTAGCAGGACCACCGAGGGACGAACTTGGATGTGCGTGTTCCCAATTGCGACTGCGACTGCAACTGTGCTCTGTTTATTTACGATCTCGCCAGCATTTGAGGGTTTGCAGCGTGATATTAAATCGTTTAAATGGCTTTCCTGGCACTTCATAATATGCCGATCAGAGCGCCAAATTGCACTCTGCCCAGCAGCACGAAAAGCAAAATCGAAACACAAAATAAAAACAAAAAAAGACTAAAAGAGTTTTGCTGCGTGTGGGCGTTGCCCATCGCCCAGTTGCCTAGATGCCTACAAGTCCAATGGCCCAGCCTGCTCGGAGGCACGGCGGAGGCAGTCGGCAAAGTGGGCAAGCCAGTAGAGAAACAGAGAGTTTGGTGCAGCATGTTGCATTACGAGTGCAACAGTGCTGCAGTTGACCGCCAAACGACTTTGACTTTGCTGCAATGGCAAAAACAGCGATGGCTTCGACCGCGTCCAGCAATTAATTGTATATTATTTGCGCGTCGTTTATTTGCCGCAAATTAGCCAACTTGCAATTTTTCTTGAACAGGAAATTATTGTTATTGCCAAGGCGATCGGAAAACGACAGCCAGAGACACAAATCGAGGTCCCAACAACTGCTTTGGCCTCACTCGCAAGCAACATTTACATTTTCCACTAAACAGAGAGAGAGAGAGAGAAAGAGAGAGAGAGAGAGACTAAATGCGAGTCAACTTTTGCTGCGATTGAAATTGCAAGTGAAGTCAAGTTAAAAAACGGCAACAAGTTATATGTCATTGATTCTAATCTGTTAGCAGGGCAATCACATAACCGTCCAGGCATCGAATTTCCCATTTGTATTTTTCTTTCAATTGCCAGGTTTTCCATTTCACTTTGAGTCACTTTCCTTGTTAATTGAATGGGGCCAGCTCGAAATGGATCAGCGCTGATGCAAGGTAATATTAGTTACTTGGCGGTTGAGTGCACAAGCCGCATCCAATACGGAAGTTGAGCCAAAGCAAGGAGAGGCAAGAGCACTCAGATGATGCGAAAGAGAGTGAAGAAAGCTGGCAAAGGGTCGACTGTCGTTGCACTATCGATTGCGACTCAGACTACACGTTTTTTTATTGATATTGATGGATTTTCCACTCAGGAGTCGATAGCCGCTTGTTTGTTGTTTGCACTTTCATTTTCAATTAACAAGTGACTGGGAAACAAAAGACTTATGCAGCGAACTCGCTAAGAGCTTGAAGCTTTGAGTATCCAAATCGTACTGAGCTGAGAGAATCAAGTGGACACCAAAAATACACTAATCTCGTGATCATTTTGCATGCATAACTATATATTCCAATTCCTAGCAGATGTAATAAAAGAAATCAACAATGTGCAACTAGCACATTTTATTCATCATAAAATCAGAGCACTGTTAGAATGTTCAGGTTCAACTTGTTATTACCGCGTAAACTATACATAAAGATGTTAGAACTTGATGAATGTCTTTTACAGCGTGTTGAAGCAAAGGTGTTCTTTCGTTTGAAGGAAAATTGCCCAAGAAGTAAAAGTACTCGGAACGTCGGGGTTCTCTGACCAAATGCAAATGCTTGAAGCAAAAGCAAGTTCGAGACGTTGTTTCCTTGTTTACATAATTATGCGGCCCTCAGGGTAATGGACTTTATGTTGGGGAAGCGGCAATTAGAAGCACAAATAGAAAATAGAATCTCTGCAAATTAGCGCAAATTTTGCGTGACTTAATTAAAAAAAAAAAGAAACGAAACAAGACGAAACGAGGCGATATTACATCATAGGAAAGTTGAAGATCAACGTCTTCTATCGCTTGATGTGCACGCCAGTGGAACTGGAAAATGGATTTGCGTGAAGATGTGTGAGTATTATGACACGCCCGTTGGCCCACGATGAGTTGCCGCCTGGTTGCCTTTATGATTAAGCAGCCGCTTATGTAACTTAATTAGCAATCGACGAAATCCGGAAATGTTCGACGGAAGTCTTATCTTCGCCTCAAATATCAAAGAATTCTTGCTTCACATTGCTTGCGAAAGTTGAATCGCGTTGGTAAAGTAAAAGCTGAAGTTATGCACTTCAAATATGTATAATAAAATTGCTTAAAATTTAATCATATTAAATCATATTAATTAAAGTTTTTGGCTTAATTGCATTTTCAACAGCGTACCACTTATCGTAATTTCATTTGTGCATTTGTTTGTCACTTTGAGTGAACAAAAGACTTGGACTTGGGCAACAAGCTGGAGATGGAGAAAAACTAAAATATCTGGCGCTTAATTGCATTATGGGCAGCAATTAAAAAGCTCAACAAAAATAATAAAACACTAAAAACTTGTTCACAAATTAAAGCTAAAGTGTCTCGAACATGAGCCACAGACTTTGCTATTTTTTTTTTTGCCAATTTGCTGGAATCTGAAACGCATTTGAAATGATTAGAAAAATAAATTCAAAAAAACTAAAATCTAGCGGAACCAGTTCGTGTAATACGCAAGTCTACCTGTGTGTGTGTGTGTGTGTGTGTGTAATGTTTATAAAGCACTCTGAGGCTGCGCTTCGAGCTGCAGATGGAATGGAGTCATCTTGTGTGGCGCGACGTTGAACAACAGCTCAAGTTGAAGTTCGCACGGCACTTGTAAAATGCAAAAGGAAAAAAGATAAATAACACATACTACGGGTGCAAAAGTAGCGCTGAACTGCAGCAGCTGCCTGACTGAAAGTACTTTCTTTCTTAATAAGATGCGCAGCTCACACTTCGCAGCTCACAACTTTGCAGGGGCTCGAGACGTGGATGCGTCTGCCTCCGCGTCTGTCAAGTTAATTTGCTGCATGCCGCGAACTCGCTGTAATGCATGCAACAGCAGCACAGCAAGCACTCCTGCTTCCCCAACCCACTGCCTGCCAACGACACCCTCCCCCCCCCTGCCAACGACAGCTCAGCTGCAGCTGAGACAACGACAACAATTTGTTCCTTCTCAGTCTTATCGCGTCTGTCTCGTTCCCACACACATCTTGCGCACTGTCTTTCTCTCTTTACGAGTGACACAAAAGTGAGTTTTGGGAACTGGCAAAGTGGCACAAAGGTTGCCTGCCTGCCAGCCAACCAGCCAGCCGCTGAGACAGTCGGGCAGGTGTTGAAAATGTGCCGCCATCAGCACAAATTTGTTAGGGTGTCTCTCCAGTGTGGTTGTGGTTACTACTGTTGCTGTTGCAGTTGCTGTTACTGCAGAGTGCAAGAACATCGGTAACTAGTCAAGTGAAATGAGGCTTCTGGGTTATTGGGCTCGGCTAGGGGTCATTTTCTGTTATAGTATTCAATGATGTTCCAATATATATGTTAAACTAAAATACTTTTATTATGAACTAATTTAAACAATTGCTAAAGGCTTCAGCAATAATTTCTTTCTTATTCTCAATTGTGCTTCTCATAAATTAACACAAGTATAAATTCTAACTTGCCTTCTTAGCTGCTCTCAGAATCTTTCTCAGTCGTAGTTGAAAGAAAAGTTCTATAATATTGTATATCGAATTCAAAACAGTTTAATAATGTATTATTTTGAATATTTGCTATTTGCCAGTCGTAACTATAAGTAAAGTATTATAATATTATAATATCAAATTAAAATAGTTTTTTATGTATAATTTTGTATTTATGCTAAAAGCAGCAGCCTAAGTAAATTTGTTATTCTAAATCGCATTTCTTGACAAATTAAGACCAGTAAAAATACCATCTTGGCTGATTAATTTTCTGTCGTTAGTTTTAAGTAAAGTTATAATATACTCTCATAGAAAATTAAATACTTTTATTACGAATTGCTATAATATTGCCCTCAGAGCAATTTTCTGTCATAGCTTTAACTGAAGTTCTATAATATATACAATTAAAATACTACGTTATAAAAATATTTGCTGAAATTTGAAGCTTATGTAAATTTGTTGTTAATATTGTATATTGCGTTTCTTGCAAAATTAACGCCAGTATAAATGCCATCTGAACTACTTAGCTACTCACACAATTATTTTCTGTTATAGTTCCAAGTAAAGTTGCAATAAACTCGTATAATACATTAAAGTAGAATACTTTTATGTTGAATTGCTACATTAGAATTAGATTTGCTAAAAGCCGCAGCTCAAGTCGATTAGTTACTCTAAATTGAGTTTGTTGACAAATTAACATTTTGTTGACTATTTAACTGCTCTCAAAATCATTTTCTTTCTTAGTTTTAGAAGAAGTTCTTGCCGAATGAATACGAGTTTTAATGCCAGCTTGACTACTTAGCTGCTCTCAGAATCATTTGCTGTCGTAATTTTATGTAAGGCTCTATAATATATAAAATTAAAATACTTTTATTATAAATTGTTACACACCAATACAATTTATTTGTAAAGTCCTAATAAATATATTACTCTAAATAGTGTTTGTTGTCAAATTAACAAATCTTGATTACTCTTGATTGCTATTTCAAATATTTAAAATACTTTTAATTTTACATTGGAGTAAGATTTTCTATATAAGGTCAAGCCTTAATAAATTTGTCGCTCTAAATTGTGCTTGTTTCCAGATTAACACAAGTTTAAATGCCATCTTGACTACTTAGCTGCGCTCAGAATCTTCACACCCACACCTGAAATCGTGGACTCGAGCGGAGATGGAGAACGAGACGGAGAGACGCCCACCAGAGTCGAGACACTATTTTGGCTTAAATTGCTACTTACTGGGAGGGCGAGACGCAAATGTATCCATCAAATATGAAGGCAAGGGAAGCGAGCAGATAACATTAAAATTAATCAAGAGGCGAGAGACAAACAAACGACTTTATATCAAAGCGCATGGAATACTTGAGATTTTTGGATCTCTGTAGTTTTAATTTAGTTTCGGCCACTGAATCCACCAACCACTGGCAGCGTGGGCAATTCCTTTTTGTCGTAGTTGTTGTTGTTTATTTTGAGAGATTCATTTTAGAAGCGTGTGAAAAACAAATTTAAGTTTTACGAGTGAGTAAACAATTAAGCGAATGGAATAGAATGGAAAAGCATAGAATGGGATGAGATGAATCGAGCGGAGCTCAGTGGAGTAGAGTTGAGTTGAGTTGGGTTATAAGTGTCTATCGCTTCATGATATTCCCGCAGGGGCCAAAGTCAAAGAACTTTCGGTTACTTTCAAATTAAAAGCCTGTTTCTTCTCCGCGCATTGTTCTTATACCATTTCCGTTTTCATAAATTAGTTGGAATCATGGAGAAATACAGAACCTTTCCCTCCACTCTGATCCATTACGTAATCGCTGGCCATAAATGTCATCAGACCGAATTTGTAGATGATTTGCCCATTCACTCGATATGTGCCTTGTTTGTTGGCCATTTAAACGCTAATTTTGGCCGTTGTTTATTCCGTTTTTTTTCGTTTTTCGTTTTTTGTTTTTAGCTCAAAGCTTACGATCATCTCTGCACGCAACTCAATAGGAGGAATTTGTGTGGCAATTTATTTAATTCAAGTTGCGTTTTTCAGGTTCCTAATTACGTCGTTTGCTCTTCGACTATGTAATTATTTCGAATTACTTTTAATTGCTGCAGGCGTTAAAATCGAAGCCAAAGCCGAAACTACTCAAACAAACACTCGTTTAATGCTCTGTTCAAGTAGTAAAACCAATTGAGCTAATCTCGAATAAATTAAAGATCTTTAGACCCGGTCATAATACAGCGATTTGCCTTTTTCCACTTTCATTTATATTTAAATGAATGAGATGAATATTTATAGCAAAAGTCGTTAAGCTATTTCTCAGTTCGTTCTGGGTCAAGAAGTTAACGAATTTCGCCTCGGCTTTAATTAAAATAAAAGTATTTTCGCCAGGCTGCCGAGCAATTTTGATGAACTACTATGATTTGGGCCAGGAAAAACTGAATTTTGAGCGCTCGGAATTTGGAAGTGCCGTTAGCTGCGCTTGAATTGTTATTATTATTAATTAGAAAAAATATTTGTTGTGTTCACCCGAGAAACAAACTGCCAAAACATCGCCTGACGTCTATCGCAACCAGTGCATCAATGGACGCACCCGAGTGGACCACGTCCAGCCCCAGCTGGGATTGAAGCTGCTGCTGCTGCTGTTGCTCATTCTTTATTTCCAGAACTTGCCCATGACATGCGAGCTGGAGTGCCGGCAACTGTTCGGTTTTCGTGTCCGTGTCAGCAAATTAGTGAAAAGTTTGCTTTGCTCAGTAATTGGCTTAAAAGCGACGTCAACCAACAAAACAACAACAAAACGAAACAAAAACCAAACACGCTTCAGTGTTTACAAATTTGTTTTCGTATGCATCTCTTCCTCTCCGCCGCTTCCCCTCCTCTGTCCGCCCACACGCTATTCGGCAGTCCGGTTTACACTTTTTCAGAATTTCTATCATCGAGAGATTTGCATTCGAAATTTTGTAATTTGCATAACAAAAGCATACAGACAATTAACTCGATTCACGTGGTGTGTGTGGAGATAAATTCACATATTTTATGCAGAGATCACTTTAAACAGGAATATTTCTGCTAGCAAATTGACATAACACAGTTTCGCTTTCAATAAAAATACTTGGAGGGGAAAGAGTTTGTATTAAATTTCAATTAAATGTGATGCAGAATAATAATAAAAGTATTACTTATTTTAAGAATTTTGCAGTTTAAAGCTTTAGGCTCAATAAAATATCAAATACCTAATGGGAATTATACCTAGCTGGGAATTATTTATCAACACAACAACTTTCATGTCTTCAACTTGTTGATATACGACGTAAAATTCTTGGGCAAAATGCACAAGATTTGCAAAATATTAATTATAGAAAAATAAAATGCGAAACGCAAAACTACGAGATATGTTAATTAGCCAGACACGCGGCTATTTATGAAGCAGCTGCAAAGGGAAATTGACCAGACGCTGGCAGATGGCTGCAAGAGTGTGTGTGGCAAAAGTAAAAGCGAATGAATAAGAATAAGCGCCAAATTCGGCTGCTAATGAATGTGTCATTTGGGGTCACGCATTGGCTTCGAAAGTATGGAGGGAATAGTTAATGAATACTGCAAGAGTAATTTAGTTTATAAATAGAGTTCAAGTAGGGTAAGTGCTCTATTGTTTTCGAAATCAATTGGAATCTATTTGTTGTCTTTTGTTATTTGAGCAATCAAAGTGCCCTCTCAAGGCTGTAGTTGGCACAACATACCGATTACCATCAGAATCTTCAGAAATTTGTCACTTAGGCAGCGCTAATTGCTGCGCCCGCTGATGGTCATAATTGTCTGCTATTTATACGTAGAGGGAAAAACTAATAGATAAATAAATAAGCGAATTGCTGATGCTATCGCATTGACGAAGATTTTCGAATGTTGCGCGAGTATTTGCCAATCACTTATGCCTGATGAACATGTAGCGACTTCTACAGCTCTGATTGCTCATCTCAGTTCTTGTTGTTGCTTTTGCTTTGTGTTGGCCATTGCAAATAAGGTGCCTAATTAAAAATATGAAAAAGCTGAATCGAGCAATACTCGTCGAATCCGAAAGAATCAAACTTGTTATATCTTCCGCTTTTGCTTTCAAATCGAATCTGTTAACGTGCTGCGAACAAAGGCTGGCTGTGTGGCATCCATTATGGCTAAGCCGAGAGCAATTATGGTATCAGCACTGCCAAAAATAGACCATAGAAGCGCCAAGAGCTAGAGCAGCTCGATGTCGACTGATGACTGAGGCAACAAACTTCTTTTACATAATGCCTCATTGCACGAGTCGGGCACATAAACAAAATGCCTGCTTAATTGGTGTTGACATTACAGTTGCTGCGCTTGTCGCCGCTCTTGCTGTTTTCGTTGTCGCGTTGTTGTTGTTGTTGTCACACGCGCAAACAAATGACTTAAGCGACGAACTCGCGACTGTCACAGACTTTTTGATGCAATATTTGCCCAGACTCGGGCCGAAAACAACTAAAACACAAATGAATCACTCGTTTCATTTAGCTCATTTGTTTGTGCATCGCATTATGACGCACACACATGTGTAACTCACAACAAAAGCAGCGTCATTTCAATGTCAAACTTGTAATTGCTGCCACAAAATAAAAGTCGACAAATTTAGATTCGTTTTGGGCTTTTCTTTCTGCTTTGTTCACCCACACTTTGCCACAAATCTGCTTTAAATAAGCACTCAAATTTTAAGCTCGCTCCCCTACACTTAAAGCAGAGCAGTAGAGCATATTAGCACGCAGAAGCAACCAATCGATTGAAGACGAAGAATTTCCTTTTTATTTTATAGTTTAACACTGAGAAATGAGTAATTGATTCAAGACTAAGAAGAATCTTTATTACTGCCAAGTAAGAATTTAGTTACAATAATTTAGTTTTCCTTTTTAGAGCAGAGAGATATGTTAAAGATTAAGAAGCTTGCACAATTACTAAATAGAAAATGTTTAGCAACAAATTAGATAGATCATTCGATTAAAGCTTAAGAAACAACTTGTATTACTTTTAAATAGTATTAAAACCAACTTTTATTACTTTTAAACACTATTAAATCTATTAAAGGTTAAGAAGCAACTTGTATTAGTTCTAAATATGAAATTATTGGCAACAATTGAACTTTCCTTTTATTTAATAGTTTGGCACTTAGCAGGAACGAATTGGTTCAAGATTACAAAGAAACTTGTACTACTTCTACAGAAGCAACAAATTGGACCAAACTATTAAAGATTAAGAAGAAGCTTAACTCTTTTTTGGGTAAGAAATGAATAGCATGCAATTAGACCACACGATCAAAGGAAAAGCTTGTACTATATAACTTCTAGGTAAGAAATGTAGAGAAATAAATTTGACTAATAGACTAAAGACTATGAAATAGATGTAGATGTAAGAAATGTAGCGTAACAATTTAGTTTTTCTTTTCAATATGTAGTTGGTTTTCTCTTGTCTGCCATTTTCCAGCGTAAGTAATTGAAAAGTCGTTGTTTAATAAGCTTTTTGGTGTTGCTCTTGCCACCGTCTCTGCTGACGTCTATGTTAACACCTTTTTCGGCAAGTCATGAAACAAAGGAATCATGCGGGTTATGCATACGAACAGTTTGCTGGCCAGCTCGCATTCTAAACGCTTCAAAGCAAGTGGCTCGCGGGCCCTGGGGCCAGCGCACTCTAATTGAATTGTCAATGACATCAGACCGAAAACGCGATGCGAACGAATTGAAAAAATAGTATACATGTGTAGAGACAAAGAACCAAGCGGAAATGCAGCTCGCACAATGGTAACAACAATTTCGCTCCCAGGCCATTGAAAGCCCTACCCCCCGCCCTCTTCCCCTCCTTCCGGAGGGGCACTTGCAGCCACCTTTTGCACCCTGGCTGCACAACGTTTAGGGTTACCATGCGCCGGTCTGGCACACAACTTTTGTTACATTTTCACATTTGTCGCTGGCGTTTTCAGGCATTTTTTGTAATTATGCGAACACGAAGAAGACAAAACACAAAACAAAACCAATTCCATCCGTCCACGGGCTGTGACTCAGCGTCACCTGGTGTCGCGCACTCGGCTCAGATGTCGACACCTGTGCACCCGCTTGGGTCACGGGCCAAAAATGTGAACTCACATGTGAAGAGAGCCCAGCTCACCACACAACAGCCAAATGCCAACGGATATATGTTATATAGTATAATGAAATTTCGTTTGCTTTGCCCCGCGTTTTTGCGTCTGCATGTCATGGCAATTATCTGGGGCTGAAACTTGCCACCATGCAAAACTATATAGTTGGTGTACATAATGCAAATTTATGAGGGGCAAAGGGGTGAGTCACATACCAGCAAATAACTTTCAGCAGTGCAATTTTAGGGACACAAGTTACAACATTCCAAATGCAATTATTAGTCGCCCTTATTTGATATTGAACGAAAAGGGAAAACTCTTTCTACGACTTATAACACCTAGACAAATAGTTCATTTTTAGTTAGCAATAAGTTTTAATACCGCATAGAATAAATATATATTCATTTTTATAAATGCACCAACTTTTATTTATATTTGTTTGCATTATGTAAAAATAAGCAAGCTGCGTAACAGACTCGAATGTTTGTCTAAACTTTGCACCCATGCAAAACTATATACTCTATGAATATAATGCAAATTTATGAGGCGCAAAGGGGAGAGTCACATACCCGTGGTAGGATAAGCAAGTAACTTTCAGCAGTGCAATTTTAGAGATAATTATTATTTGTTCTTATTTGATATTGAATGCGAAGGGAAAACTAATTCTATGACTTATAACAGCTGGACAAACAGTTCATTTTTACTTAACAATTAGTTATAATAGCGTATAGAATGAATATATATTTATTATTTTTAGGTGTAACCACTTTTATTTATATTTGTTGGCATTGTATAAAAATAGGCAAGCTGCGTTATATACTGAATTATATGTCTAAAGTTTGCCATCATGCAAAAATATTATAGTATGTGTAAAATACAAATTGCTGAGTGGCAAAGGGAGAGCCGCATAGTCTGGGCAGGACAAGCATTGTTGTAACTTTTAGGGACAGAAGTTTCAACACTCCAAATGCATTACTTTAATTAGCAGTTGCTCTCATTCAACCACTAACAGTTATAGACAGCAGCACTTTATTTTTATTAGTACTGTGTAGTTAGTTTATATATATTTGTTTTTATATATATAGGTATTATTAACAAGAGGCGCAACAGGCTCAATTATCTAGCTAAACTTTGGCATCCTACAGAACTTTATAGTCTCTGTATAATGCAAATGGATGTGTGGCAAAGCATAAGTGTGTGAGTCACAATATCATAATAAGTATAGTTGCAGCTTTCAGTAATGTAATTTTAAAGACAGAAATTCCAAATGTGTTGCTATAATTACTATCCACCCTCATGCGATATTGAACGCTAAAAGACAGCACTAAATTTGCGCACTCTTATTGCTACACATACATATTTAATTTTTAATTGACGATAAGTCTTTTTTATATTTGGTGTTATGTAAAAATGGTCAAGAGGCGTAAGCCCTCTTCAATGTTTGCGGTTGTTGGCTGATTTCATTGTTTGACTCCAGCGCAGCGAGCAGCGTAAAAGTCTCCACCTGCTGTAAATACCCAATCATGAGTTACGTTTATTACACAAGCATTTCTTTAATTTCTTAATTGCGAATTCAAATATCCATAGCACTTAGCTCTTAGCTCCTCCACTCCTCCGCCGACTTTCGGCAATTTCAAACAGACGAAAACATTTCGCATTTGCCACGGGCGAATCAAACCCAACTTTCGCACGCCCAGACAGACGACAAGAAGACGCTGCATCGCAGCGTCATCGTCATCGTCAACGCTTCAAACACTTTCAAATGTTGTCAGCCAGGCGCCGCGGCACCGACAGCTGCGTTGGACGCCTACACCTCGGCGGCGAGCGCAGCCTCCGAGAGCTGGTCATATACAAACAAATTAGTGTCAGGCGGAGAAATAACAATAAAAAGCAGCCATCTCATGAAAAGCAAAAGTGTGTACAAATATGACACATAAGCGAGGAGTGAGAGGGAGAGATGGGGGAATTTAAAAACAACACACATTGCGCGTGTAAATAAAAACTTTTACTTTTGATACAACGACAAAAATATTCGCACATCATGCGAATTGATTTGCAAGACAGTTGTAACTCTAAGATGTTTTTAAATGCTCCTCGATACTTATCGAGCGCCAACAACACTGCATATTTCGCAAGAAATCTCAGCCCAGTGAAGTTCGTTGCCTGAGTCTTTCATTGATATGCATATTTTCTTTTTGTTTTTTTTTTCTTGTTTGCCTCACATCCAATCAAACTGCATTTTTAGGTGGCGTGCGAGGGGCTGGTGTGATAGGTAATTGGGCAAAGTAAAAGGCTTTTAAATAGTATTTTTGCATGCAGTCGCCTACACTCAAAGCCGAACTCAAACCTCCCAAGGAGCCAGCACAAATTGAAAGTAGTTGCATTTGAATTTCTGTTGCACAAGTGCAGAGAATTTAAAAAGTCCATAATGCGAAATTGAGCAAACACAAAAATTTAAATAGAAAGGCACAAATATTTCCCGGTATTTGCATTTTAATGAAAACGCAATTCAAATTGTACTTTGGAATACGAAATTGTCAAGTTTCATCATTAAAAATGCCATAATTATTACAATACAGTTTTCTACTTTATATTTATATTTTTATTCTTATTATTATTTTATAAATTTATATTTATACTAGACCAATTATTTAATGCAATTTGATATTTCATCTTCTCGAATTTTATCTCTGAAAATATCAAAATTATTGCAATACAATTTTCTAATAACTTTTCTACTTGTTATTTCTACTAAACCAATCCAAATTGATATCTCATGTGAATGGTAAAGTTTGGCGCAACGTCTCCTTTGTCGCGCCCCTGTTTTAGCTTCGCAACAATGCGTTGTTTCGCACATGAAATGTGTGAAGTTATAAAAATTAGCGAAATTCGAGACAAATTTGTAATTTTGAACGCATTTCAGTAGCCGTTGTTTTTTTTTTTGTGTGTTTGCAGTTTTACTGGCTTACAAAAATAAGCCAAAAGCATTTGAATCGAGCAACAAACAATGTGCGCAAAATTACCTAATTTTATGTGCCTGAAATTTGGCCAGCGCGAAAATTGCAATTTGCGTTTAATTTGGGGTCACACTTAACAGTGCGTGTTATGCAAAAACATAACAGACGCGCGGCGCTGTTGAAGGAGCCCGAAAGCTTTTCTGTTATCATTGCAGCGCACTTTCGTCGTCGTCTCTCTCTTGTGCTGTTCAGCAGTTTACTGTTACAGTTTTAAAGGCATTTTAATTGCAGCCCCCGCGGGCAAGTTAAATGACACAGACCTCAACATGGCCAGCCACTTTGTTGTTGCTGTTGCTGCTGTTACTGTTGCTGTTGTTGCCGCCGCTGCTGTTGATGAAGACTTTCACTTTGCAGCACTGAGATGAAATGGCTATTGACTTTTTGGCCAAAAATAAAGCGAACCAATTAACCCATTAGCGTATGCTTTTAAATAGTTTTAAACCAGAGCACAGCAATTTGTCGAAATTTCTAGAAAATGCTCATCAGCAACTTCGACCACAATTTCGCAAAGAGACTGAGAAGAACTTCAGCTTTGTAATTAATTAGCACGCTGTGTGATAGAGTCAGTATTAATAGCCAAAAGAAAACTGAATACGCTTTTATGTCATAATCTAGTCGAATTACTCTCTTCATTGAATACGTTACAGGCAAAGCTTGAGCAGTCACTGTTAAAGTGCACTTTAAAAATCTAAGCTTAGCATAAGCTTGTAAGTAGATTAATAGGCAAAGCAGAAGAATTTTATTAGCATTACAATGTAAACTGTTAACTCAACGAATAAAGTGCAAGGAGTCGCCGTCTAACATTGTGAGCCTAACATACGTATGTAAATAGCACAATAGACGTAACATAAGAATGTTAACTGCACAAGGAGCTTAACATAGCAATGTAAATGCAAAGAGAAATGGTCAGACTTTGAAGTGTGCTAACAACACGAGTAAGGCGCAAGGAGTGACCGTCTAATGTAAATGTGAAGGGAAACGGTCAGACTTTGAAGTGTGCTAACAACACGACTAAGGCGCAAAGAGTGACCGTCTAGCCTGTCAACGTGCACAGTAACATTCTAAGCTTAACATAATCATGTAAAGTGCATAATACGCCTTACATAAGAATGTTAATTGCACTTTGAGCTTAAACATTGTAAAGGACTCACGTACACGGTAACACTTTAAGCTTAACATGACTATGTAAATAGCATAGCATCAGAATGCAAATGCTTTGGGCTTAACAGAGAAATGTAAGCCTGATAATTTAGACTTTGAGCTCTACTGCAACAAATGGTAAGGATCAGTGACTCACCGTCTTGCCTGCCTGGGTATGGACTGTGTCCAGCACACGGGCGCCTTGTGCAGCTGGTGCATGTTGCGCGACGACTTGTAGGTGAGGTCGCCGCACTCCGTCTGCCACACCTGCAGATTGCCCTCGGCCGGGTAGAAGGTGTACAAGCTGTGCGTGGCGGACGCAATCACCGGCGACGAGCCGCCCCCCTCGCCGCCCACGCCATCCACCCCGACCGCCACCAGCGGCGACAGCGTCGCACTCGATATCGGCTGCACGAGCAGCGCCGCCTGCCCGCCAGCTGGCGACCCGCCCGCCACGCCGCCGACGCCCGCAGTCGCCGGGCTCTTGTAGTTGAGCATGCGGCTGTTGCCGGCCGCGCTGCAGCTGCTGACGTTGCCGTTGCCGTCGTGCTTCAGGATGAGGCTGCTGGGATCGTAGCCGTGTCGCTGCCGTCCGATGGCGTCCACGGAATGCGAGCGCAGAGCGCTGCGCGCCGGCGGCGTCACGTGCAGCCGCCGACCGCGCCTGTAGCCCGCCGCGGCGGCCGCCGCAGCGCCGGCGCCCACTGAGACGCCGCTGGTCAGTCGATGGTTGTGGATGCTCGAGGCGGCGCTGGCCACCAAGGGCTGGCGCTGCTTCTGGTACTGCAAGCGCTGCTGCTGCTGCTGCTGCTTGAGCAGCGACTGTTGCTGCTGTTGCGACTGTTGCTGTTGCTGCTGCTGCTGCGGATGGTGCAGCTGCTCCTTGTAGTACTCGCGTCGCTGCAGCTGCGGCGCGGCCAGACTGAGTGCGCCGCCTGCGACGATGCGCGTAGCTGACTTCTCCGTCAGGTTATTGTTGCTGCTGCTGCTGTTGTTGTTGCTGCTGCTGTTGTTGCTGCTGCTGCTGCTGCTGTTGTTGTTGTTGGTTGTTGTGTTGCTGCTGGCACCGCCAGTCGCCGCTGAACTGAGCAGCGCCAGTTTGCTGGCATTGTTGTTGTTGCTGCTGGCAGTTGCACTTGTTTGATGCTCTGAATCTGTTGAAACCCGATCCGGATCACTTTCGAAACCTTCGTCAAGGGATCGTGTTGGACTCAGTATGGGCTTTGAGTGCTGCTCCAATTTAGACGCAGACATGTCCACTTGCTGAGCTTCGCAACTCTCGAATAACAAACAATATATGTGTATATCTAGATGTGTGTATCGCGGTGTTACACTTGGCAACACTTTTTTCAACAATGCGCTTTTCTGCTGCACTTGTTACAGTTGCAGTTGCAGTTGCTTCACACGCCACTTTTTCTTTTAATTTGCCATGCACTTTTCAATTTGGGTTGTTTTTTCTCTTTGCCTTTTTCACTTCGATTGTTGTCTGCGGGAGTCGCGCCAAAGTTATTATTAATTTGTAAGCAGCTCTGAGCTCTACCCCACACGTCTGTCTCGCACGAAAGTCGTTTTCAAACTGATCCGCGACGGCGGCTCGAAATGTCGACGACTGCCAGCGCTGCAGACGAAAGCATCGCTCGGCACTTGTTACGACTTGTTGGCAGAGTTGTTATTGTCGCTACACCTGCTGTTCGCTGTCGTTGCGAGCGGCTGAGCGCGAGAGCGACGCAGAGAGAGCGACGCGTGAGAGCTTGAGCCGAGAAACAGCTGTTTGCAGTTATTGCTGCAGCAGTCGTAGTAACAGCGAGGTGCCGGAGAGTTGTGTGTGTTGCGGGCACCGGAATGCAACTTGAGTTATAACTTGCCTGCAAAAATAGAGCAAAGCTCAGAGCTTCAGTCTAAAATATTTGATATTTTAGATTAACTTCGATACACACTATTGTGAATAGAGTCAATTGCAGTATTATTCCAATTAGCCATTGTCACAGTGAGCGCATAACTCTTTTACTTCGCACAATTTGACTAACTTTACCAACTTTTCTTGCCGCCACTGTGCAGATTAACTGAAGTTGCGCTCTCACTATCTTCCGCAATGGCTCGCTCTCTCGCGCCATACAGTTTTCATCAATGAAAATACTCGCTCCGGCAACAACAGCGACCGGCATTAAAAACAACCGCTAGCAAGCTGAAAACAAACAACAGCTGAAAGCTCAAGCAATCCAACATAGAGAGCTTTTGGCACCTGCTGTGCACAACTGCAGCTCGAGTACACCAGACCCCAGAGAGAGTAACCAACTCAAAAACACAGAAACATATATAGAGAGAGAGAGAAAGAGGGTCCAAATTTGGTGCCGACATTGCTGGCGCTCGAGTCTATTATTGTTTTGTTGTTGCTGCTGTCGTTGCCATTTCATCTCTTTCGTAGTTGAGTGTGCGTTGTTTTTTCTTCCTTTTTACTCTAAGTGGCCACTGTGCCGGCGGCGTACTGCAAAAACAGTAACAACAAGCGCAACAGTCGGCCATTGCAATTTGATGCCATCGAGCAATCGATGTTGAAGTGGAATGCCCTTACTGTGATTGATTTCCGGGTGCTGCGCCGACGACGCCGACGCTGGCGACGTCCACAGTGGTTTCGTTTTTCGCCAGCGAAAAAGAAAAAGTGACCGAGGCAATGGAGAAATTGCAATAGGCCACAACAACAGCTATTGTTGCAGTACTTTAAAATGGGTATCGCGGGCTTGTCAAAGCGTTTGCAAGGTCAGCCTACAATTAAGTGTAAGCCAGTGACATACAATTTAAATTCAATAAACTCAGAGATATTTTCGGTATCTAATAAATGAAAATAGTTTATATGAAAAGAGTATTCGACGCTTCGTTGTTGGCGAATACTTTGATTTTGTAGTTGTTGTTGCTGTTGTCGACTTCCGATAACGATAATCATAACTAAGATCGCTGCTGTTGCTGCTTTGATTTTCGCTTTTCTTTTATGCCCCCATTTATAAGTACATAAGTAAATTATAATAAAGCTACCGCTTATATTTTAGTTTTTCATGCACTTTTTTTAGGCTACATCTGACGATGTTGCTATAACAGCAGTTTAATAATATAAATTTTATAGTTTGAACGCCATAAAAATGTTGATCTTAATTGTGTTTCGTAGCTGTTGCTTGTTATAGCATTACGTGCCGGCATTTTAATTCCGAATTTAATGAGAGCCCCCCACAAAATGTGATGACCTGTGCTTGACGCTTCGGTTTTATTGAAATTGGATCTGCAACTAGCTGGACTTGGACCTGGATGCTTACCGTTATAGTTAGGCAACAATCCCAATTATAAACACACCATAAACTCTGCCTCGCGCGTAATGCAGTCGCCACTCAATAGCGCCAAAACACAGCACGAAAAACACCAAGAGAAAGAGAGAGAGAGAGCAGCATAGCGAGCGCGTGCGAGTGAGAACAAAGCACAGCACAATACTCGCTGTGGGTGTTGTATTACTCTTTTTTATTTCTTTGCGGTTGGCGGCTCAAGTTCAACGGGGTTCAAGATCCAAACGCAGCCACAAAGTTGCCTCTTAATGGCCCCAAAAACTTCAGCCAAAAGCCCCAGCAACAGCACCACTAAATCAATCAAAATGCAGTTAGAGTGGTTCGGACTAATATCAAAGAGCACATTCATAAAGTCTCGTTCTTTCATTTGCCAAGGCTTTAAATTACACTTCATTTATATGAGAAGAATTTCTAAGACAGTATAAAGTCTTTTTGTAAATGAAGTTAAGATGACATTAAAGTATAGACAGTTCAATTATATACATTGCTTTTAGAAACTTCCCATGTTTTGTTTAAATTTCATTAAATTTACATTGAATTTATGAGAATTTTTCGGTTTGTCTTTTGCAAATTATTACATTTAAGTATTTGCAATTATATTAGCGTTGTACAACGCAGATACTATATTGCTTCCTATATACAATACATCTCTCTAGTTATAGATCATTTGAAATTTTAAATTTGATGCCATGCCCTTAAACCACAATAAATGACGTCTATTAACTATTTATGCAAATAAGCATAATTCGACATGCAATAAATTCTTTATAATCTTATTACGAATTGAACAGACTAAAGACAAATAAATGAGTCTGTTAAGTTGACTTGATATTGGGCAACTACATAGTTTGCGTAAAATTGGAGAATCATCATTGTTCAACAGTGTGCAATACTTTTGATGAAACGATCTTAAGCCATGTTTAAATATAATAAGAGGTTTATTTCTCATCAAGTGATTATTATTAACAGTAATTGCTGAAGTACACAACGATCTTCTAAGTTTGTGCTTATAATAAATGCACTTAAGTTTAAATGCTATTTTATTAATCACTATTAAGTGAATACTTAAATCTGCAACATTAGAAATGAAACTAATAATCAATCTAAATTGGATTGTAATTGTGTTACCTAATAATAAGACTTACTTAAATATATAATAAATGTATAAAACTACAGAAATACACAACTATAACGCAATCGGGTGAAATTGTGTGTTCTAATAAATGACTTGAAACTTTATTGTTGTTTTCTTTTTCAATATTAAATTACTAAATATAAATCTGCAACTGCAACTCGAATTGTTTAAAAATTAATCTCAATTCTAATAAATGAATCTGTTAAATATATATATCAATATATATATTTCTGCAATTGCAGAAATACACAACTAACATATAATGCAATTGACTAATAATGCTTCTAATGAATGACTTTAAACATTGTTGTTGTTTTATTATTTAATATTAAATGACTATATATAAATCTGCAGCTGCATCTGGAATTATCTAAAACTGTCGTTCCTTGTGGGAAGGATGCATGAATCTCAATTTTAAAGCAGTTTTATAAGTTAATATTGCTTGAATAAATATGCAACTTCAGAATTACACAACTTCAATGTATTGGCTAATATTATGAGTATAATAAATTTTTAAAATTTCCATTTATTATTACTATCTGTATTGCAAAATAAGTAATTTTTGTTGAACAATAGTGGAATGTGATACGTATTCTCCTACCAATGTTGGAGGATACATGTTATAGTATGCTAGTCTTATTTTTACATTTGTTGAGGTATCGGGATCAAATTTGTAGGGATAATTCATCTTAATCTGTTTATGCCGTTTATTTCATTTACGATGATGTTTCTCATATCTATGTTTTGATAGTTTAATAGGCGCTCGTGTGTTTAGAGCTGGACTGTCGAATGGTCTCAAATACCGATTTGATTGCAAGGTCTGGGAGGATATCTTCATTTGTAATATACCACTCTGCTTTAGTTATTTGCCTTAGAATTTTTGATTGTGTCCTTTGTATTATAAATGAACATAAATTTTATTTTATAAATATACAAAAATGGTCTAAAATGTATTTTAATAAATTAATTTAAATTGTATTGCATTAAGTAAATATATAAAGGAACTTAAATAAATATATAAAGAGTCAACAAAATATTTGTAACTCAATCGAATGAATTTTGTGCTGCATTTGTAACTATTTATTTGGTATACTTTTGAGTGCTGTCTGTGCAACCATCTGCTGCAAGCATCTGCTTGGATTCAGCAATGTGTATTCGTCATCAGCAGCACCCATGCATCAATTGTTGGCAATAAGGAACCGTAAAATGTTTACAGCTAGCGTAAAGCCCACAAAACTGTCTCGGCGACTCAGCTCGACGGACGACTGAGTGCAGACATGGGCGGCAACAAGAGCGCCACGAGGCAGTTGTGGAAGGAGATGAGCATGGGAGTTAGTGGCGCGAAAGACAGGTATTAGGGGAGAGGGGCGGCAGAGCCAGTTTAATTACAACTCTACTAGTTATGACAGGCCACAGAAGCCAAAAGAAATGAAAAACAATAACAGCCGCAGCGGCTGAAACAAATGTCACATAATTTCCACAATTAAAGCATAAACTGAAGCAATACATCGAGGCAGGGGCGTAGGCAGTAGCGCAGGGTAGAGCGGGGAACGGGGAGGGGAACGGGGGAAGGGAAAGGCACGCTTCGGCAACAGGTGCAACAGGCTAATGCCGAGGTCCGGCTCGTTGGCACACGCATGCGCAAAACGGTTGTTGCCGTGGCTGCTGCTGTTGCTGCTGTTGTTGCTGTTGCAACGGCAGCAACATACATGAAATTGTTTGGCTGCAACGTAGAGCGAAGCCCCAAAGAGCCGGCGACATGTTCTGCCAGTTGCCAGTAGTTGCCAGTCGAGTCGCGTTAGTAAGCGGCACAGCAGCGACAACGATAACAGCTACACGACCAGCCTGCAACAAGGCGTGAATGCCGCAAGCCTCCATTCGGCGGACACACCACACGCATACGCACAGTGCTTCACCAGGTTTCAAGCAGTGCACTCTCAAGTTGCCCAAACTTGCAGAGATTTTATTTACATAACTCTCAAAATTGCTCCAGTATTTGTTATTTGTGCATTGCTTATTATTAATTCGACTCTTTGGTGTTTAGTCTGCTATAGTAATTATATTATTCTATTTACCTATAAATTGTAATAAATCTTCTCTGATAAGAAGTATATTTAAGTAGATATAAATATTTTTCTTACTTCAAATCAATTTGAATGGTAATAATTCTGTGGATATCACTTTGCATTCGTTGAATTATGTTTAATATTATATGAAACTTATGTTCAATCACTGCCTAATTTTCCAAACATTGTTTCAACCTGCAGTCATTTCTTATGCTCTCCAAATCACTCAAATATTTATTTCTTCTTTCGTTTTTAGTCTGCTATAATAATGAACTTGCTATAAATGTTTTTCATGTTTTTAAGGTAACGAGATAATAATTCTCACTTTGCATTCATTGATTTATGAAATTATTAAATTACAATATTGTAGCTAATAGTTGACTTGGTTTTTGAGTTGACTAAATAATTTAATATGCATAACTTATTTGTTTAAAAATTATGAAAAAGACTTTTCGATTTTTTTGTTGATCGATCACACAACTTCAAATTGCTTCAATATTCTCTTCAGCTAACTTTTTTTGACTTTGTTTTCTAGTTGACCAAATGCGTTATTTGAGACAATTCAAGTGTTTCAAATTCGCACAAAATAATGACAAAAGCCTTATCAAGTGTTTACCAATGAAACTGTTGTCAAATTAAACTTTGTGGTATTTATAAAACTCTTGCAACTCAAAGCATTCTTAAAGAGCTACTCATAAATTTCAATTCAAACTAAGAAAAGAAAACTAGAAATTTCAAATAACTTCTGAATCCGCAGTCTTTGCAATTATGCTTGCCCCACTGTGCAGACGCATCTTGGAGGCTGCAACATCGTTACCGTTCGGCCATGGGCCGCTTGCCATTGTAATTGATGTTGTATTAGAACATCATTTACGCAATTGCCACAGTGGCAGTTTGCAGTTGTTGTTGTTGTTGTTGTTGTTGTTGCTGCAGTCGCTGATATTGATGTTGTGGCTGCTGTAATCAAGTGGCTGATTGTTTTTGAGAGTTGTTGTTGCTGCTACTCCGCTGCCGTCATTTCAAAACTGATAATAGACTAAATGATCAAGGCAATGGACAAAAAAGAAATGAAGAATGCAAGTGATTAATGGGTTGCAAAGTTAGCCAATCGCTTGACGCCCAGTTAGCCAATTTCGATATCTCGATCCTGTTTTGTATAAATAACTTGCCCAAGTTGTGCGAGCAGCAAATACTTGTAAATTATTAGTAATAAAGTGGACATTATGTCGCAGCCAAATAAGCGCGACTTTAACAAATAGTTCTGTCCAAAAAGTGCGGATAATTGTTGAAATGAAAAAAGTCGCATTGGCGTTGCCAAACTTCTCGCATTGCCACATGCATCCGACTAATCCACATAATTAGTTCCTTCGCTTTGGAGCCACGTCTCGTCTGTGGCGCACAAGTTGCCCAAGCAAATGCTATCCAAAAGCCAAGCCAGAAAAAGTTAAATGTTTGCCCAAAAAGGGGGCCGCCAGACAAACGCAATGTGGCCTATTCAGCCGCCGCCCAGGCCAAACATCGAGCTGCCACAGCAAATGGAATCGTAGCACAACGCAGAACGCAGAATCCGCAATGTGGGCAAAGCGCCATCGCTAGCCATGATTGCCAAATCAAATAGCCCAAAACGCTGCGGCACGAAACGAGGCAACATTTTTTACGCTTAAATGGCAGATTGTTAAAATAACAGAGGCGGCAACGGCACGCAAAATTGAACAACGGCATCGACGGGAACCAGGAGGAGCCACCAAGCCACCATGCAACAACTGTGGCAGGCAGCAGGGGAACGCTGCACGCTGAGGAAGCAACACAAGCCACCACCAACAGGTGCAAGCCAAGATTAACGCAAAATCAAAGCGGAAAAACTGACGTTGCCAGTGCAGCATGTGGCACCAGAGGCATAGAATCACAGCAGACACGGTGCCACAACATTTACCTTAACCCCTCAATGCAACATCAGCGGTAAACCAATCAGAGCAGAGTGTACACACACTTAAATTCTCAAATTAAGATCAGGCAAAGTCGAAACTGCACACAGAACTTAAATTTTTAAATCTAAATCGAAATGCTGGAAATAATAATGTTTCTTATTATTTTTTCTTCATTTTAAACATTCTTAATACCAGAAAATATTCTTAATTCAAGTATCAAAATTGAATACACAAGTTCTAAAATCAAAGCGTAATTAAATTTAGATTGCTTCTAAATTAGCACAAAAAAATATGAACGTTTAATCTTGTATTTTTAATAAATAACAATTGTTTGAATTTTACATTTACGTATTATTAAATATAATTGTACATACTACTTCACTTAGAACCCAGAAGCTTCCATAGGTCTACTTACTCAACTATCAATGACAATCAATCAAATTTTTTCATTCAAAATACTTTTTGTAGAATAATAATGTTTTTAGTTTTTAAACCTTCTATTCTTAATCCAAGAATATAAAAATATCAAAATTATAGACACAGCATACAAATTCTAAAATCAAGACCTGCTAAAATGTTATATACATAAATATATTTTATTTTTAATTTAGTCTTTTGAATAGTCAAAAATGACTTATATTTCATATCTACATTCTTTTACTATTACTTACTATTTTTCTTCGAACACAGCAACTTCAACAGCTCTACTATACTTATCTAAGAAATACGAACACCTTATTTTCTGCTAAAAGGGAGTTTTAGCTTTAAAAGAGAATTGGGATATTAGCGCTGTCAATTTTAAAGATATTGCCAACCTAATGAAATGAGTTTTAAGTGAAGTTTCAAGAATTTTGTTTCAAAATCTTCCCAAATAAAAAATTTCATTCTAGTGTTTAGAACGTAAGTTTTCTTTTATCCAGCTCAACCGGGGTCAAATGAACCACCGCGACTCACTGGCGGGCCAAGAGTAAGCACATGCATTGGCTGGCTTGCTTCCCCCTTTGCTGCAGAGCAATTGCTACCGTCGCATCTGGCTGGAAGAGCGACGGCTCTAACGCTGACTGTGGAGCTGACGCTGACGCTGATTCTGGGCCCGGAGCAGTCGCTTCGCTTTTGACTATATCATTAGAAGCATCATTAGAATCACTTGGCAGCGCCGGTTCGGGCAACGCCTCAAGTGGATTTAGCTGCATAATTGTTCAGCCACTGCCAGCAGTTGCAGTTGCAATTGCAGTCGCTCTCTCTCTCTGTCTCTCTCGCTCTGGCTGCTGTCAATTTCTGTTTGCTTTACTCTATTTTATTCCACTTGCACTTGATTTGCGCCCAGGCGCGGCCCTGGACGGCCGTCCCTTTGCTGGGCATTAAACTTTTGATTAGCGTGCTTCCAAGAAACCAACAACAAATTAGCCAACTGCCTCCAACATGCGCCGCGCTCTTGTATTATAGGCTTTTCAATTCTCCACTTCCGGCTGGCGAAGTGCAGATATTAATAACTTTAGCACGTTGCTAACCACACACAATATGAATGAAAGTTACCTGCAATTTGTAATATTTATGTATATACATATGTATGTTTATAATACTTGTGTAACATCGAGTAAATCGCGTATAAACACTCAAGATTATTATATAGTTTTTTTAATAATCCCGCACTCGAATGATAATAATCGACGAATTTAGTTTTAAACATGTTGATGCAAATCTGCAAGCGCCGCAAAATGTTGTGAGAACAGGCAGCCTCCCATCGGCCGACAGCAACAACAACCACTCACATGGGAACCGCGCTCCAAGTAGGGGGCCTTGACTTTTATTAGCGGTATCTCGAGCATCGCAATTGCAGCACGTAGCATCCATTTCGCTGCCTGAGCTGAGCAATTGACATTTGCAATGCACCGGCCAGTTTCAGTTTTGTGGCTGTGGTGGGGCGTGGTGGTGTCTTCTGAGTTATGATAGAATTTTGCGCAATCGGGCGGCAGTCAGCACACACTTTTCGCAGACTTTTCAGCGATCGAAACAAAAGACTTAGGGCACGAACTTGCACGCTTGTCAGTTTATCAGTTGAGCGATGCAAGGCGATAAGTCTGGCATGTGAAACCGCAGCCAAGCGGGTGCAATGACATCGAGTTGTGGCTGCTATCAGACGTCTGCCCGCTAACGCAGTCGACGCCAACGCCAACGCATTTGGCCACATTTATTTCCTCATTACGAAAGCGCAGCGCGCAGTTTCACCAGCGGTGGCAGCACCAACAAAAGACAGCTCGAATGTTAATTACGCGATGCTGCTAGGAAGTCGCGACACACGCTGGCAATTTGCATTTATTTCTTAGTTTTCCTATCATTTTTGTGTTGTTGTGTTGTGTTTTTTTTTTTGTTATTTTGTTTGCCTTCGTCGGCTTTTCTTGCAGCCACGAAAATTCGCCTGTCATGTGGCAGAGTTTCGTCGTGCAAAGAAAGTGAAAAGCAACAGCATGGAAAGTCGGCAAAAGGTGAAGATGCCAACCCAACAGACAGGCAGGCAGTCAACATGATTATGATGACGGCGACGGCGACGGCGACGATGACGATGTAGTTGATGCACCCAGAAACGCGGTTCACATCGGTCAGCAATTGTCAGCCGAGGTCGCCAATGGTCATCAGACTCGTGTGAGGAGGAAAAGCCATCCGGTATCGCGAGTCGCCAACAAATTGCGCAAGTGTTGATGCCTCCATCCAGCCAAATAGCTTCCTCAATGCGAGGCAGACAACTGCAACTTGCAGCCAGCAAATCCCTCGCGTAAATTTTTTCAAAAATGTGCTAGAAGTCGTAGAGCCCAACTGGGAGTTTCGGCGGGAATTTAGTGCTAATGCGTACAAGAAAGAGGCGTGACAGCCGAAAATAACAAAGTGCTAATAATTTCGGAGCAGCATTATTGGCAAGCGGCCAATATTCAAGCAAGCGGCATTAATATTCAAGTTTTAGGTTTGTGCCCCAAACGATTTGCATTTTTGGGTTTTCGATATCATTGCCGCAAGTTGCGCGCAGCTGAACACTTGATTAGCCTCGTCTGTGGCAGTCGCCGTTGGCGTTTCTCTGGCAAAAGATTGGCGCATGTATCTGACAGATACACGCGTGTAATTAACTACTTTGTAGCTGCGCGAGTGCGAGGGCGACGCTCAACTCTGACGTCTGACGAGGCACACGAAACAAATAGCCAACAACGCTGGTAAAGTAATGGCGCATGATTTGTAACAATAAACAAATCATTGTGGAGCTGTGTAGGCTCCATTGTTTGCCTCCAAACAAATTGGCATACGCATTTCTTGCGAGCTATAATATTTGTGTATGCATATTGACGACTTTCGACTTGTTGCGACTGCGATGTCCATTCGCTGTCATAATTACGCAGAAATAACGAAATCATATTTTCAAATTTGTGTCAAGGATGAGCGGAAATGCTGCCAAATTGATTGGGCAGTCTGTCTGCGATGATGCACGCTTTGATTGATTGATCAAATGATGCTTTAATGGGCGGTTAATTACAAGCTACTATTTGAATGCCACGGGTTCAATCGATTGTTTTAACCGAAGACTGCGCAGCCAAACGAGCCACAGCCTAAAGAGCCAAAAGCGTTCGATTTTATAGGACAATTCGCATTTCCTGGTCAGTGCAATTCAAAGCTGTTGCATTGAAAATGAAAACGACGCCAAACCGCGAATCACTCGCATCACAGTTTGGCAGGCACTGGCATGCCCGGCAGGCATTGCGCGCAATTACCAAGTGCAGCTCTAACGCAACTGCTCACACCCCTCCACCCAACACCCCCCACCTGCCATTGGCCTGCAGCCAATTGCGGGGTAATTTGCAAACGCACAAAAGCGCAGGCCGCTGACGACCTTAATTAGCGGGCACAACGGGCGCAGAAGAAGAAATCAGCGCGTAATAGGCAAACGCACATAGAACTAGACAGCGAGAGCGAGAGCAAGGGAGAGAGAGAGAGCACTGCTAGAGACACTGCTAGATCCAGGAACCAGAACGCCACTCAAGTGGAAGGGCGAGCTGCTAGTTCTAAGAAACCAATTAAGGCGCCAGCCGCCGCTGCACATTGATCAATGCGAGCAAAAAAAAATTCCTGATTTGAATGCATAGAACATTGAAATTCCTTTCAAGTTTACATTAGATTGAACTTCTGTTGCAATTTATTACAAATTAAGTGTACAGTTTATTATATATAAAAAGCAAAACTAATATTTAATAAATTTAATTTCATTAAAATACTCTAGTTCATTTACTATTTTATTTACATTACTACAAATAATATAACAAATATAATATGACCCAAAATTATTATTTATTATCATTTAATTCATTTCAATTCTTGCAAATATAGTCGTTGATTTTTAGTGCGTAGGGCAAAGTAAGTAAGATAGATAAGATAAGATAAAGTAAAGTAAGATAGACGTAAGTTTGCCAATTACTACACTCAAATAATAAAGTATGACATATGATGGATATTCTTATTTAACAAATATGAATTCTTGAAAATACTGTAATTTGATTATAGTACGTGATTATAGGCTATAACGCATAAAGTTTGCCAATTACATTATTACAAATAATATAAATAGTGATGCATAAACTAAAATTATTATTTAATCAGATTGACTTAATTTGAATTTTCTATTTTAAGCCGATTATTGACTAGTATTTTTTAAATATTTTAAAGTTTTTTATTTATTTTAAGCCGATGTTAAGCAGTCGACATTACACATATCACTTTAGTTATGTATATACATATTAAGGTAATATAAACACGAATAAAAAAAATGCTAAGTAATAAAATAATATAAATAAAAAATTATTAAATAGCAAATAAATAAAAAAAATCAAAATTTAGGAAATTTTCAAACAACAGTAATATAATCCCGCTTTCGCTGAAGGGAAGGGAAATAGCCAATAAGAGCCCCAATGAACTTAGATTTAAAGTTAATAAATTACTTATTGTTTTGTGGTGTGCCAAACCATGTTAAATTATTGTCTTAAATTTACTAAGAAATACCAATCAAAGCCTCTTTAAACACATTGGCATTTAGCATGAAGCTGGCAAATTTCTAGCTATTGAAATGCTGCAGCTTTTTATTGTTACAAATTTAATTTAGCAAATAGAATCAACTGCAAAGAATATCAACTTTGCAGCACTGTTACTCATGCAAAATTCAATATTTTCAAAATAATGTAGAATAGTTACTGTTCCACATGTAATGCACTTATAGCAATGGGAATGTCAGGAGTGTAGTTTCGCCTAGGTTCGAGCCACTGTGCAGCGCACAATGTTTTGATGGGCGACGTCCAGTGGAGCCAGCCGAGGCAGTCAAAGCGCCCGTTCCGAGGCTCAATTGAGATATTATGAAATCGTTTTGGTCGCTGTTGTGTCGGTGCGTGCGGTCGTCCGCTAATAAAGACGCATCCTCTATCCTTCCCACAGCCGCAGACCAGAGCGGTCGCGGCCAGGCTAAGAGCAATGCCGATGCCAATGCCGCGTCGCTCTCCGCCGTTTGTTGTTTGCCATTGCCGTTTGCCTTGTTAATGATGTGCCGTGCGCGCATTTAAATAAAGTGCCGCCCATTATAATGAGCCGTGCGCGTTGTTAGCGCTGTTGATATTCTGCTGCGCCAGCTGCGCCGTCGACGTCATAAAGGAGCGGCCGGGCCCTATCGCGCGCGATCTAGGGCCCCATCTAATGAGTGCTCCATAAAATGCGCCAAAGTTTGCACATGCACAGAAGAAGAAGGGGTTGCCCAGCTCCATAATTAAAGAGCCAACTAGACGCTGGCCCAAGCTCGAACACGCTCTGGAATGCGATGATAATGCGACTCAAATAATCTATTTCGCTGGCTCGTTATGCAAAGTTTTATGAGTGCTGCAAACCAGCTAAAATAATTGTGTGACAATTGAAGACCATCCAATCAAGTAGCCCAGTAGATGTTTTAGAGATTGAAAGCATTTGTACTGCACTGAATTTCCACAATATTTCTGGTGTTTGAGCACAATTAATGCGCTTCAACGACAATCTTGAAGATTAAGTGTTTTAAACTCGTGGCCAGCAAACTTTCGCCTTCTTTGGTGGTGAGTTTCTCCGCAATGCGCGAATTTGTCAACAACATTTGCCCGGAACTTGGTCGAAATGGGGCCACCCCAAGCCCCGCCGTTTGCTCCACAAGACGGATCAATTTGGTAAAACGTTCTCCGCTGCCTTGGCTGGGCAATTAATCAAGCAACTGGTCATAGGAAAAGCCATTGAAATGGCGAAAGAGGAACGAAATGCGCCTGCCAAATGTTGCATGCAACGTCGGCGACTCGCCAGCAACAAAGTCCAGAGACAACTAAATGTATCGCCGACGATAGCTGAAAATTGGAAATATATATCGCTGTGCAGATAAGCAACGCAAGCTGGCCAAGGGCTTGCAGCCAACCAGGGAAGTAGACCGGGCTGCAAATATGCCAAGCATGCAAAGGTGCAAGACGTGGCCATTAATGGGATGGCAGTGAACCAATGCCAATGGGGCAGGCAACAATGTTGTTTGCTGCATTTGATGCCCTCCACTAATGACATTTGGCTGTCCGGCGACGCGCCCACTGCACTCGCAATGATAAGCAATAATTGAAAAGATTGCCGGGCATTTGAATCGCTGCAAATGCAGCAAATGGAGCAAATCAAGCGCAAGGCAACGCCGAAGATGAACAATAAGCAGCCGTGGAGCATTGTGTCGGGAAAGGGATGCAAATAACCAACCGATCAAATCGCACCCATAATTACAACTAGCACTCAACTGGCCCAAGTTTATGTCAATTGCCGGGCATTTTAGTTAAGCGATTGCCCGGCCACTCGACTGCCCAGCGACCACACAGTCGCCCTAGAAGTGGCAAGCAAGGAAGCCGTCGACTCGGGAGCGAGAGCGCTCATTGAGGCTAGCAAAATGCCACCTCCAACGTGTGCAGCGATGAGTTTGCACTTTGTGGCTTAATTGTTTATATTGCAAAAGCCAACGAAAACTTTCTACCTGCGCATTTTCACACAGGGGAAACTGTTTGTGCGAAAAGCGTTTTTTTAATTGTTTTTCTAATATCTGCGACGAGCGTGAATTCCCTTTTTTTCAATCGCGCAAGCTCATCGATTTTTCGCACTCCGCTTTCACTGTCGCTGCATTATTTAGCACTGTGAAGTTTCAATCTATTGTCGGATTTCTACAAAATTAGTTTGCTTCCTAATCATTAACTTCGTTTTCGGTTGATAATGAATAGCAAATTTGTAATACTGATATGTGAAATATATTTTTCAGCTAGTATTTTAATTCCAATTTTAACTTTGCAATTAAATGCAATATTGATATGTGAAGTATTCTTTTTAGTATATATTTTATTTTAGTTTTTAACTTTTGTTAACTTCAATACCAACAGTTTGTATGTTAAGTAAATAATCAAATAGTAACAACTTTAAGCTGAATTATTCTTAAAATTTAGTTTTCTACATTTACTTTGTTTCCCAATAGTTAACTTCATATACGGTTGAGAATGAGCAACGAAATTTAATACTGATATCTGAAATATATTTTTTCAGCTAGTATTTTATTTTCATTTTAAAATCCGCAAGTAAACGTAATATTGATATGTGAAGTATTTTTTCACATGGTGTTTGATTTTAAATGTGAACTTTTATAAACAGTTTTACTTCTTTGCCAGTTTGCACGTTTTATGAATAATCAACGACAAGCTGAATCGTTCCTAATAACTTCATATAACTAACTTAACTCTTAACTTCATATACGGTTGAGAAAGTGCATCGAAATTTGATACTTATCTGAAATATATTTTTCAGCTAGTCACTTTAAAATCCGCAAGTAAAGACAATTTTGATATATGAAGTATATTTTTCAGCTGGTACAGAGAGTTTTACATAGCTGCCAGTAATTCAAGTATATTTTGAAGCTAGTATTTTATTTTCAAATTAATCTTCGTAAGTAAATGCAATATTGATATGTACTCGTATATGGAGTATATTTTTATACATTTTGTTTTAAATGTAAATTTTTATTAATAATTCTAGTTTTTTACTGGCAGTTTGTTAATAAACAAATAATAATAATAAATTTGTAAATAAAGCAAAATAATTAAATATTCAAAACGATATGTTCAATCATTCTTACAAATTTCTTGTTGATAAATAAATTAAGCAATTTTATTTAAATAGTTGATTTCTTAGCTACTTCACAGTAAGAATATACAATTTTTATAATAGTAACTAAACCTTACTTTCTTCATTGATAGTTCACTGATAGTTTCTCTCTTCGACTGCCACCTACTACAAGCAATCTACAAACAATATGTGACGACTTTCGAAGATCAAGCAAATGCATCAAACTATTGTTGCGCCGCAAACAGATCGACGCTAAGATCGAAGTTTTCAGTTTCTATCGTAGATCGCATTTGTTTTCCTTATGGTCAACTGTTTAATTGAGTTAAGCCGCAAAGTTGACTCAACTTTCGGTTTCAATCCGAGCGTATCGTGACTTTCCCACTAGCACCAGCGACACTCCAACTCCAACTCCAGCTGCCCCTCCTATCGATCTCTGCGGCACTTCAGCTGTCCCTTTGTCGTTGGCTGGCTGGCGCATCTGCCGCTAATCAAATCAAAGCGTTGACAGAAGAACTTTCCACTCGAGTAAAAGTTGCGTGCGCCACAACGACCACAGCGACTGGCCAGCTGGATCGACTTAAGTCCAGCAACAACAACAGCTGCAGCCAGTTGCAGTTTGCTTTGTAAAGTGATCAGCCAGTGCGTAACTCAAAAACGAAACCACACGACGGACGAGTGCGAGAGCGAGTGCGAGTGCGAGTGCGAGTACGAGTATTTGCTTTTTGGTCTGGTCAACATTAGACATTTTGTCCTAATTACGCAGACAAACTGAGACAGGCGAGCGACTGCAACTGCGACATTGCGAGACGCTCCAGAGCCGGTCCGAGGCGAGGCGAGGGGAGGCGAGTTGAAGCGCTGCGCTTGATTGGCGACGCATGCGCAACTTCACTTTCCATTTAATCTCGTTTTGTGGAGCAACTGCAGCATCCACGCCAATGCGCCAATGCAACGCAATGCAACAACGGCGACGCACACAATTTGTCGCACGTTCGCATCTGAAAAATCGAAAGCCGATTTTCATGTCAATATTTTTGTCGAATCAACTGCCCGCAAGTCAGCAAGACGGCAGCAGCGAATGAGCGAGACGCCTCCTCGTCTGTGCATGCGGAAAATATGCAAATTACAAAGCGGCGATCGAGGCCCCGGAGGCAAACGACTCCTCGCGCTGACCGATTGCACGAAAGATGAAAGTTGCTTGCGCTGAGAATATATCGAAAGTGCAAGTGGTCCGCGGTGTGCACGGTGCGTGCTCCAGCCAGCCATTGATGTAAGATCATTATGGAGGAAGCGGTCCAGTTGTTCGATTTCACTCTCCAAGGTGACCGCCGCATAATCTAATACATCATACGCAGATCTGACAGCAATATTTATTCATTCGCTGAATACCACAAACTCTAGCCAAACGATCTTTGGCTGACATCAAATCGATGCCAGCTTGCAATAATTTTGATTTAACAATTCAAGCAACTTAGATATGAGATATCCTACTTAACTTATGCATGTAAGTTTTGCTAAAATTAAATTAAGTGTGGTGCATTTAACTAACAAATTAGAATTTGTAATTCCAGCAAATAAGTAAACTTCGAGAGTATACTTGTATATAGGAAAATACATGATAAATCACATTCTAATTTTTAACTTATGCGTGCCTGTTGAATTATAATAAATTCAGTGTTGTGGATTTAACTAACAAACTAGAATTTGAAACTCGAGCAAATTTGTAAATGTTAAGAGTATGTAAAGGAAAATACACGATAAATCAAATTAAATTTTTTAACTTATACGAAAAGGATTGCAAATTATAAATAAAGTTAGGTGCTTTTAAATTCTAGTTGACAGTTCATGCAATTAGTGAGCGCACTTGAGCTTCAAGAATATATTGGAAAATCATTGATAGATAGAACGTATCCCAATTTTTAATATACACACACAAGTTTGCTGAAAATAAATGCAGTGTTCTAAATTTAATAAGTCGCTACATTCATTTTAATAATTTACTGTGCAATAAAATGCATTTTATTTCAAATAGTTTTGACACAATTAAATTATGAATATATACAACTGTGCTCATTGAAATTGGAGTGATTATTCAGAGTGAGATTGAGAACTCAATATTAGAGATTTATAGGTTTTTATTATTTATTTTATTTTATTTTTCATTTTATTTTTAATTAATTTTACTACTCCTTTACTTTCAATTCTTCAATACAAGGCAGTGATTATTCAGTGTGTGAATAATCTCTGTTATGATTATTCAGAGTGAGATTGAGAACTCACATTATAATCAATATTAGAGATTTATAGATTTATTTTGAAGTAACTTAACAACTGTTTTACTTTCAATTGTACAAAATAATGCAGACATATTTCAGAGTGAGATTGAGAACTCGCATTATAATCAATATTAGAGATTTATAGATTATTATTATTATTAACATCAACAACATCACTTTCAATTCTTCGATATATTCGAAAATATGAATAATAAATAAAGGAGACATTAAGTTACATATTCAATTTACAGTGCTAACAAAAATAAGCAAACAAACTCAGTAAAACTATTTATGCACAACACATGGGCTGAAAAGTCCCGTGCCAAACTCATAGATGGTGTTAGTTTTATTGCAGTCTCCTTTTTTTCAGTTAATACTAATCTTCAAAAGACAGTTTGTAAAATTTCATGATATTCTTTCTATTCATTAGTTTGTGAGTGCTAAGAGTGACGCTACTTTTGTTATTTCCAAAACTATGGATCAAATGTACAATGTTATATGTACATATATTTTACATTCTATGAATTTGCACTGTTTGATAAAGATTGATAGATTTGGTTAGCTTTCTCCAACGTGGACGTTTTAAACAAATCTATGTGTAGCGCAAACAGCGAAAATTCATAAAATGCAAAATCGGGAAATACTCGTAGCTTGAAATACCTCGTACTGAATAATGCGCTTTTGTGCTTGCCAACAGTCTGCAACATTTGCCATACTTTCGATTGTCAACGAGTCGTCTGCTTATAGGACCATAGCAAGTCCATCAATTGTCACATTCCGAATGTAAATTTGCATGTGTCGTATCAAAGCCCAATTGGGTTAAAGCAACGCATGTGCGTCAAACTGAAATTGGGGGGAGTGCTGCATTAGCTTGCCAGCTGTAAAGTGATGTAAATAAATATATATGCATGGCACAATTATGGTTGCACTGAAGACAAGCCGGGATTGGGAGCGGGATTGGTGTTAGAATTGGGATGAGCAGTTGCAGCTGCTCGCGAAGTACAGCTATTTTCTTTGGAAAAGCAAAATGAATTAACGCTACATTAATTTATTTAATAATATTTCATTGAAATTGAGCAATTTGAAAAGAACTACTGCGAAGCCAGCGCGCATCCTCTGCCTCTGCCTCTGCCTCTGCTGCGCTACTACAGACTACTGACTGACTGACTGACGTCTGCCACTGCAATTATTTGTGCATTAGAAGTTCTTCCGACGGCCGACAGCTAATGTCAGTTTAAGTGTCGGAATGGAATACTCCACTGCAGCCTCCACTGCAGCCACGCCAGTTACAAGTTACAATGTGGGAACATGCCTCATACCTCAGGCGAGACTCACGAATCGCCCAGCGCTATTCAACACCCAACTGAGTCTGAACTTCTCATTAACAATGCATGAAATGCGCGTCAAGTCCTTAAAAGCCACAACTATTATGTTCTGAACGCCGACTCTGTTCAGTTGTGTTGCGCATGGGGGCAACTGCTCAAACGGGGCAGCCATCGAAATTAAATCAAATTAAAACGGTCGCCACCAACCCAAAATGGCAGCCCACGCAACTTCAAGCCACACTGGCAGTCGCAGTTGCAGTTAAAGACTCAGATGCAGTTGCAGTCGCAGTTGCTCAATAAAACCAAAATTGTGCAGCAACTCGACGGGATTTATAACTCGAGTTAGCAAATAGTATCTAGACTATCAGAATTCAATACTAAGTTTGAAGAATATATGGAGCACACTAGGAATTTTCAGTTATAAAGGTCATAAACAACAAGTCAACTATCCAATAATAGTATTCAAAAGCACAAATATGATTTTTATCGTACAAGTAAATTACAATTTCCTATGCTCTTTCAAATGTTCTTTGAACGACTCTACAAGTCGTTATAAATACTTTATTAATATCTATCATTCAGTAGATACTTCTATATATGAAATACAAATACTTGTTGAAATGTGCTAATAATAAAATAAATAAAATAAGAGTAATAAGCTAACTTTCTCTATAAAATAGTTTCTGCTTTACAAAGATTTCTTTAATTAGATCACCATCAAACAAATACTATACTTCCCAATGAAAACGTCAGATGGCGCCAGGCAACACTTAGTATGGCCTAGGCCAGAAATATATATAGCAACCCTCGTATAAACTATTACAATTTAATACTCTAAGAATATAAGTATATACAGAGCACACGGAAATTTATGATAGGATTTAAGCAAATTTTTACTTATTGGTAGTAATAGGAATAGGAAAATTAACTTTCCTTTGATTTTTCAAACATTCTAAAAGAGAATTTTTCCTAATGCCAACCATCTACATTCTCATACATTTTTAATTAATATTCATCATTTATCATTTATCATTCAGTTTAGGCGTATTTATGAAATACAAAGTTTGTTGAAAAGTTCTAATAAAAAAAGAAAATAAATAAGTGATGCTTTCTTTAATTATATTTGCTTTTCAGCAATAGCTTGTTTAATTAATTCACTATCAAACAAATAGTACCTATCCGAATTCCATAGTCTTTAAGTTTGAAGAATATAAGAAACACATATAAGGATTTTAAACAAAATTTGAAAAGACAAATATTACAAAAGGAACCAAGGAAAACTAGTTTTACTTCTATGACAAATATATAAATACAAGTAAAATTAAAATAAAATAAAATAAAATTATGCAACTAAAATTAATTGTTCTAAGTGTTTGATAACAATTTAAAATTGATTTTCCTATGATTTTTATACTAAAAAAAGCAAATAAAAGAAAAATTAATTTTGCTTGTATGACAAAATATAAATGTAAAACAAAAATTATGAAAATGATGTAAGTAAAATTAATTGATTGAAAGTTTAAGTTTAATTTTCCTATTATTTTTTAAATATGATAAATCAGGATTGTTGTAACTGCAAACATGCGGAATATAGACAAAACTAGATGTCATAACGCCTTGTTTAAATCTAACTAATATACTATTTAGGTGTAATTAGAAAATACAAATAATAAGAATAACTCCAATAACTTACTTTATTTTGGACACGATCATATAGCATAAGTAGAGAGCTAGTTTAGTAAAAGAGCGCAAATTAAACAAAACATATTGCTGAATTTATTATAAATTCGTACACGATATAAATAAAACACATTTGGCTTAAGTACAAATTGCGAAAAATGAGTATAAATTAAATTCCAGGATGACACAGTGAGCGATTCACAGATGAAAATGAAAGAGAAGAAAATCAAGCAATGGACAGACAGATCAGTCATCGAGTATCTCGGTGATCTTGGCACTCTCGGCAAAGACGTCGGGTATCTCGACATCGTCTGAGCGCTCGATGATGCGCTGCCGCTCCGCCGCCGACATGCACTGAGTGGCCACCTCGCGGGCCTTGGCACGCGCATCATCGGCCAGCTGACTCAAGCCGCTGAGCAGCTCCATGATGTCCGTCTCGAAGAGCTTCTTGGCAATATCGGAGCCGGCATTGATCATGTTGAGAATGACAACAGTGCCGCGGTGCTGGACCGCTGGACTGGGATTGGCGACGAGCGTGTGCAAGATGTTCAGCCAGCTGGAGCAGTCGAGAATCTTCGAACAGCACTTGGTCGACACGGAGGTGAGCATGGCCAGCGCGCCAGCACAGGCCATGGCCGTTTGCTCGTCCTCATCCTCGCAGAGCAGCGCCAGGAACTTGACGCGATCGTTCTCGCCCTCGAACATCTTGACCACGTCGTCGGACATGACCAGATTGCAGATGCACTGCGCAGCAGCTTGCGTAAGCAGCACATGATCCTCCATCAGGTAAAACTCAATCTTCGAGACACCCTGCTCCTTGATGATGCGCTGACGCACGCTCTCATTCATGCTGGCCAGATTCGTCAGCCCCATCAGCGCCTCAAAGTTCTCCAGCGCAGTGCAGTCCTGATGCAGCAGATTCAACAGCGGCCTAATCACATCCAGCGAACGCTGACCTGTGAACGCCACCTCGGGATTGATGGTGATGCCAATGCGCGCCAGCGCCTGGCTGGCATGTCGTTTGCCCTTGTCGGTGCCCTCGAGCGCCAAACGCAGCAGCGCCTTGACGCCGCCGTCCTGCACCACCTTGCCGCGCAGCTCTTGCAGCCCGCAGACAGCGTTCAGAACGCGTGCGATCAGCTCCTGGGAGTTGTGGCTCTCGGTCTTGGCCAGCGCACAGAGTGCGGTCGTGATACCTTCGTTGCAGAGCACTGTGATGCGCTTGTTAACGAAGTCAACGTCGTCCAGCTCATGCTCCTCGGGTATGTGATGCTTGGCGAACTTGGCCAGCTCCACCATTTCGGGCACAAGCTCCTGCTTCTCGTAGGCGTTGCACAGATTCACGAACGTGGTGACAACGCCATACAGACACGACTGATCGCCGGCGCGGGCCAGATCCATCAGAGCATGTATGGACGCCTTGTCCTCGATCAGTTTCTCCTTGCACTCGGCGTCCAGCGTCAGATATGCCAGGCCATCGGCGGCCCAGCGACGAATGTCCTTCTCCTTGCCGGGCTTGATGAGAAAGCGGCGGCAGGCCTCGGCCAACTTGAGGGCGGCGCCATCGCCGAACGGTCGTATGGCCGCATCCTGGCCACCATAGCTGCCCAGCTTGCAGAGGCCGACGAGAGCGCGCACGCGAATCGCATCGTTTTTGGAGTGATAGAGACCCTTAAGTATTTCCACGCCCTGCTCGCACAACGCCTTCGCCTTGTCCTTCTTCGAGGAGGCGGCAATAAGACACTCGCAGGCGACGCGCTGCTGCAGCACATCATCTGTGGTCGCCATGGCCAGGATCATCTGCAGAATGCCTACAATGAAGTGTAATTGTGAGTGAGTGTACCAAGATTTACTAAAAATATCTTACCCTCTCGGGACACAATCTGGTTGCCCACATCGAGTGGACCGCTGAGCAGCGCTGTGATCGCCACCGTGACGCGCACCTTCGACTCCATGTCGGGCGACAGCAGCTTGTCCTTGACGAACTCGTCGATCTGGTCCGTGAAGCGCAGCTTGGCCTCGTCGTAGTACATGTTCTCGTAGATGCGGGCCAAGCACACGGACGCAATGGTGCTCGAGGAGTCGGTTACGTCCATTGCACTCTCGTACTTGTAGTCCTGCAGCTCGGAGCACACCTCCAACAAGCGACAGAGGCCACGCACCTCCACCAAGCGCTCGGCCCACTCCAGCGCCGTGTAGTGCACATTTCGTGTGAGCAGCTCAATGACAGCATCACGCGCCTTGCCCGAAATCGTGCGATCCGTAATGCTGTACACCAAGCAGGTGAGCAGCGTATCAATCTCGCGGCTGTGGCGCGCACAGAGCTCCTTGCTGGGCTTGGCGTCCGCCTTGTTCTTGAGCCCCGACAGCGCATTGATGATGGTCTGCAGGCAAAACTGGGCGGTGGTCACGCAATCCTCGTGCTTCTGGTCGAGCACACGCATGAACCAGGGTATGCCCAGTTCGTTGAGCACGCCCTTGGTGCGATCCACGCTATTCTCGCACAGCGAGGCCACCACGCGCACCATGTTCAGATAGATCTCCTGATCCTTCTCCACTTTGGCCAGCGTTGCAATCTTCGGCACACACTGCTCCTTGTACATCAGCTCGGCGCCGGTTGGCTCCTTTGCCAGCACCACCAGATTGTTGGCCGCCGAGCGTCGCTTCTCAATGGGCGCCGCAATGTCGAAGGCCAGCTCCATCATTTGTTGCACCTTCGTCGAGGTTTTCGCATTGCGAGCTGCATTTTCCTGCACAATTAAATGCAGTCGCTGCAGCATGGGCTGAACGGATTTGTTGCCCGGGTCGGCCTTGAACAGCGCCGTGGCATCCTTGTACGACTCTTCGGGCTTATTCAACGCCTCATATGCCTGAGCACGTCGAAACAACGCTTTGGGATCGTTCGGTGCCAGGCGCAACGACTCGGTGCAATCGTCCACAGCGTTCGTGTACTCCTCCAGTTTGAGATAAGCAGCAGCACGATTTTTGTAGAACACGGGCAGCTCCTTGTGCTTCGCGCCCAGTTTGATGGCCTGGCTGTATTGCTGCGCTGCCTCCGACCATTGGGAGGCCTTAAATGCTTCGTTGCCTTTGTCTTTGTGGGCGATGGCGGCGGCGCTGGTGTCGTCGGTGGTCATGATTATACAATTTTCTGAATGAAAACCAATTATTTCAGCTGTGTACGATCGAAATTCTTAAGCAGCGATCCAAATGAGTCACGACTTTGAGCAGATATGCGCTTTTCTTATACCGTTTGGCCTAAATTCAATAGCTGCAGAAACTTCTCGATCACACATGCACACTCTCACACTTACACTCTCTCGCAAACGCACTGGCGAGTAAAACAAGCACGCTGTGTTGAAAATATCAAGCAACCGCGCCAACGTTCTATATATAAATATATATTATTTAACGTCCAAAACGAACAGCCAAAAAGCTGCGGCAGCAACAGATTTCAACTTGCCGTCATCGGTGTGGCCACTGTTGGTGAATCATCGATAACATTATCGATGTATCAATGTTAATAACATTTTGAACACTTGTGGAATGCATGTTTATGCGTCAAAACGATTAGTGGATCACCAGATTAAAGAAATACATTTAAAAATAGTGGGAGGTTTTTTCATAATTCTTATGCTTATTTAATAATATTCGGTTATTGCGATCGATCTATTGATGTATTTGGAGAAAATCTGTATTGAAATAGACACTAGCACTGCTTGCCATTCACATGTCAACGACGACAAGCAGTTTACTCTCCGATAACAACAAAACAGTCGAAAATCGGTAAAACTTGGGTCAAGTTCAGGTGGAATCAGCTGTTCGTTTTGTTTTGGTTCGGAAACTACAATTTGTGATATAACAATAAAAACAAAGTTTTGCAACGTGACAACAGAAGTCTCTCCGAGGTATGCTGCAATATAGCCAGCATATTTGGCGGCCACTTATACGCACTCTGTTCACAACACACACGCAGTGGCAAGCCAATTTTTATGATGCTTTGGGCATTGCCAAGGGATGCACGCAGAATGAAATCAAGGCAGCGTATTATAAGTTGTCCATGCTCTACCATCCAGATCGCAATGATGGCAGCGAAAGTGCCGCCCTTAAATTTCGAGAAATCACCCAAGCATATGAGGTGCTAGGGAACTATCGACTGCGTCGTCTATACGACAAAGGAATTGTGCAAACACCTGGATCACGGTATTCGCAAGATATACAAAATGTCGAAAAGGATTTCGAGCAAGAAGAAGACGATCCGCAGACAAAATTCTACAAGTCTCGGTTCACAAAGTCCAAAGTGACCGACATGAAAGGGCGCACGCCCATTTACGATTTCGATGAGTGGAGTCGAGCTCACTATGGCAAAAACTTTGATAGAAAACAAGCGGCTCAACAGAAATATGAGCGACAGCGCGAGCAAAAAGATCATAACCGGATATCAGCTCAGAATGACTTGGTAATGCTGACCTTCTTATTTGCCGGCGTGGCTATGTATCTGATGTTTATCGCTGAGACTTCATATGATACGCCGAAACAAAAAGCCGAAGAGGCTCATAAAAAAAACCTAGAGTCAGTAACGAAGCCAACGGCCTGAGGAGACGACTGTGTATAGTACTAAAAACTAGTTGATTGTAAAATAATTTTATGCTTAACTTAAATAAAAGAATTGTGTGAATTGTTTTGATTTCTACTTGTATTCAGCCGATCTCAGAAGCGTCCGCTGCGTTTTCTAGCCGTATATTTGGTGTCTGGACGCGTCTCGAGGCCTTGGCGACGGCGTCGCTCTTTTTTGGCTAAAATCCAATCACGCGACTTCTTTGGCGCCTTGCCACGCGCTTCGCGACAAGCGTCGCGCTTCTTTATGTAGTTAATGCGACGCTCTTCTTCCGGAGATCCTGCAAAGATTACAATAAGCCATAAGATTAGATTTCAATACAAGTTCCAGAGACTTACCCAAACCCTGCGGCAGTTCCGCGGCTCCGCCTGTCATGAGCACTAAGTAGTATTTCTTGGCCTTAGCCGAATTCGGATAATCGACGACCAGGCCACCATAAAAGCCCGCCTTCATGGCTTGAGCTGTGACCATTTCAATCTGGTCCGAGTTTTCTGGATAAAACTGGAAGACAGCGCGCGCCGTGCGCGTCAAACACGAGAACAACGTGCTAAAAAACTTCAGAAGGCGTTTGTGGGGATTGTGATAAGATTTGTCCGCATTGCACAGCCATTGCAAGGCCGAAATGGAAATGGCGCCATCGAAAGTGCCGGGCTTGAAGGGCATGCCCTCCCCCATGTCGCCAAGAATCACATCGCCGGCCACTTCGCGTTCGACAGCTATGTCCAGCATCGACTTGGATATGTCAATGCCAACCCACATGTGGTCGCTGTCCTCTAGAACACTGCCTGAGAGTCCGGAGCCGCAGCCAATATCCAAAATAAGACGTGATTCATCGTCATCGGGGAGCGCCAGCAGCTCCAGGGCACGCTCTGCCATTTCCACCTGAATTTCAATTATGCGTGTGCTTTGAGAAAATATAGTTAATCACAAGTCGATTTGCATTTCATTCGGTGTAACTCACTTTGTGGAATATTTCTTGGCTTCATCGTCATTGTAGAACTGCAAAGCAAATAAAATGTAAAATATATTTATTTTTTTAGGAATTAACTTACAATCTCTGGTGGGGCTGAATGCTCGGGTCTTCGCGCCATTTTTAAGATTTTATTACTGTTCTATAACTGTTTGTCTCAATGCTGATTAAATTTAATATGTAAACACCAATCAAAACTAAATATTTCAACACGTGCAGTCGGATGTTATCGATGTTTCGATTATGCATCAGCTGTTCAGCTCGATACATGCGTTCTGTTATCGGTATGCCTAGCAACGATTTACATTGCTATCGTTTTGAGGCATACACAAACACATATCAACGCGTTGTGGAATTAGCTTAAAGTGAAAATTGCATTTAATTGTTTAAAATAAAAGCATTAAACATGTGATAAAGGATTTTTAATCCTAGTAGTGAATGTGCAAACTGTGAAACGGTGAGTTTACCTCTCGACTTGCCCATAAATTGAATGTAATATAAACATTTGTGATTGCCTTCATTGTGTGTGCATTTATGTAAATGTGTACATATGTATGTGTGAGTGTGTGAGTGGGTGTGGGTGCTTCGCTGTCATTTGAGACAGCGACAACACGACACGACACCAATAATTATAGTTTCACAGATTACATGAAGTGTTAAACGACATTGGCACTTTGCTCTTGTTTGCTTGTGGTAAACCAAACTGCCAAAGCGTTGACAATTATTTGGAGAAACAGCTATGCATAGCTATCCGTGTCATCTCCGTTGTGTGTGCTGTTATCTGCTAAATGCTGCCGCTATATTAAGTGGCGATGGCCTGCTTACCTTGTGCTATATATTCGTTTTTTTTTTGCTGCTCTGCGCGAAAAAGCGAAAACATAGCCCATCTAACAACAACAGACTGTGACGTATGCAAGGCACAACAGGTTTGTGCCGTCTCGCTCCCACTTTTAATGCCGGCGAACAGCTGGTGCTCTCGATTACCGGCCATTGATCGATAACGAGTGCGACAACTGCGTTTATCAGTTGCTTCCAAACTTTGCAGTTGTGCTCAAATTGCATTTTGATGTAATATGCATTGCCCACTTGGTCATTCATTTGCCAACATACTCAATACGGAATACAATCAGGTTTATATGAATGCCCCTTATAAATATTTAACATACGCCTTCGCCCATCCCCAAACTGGTTTACAGCACACACTCGAGCTTCTTTCACTCTTTCCAAGAACAACGCCTGAGGACAACGACGGTTACCAAAATTTTTGACGCAACCCAAAGCGGTCGCTGGCCTCTGTTTAACAAGTTTGCCAAAAAAAAAAGAGAGAAAAAGCCAACACACAATAGCAACTAAGGGGCGACTCGAACATACTCTGGAAAGAGTACTATTGAAAATGTAGGCACTAAATCGAATAGTTTTTGCAAATTTTGCGTATGTTACAAAAAGTTGACTTTACAGTAGTGCGTTTCTCCTATAATTAATAGGGACATTTCGACAACAGGCACAATATAGTATATATTATTCCACACAAAGGTTTAACTCGACCAAAAGAATAGGCCAATAAGATTTAACACATTCTGCAAGAAGTTTAAAATTTTGATTTGCGTCGTATGACTTTAGAGCATTCATATGCATATTCAACTCATATTTACTTATTATAATATAAATGTGATGGTGTTAGACAATCTCCCTCGCAACATAGTTCCATAATAATAAGTGTTAATTATTGTTGGGCAATATTTTAAAACATTTTTGAACAACATTCTACCAAAAACCAAAAATTGTCAACAAATAGGCGGATAACAAATGAAACTCATGTCACGGAACTTTGTCAAGGAAGTGGTCATTCGGTAGTCCAGTAAATCAAGGTGATACAGAAGTGAATATAATATCACTTTCTTGGCACTATGCTACCCACGTTACACAGCAGTCAGGCGCAGGGTATTGCGAACTTAGCACGAGCATCCATTTCGAAAAACCAGCTTCAGTCTGAAGTCTGAAGATTCTTGCTGTTGGCTGCCAACGTTTAGTTAACAAACTGTCGCTCAGCCGGCCAAATCGCTGCCAAAACCCGACGAACAAACTAATTTTAGTGAAATGCGCAGTTGCTGGAGTTTAATAGTGCTGCTGGGGCTGCTTTCGCCCGGTCAGTCTGCCAATTTGCTGAACAGCTACCTGCCTGCCTCAATGCAGGCGCTGGCTTACTACATCGACCTACTGCAGTACGAGCCGCTCTACAGCACCACCGCCGAGCCACCATTCAGCGTGGACTCCGACGAGGAGCAGGCCGCCAGCAGCACGCCTCTGCCTCCCACGCCGCCACAGCGAACCACAGCGTCGTCCAGTGGACGACCGTCGACGTCGACGACGACGACGACACGACGTCCCTCGGGCAGCACCAGCGGTTGGTGGCAGCCGCCCAGCTGGTGGGAGACACCAGAGCGCACCACGAGCACCGAGCGTCCGACGGCAGCACCCACGCCGCCGCATGGACCAGCTGTGTTTGCCCCGGCCGCAGTGGCAGACAGCGCGCGAACAGGCACTGGGAGGCCGCTGGAGGGCGAGGCGCTGTTCAGCGAGATCGACAATGAGGCGGACTTTGACAAGTTGCCACTTTCGCTAATACACGACATTCAGACGGAGGCACTGCACGATGATTTCACTAACGATGTGGAGTCTTTGGACAACTTTTTGCGGTTGTACGACGACAATTACGGGCGTGCGGCTTTCGATGTGGAATCGGCCATGGATCGCTGGAGCAGCACTTCGACGGCGGGCAAGAAACGAGTGCCACCCACAAAGCCTTATGTGGACTTTCTGCTGGTCTACGACCTGCTGAAGCGGGACGCCAAGGCGGCCAATCTGAGTAAATACGAGGGATACGCGGAGGAGTTGATCGAGCAACTGTACGAGCTCTCGAATGCGTCGTCAACGCGGCAATTGCATACGCTGTTCCAGCGCATGCTAAACCGCGGCGACGTCCAGCGCAGCGACGTTGTGGCCCGGGTGCGAGGCATTATTAAGGACCTCGGCAATCCGAATAGTGCCACGTCTAAGGCGCTTATCAACATACCCAGCATGCAGTTTTTGCCCTAGTTTCTAAGTATTTTTGCAATGCATCAAGCGAGTAATAAATTCAAAATGATAAACTATTCATTTGAAGCGGCCATTTGACACATTGACACAGTTTGGAAGTCCGCCCACAATGTTAGTTATCGATAACGACTTGCCAAGTTGTTTTTTGTTGTTACAGGCGGCTGTCAACAGCTGTGTCGACGTCATTATTAATGCTTAAACACGCACACACGCCAACCAACGATAGAGAGAGAGAGAGCGCGCGAGTGAGTAAATCGAGCAACATGCTCTCTTTGCATAGTCAATGCTGCTCTCTTTTGCTGTGCTGCTTTATTTTTGCAACCAGTCAGCGAGTCGCCTGTGCCCCAAGATTCAATTAATAACAAGATTACTCATATCTAGTTGGCTGATGACGTCATGAGTGCGTGAATCAAACACATATATGTATGCACATATATAGCCAACATTTTTGCATATTTATTATTCTCAACATTAAAGTTGTGACGTCACACATACACACACCTTTCCTTGCGAAAACCAGACGTAACATCCCACAACAACTCTCTGAACTGTGACGGTTATGGCGTTGCGGGCTGAGTTGCCGCTCTTTGCTTTGCTGATTGCTTCCCCAGTTGCCATTTGGATTTGATGCGCGTAGCAAGTGCCGTTCGTAGTTGCTGCAAGCACAGCGGCTCGCGAAAGCAACTTAAAGTTTTATTTGCAATTACTTCATAGTTATTATTGAAAGCCATCCAATAGTTAATTAAACAATTTGTGAAGTGAAGAAACGCCGAATAATTGTTGTGGCAAATGTAATTTGTGTGCGGCTGCAGCGCAAAAGTGACATGTAGCAAAGTTATCGATTTGTGTGAAAGTTGCAAGCAACGGCAAGCAGCAGAGCTGCAAACAATCATTTAATTTGCCACAGCAGGCAAACGAAAGTTTTGATATTAAAGTTGTAAATGCAATGGAAAACTTAAACTTTGCACGCACGCCGCAATTTCTGCGCAAAGTCATCAACGAGGCGCGCAGGTAAATAAATCTTGCAACAGCCAAAGACAACGACAACGACAACAACAAATGCAAACTACCACCGGGACACAGACGGGGCGGGGAGGCTTCACCCTCCCGGCTCTGCCAGCAGCGCCGAAGGGGGTGAGATGTGGATGATGCCACAGTCTAGAGCTGCAGAACAGCAGTGTTTGTGTTTTTTTAGTGGTTGCATTTTCCTTTTGCTGCTGCACCTTACAGGTTTTACTTGTTTCCTTTTCGCGTGGCATCCACACGACACCACAGAGCTAGAGCCGTGCTTGCAAGAAGCAAGGCAGCAAGGCGTCTTATGTAACACGAGCCCACAGACGTCAATTGTTCTGGCTTTGTGTAGCATGTATGGATTTGATTTTGTATATGCAACACGCGCAGCACTTGAGTGCCGACCGTCGACCGCAAACAAAAGCCCCTCGGTGTAGTCCTTAGGACGTTACCCCATTGTGTTTCTTGGCTGCCGCATAACCATAACCATTGCCCCACAACAAGCGGCGCACATCACGCTTTTGGTTGCGGTGGCGGTGGCGGTGGCGAGCGAAAGACAAAGACGGTTGGCGTTTCATGTCTTTGTTTTGAGGGCAACCTCTTTGCTTGCTCCCTTGAAATTTGGTTCCTCTTGACTTTTTATGTATACGCTATTCGCGTGTATCTACACATACGAGCGCATTGTGTAGCTATATCTATGTCAACGATTTGCTTTTTGACGCGCTCAAGGCGACAGCTTCTGACACTACACATGTATGGCCTGCAGCTTCCCCAGTAACGCGTGCAATTCAATATTTAGCACAACGATTAAGCGACGTCGCATCTAGTTAATGCTCGTCTGCTGCACGAATTTTCAATTGAACAACAAGCAATGGGCTCTTGTTTGTGAAGATGTGATTACACATGCGGGCCGGCTCAAGTTCAAGGTTTATGACAGTGACGGACTGCAAGTTATCGATAAGTAGATCGCATAAACAGATGTCGAGAGTTATCGATTGATCGCATGTGCAGATGTCGCAATGTTAACGGATGTCGATGGTTGTGGGGGAGGGCAGGAAGGCCGTGAAATACGAGCAACGGCTGTTTGCCATCATTCCCACGACATTCTCACACACACAGGCACACTTGTATAATATGTATTTTAATTAAGGAAAACATTCCATTTGCGTTGCAGATCATTTATACATAGTGACGACACCGCCGCTGGCAAAGCAGCGAGTCACAGTCCAGAAGAGGCAACAACGCCACACGACGAAATGGAACTCGCCCACACCCTGACCCTCAACGAGGAGGCGCTGAAGCAGCTGCCGGAGCATAAGCGTGCCGTGTTCGAATTGGAATGGCTGCGCTACTTGGAGAAGTCCTTGCCGCATCTGCCCAAGCATGAGATCAAGGCCGGGCAAAAGAAACTGGTACAACAGCTCTCGGAGCGCATTCAGGGCGCACCTGGGCCACCAATGCGCAAGCTTATTGCCAGCGCTCTGGCCACACTCTTCTCCGTGGGCGACACCTTCATGCTGTTCGACACGGTCAACGCTTGCAACGACATACTAAAGAACAAGGATGACTCGCCCAGCTACTTGCCCACAAAACTGTAAGTACTTTCTCTCCCTCTCTTTGTGCCACATTTCATGAGAGTATTATTCGATTGCAGTGCCGCCATCTGCGTGCTGGGCTCGATGTACGAGAAGCTGGGCCGCATGATGGGTCGCACCTACGAGGACACCGTGCAGATCCTCATCCGCACGCTGCGCAATGCCGAGTCGCAGGCGCGCATCGAGATCATGCACACGCTGGAGAAGGTGAGCGCCGGCATGGGCACAGCCATTGCCAACGTGCACAAGGACATCTACAAGGCGGCCAAGCACTGTCTGCTCGACCGTGTGATGGCCGTGCGCGTGGCCGCCGCACGCTGCATCCTCAAGATGATCTACAGTGCTCCGTTCCTGTATCAAACGGAGCTGGAGAGTCTGGGCAATCTGTGCTTCCGCGCCTTCGACGGCAGCAACTACGAGGTGCGCTGCGCCGTGGCCCAGCTGCTGGGCACGCTGCTGGCGTACACCCAGCAGCTGGCTGAGGCGGCCAGCAACAAGAAGTCGCCGCATGCTCACGCGGCTGCCGCACTGCAGGCCGCCAAGGGCGGCACACTGCGTCTAGTCTCACTGGACGAGGCGCTGAACATACTGATGGCGGGATTTCTGCGCGGCGGCGCCTCCTTTCTCAAGGGCACCGGCGAGATCATCAAGGGCAGCTCGGGCGTGAATCGCGAGGTGCGCGTGGGCGTCACACACGCCTACGTGGTGTTCGTGCAGTTCATGGGCAGCGTCTGGCTGGAGCGGCAGCTGAGCACGTTTCTGGCGCACGTGCTGGACCTGGTGGCCAATCCGAAGGCGGCCTGCTCGCACGTGGACGCCGTCTACTCGCGCAAATGCATCAACTTCATACTGCGCTCGACCATCGGCAAGATGCTGGGGGAGAAGGCGCAGAGCGCCGCCTGCAAGGAGCTCATACACCTGGTGGCCAAGCAGATGAACTCCATTGACTTCAATCCCGAGAACGCCAAGGACTCCAACCAGGAGACACTCTTCAGCCAACACCTGCTGGTCTGCGCGCTGCAAGAGCTCAGCTCGCTCTACATTGGCCTGGGCACCACAGCCCAGAACCTGCTGACGGATCAATCACTCAACGCCATCGATGCCACCTGCGCCGTGCTGGTGCATCCTTGTGCTGCGGCTCGCCTGGCTGCTGCCTGGTGCTTGCGCAGCTGCTGCATTGCGGTGCCCAGCCAGATAACGCCGCTGATCGACCGCTTCATCGAGGCCATGGAGCAGATGCGCTCCTCGCCGGAGGCCATAGCGGGCTATAGCTGCGCCTTGGCGGCCATTTTGGGTAGCGCACGGCACTCACCACTGGGCATACCGCACACCAAGGGCAAGGTGGTGTTCAACTGTGCCGAGGAGCTGCTGCGGTCGGCTTCCCAGAATAGCCGCATGTCGCTGCATCGCACCCAGGCGGGCTGGCTGCTGATTGGCGCCATCATGACGCTGGGCTCGCCCGTGGTCAAGGGTCTGCTGCCGCGCATGCTGCTGCTGTGGCGCAACTCGTTCCCGCGCTCCAACAAGGAGCTCGAGTCGGAGAAGGCGCGCGGCGACGCCTTCACCTGGCAGGTGACGCTCGAGGGCCGCGCCGGCGCCCTCTCGGTGATGCACAGCTTCCTGCTCAACTGCCCGGACCTGGTCAGCGAGGACATCACGCGGCGTCTGCTCACGCCCATCGAGAGCGCTCTAGCCATGCTGGTCAAGTGAGTGCTACACATCCGCATTTGTTTTTACACTTTTACATCGATTTGCTTTGCTTGCAGCCTGGCGACCGTGCTCAAGAGCTACGGCACGCAGCTCAAGGCGCCAGCGGCCATGGTGCGCCTGCGTCTATTTGAGACGCTCACGCTGCTGCCGCCCACTGCGCTGGAAGCCTCGTACACGCACCTCTTGCGCATGCTCGTCTCGGAGTTCACGCTCTCGGACAATGCGGCCAACACCACGAATTCGCTGTTGCGCACGCTCTGCCACGGCGATGACTCCATCATACTGGGCACCTGGCTGCAGGAAACCAATCATCGCACCATCGAGGATCAGGTGCGTTCCTAACTAGCCAGCGACTCACTTGCGTGTGATCTATAATCGAAACTCTTTGTCTGTCTCTCCTATTGTCCCCCCAACAAACTATTCTCTAATTTCTGCACATGCATTTCCATAACATCGTCTCAGATGGAACCCAATCGTAAGGTCGATGGCGAGCATGTAAGTTCCGCGCGCGTCCACCAAGCCCCAATATAGACTATATCTTGGACGATCTGTCTTTGCATGCGTCGTTTTTCCAATTATATCGAGTTGACTCACTTTCCTCATTTCGTTACTCAGCGGGCAACCGCCTAACAAATTGATGCTTTTTCATTTGCATTTCTTGTTAAGTGACTGCACACACAAATGTTTATAATTTGTTGTTCCTCTTTATACTATTTAACCTTAAGTTTTTCAAACGAGAAAGTATTCTTATTAACTAGTTAATTAGTTGTTATTGCTTACGCTTTAGAAAGCTAGAAGCTCAAGTTTGTTATTTTCTTTGCTAGCCAAGAGGTAGAAGCACAATTTAGAAGCAGAGCTGTGTTCTCAATGTCTTCACTAAGCATAAGTGACACATCAGTCTGAACTCCTTCTACAGTTTAGTCTAATACAACTAGAAATATCATGTGATAGTTTAACTACGAGTACGTGCCACAAAATTAACAAGAAGCGCTTGCAGATCAACATGAGATTAATAGAAATTTAGCGCAATTCATTGTTTACTTTATTTTTATTACTCTTGCAATGCGAACCATTAAATTGTAGAAAGTTTTTGATTTTGAAAGAGTGTGTAAGGATTGTAAATCATTTTATCAACCTTTTGATTGCATTTAGTTTCTTAACTTATCTTACAGTAAACTGCAGTTTTCTTGTTTGTTATTTGGTTGACTTACCGTTGCTCTTCTTGTGCTTTACCTTTGCTGATCCCGCTCTTTTTGTGTTCGCAGCTGCAGCCGAATAGCGCCGCTGGGTCTGGCGCCCTGGAGCACGACCCCTGCTGCCTGTACCGACCGAACTGGTCGGCGCAGCACAACTACGCCAGCTCGGGCCCCGGCGCCGCCAGCACCAACAACATACAGCTGATCAACAAGGCGCAGCAGTGCCCTGGCCCGCTGCCGCTGGGCGTGGCAGTCATCGACATGGCCGTGACGCTGTACGGCACCATTTTCCCGAAGGTGGCCAACAAGCATCGCCTGCAGATGCTCGACCACTTCGCCGAGTGCATCAGGCAGGCGAAGAGCAATCGCCAGGAGGCCGTGCAGATGAACATTTTCACGGCGCTGCTGTTCGCCCTCAAGCAGCTGACGGACAGCAAGACGAGCCTGGGCCAGGAGGACGTCAAGAAGAGCGCCACCAGCCTGATCGTCGCCTCGCTGACCAGCGCCAACTCAACAATACGCTGCGCCGCCGGCGAGGCGCTCGGCCGCCTGGCCCAGGTGGTCGCCGACTCGCACTTCACCGCCGAGCTGGCGCAGAACAGCTTCGACAAGCTGAAGTCGGCACGCGACGTCGTCACGCGCACCGGACACTCGCATGCGCTGGGCTGTCTGCATCGCTACGTGGGCGGCATGGGCTCCTCGCAGCACCTCAGCACCAGTGTCTCCATACTGCTCGCCCTGGCCCAGGACAGCGCCTCACCCGTGGTGCAGGTGTGGTCGCTCTATGCGCTCGCCCAGATCGCCGACTCCGGCGGTCCCATGTTCCGCGGCTACGTGGAGGCCACGCTGACGCTGGCGCTCAAGCTGCTGCTGAGCGTGCCGCACGCCCACGTCGACGTGCACCAGTGCGTGGGCCGTGTGGTCAACGCACTGATCACCACCGTCGGCCCCGAGCTGCAGGGCAACAACGCGGCCGTCACGGCGATGCGCAGCTCGTTCCTCTGCGCCGCCGCGCTGCTGCAGTCGCACGCCGATCCGCTGGTGCAGTCGGAGGCCATTGGCTGTCTGCAGCAGCTGCATCTGTTCGCCTGCAAGTCGCTGCAGCTGGACACGCTGGTGCCGACGCTGGTCAAGATGCTGGCCAGCAACTACTTCATACTGCGCAAGGCGGCCGTCGCCTGTCTGCGCCAGCTGGCGCATCGCGAGGCGCGCGAGGTCTGCGAACTGGCGCTCACCATAACGCCCGAGCAGTGCCCCGACCTGCTCATCACCGAGTACGGCCTGCCCGGCCTGCTCTTCTCCATGCTGGACACCGAGACGGACGCCGAGATGCTGAAGAACATACACGACACGCTCACCTCAATGCTCCAGATGCTGGCGGCCGACAACCTGAGCAACTGGCTCAGTCTCTGCAAGAAGGTGCTCACCGTGGCCGTCGAGAGCGGCGCACCCATCGAGGATGCCGCCGCACTGGCCGCGGCCGGCGACGCAGCCGGCAAGTCGGCCACCGGCGAGCCGCTGCACGGCAACAACGACGACGACGACGACGAGGAGGAGGAGTACGCCGACGACGTGACCGAGTACCGGGCGGAGGAGAACACCTCGACGCATCCGGCAGTGCAGCCGCGCTGGCCGACGCGCGTCTTTGCGGCGCAGTGCGTGCGCCGCATCATCGCCAGCTGCGAGGCGGCCAATGCGCTGCACTTCGACCTGCTGCAGGCCAAGGAGCAGCAGCTGATCAAGTCGCGCAGCGGCGACTATCTCATCCTGCACCTGGCCGAGCTCATACGCATGTCGTTCATGGCCGCCACCTCGGACTCGGACCAGCTGCGGCTGGAGGGACTGCGCACGCTGCAGGAGATCATCGATCGTTTCGCCAACGTGCCGGAGCCCGAGTTTCCCGGCCACCTGCTGCTCGAGCAGTACCAGGCGCAAGTGGGCGCCGCTCTGCGGCCGGCCTTTGCGCCCGACACGCCCTCCCACGTGACGGCCGCCGCCTGCGAGGTGTGCTCCGCCTGGATCGGCTCTGGCGTGGCGCGCGACATCAGCGATCTGCGGCGCGTGCACCAGCTGCTGGTGAGCTCGCTGAGCAAGCTGTACACGAAGACGAACAGCACGCAGCTGTACAACGAGTCGATGGCCACGCTCGAGAAGCTAAGCATACTGAAGGCCTGGGCCGAGGTCTACATCGTGGCCATGCTGGGCAACGGCAAGGCGCCCGCCTCGCTGCTGGCCATAGCGCCGACGGGCGGCGCGGCGCAGACGGAGCTGGTGAGCGGCCTGGACTTGGACGTGGACAGCCGCGGCGAGAGTCTGCTGGGCCTGGTGCAGCCAGAGCTGCACAATCTGTCCAACCACTGGCTGGCCGCCATGAAGGATCATGCGCTGCTGCTGCTGCCCGCCGAGTTCCAGTCGCAGCTGCCGCGCGACGGCGGCTCCTTCTACACCACGGACACGATCAACTCGTCCAAGCCGCACTACATGACCAGCTGGCCGCCCATACTGTACGCGGCCGCGCTCTGGCTGCGCGACGAGGGCTTCGCCCGCCACCAGGACACCCAGACGCAGGCGGCGTCGGAGAGCGCGACGGCAACTGCGCCGGGTGAGCCGGCCGAGCCGGAGTCGAACAACAATCACATCACGCACGGATCGCTGTCGGCGGACCGCTTCCACATGATCTTCGGCATCTGCATGGAGGCGCTGTGCAGCATGCGCAGCTCGGACAAGCCGCGCAACATCGTCAGCTGCCTGCGGGCGCTGCACAGCATCTTCGACTCGGACTGGGCGCGCCGCCAGCTGATCAAGGACCGCGCGCTCACCATCGAGCTGTGTCACGTGCTGCACCGCCAGATACTCACCCGGGACGAGCTGCTAGTCCAGCTGCTCTGCGTGGAGATACTGCAGCAGACGATACAGGCGGCGCGCGAGGATCTGCAGCGTCATCGCGCAACTCAGTCGCCTGCCACCGGCCAGGAGCTAGACAATGCCAACGACAATGTGGCGGCGTCGTCGTCGCACGTCGAGCTGGGCGAGGGCAGCATCATGCAGCCGGGCAGCTCGCACGTCTACGCCGTGCTGGAGGTGTGCCTCTGCCTGTTCGTGCGCCAGATACCCAGCCTCAATCCCAGCAAGCAGACGAACCTGCAGCTGGACTACGCCTACGCAAAGAACAACGCCTCGTTCTTCTCGGTGCTGGGCGACGACAACGGGCGGCTGGTGGCCAGCGGGCTGCAGTGCGTCGAGCAACTGCTGGAGCTGTGCACGCCCAGCGGCGCACTCACCATACTGCCCACCATACTCTACATGACGACGAGCATCATGCGCGAGATCGCCAACAAGTCGGCCATCGACAGCAGCATACTGGCCAACACGTGTGCCGTGCAAGCGGCGCTCCAGTGCCTGCGCTCGGTCTGCGTGCATCGCTGGGCTCGACACCCGGCCACCGTGGAGGACTGGCAACAGCTGCTGCAGAGTGCGCTGGCCACCATCATTGACATGACAAAGACGGCGGGCGACAACGAGGAGCGCAAGGTGGACGAGGTCACCATGCTGCTGGCCATCGCCGTCTTCATACTGCACACGCCCGCCGCTGTGGTGGCGGCGCCCTCGCTGCAGTATCCGTGCATCAATCATTTCCGGCAGTGTCTGCAGTCGGAGAATCTCTCGGTCAAGCTGAAGTGCATCGAGACGACGCGCTCGATATTCACGCAGGCCGACCTCAAGACCGCCACGCCCTACATCCATGCGCTGGCCCCTCGCATCATCGAGTCGCTGTACGCGGAGTCGAGTAGGCTGCCGGCCAGCGAGCTGGAGCTGCAGGTGACCATCGAAAGCATTGTGGCCGTGGACCAGTTGATCGAGCTCGCCGAGCCGCAGCACCGTAAGTAGCACGCAAATCTCGTAGAGTGCAATTAACTTTCAGATCTGCATAGAGCGCAAGTAGTGCGATCCTCGATACCTCCAGATAATCCCAGTGCGATTTGTCCGTTCTCAAGCTTGGCGCACAGTTTGTTATTGTGGTCGAAACTAGTACGGTTTTTCTTACATTCTGCTCTCTTTTTCTCTCTCTTCGTCTCTTCTCTTTCAATTGCTTTCCAACTCTCATCCATCACACTAAACCAAACTAAACACAATCTCCACATTTCGTTATCGTTAGGAAACTTGCTACAAGGTAAATAGCTGCGCCCATTAAAAACATTTTTGATAATGCAAGATGCTCTCTCGATGTTAACAAATGCACCCACAAACCCCCAAAGCACACTAATCCATTCACGTTTGTAATTAATGTCGTAGCTGCGGTTCGAAACGCTTTAAATGTTGTAGCCAACTGCATGCACACCTAAATCGACTACTAATATCTACTATACTTGCCTACTTGCACTGTTAACTGTTGTTGTTAAGCATTGTCAAAGACTTTTCTAATTGCATTTGTATGCTTCACAGATATACAAATGCTGACGCTGTTGGTGCCCGTGCTGATCGGCTATCTGGCTGATCCGAGCAGGCTGCGCACGCTGCCCAAGTACCAGCGACAGCTGCACGAGCATGCGCTGCAGTGGCTGCTGAAGATCGGTCCCAAGTATCCGCAGGAGTTCAAGGCGCTGATGGGCCAGAAGCCCGAGCTGCGCCACAAGCTGGAGACGGCCATACGGCAGCAGCAGCAGTCAATTAGTCAGGCCCAGAAGGCCAGTGAGTCGCAGCGCAACGGATTGCTGGCCAAGCCGCAGAAGCCGACGATCAAGCTGAAAACGGACTTCAGCAACTTCCAGTAATCGATGCGATAATGTGCTACGACGCATCCGCACCGCACCCAAATGATATATGCTAAGCAATTTAATTAGAGCCTGCTACAGATACTACAATCGCTTGCAACACCTTTCGGTTTTCTTTTGCGCTAAACGCATAATAAGTACCTAAAGAACCTACCATACACATACACATAAATTATGAACTTGATATATGTCCCTATACGCATTGGACTTTTGTGTGAGGATGTATTCCATATTGTTAGTTATATACATACATAATATATATATATATATACAAACCTTAAAGCAATCTCATACTGGGCGCTACTCAGTGGGCAACTCCTCCTTCACAATCAACTCCTCCTTGCAGTCAATTGGCTCGCACTTCGCACCCTGCCGCGTGCTCGACATGCATTTCAATTGCTCGATTTGCCTGCGCGCAATTTCCTGAGCACTGCGACTAGTTTGTGGGGACGCTTCGCATATGCTGCCGTCTGGCAGGGTATAGTTGACAGCCGGACGCGGCAGGCGCACCAAGGCCGCTGGCAATTCATCAAACTCTGGCGGTTCCAGGCGACTCAGCAGCGTGGTGCGAAAGAAGAGAGTACGCAGCCGTTGCCGGAAAAGCTGCACTGACGCATGCGATTCATCATAGACAATGGGCGGCTGCGTTGCTTGCTTGCAGTGCACAGACAGTATGCAGAGCGATCGAAATCCCATCATCGTGGACCAATTAGGTGGCAGCAACGACGTCGCCTGTGGCGCCTCGTCAGCAGCAGCTGGCGGCGGAAGTTGGCTAAGCATTTTGTTGTAGCACCGGCTCAGTTGCTTCGGCAGCACGCTGCTCTGGATGAGTTGGTCTCCTGTGGCTGGCGGTCGAAATCTTAGTGCTCTGGTAACTGCGTGCAGGTTACGTTCATGGCTGGGCAGAGGTATTGGTGGCGCTGGCGAGTGCAGTGAGAGATTGTAGGCGAATTTGAAGTACTCGTAGATGTGAACATCCTTGCCACGCAGCTTGTCCACATAGCTGGCATTGTCGTGGTGCTCGCGCTTGATTTTCTTTGCACGCGGCTTCACATCCGTGTGTTCGAACAACGAGTCGGGATCCTCCTGCCACTCCTGCAGACGCTGTGCCCAATTCTCCGAGGTAACCGGCGCATTTTTCGTGATCTTGCGTCGCGGTATATCCGAGACTGTTGCATTCGGATGCTGTTCGAGGAAACGCTTAATCACCAAGAAGCGTGTGCGACAACTGGTGCGCGTATGATTGCCCAAATGATTGGCACAGCTCACCCACTGTGAGGTGCCGTGCGTGGTCACGAATCCCATCAACTTGGTGTCGTCCTCCACGGACCAGGAGTCCGTCTTGTTGCGCTGGGCCAGCACATTGTGGTAGCGTGTGCGCAGCTGAGCCAGCGACCGATTGGGGAACAGCGTGCGGGGAAAGCAATGGAATTTGCCATTGTACTCTTTGACGGCGGCAAACAGCATCAAGTCCTCCTTGTCGGTGAAGGGTTCTAAAAAGGTTTTAAAATAAATCGATTTATTTACAACTTTCCCAGCAGTTACGAAATATTGCTAAAGTATACTTAAAAGGTTCGTGTCTTCGATAAGCACTGGTTGAATTGCTAGCTATAATGTGTTTCTTGGGTTGGGACTTTGAGTAACCATTGAGATGTGTGGAGGACCACGAGTTGATGCATTTAGGCTGTAAAACAGTATCGACTTACCGTGACATATGCTGGGGTGCAACACATACAAATAGCGTCCAATTAACGTGGATTTCGATCGGCCCGGAAAGTGCTCGACTACTTGCGACCAGTTGGTCACTCCATTCACACTATTTCGCTGGACAATCTTGCGCAATCGATCATTGTCCTGCTCCCTCCATTTCAAATTGCCTATGGGCTCCAATTGAAACCTTAGTGCAGTCTGCACGCGCACAAAACATTGAAAGTCCGATCGTTGTGGCACTGCCGCAGCAATAGCTTGCCAATCTTGCAGCTTTCTGTTCCGAGCTGCCTCCAGAAGACTCTCATCCTCCGCAGCTGTCCAAGCGTCGCGTTTTAACTGGGGTTGCAAGTACACCAGCCACATCGCTTCACAGCTGTACGCCGAATGACGATGCTCCACATCCAGAGTGCTAATCTGGTTCCAGTCAATGCTGAAACTGCTATCCACCGAACTAAGCAAGCTGGTCAACGTTTTTGTGTGCAAATCAATGTTCTTGCGTTTGCCGCCTTTCTTGTTTGTTACGCTGAAGCTCATATGATCCAGCAGCTGCAACAGAGAAAGAAAACTCTAATGAAGCTGTCATCAAAGTATTACAAACAGCACTCACCTGCTGTTTAATGCCCATAACTATGTTCTTCTTGTCGAGCACCGTCCACACGTGCTTGGAGCGCATATCGAAGTCCGTGGGGAACATTTCAGTGGTGCTTCGCTTGTCGTAGTCCTCGTTGTTGGGACAACTGCGCCCATACATGTCACGAAAGTACAAGTTGCCCTTGAACCGAAACGTTCCACCGCGCAACACGGCGCCCGTGAAGCTCATGCTTTCACCAGCCGCAAGCGTATCTCGTGATATCAGCGTGTTATTGGAACGCGGCTTCAGCCGGCGTACAAGAATCTCCTCGTTACGCGCGTAGCGAGCACGCACTAGCTTCAGCAACTGCAAAATACGCGTGCGCACATGTTCGAGACGTCGCTGCATCTCCTGGTTCAATGTTAGAGCGTTTCCATCGCATGGCTCGGCTGTGGCTGCCAACAGTGTAGCCATCTCGTTTAACAACTGCTGGTGGTTCAACCGCAAGTCGTTCTCATCGAACATTTTGTTTCGAACTGCACACAATTATCATATAAAATTCGCAGATATTCTGCATTTGCTGTATGAATAGCATGAATCAGCACGTATGTCCTTTTTTAGGCACTAACCTAAATACCATGGCGACATATCGATATCAAATATAATTTATCACAAACCAATAATAAAGAGCAAGCGAGAAAACCAATGCAACGCGCTCAAAAATAAAAATGCAATACCAAGAGCACCGAACTGAAAACTTTTGCCGCACAGAAGTAAGGCAGTAAACAAAAAACAGCTGATGCCATGGCTTAGGTCGATTACATATACCCCCTACTTTTAGGCGCACATTGCTCTTTGTAAATGTGTAAAGAAAATAACCATAAATATGAATTACTAGATCCTTTAAATCTGCACTGAAAAAAATACTTGTGTGATTTGAGATATAAAAATAATTACACTTCAACGATTATTGCTCATTATTTCGAACAGTGTGTACATACCTCTCTTCAAGTGTATGACTCAATTGTTATCGATTGACATTTGCTGTTTTTCGGTCTATCGCAATCGGTTTGCAAAAACAAAAGAGCAGAGAAAAACGACAAAACACGGGATAGCTACAAAAAGTGCGTAGAGTACAAATTAATAAAAAAAAAAGAAAAATTCGCCGTATGTGCGCTTATGTTTAGTGTTGCTGGTCCAATAATATGGATGATGTGCCCGTCAAAATAGTCGACCGCTATAAACCACCGCCATTAGTCAACCAATTGCCCCAGACAATTGCAAACCGATTGGCACACGGCAGTGCCAACTATTTGCTAGAAGATGCTGCGTATCAATATGACTTCCAGCTGGAGCGCAGTGTGCTCAGCAAGTGCCAGCAGTGGCGTCGCATGCGTCATCAACAGCAGCAAGCACGTCACGGTCGCCAGGAGCAGCGAAAGCAGGAACGTCAACGGGCGCTCGAGGCAAAACAAAAGGAGATGCTGGGCGCTGTCGAATATCCTAGTGCAGCGGACTTATCCTCGGACAGCGATGATGATGAGGAGATAGCCGAGGGTGATTCGTCGTCGCCAGCACCAGCAACATCAGCAGCAACGACAACAGCAGCAACAACAAAATCAATAAACACTGCTGAGTCACGTGAACAACTCGAACCAAAGTCAATAAACTCGTGCAACAATTTTAACGATATACTGCAGCCCACCATACTCAGCGGAACGACGGCAACAACGCCCGTTGCACACCACAAACGCAACAGCTCACTGAATTATGCCGACTTTGAGTACAATATGAACTCGACGCCGTTTGACAATATCGAACTGAAGACTATCAACGATTTGGATATTTTGGCGCAGGTTCTGCACCAGACGCAGCTAACGCAAAATACACAGGCTACTGGACAGAATGATGACCAAGTCAAGGAGCAGCAGCAGCAACAGGAACAACAAGAAAATAAGAATGAGGAAGCGCCCGTCAAACTGGAATTGGCTGTAACGAGTCTTGCCGAAACCAAAGCGACGCTCGATAGTGTCAACTTTCAATTACACTGTGATGATGCCCAAGACATTCCAACCATGTACCCAACACCAGTATACAACACTCTACAGCAGCAGCAGCAGCCGCCGCAGGTCCATCAACAACAGCTGATCTACAATCAACACTTTTATCCTCAACATCAGCTGCAGCAATATCAGAATCATAATTACTTGCAACACGCGTACGCCAATGGCTATGGCACACCTACTCATCTGCCTCCCATTGGGCCCAGCCATGTTGCAAATGCTCTGTTGCAGCCCCAGGATGCAGATGCGAAGTCCAGAAGTGTGCCTGACATTCTGCGTGAGCTAAAAAGTGAGCTGCAGCAGGCGGAAAAGCGACGCGCCCGATTGCACAGTCATCACGAGAATGAGCCGCAAGCATTGGCATTGACGGCGGAGCAGTCGCCACCACAGGAGTTGCAGCAGTCGCCGCAGCTCAGCAATGCCAACAATGTATTCCAAGAACTGACGGCGCCGGAAAAGCATCTGGCGCAACGCATCAGCAGCATGGGATTTCCATTGGAGCGCGTGGCGAAAGTAATTAGCCTGTGTGGCATTGATGATAAAAAGGTAAGACAAATATATATTATCAGTGCTACAGTTAATATTAATTACAATTCGTTTTCCCCGGTAGATAATCGAACACCTCATACCACAGGGCGAGCTCTTGGATCTCGGCTTCGATGAATCGCAAATCTCGGCGGCGCTTGTGAAATTTGATAACAATAAGGACAAAGCGTTAGACTATTTAATTAAGTAGCTTCAATTATGTTTTGATAAGCAGCATGGATGCGATGCTGATTCAATACAAATGCCTAATCGTTAAACACCCAGCGTATTTTGATTTGATTTCTTGATTTTGTTGTGTTCTACTATCTTGTGCTTGCATTACCCGAACAATACACAACTACTAAACATAATGCATAATGCTAACTCGCTAAGTGTACATACATATTATATTGTATGTGAATACACATACTACATTTAATTTATATTTATATATAAATATATATATCTGATGATGATACCTGGTATTCGATATCGGCAATCGCCAGCAGCAGCAACAGCAGAATAAATATAATGTGCTAAACATAAGAGTGTGAAAGAGCGAAGGTGGTTCAGTTCATGCCCAACATTAGCAGATTGATGGCGTGCTCCACGTTGCCATCGGTAAGCGTCAAGTAGTTAACGTTCTGGGTGTGATTGATGAAGCCCATGGCAGCCATGGTGCGCAATTGGTCGGTGAAACGATGACGGCGATAGCAACGTGGCAGCACATCACTGTCGTCGCCAGCCACAGCATCGTCATCATCCTCGGTATCATCGACAGCACCAGCATCGGCTGTTGGCTCTACGTCCATGTTCTCCACAGCGTTTGCCGATGCAGCCGGCTGTGTTTGTTGGACCGCTTGCAGTGATTGAAAGGCACGCGCCAGCTCATTACGGAACCGTTCCGACGATATAGCCGAAGCTCCGCCGGCCGAAGTGCCGGACGACGAGGCGCTTACAGCACTTGCAGCAGACGCAGCAGTAGACGAAGTGGTGTTGCCACCAGTACTAGTCTGTGGTTGATCATCGCCGAGTGCCTCGTCCACATTGCGCTGCGCTATGTTGGACAGCGAGTTGAAGGAGCTCATGTCCACGCGTGCCAAAGCATTGGCCAGCTGTTGACGACTGATCTGACGTATGTTGGCCATTTCATCACGACGATTGGCGGCGGCCACATTGACAGCTGCAGTGCTGCTGCTGCCGCCGCTGCTGCTGCTGCCCGCACCCAACGAATTCTCCTCCTCCGACGACGTGGTGGACTCGGATGCGGCCTGCTCCTGAACTGCAAATGAAAAGCGTTCTATTGAAGTGTGCTGTTTAAAGTTTTAAAAACCACAAGCGACTTACACTGGGGAGCCAGACTAGTGCGGGCCAACTCCTTGCGTATGGTGTCCACGATAAATGAGGCCGCATCGCAAATTAATGGATAGTCGCGCACCAGGTTTTGCACTACCTCCGGTTCGTGCAACATGTTGAACAGCACCGAGTCGCGTATCAGCGCCTGGGCGCCCAAATTGCGACGAAACTCGGGAAACTCAACCAGAATCTTTTGTAAGATGTTAAAGCGCGAAGTTACACTGATCTGCAAGTGCGATGTCAGCGAGAACAGCTCCTGTATGTGTTTCGTATTGATATCGCTTGGGTCGGGCGGCGCATAGGGTACATAGCCCTTATTTTTGCGAAAACAATGGACAATGGCATTCGGTTTCATTGTGTTTGACAGCTTCGAGTTATCGTCGAGTATCTTTCCAAGGTAGCATATATCTGTTTGGAAGTGCGCACGATGAGTTGGTAATATTTCGTACATATACATTCATATGCGCAGGAACTAAATAATTGCGAATCTACAGACTAACTCACCAAGTTCGTTGGCATCAAACTGCAGTTGCAGCTGCTGTGTAATGATCTTTTTCAAGTACGCCACATTTTGTTCTAAATCAATGTTATGCAGTGGATAAAAATCACTCAATTTGTTTTTAACATGCACCCCAGCAAATACGGTATTGGTAGCCATGTTTTCTAAATACGTTCTATTTTCAAGTCTCAATTTGTTATTTTAACTATTTATTTCCAACTGCGTCTTGTTATCGCCAGCGTGCCCGTGCTAATATCGACACAAAATACCATTTGTCCCAACACGAAAAATTATAATATACCAAATCAGTCTCAAGAAATACCACATGTAATTTTGATTTCAACAGTACGATCGAAAAGTTGACTTGGTCAGCTGGTAATGGTTTCGATGATTCTGTTTTTCATTCAAATTATTTTTCCCCTTGACAAGCTGTTCCACTCTTCTATACATTTTGATTTGAGCAATACTCTCAATAAAGTATTCGCGGCTAAACATTGAAAGCTGTGAAATTCTTCATGAACTGATTTTACAAAGGATGGTGCGTGAAAATAACGATAACCGACAACCGATAGGCAGGCCAGTGTTCCTTCACTCATTTTTAGGAAAAACAACGCTCAAAATTAATCGTTTAATGGCGTTAATTTCAAAAATTTGTTTTCAACATTTTCAATAATGAAGCCGAGTGTTGCAACACAAACAGATAAGTCCGCGCTGAAATCGCGTGAAAAAAAATCACTTGTGCTGCAATTACCGGAGTCAGGCAGCAGAGACAAAATTATAAAATGCTGTGAATTTGAAGTATTTGGAATTGTGCAGGGTTAGTTTTCAGATAATTGCAGTCAACGTGGACTTTAATCGCTATTTCATTGCAGACGTTTCATTTCGCCATGTAAGACATTTTCTTATTAGTACAATTATTACCCACCGATCGCTTATTATTATAGTATACACTGCGACGTGCACAAAAGCTTGGTGTCCGCGGTTGGTGTATGAATTCTGAGCATGGTACTATTATGGGCCTGATTCAGGGCAATGCACGAAGCTTTGAGGCGATGTAAGTTGTCGAAAATGTGAATCGCAATATAAATATTTATTTTGCAGGCGTCTTTGGCTCACATTTACCGGAAGTCCAACAAGTCGGATTGACAAATGTATTTTTGGACCTATAACAGAATTGGACGATTTTAGCTTTGAGGATTTTACAATCCGAAGTGAGTAAAGAAAGCCGTTAAAACATTTGTGTTTTTATTTACTTGTTCGTAGTGTGACCGAACCTTATAATTCCGAGGGATAAACGGTCGGAGTCCACATTGCACGCCGTCCAACAAGCGATCGGTACCCAGTCTATAATATATCTGCATTTTAAGAAATTATTATATATTATATTATTTTCAAAAATTGCATATTATACATTATTTATTGATTGCAAAAATGGTATATTATGTATATATTTGAAAGTAATATGGTATATTTGAAAATTCAACTTGCGGTCACGCAGCAATCAAGTAAAACAAACGGCACTGCAGTGGAAATCATTTCTCCCATTGTGACCTGTGACAAACAATAAAAACAACTTGAATAATTCAACTAATTGGCCTATCAATACACATACGATACGACAGGATATTTTAATGTAGTTTCTGCTAATGCAATGCCATTCGCACATGTGTGAGTTGTACCGCACTATTAACACACGCGCAAGACTTTCACTTTTTTTGCTTTTGCAAAGAGACGATAAAAAGTTGAAAGCAACAACAATTACCAAACGACACATCGTCTCGCGAAGAGAGGAGCACAAAAGAAAGAAAATGAAAAGCAGAGCAGCAGCAGCAGCAGACAGACAGGCATAAACTAAGACCACTGGAAACGCAACGAGTCAAGTTATAATACACTTTGTTAAAAATAGTACATAGTTGCGCATAAACAAATCGAAGCGTTCTTCAAAAAGAAATGCAGCAGGCGATAACAACAATAACAAAACAACGAATGGGTGTGTGAGTGCGAGTGTGCCGTGGGGTGTGCGTGTGTGTGTGTGTCGTGTCGGTATTGTGACTGTGTGTGTTTTTTGTAAGTGTGTGTGTGTGTGTGTGCAAAGGGACAGAAGTTAACCAGTCTACTGACTGACAACCGACTACTTGTCCCGCTATAAGTGTGTATGTGTGTCTCTGTGTGTGTACGTGGTATAAGAATTTGGGTCAATTTGGAATTTAAGTGAAAACGAAAACTGCGTTTTGCAACTGCGCGATCTCAACGCGCCGCGTTTCACAAGCACAATATCAATAATCAAGCAAAAGATACAACACGCAAAACAATGGACAACAACATTAGCAGAACGCAAACGACACACCAACAGCAACAGCAGCAGCAGCAGCAGCAACAACAACAGCCGCAACAACAGTTGTCGCGCAGTTCGCCGCTCAGCGTGAATCTTGGCGGGCCAAATGCCACAAGCTCAAGTGCTGGCGGTCTGCTGGGCGCCGAAGCAATTGACGGCAGCAGCAACAACAATAACAACAACAATAGCAGCAACAGCAGCAGCAACAACAAGAAACGCAACAGCGGCAAGAACAACAGTGGCCATCAGCGCAGCCACAGCATAACGAATGCGGCGGCCACATCGTTCGTCAATCTGCTCGACGGCTTCACGTCACGTGTCTCGACGGCGGTCAGCGTGGCCAGCACCAGCACCAGCAGCAGCGCGATGGAGAGGAGCCACAGCGCAGCCAGCACGCCCAGCTCCACGCACTCGGGCGGACTGGCGGGCATTGGAGTTGGCGGCATTGGTGCCGGTTCGATAGCTAGTCTTACGAGCATGGGCTCGCTGGGTACCACAGCTAATGCATTTTACTCCTCAATAGGGAGCGCCCTCAATTCACTCACATCGCCCATTACGGCGGCCGCGGCGGCGGCCACAGCGACCACCACCGAGGTGGTGGTTGCCGCTGCATCGGCCATAACGAACCATCTGAGTTCGCCAACGAGCGGCACACCGCCGCACGGCCTTGGCCTGAACGACGAGGACTGCGACGATGGTGACGAGGAGGACGAGGACGATGCCGTCGACAATGATCGCCATATTGCGGCACCGACGCCATCCAAGTCCTGGGCGGAGAACAAATTGTTTGTGCAGGAGATACGCAAGGAGCTGTCCAACCTGTCGACGATGGTGCCAACGAACGTGCAATTCCGCCATCTGTCCGATGGCCGAGCACGCTGCTACTTCTTGAGCACACCGCCGCAGACCTGGGAGCCAACGCTGCTCTACGCGGACATCAATCTTGTGCAGCAGGACGAGCAGCAATTGCTGTTGCAGCAGCTGGGCGCTGGCGACATTGATCAGACTAACCTCGGCAGTCCCCGCAATGGCGCTGCCTCGCCCACCCTCAACATGCCGACGATTCACTTTGGTGCTCAGCCCAAGCCCAGGTAAATGATTCAAACTTATTGCCAGTTGGTCAATTAATTAAAGTACACCTGCCACATACATACAGATTGGATTGGCAGCCGTTGCTGCAGCAGCCCATACCCAGCAGTCATGTGGGCAGCGGCAGCTCGTGTCCGTATGCGAAGGAGTTTCAGCTGCTGCTGGAGAGGAAGCGACTGCCCACTTGGGGAATCACATCGTACGAGCTGCACAAACCGAGTGGCAAGATAGTGTTTCCCTGCTTCAACGATCTGTATCAGTGTCTGGACACGGGCTACAATGTGAGCGTTAATCATCGCACAGCTCATGCAATGCGAAAACCAATTAACAACGTTTATCGGTACATTTGTTTTCGTTTAAAGTCCAGCTTGCTGTTTCCGACGCAGCTGCGCACGTGTCCGGAGTGGAGTGCACTGGATCCGCAAATCTGTCCGCAGAACTCGGATCTGATTGCGTACATCAGTGACTGTGATATCTGGGTAACGCACACGCTCAGCGGCCACGAGAAGCGTCTGACATTCACGAGAAGCGGCCGGCGAACGTATGCAGACGATGCATTGAGCGCCGGTGTGCCGTCATATGTGATGCAGGAGGAGTTCAGTCGCTACCAGGGCTATTGGTGGCAACCGCACTCGGATGATGGCATTTATCGCATTGTTTACGAGGAGGTGGATGAGACGGACGTCTCTCTCTACACGTTCCCATCGTCGACGGCGGTGCCTGGCGAGGTGGACGAGTATCGCTTTCCACGCAGCGGCACGCCCAACGCCAAGTCCAAGCTAAAGCTGGTTCAATTTGTGCTCAACGAGGCGCTGCAAATCAGTGAGATTAGCATCAAGGATTTGCCCTATTCACTGTTAGCTGTATTCCCCTGGCTGGAGTACATTGTGCGTGTGGGCTGGACGCCAGATGCCAACTAGTAAGTGCCACATCAAGTGATTTGAGAACTATTTATAACTTGCCGTCTTCATTTTCGATTTGCAGTGTGTGGCTGCAGGGTCTGGATCGCAAGCAACAGCGTCTGGATGTCATGCTCATACCATTGGACAACTTTTGTGAATCTTACAGCAGTCAGATGTCGACGCCAACCGATTCGATCGGCGATCACAGCTGGCGCAGTCCATACAATCGAACTATCACTCCACTGCAGGTCATCTATACGGAGCAGTCGGAGAGCTGGATCAATGTCCATGACATGCTATATTTTCTAGAGATTAGCGACATTGGCGCAACATACGTCTGGGCTTCAGAGGAGACGGGCTTCAGGCACTTGTATCTGGTCACATCTAGTCTGTTGCTCTCTCACGTCAATGGCTGTCAAACGGACGGATCCGGAACGAGTGCTCAGCAGCAACAGCAGCAGGCGCAGCCCAATTTTGTAGAATCTTCTGCGCTGCAGCCGAGAATTGTCAATAAAGTGGCTTTGACGAGCGGCGAATGGGAGGTGCTGGCACGCAATTTGTGGGTCGATAAACCCAATCAGCTGGTATACTTTGTGGGATTGCGCGATACGCCGCTGGAGAAGCATCTGTACGTGGTTAGCTTGCAGCGTCCTGAGCACATACGTCTACTCACAGAACCTGGCTATTCGTATCTGGTGGAATTTGATGATGTAAGTATTAAACGCCACAAGCAATAAACACGATGCTAACTGTATCCACTTTGCCTGCAGCAATGTCAACTGATGCTGCTAGTCTACTGCAATATCCAGCGATTGCCGAGCTGCAAGGTGATGCGTCTAACGCAAACCTGCCAGAATGGCGGCGTCAATGGTATACAGATCTCGCTGGTTGGATTTCTGCATGAGGGCGGCAATCCGGAGCCACGATACTGTCCACAAATACTTCGACCTCAGTTGCCGTCGGGGGAGATTGTCTACGGCATGGTGTTTAAGCCGCACAATTTCCAGCTTGGCGTCAAATATCCAACGGTGCTCAATGTTTATGGTGGTCCCGAGGTGCAAACGGTTAACAACACCTTTAAGGTAAGCCAACATTTAATGGGTTGGATAACTTGCAGTGTGATTTGCAATTCGTTTGACATCGCAGGGCAAACATCAATTACGCATGCACATGCTTGCTGCCCAGGGATATTGTGTAATTTGTATTGATTCGCGCGGCTCAAGACATCGTGGCATTCGCTTCGAGAGTCATATACGTGGTCGCATGGGACAGGTGGAGCTCACGGATCAGGTGGACGCTTTGCGCATTCTCTCCGATCAGTTGGGCTATATTGACATGGATCGCGTTGCCATACACGGCTGGTCCTATGGTGAGTCACAAACTTCGCCATTATCTGCTGGACACTCTTTTCACTATTGTCTTATAGGTGGCTATTTGAGTCTGATGGGATTGGTACAATATCCGGATATATTTAAGGTTGCTATCGCTGGTGCACCGGTCACCAACTGGGAGTTCTATGATACTGGCTATACGGAACGCTATATGGATCTGCCGCAATTCAATGAGTCGGGTTACAATGCCGGCTCTGTGCTCAACCACGTGCATTCATTTCCCGAAGAGTGAGATTTTCCGCATTTTTCTGCTACGAATTGTTTTATTGATTTGACTTTTGACTTGCAGGGATAATCGTCTGCTGCTCATCCACGGTCTAATCGATGAGAATGTGCACTTTTATCACACCTCACGACTGATCAGCGCATTGAACAAAGCCAATAAACCGTATTCGCTTCATCTGTTCCCCGAGGAGCGTCATTCTTTGCGCAATTTGGAATCAAACAAGAACTATGAAACAAAGTTATTATCATTCTTGCAAAACTTATGAGATTCGTAAATCGCGTTAACCCGGTTCTTTAAATAAAATATCGTAACGTATTTGTTGTTTTTTAAAAATCGAGAAATGAGATATCAGTCGGCTACACAATTTTACACATTTCCCAGCAATATATTATTAAAGTATTTCAACACACAAATAAAAGATAATAAGAGAAAAAAACCAATCCAAGATCTAATAGAAAAACAACAACCACTTTTGCCCTGCCTCCGTTAAATACTGATCTACTCAACTAATCACTGTATTTAATTTATGAATCTATTATTATTTTGTTTCATTACGCATCATATATATATATATTCTTAATTAATATTTAATTGTGTTATCTCTGCACAAGTGTATATTTTTTTTAAACTAAGTCATAAGAAATCTGAATGGTTTTATATATGCATATATTCAAACCAAGACGCGTCTTATCCCTCACAAAGCCTAATTCTAAAAATGTCATGCTTACCGTGTTGGCCATCAATTAATTATATAGTTTCTACTTATATTATATAAACAATTGTATATCTCCTAATAATTGATAAACAACATGCAATATATGTATATTTAAATGAGTTTAAAAAGAATGAATGAAACGAGAACAAAACAGCAAATAAAAATAAACCTTTGGCTGAAGCAAATACATGAAATTGTGAAGTAAATTTGTAACACGTTAGCACGAATTTAATGGCAAAAATATAAATGAGAGTGCTAATAGGGAAAATATCTTGAGTCATTTGCTCACAAATACCTTAGTGCTGCATTTTACGAACAAACCCTGCACAAACTTTGAAAATTTCAATCTAATTACTCATTTGTTTCGCAATATATACCCTCTACTATTCACGCTTTTTAAACTGTCTATAGCAAATGTGTAGGCTTGTATGTTAATTGGGGTACCCAAAATTGGAAATAATTCACATATTAAATGGAGGATACTTAGTAGAAGTCTAAGCAAATATTCAGGAAGAAACTTTCTAAATTCTTAAATTTTGTAACTAACTTGGTTTATTTTAAATTATTTTCATTCTATCAAAGTATTGCAAAATTTCATTGATCGATATTAAGTAGGTACATTATTGGGGCCATATTAGCAGGATTTAGCCTTATTTCGAAAATTATATTTTTTCTGATCTATAAATGGTTTCAAACTAAAATCCTCGACATATGTCAAATACAATATGCACAAGATACATATATCCCGATTTCGAATGAAAAACGATATTCAAACTGTGGGACCAGTTGTCCTCGATTATATAGAGTGTTTAGATCGCTTGTTCTCATTTAGTTAACTAATTGACATACTGAAAGATAGTTATGTTATACGATTAAGGATTTTGTCATTTCTATTTAATAGAATGCATATTCAAGTTCGAAGCAAAAATGGACTATCAAATATCTCTTCATTAAATAATATTTTTGTTTCTACGCGTTTTTAAGGTCCAATATTTTGATTTGCAAAACAAGAAAATATACTAAATACCTTATTTTTCATTTACTTTTGAAATAAATGAAATTTTTTAATTTGGATCAACATTGAAAATGAATTAATTTGATAAACAAAATTGTTGTTTGCGATTTAAAATATATTTGAAGTTAACTACATTTAACAAGAAGGAATAATCAGTTGAAAAACTTACATTTTTAAAATTTGTATGCATGCGTTTCTCTTAACATAAAACCAAAAATAAAAGGAATGATCGATAATTAAGAATTAATACCAAAAATGTGTTAATCGTCACGAATGGATTATGGGTTCGATTCAAATGTTGAGATTACGGTTTCAAAAACTATTCGATAACAATCGCTATAATCACATATCGATAGCTGTTGTACCAGAGTTGCAGCGAACAACGAAAAAAAAAGACGCTGATTGCTGCTTTGGATCATTTTCTCATTCGTGAAGCCATTTGCAGAAGGTACACATTATAAAGTTCAAGCAAGTTTCGCTATTAAAAAATAAATAAATATTGCAACTTATTACGAGAGAAGAAGTATAAGATAGTTCTTATATTGCAGCAAATAAACAACAATTTTAGAAAGTTGAAATTCTGATGATAATTTTTTCTTTGTAGTTGGATAGTCGCCAAAACAATAATTCCTTAAAGAGGCGCGAAAATACATTAAACGAAATATAATGGAAAGTCCGAAGAAACGCGGAAGACCCTCCACAGGCAAAGCAAAACCAGCAGCGACACCGGGGGCCAAAGCCCGTGGCCGACCGAAGAAAATCGAAGAGCCAGGCAGTGCTAAAAAAGTTAATAAAACGCCAATCAAAGTAGCGGTGCCAGCTAAGAAAAAAGGACGCACACCCAAAATAAGCGGGAAACAAGCTGAGAAAAGTAAAAGCAACCCAGGAGTATAGTCCAGCCCCAAGATTACTACTATTTACATTTCTTTTGCAGCAATTGAGCAGCCGGCGCGCAAAATTGGACGTCCTCAGAAGAAGAAGCGTCCCGTGTATGTGCCCACCGGGCGCCCGCTTGGACGTCCGCCATCTGGCAATCCTGTCGTCAGGCTGAACATCATTCCCACTGGTCGCAAGCCTGGACGCCCCAAGACAAAGCGCGGCCCCTATGTGCCGACGGGACGTCCTCGCGGACGCCCAAAAGCAAATGCGTTCGTTGTTGAAGAGGAGGTTGATGAAGCTGTTCAGGAGGTAGCTGTTGAAGAAGTTGTGACCCCCAGAAAACGCGGTCGCTTACCATTCGCGGATAGTAACATACAGACCCCATCGCCCAGCAAATTAGTAAAGCTGTTCTAGCGTACTGACAATTCACACGTTTTAAAATAAGAAGTAACATTCAATTAATGAAAACCCCTCTAGCCATTAGCCTTTTTCAACTATTAATTTCATAACTACAAAAGTGATTACTGTACTATGTATGTGTAATATTTGACTTATAATTTAGAAACTCCGATTAAATAATGTTCCCTCAATTATTTACGCTCATAAATAAATGCAAACGAAAACAAATATTTCTGTCAGCTACTTGTTTCAACAACAGTTATGTTAGAATAATGAGCAGGCGGTTCTATCACTGAACTGTTATGCAGATTTAGTAAAATGCATATTTACAGTAAAGAAGAAAAGTCTGCGCCAAACGGGCAAACGACCCAAGCATCAGTGCAGTGCCTGTGGTGAAGGTAAATTTAGAATGCATGGGGTACAGTGGTAAAATTATGTGCAGTGTAGTACAGTTGCTACGACAGTAGTGCGATAAATACATGATTGTGAAACCCGTTAAAACGTTTCTTACAAATTTTAGTGCATATCCATACTATTCAAATATTATATGCATAAACTCTTTGAAATTCGTTAATAACTTCCTTAATTAATATGCCTTACAAACACTGTATGTATCATCTGTTCATATGAAAATACAGTGAAGACTCGTCTGGCAACTTTCGTCAGGACGAGGAGTTAGAAGAATGCTTTGATTTTATTTTAAATTATTTAATAATTTTAATATTTATTTAATTTAAAAATTGGTAGTAATTAAAATCATTTTACACAAAAAAATATTTTTGAGTATATTTCCCATCTGATAAATTTACTTCTTCCAAAATTGTACTAAAGTTTGCGTCAACAGATTTTTATTTTTCTATTTAAAAATATATGTTCATTTAAATCCTATGCATGCCCCTTATTAAAATTTCTTTACAAGAACTTCCTGTCTAGTCAAGAGAATGCTTATTTAGACTTTTATTTAAAATAGTTATAAAAATAATGTTTAGTTAAATCAGACGCCATGTCCAAGGGGTTGGCCGTTTAATAAAGATGTCCGTTAAAGTAGTGTTCACTGTACAAATGGTATGTGCATATGAGTGCATTTTGCGCATAACATTGTTTAACAAAAAAACTTCCAGGGTAGGTCAAGAAAAGCGAGTATATTGCGCATATCAAAACACTAATCTATTCAATTTCAATATGGTTACGAATTTACGTGGCCAGACAGAATTGGCATCTAATATCGTATACAGAAACACAATATGCAGGATAAACATATTTATACATATAGTATATGTACATATGAATATATGCACATACGCATGTATAGTGCAATCTGATGCAGTTTCATAATTGTTGTCTATGTTAGTTTGCATATTCCTATATATGTACATACATAAGGGATTTTGTGACTAATTATAATAATGGATACATTTTTTTAAATACTAATAATATAGTTGATAAAAACATATTTCAAAAAAATGTTCACATCGCAGTGTTGGCAACACTGGCAAAATGTACACACAATACAAAATACAAATACATTCCGAAGGTAGCTCTCAATGAAATTGTTGATATGCATTATTTAAAATACCTATTTTTATGCTTTAAAAAAAAATGTTTAAAACAATAAGGCGTTTTTGAAGGCTAGCGCTATATTTGTTAATTGATAATCATGATATGAGCTGACCAAACTACAAATCGCAGTCCTAGCTTAGAGACCGATAAATTCGATTGCAAATACAAATTAAGCCGGCCGGCAAGATGCAAAAATCAATCATAAATCAAATATACTGCATCAGCAAATAAATATATAGAAATACTATGATCGCATTCTTATACATTATTATTACATTATTTTAAAAATAAATTAATTATGTGTATGTAATTTGTAAGCCTTATATTTGCCAATCATAAGCTGCTCGAAAAAGTGCTCAACAAAAATATGCTAATTTGGTTATATCTCCTTCTTAGAGCAATGCAACATACAAAGCAAACGGTACATTCAAATTTTAACAGCCGTTTGTTTGACATATTTGAGAGCAATCGATATCGATAACACATTTTCAGTGGTATTTATACTGATAACAACACTAGCTCCGATTATATTATCTCGTGCGTTCTGAGTAAAAACGAAATCAATACAGATTTCAATGTATTGCAAACGTTAGAAACAAATTGTATATTACTACAGCAGCAAGCACACGGAAGTCAGATAGCTCGCTCTCATATTAAGAACATTCGTCCCAGGGTTGCATCGAAGAACGAGACAAACTTAAGAAAAGTAGCCGAAGACAATTTTCGCTTAGGACGCATCTTGATGCGTATTTGCTGCCATTCGCAAAAGGTAATTGAAATTTTTGTGCAAAAAAAACTTTTCTCTCAATTATTTTGAAAAAAAATGTGATGTTTGTGTGATAATAATGAATTTATACATTTTTTCTTTTCATAATTTTCGACTCGCATTAATTTGTGGCTGCTTCTTAAAAAAAAGTGGAAGTTAAAGGAAAACGACGCAAAAAGGAAGCATTCATAAAAAAAAAATCAGGTCTAAAAACATTTAAATTATCTACGCGTTAGTTTGAAAAACAGTCGAAAATGGAAAATGTACCAGCGATTAAAAAGCGGGGACGACCTCCAAAGGCGGGAAGCAAGCGACCCGCTCCAGCAGCGGGAAGTCCCGTTCCGGTCATACCGAGAAAGCGAGGGCGCCCAGCCAAAGCCAAGGGACGCGGCAGACCGCCAATGCAAGCTGCTGAAGCTGCAGCCAGCGAGAATGAAGGTGAGACGCAGGTCAAGATTAAAAGTACCGGCAAGGGTCGCGGGCGTCCGCGCCAAAAGGCCGAACCGGAGAAGAGCGAGAATGAAGACGATGATGCTGATGCTGATGCCGATTCGGCAGAAGACGCGTCACAAGCGAAACAACAAAAGTCGCCACCATCCGCCAAGCGTCGCAAACTGGGTCGACCACGCAAGCATCATCCAAGTGACGAAGGCGAAGGTAACGCTGTCAGAGAGTTCATTTATTTAATGTTATTATTATTTTGCAATTTTGTCCAGATGATGATGATGAAGAGCGTCGACCAGTGGGGCGACCATCGACTGGCGCCGTTAACTTAAACATTGAGCGCACTGGACGCGGCACTGGGCGTCCAAAGAAAGCCAAGTCTGACGATGCAAAGGAAGCCTCAACGGCAGCTGGATCGGATGGCGAAGCTGCACCCAAGAAGCGCGGGCGTCCATCGTTAAACAACAAGACCCCGTATGTGCCATCTGGACGTCCGCGAGGTCGTCCAAAAGCCAATAGCAGCATGACGGCTGAGGAGACAGATCAGCAAGAGGACGAAGAGGTCGCCGACCTACAGGAAGGCGATGAGGGGGTGTCAGCTGTAATGTCCACGCCTAAGAAGCGGGGACGTCCATCGATGGGCAGCGCTCCACAAACCGGAGGCAAGTCGCGTGGTCGCCCCAAGGTACAGAAATCGCCCAACTCTCAGGAGGATGGCGATGGCGAAGATCCAGATTCGGCTACCGAGCAGGGCGACGATTCTAAGAAATCGGGCCGCGGACGCCCGAAAGCGGCAAAAACTGATGACGCTAACGGGGACGGAGATGGAGATGGTGTTACCGAAATGAGTAGCGATGGCGACAATTTATCGGAAGATCAAGAAAAGACCACGTCCAACAGTGGATCCAAATTAGAGAAGAAGCCCAACTCGTCAGAAAATGGTGAAGAATCTGATGCTGAGGGTGATGCACGTGAGGGATCCATTGAGTGTATCTCCGATGAGCCGACTTGGGCCGATGCCTAATTTTCTATTACAGATTTAAGTAATTACTGCTATAATTTCGTTACATTTCATTTTGGCTTAAATACTTTAAGTTGAAGCATCAATATCATGTAGTATATTTGTGAAAGCAAATACAATTCAAAAATATCAAAACTAAAATGAAAAATATAATGCGTATACAGCATCTCGAAACACAATGTTGACGTATACATATCTTTTTTCTCATCCCTGAAAAATCGGTATTGAAACGACATTGTCATTCTAATTGTTTAGAACTGCAACGAATGTTGTGGACACAGTGGAAATTTATGGCGGGACGATGTTTCATATTCCGTATATATTCGATTAATCGAGTAAAAACAAATTTGAATTTACCAGCTGTTTGATTATGTTAGCATGATAAGGCTTCCCTTGAGCTACACAGCTGTAACAGTGCCAAAATGAGTAAATTGTTTCCTCAAATATATAGAATTAATTCTTAAAATAGTGAAAAAAAAGTGGCAATTGACAAAATTAATATTTTAAATACACAATATAATTAACATAAAACACAATATAATTAACATGATGGCTTTTTAAAGCAGCTATGTATAAACAAATGCGATAATAATATTTATCGTCGCAAATCGATATTGCTGATGGTCGATAACTAGTGAATCTGTTATTGTAAATCGTTTGTAGGAACAGCGTGTTTGTAATACATACATATGTAAATTTTTCAAATAAGCTAAGGTGAATAATATTTTATGATACAAGTAACAAATATATAAAACTATAAGTAATTACGATGTTTTTGCATCAAGTGTTCATAAGCAACGTTTGTTCTAACAAAAGTTCTCGTGTTTGTTTGTGTGTGCAGCATTCAATTTTTTGCGTAAATTTGCAATCAAGCAAATTAATGAGTTAAGAAACGTATTTGCAATTAAATGAAACGACTTATGCGTGATTTGCCAATGGGTTTCATAAAGACAATGTAATTGTCAAAACATAAAAGCAATAAAATTGTTAAAAATGCCGCTAACAGAAACAAAAACAATACATAAGCAAACAGCGGCCGATGAATTCGATTTGTGGTGTATGTGTGTGTATGTGCATGAGCCAGTGTATGCATGTGTGTGTTTGATGCATTTAATGAAATTTGTTGCGGGCTTCAAAATCGATTGAGACTAATGTTTGTTGTGTACAAACTATTAAAACGGCACGAGCACATTAAATTTAATTAAATTACATATGTAACCCCAAGTTGTTCAATGAATGTGTGTATGCGTATAAGCATCAATTGCAACATTTTTAATATATTGTTCTATGTTTAGCTATAGTTTTATTTAATTCAACGCAATGTTAATTCATGAGTTCTCATAGTTTATCGACAATTACAAGAGGTGGCAATCCTGTCGGCGTTTTGCACCACAGCAGCTGTTCTACAGTTGTTGTTGTTTTATATGCGCTTTTGTTTATATTATGTGTGTGAGTGCGGTGGTTAAAAGGTGAATTTTTAATGACTATTAAACAAATGTACAGTATATAATTATATCTAATCTGCACATAAAAATAATGCATTTATTGATAAACAATAGTTTTTCGTTTTAAAATGTATGTTTTGCTTAACATGTTTATTTCGATAACTTAACTGTCGCCCATTTCTCTGTTAGATGCTAATAACATTTCTTTTATTTGTTATTTGCCCTGTGGAAGTTTGTTCAATTTGGCCACACTTTTTAGCGGCACATGCTCTCTCAGTTGGCATCACTTGCTCTCTCTCTGTTTTTCGCTCTGAGCGCAATCTCCTGCTGGTTTTTGTGTTTTCGACGCTGGCGCTGTGTCTTTGCATTCGCACTCGCTTTATTATCGTTCTCGCGACGACGACGACGACGAAGAATTCTTAGCCGTATTCTTCTTCATCCTGTGTAAATAATTGTAATTTAAATAATTTAAATTAAACACAAAATTCACGCAAAACTAATAACATAAGAAAGTTGAGAGCATTTCGCGCGCGTGATTACCAAGTCATTAAGTGCATGTGTAAGTGCCAAAATAAATAATATAATTATCGAATTGTATACATATTAAATTTTTCATACTGAGACACACATTTTGCTGCTTTTGCCTGCCTGCATGCCTCTTTTTACATTGTCATCGTCGTTTCCTTTTTGTTGCGACTGCGGCGGCGGCTGCAAAAATTTTGTTATATGTGTGTATGTATGTACAAGCACATACATATGCATGTATATATTCAAGTGTGCATGCGTGTGTGTGTGTGTATGTAAATCCAGACGAGAAGCGACCAGACGCACACTGCTGCCGATTTCTATATAAACATGTATAAATAGTCGCGAAAAAATAAGTTTTGCAAGCGTAAAAGGTAAAAATCAATTGAATATCCCCCCGAATGCGTGAATTCCTACTAGTTTGGGGTTAAATATTTCGTGCGGACCTCTGCTAAAACGTATTTTTCCGATTGGCTCGCTAAATGCCCAGATCATGCTTGCATGTGTATGTGCGTGTGCGTGTGTATATGTGTGCGTAATGTACTATGTCGTCGTCCGTTTGTCCATTATCCGCCCGTGCCTTGTATCTTTTTCTTCCTTGTCAGCGGCAGCCATTTGCTTCTTCTTTACATTTGCACGGCAGTGTTTAATTTGTTTCTTCTTTTTCGCTCATTTCGCTCTCTTGCTTTCGCTCTCCTCTCTCTCTCTCTCTCAGTCGCTCGATGAGTGCCTTGCATTTGTATACAAGAATTTTCCCAATAAGAGTGCCGATGTCACCGTTGCTGCCGCCGCCAACGCCGACGCGCAAATAAACAAAACTAAACAACATCATCGGCTGCCAAGAGTTATTTTAATTATGCAATTTAATAATTATTTGTACCCAACGCAATTTTGCAGTGTTTTTCGTTAAATTGTTTCGATGTTATATACATGTATGTGTATATTCATTGCTGCGCTTGCCACACCCCCTTTTGAATTTGCTGTGCGCATCGCTCGCTGTTCGTTTAGCTCCTTTTTATGCTGTTTGTTCTCGTGATTTTGTTTTTCATATGTCTCTTTTTGGCGTTTATCTTTATGTTTGTTTTTATATTGATTGTGTGAGTGCGTGTGCGTTCTGTGTGCGAGTGTGTGTGTGTGAGTATTTGTATATATATATAAGCATGAACATTTGTATGTGTATGTGAGACCCCCTCTAGGCGTTGCGGTTTCGCACGCTGCACTTGTCTTTTGCCCGGTGGGTGGGGGTGCTAGCTGTGGCGGTGCAGCGCAGGGGAGCCAGGGTGTGTGCAAACCATCGATGGGGTTGCCTACTCGCGCGCATATAAACAACAGAAAAACACACGATTGCTTACATATTCTGTAACTTAACCTCAAAACTTGCGGCCGCTGCCGGCTGCTTGTTTTTCTCTGTGCATACATACAAACGTACTTTTGTATGTCCGTACGTAAGTGTGTTCGCATATTATGTACGTATATGTATCTATTTATGTTTGATGTTAATTTACATGTATTGCGTTGAGGCCCCCACTCTGCCCCCTTATCTATGTATTTGCTGCTTTCGTTTTTTTTTTCGCGCATGATTCAGCGTCGTCCATCGTTTTGTTCTCTGCAACCGCTGTCGATTCTTCTTCTTCGTCTTCTTGCACGTTTTCTGCTTTGTTATTGTTTTCGCAATGAGCAGAGCGGAGCATTGCAGGCCGGAGTATTTATTTTTCTATTTTGCTCACATACAAATTTTAAGCTCATGGTAAATATATTCTTCAGCTGGTTATCTGTCTGTCCCTGTCCCTGTCCCTTTTCCTCGTGTTATCTTGGTTTGTCTACCATGACCAGCTCAAAGTTGGCACAGTGGTCTCAGTGGTATTAATAAAATAATCTTACATCTGCGTAATTGATTTTCTTGAAATTTACAGAGCATTTTTGTGAGGCGTATATAACTTTAATTAATTTTTATTTTACCCTTCTTTCTCGTTACAGTTTGTGTATATTTTCATCATTAAAACGTCGTGTAAATTAAAATCATCCTAATTATAATTCAACTGCAAATCTAAATAAAATAAATCTCAACAAATTTCAATTGATCTGTAAAAAAAATATTGTTCAACTGATTCTCATTGGTAATTATGCAATGCATGTAATAAAGTTTATTTGTTTGGTTTGACTGTGTAAAGTATTATTCATAATTTGTGTTAAATAGTGTAAATTTTTGTAAAAAAAAAAAAAAAAAACGAAGCCAAACAAAACGAAACATGCAAATAATTTTTTTGAGTGAATGAAAATAATCAAAGAGAATTAATCTCTTGCATCGCTGTAAAGTAATACTTAATATTAAGAAGTGCCAGTGTGGTCTCCATGCATGTGAAAATAACAACAACAACATCAGTAACGACAACAAAAACAACAACAACAACTGCAACGCATTCAATTACAACAAGCGAAATTGTGAATAAAAGCCAATCAAGAGAAAACAAAACGGATTCAACTTGATTAACCAACCACTGTGCAGTCGACGTGTGAATAATTTTAAACTGTAATATCGTAACGTACGTAACGCGACGTAAGCAGCAACGTAGCGCGTCAGTCGCTTTTAAACTGTTGTTCTCGTCCCGTGTCCCGTGTCGAGTTTTGTATTTTTGTTTCCCCCCGCACTTTCTAAACATTTTTGCAATACGCGCCAATTGAGCAGCTTGCGCAGCACAAAGCCGCCAAAATTGAGCTGTTAAGCGCGCCCACGATTTCGATATCGACGGTAGCGCCACCAACGTCGCCATCGCCGCAGCACCATCTGCAACAGCAGCAGCAGCAGCAACAACAACAACATCAGCAGCAACATCAGCAGCAGCATCAGCATCCACAGGCTACGTATCCTCAGCAGCAACATTTCGGACCACCACCGCTGCCGCCACCGCACTCACCATACTTTCAACATTTGCAACAGCAGCAGCAGCAGCAACAACAACAGCAACAGCAGTTACAACACATGAAGTTTCTGGGTGGTAACGATGATCGCAATGGACGCGGCGGCGTCGGCGTCGGCAGCGACGCCATTGTTGTAGGCGGCGGGACTCGCTCTGGCAACAATGTTGTCGCCTCATCGCAGGACGTCGACGCAGCCAGCGCTGCGGCCGCCGCCGCCGTCGGCTACGTATTCCAGCAGCGTCCCTCGCCGAGCGCCAGCGGCGGTGTTGGCGGCGGCGGCGTCGGTGTCGGCGTCGGACCTGTTGGCTCCACGCTGCACGACGCCGCTGCTGCCGAGTACGCGGCACACTTCGCCCAGAAGCAGCAGCAAACGCGCTGGGCGTGCGCCGACGAGCACGGCATCGATGTGAGTATTGCCCATCTATAGTTAGTATATAGTTTGCTAGTTAGTTGCTTATTAGTATATAGTTAGTGACATTCCTGGATGTCATTCAGAGTGGAATACAGCGAACTCACTTTACCCACAACAGAGAGTCAGATAGAAAGCTTGTGCCAGTCATTGCAACTAAAAGTTATCGGGACAAAAAAGGGACCGTGACATTTAACAAAAAACAGCACATGCTTCTGGTACTTAATCATTAATCAGAATAAGGGATCATTTTAAATGTATGTAGATTAAAGACTTTTCACTGCACAACTTTCAAGTTAACTATCTGGTCGTGTATAGTTATAATAATCTTATATATTAGGGTCAGGAACTATAAACAATTCAAAAAATAGCTCTTTGTAGTTTATGCAATTCTTTTAATTTCTTTTAATTCTTAACTTAAATGTAAATAATCATATTTGAAATCACAAGTTATTTTGCGATATTTATAATACAAATTGAAAAAAGATGTGATGACTTTGATTTGGATTTAATTTTCAATCTTTAATATTCTTTGAGTAATCTATTGTTATATCTTTAATCAATCTACATTTATTTAAAATCAAAATTAAAAATAATTTTCAAGCAATCAATTAGAAATAATAGTTTATTCTGCTCTTGAATTTGTCGTAAAATGTAACATATATACGTGTGTTTTCCGCTCTTTTCAAAGAACTTTTTGAGCTTCAAGTTTACAATTTCATAACTTTTTTGTTTAGGATAAAAAATATAAAATTACTGTTTGCTTATGTGAAATTGATTGAAATATGGCAAGAAGCTAGTGAAAATCTGGCGCTTTTTGATCAAGTACTCTCAGCCGACATTAAAACACAAAATGTGTGAGACATTTTCATTTCATAAATGGCCTTCACAATACAAAGGCATTTAAATTTCATTCAAAAGATATTTTGTGAATTTCTTGAGATAAGAATTCAAGGAAACATTCCGATGATTTTATATAGTTTGCTACAAACTACGACAACGGAAACAAAAATTACCATTACCATCATATTTAAAACAAAAATTTTAAATAAATACTATCAGACGGTCTTAAGTTTGTTGACAGTTCCATAATATTCTAAATGCAAATGCATTTAATTTTCATTCAAAAGATATTTCGTGAAATTCATGAGATTAGATTTCAAGGAAACTTTCCGATGATTTGATATAGTTTGTTACAAAACAAAACGAAATAAACATGATGGTCACTATTTAGAACTACATTTGTGATTAAATACCATGGAGGCGATATTAAAGTTGTTGACAGTTCCATAATATTCTAAATGTAAATGCATTTGAATTGTGTAGAAATAGATTCTAGTTTACACAGTTTTGACCAATAAGTTACTGCAACTAAATATACGATTTTCAATTATATAGATCATAACCAACTCAAAAGAGAAGAGAGAGAATTTAATTATTGCCAGATATTCGTTTTTTTTTAAGAAATAACACAAGTCATATTTGCTTTATTGAAATCTATTTTGCTGACATGCAAATGAAAAATGTTTCACATATTTATACTTATATATTCTTTTCCTAGCGAACTTTTAAGAGTCCTTCAACAATGTTTGCAATTTATTTTGGAATTTGCCTAAATTTTCAACTCTTTTTTGGGTATTTAAACAGCCAAATCTTTGTTCCTAATATACTATGTTATGTAGATTTAAAATATGAATTTTATTAAACGAATTTAATATCTAAAGACGCGTAAATTGTTCAATGATTCGCTGGATTCCAAATTGGTTATGTACATAAATATTTATAAGCAATGATTTATTTTTTTGGATACGTATTTTGAAATAGATAGATAGATGTAGATATAGTTTTAAACAGGATTTATTGAATGATTTACTCACATTAAGTAGAAACATAAATCATTATTAAAGCATCAAGTTGCGTGAAAATAATAAATTAATACAAGTGAATATTTATACTAAAATATATTTTCGATATAAAGTTGCTACTTAGTTATTGCTTCTTGCTATGCACAGAAATCTATGAAGTTGAATGCAAAACTTTTGTTTGGCAGTAAGAGTCTTTAACATATTCAATATGAGTCCTAGACAGATTGTTGCAGATTTTAACCTAAAGTTCTGCATCCCTTCGATTAAAAAAAGAAATAAAGAAGTGTTGTTGCCTTAAGTGGCAATTATTTCCACTGGCTAAACTACTTTGCAATCCAATAATTCATCTGCTATTTATTCATTCTATGGAGTAAAAATATAGCTGCTTTGGTCTCAATTTATTTTTATTCCTAGTCGCAAGTAGGCAGCCAAACTTTGCTATTATTTTGTTTATTATTGTTGTACTCTTTTAAACGAAATAGTGTGACTCACAATCAAGTGAAGACTATAAATTACTTCCTTTTTCAACTTTTCTTTGTTCACATTTACAAAAATAGAAAGAACAGATAGGATGGGAATTGAGGTAAATTGTTGGGTGAACATTTTGTAGAAGAGTTCAGAGTATTTTTAACAAGTAGCGATTAGTAAGCTAAGCAAGTTTTGTTTTTATTTAGACCAATTTTTTTGCATAGTGTCCTATTAAAGTTAAACATCAGAATTAGGTTCATGTAATAAGGATAATTTATCATATAAAAATAAGCATATTATAACAATACTCAATAAAAATCAATGAATTTGAATGAATGGTAGGATAATCAATCTAATCATATGAATATTTATATTAAAAGTAAAATCATACAATGAGAATAATCATATAATAAGCATAATCATATTATTATATGATAATCATATAACAATAATTAATGAACCTCCGTGATTCTGAATTTCCTAGATCCATATAAGAATTTTCCATATCCAAAAGATTAGACAATAATCAAGAATAACCAATGAACTTCGGTACTTCTCGATTGTCCTAGATCCATATTATAAGGATAATCAATCTTAGCATGAGAATAATCATATACCATAATAAGAATAATCATTTAAAAAGAATAACCATATGAATAACCAATGAACACCCGTGTTTCTTGATTGTCCTCAATGCATATTATAAGGATAATCAAACTAATCATTAAAATATTCTTATGATGAGATCGATTATCTTTATAATATAATATATTTATAATATAAGTAAACATATATTAAGAATGATCGCATAATAAGAACAATTAATGAACTTTTGTGCTTTTCGATTGTGCTTGCAGAACCCGGATAAATGGAAGTACAATCCCCCCATGAATCCAGCAAACGCCGCTCCCGGCGCTCCGCCCGGCAACGGCAGCAACGGCGGCCCAGGAGCCATCGGCACCATAGGCATGGGCGCGGGCAACGGACTGGGCGGCATGGGGAATGTGGGCGCAGGCGGCGGCACGAATGGCGGGCTGCACCATCCGTCGATGGCAGCAGCGGCTGCCAACATGGCGGCCATGCAGCAGGCGGCCGCGGTGGCCAAGCACAATCACATGATGTCGCAGGCGGCCGCCGCCGTTGCCGCCCAGCAGCAGCAGCAGCAACAGCATCCGCAGCAGCAACAGAACAACCAGGGACCGCCCCAGCATCTCATGGGCGGCGGCAACGGGCTGGGCAACGGCAATGGCCTTGGCGGGCTGAGCCAGCCGCACCCCAGCCAACAGCAGCAGCAACAGCAGCAGCAGCAACAACAGCAGCAACAGCATCCGGGGCAGCAGCAACAGGCGCAGCAGCAGCAACAGGGACAGGGACAGACACATCCCGGGCAGCATCAGTACAACTCGAACCTGCTGAGCCACGTGATGAACAACCAGGTGGCCGCCGCCGTCGCCGCTGGCGCCGCCCTGGGCCACATGCCGCCGTACGCTCAGTCGCCGGCGACCAACAGCATGTACGACCACCATGCGGGCGCCCTGCATCCGGGCATGAACGGCGGCATGCCGAAGCCGCCGCCGCCACTGGGGCCGCCCGGCGGACCCCAGGACTTTGTCTACATGGGCGGGCAGCCGCACGCCGCCGCCGCTGCTGCCGCGGCCGCCGTGATGGGCGCCGCCTTGATGCCGCCGCAGAACCAGTACATGAACAACTCGGCCGCCGCAGCTGCTGCTGCCGCCAATCGGAATGCAGCGGTGAGTAGCTACAACTGTATGGGCCACTCGGGTTATATATGCTCGCTGTCTCGCAAAGTCCCCGACAAACTGATAGATGCGCTTTTAGCCACACTTGGGCCCAATCAATTAGCGTATCTGTCGCCGTTATCTATTGTGATGGATGATGACAAAACAGGCCCAGATAATCGAGCTTCAGTTACGAATATTTGGCAAAATTATTGCGGATTCGCCGAAATTTGGCTTTTAATATAGCAAATGCTTTCTGTTTGCTGCATGAAGTTGGGCAGTAATCCTCTTTTTTAATTGCCAAATGCAACTTTCTTTAAAAGTTCTAAATTTACGTAGGTTTTTCTTAGTCAACATAGGACTAATGTTCTACAAAACACTGTCAATTTATTGGGTATTGATAATTTTGAAAGTAGATTAAAGTGCATTCATATTTTATTGATAGCAATTTCTTTGAAAGTTAGTTAATTTATATAGGTTTTCCCTAAACAATGCAATAGATTGTTAGTGCCATATAACACTGTAAATTTATTAGGTTTTGATAAATTGGCCAAAATATGTTTGCCATTGTTTTTGAAAGTGTATTAAAATGAATGTATATTTTACTAATAGGAATTTCTTTCAAAAGTTAGTTAATATCGGTTTTCCATTATGTACTATAAAAGTTATTGAATTTTTCTCTTGTGTCTTTTAATTGGCAAAATTTTGTTTCAACTTGTTTTCAAATTCGATTTAGTTGCATCTTTATTTTAATCACAGAAATTTGTTTTAAAGTTAGTTCATTTATGTTACACTGTCAATTTATGAGGTTTTGATAATCGTGTTCATTAATTGCTAGAAATATGTTTTGAATTCTTAACTAAAGTGAATTAAAATGCATCAGGTAACGGCAAGATAGAAGTTAGTTAGAATTAATTTAGGTTGTCTTTAAATTATCATATTTAAAAATATATATATATTTTAATAGAGGAAATGGCCATTTTTTAATTGCTTGCAGTTCTGCAATAACCTTTTTTCAATCTTATTTCGAAAGTAGTAAGGAAAGTGTTAGGAAGTTCTATAATATGCAGTGATTCAATAAAATGATGGAAGCTTTATAGTTTAACCAATGTTAAGCTTATTAGTTCCTCAAAGGGCGCCAAAATCTTTGTGGTTTAATTATAGAAAATGGCTTGTTAGCTAAATCAAGTTAAGCAGTGTTTTTTCATTGCTATAATTATGATTGACACTCTATTCAAAAGTTTTTCTTACTTCATAGCCTAACCAATGTTATAGATTACTAGTTCCACAAAACCTTGATAATTCATTGGGTTTTGATATAGTAAACGCTTTTTTAGCTGCATTAAGTTGTGCTATAATCGTATAATTTAATTGCAAAAAAATATATTCCGAATGTGGATAAGAACTTCTAAAAGAGTTAGTGAATTTAGTTAGATTTTCCTTAAAATTAATTAGATTATTCTTCCCACAAAACCCTGTCAATTTATTGGGTTTTGATGCAGTAATTGTAAAAATTGAATTAAAATGCAACAATTTTTTAACGATAGGAACTTCTATAGGAGTTCGTGTATTTTCCTTACCTTTTCGTTAATCAATGATATAGATTTTTTGTCCCACACTGTCAGCTTAATGTGTAAGTCGTATACACGTTGCTGCTTTGTTTCTCGCGAGCTTAAATCGTAAATGTAGCTAATTAAATTAGCGGTACTTTGGGTTTATAATCGTTATACGAAAAGTTTATCGCCAACTCGGAAAATTTCCAATGCTTCTCGCCCCGCGCCGCGTACCATTAAAGCGCGTTGCCCTTCCAGTGTTAGGCATTTTTCGCTCATATCGCAAAATTGGCTTTTTTTTTTGGCTAACCAATAAGTTGGTGTTGTTATGACTGTGCTGGCTTTTATGGTCCGTTGTACAACTTTACGAAACTCTGGCACTCGAAAATAGTGAAGTTGTAAATGGCAGCAAATTTGCTTCTCCCTCCACTTCTCGTTCAAAACTTTTCCACACACAAAAATTGATGTGTGAAATGATGGTTTAGTGTGTGTGACGAATGAAATATTTTTCGCCTTTTTCGAATCTATTATTGTCTTTGGGGGCTCTTCAGGCTTATAACCGGCAGGAGCATAGTAAGGAAATCGTATAACTTTAATGTATGCAATTGTTTATAGCCAGCAATCAAATAAAAGTGCTTAAAGTTGTTGTACCCTGTGAGCATTGAAAGCTAAGTAAAAACGAAATTGTGATCTTCTGCGCAAGTTGAAGATATGAAAGTTAGCTACATTCTCGAACTGAATGCACAGACTAACTAAAAACGGAATTATGATCTTGCGCGCAAGTTGAAGATATGAAAATTAGCTACATTCTCGAACTAAATGCACAGAGTTGTTTTAGTCTAACTTATCAGTTTATTAGTTGTAATATACCCTGCAATTTTTAGACAGTTCTCTTTGCAATATTTAGTGAAACATTCATTTTGCATATTCCTAATTACTAGATATGTTTTTGGCACGAGTTTTGTGAAGTTCTTTTGCCAGTAGAATTCTTCGTATTACCGCAGCAGTCTTAAGTTCGCTGCTCCGCTAAAAATTGCATTCCGCTTACAATGTTTGCTGCCTTATAAGCAAACAGACAAACAGGGAGCTAGCGAAGCCAGATCCACTGAGGTATTTTTACTTTATACTTTGTACGTAGACACAACTTGCAGTTATAAATAAAAGCATTTAATACTCGGCTTGGACTTAATGAGCTCAACTCGCCGCTCTTCTTTGCCTGTCTGCCAGCTTCGTCTTCTGTTGCTTTTCTCATCGCTGTTGTTTCTTTTTTTACTTGCTTTGCTGCGTCTGCTGATGTTATGTCACAAATGTTCAGTGGAAGAACAATTTTAATTAGAGAATCTCACTGTCTGCAGTTGCTGCTTTACATTCGAGGCGCTTGGCATGCGAAGCAGCCAAAGCAAAGCGTTAGTGGCTAACTGGTCAGTTGGCCAGCTGCAATTGCACCACAGGTGAACTGAGTGGTCGGCACTTTGCTTTCAACCCATTGACAATCAATCCACTTGCTTTAAACAGCTTGCAATACTAGATAATTTTACGAAAGATTTTTAAGATTGCAAAGTAAAGAATATGCTCAATTGAAGTTACTCAGATGGACTTTTTATTGCTAATAATGCTAGTAGGTGCATTTCATTATAGTTAATTATTTTTGATAATATAAAAGATGTCAAAGAGATTTATAAGATTAAAGGATTTTAAGATTGTAAAGTAAGGAATATGCTCAATTGAAGTTACTTAGATGGAGTTTTAGGTGAATTTCATTATAATTAATTCTTTCTAATAATTTGAGATCAATTTTAATTCTTATTATAATTAATTCTTAGAAATATTAAGGCGCAGTTTAGAATGTTAATAGAAATCTAATCTAAACGGAATTTAAAGCTGATTGTGAGAGAGCATTTGTTAGTCGACTTTAGTTAGGATATGTGCTGCTTTGCAATTGTATCCCTGTTGCTGGCATTATTGCTGGCTGGTCGCTACCTTTTTTGTTGCAACAACTTCCTTTTGCGCTACGGCAACGCAATACAAAACAAATTTATTGCAATTATGCCAGGATAGCAGCAGGACCACAGACACACAGGGACGTGCCATAAAAGCGTGAGCGGGACGGAGCGAAACGTGTGTGTGTGTGTGTGAGTGTTGTTGCTGCCTTAGCTTGAGCTTTTGTTATGCTGTCGCTGTTACTCCACTTTTTTCGTAAGCGCTTTGTCTTTGTGTTCCGGCTGTGCACGAGAGTGTATGTATGTGTGTGACAAGGACGGCGGAGGCCCCAGCAATTTTCATCTTTTCAACACTATTACTCCTCTCCCCCTCCATGCTCTTCTCTCTTTCGCTCGTTGCCAACGTGCGTTTGCTCTCGTTGCTGGTGATGTCGTAGGTCATTGATTTGCGCTTAACTGTGCGGCGGTCCCGGCAGATGCCCCAGCTATGGGCGCATACCTCCCTTACCCATCCCCCCTCCCGCGTGCCGTGGTGTGCACGTCTGCAGCGCTTTGTTTCAGTTTCAGGTTTTGTTATTGTTGTATCGTTGCATGTGGCGCGTTCGCAATTTATGCTTGCATTCGCTCTGTTTCCATGCTCTCTTCGTATACGTATACTTATTACATTCTTTTTTTTATATTTTTATTTGCGCTACTTCTTGCATGTGCTTTCTGTCTGTTCTTGTTCTCGTTGTTGTCGTTGTTGTTGCTGTAATTGTCGTTCTGTTTTTGCACGCCATGCATTGTGCTTACTCTTCTTATTCTGCTATTTCTTCTGCTTCTTCTACTTACTGGGGCTTTTTGCGTAAAGTCTGTGTGTGTGTGTCTCGTGTGTGTGTCGTGTCTGATTTTGAGCGCAGCTTTTATTTTATTGTCTCTGTTGGTCGCCTGCTGCTAATGGTTACTGATTTGGGGCGAAATAACCACGAACATTTTTGGCATGTTTGCATCTCAGCTGCGTCGCAGATTTGCTGTTTTTTAAATGCCATATTTTATTCATTTTCATTGCAACTATTAAGAGTGCTTCGCTGTGCACTCGTGCTCGACTTGTTTGCATTTTACTAACATTGCATAAAGCAACAACTTGAGAGCTTTTTGCGAATCTACTCAGCACCTTAAAACGGATAATATATCGAAGTCAGAAGTGCAATTTGCACTAGGTTATCAGCTTGATTGTTGTCGCGTGACTCGAAAACAAATTTCAAAACTAAATGTTAAATGCTCGGATGTTACGTTCTAAGAAAATGGGAATATGTGGCCAATTAACACAGGCATTTTATTGCGATAGTTAGACGCACATGAACATAGTCGATAGTAGACACGATAGTTGGTGGCTAGTTTTAGAGCACACAGTGTTTTACCCTTGTGAGTCGTTGTAGTGTTTGAAATTATCATCATTAGGCTTGTTAACTTTATCACTTTTGTACTGGAGTAAAACAATTAGCAGTCATTGTTGCTGTTGCACTTGTTCTTCTACTTTGTTGCCCCTTGTGAGCAGCCGGCACTGATGCCGCTGTCTTTAATTTCACACACTCTGCACGCTGCTTCTGCTTCGTTCCATGCACATTTCCTTCGCCCCCCACTCTCGACTGCTGCGCGTTTTGCTTCTAATTGAACAAACGTCGCAGTCGCTGCTGCTGCTGGCTGGCGGCACTGTTTCAGTGTTTCTTTTGGCTTGCCGCGTTTGCCAATTAGCGAAAATGTTTGCCTGCTGCCTGCAATTTTCTAGCAACGCAGCACAGCGCAAGGCTCAAGAATTCGAGATGCTCTCCTAAGCGTACTCGATGACGAAGATGACTATTGTGATTGGGCGCTGATTGCAAATTGGTTGGTCTCTGACTCCAATGATTGATTTGCATCCCATTTGGTCTGATAACAATCTAAGCAGCATTCGTTCTGAAGTGCGAGTCTCCGTTGAGCCATAAACAATTATGGGTATTAATTAAATAAACATTTTAAATGCATCGTCAAGCGGCTTGACAAATTAATTTGTTATTAGTTTTGCCGCCTGCTGACTCCGAGTCAAATGATTTTAATTGACCGGCCGCTGTTTAACCACAGCACACGCTTTGAAGGCTCAAGCTTATTAGCTGAGTCATTCACTTCGTACTGTCGCATGCACACTAGTTTACACCATTTTCGTGAGATGCACTCTTCGTCATCGTGATTTTGAAAACACGAACAGCTGCTGGCTCGCACAGAAGACGCTGTTGCAAGCCGTCGCCATATGTGTGTGAGAGCAATGCTCGCTCACTCTCCCGCGCTCTTGCTCTCGCCGTCTGCCCACACAGTGATAGCGTCCGTTAAGCCTCGCTCAATAGTTTTGTTCTCTTCGCTCTGCGCTCTCGAGTTACGTAAAACTATGCCAAATGAGGCTTAGCGTACTCAAACACACACACACACACGCATCGGCGGGATGTGATATACTTAATATACGAAAAGCGGCGCTTTGCCCACGTGTGGTTAGGGGGCTGCGCCCGGCTTTAAAGCTTTGACTCTGCTCTCATTAGCGACAGCGTCGCAGCTCTAGCAAACAGCATAAATTGCTACTTATTATGTGTGTGTGCATGTGTGTGTACAAATTGGTCTGTACATGTGTTGTTATGTGTATTATCGCCGCGAGCAACAGCTGCTGCTGCGACGACGTTACTACTCTCTTTTGTGTCTCTCGCCGCACTCGCTCACACACTTTTTTTTGAGTTTGCTCTCTTTGGCTTTTTGCGATTCGTTGAGTTTTCGCTTTTGCCGCGTAGAATTTTTAGTTTGGCCGCAACAGTTGACTCGTCTGCATGGTGTACGATTTTTGCCAGGCAACCCCGCCTCCGCCTTCGCCTATCCGTCCGTCTCTGTGTGGCGATCGTTGAGCACGTTTTTCTATTGTGTGTGTGTGTGTGTGTATGTACTGCTGTGCATACATATGGTTTTGTATATACTTAAGTGTTTCCACGCCGGTTGCGGGGCCCGAAGAGAGTGCAAACAATCGAGCGCGTAAAAAATTACCTCAAGTTTTCTATAAAGAAAAATTCAATGTTGTAAATCCACGCAAAGTGTTATACGTATTCTCATACGTGTGTGCCTGTGTGTGTGTGTGTGTTAGTTTTCTGTGTGAAAATCACAGCTGATGCTCGTGTATAATTGAAGCTGTTGAAAAGCTAAAATCAATATCGGAATTCATATATAAATCATAATCCACGATATATATTTAGCACCACCACTACCAACAACAACAACTACGACAGCAAAAGAAGTCTGTCTGTGTAACGTGTTTTTTGTGCGCCAGTGTCTGCGCGTGTGTGTGTGAGTGTGCGTTCCATTACCTTGGCTCTCTCACTCTCGCTCTCTGGATCACCACTTATTGTGCTGTTTCCCAGCCTACTCATGATGCTGCTTCACGACTTTATGCTGGATGCGCGCACTGCCGAGGATGTTGCACTAACACAGGAAATGGTAAAGAAAATGTAACTGGCTTTTTCGCCAGCTCGCTCCCTGGGTGTATGCCCCATCCCTTTCGCTTCAACGTCTTCTTCTACTCTTGCTCGTTGTGCGCGTCGCTTTTGATTGATGTAAACAAGTGTGCACGCATAGTTGATGTATTGACTTTAAGTACGCCTATCTCGAGTGTATATGATGAATTGCCATTAGCAGAGCAAACTGGCCGAAGCTATTTATACACTTGCCGAAAGGATATTAGCTCCGATATACGCGCAGATCTTATATCATTTAAAAATGTTAATTGTTCACAGGTGCAAGCTTCACTTTGTTTTCGCTTTGTCCACTTTAGTTCGATTTTATTGCTAGCAATTTGTATTGAATTTAGTGCTATCAAAAGCTTGTCTCGGAGAATTCTTAGGCAGCATCAACGTCGTCGACAATTTTGTTTGTTGACAAATTTGTGGCGTTTGTTTGGCAATAATCTGTCAGTGTCATTTAGCGGTTCGCCACTCAAACCACAAGCGATTTAATCACTCTGATGTATCTCGTGAATTGATTGGGCTAATAGAAATGGAATATTTCACTTCACCTCATTAGCCAAACTACTTAGGCGCTTGAACTTTGTGTGTGCCTGAGATGGAACCGAACTTGGCTTACGTAAGATGAAAATAAGCTATAAAACATTTTCGCTAATGGTTCGCAGGCAGTCAGAAATTTTGTACGCTTTGTCGCTCTTTGTTGTTGTTGTTGTTGTGAATACTACTGGCTATTAGATAATAGCGCAAATCTCTCTTCAAAAAATATGACCCCAACCACAGAAACCATGGCATCCAGCGAGCGTGGTTGCACAGTTCTTTCAGTTGCTCTGCCCTGAGCTTCGTAGATAAAAATGTTTTGCGGTTCCGTATGCCCGGCCAATTGTTTTTATATGCATTTCACGTAGTTTAACCCTAGCTGGCAAAGAGAAACACAAAACTAAGAACTGATGGGGGGCGCTAGAGAGTGAGAGAAGGGAGGGTTGGAGGGAGGGAGAGGGCGCGAGGGGTTAAACGAGCTTCCAGAGTACACAAATATTATGCTATTCGCCTTCCTTTACTTTTATTTTTTGTCCCCTTTGCTTGCCACTGGTTTCGCTTTTTTTATCTGTCTGTTTTTAAGGAATTTACATGAAAATATATATTTTCCGGTTTCAATTATATGCAATGTGTACACATATACCTACATTCGACATTTGTCCGTCTGTCTGTCTGTCCGTCTATCGGGGTCTCCCTTGCACAGTCAGTCTGGTCTATTTCACGGTTGATTACGTCGTTGTCATCATTTGCATCGCACCCTGATTAGTTGAATGCTTCTAAATGGGCGTGGCCGGCAGCACACACAAAACTATGAGCGCAATAACAAATGGATCATTTCTTATTTATAACCATCTGATCATTTCAGTAAACAGCTGAACAGTTTCTATAACATTAAAATGCATATTATCATTTCAAACTTTGTATAATTTTTGCAGATATAACGATTTGCATTCTAGGGAAGATAGATAGACAATTCAATAGATACTTATTTGTGTGTACTTTAGTTGAGATTAAACTTAAGTTAACTTGCACTCATGTGACAGTTATTTGTCCAAGTTATGCAGTAAAAGACAACAACAACGATGCCTTGTTGACTTAGCGTTGGAAATGTTTACTGCAAAATTTGAGGATAGATGGAGAAATGTTGCACAAAAGTCAGTGGGAAGTCAGGCGACAAGTTGTGCGAGGAGCTGTGCAAAATCTAATAAACACCACAATAAAATTGGCAATATTTTGGAGATTGTGCAATGCATGTGTTAGATGAGGTTCTAACTCACCTTCTACCCACTCGCTGTTCTCCCAATTCAATTGCTATTTGCAGGGTTGTCACGTGTCTCTAGCTAACATTGCGGCATTGCAACTGCATAATTTCGCAAGGGGGCAAGTTGGCAACTTTTGGCTGTGAAACTTGTCGAGTGATTTTAAATTGCGGCGCAAGAAATGTCAAATGTTGACGTAACAATATCAAATGGATTGCAAAAGTTCGATGATGATTCTAAAAATAATAATTCAGCACTTAAATTGGTAATCACTTAATATGGTTGCTATAAATCAAAGGTAAACTTATATAAAAGTTGTGCAAAGTGTTGATGTTTTTTAAGGATAACTCAAGATACCTCAAGCGAACGAATTCCCAAAGAACTCTACAGCATAAGTTTCAGATTGCGCTTCAACTACTTCAAACAATTTAGGTCTGAAAGACGCAATAGATTTATTATTTTGTAGCCCTTTGGCCGAAAATCGATAGACGCGACGTCAACAATAAAAACTACTTGGGGCTCAGGTGTGACGCAATAACAATGTAAATTGGTACACTAGCGACGTTATAATTAATTGATTGATTAAAATGGAAACTCAACATAAACTTTTTGGTATTTATATTTTATTATTTTAATGCAGGTTTTTCTCAATTTCAAATTTAGCTTAAGTATTTGGTTATCTATCGTTTGTTAATCCGAAAGTTCGCCGTAGTTTCCCACACTTTATCCATTTCTTTCGTTACATTTGTCTGGTTTTTATCAAGGGTTCGTAATTCATAAATTTGATTTCTTGTTTTCCTGAAGCCAGCACTTGTAGTTGCTCTCGATGTCATAGTTGTTGTTATGAATGTTGTTGCTTGTTAGCATTGAACATTATCTTGATTACGGCATGACATGCCACGCCCACATCTGCACGTACCTTTCCTGGGCTTCCGGCAAAACTATCGCACTGTCAGGCATTAGGAGTGTAACAATTTCTCTCTCCTTCCCTCTCTCTCTCTCTTCGTTCTGCGTCTCGTTCTGCTCTCGGGAATTCTCGTTGCTTTGCTTTATTGCTTTACTTTACTTTACCATACTTTTCATTTTATTTTGTTCCCCTTTATTTTCACTTTGTGTGCTCGCAATGACACGCGAAAGGTCTTTGCACCTGATGACGACAAAAGGTGGCAAAAAAAAAGAAAAAGAAATGCTAAAACTCTTCTTGGGGTCGCTGAATTAGTCTCGAAATCTGAATGTTTGTTGCCAAGCGTGTTTAGTTATTTTCCCCAATTAAATTCACTGCTGTTTCGCTGTCAATTATTTTTATTATTTACAACTTTTATTTAGTTGAAGTTGACTACTTTTGATTGTAGAGTATTCGAGAGGGATGCTTCTGTTTTATTGGCAGTTGTTAAACTCGTCATAAAATTCAAAGTCAACAGCTTTGCGTGCTCGAAATATGGCCACATTTTAATGTTGTGTTATGTACAAACATATTTTTGTTGCCTTCTTTTTTTCGGTATTGTTGCTGTCGTCTAATTTATATGTCAAGTGCATTGTTTGTCTTGCTTGCTGTTTGATATTGTGTTTGGTTTCTGCTTGATGCCTCTTTGAATCGCCCATTGCATTCTTCTTATGTTTTTTGTTTTGCTCATTAACCGAATGCTTGTTGCGAAAGGGTCAGAGGTATAATTTAGTTATCAAAATGTGTATGAAACTGGCGTGAAGGTCAGCTATTATAGCAGCTGCATGCAATCGCAGCGACTAATTAAATAATTGCCCAAGCTTCAACTGCCGTAAGACAAGGATAATTATATATTTAGTTGCTTGCTTTGGGTTGTAAAGAATTTGACTATCTCCACATTTCACTTTGGCATGCTGTAGTACGTTCTTTAATCGCTTAGATAGTTGATGTCGCTCACTCATCAACCAGTTTTGACCAAACATTCACTGCAAACTTTTCGCAACATACGAAAATAGTTAGAGCACAATAAACTGCGAGAACCGGCCGACAGACAATAACAATAACACTAGCAATAACAATATCAAATTTAATTTAAATACAAAATGCGATACAAAAACGCAGTTTTTATTTTCAACTGGTTTTTTTTTTCTTCATACGTTTGTTTGCCATTTGTTGTTGTTTCATTTGGTTTTTCGTTCGTTCTTGTTGCTCACGAGCCTATTTCACCCTCTGCTCCGCTGTGTCGCTCTCTCCCGCTCTCGCGCGTTTCGTGTTGTTCTTGCTCGCTTTGCGTTCTCTGCTGTGTTTTTTTTTTCTTCGCTTATGTTTGTGCGTCGCGTCGTCGGTTTGCGTTTTGTGCACACGTTCTTCTTCGTCTGTCTTGCTGTTGTCTTTGCTTGTATCTGTCTCTCACGCATGTTTTCGGGGCCGGTTTATTTGCCGTCCATGCTGTTGTTGTTGTTGTTGTTGTTCTCTCTTGCGCTCTCCAACACCCTCTAACGCCTGCTGCTCTCCTCCCCACAGCACTCTTCGTTGTTGTTGTTGCTTCACAGTCAAGGACAAGTTAATGAACGATTTGGCTTTTGCAATTCTTTTGAGCTGTTTTTCCTTTCAAGGGCCGCTGGGACAAAGGAAGTGTGGGGGGGGGGGGGGGGGCAAGTGCGCACATATCTACATATATAATCGCGTGTATATATGTATTTTGTTTGTTCATTTTCTTCGCACTGAATTTGTTGTTGCGTTGACTCACTTCGTCGTCTCTGTCTACGACGGCGGCTTTTAATTTCTTCTTTTTCCTGCTCGTTCGTCTTGTTGCTTATTCATTAAAAAATTTTGCCGAATTATTTATGCAAATGATTTTCATTACTTTGTTGCTCCACGGCGGGGGCTACTGTTGAATGAAGAGCCGCCAAAATTGCAACAACATCAAATTTGCTTTTCCGCTTTCGGCTGCTAAATACCCTGCTCATCACACACAACGACCAAGATGCGATTAGCTAGCGTCAATATTGAACTAGAATTAAACGCCGAGTTCGATGCATAGTAAATATTTAACTACAGAGTATTTGCTTGTCGATCTGCGGCTTCGGTTGCCTTTTTTCGCCTTATTTTGCTGGGCGCCGCACTTTATTTATTGTTCTATTTTCAAGCTAAAAAAAAGATGGTAAGAAAAAGTGAAAACACATTGCAAATTCTGATTTATTTGGCTTTCTTTTGAAGTGCAATTAAGTTAAATAATTTCGTATTATTATTCTTTTTTTTTTTTGCGAAATTCATTCAGCGTTTCTGGGGTGACCCACATTGCGTATACGCCCCGCAAACAGTTTCTGCTTGCCGTGGTTTGTTTATATTTGTTTGCATTTGTGTCGGGCTACAATTGTTAAGATTTCCAACACTATTGTGCTGCTCTTTAGACAATTCATGTAAGCGGCTAAGTTTGCGAAAGCAATTTTTTTTGTTGACGCTTTCACACTTTGAGCTTATTGGTAATTGTATTTGCTGACACCTATTATGCAGCCAAATTGACAAGTATATAGTATAGTTTTACGTAACAATCCACTATCTAAACGAGACTATTTAGTGACTGGAATCTTGGGCATCCAAGTATAAACACAATTGACAGAAACAGATTTGGGACACAACTATCACTTATTTAAATAAAGTATTAAGTAACACGCGTTGTTATTGACTTTTGCCTGCACTTTGGTTAATAATAATACATAATTACAATCGGCCTTTGTTTCGCACTGCAAACAGACAACATTTTTCGGTTTTGTGTGTTTCTCAGTTTTGTTTGGCCAACTGCGTTTGGCCTTTGGCAAACTTAGATTGCAAGGTTGACGTTGCCTACTTTTCGGTGAAAAAGACGCTTGTTGCTAACTTGCAACCCTGATATATTCATTGCAATAAAATACATAGACGCTATATTTACATTTGCAGAACTTTAGTGCTAAATGTTTCAAATGGTAGATGGGTATTAAAACTTCATATAGGTATAGGTGTAGAAGTGTATGATGGCCTTATGTAGGTATAAATGTAGAAGGGTATAATGGCTTTATATATATAGCTATCAATATATAATGCCATAATATCCTTCTAGCTTTTCAACGAGTAAACATATGTAAAAAGCATTTCCGACACCATAAAGTATATGCACATGTATATTAACAGCATCAACAAGCGAGACGCTACAGACAAGTAAACAGCGAGATATCAGAGATTGTGAAAACTAGAGAAACAAAAGTTGGTGACAGTACTTATAGATGTCATAATAATATAAGAAAAAACAATTTACGCCATTTTAAAGCTGGGCCTTTTTTGGTACACGCGATAAATAACTACAGTCTTGATATAATGAAAAACATTTTAAGTTATTCAGGAAACAATTTAGTAAGCACGAGCCTCGTTGCCTTAGTCAATAATGTGACTATGCGTGGCATATTTTATACTCTATGGGCTATTTTAAACGTTATGGAATAGCAATATACCAAATGTAGCAAAATATCCTAGTATATTCTAACTGGCATGCATACTTTTTGCTATATTTTAATGTGTTCCAACTGGCAGCTGGTATCTGATAGTCGAGCACACTAGATTTCAATAAACCAAAAAAACGTTTTGAGGGATTTGAGTGTATTATAACTGGAAAATAATTTTTAGTATATTCACATTCAATTCTATGAGATATTTTGAACGTATTGGCATATCTATATACCAAAAACACAAAATGTATTAAAAATACTTTTTGGTATATTTCGGTATAATTTTAATGAATCATTTTTAACGTATTCTAGTCTAGTCTAGTCTACAAAGTACTGCAAAAATACTTTTTGGTATATGTTAGTATATTTGAATTGCGCAGCGAGTATATCGCAGTCAAGCACACTCAACGCTAAGGAACATTTTAAATGTAGCGGAAAATCAATATACCAAAAATACTTTTCGGTATATGTTAGTATATTTGAAGTGGGCAGCGGGTATATCACAGTTAAGCACACTCGATGCTATGAACGCAATGGAATACTAATATACGAAATATACCGAAAATACTGTTTAGTATATTTCAAGTTATAAATACTTTTTGGTATATTTTAAGTACACTTCGAGTCGAGCACTCTCGCAGCTGCTTTTTAGCATGTTATCAGTATTTCTATAACGCACTGAAGCTCTTTGCGAATACTGCGCTCCAATTTCGTTTAAAGCTCTCGCTTTGATGGTCTTGACGAGGAGGAGGCGGGTGGCGCTGTTGGTGGTTAACTGTTGACTGCTGCCTTTTCAATGATGGGCATATAAAATATTTAAAACGATGTTGCCAGTCGAGTGGCACGTGTCGCGTTGACGCATTATGGCAACACACTCGCCTTGGGAAATTGTATGACGAAAAAATGCGCGTGTATGTGTGTGTGTTTGGCATAAAAGTTAATTAGGCAACTTTTGCAACTGCGACGCTCGTCGCGGACCCTGGAGAGAAGCAGGCAGTTTTGGGATATGGCGAACCTCAATGCGATAATATGATTTTCGGATTTGCATATTGTCAATTGCTCCCTCTCTTGCCACTCTATCTCGTTCTCGTTCCCATTCTCTCACTGTCACTGTCTGTCTTCTGATTAAAACACTTGTCAGTCACTTGCTCTTGTGACGAATGTCGCTGCAGTCCAAAGTTGCCACAAGTGCAGGCAAGCGTCAACTCTGCGACGAGTCTCGCACTCGGATTGTTATCTAACTGTCCAGTTGTCTTGGTTGTCTTGGCTGAGCGTCCATTCGCACTGCAGTTTGTCAAGGCGGCAGAAGCTCATAAGTTGTTGGTTATTTACCACTCTGCCACAGACTGTAGAGTAGCTGGCCAGCAAATGCTTCTCTCTCACTCTCTGTATCTCTTTCTCTATGTTCCTATTGCCGCTCTTCTTGCTCCCTGTTGTCAATCGCTTGTGTCCCATATGATTTATTTCTCGAGCGCAACTGTCGCCCCTGAGTTCTGCGTGGCTTTCTGCTCAGAGGTCAGTGGCCCAGGCGAGAAATGTGCTGGCCAAGCGAGAGGGTTAAAACTATAGATTTGTGAGGCTGCTTGGCATTAGAATTGAGTTGTTAAACCGTGCACATAACTTAGCTGTTATAATATTATGTAGAGGTCTAATACACTCAAGACTTTTCTTAGCTACATAGATTCAGAATGAGTTTAGTTGAAGAAATGTAGACTTCTTAGTTAGAAGATGTTACATAAACTTCTAATAGACTCATATGGAATTGAGTTGAAAAAACGTAGATTTTTCTTAGCTTCAAGATGTTATATGTTTCATAGTTACAAGTCTTATATAAATGTATCATAGATTCAGAATGAATTGAAGACTTTTTTAGCTATGAGATGTTATATAAATTACTCGTAGATTCATAATGAATTTAGTTAAAAAAGCGTAGACTTTTCTTAGCTACAATATGTTATATATATGACTCATAGATTCACAATGAATTGAGCTGAAAAGACGTTGACATTTCTTAGCTAGAAGATTAAGATTAAATGTCTAATGGCCTCATAATACATTGAGTGGAAATATTTCGACTTTTCTTAGCTAAATTATATTACTTAAACTTCTAAGAAACACATATTGAATTGAGTTGAAAAGACGTAGAATTTTCTTAGCACAAATGTCTCATAGATTCATAATGAATTTAGAAAAGACGTAAACTCATCATAGCTACAAGTTCGCATATAAAATGGTTCATAGATTCATAATGAACTGAAGACTTTTCTTAGCTACAAAATATTATATAAATGTCTCAAAGATTCACAATGATTTGAGTTGAAGAAATATGGTGTTTTCTTAGCTATAAGATGTTACTGAAATTTCTAAGAGACTTATATAGAATTTAGTTGACAAGGCAAAGACTTTTTTTTAGCTACGAGATGTTATATAAATGTCTCATAAATTCAAAATGAATTGAGGACTTTTCTTAGCCATAAAATATTACTTAAACATCTAAGAGACTGATATAAAATTGAGTTGAAAAATTTAGAATTCTCTTAACTACATGATGTTCAACTTCTGATAAATAGACGCTTAATATGACTTGATTATAGCTGCAATTCGATAAGATTTAAATAGCTGCATTAAGCGGTAAAAAGCAGCAGCTTTGTCAACAACTTTGGCGGGTTAAACTTAATTTATCTTAAGTCCATTCGGTTTACTTGAACTTACATCAGCTGTCTACAGCAGACTTAATAAATGAACATGAAATAAATGCTGCTTAAGCAAAATAAAACTGTTTTTAATGCTTAAAAAGAGGGGATATTAAATAGAAATGCATTAGAAAGATGCGTGTAGCTTTATTTAAGTTTCAGGTATTACATGTAACAAATTTCCTTGAAGCAGTAAAGCGCATTTTTAAATGCAAGTTGTGAGTAAGGAGCTACAAGTCTGTTAGAACTTTGTGGAGAGCATAATAAAGTAAATTGTCAGCTTATGATTAGGTGGCGACTGCAGCTGATTTGATGTGATTAGCAGTGAGGAAGAAGGGAATGTTAGAGGCGTGAGGGAGGGCGAGAAAAGTTGACAGCGCCTGGACTTGGATAGGATTAGCAGCGAAAGCCAAACAAAGTTATCAGCAGGCAGCAGGAAGTCAAGGGAGGAGGCAGCTGAAATTGGGGAAGTGGACGCCGCAAACATGCAAATTATTGATGCTGTCATAATTCAATTGCAGCAGCGGGGCAAACTTTGTTTCAACAGCAACTTAAACTGTGCGCTTTCCCTTCACTCACTTTCCAGATTACCACATCGACGGCGAAGAAGCTGTGGGAGAAGTCCGACGGCAAGAGCGGCGGCAACTCGAGCACACCGGGCGGCAACCTCTACCCGATGCAGATACCCGGCGTCGGCGACCACTCGTCGGTGTGGAAGGACCACACCTGGTCGACGCAGGGCGAGAACATCCTGGCGCCGCCCAGGCCACGCGTCTACCCGCACGGCGGCGCCTCCGACACCTCGAACAGCGGCAATGCCGGCATACTCAGGTGAGTCTCGATTTGCTCTTGGAATGCTGCAAGTATTCACTGTGTTTCTCTTTTGTGCAGTCCACGGGACTCCACTTGCGTGAAGATGGTCGAGTACGTGTTGGGCGGCTCGCCGACCAACAAGGAGAGCCCGCTGTCCGGCCTGGAGCCGCGTCTGCGCAACTTGAAGTTTGACGACAACGATAAGGTGAGTTTGGCTTGTGGATTGTGTGCAAGTGGCTCTCGTTTAATAATGTTGCTCATACTTTGCAGTCACACGACGACAAGGAAAAGGCGAACTCTCCGTTTGACACAAACGGCTTGAAGAAGGACGACCAGGTGACCAGCAGCAACGGCGTCGTCGTCAATGGCATTGACGATGACAAGGGATTCAAGTGAGTGCTCAACTCTCTCTCCATCCGTCCATCTGTCCAACCGTCAGTCTAGCTCTGGTCTGGGCCAGTGGCATTGACATTAGAATGCCTATGCCAAGAAGCAAACCGGTCTGCTCAAGGTCCCCCCCAACACGTTCTCGAGACGTTCAAGCGGGGGTAGAGGGAATGTGGGGGGAGGGAACTCCGCTCTGGACTTGCGTCAGTGGCGAGTGGAAACTCGGCATAACAGGTTCACGAACTATTCGCGCAACTTTCAGTCGTTTGCTCCGTTTTTCAGTTTCGTCAATTTTTCTCAGTTTCCATTTCATTTCAATTCGAAACCAAACTTCGCTGCCCTTTGCTTGTGCTGCCCACAGCGAAATCGAAATAAATGGCTAGCGAGAGAGACAGAGAGAAATGGAGCTGCGTCCACTCATCGCGCACATTGTCGAGCTGCCCACTTGGCCCACATTTTATGGCGACTGTGTCTCACATTGCGCCAAAGATGTGATTCACTCGCTCAAAGCTTATAATGTATAAAGAGTTAGCTGCATTTTGGCAGCAACTTTCTAATCGCCCTCTGACATTCAAGCACTTTGACTGCTGTTGGCAAAGACTGCTTCTATTATCGTCAAAAGCTGAGTACTATCGCCGAATGCTAATTGACAGCACTTTGATGTCTATTATGACTATCGATAAATTCTAAATACTTTTGAGTAATGCTAATTGGCAGCAACCTTCTCATCGCACTTTGACTGCTTCTATTATAACTATCGTTAAACGCTGAAATACTATCGATGAGTGCTAAATGGGAGCACTTTGACTGCTGAGGGGCAAGATTGCGACTATTATGACTAATGCGTCTATTATACTATCTAATACTATCGATCAATGCTAATTGACAGTAATCTTCTGATCGTACTTTGACCGCTGTATAGGCGTCGCCAGTTATTACTATCGATAAATGAAAAAATACTTTAGATTAATGCTAATTGGCAGTCACTTTCTTTCTAATCGCACTTTGACTGCTTTTGACAAATTGGCAGCACTTTGACTGCAGATGGGCAAGAATGCTACAAATATAGCTATTGCATATATCGATATATGTTTAATACTTTCGATTAATGCTAATTGGGGAAAACTTTCTCATTGCGCTTTAATTGCTGTTGGTAAAGAATGATTCTACTAATTGGATCAGGAACAACTTTCTAATCGCACTTTGTCTGTTGTTGTCAATGACTGACTCTTTTACGACTATCGATAAACGCTAAATACCATCGATGAATGCTACTCTGAAATAGATTCAGTTTTGCGTCGCTGCAAAAAAGCGAAGCAAAGAAACCCAACAAATTTCGGGCCTTTTACAGTTTCAAAGCAATTGAAAAGCCTAAAATTACACACTCAAAAATGAAACCAGTCTGTGCGTGGTTTCATTGTTGCTATTGTTGCTGTTGTTGCTGTTGTTGTTGGCTGTTGTTCTTCTTATTGTTGCCGGTTTTCTCTTTCTGTTGTTGCTGCAATTTCATTGCCGGTCTTCGCAGCCAAAACGTGTTTCAATGCCAAACGTAATAACTGTTATGATGTAAGTAATCGCAACAACACCAACATTCGCTCCGGCCACACAACAAAAACAACAATAACAACAACAACTACAACAAAGAGCAACAACAACAACTTGCGACTTTACAAAACTATTGAGCATTTTTTTCTGTAGCGTTTTCGATTAGTTTTCATTTATGTTTCGGCGTTCTTGTTGTTGTTGCTGTCGCTGTTGTTGCGGCAGGTTTTAAGTATGCCCTACAAACACGACAAATGGGGTATGACGAGACTTAGAGGCAACTTATAGCAAGTAGAGAAAAGTGGTAAATTAGCGTTAGCATATTGTCTGTAAATGCGATTTATTTGTGAAAATATGCATGGAAAATTTTTCTTGATTTGGAATCTCTGCAGATTTTGAGGGATATTTAACAGAGCAGATATTTTAAATATCATGGTAGATGCACATATTAGTTAGCAAAATGTTTTAACCTTAGTAGGCAACACTTTTTGAAGTTATTGGCTTTCTAATAAAAGTAGTTTAAGTCAAGTTCTAGAAGTGCAAGCTATTTGCCATTGAAGAAAGTTTTATCTGCAGTCATTCGATACAATTTATTTGCGTCGAATGAAATAGAATCAAAGTTGTATTTTTAAGAGTTAGCTAAGTGTTTTAGTAGTTAACAGTTAGTAGGTGAGGCCTTGAAAATCATTGTTTTTCTATAGCTATTTATTAAGGTACAAAGAGTTGCAGGATATTTGACAGTTAGGCAAGCTGCATTTATAGTCACTGAAAAGCATTTATTTGTAAAAATATTAAATGACAAATTAAATAAAATTGAAAGTTGAACTGTGTGTTTATGAATAGAAAGTTTCATTGAAAGTTTCTGAGAATTACAAGATATTTGACAGTCGTTGAAAAACTATTTGGAAAATATTTATGCTTTGCAAGCATCGAAATGATTAAGGAAGGTAACTAAAACCAAATGCAATTCAATAGATTCAAGGTGAAAAAGCTATTACAAAACTACAAGAAATATAAAATTTGTAAACGTCTGTTCAATGCAGCTCTTTTACAGGGTATCTGCTAGTCGTTTAGCGTGTTTTTCGTCGGGTTTTTGTGCTTTTGTTTTTAGCCGTGCCTCTCGTAATTTTGTGCTCACGTTTTGCGGCGCGTAATGAAATTTAGTTGCGAAAATTCAACGGTCGCTCAAATTGAGGCAACCAGCGCAACAACAACAACAACAGCAACAGCAATGGCAACTTTTTCGTTTGTTAGCTTCAGTTGCTACACCTGTCGACCTACTCTGCTGGCTCCTAACTTGGCCAACTCGCTGACCTTTTTATCCACTTTCGGCTTTCGACTTGTCACTTTCTTCGTGCAAATTTATGTTTGCTCGCTTGCATAATGGTCAAAGATTAGAATATTGTGGGAATGCTGCCAATGGAACTGACCTTGCGCAAACTTGGCTAACAAGCGACAAGTTGGTAGTATATAGATGATATATGCAGCACAACTTTTACTAACTTATCAGCAATTAGTATAGTGTACTAAAAAGTGTAAAGTTTCGTAATCGCACAGTTTTAGGGGCACTGCGGCAGCTGCGCGCTTAGTCATAGGCAGCACAGTTGCACGACGACTGCACTCGTGCTGCTGCTGCGGTGTTAATGACCCGACTATGCTGGCATAATATTATAGCAATTTGGCGCCAGAGCGAGAGGGCAGCATTGAGTAAGCTTGAGAGTGCGACTGCGAGTAAACAGTTTAATCACGACTGCAAATACACATATAATAGTTGCAGAGCCATTGACTGCAATTTAGCTAATCGTTGCAGTCTCAACTACTACCATATTTTATTTGATTCGAGCAGCAGCTGTTGTGCGCCAGACGACGAATGTATTATAATTAGAATTATTATTGTCATTGTTGTTGTTTTTGTGCGCTTACGTTGCCTTAGATGTTGTGCTGACGTCATGGCTGCTGACAAGTTTGCTGCTTAAGTCTTTTGTTTGCGGGCCAGCTGTTGGGCTGGCCAGTGAATAGCAAACTGTGCGGCTGGCTGCCAATTGAGATTAATTATGCGCATTCTTTGCTGATTGGCTGCTAATCTTGCCTTAATTTTCGTAATCAAGCGCCAGACTCATTTGCATACAGTTTGGCAGCCATGTGCTAAACCAGTTTTAGCACAGCGGCGTGTGTGTCGCCACTAAGGGGTGTGTGTCTGCGCTAAGCAGCCGCATAGTTGCTGCACAACTGTGAACTGTGGTTGCGTGCCGCGCTAAAGCCAGCGGAACTGCGTTCCACAATGCCTCAAAAACTATACAATGCTTCATCAACTGCGTTTTACTTATTTCCCATCTGTTCCCTTCTTGCAGCCGCACTCCTGGTTCACGTCAGCCCTCGCCCGCTGAAGAGACGCTACCACGTCCCCCCACACTGCTGGACCCCAGCCAACATGGCGGCTTCCCTCAGATGCCGCCGTTCAACCACATGCTCATGGATCACGGCCAAGGGCATGGCATGGGAGCCGCAAATTCGCTTGGCGGTGTCGGTGGCAACAACGGGGGTGGCGGCGGTGGCGCCGCTGCCGCCTACGCCCACCAGCAGATGGCGGCGCAGATGAGTCAATTGCAGCAGCCCATGTTGAATGGCGTTGGCGCCGGAATGCCGATGGCGGCTCAGGTAAGTGCCACAGTGCGTTACAGTTTTGCTAGCATTGCTACAGTACTCTCTCTCTCGTCTTGCAGTCGCCCATGTTGAATCATCAGGCCACAGCTGGACCTAACCACATGGAATCTCCGGGCAACCTCTTGCAGCAGCAGCAGCAAAACTTCGATGTACAGGTGAGTGACGATTCTATTGGAATCACTAAGCAATACCCTGTAATAAGCACCTTGAGAACGAAGTCGAATTAAACAGAATTTAGGGCGATTAGTAGGAAATTGTCTTCGCGAAATACTCGTGTCTTATCATGCTGAGTGTAATAAGCACGCAAAATAGAACAACATTCTTGGGGAAATTACCTTCAAGAAATGCCCAATAACAGAATTTTTTGTGAATCTAAATGAAACAAAATTTTAGTTGAATTGTCAACACTTTAAAATTACTGGAAATAGTCCTGATAAAATCAAATTCTAGAACAGTTTTCATCAAGAATGTTTTCTCGAAACGAAGCTAAATGCAACCAAAATTTGAGGGGAAATATCTTCAAGAAACACTCTAAAATCAACACTCTGAAAGCGAAATGAAATGAAACGATATTCTAAGAGAATTGTCAGTTAGAAATTTGCTGTAAGAAGCATTCAAAAAACTGCGAAATGAATCAATATTTTGGTTGAAGTTTCTTTATGAAATACGCTAAAATTGACACTCTACAAACGAAGCCACATTTTATGTGAAAACTTTAGCGAATTATCATTTGTAGAATAATTTTGAGAATTAACTCATTTAGAGATATCTTGAAATCGATGCTAAATGCAAGAATAGTTTAGGGCAAATATCTGTGGGAAATGCCTTGCAAATTAAGCTCAATGAAACAAAATTTTATGTGTATTATCACTAAGAAATTGGCTGTAAAAAATTGCTATATTTGCAATTAAAATTTTACGGCAATTGTGCCTGAGAAATGCCCTGTAATAAGCACTCTCAAAGCGAAACTAAATGAAGCGTCGATTGCTAAATATCTTAATGTGCTTTAGAGTTTGTATAAATTGAGAAATGAGAACGATTTGGTTATTTTAATAACTCTGACTCTAAATCTATTAAACTTAAACATTAAACTATTACATTAAACTTTGTATGAAAAGTTAATTATAAAAAATTTCGCACTTAAAGTTTTGCACTACGATTTTTGCTTGAGATTCTCAGAATTCTCTGTCTAACCCTCTAAAATCGATCTTTAAAATGCATATGAAAAGTGTAAACTGTATGAACTTGGAAATTTGCTTTGGTTTCTCAAAATCAATGTCTTGATGTGTTTTATAGTTTGTATGGTTTTTTTTTTTTGGTTGTGTCAATAAGGCAGTTGTGAGCTGTGAAGTAAAAGCTATACAATGCATATCATTACAATATCACTAAGAAGAGCAACAGTTGAGCTTTATCCAAGCACAATCAATTCTTGTACCTCAAACCAAACTCTTTGAAGGCAAATATAATATGTTGAAATTTGCAATCATTGTAGACAATTTTGTCGCCTAATCTGCAATTGTTTTGCAGTTCAAAGTGCAATAATTTGAATTGCTTTAGGCGCCAATTTGTTGAACAAATCATTTGATCAACTTTAATGAGGAACTAATGAACTTAATTATTTTTAATTTTAACTCCATTATTATTATTTTAAGTAACTTTATTTGCTATTAGTTTCAACTGAATTTAGAGAGTGATATTTATATAGGTACATTTTCGGCTGCAGCTGGAAGTTAGTTGGATACTTAGGAGAAGTTGGGACAAAATGTGTGCTGTAATTGAAATCAGTCGCTGCTGCACTTTAAAGGGTATTTATCCTTATCGCGGGCAGCGGCTATAAAGTTGCCGAATTGAGGTCATGTGTTTTGTGTGTTGTTTTTGTGGTTGCACTGTGTTTAAGTGTGTGTGTGTGTGTGTAAGTGTGTGTGTCTGTTTATAAGTGCATTTGTCGGACGCATTGCAGCTGCTAATTTACCGCATCCGGCTGAAAGCAGCTGCTGTTGCAGTTGTTGCCGTTGTTGTTTTTGATGGTGCGCCTCCTGGGAGCCATTTCCGGTCCGAATTTGGGGGCGGGGCTGGGGAAGGCGACAGCGGGAAATTCGACTCGCATGCAATTTATTTGGAAACAAAACGGAAATCGGATTTATTAGCCGCAAAATTGCTTTTAAGCTTCAGCTGGCCATTTTTCGCAGTGACTCCCAAACCGCACCGTGTCCACTTTACACGTCATCTAATGCATGCAGCTGCCTCGCAGCGATCCCCGCCAGTTATCCACAGTTCGTAATGCCATTTCAGTGTCGCTTTTCGCTTTTTATCTTAGCTCCAAGTCGCTCCACGTCAAATTGAAAATCAATATGCGCTGTTGCTGTTGCAGTTGCATCTTCACCGCCGTCCTCTTGTTGCGCCTGACAAAAGCGAATTGACATTTACACACTTTGCTCCCAACTCGAGCTACAGCTGCTGAGGCTTGAGCAATCTGCACTTCCGCTCTCCCTCTTTCTCTCTCACACACAATTTCCTGTTGCTGCTTCTGTTGCTGTCGTTGTAATTTGGCGTCGCTTTTGTCCTTCCCACTTGCAAGCTGCATGTTGCAACTTTACCGTTGCACTTTTCGCCTTTTTGGCCTGCGGTTCGCTTCTTGGCTACTCCTGCCCCCGAGACTATGCTACAAAGGGGCAGCAGCAACAGCAGCGCGACGAGCTGCAGTCAAAGTAGGACACTCAGCCAGATATTGGGACTGGGGACTGGGGACGGCGGACGGTTGGCAGCTGATGTCATTACGTTTAAAGCTGTTGTTTGGCTTTCGAGAGTGCAAAGCGACCACTCCGAGGCACGCTTGTGGCGTGCTTGGTGTGCGGCATGCCACGCCACCAATATACACACTTTCTTGTGTGCTTTATATGTCCCAACTTTTCATCAATTCATTTGTTTGTGTTCACTGTTTGATTGCACAACTACGCACAGTCCGAATGCTAAATGTGAGAAGCCTGAGTTTCGGAAATTCCCACTCTAAGCATCTTAAATCGCACTGTAAAGTTTGTATGAAAAGTGAAAACTTTAATAACTGTAACTGCAAGGCTGTTGTTTTCACACTACTTGAAAGTTTGTATGAGGGGTCTATTTTCAAACTATGAAATTTACTTGGGATTCTCAATATTCTCGCTCAAACCGTCTTATATCGTGCATTAAAGTTTGGTTAAAAAGTGTGCATAGTAAGTACTGGGAGGCTGTTATTTTCACGTTAAGACATTTACTTTGCTTTCCAAAAATTCTGACTCTAAATCTATTAAATCATGCATTAAAAAAAAGTGTAAATTATAAAGCACTTAATATTCCCACTCTATCCTTCTTAAATCTCACATTAAAATTTGTATGAAAACTGTAAGAATAAGAAGGCTCCTAGTATTGCACTAAGATTTTTGCTTGAGATTCTCAGAATTCTCACTTTAACCCTCTTAAATTGTTCGTTAAAATTTATATGAAAAGTGTACATTGTATGAACTTCGAAATTTGCTAGGGTATCTCAAAATACCCACTCCAACCCTCTAAATCGCACTTCAAAGTTTGTATGAAGGATCTAAGAAGTGAAAGTTTTCTTTTCACTACGAAATTTACTTAAATTGCGATTTAGCATTTGTATGAAAAGTGTAAACGCTAAGAACTAATAGGCTGATATTTGCAAACTATGAAATTCACTTAAATTTTTCAAAATTCCCACTCTAATCGTCTTAAATCGTGCATTAAAGTTTGGTTGAAAAGTGTGCAAAGTAAGAATTAGGAGGCTGTTATTTGAATACCACACAGCTTACGAAATATAATTGTGCTTCACAAAATTCCTACTGTAGGTAGCTTAAATCATGCATTAAAATTTAAATGAACAACGTTTGTTTTTGGGAATAAAGTAAAGTAAAGTAAGCAAGTAAATGCAATTATTGTTTCTTTCTGCTTGTATTTTTTAGCGCCATAAATAAATGCATTGCCACGTGTGAATGAATCACAATTACGAATATTTAAACGAAGTGTCTGTCGGCGTTACCTTTACGCATATCTATCATTTAATTGATTTATCTGTGTGCATTTTAGTTGTAAGCTGCTGCTGTTGCTGTTGCTGCGCCATGTGGATGCGATTGCGATGGCGATGGCGACGGCGTTGCCAGCATTTTTCTTCATTGGAAAATGGCAAATATGTTTTTGGTCATATTGAAATTTATATTGATGGCCCTGGGATGTCGTTCGTCTTGGCAACAGTTTGCGTTCATTTCAATGAGTAGTCTGCCTCTGTCCTTTGCCAGCCAGCCAGCCAGCCAGCCGGATAGCAGTGTCCGTCCTCGAACCATTTGCCACACACACACACGACTGTAATATATAGCGATCTATGTTTGTCTGTCAGCCGGTTGATGTGCGGTCCTGTGGTTCTGCTGTTGCATATAAATAATGATTTCTTTGCCATTTGAGCATCTGCTTCAGTTCATCTGTCTAGCTGCACATGCGGGTCTTCCCACAAATGTGTATGTAATTGCATTTGGTCGCAAGGAATGCTGCAAACAGCTGAATAATATTCTACAAAACAGCTTCAATTCGCTGCAAGTCTCTTAAATGATTTCATTTCTTGGCGACAAACTAAGAAACCTAATATGAAGCAAAAGTGTTTCCTAAATTGGCCAGCATTAAGTTCACTGCGATTTGTAATCATTGTTAAGTGTTTCAGCATCCTCGTGAGGTTGCTTAGACATAAATTCAAAATTTTAATTTGAATATTAACAATAGAAAACCAAACTCTTTTTAAGCTTGCCAATTTCAGTTTGCTTCGATTTGAAAATTGCTTACTTAGTGTAGGCAATAATCGTGGAGTACTGCAACTGATTGAAGATTAAATATAAAAGTGTAAAAGGAAACTCTTCAACTTATCAGTTTTCGTTTGCTGCCACTTGAATTTCTTTGTTCACTCTAAATTTTTGAGATTTGCTCATTGAGTTTAGGCAATAATTGTGTAGAATTTCGACATATGGAAGGAATATTTAAACGTAAATCTCAAAATAAAAATCTTTATTAAACTTACCAGTTTTCGTTTGCTTTGACTTGAATTTCTTCGTTTAGTCTAGGCAATAATTAATTAACTTTTGAACAGATGAAACTTAACAAAAAGCTTTTTTAAGCTTAAGAGCTGCTTAAGAAATAATCTACAAATATATATTATATTAGTTCATTCTTATTTCATTTCATTTGTTAGCAGCAAACTTAGGACGCCATATCAAAAGTGTTCCTAACTATTCAGTATCAATTTGCTAAAATTATTGAAAATATGTGCACATCCTGAAGAGGCTGCTTGAAAATACATGTAAAAGTATTTAAAGTTTAAATTTTAGCTAATTGAAAGCAGTTTGTTTCGATTTGAATGTTTTTGTTTAGTTAAGGCAATAGTTATTGAATTTTTGAGCACTTAAAAGATCTGCTTAAAATAAATCTAAAAGTATTTTAAATGATTTTGCTTCTTAGCAACAAACTAATGAAACAATTTGGAATGGAAAGCAGTTTTTATCTTCCCATTTCCAATTTGCTCCACTTGGATTTCCTCGAATAATCGAGGCAAAAATTTTTGAGCGTTTCAACACACTGAAAGGACTGCTTAAAGCGAAATCTAAACATATTTTAAATGATTTTATTTGAGAAATTAAAGAATGTTTTAATTTGCTGTAGTGTTGTTTAAAAGGAAATCTAAAAGGTTTTCATTTTTTCGAATAGATTTTGAAATTGTTTCTTACAATTGAGAAATTCAGTTTGCTTCAATTTTAATTTTCTCCTTTTGTCATCAAAATTGATTGACAATTTCAACATATTAAATATTAAAGTGTTGATTTAAAAGAAATCTAAAAATATTTTAAATGACTTCATTTGACAAACTAAAGAACTGCTCAAAAACTAAAGAATTAATCTGAAAGGTTTTCATATTTTAGTTTTAACGAATAGAAATGGAAAATGTTTATAAAAATTGAGAATTTCAGTTTGCCTCAATTTGAAGTTTCTCGGTCATTAATAGTTATTGAACATTTCTACTTATTAAACCACTGTTTAAAGATAAATCCAAAAGTGTTTTAAATGATAGAATTTGACAAACTGAAGAATGATTCAAAATGCCGTCGTGCTGCTTAACAAGAAATCTATTTGGCGTGAATTTTTATTAGATATTCGAAGGCGTTTTCTTTCTTGTTTTGTCAACTGGCGCTTAATGCAAGTAATGCGCCAATATAAGTGTATATTGCTGCATATCCATGTCGCAGGCGCTGCATTGTGTTGCCACACAATGGCACACGTCCCCCTCCCGCTCCCCCCTCCAGCTGAATGGGAGCGATTTGCATGCAATTCGTCTGCTTTTGTGGGGTGTTAATATCGACGCCATTTAATAAGAAATGTGCTGGCAAAAAGGAATACAGAGAAACCGCTGCACGCTGCATTAAGAAATCCAGCGGTGGTAGAGGGGGGGGGGGGTGCATTGGGGTGGAAAGTGTTGTATCGTGATGCATTATCCATTATCGGCAACATATTGTCGCCTATCGACGTCTTGTGCAACCGAATTTAACGATGTTTCATTTTCTTTTCTCTCGCTTCACATAGGAATATATATGAAAATATATATTATTTATGGGGTTCTGCTGCTGTGCGAGCAAATGCTTCGTTGACAGTAAGAGGCTGCGATTAAAGTGAAATATTGAGAATAACTGCAGCAGCTATCAGATATGAGTTATTAACAAACTTCATTACCCGCAAGCTGCACTTTTGCCATTAAAAACTAAATTATTGTTAATTCAGTAACTTGCGCTTAAAAGTGTTTTCAATAATGTTTTCACACGCCATTTACATAATTGGAAACCGATGTGGCGATTTACTGGGCTTAACTCCTAACTATAAGCTAATCGCTGAAAGTTTCTTATGCATAAACATGACAGCTACAGCAGAGAGTTTTGCTTGAGCACGAAAACTTTGCTCATTTGGCTGAGAAAAGCGCCAAGTTGTGTTTCTTTTTGTTTTTTCGCTGTTGTTGCTTCATAACGTAATTAGAAATGTGGGCATAAGCCTTTGGGCCCAAGTTTTCCCCGACTTTCCTTTTGATTCGCTTCATTTGACTGCAGTGAGCGCGTCGGCTTAAGTTGAACATCAGAGCTGCGATTGTAATTCAAGTGAAGTGCTTTGATCTGCAAGTCTGTATAATTGATTTTTGTCTTGTTTGCTGTTTGTTTTCAGTCGCTTTGCCGGCTTAACTTATTTTCTAGTTGACGGACTTAAGACAAGCTGACGGCGGCATTAGCCCAAAAGTAAGAGTATTTTTGACTGACAGCCAGCTGTAGTTGCTCGTTATTACTTTTACTTGCTTTACTCGGAAAAAGATCTTTTACAAGCAACTTTAAAAAAACTTGAATTTACACTTTGCGAAACATTTATTATTTAATCAGTTGCATAAATTTTTATGATAGCCAGAAATCGAAATGAATGCAAAATTAAATATTTATGCACATTGTGCTTTAACAACGCTGTGTGTATTTGATTTATTTATGCAAATCCGCAAATTCGCTGCCTAGTTTTTGGCTGTGCAACAAATTATGGCAGCGTCGGAATTTATAACACTTGGAACAAGAGCCGTGCTTCGTGTGGCTGCCGCACTTGGTGGTAGCGCAATTTGCATAAAACGGCATTTAAATCAATGAAACGAGCTGACAAAATGCAACATCTGCTCCATTGTCTTTGCCCATATAAATGTGCAATTAATTAAGCGTTAATTAGCACAAATGCGATGAGTATGTGAGTGCAATTAATTATGCATGCTGTGCTGTGGCACGTGCCACACGCCATTTTGCACCGCCACCAGGGAAATTTCAATTGCACACGCCGCACTTGCAGTTGCAGTTGCACTTGCTGGCCTCGAGCCGCCTCCAAAATGGCTGCACTTAAAGTTGACAGCGCTGCCAAAAAAATCATCTGAGCGCCACTTAAAGTTGTTTGCCAAATAACCAAATTTGAATGCTACTATAATTCACTATTTTGTATTTGTGGCAGATACAGTTAATTTCTCTAACAAACTGCCTCGATCTTTCGCACACGTTCTCTTGTAAATCACCTTAGTTGCAGTCTCTCATTTTAGTCTCTTTTACTACTTGGCAACTCTCTCGCTTGTACTCGACTCTCACGCTCTTTCAACACGCTCTTCATGTTCTCTATTCCTTTCTTCGTCTTTACTTAATCGCTTACATAATCATCCGCAAAAGTACATAACTAATTTTCCAACTTATTTAATAAAAGTCAGTTATTGTTGCTCGATTACTTTACTTTTCGTTCTTAAGCACACACAATCAGCCTCTGAAAGTTTCAAGTATATAAAGCAGGTGCTAAAGATAAACAGACATTAAGCTCTTATCCTGATTTGGAGGTCTATAAAGAGTCCATTTTTTAATGAATTTTGTCAAAGTTCCTGTGGTGTTTTTACAAATTTCGTTAATTGAATATTTCAACTATTTCAACTATAAACTGTATAATATTACAAAATGGGCAGTAGAGAATGTCTGAATGTTGATCGCATCCAAAATTGTGCCCTGATTGACGATAGTTGGTAGAAAGACTACAAAAGTTTTCCCTTTAGTTTAAGTGTCTGACTTGTATTTGAAAGAATAATTTTTTATTTTTTTTACAAATTGAATTTCTTTTAGCGTTTTTTGCAAAGTGTATTTTTTGGATAAATTGGGAAACTATTTGGGACTATAAAATAGACTGTAATTGAAAGGAATACAAATTCTGCGCTCAACGACAAGAAAAACATGTGTATGTTAAGAGAAGTGAGCATAAGCAAAAGTCCAACGATGTAATAGTTTACAAGAAAAGTCAACTATCAACTTGAAAAAATGGTTTTGAGAAAAAGCGTTTAACGTATCAAATGGTCTATTATTATTAGTTATCGTCACAACGCTCTTTAAATTTCTCACATTGCTCCGATCGACTTGAAAGTGGTAGACAACATTACTGACACTTTTTACAATTACATAAAAAATTATCAAAGAAATATTTTGTTTTTTTAAGTATCCACCGCTTGAATAAACAGTTGGGCATTGTGGCCAAATTATGATATGTTCATTTTAAGACAATATTACTTGATTCAATATTCTTCATACTATATTCTGCCGCTTTGAACTCTCATCGATCTGGCCTCCATTTAACTACGGATTGGAGTTAGTTCTCGAAGAGCGGTCGCCTAATTAATAGCAACGCCTTTTGCAGCCGGTAACTATTTGCCACTCACTAATTAGCATTTTGGGGCTAGCCACAAAGCTCACTGCTGCTAGCTGTTAGATGACAGACATCGGCGCTCGGGCGCCGTCGAGCGAAACAGCTTGGGAAGGCCGTCGCTAATTGGGCTTTATTGGTGGCAAATGCCAAGTGAAGCAAGCAACCGGGGGCGTGTGGCAGCACTTCTGATTATGGTTCGCTGATAAGAGAAACATTTGTCGTTGCCAAGACGCCGTTCCAGTAGTTGTCCTTGTCGTTGTCGTTGTTGTCCTCCGCCTTGCCATTTCCCTGGCAACGCAGTGCGAGCGTCAGAGCAGCCAAGCGTTGCCCAAAATGCAATTTGTGACATACTTATACATATTTTTTTTTTGTATTTCGCCACTCTGTGCTTGCTTTGGGTGCGCCCCGAAAGTTTGGAATTTAATTTTTTTGGCTTGACTGCACTTGAACGCCTACAAGCTGCCTACAGTTTCTAATTTATGGCGCAGTGAAAGTGCCCACAAAGCCAAATGTGGATGATTTAAAGTAGCGTCGAGTCTAAAGATTCTTGAAATTACCAATGTAAGCGTTCAATAAGCGACAGACTGTCGAGAAGCTGCTATGCTTGAATAAAAGAGGCAGCAAGGGGTGAGAACAGCTCGAACAGCAAGTGGGCAGCACTCTTTGACTGTGTTTGCATCAAATTTACGCTCTAGATTAGTTCTCATGGCTGCGTAAAGGGAGCGAGCTTATTAAAACTGGGTTTAAAGTAGATTGCTTTAATAAAAGAGAAAACAGCAAGTGGGCAGCACTCTTTGACTATTCTTAAATCAACTTTGCACTTTAAATTAGTTCTCATTGGCTGCCTAAAGGCAGCGATTGGCTTAAAACTATGCTTGAAGTTGATCGTTTAAATCTGCTATTAAGAACTGCACCAATAGCAAGTGGGCAGCACTCTCTAAATGTTTTTACAACAACTTTACGCTCTTGATTAGTTATAATTTCGCAGCTTACAACTAGGTTTCAAGTTGATTGATTTAACGAAAGAGACAGCGAGGGGTTAGAACGGCTTAAACAGCAAGTGGGCAGCACTCTGGCTATTTTTGGTGACATTTGCACTCACAATGTGTTCTCAATAGATGCGAGCAATGCTTGAAGTTGATTGGTTAAATCTGCTAGGCAGCAAGTGTTTAGAACCCCACAAATAACAAGTGGGCAGCACTGTTACACTGTGTTTGCATCAACCTTATATTCTAAATTAGTTTTCACCGACTACGTAACGATAGCAGGTAACTTAAAATTAGGCTTGAAGTCGAGCTCTTTAATAAAAGACGCAGCAAGTGGTGAGAATACCATAATAGCAAGTGGGCAGCACTGCTTTTGCAACAAGTTTGCGCTATGAAAGAGTTGTAATCGACAGCAAGCAGCTTAAATCTAAGCTTCAACTTCACTACTTAAATAATAAGGACAGCAAGTGGTGAGAACAGCATAATTAGCAAGTGGGCAGCACTCTCTGACAATGTTTGCATCCACTTTGCGCTCACAATTAGTTCTCAAAGCCTGCGAGCAGCTTGAAAATAGACTTCAAGTTGATCGCTTAAATCTACGCGGCAGCAAGTAGTGAGCGAAGCATATTTAGCAAGTGGGCAGCGCCTTCTGACATTGTTGCTTTCACTTTACACTCTTAATTAGTTGTAATCGACTGCGTAAACACAGCAAGCCTCTCAAGAATAGGCTCGAAGTTGAGCGCTTAAATAGAAGAGGTACCAAGTGGTCATGCCGGGACTAACAGCAAGTGGGCAGCACTGTTACACTGTGCTTGCATCCATTTGACGCTGTGTTTGCAGCGAGTTTACACGTGCAATCAGCTGTCGGCGACTGCGAGTGGCAAATGGAGCTGCCAACCTGATGATAGCCAATCTCGCTCGGTCGTTGCCTACTTATGAGGTAATCAGGGGACGGCTGTCAGTCGCAACGGCGTCGTCTGGCCGAAAATGAACAAGAACAAGAAGAATGGAGACCGGCAGCTTAATTTGATTAATTGCGTCATGCGGAGCAACGTCGTCAAATGATTTCACACCACGGGGTCTCGTCTCCGCACACGCTTCCCTCTTTCCCTCTGTATATATGTACATATATATGCCTCAGTTGTTGCTTGTCTGGTGGTGGGGAGGGGGTCTCCCCTGGAGTGTGATAAGTGCGCCCGTGGGGTGTTGTATTACATGACGAACGAAGCTCGGCCATGGAATTTACGACGTAGTTTTTTCTAATTTTTCTATTTAATTAGCACACAGAACAAAAGAACTTTTTTCCCCGCTCGCTGCGCGACGATGACGCTACATATATATACTTCTATATATATATCCTGTCAATATGCCTGAACTTGGCTTACTCGTATTGTCGGGGGTGGCTAGCGCTCCGCCCCCGTCTTCCTGCAAAACTCTGTTGGCTCTCTCTCGGGGCGTCGAGACAAATGATTCGACTGTCTGACAAACTGTTGCCATTTGGCTGGCTTGCTTAATGATGTCAGCATGTTAATTAAAGGCAAATTATTTGCTAAAGTGTACCCCCCTCGTTGCATCGATGAGGTGTCTAACGGCGTCCTAAACGCTCTTGGCCTTTTAAAGTTTCCTGCAAGTGTTGGCCATGTGCAAAGTTTGTGTTGTGCGGCCAAACTTTTTGGGCAAGGTGTAAGGTTAGCCATGTAGTGTGAAGTGGAAGCTAGAAAAATCAGTAAAACACTCGATGTATAAATTTGTAGTAAACTTTTCCACGAGTCTGCTTTCATTTCGCTAATCGTCGCAGTCCGTTTGAAGTTCTCGGAATTACAAGCAACCGAAAGCGAGGACTCCCTCTATAAATCTGGTCTAACTAATCTATTTATCTCTGAGCGTTGATCTTGTGTGTTTATGAAAGTAAATCCCTCAACAAAGCGCATTGTTCCGCAGCTTATTTTTGCCCTTTGCGCAATTCTTGCGGGACAAACCCAAAGAGCAGCTGACCTGCTGCGAGTCTCTTGCCGAGTATTGTCAACCGAGGCGGCTTTCAGTGATATTTGCCTGGTTTACAACAACTTTTTCATTAATAGTTAACAAGCTTCATAATTAAGCGCCAGACGGCAGCCAGCGAATGCTAATGGTGGGGAGCTGACTTGACTTGAGTTGAGTTGAGTTGAGTTATTTTTTCTTCATCTTGTTGCTTATCCCTGGGCGCTGCCTGTGTGCAACTTGTCTTGAATTTTATGCTTATAAAGTAGTTTTTGCCCACTTTTCGCAAGTCTGTCAATGACTTGGCTCACTTCTTGTTTGCTGCCTGCCTGCCTGCCTGCTTGCTTGTTTGTTTGTTTGGCTGGCACTTTCGGGGGGGGCGTGGTCGACGTGGGCTGCTGGGCGACTGTCGTGGGATTTCTTAAGCAGTTCAAAAGAACGACGCCCGCTGCCACTCTCACCTTTCAACTGCAGACATTGCTGAAGTTGTTGCTGTTGTTGCTGCTCATTTTCCGGCCCAATTGCTTGACGTGGCGCTGAATTTGAATATATTAGTCATGAAGACTTCTTCGCATAACGACTAGAGACTAGAGATGTTGAGGCGACTTTAAGCAGCTTTAAGCAGCTCGATGGCGCCACTCAGTCGTAAATTTAAATTGGCTCATTAGCAAAAGGTTAACCACAACAACCAGCAAGCAAATTTGTCGCCCGGCTCGCTGCGGGATTTGTTTGCTGGCCACGCCTCGCACTCAGCTTAATAAACGTTGTTGTTGCTGCTCATCTCATCTCTGGGCGTCTTCCAAGTTTCACGCCCTCCTGCCTCATTTGAGCGTTGTGCGTAGAGTTTTGTTGGTCAGAGAGAGCTTAACTGAACTAAAAGCATGTAAAGTACTGACAAAAAGCCACAGATGCTCTGCCACCCAACAAACTATGATTGAGGGAGGGGGGGCTGCGAGTGTGGGCAAAGTGCTTACATGGTTACTTCAGTGTGCGGTAGAAGTTTTTCATTGAATTCGAGAGTGGAAAGATTGCTAAACCACATACGCAGAGACAGTTTGATAAAATGTTGACAGTTTTGGGTGCGACAACTACTTGAAAGTTGCCGGCAAAGGCAAAAGTTAAAAGCGTTGCGGAAAGTTGACATTTGGCTGCAAAGGCGGCAAATCAATACTTTGAGGGTGTGAATAGAGTATCCTAATTGTATTTATTCGAAATATGCACTTGTACGCAACTGAAATCGATGCCAACTCTGCAACTTGAATGCTTGAAAGCAGGTCGGTCGTTTCAGCTTGCACATTATCTCGGAACTGCGATTTATCTTCTTTGTTGTGCTCTAACTAAATTGCACGAACAGAACGCATTCAGTGCGGCCAACAATTGGCCCAGATCTCGGGGCCTAATCAACGTGGCAGCAGAAAAACAATCATGCCAAATACTAATTGCATACTTTTGTGCGCTGCCAGTGTTGCCAGCATGCAGTATTGTAAATAATTAATGCCGGCGCCTGGCAATCAACGTCAGTTGCACTCGACAAGCGACTTCATTTACCCACTACTCTCTCGCTCGCGCTGTCTCTTTCTCACTTTAGTTTTCGCTTCGTTTTCGTTTCGTTTCGTTTTTTGTGTGTGTTGGTTCCATGTTTAACTGGGCGTGGAGTTGCCCATAAAAACTGGTGACAGGCAGTCATAGATTTCGCAAGGCATAAAACTGGGTGGAGGGGGAGGTGAAGGGGGAGCGGGCGACAGGCTTGCAACAGCACATATCACGCGGCTGATGGTTCAGCTACATTTGGCAGCAGAGCGCAGCCCGACGCGTCTATAGTTGTGGCCCCTCTTCCAGACCAGTGCATTTTAATGGCGTTGCCATACTCCTCCACTGCTTGCTGGCTGGCAACCCTTCAGCGCGCTTTATTATTGCCGCTGCAATTGAAATATATATGTATTCAGGGACAAAGCCAGCCCCCATCAAGGCCCCCATCAAAGCCCCCATCAATGGGAGCCGTGTGTCTCTCTTGCATGTGACACGCAATCAACTATCGCCAAATTTGTGGGTACTCTCCCATATCACCAACAACATCTCTCGTATTCTGTTTCACGGCACTCATTTTTATACTTTTATTTACGCTACATTTAGCCAGCATTTGTTTTTGCCGGATAGTTTCACCCCTCCTCCCTCTGCTGCCCACCGATTGCATTGAATAGAAAATGCAAAAGGAAAGGAAAAATCGTTTTTGGTTTATGTTCTTTGGAAAGTGATATTTAATGGTTTTTTATTGCTGCTCTTTCACTCTGCTTTCTGCTGCCTGCTGTCTGCTGTCGTGTGAAGCCACCTAATAGTATTTTATTGTTGTGTTGTCGGCGGTGATATTAGACTATCTATAAAAAGTGATAAAGTTATAGATTTTGCTATGCTTATGGCAAACTACACGCGAGCCAAGCCCATTTTTCCAATCTGCCCAATCAGTACTCAGTGGCTGTTTAATTTGCGAAAAGTATACAAAATAATTGAGCCAAGGTTTGACATTGTATACAGGAATATTAAAATTTGAAAAGTCATTATAATGGCATATACAATTATCAAATGGTTGCAAGCTTATTTTCACACTACTTTTCAATATAAAACTTGATTTATGATATACCTTTTTGGTATTTTTCTTAATTTGCAAAAAGTATACGGAATAATTGAGGCAAAGTTTAAAATGTAATATAGGAATAATATAGTTTCAAACGTCACTATAATGGAATATTCAATTATCAAATGGTTGCAAGTTTTCATGTTGTTTTTTTAAATAAATCTTACCTAACTTCGCTTTAAAAACTTGTCAATTGTTCGTTTTTGATATATTTTTGATATTTTCCTTAATTGGCAAAAAGTAAACAAAATGATGAAGCAAATGTTTGACATTGTATACAGGAATATTATAATTTGAAAAGTCATTATTATGGCATATACAATTATCAAATGGTTGTAAGCTTATTTTCACACTACTTTTCAATATAAAACTTATGATTTATGATATCTTTTTGGTATTTTCCTTAATTTTCAAAAAGTATACGGAATAATTGAGCCAAAGTTTAAAATTTAATATAGGAAAATATAGTTTCAAACGTCACTATAAAGGAATATTCAATTATCAAATGGTTGCAAGTTTATTTTCATATTGTTTTTTAAATAAATCTTACCTAAATTCGCTTTAAAAACTTTTCAAGTGTTCGTTTATGATATATTTTTGGTATTTTGTTTATTCGCGAAGAGTATACCGAATAATTGAGCAAAAGACATATTATACAGGAATAATATCATAATTTTAAGTCATAATGGCATATACAATTATCAAACGGTTGCAAGTTTATTTTCATGCTCTTTTTTAAATAATTCTTACCTAAATGCGCTTCACCGAATAATTGAGCCAAAGTTTCACATTAAGATTCTAGTGTGGTATATACAATTATCAAATGCCTGCAAGTTTATTTTCATAATCTTTTTTGATCGAATCTTACCTAACTTCGCTTTGCAGACTTTCCAACTGGCTCGTTTATGATATTAGTTTTGAGGAAATGTTATTCGCAGCAATGCGAATTTATTTTGCTGAAATAATAGCTGAGGCTTTGCTTAGCTGAGCTTTGTTGCTGCAATGCATTTGTTTTTATATCAATTTATTTAGTTTACCTCGACTGCAGTTGCGTGAATTTGCTATTGAATTTTTCGTGAATTTGTTTGAACACGTTGCGCTCCATTGAGGCGTGAAAAACGTTGGCGCAACACTTGGCAAATTATCCAATGCCTTCTTGCCCAATCAAAGCAAAAGCAATAGTTGTTGTTGCTTTTAGCTCAGCGTTTTGTTGTTCCTCATTACTTGTGCTTTTTGCTTGTGCTTTACATAAGTTTTAATTAAAAATGCGGTTTTAAGAACGCCGCCAAGTTTGGACAATTTCAAGGCTGGCGGTTAATTCAACATTTGGGCAGCGCCTTTGTCTCTCTCACGACGTGAAGGGCGCTACATTTCACTTGGCTAACAGCTCGTATTATCATCATAATCATTATCATTAGCTGCGCTTATGACGGCTTTTGTGTGCAACACACAAGAGCCAACCAAGTCCGTGAGTGTGTGTGAGGTGACTTTGCTAATTTACACGATTCAAAATGGAAGCCGCATAATTGTGTGCATTATGACAGTTAGCGGGATGTAAGCACACACTTCTGTCTTCTAGCCGAGATGCGACACCTTTTCACCATCGTGATATGCATCTCATTATGCGATGCAGGCCAGCAGTCTCGCGAGGGGGGAGGCGAGCATTTATGTTGCCTGCTTTTAGGCTGAACATTCGAGCGCACAATGAGCGCTCATTAAGTGACAACGTTGCTACTCTACTCTGCTGGGCATAGCGATTATGCAACTAAAGACGTGGACTACATTTATGAACCTAAACAATTGGTTGATTAGACACGTTTAGTATTTGTATATTTGGTTTGAATGTGCCACGCTTGGTAGCTAGTGGCAAAGAAAGAGTGGAGAGCCAAATACCCTTTTGCATACCCTCTAATTGATATCGCTTTTTATGCAGCTTTTGTTCGCTATGAGGTGAAGTGGGCGTTGAGGATGTGGGAGCCTGCAGCTCATTCATCTTGATGTGTTCGGCTGCCATTTAGCTGCCAGTCACATTGTGTCACAGCGTGCAATTCTTTCCAGCGTCTTCTCGTTCTCATTCGCATTCTCATTGTACTTCCTTAGCAGTTGACGGACATTTGTCAATCAAAATTATGTGTTGGCCTTTCGCCATTGTTTGGCAGCATCGCCGCCGCATTTTTAATTAGACACGAGAGTTGCTGACGCCCCCAGGCGGGACTCTGTCAGCAGTAGAGCCCCAAAATTTGACATTTGGTTTGATGACAGAGACAATTTGATAGTTTCGTGTCAGTGCAGCCAGATTGATTGCTTGCTCTCCAGAGACCAATGCCAAAGAACGCAAAATCTAAATCAAAGCTTGCGGTTGTGATTTAATAACTCGTCCAAGAGAAGCGGAAAAAGTTGATTAAAATGCAGCGGCACTCGTGGCAGTTTTCCACTTGACACCTGGCCGGAAAAGTGTCTGTGTGTGTCTTGCTTTTGGGGGTTTGCTTTACGACATAATTACATTTTAATTCCCGGCGACAACAAGCGCAAATGCACTAGACGTCGAGCAACAACAATTGCTGCCAGCAATAATAATATAAACTTTGCCAAACTTTGAACTTGTCGCCACACAAACACACACACACACACAGACAGAGCGAAATCTGCATGAATTATAATTATACTTTTCATTAAAATTCACCTTGGATTCGCACAAGTCTCGGCTCGACTCGACTCGGCTCGGCTTTTGTGAAATTTGATGCCAAAACCTGAAAAACTTTTATCCGCCCACGCATTGTGTCGCCATCTAGCGGCGAGGAGAGTATTCCACTCATATTTACATAGAATTTTGCCGCAGCAATTTTAATGAGCTTCAATTCAAATGTAAAGTACCAAAAATGTTGTAGATATTAATTGAATTTGAGGCTTTTAATTAAGACGGCAAAAAACCAATTGAACGACCGTGCGAAGCCAACTCATAGAGACAGTGTTCAAGAGAGAGGGGAGGAGGGGCGTCAGGTAGCAGGTAGCAGGTGAGCGGCGAGGTGGGCGCGAGTTTGTGTCGGCACGATAAAGTTTTCGCCCATACACAAACTACAAATTTAATTTAACTTTGATATTCTTTGTTCCCCAGTGGCTGCCATCATATCATTTGGAACTTTTGCTCAACCAGCTGATGGTTGTTGCATTTCCTGTCTCATGATTACGCATTGCTCCCTCTCCCTCTCTGCGTCAGTTGTTTCGCTCTTTTGATGTACATTTTGTGTGTTTCGCTCTCGTTTTTTTTATAGTTTTATTTTTAGTTGAAGTTTATCTTTGAGAAGTTTGTGTAAAGTTTTGTTAGGTTCCACGGTTTCATTTCGGCACTTTTATTAATACATTTTATTTCTCTTTATTATTTTTACGTTTTTCACTTTTTCACTTATTATGCAGCACTTGAAATTATGCAGTTTTGAGTCGAGTCTTGATCAGTGAGCAGCATGTGCAATGAATTTATGATATAATAGTAATGCTTGTAGATATTGTTTCCTCACAGTAAAGTAAAGCATTACTATTACTATTTTAATATTCGATATACTCAGCAAAATGTGATTCATCACAGTCCCTTGCAAAACACTTGCCACAAGCGCTTGGCCACATCTATACGGATCATTTTGTTTTGCTGCCAAGCGGAAAATGCCAATGAAACCTTTTTCTTCGTTGTTGGTGGTTGTCTGACCGAAGCCCTGAAACCGAAGCGACACAAAAACAATTTTGTTGCCGGGGCATATTTTGTTGAGCATTATTCGAGTGCTTGCAAAATTCAAATCTGCGCCACAGGACTAATTGCCCTTTGTGGCTGTGTCTGGCCTGGACTTGTGCTGTAGACGAAAAGCTTTTAAAAACTTGCAAATAATTTGCAATTAAATTAAAGTTCAGCCAAATACTAAATAAATGCATGTGTTTCGCATGCCACTCCGTCCACTCATGAATGTCAATGAAGAGTTGCGAATAGACGACGACGACGATGACGACGACGACGATTTGCAGACTTCTAATGAGCTGCGCTACCTTTGTGTTGTTTGCGCACGTTCATAAATATTATGCACATGTTTCATTTATGAAATGCAAAGGCTGCAGCATTATGCGAGAATTTCGACTTGGCTGAAACTCAAAGGCGCTGCAAGCGTTGTTTTTCCTTAAGACTTAAGGGTTTGCTAAGAAAGTTGTCTACTATAAATATAGCACTGAGAATTGTAGTGTAGAACCTCGTCTGTCATTCGAAAACTGCCGTTGTCCCTTAAGCTCATTTGCAATTTTATTGGGCGCTAGTCGCGTTGTCAAGTTGATCATAACTTGCAGCTTATTTTTGTTTTCGGCTAGCATGCAGCTCACATTATTATGCAGGTGTGGCAAGCAATACACTTACTGCAGCATAAATTAAAGATAAAGCACTATACTATACTTCTAGTGCTTGTACTGGTTCAACTACTTCATAGATGTATATGAAGCCCAAATAAATCCCAAAAATTTAAATGCTTGCAAATAGTTTCGCTGAAAACTATGCTAACTAAACGTTATACAATTAAACTGACTTACATTTATTTACTTATACAAGTAGTTGAACAAGTTCCAACAATACAGCACCATAACAACACATTTTAGGAATATTTCATATCAACCAAACCTCAGCATATAAGTCATAAGGACTTATCAGTTTTCATTCACGTTTGAATAAACGTTTTTGAGAAACCTAGACGCTTTAAACGCCTCAATGGTGTAGCAGGTAGGAGTCTCCTTGCAAGACTGCTTCTGTATCTTAACAGTCTGTCTGCTTATTTGTTCCTCGATAAAGTGCAGATTTAGATCTCGATGCAATGTGGATTCTCTTAAGTTATTTGCCGTAAAACACGATTCTGCAGTACTTGGATGCGCTCCTAATTAGACTTCAACTAACGTTTCAAAGAGTCAAAGAGTTGCGCTTAATGAATGTATAAAAGTTGCACACAAATGAGTATTATGCTCACTATCTAATTTGCTTTATCAATTCAAGATGTCAATTGTGCATTCACCTGATTTTTTTGTTGTGTAAATATTCGCTGCACTTGCCTTTGACAATGACTAATGACAGACAGCAGTTACTTGCAACAAGTTTGCTTCACGAAGCTGCAATAATGCGCTGTTATAAGCTGCACTCGTTTGGAAAATAGCGGCACAAAGGCGACGAGGTCATATCTCACGTTTTCACGCCACCGCCGCCTTCGATTTCCCCGCCTTTTTGCCTGCCGTTGTTGGATTTGTTTTAGTTGTTGTGCTGCTGTTGTTGTTATTGCTGGTCTCTGCTTTCGAACTGCCGGGAACTCCGCCTCTTTCGAAGCGCCAGCTGACCAGCCCAATTCATGTCGAACACGAGCATTTGCTGTTGTTTTTGCAGTGCCTGCTTTGACACCGTGCTGTCGGCTTTTTCTTTCCCTGCCCTGTTTTGACTCGCTATTAAACAAATTCTCTTCGTGTTTCCGCTTCGCTGAACTTCATTTTTATCCACGTGTACTTGTTAACTTGCTTGTGAAACCAACGCTAATTTACATCTCTCTCTGTCTCTGTTTCTTTGCAGGTAAGCTGAATCACTTGCTGAACTTTTGAAACGGGTATGTAAATAGATTTGAGTGCGACTCGATAAGTATATTAGTTAGTTGCACTTAGCGGCAGCAGAAGTTGGCTGTGGCTAATTTGAGTTCAAAACGAGTGCCACAAAGGCGCACAACTCATCAAAATGTAATTATTATGGGCTGCTCTCGAGACGGCAAACACAGAGTGCGGGATGCGCTGCAAAGTATGCAACAGTTTGCATGCAATAGCAAATTTCTGCCACACGGACGGGTGGCAGGCTAATTGAGTTAGTCAACAATCAGGCTGAAAGGCTGCTTGCTGCAAATGTTGAACAACAGCGCCGTCATAATAACATGCCCGTTTTCATGCTTGTTTTGGGTGGTTGGCACACGGGGCGTATGCGTAATATGATTAACTGCAAATTGACTGCAATTATGAAGCGCCACGCATACAGTGCAACGTCACGCATTCAAACGCATTGCACTCGAGCAACGAACTTTCTTTCAAGATGCTGTGATTGCAAGCTGTTGTTATAGCGATGTTGGACTGTGGCTTAATTCAATTTTGTAGAGCACAATGCTGCATCCTGTGGGGCGCATTGCACTGCAGTTGCCGTTGCAGTTGCTGCTAAGTGGAAACATAATTAATTGAATTAAATTTTCTATTTGCTGCCCAGTCCTTGACACGTGCTCCCCAGACAGACAATGTTTGCCCTGAGCATACCCTGCACTCGCCCAGACACAGAGAAGGGTATATAGATAGCGACTCCCCTCGCATTGATTTAGCTGTCGGTTTCACATTGGCCACAAATTAACTGGCTTTTTGGCAAATTTTCCAGCTGACTTGGCAATTATGCAATTAGCTGCAAATGGCAGTCCATTGCAATCGAGACGTTTGCTACTTACAGCAACAACATTTCGCTTCCCACTCCCCACACTCGCTCTCCCGCTCTCTCTCTTTCAAATGCAACAGAAGCAGGTGCAAAGTGGAGGGAAGGCATCGAAATCCAAGCAACTTGTTGCGAACGCAACAGATTCACAGGCGAGCACAATAAGTCTACATCGTCTACAGCTTTGTAGAGTTCCTGCTGCTCCTTTGCAAGCTGTTTGTTGTAGGCAGGCGCATGCGTGAGAGCGTATAAGAGAGAGAAGGAGAAGCCGGGTGTTGTCATCTCGCCATGACGTAATCTGTCTAAAAATACAAAGCAAACGCTGGGAGAACGAAACTAAACTAAACGAATAATATTTTGTTATTAAAGTTGAATTACTTATCGAAGCAGTAGCATAACTGTATTAAGTAGTTGACTCAAGAATGCAACTCTACAATGCAGAGTTGCGTGTGCTTTGTAGACTCTGCTACTCTTCTCTGCTCTCTTTCGCTTCGCTGCGCTTGTCGCTCTTTTCGCCTCGTGTCGGCATAATAAATTGCGCTTTCGTTTTCAGCTATTGTCGGCGCACATTTTGGTCTTCTTTTTTGTTTGCTGCTGTGCGACACGCAAAAAAGCAAATATGTGGCATTATCCTTGCAATGTCAGTCAGTCGACGAAGCGTGAAAAATTGCTCAACTTTCAATTGATGAAAAAGTATCCAGAGAGAGGGGAGACAGAGGCAGAGAGTGACGTAGATATTGCGTAGTTATGCTTAACTAAAAACCATAAAGTTTAGTCAAGAAATTTGCAATGAACTTCAGTTTAAAACGTTGTTAATTAAATGGAAATCAGTAAGGAAATTTATGATGTCAATGGCCATTTATTGCTTATTCACTTTTCAAAATGTTTGGCACAAATATTTTGGTTCCACTTGAACCACTTACCAGCAATGTCTGCAGCATATTAGCCGCAGGTTGTTCACACACAGAGAGAGAGAGAGAGAGAGCAAGAGAAAGGGAGAGGGAAATCAAAAAGAACAAATAGAAGCCAAATGCTGCTCGTAGGAAGTTCAGTAGCCAAATAAAATCATGATAAATCAACAGACTGTCTGGCCGAATATTGAGCAGAGCGGGGCAAACAAAAACAAAGAAGCGAATAGAAACCGCAAGCAGCCAAAATGATTAAAAAAGAATGAAAAAGAAAAGCAGAGAGTGCGGCAAAGAAAAACTGTGCGGCGGCAAAAAGCAAAGGCAAACAGGAAAAGCGACATTTGCTTTTGTTACAACATTTTGTGCCCAGCCTCAGGCGACGTTTTGCGCAACAAGATGAAAATAGAGCTCCGAGACGATAGCCAAAAAAAAAATAAGTGAAGAACCAGAAACGAAACGAGCAAAAAAAAAATGAAACGAAAGATATAACGGCAGAGCGAACTGTTGTCGGCATCGGCGTCCAGGCGAAGGGACAATTTGCGGACAAGCGAGCAATTTGTAAATGTAAACAATGACGAGTCAAGTGGTCGACTGGGGGACTGAGTGGGGGGCAGAGGAGGAAGCGACAAACACCAGCGACGCAACGACTGTTGGGCTGCCGATAAGGAAACAACTCAAGATGTTTCTACGGCGCGTCTGGAAAGTGAAAAGCGAAAAGCGAGAAGCGTTCGTACGCGACATCGACAGCGACAGCGACAGCTAAAATAAAAGTTAAACGAAGAAACGATTAAAAATTCAATTGAGTGGTAAACAAAGGAAAACAGCAGCAGCACGACGACGGCCAACGGAAAGAAAACACAGAACGAAGCCAAACGAAAGGGAACAAAATAAATAGCAAACAAAAAAAAGAAAACGTAAAGAAAATGGCAGCCAACAACGCGCAGGAAACGCTCAAATTGTAAACCATTCTGGGGAAATTTGCTAAATTGTAATCGAACCGACAAATACGCGACGTCTTCTTGAATTTCTCTTCCCCGTTCTCTCTATTTGGTGTCCCTGCTTCGGCGTCTTTGCTTTGTTTTACTTGCGCCTTTTGCCGGAGCCGTCAAGTGTATGCAATCATCTGCGCTTCAAGTCGCTCCAGTTGCCTTTGCGCTCTCTTTCTCTCTCTCTCTCGCTCCACGGCGCATTATTTCATTTTCATTATGATTCCTATTGCTGCTGTGAAAGCGTGGGGGGGGGGGCAGGGGGAACCACCCTACGCACATATTGTGCAGGGCAGGGCAGCAAATGAAGTGTGTGCCTTGAATGTATTGATTTCAAGTATATTTGATTTTTATTTAATGGCGAGAAATTGACTTTTTGCATGAATAGAGGCGATGGCAAACGAGACGCAAAAGACTGAAGTGATAAAGCCATATTTAAGTGCAAAAGAACTGTAATAAATAGGGAATTCAGTTTGAAGAAAGTAAAGAGATGTGTTTAAGTAGTAGAATCTGCTTTAAGTACAAAAAACTTTTTTAAAATGGGAATTCAGTTTGAGGAAAGTAAAGAGATGTGTTTAGTAAATAGTAGTAAGTAGTAGAATCAGATTGAAGTACAAAAAAACCATTAGATAAGCAATTTAATTTGAAGAAAGTAAAGAGATGTGTTTAGCAAATAGTAGTAAGTTTTAGAATCAGCTTTAAGTGCCAAAAACTTTATTAAATAGGAAATTCAGCTTGCAGAAAGTAAAGAGATGAGGTTAGCCAATAGTAGCAAGTAGTAGAATCAACTTTAACTGCCAAAAAAAAAACTGTAATGAAGCGTGAATTCAGTTTGAACAAAGTAAAAAGATGAGGTTAGCCAAAAGTAGTGAGTTGTAGTAAATATAAGGAAATCAGTTTGAAGAAAGTGAAGAGTTGCTTTTAGCAAATAGTAGCAAATAGTAATATAATAGTGCAATTTAAATAATAGTGTAATTAAAAGGGGAATTCAGATTCATAAAAGTTAATACATCTAGTAAGCATCTAGAAGTAGTAAGCAGGTGTGTTTAGAATCAGATTTTAATTACTTTGTTTCATATCCAAGTCAATTAAATGGTGCTTTTCAATGCATTCCTCTGCGTCACTCGATAGCTGCATAACAATCAATCGAGTTGCCAGTTTTTCCCTTCTTCTTTTTGCATATAGGTATGTGAGGCAGACTTCTGTGACAGCAAAGTCGATATGTCTGTCTATTATTTAAAAACCTTTTCTATCATTTGCACCACCTCGGTGTGCAACACGTTTATCATCGTCCTCGTCGTCGTCGTTGGGTTCTTGTGCAATTTTCATTTCATTTGCAATACTCTGTGCACTTATTGTGGCGAGTGCTGGGGCGACGGAAGTGCAGGAAACCGGAAGCGGAGCAGGCTGAAAGCAGCAGCAGCAGCTGCTCTGGCATGCACTGAATGGGGAATGTTCAATGAAAATTATACAAGTCGCTGGCTTGAAACCAAAGGAAACAGCAACGGACCACGTTGCAGTTTGCTTAATTGAGTTGCCTCTGCGTAGCTGCAGCAAGTAAAGTGCGGCATTTTAAGTGCAACCAGGTGTAAGTGCGTGCGAATTGATAAATCTGCTATTTAAAAGTGCTACAAAAGTATTCGATAGCACGAAGCTCGAAGTTTGGCTAGCAATTTTGGCGCCTAATGTGAGTCAGAAGAAGCAGCGCGCAGATCGAAGCGAGCAATATGTATAAATCATATCAAGTCAAATATATGCGGCATAACAAAGGCATTTGGTAAACACCTTAAGTTGCGACTAAGTAGCTTAAGCAATCTCTGAACTTTTAACACCCTTTGTTGCCACCTATGCGACGCCGTGCCAAAAGTTCGCATTTATGGCACCTGCAGCTGCCTCGCAAACAAGCCGCGCGATGTGGCAGCAAGTAGCAAACAGATATGGCGAGCACGAGTAGCATTCATTCTTCTATCTCTCTCTGTGTGTGTGTTGTTAACCTTCAATCTTTTGAGTCGACAGCAGCAGGCAGAGCTCAAAGTAAAATACAGGAATATAAACAGGAGCAGCTGGCCGGAGGGGGGTGGTGAGGGGGCGAACTCTTGCAGCCGTTACTGTCGACGTTGCTCATACGCAACGTGGTGTGCAGCGCATTATGAGGCAGTGTACTCGTAATATAAATGTTTATATTCTTGTATTGCGGTTATTATTAAAAACTTTTACTGCCAGCGCGCGCAAAATGTACAACTTTTGCAGCAATATCTGGCTGCCCCTGCCACCAAGTCGTGCCACAACTACCCATATGGCAAGCAAAGACATGATGTGAATCTCTTCTTTCGCTCTGTGTTTGTTTGAGTTGAAAGTTTAAGTTTATTTGCGCTGCACTTAAGTGGCAAGAAGATGCGCTGCTACATGAGCAACACAGCCTTCGCATTTATGGCAGCTAAGCACAGCCAAAACGCTGCACCAATAAAAACTTTGCCCAATTCTTCAAATCTATGGCCCATTTCGGACTTATGCTAATCTCCAGCTGACCGCTGCAAAACAGCTCAAGTTGCACATGAAAGCGCTACAACTTTCACTAAATTTATTTCAGCTTCATCATTGAAGAGCCGCTCTTATTGTTTATTTATTTGCTAGTAGTATTTGCAACCCTTCGACTTGGTTAAAAAGCCATTAGCTTAAGTCTTCCTGAGGCTCAAGACGGACTCGGTGTGTGATTGTTTAAGTGACGTGAGTTAAGGACCAGGCGTCTAATAGATATTTTCGGGGCTACTTGATTAAGTTGCGCATCGAGATATATTTGACATGCGGCTTAGCAGCACGGTGGCAAGCAGTTAATGAGTTGTGCACATCAACACAAAACACGTACACGAACTTAAGCAGCTCTCCTCAACTGCTGACCAAAGTTGTGGCAAATATAACTGATGTTCAAAGGGTATGCAAGCTTCGAGCAAGCGTCGCTCTCTGTCGATAATATCTTAATCCTTTGCATGGCCATGTTCAAACCATTCACGGCAAACAACACAGCGCAGACAGGCAGACGGACAGAAAGCACTATAGAACCGGGCACGACACAATGGGAGGAGAGGTAACTATTCAGGTGGCATCCTTAGTGACTATTGTTGCTTAATCCTTTTGTATAAAGTTGTGCTTACAACTCATTATTGTTGCGGTTGTCTGTTCAGGCGCTCACCGAAACCTCTGCCCCGCCCCGGCCCTTGTTTGTGGCAACACATTTCGTTGCCATTTGTTGTGCAGTTGTGGCAGCCACTTCCCCAAGTGTGTGGGGGCAGCCAAGTTTTCCATGTGATACGCCGTGTTGCTTGCGATTTTGGCACTCGCTTGACTGCCAAGGCGAAAACTTTGACTGGGATCTGTTGGGGCGACTTTTGTTTTCAATTTTACGCTTTAATTACCTTGATGAATACTTGTTGTTGCCACAGACGGCTGTGATGGACATTGGCTCGCTTGAAATTCATCGACATAGTCGTTAATCGTCGTCAGTCCCCAGCCTAGTGATGTGGGTGGTATTGTTTAATAAACTGCAGCCGGTTGGCAGGTTCATCAAAGAGCAATAAGAGCCAACAACAACAACAAGAACAAGAACAACGACATGTATTTAAAATGTGATATAATTAATAATTTAATAATGAATCGCTGCGTTTTTGTTTGCACAAATGCAGGCGACGCGTTCGCTGTGCGGGGGCTTTCAATTTAATTAACATTAAATTATTTTCACGACTCGCCGACAACGAATGAGCGCGCATATTGATGACGCTATAATATTGAATAAAAGCTCGCAATTGCAATATGATTGAAGCTTGCTTTTGGCATATTTTGAAACATTTGTTGCCATTAATATTTCGTTTACTTCGAATCGAACCAGTTGCGAGTTCTTTGACCCAATTAGCTCAAGTATTTCCTAAATGGTGTCGCTGTAAAACCAGTTGAAAGTTGCTTCACCCGAGGCAGCTGCAATTGATGCATATTTGCGCACATTTATGCATATTATAGCCATCACTTTTTGCGCCTGTCAAATTATTATTGGATATTTATTAATTAAATATTTAATGCGATTTTTCAACTGCATAATTGTGGCGCTGAAAAAAACAGCGAGTTACTCATGCACGATTTTGATAAAGTACCCGATGGAATTACGAAATATAAGCAGAGTGAATGACGAATGTAATGTAATTGAATGGCATTTCAAAGTGTATTCACGCGCTTAAACGTTTGCTACAAGTTTTTGGGCACTATACTCGTATTATTAAATAATTGGCATCGTGTTCGACATGCGGCTCGATTTTTCTTTTGCTTCCTTGCGCTGATTATTTTCCACGTTGATGACAATTTTATCGCATGGCCGCCGGCCTGACTTTCTCTGCCACCCACGCTGGCTACTGACACTTTTAATGATTGATTGATTTCGGTTTTTGCCATCAATTATGCATTACATTTTCCACGCTTGACAGCCATTTGTCAAGCCCACGCTGCACGGCAGCCGGGCGGGGAGGCAGGCGGCGGCGGCTTCTGATATTTGTTATAATTATTTTAATGAATTTTCGACGTGATATTTGACATAACACACAACTCGCTTTATTACAGGTGAAATTTGATACAGATACAGATACAGATACATTCCTCTCTATACACGTGCATTATATTGAATTATTCATTTAGTCGCTCAGTGAATACAGAATTCATTTGTTTTCATTTGTCGTCATTTTGGGCGGCAATCAGTGAAGCAGTAAAGCGCACGGCAGTCGCAAACCAAACAGATTAAGAGGTTAATGCCAAAGAGATACATAGAAGTTTGCTCGCAATCTTCCAAATTGTAATTAGCACAATGGCCTGCATTTTTAATAAGCCGCAATGACGACAAACATTCATAATTCATATCAATTTGATTTTGATTTATTTCGAGTCTTGGCATTTGTTAAGCACTTTATATATATATAATTAAAGTAGCCACTGACTGTGTCATCGATGCTAATTCACTGGCGACTGTTTTTAGCTCATTCGATGAGATTCCCAGCTGCCGTAAAGCACCTGCTTTTGCTGCTTTCCACTAATACGTGTTGCTCAAAATCTAATTAAAATGATTTCTCGCTGTTTTTATACGGTTTTTCATTTGCTTTTCTTCTGGCTCGCTTTTCTTATTATGTCGAGCGCTTTTCAGTTTGCTCACTTCTCTTTTTCCCACTTGGCCACTGGCGTTTTGAATACCACAAAAAATGTGTTCAACTGACGTATCGTGTTGCTAATTAGTGCTTCGTACTGCCGATGTTATTGCTGCTGCTGCTGCTGCAGGCTACCCTGATGATGATGATAGTAATAATGATTAGCTGCTTATAATTTTGATGCTTAGCACTACTTCGTGTAGTTGCTGCTGGAAAATGTTTCGTGTTGAAAACGAAATTTAATGATTCGCTTGGATTTCCTCCAAAAACCAGTTGGGAAAATGTATCTGTTGTTGAAATTGGAATTTGTAGATCTTATTTACTTTTCGTCTGCAATGTACTTCAAAAAGCAAGTTGTTTAAAGCATATTTTAGCTGAATTTTATAGTTCGACAAAGTTACATTTTTTATGTTTATAATAAATTCACTTTAAATTGAAAATGGTTGACTATGCGTTAGACTTGCTTGATGCACTTATATTCTAAAAGACTGACATTCTACTTTTATGAACTTACAATCAGCTGTGTATTTTGCTTGCACATAAATTGGATTGTTTGTTAAATGTTTGTGCAGTTAAAGTAGGTCTTCAAAGCTTAAGATAATGTTCATGACGAATTACTTTTCGTTTAAAAGAAGCACTTTGAATAAATGTTAATTGTTCTTTTTATACAAGTGTTAATACGAATTGACTTTAAATTGAAAATAGTTACTCTTCATTCGTCTTGCTTGAACAGCAATTATGACACAAAACGCATAGAAATTAATTGCAGAATAAGAATTTTGTGCAAAACCAGTTGTGCATTTTGCTCGCACATCAATTGGATAGTTTTTACAATCTTTGTAGTTTACTACTCATGATTATTATGAACTACTCTTCCTATTCAGTCAACTTCAAGAAAAATTAAACTTATTGATTAAGATGTTTATAGTTATGCAAAATAACACTTTAATTCTACATTTTAGGAAACAGTTAATGTAAATTGTCTTTCAATTAAAAATAGTTGCTTTCTATTCAATTGGCATGATTTACATTTATTCTAAAAGACCAACAATTGTCTTGCGAGTATTTTGCTTACATATTGGACAGTTTGGAATAAGTGTGTGTAGTTAAAGCCAATATTTGTAGATTAAGCTAATGCGCTGTAGTATGAACTACTTTTTGTTTAAGAAAGCACATAAAGTACACTATTTTTAGCAGAACTTTGGTGGTACTTTTTATACAAGTTCTAATATAAATTGACTTCAAATGATTTCATTTCAATTGTTGTTTTTCATTTGACTTGCGTGATTCACATTTATTCTAAAAACTCTATAGTTTTGCAATGAAAAATGCTTTATACAATTTAATAGTTGTGCAAATTAACATATGTTGTATAAGTGTAGATTATTGACTTGAAGTTAAGAATAGTTGAATAGATAGATAGATACAAGCAATTTGCTTGCGAGTAGTTTGCTCTTACATAAATTGCACAGTTTGGAAATTGGTTGGAGATAAAGCAATACTTGAAAGAATATCTTGAATACTTGAAAGAGTATCTTTAGCTCAACATTAAATTGCTAATTAACAGTTTAAGAAAAGGTTAATATAAATGAAGTTTAAGTTAGAAAACGTCTACATTTATCCCATTCGAGGGCGATTAATTAGCAATTGCGATTCGAAATGCATCGAAATGTGTGCAGTTTTGGTTGCAAATGTCAAGTCTACTTTTAGGCCCATTGTGCGTTCATGTCATAACTGCAAACCCGCAAAACCCTCAAAACAACATTTGATTGACCACTCAAAGCGTTGTTGTTGTGGCCAAGCCCGTCATCGTCATCATCGTCATCGTTGTGATCATAATGAACGTCATCATGAGCAGCATTCGATATAGGCAAGCATGATTGCGCAACACACTATCGCAAAATAATTGATCCCATTGTGGAAAGCGTCGTTGCGTTGACAGCCAGCAAGCAGCAGCAGCAGCAGAGCTGCCACATAAGCCTGCCCAGCAGCAGCAGCATGCGGATGAGGGGCATGTGCAGATCTCACACACACACGCACACACGCAGTCGCACACACAAATTCTCTGCTGTTGACAGTTGCACTCAGGCAGCAGAGGCAGCTCTGCACCTCGTCATTGTCACTCGGCGCCTTTCGCAAATTGGCCTTTGCAGCCCTCGTCATCATCAGCTTGAGCAGCATCGTCATCATGATGCCTCTCTGCGTTGCACACACGCAATTTATGAGCGTCAGCCAAAAACTAATGACTTATATGTGCGATGCTGACGTTTTTATTGATTTTCCAAATGTGGCCTGCTCCTGAAAAACCCAAACCCAAATCTCTGCTCACAACTTTGTGCCCAAAACTACGCCCCAGCACGCTCGTTAAATTGTATTAAAATTACATGTGAGTCTTGTGGCAAAGACCCAAAAAAGAAGCCGCTAACAAGATGTTGCCTAAAGGGCTATTGCCGGTAGACAACTTAGCCCAAAAGCCCATCAAATCGGGCCAAATCTGTTGAGCAGGCAGCTTGCTTCTTCCTTCTCCACGTGTTGCCGAAGCAAATACAAATAAATTGTTTGTGGCTTGTATTTTCTTTATGCGCCCTATCAATGTCGTTCTAAGCAAGTAAATTGCTTTAAAAATGTATTTTATATGCAGCATTTTTGAATTTATATTTTTTTTAGAATGACAACAGAAAGAAAAATGATATTACGCTAAAACTGAAGTCATATTTAAAGCAGCTATTTCAATGTTTTAAGTAAATGGAAGAGTATAAGAAATCTTGAGATTGGCATTATCATGTGTGGCTAGATAATTTGCCGTATTCTTGCGCCTCAGATGTTAATTGAAAGATTCATTTTATTAGCTGCTTTTCCAAATTAATATTTAGTTGAATTGAAGTTCTTTCTAGTAATATATATTACTCCAAAACTAAACTTCTTTAACTCACATGAATAGCGACAATTTGTTTATAAAACTAAATAGGAGAGTGAAATAAAAATAGGGTTTAGGGTTGCGCGAAATTATTCTTTATTTCAAAAGACATTTCATACTAATGTGCGACTTAAAAGCTTCTTATGCTTGAGATCACAGTATTTTATGAATGATTAATTTTAGAATTTTTTTTTAAATTTATATTTAGTAGTATCATCGAAGTTCTTTCTAGAAGAGTGAATTAAACTCAAGCGAATATTTATAGCAGCAATTGCAATTATATTAATATATTTATGAAAATCGTGTGGCATAGCAAATATAGCGATTGCATATTTATGTGTGGTTAGCTAACTTTTTATGCTTCAGATTGCGGTATTAGTTGAAAGACTAACTTTATTAGTTGCCATTTGTTTATATATAGGTATATTAAGAAGAATTCAACAGCAAGCTAATATTTACAGGAGCTATTTCAGCTATTATAAATAAGTAAGAGAGTTTGATATACATAAGAGAGATTGTCTACAGATTTCTTATTATTCTGTTGTTAAAGCTGCACTTTTAAATTTATATTTAGAAGAATCGAAGTACTCTGTTGATGAATCAACTGCCTCAAGCGGAAAATTATTATGTTATACCTACATCATTTAGAAAGTGTGATATGACAAATAAATAACTTCGCGCAAAACTATTCTCGAGTTCGTTAGAGCTTTGCTATAAATGTGTGGATAACTTGCCGCATTCTTGTGCTTCAGATCGCAGTGTTTGGCTGAAAGGGCTTTTAAGAATTCGAAGAGAGCGCTTCAGCGTAATTGCATAAGTTAAAACTTCATCAGACAAGCAAACCGATGTATAAAGGCGCTTTTAAACTCATCAAAAATGCATTAATGTCACAGTGGAACAGTGCAAAAGAAAAAACAACAAAAAAACAGCAGTGAAACAAGGACAAAGAGAGCGATACGTATATATGTGTATATATATATATCGAGCTACTCGATAATTCTGAACTTTCAGCAACAAAAGAAGGCGACAAGAGCCAACAGGCAGCAGCCAACCGCCAACAGGCAAGAGCACGAGCCAGAGCCATAGCCGGAGCCAGGATAACAGCGCAACAAAAGTGGAGGACGAAAAATCTTTCAATAAAACAATTTACTCAATTGGCTCAATGACTCGACGCGACTTTGCTTCTCTTTTTGTTTGCAGTTTTTATGAGCGAATACAGCAATACAAAAGCAGCCAAATAAAAGAGAGAGCGAGCGAGAGCGAGAGAAAGCGCAGAGGAAAAAGTAAAATGGAAATCTATTTAGTTTTGTGGCTTGTTCGTGGTGTTACAGAGCAGCGACAAAAGCCCAACGGGAGCCAGAGGAGTAGGTGACAGAGGGCCAAGGGGGGCAGCGCGCTCCAGCAGCTGAGTTGCAGTTTTTATCGTTCACATTTCCATTTTGCAACTCCCCTTGCACACGACCATCATCATATATTCTATGCTCTCCCCCTCTTCCTTTTTCAATTTTGCCAATATTTTCTAGAGTGTTTTTCCCCTCTTCTTGTATTTCCTTTTTTCACCGTGTTTTTCTCTGTGTGTGTGTGTTTTTTTTTATTTACCTGGTCTCCTGGCGTCGCATCGCATGTGTCGTGTACGCTCGCCTGGCGCCATGGCGGGGCTCCGGGGTGACCATGTCCTTGTCTCACTCTGTCGCCATTGCTGTCTCTGTCGCGCGCGCGCTCGCTCACTGTGCGGACTGTATCAATTTAGCGCATGTCGTCATAGCAGCCATTGATGCATAAATAATGGAGATGGTGGGGCGTGGATTGAGTCCTGGCGCGGGTGTTTGTTGGACTAGCTTTAACTGTCAGTCAGCCTGGCGCTGTCCACGTCGCTGTCTCCCTGTCTCCCCGTCTCTCTCTCTGTCCTCTCGCTAACTGAATTTGTAGGTATATTTGTTTTGTGCAATGTTACTTGCATTCTTCTTCGCTTCTTTTTCTCACTTCTTTCCCTCTGCTCGCCATTGTGTGCGCTTTGTCCGCTCAGCCATTCACAATTGTCGCTTTATTTGCTATTCAAAACTATTTTCATCGATTGCTGCCGCTGCCGTGACGCCAGCAACTAAACAAACTCCAAATAAAACACATTCAAAACTCGTCTCTTGTTACGTTTGCACTGCCGAATTTAAGCTCAAAGTGCAACAACAACGAAAAAGAAATGCAGCTGCTTTAAATGCGTCGCTCGAAGGGTTTGCAGTCAACGGTGCGTATGCTCAATATGGTTTGCTGGCGACAAACAACGCAGCGTTGCTGGGTAGCATTGAGCCGCTTTTCGCACACTTGCCACAGTCGCACAGCTGACATCGTTGCATGTGAGCCGCTTTGATAATGGAACTAGCCGTAGGTGCTACCTGCCGAAAGGAGGCAGAAAGCTTCCAAAATCCAATTAAGCTGCCGACTCTGGACGCCCGACGGTGGCTGTGGCTTGAGTTAAAGTTGCAGGCAGCTGCTGCTGCTGTTGCATATGTGCAACGTCTGCCGCCTGTGCAGCCAATTTAATTTGCAATAAAGTTCATTTGGGCGTGCGGCAAAAAGGCTGAAAAAGCAGCAAAATAAAAAGCTCTTAGGCAAATGCAAAACTTAATTATGAATGCTTCAGCAATTTGCCAAAATATTAGTTTTGCCGAAAACAATTGCTGTCGCACTTGGCCGAAGCTGCCAAACACTCGGTCGGCAATTATAACAAATAATCAGAGGCAAGTTTATTGGATCAGAAAATAGTATTAGCTAGCGACTACATCGAGTGATGCCGCAATAATTTGCAGCATATTTCAATATCCAAGTTGTGTGCAGCCTTCAAGCCACTTATCGTCGAAGAACTCTTGAGTGTCATGCAAATAGATGAACAAGTTCGGCGTGTTGCAACTGAGCTGCAACTAAAATGGCAATAAATATTGAAATGGAGATGCACACACATCGTGCAGCCAATTAATTATTAGAAATCCGCTTTGCCAACTTGCCAAATTCTGAAGTGGCATTCCAAAGTAATTTGAGCAACAAGCAGACGGATATTTTCCTCCTCTAAACCCAACAACAGAAGTGTCTGCGTGTGTGTATGTGAGTACATAAATGCTTACATATGTATTTACATGTAGATATTTACACGCTCTCAAGTGCCAAGTGGTATATTTGCTTTGTTGCTTAAGCAACACTTGCACAACTTGTGGGAGCTCGTTCGGTGCGGAGGGGGGAAATACTTCCTACCTCCCTGTGGGGCCTCCCCGAAGTCTCAGCTGCCTTGGCGCTGGCATGTGCAACATGAGCTTTACTTTTAATAAACAATATAAATTTACAGTAAATAATTGTTTGGGATTTGTTTGTGAATTTATTATATGCGCTCCCAGCCAGTTTCCTAGGGTGTCTTTTTGCCGAACTCGAGAGCGAAATTTCAATAAATTTCACTTCATTCATTTATTACTTTTGATTGGCTTCGAGGCAGCAACAGTAGACAACACCCAGAGTTACTAAGACGACCTGCAGAATATGTGTGTGTGTGTGCTGAAGTTGTCAACAATGGATTTTTATCGCCGTTTAGTTAGCAGCAGAGAACGCATGAATTGTACAGCTGGCAACATTAAAGTTTGGTTTGTTCTGCTGTTGTTGTTGCCGGCGAAACTCTTAATTAAATTGAATTGTTGGCAATTGTATTTGCCAGCCAGACGGTAGACAGCAGACACAGCAGACGGCAGAAGGCAGACAAAAATACCAGCCCCATAATAACAAAACAATGCCGGCACAAAATATGAGCGCAGAGAATGGATGCTAAACCGCAAAGCGAAAACAGAGAGCAGCAGCAACTGAAATCCAGACATTGGCAGTGACAAAAACAGTTTTTGCTGAAATGCGGCAGACAAATCTAAAATCAAATGCACCCTGCAAATGCCATAGGTGAAGTTGGCCAATTGTTGGCAGCCTTAAATGAATGTGTAGCTTTCCATTGTGTGCCCCATATGCTAATCAAGCCAAATATCGAGACTGCAAATTGCTGCTGATGCAAAGCAATTATCGTGCGTCAAGCGGCAAACTGTCAGCTGTAAGCTGCACTGCTGGCATTAGTGCTCGTAATCCCCAGCAGACATCTTGCGACAGTTCGAGAGAGCGAGAGGAAATCTGTGAGTGCAACGAAAACCGCAGCAAACTTCAAGGCGCCGAGCGTCGTCTTTACTGGCTTTCCTTGCAATTAGACGTGTTGTTGCCTCTTGTATTTTATGTCCATTCCATGTATGCAACATTCATAAGCCGCTTGCGCTGGGGAGCTTCACCCTGCTTCACCGCTTATCTGCGCATGCAACGCTTGCACTCTTTCTGAAGCGGAACTCGCAAAATCCGCTTTTGTTGTGTCACCGTGCGGTCGCATAAATTAGCGCAACTTTAATCTGATTTTAATTGTGGGTGGCGCACGCTCATTGTCTTTGTGTGCGCCTGTTTGTGTTTGTTGCTTTGTCGGGCTCAGACCATGCCTGGGCTGCTTCTGAAATATTAATGACAAGTCCGCCTCCCGCCCGGCCATAAAAAAGGCAACTCGGCTAGAAAGGATGCGCTCCTTATTGTGGCTGTGGCTTATCTCGTCGCTGGCCTAAGCAAACGCACTGCTAACTCAACGTTCCGCTTTTATTTATTTATTTGCTCAGCATTTGCGTAATTTACGTTTTCCATTTCATTTCGTTTTCATTTCGGCTCGCTTTCCCAAAAGGTAATTTCGTGCTCAGTTATCTTTAAAGTCTAGCGAACTTTTGTTGTGAAATAGTTGTCAAATTTAACAAGTTCGAAGAGTCGCTCTTTTGCTTGTAGTTTGGCCAAATATTTCGCTATAAGAATGCATGACGCTCTAGCAGCCCTTTTGCTGCGCAACACGCTGCGTATGCGTAATGAAAGGCAGCAGGCAAATGAATTAACACTCGACCAGTGTTGTGTGCGAGACGTGTGGGCGGGCGGGGGGTGGCGTTGAAGTGCGCTGCTATGTGATAGCTAGAGCGAAGCAGCTGTGGCATGCAACTATCTGCGTGTTTAAAGGCGAAATTTTTGTCGAAATAAAACCATAAAATGCTTGAAATGCCAAGCGAAAAATAGTTTTGACTGCCGCTCGCTGCCGTCTATCACAGCCACAGAGCTGCGCAGAGTGTGTGAGCGAGGGGAGGGAGGTATGTATGTATGTATAGATAGATAGCGGGCCGTGTGCGTTGTCAGCAAATCGTTGCCAGTATTTCTCCTGCTGCTGGCTTCCTCTTTCGAGCTGGCTCCGTAGTCAAACACAATGCCCTGGTATGCGCAATTTTCATAGCCGTAATGACGACACATTCGTATGTGGCTCTCTGCATCTATGTGTGTGTGTTATCAAAGCGCAAACAATGTCCTGCAAAGTAGCAGGATGCGCATATGTCTTCTCTCTATGCGGCGGCTGCAACTGTGTGCAGTAGTTGTGCTGTTCAGCGTGAATTTCGCAGCTATTGTATGCGCACCGTCGTGCGGAAGTGTTGATAAACCTCACAAAAACTCCGCCTGCCTCCCCCCCAAAACCGGGGCAACGTTAAATGAGCTTCATGCGGGGCCACGCTGCGGATACTTGATTTGCTCCGTTGGCTTCATAAAGTCACTTGTAGCGTTCAGTTTTGTAGGGTATAGTGTACGTGTTTTAGTTTTGTTTATTAATTGCATAGTTTTCACTATAAATTTACAAATTCTGCATTCTTGCTGTTAAATATTTAAGCTGTTTTTGCGGTAGATTGGCAAACTAACAGTTTCTTGCACTTGACACAGTTCCCCTCAAATGGTGTGTTGGGGCGGCAGTATAAACTTAACCAACAACAGAGGCGACACACACACACAACCGTCTACTCTTGGCAGTATCAGCAGAAAAAGTTTCCAGTGCTTGCATATTTTCAATTTCGTTCCATAGCAAAAGTTTTGCACACCAAGGACAAGTGTCATCAGCGCCGAGTTGCAGCTCGCTTCGACATCTGTGTGTGTGTGTGTGTGTGTGTGCTGTTATGATATATGGTCAGGGCACTCGAACACACTCAGGTTTTGTCAGTTGGCGCTACCTATTGTCGCAAGCGTATATCCACATATATAAAGGACATTTTTATATGCATTTGTGTCGCTTCTGTGTAAACAATACTTTCAAGGTTTAGCCGTCAAATATTGTGTAGGTCGGAAAACAAAACTCGCACATAGGTCAAGCTGCACTTTAATGCGACAACTGCATTTACATTGAAAATATTTAATGACAGACAGTTGATGAAGCAATATGAGATAACTTTCGTTATGCAAATGTTTGACTCTATAGATTGACAACGCTTCAGATATTGCATTGTATTTGAATGTTAATTTAAATGTGCGACATTTAATGAATGATGTTTACACACTATATTAAATTAGGCCAACTGTCTAAAACAATTAGAAATATTAGCTTATGATTGTGAAGTTGACATTCTGAAAACACTTGAGATATTGTAGTGTATTTATATTAAAATATCTTAACAAACAGTTGATGAAGCAATAACTTCCTTAAGCAAATGTTTGACTCTATAAATTGACAACCTGCAAACTTGTATTTGAATGTAAATCTAAATGTGTGAACAGACATTTGATGAAAGAACATGAGATAGTTACAAACAATTTCAAACTATTTAAAATAATTAGAAATATTAGTTTTTCATTGAAAAGTTGACAAACTGCAAATGATTGACATACTGTAGTGAATTTAATTAAAAAATATGAGACAACTTCTAAATTTGCAAATATTCGAGAGACATTTAAAAGTTTACGAACTGCGGTCGCTTGAAAATAGTGCACTTTATTCTAATCTCAATATAAATTTGTTGGCAGACATTTAATGAAAGATTATGACCTAGTTGTGTAGATTGTGTGAAGTGAGTTATTGTTTTAAAATTGGCACAGTTTAAAATTATTAGAAATATTTGAGTGAAAAGTTTAAAACCTGCAGACGATTAAGATATTGTAGTGTATTTATATATTCAAAATTTATTGCCTGACAGTTGATGACAGAATATGAAATAACTTCCTTATGCAAATGTTTAAAATATGATTCGCTTGAGATTCAAAAGCGACAAACTGCATAGAGACAAACATTAAATGAAAGATGAATTTTAAGATCGATTAAAATCAGATTATTTACACTTGACATTTGAATTTATTGAAATATTTATGTGTTGACCAACATTTAATGAAGGAATTTTAATTTAGTTGTACTTCTATTGGAAAATTATTTGCAATATTAGTTTTTGCTTTAAGTGATGACAAACGATTGAGAGACTACATGAGCTGAATTTTATGTCTATTGAATTAAATAAAATAGTAATATTTTTAACTGAAAAGTTTTAGATATTAGGTTTTTATTGCTGCTATTGATTGTTGCAATTATTGTGCTTATCTTCTATTCATTCCGTTTTTGTTGCAAAGCATTTTAAACTATTTCTACTTGCATTGTTGACATTAAAGTGCTGAAGTTGACATGAAATCACATATTTAAAATTTGAAAATTGTTTGATTTTATTGCAAATATTCTTGGCTTGTGATTTAGAAGTCAACAAACGGGTTGAGAAGTTATGTTAAAAATATGTTGAAATGCAGTTAATTCAAGTGAATCAGATCACATTTTATGCTAATTGTTTTAGATTTTACTATTATTATTTCAAATTGGCGATATTAGCTTTTGATTGATGTAGTTCTTCTTCTCAATTTGTTTATGTAGCGAAGCATTTTAAACTACTTTGACTTTGTTGACATCAAAGTGCAAAAAGTTGACAACTTAATTAAGGTAGTGTTGACAGTACTTCAAAACAGATAGTGAAAGATGAGCTGAGTTTTATTTGATTAAGGTTCAATTAAATAATTATTATTTAACATTTGAAGATATTATTTGCTGTTGTTTTAGTAGTGTTTATATTCCGTTTTTTTGCTGGAAACCATTTTGAAGTACTTTAACATTAAAGTGCTAAAGTTGGCAACTTGCAGGCGATTGAGATATTGTAATTTGCTGTGTCGCTGGCGATGTCGTTGTCATGTATCGTGCCTCAATGCATTTCAATTTTAGAGATTGCGAAATTGCGCAGTGTCACATTTAAAGTGCTTTGCCCTATGCCGGGCGATACGACGACGACGAGGACAACAAATGCATATGCAGGGAATGAGCTCTTGCCACACATTGTGTTGCCTGCTCTCTAATGCATCACAAACACATACAGCTGTGATGTGTGTTTATAGGGAGAGGCAGCCACATTTTTCTTCATCATAACTGTCAAAAACCGACAAAACTCATGGCACACAATTACAAAACATAAACAGCAAGTTGTAATCACAGCTGTCCAACTCGACGAACCAAAAAAAAAAGATGTGATGGGCAGGGAATGGAAGGGATCTGCCTGGCAGGAGTATATATATATGTATGTATACTAGTGCCTGCGTATCGGAACAATGCCCGGCAGTGTGACGTCTGTTTGGATAATCAGAAAACTGCCAGAGAGCCACAGCGAAGGCAAAGCGAGCGAATGCTGACGAGAACCAACAGCAAGCAACCGCAGACGGCAACAACACGAACAACACGACCGACAAACCGACTACGCACACTGACTGACTGCATCATCTCATCCAGTTTGCTGCTGCTGCTCTACGCATTTTATTTCATGCTTTCCGGGCCAACAGCCGTTGTCGTCATCCTCATCGTCATCGTCATCATCCGGCTGGCGAAATCTCATCAGCGTCACAGTTAGTTCATTCGTCAGCTTCAACTGCAGCAGCTTGATGCACTCATTTGTTTTAATTGTTTAAAATGCCAACTAAATGTAGATCTAATTGTAAGTGGCGCAAATTACTCGGCCAAACTCAGCAGATGCATGCCACAGGCCATTCCCCACGACTGTGCAACTGAGCTGACGTGATGCCGAAGGGGAAAAGTTATGACCACAACAAATCAATGAAAAGTTGTGCGACTTCACAGTTCATTTGTTTCTAAAACACAAACTTTTGACTTCGACTTTGAGTTGAACTAAAGGTAATTTTGAAAGCTTAACGCAATATATTGGTAAATATTTAATTGCAAGTTGCAAGCCACAAAAATGATGAAGAAGCTTAAGATTGGGAAAACAATATGACCATAAGAATTCAAAGTCTTTGCAAGTTGAAAATACATAAAAAACTATTTAACAAACAGAATTAAAAATCATCTAAAGAACAGTTTATTTGTGTCTAAAACAACAGTTCTTCGCATGGACTTTAAAGATGAACTTTAGTTAATATGCGCAACTTAATCTAATTGGAAATATTTAATTTCAATGTAGGCAGCAGCTGCATGCCTCAAACTATGCAAATGAGCTGACGTGAGAATTGAAGAAGGGGGAATGATAAAACAATAATACTTCAACGTTTTTACAAGATGCATAGAAAACAAATCAATTGTAATGTAATTGAAAGAAGTATAATTAGAAGTTCTCTAAGTAATTGTAATGTAATTGAAAAAATAGAAGAGGAGCTCTCTAAGTTCGAAGGTAATTTGTATCATAAACAACAATAATTCTTCGCGTTGATTTTAAGATAAACTTAATAGTTAATCCGAATGCTGATAGATATAGGCAGCAAAAGCATGCGACAAACATTTGACCGAATATGCAAGTGAGCATTTTTAAATGCGAAGACAACAAATCTAAACAAGATAATTGTGGGTTATCGAATTGTGAGTTACATTTCTAAAAGATTTGAGTTTAAAATGAAATGATAAATAATTTTCGTTATGAAAAAGGGAAAAAATTTCGCAATGATAATTCAAATTCTTTACCAAATCTAGAAACATAGAACACAATTCAATGTTTATAAAATACAGTGAAAAGAGTTGTCTCATTTCGTAGTTCAGTTGCATCTAAAGCAACAATTCTTCGAAAGGCGGCAAATGAAAGCCATGATGGGGAAAATATAAAACAATGTCAATAGTACACTAATGAATGCATATGAACATTTCTAAAAGAACAATGCTTAGCTTCAACTTTGAAATGAAATGGTAAACAATTCTAAGAATGTTTGCAACTTAATCTAACTGCAAATATTTAATTTGAACGAATATTTTATTGGCTAGCTAAGCTGAAGAAGGGGGGAAAATATGGCCATAATACTTCAAGTTTTTGCAAAATTAAAAACGCATTGAAAACAAATCAATTTTTATGAAAAGAACGGACTTAAAAGTTGGAATTGTTGCTATACCACAAATACTTGGCTTCCATTTTGAGATGAACTAAAGTTAATAGTCGCAACTTAATTGAACAGCAAATATGATGACGAAAATACGATAATAATAATTCAAGGTATGCAAAACAAATCCATGTAGTTAAAAATGAAAAGTTGTCAAGTACACTTTTAAAACAACAATTTTTACCTGCGACTTTTAGGTGAAGTGTAAGAAAGTATTAGAATTCTGTTTGCCACTTGAATTAACTACAAATAGTTAATTGCAATGTAGCTTGCATTTTAGTCATCATCTGCCGTAACGTTCCTCAAAGTATGCCGCTTAAATTATGCCACTTTAGAGCCATGTGTGTTAAGTTGAGTTCGCATTTCTGTGGCGATGACAACAGCGCAACGAGGGCGAGTGAGAGAGCGACAACGATACGTTGTTGGTTCGTCGTCGTCGTCGTCGTCGTTGGCGGGCATGTGACACACAGAACAAAGTAATTTCGCTTAATTGCCGCAAATAGACGCAAGAATTTTGTAATTTTTAACAATGCACTTGAGACCGCAGCAACAACATAAAATGGAGTGGGGGGAAGGGAGTGGGGAGGGGACAACCCCTTTTGGCGAGTGTGTGTCGCCAAGCCACGCCCTTGCCCTGCGCTTACTCACTTGGGGGTGTGATTAGCGGTTCACATTTGGCGAGGCTTGGCCCAATTCCATGGCATTTAATTAGCATTTTGTAATACATTCGTAATGCCCTCGAGTATTTGGTTTGTTGTTTTCGCTGCTCGCTGCTCGTTGCTCACAGTTGCAGTTGTACTTTTAATTTTAATTAAATTGCTCAGTTGTTGTCCAGTGGTTTCCCTCCACGATGGTGATGAGCTGAGCTGAGCTGACCTGGGTTTTTATGCAAATGCTGCACGGCTAATCGTTCGTTTGGGGCGCAAAACACTCCCCGATATCATATACGAGTATGTGTTCCGTGCTAAACAACGAACTCTGAGTGCACTACTAGTAGAATAAGTAGTTATGCACATAGTTTCGTAAATTATAAAACTTTGCTTTACTCTCTTTCTAACATGTCACAGTTAAGTTTTAATAGTTAAGTTTTTCCTAATATCAACAACTAAGAAAATGTATTTTCCAATAATTTAACAATTGAGTGGTTATGAAAACTTTCTTCTACTTTTTGCATTATTTTCGATCGGCTTGTCAACGATTTCAAATTTGTTTTCAAATAATATCATGACATATCCTTGTTGTAGTATTTCAAAGAAGGGTTCCTTATATCGACAACTATGTTTGAATACAAGTGTTGAATATAAAAATAAGTGGTCATGATTTATTAATTCTTTCTTTTATGTTATGAATTACTTCTTGACGTTCAGAACAAAGTCGATCTAAAATTTGTTGGCGTTCTTTGCATTTAATATTGTGTTCAACGAAGCTTTCCCAATATTGAAATGTATGAACGCAAGTGCTCTATAGTTAAAATTGATTTGCCATGCATATATTTTGTACAATGTGAATTAGTAATAAATTCCTGCACATTTCTTTGCATAATTTTCTTCTCAATAGTAATACCCTCAATACCACAGCACATAGTCTTAAAATAATATATGATTTTAAAGAAGATTTCTCAATATCGACAAATATTCAAATGTAATCTACAATATATAAAAATTAGTGCTCTCGAAGTTTTTCATAAATTTGTGCATTGTTTCTTGGCGATTAGAACGATATCAATTTAAAATTTGTATTCCTAAATTTCTGCTCCATATTGTAATATCTTAAGATAGCATTGTTTTAATATTGAGTTTCAAAGAAGTTTTCCTTATGTTGACAACTATTTAAATGTTTAAATGCAAGTGTTGAATATACAAATAACTGGTCATGATTTACGAATTCTTTCTCCTATTCTATGAAATATTTATTGACGATCGACTTCAAATTTGTTTGCGTAATTTTCTACTCCTTATCATAGCATTTTTTTAATATTGTGTTTCAAGAAAGCTTTGCCAATATTGACGACTATTCAAATTTTTGAATGCAAGTGTTGAAATATACAAATAAGTGGTCATTATTTATTAATTCTTTCTTTTATGCTATGAATTATTTCTTGAGTATCGATTCCAAATTTGTTTGCATAATTTTCTGCCCTCTACTTAAGCTGTGAAAACCATATCGTGCTCTGGTTTTAATGTATTGGACTCATAGACAAATCGACAGCTTTTGAAATGTGTTTTCGAAGTTGAATTGCTGCTTTTGGACTTTCGTCAATTGGATTTTTTGTTTGCGGCCTTTTAAGCTGAATCATTTTTGGTTTAGTGTATGACAAGCAATTAGAGTATTTGAAGTGTCGAGTTGTGTCGAGTTGTAGGTGTTGTTTGCACTCTCATGCGGGACAACACCCACCTCTATAAATGTGTGTGTGTGTGTGTATAGCACACGTGGTAGATAAATGTCTTCGTTGGCCTCCCATTTAAGTGGCACATTTCAACACCTCGAACAATGGGACGACGTTGCTGGCTTGTGCCCGTTATCTGCACTTCGGAACGGACATGGAACGCACTTAACCCATTTTGTAGCAACAACAACAACAACGGCAATAGCAACGACTAACAATGCGCTGCGACGCTGTTCATAACGTTCGAGGGGAATTGATGGGTCTCCTGACGCTGCTGCCCAGTCGAGAGAGAATTGGAGTGGGGCGAAGATGGGGGTGGACAGCGAGATGCGTATAACTAATGACTCGTTCGTCGAGTTGATGATGACTGTGCGGCTTTGGTAGTTGTGCCCCATGCGGCAGCAGGACGCAGCCAACACAAGCACTTAATTGCCGCGAATTAATTAAATTAATGAATTGTTTGGCATTGCATTTTTACATGCCAGCCGCCGCCCCAGGCAACAACTTCTATTTCATTTCATTTCCACTAAAATTAGTCTCTGATGGGCATGGGAATGGATATTGTGTTTAACTTCGCCTTCTGACAAATGATTGCAGTGATAATGTTTGCTGTATTTATTTATTTATTCATCTATTTATATTTATTTGTGGACGCAGACAAACAGCTGGAAAATTAATTTTCTATTGCAAACATTAAACGAAATACAGCAGAAAAAAACACGATACATACGCATATAACATAAACATAAACATAATGTAAATGTTGTGCTGTCATTATGCCGTAAAAACTTTTATTGGCCTTATAAAGTTGTTGCTATAAACCAGTAACGATTTCGCTTTTTAATCTCGATGCTGCAGCACAAACATGTGCTAAGCTTTGTAATAGTTGTATTTACAATAAAAAACAAGTCTGAACGCTGCAGTGGAGATTTGGCGACTATAGGATACCCTGTAACACTATTTTATGTGGAAAAAGTCAACTTATTTCTTATATAGACACTGTTTTGCTCGTATATTTTCACTAACAACTATAGAAAACATCAATAAATGGTACAGAATAAAAAAAGACAGTTCTAAGTGGAACTTTTGTCGGGGAAGAGGGCCAAAATCGAATGGATTTCCTCAAGGACTTTAAAACTAATTAACGAATGGTGATGAAATTTGGCAGAAACCTACCATGTTAAATAGGATCGTACAGAGTAAAAAATACACTGTTCTAATTGTAATTTTTATGGGTGAATGGGGCCAAAATGTAATGGCTTTCCTCGACAATCTTAATCAATCTTATTAATCCTAATGAAATTTGGCAGAAACGTCGATATTTAGACACAGAACTATTCTACCAAGTTTAAAAAAGATCGATTAAGAAAAGAGCGAGTAATTCGGAAAAAACTATAGTGTGGCTCAGGGAGGGGGAAATAACCAGTACAAAAGAAACTCAAACTGGATACCAACTTTAGTTGCTCTAGCTTTTATAGTCTCCAAGAACTAGACATTTATACAGATGGACGGACAGACAGACGGACGGACATATCAAAATCCATTTAGAAGTCAATTCTTAACTTATTGGTTGTAACAACATATGCTCTACGACGTTTCCTTCTCCCTGCACAAACCTAATAAAAAACCTTTTTTGCATTTCATGCTACAGGGTACAATGAAACACACTCTTTAGAAAGAAAAATGTGAAGTTTTAAACGCAACTAATATTGTTAGACCTGCGTGCAAAGTTGGCTCACATTTCTCATATATCATAAACTTGATAGTCTACAGATAATCGTTGTTTTTTCGTGCTCTATACGAAAATATATAGATTAGTGGGGAGCGTTTTGTATTTTGTGGAATTCCTCGGCGTTTCGCAATCTGGAGCATTTGCCTGGCTTCCGCGATAAATCAAGGGGAATGCCCAGCACACAGTCCAGTGTGGCACATACACAAATGCATAAACAAGCTCGCAATTTCCCCAATGCCAAGTGGCAGAGGGGCAGGGCAGCTGCCACTTGTTGCCGCTGACGCCACCATCTGGCTGGCCATAATAAACGTCTGGCGAGAGCGCCCCACGCTAAACAATAAATGTCATATGGCTGACACATCAACACTTTATGTGTCGCCTTGCCATGTGGCACGCCCCCAATTCCCCCATCCCCCGAACGTCCCCCAAACACAAATTATAAATGAAAATCTTGCACGCTTTTAATTTCGCCCCAAAGTATGCAGCAATGTTATGCAGGCGTTGTGGTAGGGGAGGGGAGGGAGGCGAATACTTTTCCCTCTCACAGTGTTTTGTGTGTCACATTTTTATGGCCGAAGCAAAATAAAATAATATTATTGCCAAAAAAGGCAAATAAAGGATGAGCGAGAGAGTTGGGGGGAGAAGGATGTCAACATAGCGTCAGGCAGCTTTGCTTATTGTGCTCTCCAGTCGTCCTTTTGCTCGTCACTCACTCGGCATGCCTTGTTCCTTTTGCGTAATTTATATTTTTGGCTGCTGTGCGCTCAGTGAGTGACGTCAGGCTCTTGGTCCTGTTGCTGCCGCTGCTGTCCATTCCCCCTCTCCCTCTAGTTGCTCTAGTGCTCGTCTGGCTTTCTGCTTTGTAGTTTATGGCTTCAATTTGCCCAAATGAGTCGTTAATTTTGACTTTTCATGTGACACCCGCAGTATATATACATATACCGATATAGCACGAACAATGCTGGGACTCTTGAGCAGAAACAGAGTCGTGAAACCGGAGAATGCTGCGAGCTAGTTTCCCAGCCACTTTTATTGTAATTTTGTGGCCTTTAATTGAATTTTATTAGCGTTTGTACTTATTATTTGCTCGGCGCCCCACACATTTAATCGCATACTTTATTTCCCCAGAAACTAAACGCCGAGGGTTGTCCTACCCTCTCTCTTTATGTATGTTATGGGGTAGTTGTCGTTTTGGGGGTTTGTTGCTGTGGCCTGCAGATTTCCCTTTGGGTTATGCTTTGTGTGCTAATAGAATATGCTATTTGCTTTGCCTTCTTTTCTGTAATTACCAAATAGAGCCAGAGTGTTTTAAATATATTATTATTACTTGCATTTTGCTAACGCTCCATCTTTTACTCTTTCTTTCAGGTGAGTGCGCAGCAGATATTGTGGTAAATATGCAAAATACGTTAAAAGTCTTTGGGCTTTTGCTTTTGTAATTGAAATCAACAAGGTGGTATAACAGAATTCCTACTCAAACTAGCTAATTTCTATATACAATATGCGACAGTGTGACTCGTGTGGATCTACAGCTAAGAACTTGCTTATAGACGATACCGCTTCGACTTGATGCGATTCTTTCGTTTCTTGCGCGTCGTCAGCTTCACGTAGCGCACTTTGGCACCCGGCGCCATCGTCGAACTGGGTCGCCGCTGACGTAGTCGCAGCTTGGCGGGCGTGGCAATCGTTGTACGTATTGTGGGTCGTCGTTGCTGCTGGGGGTATGTGGCGTATGTGGGCGGCGCTGACGGCCAGTGCTCGTCATAGAATGGCGCGTACGAATTGCTCTGCACATCACTGAGGAAATCGTCCATGCTGGGCAGCATCGACAAGCCGTTCGACTGTCCGCTGAAAGCGGCCGCGCTATCAAAACCCGTCGCCTCCTCGTTGTCCGCGTCGTTGTCGTTGTCCCCGTGCGTCTGCTCGGATGGTTCCTCGGCTGCGTAGCCAGTGGACAGAGCGGGTGACTCGTCCTCCACGTAGTCGTCGTACTGCTCGCCGCTGTCCTGCACATAGTTGGAGGTGGGTCGCTGATAGTTGCTGCTGAAGCTGGACTTCTTGCGCTTGCGACTCGGCGCGCCGAACTTCTTGAAGTACTCGCGCTGCAGCGCCGCCAAAAAGTTGCCATTCAACAGCTCATTGTTCTCCACTTCCGGCTCCGGCTCCGACTCCGACTCGAAGTTGTAGTTGAGGCTGTGTGGCTGCTGCTGCTGTTGGCGCTGCTGCTGGGAGGCTGAGATGGCGGCTAGTATATTGGGCGTGAAGATCTGCTGCAGCAGCTGCGACGATGACGACTTTGTGCCACTGCTGCCGCTGCTGGGAGCTGTGGCAAGCAACTGTTGGCCACTGCTGGTGGCCGTGGAAGTCGGCGTTGTGGTGGTGGCTTCCTGGTTGTAGTTGTCGAACAGCGCCGGGCCGTAGTTGGGCGCCAGCGTGGGCAGCAGGGACATGGGCGTGGCCGCCGCCGAGGAGGCCATCAGCTGCATCAGATTGGGCGCCAGCACGCCGCTGCCGCTCGCCGTCGTCGTGTAGCCCAGCAGCGACACATGCGGCTTCCCCTGCGTCATCAGCGGGGGCATGTGGGGCGGGGCGTGTTCGATGGCGGGCTCCATGAGCGCGGGCGGCAGCAGCTTGTAGACCTTGTGGAAGTGCGTATGCTTGCGCACGATTTCCGGCATGTGCAGCCGAATGTGCACCCTGGAGGCAAGTAGACAACCTGGTTAGTGAGCAGAGGCTTGTGGCGCTACACGACGCTTACCTTTCGCCGCTGCCCGCGGCGGCAGCGGGTGTGGCCCAGACGACGAGCAGGCACAGGGTGGCGAGCGAGAGGCGACTGTGCATGGCGTTATCCTGGCGTGCGAGCGGCCTTAACGTCGGCCAACTTATGACAGTCGCCCTGGCGCTGTCGGCTACTTTTATGCAGAAAAGCAATACGCAGATCGCATTTCGTTGTTGGTTGAGGGAGGGGAAGGGGCGGGGGTGTGGCAGCTGGTCACCTCACGAGCACTCTGCACTCTGAATTCAATTTTGCATTTCCATATCCATTTTCCTCAGCCGTGTTTCAGGTTTACACTTTGTGTTATTCGATAGCTCTGAAAGCCAGTGACAACTGCAACAACTGCAACAACGACGGCGACTTTGTAACAACCACCACAACAATCTCGATTGAAAAGTCTGCGGAAAACGCATGCGTAACGTTTTCAATTTCATTTCACATCTCGCTTTTCGCATTGCTGTCCGTCATGTCGCGGATGCCATAAAAGTGAACTGCCAAAGACCTTGACAAAGCCCAGAGATTGCAGAGCATTTTAATGTCAGCGCGTAATAAAAAACTCCAGCTTGTTTTCGCTTAAAGAGCGCGACTGCAAAGGTCTAACTTCTAGTGAAAAACAATACTGTTACTTCTGCCAACTTACTGCACCTTGGTCAAGTGCCAAAAAAGTGCTCAAAATCAGGCGGAAGCGAATTTTCCTGCGCTTTTCCAACCCACTAAACAGCCGCAGAGTGCAATGAGTCGAAACCAGCTGAGGATAGTGGCGACTGCTTGTGATAACAACGCCAAAAACATCTGCCTCTGGGTTCACTTTTGCCATCTTACACAAACTTACAAGTAACAGCTTTTTTAAACACATTTCATTTCAAGCCGAATTGAGAGACGTGTCTTTAAAATTACGCAAGCGAATTAAGAACTACTTGCAGCTGTTGCCTAATGAAGTTATAGTAACTAAAAAAAGGAATCGTCTTAATACACTTCACCGAAAATTTGGGAATTTAGTTAAGAACTTTGCTCTTATTGCCAAATGAAGTTATGGTAACTGAAAAAAGGAATTGTTGTATTGAAAGATTTGTTAAAGATTTGGAAAATTGAAATTAACAATTGTTGTGATATATTCCTCAAAAAATTTGAAATTCGAGTTAAAAACTACTTGCAACTGTTGCCAAATGAAGTTATAGTAAATAAGGAAAGGAATCGTTTTAATATACTTCTCTGATAATTAGGGAATTGAGTTAAGAATTTGCTCTTTTTGCCAAGTTAAGTTATAGTAATTGTTGTCTCTAAGATTTCTCAAAGCATTAGAAATTTGAAATTAGGAATTGTCTTAATATATTGCTAAAAAAATTAGGCAATCGAATTAAGAACTATTTGCAACTGTTGTTCAATGAGGTTAGAGTCAACAAATAATAGAAAAAGACAGGAATTGAATTTCTAATATATTTTTCAAAGTATTCAAATTGAATAAATAACTACTTGGAGTTTCAATACTTAAAAAAACAGTGCAAGTCTTAAGTTATGATAAATAAAAAAGGGAGTTCGGGTTTTAATATATTCCTCGAAAAAATAAGGAAATCAAATTAAGAAATATGTAGTTGTAGTAACTGAAATTAGGAAAAGGGAAGGAATTGGAATCTATGTATATAGATTTTTGAAGTTTTCCCAATTATTTATAAATAAAAATGGAATTCTTGTCTTAACATATTCCTAAAAAATTCCAATTGCCAAAAAAAAAGTTATAGCTATAGAAATAGGAAATGGGTTCTTAATTTATTTCTCAAATTAAGGGGTTTAAGTTGAAGTAAATAAAATAAGGAATTAGAGTCTTAATTTGATGGAAATCGAGTTAAGAGCTATGTGCAGTTATAAGACTTAAGAAGATTGCTGGTCTTAAGATATGCCTCAAACGACTCACTAAAAAGAGTGCTGATGATGTTCAAATGTGCACTGATGATCGGCCGTAAAATGGCAGCGTTTGGAAGCTGTCCAGGTTCTTGAAGTCGTCTTGGATCAAGAAGAAGAAAAAGAAGAAGAAGAGGATGTGGTGGAAGAGAGGGAAGGTTGGGCGAGTGTGAAGCAAAAGCGTAAAGATTAACAAGTCATGATTATTAGTTGTGATGTTGCCGAGGAGTGGAGGCTGGGAAGAAGTTTGCTGCCTTGCCACAGCTGCAACTGTGGTGCAAGCTTGAAAGTGTGTGGAAAATGTTTATTGAGTTACTGCTCCGATGATTGCCTGACTGCGCTGACTGCCCGCTTTCCTGCCTTGCTGACTGCTGCCTTGTTGCTGCTTGCCTCATGCTGACCCCCAATTTAAAGTGGTTTTCCGGCCATGTTGCGAACGTATCTAAATGCGTGCTACGTACGCTTTCGTGTGGCATGTCGACGTGCATGGCATGGCAACATCACGACGCACAACTCTTGACCTCAAATAATGGAGTTTTAGTCGTTTTTCTTTTGATTTTCTCACACGCAGCTGGCAAGAGAGAGATAGAGAGAGAGGAAGGAACTCGGGAACAAAAGCAACACGCAATCGTCGCAACATGTTGCTAAGCCGCTTGGCAACATGTTGCCAAACTGACCTTGGCCTAGGCCTAGCGTGTGATGATCTGCTTACTCGCGCTCTGCTCGCAACTTTGTTGCTGGCTCAACTGGTTCAAGCTCATGCTAATGACTGCATTGAGTCGTTGTTGTTGCTGTCTCGGTCCACTTTGGGTCATTGTCTTGGCTTTGCGCTGTGCGTTTGCAGAGTCCGCTTTGTGCTTTTGCTTTTGCGTTTGCTTTTCGCTTGCTTTGCGATCTCGCTCTCACATTTCGTAACGCATTTGCTTTTAGTTTTAATTGTTGTTTATTTTAGCAGTCGGCTTCGCCATTACTCTAAACGCCTCATCATCGTAATCGTAATGGTAATGGCAATAATGCTCATCATCAGTTACGCCCCTGGGTCATTGGCATCGCCCTCTCTCTTTCTAATGTATGTGGGGTAATTGTACTACTATCCACGTGTATAGCAAGTATTTAGCACAGGGTATCGCCTGGGCGTGCATCGTCGTCTAAACAGCAATTGCTTTTCGTTATATTATTGCGATGATGTCACTTTGGGTGTAGCTCACAGTGCTGCTTCCTCTGGCTTCCTGTCTTTGCCAACTTGTTGCCGTTGTTGTTGCCGTTGTTGTTGTTGTTATTGTTATTATTTGGTATTACTTTTCCGTTGCCGTTGCCATTTCTCTTTATTGTAGTTGTTCTGTGCCATGGCCGGCGGCTAAAAGTTTGTTCTTTGTTGCTAGCGGAGCCAATTATTTTACAGGCCATTGAGGAAATGTCTACAATTCTTTTGGGCTTACAAGTTGTTGCTGTTGCTGTTGTTGTTGTTGCTGCTGCCGCTGTCATTGTCGAGTTATTAGCCATCATTATGAGCACCGTTACGTATAATGATTTAACTGTGAGATAACAACCGCATTTCTCCCCAACTCATTTGTAGCGCACTTTTTCTTTGAATTTCCTCTAGTCTCCGTTTCCATTTCTTGGCTTGTCCAGCAAACAATTTGCATAGCCAATGAATGTAAAGAAAATGGCAAAAAGTGCGGTAAGCAAACTGTGGAAAACGCCAGTTGCAGTTGTGGAAATAGAACACAACTTTCCACATGGCCACTTGAATAATTACAATCAATAACAATAAATTTTGCAGCTCGTTTTCAGTCGCAAGCTTAAGCAATTCGCATTCTATGCTACTGTGACATAAGACTTGTATTATTCAACGATTGCTCCCTTTTTTAAAGCAGTGAGCAGTCCGCGTAAAAGATATAAACGGAGAATTCTTCTAGAAAGTGGAATTGAATTTGTAGTAACTACATTTGCGCAGTGCTTTTCTCTAAAATTAAGAATCTAGCACTGAAAACACTTAATAAATTTAATAGTTATTATATTCTTACAATAACTAAATAAAGTGATAAATATAATATATATTTTTATAATATATTTCAATTCGTTAAATTGCTTCATTTTCTAACAATGTCCACAAAAACTAAAGCAAATGCAAATGTCTAAAACATATCTAAATATAAATGATATTAGAAAAATTTTATATAAAAACATATATTTTAAAAACAGTTGAGCTTTATTCTATGGAATTGAAGATTATTTAAATGTATTTATATTTCAGAACTTGTTGATTAAATAAAATGTTTCTTCAGTTCAGTTCAGTTCAGATTATCATTAAGAGTACAAATATTTTTCATAATTTCGCATTGCATTTATATTCCTTAAATGTCTAAAGAAAATAACTAAGAATGGTCTAAATACAATAATACAAAATACAAACGCGCAACTGAAAATTAAAGCAAAAGTCGACAAAATTGATATATTGAAATTTGAAAAAAATTAAAAAAAATATTAATTAATAAGGATTGAAAATATCGAAGTTCTTGATTAGATCTGCAGTTCGTTTATCCTTCCAAAGATTACATTTCTATAATACATTTCAGTTGCTAGACTTTATTTATATTCTTAGAATGGTTAAAGAACAGAAATCTACATTTATACTTAGAATGTCTAAGGTAAATTCAATGAGAATGGTATAAATGCAATTGTTTAATATATGATAATACTGAAAGAAACGCGCAACTGAAAATAAAGGCAAAATAAAATCATCTAAAATATATATTATATGTATTATATGAAATTGGCAAAAAATATATTTGAAGATAGCAACTGAAAATTAAATGTAAAAATAAGGCAAAAACATATAAAGTTTCTTCAGTTTCTTGATCATTTATAAAGGTTTCTATAATATATGTTAACTGTCAGAAGTTTGTATAATATTTCGTCAGTTAAAAATATTCAAACCTTACTATAATCAATTATAATTGCTTTACTACAATTATACTCTCCGAATGATCATAGAAAGAATTGAAAGCTAGCTGACTGAGTCTATACAACAGAAGCTTATGAATTTCTATAACACATCTTCATTTAAAAATAGGAGTAACTTTTCTATAATACAATTTAATTGCTTTACTGTATGTATATTCTTAGATTGACTAAAGGAAGTAACTAAGAATGTTCTAGATACAATCGTATCAAATACAATAGAAGCGAGAAGCGCAACTAAAAGCGCAATTCCGAAGAGAATTCGCTATTCGTTTGCATTATTATGTGGTCTCAACGCGAGACACTTGAGAAAAGAGCTGCAGGCTCGCAATCAAGTCTTCCTCGCTTCCTGGTTGACTGCAGCAGCTCCGTGGAGATTTGCAATGCCAAAGACAATATCTCCATAAATACAATCCGAGTGCTTTCGCCTCGGTCTCGGTCGCGGTCGCGGTCTCTGTCTCGACTGAGATTGGGCTGTGGTTCTTTAAATGATGTCAGTAACTAGATCTTGCCCATTTTCAGTGTGTTTTTTTTTCGCTGTTGTTGTGGATCTGGTTTTTCCATATGTGAGCTGTGAAGCTGTTGCCATTTTCTATGCTTTATTTTTGGGTCAATGGCCAGTTGGTGATTGCTTGGTTACTAGTTGAATAGGCTTTCTTCTGGGCGCTTAACAAGCGAGCGAACTCCATTCGATGAAACTATTAATATGATTATCATTTTAATTGGCAATTATTAATATCGCTTGCCGTTTGTTCAGCTGGGTGGCAAGAGTTCATTGAACGAAACCAGAATCTACCATTCCCTCAACAATCTTTCTTCTGTTTGTTTTGGCCTCACTCTAATGACGCTCCGCAGTTGATTTGATTGACCCCAAGCGAACGAATCGCGTCGCTTTATTGTGTGTTGTGCGTGCCGCTAATGTGAATTTGATTAATTAAATTAATAATATGAAATTTATGAATATATCTACGCAACGCATATAGAAATTTTACTAATGACGCTCCCCCCGGACGCAGTGGACAATGTTGACCAGAGTGTTAAACTGTTGACATTAATGCCATGACATCGTGGCGGAGATGAATGGAACATTTTGGGGGCTTATAAACATAGTCAATTGCGTCAGCGCGTTATCATAACTTTGGCCAAAGGGATTAGAGACGTTTTTGATTGCCTATTGAGTCACAACCCAGCGATTATTATGAGAACTTTTATTGGGCATTAACTGTAACTCTATATGCTATTACTGTTGATTAGACGTTTCTTCAGTTCGATTATTATTCAAAGATGCGAATTCTTTCACCTCTTTCTATAATAGATTTGAATTCTTTTTGCATTTATATTCTTAGAATCTCTAAAGAAAGGAACTAAGAATTGTCTTAATACAATGATCTTATTATAATAAAAAGAGAAGGGCGCAACTGAAAATTAAAGCAAAATAGCATCATCTAAATATATATATATATTGAACGATTGCAACTGAAAATGAATAAATATGTGATAAAAGCGACGTTAATATTTAGAAGGATTCATATGGATTTCTTCAGTTTGTTTAGCCTTGAAAAAGATTACTTTATATATGACATTTTAATTGCTTGACTGCTTGAAATTAAATGCTAATTAGTAGAATTTATATATCCGAAGTCTTTGATTATATATAACACATCTTAAGTGTTACTCCATAATCTGTCATAAATATAGATGCAGTAGACACTCAACGAATTAGTTCTTCATTTAAGAATCGGTTCATCGAGGCAACCCAACACTCTTGTCTTTAGCATAAACGCGTCAAGTTCCTAATAGTCGGCGACATTATTTCCGAGTCGTTTGCACGAACACGTGCAAATTTGCATTGAAGCCGGCACAGATGTTAAACCCATTAAGGCCCCCAGTTGCCCGATCCTGAGTTGTCACAATGTCGTCGCACATTTTCCACTCCGCTAAATCGTGCAGCGTGGACAGCTCAGCAAAGTCGCAATAGATGTGTGTGGATAACGTACTACCAACTAGCAAAGAGAAAGAACTTTGAGTGGGAAGATTAAGTACTTATAACTTCATAGTTATATAGTAATTAGGCAGAGATTTCCCTACTTAAGGTTTAGGGTAATTTTATTTAAAAGTCGCAATAGATTTGTGGATATCGTAACCAACTAGCAAAGAGAGAACTTTGAGTGGGAAGTTTAACTGCTTACAATTTCATAAATATAGTAATAATATAGTAATTAGGTTTAAGCTTTAGAGTGATTTCATTTAAAAGTCGCAATATATTTGTGGATATCAGATCATCATAATTTGTGGATAACACCATTGAAACAACTAGCAAAGAGAGAGAACTTTGAGTGGGAAGTTTTAAGTAATTACAATTTCATAGTTATATAGCAATTATGCAGAGCTTTCCCTGCTTAAGCTTTAAAGAGATGGCAGATAAGCGAGCGAGTAAAAAACGCAAAGTATTTGCAATTATTGAGCACATCAATCAAATGAATGGCGTGAAAATGCTCACATTAATTGGAACGCTGCGACCTCAGCGAGCACTCTTAGCTGGGCTCGCAAACCAGTTTCGTTTCCACACTCGTCTCCCTCTCTCCCTACTTCTCACTCTCCTTGTCTCTCTTGATTTGTCACTTCACTACACAGCGCTTTGGCCGCAACCCATTCTCCCATTGAAGTCTCTATGTTTTTTTATGTGTTTCGTTTGTCGGCAAAGTTTTTTTTCCCCCTGATATCAATGCTGAGGTGACGAGAGAGAGAGTGATGAGGGGAAGGGAAGGGTACTGCAAGTGTCACAGCATAAAAGTAGAATCCAGTGAGCTGCTCTCATCATATTCAGCTGCCGCACTTGAGTGTGAGAACGTGAATGTGTCTGGACACGGCACCTTGTGCCCTGCTCTGCTCCGCCCTCTTCCTCTACCTCTCATCAGTTCCCCCCGCAGTCTGCGCCCTTTTGCTGTGTCATTCACACTAAGGCGGCAGCTTTTTGGATTCAGTCGACAACTTTTTCGTCGTGTGTTGCGAGTTTTTAGCAAACTCATTTATGTAGTTTTCGCTACTTGTTTACTTAAAGTTCAAGTCGAGTGTTGTTTTTACAAATTGTTAGACACGGCTCCCCGTCCGTCCCTCCGTCCGTCTGTCTGTCCGAGTGTGTGTTACCAAAAAAACGGGAAACAGGGCGCTCAGTCAGTGTCGGACTTCGCTCGTTGTCGGACTTTTCTGTTGACCTTTGTTGGCAGTTCTCGCATTGAGTTGCATTGAGTTGAAGAATCGTCATATGCAAATAAACTTGCAGCATGCATTTCCTGTAATACATCCCGTAACTAAACACTTTTTGCATTGGGGGCCTTCAACAAGCGGCTGCTGCTGCACTCTGCTAAATCATATTAGATACAATTAGAAAACTATTAGAAGCGAGCGTCACTCTGTCAGTGTCACGCAGCAGGCGAATGACATTGCGCCAAATCTCAGCCAAGGGATGCCACGACGACGTTGCTGCCCCGCAGCCCAGCTGCCCCGCTGCCCCAGCTGGGTGCTGAGCTGTGTGCTTGCCATTAAGCTGGTCATCAGACGTTACAAATTAATTACATTCGCAGTTTCTGCTCAGCGGCGAGGTCCGTGCGCTCCATTAAAACTAAAAAATGCAATTACACACAACGCCTGGGGGTATGCAATGGCGGGAGGGGGGTGCAAACGACGCCGTCAGCGGCAGCCTTGCGCTTAATTTTCCGCCCAGCGATTGGAAGAGAAAGTGAACAGGGGGGAGGGAGTGGCGACCGCCAACTGCGTGGATAATTCGGCTGGCAATGCGATTTCGCGACACATTTTTAATTTTCGCACAACTTTTTGTCATCGAAATAAATTAATACGAGAACAGCTTAAATGCAAGTTTATAAAATTGTCAATTAAAGAGCGACAAATTCAAGTAATTTATTCGCATCTTTTAATCTAATCATTGCTGTTTACTGCCTCACAATCTTAATGAAGCCGCTGGAAGATACGTCTTCCATCTTAACGCTGTCCGCATTGCAACTGCAAATTGAAAGAAAATAACTGGCCCTATCGCTGTCTGCGTTGAAGACTTGCCCTGCCTGCCCCCTTTGCGAGTTGTCCTGCAGATAAGACGACGTCGACAAGTACTCTACAACTCTAGACTCCTTCCCTAATGTCCCGCCCCTTGCCCGCCTGTTGCGGCTGCTCTCGTATACGAGTTTATCTTTTGGAGTTTATTATCATTGCGCTGCCATATGGCAAAATATTCAGCCACGGGCTCGACGACGCGACGCTGACGAAAGGGCTGACGTCAGCCCCACGTCCGACGTCCAACAGGCGCCAGAACTGTTGCTGCTCACGGGCTTGCCTGCCACACTGGCAGAAAATAGAGTAGAGTTCTCTTAAAATGTGTGGTTCATCAATAGGAAATAGAAAAGAAGCTTTTGTAGATGACGCTGTAGTGTTTCATGAAACGGGTTACTAAAAGGAATTTAAACCAGTATAGGATAAATTTGTGGAAAACGCTTTAAATGTTTTCAACTCGCATCAAAAATTTACAATATAGTTAATTACGGTCTATTTACAATAAGGAATTAATACAAATTCAAGAGAAATTTATAGGAGATAGTTAACGTGGTATTGAATATAAAAAAAGGTTTGACTAATGTTTTTCAAAATGGTAAACAAAAAAGACATCGAATTTGAAACAAATGCAAGAGAAACTTCTGTAGAAGACTGTAAATGTTGGTGTATAAAATAAAAAACAGGCTCGTATAGTGTTTTAAGCAATGAGTTATTAAAAGGAATTAAAACAAATAGAAGAGAAGATTGTGGAAGACTCTTTAATTGTCATTAGTAGTTGAAAAAATATAATACTCACAATAGGAATTTATGGGAGATTGTAAATGTCGTAAAAAACAAGATTTGTTTTAAGAAATAGCTAACAAGATGTAAATCGAATTGAAACTAATGCAAGAGAAATTTGCTGAAGCCTTTAAAGGTTTTCAGTTTTTAAAAATATAGTATAGAGTTAAAAACTGTTTACTTACAATAAGGATATGCAACTAATTTGAGAAAAATTTATAGAAGGTTCTAAAGATCAAATCATGTTACAAATATAAAAAAAAAGTTTCTTTACTGTTTTCAGAAATAGTTAACAAAAAGTAAATCGAAAATGCGTGTGTTAAATGTTCTCATTTTGTGTTAAAAATAAATAAGCAGACTTACAAAGGGAAAATCAAAATGAAGAAAGTTAACAGACATTTTTGGAAGTTTTTAAATAGAAGCGAATTTTATAGAAAACTTTAAATATGTTGAGTTTGTGTTAACAATTTTTTCAGTTCGCATTAAAAATAAGTAACAAACTTGTTCAGAAATGGTTTACATAAAGAAAATCTAATTTGCAAGAAATGCAAGATAATTTTATAGAAGACTTTAAATGTGTCCAGTTCGTATTAAAAGTACATACTATAGTTGAGGACTGTTTTTAAGAAAAGGCTTACAAATTAGAGCAAATAAAAGAAAGTAGAATTCTGAACAAGAAATAATTAGAAGACTTTAAATATTTTCAGTTTGTATTCAAAATTAAAATCAGAGTGGTTGGTTTATAGAAGGAATTTGTTGAAGACTTTAAATATTTTCAGTATCAATATCTACTTTATTAAGTATCAATATCTAAAATATCTACTTTATTAAGATTGGTTTTTGTGTGATGCGCATAAATTCATCGTATTAAAATCGTTTTCACTATATAACTAGCAGTCTCCTTAAATTATCGACACTTATTGGTTGCGTTTACGACTTTAATCGCGGTTTATGGTTAATTTTGCACTACACTGCGATTGTGAGAGCGATGCATGAAACAAGAATAGAATATAGCGTCCATATAAGCATTGTGTGTGTGATTTATTTGGCGTTGTTGTTGTTTTTTTGGTGAGTGTATCCTGTGCTTGTACAGCAGCGTAGCCTCCCATCATCAGTCGCGCTGTCATCATCACGATAATCATCACGAACGCTATCTGCATAAGTGCTGGCTGGCTCGCAGTGCCGGGTTAACTCTGCCAGCTCGCATTCTGCATGTTTTTAATAGTTTCGAGTGTGTCTAAGCGCGAGAGCGAGAGGGAGATGAAGAGCGGGGGCGCGGCTGTCATGTTGCGAACATATTCTAAAACGTTTTCGTGCACACTTCTAACCCTCTCGCTGTTGCTCTCCCGCTCTGTCTCACGCTGTTTATCTCCTTTTAGCGCGTGTGTTTTCATAATGCGCCATAAAGTATGCAATGTTATTTTGCGCTTGATGAATTTTTCCACGTTGTTCAGTACTCGCTGTTATTGTTGTTGTTGCCATAGCTGCCAGCCCCCATAGAGGGGGAGGGAGGGGGCGATAATTCCCGTAGTGCAAAGTGACTTTGCCCTAGTGAAAAGTGAATTACTGTGCAGTGTTTTGCGCCCGCCACACACGCTTTAAAAGGCACTGCTGATCTGGGGATCAAATGAGGCTGGCAATGCACTTAGCACTTTTGTAATTGTTAACAGTGCACGGCTGATTAGCAATATCCACAGACGGCTGAGTGTCCATAACTGACTTTTGCACAAGTTCACCAATTTTCGTTTGAATTGTTATCATCGTGATCTGGTGTTCCTGTTATCCATTTCAAAATACTACCTAACTCATTAATACTGCGTTTAGAAATTTTGTGCGGTGTAAGTTCACAGAGCAATGTTTTGATTACGTTGAGTTCCATGGTTATTTGCCAATCTATAGTATTGTTTCCATTTTTGAACAAAACTATCTACCTTAGTTTTTAGGTTAGTGACGTGAAAGACTTATCCGTAGTTTTCGTACAATAACAGATTGTCTTTATCCTTTATTAAAATGTATTCCTCGTTGGAATACTTAATAATTTCCATTTGACAAATGCTGAGAAAATGTAAAAAATGAGAAAAATATCTTTACATTTTATATTGTCTTTATGTTTTAAACGATTTCTGTTATTTATATTGATTTTATGCCCCAAATCTTATTTAACTATTTGTTTATAATATCTGGGTTGTAATTTATTTCCTTCACCATACTTTTTCTCCTACATGATCATTTTTGAGTGACCTTTTTTCATTACTTCCGCAACTAAGTGAAAATCGAGTTATTAGTATAAGCATTATTGTGATTTAAGTGCCTGTAAAATCTGGCTTTAAACTGGCTGCAAACTTGCGATCTGCTAGGCGTCTAGTTAATGTCGTGTCTGGCGCTACGTGTCAGCCACAAAAGCAAAACAAGGGGCGACAATTTGCCAAAGACTGGCAGCGCAGAGTCGAGCAAAGCCGAAAAATAAAGTCATGTTTAATGGCGCACAAAACACGCCGTAAAAGAAAAGTCGGGGCAAGAGTGCAGCGGCAAGGAGTTGCGACTGCGACTGCGACTGCGAGTGAGACTGAGGCGAATGCAAAATTATTTGATTAAGTCACTTACAAGCGGCAGCCTTTTGCCAGAGCGCAGCGAAAGTAATGCCACTCAGGATGGCCAATGCCATGTAATATTGACATATTGAACAAACGTGCGCGCCACGTACAGAGCAGCAGCAGCCGGAGAGTGCAAGCCACAGCTTACAGCTGGAGCTGGAGCTGGAGCAGGAGCAGAGACAGCAGCCATTGCCGGGACTCGGCAGCCGGGACTTAAAGGACTAAATTCATATTAAAAGTACGCGCAGACATGACAGCGGCAAAAGCCCGCACTGCAACTCGCACCCAGACCGAGCGACAGACAAAACGAAACCAAAAAGTGAAGCCAGCGCCCGGCAGCCACCAGGCCACAAAGTTAGCTGCCCCCGCCCTCCCGTTCACCGCCACCAACGCCGCCGCCGTCGCCTGGTTGCAAGTGCAAAAATTCTAAAATATATTGCGAAAGCAGCAGAGCAGCGTGGGCAGAGAAAGCGTGGAGGGGCGCATCATCAGGAGCCAGCCCTTCATAGACGCACGTACATCGAAGAGTGGCGCCACCGCCACCGCCACGACCCTGCTGCACAGAGCACTCTTCTGTGTGGCAAGTAACCAACGTCGAGACACATTTTCTAATAATGCTTCAGCGTCACGTATTAATGCGTTTGTTTGTATCTTCATTTTACCCGCTGGCATTTTAATGTATTTATTTATTTTTTTTCCTCTTTTTTTGTTGCTACTCTCTGCCCCATTTGCAGGCAGCGCGGCAAAGAGCGCAACCTATGCTCTGGGGGGAATGGGTTCGCTACTCGCTAGGGAAGTTTGTCATGTTTGTGCATGCGACACACTCGCCAGGATAATAATGAAGTACGTTTACGTGTAAACTGTATCCTAATATGTATGCTAAAAGCTTTGAGTCCCCGCCACCTCCAGCTCCCGTTCCCGCTCCCCCGACATCCTTTAAAGTTTTGTCAGACGGGGCTTTGCAGGTGTTGTGTGTTGCCTGGGCTGCGAGTGGAGCGCTGCGCGTGAGTAGTTGAAATTAATTAGTGCTAGTGTTGCACCCACTAAATGTGTAATCGAACTTGAGTTTTCCTGCCTTTTCTTGGCCAGCACACATTTATGACCGAGTTGCTATTTGACTTCGTTGGCAGCTTCTTGGGCACACACTTAAATCAAGCAGAGAAATGCTTGCGGCTTGTTGACTTAACTGCTGCTCCTTTTTCAGCACTTGTTTAACCATTCAAACGTACTCTGACCCACTTTGACCCACCCAGCACAACGACTAGCGAGCGAGCGAGAGAGAGGGAGAGGGAGAGTCAACAGCATATTTCTGAAATATCTGCTGCCTACTTTTAGGCATCTAATCACGCACAGCGCCGCAGTGTGAGCTATGCCCCAGCTCAGTTTACCAATTCTATTAAAATTCTTCTCTGAAAAGTCACACGCCAGCAGAAAGAGATGGCAACGACAACAACAGCAAGGAAGAGAGACAACTACATATTAGAAAAGTATTAAATTACAACGCCATGCATACTCGTCGTTGTCGTTGTCGTTGTCGTATACACACGCCTCTGTTTGCACAATGTCCTTGCCCCAGCTGCAAGGAGCGGACAGTCGCCGGGTGTCCTGCTGTCCAGTTGTTTGCCTCGCCGGCCATTCCAGGCTATCCTTTTTTGTGTGCTGCGCAGCAGCATGAAAATTATAGGTCCTATGTCCTTCGTCCTTCGTATGGCAATGTGTGAAGTCATCGCTTTATAATCAAGTTTTCCTTTCAAGTTTCCTTTTCCTATTCACACCCACCACCCACCCCTCTGCTCTCCCATCCTCATTCTCGTTCTCGTTCGGTCCATATGCTTGCACAAATTGTCGCCTGCCTGCAAGGATATGTGCCTGAAACTTTGTCTCTCTCTGTGTGTGTGCTGATATTTTACTCCTTTGCCGTTTACTTACTGCTGACTGTCTCTTCGTGCAGCTGCCATGAAAATTAAATTGACCGTAGCTGCTTAAAGTTATTAAAGTCGAAAGGCAGTTGACTGTCTATTCCCCAGCCCATTTTAACTAAGATAACATTTAGAAAAACCTTTCTCGACTCTCGAGAACAACTACAGCGACTTCCAGACACTCTGCTATAAGTAGGTTAGGGAAGCAACAGATAATACAGAAAAAGAAGGGTTGAAGAATAGACATGAAGAGACGTTTTGGCAACTAGATTAAAGTTTTTAAATATCAGAATATTGCGTACTATCTTGAGGGCATATTTCATTATTGGAAACACTTATAATTTTAATATTCAATTGTTTCTTTTTTTAACAAGAGCTTCTTGGTGCAATATGATTGATATATTCTGGGAAATTCGTTTCTTTTTGAGTAACAATCTTTGTTTCACTACTTTTAAATCAAGATTTTGGCTTTTAGGTGCAATTTGAGTCAATAGTTTTTCAAATAATGTAGAAAATTCGTTTGTTTTTTATAATCAATCTGAATTTAAACAATTCTGATTTAAGATTTCGGCTTCTAGATTCAATTGAGGTCTATAAAGACTCAATCTGTATTTACCCAAATTTCATTAAAGGTTTTGGCTTCTAAGTTAAAATCAAGTTAATAGCGAGTCAGATATTCTTGGAAATTAGTTTATTTTTATTATCAATCTGAATTTCAATAATTTTGATATAAGATTTTAGCTTCTAGGTCCAAATTGAGTTCAGTAATCTGGGAAATTCGTTTGTTTTTTATCAATCTGAATTAAAACAAATATGGCTAAATGTGTCCGCTTCTAGGTTTAATTTAAGCGATTTTGATTGAAGATTTCAGCGTCCAGAATCAATTTCTCTTTCATAATTTAAACGATAGTCTCAAGTTGTGTGCTAAAATTAAAAAGAACTTAGTTTGATTTCAATTTTCAAAACGTTTTCGGAATGAATGGATTAATTCCTGCCGTTAATCAATCTAATGAAAAGATTGGCTAATCTATATTCGGAAATAAATAAAAGTAAAGAACTTAGTATCTGGTTTCAATTTTCGCAACGTTTAAGGAATAAATAGATTTATTCCAAGATATACTAGATTTTGCTAAGAATTGCTAATCTATATTATTCTGAAATTATAAAGAATTTAGTTTCTGTTTTCAATTTTCACAACGTTTTAGAAATTAATGCCGTTCTTCTTTCTTGACGTTATTTCTTTGTGAAGAAGTACAAACAACTTCGACAGTATTGAACATCGAAAAGTTAGAAAAAGATATATAGGTAGACTTGTGCATTGCAGTGCGGATATGCTCTAAACTATGCCCTGCTTTTCGATTGGCTGACTCAGCACAATACTGTGTGTGTGTGTGTGATTTTCACAACAGTTTCGAGCCCTTTGCTTGTGGCTTGTGCGGTGCCTATTTGCGGGGGACTGGGTCGTGGAAGGGGGGGCTGGGAGGTCAATGGTTTGTTACGGTCTATTTGATGACACTGGGATGACATCAGCCGTGCGTCTTTCGAGCTTGTTGCCAGCTCATAATATTCAATGTAAAAGTGCTCGAGTGTAAGGAACAGCACTGAGAACTGGATGCATCGATAGCGAGCTGAATAATTAACAAGCATTTTCTAATATCATCATCAATCTCGCGGATCATAATTAGGTTTTGCGCCTCACTTTCGCCAGCTCAGTTTTGGTTTTTCCTTCGCATTTTCCCCGCAATTTCCATTGCATACCTTTTGCGGTGACGCAAAATTTTCGTGCCGACTTCGTTGTCTGATTAAATCTGCTCACAGTCACACTCTAACACACACACACACTTGCACACGTGTACACGTGTACACGTGGAGAGTTTTCTTACTCTTTGTTCTCTGGGATTTTCTTTTAGTACGCGCATTCTCTCATTATTGTGTGGCTCGTGTTTACTTTTAATTTGGTTAAATGAGGCATAAGTGAGCAAATTTTTTAAGTGCGTTGTAATTTTTAATGAACTTCAAGCACAGCAGCGAGAACCTCAACGTGAACGTGAACCTGAACGTGAACGTGAAAGAGGCAGCAAATGTATGCACAAGTATGTATAATAATAATGAGTCAGATAATCTGGCAAATGTGCAGAAACATTATGGTTTGCACTTCACTTTGCTGTGGTTCCAACTCAGGTCTTTTGATCACGCTCGGAATTCTTAAAAGCAAGGAGGTGTCTTTTCTTTAACAAAATGTAAAAATTTTGGTATTTGACAATACTTTCTTCAATGAAGTAATGCTAATACTACGTTTAATTAAACTTTTCGAAATTAGTATTTCTATATATTTTGGGCATACAATAATTTCATCACTACTTTAACTTTAACTTTATGAAATTAGTTAATACTTTCTTCGCTAAAATAATGTCGTCACTACTTCTACTTTAACGTTTCGAAATTAGAATGTCTTTCGTTTTTAGATCCAGACAAATTACATGAAGAATTTTGGTATTTGATAACAATTTCTTCAGTAAAAGAATCCCATCATCATAAATGAAGAAATGTTGATATTTGATAACACTTTCTATCTAAGTAGACAATTGTATATAATCCCATCACTACTTTTGAAATTAGTATTTCTTTCATTGTTAGATCCAGGCAAATAAATTTCACAATTTTAAAATTTGCCAACTCTCCAATAAAAACTAATCCTATAACTACATTTAACTTTACAAAGTTAAAGGGTTTCTTTTAAAGTTCAAACAAAGCAAAACAAATTCTGATATTTGCCAACACCTTCTTCAATTATATAAACCCTTTACTACTTTTGCTTTTACTTTACGAAATTAGTATTTCTTTCTTCAATAAAATTATCTCATCTAATATATATATTCTATATAATTATAATACTATAATTCAATTTTAAAAGTTTATATTTTTTGCTTTTTGTCGTTACAGGTACGTTGACTTTCTCTGCTATCAGTTTTTTAATGAAATTGAGTAAGTACAAAGCTATACTTAACTGATTGAAAATCATATATATAGTGCTGTCATGATAGCCCTAAAAAACAGGTTTTTTTCAATTGTATATCATTTTGATCCCCTTTTGCATAGGTGTGTCTATATATATTTTCCACGTCAATGCATTTTTAAGTAGGACAATCCCAATTTAATTTATTCTTAACTTGTTGCCGACACCGTTTATTTAGTCAATTTCAATTGAAACCAAAAATATACAAGTTTTTATTGTTTCTGGCGACTTTTCATTGTCGTAACATTGCCATTGTGATGAACGCCTTGCTGTACTTTTGCTATTATATTATTGTTGCCGTGTTTTGACAGCGGTAGTAGCATTGGCAAGTTTCCAGTTGGCAACTCTGCTTCTTCATTGGTTGTTTTTGTGCACAGTCTGGTCACCCTAATCGCACTCGCACATGGAATCCAGAGTTGCCATCAGCTTATTTTTTGTATTATTGCATTTTACGCCGGGCTAATTTCAATTTGAAGCAACATTTCACAATAATTGTGGAGCGCAAAAAATGAATTGAATCAAACGAAATTGAATTAAAAAATAAATAAATTGAATGAAAGTTCAAGTTTTTTGTTTCGGTTTCGTTTCGTTCGTGTGCAGAGAGTGTGCGATAGAGAATTTATTTTCCTTGTGCATAATTCAATTAAAAATTGTTGTTTACAACAACTCGATGACAACTGCAATGTTTTGTACATAATTGAAAAAAACTATGTATTTAAAATGCTTTACGTGGCGATGCCCTGTATATGGCGAAGTATATAATCAGCAGAGTTGTAGTTCTAAAGCCGATTTGAAAGGAGTGCAGGTGTTAAGGTTCGGTTAGCAATCCAATAGCAAAAATTGCAAACTTTGTGCAAATGTCAATTAAGTTTGAGCGACACAAAGACACCAAATATACAAATAGTAAGTTGACAATGCTTTGCTGCGACTTGGGATGGGATTGAATGGATGATGAGAATCGACGGGAGAGAGAGTGAGAGGAGAACTGTTGGGGTCCAACAGTCAACAGTCAACAATCAAATTCAAATTGATTTTTAATTAATTTTCGTCACATTTTTCTGAACTCTGAAATGAATGAGAATTGCTGGCAATTGCTGCTGGCCTTTCCCGTCGTCGTCGTTGTCGCTGTCGTTGTCGTTGTCGCTGTCGTTGTCGTTGTCGCTGTTGCTGGCGATTGATTCGATTGACTCTGTGGGGGCGACGCTGACATTGGGCGGCAATCGAAGATGGGAGAGGGCGTGTGGTGTTGTCAACTATTATAAATTCAATTTATTTACATGATAGATGCATGGCACGAGAAAACCACAAACAAAAAGTATAGACAACAAGAGAATTCCGTTCGTGCAACAATAGAAATCGTGCACAAGAAGATACAGTGCCGCGGGGGAATTGGGAACAAAGCGAGCAAGATTTACAACATGTAATTAATGCAGTAATGAAATTGAACAACATTAAAGCAGATATTCATTTAGATTGCCAATTAAAAGTGGCATCAACTTTGGTTGCCAATCGAGATCAAATTGGATCAGCATCAATTTTAGGTTCAAGAGTCGCACCGCAATAATACATTCGATTTCAAACAAGTGCTATTTACATAGTTGCCACTGTGCGGCATGTGTGCAAAGGCGTAGTTTCCACACTAAGCACACACTCACTCAGGCTGCAGGCACTTGAAACTTCATTGCCGCATGTCTGCTGGGCCACTTCACAGCTGTTTTGCTGCCATTGCGAATTGTAATTGATAAAAAAAACACACACACACCTAGTGAAAAAGCGTGTTATCGATAGAAGTAGATAAGCAACAACCAGCATGTAGTGCCTGAAAATTTATGGTCATGTTATTTGAATAAATGAGTTGACAACAAATTGACTAAGGCATGTACTAATTTTAATCAGGCCTGCAAACTAATTGCCCAAAAGCAGCACAGCAGAAAACACACCGAGAACAATAGGCGAGTGTCTACGACAGCGCAATACTCGGTAGCATGTGACAAGTTGAAATTCCACCCGCCAAATGCAAATTCGCATATTGAAATTGTTGTTTTACTATGGTTCGAGTGGCTTAATATTAATGAGGCGTAGGTGGATAACTATGATGTTAAAGTTGAACATAGTAGCCATTGTGCAACTGCAATTCCAGCCGCAAACTGCAAATTCGCATATTGAAATTGTTGTTTTCAGTCATAACTTGATTTGCCATGTAAACATTGCTTAATATTATTGTGGCGTAGGTTGATAACTATTACGTTGAAGTTGAACATGTTGCACTTTAGAAGCTGAAATTCCAGCCGCAAACTGCAAATTCGCATATTGAAATTGTTGTTTTCAGTCAAAACTTTACTGTGGTTCGAGTCACTTAATATTAATATGGCGTAGATTGATAAGTATGATGTTAAAGTTGAAAATAGTAGCCTTTTGTGTGAGACGTAAGAAGCAGAAATTCCAGTCGCAAAATGCAAATTCGCATATTGAAATTGTTGTTTTCAGTCACAACTTGATTTTCTGTGATTCGTGTGACTTAATATTAATATGATGTAGATTGATAAGTATAACGTCGTAGTTGAACATAGCTTTGTAGTTGCTGGGTTACCGGGTAGCTGAATAGCAAGCCGAAAGATTGTGCCTTCTAGGGGTTAGCTGACAGGGGAAAGACAGCGGCTTAAGCTGCATGTTAGAGCGCCACTAACGAGCGTCGTTGCCGCAAGATTAACATCTTGACGATCGCTGCGCTACAAGCGAAGCGATCGCTCCCCTACCTCTCTCTCTCTCTCGCTGAGCTCTCTGGCCCCAAACAAAGTCAAACTTGTTGTGCAGTTAGGCAGGTCGTGGCCGGCTCTGAAAAATTTTAGGCCAAGCACACAAACACACACACGCGCACACACCGAGTGAGAGGCGCACATGTTTGAGAACGATGCGATGAGCGTTCGTCCGTCGCGTGCGGTGAACGAACTCGAAGCTGTTTGACGGGAACACATTCGCAACAGCGGTTAGAGCGAGACGCCAGTCACCGGGTGCGGTTAGTCGCGCTCGTCGCTCTAAGCGCGACTTGCAGCTTTTTTGAATGTCATTGCCGAGGTGAAGCGTGGTGAGCTGAGCTGAGGTGAGTTTGTTTGCTCGTTCTCTTTTTTCTGCTGCCTTTGTGTTGTGTCTTAGTTTGCATAAGCATCGTTGGCGGCTCTTGTTGTTGTTGCTATAGTTGTAGTAGTTTCAGTTGTTGTTGTTGGCTGTTAAGTTGCTTGTGTGCTAATTTCTCATATGATTGCCGAGCATTGAACTTGTGCGCTAAAAAGAAAATACATAGGAAGAGCATGGGAAGCAGCAGCAGCGGCAGCGGCAGCAGCATTAATTGTTGTTGCAATGTTGCAGCAACATGTTTATGGCAACTTGTTGAACGGCACGGCATTTCGATTACCGTTAGAAGTTAGTGAACTCTCATAGCATGACCACATATGATCGCAACGTAATGCGGTCGCCTCCATTGCAACGACGCTTTTCCATCACAATTTTCCAGCTTATGAGATTGAACGAGCAGCAACCAGCAGCAGCAACAAGCGAGCAGCGAGCAGCAACAGCCTCCTTCAATTTCTTGTTCTCGTGCATGAAATCGTAATCGTCTTCGCAGTTGTTGTTGTTGTAGCTCTTCCTCTTGTTATTATTATCTGCCCTCTTTTGACACTCCTCCTCTGATATGTATGGACTATGGAAGCTGTCCGGCCACTGAGCTGAGCTCAACTGAAGTTTAATATGTAATTTAACGCCTGCTTCTTTAGTTTGTTGCTGCTGTTGTTGTTGTTGTTGTTGTTGTTATTGTTTTTCGTGCTTTATAAGGTTTTCGTAATTCGCTTTGTTCCCGTTCTTATTATATCGCTGGGCGCGCTCTCGTTTTAGTTTCGAGTTCTTTTTTAGTTCTCAACTTAATTTGTTTAGTCACACTTTGTTGCAGAAGTCAACAAACTCCACATGGGTTCAACGTTACCTAATAATAATCATACCATCACACCAGACCAGACCAGACAGCGTCAACGTGTTATATTTATTACATTTTCTAATCTTTCTCTGTTTTATTTGTCTATCATCATAAAAACGTTTACAAGCCGTGCAGATTAGCTCATCTGTGGATATATTTTTTTTGGTTCCTAATTAATGAATTTATGAAGTTAATTGTGAGTTTGCAAGAAATGTGTTACATGTTTTAGGAGTGTATGGTGGCTTATTATACTAATATAGTTCGAACAAAGGGTTTGTGGCGAAAGGTAAAGTTCTTGATGCGGGTTTTCATGCAGCGATAAAAAATACAATATTGAGAACACAGATTATCTTTGTTAAAGTATGAAATATAAAAAAGAAAGAAAAATATGTTTGAATAACTTTTTAGTCAATTCGATTTAAAGTAAATGTGAACTACCCTAGGAATAGAGAGAATTTATGTTTGAATAACTTTTAGTTAATTGGATTTAAAGTATATTTTAACTATTTCAAGAATGCAGAGAATTTATGTTTCAATAACTTTTAGTCAATTCGATTTAAGGTGAATTTGAACTACCCAAGGAATAGAGAGAATTTATGTTTCAATAATTCTTAGTCGATTCGTTTTAGCTTTATTATTCATTAGCTTTTTACTATTGCCTTTTGTTCGATTGCAAAACTCATTACAAATTCTCATAAATAATTGCGACTCGGGTTTATATCCGATTTCTGTGCGAATCTCCGGCTGTGAAAATTGCAGTGTTGAGGGCAACCTGTTAACTTTTAGAAATATTTGGCAACAGGAAAAACAAACTTAGATACAGATACTCACACTCACACACACACACAACTAGATAGTAGAGTCGCATTTCTCTTTTGGAGCGCACGAGCGAAAATTGCAAGAGATATTCTACAAAAGATAACTGCGCTTTTCTTTGCCCGACTGGCAATGCCGCCCGCCCGAGCGGCTTCGACGGCAGTATAAGAGCGTAGAAGAGCGCAACTGGGCGCAACAGTTTTCTCACGCGCTCTCTCTATGTCTCCCCTCTGTCACATGCTGTGGGGTGTTCTCGGCTAGACCGAACGTCAACAACAAGTGTTTTTTATGGGTGCTGAGTAAAGTCTACACACAAGCGAACTTGCTGCTCTTCTACCGAGCAGCGGCGCACAGTGCACTCATTAGTGAATTTCACGCACGCAACTTACCGATGGAAGTTGTGCTCGTAGTCGCGGACAACATGAAAGTTTCGTGCGTTGCTCGCACAGCTTGTGACCACTGTGCGTCGTCCGACGTTGCATTCGTTGAGTCGTGCAGTCGGGCGAACGACTCGCTGACATCGCTTCGTTGATTCGTTCGTTCGCGCGCTGTTCGTGGCTAACGATTCGGCTGTGGCCGTCGGCTGTCGGCTGGTTCTTTGGCTCGGCACAGTTCGTATCGCTGGTTGGAAATCAGTTCGCGATGGAACTTTGAACACAGCGGTTGGTTCTCCCGTTTCCGTTTCGTACTCTCGCCACATCCGTTAAGCGCAGCGTAACGTATTTATCGCGAAAACTACTGTCGTGTTCGCATTGTTATTATTATTTATGAAATTATTGTGCAATTCATGTGTGGAAAAAAGTGCAATATTTTAAATGGCCGAAAGCCAGAATGTGTGGTATAATCGTTTCCGTACATTATATCTGCAATTGTAGTGCCTAAGAAAGTGGCCCGAAAGCCCCAAACAATACAGCAGGAAATTCGACAACAAAGCGAAAGAAGAGAAATTAAATCGCAAGATATAAAAAAACGAGAGATATACGCGCGGTGCGTGTCATTTAATTGATTTTAAGGATTTCCCAATGCAAAGTAAATTGAAAACATCGTCAACATCAACTCCAGCGACGTCATCGTCATCGTTGTTACCGTCGTCGCCGTTGCTGGCATCGTGTGAGGATTAAAGCTGCAGATTATATATATCATTGTGTGTGTGCGTGTGTGTGTGTGTGTGTGAAGAGCATCCCGGTGTCATTTGGAACACCTCACACATATCGCGCTTGCGGCCAGCGTGGCACGTTTGACGAATGCGGCTTAAAATTAATTGAAATGCGCGTCTAAGTCCCGACAACCCCAAAAACCTAAGCAGCCGACACGGAAATCCATTTTGCAACACTCTAAACTGAAACTGAATCAACAGTTTTTATGAGAAATCAGAAACCAAAGTTCCAACTTCAAGTTGATAAAAAGCAGAAATAAATTGTGTTAAAATATAATAATTATAAAGAAAAAATATATGCGGGAAGCGCTTATCTTTCGTCGCCCGGATAAAGAGTGTGAACCAGAAAAACAACGCGAAATATAATAAGCGCAACCACAGCAACAACTACAGCAACAACCACAACTACAACAAACAGTGATAAAAATACCAACAAAATGGTGGTTTTAGAAACTGCCAGCGCCCTTTTAGGCGGACCATACGCCCAAGGCGCGCCCGCCCTGAAAATGGTGCAAAAGCGATACATTGGATTACATCAATGGCTGGGACCAATACGCAAGGAGCTAAAGGAGCATATTGTAAGTGTAAGATAAAAGAAAACTACATGAATAGCAATTTCTTCAAATTTGACGTTCCCCATAAGTTTAGATAATTTCGAGAACCGCTTCCAAGTAAAGCGCTTTGCGATCTTTGCGTTTGTGAGCAGAGTGTGTGAATTCCAAAGAAGTTCTTTTAAGTTTTGCTTGGTATTTAGTGGAAAATGCTGAAAGCAAGTGATTCATATTTATACACTAGCGAAACTCTTAAATATTTGCTTATTTTTAGACTGCAGATTGTAAGGAGAGCTTTTCTAGTTGGCCACCTAAATTCAATTTCGCATTTCATACTTGAATTCTTGTTTAGTTTTCTATTTTTTTGACACACCTGCTTGTTTTTCTTTTTGTTGTGTGTAGTCTCTATTTTTGCAGCATTTCTAATTATTTCCGTTCATTGTTGTTGTTGTTGTTATTTTACTTGTCACAGTCCGCTCTGCTCGCCCCACAATTTTGTTGTCCATTTCAATTTCGTTTTCAAACATTTTCACATTGATTGCGTGTGCTTTTGTTTGTCTCAGTTGCTGCCGTTGCTGTTGTTGTTGTTGTTGGCGTTCTTGTTATTGCTTGTGCTGTTGTTAGTTTGCATTGATTGATTGACAATTTGATTGATTATATGCCAAAATCCCTTTTGTACTCTGCTCCCCCACAAGCAAATATCCAGCTGTAATTGTTGCACACTTTCTGCACACTTTTTCGATTATAAACAAAAGAAAAACGCCAACTGCCCCAACTCCATCGACACACACACACACTATATATACGAATCGAAGCTCAGGTTGCAGATCGAGCGCACCAGTGTCTGGCCAAGACTAATGAGCTCACATTAGTCATTTTCGGCCACAGAGAGAACTGGCTGCTGCTGCTGTTGCAACTAGTAAACGGCGTACGATGCATGCCCCGCGGCAGCCAGCTTATTAGAAGAGTTGCGCTTTTTGCAGGCAGAACGAGAAGAAGGACGAGAGCAGGAGGCGAGTTGTGGCCGTAGTTGTAGTTTATTGTGGCAGAGAGGAGTGTCTTTAGGCTTGTGGCAGTGGGCCTAATTAATGTGTGTGCAGTAAATTTATGACCAGCGGCTTAAGCAGCTTATGAATTATGCTTTTAACGTGAGGGAAGAGCAGCATTACCTGTGCTCTGCTGCCTGCCTCCCTGTGAGTGTGCATTTTCCAATTGAGTGATTTATGCGCTTGAAAAATGTGTAGCTAGCCTAGAATAAAACACTACACACACACAGCTCATTAAGCTGCAACAAATGGTGCGTGCCTCACGCCTCTCTCTCGATGGAGTGAGCGTTTAATATTATGTAAAATGCATTACGCTCTCGCGCCAGTCGAATAAGTCGCGTTACGTATACGCCGCGTTTGCCGCAGCCAGCAGTGCTTGGGTTACACGTTTGACGCACTCCACAGCGCTTGTGACCCGAGATTGCGATGTCAGTGTCATTATCAGATGTCCATATCAGTTTCCGCGTGGCAGTTGCAAGACTTCCCCAACATTCTAGCCAACCTTTGTTGTTGCCTTGTCAATCACCAAACAGTCGCATAGCTTTATTCACTTTGCCAGCTTTCTTCCATGATGCTGTTTATTAGCCTCAACATTTAAACTGTAAATACTATTTCGAACAATTTTTAGTCAAGCTCTCTCTCCTCTCGCTGACCTGTTTAAAGCTGAATGACCACAGATTGTGTAGCGACAGCTGTCAGTCGCCAAAGACGACGCGTCGACTGCAAGTTGGAGCTAGCTGATTGACTGGCTGACTAACTGAGTGACTTACACTGAATGACCTGTCTAACCAACTTGTGCACAACTTGAACAACTTCACACAAGTTAAGCACTGAAAAGCTCTTCGGGCGACAGCCAAGAGGCTTTCTTTCACAACTAAAAGTAAAAATAATAATAACAGCAGCATTGAGAGGGGCAGAGAGTGCATGTTGATGAGCCCTCTACTAGTTGCCATTCATTTTTTCCATTCCCCACTCATTCTTAATGTCCTTAGATCTTGTCTCCATCGTCAAGTCCATCTGCCTATCGCAGTGTGGTCCTAACTAAGTTTGCGCTGCGCTTTTCGACTCCCATTTAAATGTTGTACAAATTGTCTCTGCCTCGCTCGCTTGAGGCGCTCTTCAGACGCGCAGCCAGTTTCCAAGTAGCTGCTGGGTTCTGCTCGAGTGCTGGCAGACGGTTATGCTTTATGCTAGTGCCAGTTGGATTTCTGCGGCTACCTTTTAGCTCCCACTCTTCGCCATGCAACGCTGCCAACTGTGTTGCCTCTTGGTCGCCCGCCAACAACAACAATTAGTGCACGCAACTTTCTATTGCAGCGATCACAATGCAGATCTGCGCTGCCATCTTTAACGCTCCCGAGAGCGCTTGATTGCGCGCTTCTGCTTCTGCTTTGGTGTGTCATTCTTAACTGCTGCAGCTGGCAAAAGCAGGCAACAGTGAGTCTTGTCTTTTGTTCGCTTCCCATCTGCATTATTACTATTTGCTTTCGCATGCTCAGCCGCATTGCGATTCGTGGCGTGAGTTGTTTTTGCTGCGCTTTTCATAAATTAAAAGTTAATAAAAGCCGCAGGTAGCTCAAATTTATTTTTAATATTTATTTTTATGTTCGCCGCGCTTCGCCCAAGATTTCTGCAGCCCCTGCAAAAAAAAGGGGGGAATTCGCTTTAGCTTCGTGTTATTCCCTCTGCTTATTTTTCCCTTCATTCATTTTTAATACGCGGCGCTGAGAATTTTCTTGCTGCTGCTGCTGTTGTTGGATTCGGTGAAAATTGCTGCAAATTAGCTGTAGCAATCTCGCTGGCCATGTGTGCGTGTGTGGAAATCTGATTTTTTCCTGCTTTGCCGAGAGATAAAGAATGCTTGAGATAGCGGATTATTTGCAGCTCAGCTTTTGGCCAGGTGAAAACTGGAGCACAGCGCTCACAAGAGAAATTTCGCAGAGCCAAGCAAAAGCCAGAAAACAGGAACAGCAAAAGCCAGATAACTGAAACGAGTGAGTAGCAGACTAGGCCAGGTTTGGATTGATGCAACAAACATAAGCAGTGGTTAGCCAGGCGTGAAACATACAACGAATACGAAGTAATTGAAACTCTGACATCGAGTAATGCTAAATTTAAGCACTCGCAAGTTATGAGGTGTTAAAGCACATATCGGAATTGTTCTTTATAGAGTGCTCATAAATTTTCGTCTCGTTCGAATCCAATTAAAAACGCTTGCCAAACGCATTTGAAGACAAGCAACATTTTGAAGTTGCAAGTTGCCCGGCTGCCAACTTGCCTCCAGTCTCGGCGACTTCATAACGACCTAATCTCGGACAGAGGACAAAGAGCGCACTCTGGCTTGGCCAACTTTAATGAACTTAACTCAATCGCAATTCGAATCGCAGTCCACAGGTTTAGCACTTTTTTAATTAATTTTCTGTCAACGTTTGCGAAAAATGCGAAGCGTTGCGATAATTATGGCTTTGCCAAGCCACGTGTTTCACTGGGGTTATTAGTAACAGTCGCTCTTTATATATGTATATATATATATGTGTGTGTGTAGCTTGTGTTAGAAACAGAGAACAGCTTCAGTTTATGGCGCTTGGTTGTGCCCCACGAAAGTGCAACTGCAACTGCGACGACATCTGCAGTTTGCGACTTGATTATCTGCTGCTCTCAATTACAAGACGACAGAGACAACAAAGTTTTCACAAGACAAAAGTCAAACACAATTTGTGTTGTTCCAAAATAATGTAAAAAGCGCAGAGGAGCGAGACTGGTCAGAGCAAAGAGCATAAGTTATGTGAGTTGAAATTGAAGTGAACAACGAGCGAGATACGAGTATTGGCCAAACTATGAAGACAGCGGAACCAACAGACTTGCAGGAAATTGAGTTAAAGTCGAGTGGAAATGCAAGTACTCGATACAGTTTGTTATGGAAGCGGACACGCAAATGTTTTCTAGTGACACTCAACAAAATGCACACAAATAAGCCAAGCTATGAGAGGGAAACAGAGAGGGAGGAGAGCGGAAAGTTTAGCGCAAATAATGAGCCCAAAAGTTGCGCGTTCTCAGCTGCAAATTAGGTTAATTAAAAACCGCTCGAGGGGTCTCTCTCTCTCTCTCTCTCTCTGTCTCTCTGTCTTCCTCACCTAAGTCACACTTGGCATCTTGAGGCAGACGCCAAGAAAAAAGAGAGAAAAACGAGGAAAAATTAAAAGCTGGCGGCAAACGACACTGAAAAGTGCGTAGCAAAGTTTTTCAATTAAAGTTCTCTTTTTTTTTTGTTGCTCGCCACTGCTTTAAACGCTGTCAAAAAAGCGGCACAAATTGAATTTTGATCGATATATAATGCAGAACAAGACGCCATCAGGGGAATATTGCCAAGGGCCGGGAGCAGGCTTCCAACATGGCAAAATGACAGCAAATTAGCAGGCAAAAAAGGTCGCACCCAAGTGCCAATTGACACAAAGAGATGCAAGAATGTGGCGACTCAATCTCTCTCTCTCTCTCTATCGAGTGACAGATAACGAGGAATCGATATAGAGATATGAATATTATATGGCTATTGATTAGAGAAATGCGTCGTATTTAGACATATGCTGGCCGCGTGCTGTTGCATTCAACAATCTATGTTGCAACCCCCTGCTGCCCCATGTGGTTGCTGGTTGGTGGTTGTTGGTTGGTGTTGGCTGCTCTTCAAACAAAACGCAAAAAATTCCGATGGGAACCAGACAGGCTGTTCCCCTCCCCTCTGCGCCCCCTTTTACGAAATGTTTGACACATAAAACGCAGCGCAGTGCCACGCCCCGTTCGTAGAGGGCGCAGGGGGGGCACTGCTGTCTATGGCAAATTGTAAAACATGTTGAACATTAAACGAAACGACGATAAAATACAAAAGGAAAACGAGCAAAAAATCAAGTAAAATAGAAAATTCACGCGCGAGTTTATTGAACCACAGAGCGGCATAACGAGGGGGGGGGGGCAGGTGAGAGGGGAGCTAGGCAAGTCGCACTCGGTGACTGTTAAGCACACACATCAAAATATTTGAATGAAAAGTAAGCAAACCGATAACTAGACGCGACTACCTATAAACACACACACACACACAGATATCGAGTACATATAGCGTATATAGCTGTGCCCAGTTAACGTCTCCCAACTCCCCTCGAAGCACTTCACGTGGGCTTGGACCCACTCGAACTCGAAACCATTTGCCATATAGCATATTTCGCTCTATTCCCATCAAACGCTGGGCATCATTTCAGCGACAGACAAACAGACTGCGAGTATGTGCCGGAGCGGTTCAGAGTTGTACGGTTCGGTTCGGTTCGGTTCGGCTGGCTCTATTTGCCAGTTGATGTTGCATTTTGTGCGCTGCTGCATGTAAAATCGATAATTTTCCGCTCAAATGTGCGGAAAATTTCGTTGATGTTGTGTATATTTATTATATGTGTTTTTTGCTCTGCTCCGCACACACTTTTTATTCACATTTTGTGTTATTATTACACGCCCACATATTTCGGGCATGCTTCGGACACTTACCATATGCTGAAGCTGAAGTTCACTGCAAAAAATGGGAGTCTCTTGCTTGCTGCACGGCTGATTCATCAGTCTATTTCGGCAGCTACTCTTAGAGAGGTGCCACATTAATTCATAAATCATTTAGCAGCGCTGAAGTGTAACCAGCAGCTTTTGAGGCACTTGGCGCGCATATCAAACGAAATCGATGGATGGCCATAGCACTGCCAATCGAGCAACAAGAACGCTGAGCGTTCAACAAATTGTCCAGCTGAAAAAAAGCTGAGAATAAATACCAAGAAAAAACGCAACAAAAAGGTCATAATTTTGTTTAGTTTTATTGCTGTTCCCTTTTCTTTTTTATTTTTTGTGTGTTTTCTGTAATCATTCATTTCAGTTTGTGATTTCGTGTTCCATTTATTTGAGTCGAGTTGTTTTCGGTAGCCGGCCATGTCAATGACCCAGGGCAATGTGTGTCGAGCGCGGCTGACAAACGTGGCCAAGACAACGGGCGGCGAGTGAGCAACAGTTTAAAGTTCTCTGTCATTTGAATGTGTTTCACTTGAGCGACGCCCTCTCAACTTTGCTGGGCCGAGACTCAGTCAGCAAGTCGAAATTGTCAACAACACTTGAAACACATTTTCAGCTTGTTAGAACCGGTTCGAGGTTGGGGGAGGAGTGAAAGAATTTGTTGTATGCCTGATTTTAATTCAGAGTTGATTGCACTTACAAATGAAATTGAGCATGTGCATGTAAATTGAGACAGATTGACAAACGGAGACAATGCAATGAATATTGCAAATACACATCTGATTTAATTAAAACACAAATAATTTCCAATTTACACACGAGCTAAACAATTTGTGGAGCAGACGAGAAGAGGCTCAAATCTGACCTGCAGTTGGTTAACAGCGACTCGTCGACCTCATTAGCCTCAATGTGATGAAACGTTGCTGCAGTTCGAGAATTATATAGTAAACCACTGGGTCACAACGTAATCCCCTAGAAGACACGCCAAAAGTGAAAAAAAAGGAGGATAAAAAGTGGAAAGCAGAATAATTACAAATATTGTGATTTCCATTATTTTAATTAGTGAAATATGTAATGCACTTTGTGCTCTGCTGCGGCATGCTGAGAACCCTAGAGACTAAAAGCGAGGGGGGGGGGGAAAGAGGGGGCAGAGTTGGCTGATACAAAAGAGGAATAAGAACGAGTCACAATAAAGTGGAAGTGGCAACATTTCCGGCTGCCGCAAAACTGTTTCCTGGCCAACGATAAAATACATTTTTATGCCAAAGCTAATGTACGTGTGTGTGTTAGTCTGTGTCTGTGTGTGTGGGTGTGTGTGTGTGTGACTAGATGGGTGGTTGAGGGTTGACCGAGAGCTCGAAACGGAGCTGTTAATTTGCGCTTTAGAGTTGAAAGTGCCGCAGTTTATGGCGCTTTATGTATAAAGGATGTACACACGTTGTACATATAGAAGCGTGTATATAGCGACAAGAAAAAAAAGAAAGATGTGTATATATATTTTTAAATTGTCTGCACTTAAATTGAAATTAACGAGGCGTAAACTTTTTAGGTTAAGCCCAAACCAGAAACAGCAAAAAGGATACAAACGAAAATGAAATGAAACTTTTGCTTTAATTGGGCACTAAGTGCAAAGAAAGAACCAAAGAAACTAGAGTGTGGGCAAGCAAATCAAGATAATGCACGATCGCGCCGAATTGTCAATGCGCTTTACAGTTGCGAAATGTAGGAAAAGCAGCAAACTATAAGGTTCATCAATTAGCATGACAACTTGACTGACTTTTATTATTTTATTGCTAATAGAACTTGATGAAGTTGATGAGTTTACGAGCTGGAGACTTTCAGTCAAATGTTAGGGATAGAACTTAATATAATTGCCGAGTTTAAAAAGTCAATTTTTAAGCACATGTTAAAGAATATTACTAATAAAACTTGATAATGTTGACGAGCTTAACCAGTAATGTAAAATGTAGTTCAAACAGCACCTGAGTCTTTCAGTCAAATACTTGGTATTATTGCTAAGAGAACTTAATAATGTTTATGAATTCAAGCAGCAATTAAAATATTGTGAATAGAACTTCAAGTTGGTCAGCTTAAATAGCTCTGAAGACTCACTCAAATGTTACGAATAGAACTAGAGATATAGGGACATAATTGGCGAGTTTAAACAGCAAATTTTTATGCACGTTTTAGGGAATATTTCTTAAACAGATATGAAGATATTGCTAATAGAAATTGATGTAATTGGTGAGCTTAAACAGCGGCTGAGACTTTCATTCAATGTTAGAAATGATTGCCAATAGAACTTGATAAAGTTGGGAAGCTTCAATAGCAATGATGCATGTGTCAGAAAATATTACTAAGAAAACAGCAATGAAAATGATAATGGCTAATAGGAAGTATTACTAATAATGGGAAGTATTACTAATAATGCAATGGAAATAAATGTTCATGCATATGTTGGAAAGATAAGAAATCATCGCAACAAGTGACCTTCATCATCTTGAGTTGGAAAACTCAGCTTCCTTGCTATGTGATTGCAAGATGCGCTTTGCAATTTATAAGCCAGCAAGCAGAGAGAGTATAACAAACGATGTGGGCTCTGCCAGTCTAACGCTATATACATATAGCAACCGACGAATCCGACCAGCAGAGAACAAGGAACAGAGAACAGAGAACGGGGCTAAAGTAACAGAACCGCCGACGAGACCAGTAACAGCTCATCGTGCGCTGTCAGTAAGAATTATTATGCTTGTAATGCAATGCACAGCGCTGTTCGTGCTGCGAGTAAAAAGGGGCGTGGCTGCCGCTGAGAGCCGTGTCACACACCCACACGACCACGACGACGACGGCGACGACGACGAGAGCAGCACGCTGTGGAAATAAAAAGCCGCAAGGATTTATCACTCTGGCATCTTTGGTATCTCCGCCTGCCAGCAGAAGATGGCGATGGCGATGCCGAGATGGCGAGATGGTGGTGGGAGGGAGTTGTGCGGGCAGACACATTTCATGCTAACAAGCTGGCCCGTCTGCATGTGCGTTGCATGCAACATGCTCACCTTTTCGAGCACACTCGGGAGAGTGAGAGCATGCTGCATAGAGTAGTCTGCCTGCTGTCGCAGCATATGTAAAAGGTATTATGGCTAAAAGCAAAAATATTGCATTCGACAGTGCAATTTGTTAGCTATTTGAATGATGTCGATGTGCCTTCTGCCGTCTGTTGTCTGCCGTCTGCTGCTAAAAGCCCAACCAAAGCGATAGCGACAACCTCGAAGTCCTTGTGGAGTTGTGAATGCGTTCTGCATTTGATTCGCTGCTTAGCTGTGTGCAGACTATCGCAGTGGAGTGTGGAGCTAAGTTAATTGCAGCTTGTTGTGGTGCTAAACCAATTGACAGCTTATGCAAATGCCCAAGATAACTGCTTGACGGCACTTGATATCCTTCACGCCGTGTGTGGGACCGAGGAACACCAAACTGACAGTTCACGTAGCAACGTGCTAAAGCAAGAACTTCTGCAATCAGCAGCAACCAATTTCAATTGAGCAGTTATATTCCCTAGTCAAAGCTTCAGCTTAAATTTAGTCTTAGTAATTCATGGAAAATGATTGTAGGAAACATTCTCACACGAATACATAAAAAAGTCTCAAATGGAACCACGATCAAATGTGCTTCAGTTTAGATTGTTTCTGCAATAAACAAATATTCTTAAGAATTTCTTCAGTTCGATTACCAAATTAAAGTTAGAAGCAATGTAGAGTAAAATCGATTACTCGTTCCTGAAATAAGTGTGTGCTTAGTTCTATCAAAAATATAACGCAGAAAGCATTTAACCGAGCGCAAACATTCTTAAATTCAAATTATTTCTGAATTAGCAAAATATTTCTAAATTTTTAATTTCATTCTCCTTCACTCTTCTTTGTGTTTTCCTTTTTCCTTATTTCTTTTCGCTGTATTCAAATTTGTTTTATTTATCAATGTCGAGTTTTAATCTTTCTCATTTTAATTTTTCTGTTTGTTTTCTTGTTATTTTATACAATATTCGTATATTTTATTTACTATTAATTTATTATTAAACAATTAGAAATATCATGCCCACTCATTTTGCTCTCTGTGTGGAGTATGTTACTTTTCGGTTTATGTTTTGCTAGTTTATTGATGACCCTAAATTTATTTATTTCGTGGTTACTATTCACTTTATTTGTTTATATTTTTATTGCTAACTTTAAATTCTTCACTTTATTGTTTAGTTTATTGAAGTCTTTCAATTCTTAAATTTTCGAATTTCACTCACAATCTTTTCTTTGTAGAATTTGTTAAATTTGTTACTATTCAATTCCATAAATTGTTTTTCTTTTTATTAGTTTATTGATGGCTGTTGGAGTGCGATTAACGCTTTTGGCAGCATTGCTATTCGGGCAACTTTAATAAGTTTAATTAGCAGTTTCATCGTAATTAGCCATTATTTAAGGTGTGCCCCGCTGCTGCCTGGTTGCCATAGTTACGGCACTGGGTTTCCAACAGGCCTTCGGGGGAGCTCTGTTGCTCTTGTGCTCGAAAGTATTTGCAGCACTTAGTTGCGCCTCATAATCTTAATTGTATCCAAAGCTTTCAGTTTACTGCCAAAAGTGTTCAAGTGCAACTGCTCAACTTGGATTACAATTTATGCCAAACAAATTTCCAGCAAATTGCCAGGGTTACCCTTCACTCCACCGCCCCCTCCTCTTCGAGCAACTGATATGCAAAGTTTTTGCTCATTTTGTGCCTCTGCTCTTAAGGGATTATGAATGCGAATGAAAATGCTGCCAGCCAGCCAGTTTAAGGGAGTGATTGGGAGGCGCCACCAAAGCAGGTTAGTGGGGCTGCTGCCACTGCACACTAAGCGGTCTGAATGATGAAGTAGCTGCTGCATAATTTGCTTAAATAATTCGCAAGTGCAAAGTTCTATACAGAATTTGCAGCGTTCTCTTTTTTGTGCTTTTTTTTGTCTGTTTTTCTGGTTTGGCCTGGAAATGGAAAGCGTTTTATTATTTTTTGGCGCTGCAACGGAAATGCTGTAGTTTCTATAGCTATGGCAAATTGCAATTCACAATTGAAAATGTTAATTGTCGAGCAGCGAGTTCATTTGTGTCACACCAAAATGAGGAAATGACAAAGTGTAGCTCAGAACTGGGTTACAGTTTCAGATGATCATCACGACGATGCTGAGCACTGGCTGAGTACAATGCGATGCATTGTCAAGCCAACGCAAAGCCAATATAATAAATAGACTGACGACGGACGGGTATCTTGTGAATGCACTCATACCTGGTAGCTGGCCACTTTTGGCAGGTGAAAGCTGGTCATGGCTAAAGCTGAATGCAATGAGCGTTTAAAGTATTTGAAGAAGAGTTACACACATGTCTCTGAGTTTCACTTTGGCTGACGTGTGACACACTTTTCCACGGCTAATTGTTACTTTGAGAATGAAAAGCAACTATCTCAAACTATTTGTAAATAATAGGCACGCTTTGTTCATAAGATTGTATGTTTGGCAAAAGGAGTCGGCAACTCTTCAACTGAGAACCGGGTTGCAACACATATTCCCTGCCATAAAACTGCAGAAAAACCAGTATGAACGCTACACTCGAGATTAATCGACTACAAAATACCCTGTACCACTATTGTAGGGGGAAAAAGCTAACTTATTTCGTATATAGACTGATTAAGCGATGCTGATGAAATTTGGCAGAAACGTTGATATATAGACACGTTATTTGGATACCAACTTTGGTTAGTCTAGCTCTTATAGTCTTTAAGAACTGGGCCGACGGACGGAAGGACAAGTCTAAAACGATTTTGAATTCAACTATAAGCATATTGGTTGCACGACGTTTCTTGTTTATTGTTTACGCCGTTTCCTTCTCCCTTTTTACACACACTTGCACATACTCAATATACCCTTTTTATCATTTCATGGTAGAGAGTGTAAAAAAACCCAGTGCCGATAAAGTTTATGCACAGCAAATGGGCGGCTTTTGGTTTTGTGTGACAAGCGTGTAATCTCAGCATAAGTGGCATACGCAAAGCAAAGAGCTGAAGGTTTGGCTCTATGCTGCCTCGAGGCATTCACGTGGCTGCAACACGTGTCGCGCGCGCTATCAGCTGACAGCCAGGCAGCAGGCCTCATAACTGTGGGGCGTTGCCTGTCAACATGTGTGACAGACTCTTCATGTCCTCAGAATTCACTTTAAGCAAACGGGCGAGCGGGAGTTGGAAATTGGTTGCCCTGCACTTGCATTGCAGCAAGCAACCCTTGCCTTATGAGTTTCAAGTCGCCTCGTGAGGAACACATGCCTGTATTCTGCGTTTGTCACGTGCCATTTTGTTTGCTATAGTGTGTGGCTGCCACTTCCCCCACTTCACGCCACCCCAGCAAACTGCTCAGCTTTGACAAATAACTAAACGAAGATTCTTTGCCAGCTGTGCGTAGTCCTGCTGTTGTGTGGTCATGTTGTGTGTTGACACACAGACAACGCGAGGGGAGCGACGCACGTGTGTGAAATCACTTCACGGACAGAGGGCACGGGCCACGTTCGTGTATCTGATAGATACGAAACATATGATGCTGCTGCTGCTGCTGCTGCACCACACACAATTTATATAATGATGTCGCACTTTTGCTTCCCAGACGCTCTGTCTTGTTGTCCTGCTGTCCTGCTGTCCTGCTGTCCTTCTGGCTGCTCTGGGGAATATCAATTTTTGTTGCTGTATTGGCAATAACTATTTATTAGATACATGGCTACAATGTTTGTGGCTGAATCTTTTGGCTCTTATTGTTGCCCTTTTTTTGCTTGCTACTCTAAAATGCAATTTTATAGCTGTCAGGGGAATTTAACGCCAAGCGCGAAAATGCAGCCACTTCGACGCCGTCTCCGTCGCTCCCCTCTCTTGTGGCACTCGCAGTGCTTTCGCTGTCTTTTGTTGCGCTACTTTTTGGCTAACGATGAAGTGTCAAGATACATTTTGTTGCCGCCTCATTGTTTTCAGCTGCTCGCTGGTTTGGGGAAGGGGAAGGGCAGAGGGAGGAGTCTGACACTTGCATAGAGCGTTTGAAAACGATTCTCAGCTGCAATTTTTGTGTTTTATTCATTGCGTGCAAAGTGTAAACAAAAGGCAATCGAAAATGCAGCGCAAACCCGAACAGCGAACAACATTTCTTTTTGACCCTTTTCTGGCGTGCGCACATAATAAAGCTAAGTAAATTGATGGTCGCTGCGCCCAAACTGACAAGTTGCCACAACAACAACAACAAGAACAATGCCACCAAGTTTCGATGGTCATATTAGATAAAAGCCGAAAGCGAGTGAGTTGGAGGCTTTTGCAGCTCTCATATTTTGCCATATTGTGTTGGCTGCATGCAAAAAGGGCGATTTAGATAGATGGTTGTTATAGATAGATGGGATAGATAGATAGCCAGACGAAGTGCAGAGCATGGGTTCATATGTATATGAATGCTGGCTCCGGTCAGGCGCATCATTTATCAAGTCTGACCCGACGCAATGCAGCGCATTCCTGCAGCTATTTGTGAGGTGAGAGTGATGCAAAGGCAGTGAGAGACTTCAAGGTTTACGATTAGAAAACTTGCTCGGAATTCACGCACAATTTTTAAAGGTTTTTTCATCTAAATCTCTGTTTCCTGTTAAAGGAACCCCCGTTTTTGACTCTATATTCCTATGTACCCTGTTAAAGTAATTCCCATTGATTGAAACAATTCTTATTACTTTTTATTTGCGGTTTTCGGTATTTACTAACGCGTTGACCGCAAGGGTTTCTTAACTGGATTGAACAGTAAGAAATCACAGGCAGCCAAATCTGATTTTGCTGAATATTTGATGATAATTCTTGCATTTTTAATCAACAAATGAAGAATAATGTTGACATTGTTTGACGATATCAATCCTCAAGTTTTCTGCCCACAATTCTAGTCTCTTGCGGCGAATTGTTTCACGCAAACGTCTCAAAACGCTCCACTAATACTCTTTTCTTACTGTCTGAGATCTTTTGGCGAAAATGTATGATGCACTACAGCTTTGTAATGCATGAAAACCACATGAGCATTGCCTTCTTTGATTGGAAATGATTTCACTTTTGATCTCGGCTTCTTTGGTGCATGTCATGCACTTGTTTGAAGTTTCAATTGGATGTCGAACTCATAAAATTGCGTCTCCGTGTCCAGTATTGATCGTTTTGATGAATGTGGAATCGGATGCTGCCTCGCAAATTACGAAGTTGCGACTTTGAAATGAAATTTTAAAGAATTGACAATACATACAGAGTTAGCTGCATTCTTGGCTATGCAACTTTTGCAGATTTCAAACTATAACGCTTAGATTTGGAGGGAATATTAACAAAATATGTAGCGAATTTGCTTCAAAACGATAGCTACGCCACAAGAAGTTAATTCTGGAGACTTATTGAACACAAAGTACGTTCGCAGCTCAGTGATTTTGTGGCTCTTCTGCTGCTCTAATTGAAATAATGCATATGTGTTATTTCTCTCAGTGCTTTGGGCCTGTTGCGTTTGCCAAGGCCCATTGCTTGGCCCTGACCATTAACAAAGCATTAGCCAAGACACGCAACATACACCAAGACACACACAGAGGCTGACATTTACTCCCACAGCGATGCGAAAGAGAGACAGCTGGCCTCTTATGGGCGCCCCCGTCCCGTGGCAGCCACATAAATCAACCACATAGACGTAATTAAAGCATAAACAAAAATACGAATCGAAGCAGCGCAAAACTGCACACAGATGTGCCATAAAATGTTTACGCTGTGTTTGTTGTGTCTTGAAAGAAATTACTAAAATACATTCAACTGAAATCCCTTCAACGAAATCAAAAAAATGAGGAAAATTACTACACAAATTCTTGGCGCATTGTTGAAGTTGAAACACAGAAATCGAAGCAAATATTTGAATCGGAAAATCTGGCCAAATAATTGAAATGTTAATGCAATTTGAGGACTCTGCGAGCGGGCCAAAAATCGAAAGTTGCAGCGCGCAAATTTCAATTATTTGTTGTGCTTAATTTAACTGCCACAACAAGAGCAAGAGTCAAAGGACACGCCCAGAAGTTGGTCGAGCAGCGCAGCGCAACAAAATAAATAAAAGATAAACTGAAAGTCAACGAAAAAAAATGAGCTTGAAAAACTGTAGGGTTTTATTATGCCCTATGCCATGAAATAGTTAAAAAAGGGTAGATTAAGTTTGCAAATTCATGTAACAGGGAGAAGAAAACGTCGTGGACCATAGAATTGAATTCTAAATCATTTTAGACATGTCCGTCCGTCCGTCTGTTTGAATGCCTAGTTCTTGGAGACTATAGCAGCTAGAGTAACGAAAGTTGGTATCCACATTCTTCTAGGTTTGTTTATATAAGAATTTATGCTTGTTTTTTATTTCCCCATCTCTGAAGCAAACTACAGATTTTTGGCGAATAACTCTCACATGTTTTAAACGATCGTTTTTAAACTTATTAGATTGGGTCTAAATATCTAAGTTACTGACAAGTTTCATCAAAATCAGTTGATTAGTTTTAAATTTGTCGAGGAAACCCTTTCACCCGCAAGTGTTCCAATTAGAACTGGGTATTTTATAGTCGATAAAGCTCGTCGGTGGCATACTTGTTTTTATATTTGTTTTCGCATGAAAGTAGAGGCTTTTCATGTATATTTGAAGCGGGGCAGGCGCAGCCAAGGATGTGTCGTGGATATGTAAATGATATTTTCGAGTGGCCGGGCGAATGTGCGCGTCAAACGCAGGCCATGAAAACAGAAATCCCAATGACCACAGAGAGGCAGATAAAGGGGAGGTGGGGGTGGTAAGCAATCGGAGTATGAGTCGGGGTGGGAGTAGGAGCAGTCATATAACCGTATCTCACACCACAGACTTTGCGGTTAAAGGGCCAGAAGAGCGGCAACGCAATCTGTGCGTGTGCGTGTGTGTGTGTTGCATGTAGATGGTTGTGTTTAAGCTGCTTTGCCAGTCAGTCAGTCAGGCAGGCAGGCAGTCGGAGAGCCAATTCGCGTTGGCTTTCTTGTCTGCTTTTATAGGCATTTTAAAATTTCATATTCCTGGGATTTTCCTGCATTTTACAAGCCATGAATTTTTTAATAACCCGACACAAAAACCGCTCGCGACAATTTTCGAGCACACGAAACGCGTCAATATTTATGAGTCTTGCGCTCTCATCTCCACAGTTGACCCGCTGAACCCCGTTGCTGCCCCCTATGTAATATATACCCCCTTTGGGGGGTCACTTTTGGGGTCGGGCGCAGTTTTGTTGGCCTTTGTTTTTGGAAAGAGGCCGCTGATTTATGAGCAGCGCTTTTGATGCGGATTTTTTGGTCATAACCCCTGCGGCTTAACTAGTTTGTCAAAGCCTTTGTTTGCCCAACCAAACACTCTGTCTGTCTATCAGCCTGCTAAGCTGTCGACAGCCGACCAATACACATCGACTATTTGCATGGTATCCTTGACAAATCCCACTAAATTTTTACTTTTTTTCTTCTCTTTGCAGGTAGGTGACAATGTACGTAATTAGAGATGCAAACCAGAAATTTGAATGCACGCCATAAGTATAAATATTATTACATCTACAATGCGCTTTTCGCACTTGCTTTGTGTTATATAACATGGGAATTGTGGTCTAAACAGACTGTTTGCTTACACTCGACGTTTGCGTCATTGGCCAATTGAATTGAGTGCCGAAAACTATTAGAAATCAATTTGTTGGGGTTCGGTTCTATTTTAGCTGGCAGCTCATTAAAAGTTCTCAAACAATAACAAAAACAAAGCCAGCAATATGCCACAAATGTACTTGTAGTGCTGGCCAACTTTTGAAGCAGGTAAACTTGGCATTTCACACAGCAGCATTCGTTAGTGGCCGCCCCATAAATTGTCTTGGGGCGGAATGTGTTAGTCATGCGCCCCCCGATTAGCAGTATATATATATATATATATTAAGACAGTATTTTCTTTTTTTCCGGAATGGGATTCGTCATTCGTGTATGAGTCGAATGAAAAAGTATATACACACACAGTTCTAGCGATTTCGCTATTTTGGACTGCAGTTATTTTAAGAGCAACGGCGAGCAATAATAAATTGCTCAATTTATTAGATCAGACGTCGATGACAAACTAGATATGATATAAAAACAGTTTCTGCATATACATATATATATATTTGTATAATTTAAATATGTGTGGCGCATTTATTGTTATCGCATGCCAGGCGAAGCGTCAGCTTAATAAAATCCCACAGCTTTTAAACTCATTTATTTGCATTATAAATGATGAGCACAAAAGGGTTGCAAACCTCACCAAAAATTTGCATAATAAATGCTTGATTATATTTGCAGAGAAAGCTTCTACTACGACTAGCAACTTGTTAATGCCGAGCTGTCTTTTTTTTTGGTTTGTTTTTATACAATTCCCAAAATCGTTTGTGTAGCATGCCATATACGAGTTTCGCTCAATATTATAATACAGAAATGTATGCAATAAATATGGTAGCTCGTACATGAAAGCAGCTTGACCTTTTCCCTCCTCCTGCTCCCTCCGGCTGCTGTAAAGGAGGCCGGCGGCTGATTTAGAAAATGAATAAGTCATATGAAACAAGTTGGCATTTTAATTATACATTTCTTATTTGTTTGGCTGCTATTGTAAACGAAACGGGTCTGACAGCTTTTGTCTAAGAATTCGCGGTTGATTTGACAAAACCAAAATAAATCTAGTCTGTATATGCAAACGAAACCAAACAGACAGAAATCAACTGAGAGTGTGAGAAACTCATCAAAACGACATGATTTCAATACTCTGACAGCGACGCTAATTAACTAAAAATGTCAGCTGAAGTGAAGATCGATTGCTGAAACAGTTTATGCGACTGCACAGAATTAACTTCTAACAGATAGTGGATGGACACACACAGATATAGCAGTGTCACAACGGATTGCATAATCAGACATGCAAATTTGTTGGGTTCGTGTTCCTTGAATTTATCGATCATCCAAAAAACTACGCGAAGCCATAAAACATATTAATTAACTCGACTGGTTCGGCGCGTTCGGGTCCGGTCGAGTCGAATCTGAATCTGAATTCTTATCTCGGCTTTGGATAGCACGTTATACCAGTAGGGAAAATGTCAAGATCATAAACAAAGCAGAAACCAGACGTAAAACAAAGCAAAGTCAAGTCCAAATGCTGCAGATATTTTATGAGCTGATAGGACATTGAAATATTTGTAAACATATAATTAACAATTCATTTACTTTAAAGTACTTAAAGTAGTGCTTAAAGAGTTATATTTCTAAATAGAAAAAATATACTTTTTAGAACTTAAGGTAGTGCTGAAAGAGTTTTATTTGAGACTAGAAATAATTAATAGTTCACTTTACTTTAGAGTACTTAAAGACTCCCAAAAAGTGTTAACCATTCAATCGAGCACACTGATATATTTGTAATAGTATTTACAATAAATATTTCATTTATTTTTTTGGTACTTAAAGAGTGCCAAAAAGTGTTTCGAGGACACTGAAATATTCGTAAATAGCAAAATATTATTTATTATTAATAGTTCGTTTACTTTATAGAGTACTAAAGAGTCGCAAAAAGTTCCACTGAAATATTTGCAAATAGCAAAAATGATATTTACATTTAAATTTTCATTTTCTCTTTAGTGCTCAAAGAGTGCCAAAAAGTGTTTGCCATTCAATCGATGGCTTTAGTTCTGCATCATTTAAAAGTGAGCTGGAATGAAAGTTGGCATTGTGTGTAGCAGTATTTATAGATGTAATAGAAATCAAAACTGAAAGTGTTGTTACACACTCGGATTGCAATTGAACAATTATATTAATGGCAATTAAGTAGAAAGTTGAACACAATTGAACCGGCGTTAATTGCTGTTGCATTGAAATGCAATTATTGCTGGTTGCGCCACACTTGTTTCACATCGATTATTATTATTATAATTTTTGTTGTTAATTAGTATCCAAAGCTATTTTGACTTTGAATTCAAGCTGCTCGTGCGCAAGTCAAATGATTTCATTAGAGTTGCCGATCGAACCAAACAACAAACAACGCATAAAAAAGCCAAACAAAACAAGAATCGTAGCAAATTAACACACTTATAAACAAATGGAACGCAACTGCAGACGCATATTTATAAACATTTTTTCAGTCGTTTTTCGTGGCAATCAAACGGAAGCGACCAAGTTTGGTTTGCTCTGCGGATTGAGTAATTTCCGGTTTCGTGTTGGATTTGATTGTTGTTTACTGTTCGTTTGTGAACTTGCAGAACCTGCGCTTCAAAAGTGACAAAAAATTATGCTAAACGCCGAACATCGACATTGCTAATGTCGCGCTAATGGATCAGCCAAATATATAACAAGTAATTGTTATCACTCGCTTGTGTATTGATTGTAAAGTCGGGAGTCGGGAGTTGGGAGTCTTTAGAAAGCCAAACTGGCAGATTTGAAACCAGTTTGCGGCAAGCGAAGGAAGCGGCCAAGTCAGCGACTTTCTGCACAAATGGGTGTCAATGTTTTGCTCTCTGTCGAAAGGCAGAAGCGACCACGTTAAACCGGTTTGGAAGAGTTTGTTCTACAGCAGTACCGTTAGCTGAGGCGGTCAACATAACGGGGCCGTAGCTGTTCTGATGTTCTGCCATTTCCGCGATTCTTTGCGGTTGCGCTTTGTTCCCAACTTTCTTTTCATTCAAGCCAAGCTCAGCCAGTTTTGGCCAATTACAAATTTGCGCTGCACATTTCTCTCTCTCTGTGTGTGGCTGACCTAATTCTTGAATCCAGCGCTGTACCGTTACTTGCTGCTGCCACGTTATTAGCCAGAGTCGAGGCTTTTGACCAAGCTCAGCCTGCTATTTTATGCCTTTGTGGTTTGCTGCGGTTGAAGCTGCCTCCACTGCCTCCTGTTCCCACTCGATTCGTTGTCGTTGTGCTTTGCTCTTATTTTGGCTCAACACTTTTGACCTTAATACCCAAAACAAGCCATCACTTGGCCAGGTCTGGCAACTCATTGCCAAACCTGCAGCATCTAAACTGTAATTTGCTGCAGTGCAAATAGAGTTGCCAAAGAAAACGCAGCCACTCAATTAACTTCTAAGTTACCAAACTGAATCGTGTCCACTTTTAGCTCTTCGATTTAGCATAGTATTAGTCATAGCTTTATGTCATCGGTGCGTCTGTGGAACACGCCCCCTTCTGCCTGTTTTGCGCAGCAAATTTATCAACAGACGAGTGTAAAAATGGTGACATGAAATGAAAATAGCAGCGGCGACATGAAAAACTACAAGAGCCATAAACACTTTGGAATTTTCGCCAGGTAGCGCGCTGACCCATTGATGTTGGCATGCCCCTCCTGCCCCTCTTGCGGTACGTTGATTGCGGTCAAGCAGTGGGCGTGTGAGGCAACTTGTTTGCGAGTGGAAAGCAGTCCCCGTCGAGCAGTCAATCAGAGGAGCTTTGATTTAGACAGGACGGAAAATCAAATGAGCTTTGAGCAGCAGAAAAATGTTATTCATAATTTTCATTGCCAGCGAAACTGGGTTAACATTTATTGTTGATGTTGTTGCGCGTTCGTTGTATTGTTGCTTCTTTTGCACACTTTTCGTTGTTTGTTTTGCTTGCGTCGCGTCGTGTGAGCAATTGTTTCGTTTTTTTTTGTAAGCCGTTAGAAAAACTAGAAGACGTGCGTCTAATGAATGATGAGATCGCAGGCGAACAAATGGGCGAAGACTGTGAGTGAGCTCTGGCTTGGAAAGCGGGTCAGAGTTGCACAAGAATAAGAAGAAAGTACGTGAGTTTGCGTTAGCCTAGATTTAGGAGGAAATTTGAGGAAAAGTTATGAGAATTGTAAAATTGTGATAGAAATGTGTTGAGCATGCAAAAGCTATAGAAAGTAAATCGCGTGAAATTCACAATCTCCGTCCGCTGCAAAAAGGTTATGCGCTCACTTTTTGCACACAAATTGTTTTTGGGGTCAATATTTGGAGTTTAGAGTTTGGAAATCAATTCGCTGGCTAATCATGTGAGGCCGTGCCGATCACTTTAGAAAGGCTTTTCATCACGAAATATCATTTGGAAAGCAATCAATAAACTGCAAACAAATGAAAGTGCAGCGACAACAACAACAACGATAACAGTAAGCAAAAGAACGCAAAACACAAAGCAAAGGCAAAGTGTCAATGAACCTGCTTAAGAAAGTCGTCGCGCAGAAGAATGGTTTGAAACGGGAATACAAGCAAAGCGCAAAACGAAAACAAAAACAACGAAATCGCCAATGGTTGTCATATGTTTAGTGTGTAAACAGCGAGAAGTGAGATGCGCGAGTGAGAGGGAAGTAGCGCTAGCGGGGTTGGCATAATTTATGCGATAATTACACATTGAGAAGTTTGACAAGCCTGACAACAATCCACTCGCCGCACTCCGCACGCTCTCTTCCTAGATTACATCATGTCACCGTTTTCGGCCGTTCTCTCATTGTCTTCTTTGTGTCTTTTGTGCTTTATGTGTTCGCTCTTCTTAATTTATTCTTCGTCTTCGTTTCTTTTTTTTCTACGTGAATTTAATTAACAGACTGTGTTACCGTTTGTCTGTTGCTCTCCCAGTCTCCACTTGACTCGAGAACCAACTTCTTCTTGGCACGCGGCACACAAAAAAGTTGGCTTATAAACTTTGCGGCACTTTGCTGCCACGCCCCCACCAGCCGCCCCTACAGCGGCTGCTTCTGCTGTTCTTTGTGGAGAGTGCTTGAAAAGCAATTGACATACAAAATAATGGAAGCACTCCTATAATGTCAGCTACCTACTTCACCTGCTACCTCCCCCCACCCTGTCGCTCGCTTTGAACTTGCTTGTTGCCCAATTCGTCGTCGTGTCTTGTTCCTGCCTTTGTTCGACAACTATTTGCAGTCACTGCACTTTGCCGTCTCTTCTTGCAACCTGCAACACAACTTTAACGCAACTTTTTGTATCCCTCAAATGGGATGTTAGTTAAATTCTGATTACATTTCACGCTCAACGAGCAAACTTTATTCACAGCCTCGCAAGGCTTTTTATCGACATCAAAGTGCTATAAATTAGACACGTTTTATTACGCATTATATTTGCACAATCCATATGTATGAGCCTCAAAATCGGAAGCAAATCAGCGATTGAACAATGCACAATTGATTGAGCAAAATAGTTTCGGATTTGGCTTCAACTTCGCGTTGCTGATCTTTAAAACTGCCTTTGTCGCAGGTCAAGTTCGACCACTGATCAAATTGTTCATAGATTACGATAAAAAGCCCGAGATTGATATATGGCAATGTTGAAATGAAGTTAGCATCGTTTGCAAATCGATAACATTAGTTTAAATTGTTGTCTAAGTTGTTTGCGTTGCAGATAATGAAGTCGTCAATATGCGACAACAAAATGATGAGGCATTTTAAATGTCAGCTGCAAATCATGATTTGTAGCTACATGGAAAGATCCTGGAACATCAATTTTGTTCTAGACAACTTAAAACTATAATAAAATACCTACTTTTCTTGATTTAAATCTAATTGAGAGGATTCTAAATCGAAAAAAAAAGTATGTGTGCCTTTAATACTGTGCACTAAAGTTAAAAACAGACTCTGATTTTCCCTTAATTCAGTGAAATGTCAGCTGGAAATTATGAGTACAAGTTGCTTGCATAGATTGTAGCAAACATACTAGAATATCGGTTTTGCTATAAATATAATTGACAACTTAAACCAATATTAAAGTATCGAAAGACTTTTAGTTTTTTAAATATATTTAACATCATTCGGAATTGAAAATAATTAACTTTATTGCAAAAGAAAAGCGAAAAGAATAATCTTTAACGCTGTAGAAACAGGCGCTGATTTGCCCTTAATATATCGATAATGTCAGCGAAATGTCAGCTGGAAATTATGAGTATAAGTTCTAATTCTAGAACATTAGTCTTATTATAGATTACTTAACTCCATAACGAAAGTCTATTTCAATGTAAATGAGTGCATTCTAAATTGCGAAAGTGAACTTTATTTGAACTCAAAAGGCAAAAGAATGTTTGTCTTTAATACTGTGCATTGAAGTTAAAAACAGACTTTAATTTACCTTTGTTTCAATAACGTCAGCGAAAGTCAGCTGCAAGTTGCTTGCATAGATTGAAGACAACATCCTAGAACATCGGTTTTATTATTGAAATAACTGACAACTTAAAACAATAATAAAATAGCGAAAGACTTTTGTATTTTTAAACTTAACTGAAAGCATTCTACTTTTAAAGAAGTGAACTTTATTTCAACGGAAAGATGTCTGTCTTTAATACATTAATCGATTGATTCATTCATCGATAACATCCGCGACAGTTTGAATGTCAGTTCGAAATTATGACTACAGAGATTCTAGAAAACATCCTAGAATAACAGTTTTGTTGTACACAACTGAAATCTACATTAGAATAGCGAAAGAGTTTAGTTTATTGAAATGTATTTTAGATTATTCTACATTGAGAAAAGTGAACTTTATTGCAGCAGAAAAGCGTAAAGAATTTTTGTCTTTAATGGTGTAAAAACAGACGCTGCTTTGCCCTTGATTCATCGCCTACTGCATTGTCTCCAGCCCGTCTAGAAGTCCCGCCTCGGGCCGCTGCCTTGGGTGCTAGATGGGAAAGAGGGAAGACGGAGGGCAGCCGTCGTTGATGATAATGGGACAGGGCACAGAAGCAGAACAAAAGGCGGCGGCGACGACGACGGCGGCGGCAGCGGCAGCAGCAGCTTCATAAACGACGCCAGTGCCGCAATTTTGATGGATGACATTGATTGATGATGATTAATAATGTTGCATTTTTATTGCTTTTCATCATCAACGTCCAGCCAGCCAGACAGGCAACGACGATTTCTTCTGCCAGTTGCCGCCGCTGCCTTCAACCCTCTCCCCTTCGATCTCTTAGTGCTGGCTCAGCGCCTTTTAGTTGTTTAAATACATTAGGCGACGCCCCTGTAGACGGCAAGTGTCCTGGCCAGTTAATGTGCAACATCAGCTGCTGCACACCATCAGGTTAGAAGTCTTGCGCTTACTTTGTATTCACGTTGACGCCTGAATGCATCGCAAACTCATCAGGCCCTATCCCCCCTGCCCCGTCGCCAACACTTTGCGGCATCCTTTTTGGCACTCCATTCACTTCGTCGTCTATGTCGCCATCGCCAGCCTGGCACATGTTACACGCATATTCGCTCAATTAAAAAGCATAAAATTACATTTTCGCTTAAATAAACTCGCCTGTCTGCCCCGCTCTTGTTTGTCTACGTGTCTGACTGGAAGAGACCTTCTAGGGCAGCTCATTCTCGTTTAAATACTCTACTCCGTTGTGTCCTTGTGCTTTGTGCATCGGATGTGGCTTTCAAAGTATTACAAATATGCTTGAAGAACGCATAAATAAACGTTGAGTCAGCCTACAGCGGAGTTGTAATCAAGCAACCGCCTGATAAGGCTAATGAAATGTGTTGTGCAGCTGCTTTACAAACTAACCGCAAACATTTCACTTGCTACCCAAATTAAACGCGGGCGGTCATTGAATAACAAGCGAGCGCGCTGCAAATATGAAAATGTAAATTTCGTGTGCTTAATTTAATATTTATGTGGTGAGAGAAACAAGGAAAAAACAGGGGCGAACAAATGCGAAATGTGGCATACATGGCGTATGCTTAATTGCATTTTGTGTTGACAACAGGTAGAGCAAGCAGCGGGAACAGCATTAAATATTAATTACAACAAAAAGCAGAAGAACTATTAAGAGCAGAAATGTCCTCCCTGCTGGCCTAATTACATTTTCAAATACCTCAAGCATGCTAATAATTTTGGCTTTAAACTGAAATTTGTAGGACACATTGGGCTGCCATAGTCGCATATGAATTTTTAAGTGCAAACATAATAAGCAGCTTAATGAACAGAACGTTCACAGGGGGCGGGGGAACCCTTGACAGCACGTGCCATTGGCACCCTTTCAGTTTCTGAAAGGGGTTCGGCTTGGAGGAAGGCGGCAGTCAACCTTTTTGAGCATGCAAAGCTCGTGCCATGAATTTAACACGCATGTGTGAGTGAGCGTGTCTCTCTCTCTGTGCATGTGTGTGTGTGGGTGTGAGTAGTCGGGGGTCATCTCGAGTGGGGAGTGAGTGAGGAGCCTGCGCAAGATGCCATGTGATACTTGTGTTTCGTAACTCTTTTCATACCCTGCACCGTGGAACGGGAAAAGGGGCATATTGAGTGCGTGCAAATGTAGAGTACAGAGAGAAGGAAACGTCGTAAAGCATAGCATTGAATTCTAAATGGTGTTAGACGTCCGTCTGTCTGTCCGTCCGTCTGTATGAATGCCTGGTTCTTGGAGACTATAAGAGCTAGAGTAACCAAAGTTGATATCCAGAGTCTTCTAGTTCTGTTTCTACATGAGTTAATTTCTTATCTCTATTTTCTCCCACTGTGCCACACTCTAGATTTTTGCGAATAACTTCCACACTTTTTAAACGATCTTTTTTAAACTTGGTAGAACAGTTGTTTATCTATATATCTACGTTTCTGACAAATTTCGTCAGAATCGCACTAGGTTTAAAGTAATTAAGGAAACTCATTCCATTCTGGTCCTTCACCAGAATTGCCATTAGAACTGTTTTCTTATTACTCTGTAACATGATATAACATGTTTTATATAGTTGTTAGTCAAAAAATATAAGCCAAAAAGTGTTTATATATGAACTTAGTTCACTTTTCCCCCCTATATAGAGGCACAGGGTATTCTATAGTCGATAAATCTAGACTGCACTTGTTTTCTCCGCCCTTGGCAGTCGGTCTCAGCTGCTGCTGTTTGCGGCGGCAGCTTTAACATCATCATCGTTATCAGCAGCATTAACAGCGTCATCATTATCATTGTTAACACTTTGCCGGGATCTGTTGTTGTTATCGTGTTCCCCATGCAGCGTTTTTCACGTTTTCCACTCTGCCAAATGCCACAAAGAACTGTCAGAGTCGTCCTCATCGTCGTCCTCGTCGTCGTTGTGCTCCTTCTCCCAGCAGCCAACTCGATGATCAGCATGTTCATTATTTGGTTGGTGGCTCTTACTGTTGTCGTATCATTGTTGTCCTTGCCTCGTGTCAGGGCATCGCCTGCCATTTGTTTGTTGTTATGATGCTGCTCGCACAATTTGCATTTTAATTATTTAAGAGAATTTTGATTAAAAAATATATGCAATGCACAACAGTCTGCGCATACGTATGTAGAAATTTCATTGTTTTCTCCGAGTACATCAGCTGAAAGATGCGACTTAGCGGGATGTAGAGCAAAATTACTTCTTATGCTTAATGATTTACTCTGAAATTATCTACTGATTGGAAAGCACTTTATAAATACTCGTCTGTTTAAATGTGAGGACGCGCTCTTTAACTGTGTGCTTTGATCTCTCTTGCACCTTTGGTTAATTGTCTGCTCAGTCCGAGTGCTTTTGAAAAAATAAGTTGTTGGTGGCGTCTCTGGGCCGTAATCCGTTGCGGCGGCATGACAACAGAGGCAAAGAACGCTGTGTGGCAACCAGTTACGGCAATTGTCCTCAACGTTTGTGGGATTAAGCCCTCACATGAGCTGCTCTGTTCATTTCGTGCTTTTTTCCATTCTCTGCTTCAGTTGCCTTCTTTTTTCATTTGCTGTGCCTGCTGTCTGTCACTTTCATCAAATGGCAACTTTATGAAATTTTGATGAAAAGTGTTGAAAAAGCAGCAGCAGCTAATTAGAAATGAATGCTCAAAAAAGGCAAAAAATAATGAAGGTTGTGCGAGCGCCAAAGAGGGGGAGGGGATGGCGAAGGGCAAGGGGAAAGCGGCCATTTCACACGCATAAGAATTTATGAGTTGTGCCGCATTATTCAAAGTGACAGCAAAGCGCGGAGCAGCTCCCCGCGGACTACCTGTCAAATGTTGCCTAAGAACTTGCACTGCAATCGAGAGAGAGAGAGAGAGAGGGAAATGGAGATAGCGCTGGCTATAAACATTTTTATAGTCGTAAATTCTTGCACCACTTGTCTATACATCCTCTTCTTTCTTCTTGTTGTTCTCTTGTTCTTCTTCGTAGAGAATTCTTCATAAATATCCGTGTGTTTATTGCATTTCTGAACTTACGAAATAGTGTTTTTTTTTTGTTTTCGAAAAATGCTTCGCACCGACGCGTTTACTGTAAATTATTAATATCTAATGTTCGCTTTTCGTGTTCTCCCATTCTCGTTGCAGGTAAGTTTCCAGCAGCTAAAGCCAGATGCCTGATTCGACTATAAATTAAGTAACTCTCCCCCGCAAAGCATAAGTATTTTAGTTACCTTATTTACTTCAAGCATTTCTCTTACTTGCGCCAAACAATTTAAGATTGTTTACTAAATATTCAGTTTAACGATAGTAGGTTCGTGAATTAGTAATATGTGAATTATTTGTGCCTTCTGTTCAAAAATTTACTAAATATTGATAGTTAATAATAGCAAAGTCTAGTATCACATCTGAGAGGTAATTTACTAAGTATGACATGTATTGATAGTAACTGAAGTGGAAGCTCCGTTATGATTCATAGTCAGGAATATATTGTCATCATGTTAAAGATATTTTACCAATTATTAATAGTAAATTAAACAAGATTACAGTGGGATTCAGGTCAGATAAATGCGTGCCACATATGTAAGATAATTTACTAAATATCGATAGTAATGGAAAGAACGTCGAAGTAAAATTCGAGGCAAGAATAAATCATTATCGCACCTGTCGTAAATATTAATTGTATTGATAGTGAAGACAAGTCAAATAGAATTCAGCTCAGAAATATATGTTTGTAACAGCTTGGGAATATGTACTTGAACCATCTGTAAGATAATTTATAAAATATTAATTGTGTTGATCTAGGATCTAGTTCTGCTTGTCATATCTGTAAGATAATTTGCAATATATCGATATTTCAAAAAAGGAAAATCAAGTAGGATTCGGCTCGGAAATATATTGTTATCGCATCTGTCAGATAATTTACTAAATAATGATGGGAAATGAAGGAAAAGTCTAGTAGCATTCAAAAATATACAATTATTAATATCATTCAGGAATATACAAATATTAAATATCGATAGTAAATGAAAGGGAAGTCTAGAAGGATTCAGCTCGGAAATAAATTCTTCTTTAACATTCTTTAGTTAATATTAAATGTATTGTTAGTAAATGGAGCAAAATGATGTAGGATTCAGCTGGGGAATATATCTTTGATGCATTTCTAACAAATTTACCAAATATCGATAATAAATGAGCGAAATAATCAAGTAGACTTTCAGCGCAGGCATAAATCCTTGTCTGTATCACCAACTAAATGAGAGCTAGAACTTTGAGTAATACTTGGATCCAGAATGGTGTGCGACTTATTTACCGACGTATTCGTCGAGAAATATGAAAACAATAATAAATAAATCGCAGGTAGCGCTCATGCTGAAAAAACAGAAGCCTTGAGCTAAATTTAGTTTGCAGTATGCCGCAATAATAATCAACTACACGCGTGTGTCTCTGTGTGTGTGCAATATTTATAATAATAATTATTATTATTATTGCCAGTGTGGTTGTTGCCATATTGCCGTTGCGCCACATGGCCGAGTGTTGCTTGGTGTTGTTGCAGCTTCGCATTCGCGGATTCGTATGCCACTCAAGTAGCTCAGTTCGTGGCATATAATTAATGTCTAGTTAAGTGAAATGGCGGTTCGTTCTGCCCAAAGTACTTGGCATTCTTGCCCCCGCGCATCCCCCCGCGCTCCCCTCGATTTGCTGCTGCAATATATTTCGTTTTTGTTTTGCTTGTTAATTACTCACTAAACAGTCGAAAGCCAAAGAGGCAAAAAGAGCCGCAAAAGATACAAAAATATATCTCAAATTCATACCTAAAAACAGGCGAGCGGTGCGCACCACGCCAACGTCGTCGTTGACGCCAACTGCGACTGCGACTGCGACGTCGGCAACTACTAAAAATAAGCAGATTGGCGCACACCTGCATACGTCGACGTCGACTGCGACTGCGACGTCGCTCGCGTTGCGCTGCGCTGCGTTGAGGTAAAAATGTATTTATAATTTGGAAAAATGATTTTTCTAGCTAGCTGGCTAGCTAGCTGGGCCGCGCGCTGTCTGTATATGAGATGGAAAATGTTTTTGGGTATATTTCGGTTTAGTTTTTAACGATGGCACACGAAAATAAATAATTCGAAATACATGGAAAGCAATTTACACATTGTTGAATATGACTGGCGGCGGTCCCGAATATATAGAGCTATAGAGCTGCTCTCTGTGCATACGTTGTCTGAATTTGGCATAGATTGCGTAGCACAGCCAGAGAGCTTAATTTGACAGCTACTTTAGGTGGCCCATAGAATAGTTGTGCTTCCATTCGCATTCGCATTCGCATTCGAGTAGCTGCCATAATTCAAGAGGGCCACTTGTAATAAGGGGTCGACCAAACACACACACACACATATATAGATTGGGTTTATCTGTCACTCAGGCAGCGCTTCCTCTTCGCATTATAACCATTTGCATACAAGAGCGCTTTGATTTGTGCGCTAACAAGTAAATTGACCTCTTCCCCTCTGTCGCTCCGTCGCTCGCCCGTCGCCTGCTATCAACATGGTCATCGTGAACATCCCTCAACATTGTGTTGGGTAAATTAAATTAAGCAAACAAACAGATGTGTGCCGCCAGGGAGGGGGAAGAGTCAGCTTATTGTAAGGCAGACAGACGGACAGAGTAGAAATCATCCATTTATGAATATGCACTGCGCGAAAATGCGAAGCGAAAGGACTCGCCAGACTGTGGCACACTGTAAATGGAAAGCTAATCAGCTTTTCTGCGCCGGCAGGTGCAGCGCTAGCTTTTTCAATTAATCTCAAAAGCAAAAGGCAAAGGCGAGCAGATGACATCATTTTCATTTCCGTTTTTGCAAGTGCACGAGCGAGAAGCTGTCGCTGCTGCTCGAGAGATCGCACTGAGAATTCAATTAAAGCGCTCCACTCACAAATGCACCCACAAGTCTGTTTCCGCAGCAGCTGCACCGGCGGCCACTTCCCTCTGCATCCCCCCCCCACACTTGCCCACCCACATCTGCACTCAGACTTTGACACATGAATAGCGTGTTCCGTTCTCCGTCTGCTGCTGCTGCTCGCTGGGTTTTGTGCGCCTTAAATGGATTTTGATTGAGTTTAATTAAATTTTATTAGGTTTTGTCACCCTCACATGCTCGACCAGACCACAACAGCAACTGGCAACTGAATTCGAATCCGAGGCAGACTCGGACTCCCAGCCAGTTGAATGAGTCTGGAAATCAAAGCATTTGCTTTGGGCTTATTATGTGCGACAACCCAATGCAGGCAGCACATCTCCCTAGCTAGCTGTCTTTGTATCCTCCTCGCATATGCTAAATGGATTGCCACCAGCGCCCCATTCAAGTATTTGCATATATGCCCATCGATGGGGCTCTAGGAAATTGTCGGACCCTGCCACATTCATTCATCGTCGTGTTGCAAATGAAGTTGTCTGTGTGTTTATTGTTGCCCACACAATTCAACTGCAGTCTATGATCTCTTTAGAAGGGAGCAATCGAAATAATATAATCTGCGTGATGATACTCGAATCTTTTGCTTTTGCCGAGTAACTTGGCTGTGAACATTCGAGTCTTTTGTCGACTTACAATTGAAGTTGTCTGCAATTGAATTGTTGTCTATGATCTTTTAAGAAGTCGACATAATATAACTTGGCTGCCGATATTCCAATTTGTTGCATTTCCCAAGTTGATATTCAAGTCTTTTGCATACTAATTGCTCCCCATGATCAAGTCAAAATTAATAACCTGGCTGTAGATAGTTAAGTCTTTTCCCCAGTTTCAGATGAAGTTGTCCAACTGCAATTCAACTGCTGCTGCCTCTTTTAAGAAGAGGAAAAGTCGACATAAAATAACGTGGCTGATGATCTTCGAGTTTTTAACCGAGTTGCAAATCAAGTTGTCTGTCTTGTTTGTTGCATACAATATTAAGCTGCTGTTTATGATCTTTTTAGAAGAGGGAAAGTCGACATAAAATAACATGGCTGTATTTTGCATTTCTCTATTTGCAAATGCAGTTGTGTCTTGAGTTTATTGTTGGTTGTTCTTGCCACACACAATTGAACTGCTGTCAACGGTCTTTTAAGATCAAAGTCAAGTCAAAATTAATAAACTGGCTGTTGATATTCGAATCTTTTGCTTTTACCGATGATATTTGTGTCTTTTCCTGATTGGCAAATGAAGTTGTCTGTCTGCAATTAAATTGCAGCTTTCTATGATCTTCTTAGAAGAAGAAAAGTCCACATAAAATAACATGGCATGGTTGATACTCGAATCTTTTACATTTCCCGAGTTGCTAATCGAATCTTTTGCATTTACCCAGTTGCTGTTCATGATCTTTTCAGAAGATGCCAAGTTGAAATGAAGCTGTCCATATTCAAATCATTTACTTTTCCCCAGTTGCAACTGAGCTTGTCACTGTGTTTTTAGTGTTGCTCATTCTTACCACAAACATTTGAACTGCAGTGTATGATCTTTGAAGAAGAGACCAAGTCAAAATCAATAACCTGGCTGTTAATATTCGAATCTTTTGCATTTCCAAAATAATCTGCCTGTTAATTCGAGTTTTTTTTCGACTTGCAACATTCTTGCCACAAACAATTGAACTGCAGTCTATGATCTTTGAAAAAGAAACCAAGTCGAAATGAAGTAACTTTCGAGCTCAATATTGATGACGTTGCTCAACAGCTTGCGGCTGAAACAAAGAGTTGTCGTCTGTTTTGAGTTGAGACGCAGAATCTCTGTCGCTTTCGTTTGTTATCATCTGGCAAAGCTACCTTTCACCTTTCATAAGTGTAGCAGCCCGAATAGCAACTGATGTATGACGGATTGACAAACTTAAGCTCTGCGAAGCGCACACAAAACGTTTTGACACTTTCTCGAGACGCGAGACACACTTGCTGGAGACGCCCATTGAGTTTTATGAGCCACTGATAGAGAGGCAGCGGCTAAATCACTAAAAACGAGAAAAGAGCCAAACTAAACCATGTGTTTATATTGTTATTATAAGCTATGACACCTTCCCCCACTCCCCGACATCGACACAACTTGGAGTTCGACTGAGGGAAGTGAACGCGTTGCCAGACACCTTTGGCAGCGTCGTTGGTTGGGTTTACGAGCGACAATTTTATACAAATTTAAGCTCTTAAAGATGACATTTTGATCTGTTTTGATTTCCCCAGAGAGACAGAGAGCGAGAGAGCGAGGGAGCGAGGGAGACAGACTGCGGGCAACTTTGATATGTGTCCTTCGTGGAGTCGAAGTTGCTGTGTTGTAACGTGATTTTTTCTGTATTTTTTCCGCCCCCTCGAGAGCACACATATTTCGGCGATGGGCGGCAGTTTGTTGGTATCTGTTTGTCTACGTACGAATGTGTGAGTGAGGGTCTCTCGTATATCCTTAATACATAAAATATGTTTGATGGTTTCACTGCCTGCCTGGCAGACAGTCAGACGGTCGGACAGCCTGCTCATATGTCAAAGGTTAACGCACGTGCTCATGGATTCAGTATCGGATTTGGGGATTCGGGTTCACGACGAGTGGCGCGCTCTTCTCATTGCCAAAATCGAAATTTAATATATTTGTGCAGTGAAGCGCAACTGTGTGAACTTTGCAGTCCAGTCTCTCTCCCTGTCTCTGTGCCACTTTTCGCAGCCCAAAAGTATGCTGTAAAATTGAATTATTTATGATAGAACGGCTGCCCAAAGTTTTTGAAGAAAAGCAGCAGAATCGGAATGGAAAAGACAACATTTGATGTGGGTATGCTGTGAGAGCAGAGGAAATGGAATACACACAGGGTCTGTCTGCGATATCTGTTGCTATCGTTGCATGGATCTGAACAAGTTTCAATTAGCCGGCGATACAATAATGGAAATTGATTGCCATTGTCAGTTGATTGTTGTTCTCTGCTCGCCTCTTCCGGCTACAAATCAATTATGGAGCACCTCTCTGCTCTTCTGTGTGCTTCTATTTGTCTTTCGATAACCAGCAGCGAACAAGGCAAGAAAAACGAACGAAATGATATAAACAATATCTATGTCAAATCTCGAGTGCGGCAAAAGTTAATTTTATTGCATTGTTCATTAGTCGGGCCATGTGTGGAAAGTGGACAAACATTCTTATCAACGCACTCGTCGACAAGTGCTCTTCAGACAACTTTGAGTTTGGTTCTATTTACTTTTCCTCAGTCGCATTCAAACTTTATCTTTGCCGCAGTGTTGCGCGTAAATTGCGCTCCAAATATTTACACTACAGCAATTATCATGAACTCAACGACTTTCGAAAGCGAATTCCGGCAACATTACAATGTGTGTGACAATGCAATGGTCAAGTTTGTTTCAAGGTAATCTCTCCATATCAATGTTAAACTAATTGCCAAGCAAACAGGGCCTCTGCTACTTGATGGCGAGCGAAATCTGTGCAACTTTAAGTGGCAAACGCGACGAGGAGACGAAACCAAAAACCCCAAAAACAGCAGCTACACTCCACACATCACACACACACACACACGCACGCACACACAGGTCGGCAAACAGTCCCACAAGACGATGCGGCGGATTGTTTGCGGGGTTGGCGCACTGATTTCAGCACCTTTTTTCCCCATTTTTTAGCCCAGCCACAGACATGAACTGATTTGGCTGGATTTCCTCGCTTGCTCTCTCTCTCTCTCGTCGCTGCTCGTGATGTAATTTTCTGCAACTTTTTCGTGTTGAGAGCGAAAACCCCAAACCCCAAAACCCTCGTCACATTAATGTCTCTATAGCTGTCAGTTTAGCCAGGCAGCCAGCTAGGCTACGTAGTGGGGGGCGTGGCATTTGTCTGCGCTTATCAGCAAAAACATTTTGCCAACGCTGCGGCTGCGGCTGTTTAACGGGTTGAGCAGGTGAGCTTCCACCACATTTCCTGTGTCGACTGCTGCACTCGCTGCCGCTCGTGGTTCCCCCCGCGTGTCCCCCTTGTGTTGGTGGGCGTAAGTGTGCGTAACTTGCCACGCTCTCAACACCTCGCAGCGTTGCGCGCTTGTCAGAAGCTTTAAACTTTGCTGCTACTTCGCGACGCGCACACACGGGGCGTATGTGTAATGTATAATGTGTAATTTTTGCTACTTTTCGCCATTCGCCGCCGTCGCTGTGCGCTTGATGGCAAAACTTTTGGCATTAAATTGGCGCCCGGCTGCACTTTTACAACAATTTATCTTGCTGGGGAGCTGCTCTCTTGTCTGCGCCTCTGACGCCTGACTAATCGCTAAACAATTGTTTAACATTAAAATGGCAACATAATCACATTAATTAGCATTTTCGCTGCGCCTCGCTTACCTCGTGTTCTTGCTCTTGTCATTACAACGCTGACAATTGCCAAAAACTTTTTCTCGTCTCTCGTTTAGTTCGCCGCACTACAAAAGAATTTTGTTTTGTATAGTTTCAAGTGTAAAAATACGTGGGGAACGCAGCTGAGAATTAATATGTGAGCAAAATGATTCACTGAGTTCATTAAACCTTAAAGCAAAAAACAGCTGTTGGGGAAAGGTCTGTTTTTTGACTTGAATTGAAGTCGTTCGATAAATCGTAGATACCAAGCAAGCAAAGCTGTTTCGATTGTTAAGCAGTGGAAGCAGTTGCGATTGTCAAGCAGTGGAAGTAGTTGCGATCGTTAAGCAGTTCGATAAGCAGTTTGGGCAGCCTCTGTTGTTCTTCATTCGCCTCACTAGCAAACAGAACCAGTTCAAAGTTAACAACACCCATTTACATTTACTTAGTTCATAGTGTGAGAGTATTTCTCCCCATTTGAATGCTATTGAACCGGTTCGCTGGAATGTGCGTGATTTGAGCTGCAATTACAGGCAACTGTGGCGCGGCTTTGTTTGCTAATACGCAATTATTGGGGCTTATTTGTTTGTGAATTTCATATGCATAATTACTGCTATAATTTGCAGTTAATTGCAATTTAATTTTCGCTCACCTAATCAAACATAACAACAAAGAAGCTGTCAGCAAAAAAAAAAAAACAAAAATATGACCATAACACTAAATATAAATATTTTGCTTTGTTTGGTTGCGGCACATCAAATCAGCATACAGCTCATTACCATTAGCTTCCCCCGCCTCCTCCTGCTCCTCCCGCTGCTCAATCCATTCATTATGCTGCCGAGCTATTTATCTAACTATGTGCGGCTCTCCCTGTCTCTCTCCCTATTTCTCTCTCTGTCCAGCTTCATAGAGACCTCGCCAAAATAGTTGTTTAATTTGGCTTTTAATGCTGGCCGCGTTGTTTTTATTTATGCTGAACAAATGCCGTTGAAAGATAAATTGCGCACAATTTATCGATGCGGCCATCGTCAAAATGAAAATGGATCGATACATTCTGTAAACACGGCTGAGGGTCGTCAAGACGCGTCCGCAGCGCTGCTCACTTAATAAATGGGAGGCTCATTAAAACTTTTTAGGCCATTTAATTTACAAGTACAACAGCGCAACTAATGAAACAGAGACAGTTTCTTGAGTGATGTTCGCAGCAACGCGAGATCGCAGTTACAGTCTGTAACAAGTCGAGATTTATCGACTATACAATACCCTGTACCACTACTGTATGGGAAAAGAGTTAACTTGTTTCATATATAGACACTGTTGTTGACACTCTTTGTCTAACAACTATAGAAAACATCGTATCATGTTACGGAGTAAAACAGCACAGTTCTAATTGCAAATTTTGTGGGTGAAGGTAGTCAACATCGAATGGGTTTCCTCAATAACTTAAATAGATAACAATACCATAGATATAGATAGTCACACAACCAAAGATCGTTGTGGGAGTTATTCACAAAAACCTATAATAAGACTCAGGGAGGGAGAAATAACAAGCAAAAACGAAACTCGTATAGAAACAGACCTAGAAGAAGCTGGATACCAACCTTAGTTGCTCTAGCTCTTATAGTCTCCAAGAACTGGGCGTTCATACAGACTGACGGACAGACAGACGGACGGGCGGACATGTCTAAATCAATTTAGAATTCAATTCTACGGTATACGACGTTTCCTTCTCTATTTGCAAATGCTTAATCAACCCTTTTAAGTATTTAATGGCGCAGGGTATAGAGAGAGATTACAGTCTCGTCGACTCTATCTCGTCGCCTTTGTGGAATTGCGCAGATCTGCAGCTTAATTAAGATGATTTATTTGGCCATATACAGCTGGATTTGGCAAACACTTGGCGCAACTTTCATAACGTAATTTGTAATTGAACATAATTAATGCGCAATAACCACACAGTTTCTTCCCTCCCTCCCCTCTCCCTCTCACTGTGTGTCTCTTGTGAGTGTTAAGGGGTTAGCCAAGCACAAATACACAAGCAGCGACGAGATTATAAATAATTGAAACATTTATTGCAGTCATGTGCAATTTTGTAGCTAATTATAATAAGCAGCCGCCGTGTGTGCGATTTCTAGTCGATTCGCAGTCCGACTCGGACTCTCGACTTGAACTGCGCCCGTCACCTCCCCTCCTCTCCCGCTCTCCCCCAATAAGGTTCATAAATCATAAGCACGCCCCCAATTCGAACATTCCTTACCTAAGCAAGGGATGGGGAGGGGGTAGGGACGCTCTGCAGCTGTCAGTTGGCATTTATGTCAATGATTGCTAATTTATTATTATTTATTGTGTGTGTCTGTGCAACGCGTGAGGAACGTGTTGTTGCCACAGATTCGATCGGCTCGCATGCAGCTGGCCACTTTCACTCTGCTGCTAATTCTGCGCATATTTCATTGTTCTCGGCGCTGCAACTCGACGAGGTCCTGAGCCTGAGACGTGCTGCGTGCTCTAATGATCATTGGCTAATTAACATTTTTATTTCATTCGCCACGTTTTTTTTTTGCTCATCTGTTCTATCTGTCATGTTTATTTATTGTCTGCTTGTTTCCCATTCGAGATATCTCCTGCTCTTTCCTTTACACTCTCTCTCTCTCTCGCTCTGCTTTATCACCTCTTAATATGCCTTGAACGTGTGCGCAAAAATTCGTTGATTTATTGTGTTGCACTTAATTAAGCGGCCCAACAACTGACAGCTCAACTTTACGGGGCGTATGCTTATTTTTTAATCGCAAGCACAATTACTACGAAATGTTGTCCCAAAATTTCAGCCCATTTCGAGTTGAATTGCCCGAGATATAGAGCCATGACTTAGACACTAGTCAAGCAGAATTTACACGTGTTTTGCTCAAGACAACTTTGTTTGAAATTGTTGTCCGCGTCTACACCGATCTGTTTGAAATTTTACACACTTCATTAAAATATATTTATTTTTTTCCTATAGTCAGCTTTACAGTGTCGCAATATGCAACAAAAAAAAAGGTCTTTTAACTTAACCGACCGAAAAAAACATGAAAGAAATTGTTTGTTGCATAAAAGGGCAGCTGTCAAACATAAAAATCATATTAAAATGACATATTTCTTGACCTCATATGTTTTACTTGGACACCGTAAGGGAAAGAATTCTAAAAATGATCAACAGAAAAAGCTGTAACTCTGTTATTTCGGAATGTTGTTTTTGTTAAATTCATAAATATACTTCAAAAGTTACTAAATAAACAATAGTTATACTAAAACAATTGCAAAATATTTTGTTGTCTCGCAAAAATTATTATTTTTAAGTGCGTTCTTTTGTTCACTAAACCAAACCCTTAAAGTTCGCAGGTCAATTAATTGACTTAACTTCCAAAATTATCTTCCAACTCCTATATCCAAAAGACCACCCAACTAAAATAGCTGTAACTCCATTGTTTTTGGATTCTACTTTGTGAAAGTCAGGAAAAATTTCAACAGTTACTAATGCTGTGATAAAAGAATTGCCAATTATTTTGTAGTTTCGAAAAAAAATACATTCTAAGCACAGTCTTCTTTATCGCCTTTAAAATTGCAGGCTATTTAATTGACTAAACTCCCAAAAAAATCATTCAACTGCGTTTGTTGAAAGGTTACCTAAATAAAATAGCTGTAACTCTTTTGTTTAAAATTATTCTTTAATAGTTATTTAATAATATTTAAGGAATTGAAAAGATCTTTGTAGTTTCGCATAAAAATTATGTGTTTTATATTATATTATTTACCATACTTCTACTTGAAGATAACAGGCCATTTAATTGACTAAAACTAGCAAAAATATTTTTCAACTGCGTTGGCCAAAAGGCCACAGTCGGCTGCTGATAAAAGCGCAAACGAAACGCAAAAACTTTCTGGCCTAACTACGCTCAGTCGACTGCGTTTTCGGCCTCTACAAGTTGCAGAGGCAGCTGCCCACTGATGCAAAAGTATCTCGCAGATACACAGATACGTAGATGTGCACACTCGGAGTGCAGCGCAGCGATTGCTTTGCAATTTGTTCTGGGCATTGCACGCGGCCTGGCAGCAAATTGCCGGGGCAGCCATGGGGGACGGTGTGTGGTGCTGCAGCATGTGGCATGCCAGTCATTGGGCTTGTTGCACGTCTGCAATTAATGTGGACACATAATTAATCATAAAAATTGGCGAAATTGGCGACTCTGCCTCATTTAAATTGACAAATGCCGTGTGGGCTGCAAACCTCAAGACAGACAGACAGACGGACAGACGGGCGACGCCAAGGTAGCTATTCGTGTCGCCTCGTCCTTGGAGTGCAGGGCACTAATAATGTTATGCATAAGCAGTGCGCGTAATGCGCTGATTATGATAACAAACTCATTTGTTTGTCCAGCCAGTCGAAGTCAATCAACATCTCATAACTGCACAATAACATCTGTCACAGTCGCTCGCAGTCTCTTGCATACTAATTTCCCGATTTGCCAGCGAATCCTCTGCTCTGACTGCTGTCCTTTTGCATTGACTTTTCCATTCTGATTCTTTTTTAGCACTGGATTAGCTGCGTCGCTCTTGTTTCGCGCATTTTAAGCAGCTTGCCGCACATTCATAACAGCGCTAATGAGCAGATTACTTTATAATGATTGGATCGAACGAATTTCGGGCACTTCAAGCCGACTATATGCGCTGCCCCAAGCGGACTCTGATTCGTTTTGTTGTCGTCGAGCTACCCTAATTGCAGCCTTATTGCAGGGCATCATCTTTAATCCCATGATTGCGAGCTTTGCCCAAATTATAAGTATTGTTTGGGGGGAGGGACTGGGGGCGGGGAAGGACTGGGGGGGGGGGGAGACGCCCTCTAATTATGCGATACATCACATCACAAATAAACAAATTTCATCTCGAGCTGCTTGGCTAATGCCGCTCACGTCCGCAGTCGAGCGAATTGCTTGCGCCCCTCTCTCTTTGCTCTCCCATCGAGCGGCCGCACTAATTTTATGGCTTAATATACTCGTACTTTCATCAGTGTGGGAGTCGCCACTTCCTCTTGCCCCCCGCCTTGGTCGCCGCCTGTCGTTCGCTCACAACTATGAGTTTCTTCAGCGCGAAATTGGCACTCAACGTCGTCGTCTCTGTCGTGAAGCTGTCAGTAATGCTTCACTCACTCGCTCGCCGCCAACCCGCATTCCCCTTGTCCCTTTCGCCAAGACAACAACAACAAGAAGAACAGCAGCAGCAGAAACGAGCAAAAAATTTGTCACGGCAGCTTGGAATTCTTAATTTTATTACACTTCTGGCGTGCGTAACGCGGCGAGAGACAAATAGACAGACAGCCAGCCAGCCGGCGAGTCGCCAGAGTGGGCAGCAGTCGACGAGAAGGGGGAGGGCGAGGGAATGGGAGCGCGGGGAATAGGCCAGGGCGCGTCTACGTCTATTTCTTCTCGTAATACATTTTTTTGCTTGACATTCCTGCATGCAAATTTCATCAGCTGCTGCTGCTTTCGCCCCTTCCACGCGCCTCGTGTCGGAAATGACATTTTCATGCGTAAATTGAAATGTGAGCGACGTGTTTGGGGATTTCTGTGCACTCCTACTCCGCGCTCTCTCTCTTTCTCTCTCTCTCTTTTGCTCTTTGGAGCGCTGCTGCGCAAGTAAAACCAAGTTGTCATTGCTTTTAATTATTTTTCATCTAGCCGACTGTCCCCCGTCTTCTGGCACTACTTCTTCATTGCAATTACGAGCTTAGCCACGCCCCAAACAGTTGAGCGTCTTAGCGGCTAAGAGGCCAGCGCTGAGCCTATTAAATTTCACTGAATGCGGCAAATAGAGCAAATTAATGGAGAAAATTGAGTCTCGAATGTGTGACCAAATTGATTATTTCGTTTTACTTCAATGGAAACTTTCCCAGCTCAAATTTCACTGGTCTGAACAACAAACATTGTTCATAGTTTCATTGAATAATAATTTTACTCTACTAACTTTACGAAATTCTTTCTCTTTGCAGGTAAGTTGCAACATTGCATTTGTGGGCCCTCCAAAATAAACTTGAAATGCGTTTCAAGAACTGCAGCTAAGTTGTCGCTTAAACTGTTATTTAGTATACTAAACTTTTACGCAATTGCCAGCTACTATTCTATTTAACAACCTTATCTCGACTATTATAGTTTTGTTTCTGCTTGAGTCTGAGCTTTGTTTTTCAATAACATTTCCGCTTGTGATAAACACAGAACGACGCTTCACTTTTGCAGCTAGGCAAAAACTGTACAAGTTCTGGACAAGAATAAGTCTATATCGCTATTGCAGACGCGCGAATTTGTGTAGGCTGCAACTGCAAGATCTTTGATTTGGCAAATTGAATTTCCTGCTAATGCGACTGCACTGGGAATGCAAGAAAAGCCGAAGGAAATCAGGAATAAAATGAAAATAGCTGAACAAATCCACAACACAACAAAAACCCTTCGAGAAGAGGAACTATCAACTGGGGTTTGGTTTCGTTTTCGGCTTTGTGTCGACATTTTGTCGAGCCGCCGCCAACATTCAATAAAAATTCAATTTGCAATCGAATTTGTTTTCACTCGTGGCGTCGTCTCGCTCTGGCACGCTGCTGGGACGCCTATTGCTGTCTCGCTCGCTGTCAGCCATTGCAAATTGTAAACATTGCAAAATTGGCAATAATATTACTATGCATAGACGACCCCCCCCCCACTCGTTCTCTTCGTGCCTCACGCATGCATGTTGCAAAAACTTGCTGAGCTTTGTGTGCCGTGCTGTTGCATGCAGCAACGAGGAAGGTGCATGTCAATGCGTGAAGTTTACTCTACGTAAGCAATCTTACTGCTGATACCCTGTAAACACGCTGGCAGCACAGCACTCACATCAACTTTCAGAGGGTAACTGCGAGTTGGCGCTGCTCGCTCTGTTTGCTCGGCAATATGGACTTTTGTGTTTGCATTGTGATATTTATTGCAATTGCAGTTTTGCAAATTGGATTTTAATGTCAACATTGCACAACAGTTTGCGTTACACCAAACTAAAAAAGGAATCATTCCGCCCCCAACAACAACAACAGCAAAAAAACAGCCACGAATTAGCCCCAAACTAGAATTAATTAAAAGCCTATCAATGTGGGCAACATATGTGCCCCAAACGCTATCGATTGGTTGAGTTGAGTAGGGTTATGCTTTGCGCTATTTTCAGACATGGGTTCACATTAGACTTTATCAAACGCTTGTCAACGTTATGCAAATAGGGCGCAGCAGAACACGGCGACAGGCCACAAATAGCCAAGTAGCCGACTCGATGATGATGATGATGATGATGACGATGATGGGGATATCATACGCAGCCTTTTGACTGTCCTTAACTTGCGCGCCGGACAGCAGTCACGTTGAACGTTGAACGTTGAACGTAGAACGGAAATGGCAATGTCTAGACTTTAGATGGGGTCGCAGAGCCCGCATTCTCGACTCCCATTTATACGTCGGCTCTATGTATATGTATATAGACCGCAGCCATTTGCAAACGGCACAAAGGTTTTCAGTTTCCATTCTTGCTCGCAGTTTTTTTGCCAATTGCCAGTTGCCAGTTGCACGAGCAACCACAAACAAATTTGTGAAAACCGCCTGCTAACTAGTTTGAGCGGCGTGCGGCAAAACCGCCAAAAACGATTTATTTGCAAGGCAGGCATTAGATAGCTAGCTCTCCTTACCGCGATTGAAGTGTCTGACGCCAACTTCTATCTATTCCTTCCACTGCAAATAGAGCAATGCTTTTGATAAGTTCAGCGCTAAATATGCAGTGGAAAACTGTCAGGTGGACAACTGTGTGGAACGCGTCAGTGGCAGTGTCAGCTGAGCTCTTGACTCAACGCGTGTCTTCTTTCATCCCATAAGCTGCACATTTTCTCATTCATTTCTCTGCCTGCTCCCGCTGGATATGCAATTTATCCTGCCCGTGTGTGTGTGCTTCCGTTCTCAGCAGCATTTGTTACTGTGTTCCACATGTCTGGCTGTCATATTTTCTCATTTCTTGCACGCTCCACCTCTGGCAACAATCCTCCACGCGCCACTCGCCACTTTTCGCTGCATCCACACGCGCTATCATCATCATCATCGTCGTCATCGTCCTGCTCCTTGTCTCATAATTTCACTTGTATGCCATAAATGCCAGCTAGTCAGCGAATTTCTGTGCTCCATGACAAACATTTGCCCCTAAACAAGCGCCCCTTCCCGTCCCCTCTGCCTGCGCCTAAACAAACAGCAGCAACAACCTGTGCCCCAAAGATATGACGTTGATAATGATGATGATGATGATGGTCAGGCAGGCGGCAAATAACATAGAGAGAGAGAAAGAGCGAGAGCAAATGATCAAATTGCATTCCTTCACAGTAGTTTTTTTTTGGCTGTTTTACTATTTTGTTTTCTCTTTCTCTGCTTCCGCTGACCAAACAATCAGCAGCGCAAGCAAAGTGTGGAGCGAGTGGAGGGGGAGGGGTGGGGAGGGTAGCGTGGTCAGCAAACAGGCGCAAAAATGCAAACTTTGTTTACCAAACCTAACCAAATATGAAGAGCAGGTGTAGTTGCCAGACACAGTGCTTGCCTGCGCGACTGAGAGATGCCCTGGAAATATGACAAAGATTGGCTTATAAAGGAACAATGGAGAATAAAGAAGCAAATACTACAGATTAATGGCAATTTGAATGGATTTTATTACGGAATTCTGCGCACTTTTGAAGCTGAGTTTTGCTGACAGCTTTTGCAGCTCTGGTTGAAGCGCGCTCCAGGGCATTGGCAGGCAACGACTTCTGCAGCTGAAACATAACAGTTATTTGCCTGCAGACTGTAGCCAAATTCACACACACTCACACACGCACACGCAGAGATGACCTGCGAAACCTTTGCTATTGTTGCTAAAGGTAACAATCTCAGACTTGCTGCTGGCCTGGCCCCAGTTTCTCTCTGCTCAACGCTGAGCTCAGCGCACAGGTAAAGTCTGAGTGTGTGAAGAGTGTGTGTCTGTCTGTATATGCGTGTGTGTGTTGAGTATGTGTGAGTTGAGTGTGTGTTGAGTATGTTGCTGAGTCTGAGAGTGTGTATATCTATGTGTTTCTCTGTGTGCCTCTGTGTGTGTTGCATGTGTAGTTGTGGGTGCCTAGCTTGTCTCATTGTGCGCATTAACGACTCACACACTCGCATCCTGCTCCTGCCCGGACGAATGTGCGCCATTTTGTTGGCGCTTCCTGTTCATTTTCTTCTTCTTCACGTGCCCGCTTCACGTGTGTGCGTGTGTGTGTGTCTTTTTTGCTGTTATTACTTACTCGCGCATCGTTAAAGTGACTTCCGCTGCTCTCTCCCTCTCTCTGGCACATCTTTTATGCGTGATATGGTAATAGCACAGCCATTGTGCGCTTGTAGCATATATTACGGGGCAGCGACGTCTGTCTGGCAACTGCATGCGCTAAATTATGCACAGCTTTCGCCCTCTACGCCTCCGCCGCCCGTCTTTGGCCAAAAGGTGACGAAATATAACAACTTAACCTTTTTCAGCAAATTTCCGCTAACAAAATGTTCAAAAAGGGCGCCCCTAACTTCTTTTTTTTTGTTGATGGTCTATTAAAGTTTAAAGCCGGTTGCTCTAGCGCTTTGTCGCTCGTCCTGCTTCCTGTTTGTTGGACATGATAAGACTGCGCGCGTCGTATCGCATCATAAATTTATAGATGCGCAAACAAACAGCACACGCGATCACGATTAATTGCCCTGCCCTTGTATCAATACACAGACAGACAACGAAAACAAAAAGGAACACAACATTTCTGCCCGTGTATTGTATAAATATTGTTTTCACTCTTGTGCATATCGCATTTGTGCAGCAGGTTTTTGGCATATTTAAAAATTATTTAACACAACCGCAGTAGCAAAAAAAATGCCGTAAAAAGCATTGCAACTCGCACACACGTACTTCGATTATTTGCAAAATAAATGATGTGAAGTGGATTTATGCAATCAAACCAAGCCAACCCAAACCAATTATGCTTTCATGCCACTGCACACGGTGCAAACAAATGCAGCTCACTGAAACGCAACTCGCAAATATTTTGCAACTTTTTTTTCTGGCAAATTTGCAAACTAACCGATTTAAGATGCATACGAAAACAATTGCAGGTTATATAGATTTGTTTGGAGAACTTCAAAGCAAAAATTACACGTAATTTATGTGAGAAGATTTCGTTGATTTGAAAGATTTGTGACAAGTTTGGGATGAAGATGCGAGCAAAGAAAAAACGTTGCATACTTCAAGGCAACGTCGAGAGCAGATTGAACTACATAAACAATGCGAACTCTTTACTTCACTGAAAACTAACGATTTACGATGCAGTTAAACACAATTGAAGACTAAGCTTGTATAGTTTTCTTTGCAGAACTCCAAGAGTTCAATTGAAAGCAGTAGTTACATGTAATTGTCGTGAAAGATTTCGTTAATTGAAAGATTTATGGCAAGTTTGGGATGGAGAGGCGCGCAAAGAGCATCGAGAGTGCGCTGCAAAAAACCTTGCCTACTTCAAGGCGTAGTCGAGAGGAAATTGCACTACAAAAAGAGCGCGAAAAGCGCGCTGAAAAAAACTCGAAACAATTAAAAGTACGAACGAACGAAGGCGGCAAAACTTTGTCAAGTGGCGGGGCGTGCATGTGAAAAACTTTCACAGCACACACAAAAAAAGCTGGCGAGTGAAAGAGAGAGATAGAGAGAGGGGAGCGAGAGGAAGCTGGTTGCTGGCCGCCTTCTAGTTATAGTAACTGCGGATTTTTTGCTTGTGTGACAAATAAGCAAAAGTCGAGAAACGGAAGCTGCTAAAGCGCGCCAAGAATGCGAAGAGTGGGGAGTGAAAGAAGAAAGCGTGGCCAACACTTTGCGCTGCAATTTGCACTTCATTGCCAGACCAGCTCTCTAGTGGCAAAGCAAGAGGGGGAGGAGAAGGAGGGGCAGGCGCTGCAGGAAATGCGCTCGTGGAAGACTGCCGTGGGGCAGTCTGCTCAAAGCACTTCATAAATTTTTTAAGTGCCATGCAAAAAACTTTTGCGCCCCGCCGCCAACGCGGCGCACAAAGAGAATGCAGCGAATGCAGAGTGTCGTCGTTCAGGGGCTTTAGTTGCTGCTGCCAGCTGGCCACAGACAAAGACGACTACGACAAGCGCGCGCCTTATCAAAGGGCATCAGAGAGCAGGCGGCGGCGTTCCTGTAATTAGACAGCAACAACAAATGTGTGGCAGCAGTCGAGAGTGTGGTCGAGAAACTGTAAACAAACGGCAATTGCATTGGCATTTGTGGAGAGCGCTTTTCATTAGTTCGCCATTTGTGTGTGCAATTTATGTGCATTGCCTACGCGCTGCAACCGCATAATTTAATTTCACAAACGAAAAACCGCAACATGTCCACTACTTGCAACAAATGTCGAAAAAAATTGTCGGGTGGAAAAAAAAAAAACTGTGGAAACCGCAGCAAAACATGTCACAAACGCGACAAAAGCAACAATAACAGAACAAACAAACAACGCAGTGAAATTTTAAATGCTACAGCAAACATGACGCCGCCCTTGTCCCTCGCCCCTGCCCCTCATCCTTGCCCCCTGTGCCTTGCAGCAGAAAAAATATGCCATGAATTTATTTTGCTTGTTGCTCTCTCGCTGCCGTCGTTTTTGCCTGTTTGCCCGTTTGCTTCTTCTTGTTTTTTCCCGTGGCATTTATGACCAAATCGCATCTACCAAATTGATATTCTAAGCGCGTAAAAATTTATATGTCCCGCATATGCATAAAACGCTCGTCCTTCGTCTTTTTTTCGTTTCGCCTTCGGGCATTAAAAATAAATGTTGCATACTTTGCGGGCGCGCAATTTTTACTTGTTTTTCTCTTCTTTTCAAGTGCTTTTTATGGGCGCTGTGACACGCCCACTTTCTGCCTGATTGCCGACTGCATATAGTACACAGGAATAAACATAAATATATATTTATCTCGTACATGTGTTTTGCATGCCAGCAAGTGACTTTATTCGACTGATTGTGAAGTGTTTGCGTCTCCCTTAAACTCCCATAGATAATCACTTTTTATTATATAGATTTATTATGTAATTGAAGCAGTACAAGCACAAGCATACATACTTTTTATATATACATTTATTTACATTAAGTAGCTGAATCAGTACAAGCACTATTGTATCATTACAACAGCAGACCTTAAACATATATGTCATAAGGACTCATTAAATGTCGCTCAGGTTTGCGTAAACCTTTTGGCGAAACCTAGACGACTTTTTATTGTATAGATTTATTAAGTACCAGTATAAACACTGTATCCAGAACATCTCATACTGTTCAAACCCTAAACATTAGGACTCATCAATTGTCGTTTAGGTTTAAGTAAACGATTTGGCGAAACCTTGACGCTTTAAGCGTCTCTTAGCGTATCTACTTCGACGGTTAATCGATCAGCCTGTCGCTATAGCGGCTTGTCTGTCTGCCAATCTGTTGCTCTACAGAGTGCAGTTTTAGATCACGATGTAATGCGGATACTTTCACGTACCATGGACAATCCATTATTCATCGTAACACGATTCTGCAGTAGCTGAATGCACTTGTAATTAGATTTGGCTGCAATTACTTAGATCTGCACTCTGTAAAGCCACATTGGGACTATGCAATGTACACATAGAAACAATTTCTGCAGCCCTTAGCCACAGTTCTTCGTGCCAGCAAAAGCGAGTCTCTTGTCCAAGATATTTTGCACGCCTTCGACATGAATAGCTGCAGTAGTGGAAGCAATGCTTTTCAGAGTAAAGCACAGATTTTCTGCTTTTGTGGGATTGATCTTCAGATTCCAGCTACTGCAGCAAGCAGTCAAGATATCCCTGAAGGCGCACATAGAGATGAGTAGATCTGATGTGCATAAGGAGTAGAGCTGTGGACTAAGCACTGAGCACTCCGGGACCCGGCTCTCATTTGACATGATGCCAAAAAGAGTTTCTAACTTTGACTTTGAATTCGCATTTATCCAGATGACTTCAAAATAGCGCAGGTAATAGTTAATATTTTGCACGTAATGCCAGACTCTGTCGAAGGCCTGTTGCATAAATATAATGACTGCGTTGCAGTACGCCAGATCGTCGTCAAACGCTTGCAGGATATGCTTTGCCAGCCTGTGAATCTGCTCCACTGTACCGTGTCCTGTTCGAAATCCAAACTGGTGCTCCGGCAAGATGTGACAACGTGGAGTCTATTGGGAATAAGTCGCTCTAATCACTAAATCAGACTATTATTTTTGTTCAGTTTAGTCAGTCGTATAGCATTTCAAGCGAGCTTTAGGCAAAGTTAATTTGGCATTTTACCCACTGTGTAACAGTTGCGAGTTGTTTGGGGGATTTAGCAATTAGGAACTGTCATTAAAAATCCGAATATCGCTGCGAGTGCAACACAAATGCACTTCTCTTGTCCATCCACTTGTGCTGTGCTGTGCTGTGTGCGGCGATTGTCAGGCTAAATTTGAAACAGTTGTTGAAATTTATTTAGCCATGTAAAATTGAATTAAGCAAAAAGTTCATTTTGCCAACATCGTTTTTTGTTTTTAATTGGATTTCACTGCTGGGTCTGCAGCTGCAGACTAAAAAACAAGAAACGCAGCGCACATTACACAAAAGCTTAGAGACAATTCGATGTGGTTTAATTGGACAGAAATAGTGAGAATATGCGATGGACACATGGCGCAGATGCTGACCAAAATGATTGCAATAAGTACACCAAAAATTGTCGTGATGATGATGATGTGTCTGCTCAAGTGTCGTAAATAAGGTCGAGATGAATGCGTTGCCAACAAATGCCAAATTTTGGCGCAGCTGCTGCCGCAATTATGACATGGCGAGCTGCAGTGCAATGCATTATTTACGCTCTAATTAAAGTGCTGACAGTTATTCAATTAACCCAAGCAGACGTCGATGAGCTACAGAAGCTGCTGTGGAATCTTTTCCTCTACCATACATATATATATATATTATGTCTAAACACGCCCTCGACCGTTGCACACTCAATTAAATGCAAATCTCTCAAGGTGTCGAACTATGCTCGTCTCGTTGTCTTGCCAGTCTGCGTTTGTGTTGCGTTGCGTTGCTCTTTAACGCCGAGTTCAGAGCCAACAATGAGCACTCAAAATCGCATTAGAGGCAAGTTTGGGGGCCGACATGTCGTCGTGCATAAACTTGGGTAGCGCCTAAAAGCAGGCAACGAAAAAGCGCAAAAGTAACATCAATCAATTTTGGCTTTCAAGTCGCGTACGCGGCAATTTGTTTGTATAGAAAATACTCCACGACCTCCCCCCGTCGCTTCATCTCTGCTCTCTGCGCACAACTTTTAATGTATTTCGGGCACGTCTAACCGCAGCGTGTACGGCTCGAAGTAACTCTGCCGGGCGACAGTATTGATATGCCTATTGATATAGCACACAGCAGCATGATGCTCATCATCATCGTTCAGCCAGCAGCCAGCAGCCAGCTGCCAGTTGCCAGTTGCCATTGGCATCAATTTCAACACCCTTTGCTGTGTGTTGTTGCCCCTTGTGCCTATTACTTGTAATAATATTTCAGCAATTTTTGTTGCCATGTCACATATGCGGACGTCTTGTGTCAGCCTCCACTTCCAGATGGCCCTTTTAAAGCGCAAGCCAGAAATTTGCATTTTTATGTGTCGCCTGTGACACAGCCGCCTTTTTCTAGCCAGCGGGGGGTAGAGGCGGGCGAAGGCGGGCAGCTGTGTGTGGGGCAGGCAGCTGTCGAAGAGAAATTGATTTGATGCAAATTAATGACAGCTTCTTGTCAGTTACACGACAAAACATGCCCTTAGACGATGACGACAACGACGACGATGACGAATAAGCATCTACACTGCAAATCAGAAAGTTATGGCAAACATAAGAAAGTCCTTGTTGTAGCCAACAATTCGATGTGAATGTGCGTGGAGCGGCTTTGTACACTGCCGCCGATTGTTTACTCATTTGCTGCCCCTTTTTTGCGTATGCTTGCGAGTTTTAATGGATTTTTAAGTAGGCCTTTAAATTAGGCAACAGCAAAGGCAATTTGTAGCCCAAGATGCCTGCCTGCCTGACAGCTCGTCGTCTCGATGCGCCAATTCATGTTTTGCTTTGTCGCCATGAATTTCAATTTCATTTACATTTCTGTTTTCGCTCTCTCTCTCTTGTCTCGTTCTAGGTAAGTTCCAATAAAAGGACATTGCGAGCGTTATCGTCTAATCTAGGAGTGGCAGCCACTTGACATCGGCAGCCGCATAATTATTTTCATTTTCCAATTCAATCAAAAGCTTTGGTCTGCTGCCGCCTAAGCCAGCAAATGCGCTTAGCCACTCTTGGCAATACGTCGCCAACTGTCGTCCTGGCAGCTGAGCCACATTGAGCTGGATTAGGCGCTAACTGCCGTCATGTGATTAGGCGACGAGCAGACCGGACCACGCGACTAGCACTCGCTCTTTAGACCAGACCCAGAGCCATAAATTAATCAACAAAGCGTAGCGCAAAAAAAACAGCATAAATAAGCAGCGAAAATGGGGGGGAAATTTAAAGGGAGGCCAACAAAAATGTTGGCCATCTAGATGTGGTTTAATTCACTGCCAAAGTCCTGCAGCACAGCACCTGGCCTACGCGCCGAGTCCCTCACGTAATTCTTATTATTTACTTTATTAATTTAAGTGTTTTAGCCGTGGGTGGGACCGCAGTAGGCCGCGACCGGGTGCCAAATTGGATCCTCTTCTTCCCCATTTAATTCTATTAAAGCCAAATATTTACACACAGCCAAGCGAAACAACGAGCAAATGGGGCTCAGTTGAGTGCAGCAACTTTTTCGGACTGGCGAACAACACACCCAGGACACGCGCAGGACAAGCAGGACTAGTCGCTCGCCGAAGTTTATTAAAAGTAATGACTCGTTGTCCGTGCCCCGTTGCCACGGCCAGGTGTGCGACCAACTAGCCAAGAGTCGATGGCTATCAGCAACGGGCCCAGCCCATAGCCAGAGCAAATGAATGTTTACGGCTCGGTTCTCGTTCTCGTTCTGGCATCGTAAAAACACATTAAAATTGCAGAGCAGCAAGTGTTTGGCTTTAATGCTGCTATCTTGTGGAATGCTCAATCGAACTATGCTGAATCGCTCACTCGTTCAATGCACTTAATTGCCCCAGCTTTGTTGAACTTCAGTATCCACTCTCTCAAGTCGTTTAATTATTGAGCATTCGAAGTTGGAGTTTGCAGTTCTTTTGCTGCGGGTTGGGCCGACTCGACGGAGACTGCAACACGAACTGCGGCATGCCCCAAACAAGCAAACAATGCAAAGACGCGACCCACACACTAAGCGTTTTGACAATGCTCCCGTCACACTCAGCAGACAGAGAGACAGCGCAGACAAAAGGACATTTTTGTTTGTCAAATGTTTGTCATTTGTAAATGTCAAACGGCGGTCGAGCATATTTTACATGCACCACCAGAGAGCCAGAGACGCAGGCAGCAGGCAGCTGGAGGGGGAGAGAGCCTGTGAGTGAATTCATGTGCCGCTTGCCAGCCATTCCACATATAAAGTCAGTTGTGTTCTTTCAACTTGCGTGGCCCGCATATCTTGGGGCGACCTGAGCAATCAAGCGGCTGCTGCGGGGGCGGGCGGCGCACACAGCACACTCAGTCGGAATGTCGACAGTTTAGAATGAATTTTCCGGCCAAATTATGAGACATATTTCTGCTGATGCTGTTGTCGTCGTCGTCGTCGTCGTCTCGTTCTCGTTGTTGTCCTGGTGTGTGTTCTGCGGGTAGCTCGTGGAAGGAGGCGGGGCAGGTTGGGGTTTGTCATATAGAAATCTGACATTTAAATATTTACTTGCGTCAACTTGTGACATTTTACTCATTACAACGAGCCAAAAGGATCTTACGACACGCGTTGCGTTGCCAGTCGCTGGGGGGAAGGGGAGGAACGGGAACTGGAACGGGACTCGGATTCGGTTTCGTATAACTTTTGTCCTGCCTTTAATTTGGCAGGCGCTCGACTCGGCAGCATTTCATATTCATAAGCTGACGCAATTTTGACAGTTTTTAGTGCCGTTTGTCGTTGCTCGTCGGTCGTCGCTCGTCGGTCGTTGTCTGCCGCCGCCCTCACAATGTTTAGATTTATTTCCACACTCAACTCGCAGGCGAAGCGGGCCAGCTATCATTTATCAACGCTTCCGGCGGCATTCTTCATCCCAACTGGCAGACAGCGAAACTCTCTCTCGATTGGCTGCAAGTTTGTGTGAGTGTGGCCTGGGGGCCAGGTATAAATGCTGTTGTAAATGTATTTTTAAATGTAATGAGATTATTACGCAATTAGTGAAACTTTTCTGCGGGCTGCGGGGGGTTGCAAGGACAGTGAGCCCTGAGGTAGGCTTTTAACTGCTTGGATTTTATAGCTAATTTATTTCTGCGACTGCTGCCCGGTTATTGTGTGTACTCGGGAATATCGAGGACTTAAAGAGCCTGCCAAAAATATACACTCAGCCCATATTAATTAATGGCATGAAGCGTAGTCAAAAATTGTGCAGCCAGCAGCTGGCAGTTTCCATGGCTCACTGCTCTCTCGCTGTCTGAGATTGTTGCTGCTGCATGTGCGCCTACGTGCAACACACACACACACACACAAGTGGCGCTTGAGGGCTCAACAAACAGAAAAAGTCAAGACATTTACACTGCACTTCATGCTTCAGCTGCAGCTCCTGGAAGCGCTCCAAGAAGTCCAGGCAAATGAGCCTTGAAAACAAATCATTATTAAAGCCTGTGGCTGTGTGTGTGTGTATGTGCTACTAGTCGTATACTTGATGCTGCCTGCCAGTGACCTCGCCTCATATTTCTAATTATGGCAACATAGAAATCTCTTGCATGCACCATGTTGCAGCATTGCTCTCAGCGCCCCCAGGCAGCATCATAAGACTCCACAGAGAGGGAGTCCTTCCTCGCTCTAGCTCCGATTTGATGAGGGAAAGTGAATTGCAAGGGGCCTGGAAAGGGAAAAGGGGAGGCGTGTCTTTGTGGTTGTTCTTCTTGCTGTTGACTCTCGCCCAGCGGCAATTCTGTGCTCTGTGAGTCTTCTTTTTCCCAGTGTGTAAGCGTGGCAAAGTCCACGACAAACACAACGACCGTATACACACACACATATATATATATTATATATATTCCTATGTGCTTATAGCTAACTTGTTGCAGTCGCTGGCTTGGCAACTATGTAAAGTACGCTTAGAACTTGCTCCCTTAGGCATGCAACATGCCACAGCCCTCTGTCTGTCGCTGCCTCCTCCGTTCGTAAGCAGCTTTGAAAATTGTTTTTGATCGAAATTTAAACAAAAGCTGTGCCGTGTTCTTGTTGCTGGCAACAACAACCATCAAGCACAACTACGGCCATAAACGCGTGCCTAAACGCCCCTAAACATTGCCAGCAGAATGTAGTCAAACTTCCACGACAGCGCCACAATAAAAAACACGTTAGAGCGACTGTAGAGAGTGCTCGACTGCGAGATACTTGCTTCAGAGCATAGAATACTCAACTTTGGCTGCTTATAACTACAGAATTTGGGTAACAATTATTATTATGTTTACATAATGATTCCTGAATAGAATACAACAATAAAACACTCGTGATAGAGCGACTGTGGAGTGTGCTCGATTCCGAAATACCTGTTTGAGAGAATAGACTATGATTATTAGGAGTATGTTAACATAATATTACCTGCATAGAATACTCCAACAAATTACGACTTTGGCGGCGTATAACTTGAGAATATAGGTAACAATTATTCAGAGCATGCTTACATAGTGATTCCTGAATAGAATACAACAATTAATTAATGTAGAGAGTGCTCGACTGCAAGATACTCGCTACACAGTTAAAGTGAATAGAATACAATTTGCTTATAACTTCAAAATAACTTTGATGAAATATCGACTTTAGTTGTCTTAAAACTTCAGAATATCAATAATGATTACTTAGAGTATGTGAACACTGCTATATCTTTGCTTTAGTATAATAAGTAGTTTGATTAACAGGCACGTTGAGCTTTATGCAACTTTTATATTATGCAGCAGACGGAAAAACGTTAACTAAGACTACACTTCATTTGTAGAGTCGAAATTGTTTTTCTTTTGTTGGCTAGTTTAAAAGAGATTCAGAAGCCAAGTTAAAGCACATCAAGTTATCGAGAACAATAAAAGTAAAACAATAAATCGAATGCAATTGTTGGGATCTCAATTGAAACACTCTTTGTGGTAGTATAGTAAGTAAAATAATATGGAGTAATAGAAACTTTGAGTTTGGTAACTCGATTCTCTTGTGCTATATTCGACAGACGAACAAAGGTTGATTAAGAATATGCTTTATATACTTAATAGAGTCGAAGATGGCTTTTTCTGCACTTGTAACCGAGTTCAAAAAAGATTAAGAAGCAAAGTTTAAACCCAGCAAGTTTTCCACAACAATTTAAATAATTGATGAATCAAATGCAATTGCAAGGAACTCGATTGAAAGACTCGCTTTCTGAGCGAGTCCAGTAAGCGTAGAAAAGCGAGTAGAAAAAATCATTGCATACTTCGCAGGCGACTGCTTGCTTCTGCTTATATGACAACACACCTGTACATCGTATATTTGTGTGGGTATCTGTGTGTTGTGTGTGTGGGATGTGCGTGTGTTAAGGGCAGCAAAGTTTTGGTCGAAGGCGCAATACAAGAAAAACGACGCAGCGACGCAGCGGGCCGACATGAAAGAGAAATTCCCTTTATTACACTTTGTTGTTTTGCGCATTGTTGTTGTTATTTTATGTTGCTGCTGCTGTTGCTGTTGCTGTGCGTGGATGTTGATGGTGCTGCTGTCAAGCAGCTGCTTCAAATGAAATTGTTTATCAAGTTGAAACTTTGCAAGAATTATGTAAAATATGTTTTGTGGGATTTACTTTAGTCTTTTGTCTCGCAAAGCGCTGCACATAAAAATTAATTTTCTGCTCGAGTTATTAAACATTTATTACATGGCTTGTCGCATTGCGCCCGCCTCTCCTCAGCTCACAACTTCTGTCTGCCTTCTGACGTCTTCCGTCTTGCAACTAGCAATGCCCCAAGCCTAATCCCTAGCAACTGGCCTCTCTGTCTCTCTGGCTGTGCTGCCTGCAGTTGCAATGGCAAATTCTGGGCAAGGATCACTCGGTTAGCTGCCCAGTTGGCCAGAACTTCCGCTCCGCTCTCGACTCTCGGCTGGGCAAAGCGCATTACACATTTGCGGAGTGCAACTCAACCAACCGCTAAACCGCTTAAAACTGAAAGCTCATCAGGGGGACTCGGGATTTGCTTTTTAGTAGCTGACAACTTGGGAATCACCCCGACAGCAACCTGCACATTCACAACTATTATGCGCGTGATTAGCACAGTGTTCAGGAACAGAGGCTATTCACTATTTATGTGATGATGCTCTTTAAATTCTATAGCAATCCGCCTTTGTTGCTGTTGGCAGTCGAACGCATCGTTTGATGCATTGTGCGATCCTTGAATACTTTTGCTGCCAAATGAACAGTTTCGGCCATTCAAGTCAAATGAGTCATGAGCCAAGTGCAGTCACGCGACTGAGTTTTCAATACCCTTCTTGGCCAACAAAACTTCAAGCAGCTTGCTGGCCACACCAAAAAATTTATGACTACGCAGGAGATCAATGTCATTAGAGTCGTTGTTATAGCTGAGGAGGGTATCGCGTAGTCGTTGCATTGCCATTGAAGTTTGTTTTTTTGTGCTCTGCAAGCTGAAACAATAAAACAAAATGGGACGTCGTCCACCACTGTGGGCGGCCGTCACATCCAGATGAAAGCGACCCTGACCAGGACTCGCAAAGCGCAGCTTCTTTCTGGTCAACTGAGCAGCAAATCCTCCCATCGCTCGCCGAAGCTCATTATCATCGTCATCATCATCATCGTCGTTGTGCTGGCGCTCTCAATTATCATCATTGGGTTGTGCATTCTCTGCAGTCGGTCGCCGGAAGTTGGCAGCCGTTCGCATTGTTTTTGGCCATTTCGTTTGGCGTCATTCCATTGTTGCTTCTGGTCAACACTCTCCACTGGCCCCCCCTCGATTCAGCCACCACCTACCAGCTGCTCCCCCCTGATTGTGCGCCCATTGAGTTGATGATTTCCGTATGCATAGCCCATTTTATGCACAACTTCCGGAAATTTCATTGCGGTTTTGCCAGCGGATGTTGAATTGCTGTTGTTCTTCTTGCCGAGTCTCGGTTTCAGCGCCCCACTTCTCGCCTAAACAATTTGCAAAAATCTAGTTTCAAATGGAGAATAGTTTTGCGTTCGTTGCAGCAGACATTCTGGAATCCCGAATAGTTGCACTAACAATTAATTAATAATTATGCTACTAATAAGCGGCTCTCGGCAGAGTAGCTAACTCTCTTCCTCTTGCTCTCCCTCGTGGATTATTCAGGCACATTTCCGTCGGGTCCACTCAGCATTGGCTTTAGCTTGCCTCATGCTGCAACTGACAGTTATGTGTGCACGCGTGTGTGTGTGCTCGTGAAACAAGCAATTGTGAAAGAGTGTGCGTGGCTCTCGCTATGAACATCCATCTGCTGCACGCATTTCAATTGCATTGCGGTCGACTCGGTTTACACCAAATGCGCGTTTGCGGCTTCTGCTCGTGCGGCACAGAGCGAAACAGTTAACTAGAAGGCCGGCGTCTCATATCGCAATCTTAATTGAACACAACTTCAGCAGCTGATGGCAATGATCAGCAGGCTGCAAATGGCGAGCAGGACAAAGGCAACTGAATATCAAACAGAAGCAATTACTCTCAACCACTTTTCGTTGTTGCTTCCTTTTAACTGCGCTTCCTGATAGAGTTTCTGTAAACAATAATTATGAAGGAGCGTTATTCGATTAATATAAATACATACAATAGAAGCTTTTACTTTTAAGCTCTTGTTGTTATTTCTTGTTAACTGAAATGTAGATTTTCATCTTAAGTCTAGTTATTTAATTCATCTGAATATCAAACAGAAGCAATACTTTTCAAACCCTTTTTGTTGTCTCTTTTTACCTGTTCTTCAATGTTATGTAGATTTTCTGTAAGCCAGAATTATAAAGGATATTTATTCAATTAATATGAATATCAAAAAGAAGCATTTACTTTCCAGCGCTTCTTGTTATTGTTTCCTTTGAACTTCTCTGCAATGATATATAGATTTTCAGGAGGATTCTAGAGAAGAGTTATGCGATTAATATGAAACCATTTTCGATTATTAATTTTCTTTAAGATAGATAGATAGACAGCAAGGATTCTAAAGACTAGTTATTTAATTAATAGATAGCTTTATGGTGCTTTTTTTATACTTTTTTCGATTATTCATTTTCTTTCTTTTTGATTACTGTTTTCTGTAAGACAGCGAGAACTCTAAAGACTAGTTATTCAATGCAAGTTTTGTGTTATCGTGAATAGTAAGGAATAGTTAGTCGATTATGGACATTGAACGAAATATGGCATATTTAAATGTATTTTCGGCATTTCGCTTGTCGCTTTGTTGTGGCAACTCTTTTGTGCTGTTCTATTCTTGAATGTATTGTGGCGAATCCTTTGCCTCGATCTAATCGTTGTTGCAGCGTCTCCCTCGCTCTCTCTCTGTGCTTCTGCTGCTGCCCTGCTGTACTTTGAATCTTTGACCATTCCTTGTGCTCGGTCGTTGTCATTTCTTTTCTATGCTGTTGCCTTGCCTTATTGTTGTTTCACCTTTTCTGTTTACTCCTTGTCACAAATCCCGCTCTCTCTCTCTCTCTCTCGGTCTCGCTCTCTATTGGGCCCCAAGGCCGGCGAACAAAGGGCTCGGTAACGTTTTGGCGTGCCTTTGTTGTTATTGTTATTATTATCATCAAGTTGTCATGTTAAATGACATTTGCCATATTTCATTCATACAACTTATGTCTGCGGCTGCTGCGTCTATGTGTGTGCAAGATTTATGTGCGTGTATAGAAAGCGGGCGCACATAAAAAAGTGCTTCCATATATCCTCAGCTTCCTTTTGACCGCTGAAAATGAGCCATGTGAACTGTTGCGGCTGCTCTGTTTGCTACCCAACAATGGCAATACTCCCTCCCTGACTATTGCAACGCTTTCTGCAGCAAACTATTGTTGTCGCCATTGTGCGCTGCTGCGTCTGGAGAAGCGCACATCATTGTGTGTGCTCCATTTGTGGCATGTGTCAGCAACTGGCAACTGCCAACCGGCAACTGGCAACTGAATACTCGCTCATTTATTTATATTCATTTACATGGAGCTCGTCATTTGTCTGTGTGCTGCGTGTCCCGGGTCGTTGTCTGCTCAAAAGTTTAATTGTCCTTCGGCTGAGATGTTTACATTATCACAGCACAGCAGTTGCGCCGGCTTCAGGTAGTAGTCAGCCAAGTTCCACTCTAAAACATCTCTTTCTATTCTTGTCTTATCACTCGCTTCTGCTGCTCCGCCTGCCTGTCACTGACAGGCGCCCCACTGCGCCCCCGCCTTGTGCCGGGCTTTTGTCGAGCTGCCTGGGCAATTATATGTAAGTAGTTCGTTCGTTCGTGTGGGGGGCGTGCGCATAAAAAGCGTGGCATACATCGCACAGCGCACACATAGGCAATTAAACTATGGGGTCCTGTGCTTTGCCTTTCTTCTGCGTTCTTCGCATTTCAATCAACTTTTCGCATATTACATTTTAAGCCGGATATTACAAAATGGCCGCTCGATTGATTGTGCGCCCAGTCAGACATAATTACAATCCCCCGTCGCCTCCGCTACGCTCTGTTGCCCTACAGTTATTATGCTAAAAAAAAACGACATCAAAAGGCGCTTCAAACATTTGCATACTTTTGGGCCATAGCCACGAAATTGGTTTACAGTCGCAGCCAGCAGTCGACGTACGCCGCATTTCGGTCAACTTCGGCGAACTTGCTGCAAGTTTGAGGCGCCTCCACTGCCAAATACATAGTGTGCTTAGCCGCCAAAGCCACCGCACACACGTCGTCGTCGTCGTCGGCATCGTCGTCGTGGGCGTCGCCGCCAAATGTAATTATCAAAAAGTTTTTACTATTTGGCGAGCGCAGAGAAGAAGCAGCCGCCGCTGGAAGGCGGCGAAACAAAAATTAAAAAGGAAGCTGCTGCAGCCGTTGTTGCCTCTTGTGTCAGCCGCAGGCGTCGCCTCAACATCGCCTGGCGTCAGCGGCGGCTTTTGCGGCTTGTTGCTGCTGCTTGTTGCTCGTCGCTCGTTGCTGTTTGTCTGGCAGCCGGGCTAAAAAGTAGAAAATTAAATTCGTTTCAACTGCAGACATTTCTCAGGTTGGCAACGGCGAAACAACAACAACAACAACAACAACAAAAAAAGCGAAAAAGAAACGCCGGAAGCTGATTTTCCACTTGTCAAAATGGCTGCAATGCCGGCGACTGTTTGTCTTCCGTTACTTTGGCGCGTCGCCATTTTGTTTCGTCTTGGAAACGCTTCCGAGAATAAAAATGAAATACAACTCAGAAAGATTGTCAGGCCATTTATTACAGTTTAATGCCAATTTTGTGCTTATTAATCGCATGGAAATGACTAAGACGTGACTGAACCTCAACCGAAAAAAGATATTGTGTTTTGCGTTTGATTTGATTCCGTTTTATTGTCTCGCTTCAATGCGTCAAAATGTGACGCGATTACCATAAAAATGCACACAGTTGTCATAAATAAACTCAGCCACAAAAATTGATTGCGAATTAATCTTAATTTGCTTATTTGCCTGCTGTGAAATGTGATCAAATTTGCGAACTTGCTCTGCTCTGCGATGTTTTTGAAAACTTCAGTAACGGCAACGAGCGCTTTAAGAATGTATAAATATTCTCGTTGCATTCAAAATATGGTATATTATGTAATACAATATTGTGCACAATAAAAAATGAAAACAGAACACAATGCAAATGCAAATGAGTGAAGGAAAATACAAAAAAAAAAAAAGAAAAAAAAATGAAATTGAAATGAATATTTTGTGCAATTTGTTTCTACTGCATTTTAAATATTCATGCTGCCCCTGACTTTCATACACACATGAGCGTGTGTGTGTGTATGTGTGTGTGGGCCTCAATTCTCTGGAGGCAGACACGCACACGCATATGCATAAAATGGCTGCTGTGTGCATATTTAAGAACCCATCTAAAACCGGGGCTGCGTGCCTCAAAAATCTTTGCATTTTATTCTGCGTTGCTGGGGCACATTCCTCGAGTTCTGCGAGTCGTTTTCAAGGCTCGTTGCGGCGCCGCTTTTACATATTGCAGAGCCTGAGGCATGATTTTTAAATATTTTATAACAATTTGTGCGAAAAGTAAATAGCAAGCCAAACCACCCATCGAGCGAGCGCACATTGAGCAAGAGTTTTGCTCCTTTTGCTCTCGTGAACTGAAAGCTATTAGCGTTGAATTGTGTGCTGATTGAAATTGAAAGGCAGCTGTTTGAACAGGTTGCCAAGCAGCAGCAAGCATGTTGGCCAAGTTAAATGATGTGTGCCAAAAGCCCTTGAAACATTTATGAATACTTTCAGCTTAATAGCACACAAAATATTATGCATTAATGCCCAACATTCTCCCCGTATGTGTGTGTGTGTGTGTGTGCAAATCAGTTTGATTTATGACATTATGATCCATCGACAACTTCAATTACTTTCGAAATTCATCAAGGCAGTGTCCCTTGATTTCCGCATAGAAAAGGCGTATTTAAAGTTCGCCCCTAAAAGTATGCAACGCTCTTCAAGCGCAAATTCACTTAACCATTGGCAATTTGCGAGTACGCCAGGCAGCGACACCTGCCCAAAACGACGACGACCCTTCTTTTCTATGGCCCTGGCCACAACATGGCTCAGCTGCTGGGGGATGCTTAGAGAGCATCGTGCTGGGTTGGCAACCGCGTGCTGGCTGTGAACACAACTTCGGGGCAGAGCAAGCATACAGCATATAGAATCGTTCGTTGTTATCGCTTATGTTGTCTCTTACGGTCTGCTGCACTTTGTACACACAATTTTGCCCATCGATGCGATGCGAAAAACGTGAAAGCTGCCAGCAGACGCAGAGAGAGAGGAAGGGACAGAGAGAGGGAGGGAGGGGGATGGGAAAAGAATGTGGCAGCATAAGAAATGTGTTTCTAATTTTCTAGTTGCAATCACTTTCACTTAATGCCATCCCTTGATTTGGGTTCGAATTCAAACTAAATGTTTCGTAATTTGCCCAAAGTTTCTTCTGTGGGATAAGCCCAAAGCATCAACAACAACAACAACAAGAGCAACCAAACGAAAAACAACGCTAAGCAAAGGGAATCTAGCAAAGTCCTCAATAAAAATTACCAATATTTACTTTACAAAATGACAGTTCCACTTGCTGCTTACACATCTATGTCTTTGGGGCCAAATCCCCTGTCAACTTTGCTACTTAATAAAATATGAGTGCCAAAGTGGAAGACACAAACAAGAAGAGCACGACGTCGACGGCGACGACGACGACAGGGACAAGGACGTGCCACTAATGGCTGGGGCAAGCTCAAGTGCCGCCGCCGAATCGCCAGCTAAAGGGATAAAGAAATAAATAGAAAATGCAAATAGATGGCAAGACATTTGCAGGACCCGTCGCCGCACTCCTCACAAAAACTTTGTCCACGTCCGTCTCAAGTTGGCCGCGGTCGCTTTTCAGCCTTCCTGCCGCTTGCCGCCTGCCGCTTGCCACTTGCCACTCAAGGACATGCGTTGCCCATAAACTGTTGATTTTTATGGAAGTTCGTGCCGCGACAGAAGCCGACAGGATCTCGCCCTCGCCAGGTGTGTGTGTGTGTGTGTTGGCAGCTAAGAGCTTTCCGCACACTCTTTGTACACCTCATCATGCTGCGCTGCCCTGTGACATATGTCAAACTCTTGTCCCAACTGTAATTTCAGCCAACATCAGCCCAAGGTCACTCCCTGCTCCCTGCTCCACCTTCCTGCCGGCGCTTTTGTGGCCTGGCATTAGTCTCGAAATTATAGTCTTTAATGCGGCAGACACCCTCCTGGTTGTCGAGCAATTTCGATAGTTTAAATGTGCCCCGCACATGTGGCTGTGTGACGTGTGCTTGTGGCGTGCATTTTACGACCGAATATGTTGCGTATGCTGCGCCTGCTGTTGTGCCACAATTTCTTATTGTCGCCTCGCATTTAATTGTCGCAGCGCCTGCTGTTCTTTGCCTCTGGTCGTGTGATGTGCCATTACAACTTCCTTGACTGCCATTCAGTTGCGTCTCTCAATTGATTGTTACTCTGCTGCTATCTTTAATACCATTTTTAATAACAATTTTACCCACTAAACTTTGTGCTTCGACTTGCAATTTATTGTTTTTAACTACCATATGTTGGCTTTAATATCATTTTCAATAACAATTTCACCAACTTCAAATTGCTTTTCTCTGAGTTGCGTCTCTCAATTAATTGTTACTCTGCTGTCTTTAAAACCATTTTTAATAACATTTTGACTAACAAATGGTAGTCTTAAAATGGTATTAAAGATAACACAGTAAAAACCAATTGCAAGTCTCAACTCAAATTGTAGTTGGTAAATTTAAATTTGCTTTTCTATGAGTTGCGACTTTCAACTGATTGTTTCTAAGTTATCTTTAATACATTTACTAAATAAAGTTGCTTTTTTTTTATGTTTTTCTTTTCAATTGAATGTTTCTATGTTTTCACTAACAATTTCACCAACTAAAAATTATTTTTCTTTCAGTTGCAACATTCAATTGTTTGTTTCTAGGCTATCATAATACTTTTTCTAAATAAAGTTGCATTTCTTGGGATTTTTCTTTGAGCTGCGATTTCCAATTGATTGTTTTTATGTTAATAACAATTTTTCTAAATAACATTTGCTTTTCTTTGAGCTGCGACTTTGAATTAATAGTTACTATGCTGCCTTTAACACTAATTTTGAATATTATTTTACTACTCACTAAAATTTACTTTTCTTTTCAATCTTAAATACTTAGCTCTTGTTTCGTGGGTCTTTTTGAGTAGCAACTTTCGATTGGTTGTAACTCTGTCATCTTTAGGAATTTTTCATAAATAATTTACATTTTTTCGTATTCTTCTTTGAGTTGCGACTCCCAATTGTTTCTGTTCTCAAGAAGAATTTTACTAAACAAAATTTGCATTTCACTGAGTCAACAATTGATTTTTAGTCGATCTTTCATACTTTTCGTTAATAAAGTTTCATTTTTTTCAATTTTCTTTCAATTGATTGTTATCTTTAAATTTTTACTAGATACATTTTCATATTTTTTTTTGTGGTTTTTCTTTGAGCACCAACTTTCAACTGATTGTTACTTTGTTGTCTTTCATATCAATTTTACCAACTAAAAAAATTGATTTAGTATTTTTCTTTGACTTCCAACTTGCAACTGATTGTTACTCTGTTATCTTCAACACTTTTGCTAACTAACGTTTTTCTCTTTTTGTGTTTTTCTTGCAGGTAAGTGACGATGTGCTTTCGCTTGCTTTGAGTCAGAATCAAGTAAGACACTTTTGATTTTTACGCTTTTTGTTTTAATGTATTTTTATTGGCATAAGCCTGAGTAGGCATTCTGTGTTGTTGCGCTCATATATCAGGTCGCAACACCTTTTGCGCCATTGCTCAAATCGCTGTCTGGCTTCATAAATCAATCAGACTGTGGCCCCGGCTTATGTTCTGGCCGAAACTCCCCGATGTGTGTTGTGTGTTGTGCGTTGTGTCGAACGTTACGACAACATTTCCGGCGCAAAGCAGTTAATTTGTCAAATGTCTGCACTTTATCACCATATCGTCAGACTCGCCACCGAACCGTGCCCCAGGCACTACTCTAGAACCCCTATTTCCGCCACCGCCCCTCGCCCAAGGGCGGCCTGCACTTGGCCGGAGTAAACGCATTACGCACTCGGGCGTTTTTGGGGCTCGTCTCTGTGAAATTTGGAAGCAATGCGCAATCAGAGCACTGAAGCGATTCTCACAGGAGCGACGGCCAGCAGACGAGCCTCATCTGCATTGTCAGCTCCTCCAGGGATAGAGTGAAACAGAGACGGAGACAGAGACAGAGAGAGAGCGAGAGAGGCTGCTAGAAAAACTCACTGCGAAAGCAATTTAAAGTTGCATCCATAACAGAAGCAACAGCAACAACAACAACAGCTCCTTGTCCTGAGGGAAATCTGTCCAGGCTAATGTTTTGCTGTCCTGTCCTGTTTTGCTCCAGCCCTCCACAAAGCATGTCAGAGTCAGCGACAGCGCCAGCGCCAGATATGGGAGCTTGCAACCGAAATCGTAATTAGAAAAGTGCTTGCATGATAACTCACTTTTTTGCCACTGCGGCAGCTGAGGTACGCAACCCTGCCGCTGCAATCGTGCTCTGCACATTTAATAGCACTCGAAATCCGCATTCGGGGGGCACATATGTGGGCGTGGTCGGTCGCTCGCTTTCATCAAATTAGCCAATCTATTTACATGTTTATACTAATTGCCTGGATAATTGAGCTGATCGTGGAAAAGGGCGGAAAACGAGAGAGCATCAATGAGGGCGACAGTCTGTTGCATAAAGTAAATATTTACAAATTGGCAGCAATTTTTGCATGCAACCTTTTCGGGTGGGGAGGGGGCGGCAGACGGGCAAAAAGTGTCATCAAAATGCCATTAGGGGAAGCCGCCTGACTACACAAGGGATGCTGCCCAGAGGCACGAGAGCAGACTTTAAATGCAACAGCTGATGATAGATTTAAAAAGGAAAGAAGTTGCACTTATCGATAGTAGGCAGAGGCAGTGCTTCGTTTAGGAAGGGGAAGCGGCAATGCTTCCTTCTAACACGTTGGATTACATCTGTTGGAAAATAGATTTAAATAGGAAATAAGACGAACTTAAGAGAAGAAAAAGGAAAGAAATGATACTTATCGATAGTAAGCAGGGGCAATCCCTCCTAATATCGGTAATTTTCAAAAAGAAAAGAAACCAGCAAAGGTAAAGCTTCCTTCTAACTCTCGGTATTGGGACTGTTGGATGATAGATTTAAAAAGTAAAGAAGTCGTTCTTATCGATATAAGACAGAGGAATAAGTAAAGAAATTGTACTTATCGTTAGTAGGCAGAGGCAATCCTTACTTTAACACTGAATGGAATATAGACTCAAATCTTCTTTCTAACTCGCAGCATTGGATCTGTGCGAGCTATAAATAAATGCAGTGAATGATAAATTTAAAAGGAAAGTAAGTTTACTTATCGATAGTAGGCAGAGGCAGTCTTTCCTTTAGAAAAGAAAAGGTTTGTACTTTTAGATAGAACGCAAAGACAATGTATCATTCTAACTCGCTTAATTTGATCTGTTATATGATAGATTTAAAAAGAAAATAAGTTGTACTTATTGATATAAAAGAGTTGAATGTGTAAAGAAATTGTACTTATCGATAGTAGGCAGAGACCATGCATGTTTCAACAAAAAAAAACAAATTGGCAATGCTTCTTCCAACTCGCTGCTTTGGATTTGTTTAATCTATAAATCAATGAAGAGGATGATCGATTTAAAAATGACTACTTAATTCATTATCACTTGTTGATGTAAGACTGAGGAAAAAGGAAAGAAGTTGCACCTATCGATAGCAGCCAAGAGCAATGTTTCGATCTATAAATAAACGCAATAAATGATAAAATTGAAAAGAAACGAATATTGAAGGCAAAGGCAACATTCCTTTAAAAAGAAATTAAATAGTAGACAACGGCCGGCCATTGCCATTCTTATAACTCGCTGCAATGAATCTGTTAAGGGATAGATTTAAAAAGAATAGAAATTGTTTACAGACAGAAGTCAGAGGTAGTCCTTTCATTAAAAAGAAAAGTAATTCTACTTATCGATAGTAGGCAGCGACCATTAAAAGGCAAATGCAATGTTTTCTTTTAGCTGTTAAAAAAAAATTAGTTCTCATAGATGGATGGCAGAGGGGCAATCCTTTCTGACTTTAGAGAAGTGCTAACTCTGGGTTGTATCGGATGCGTATAAACGCAAGGTATAGCGACAATAGGCAACAGCCGGGGCACAATTGCAAAGTTGCAACCTTCAATTAAAGCGCTTTGGACGCAGACGCCTAATAAAAGGGCAGACACAGCTTGACCAGGGTTGCCGCAGCCCACGCTGCGCTGTTCTGTGCATTGTTCATGTTGTATGCATTTCGGTCGCTGTGCGGTCTCCATTTTGTCGAGCCACCACAACGACAATGATGATGATGATGACGATTGCAACACCGATGCCAAAAGCAACAACGACAACAACGGCGGCGACGGCGACAGCTCATGCAAAACAACAGGAAGAACAGCGGTCAGTGGTACAGCAAAGGGGTTGCTGCAATAGCAGCGGGGGTGCAAGGGGGGCGGGGCAGTAGGTAGGCCTGGACCGGAGTTGGGGTTTAGCAGCTTGATGAGGTTTAGGGTTATAAGGGCGCCGCCACAACAACGTCATCAACAGTTGCCAGCAGCTCTAATGACAACCACACGTCATCAGTGTTGTCGTCAATGCTGTTGTTGTTGCTGTTGCTGTTGCTGTGGCAGTTGCTGCTGCTGCCATTGGTGCTGTCGACGCCCACTTCTGACACGCCCAGCCAGCCAGGCGCATACATTATAAACATGCATGCTCCTGTACCGTGCACAGTGTCACATAAGCAGCCAAAACTAGAATTATTCGCTAAAAAACATACTAGCGAATTTTAAATTTCTTAATATATTTATTAGAAAATGCTTCAATTTTCTATAATTATTAAGATATATTCTTGAGAATTTTCTATAATTATTAAGATATATTCTTGAGAAACTCAAATTGATTGGAAAATTAACTTCACTCTCTAGATATTTGTATTACGTTTACCCCTTTAAATCTACGAAATCCTTAAGAATAGTTGACAAGATAATATTAGCAAAATATTTGTTGTTTTACTCCCTCTTAAAATATTTGTTTAAAATTCAATACATGCATTAATCCATTGCAATAAATATCCTTCAAAGAACTCATCTATAAACTACAAACAATCTCCAGAAAACTCAAATAATTTGAATGGAGAAAAAGTTTCACCTCCGAAAATATTTGTTGTTTTCGCAAGTTGTTGAAAATTCTTTTTATTTTAATAATTTCATAATAGTAAATATCTTCAGAAAACTTGAATTATTTGAATAGCAAATAAGCTTCATCCCTAAATATATTTGTTCTTTTAACAGCTGTTTCCAATTGTTGCAGACATTAACCCACTTCAGTAAATAACATTCAAAGAACTCAACTCTAAACTAGTCATTCTGCAGTAATCTTAAGAAATATAAAATTCATTGAAAAGTTTGTTAGCTTCGCTGCCAAAATATTTATTGTTGTAGCAGTTTGAAATTGAAAGTCTAAGTTAATTCACTTGATGCCACTGTATCATGGTGTCCGTTGCAAGACTGCTTTGAAAAATATTTGAGGCAGCTCCACGCTGTTGTTGCCTGTTGTTGCTCATATATCATTGGCATGCATTCATTTTTCTTGCTATTTTTTTGTTGCTTTTGCTGCGCTGGTTGTGGGGCGCAACACAATAACAGCAGCCAGCAACACGTCTGCTTGCTCTATTTGTCCAATCTGCATTCTCTTTCATTGGGGGGGTAGGCAGGAGTACTCGGAACTCGAGCTGCGTTCATTTGCATTATCGCATCTAATGATTGTCATCATCAAACAATGTTGCTGGTTAGTTTCACAGCGCGCCGAAAATGCTGCATGCAAACAATAGACTCCAAAGGGACGCGGAGAGAACGCAAGGCGAAAGAGAAAGAGAGATAAGGAGAGAGAGTGAGAAAGAGGGAGAGCGATAGCGAGTTGGCAGTGTTGCATTTTGACATAAATCCGCCAACAATTGTTAACCTATTGACGCTTTTGTTGGATCAACCCATGCCCCTGCTATACGATATATATATATGCGATGTGTTGTGTCATTAAATGCAATTTCATTTTTAGGTTAGACTATTTTAATTTGCTGGCAATTCACATGCAAATGCAACAGTGGCAACTGCAACACTAGCAGCATCAGCCGTTGCCCGAAAAATCGCAATTAAAATGCATTTGGTAATTTGTTACTGTCTGCGTATTATGCGTATGTGTGCGAGTGTGTGAGTGTGAATGTTTTTACGACTAATTTGCGCAATTTGTCAGTGCATTTTATATGCCACAGCAACATTGTGAGCTGCATGTTGTTGCATAAATCAGGCAAAGCAGACGACGCCGCTGTGTGCACAGCTGTTATTTATTAAACCGTAGCATACTTTTTGGGGCGCCGCTTATCTGCGCATATTGCTTTTATTATGCCAGCCGCGAATGTGTTGCATTTCAAAATCAAATCGCATTTGAAGTCCAGCACAGTCTATTGATTACGCTTGCATTCACACTTTTGCATTAGCTCATTCTAAGCATTTTTCATTACATATTAGTTAACAAAGTTTAACTTTTTTTACCTCAAACTGCAATTAACTGCTCTACACTTTTCACTGTCAATCAGTTATACTCACTTGCAAATAATTAAGAATTTAAAAAGTCAATGCGTTATAAAGTTCAGTAATCTTTTTAGTGTTTTGAGTGCCACAATTAAATTTTTTTTAACCCAAATGCAGTTGACTGCTCGACCTCTTCTCACTTTCAATCAGTTACAGAGTTTACCAGAGATTTTGAACCAACTGAAGTTAACTCTTAAGTGCCACAATTAAATAAATATTCACACTTTGCATAGGCTCAGCTTTGGTAGTTTTCTTTGTCAATCAGTTATAGTTAGGTATTTAAAAACTTATGAAATATTTAGCGCTAACTGCAGTTAGCTATTCACTTCTCACTTTCCTTCAGCTAAAGTTACTTGTAAATAAATATGATTTAGTTATAAATCCGAATTGAAAAAGTCTTAGAATTTCAGCTCTAAATACAGTCAATTCTTGAGTGTTTTGAATGTGACTATGCACTCAGCAAGTAGTTCAATGTCAATACAATAAAGCATAAAGAGAAAGGAGTTCTAGTTTATTATACTGATTGAGAATAAAACCGCTTTACACTTTCGCATATCCTCACTTTCAGCAGTTATAATTGCTGGTAAATAAATTCAAATTTACAAATTCTTTCGGTAGATAATGAGCTCTAACTGCAGTTAACTGCTCGACAACTTCTCATTTTCGATAAGTTATAATTACTTTCAAATAAATAAGATTTAGTTATAAATTCGAATTGAAAAAGTTTAGAGCTTTAGCGCTAACTGCAGTTAATTGTGAAGTATGCTGAATGTCACAACGCACTCGGCAAATTGTTCAATGTCAATGCAATTAAGAACGATAAAGAACTTTTATTATTATTATTCATTACTTTGCTTAGGAATAAATGTGCTTTACACTTTTGCATATGCTCACTTTCAGCAGTTATAATTGGTAGTAAAAAATACAAATTTACAAATTCTTTGGAAAAATCTTTAGCGCTAACTACAGTTAACTGTAAAGTGCTTTGAATGTCACAACCCACTCAGAAAATAGTTCAATGTCAAAGCAATTAGAAGCAATAAAAATATTAATAATGAAAGGAAGTTCTAGTTTATTACTTTGCTTAGGAATAAATGTGCTTTACATTTTTGCATATACTCACATCCTGCAATTATAATTGCTAGCAAAAAATACAAATTTACAAATTCTTTGGAAAAATCTTTAGCGCTAACTGCAGTTAACTGTAAAATGCTTTGAATGTCACAACCCACTCAGCAAATAGTTCAATGTCAGTGCAATTAAGAGCGATAAAGCATATTAAAAAGGAACCCGGCAAGTTGTACACAACATGCTACAAACAAGTGGAAGAAATTCCGAGATACGCCTGGGAATTAGCAAGGGTAAATGGTGCCACACAAGGCCAGCAAAGGGAGCGAGGGTAGGGCGGATCGGGGGCAAGGGACAACGAGTGACCAGCATGAAACAGGACAAGCGTTAAAAGTAAAACCCGCGGCACTTAATGCCATTTAATTAGCACAACAACAACAACAACAACGACGACGACGGGAAAAATAAGAACAAAGGCGGCAGCTTGCTGCACATGCTTAATGCACATTAAGCCCAGGATACAGCTCGAAAGCGTCTGAACAAAACTCGCCGCAAATCAAGAAAAGCGGAAAACTCGAAAATTTGTGCGAACAAAAAAACAAACGAGGCAGCATAAGAAAGGAAACGAGAGAAAGAGAGAAATGCGAATGGCAAATGTGGGTCAACTGCGTTGGCTTATTGCGGCACGAAATGGCTGAAAAGAGCAGGAGAGACACTAAAAAAGAAAGAGACAGAGAGAGAGAGGGGGAATAAAGCAAAGCTGGGGGGGAATCACATGTGCAGTTGGGCGCGTTTCGTATTTTGGTTTAAATGTCATTTGCATTTCGCTTCGTTCTTTACGGCAGCTGTTTAATGTGTCCCTACGTCTCTCTCTCTCAGTCGCTCTCTCTCTCTCTCTCTCTCTCTCTCTCTCTCTCTCTCTGTGGCTCTCACGCGTGCTCTTTGGGTTAGTGTGTGTGCTGGAAATTTATACGTTGCTTTTACTTGATTTAATTGTGCATAAATATTTTGCCATTGCCCGCTGCTCGTGCATGCAAATTAGTCGAGGATATTCGAGAGTCAAGACAAAAGCGCAGCCTCAGAGCCGATGAATCCATGTGTGTTTGTGTGTGTGCCACATGAGCGTGCCACAAATGTTAATGATGTCGTCGAATGCAGTGGGATTTGTGTTTCTAGCTGCTGATTTTTCCGCACACTTAAAGCAAATGACACGTGACAAGCAGGCGGACTTCTCTGAATCTCAATCGCAGTTTAATGTATTGCATTAATAAATAATGCAGCCATCGGCTTACACAGCCTAGTTCAACTTTATGGCAATTGCGGTTGCACAGCGGCTTCTTACGCAAAAGCTGCTCAATGTATGTAAATGCTGGCCATAACACAGAACGATGCTGCATTTTAAATGCAATTTAAATAATTGCGCTCGGCATATTAAAATCTTATCAGTGAACTCAATTTGCCATCATTGGCAATTTGCAAAAACTATCGGCCGCTTATCGCTGCATTTGCATTATGCGGGAATAAAAACTCTGCCTACAATTGTTGGCCCCTTGGCGCTCTTGCAATTATCGATAGATTGCCAAAGGTAATCCCTTTTTAGCCGGCGCGGCGCAATTTTATGAAATTTGTAGTCACTTTTAATATTTAATTAGCGTCGAATGCATGTGATTGCATTGCTCGGTTGGCAGGAAACCTTAATTGCATTTGTCTAGTTGGGCTGAGAGTTTTTCGCCGCGACGGCAACTCAATTTGATGGCCCGGCTAATTGCGAATTTGTTTTACACATGTGCGTAGCTGTGTACGCCATAAATTCCATTTTCAAATCGACCACAATAGAAACTGTCAACTAATTGTTGCAGCACACACACAGATATTATTGCATATTTCGAGGGCATTTTCGTTGATAATTATAACGATGTTTGTCACACACATTCGACCTGCATGAATTAAAAACTAATACTGCCTGACTGCCTGTCGATTGCAAACATTTCCTTTCTCTCTCTCTCTGTTTGCCTTGGCCGCCAGCGAAGCAGCTGCAAAAACTTCCAGCAAGAGTTGTGCAGCTCTTTTGATTTGCACAAATGTTTTCACACATACACGTTGCAGACTTCAATTAGAGTGCAGCTGTGGGAGTGGCCCCTGCTCCTGCGAGAAGCCTACTGCTGATCCTGTAAGCCTGCTGCTCTGCTGGCGCAAATGCAAAACATATTTTAGACAGCAACGTTTGGCATATTGACAGGCGCATAATTAACACTATTATCAACACAACAGAGACGACAGTAAGCGAATGCAGGGGCAGCAGTCAATGTAGCTAGCTGGATGGCTGGCTGGCCATTAAAATTGAACGAGCTGGCCAGGGTCGAACACAGAGACATAAGTTTTGATTACGCTGCGGCCAACCTACATAAGCCCAGGGCTTTATCTGTCTGCCTTCGTGTGCGTGTATTCATGTGTGTTGATTTGCATTTGGTCCCCCATCTAATCCATATGCTAAATAATATTATTGTCTGCTGTGGTCGACGCAGTTCGGCTGGAGGCGGCGCCACTTGCCAACAAATCAAATTGCATGGCTAAATTATGCGATTAATAATTATAAATATTACAACAATAGCAGCAGCAGCAGCAGCATGCATTTCCTACTTTCAAATGAAAGTTGCGAGCAATTTTATGGCAGTTGCCTCTGCAATGGTTCGTTGACTCGTTGCCAAAGGTAACAGCAGACAACAGACAACAGACAGCAGCAGCAATTATTATTAAATTCACAATACAACTGAAAACATGGCTAAACTATCAGCTTGAGCGCACCACATTAATTAACGTGCATTTCCAACTGACACACGCGGCGTATGCGCAATTTCTCGCCTTCAGTCGCTGCGCACTTTGTGCGTGTCTCTGACGTTTCGTTTGCTCAACTCCGTTTTGTGGCGCATTTGTCAAATGCAACATTTCCTTGCAAAAGCTTTTCTGTGTCGTCATTCTCTGGATTTCGCAGGAGTTGTTGCCGCAACGTTGGCCAGCGACTCGAATTAGCGCTTGCCACCGCAAGGTGTTGACTCTGTGGCCACATTGTGTGCCAAATTGTTGCTTGTTCTCCGTTTCGTCTGCAAGAGAGAAAGAGATTTGTATGCCAATATAAATTGAGACACAACTCTCATAAATTTGCATAAAACTGAAGTTATATATTATAACGATGAACTAGAAATTGTAAGCATACAACTATTTACACTGAAGAACGATAAACTAGCAATTATTCGCTTAAAACTATTTACGTTAAAGTTATATATTCAAGCGATAAACTACCTACAACTATTTACACTAAAGTTATATATTAAAAAGATTAACTAGAAATGATGTGCATGCAACCATTCAAACTAAGGTTGTATATTAAAATGATAGCGAGAACTAACGCGCACACAACTTTTACAATTAGGTTATATATTAACACAAACAACTAGAAATTGTGCACAGGAAACTATTAACACAACAGTTATAAAAAACATATATATGGCTAGAAGTCAGATAGTTTATTATAATGATAGGTTTGATGATATAGGTGAATATTAATACGACATTGAGGCTGAATGTAATATTAATACACTTAAACTGCTTAACGATAGTCTGCTTGAGACACGCACTGCTTTACCATTCGGACTGCTCTTCACAACTCTTCTCATTGCAACTGCTTGTTCCAACGGCTAGTTGCGACTGCTTATTCTTACTGCCGATCACAACTCTTCTCGTTCCGACTGCTGGTTCCGACGACTGATTCTTACTGCTGATTCTGACTGCTGGTTCCGATGACTGATTCTTACTGCTTACTCCGATACCGATGTCTGCTCACGACGCTTAATCGCCCTTTTCATTTTACATGCATTAAAACAGAAATGAAGCGCATAAAACTATTCACACTAAAATTATACATTAAAACGTTAAGCTAGAAGTCATGCGCTTAAAACTCTTTACACTAAAGCAAAAAGTTATATACTATGTTTATTGAATCGATAGTAACCCACGCTTCGTATACTTGTTTCTCTTTCTAGGTAAGTGCACGCAGTGTCCCATATAAAATGCCATAACTGTAACTTTAAATGCTGTAAGTACTGTGTGCAAATCATTTGCATAACCACAACCGAGTCAGAGGAAGGACGAAGAGCAGGACGCAGGCTGCAAGGCTGCAAATGCCGCCGCATCGTTTGCATATTGTGTTGATAAATTAAAACTGTAACAAGCTTTGCAGCTTCTGGGCTGCTGACTGCCGCATGTAAAAATCCATGAAAAATCTATTGGGGCACAAAAAAATCGACTTACTCATGCCCGAGACGAGGAGGGGAAGAGGCGGGAATTCGGGAAAGCGTTCGAATAACATGAAAATACCATCATATGCCAACGTCAGGCATTTAAAACATATTTCTGTTGCACTGCATTTCGCATTTCTCGCTCCCTACACACTTTTCAATCTTTTAGCGAGCCGGACTGGGGCCCATAAAAAATAGATTTGTTTTAGTGTTGTGTTCGCATGGGTTTTTATTTCATTTGTGTAGCTGAAACGTGTGCACGAGCATTTATAAATTAAATAGTAGTCGCAGTCGATTTAGACGCCCGCATCGTGCGTGTTAGCCAGACATAAAAAGTGCAGCTATAACCGGTTTAACTGTTGTTCGTTGTCGCTGGCCTGGCCGCCATTTGCGCCATTTGCGTCCTTCCTGCAGGAAATCAAAGTTTATGACATTCGCCCGACCACAATTTCAACAACTGTCCGCTGGATTACACAACGTGTGCATGACCACAGCTCTTAGCTGTTGTGGCGCAAAGTTATGACTGTGAATAAAGCAACCAATCAAAGGCAAATTCCAGCATTATTATCTGCTGTTTGCTCTCACTACTCTGCCAACTATCAACTGCCGAAATAGCCTGCAACTTTCAGCAGCTGCTTTTGATTAGCAACAAAACAGGCGACTGCGGCTTCAAATTTATTGATTTGCTGTCGCTTCATCGCGCAACCCTTTATGTAGTAGTAGTAAACCTATCGAAGGCGGCTAAATAAATCAACAAAGGCTGCCAACCTGGCAGTAAACAGTATCAGGGCAATCAAATGGAAGTTGGCAGCTCTGCTTTATCGCGTTGAAGTATTAAAAACAATTTAAGCGACTCGCAAACTTCGCGCTGCAGTCGAAGGAGGTGTGAAAGCGCAGCCGAAAGCAAAAGGCGAAAATGTCAACGACAATTGCCAGCGCCAGGTGGCGCCACCGAAGCACAATAGCAACAACAACATGGGCGGCTAACAATGGGAACACAAGCAACTAACACATTTGCATAAATTTCAAGCAACGCGCTGCGGCTAAAAGTTGTGCGGCAAGCGGCAGCAGCGCTGAAAGTGATTTACATCAACACCACACAAACACCTACAACACCCGCCCTGCCCCCTTCTCTGCCTGCTCCCCGCTTCGCCATTACGTTGGCTCGTTTGTTGCTTAAGTTCAGTTTAACTTTTCATAAACTTGTAACACGCCGCTGCGCCCCGCGTCTCGCACTTTGCCGCATTTCGGCTACTGTTTTTTGAGGGGGTCGCAGAGTTTTCTTTTTATTAACCACATTAGTTGATTTTTGTCACGCGAAACTTTTTTGCCTGCTCAAAATGTGATTTATGGCGAATTTCTACACACACTCCACATCATTGTTGCTGTTGTTGTTTGCTTGCTGCATATTTTAACGTTTTATTTATTTAGCACCAAGGCGACTTTTATATAGACTTACGTTTTTCCCCCTGCCTCTTTGCATATATTTATAGAATGTATTTTTTATGAGTATTAGGGACTATTTAGCGGGTGTTGACCTCCCGCCTCTCGTCCGTCCGTGCATATATAAATACACCCGCCACTTGTGTCCTGCACTTAGTTATTGTAATTTGGTGTGCCTCAGCTCAGTCTGACTGCAGGCGGGGCAGGAGCACACGGAGGGGGGGCGCAAAGTTGGGTTTTTGGAGCAGGCAAATTGTGCGTGCGTTTGATTTAATGGCCCGGGGCACATTTTTATTTATTTATTTCAGTGGAATTTAGTCAACAATTTGTTTGATTTGATTGCGCTCCGCGGGACATGAGCGGCGTTAATTGGCGGGCAAACAGAGCGTCAAGTTAAAAGGGCAGCTGCTAACTAGACTTTCTCCAGCAAATTGAATCACAAGCACAAATAGATGGGCAAGGAATGCTGGCTTAGACTGGTAGATTTTCACTCTGATAGTTGTCATGCCAATCTGCAACTGCTTTCATAACTTATTTCACAATTTGCAGGCTTTAAAGTTGAAGTCGAATAACTTTGCTGTCGTTGTATTTTCTTTTAATTATCATTGCTTTTAAGTGAGTTGAGATTGCTTTAGAATAACCAATTAACTCGCAAGTTTGTTTGCCTGCTTATTAGCTTTCGATCTGTCGTTGTTATCATAAATTTGAGTAGCAATTATCAATGCAAAATTGCTAAATGCCTCCAAATGAGTCGCCAAAGGCGAGAAAGGGTACAAAGGCGAAGGAAAGCATCTGAGTGCCATTTCAGGCTATCAATTTGCGTGCAACAATAAGTAGTAGCAGCAAGACAGTTTCAACTGATAGTCAGGCTGCTTTAAGAAGGTCCTTCCAGCAAGGACATGCTACACATATGTATATCCAAGAATATACGCTCTGACGTCCGCCCCGCCGCGTGGAGTGTTGTTTGTGTAGTGCAAAACAAACAGCAGCAGCAAATGCGCAAAGCGGCAAAAATCGATAACCTGATTTTCAAGCGACAAACAAAAGGCAGCAGCCTCAACAACAAAGCAGGCGACAGCGACAGACGACAGGCGAAGTCGACACACGTTTCCTTTAGTTGTCAGCGTTCCCCTTGCACTCGCTGAGTGTGCCTTGCATGTGTGTGTGCCTGAGCATGGTGCCCGCAAAAGTAGGCAACAATTTCTGCGCGCTTCACATACATTTTTAATGTATGGCTCTCTAGCTGTCGCGTGTCTGCGAGTGTGTGAGTGTGTGTCTGCCTGCATGTGTGTGTCTCTAGTACATAATAAGTGGCGTACAGAAGTGGCAACTGTGACTGCAACTCGCGTGCCATTTGTAGGCGTTTTGTCTGTGTGGCGCGGCGCGACGCGTCTGCGTCATTTAGTGGAGGCACGAAATAACGCAAAAAGTTCTAAATGAAATTAAGCCACACACACATACACACACGCGCAGAGATAGAGCATATGTGTGCTGGCTTTTAAATTGGCCTCAAAGGAGCGTCATGTCGACTAATTGCAGCGGTTGCCCGTGTCCATTGCGTGGTCAGGCTGAACTAGTTTGCGTCTAATGGCCATGTGCCAAAAGCATCGAATGTTGCACATCAAAAACCTTTAAATCAATTAGTGTAATTAACGCATTCAAAACATATTCGAAAGCGACTCCCAGAGGAGAAAGCTGCAGGCTTCATGATGTCTGATGAGCATCAAAGCGCTGCCATTAACAGCAAAATCCTCGCGGTTTGATTGTTGATGATCAAATGCAAATGAAACTATTAGGCATATGTAATAATTCTCTGGGTTTTTCAATCACTCTCTAGCTCGTCGTCACACAGCTCTGCCGGACAGCTTTTATGGGAATGTGTCAAGCGGACTGAACACAAATAACGTGAGCTTTTGGGGCCGCTAATTGAATTTCGTGTGGCATCAGCGCACAGCTAATTCAATCCAATGCGCTGCACGTGAGTCTGCCGTTTATTGCTAGACTGATCAGGCAAAACATCGCATGCGGCAAACTAATTGACTTGGTAATAGTTGCGCAAATAGTTGGGCTGCAGAAATTTCAGCGACTGCTGAAAGTTTCTTTTGACGCACACAAAAATCTTGCGCCCACAAGTTTGCTGGCTCCGGCACTTGTTTGTTACGGCAAATAGTTTTAATGGGCGGCGGTTTAATGGCAACGCGCGCGCACAGTTACAACTTTTGCCGGCCGGAAGCTGCGGCAAGACAATGCCCCAAAGTCACCCCCCCCTCAATTTGTGGCAATTTGTTATAAATTTGGGCGTCACTAGAGCGGGAGCGTGTTGATCAAAGGGCGTAGTCAAATTGTCGGCGAGCAACAACTCCTTGCTCTGCCGCCTGGGCAATTTGCAAGGCAATTAAATTTGACTGCTTTCTGGCGGCGCGCAATGTTTGTGAAAAACTGCATAAATAAACACTTTGAAAGCCCGGCCACACCCCACTCCCCCACGGCGCTGGACGCCCACCCGCCCCCACAGGTCTTGATATTGCCAGCTACTTTGTAATTTCGTGATTGCGCATTTATGGCTTCATTTTGAAGCTTTTTATGCGCACAGGCTTTGGCTTCTTTTGTGGCCCATTTGCCCGAGGGGGATGTAGAGGGGCAGTAGAACGGGAGGGGGAGTTTTTTTGCGGGTAATTTGCAGCGTCCTTTGAACCCGCGCTTATCGCATTCAGCTAGCACAGCTTGGGCCATATTTTACTTAAATGTCCCGTTCATGTAAATGCTGCGGTGTCTCTGCGCCTCCCTCTGCCTCCCTCTGCCTCCCTCTGCCCCTCGCTTCGCTGTTGTTCTGTGGCAACTCACTGCCTACTGCAGCTCTTTATTTCCACATGCTGATTGCCATATAGCCCATATATCAAAAGCGTCTTAAGCACTGCGACGAATTAAGGTCACATTTACTTAGCTTAAGAGTCGCAGCACTCGCTCGCTCTCTCTCTCTCTCTCTCTCTCTGTTTCCCTCTTATGCTTTCTCTGTCTTCCGCACTCATTAAATAAGTCAGCAAACGAATGACGGAAATTGCGTAATATCATTAATAAAATAAGTGGGAGTCCAGCTCACGACTCTGGCAATGGAAGTGGCTCTTGACCAAGCAAGTGCTGAGCTGAAATGTCCTTGCGATTGACGAAATCAATTATCAAGCATGCATGGCGCTGTTCATTAAATTTGCAAAGAGTGTTGCCACAGTTGAAGTCGAATGCTGACTAAGCCGGGAACAGTCTTGAACAGTCGTGGACAGTGTTGAACAGTCGTGGGCAGTATTGGACAGTCCTGGACAGTCTTGGATAGTTTTGAACTGTCGTCGACAGTCTTGAACAGTCGTGAATAGGGATAGTATTGAACAGTCTTGGATAGTTTTAGACAGTGGTCGACAGGCTTAGACAGTGGTCGACAGGCTTAGACAGTCTTGGATAGTTTTGGACAGTCTTCAACAGTCTTAAACAGTCTTGGACAGAGTTGGACAGCCTTGGACAGTCTTCAGCAGACTTGAACAGTATTGGATAGTCTTGAACAGTCGTGGGCAGTATTGGATAGTCTTGGATAGTCTTGAACAGTCTTGGACAGACTTGGACAGTCTTGAACAGTCGTGGATAGTCTTGAACAGTCTTGGACAGAGTTTGACAGTCTTGGACAGTTGTGGATAGTCTTGAAGAGTCGTGGACAGTATTGGACACTCCAGGATAGTCCTGGACAGTCCTGGACAGTCTTGGGCACTCGTCAGTGTCGCGGCAACTACTTGAGCGGCGCTTTAATTAAATATCAATTACGGCACGAGCAGCCGAGCAATCAATTAAGTGCGCTTAGCTGTGTCCACTCATCAGAATGAGTGTGTGAGTGTGTGTGCTCAGTCTATCTATCAATTTGAGTAAAAAACGAGAGTGCAGCTCAAATATTTGTGGACGTCGGGCAGGGCGCAGGCCAAATTGAATGTGAAGGACACGCCTGACGAACCCGTTAATGAGAGTGACACATGGCGACAGCCGGCTTGGCGTTGGCGTTGGCGTGGAGGGAAGTGAGTGGAGGAGGCAAACGACTTGTAAACAAAATTAATGCCACAAACAACAAACATTAAGCGCACTTTTCGTGCCGCATTGCGTGGCTCATTAGGCCAGCAGCAGCAGCAGCGGCAGCACGAAGACAAGTTGCCAGTTGCCGAGTTGTTCGCCGTAGGGTGACCATTAAAGCGAATTACTTAATGACCACACGCGTGTGCCTTTTGCTGCCTACTTTTAGGCGCACACTCAGACATGTGGGGGCGAAGTTTGGTCAGCGCTTTCGTTAATTTGAGTTTCAGGCTTTGCTTTGCTTTGCCTTACTTTCGCCGCCACTCGGCGCGTGATTGCTGTTTGTATATTGCTTTTTAATTCTGCTCGTTACTCGCAGTTCGAGCGCGCACGTGCGAGCGAGCGAGCTAGACTACGACGATGACTCACACTGTGGCGGGAGTGAGACAGGGAGCGCAATGGATTGAACGCGTAGTTGTAGTTTCTATTTGCTCATAACTTGTCGACTGCAGGTTGCACAACTGCAGACAAAGTTGCCTCTCCTGTAAATTTAATGCACATCCAACCAACGTCATCAATGCGTGGTTAATTGGGTTAACTGCACAGTAACTAGCTGGAAAAATGATGAATACTTGCAGCAAGCGAATGTGTCGCCAAGAAAATTGAATGAGCAAGTTCGAAATTGTAAATTTCTGCTTCAAGTCGATTGAATGCAACTCGCAATTTAGTTTCAGGCAGCAGCGAAGTCGAGTTCTAGTGAATGTGGCAAGCCACGGTGCCGTAATTATAAATCAACGGGCTGCCCCACCTGCAGCTGAGCAGCTAATCCACTCAAGCGAAAGCAGCAAAACAACATTAAGAGACTCGAACGAAGTTCCATATTTTTCAACATGTTTTTCCCTTCTGTTGTTTCACTTTGTTTTGCTTAGTTATGCGACCCAGTTGCAACAAGTAAGAGCACTGCGACAAGGGTAGCCAGCGAACGTTAAGGGTTGTCCGCCGAGCATTCCAGGGCGGGGCTGGGGGGGTCACTTTCACTACACTAGGAAATGCGGGCTGGCGTGCGGGGGCGTGTGCTGGCTTTCCCTAGTGTATGACATCAGCTATAATTTCCATTACGAGGCGAGTCGAGCGCTGAAAATTGTACACCTGGGAGCTTATTAAGTCAGCAGGACGACGACGACGGCGCCACTCGGCAAGCTGGGTAAATGTAATGTAATGCGCAAATGAAATGAAATAAAAATGTCGAAAGCAGGGGACGAGAACTAGCAAATTACGACATGCAAAAGAAGCAACACGAATGTAGCAACTAAAACTTGTTGATATCGCTGAAGGGAAGTGGAGGCAAGTTGGCTCAAAATCTGCGAGTAGTTCACTGTTGTTGGTGGCCTTCAAGTTGTCGCCACGCATGCCAGTCTGCATATATAGTGCTGCATGTGTATCTGATCTGCTGAATGCCATCAAATGCGATGCTTTGCTCTGCGGTGTGTGCAAAGTTTGCGTATCGTAAATAACGCACTCGACGCACATTTGCATAAATCACTTGTGAGAGCGAGCATAAAATTATAGTGCCATTAGAAGACAGTAAGTAGACTGGAGTCAAAGTGTTGGCCACTCTAATAATGTCAATGATACGCCTCAGCTGGTCACACTGCACACACACACACACACACACACACACACACACACACAGAGCATTGCATACTTTTATGCGGCGTGAAATTACACAATATTTCACTTGGCTTTCGCTTTCGCTCTCTGCTTCTCCACTTCCACTTCCCCATCCCCGTCATTTTTTGTGTTCTTCATTGCCTGTTTTCAATTTGGCTTTTAATAATGCGACAGAGCGAGAGGGCAGCCAAGGTTCGGATTTCAGCGCTTATTTGGTTTCTGATTATTATTTTATGCGCTGCGAGCTCTGTGCGAAAACAAAGGTAAAGCAGAGGCTGAGCGGGAGCGCAGAGGGAGAGAGAGAATTTCACGCGTCACGCGCCTCCAAGTATGCAGCATGATATTTGCTTTTATTGCTGCGTGCCAAAAGCTTGCCATGTTCACTCTGCACTGTAACTGTAAATATAACTGTGAGTGTGTATTATTTTACTTTCGCAATCTTTCGCCACGTTTCGCTTCGTTTCGTTTGGTTTTTATTTCGACTGCCGCTGCGCCATTCATCAATAATTCACATTGATTTCTTTTTTTTATATTTCTACTGCTCATTTTCCCGCTGTTTCGCTGCTTCTCTGCTTCTCGCCACACATAGAATTCCCGCCACAGCCGCTCCAATTTGCCGCTGTTAACGTGTCCAAAAATGTGTTGCTTTGGTTTTCGTTCGCATGTAAACAATCGACAGCGCTCCATGGGGAAATGTGCAAATTGGCATTTTCTTGAGCGCAACTCTCCACAATTGAGACTTGCCCAGTCCCAAGCACGAGCATTTTTGTGTTTATGAATATTAATAACGCGATTGTTTTCCTTTTTCATTTCACATTTTTGGTTTCAGTTTCAATTTGAAATTAAACTTCAATTGCACTTCAACCAGCGAGAGCTTTCAATATTGCACTGACACTCGTCAGTCTCTTGTTTATTAGTTGTAACTTTGCGCCCCTTGAAATGTTTTAAAGCCATTTAACAGACACACACACACATCCTCGATTTTTCCACCTTTTACGCACAACAAGGTCTGGCGGTGATATGACAACCCTGACACAGACATTGCAAAATGAGAGCACGCAGTGGGAATGTGGAAGCGAATCGAAAAGTTTCACTCGCTCGGGCGTTGCCAAGTTGCCTTTTTGTTCGTTACGCAAAGGTATCTGGTGTCTTCAATCTGGTCTCTTGCATCGCTGTGTATATGTTTGGATATCACATGCTGATTTGATTGGATTTGATTTAATTTTCCAACTGAAAACACTCGAACATGTTGCCTGCCTGCCTGCCTGCCCCCCATCGTCCTGGCTACAATAACACGCGCTCGCTGCACGCCGAAGTTATAACGAAGAAACGCTCGCTATTCGAGCTGTTAAATATGTGTATCATATTTCGCCACTGATTTGGCCACCAGTTGCCTGGCTGCCAGTCTGAATGCATTCATAATCTTTTGAAGTCGTAATATTCGACAATAATTGGCAATGATAGAAACAAGTCGGGAAAGTTATAGTCGAGAGTGTTCGCTTGTGGGGAAACAAAAACTACACTAAAATATGCTAAAATGTATTTTCACTATATCTAACGTATTTGGTATATTTTGTATTTTTGCTATATTAATATTTTATTACACTTGAAATATCTCATGGAGTATACAACACACTGAATAGACGGTCACACTGTCTATTAAGGAATCATCCTAAAAGTATTTTTGGTATATTAATATTCAATAGCGTTGAAAATATACCGAAATATACCAAACACAAGGCATTCACCTTATTAATATTTGATTACACTTGAAATATCTCATGGACTATACAACACTATTGAATAGACGGTCACACTGTCTACTAAGGAATTTAGTATCTTAACATTGTGCTTAAAATATTTCATCGAGTATAAAACACGTAGCGTTTAAAACATCTCATAAAGTACAAAAGATACCAAACATCCGGTCACACTGTTCACTAAGGCAACTAAGCTCGCGCAAGTTTGTGAGGGTTTCCTCTACAAAATTAATTCTTGAATTACTTGCAAGTTTTTCGTCTGATCGCAAAAGAAACGAGGGAATAAGCAAGACTCTGATTTTATTGTGTGTACCTACCGACTGCAGCTTTACAATTAAGCTTGTAAGTAATGAGAAAGGGAGCGTGACAACGATTTGAACTAAACTTAACCTGCGTGTGACATACACGAGTGTTGACACCAATTTTGGTTCATCTGGCTCACGTATTCTGTGCTCAAGTGGATGGACAGACAGACAGGTGCATTGATGCTGGACATGTCTATGGACAACGGTTATAAACATGTCCGTCAGCTAATAAACTACTTGCAGTACTTGTCCATTGATGCTAGACAAGTCTATGGACAAGGGGTATTAGGGTGTCCGCCAGCCAATAAACAGTACTTGCAGCATTGACACTTGCAATTTGCGGCGTATGAACGATTAACTAATCCAATTCAATTTCATTTCTCTCTTCCGCTCTGCAGCAACTTTTTCGCTCACAGAATCCGGGCTTAGCGGCCGCGGCCGCAGCTGCCACATCGGCGGCCAGCGCAGCGGCTGCGGCCGGTGCTGCACCGCCGGGCGCCCCCAATGGCAGCATGCAGGCGTCGCAGCAACAGCAGCAGCAACAACAGCAGCAGCAGCAACAACAGATGCAAATGGCGGCCGCGTCGCAACAGTTTCTGGCCGCGCAGGCCCAACAGAATGCGGCGTATGCCGCCCAGCAGGCGGCGCCGTACGTCATCAATCCGGGACAGGAGGCGACGCCGTATCTGAGCATGATTGCCGCGGCCCAGATGCCGCAGTACTACGGCGTCGCGCCGTGGGGCATGTACCCGGGCAATCTGATACCGCAGCAGGGCACGCAGCCCCGCCGCCCGCTCACGCCGTCGCAGCAGGGCGCCGAGAATCAACCGTATCAGGTAAGCAGTGGGACGGGAGTAGAGTGGGGGGGGGGGGGGGTAGGAGATGTCGCTCTGTACAGTGTAAATTGTTGTACACACATTTGTTTGGCATTTAACGCTGATTTCCAATTACTTGTGTATAGTCGACCTAAAACGTTGTATTTTTCTCTCTCTTCTTTTCTTTATCCACATCAAATCAAACAACTGCTTGATAACCACAATAAAACCGAACAAACAAATATCAAACGCTAACGCCTGTACAAATCAATTAACCGTGTACAAAAACCAAACAACCAAAAACAAAACCAAAACCAAAAAAGGTCATACCGGCTTTCTTCGATCAGAGCGGCTCGCTTGTGATGGGACCGCGCACCGGCACGCCCATGCGCCTGGTCAGTCCCGCCCCCGTGCTGGCGGTGCCACCAGGTGCCGCACGCGCCGGCCCGCCGCCGCCGCAGGGCCCCCAGCTGTATCCGCCACAGCCGCAGACGGCTCAACAGAATCTCTACTCGCAGCAGAACGGTTCCAGTGTCGGAGGTAAGCCCCAAAAGACCCAGCTACAAATCATCTAACCCCTCTAAACTGTTATATATACGCTGTGTATAGTTAGGCTAAGTCTCTAAATACAAGCTGTACATATGTGTGTAGTATATAGTAGTGCCCTGCCATATATAGTTGGCTAACTTTCACTTGACGCGCATTTCTCTTGTCTGTTTTCCGCCCAGTTGTCAGCGCATTATCCAGCCATAGCAATATACTCGTAATGCAATTTATAATTTCCAATTTCGTTTTCATTTCCATTACTTTGCGCGTCTGACTGCGTCTGCCCTACGCCACGAGCTGCGAGGCATATTAGTTGCCTACTACAGTTTTTGAAGCTTGAATTTAATTGATTTCTTGTCATTGCGCAGCAGGGTATTGAAAGTGACAGCAGCTCGCAGTCGACGGGCAAATAAGCGTAACGCCAACTGTTTTTGTCAGTAGCTATTTTCTTGTTTTTCATAAATAACTAATGCAGGCAACTGTACGACGAGGGGTAGCGGGTGGAGCAATAGATGAAAACTAAAAGCAAATTGCATGCCAGCACGCAAAATGTTATTACTCCCATTGCCGACTTGCAACTTGCTGCAGCACAGCGACTACAATGTTATCCTTACTCATTCAACTATATATGTCAGCCGTCGACTGAATCATGCAATAAGTGTATGTCTCTGTGTGAGTGTGTGTGGGGGGTGTTTGTGTGTGTTGCCAGCTGCCAGCAAAACTCCAGAGCGAAACTCTTCACTTTGCAAGTGATACGAAAATATGTGCTTCGTTCATACGTGACAACAACGAGAACTCACAGAAGTGCTTATCGACAAACCTGCAACGCGAACCACACCAAATTTGGCCAATTCGCAGATTGCATACAGCAGATAGATAGATATTCAGATACAATATATGCGCAAGATAGAGTCTACACTTAATTATTAGAGCTTAGTTCCACTGAAATTCAGTCTTTAAAAGACTTGTCTTAAATTTATTATTGCTGACTTTGGTATTGATAAATTTTGTCTAGCTTATACGCAACAATAATCGCTCTGCTGATTCACACAACATTTGGCCAATTCGCAGAATGCATGCAAAAGATAAATAGATAGATAGTCAGATAAAGCACAATATATGCAGTTACGCACAATAGAGTCTACAATTAACTATAAAAGCTCAGTTCAACTGTTGGCAGTTTAGTCACTCGAAAATTTTTCTTAAAGAGATTATTACAGACTTTAACTCTAGCTTATCGATAAAGCTGCAACGCGGTCCACATTTGGCCAATTTGCAGATTGCATACAATATAATTTAACCAGAAGATACACAAATCTACACTTAACCATGAAGCTAAGTTCGACAGTTAGTAGTTCAGTCAGTCAAAGAATTGTCTTAGATTATCTTAGAGAGGTTATTTGCAAACTCTGTTGTTGATGAATTTGAAATATAACAATTTATCTACTATCCACAAACCAGCAACGCCAAACACACAAAATAGAGCAATTACAGATAGCATATGTTATAGTAACGAAGAAAATAGGATATTAAGATATATATACTGAATAAACGCAATATAAAGTCCAAGCTTAGCCACAAATCTTAATCCTTTTAGTAGTAAACAGTCATGCTAAGAATTGTCTTCAAGAGACTTGATTAATTTCAGTTCAAATAATAAACTTGGAGAGATTATTACTTTGTTATTGAATAATTTGCATTATAAATATATATACTATTGACCCGTAAAACGAACCACACTAAGTTTGGCAAATTTCCAGATAGCATACAGTAGCGAACTGCGTAACACAGTCCGATTTAACATAATGTATACTGAAAATAAAGTCCAAACTTAGCCAAAGAGATTAGCTCAATGATTAGACTGAAAGAATTGTTTTAAGAGAGACAAGATAATTTAAGATTTTGATACATTTAAGATGATATAATAGTTCAAACTCGGCCACAGAGCTAAGCTCAACTATTAGTATTGAATGGAGTCAAGAATTATCTCATAGAGAATATATTATCTTGGGGGGATATTGCGAAATTTGATGTTGATCAATTTGAAATCACATATGAATCTAAACTTAGCTACAAAGCTTATCTGAACTGTTAGTAATGAAAGGAGTCACTCAAAGAACTGTCTGAGATTATCTTAGAAAGATTATTGCGAACTTTGATGAATTTAAGATCTAATAATATCCGTCTTTTCTGCTCGTGTAAACGAGTCCAGGCGGAGTACTGAAATGCGCTTCTGTATAGTTTTTGCGTCGAAAAATAACATTTGCAATTTGAGCTGCGGAATTGAAAGTGTTTTGGGGTGTGTGAGTGTTGTGAGTGCTGTGCGTGCTGTGATTGTTGTGAGTGTAGCAGGCAGAAGCTTCAAAGTTGGCGAAAGCAGAGCGCCTGTTGTGAACTGCTCGGTGTCTCGCAGTTTGTTGTGAATTTATAGAATTTTAAATTATAATTAATAACGGCAGTCGGGGCAATGAAAGTTTACACTTGAGCGTCCTTTTGCTTTACTTCTCGTGCTGCAGGCTCAATTTAAAGGCAATTTTCTATCGTCGACGACAGCGGAAAGTTGAGCGCGAATTTTTTGGATTTTTCGCAGCGGCAAATTGAAACCGCTGTATTGAATTATTGAGCTCGTTAACAACTGCATTAAGAGTCGAAGTAAAAATCAATTAACTCATTGCCGACCACACGGAATGCCGCTTAATGGACGCGAACTTCATTTTTCAACGTCGTCGCTGGCAGCGTTAATGGCGCGACTCTCACATTAACTCATTAATTCATTTTCGCCACACGTGACTGAATGCCTCCCGAATTGCGCTGACACATGATTCTCGATTTCCATTATGCCATATACCCATACTATGTAGTGATGCGTTTATGTAACGCTCTGCTTTGGACCCTGACTGACTAAACTGTGGCCCACTTCGAGTGCAGCCATCTATCTAGCGATGTGCTTGGCCTGACAATCAGTCAAAAATCAATTAAGTGCATTTGTCATTCAGCTCTGCGGTGCTGTGGCTTGAGCGCTTGAGGGCATCAGGACTTGAGGTTGCGGCAAGACAACGAGTGGCAGCAGCATCGAGTGCGTGGTGTGCTGCAGGTGATGGCGAACTGTGGCATCTTGTGCCACTAGCGAGCACAAGTTGTTGCACAACTCAATTGCAATTAGCACTAAAGCAGGCGGACTCGACAGAGTTCTCAATTTCATGCGCTGCCCCTGCCCCTGCCCCGCATCCCCCGTTCCTGCGATCCTCCATAATGGCAGGCTCAGTTACCGGTTGCCAGTTTATCTACATCCACCTTGCCACTTGCCACAGTCCCAGCCCCATGTGCACTCGCTCATTACTGACTGCAATCGATGCGCCAAGACACAGCACTGTGCGCCTCTCTCTCTCTCTGTGCAATGTCAAAAAGCTTTTTAATGGAGATTATATTGTTTTAAGTGGCCGGGCGGGAGACGACGGAAGGAAGGCAGCAGGCAGTCGGTTGTCGGTTGTCGGTAGGCTGGCAGTGCCCGGGCAAGCGTTGCAATTACAAACGTTAATGCGCACAAGCGCAGATGATGGGGGGAGGAGTGTAGCTGCAGGTGCACCAGATTGTAGTAGAGTCCTTCCGCCCACACACACGCAGCTTGACTTTGGCAACCGCCAAACCATTTGGCCGTGCCTCAGAACAATGCCAGCGGTGCTGGCTGGTGGTGGCACAAAGGCTGTAGCTGCCACACAGCCAGTTGCCACACAGCCAGCTGCCAGCCTGGCCAGCCTGCCAGCCTGCCGCTCGCTCCCACAAGTTGTGCCCACAAATTATTATGTACACCTTTCACATGTTGGCAACATGTGATTGCATTTGGGGGAAAGTGAAAGCCAAAGCAGCAGCAGCAGCAGTCGAGCAGGAGGGGGAAGGGCGGGGGCAAAGCCAATGCCAAAACCACTTTACATATGCGCACAGCGTGCACATTGTTGTTGTAATCCTGCCGTCGTTGTTGTTATCCTTGTTCAGCCGTCGCCGTCGCCGTCGCCTGTTGTGCTGGCTTTTGTGCAAATGAATTCGTTTATTTTGTAAAATGTCAATTGCTGTTGCAGCAGCTGCTATCGAGTGCGGCGTGCAGGGGGATGAATGATGCTGTGCCACATGCAGCGGCTGCAGCCGTTGCAGCAGCAACTTGTTTGACACTTGCCGCAAAGGCGCAGGGAGAGCGCAACAGCAGCAGCACAGACACAAATTCACTTTACGCTTAATGAAATTCCCAGTGACGCGCCGAGAACGTGGCGTATGCGTGACGCGCAACAAAACTGCTAACCTGATTGAATAGCCCCAGCTCAGGTAGCTGCACAAAAGCGACACACACACAGGCAACACTAAGATTGCATAACCGAATGCCAAGCACTCGCATGCCAGCTAAAGTGTATAGTGCAGCGAGGCACAGCTATTATTCGACTCGAACTTATGGCGGTTGCATAACTGAGCGCATCTCGAGATTGCCCGCAGCATGAAGTACGCATATCGACAGCGGAAGACTGCTTGCATTGAGGCATGTGAATAGCGAGCAATAAGCCACTTTTTGTCTATTGATTCGGGTTGTATTCTGGCTCAATGGAGAAGTGAGTTGAACCAGAACAAAACGCGAATTAACAGGCATGCAAGTGATCTAATGGTGTGCAATTAGTTGAGCATTCGATGCATGTGAATATCAAGAAATTAGTCACTTTTGTTTGTCCATTCAGAGTCAGAATAAAACACGAATCAACAGTGAAGAAAGTGATCAAATGCTGGGACACAGAATTGAGAATTTTGCTTTGACATTGACATTCTTGCCTGTTAATATCGAGAAATGAGTTGAGTCAGAACAAAACAGCGAAACAGAAGTGATAAAATGCTGGAAATTGCAATTGATTAATGCATGTGAATATCGAGTAATGAGCCACTATTTTGTCTGTTTAGAGCCTGAATAAAACATGAATCAATAAAGAAGCAAGTTATCATATTGTGGGCAGTAAGTTGAGCATTCGATTGATACATGTGAATATCGAAAAATTACCTCTTTTTTGTCTGTACAAACCGAGAAATGACCCAGAATTAAAAAGGCGTATTAAGAGAAGAAAGTGATCAAATGCTGCGACATGAATTGAGTATTTGATGCATGTGAATATCGTGAAATGAGCCACTTTTTTGTCTCCTCATATCAGGAAGTACATTGAGCCTGAACAAAACACGAATCTATAGAGAAGAAAGTGATCAGATGCTGATAAATAGTTTGAGATCTACTTTTATTCCTATTGTGTAATAAGTCTCTTGTGTATTCATATCCGGAAGAAAATGATCAAATGCTGGGAAATGAGTTGAGCATTGAGTCGCAGTTTATTTGTGTCGTCGTGCCACATGCGAGTGCTGAGCTCCACTTTTATGATGCTCTCTAATTACATTTTAATGCAGGACTCGGCAGCTATTATATGTTTTATAGCCTACTTAACGGCGCTTACAAACTTGCCAGCTTCTTCAATTCGTTTGCCAAATAGTTTCCGGGCAATCTTTACTTTTAATGCAGCAGTGTGTGGAGGTGTGTGTGTGGGTGTGCATAATGCGCACGTGTGTGCATTTATAATTCATAAAATCATTACATTAGGCTGGCGTAGACTGACGGGGCGTGGCAGCCGCCTCCTGTGCGGAACGTGTGCATAAACCACAAAATGTCGCCTGTCATAAACGGGGGCGCCTTTTTAATGCCACACACACGCATCTGAGGCAAGTGCTGCAGTTTCATTTGGCAAAGTGTGCTCGCATTCACGTGAGAAGTCGGAGAAACGGCAGCGTGACTTAGTCCTCCCAGCACTCCTCTCAATTATTACGACTGTTTCGGTTGCCAATACGCACACACACACACACACACGCAGTGAGCGGGCGGAGTGGGGAGGACGGGGCATGAACAAGGACTCGGCGCGCACACAAATTGCATGAATAATTCCCTTTTAAATTGTTGCAACTACCGAGCACCGCACACCAAATTCTCGTGGCGCTCTGTTGTCTGCCGCGTGGGTGTGTGGGTGGGGAGTGGGCAGTGGGAGCGGGAGGGGGCGGCGAGCAAATAAAATAAACAGACTGGCAAACATTCAAACCAGATGAAGTAGATGCTGCCTCTGCTACTTCCTCACTCCCCCGATCGCTCAGGCAACCAACCAACCACTCGACACTTTCATTGACGTAAATTGTTTGTACTATATAATCCATTCGATGCTCCTCTCCCTCCCTTGTCCTGCTACTGCCTGCTGCACTTGAAATGGAATTCGGAATTCGGAATTTAGCAGTCGCGTCTCTGAAGTGCGCCAAATTAGTTGCAATTTAAATGCAGAAATTAAAAACTTTCTCGTTCAGCATGTTGCAATTCTTGTTGTTGTTGCTGTCACTTTCATTTGTTGGCTGCGCTGCCTTGTAAATTTACATTTCCACTACATACCAATTGTAGTTGTTGTTATTGTTATTCTGACTGCTGTTTGCAATTAACTGTTGTATTGAAATGAAGCAGATCAAGCTAAGAAAATGCACTTCAAGCGACTAAAAATGTAAATTAGTTTTGAAATTATTAATTTGTGTAGCAAGAGAAGCAATTCTTGAATTGGTTAACAAAGAGAGCATAAAACAAAATTCTAGATGGCTATAAAAATTAATCATTTTATGGTAAGGGAAGCTAATCAAGTCAATTAGGTAACAATTTAAGGCGACTAAATATTTAGATTGCTGTTAAAATATGATTTTTTTAAGCAAAATAAGCAAATCGTTAATTGGATAACAATATGAAGCGACCACAAATTTAAATTGCTGTTAAAATAATTATTTATTAGAGTAAGCAAAACAAATCTTAAATTTGATAACAATTTGAAGAGCCTAAAAAAAAGGATAAGTTACTATTAAAATGGTAAAGTAATTGTTGTGTAGTAACATCATCAATCAACTTTACAGGGAGTAAACATGTAAAGTAAATATAATAATTTGTAATAAACAAATCGTCCATTAGATAAAACTTTACAGAGGCTAAAAATGTAAATTGTAATTATTGTAGTAAGAAAAGCAAATCTTGAGTTGGATAAGCAAGTGACTGAAATGTAAATTGCTGTAAAAATTATTAATTTGTGTAGTAACAGAAGCAAATCATCAATTGGATAAAACTAAAACTTTACAAGGACTAAAAATGTAGATTGTAATTCAAATTCTTATTTCTTATAGTAAGAAAGGCAAAAAAGGAAATTAAAATTATTAATTTGTATAGTAAGAGAAGCAAATCATTATTTAAAAACACTAAAAGGACTAAATATGTAAATTGCTGTAAAAATGATTAACTCTTATAGTAAGAGAAAGAAATCTTAAGATGGAAAGCAATTTAAAGTGACTAAAAGTGTAAATTGCTGTAGAAATGATTGATTTGTGTAGTATCAGTTAAATAACAATTGAAAGAGATTGAAAATGAGAATCGATATGCAAACTATTAATTATTGTGGTAAGAGCAGCAAATTGACAATTAGTTAACAATTCAAGTTCAATTGTGCTGCACAAGTCTTTAGCTTGAATGTGTAAAACTGCTCGTAATTAACTGTTTCAACTGACACTTAAAGTAAACTCTGTGTGGCATGCTGCGTGTGGCAGGAAGCCAGCGTTGAGTGTGCTGCACTCTTTAGGGCGCTCGTCTCGAATCTTGCCACATGCGAGACACGAGTAGATTGCGCACCACAATGAGGAGACCGACTTTCACTTACTGCTCGCTGTGTGTGCTGTCGTGTTGTAAGTCCCCAGGCGTGCCCCTGCAACGCCGCCACTGGGCAAATCAATGCCAGTGACATATTACAGCATCCATCAAGTTGTCAGTTGGCGCAACGCTTCTTTGCTTCGTGTGCTGCGTGTGTAAGCCATATCCTTTTACATATCCCTGGAGCTTTGCAGCGCGCATATGTGCGCCCGCCTAATGGGTGACATTACGAGTCCCCGCTCCCCCCTGTCTCTCTGTGCAACTAGCTACACCAGCTGCGCCTTAAAGTAGGCAATTAAGTTTACGAGCGCCTACCACTATTGCCGCTCGTCGCTGCCAGCTGAGCTTTAACTCGACATAACTCAATTAATTGGGCAGCTTCATGGCCGCCATCAACTGCAATTTAATCAGATTGTCCGCAACTAACAACTTCGTTCTCTGTCTCTTCGCAGGCCTGGCGCTGAACACGAACTCGCTGAGCGGGCGTCGGGACTCGTTCGACCGCACCACATCCGCCTTCAGCCCCTCGGCCATGGACTACACGAGCAGCAGCGTCGCCGCCGCCGCCAACGCGGTGCAGAGCAGCGTCGCCCAGGCAGCAGCCGCCGCAGCAGCCGCCGCGCGCGTCAAGTGGCCGCCCGCAATGTCGAATGCAAGCGCCTACGGCGCGCTGGGCGCTGCCGGCGTCAACGCCTCGGCCAGTCCGCTGGGCGCACCGCTGACGCCGCCGCCGTCGGCGCAGTCCTGCCTGATGGGCGGCAATCGAGCGCCGGGCGCCGAGTCGCGTCAGCGCCAGCAGATGGCGGCTGCCGCTGCTGTCGGGCTGCCGGCCACAGCCGCTGCGGCCCAGGCGGCCGTTGCGGCGGCGGCCAACAACATGTTCGGCTCGAACAGCTCGCTGTTCTCCAACCACCTGGCCCTGCCGGGCACCACGCCCGCCGCCGTCGCCGCCGCCGTCGCCAACTCGCGTCAGGTGGTCGCCGCGGCTGCCGTTGCCGCTGCAGCTGCAGGCGTGGGCGCTGGCGCTGGCGCCGCTGGCGTTGGCGCTGGGGCTGGCGTCGGCACTGGGGCACCACAGCCGGGCAGGTCGCGGCTGCTGGAGGACTTCAGGAACCAGCGCTATCCGAACTTGCAGCTGCGCGACCTGACCAACCACATTGTGGAGTTCTCGCAGGATCAGCACGGCTCGCGCTTCATCCAGCAGAAGCTGGAGCGCGCCACGTCCGCCGAGAAGCAGATGGTCTTCAACGAGATACTGGGCGCCGCCTACAGCCTGATGACGGACGTCTTCGGCAACTACGTCATCCAAAAGTTCTTCGAGTTCGGCACGCCGGAGCAGAAGAACACGCTGGGCATGCAGGTGAAGGGGCACGTGCTGCAGCTGGCGCTGCAGATGTACGGCTGTCGCGTCATCCAGAAGGCGCTGGAGAGCATCTCGCCGGAGCAGCAGCAGGAGATCGTGCACGAGCTGGACGGGCATGTGCTGAAGTGCGTGAAGGACCAGAACGGCAACCATGTGGTGCAGAAGTGCATTGAGTGCGTCGATCCCGTCGCCCTGCAGTTCGTCATCAATGCGTTCAAGGGCCAGGTGTACTCGCTGAGCACCCATCCCTACGGCTGTCGCGTCATCCAGCGCATCCTTGAGCACTGCACGGCCGAGCAGACGACGCCCATACTCGACGAGCTGCACGAGCACACCGAGCAGCTCATCCAGGACCAGTACGGCAACTACGTCATCCAGCATGTGCTCGGTAAGTCCTTCGACAATTCCCCAAAGTAATTTAGTAACTCTTTCGCTTCGGTTTGCAGAGCACGGCAAGCAGGAGGACAAGTCCATACTGATCAACAGCGTGCGCGGCAAGGTGCTGGTGCTCTCGCAGCACAAGTTCGCCTCCAACGTGGTCGAGAAGTGCGTCACACACGCCACGCGCGGCGAGCGCACCGGCCTCATCGACGAGGTCTGCACCTTCAACGACAAGTAAGTGGCAAGTGCCCTTTGGTGTGAACCCAACTAATCTGTCTCTAATCTGTCTTGCAGCGCCTTGCACGTCATGATGAAGGACCAGTACGCCAACTACGTGGTGCAGAAGATGATCGATGTGTCGGAGCCGACGCAGCTCAAGAAGCTGATGACCAAGATCCGGCCCCACATGGCCGCGCTGCGCAAGTACACCTACGGCAAGCACATCAACGCCAAACTCGAGAAGTACTACATGAAGATCACCAATCCCATCAGCGCCGCCTCGGCCGCCGCCAGTGCAGCAGCTGGAGGAGGCAACGGCAGCAACGCCACAGCCGCCAGCACAGCGAGCACCACAGTGACCAGCAGCAGCAGTGGCAGTGGTGGTGCAACTGTCGCCACAGCAGCCACAACAGCAGCGGCAGCAACAAGCACAAGCACAACCAACAGCGCCGCCGGCTCGCCCGGCATCTGCGCCGTGCAGGAGAACGGCAGCATCCTGCTGGCCGAGCCGACGTCGCCAGCCACCTCGGAGTCCTCGGTCTCGGGCTCGGTGGGGGCCGCGGTGAACAACGGCCTAGGTCCCATTGGGCCGCCGACGGCCGCAGCCGCAGCCAACGGAGTGCTGTAAACGGAATATCGAATTTTAGATTTTAGACGCTGGAGAAGCGGAAGCAGAAGAGGAGGAAGACAGTAGGCAAAGGAGGAAGCGAAGGAAGGGAGCGCTTAGAAAGCAACGCGAATGCATACTATATAAATATTAATAATATACATATATAATAAATGTAATGTAACTTATTTATAAAATCGCAGCAGGCAAACTGCAGACACACACACAAACACACACGCAAACACCCTCACAAACACACACACACACTACAAAAGCCCAAGCGGCAACAGAAGAGTTCGAGGAGAATTGAAATGATTAGAGAAGAAAGCGAGCTCCGCGCTAGTGAGCAATCGATAATTTGTATATTCAATTGTTAAATGCTTTTGTAAAGTGCATAACAAACACACACACAACACACTGAGAGAAGTCGAGGAGCAACACGATCGTGTTGCGTTTTCACGTATATTTGTTGCTACATTTGTCACATTCGTTTCGAGATGCGAAACAAGCAAGCAACCCAACTCTGAAGAGTTAACTTGCAAACCCAAAACAGAAATTATAGAAGCAGGCGCAAGCGAATGTCTGCGTACGTTTTTTTTTTGTTGTAGTAACAACTTTGTAAAGAGAAACACAAACACAAACAATTTGTAAATGATTAAGCGAGTTGATCGACTGTAAATTTTAAATTCGAAAACGAAATGAGATGAAGAGAGCGCGTGACGTTCTGTTGTGGAGCGCACAGCAGAGTAAAGAGTGAAGAGTAAAGCTGAAGAGAGGAGCAGCAGGCAAGCGAAACGAAGCGAAGTGAGGAAATTATGATGATTATTAGTGTAGAATTGAATTGAACAGCAACCATTTCAAATATAGAATTACTATACACAATATAAATATTACTACATATAAATATGCAAATAATGAGAATCACATAATGTAGCATGTAGACTAAAGAGAGCACAACTTTCAATATGTGCAAAACACACTCACTCACTAACCATTCACACACACACACACATACACACTCACACACATACAGACTCGGACACACAACAAGCGAGAAGGACTCTTTAGCGTTGCGTTGCGCAACAATTTCACGTCGCCTTTGCGCCATGTAAAAATTTTGTACAAAAGAAACGGAACGAAATGAAACAAAACGAGAAGCGATCGAAACAAAGAGGGAAAGAGATAGCAAACGCAGCAAAAAATACCAATGTAAAACAATGTAATATTTTTTGTCGATTTGTTCGCATGTAAAATTTGAATGTTTTGTAAAATTCTCACTAATTTTAATCGAATTGCTTGCAATGTATAAAACAAAACCCAAAACTATCGTTATAAAATCGAGAAGCACATACACACACCCACAACACTCACACACACACATACACACACGCATATATAGATAAAGGCGTAGACTCGTACTAGAAAGAAGAAGACTCTCAGATCGAAGGAAATTCGCATGCATTGTAGCAATTTCATATATGTACACAATACCAACTACTACTACTACTACTACTACTACCACTACTATACACTTATCTGTATATATATATATACACCCACGCATATGTATATGTTTGTATGCATTCACATTTGTATTTTGTAAATTGTTTCGTTTTTAAGTCCACCCCCCTCATCATAACACATGCATTGTATTTATATTTGTGGAAGCGAGCCGTGTTCCGGGCCGCGTCGAACCGCAAACTGTACTTTAGCCACTAAGATTTAACTGATTACCGATTACCAACCCATTTCCGATTATCGTTTATGACGACTTCTACTATTTACTGCATATACGTTTTTTAAGTTTCATTTAGTTATCGCATTTGCAAAGACCTTTTAATTTTTTTAAAAACACGCAACACCACTTTCAGAAACACTCTAAAATTTGTGAACAAATTTCAATAAACCAATATCGAAACATATTGAAAACATTTCAAGCACTTTGTTGATTCGGCCAAATTGTTTTATCACAGTTCAAATTTCACATTCGGCCGCGCACACACAGTGCTAGTCAAACTTTGGGCAAGCAGTGCAGCGTGTGTTGAACTGCTTGCGATGCTGCGCGCACGTTAGCAGTTGTGCGGCAACTGGACGCATCTCTTCTCACACACTTCATTGTAATTTAATAATTTTTAATTTCTTTTTTGTACCTATGAGCGGCTTGAAATGCATTCTGGGTGTGAAGACCCCTCCTCATTGATAACTGTATAAAGTTGTTTTCTGTTCTGCTTACACATTTGTAAATCGATCTATCTACTATATGTGCAACTTACGCTCTACGCAACCACACACAGACACACGCACACACCTACACGACACATATATGTATTATATAAAGTCACAAGTTTTGTACATTTTGATAACTTTTAGCATTTCCCCCGACGCCTTATCGAAAGCAGAGCGCAACCAAACAAGGATCAATACGAATTTATATTCAATATCATTTCTTTTAGGCTTTCTCTAGAGGAATTGTGTTTATTTGTGACCAAAATTGAAACGCGAAAAGTAAAGAATTGGAATTAGCACCGTTTATGTTGCTATCGTCATTGTCGTTGTTGTCGTATTATTGTACATACATAAGTAACATACATATATAGAAGAACGCTTTGAGCACTTGTAATTTTGTGTAAATTTACCCCTGTCCCCTGTCCCCCCCCCTCGACACGCCCACAGTACAATAGAATGCATTTCAAGCAAACGTCGTATATACTTTCATTACTTTTAGTTATTAACTAATTAACTGCCTGTCTACAGAGCGCAATGCACTGATAATTTTAATTTGCATCGATCATAAAGTTTCAAGAAATGTTAGGCATACTGTTGTGTATTAAGGATTCAGATGACACACACACTCACTCACAGATACACAGCCATCGACACTTACACACACACACATGCGTGCATATATGCGAAGGCGAGAAAGAGAAGACACGAAGCTGCTTAGATGTAGAAGTTTATAGGTATAAGAAGGCATACGATCATTCGACGACTCTTATACACGTATAACATGCATACAACGTTTTTAAATATATATGTATATGGATATATGTATTTGTATATGTACATGATTATATGTAATGTGTGTAAAGAGTGCAGCAGCATAGTGGAAAAAAAACATACAACTAGCGCTATCTTTATACATAAATATTGCTAGTTTTTACAGCATATGAATTACAAAATGCCCCATTTAATAAAGGTTAATCGCCACAAATGTAAACAATGTAACTTAACTTATACAGCAAATAGTAAGCAACTCGTAGTTTAAACATCAAATTTAACAAAAAGAAAAAACAAAAAGAAAAAAACTTGTACTACGTTTTTATAACAAATAGTTTGAGCTATTGTAGCAAAAAGAAAAACATAAAACAAAATGAAACCCTCAAGAACAAACCTTGACAGCTGCCAAAGCAGAGAAAAAGTACACTTTTGATTTGTATATTTTATTCCCCATTTTATTTGTATAAACGAAGCATGAATAAGATCTAAATGAGCGAACAAGCTATGAATAAACCAGCTAATCAATATTTAAACTGAACTATATATATTCATAATTACACAGCAACAATTTGTAAAACATTGTAAACTAACTTTAAGAACACGAAATGATGAAACATTTGTAATTTGTTGTAAAAAGCATAGAATGGTAAAGCGGATGATAGATTGATAATTTGATAGAATGATAGAAATGGACAAGTATATGTCAAGTAAATACAAGAAACTATAAATTATGCATATATAAATATATAAACTATACATACGAGTACATATAATACCCCTACAAAGAATAAATAATTATATTTTGTAGTTACCCACACACACACATAAACTTCACACACACACACACACCAACACGTTTAGTTTTGTAAACAGCGCGCAATCGGCACAATTTATGTATGAATATAAAAATATATATATATATAATACTTATATATAATAATAATAATAATGAAAGAAACGAGAAATTATTTAAATTTGTGGACAGCATTCGAGCTTTCGAGCATTTGATTTAACTATACATTAAACTCTTATGTTTATTATACAAATTATATTTAACGCTAATTTCATTGTGACAAACAAAAAGAAAAACAAAACCAACAAAAACAAAAGAATAAAACAAACACAGTTTATTATGTAGCAAAAATCCAAAACGTTTTATTTCAACAATTCGATTGATTGATTGCTGCTTCTTCTTCTTCCAAAACTTCAATTCAATTTAATTCCTTCAGTTCGATTTCCATGTCAATGTCAGTTTCAGTTTCGGTTTCGATTTCGATTTCAGTTTCGGTTTCAGTTGCAATTTCAGTTTCGTCAAGTTTACATTCCAACTAAATTCCAACCAATTGGCTTCAATTGAAGGCTGCGATGACAACAAAACTGAAATCAAAATTCATATTTATATGGCATACAATTTATGGATAGCATAGCACAATATATACACCATATATATTATATATATACAAGCAGATATATACATATATATACACATAGATATATATGAACCTAATCTATAACCAAATCCAACAAAATACAATTTAAAAAGAGCGCAACAGTTTGTGGCATTTTATACGGCGCATTTTTATATAAGCAGGCTAGCTGTCTATGAAAAATATATATGTACGTAAATATTTGTATTCGACCATATACTTTTGAATCGGTATATGCTTGAATACGATCCAACTTTTATAAAGAAGCAGTACGTAAGCGGACATACTATTTTTTTATAAGCCTTGGCAAGCTACACTTTTTCCAGGCCGAAACATTTTAACAAAATTAACAATTACCAATTCCAGATAACGAAACTTGACAAAACAAAACTCAAACTAAAATTAATACGATACTTAAAGCATTACCCCGAAACAGATAATTTCATATATAGTAGAATTTTTCCATTGTAGAAAAACAAATGTACGTATAACAACTACTTATATAGATTTTTATTGAAACTTACATTGCGATGATCGGTAACGATAATTCGTCATTGTTGATCGTGCTGATCACAAGCTGAACAAGGTGAACAAAGCAAATTTGTAGAAAACGAAGAAGCTTAATTGACAACCCCGAACAACTAACTGTATATACGGAGTAAGTACTCAAGCTGGGCATGCATCTGAAAATCAGTTGAAGCGGGGAGACTGTTTCAATCGGACTTGATTTTTAAATAGAACATTAAGCATTCTTTGGTAGATGTCGCTTGCCATCCTTATTTCGTAGGATGAGATCAATAGTCATAGCCGACTACACTTTGTACTTACTCCAGTGAGCACTTTCGACCAATACCCCAACTTTACAAGCACATTAGATTGATTTTCATTTGGATGTGCCCCTCAATGCCACAATGACATTTCACACAAGAACAAGAACTCAAATGCAATTAGACGGTATGGAACAGATGAAATCTTATCGATCACTCGTGTCTCGTATGTACATAGGTGTACGAACATAACTAAAGATGAACAATTGTAAAACTAAATACTTCTACATAATTAATAAAACAAACATTAAAAACTATTGCTCAACATTGTGTTCATTGGGTGGCGAGAGCGGGTATAACGCATATTTGTCAGTATTTCGAATTTTAATACTTTGTTCATAGCGATAACATTCATTCATTACAAATTAAATAAAGAATACTTAAAGTAGGTTTATTTTACAAGAACTAGTTTGAGTAAAACTGTGAAATAGGAACGTTCTTAAGCAGTTGATTCGCCAGCTTGCCGAACTCGGTGGCCAGTTTCTTTTGCAGCTGCGCCTGCATGGCCTCCAGCACAATCTGTGAGTTGTCGCGCAGGAAGAGATTGGTGGCCTCCACTGAAAAACAAACAAAATTATGAAAACCGTATTTGAGGGCAATCAATGCGGCGCACTTACGCAGTATGCGATTGTTGTTGAAGGCTCGAGAGATGCTCATGTTGACCTTCTTCACATCCAGCACGATGCTGAGCGAGTCCACGTGCAAGTAGCCGTTGCGCTCCGACGTCTTGCCTGTGAGGTCAGCGGTCACGCCATCGAAGACGGCGTGGAAGTCGCCGCCGCCAGACGCGGGTATGATCAGCAGCACACCGGAGCTGGTGTACTTAGCCTCGATTTTGAGCTTGGGAATGACGAGACGCGCCTTGAACGGCTCGCCGCCGTTTTCGCCCAGCTTCAGCGACTTCACCTCGTAGCTGCTGGCGCCATAAGCGTCCATGTTCTTCAGCGTGATCTTGTAGCCCTGCGGTCCCTCCGTCAACTGCAGCGCCAGCGTGTCCATCTTGAAGGGCTCCACGGGGGGCAGCTGCAAGCAGAAGCAAAAGGGCGCTCAATTAGAGAACTGACTAAGTGTGCAGCAATCACAGCAATCGCAATTCGCAATCGACAATTCACAAATCACAATCGAGGTCTGACAGTTTCCGCACTCGAATCGCAGCAGCTGGTGCGATTGCATAACAGTCGCTGGCCTAGCCTAGCTGCCACTTGCGACTTGCAATTTTCTGGGAGCTTATGCAACGCCAACACGTTTTTGCATTGTCGAAAGTGTGCCACACCGAAGGGTTACCCACCTCTATCTCGGGTATGCCGCTAGCCAGGTACGGCCTCAGATGCTCCAGGGCGGCGATGAAGCAGTCCACCAGCTTGGGATCATCGCGTCGGCATTGCTTGATGTATGCAGCTGTGGAATGAACGAAGCGTATCGTATAAGTCTGAGTGTTTATCACTTAGTTAGATCAACACAAGGTCGCCTGTGCTTATTAATACGAATTCCTGCTAAGATCAACGACTTGCGCGTCTCCAAAAGCCGGCCGACAACTGTGACAGCACGCTTTCAAGTTCAGACCTGGCTCTGGATCTGGCTCTGGCCAAGACCGAGTGCGATCGGTAGCAAGGTCAGACTCTGCGGCCTTGTCGATGCATCGCTTTTCGATAGCAGCTTAAGAACCTGTCTTACGCCGACCACAATGCGTGTTTAAAATTCTGAGGCATGGCCATCGCATACTCGCATTATTTTAGACTATACTCGTAGTTATTCAGGGACTGACTGCCCGCTAATCACTGACTGACTGACTGACTGCATCTCGGCGAACACAAGCAACACAATTCAAGTTGAAGGCTGTTCAACGGCTGTTCGATAAAATAAAACCTGATCGCTCGCTAATTATGTATTTGGTTCAGAGTCTGCATTATTCAGTTGCCTCTTTTATGGACGCGGAAGAGTTTTAATTCCATTGTACCACAGTGTTTTCAGCTCTGACTTCAGTTCGATGAGATATTTGTGTGGTACCCCTGCCCGACTTTGCAAGTTTCCGAGTTGGTAAAACTGTGTCAATTCGCAATCGCAAGCAGCAGCCAAACACAATTAACTCATTGAAGCTGCACAGTGTGCGAAAACAACACGAACTCGACTCGAATTTCGTTAAGAATGGGAAACGGCATCTGCGACTAATTAGCGCTGTCTTGCTGACTTAGTTGTTGGCTAATGACGCTGAACTGACTGGCAATTAAATCACAACACAACTTACGCGTTTCAGCTTGAGCGAAGTAAATCAATTGGCTGATCGCAGCCAGAATGCACAAGTAACGCAGCATCTTGATGTGTGACAACAACAAACTGATGATTAAACGAGTATTAACAATACAGCACGCCGCGCTCAATTGATGACTTCTTAACAATGTGGCAACTCGCTGAACCACGTCCAAACACGCGAAGCTGAGAACGACAACTGTGAACGTTGCCCGCGCCAGCCGTCGATTTTAAAGCCTCCTCAAGAAAATGCTAAGCTCAGCTCGCAACTCGCAGCTCGCAGCTCTCAGCTCCGAAATCCTGAACTGTGACGGCTTCGGCTTCGGCTACGGCTTCGTCTGGGGCCGCGAGTGACTGACTGACCGACTGACTGACTGACTACCTGCCTGCTGCTTTGGCTATTAGCCAAAGGTCTTTTCTTCTCAGTCTACGGCAATAACGCGTCGTTGCAGTCGCGAACTGTTTGGTGAACTGTCCCGTCGCCATCTACACTTTTTATTATTGTTTTTCATTTTTGTTTTTCTGTTTTTGTGCTGTTTGCCTGTTTGCGATGAACTATAGACACTAATTAAGAAGTTTTTTTTTCGCGATGGGCTGTAAACGCTGTCTGTCTCAACTCATTTGGAATGAATCATTAGTATTCTTCAAAAAATTGGCAACAGCTGGAAATGAGATTAAATTATCGGCAATAAACGGTTAAGCTGCAGTTTAGTTCATTATGCAATTTTATAGACATCCAGTAGCTAGTAGTATCTTGCACATAAACAAACTAGTTAACTCAACTAGTTAGCAACCTGTCCCAACTGGCAGACTGACCTTTGTGGTTCGCCAAAAGTGACCACAACAGAACCCTGAACGGCACAGAGAGAAATCAATAATTCGACAATTATTCAAATATATTTTAATCGCAACTAATTTCGAAATTCGTTCTTTAATCCGACTATATTAGAAACAATCGAATTGGGAACTGAGCGCGTTGCGTTTACTCACTTTTGCAGTTTTAGAAAAAAAATTCCACTTGAATATAACAGGTATGACTGCCTCTAGAGTTGAGTAATTAGATAATAGATGTATATAGAATTAATTAGCCGAGAGTTCAGTTTTGCTTGTAAATCTCAAATATGCGGATATTGGCAAAGTCAATTTGATGAACGATAATGCAATTTATTTACCTACTGTTATTTTAGCAAAACACTTAGTAAAATCATTAAGGAAGCAATTATTAGTCACCCGAATTTGCAAGCCTTAGAGATAGTAATATCTATATTATATTATTGAAAATAATTCCGTGACAACTGCGTAGAATATAAAGGTTCGACCCAGTCAAGACCTTTGGCTGTCTCGTCTTAAAATTGTTTACTATGGCCATGACAAATATAGGGGAAGTGCCTGACACAAAGCTAACTCGATTCTAAAGCGAGTTTAAATACTCGAGGTACTCGTGCTTTTAGCCACATATTACGCATTCAAAGCGGTAAACGACAATTGTGAGAGAAACTTAAAAGAAGCTAGAGCAATGGCTCACCATAAAGCCTATTGTTTATATCCCCAACGTGGTTATTAAATAAATAATTATAGCTGCCTGACATATTCATGTAAGAATGTGCCCGAGTACTTGAGTTCTTAAAAATAAGCTGATTTCCAAATAGCTGTCGAAAAGACCAAAAGTCTAAAAGTCTAAAGAAGGGGATATACTGGTGTGACAATAACAAATCCAACAAATATTCTCCACAGCGTGATTTAAAGGCATAGACAGCAACTGTCACAATGAAATATAGCATATTGGAATATTTAATGTTAGCCTTAAGTTTGCAAAAACTCGCTCAAATCGAAAACAACTGGACTTTGATAAAGTCAGCCTAATTATTAAAATCTAAACCTTTTAGTCTGATCGAATTAGCACATTAATATTTTCACTACTTATCGATTTAAACAAGTTTCTAAACTAAACTAAATTAAATTTGCACAAACAAATACACAAAACACAAACTTAATTTGTGTGATTTATATACATATATCAAATTAGCATCTATTGATTGAACTCTGCGAACTGCACGGAATCTCGAGGATATCGCTGTCAAGGATGTTCAATATACAAAAACAGATATGCGAATGTTGTAGGAGAAACAGTAAACGACCTTGACCGCATCATAAAAACCTGTAATTTGAATTTTCCACTCTACCCAACATTTGTGACGCGTCTGTAGACACTTCACTTTTTGGTACAGCCCAAAAGTATGCTACACTTTTAGTGCATGAATTATAGAAACTTCCGCAAATGGTTTTTGTTATTTTTCACGACGTTGTTAAGTGATTTGTTAATTTATTGTTATTTCGATTCTACTGTTAGAATTATTTCATATGTGGTAGTAATAATAATAATAGAAATGCTTGCATTTTGTTAGCGACAAATATCATCAACCGCAGCTAATTGAAATGCAGTGCACGATTTGAATTGTAAAAGTTCTTTCTTTGGGGGCGAGGTATGCAGTTGGGCTTGTCAATGGAATTGGACATAAATAAGTGTGATTAATTGCTTTCAACCAAATAAAAAAGATTATTTATAGTAGTATGGAAGGTCTGAATGAAAGGTCTGTTCTCTGTTATTGTTCGTATGCAAATTTAAAATGCACATGGAAATGCTATGTGCTTGACCTTTTGTGCTGGCCGCTTTTGTGGCAGCACTAATAGCGCACCAGCTTAGCTATAGGCGGCAAAGAGAATTCAACACAATTCGTCGTCTATTCATCGTTTGCAAAAAGCATTTAAGCTCGTACGGTTAAGATGCGTGCCACGTAGGGCTAATCCACAAGCTAATCCCCACATTATGAAGCTCATGAGGTTGATTCACAGCACGGCTCATTAGGCTGGTTTTGAGGCCAGGCCTAGTCAAAGAGCAACCAGCTCACGGCATGAACTTAACCTTCAAGCACGCCCAGGCCCAGGCCCAAGCCCAGAAACAGAACCAGAACCAGACCTACGCCCATCCTGACGTTCTTGCTTGTGGTTGCGGGGCTGCGCCTGCAACTGCGACCGCAACTGCGAGTGTAGCTGTAGCTGTGGGTGTGTCCTCATTTAGTGGCCTTTGTTCGTTTTGTTGCATTGCACTTTAAGTACGCCTTTGGCGCTGCTTTCTTTGGGCCGCCTCACTGGCTGGGTTGGTCGCCTCGCCGCCTCACCGGCTTGCTGGCTGTTTGCTGTTGGCTTTTGGTTAAATGGCTTGGTCCGATGCAGCGTTGGCTCATTCCTCACTCGAGTCGCGTGAAAGTTGGACGTAAGTCAGTCGCAGAGTCTCAAAGAAAGCAAGCGAGCGAAGACGCTTAAAAAGCCAAGCGCTAAGTTAAAAAGCAAAACCTTATTAAGTCGCTTGTATTCTTGTTGACGGCCAAAGAGAGAGAATAATAAACAAACAGAACTGGTCCGTTTTGACCCACTTTGAAGTACAGTTCGAAAGAATTTCGGTGGCCCTGGAGTGAAATTTAAACACACAACGCATCATCTATTGTATACATCTTATATGTTTCATTCGTGTTTTACGAGTAGTGTTCTGCGGAAACGCTTTCGCTTTCGAGTAGTCCGCGTCATTTGACCACAAAAAAAAAAACACACACACACAAAAAGGAAAAAACTAACAATTAGCATATGAACAGCGAAGCAAACGAGACGTGCTAATAAATTATGAAACCAAACTAAAAGTGAAACAACGAACACTCTTTTCTTTGACTTGTACTTTCATGCAGACTAACAAACACCTCCGCAACAGCCGTCAACCAATCCAACCAAGCATGTGCCACAAATTCGGAATATTATTGCTGCTGTCCACATTGGGCGCCATTTGGGCCCAGCAACAGCGTAAGTAGCCCAAGAAACTGCACCGAATTCAAAAACACATTCGGAAATTGCCAGAAATCGTGCGGCCAAATAGCTTTCTATCGGATTACGTCAATGCCACCGACACGTCCGAGCACTTTCCAGTCCTTAAAGAGGCCACAGTGTTACCAACCGCCAAGTTGTCCATAACCCGACTTAAATACTGCTCGATACGGTTTTAATTGCCCCCTCGGAACGTGCCGACAGAGCCGAAAGTTGTACTCAATTACAAATCTATCGTTTCCAAGAATCTAATAACAACAAAAACTTTACGAGCAGAATAGTTTTTTAATTTAGCATGGATGCTAAAAAATTGCAATACGTTAATTGAACAAGTTTAAGACAATACATAGATATTTTACACGTTTTTGTAATAACGCCAGAGGAGATTAAAGAGTTAACAGTCTCGTAAAAATCTTATTTTTAGAATTATGCTTAGTGTCAGACGTGAGATATGCAATAACGAAACTAAAATACAGGACTGGTAGTTAGCGTAAATATTAACTAGTTTGTATTCAATAAAGAATACTTTATCTCTACATTAATATGATTTCCGAGATTTGCCCAAGATTGTTTTAGAAGCATGAGACAATATCTCGCATTAACGATATTAGCGTATCACTCATAATAATCGTAATTAATCCAGCCTTTGCTCGTATTACTCGGTTGACGACGAGTTCAGTCCCCCTATCAAGCCCTAGACGGCAGAGCTCACAAAGCAAATAGTGTTGTCACATCGGCTTCCCCCGGCGATAATGATGAGTGAGTGCTGTGTAGATGCTCACGTCTGAGGCTGGAGGCTAATCCACCGTTGGGGATCTTGACTCGACTGTAAATTGCCAGCTCGCCGATCTGTGAACTTGAACTGAGCGAAAACATGGGCAGCGCCATGCCGCGAGATGTGAGCTGTAATTAATGCCAACTACTTTAATTCGGTTGCAGTTGAATGCACAAAAAATCGACAACAATGTTAAAAAAAACAAACAACACGAAAATTTTAAACAAGAGAGAAACAACAATAGAGCCATTAACGTTACCTGCAGAAATCACAATGAACTGGGAAGTGCTGCAAAAACACAAACTGGTCACACTGCAAACCATAAACTTAACTATAACTCCTGCTTCAAGACTTTTATTTTTTATGTGCTTTCAGCTTACTACCTGCAGCAGTGCCCGCGCGATGAAGCAGCTCTCAATGAGTGCCTACGTGATAGCGGCAACAAATTAGTGCATTACCTCCAAAAGGGTATTCCCGAGTTGGATATTTACGAGGTAACTCCAGCAAGCACAAACAGCTCATTCTATCTCCAGTCAATCACCTCTCTCTCCCGTCTCTTCCCGTCTGTAATAGATCGAGCCTGTTGTAATCGATGAAATTGGCATTGTTTTGGGAAGCGGACCGGACGGTTATCGTGCCCTGTTCCGGAATATTCAGGCATTCGGCGTCAGCAATATTACCGTCACCAATGTTCGGTATGTAATTAAACTCACGCATTCACACACACACAAAGTATGAACACATAAGTCAAGTGCGGGTCACACTACACAATATAATTATTTGTACTGTAATCATAGCTTCGGACATGTTGAACGCCTCTTTAAACCCTTCCGACACTTGCTAGCTTGAGTACTCTACTACACTTCGAGTATATTCGATTAGTCATCAGCTATCAGAAAGTTAATATTGCATTTTAATTAATTGGCAATCAACTTACCTACTCAGCTTGCATTCGCAATTGCTGGAAGAGCATTCAGTTGTCGAATTGCCAGTTTTTAATTAGTATTCTTCCGAGTCTTTCCAGCTGCATACTTGTAAGACTCGCACTCGCGAATGTTTGACAATCGCTCAGCCAGGCATTCTGTCAATTCGACTAAGCATTTGCCAAGCACGCGATCGTTGCATATCAATTTAATTAATGCAATTTCAGTTATAACGACCTGATTTTCCGTTCCGTACTACAAAGTTGAGTTTGAAATACATATAAAAAGAATATAATTTAGCACGTACATTGTAGCAAGCAGCAGGGCAGATTTAAATAAATTTGCATTTAATGGGTATTAATAAAATAGTGTATTTGCCATTACCAATGTTGGGTTTTAAGAAGATGGAGTTGCAGCTAATGGGGAAACGCATTTGAGTCAAATTAGCTTTGGAAATTTGCTTTTGAGTCATTATGTGGGTGTTGACAGTCTATTATCGATTAATATTTATAGATGATTACCGATTAATATTAATAAGCTACTCAAGAAATTTGCTATCGTGCCGTTCCAGGAAACTAACAATTTACGCGATTTATTATTATAATAAGTTTTTGAGAATAATTTATTATCGGATCATCGTGAAACTCCCAATAATTGTCATGTCTCAAAATGCAATTTTGACACACTTTCCTCATTCTGAAGTTCGAGTAATGAAATTCAAGTCAAATCAATAAACATTTTCATAGTAATAAGCGAGCGCAAATGCAGTAGTACAGCTGTCTTGGCCACATATCATTTTTATGGTGTTACTTTAATCAGCGTCCACACATAAAGAATTTGCAGCGTCCTTGACCAAGCAGAAACCATGAATCCATTGAAGTATTTTAAGACTTTCCGGATTTTGTAGCAAGAGTAAGAATGAATTCTAAAGAACTGGCTACACCAAGAAGCAAAAAAGATGGCCAAGAAAATGTTGGCGTTAAACAAATGTGTGTCAGCATGCCGCACAGCACACTCAATGCGAAGCATTCGATTTTGGCCTTTCGAGAGATCGATCGAATGAATTACTAGCCGGTTTGCATTTCAATTTCAATTACGGTTTTGGCCAGGCCGATACCAAACGGTTTCGATTTAGTGGTTGCGTCTTACAGGTTTTGAAACGAGTATTTTGGGACGCTGTTTGATTTAGATCTAGGCGATGATTTGTTGCACCAGATTCGATTTCTCATGGGTGCCCGTCCGGGGCCGAAGGTCGAGGTGGAGTTGCAGTTGCCACACGTTGGCGACATTGAATAATGCAAATTGTTAGCACATCCAATGAAATTGCAGTTTTTATGCTAAGTCGTAACTCGCTGCGCTGCGCGATAAGCGGTAGCCCGAACGAACACTCAGACACTTGCATACATGCATATATCATCATCTACCTAGTCATTATCATTGCCATTGTCAACGCTTGCAGCTCCGACTTGGACTCGCTGCAGTTCCAGCTGACGTGCGAGATACCCCGCATACGCGTCAAGGCTCAGTATCGCTCTACAGGTGTTCTGATCTTGGTTAAGGCCTCCGGCGCCGGCGACTACTGGGGCGAATATGGTAAGCTAACAGCCGACCCATCTGCGCATCGTAATTGTACACACTCTCTCTCTCTCGATTACTTGCAGAGGGCGTCAAGGCGAAGATCTACTTCAAGGCTCTGGCCAATGAGGGTCCCGACGGACGTACATATCTCAGCACTGATTCGGTCAAGATGGATTTCAATGTGAAGGATATACAAATGGGCGTGGACAACATTGCCAACGGCAACTCCGTTATACGTACGTTTCAAAGAGATACCAAACCAAATGCGATTCTAAAGATCTGCTCATTTTTCAGAGGCTGCCCTCAATCTGTTCATCAATTCGAACTCCCAAGAGCTGCTGAAGGAAATGAAGCCGGCGCTACGTACCAAATTGACTCTGGTCATCCGCAACTTTATGGATCGCTTATTCGCCAAGATACCACTGGACGAGTGGATCAACTTAAACTAGAGGGTGGCATTACGAGTAATATTATAGCTACAGTAAGATCTAATTTATTGCACACAACGAACAAATAAATAATTATGAAAATTAAAGAATATGCAATCTATCTTATTAAAATGTGACGACATAGTAAATCGATGTAACTGTTCTACTTAATTACCAAGCTGGTCAACCAACCGATCCAGCTTGCGCTCATATCAACTCTTAACTATAGTTATTATATAATGGTTGGATTAGTAGAATGCCTGGTTAGCAGTTGCATAAGTATTATCATTACATGCACGGTAACATCAGGTTAGACATGCAAATTGAGTGCCTCGACAATATGAATGAATGAAAAATGCGCAGAACTAATTCGTAAACAAAACGCAAGTGTAATATGAAGAATCTCCCATTGCTATCAGCGTAAGATAGTTTGCGCATAAGATAGTAATCTTCTAGCTAAAAAATGATTCAAACCACAAGCCAGTAAATTTTAAAAGTATAGTTTGTAATATGAAAAATAAAAGCGCACTATTAATCGCAACGAATTCGCAAATTTGACACCGTCTTCTACACACAAGTCGAAGGTCAAGGTTAAAGCTTTCGATCAAACGGGGAGTACTTGAATTACTTAACTGAGTGCATCTCCAGCCCCTCGCAGCCCCTCGCCAAGTATAATCTAATCACAATAACTTCGGCAATTGCGTGTTGTTGAATAATCGCTCGGTTATAACAGTCCAAGTCGACGCTTGAAGTGGAGTGTGTGTGCCCCATCAGTGTTGGCAGTGAACCATGTCAGCGAGTCGCAGCCTTGCCTTCCTGTCAACACTCCATTCCACTGAATTCGAACTCGACACATAAAATTACATAAAACTGTCGCTAAGGCGACTGTGTCAGGCAAACTTGAAGCAAATTCTAATTCTAATACCAAGCTGTGATTGTCAACACAGCTTAAGGGGAATCTGCTAATTACGCACTGCACGCTAACTTACGCTGAAGATTAACTGGCCATAAATCCAAACAACACAACAGGCTGCACCAAGTGGGTCTTAACCTTTTCACCTGTCACAACGCAAAGAGTCGGGGAATCTGTGGCTCTGACGCGCAAACTAGTTAATGCGACTTCCTTGGCTGACGTCGCTGCTTTGGTGCTGTCAGTAGGCGGGGTATTGCCAGAATCACATTATGGCATACAGAGACAGACTGATTTGTATGAACACAATCATTAAGATTATTATTATCATTAAGTCGCAGCCGCTTTGAATCTCGTTCTCACTATTAAGCGCTACCTCTCTGGCGCTGGCTCTCGTGTCTCTGCCTCAGCGGGAGTTGGTATGAGTGTGAGTATGGGTATTGTCAACATGTTTTGGGGTTCTACGTTACGTCTCTGGTTACTTCTAAGCTCAACTGCTCATGTAAATCCAATCGCTTATTTTTTGCTATAAAATACGAGCGACTCTAGAATTTTGCATTCAGTTCGCTTTGTTGACGGTCACTTAAACCTCACCGCCTGAGATTCAAACAGAGCATCGGTTCTGCAGATACAAATAAAAGTTCAACACTTCAACGTTAGTACAAGTTATAAATTTAATCAAAGCCTTTTATAGTGCAATAACAAGAACTCTTTCCTGTAGTGTGAAACATCCACGAATTAATTGTGTAAAAAATCAGAATTAGGGAAGGATTTAAAAAGCTTTTTATTTGTGACTTTGGAATGCTCGTGTTCGGTTTAAATTCGCCATGCCTAGTCGAGGCTCTCACGATAATCCAAGAGAAACGATAAGTCCTCGCTTAGATGAGATTGATCGAATTCAAGCTCATCCTCTTCTGTGGGCGGGTCGACGGCTGTTGCGAATGCTTCCAAGTTTGATAGCGCGTCGTGTGGAGTCAAGTAGAAGTCCATACGAATCCTATTTAATCCGTAATTTAACAGACCGTCACACCTAGTTAGGTAGTCAATCGACGCGTGAGTTATTTGGAAGATTACCAGCATCATATTCCGCTCAAACTTGTCCGCTTTAATGACCTTCCAACTCTCCATTGCCAATTCCGGGTTCAAGTCACTTAGCATGCCCAGAATTTCTGTTGACTCCGACGGTGTCTCGGGCAGCCAAGCTGTGGCCCAGGGTCGCGACGGGAGATCAATAATATCAACAACTTCCAACTGTGCTCCTGGGTACACTTCACCCAGCTTGGCAACAGCGGATTGATAGAGCGCCGCCGATCTATCGTTATCACAGGCAATCAGCTTAATATTTCCTTGAAACCAACCCGCATCTGCGCAAGATGGTGGCTGTCCAGGATTGTCCCGCAATACTTCTAGTGTTATCGAAGCCAGTGAGGCTTGAATCCAATACCATTGGCTATGGGGTATTTTGCCGTCTACATTACCATTGTCAATGAGACCAATTAACTTGCGTCCTCTTGCGATGTCTACAAATGTTTTTTTGGATCGATCTCCATGTGGTTTCGTTGGATTTTGATCGGGACTCTCTGCACCAAGCCTTGAACTTGTAGCAGTTGAAGAGCTCAAATGTGCGTCTTGAGAAGGTATTTGCAATTTTACAATCAAATTCTCCTGCATAGGTTCAACAACTTGTGAAAGAGATTCCTTATAATCGAGTTCAAAATTCGGAAGAACAGCTCGCGCCCACTTGACGTCCTCCTGGATGCGAAGAAAGTCCGCTCTAGAAGATGCCTGAGTTTCCGTAATTGGTGCTCTTATATGGCGGGTTAATATTCGCTTGGCCTTCGCTCTATCTTTAGCGTTAGCTTTAGCTGGATCATTCCTGGTGAAATTAACTGGTCTATTACTCACAATCGGAATATCGACATAGGCAGCTCCAGAGCCAACAGGTGGATTGATATCGTTCGTTCCCGATAAGCGATTGGTGATATTCAGATTATCTTGTCCCATCCGTCTTGGTCTTTTATTGGGAGGACCAAACTCCCATTTTTTGTTGTTTTGTGGATTAGTATTCATTGCGTATTGTTCCCACGAGTGGCGGAGAAATAATATGTCCACCCGGGCAGAGGTCCGCGGTACCCAAGTAAGGCAAATTTCAACAAGTGGTTGCCAATCACTTGAGGTCTCCGTTCACGACTGGGCTATTTTTGCTAAACCTGGGCCCCCAGCCAAGCTGACTTTCGGCACGGGTCGAATCACACCTTAGTCCAGCCCAGGTGAGAGATGAAGTTGAGAGCCACTTGTCGGTGCTGCGGCTAATGCCAAGCACCCGCTGATTGTCCGGGACTGCTTATTGGCGGATATAGTTTCTATAGTCACGCTTATTCGCAGCTAACCTCTGGCTAAGAGGCCGATCGCTATCCGCAACCTGCGACCCGTCTGGCGGCCCCAGCTAGGCCCCTGTCGAACCATCTCTCCAGTTCTTCAGGCCAGATACATTTCGTCTCAGTGATTTGCTGATATATGCAATTCATTCAAATAGTAATGCGCTAATTGTTTGAAACGCTGCGAATGTCTATAATAAGAAGTTTGGGTAACCGTAGATAATTATAACATAATTATAACAAATCTTGACAAAAGCACAATTAGCTTCTCTGACGTCAATAATTAGGAGTAATGAACGGAACTTTGGATGAATTGACACTAAAGTTGTGAAGGCGTATATGAATTGTCATCGGATTTAAACCTATTATTAATGACTCGCCATATTGCTAATTACAGAAGCTGCAAGCGAAAAATGGAATCCAGATTAATTACAGTCACAATTCTAGCGTGCTTCCTCGGCATCTCCTATGCGGCCAATATGCGTAAGTAGAATTAAACAGATTATATACTTTAGAAGCACAATAACAATTATACCTTTTAAACCATTAGCTGAGTATATTAAGATATGCCATCGCAACGATCCCGAGCTATCGAAGTGTGTGAAGCAAAGCGTGCACAACCTGCGCCCATATTTGGGCAAGGGCATCAAGGAGATCAATGTGCCTGCCTTGGAGCCCCTCTACATCGGCGATCTCAACATTCTTGACGCCAGCTCCGGTGGTATTACGGTCAAGGCCAAGAAACTGACTGTCTATGGTGCGTCCAACTTCGAAATCACTAAAATGCGAGCATCGATACAGAACAAGCGATTCGACTTCGAACTTGTACTGCCGCACCTGCAAGGAGAGGGACAATATGATATCAATGGCAACATCTTGGCGCTGCCCATCAAGGGTAGTGGACCCTTTGTGGGTAATTTTACCAACTTTGTGGCTTATGTCCGCATCACTTACGATGTTAAAAATGTCAACGACATCGATTACTTCGACATCAAGGAGTTCGCATTGAAAATTCGCACTGGAAAGGGCCGCTTGCGTCTGGAGAATCTCTTCAACGGCGACAAAGTGCTGGGGGATGTCATCAACCAAACCATCAATGAGAACTTTGAATTGTTCACTAATGAAGTGATTGCGCCCATTGCCCGAGCTCTGGAGGTGAAATTCCTAGCAATTGCCACCAAGATCCTTGAGAACTTCACTTATAATGAATTGTTTCCCGTTTAATTGAAGTGTACTTCGAATCGAATGCTAATGCTTGTGATAAAGTTAAATTCAATATTTTAGTGTAAATCTGTATCATAAATAAATTAAAGTAAACTAAATACTACCATTGTTGTGATTTTCTATTGATGCGTTTGTCATATTATCCCGAACTTTTTAGCAATTATTAAAATTAAAAACAACACATTCCAGCCTAAGTTTCCTTTTAAATGCATAACAAAGTGACCGTTGCTTGGTTTTCATAATATACCACTTCGCCGACGGCAAAATGGAAATATATACCACATATGTTAATAATGGAACCAAAATGTAAAATTTTAAATTTTTTTATTTTTTCAGCAAAGAACTGTTCAAAAATCATATCAAAATCCAATTAAGCAAAACGTGTTTGTTACAAACAATTGCAGAATAAATAAGAAGGTAAATTAGTGTTTAATCTAGTTTTGCACAAACAATGCTAACATTTGAGCTTTTGCTTATCGCATTAACTACAATTGATTAGTCGAACGCGTTTCTGTTGAATGGGAAATTCTATCGAAATAGATATCGTATAAAGTTGAGTTGTGCAACTTATCGAAATATTGTATTGAAGTGTGACCACTTCTGGTATATGGAATATTATACTCTTTCATAATATCTTAAAACTTTCCAAAGTCTGTCAACAACCTCCTCTGATGTATAAATGACAAACAAACATTGAATCGAGTTGTTAGCTTATTAAAGAAGTAAGAAAGCCTCCTTTAAAAAGTTGCGCATTTTTAACCCTTTTCGGAAAATTTACCCATCACTAAGATAATGTAACCAAAGTTGGCAAATACGGAAGTAACATCATTTGGTATTTTTGCAATGCAAAATAGTATATTTTGAAAATCAACTTGCGGTCACGCTGCTTGCTGCTCAGTCTGTGCCCTCAATTAAAAATAAAATTACAAAATTTCACTGTCTCTGTTTATAAAAAATCGCATTGTTAAAACGTTCTAATTTACATTAAACACAAGTGGTAGTAACGTTGTAGAACATGTCAACACCCGCACGCAGACGTCTTATGAGAGATTTTAAAAGGTAAGAAAAGTACACTGTCAATCGTCGTGGTGTGAAATGGGGAAACGGGGCGACATACGTATGAATGTATGTATGGGTATACACGCATACATGCATGGTAAAGTGTGGATGTACGTGAATATGCCCGTGGAAAAGTTTGCGCAGCCAAAATACGAATGTGCATATGTGTATGTGACCTGCGTATGAATTGTGTCTGTGTGAGTGAGCTTGTACGTTGCTTTTTTCGCTGCTCTTTTACTTTGTGATACTACAACAACAATAACAATGGCAAAAGCAATAGCATAGCAATCGCAATCGCAACAACAAAAAATTGTGCCTCCTATGCTGCGCTGCGTCTTTGACACTTGACTTTGAAGCATAACGCAAACACATACACACAACACAAAAAAGAGCATGTAAACTAAATCTGTGCAAAGAAGAACAGAGGCAAAATACAAAACGTAATGTACGAAAATTCTTGTTCACCATTTGTGCTTGTGCTATTGCGTCGCAGACATAACATCAACAGCAACAATAACAAATGCTAACCAGAGCAGAAAGCGAGAGCAACCGATAGACAAATAGAAATAATAGTTCTCCCGAACAGCTGCAAAGAGTCATCCTCATCCTGATTTCCGTACACGTCGCTGTTTCACCATCTTCCGTCATTCGCCAGCACACACTTAACCTTGTTGACTCATACTCTCTGCACCAGAGCACCAAAGCAGCAGCGCGAGCAGAGCAGAGCAGCAGCGCCTTCTTATTGGAATTTCATTCAGCGATGTGTGGGATATTTTTCTTACTTTTTTTTTTACCCCCATTCGATTTTGTGAATTTGCTCAACTTTGGCACTTGCTATCTCTTGTTTGTGCTGCCAAATAATTATCGAATTTGATTGCATAAAGCACTTAATGCATGAGCATTACGAAGTAGCTTCCAGTAAATGTCAAGGCTGCTTCAAGGCAACAGGAATTCGCATCAGCAAACTTGCCACCCACCCACAACCTCCATTACAATCTATACCGCAGACATAGTTTTGTTTATCAGCATTTATCATCGTCTATTGTTTTGTTTTGCTTTTAGCATTGCGTATGTTATTGTTAAATATGTGTAGTTGTTGCTGCTGTTTAATCGATGATTTCATTTTAAGCTTTGTCATTTGTATTGATTTAGCCGATTGAAGGGTGCGGTTGGTCGGTATGTTGTTGGTTGTTGGGCATTGCTTCTTGTGGGTTCAGTTTCTTGTAGTTGTTGCATACACACACTCACACTTGTATGTATGCATGTCAGCTTGACCTACATACAAGTGTTCGTGTAGGAGTAAGGTCCCTGGGGGCTTAAGACTAATGATAGGGATTTGAGATACAAATTGATACAACCACCAGATGAACTAACATTAAAAATGCATCAGCCTTTATTGGCTTCAAAAATAAAAAGATATATTCTATAAACATTGATTGAGAGCATTCGTTGCCAGTAAGCATGTGTTTACTGTTGGCGCGCGTCGCTCAATGAACTCGCAATACATAAAGTGTAACACACAAAAGCAGCTGTTGATTGTGAATAGTCGCAAAGAGCCCAACAACAGCAAAAACAACTACTGCGAAAGAGAAATATCTTAAGTATATGACAGCGGCAATTTCATTTCATATACGTATGAACATGTATCGTATATAAACAAATTATGATACATAGCGAAGAGATTTCATGATTGGTCACACAAGCAAATATATAGATCAGTGTTTGCATCTTAAATTGTTTAGCATTTCCCAACGTCGAAGAAGATTGTGAGAAGATTAATATAATGTCAATTGTTTCCGAAAAAAATAAAAATAATACTGTTACTAGTATGTAAGCAAATTATGATCAAGAAACAAATAGTCTGATATTGCGTATTTGCACTTTTTCTTTGCAGACTTCAGGAGGACCCACCAACGGGTGTTTCGGGTGCACCAACAGATAATAATATTATGATATGGAATGCTGTGATTTTTGGTCCACACGATACTCCATTCGAAGATGGTACCTTTAAGTTAACCATAGAATTTACGGAAGAATACCCAAATAAACCGCCAACAGTTCGATTTGTATCGAAAGTATTTCATCCAAACGTTTATGCAGATGGTGGCATATGCTTGGATATATTGCAAAATCGCTGGAGTCCCACATACGATGTGTCAGCAATATTAACATCCATACAGGTATGCGTTTCTACTTTGCGCGATCATATCTCTGCAATGATGAACGCAACTCATACTAATAAACAACTTATCTATTTGTCTGTAGTCACTGCTGAGCGATCCCAATCCCAACTCACCGGCTAACTCAACCGCCGCCCAGCTGTATAAAGAGAATCGCCGTGAGTATGAGAAGCGTGTGAAAGCCTGTGTGGAGCAAAGTTTCATCGATTAGCCATGCGCCCACACAATTAACAACATCAACAACAATAATATTAGCAACAACAACAGCAGAAGCAGCAGCAGGAGCGTCTACAACAATAACAGCAGAGGCAGTTGTAGCAGCGACAACTTGCGGCGAGAAACAACAACATGCAATAATATAAACAAGTTTAAATTAAATAATATCAGATATATTTATAATAGTTATAATGCTATGAAATTGTAACATCGCCTAACACACACCCACAGACAGACAGCCCACATAGACACATATACCCTTGCACACACTCAGAGACCCGCAATACAGGGCAGTTTATATTTTCGGCGAAATGTTTTAATCGTAGACACGCGACAAGAAACATCAGCAACAATAACATCCAACAAGAACATCAACCCACTGAAGCAGCAACAACTTCAAGCGACATCAATAGATATATCACCCAAAAAGCCTCTTATAAGCTAACAATAATATTAATAATAACACAAAAAGAATTCAATGTTATAATTCAAATAGCAGCAGAAAGAAAAGTTATTAAGAATAATAATAAAAAAAATTTATAAAAATAATTGGCGAAATTATTGCGCAAAAAATAGTTTCATTTTCAATTGCTGTCAACAAAAATAATTGTTTATACAAATTCGTACATTTATAAAACGATAAAGCCAAGGAAAACGAAAACAGAAGAATGTGACACCAGAGATGAGTTTTGAAGTAAACTTGCCTTGATTTCAAATATACATATATATAAATATATATATACATATATAACTACTACATATTCAGCTATTTTAATTCGCAAGCTGCTAGTGAGAAAGCTGCAAATCTAATATGTAATATGATGATTGATTATTCGCACAAGCTACCTAATATTTGTTTACTAAACATTATTGGCTAAAAGTTGTGGAACAGAACAGATGTGAAACCTAAAATTCCAATTACAATTAAAATTTAATGTTAGTTGTTAGCATGCAATTGAATTAAATTGGAGCTATGATATGCCTATCGAAGTAGAACAAATACAACTGTATAACTATGAAAATATATACATTCTTAAAGTCTCTACTACCCAGTGACCAATCCAATTCCCAGAATCATGTAAACTTCTCATTTTATTGAGTCATAATTAATGTAATATCTAACTGCACTCTCATCTATCCCCGACCATGACAATTAACATTGTGTATGCATAATAATTAAATCAAACACCTCATAACTGCCATTCGCAATACGCTAAAATATTAACTAGCACACACAAATAAAAACACACACACACAAACACCCATGCGTCTACGCCAGGGTATTTCATTATTTAGTTAATAGTTTTTAAGCGTATTCTTACAATCGATCGTTCTAATTTGTTTTCAAATTGCTGTTCCTTTTGCTAAGAACCTTCACTTTGGCACTTTGTGTTAAGATGACGACTACGATAACCATGATTGATTATGGAACGATAATGATTATGATATTGATAATTGATAATGATAATGATTATGGTAATGCTAATGATGCTCTGAGCATCATGTAAATGTATATGGATAATCCCCTTATAGCGGCATGTTGTTTTTTAATTTAATACTTCAAATTGTATTCAAATAAACTTTCGCAATCCTTTTAAAGCTCTTGATATCGAGAAAACACAAATTAACTTAATTTAAAATATAAATTTAACAAGAAATACAACAACAACAAGCAGTAGAATGAAGCAAATGATAAGAATTTACCTTATAGATTTCAAATTATCAATAAAGAAGTATAATATAAATGACTATTTTAATTTCTGGTAGTTCACAAATTGCATTTTTCAGGCTCCACTGTCACTATTAAAGTGCTTAATATTAACATTTTTCATTTGTTTAACCTGTTTGGTAACTGCGTGTGCTTTTTTCTTTATTATGCCATCGGAAGTCTTGAAACTACTAACTAACATTTAAAAGTAAAATAAAAATCAAAATAATAAGCTTGCTGTTCGCCATCCATTAACTTATATTGTTTAGTAAAAGTTATAGCCTTCCGTAGTTTATATAAAAATTGTATGATATCCAATCCTTTGTATCTCGGTTTACCCTCGATATTTATTGGCAATCCTCTTTGGGGATTCCTCCAAGTTTTGTCGTAAAGCTTGCTCGGTTTATTAGAATTACCTTCATATGCAGAATATATTCCAGCTATTAACTTTTTTCAGAATGTTTGAGCGAAACCGTTAGTTGCTGATTCGTTAAAGTATGAAGAATCATCACTTTGGCTAATGGCATGCATAACTTTATAGAGGTACATCTATCCTACATTATGTTTGACATCGTGCTGTTTAGTCGCTTATGTAGCTTAACATAAAAAGCATCCACTGACTAATGCCTGTTTTGACTATGAAAAGTGCTTTGAAACATGCCAGCATACGGGGATAATGCTAAGAAGGCGATCAAAAGTCCCTAGGTCCGTCTAACGGCCTCCGTGGTTTGCAGAAATACTTGAACAAGTTTGCATCCTAGTCAACATCATTGGACTTTTGAGGTATTATGCGATATGAATATTTTATTATTTGAAAATAAAAATGCATTTGATATTTTTGTTAAAATTTGTATTAATTTGTTAAATGCTATTAAAGATAATGACTTATGCTTAGTTTATTAAATTTGTATGAAACTGAAAAGAATGAAATTGACTTATCGTGTTATAAGGCAATCTGTAATCTCATACACAAATTACAATTTTACTTCAATTTGATATGAATACTCTTTAATTTTCAATTATTTTAAAATATGTATAATTATTTCAAAATTTGACACTGTAGAAATTAAAAATATGTATATTTGAAATAATAAAGCATTTCGTGCACATTGAAAAAAATATAGTGTATAGGGTAGAGTAAAAGGGGGACCAACACAAAGAACAAGACATAAAAATAAAATACGAGACGTTATATACATGATAGTTTTAGAGCTAAAAGAATACAATAAGTTGCGTAAACTTATAACTTGAAGAATTCCCTTACTAGTTACGAAGAGTCAAGTAATATAAGTGGGAATATTTTATGTGGTGTATACGTTGTATATAAAAAATATATAGAATACTAAAGGGCATTTCTATGCGGAGCTACAGCTTCTGCTTGCTCCATGGAATTGCACAATGGTTCACATCGGGATTTCAATTAGTCTAATTGCTGGACGCATGACTATGTATGTTCTTAAAGTCCTGTGTTTGAGTAGTGCTGCGCAGCACTTCCAGCCACCTAGAGCAAGCGAATCAATTAGTTCAAATGTTTTTAACTGATGTGTGTGTGCAAACTTACCTGTTATAGGTATGTGCGCTCTCTGCTCTAAAGAAGTAGACATGATTCTTGAAGGAGAGCTTGAAGACAAACTCCTTTTGAACCGCATCCTGATGACCTGGCGGCCCGACCGTATAGCCCAGCAGTGGCAAGCTGGCCAGCGCGAACTCATCCTGATAGCTTTTGTAGAAGTACAAGCAAAACGAGGTGAACACCACCCAGAGCTTCTGCCAGCCGGAACTGTTCTTGAATTTACGCAGCAGATAGCCAGAGAGCTGATGCTCGGCAGCGATGAGATGATCGCCCAGCCCAACGGTGGCGCCACGATGCCAGCAGACGTGCAGGGCGGTATTGCTGCGCGACGGCTGCGTCTTGTTCTGCTGCTGCATCAGCAGCTGCTGCGGCGTCAATGGACCGCCGCCTCCAGCACTGCTGTTCAGGCTGTTGGTGCCATTGCTCAGGCCGATCATGTCGAGGCCCTCCTCCGACGAGCCTAAGTACAAATTGGAAGCGGTTTTAGTGAACAAGTTCTTAGTTAGGAATGTTTCGACTATTGGGGTAATCGTTCTTACAACGTTTTGCAGAGTGCTTTTCTTGCCAGTCACAATACGAATAGAGTTAGAAATAAATGATCAGAAATAAAACTGTTATAAGAAAACTTAAGCAAATGCAATAAATATTAAGAGTGTGCCAAGGGAAAGTTAATCAGCTTATAGACATAGCAAGTCAGTGGATATAGTGAGTGTAGAGCTAATACTAATATCCAATATTTTGAGCAATGAGAGAGTTCTTCTGTGGAATCTAATTTTATGAGCATCAGAGTGTCACGAACTTTTAATCGAAGGAACTACAATAAACTAGAAGTTTATACGCAACCGATTGCTGTAAATCGAAAGAATTGCTATTGCAATTTAAAAGAGGAAAAGTATTTTTTGTATCAACCTACAGTAATGTATAATTACTAAAAATCAATATAAAATGTAAGTAAACATGCTGTTTCAACTATTTTAACCACAATCCATTCGAAAATCGAAAGCAAATGTAATAAATTAATCGCGATTCATTGTCTAAAGTATTAGATTATAAAGCCTGGGAAGTTATTCAAGAAACAATGGTTCTTAACGATAATCACAATTTTCTTTTTAATGTGAAGACTACCATAGTTTAGCAATAAAATACTCACTGCAATTTTTCAGTGTTGTGAACTGCAGCTGCGTGTTCGGCGCCTTGGTCTTAATATCGGCAGCCGCCTTGGAGAGTTCCGCCAGCCAGAGAGTCTTCTCAGCAGTGGTGCCCGCACTCACAGTTATGGCACATTGGCCGCCAAATATGGAGAACGTATTGTGCTCGGCATTTTCGGTCAGAAGGGAGCGCACCGGCACATGGCCGAGAATGCGAAAGCTTTGATCCAGCGGCGACTTGGATCCGTAGAGTAGTATATCCGAAAAGAGGAAGAACATGCGCTGCTGCAGGCCACGCTTGGAGTGCTTCAAGAGGCATCCCTGTCGTATAAGACGACGATGCGGCTGCACGAGCTGATCGAAGTTGATGTCTCGCTGCAGTTCGCACAGTTCCACAAAGTTGGCCGAGTCGGGCAGTTGATTGCGTATCGGTTTGGTGCTGCGTATGAGCAGATGATAAACAGCCTGACAGTCGGCATAATCGATGTGTTCTTCAGCATAGTAGTCGCACAGTCGCTCCAGCAGCAGTTGATAGTGCAGGAGACGATTCAATGGCTTCAGCAGCAGTTCCCCAATGGGCAGATAGCAGACTTTCTGCTGTTCGAATTCCTTATACAGCTGCTGGAAACGATTGTCGTTGTCGTACATATCGTTCATGCAGTGCAGTATGTCCAGGTGGGTCTGCACGTACTCATCATAGATGGGTAGGGCGCCCATGTGCTTCATCATGACGTCGCCAATGCGATGGGTATCGTGGTTGCCGCGTCCCTCCCACAGCACCATGCGATGCTCTATGTCGCGCAAGAAGAGGTTGTGATGCTGTGCCAGCGAGTCGAGCAACTCGAACAGTGGCTGCAGCTGCTCCACATCCTCCAAGCTCAGCACTTGCCTGAACGAGCTGTTCAGCACGTCCAGATCCTTCTTGTATGTGCGCTCCGTCATCAGCAACTCCTTGGCCAGGAAATAGCTTGGCTCTGTGGGCCACTTACGCTTCTTAACCTCCGCCTCAATGTCATGGCTATTGGTCCTGGGCAATCCGTTGCCATTATGTCCATTATGCGCCGATGCCACGCCAGTGGCCAGCTCTTGGCGCTTGGCGTGCTGGATTTCCGCCTGAATGACATCGTAGGTGCCGGCCTCGGAGCGCGACAATGAGGACGATTTATCGGAGCCCAAGGTGAGGTCATAACGATTGGGCAGCGTTGCAATCTCACCGCGTCTATCCAGCGACATGTTGCCATTGATGCCGTGATAGACATCTGAAACCCCAAGTCAAAAGAGACGAAATTATAATTTGAAAATACAATAATGTCAATTTAAAACGTAACTTAAAATAATTAAAAACTCTAATTTACATAACTGCCGTAATAAAAGTCGCCGCGATTGATTAATGAAGTTTTATTTATTTTGTCTTTCTATATAATTTAATACTGGTTTAATCGCTTGCTCATGTATAGATTTCGTTAATAATTAAATTACTCATTAATATGAAATTGATTCTTAAAATTGTTAAAAATCATGTGTGTGTGTTAATAACTCAATTTGGAGTGTTAATCGAATTGAATTTTGTTTTTCATTTTATTTTTGTCATATGTCTTACTTGCTAAAATTCAGCTAATGTTTTATATATTGATTTTAATTTTACTATTTCAAATGTAAATTAACTCTATATAAATAATCATTTGCTCTCGAATAAGTTGACAAGAATTCATTTTTATTTTAACATTTTAATTCCACTGCAACTCAAGCTTACTCTCCTTTTAAATGTACTTTTCAGAGTACGGATACGATTGCGTATTTGTTTAAATTAATACAAAATGGCATTGGAAGCTGAACTGAATGGATCAGTTAGTTAGTGATTCGAAGTCAGAGAGCACATAAATAACGGAAGAAATATAAAATATTTATTTGTAAATGTACATTTTACAAAAATGTAAAAATCGTCGACTAAGCTAAACTAACTAAAACTGGGTCTAAATGGGTAAAAAACGATATAAACTCTCCAAAATTCAACACAGATTTCGTTTGTAGATTTTAATTAATACTAACGCTAAACATTAAAATGCCAATAGGAATGGTTTTATTTATTTTGATTAAAATACTTTTGATCCAGTGAATATTTTAAATTATTGTACGTGGGGTATTATTTTGCACACATTACACAGTATATCCCTTAATTCGCTTCATTCTTAACAATTTAATACTCGTTTCATCCATTATAATAAACATTATCGTAATATGCGATTTGCTTTAGTAAACTTAACAGGGTTACGATTCAATTCGTTAGGTTTTAAAATACACCAAACTCATAACAAGGGCTTGTTCTTCTTTCCGATTTCCCATCGATTCCACATAAAACTAGCCATTGCATAATTTTCTGCCCTATTGAGATATTAATTCTATTTCAACGATATTTATGTGGAATTGATGAGGTGGAATTGACAGAAAAACTGAATATGAGTTTTACATTTAGGTTTTGTAGTTTCTTTTGGCACAATTATGTACTACAACTAAAGCTAATACAACTTGCTGATGTTTCTCAAGGGGTTTGAAAAACAATTACTTATCGATTGCTTTTTAAAACATTGTCTACCTTAAAATTAGAAACATACACAGCAGAAGATCGATATAAAATATAATATATAATTACATATATTTAAAAAAGCATCGAGAATTTATATAGATCGATTCAAATAAATGCTGTTCATTCCGCGAATACCGCGATGCTGATCAAAAATATTGCATAAGAGATCTTAAGTTTCTCACTGACAAGCAAGTTTTGGCGTATAACTCGACATATAAATATTTATGTTTTTTTTAGATATAACTTTTGACACTTTAACTGGAACTTATCGCAAAGATAATACGTAATACTGATCAAGTACTTATTGTAATTCAATTAAGTATTTAATTTTTATTTCATCATGAACTTTTGTTCTTCGCTTTTTCAACTTGTTGTTGCCTTCTCCATCTCCGTTTTTGTTTTTGCTAAATAACATTTGAATATTTTTGTTTTCTGTTTGTTTGTAATTAATATTATTATTCGATGATTAAACAGTGCATTAAAATTTGCTCAACTCGCTTTATAAATGTTTTTGGTTTCGTAATATCTTTTTGGCTCTTCTATAACATTATATAGACTCTATGGAAGTAATCCAACTTCAACTCCAATTACTACTTCATTTCCACATTCAACACCAACACTCCATCTCCACTGACATCTAGATTTTAATAGTTTTGTTAATATATAGTATTTGATTAAAATGTTAGTTTGATTTATTGAACTCCTTGCCATTGTTATATGAATTCAAATCTTGTTCTTCAATCTTTACTTTAGCAGCACTTAGTTTTTTTTTTGTCTTGGTTTACTTTTGGTATTTTTGGATTGTACGATATTCTTGTGTTGTTTTGTTTGTTTGTTTTTTGTTTTAGTTTCTCGTAAATCAGTCTCAATTATAAATAAGTTGGTTATACTTGGATCGTGTGTAAAAAGTCGTAGAGTTGTTCTAAAAATGGTTCAAGGCAACTGAAGAAATGGAAAATGCTGCTGATGTTCTTGATATTTCAAAAATCGCCCCCATCTATTCCATTCAGTGATCACTCAGGTCATCCGAGTCATGGAATCTTGGAGGCGGATCCACTCGTATATCCAATCCACAGGCATAGCGTTCGTATTCAATGGGTTCCGACTCGTAGTCACAGAGGAAGTCCGGATATGGCAGTTGCTGTCGTTGTGCCTCAGCTGTTTGAGCGTTTCGATTGGTTACCCGCCGTATGGTTCCCATGCCACCTGCACCACCAGCACCGCTGTCTCCGCTGGAGTTCGCCAACTCATCGGACAGCCCACCGCCATGCGACTCATACTCACTCTCCTCGGGATTACAGTAGCTACGTCCATGATACGACTGCTGTTGCTGCGCTGCAGCGCCAGATGTGCTGGCCACCTGCGAGTCTTCGCGCTTTAGTTGACGCTTTTTGGTGCGCACCGGTTTTACGGGTTGACCGCTGGCCGGTGGCATTGGATGGTTAGCTGGTGCCGGCCTATCTATTGTCGGTTGGTACATGGGCTTGGTGATGTGACCCAGTCGATCGTAGCGTGGGAAACCCATCTCATCCACGTTATCGCTCATGTCGAGACTCTCAAACTTACTGACGCCACTATACTGCGGATAATCGTCGTATTCATCCGTTTGCTCGCGCTCCAGTTCCTCATCGAACTCCAAGTATTGTTCGTCGCGCTGATAGGAGTATTCCGAGCTACCCGAGTCCATCTCGGGCACATAGCCCTCGGAGCACTCACTGCTCTCAGCCTGCTCCAACAAGGCAGCAGCATTTAGATTGGCGCGCATACGTTTCACCGGCAACTGGCGTTTCTTCCGATAGCCCCGACTTCGCAGCTGCTTCACATCCTGACTGCGTACGTCCAGGGAGCTGTCCGTGTCGTTGCCACTGGGTGGACTCTTCAAAGCAGTTGCCACCGCAGCGGCAGCCAACTGGGCGGCAGCAGCTGCCGCAGCAGCAGCCTTTCGAGGTGGCTTCTGCACTAGCTGATTTGGTGGTGACTCGGAGCTGAGGCTGCTCGAGTAATAAGGAGAGCAGCGTATCAATTTATCCGCTCGCTGTGGCATCTGCGGTGAATTGGGCTCAGTGCTCTCGCTGTTAAGGGTATTTGTTGTGGTTGTCGTATTTGTGGCCGACGACGTTGAGTGTGCATCGCGTTCCTCGTCAATCCTCATTGGCAACTCTTGGCTGCTCTGCTGCGATTTACTAAGCATGTGCTCATGGAAGGAGCTCGACTGACGCAACTGTTTGCTAGTCGTTTTGAACTCGCGGATTTGCGTCTTTGACAGCGTCTTGTCATCATAGCTGTGATGTTTGGCCAGTGGTTTGGCTGGTGGAGCGCATACATTGCCCGGCAAATCGCTTGGCGTCACAATCGGCGGCAAGCTCGGTACAGGAGGCGGCACTGGCTTAACGACAGCAGGAGCCGGTGCAGGAGCAGGCACTGCTGCGATTTGCCGCTGGGACTGAACAGCTGCTGCTGCTGCTGCCGATATGGCTGCTGCTTCCTCAGCTTCTGCTGCGGCGGCTGCCTGCTCCGCTAAGCCAGGCTGTTTCATTTTGTTGAGTAGCGCTTGCATGATGGGCCTAGTCACTGCTGGCTTTGGCTTTGTTGGCGGCTGTGGTGCACGTTGCTTGTGTCGAGTTTGTTGCGATTGTTGTGTTTGTATCTGGGTTGTGGTTGTGGTTGTGGTGGTTGTTGTGTTGGAGCTGACTGTATTGCTTGTGTGTAGGGGCACAAACTCCTGGCTCTGATAGCGTTCTGTGAGCTTCTCGCTGTGGGCGTACAGCCGCTCAACGAACGGCGACTCCGACTCGGAACAAATTTCCTGGCTCTGATACAGCTTGGACATCATTTCGAGCGATCGCCGTTTACGTGCCGCTGCACTTGTTTCGGGTCCAACTGAGTTTAGGGGTTGTTCTGGGTGATCCTGACTCGATCGTGCCTGATTGCCATTGCTGCCACTGCGACGATGCACCTGAGGCAACGAGCAGCGTTTCTCCTCGCTGGGTGAGTTCAGATTCGGCTTGGAGCCAACGCGTGTCTGCTTCAGCGGCAGATATTCACCGGGAACAACGCCCACCAACGTGCGGCTGCTCGACGTCGACCATTCGCTGATTGTGTGCGCCATTTCGGTAAGGGTGAGTGTAGTGTCGTCGCTACGTGTGGCCGAGGTGGGCTCGCTTAACTTATCCGTCTCGGAGTTGGACAGCATGTCGTAGCGCAGGCCATCGGAAGATCCATTGTCGCCGCTAAACTTATGGGAGAAACTGCCGCTTTGCTCATTCAGACTCTCCGCGGACTTGTTGATGGAGCTAATGCTCGATTTGGTATGATTTGATTTCTCACTCTTGGCACAGGAATGCGTTGATACAGCCGATAGACTGTCGGAGCCGGAGAGATTTGCATACTGTCGAACGGTGTTGGTGCCTGTTGACCACTCTGAGATGCTTAGACCAATCGATGTGTCCTCTGAGTGGGAGCTGTGCGTGCACTTCTTTTGCTGCAATCCCATGCGAACGGTGCCATCTAGATCGGTGCCTATTGAGCTTGTCTCCTCCTCGGAGTGACTGGAATGACTGCATTTCTTGCAGCTGCCCCCACTACTCAAACGTGCTTCATAATTGCGACGTACTGTCGTCTGATCGTCCAGATAGGTGCTACCCGAGAGAATATCGTCAATCGAAGTGTCTGAATTGTTGGAGCCACGAGAAAGCTTCCTAAGCTGTGCATCTGGCGACAACTGCACCTTGATTGTGCCAGGCATGAAGACGTCGTCGTTGGAGAACAGTTCATCTTCCGAGATTGGACTACGTGGTGCTGGGGAGCGTGTGGGTTGTGCCACAATCACCTCTGGACTGGAGCCTTTACGCAGATTAGATGCGGCTTTGGCTGTCGGCTGTGTAGACGATGTGCTGCAGCTAACATTGAACGAGGACGACAGGCAAGAGGCAGCACTTAGTGTGGAGCTCAGACAGCTTACAGTATCCAATTGTATATGCTCGCTGCCAAAGTCCTTGTCTTCAAACGCAGCTGACATAAGGTACGCCGTGTCTTCGTATGGCAACACTTTGGCTACATCGGGTGGTCCCGCAGCATTCATTTCATCCTCCAGCAGAACCTTGTCGGCGCTTTGCACCTCACTGGCATAATAGGTTTCGATGCTCTCCACAACAATGGGCGCATCGATTGTGCTGGATGGGGGTGAGGGCCAGTCCACAGAATCTTGTGATTGTTGGAACGACAAGCTGGCTTTCCAGCAGAAAGACTTAGGCACCGGCTTGTCTAAATCGGGCATGGAATACATCGTCTCTGGCGGTTTGACAGGCACGTGATCAAATGGAATCTCAGGCAGTGGCCAATCCTCCGAGTCCTGGCTGCCTGCATTCGATAGGCACATTAGAGTATGCCGCTCGAGATCCTCTGGCTGTTGTTCATCCACATGTGTTACTGAAAATCGACCAGTTACCAAGGTTGGTGACTTGGGTTCATTAAAACTGCCAATGCTGGAAAGTCGATCAGCAGTCGCTGAATCGCAGGGTATCTCCGGCATCTCGGCTGATGTGCGTCGATCTGCATCCGATATATAGGCTAGATTTGTATTACTGCGAGAATCAGAGCTTAGACTGGGCTGATGATCAGTCGATCCTACGGACTCGTCCCGCATGCTCACTGAATGCGTTGACGCCTTGCTTACATCATCCTCCATGCTGGATTTTTCTGAAGCCGTGCTGCGTTCCGAGATCCTTGAAAGTGTTCGACCCAAAGTGAAGCCTGTGCTATATCCAATTATATCTGTGGGATTAACCCCTATACCACCAAGTGTGCTGGTCATCGCTGGATAACCGAAGGTGGTTGGAAAGTCATTGAGATCATCTTGGTAACTAGTATCGCTCTCTTTTTGCTCGTCCGGGGAGACTTCTTTGATGTCACTGTCTGAAGAATCTCGAAGTGGATTCTGTGCATCGTAACGTTCATATCCTCCATCGGTTTCCACATGATGCCACGGATCATCCGTGCTAGAGCTATTCGAGCTTTCAATTGGGAAAGCCTTCCAAGTGCTTTGTTGTTCCTTCTGTGCCAATTCACCACGCCGTTGAGCTGCACCCAGCGACCCAGAGCTGCTTTCAGTTTCAAATGATCCTCGGGACTCAACGCTCAGCGATCCCTTCGAATCAAAGCTGGACTTTGATTCTTGTGAGCTTCGATCGCTGCCAGATTTTCCAGGTTCTGTTTTGGTTACAGAAAGCTTCTTGCCAGCATTTGCACGTGCCGGTTTCTCGATTTTCGGCGGTTTGCGAGAGCCACCAGAGCTGGACTCGCTGTCCTCGGTTCTTTGAAGTATTTTTGCAATGCGCTCCTCAATGGGATCCAAGTAGGATTCGGTGCTGATTCCCAAATCAATGGGACTTTGTTTTTCTAATGTAGGCGTTGTTGGCTTCTTAATGATTATCTGCAGTTCATTGGTTGGTGTTTGCTCATTGGAATCAGTAGGCGTAACATCTACTTCGGCATCTTTAGCTGCCACATCCAATTGTAGCATACGTTGCTTTAGTTCTAAGCATTTCTTGGCCTCCTCATTGCCGAAGTCTTGCGATATGCCCAGTGGACGTGCAATGGAACAGCTCACACTGGACTCCTCATCCATAGAACTTTTTTCCTTACTTACTGATAAACTCCAATCCTGCTGGCGTTGCGGACTAGTGTCCTTCTCGCCACTTGTCCAGGAATCAGAACTCTTTGACTTATCACTTTGTTTTTCCAGACTATACTTCTTCTTACTCTCCGATGTGTACTTCTCAAATGTCTCGAGCACAGACTTCTCAATCATTGGACTGGCATTGGGTGGAGTCACCAGTATATTTAGATCAGACGTGGGTGTAGCACAATTGGAATACTCCAATGGGTTGGCATCCTCCAATGTAGCTTGTGTCTCGAGAACATTGCGATCCGGCTCAAGGGTGCGTGGTTCATTGTCCGATGTATCAGAGCCGATGAACTCGTCGCACTCAACGGTTATCCATGAGCCGGTCTCATCACTGCGGCTACGATCCAAGCTCAAGCGATTGACATCCTGGCGGCCAACTTTGAGATGACGACGCTCTGACGAGATATCGTCCTCCTCAATTGACGGTTCCTCACACTCGATAGTGGGCACACGATGGGGATAACCCTCTGCTGGAGGTACTGGTGATTTACTAGCTGGCGAGTGACTATCATCCACGGAAATAAATGAGTCGAGACTCTCAGCTGTTGAAGCCTTGCGGCTATGAGTGCACTCACTATCGCGAGTATCTTCGGAAGGCAGAGAACGCTTTAGAATTTCCAAGGAACGACGTTCCGATATCACTGCCTGCATATCAATATCCTCATGTACATTGTACTGATGGGCGAACATGCGACGGTCGCCAATAGCACTCCGCACAATGGCTGCTGGTTTCTCTTCCGTTTTCTTAGCGTCAGCAGTGGCTTGCTTTTTATCATCTAGACTTCGAGCCTTTACATCTCTGCCAAGATAATGGTGTTCGGCAGGCTTTTCCAAGCTACTCGATTTCCCATCAATTTTCTTGTGTACAACACTGCCTTCGATTTTCTGTTTGATTTCCTGAGCCTTTGCTATTTTCTTTGGTGATTTAATCATAATGTCTTCTGGCACATCAGATTTCTCAGAGTCTTCGAAAGACTTGTTGCGATCTTCAAAGCTACGATTGGCCTTATCGAGTTTATCGGGACTGCGACCCTCGTCAAAGCTGCGACTGAACTTTACCAACGATGTGTCTAGTTTGCGAGGTGCTTTTGCTATTAAAACATGATCCTCGGCTTTCGATTTAAATTCGGTTTCGATGATTATCTTATCACCGTCGGTCTTAACCATTATTTTGTCTTCCGGTGCAGGGAAGGCAGGAAGTGTGTCCTTCACTGGACTTAGCATTGTGATTGTCTGCTTCATGGCTGATTCGTACAGTTTTTGTTGTCTCTCCTTGCGTTTGGCAATGTCTGCCTCGGTTTCCTCCTGCGACTTGCTCTTATCCTTGCTCAGTCGACGCATTTCAATTGAGCGAGGACGCTCCTTTGGACTTGATTTCTTGCTACTTCTGCCATCTCTGCCAGCTTTAATGTCATCCGCACTGGTACGCCGTGACTCTGGACGGCTGCGAGAAAGGGCCTTACCCTTAAATGGCTCAGAGGTCTTTAACTTGCCCTTGCCAGTGCTGTCAATACTACTGGCCCTAGACACCCCAGGTGATGTCTTTCGTGAGCTGTTAGCGGAGCTGTATGGCGACCAATCGGTAAATCGATACTTTGGTATATTGAGTATTAAATGATCGCCGCTTTTAAGCTTCATTTTCGACTTCCTTTTGTCCTTTATCTTGACGCCCTGTAAAGCGATTTTTTCAATATATTTCAATTGGTTAAGGAGCTGCACTTCTTCGCTGTCAATAGTCACAGCACTCAACAATGAATCTTTCCGGTTTGTGTTGTAGCTACTCTGTGTGGGAATTGAGCCTGCACAAGAATGAACACTGTCTGCTGTATCGTCTTCCTGTTGCGCACTTTGATTGGCGCGCTCCAAAGATTTCTCTTCGAGAATTTCACCCTCTTCCTCAAAGCCGACTGTGTCGTCCTTTGAGGAGAAAGCATTCATTGGCGGCAACCGATGCAAAGAAATAACCGGAGTATCCAGACTCTTTGTACGTCGCTCCGTAGTGGGCGACTGTTGAGTCGCTTGTTGTCGTTGGAGAGAAACAGAACCTTCTGATAGATTGAGCCTGGCATGAGCAAAGAGTATGGGTGCATGCCCTTTTGATCGCATAACTATTGAGGAGTCAATGATTTCCTCAATTAGTTTGACTTTAGACTTGGCTGTTTGCTTCTTGAGAGTGTAGTCAATATCTGAACCGCTTATCTTTTCTTCGTGGCATGTCTCGTAGATGTCATCGTTGCTGCGGAAGAACTCAGCATGTTCAAATATGGGCGAAGGGATATTCTCATTGCGCTGATAATCATTGGTGCACTCGTCCATACGTCGCGTCGGCAAATGGGGCTCATCCTCCGAGGATGGTATGGAGATAGAACGCTCTGATATGCGACGCAGTTCTGTAGCATTTGCATATTGTGGATCTAACTTCTGTGTGTGATAGCGACTCTCAAGATCAGCAAGTCGGCGACATTGTGGCGGCGAGCCTTCAATTTCTGTCGAGCTCATCGTTTGGCCTCGACCCCAGGCAGCCGAGATGAGACGACTTTGTTCAATGCGCAAAATTGGTTCAATTTCTTTGCGCGATTGTGGAGGAGAGAACTCCAAACGGTCGGGTATAGCTTCAGCCGAACCAAACACATCGTCCGAGTCCAGACTCTCGTCATCGGAAGAAAACGATGTTATGCGTGTCTTTCCCTTCTTCGACTTGCCCGACGGCTTTGTCTTTGGTATTACACGCGGCTTATTGGCCTTGCGGGCATTTGCCTGTAGTTCCTTGCGTAGACTTTGGATTAGCTCCATTTGTTTCTGTTCCAGTTTCTGTTGCTGCATACTCTCAGTCCTTGAACTGGTCGCTGAATCGCTTTCGATTTGACTTAGCTTTTTGTTCAGTTTTTCCAGCGTAGACGCGTCCATCTGCTTGGTAATATCACGTTTGGGTGAAGACAGTTGTATAATCGGAATAGTTTTGTCGATTTCAAGTGTTATGGGATCCACTTTGGATAAATCAATGTTCTGAGTGAACAAGAACTCTTTTGTTTCTGCCGGCAGTAAACTGTCAAGAATATCCGGCAGGAAATCGACTGAACCAGGCACGGCAATGGCACTTGCCTTCGGCGACTTCGGAGACTTTGGTGACTTGGGAGACTTTGGCGATTTGGGAGATTTCGGTGACTTCGGTTTGTTATGACCTTTGGCACTTGGTGAAGGGGCCGTGCCATTCATAATATGGCGTTTGTGGAGCACATAAGGTATATCCTCTTTTAGTACCTTAGTGAAGCGTCGCTCATAGTCTCGGAAGAAGCTCTTGGGCAGCTCAAATCCAGTTTTCGGTATGTCGACCTGTGGAGCTGGTTGTCCATCATAGCATTTGGGTATTTCAAAGTTTCCGTGCGCTTTGCACAAGGGCGGTGCACTGGGTATCTGTTTATAGATGTAGTCTTCGTCACTCGAGTCAGCTGGTGTAAGATCTATTGATTTCTGATGCATTAGAACATGACGACGGGAGTTGCTTCCGAGGCGAGCTCGATTTGCCAATGAGTTGGGATCGCTTTTGGTGCGCTCCACTGTGGCATGAGAATAGTTCAGAGGAACTAGAATAGGATTATACTCCTCGAAGTGCGTTTTGGCCATGAGCTCCTCCTTGCGTGTGATTTTCTGATGAGCTACTCGGGATTGTTGCTTCTCAAATTCAGAGACAAGTTCTGGAGTTAGTGGGTAGTCAGGACTTTGCTTCGATTTCTCATCCTTGGGCTGTCCCTCCCATTGTTTGGTGTATTTCTGAATACATTCAATTCGATCCTGATCAAAACTGAAAATATTCTCGCTGTCTGAGCGACGCCGAAAAGCAGATATCTTGCATGACTGCGAATTCGACTTTTTGATCGGCGCCGTTTGATCAATGGAGTCGCCAGTTTGTATATCTTTCTCCTGACAACGCATACCAGAAGCCGGTGTGGATACCGACTCAGGTGATTTGCTGCCAAAGGACTTTGCATTACGCTCAATTTCTACATTTTGCAAACTAATAGAATGCACCTTAGATGTTTTATGCGTTTTGTTGCTCGGGAACGTTGAGTATGTATCGCGACTATCGTAGAATGAACTATTAGCCGTTGAGCTATGCGTATCCGAAAGCAAACAGTCATGACTTTTAACCTTTGGTCGTACGTAGAGACCATCGGCATCTGGCACTGGTTCGACAGCATCATAGTAATCACTCTTTGATTCCTGGCTGGACTGTGCGAACTTTTCGTAAAGCTCCTTCTTGTTAAACTGCTTGACCTTCTTGCAGGTGGTCGTTGGCATTTCATAATTACGTCCAAAGCAATCACCCACCAACGACTCCTTGGAGTCTTGGCTGGAAGCCACTGATGTCTTACTTTTAGTTGTTTCCCTTGACTTTTTACTGTCCGTGTGATAGAGACTGTCACGGGATTTCTTGCTCGAGTCTGAACTTCGCGAGATTTTCGTCTCAAACATTTCACTCTGGCTTTCTTGGCTGGAAGTACGCGTAAGGGCCTCTTGAATCTTTTTGTAAAAGTTTCCATCCGATTTAACGGAGAGTTTCTCACGCGGCAAATAGCGTGGATCTTCGGCATCCCAGATTTCATTCATAATATCGGCAGCCGACTTCGACTTGACGTCGATGGCCGAACGATACTTTGGCTGCTCTGAGACCGACTCATCATCGCTGGGTATGTAATTGCCGGAGTCAAGAGAGCAGGAACGCATGTGATCTTCGGAACGACGTCGCCCACTGAAGAAATCTATATCATACTTCTCCAACAACTCGTAACTGTCCTGCGATATATCATCCTGTGAGCCAGTGTAGTCTTGCTGCTGTCCATAGTGACGCTTGTGCTCCTGCGTATTGTATGTGCTGCCTGGATAGCTGGATGAGTAGACCTTGCTATGCGGCAACGGCGAAAAGTCCTGATGAGCATCAATTGAATGGTTCTTTGTGAAGTAAAGCGAGTGTCGAGAATCATCATAACGTGTAACGGGCGAATCAATGCGATTTGATGAAAGAAACTCTTTATCAAAAGCTGTCATGGGTTTGGACTGCTCACGACCATAATACTCGCTGCTATAACGTTCGAAAAGATCCTTACAGGAGCTACTCTTGAGCCAAGACTCGCGCTCCACCTGATCGTAAATATTCTCACCATCTCCGTCCTCATCCTCATCATCCATGTAATGCACAGCCGCCTCTTCCGGTTTCACAAACTGTGCTGTGGAGTATACGTTTCCAGAGGTGATTGGATACTCCAGTTTCTCCGCTGAACTCCGCCTTGGATGGTGGGTTATGTAATGACTATCGTAAGAGTCAACTGAATCCACACCAGACAGCTCGGAATTTCGTGGCAAAGAGTGCGTATGCCGTGAGCTCTGCGAATCTATCGACGGCGTCAGATAGTTATCGGATTGAGCCAGTTTTACGCGTTCACCTTGAGCATAACGTTTGGTGTTGAAGCCGGTGCCAAAGTAGGACGACGAAGACGATTCAGATGGGTGATTGAGATCGTTGTGATATTGATAATTTAAGCTATTATAGTTGCGCTCCTGGGCCGCAGCATAAGCCGAAGTACTGGGTTGCTGCAGCATTGGCATGGGCGGTTGCATGCCCATTTGCTTGGCACGCGTATATTGGAGTATGGACTGATCAATAAACTCATCACTAAAGTGCTTCTCGCGAGTCTTTGACTTTGTCTTGCGATTGACTGTGGCATATATGTCGTTGCGTTCGTTAAGATTAAGGTGTTCGCTATTCGAGATCTTATGCTCCATTTGGGCGTTGTGAAAGTCCGGATATTTGTAGTGTCCCATGTCGTTGATGTCTGTGTAGATGATGTTGTCGGTTTCCGTTTCGGTTGAGTTGGCATTGGCATTGTTAAGCATACACTGTTTAGACATCGAATAATTCGTACTGCTATAATGGACTGGGGTGACAGTTTGCGATTGGGACTCCTGTGACCGAAGCGGCTGACGACGGGCATTGGCCATGGCCATGGCCGAGGCCGGTGAGACTGCCGCCATAGTCTCCCGATTGATGGTAGATGCTGTCAAGTCCGAATCCGCTTCCTCCTCGACTAATTCCTCCTCCTCCCCCATAGGCTCCTCCTCCTCCTCCAAATCCACAGGTTCCAGCAGCTCCTCCTCCTGCTCCTCCAACTCCATGGAGCTGCTGAGATCCACCGAAAGACCCACTGTGCTGCTGTTGATAGTGTTGTTGTGAGTGTGCTTGGTGCTGATGCTGATGAGCTGCGGCGACGCAGGGACATACGCTTGGGATCCCACTGAGACTCGACGAGGCGTGCTGCTGCTGTATAAGTGGGACAAGTGGCTCAGACCTGAACACGCGCATAAACAAAGCATGTTGGGAGAGTTACCATTAGCACTTGGGCAATAGACTTCAACCGAAACAAAACCGAAAATTTACCGAACTTAAGGAAGCCAAAGGAAACACTGAAAACATAATACACTGATTCGGGCAGCATTCAGGATTTTACTGCACCCATAATAAAAACATATTCATTTCGTTCACACTACTAAGAATTTAACGAAATAATACCAGAGAGCATTCACGTTGAAAATAAACATCCACAGGTAATTCACGGTGTTTTGTTTTTGGCACTATGGGTTTAAAAAAATAAAGCTATAACTTATAGTGAACTTAGGTGGTATTTAACCAATCTTAATTAAACAAAGAAACTGATTCCATGCGATTTAACTAAGATTAATAGGATATACACATAACTTAATGTAACGAAATCATATTTAAGTCTACAATTCAATGTGATTAATAGGATATATACATAACCTAATGTAACGAAATCATATTTAAGTCTACGATTAAATGTAACCTGTAACTTAAACAATATCATTTGCAAGGACAGACTCACCTAAATTGTGATCGCTTGGATGCACACGAGCCTGATCGGGAGCGCGCTGCAGTTGGCTGCTGCTGTGACTGGGCGAAGTCCACGATTGCGGACCCTGTGGTGAAAGCGAGCGGTTCGAATTCATTTGGTCCATACCCGCTGCCGAGTGGTGTTGCCGTTCCGCCGAGCATGCCGCTTCCTCCGGAGAGGTTGGCGATTCCGCTGCATAGTTCTTCGTCTGATAGATCTCCACCTGGGCTGCTGTGACCTGATAATAAGTGAAGAGCATAATCAATAGATGACTTCTTCTGTAAAATGTTATGTGATGGACTCACTTGAGAACGCATGTGGTCGGTAGGATTGTCGCGTCGGCGATCCAAGGTATCCGCTGCCTTCTTCGTCAGAGAAGGGGTCATCGAGTCGTTGCATTGATTGCGATAATCCCATGCCGCTGTAGGGTGCATGTAAATAAATGTACCGAAACGAATATGAAAATAATGATAACCATTAGGTGTGTTCGCAAATTATAGTGAAAATTTATCGCCTTGGCTAAACATTCCGCGAGCAAAACTCAACACAAATCAGTTGAAACCAAAATGATAACGATAAATCAACAAATATAATTCAACAATTGAACAAAATAAATACAAACCAGTGTCAATTGGGAGTAGGGGATTGGCTGAAATGCTGGAATTCACATACGTATGCGACTGACTTCGGCTACTAGCATTCAGTGGCCCTTGCCGGAATGACTGAGACCTGCAGCAAAAGAAAAGACAAGAGGATACCACGATTTTATTTTCACATGCTCACTTTTTTTTGCGTTTAGTTTAGTTTAGGAATTGCTTTTAGTTATTAATGTCTTTTTTATGTTTTAGGGATTTCGCATTTTATTCAATTTGGAGGTTAAGCACTTTTTTGTTTAAATTGATTTGTGTTTCTTGATCATTTGAGCAATAAGACTCAGAAAAACTAGGCTTCTTGGCGTAGAGGCAATTGAATTAGGACACAAATAAAATTAACTTTTGTATAATAAAGAAATTTCAAATCATACACACACAACATCATTAGGAATAGGGATACAACTACAATATCTACTAAAGATCCTAAGGAATAGAATTGAATCCTTACAGGAGTCAATAGGAAACCAGTAAAGTATCCGTTTATTTGTATAGCAATAGTTTAATAACTAGTTAAATGTTATTTTATTGTACATATTAAAACCACACATAAAGTAGTAAAAGTAGATATTTTTAGGCGTATGGAAGAACACATAACTAATAACTACACATTTAGGAGAAGGAAACGAAAGTGAATAGCTTTGAATGTGTACATTTAGTTTCAATATAACACACAATATGACAATATGACATCCAGCAAAGTTCGAAGACACACAGTCTCAACAAAATACAAAAGCAACGCGATCAGATCGACTTGTTAGGCCATTCACGACTAGACTAAATACTAAACACAATGAGAGCATTTATGATATTATTGATGTTTTAAGGTTGTTATGCTGATGAGGGGATTATTTATAGAAAGGATATCATTTGGTTTTAATGACGTTTCTCGATACTGTTGGGTATTGGATGGTGAGAAATTATTTCGAATGATATGAGTTTGGTACGCATTTAAATAATTTGCCAATTGCCAATTTAGATTATAAATAAATAAGGTTGATAATCTACAATTAGTTTGGTTAGCTAGTAAGCACACATGTTAAACAAAAATTATAAACACAGTAAGTAAATAAAATGCATGTCGTTTGCTTCTATACAATTTAGTTTGTGATTGTTTTCTTGTTTTTTGTTGTTGTTTTTTTTTTATTTATATTCAGTTTAGTTTTGTGCTTTACTTCATTTTGTTAAGTTTGTACCAATTGGTTTTTTAATCCTCTTCTCTTTTCTCTCTTTGAAATTGTAGAAATGGCTTTGACTGTATTTCTGCCAAGTTCTCATGTGGCGGAAGTTTGTGGGGTTGTTTAGGATTTGGACTTGGGATTTGTTCGTAATTTCAAACTTGATTTTGAAACGAAAAAAGTGAAGTTTATATAAGCAATAAAATTCAATTAAAAAAAGATGATCACGTTGATGATTCATAATGTGTATGGATGAGATATTTTATAATAAATGTGTTTGCTATGTGGGCAAAGCACTTAATTTGTGAGGTACATATGTAAGTATTTAATTGTTCATACAAGACAAGTATTGAACAGAGTTTGGAGGTGTCTCTGGTTATTCATATAAAGGAAGGAAGTAAAAGCTTGAAAATTTCAAAAATATAAATTGAGCGAAGCTTAAAATTGAATGTAGATTGAGTTTGCTTATTTGTAAATATAGTAATAGAAATTCAATAATGCTCCTTTCATCGACAGTTCAAAGCTCGCTTTCTCATCTTCACACAACTTTAGCCATAAATTTCAATTTATAGTCCATTTTATATCTTTGCTGTTGTTATCGTGAAGTTGAGAAATCGTGCTGAGTTTCACTGTACATTAAAAGCTGCCATTAACAACCAAAAACAGTTGGGATGAAACAAAACTAAAAGTATTAATCTTAAGAAATATTTCAGGCATTCAACTAGTTGTTGTTTTCATTACTGTTGTTTGTCTGTAGCTGTCGTTGTTGCAGCGGACTTTCAGTTGTATCTTACCTTTGGAAGTTCTGACGCTTTACATAATTTTCGCGTACAAATTCAATTATCTGTTTCTGCGTTTTTCCGCTATAACTGTAAATATATTATAGTTCAAATGGGGTTTCTTCAAGGCATTATCTAACGCAGATTACGACATACCGGAACGAACTTCCACGCGAGAGAACGCGTGTCTTACGTCTGGGCGTACTCTGCACTGTGGTGCAGCGGAAGAACCCATGATTCTCAACGCACTTCTTCCAAAAATTCTTGCACTCATTGCGCCCCTCAAAGAAGAACTCAACTGTATCCTTGTAATAGCCCTGAAAAAATGACAGAAATTTAGCAAATGTGACGCATACATTTAATACAAACTTACATAGCCTTCAGGGTGCAGTTTTACCAGAAAACGTTTGCGTTTGAATGAAATTTTGCGAATTTTGGCCCACGAGAAGGTGTTGATGCGTGTTATGTTCTGGAACACGGTGAGACCCATGTGAGCCACAGCCAGATTTAGTGGCACGCCCTCTACATCCTTGGCGGGATGCATTTTCATGCCATAAAGCTCGCAGCGACGTGCTGTCTCTAGTAGGTTCAGATCGGCCTCAGCCGGCGATTGACCACTGAACATAAAAAGGGGAATACTTGATGAAAATTTCAATTGGAAACTATATTGATTTTCGCTTACAAGTGCTTCTTATGATTCTCCATGATCTTGCGTTGCATTGTGGCGTCCTGGTGGGGCACAAATCGATACGATGATAAATATGTATGATCCGGATAGTCCTCGGGCACATAGTCTCCACACGATGCCTGTACAATGTAGCTGGCCATGAGCGCCGCAGTATTTTCATTACATTGCAAGCTGCCCGTAGCCAGGTCACGTTTGATTTGCAAACAGAATAGATATCTAGAAGAGAGCGATAAAGTAAGATACTAGCAACTGGTGGATAGTATTATCACTTTACCTGGTATACTCCTCTTCCAGTTGCGCTGGATCTGGGGTGTAAAATTTGATGCAGAATCGCAGCACGGGATCGATAAGCGATAGGCCGACCTGGCGATTCATGGGCTTTTCTAGGTCCAGCCAGTATTTGGTGTGTGTGGATATTTCCTGATATTCCAAGCCAAAATAATCTGCTTCTAGCAAATTTAGCTGGCGGCAAACTTGTTCGAAGAGCACGCGACCCAAAGCTTTGGCCTATAATAGGAAAACCAGTAAATCATTGGTTAAGGGTAAGTGTCAAAATATAAATTAAATTGTTGTGGGCAGCGTGATAAAATGCTTGTGGGACTGGAGATGTTACTGGAACTCGCTCTGTGCATATTTATAAAACGGATTCTTGGCAAACGAGCAAAATTCGCAAGCGCCACATACATCAAAAGACCTCCATTTGGCCTGCTAGTGCTGCATATTCCGCCGCTATTAGAGTTGATTAAAAATACCATTAGATAGCGATAAATAATGCATAGATACATATGCATTTTCTTGCTGTTTGCAGTACACACTCGAGCCCCGACGCCTTCCGACCCTCTTATACGTACTGCTCTTGCACCAGCTCGACCTCTTTCCGTTCGCTCAATTTGGCAACGGGCAAACAGACCGCCGACCTACTTTTTTTAGAACTTAATTGCTGCCAGAGACATTGGCTGGCAAGCGAGCAACGCACTGAAGAGGACCAGACCAGTTAGTAGCTGGGGAGAGGCGTCAACTCAATTGAAATTTATTTAAATGCAATCAGACGAGGCATCATCGCCCACAAAACGAACGGTTTGGCGTGTGGCAATGCTTAAATTCGCTCAGCTGCAACGTAAATTAAATTTTAACGAGCTTAGCTCAGACAACCAACGCTTACGACACACGACTCGTCGCTGGTCATCGCGATTCGCGAACCGCCCCCAAGCGAAGGTCGAATGCAAACCGTGCATTTATTCTAATATTTTTTACACACATGCAATTTAGCAGCTTGACAACATTTCTTCATTGGCTTGACTTTACTTAGCGAGGATTTCGCAAGAGATGACCTACTTCATGCAGTTTATAAACTAATTATGTATGGACTCTATAGATCTATGAGTGATCAAATTAATTAATATATTTATGCGGGAAATGCGCTAGAATCTCGTTTGAGCAGACGTGTAAAGCATTCAAATGGCTTCCAGCACGCATGAAATGCTAATTTGAGATTGAACCTGAGAAAACAAGCTGATGCCATTAGCCAAATGAAGGACACACGAAACGTTAGCGACATGGGCGGGTTAAGAGAGATTCGAGACATTCGCAATCAAGCAAAGTGCTTTGTCAATTCGACAGCAGCACGCACAACATCTGATTTTGAGTGAGAATTGCTGTCAGCCAGTGGGCATGGGTTGGTCGTCGCATCGGATAGTAATTATCGCTGTGTTTTACCTCATTCTATCCGCAAATTTCACCAATTTTCCAGCACTTTGTGGATGCCTGAATATTTCATGCAATAAATTTTTGGCAAATGAACACGGACACGGACACCACAATGCAAATGGCTTTGTGGTGCTCATATAAACACCATTTGGATTGGGTGTGGTCAGGGGGAGGCTTTGGCCCGCAACATACACAACTGTTTCATTAAATATTTAACAAAATTATCATGCGCATTGAAAAGCTCTGTAAATATTCAAATTAAGCAACAAAGACCGCCGCGGCGCGGTGCGATACATATTTTTAGGAATTGCCCTTTTAATTGAAATGCGAGATGAAATAAAAACCTGCAGCCAGTCCAACCAAAACAATGAAATAACCAACAATGCTCGGACACAAAGGAATTGCTCCTGCATTTTTTATGACTTCTCACGGGGAAAAAGGCCAAAAACAAACAAGCAACAACGCGCTAATCAATAGTCCTCGACTACGAGATTCCCTGTGCCAATAAGGAGTATTCTAAATAACAATAGGTATATTCCTCAACAGCATAAATAGCTAAGTTGTTGCTTGAAAGGTTATACTGTGAAGTCCAGAACTTATAGTTCCGTCTAGTTCATAAAACTCTGCCGCGTTTGTCCATTTGCAATGAGTACAGGGTATACAGATCAAATAAAACAAAGTTGCGCAACATTTTTGTTGAGTTGAGGTCATAGGGGAGTGCAGCATAAAAGTGAGGACGTGAACTGTATGCAGAGATTTGTATTTATTATGATTTGGGTCGAAGTGTCAGCACGAGCCTGGGAAAATCGGAGTTAGACAGCAATATTAAATGCGAGCAGTATAAGTAAAGATTAATAGGTTTCAATATAAACCAAGTAAAACGTATTTGCTACAAATATTTCCATTAAAGGAAAATACTCGAAACATGGTTACATTCATACTCATCTATTTTCTCAACTTCCAGACAGGACAAGGTAATAAGTGAGACGTTAGACGAATGCAATTTGTGGAGCTGCGCTTTGTGCTAAATGAATTGTCAACTCAAACGAAATTTACACAAGTTTTACACTTTGCTGAACTGCTCAACCATATTTAATTTAATTTCCAGCAAACTACACAAGCAGATAACACACTTAGACAAAGATGAATGTGCGGGTTTTCTCCTGAGAGCAGCGGCCCCGATTCAAGTGCTGCTCCAGAAACTGCAGTCGCAATTGTTGACCCAGGCCAACTTCAGCAGCTACAATGGCGCCCAACAGCCACGCCCGAACTTTGACATTCTCAGCCCAGCGGGTAGAGAGCGAGAGAGGGCAGAAGATAGGTCTATTCATTGTCCTCGTAGGACAATTCACTAAACCAATTTGGACTTCCAACAACTACAAACAGCCAATTAGGTTTTGGGCGCGGAAGAGAAAAAACGGAAGCGACTGAAGAAGCAGAATGCACCACGGGAAGGGGGAGGGGTGTAGCTACTGTGCATACAACTGTTGTCAATTGGCGTCTGTTCCATTTGTCGCTAGAACAAAACCGGAAAATTCCCCGTCGCAACTAGGCGCCAGGTGCGGGGCTAAGCAAGCGGAGTGTGACAATATTGTTTGCCCTTTGTTCATTGACAGCCGATTAATCCACACACAATTTGTCAATCAAGCGCGTGTCTGTTACCAAAATCAAATTTCATTTCGCGTCACTAATAGCCAGATATAGCTTGTCAATATGCGTAAAAGTTTGCATGATTTTGCAATCTTTTTGGAAGTTTAATCAATTTGCAAATAAAGCAGTTTGAATCAAAATTCAAAAATTCCTTTTGTTTTAGAGTTTAACACATACTTCATCCAAATAAATAAACTATTAAAATTACCATCAACTCCCTTAAAAAGAAGGCAAAGTATATATAAAAAGTTTGCATGCTTTTAAATTTTTCTTGTAAGTTCAATGAATTTGCAAATCAGCTTTAGATTTAATAATAATAACAGTTTAGCTTGGTAAAAACAAAGCTGACTAAAACAATTTCCATCAAAAGTCGACAATTCGTGCTGCAACACATACTTCAAAATAATTAAACTATAAAAATTATTATGAACTACATTGAACAGAAGTCAATATGTGTAAAAGATTGCATGATTTTACAATCTTCTTGTAAGTTCAATCAATTTGTAAAGCTGCTTCAGTTTTAATAATAATAACGAGCTGGCTAAAGCAGTTTGAATCAAAATTTGACAATTCATTTTGTTTTAAAGTTCAACACATACTTCATCTAAATAAATAAACTATTAAAATTACCATGAACTCCCTTAAAAAGAAGGCAAAGTATATATAAAAAGTTTACATGCTTTTATAATTTTCTTGTAAGTTCAATCAATTTGCAAAGCAACTTTAATTTTCAATCAACAATCACTTTTGTTTTGAAGTTTAACACATATTTTAACTACATTGAACGGAAGTCAATATGTGTAAAAGTTTGCATTACAATCTTCTTGTAAGTTCAATCAATTTGTAAAGCTGCTTCAGTTTTAATAATAATAACGAGCTGGCTAAAGCAGTTTGCATCGAAAGTCGACAACCTCTTTTGTTTTAAAGTTCAACATATGCTTCAAAATAAATAAACTATTAAAATTACCATCAAGTTCATTAAACAGATGTGAATATTTGCATGATTTTATCATCTTCCAGTAACACAGCAATTTCTATCAAAAGTCCACTTTTCTGTTTTAGAGCTCAACATATACTTCAAGTTAAATAAATTATAAAAGTCACCATCCACTGCATTTAACAGAAGTGAATATTTGTAGAAGTTTGCATGATTGTAATATCTTCAAGTAAATTCAATCAATTTGCAAAGTCGCTTTAGTTTTAATCCTTTATTTATTAGGTTTTGCAATAACTGTTTGGCTTGGCAAAAATAAGAGCTGCCTAATGCAATGTGCATCGAAATTGGACAATCCCTGCTGCCTTTAAGCTGAACAGATATACTTGAAAATAAATTCTATTTATAGTTGCCGTCTGCTCTTTGAAATGTTCGCCCTGATGGCTTCTGCCAACAAATGCGACCTGAAATCGCATCAATCTTAGGACCCCAACAACTGCAGTGGAAGGGAAACGAAGCATAAAATGAAATTGCATTAATATATAGTATGTATTACGCCTAATGCACAGACAAAGAGGAAGCGCTAAGGTGGGAGACGGAAAACTCCTTTGAAATCTCTGGCAAAAATATGAATAGAAATTCATAATTATATAAGATACGTACAAGTTGAGAATTGTAGATTAATGCGACAAGCGGGCCATGGGAATAGGGAATAGGCTGCAACAATGGGGGCCAGGTCTGGGCGTGGCAGGAGGCTGGCTCGGAAGCATTCAGGCACTTTTGGCAAGCTGCCAAAATGTGTTCCGGACTAACAAGAGAGAGACAGAGAGAGAGAGAGAGAGGCGCCAACGTTGGCAACACAGAAGCAGGCAGCCGACAACAAATTTTCGAGCAGAACTTTGGCTGTTGTTCGGGCCACCCAAAAATAAAACATAGAGCAGCATTTTGGCGATGCGATTTGTTGATTTTCTTTTGCCTATTTGGGCTCAGAGGTTCACTTGAGGTCCACGAACCGTGGCTGGACATGAACCAACGTTTGCCACACTGGCTCCATGTACTCGCCGTCGAGCAGGAGTTGCAGGCAGTTGACCGAAAATCGCATTAATGTGACTCGCAGGCGTCGACGAATATGCCACATCCTTCAGCTCGCTTTTGTCTGTTGCTTTGCCATTTCACCGAGCCGCTGCTAATGGACTGAGCCGTTGTTACTGCAACTGTTGCCATTAGCAAGCCGAGCAAAAGGCTTACTCGGTTTTTAGTTGAAGTGGCCACGCCCTGATGGCGCACATGCCCCTTCCAGCGGCTACACACACATTTCAAAGGCTTCGTTGCTCGCCGAGTGGGGGATGTGTTTGTTGTAACAACGACAACAACGCCAACAAAATGGCAGCTTTTAGTTATACTATTGGTAGTCTAGTTATGGCTTGGGGATATTGTTTGTCTCTGGATTTATTTATTGCTGAAGTTATCGAGCGGCACAGGGTATGTGCAAGTTAGCACAGCTTTCAGCAGTAGCTCACCTACTTGCTTAAGCCGTTGTTGTGGCTGCCACCGGCATTGTTATGCGGCTGTGGGTGCACAACTACTGCGCGCGTGTGGCTGAGAGTTTGTGTCGAGTGTGTTTGTTGGCTTGTTGCTCGGACTCAGAGAGTAGTAGTAACCCCTTCTGAACCAGTTGCACTTGAGGCGCTGCTGCAAAATGCTAAGCGCTTTTTCAAAGTGCCGCACACACACACAGCAAACTGAAACTCAAACTATTTGCTGGCGTCTGCTGCACCCTTAACTCATCCAAGCCCTTGCTTGTTGTCGTAGTTCAGAGCTGGCTTATTAAAAATTGAAGCACGTTGCAAATTTGTTGCCGGGCTGTCTCTGTGCACACACATGCCTCACGATGTTCGCATACGCTACGAACACGAACTCTCGGTTTATTAATAGAAATCAGCAAATACTCTCCACACTCTTTGTCCACATCACAAATGGAATCAGTAACCCTTCAGCGGTTGCAAACCCAGCTGTGGTCGTGGCTATTTGTGTCATCTTAACAAAGGCTATTTTTGGTCAAGTGCATTTTTAATAAGAGTAATTGATTCTAGCCGGTTGTTACTAGTGCAAGAGTTCAGCTGTTTCTACTACTACCTATAACTATGTCATCAATGTATTATTTAACACTTTACTATAATTCCAGAGAAATATTCAATGATGTTTATTGCATAAATTCTGTATGAACTAATTCAATTATCAAGATTACAAATATTACTCTTTTATAACCTGTCATCGAAATTTACTATTTATACAAATATATTATTTAATCCTAAAATATCAGTCCAATATTCAAAGCCATTTATTGTATAAATTCAGCTTGAACTAATTCCATAATGGAAATTTAATTATTACCTTTTTTACAAACAGTCGACGAAATTTATTATTTATACTACTTTTTTGACTACATGAATGTATAATATATAGGTATATCACTCAAAAGAAACATGCAGTGCAACGTATTGTATACATTGGGTATGAAGTTATTCAATTAAAGAGCTTCAAATATTGCTGTTTAATAATCTGTAATCGAAATTTGTTATTTATACTCTACTGCTACTTATTTTTGCCTACATAAATATATAATATAATACAATACTTTACTATCCCTCCAATAAAATATTCAATGTTACTTATTGTGTAAATTTTGTATGAACTAATTCAATTATCAAGATTATAAATATTACTCTTTTATAACCTGTCATCAAAATTTATTATTTATATTTTACTACATAACTGTAGAATATATAAATCGCTTCAAAGAAATATTCAATGCTTTTTATTGTATATATTTTGTATGAACTAATTCAATTACCGAGATTACACATACAAAACTGTTTTACTTGCATCGAAATTTACTATTGTCAATTATCGAGATTTAAGTATTACTGCTCTACAACCTGTCATCGAAATTTAGTATTTATACTTTTACAACTTTTTTGGTCTTCCTACACACAAAAGTGACAGCAACTTTTATGTTTAGTGGAGTTCAGCAAAACAGTTGCAGTTGCATAACACTTTGGGGCATGTTGCAGAATATATTTGGTGTATTCATCAATTACCAAAATGGAAGAGAACCGCTGAAGCAGCATACAACGGAATACGTTCTATTGCAGACTAAATATCAATACGTCTGTGTATTGTAAAGAGTGTTTGATATAGGCCGCAGTCGTTTCAAATGCGCTACTTCAGCTAAATACTTTTAGACCTTTAAGTTGTGTATCCATCGCAAAAGTTTTGCAATTGAATTGCCTATATGCTGGAAAAATTGTTTTTAAAGCTTATCTCGCCATTGGGGTAGAAAACAGATACTCTCCTCTGCTATGGCGCCGTTAGGGTGCCAACTGGGGAAAAATCAACACATTTTGCTGATAAAGCAGAAAACGATTGTGTCCACGTCGAAAATTGAAAATGACGCAAAAGCGCTTTAGTCATTGGTAAACATTGTTTTTAGTACGACCCGCAAAAATATTATTACGACCGTCGAAGACGGTATCGATAAGTAAATGAATGGACTCAACGCATAATGCCGCGCAAGGTCAGCGAAGTTGAAAACAAGGGTTGGGTTTAAGTTTGCTTAGGGTTCGACGTTCGCACTCACCTGAACTTGGAACATAGTGACCGAATCATCCAGCATTTGAATGCGTACAGTGAGCTTCTTGCCGCCTCGATGCCGCGGCGTGGACGGCGTGCCGTCGACGCCGCTGGGAGTGCTCAGCGAATGAGTCATGCGGCCGCCTGGCAAACCATTGCCGGGAACTCCTCCGGCGCCGGGGTTGCTGAGATCGTAATGACGTGACCCGCCACCGCCTCCGCCACCGCCAGCGCCAACGGATCGCGAAGCTGTGCCCATGTCGGCCAGTGACATTTTGTACACGAGAATTTTGGTTAGCTCAGCACGAAGACGTCGTAGGCTCCTTTCCGTCGGACTCCAACTGCTGCTGCACTGTTTCCAATCCGTCTGTTCCCGCTAGTAACATGCATAGATTGCACGAAATCCTTGTGGTTTGTCTTTTTCTGTTATCACTTCTACTCTATATATATATGCTACGACTTGGAATGATACTGGGATAGTAAATTCTGTGTGGTTTCTCTCTCGGTTCGGTTCAGTTCGGTATCGGTTTCGATTCGTTGCGATTTGTGGCAAAGTTGAGTTGAGTTAAGGTCTCAATTTGATGCGTTCACTTCCAGCAAATGAAGAATAAACGAAAAAATGGAAGCTACAACCTAATGCCACACATCTGCTTCACATTTGAGTCAGTTGCATGCAATGTTTCTGAAGTGCCCGATTCGGCGATTGCTCAATTCAATTTTCGTTTCGTTTTGTCAATTTTTGGTTGCTTCATAAATATTTATAACACGCATCTGGACATCATTTCCTCGTCATTCGGAGCCAAATAATGCCTCATATTGCTGCAAAGACAACAGAAACAACATAAATGTTAGTCACAGACGGCAGTAAATCATGAAATTAAAACTATATTTATATTCTTGATCGCTAACTCGCAGTTTATTAGTCTGGATCACGTAACGTAGCACACTCGACTTGCCAATAAAAAGTGGACTTGAAACATAGTTTGTCTGAGAAGAAACCCATGCTCTGATACCACATCAATTATCTTACAATTAGCACACAGAATGAGGCAAAGCTCTCTCACATTTACAGCACATGCAAATCATTGGCGAGTATGAAACGTGACAAGTCGGCTTAGTAACTGCAAGAATATATATTTTTATGACATGCTTGACATGTACGAGAAACGAATGAATGACGACCTGCAACTATCGACTGCGACTACTTCCAACTCGTAGTCGTCGGAGTTCGAAAGAGAGAGAGAGAGCGGGTGATTCGTTATCTAAGCAGACACTGATGAGCCGCACACTGACGGACTGACTGACTGAGTGAGGCACTGACTGTTTTGACTTGGGTCATTGAACGTTGTCAACGCTGTTGCTTCCAGAGTTATCGAGTTCAAGTGTATATAGCAGCGCGCGAGTGGGAGCGAGAGAAAGCACTCTCGCCGTTGATCAACCTGACTACGGCTACTACTACTGCTGCATGTTTCGTTCATAACGCATCGTAAATTCACACATTTCACGCCTCATTCGTAGTCTGGGATCCGGCATCCTGTATCTGCAAATTGACAGCTCCGCACGTCCGCATTCAAATTTATGACGAGAGGCGAGGGCTGAAGGGCTGACGCTGTAGCTTGCCGCTAGCCTCTTTATTTTATATAATCATTTTTCATATTTTCTGTGTGCGGCCCACAAATATAATTGGCGCCAAACTTCTACACAATGACTCGGCGGTAACCCCAAGAAATCAACATCAACATCCACATCAAGCAGTCTTCGGTTTTTGCTTAAGAGTCTTAAGCTCTCAGCTTTCCGGTTTCGCGTGGGCGCCAATCGTGGGCTGACCATTTGATACACCGCCTCCGTATTCAATCCTTCGATACGCCTGCTCACTGTTTGTTGTTTGTTTTAAGTGGCCAACATTTCTCATGTTTTCTGCTGCACATACCTTATTTATTTTCTCTTCTATCTGGGTCGTCGCTGATAAGCTCTCTTTTATTTTCACAGGTGTTTATACAAATTTTCAGTCCATTTTCCCCGACCTTCCAATCAATTTTTATTTGACTTGCGTGCGTTTTACCCTCCGTTGTTTTTAATGCTCTTTTATGCTCTAAAATATTTGTGGCTGTCAATTTTTTATTGAACCATTGTTCGGCAGTTTCGTATCGCTGTTTTTCTAATTATTCACTGTCAATTTTCGTGACATCACGTCGAGCTGAAAAGAGGCCGAGAGCACACAGTGCCACCCACACTTTTGTTTATCTCTATCGAGTTATTTCATAATGGTGTCTTGCACTTTTTGAGATCGCTACACAGCATGAAGCTACTATTAAACAAAATAGCATTCAAATAGACTCGTATAATCGATTCAAAATGCATATCTAGCTTGCAGTTTGCTGAAATATCGATGGCTCAAAATAAACTATCGTTATCCACCTCTACCCTGGGCTTCGTGGAAACTTAGTTTGATGGCCATAAAGTTTTGATGAGTGGCACAAACTTTTCCTCAAGGTATGTGGACTAGAGGAAAAACTTGTAAGCTCATGCCGACAACGCGTCTGAAGGAAAGTTGACAGTTAGGCGAGCGTTTGATTAGAAGAACAACGATAGCTCGCGGCACATCATCGCTTATTTAGTGGCTGGGGATGGCACGCTAAGTATGTGCAGCAAGGCTTCGGCCACATATGGCGACTGCCGTTGACACAGTTGCTTAGCCAGTTGCCACTCCAAACTTGGCCAGTTGTCAGACGCATATTGCGCTCTTGCGGTACTTTAGCCCACTTCTCGCAAAGATCTGCTGTTCAGGGCATTTGCTTATCGCCGAACGATACAAATTAACGAATTAGGCATATTTCTAAGCCAATTAAAACGTTGCAAAGACTACGCATTATTAGAGGACAGATTCAAAGATTTTCCGCGAATATGTGTAAGACCAGCTGCAGAGCACTTGCTTAGCGGTAGTTTAACCCATTTAGTGCCAACGACCAGTTTGGCGATGAGCTGGCGGCAAGTTATTCAATATCCAGCGCGGATACAGCCGGAAAATATGTCGCTAATGTTGGTCAGTCATTTTTGCCACCAACTGGTAAGACGACATTCTATGTGGGTGCCCCGTTACAGTTGCCACTGCAGTTGCAATTACAAATCTGAAACGATGTCCGTTGACAGCCCAGAAACAGACATTGCGTCGCGCCGCGAGACTGAAGAGGAGAGAGAGCATGTACTGTAACGAAGTGAAACGATAAACAAAGGCAGGTCATATAAAAGAGCAACCTTTTGCTTGCCTTTAAATACAAATTTTAATGAACTGCACAAAGGGGAGACCTCCTTCTCTCACTCACTCCCCAGCGCTCGCTGTCTCCCTCTCTCTTTGTGAGGCTGGCAGACAGACAGAGAGACAAGCAGAGTGCATCCTTTTATACATACATAATTTGTTTTTCTTTGCATTTTATTTTTAAACCAATGCAGTTGGTTACCATGTGCCACATGCCACATGCATCCATCAGCCATGGCCTCCTTGACTGCTTGCAGCGTCTTTGTTTCCCAACTCTGCCTTTTCGAGTGATTCCTAAAGGTATGTACAGGAGGCCCATATGTAGATAGATATGCCGAAAATACATAAAGTGATTCATCAACTGGGCACTGCAAGTGAGTACTACAACGAGTTGCGAGCACACCTTAATTGCGATGCGCCCAAAAGTGAAGATGTACTTTTGTGCTGCAGTGTAGAACTACTGCCGAAGTCCACGAAATCGATTAAGTAGCTGTGTAGTTCACATTTTAATGGAGTGGAAAACAGACGTACTTCTGCTTTGTTTGCCAGCTAAAATAACATATGCAAGTGTTTTGATTGCAGCTATCAATGTCCGCTAGTTTCGTGTTTCGCGTAAATATTTGAAAAGAATGCTTTGATAGCGACACTAGGCAGCCTGTAATTGTTGAAAATGATTTCCACTTGCCGCAGGGCGAGCGTCAGTCGCAACACACAAACGATTATTAATATGCGTCACAAATCAGCGAAGCGAAAGCCGCACTTGAAACGTTCCGTCAGCAAACAGCCAAACACAAATACAACTAATTGAGAGCCATCGACAAGCAGATACCCTGTAGTCAGACGATCAATTAGTATTGTTGAGGCATACTCAAAGTGCTGTAGTTGCATCAAAGATATCTATAAGATAGTGGGACGCTGTAATTGATTTTGCTTGCAGACAAAGCTGATTTCGCTTCAAGTGCAACCTTGCCACAGCCAACTTGACTGACATTTCAAGCAGCTAGGGCCGCAAGCAGACGCCTTATAAGTGTGCACTCATCACACATCCATCGACAAAGAAGAAAATGAAATAAGTACAAGTAGTTTGGCTGTTGGTCAGGCATTCATTCTCAAGTTGTGCTCAATTTGTATGCAGAATGGGGCTCAGCGCAGTTACCAAATTTATGTTTATTGAAACGGATATGGTAAACGTTAATCGATCGGGCCGTTGGCCATTGGGAAACCTGTTTGCCAGTCGCGTGTCGCTTCAAGACTGCCAAAGCTATTTTCAATTCAGTTGCTGGCTGATCATCAAAGCGAATTGAGATCGCTAGAAACATAAACGCTATGCAAATGTCTGCTACCAAAAGATACTTCTTCGATCAGACTAGAATTCGCCTGATTGTCCACATTTTGCCTATTGTTGTTGACCGCTGTTGACCCAATTCATCTGCACCATTAACTTGGACTTTTCCTATACAACTTATTCTCAAGTTCGACTTGTTTCGACAAGACATCAGCGCATACATGCATATATTAAGTGTTTGCTGCTTTAATTCACTTAATACAAAGTAGGAACATTAAGAATTCTGAAGTGGGCTCAACTCGAAATGGTAGCAGGTGTCATTTCTATCTATAAATATCGTCTCACAAGCAAATATATGAAATCATTCGCCATTGTTCTCGTTCGAGTTTAAATTGAAAGTGATTTCGTTCTAAGGAACTCCTCGTTTCGTTCTCAGGAACTCCTCGCTTCCGACGAGTCGCCGAGTATCCACGAATTCCTATTGCTGTCTCTTATTTTAATTAAACTTAATTAAAAATCTTGCCTGCACGTAAATTGCGACACACACACACAGAGAGAGACCCACTTAACACACATTTGGTGACGTCAACTTCTGCCAGAAAGGGCGGTGGTATTGCCAAAAAAAAAAAGAAGGAAAAAAGAAGATAAAAGTAACACCTCGCAATAACCAAACAGCAACGCAAACAAATGTCATTCGTTGTTGTTGTTGTTCTCTTCGTGCCTTAACGAGTTGTCGTCTTGTACTTATCTTCTCCCTACGCACACATAGATACGAGCAATACACACACACACACCGACACGCTTGTACAGCAATTGATAAAGAAGTGCGCTTTGGGGTCTGTAACAGCGTGGGTAATAGACAGCGGAGAATCAGCAGCAAGAGGAAGAGAAGTGTTGAGTGCACATCGTTTATCTATTTCACCGCCTATTGTTATCTACAATAACTGAAAATCCGTTAAGCAAACATTACAATTGCGCATGTTTGCGTGTGTGTTTATCTTCAATCTTATCGATATGAACGACAAGTTTTTTTTTTGTTTTATGTGCCTGTCAACTATGCGAAATGCAAAAAAAATTACTGTGCTATGCCAATATGCTGATCGTTTCGAGCTACATGTGGAGCACAAAACTCTGCTTCGTATTAGAACGTGACGCTTTCAGTCGGGAATTTAATCCGATTTCCGCAACAAAAGCTCCAATAAACACAGCAGCCGAACGAAATGAAATGAAAGCGAAAATACACACACACACACACACATAGGACCTATATTGAAAAATCAACAGTCATCAACACTGCGAGAGCAGCCGAGCGAGCGACAATGAGAGAAAGAGCGAGAGAGAACAAGAGAGTATTTGTGCTCAGAGTGTGAGAGAGCAAAGCGTGGGAGTAACTTAAACAAATGCAATGACCTGAATTTGAACCGTTTGTGCAAGGAAATAAAAAGGGCGATAAGAAGAGCATAAAGAGGTAAACATGTGTTAAGCTTCCCTCCCCCCACCCCACACAGCTTCCCACAGCCTAATGCGCTTTCTTGGTGAAAGAAATTGAGATGTGCAGGGAGAAAAGATGAAAATAAATCAAGGCGCGGCAACATCGAATGTTTACAATATTCGTGAAAAGGTAAAAGTAATTGTTGTAAGGCTTTAGCTTTCGACTCCCTATCCACCAGACCAAGTAACTTGCTCTGCGCATGTATTGGTATGTGCTGGCGTGCGTGCCAGTGTGTGTGTGTGAGTTCAGTTGCGTGTGTATATACGCAACGTCCTTGTGCCTAACACAACAGCAACTTGGCGAAGGGGTGGCGGCATTGGGGGTTGCTGCTGGCCAGCGCCACCCATTTTGCTGTTGTCAAAGTCTACACTTGCCTTGCCTCCGTGTACGTGTGATGCTGTACGACGCCTGTATGTGTGCATGCGTGTGTGTGCGTGAGTGTTGAGGAATTTTGCGTGCTTATTGAATTTTCAGAGTTTTAACAACACGAACGAGTTGCGTAAATTGCTCAGAGAGCTCTTTGAACTTGTTAATTTAATTGAATTGCACAATTAATATTGGCAGCATCTAATAGCATGATGTTTCTTCTATTTTCTTGTTACTTTTGCTGCCTGGTGCTGCTGCGCCCTTTACACATACAAATACATATGTACATCAACGCGAGAAAAGGGCGACACTCACACTGGCACACACGCTCAAAATTTTTCACTGGTGCAAAAAAGGTGGACACACCACAAACAGCAAACGCATGTAATTGGCAAAAAAACACTTAAATACGGCACGTGCACGCAATTTTCGGTTTTCAATACTTATGTCAGAGTTGCGCGCACATTTTGTTGTCAATTAAAGGCCGTAGCAAATGCTAATTGCATTTTATTTCAATTGTTTTTGCGGTGCGCGAAGTTATTTGTACGAACCGTTCACGACAACGCCATTTTTACTTCTGACAGCTGTTTGGACCTAGCGATGTGCGATACGTCTTTTAGAACCTGCCACCGAGCACGAGTATCGCAAAGTAGCGATACATCGCGATGTCACAGTTTTGCTATCGGCCACAGTCGCAGTGACAGCGAGAGTTTAATTTTAAAAATTTAAAAGTGTGGATTAGATGTTGAATTGTTTGTTTATATACTTGGCACACTCTGCGTTTGAATACGACAAGACGGTAAATAAAAGATGCAAGCGATAATTTTAATATAAATCGTCGTTGAAATAACATACAATTTGAGAAGAAAAAAAATGGTAAGTCGCCAACATGTGGACATATAATGAATGAGTGCAACTTATAGGTAATTAAATTCAGAGTAACTAACATTTACTTTTTAGGCTTCGCCTTGGATTTGGCTGTAGTGGAACCAGCGCTCGCCTTCTTCGCAGCCGCCTTAGAAGTGCTGGCTTTGGAGGAGCTGCTTGCAGCTGGCTTCTTCTTGGCCTTAATTAGGCCATCCAACTCCAAGTCATCCTTCTCATCATCATCGTCTGAGCCAAGGGCTTGGCCACCCTCCTCATCTTCCTCGCCAAGCAGCCCGTTCTCCTCATCGCCAGCCGCCTCGGCACGCTTCCTCTTGATATTCGCCTGCGCCGAGTAGGAGTAAGCCATCACCTCTTTGTTGTAGGCGCGTGTGAGCGCTGCCTTGACACGCCCATCGACTGCATCCATGGGCGACTTCTTGCCCGGCCAGGCGGTCAGCTCCAGTAGTGAGTCCAAGTCCTCGCGCAACAGATGATAGTCCTTCATCACATCCAGAGCGGCAGCGACGCCTTCTGGGCCATCTTTAGCCAGGGGCCGCACAATGTTGGCCAGCAAAAACGGCGCGTAATCCAGTCGGACCGACAGCTTGGAGCCCGAGGTGCGCACCCGGGTGTGATCATGCAACTCCTGCGCCAAGCGGCCGCGTTTCGTAGACTTGGAATTCTTGCCCAGCCAGCCGGGGAAATTGATTTGGCCAGTGAACTGGCCGCACATGTACTCGCCGGGCAACACGGAGCTGAAGATGGCCTGCGTGGGCAGCAGACTCCAAGCGGAATTGGCGCGAATGCGCTTGTCAACCATGTCGCCCAGACTGAGCGCGTCCGCAGTGGCTGCCACCTTGGCCATGATGTCTTTCTTGTTGCCATGCGGCAGCACTTGCAGATAATTCTGCTGCACGAAGAGCGGCGCCATGCTGTAGTCGTGGAAGAACAGATCGCACTTGTCGTAGAAGCTCATGTGCTTGTGCTCGTCGGCAGTGAAGACCTTGCGCACCACCTCCCAAGGACCCAGCTTCAGATCCTTGGCTGCCACCTGCTGTCCAGTGGCCGTCATTTGGGGCAGCTTCTCGCCGGCGCTGAGCAGTGCCAGGTGATTGATGGTCTGGCGTATGTCATTGTTGGTGGCGGCAATGATTTCCTCGATCTTGGCGGGCGTCATTTTGAGTTTCTCCTTGAAGCAAATGCTCATGATGCGTCCCTTGATCTGCTCGACGCGCGGTCGCTGGAAACGCAAGTCGTAGCAATAGTTGACCAGGGAGCGTATCTTTGGATGGTTGCGGTCGTTGCACATGCAGATAATGGGCACCGAGCTATCCTTGATCAGGGCTATCAGCTCTGCCATGCCGCCGCGATCCTCGTTGCCCGCCATGCCGTCCACCTCGTCCATGATGAGCACGTGCTTCTTGGACACCGCCTGCGACTGGCCGTTGACGTAGCCATAGAGCGACTTGTTGCCCAGCAGACTGGCCACCTCCTCCTTGAGCAGTCGCTTGCTGCGCGTGTCCGACGCATTGAATTCGACCGCATCGAAGCCCAGCTCCTTGGTCACCAGCGTGGCTGTTGTCGTCTTGCCAATGCCCGGCGGCCCGGAGAGCAGCGCCGCCTTGAAGAAGCTGCCGTCATCGTTCTTGGCCCACGGATTCGGGCGCTGTGGCTTCTTCTTGCCATCGTGGTTCACATACCACTTGGAGAGCCAGTTCATCAGTCTGTTGGCACATAAAGTTAGCTATGAGACAGTCTACAGTTCGACGGCTTCACTTACTTGGTCACATTGCTAGCGGCGCCAGCCTGTCCCACAATATCCTTTATGCTGTTGGGCTTGTACTTGTCCACCCAGGCCATGTTGACGCTGTCTACAACTGCATCTGCTTTGCCGTTGTCCTCGTTGTTGTTGGCTTCCTTTGTTGACTGCTTGGGTGACTCCTGCTTGACCTTGTGACTAACACTCGATTCGGTGTCCTTGGGCTCCTGCTTCACCTTCACGCTGTGCTCCTTTTCCTCCTTTTTGAAGCTGCTACTCAGCTTACGCGTTTCCTCTTCGTGGTTGTTTTCCTTTTTCACTTTTGCCACGCTGCTCTTGTCTGCAGCTTCCTTCTTCACTTTACTCTTCTCCTCGGGTTCCTTCTTCACTTTACTCTTTTCCTCGTTTTCCTTCTTTACTTTACTCTTCTCCTCGGGTTCCTTCTTTATTTTACTCTTCTCCTCGGCTTCCTTCTTTATATTACTCTTCTCCTCGACTTCCTTCTTGATCTTGGGACTCTCCTTCTTTTCACCAGATCGTTCCCGTATCAAATCAAACAGTCCATCCTCGCTCAGAATGGTCACGTTGTGTTCTTCGGCCTGTGCGAGTTTCTTGGGTCCCGCCTCCTCGCCCACAACCAGATAGTTGAGCTTCTTGCCCACCACGGTCATGACACGGCCGCCGAATCCCTTAATCACCGATGCGGCCTCATCACGCTCCATCGATTCCAGTATGCCGGTGACCAAGAAGGTCAATCCCTTCAGACAATCCGGTGACCCTTTGGGGATCTCCTTGCTGCCCGGATTCAGGCAGCTGCTACGATTCTTGTACTTCTGATAGAGCGCGGCAGCCATGCGCTTCCTCTCATGCCTCTCTTCGTCTGTTAGCACGCTTGTTTCTAGATCCGCTTGCTTCTCCTTCTTGGCACGTGGTGTGGCAGCCTTCGCCTTCTTCGCAGATGAGTTCTTGGGCTCTGGAGTTGGTTCCGGGCTGCTGAGCTTGTTGCGTTTGCGACTTGAGACTGGAGTTGACTTGACTTTGGTTTCCTTTGGCGATGTTGGCGAAGTTGCTTGCTCAACATCGACTTCCATGAGACTGCGGTCGATGGCTTCATCCTCCATTTCGACTATGCTGCGATCTTTGGGTTTGGCAGCTTCTACGCGTTTAGTTTCGCCACCAAACAGATCAGCGGGATTCACTTTTTGCAGTGGCTTCTTTGTCGCCGCCGAAGCATCTTTTAGCTTCGACAATGATGGCTTTTTGGATGCATTTGCATTATCGTTGCTAGGCGATTTGACGTCCAGTGCTTTACGGGACTTCTTCAGCTCCTTGCCATGCTTGCTAACCTGCGGGCTGGCGGGTATTTCATCCTCGTCGCTAGAAATAACGCGCGCTTTGCGTTTCTTGGGTGCCGGCGAAGGTGTCGCATCTTCGTCACTGGTTTTCTTGCCAGGCAGCCGCTTGAAGAACGAGTCTATACCCTGAAAAGGGTAAATGTGTGACCGGTAGCTCAATTTCACAACTTAAAAATCTATTAACTTACGCGCTGCATTCTTCAACTTAATTTTGCATCAATAATATGGAGGGAAATTGAAGGTAACTATCGATGTATCGATACTTTGCAAATTCATTGAATCATCGATTCCAAATGGAAAATATCGATGTCTGTTGCATGCACATTTATTAACAATTATTACTAGTTATTCTTAAATTATTTTTATAGAGTTCGAATCAATTATATACAAATAACTGATTTTTAACAAAATCTAAGAAAAAACGTTGTTTCTTAGCAAAAGTGTAGAAGTGTGACCGCTTGATATGTGATTGTTTGTCGATATATACACATCTTACTATGTTTTGTTTAGTATTATTTAAATTTCTTTTCGTTATCATCAATATGTGTTCCTATAATTCTATATTGGTTAAATGTAATATTTCTCCGTCCAAAATTCCCAAAACAAATGCCCAAAATATTTCCACATGTGTAATTGATTGACTATAATTTGTAGTATATTCTTTTCGTCACACGATAGCTTATCGAGGTGAAATTATTGCAAAGCTCACCTCTTTACAACCAGCTGATAAACAATAAGCGCGCGCAAGGCATGAAAATCTAAATAAAAATAAAAAATGAGCACAGCTCAAAAGTGTATTTTTTTGGTTTGTTGATCGTAATGATTTTTGGAGCTGTGGAGCGAAAAATTGATATCCCGGCGTTCAGTCCCCAAGAAATCGCGATTTTTCTCAAGTGTATGTGTGAAAAACTATTTTGGCGGAATTGAAAGCGTGGGTGTGCACAGAAATTTACGATTTGATAAATATTAGTAAGTACTTCACAAATATCTATAGGCGGCTTATATTGTGAAAGTTAGCAACGGTGGACTTTAAATGATGGAGCGTTTTATTGGTGTTATAAGTGAGAAAACTTTGAATAAAGAAAACTAGTACAGTATGTACATACATGTATATACATGTACATATGCATGTCTGTTTACTACATTAATCATAAATTATTATTTATTGTTTCCAATAGTATATACAGCAAATGCTTGTCGAATGCTTTCGACATTTCTTTCAAAATCAAATTTGTGTGCTGGTTATTGATGTATGTATGTTTGTAATGAAATAATCAGTGGCATTAGATGCAGATTTATGTAACGACAATCTCCAATTGCAAATCCAACCATAAAATGACTATACAATCCTATAGTTTGTTAGGACAATAAGAAAGAACGTTAGATTCATTCGTATTGTGTGCTGTTTCTGAAACCTTAAATGCATTTAGTAAGAGTTAATACATTCAATTTGATTTGCTTGAGAGTGGCCGCACTTAAAATTTACCGTTGCCCGTTCTTTAAGAATTTTTCTTTGCTACCGCTACAGTGCATCGAGGTGAAAACAAAACACAGCTCACCACAACAATCAGCTGTTTATCAAGCGCGCCAAGCTAAGTAAATAGCGGAAATGCTTTTAATATAATTTAAATGGTAAAAATAAAAATTGAATGTGGTATCAGAAAGTTAAGTGATGCAATGCAATCAAATTGCTAATTCCTTATCTTGGGTAATATAAAGCAAAAAGTCGGTTGCACCACGTTTAATAAGAGATGAAGAGATAGTCTAGTTGGCGTAGCTAATATAGCAACCAGCTTGCGTCATGGAATATTTTTGAATTTAAAACGAAGATTTAAACATTGCGCGCCGTACAGTGTACAAAGAGTAATAGAAATCGGGTTGATTCTGTGTCAAGTTGGGGAAGCAAATTGTTTATTTGAAAAGAGGATGTTAAGTTTTCATTGATTTAACATGTTATTTGACACATGTTCCATCAATCTTGTGATAATGCGATCTAATCACATCATCAACGCCAACCCTCCGTCACTTTCCTACCAACATATTACACTTGCACATTCGAATTACGAATTACGCACAAGCTGTTCGATGCATTTACACAGCATTAGAAGTTTGCCACCCTGCCTCCCCTCTGCCGGCTCACTCATAGTTATCACACAGCTCAAGCTCGCTGATTACACGCGCAATTAAGGGTTGTGTGGGCAGGCGCCACAGCCAACCGTCAACTGTCCCCTTCCCCTTCCCGTTGCCTTTGCCGTTCTCGTTGCCGTTCCCCCTACAGCAAGCACTCGCCGCACGCGGACCGCGTTTGTGTGGCTTGTGGCCTGTTGCACGTGTTAACGCCATCGAACTAACAAACAATGCCGCCCAATGATACCCTTGGGGTTAGCACAAAACGCTCATTACTTAACTTTGATTCTGATTAAATTGAACATAAACAAGAGTGCAAGTGTACCTTAAAGTTGCAAGCTCAAACATTAAATATTCATATCCGCCTTTCTTGCAGTTACTTTACAACATTTAATAGCAAAGCTAGCTAGTCGAATTGAAGCTGTCACTGTTGTTGGGAGCGTGCAACAAGTTGACAAGTTGCCGCATCTACAATTGTGCAATCATCGATAAACCGCAAGGGGAGCGCGTTCAAGCATAAAACCTCGCAACATTTTGTGCAAGAAATACAGAAAAAATCATTGAAAAGGGTTGCCCAATGGTCGCCAGACTCTCCACCCTCCCCCTCTCCTCCCTGTTTGCCCGGAGCCAAATGGCAAAGTTCCCACACAGAGGCGTATGAATATAAATTGACTTTACCCAAATAGCATTAAGCGCCATTTAAATTATGCGCAAAAGTCAAAGAGTAAATAGAAATTCAGTGGGGTGGCTAAATCGCATTGACACGCATTTTATTACATTTTGCATTAGATTACGTGACGTTTATTTCGGCAGAGTGATGCCAGACTGTTCCAAGCGCATGACTTGTGATAAATGCTGCGCTGTTGTTGTTGTTGCTGCTTTTCTACGCTAATTTGAAAATGGCGTGTGATTGCAAACACTTGTTTTACGGTTGTCCCTGCCCAACACTGACTGACTGACGCTCGCCTCGCCTCACCAACCCCCCGCTGTTGTTTGCTTTTAGCGTTTATCGATCATCAGCAATGGCTGCGCTGCCTGCCCACTCCCCTTTCCTGGCTAATCGCCCCCTCCCACTCTAGCGGACACTGGCTTTTGGCTGCCTCATTAATTTGACATTTTGCGTTTGCATTTTAATGTAATGTGTTCCTTCTCTCCGACTTTCTCTTGCGCGCTCCCGAGCGCTTTAATCGTGATTAATTATTTTGACGCATTATTTTGATTTGATATTTATCAAAATGTCACGAGCTCGCATTTAGCCTTTTATTATGTTTATTTAACTGATTAATCTCAGTTGTTTGTTCTCGCAATGCGAACGAGTTGCTGCTTTTCTTCAAAATAGTTTCTGAATACGCTACAAAATATGTTTTTCATTTTTCGGGAGAGTAAATCAAATTATGAATATATAAAATGTTAAAACATCTCAGTTTTTGTTCTCGCAAAATAGTTTCTAAATGCCCTACAAAATATGTTTTTAATTTCTCGGAAGAGTAAATCAAATTATGAATATATAAAATGTGTTATCATCTCAGTTGTTTGTTCTCGCAAAATAGTTTCTAAATGCCCTACAAAATATGTTTTTTATTTTTCGGGAGAGTAAAACAAAATTATATAAAATATGTTGCATTATATTGTACATTTCTTAAACAAAGCAAACTTCAGTTTGATAACTTGAAATCTACTTTCAACTTAAGGGTATTTAAAGTTTTCCAAAGCCAATGAAACCGCTTTGCTTCATGTTTGATTTCATAAACGCTAAATTTGCTTTGCATTCGGTTTTATGTTAATTTCTGGGTGTCGGCAAAGCGAGTGAAAAATTTGCTTTTCCTGTCGGGGGCGCCGAGAAAAGCAGCTCTCGTTTGTATAATTAACAATTACTCATGACTAGTATTTAGTATATTAGGCAAATCAAATGCGGTGAGCTGCATAAACCTGCGCAAACAGCTGAATCACTCACTAAACTACAAATTCTTTGTTGCGATTCTGCGAAATTAATTTAATTATAGCACTGAAAATTGTGTATAAAAAGTAGGCCAGCCGCAAACTATTTGCAAATCACTTCAATTTAACTGCATTAAAGCTAGTTAAAGTTAAAGTTAAAGTTGAAGCTATAGTGCGTCAGGAGCAGAGAGTTTTAAAGTAAGAGTCGGGCGGAGTCAATTGCATTTCGAGCTGAAGTTTCGGTTGAAGTTGGTAGTTGGTTGTTGGAAGTTTCGCTCGTTTTCATTGATTTCAATTTGCTTGCGTTGCTGCGCCATATTTCAATTTCTGACCGTCGCACAATTTACAACCATAGCATGTGTCTCCAATGATGCCTCCTGGCCAACTTCGCTGCGTCTTGGCTTTGTGTCTCTTTCTCTCTCTCTCTCTCGCTCTGTGTGTGTGCTGGCAGACAGCAGAAGTTGGGGACAACGTGGGGGAGGGGGCTTGGTGCGCCAGACGGACAGGACAGCTTAATTGATGAACAAAGGCGTTTGAGTCAAAGTTGTGCTTAGGCGACCCACAGACAGAGAGAGAGAGAGAGAGAGAGAGAGAGCGAGAGAGAGATGGGACTTGTCTGAGCTGGATGGCAGAGCGAAGGACTTGCAGAAGTCGTACAAAATATTTAACACCCGCTGCGCGTATTTATGGGAGAATGAACCTGTGTCTTCGCTGACGTCGTCGTCGTCGTCGTCGTTGCTGTTGCTCTTGCTGTTGTCTCCACCATTTTGTCTAAGACGGGCACGCGGGCAACGCGACGTCCTCATCCCCAATCTCATTCCCACTCTTCGCTTGCATTTGCAATTCCAATTGGCGCGACATTGTCGAAGTTGTGCGCTTCTTCTTCGCCAGCGCTGTGTCGATGATTAGTGCTCATCGTCGTGCTCTCTCGCTCTCGCTATCTCTTGCGATGGCCGGCAGTTGTGGCATTTGTTATGCGTACCTGTCCAGCGTTTGTCCTGCCCACCGTTTAGCCTCATTTTTATTGCATATGCAGCGCAATTATTTGTTTTATTAACTGTTGAACACGTTTCGATCGCTCGTCCGCCATGTTTTCGCCGCCCCCCGCACCACCTCCCCTTGGAAAATTATAAATTGCATGTGTGAGGGGAAAACGAGTTACTTCTGTGTGGCATAGTCGAGTGTGACTGTGTGGAAATCCTAAGCGCAGTGTATTCGATAATTCGAACATGAATTGCTCGGTGTGGCTACAATTAACCTTTTAAGGTGTTCGCTGCTCGTTGTGTGTAAATTGAAATTGCAATTGCAATTGCTTTTTTGCCATGGGAATCCAACGACAACGACCGCATTATGCGCGCATATAACACTTTTTTCCATAGTCTTCATATATTTCTCTAAGTTGTGTTTTACTTAACGACTACAACGTGAGACAAACACAATTATGACTCTGGGACCACTGAAAAGCGGTCAAAAAGGAGCATTATAGCTTCGAGCTCCACTCAATCTCAATCGCTCCACAACATTCGCTAGCTAACAGCCTGAAGCAGTCATCTTTCACCCTATAAATATATTCCTGTTCAGCAACAGTCTGCTGAATTGAATTATATTGAGCTTTGAGATTAGTAAAACTTAACTTCGCATGTAGTGTTTTTTATAATTTTGTAATGATTTAAAGCTATTACTTTTATTTATTTACTTCTATTAAACTGCTAGTTGATCTGGTAAGCTCTGTTGCATTTTAAAAGCAATAAATAAGCGAATTTTTTTATTAGAAAATACATATTAAAAAAATAAATACATTAATCATTCGTAATTGTTGCTATGTCCGTCTCTAAGCTGCATTCCCATAAATTTTCAGATAAAATCTTGTAATAGTGTAACTAGCACAACTTTTTTTCTATATATAAATTTGCATACTCATATTAAAAATGGGGAAAAATGTAAAGGAGCTAAGCAAATAACAACTTCACACAACTAGTTTTAAATATTTTCTAACTACCTCCAACTATTACTTCTATTTACTTTTATTAAACTATTTATATACCTTAGTCACATTAAAAAATGGGAAAATGGGAAAATAAAAAAGAGTTATACATAAAAAACTTCATACACATCATTGTTAATAATAATGATGTATTACGATTATTTTGATTTATTTCATTTTATTAAACTATTTTTACGCTTTACTCATATTCAAAAGTAAAAGAGCTAGACAATTAACAACTAAATATTAACAACTATAAATTGTTAATATTAATTATTTGTAACCATTACTTTTATTTATTTACTTTTATTTATTTATTTACTTTTATTTATTAACTTTGTATGCCTTATTATTATCATATAGAACTGGGAAAACAATGTAAAAGCACTAGACAATTAACAATTTGACACAGCTTGTTAATACTAATTATTTATTACTTTCATTTAATTAGTAGTAATAACTATTTCTGTATCTAATCTCACATTAAAATGTGGTAATACTGTACAATAGGTTTGTAGAGTAGTGATCTCTGAAGTGTAAATATTTTTAGATAGCATAATTTAAAAATAAATGTGAGTTAGTTGATCCGTCTGCCCGTCTGTCCATCTATTTAAATGCCTAAATGTCAGAGATTATTTGAGCTATAAACTTGAAATTTGCTCTAATAGTTTATGCATTGAGTACCTAGATCTAGGTAACTTTAATAATTGGGTGGGATGCACACAAATCACTAATATTCACAGCCAGTACGACTTACAGAGACACTTTTAGTTTCTTAACTATTAAGAATCCGTTCATCTTCAAAGCAATTTTAATGAAACCAATTTAAATAGAAGGATTAGTTGAGTATCAATTGCTTTGAGCTAAAAAGTGTTGTAATGCTAATAACCAAAGTGTGCTGAGAATAACCAAGTCGATCATTCAGTAATAGAATGTTTTACTTACTTTTGAAAACCACTCGAAAATACTTTAGCTGAATTGGTATGCATACAAATATTTTTGAAAGTCATAAACTGATTTTTAATACTTTTCCAAATTGATGTTAAAATGCAAAGAAATATTTTTGAAATTAATAGTTTGCTAAGCGGTGTCTTAATGTTCAGTCAGTTGAACTGGGGGTCTAAATATGAGCTATGTGAGTGAACAATGCGCTGTGAATAGGAAATCGAATGCGCTCTAAAATGAATCAAATTTATGGGAGTCTTGTTACATCGGGGGGAGCCAACTTTGAAGGCACCGATGGCGCTTTAATATTTGAATTGAAGCTCAAATAAAAGTGGCGCATAAAATGGTGGAGAGAGATCGGCCACAGTTTTAGGATACCCCACATACGAGTATGCGTGAGTGTGTGTGTCTAGGTATACTTTAAATGCCGATAAAAGCGCATGTTCGACATGCGACTAAACAAGGCACAGAACATGGCATCATTACCACCACCGGGGCGAACAGAGCGCCATGTTTGATGATTAAATCTCGAAAATGTTAATGATGATGCCGACGCTGCAGCCGTTAAAGCAACAGCAACGGCAACAGCGAGAGCAGCAACAACAACAAACGTGAAGAGGACGACAGCCAGGAAGTGGCCAAGGAGACGGGGACTGCGACAGCGACAGCGACTGAGACATGGAAATTAGCTGACGATCGTTAAATGAGCGGCAGTTTTCGGTGACGCCGAGAAAGGATCGCATTTGAATGGCTTGAATTGGATTCGATTTCGAATGCGATTGGATTGGATCGGTTTTCATTTGACGCGCTCTGGCAAAACGGCGGCTGATTTGATATCGCTTCGATTTCAGTCGCTTGATTAACCCGCCATCCTCCGTCTCCTTCTCTCGCTGTCGCTGTCTCCCTCACGGTCTTTGTCTCCAACGCCGTCTCGGGTTCGACTATCAAAATAGCCATTAGCAATTAAAAGCCTTATGACAAGTTGAGGGACTCTGGGCCAGTGACGTTGCCGCTGCATCTGAAACTCAAAATTATGGGACATTAATTGGCTGTAGGTTATCAAAAAAAAAAAAAACTGAAAAATACAGAAAATAACATTAACAACAGCAACAAAAATGGACACAGAAATTATGAAAAATATTATTGTATTGTCTGGCTGCGCGAGGCGCAACGCGTTCGTCTTTCTCATTCTTCTCTGTTATTGTTGTCGTCTTCTTTTCTTCGTTCTTTTTCTTTTTTGATGTTCTTGGTTCTTTTGTAACTGGTTTTATGTAATTTTGAACTGCTTTTGGTATTTTGTCGCAGTGTGTTTATGTTTTCCATTGACAATCCATAGTTTATACATTGGTATTATGGTCTAGACTATGGAATATGGTGTTTATAAGGCAGATAAACTAAGGAATTGATAACACGGCACTGTCTGCCTAAAAAGGAATGCTAAGGCTTGTTTAAAAGGGTGTGTAACAGACTTCTGCAATTTAGCAGGTACGTTTAAAGTTTCGTAAGAAAATCTAGAGATTTTAGTGTCCATCATCCAAGTTTTAATTAGTGTTCAATTAGTATAGAACCTCCATCCGTCCGTCCGTCTGTATGAACGCCTAGTTCTTGGAGGCTTTAAGAGCTAGAATAATCAAAATTGGTATACAGCTTCTTATAGGTGTGTTTATTTACGTTTTATTTATTATTTCTTTTATTTTAAGAACTAAGTTAGTTTTTTTGCTATACAGTAGTGGTAGAGTGTATTTAATAGTCGATAACTCTCGACTTGTTATTTTATTCAATTTGTTCTACACGTATTTAAGTTTGAATACAGAAGTATCTAGTTGTAATGCAATTGAAAATTACTGCTATGGCTCATTATCAGCTTGATATGATATGATAATAGACACTGCACAGCATCGCCTGCTTTGTGTCTATTATGCATTCCTTATCCCCAACTTGAAGAGCACGATCTTTAGCAGAGCTACAGAGCTGCAGCTCGTACATTACGCACACTCGAGAAAGGCAACCAAAGCCGTGTTTCAAACGACTTGGCTTTAACGTTCCAGGTTCGAGTTGGGGACTGGACTTTGGCTCGCATTCTCATTCTGCTGGGGACGGGGGCTTCGATTGGGTCCCGAACACACATCGCTGTGTTGTCAGGTTTCTCAAGATTAATTGAACAATCAATTTAAAATTTTATAGGTTTTAAACTTTTCATTTCTCTTACACGATTTTCTGTGTCCAGCTCTTCGTCTGCGCTGTCGTTGTCTCAGTTTCTCTTTGGCGTATGCATTTTTTATCTGCGACCAATTTAAAATTATGAAATAGTAGCATTAATGAACGATAAACTTTCGTGTATTTTGGCGCGTTGCCTTTGTTCATTAAAGCGCTTTAATGTCGCAGCATCTCTGCTCCCCAATGACAACAGTGAGCCAACAAGCTGCAAGATTACTCTGTAGCTGTAGTAAAGTAATGAAGCAGGATGCATTTGTGGTCTAACTACGCGAAACATAAAAAGCTTGCGTTGCAATATGTTTAAAAAACAAGCAAGCAAATAAAGCCCATAAATGCGGATCGTGCTATAATATCGCGCGCAATTCCGGGTTCAGTGTGGTTAATTTGATGTACAGCGGCGATTTAACAAGTTCTTTGACTCCAACTGCGCTAATCGCTGCACATTCAACGAGTAGCTCGACTTGTGTACAATTTTGCAATAATATTTTGATGGCTTCTATTAAATAAGCATAAATGCTTTTTGTTGCTATCCACTCGCCATTAAATAGAAAGGAAAATTTGCTGGACAAGTGGCAATTTTCAGCATCGAAAAATTGTTTTAATGCCCAACTGAAGTTTAGAGGTAGCGAGAGGGACTCAAGCCTAAACTGTGCTGAAGTCGTAAAGGTTTTTATATATTTTTTCTCCACAGCTGGCGCCATTTTCAAGAGGAGAAAATTTTAATGAAATTATAAATTATTTCGTTGCTCCGGCGACTTTTATGGACTCGCATTTTATGCACTCCACAGACCTCGACCGAAGATCTCTGTGACGCTGCCAACACCTACGGTTTTACTACGTTTTTCCAATAGCTTCAAACATTTCCAGCAGTTTCTTTTGTGCCTAATTTATGCGCTTTTCGAGTCTGGCGCATGCGCTACGATTTGTTACAATAGATTTCATATCATAGGCTCCTCAGACGAGCAGTTTTACATGCATCAAATCTTTATTACTTTCATGCCTGACAACGATTCGAAAATGTGCGACGAGGGCGTGTCGAAGTCCATAAAAAGTAGTGAAGTCTCAAGAAAGAGTATTGCAAAGTTTCGCTTTTGTTCGCAACTCGATTTTAAAGTCAGTTCTCAGTCATTGAAATGCTATGCAAATGTGAGCATTACAATTTTCCACACTGTCACCCCCTGGCAGCTGGGGTCGCCTAATACCCCAACTAATTAATGAAAGTAAATTAATTTATACGTAAATTGTTTTGTTTGCCAGCTTGAGTTTGGGCCACCTTTATCTGCCACTCTGTGTTCTGCGACGCGCACTGAATGCGTAATGCGAGTGGAGAGAACTCGAAGTGTTTCTTTCTGCTTTCCGCTTTCCGCTTTCCTTTTTGGGGTTGCCTGGTTGGTGCTGCAAGTTTGTCAAGTGGCATTGTGCTGTTACAACTTAATTCGCCGTGTAATTGTTGATTTGGCTGCTCAACTCTTACTGGAACGTGGGAGCTTTGTTGACTTCAGATAACTGTCGCTTCTTTGGGTATTATCGGCTTTGCGCTGCAGAATGCGGGAGTTTCAAATGAAAAACTAAGTGACAATGATATAAGTAAAGTAAAAAATACTTCCTGCAAAGCTTGCTCAATTTATCAGTCCACTGCAAACTGAATATTCCGGTTCAATTGATGCTCAATTATGCTGGCTAAATGGCAAATGACAACAACAATATTGTGGTGTGCTCATTAAACGGTGATTGCAGCTTGTCTAGCTTGGGGTTTTGGCCCCCATTATGTTGTTGGCCAGAACAAGCGCATAAAGCAATTATTTGCATACTGCAGAGCGCAAACAAAGCGCCCAAATTGCAGGCTAGCACACACAGGACACGCAGGACACTCGAACGAAGGCACAATCAGGATAATAACAAGCAGCACAAATGTTGTGCGCCATCGACTCTCGAATGCTCTAAACACACTTATTCAAGTTCGAGTATGAAGCGAATATATCGAGTTAGGGTATTCACCTGCATAGAGAGGATACCTACCCCAACTAGCGCAGTCTCAATGCCAGTTAGGGCCGCATTGGGTGAGTGCATTCATTCATTTATTCAATTGTGGCCACTTGTTGGGACAAAGCCGCGCCAAGCGCGCACAATGGCCAGCAAATTTGGCCGGCATATTAACTCATTTGTTAGCGCGCTGATTGCTCTCCTCGTCCTCGTCCTTGTCGTCGTCGTCGTCGTCATAGACGACAGACAGCAGCGTCGTCGATTTGTATCTTGAAGATACACGGCATTGGATAGTGTCTTCGTGTCCTGCCCGACCGACGACGGAGTGACGACGCTGTCAGCCGCATTCGAAATTGGAATTTGGCGTCGTGGGCGCTGCTCCAAGCAAACAAAACTATGAGAGTCGAGTTGTCGAGCTCGAGCTGGAGCGGCGCGTGTTTTGTGTAACTGACATTTGCTTTTGTGCCACATTCATGAGATACAAAAGCTGTTTGTTGTTCTGCTTCTTAGACGCAATTGCTGACTCTTGTTATTGTTGTTGTTGTAGTGCGCTGATGATTGCGCATAATTGGGTCACATGCTTGTCAGGAAAACGCGTCGAGTCAACTCGAGTTGGGTCGCATCGGCTCCGGTCGCCTCTGAAGTCGGCTCTCTTCCCATTCGATCTGCTCGTTCTCCCCACTTGCAATTTACGGGCTTTTATTTGTTTTTTCCGTGCACATAAAGGCGAGCAGCAAAAGATTTTTCATTAAAACTGTCAGTTTTTCTCTTCCACATGTCCCCCTCCCTCTGTCTCTCTGTTCAACTCTCCCTCTCTCACTCTCGCACGCACCCTCTATCTCGCTTTCTTTAAATTGCTTTCTTGCTTTCTTATTGCTCAGCAACAGCAGCAAAAACTTTTGTCATTTATTTCACTTCGCTCGTTATTTATACCCTAACAATGCTGCAAACACATTAGCTACTACTTTAGCTTGACTAAAGTAGCACAGAAAACAAAATATTATCTAGGCTATTGAATTCTTCTAGCGTGTATTTTGATTCTTAACAAATTATATAAACTATATTCCAACTCTGCGTGAACAAGAGTTTTCATGACAACACTCCTTAAGTTTATGCATTGATAGTAAAGGCTTTTCATCAAATTTAAAGTATAACAATATTTTAAATAATTCTATTTATTTTTATTACGACATTTCAACGTATTTTATACAATTACATCCTTTAGTAGCTTTCTTTTTAAAAGTATATACTATTTTAAAGAATTCTCTTATATTGCGTTACGATATTTTAAAGTATTCTTTCTATTCAACACTTATGAATTGTTTTAAGATATAAAGTATTCTATTCAATTGCATCTTTCAGTAGCTTTCCTTTTGAAAGTATAAGACTTATTTCAAGAATTCTCTTCAATTACATTACGATATTTTAAAGTATTGTATTCAATTGCTTTATTGGCTTTTTTTAAAAGTATACACTATTTTGTATAATTTAATTAAATTGTATTACGCTATTTTAAAGTAGTATATTAAAGTGCATCATTTATTAGCTTTCTTTTTAAAAGTATAAAACTTATTTACAGAATTCAATTAATTTGTTTTAGGATTCTATCCTATTCAATGACATCCTTTATTAGCTTTCCTTTTAAAAGTATACACTATTTTAAAGAATTCTCTTGGATTTTTATTGGGATATTTTTGAGTCTTTCACACAATTTCATCCTTAATAGCTCTGTTTTTAAAAGTATAACACTAAATAATTCTTTTACATTGCATTATGATAATTTAAAGTATTCTATTTAATTGCATTACGCTTACTTTGCATTGTCCTATATAAACACCATTTTATGGCTTTAATAACTCAAAATTTACTTTAAGCGACTCTTACTGTTTTTGCAATTCTTAATTTTATGGTATCATCAATTTTTTTTTATTCTCTTTCATCGCATTTGCCTTCTCCCTCAACTATTGTGCAGCATGTAGGGTATCTAGTGCTTCGTATATTTCGAAATTTGTCAAATCGCTGTTTATTTTGCTTCTGCCATTTCGTGCTTCTGATTGCGTACACAATTTTTTGTCGATTTTTATTGTGTTCGTCGTCGTTTATTTTGCAGTGCATAATTTATGCCTGGCCTCTTCTACTGCTGCTGCTGCTGCTTCTTCTTCTTTGCCGTCGCCTGCCATTGCCATCTCTTCGCCTTCGCCTCCGCCTTCTCCTTGCCGCCCTCTCTCCCTCTCTCTGTCGTTCGGCTGCTGCTCAGTCTTGTGCTTGTGTTCTCGTTGTTCGCCTTTCTCACTCACTTCCCCAGCGCGCTTTTGTCATCGTCGCCATTTTTTGCGCTTCCTGCGCCTGCTGAATTCAGTCGCCACTCCATCCCCACCCCACCCCGCACCACTCCACTTCACTCCACTCCACTCCAGGCACATGGACATGGCTACTGGCTGGCTTCTGGTCCGGATTGAGTGTCCAGAGTGCCCGGCGGAAATGTATTTACAGCAAACGTTCGTAAAATGGCGGCCATAAAATAAAGTTTTAACGGATGTTTACGCAATGCGCATGAATTGTTCAATATTGACAAGACAAGAAAGCGACGATTGCTATTGAAATTTTAATGGTTCTCCTCTGGCTGTGTGCGTGTGTGTGTGTGTGTGTGCTGCTCAGCTCTTAAACAGGCAGCTGGTCATAATGGTGGACACTTTAAAGCTCTTAAGTGCTTAAAGTCCGTGAAGGGGCCATTAATTATGCTGCCGTGTTCAGACCAGAAAGTCTTTAATCACGACCAAATTTCGAGGTTATGATTTTGAGCGACGATGACGGATTAAGACAACCTCGAAACAGGGAAGCACAAGTTCAGTTTGATAGTTTCACTAAACTAAAGTAATTCCAATTTTAATCACAAATTGCCGATCGCAAGGGAAGCGCCTGCTTTGAGAACCGCAAATCGCTGCAGCTTTCAACTGCAATCGGTTGCAATTAAAGGCAGCAACCCGCATCCATCAGTATTTTGCAAGCTAGTAACTTGATGCGGCTCCTCGAAGGGTTTGCAGCGAGACGGGAGCATGTGCTAATGACAACATGATTATGGGCTGCCAGATAAAGCGACAGGCGAGCAGCGCGACGAGGGTCGAGCCGGGCGAGGAGGGCGGCAGGACGCAGCAACGCCCACACAGTTATGACAGTGACACTAACAGAGCAACCAGTACCAGGACGAGGGTTGCCAACAGGCTCTGCCAATGCAAAATCTTTACAAGCTAATCATTGCTTGGAGCAGGGGAGGGGAAACTGGAGTTGGAGATTGAGATGTCATTGCCAATTTCAGTGTCGCGACCCTTGAGCGATAGTCAACTTTACGCACAATAAATTTTTCATTCGTTGTCATTAAATCATTGCGCTGCTGACACGAAAACGAAGCTGAAACTAGATGAAAGAAACTCAGCATACGGGCATGCTCAACTAAGAATTACCTCGCAATTAATGGGATGATTTCAATACTTGAAACAAAAACATAAAATATATTTATCTGCTTATAAGTACATTTGCTTAATTTGCTAAAAAAAAAGAAAGATTGTACTAAATTATGTTGTTAATTCAGTGTAGAATAAAGGGAATGTAATTGTGCGTATTATTTCGAAATATGAGTATTCATCACTATATATTAGACTTAATAAAGATGTAGCTTTAAATACATGAAGAATTATATTAGTTTATAGTTCAAGATGCTCCGAAATATTTGAGCATCTAAGAGCGGAAATAAATAAAAGAAATGGTAAATATCATTTACAATATTCGCTATCAAGATTTGTGTGTCTGCTGTAAATAACTTCGAATGTTAGCGGGCATGATCAACTGAGAATTACCTCTAGAGAGAATTACCTTTAATAATATTTGCTTAATAAAGATGTAGCTTTAAATTCATATAATAGCTCTTTTGGAATTATATTAATTTTATAGTTAAAAATGTCAGAGAATTTTTCTGCATCTAAAAGCTGAATAAAGGAAATGGTAAATATAATTGTAATATTATTCATCAAGATTTGTGTATTTGCTTTAAAGAAGTTCCAATGTTAGCGGGCATGCTCAACTGAGATTTACCTCACAATAAATAGTTGAAACATAAACATAAAATATATTTAATTGCTTACAATTTTGTTGTATTTTCATTACTATATATTTGACTTTATAGTGATGTAACTTTCAATTCATATTCAATTTTATTTTTTCGAAATGATCTGAAATATTTTAGCATCTATTAGCTGAAATAAATAAAATAAGTAGCAAATATAATTTGCAATATTTATTAGCTATTCATATTTGTTTTAGTTACATCAAAAACATTTTAACTTTACTCTGCTTTACATGGAGTGTGGACTAAGTTGAATGAATACTTGCGAAATTTATGGATTCTTTAAATTAATAAAGATGCTTATTAAGAATTATATTATTTTTAGTTCAAAATCCTTTCAAATGTTCTAAAGCTGAATTAAAAAAATAAGTAGTAAATATAATTCGTAATATTCTCTATCAAGATTTGTGTAAAGACCTTCGCCTGTTTGCAGGGTAGAATAAAGGAACATAATGACAAGCAACATGCTGCAACTGTCAGTGTAGACAGGAAAACGGATACGTATTGGCGCAGTGAGGAAGTTTGGCGCAATGGCCGTCGCCAGAGGGAGACAGTGGTCGAGTGAGAGAGAGAGAGAGGGCAACAAATGGGGGGCAAGTTTTGTGCTGGCCTCTGCAAGCGAGGCGAAGCTGGAGCGGAGAGCCGGAAACGGATGTGGGTGAGAACAATTTGAAGATGTCTGCCAAGAATGCAGCGAAACAACAACGCGGCAGCTGGGAATGCGACAAAAGTTTGTTGGCAGCGCAACTTATGCAAAATAGAAGCGGCAAATTAAATGCGAGTTGTTGCCCATTAAAATTCATTTGCCGCAATATGATAAATGTCATTTGTTGGCGGCGAGCAAGGCATCCAAATCAAAGCAAATCACTTGCAGCAGACGGGCCAAAAAAAAAACTGTAATAATGAATGGAAATGGAAATGGACGAACAACGCCCCGAACTCAAATGCAGCACACGCTGTCTGTGGCAGGAGCGGGGGGCGGGGGGCAGGCAGGCAGGCAGGCAGGACACGTGGCAAAGTCATCGTCAACGACGGCACACTTCATAAATTTCGGCAGCGAGCAGTTACAGTTATGATTGCCAAAGTCAACGACAACAACACCAGCCGACCAAGGAACCAGCAACGAGCCGGATGTCCGCCCCGACACACAAACATCATACCTACTACTACTACCGCCCACCCTCCCCTCGTCGCACTCGGCGCGCTACCGGACGCGCTGCAGAGCACAGGAAGCAAAGCCTTGCCAGGCAACCGCAGCACAGCCCGAGACCGAAAGTAAATACGGAAGATTTGCACCGGGGGCAAAACTCTAAAAGCCTCAAGCAAACAAACAAATGCCAATGTCGCCCCAACTCCAACCCCGCCCCCCTCCAGGACGGCATCATCATCCTTGGCACTCGCCCGGCCCGGCGCGCAACTGGATTTGGTGGCAACAGTGTAGCTGGCGAGGATTGGTGCGGCTGCCGCAATCAAATCATCTGCCAAGTTTATGATTTATTTAACTTTTTTAATTGACTTTTTCCGAGCGATGGCAACAACCCCCAAACAATGAGGCTGCGTGTGAAAGGATAATGCCGGGGTCTTCACTTGCACTCGCTCCTTGCGCTAGGAAGTGCGTCATACATGTGCGGATATCTGTGTGTGTGTCGTATATTGTGTGCTGTGTGTGCTGGGAGTGTGCGCGCACACTTTTGGGGATGTTGTGTGTTTGTTGTGGGTGTAAACGACGCGCATTTCTTGCAAATCCGGTTGAGTCTATTTATTTGAATGCCTACTTTTTTACGTCTATCCGGTTGCTTTAACATTTGCGCGCACAATCCTTATTTTCCCGCTCCGCACTCCATTTAGCGCTTCAAAATTCTTTTGATTTATGTTATGGTAATTGCACGTCTGAAGAAACTGCGTAAACCGAGTGATTTAATAAAAACTGATACAGTCGTTAGCGAATGAAATTCTTACACAGTAGCTTAGCTTAAAGAACATTAAAAATATTAATATCTATTACTCGATTCCTGTGCTTAATAAATTATTATATACCTATGTTCTCATATCCCTATTTGTCTCTCTTCTTATTATCAATTTCTCTATATTTGATAGAGTTATCTATTTCTGCTTTAATAGAAATATCGCTATATATCTTAGAAAATATTTAAAATAATCAAGTATTTTACCCACAAATATTTTTTATGACAACTTTAATTTAAACATGTTATTAACAAAAAATATGCAAAACGCATATACTAATTAAAATTATATCTACTGTAAGTAAGAATCCACTGTTATACGCCTAAATTTAACTTTAATTCCTCATTAATAATAATAAATATTTGTAAGTATGTTAATTAATTCCATATTCGCACATTTTCTTATTCCTATTTGTATTCTTAAATATGAAACATGCATAAACTAATTAATATCAAATTTTCTATAAGTAACAAAGTAATTGTACAGCTTGACCTATATTTTTAAAGTATTTTATTATTTTTATTTTCTGATACTCTATTATTCCCATTCCTAATCCTATTTATGTTTCTAATCCTCTCCCTACTACTATTCATATTCCTATTCCTATTCCTATTCCTATTCCTATTCCTATTCCTATTCCTATTCCTATTCCTATTCCTATTCCTATTCCTATTCCTATTCCTATTCCTATTCCTATTCCTATTCCTATTCCTATTCCTATTCCTATTCCTATTCCTATTCCTATTCGTATTCCTGTTCCTCTTCCTATTCCTATTCCCATTTAGATTCCTATTCCTATTCCTATTCCTTCCCATTCCTTACTATTCCTTCTTATTCCTATTCTCTCTCTTCCTCCATCACTCTCTTCACTGCATGATAAGCTTTAATGTTCAGTGAAAGGATTCAAGCAAGGACCTTCTGTCTTCTGCTGCTCAGCAGGAGTCGCTGTTCGATCGTTTACCGTGAAGCTGGGGACTAATTTGACAGCCTACTAGCGCCATCACCCAAAAAGGAGCTGAGGAACTTTTAATTCCAGAATCTCCTCTAAAAAGAGAGCCACACACAGGCCAAGAAGATATAAAAAAATTGAAATAAAAACAGGATTAAACCAAAAAGTCACTTGTCAGACGGGAGACAGGGAACTTTCAGTTTCTGTGGAAGTAGCGAGATGTTCAGCTCGATTTCTTTTGCCAAAATATAATTTATGAGGGAACCACATTTGATGTATACATTTGAAGCTTTGTTGAGACACAAAAATGATTTTGATGGACATTTAACAAAACGACACCAGATTCAATCCGCTGCGAGACGCAGCGCAGATTGTCGGAGGCTTCAGGTGAGACAGCGACTCGAAACTGGAATCCAAGCGCAGTTTTCTTCGACGGTAGAACCCGCAAGACAACAACAACAACAACAACAGCAACAGCAACAACATGAGCAAAAAAAGTCAACATATTTCATATTTTATTTATTATTTAGAAAGGGTTCGCTGCATAAATCAAATATGAAATGAGTACGACATAACAACACCAAAGTCCAGCTCTCAGTCTGGACTCGCCAGAGTCCGCGACTCAGTCGCAATGTCGATGATGTTGGCCAGCAACCAGCATATAAACTGAGCTCCAAATCGAAAAAAAATTAAAATAAAACAGCGCAAAAATCACAAAAAGTTCCCACATGTTCGCAATTTTTATACACATTACTTCTGTACCCTATGGAAACGGGCGATGGAGCTGAAAAAAAACGACGAAAATCGAAAACAAAAAAGTGAACCAAACCCACAGATTTGCAACCTTAGGCATAAAATATCATTCATTGAACATAATGCCAAGCAACTGACGCAGTTTTGATGCGCGAATTTTTGCACTGAAAGAAGTTTTGATTAGTTTTGATTGAAACTTATGATTGCTATCAAGTAAATGTATTTAAATAACTTAGATAAGTATTAAATGTAAATATGTTAAATGTATGTAATAATATATGAATGAAGAGTGACTGAAATCTAAACGTAAATAAGTTTGTTTAAATTCTAAGAATTGACTTAAATCCAAAATAAGTTTTTTAAATTCTAGTTTTTCATAAGTTCTTAAATGAATTGTATTTTTAAAGCGATCTTTTATTATTTGATCGAACATCAAATATGCATTTAATTAATTCTTGTATTTATTATTAAATTTTTGGCTCAATTTAACTTAAATCCAAAATAAGTTTATGCAAATTCTAAATTTTGAATAGTTCTTAAATTAATTGTATTTTTTAAAATGATTTTTTATTATTTGATCAAATATCAAATATGCATTTCATTCATTTCTGTATTTATTACTCCATTTGACTATTGTAAATATATGATATATTAAATGCTACTATCAAATAAAGTAATTTTAAATTTCGGCTTAGAAATACTGCTTGAATTGAGTAGGAGTTTCTCGCAGTGTATTTAGATGTGACATGAAAGGGTCACATGCCACATTCTGCAGCAGCAGCAGCAATAACGATAACAACAACAGCAGCAGCAGCAGCCCACAATGAAATGTTGTGTTGGTATTTCTGCGTCACGCGTTGTTCAACTTGTTGCTGTTGCTGTTGCTGTGGTGCTGTTGTTGCCGAGGATTGCTTGCGCCTGCGCACACGCCTGAATGCGACGCGACGATATCAGTGAAATGATCGCAATCTCAACACAAAATTTGTGTTTGGCGCAGACATTTTTACTGCGCCTGCGCCTGCGCCTTGTGCCACAGTCGAGTCTTGAGCCAGGAACCTGGAACCAGGAATACTGGACCTGCTGCTGCTGCTGTTGTTGTGGTTGCTCCCACCAAGTCCCGAAAGATGATGAAGATGAAGCAGCAGTGGATCTGCTAGCAAGGCGACCAAGCCCCGCTTGGCTGCGGCTGCCCCCGATGCTGTTTGGGACACTGAGGCAGGAGCCACCGCGCAGCCAACGTCGTGTTGTCATAATGAATGGCGGAGCTTAAGTCATTTCATTTTGGAGCTCGCTCGGTCTCTGATTTTTTTTATAGTTCTGCTGGCGCCACGAAATATTAAATTACGCGCTGCTGTTTGCTGCAGCAAGAAAGAGCGAGGGAGAGGGAGACGGGGTGTTCCCAATTTCGCGCATTCCTATAAAAACTAATAAAAAGTGAATCAATATCACAATATCGCCAAGCGATATGCTGCGTTGGAGTAGATAGAGAGAGGGAGAGAGCGCCTCACGTCTCACGTGCAGCGAAAATAATGTCATACTTGCAACGCAACTCGTAATTCAAAATTAAGATCTTCTTGCTGCAGTCGGTGTCGCGTTCTGTTCTATGATTAGGCGCACACGTTCCACATACGCCGTGTGCGCCCGCCAAGTTTGCATTGCGACTGTCTGGCCATAAAAACGGCGAGCGATTTATTGAAATGGCAATCGCAAAAATTGAAATTCCAGCTCGTAGAATTAATAAGTTAATTCCGCAAATGCCCCCCGCCCCGCTTCGTCTGACTGCGCCAGCAAGCCGGGAACATATTGAAATGTTTGTTTTGCATAATTACATTGGCGCTCTTGTTTGGCATTTTATGTCGGCTTTTTATGGCCCCCCTGCTTAATTTCATGTGAGGAGATTTTATGATTTTATGTGTGCCCCAGGAGTGGCAGCTAGCCATACAGCCAGTGAGCCTTGGAGCTCTCAAACAAAATGCGGCTCATTAAAAAGGTTAAAGTTGAGGCTATTTAACGACTATGAGCCCAGTTACTTGGGATTGGCTAATTACAAGAACACTAATTGCTGCGGCAGCACATGACAATCTGGGAATTATGCAACGCTGCGTTCGCAGCTCGTTGCGCTCAATCACAACCACAATTGTGGCTGGCGTTTTGACTGCTTTATTGAGCTTTCTCGCTCTCGCTCTCCGCGTCTGTCGTCGTGCATATGCGCACAATATATTAGCAGAAATCAAATAACGATAAAAAATCACACGAATATTAATTCGCAGAACTGCAGAGACCTTCGAGAGGACTCTAAACGCTTACCCCTTTTGCCATTATAAAATTTATAGTTGCGGCCCAGGCTAGACCGCAACGAGCCTCTCAACAACAGCTGGCACTGCTGACCAGCGCTCGAGTCGTGTGAGAATGCCATAGCTCGATGGCTAGTGTTGGGCCACATGTGCCCCCAAAAAAACAAAAAGCGCAGACGGCAGACGGGAGAGAGCCTGGCCGAATGGCTGGCTTGAACCCCGGGTTCAACTACGAGCTGGGACTGGCAAAGTATTTTAGCCAAAAACGACAACACAACTACCGCTGGCCAAATCGCTGGAGTCGAGCGACTCTAATGCCAGCCGCGGTCTGTGCTTTTGTTTTTGCTCATTTTTATGCGAGCAACTTCCATGGAAGTGGCTGAAGCCGCAACGTTGCAAATATTTTTATACGAGTATACGAACCGAGCACACTCGTAGGCCAGAGCTGCAGAGTTATCGCTGAACAAGATCAATATGCACGATATCAATATGCTTCGCTTTTGCTCTGGCTCTGGCTCTGACTCTGGCTCTTTCTTGCCTCGCTCCTGGCTGAACAAGATGCACACAGTCCTGGGCCAGTCGAAGGCGGGGGCGCAACGCGAGGCAACTGTAAGAAACAAAGTAACATTCAAAATTGGTTGGCATATGAGATGTGTTGCTGTGCTCAAGTAATAAGATGAACGGCTGCAGTGTGAAGCAATGCCACGCTGAGCTGAGTGACTTCCACAGCGACTCGCAACAATTGCGCAATGATGAATGAGCAAATACAGATTTCAAAGTCTAGCCAAAGCTTAATGCTTGATCAAAGCACCATTTGATGTGCTAAATGAATAATTTTCTCTAACTGCTCAACAAGTTGTTGTCAACGTGATTGCCTCGATACAGTTTTGTGTCTAGTTCGTGGAAGCCAGAAATATGCAGCGACTGCGACGTCGACGCAATGATAATATGATTGCCATACTCTCCAGGCGGGTATCATAACTTATATATGTATATTGCCGACTGATTAATTTCAAGTTGATTTGCAATATAACGAGTTGTTTACTATTGCATTTTCGGTTTCGTGAGGCATCACTTTTAATGTAATGAAAAATCTCTTCAAATATGCTGATATAACTTCTGCAACACTCCAAATATTAATAAACAACTTGCAAATTAGTGAAACAATTAGCAGCAAAGCAATGGAGTGACAGTCAGTGGCACATTTAAATCATTTGCTGATAAGACAGTCATTTAATTCAATCATTCAATGAATTATTTAATCTTCCATTAATTTATTCACTTGCTCAAAGTTGTAAAATTAAGTTACTTTTGTCTTCTTTTGTTCTATTTATGCCTGCTCTGTATTTCGTTGGTTATTTGATATTGGTTTATGCTAAGTCCTTATAACATACATGTTTAAGGTTTGCTGAGTATAAGATATTCCCGAAATGTGTTGTTAAGGTACGATAGTGCTTGTACTGGTTCAACTACTTAGTAAATCTATATAAATCTAAAAAAATATTGAATAAAGAATGAGTAACCAGAAAAAATGACTTCACTTGCTTTAGTATTTTCATGCAAACAAGCATTCATTTTTGCTCAACTACTTAGTAAATCTTCATAAATTAAAAAAAATATTGAATAAAGAATGAGTACCAGAAAAAATTACTTCACTTGCTTAAGTATTTTCATGCACTTACTTTTGCTACGCACTGTATATTACGCTAGCCAATAACAATACTTGATCTTGCCTGCTTCGACAGCACTGCAACATTTGGCTATTATTGGCGAAGATGACTCACAGTCGACTTTGAGCTGTAGGGTATTTTGGGTTCAGTGCGCTGAACTTTTGCTTTGGCTGCTGATCTCTGTGGCATTTGCATATTTTAAATGTTCGCGCGCGTTCTGCACGTTTTACAACGGCAACAACAACTGGGAAATGTTATCGACGAATGCCAGGCCACAATGCAGAGAGAAGGAGGTGCAGCAGCAGGAGGAGACGGAGCAGCGAGAGGTTGCCTCTTCGTAGTTGTCTGTTGCTGTTTGCGGCTGGTGTCAAACAATTGTCACAACGTGTTGGCATTCACACGAACTTTATGTTTTGTCAACACCTCGCACTGGGAGTAGGATGGATAACTGGCGCATGTCAAGGGTTAAAGCTCTGCCGGCTTATCCCTCAGCTGATCAACCCGAAGGCGAGACGCAGAGCGACAAGGATGGCAACAATCTACTGCGGCCTACCGCATTGCACACACACACGCACACACACACACACACAGAGCGAACGTCGCGCATTAATAACATTGCTCTGAAGTGCTGTCAAAAATGCAGCGGCGATTTTCAATCAAAGTCCCATCATTGGCATTCCCTTTGTCAGCTCGGTCGGGTCGAGAGTTGCATTGTGAAAAAGCAACACCCGCTCTGAAGGGTTCCTCGGTCGCGGCTAATAATAATAATGATGAGCGGAACACCGACTCGCGCTTGTTCTCCATTGTTGGCCATCGTTGCTCCTTGCGCGCCCCTTGGTTATTATTGTATTTATGGCACAATTTTGTTTTGGCATAATGCATAAAAAAAACACTTGTGGCTCGCCGTAGCTGACAAGCGGAATATCTTTTTTCTCGCGATCGAACGAACGATCGATCGATTGAACGCTGAAGAACTTGGCTCGTCGTCTGAATAGATCACTCCGTCGCAATGAATTATTGATGGACTGACAGCAGCGTATAAAAAAACACACGACGCGAAAGAGATGGCAACAGAAAGGGAGAGAGAGAGAAAGAGAGTGTGATGGAGGCCGAGCGAGCTTTGTTGACTGTAATGTGGCAGGTCGATACGTCCGATCGATACGTCCAATCTTCGAATTGCGACCGTCTTTGTTGACTTTGTCAACATTGTGTCTCGCCTGTCGCTTCCTCCCCGTTCGCTTGCCGTGCCCTTGCCCGTCGCCCTCCCCTGCCGCTCGCTGTACCGTGATATATTGTTTCGGTAGCATTTTGTTAAACGTGATCAATTTTTAATTACCTATCAGCCATCGATCGTCGATCGTCGTTCGCTGATCGTCGTTTGTCGTTTGTCGTTTGGCGCTTCGTCCTTCCGCGATCCACGTATCAATCGCACCGCAGCATTGCAAGCAGCACGTTTTGTCGCATGTCATTCAACGATTTATGCTCCCCAGCTCCAAGCGAGACCGAGCGACTTTAATAAATGTATCTTGCCGCTTTTGGAGCCGACTTCAACTTCAGCAACCACTTCAAGCTGGAGCTGCTTGATTGGAGGCCACTTTGCTCGCTTTGTGGAGCACTGGCGCTACGCGAGTGTGTGCGTAAAATTTTTAATTAGCTTTGTCTAATTAACACTTGGCACACAGAAATGAAATGCGCCTTGGCTGCCGGCTGGAAGCGTGCCATCCGCAGGCGTGAACATCAAAAGGACAACGCGCGAGATGCTTCTTGCTGCAAACGAGCAAGTCCAGCGAAGCTGCTGGCTTAAGATGGCTATCAGATATCTGCAAGTCGGACAGCAATAGCTTAAAAGGTTACACTCTATAGCTCTCCACTCTGACCACGTGACCAACAGCGGGAATGCTGCTAAATATAATATATAAATAAAATATATATAAATATACCAAATTATGTCAAATATAAAGCAAAACAAGTATGAACGCCACTGTTGAGATTTATCACTACAATATACACTCGTTTAGAAACAGACCTCAAAGAATGGGGATACCAACTTTGGTTATTCTAGCTCTTATAATGCCCAAGAACAAGGCGTTCTTACAGACGGACGGACGGACAGACGGACAGATAGACGAACATGTGTAAATCGATTTAATATTCGATTCTTAGCATTTTGGTTGTAACAACATGTGGACTACGACGTTTCCTTCTCCCATTTACTTGGTACAGGGTATAAATTACCAAATAAAATATACATTCGTTGTGAAAAAATGTCATGCTAAATGCAATTAAAAATACACTCCTTTGCGGCCTCTAAACAATGCTCGCAGTTGAGCTGATTATGCGATGTAAAAGCAAAGTTATCACATAGTTATTAATATAAGATATATAAAAATAAGTGGGAACATAATTTCATTTTAAAATTTGACACTTTCAAAAAACTATTTTTTTTCACTTTTGAGTAAACGTTTTGGCGAAACGTAGACGCTAAAAGCATAAACAATTTTTAAGTATTTTTGGAATTAACAATTTTTCGTCTTAATATATTGTGAAAATTTTAGAGTTTCTTTCAGGACTATTAAAACTGCAATTACCAGAACTTGTACCAGCTAAAAACGCCATCGATTACTCATTCATCGCGCTGTTACTGTATTAACTTGTGTACACTTTATAGTGTCAAAGACGCTATATTCTGCTTGACACGTTATCATTAAGATCCCTGTTCTTATGTCAATGCCTAATATAGATAAATTTTGTAATTGCTCTAATGTTTTAAATTTAAACGAATATAGATGGTAATTTTATGTTTCAATACATTGAACAAAAATGTGAATTTGAGAACTGCATTCTTAATAAATGAATAGAGTTCGTATTGTTTTTTTTTTCAAATAGCTATAGTCAAACAATAAAGCAAATATAGCGTGCTACTTAATCTCCTATTGTTATAATATTAGTAATCCTTTAGCATTACCATCATATTACACTAGACAGCGTGCTGTTTACTGTACTATTCTTGTAGTATTAGTAAATCTGCAATCTTAAGCATCGCTGTTGCTAGCTTTCTAGTAGCTAAGTACAATGGAAAAGTAGAAAGTTCCTCTACTTCCCTTGCTCTAAGTGTTTCCAGAGCTCTTGCTAATAGAGTAAAAGAAGATGTTTTGGCTGGTGTTGTGTTTTTACGATTGTGTGCAACTCATTCTCTTGGGTTGCTTTCTCGGCCTTCGTATATTTTCTGCTTGAACTCGAGAAATTTAAAAAATGCGCATCGAGCATAGTGGTGCCCTGGTCTTATCTTGCCACTGCCGTGTTGTCTGCCCCGGCGAACAACATAATTTCTATGGAAATGGTCGGGCAGCAGACAAGAAACCCACGCCCATTTTGCCACCAAGTAGTAGCCCGGCAACTGGCCGACACGTTGCATGGTCCGCTCTGCTGTGGCCAGGCTCCAAATGGCCCCAAGGGCCGTGTACGGTAGGCAGCCAAATTGAAAGTGAACGCCCACAGCACGCGCCACTGCAGCAACCGAAGGAGTCGAAAGTAGTTGGCCAACGGCACGGGCAACGGCAACGGCATCGGCAGCCAAGCTGGCTGGCAAATCGAGGCAACTTCAGCAGCCACTCGAAACATTTTTGCCACTTCACAGCTGTAGTTTGCTCTCAAGCACACTTCTACGGCAACTCCTGCGCTGCCTGGGCGCTGCTTTATTTATTTTGGTGCGCGCGCTGCAACAAATTAAAAAGTAATTCCCAAGCACTGCATAATTAGCTGCTAAGTGACACTAATGGGCATGGCAACGGATCGGCCGCCAGTTTCCAGCACCCTCCCCCAAAATTAACCTGCTCCTCCGGCTGCAGCGGGGAGAGCGCGTTGTGTGGGCAAGCTAAAGTTTTTCGGAGCTGCCACTTTACATTTCGTGCACCCTACGCAGGAGTCCAACAGTCAGCTCGCTGGCTTTGCAACACCCTCGACTTGTAATGTACACGACTACAATATACAATACTTTGCTTAACCTTGATCTTAAACTCATTTCTTATCATGCACATCTCTTAATCGCATACTTTTGGCAAGGTTTATAAAAATATAAAATCTTTGGGGTCTCTTTTTGTTGAATACCTTTTTACCCTGCAATTTATTATATTTTGCTCTGATGATTTTTTAATTAGTTCTGTTTAGTTACAAATAAAATTAGACTGTAGTCTTTATTTTGAATTGTAAATCCTCCTCCACTTGCCAAATATAAATATTTACTAAATAAAGTCTTCTATAAAGCGTAAACGCCGCTTATACAACCACTGCCTTGATCTTATTTTAGTTTTCCAAATAAAATAATCTTATTTTTTATATAAAAGTATGTTTTCATTTATAAATGGGCAATATTTTTACTTCATATGAATCTTTTTGATCTACTTTGATTATATCCTATGCCTCTCGTATTTAAGTTTTTAAAATGTAATATTCTTATTCTTCATATAAATTATTGTTTTTCTTAATATTCTTTAAATACAATTGTGTTTCAGTTTATCAATTGCCAGTTTTACTTTATATAAATATATATATTTTGAGTATTATTCTAGTTTTCAAAATAGAATGTTTTTAATTTTGTAAATTGCATATTTTTTATATAAAATTGTCTTTCCGTTTGTTAATTGCCAATTTAAGTTTTACATCACATAAATCTATGTACTTTGATTATGTTCAATGTACAATGCATTCTCGCAATGATGAAAATGAATTCACATTCAAGTAGTACTCCCTGGGGAATGTTCAGGAAACTCTTTGAAAGGAAATGAACTCACTAGGGTATCTAACGGCTGACGTTGAGCTGAGTGTGTTGTGGCTTGTTGTGTGTATTTGTGGTTGTTGCTGCAGCTAATTGATTTGGCTGCGAGTCTTGTGGCCTAGCACATGGCTCCGCTGCACGTTGCCACCGATGGCTGGCTCCCTTCTGGCTGCCAAGTTGCCGTTGTTGTTGTTGTTGTTGTGGTTGCTGTGTGGCATCGGCATGCAGGCGAATGTATGGGAGTGTTGACAGCAAAGGTCATTACTGTGATGAAATTTATGTGATTAAATGCTTTCGGTGATAACGCAGCTTCAGTGTTATTTATGTCAAACTTTATGTGCGCCCCCAGCACACACAACATACAAATACATCGCATCGAACTGTAAGCAAGCTAGCGCGCTCAGCTACTCGAATGAGCAAAATTTGTGGTGAACTGCTCCTTGACGACCCATAGACGCGATGCTTCTATAGCTCTCAGTCGACGACACGCTTTATGATGCAACGGTCTTGTCCCCAACTTCACTCAGCGGTCGAGCAATCCTCTCACGAACTGTCTGACAACCTTGATGATCGCGCTCCACAGGATGAGTGCATTGATGAGCCGGCAGTGAACATTAAGTCACTGGCATTTGATAATGCCTCCGAGGCCAGCGAAGAGAGCTTGTACAACAGATGCTGGCAGCGTGCTGAGCACTATGTGCATGAGTTCATAAAGGAACAGGATGCCAATGCGAGTGGCAAACTGAGCGAAGATGCAGAAAACACGGAAGCTTCTAAGCAGGAGCTGAACAGCAGTTATCGGAGCACGAATTCCGGCAGAAGCCCTCAACGCTCCGACACGGAGCTCAGTCAACTGTCGCCCTCGTCCAGCGACGAGTCAAAGACCTACAGTCAAGTGTACAGCGAGATACTCGAAGAGTCCAAGGCCAGGCAGAAGAAGGCGGAGAAGATCTGTCGGGTGTACAACAGCAACAATGAGCGCACCATGAAGTGGGTGGAGCGACTTGGACAGTACGATGCGGATGGATGTTCAACGGAGGACTCCCAACGCAGCGGCAGAGACACCGAGGACGACTTTCTGCAGTCGGACTGTGAGCTCGACTACGAGAGCCTGATCAAAGAGCAGCTGGAGGTCATAGCTCAATACCAAAACGATCCGCTTGGCACCTTCCGCAGCTGCATGGAGGAATTCCTAAGCGAAATTGGCGAAGCTCCGCAGGAAGAGACGAAGAACGAGCGACTGGATACGCCAGGCAGCAGCCATCTATCGAAGCCCTGCGATGAGCGTGGCGAGAGTGTGACTGAGATACTGCAATTCGAGCACTGCGAAATTTATCAGGTGAAGCGAATTGATGCAAATAAAGAAGTCGGTAAACCACATCAAAGTGATAACGAGCCAACAACTAAGGGGAGTAATCAGGAAGAGATGGCAGCAGATAGTGATGAAGACACGGAGCAGCTACAATCTGAAGCAACAGCTCAAGCTGACGATAGTCAGGATCAGCTGGCAGCTAATAGCTCAGGAATGTCGGAGAAATATAGTGAAGTCGCTGAAGGAAGTGAAGAGCTTGGGGATGAAAAGTCAGTGGTGCAAACTTCACTAGATCGTGTTGAGCTGCAGAAGTCGCAGACAGCACAACGTGTTCGCGATAAGTCCGACGGCTCTTCCAACAACAGTTACAAATCGCAGCATTCACCCACGATTTCAAGTCGCCGCTCCTCGATTCGTAGTTCCTACATTGATAGTCCCGATAGCAGCAATGACTACTCTGTGAGCAGCAGGAGTTTGACTTCTTTCAGCTCTGCAATGAGCAGCAAACGAGCTCGCAAAGCTATGAAGACTTTCGAGGATCGCGCCTGTAGTCCTATCAAGATAAAGTCGACTTCGCGCAAGAGCATGTGCAAAAGATTCGAGCCAATTGATGACTATGTTGACGATGAGCCGGTGTATGCGCATGAGCTGAAGTTGAAGTACTCGCAGGCGAGTATAACTAGCGATGACAAAGGCATGCAATGCCCCAGCGAGGATGAGCTGCAGCAGCCCACAAAGACGGCGCCAAAGGATGAGGCAAAGAGCGAATTTGGGCACGAGGTCGAGCTGCTGGACATCAGTATGAGCGACGACGAGCTGCAGCTGCACGCCAAGCTGAGCGACCGCAAGAAGGAGCATAGCTCAAGGGACAGCAGCTACAACTCGATGCCGAGTGGGGATCGCAGCAGCACTTGCAGTATTTCCAGCTACGAGCCCAGCGAGCGATTCTATCGTCGCACCAAAGCCATCGACGACGACGAAGACGACGGCGACGAGGATGACGCTGCGCCAATGAGTTACAAGCGGCATGTGGCACGTCTGGCTGAGCGCGCGCTGCGCGCCTGCACCAACTACTACAGCGAGAGCATCAAGCTGAACCCGGAGCTCGACCAGGCGCTTAACAAGAAGGTAGAAATGCTGTACAACTCGGAAATGCGCTTCAGCACGATGAAACGATGAAGAGGTAGCGAGCTCCGAGCTTGCGAGCAGACACGTGTATTATATGAGTATTATATATTTTCTAATTGTACCATTGCCATAACATTGAATTTACTTTAATTATGCACATGTAATCCAGCTGTTTCTCTTTGTGTCTAATAACTTCGTGCCATCAGGAAATGTAGCTGACAAGTAGAAGCAAGCAGCTCCGCAGCATCACTTCATAACCATACGAAGAATAACGACTTGTCCGTCTGTCCGCCTGTCCGCTCGCTTACACAACGAGAACTCAGAAACTTTAAGAGCTAGACAGACCAAACTTGGTGACAATACGCGTTTATCTTATACGCAGCTTGAGTTTATTTCAAATCGCTGACATAGCTCCCTCCGCGCTCTGATATCGGAAATCTGTATTTATGATTTACCTAATATTGAAACAGCAGTCTTTCTCGGTGCACACAATAATAGATATATGCTTGATAATCCCCAAAAGTTATCTTGCTATCACATGAAGCACTTGGAAGTTATTGAAGAAGAAATGAGAAATTTCATATGCGGACAAAAATACTTTCTGGTATATTTCAGTATTTGCCTCGCAGTTGGGCACTCTCGCCTGTCGCTTCTCGTTGTTTTTAACTCTGGAATTCTGAATTTGTTGCAACTGGAATACTTGAAACTTTCAGCAGGCCGCTAGCCGCCTTCAAGTCTGGTCCTGCACACGGCATAAATCAGTTTTAGAGCAGTCCAAGGGTCTTGCTGAAGGCAGTGCACCCGCTCAAGTGCGCACAAGAGCGACAGAGAGCGATTGAGTGGGAGAGGAGAGAGATTCAGCTAGCATAATTAGCCCGTAGGCTGCAGTTGGTCTCGCATCTTTCGACTGCTGCGGCTGCCCCGTGTTGCACATTCATTTTCTTCACACATACTAAATATGCAGCGCTGTTGTTTACAACATCCCTGAGCCGACGGACAGACAGACAGACGGACAGACAGGCAGACGGACAGACATAGTCAGCATACGCGTGTTTTATGCTGCAGTGTTGCAGTGTTGCAGCGCTGTCTCGCTGCCTGTCGATCGATCCACTTTAATTGTTAACCAAACAGAAGTTGCCACATTGAATGAAGTGAGCGCTAGACAGAAGTGAGCAAATATTGTTTTAAGGCACATCAACATATTTCACCTGCCCAATGAGAGCTCACATGATATCCCCAAATATCTACGAGATTTTATAATGATGTGCCGCTCGATATGTTTATAATTTACGAGGTCTCTGTGTGTGTGTATGTGTGCCAGAGAAATGTGTATTTTCTTTGGGAAACATTTTTGATAGTTCTTCCGCATAAATAAATACGAAAGCACTTGAAGATCCCTACGACTCGATGTCTGTTGCAGTGCAAAAGCTAATATGCCACCGCAACTTTGGTTAATCTCTAATTGGGTTGCCTCATCCACCTCAAGTGGCTGCCTGAAAGTAAACCAAAACATGCAACGCTGAGAGACAGCAAATTATTCCAAATGCCCGTAGCCAATGATTATGAGAACTTATTTCAATCACTCTAAGTGGCATCTGCCGAGACTAGGCTGCCAGCAAAACAATATTATCTAGGGCAAATTGTGGTGTCTCCTGAAGTCGATCTAGGCAAGTCTACCTCTTTGCGCCAATGAATGAAGATAGATATGACAGTTAAACCTATCAATGTCCAACTTAAACATGTATTCCTTCATAATACAAAATATATTTCATTCTCATTTACAAACAACAAATTAGCAATTAGATTTAACTCACATTACTTTATATTAACAATAATGCTTCAGGCAAGTTTCTCTCTCTCTCTCTCTCTCTTTGTCCTTAAATAGCTCCATCTTAGAACATCTGAAAGTTCCATTCTCATTTGCAAATAATCAATTTGCAATTAGATTTAACTCACATTACTATGTATTAGCAATGCTTTATTCAAGTCTTAGAGATATTTATTTCATCTTTCTCTCTCTCAATCTCTATAAATATCTAGATCTTAAAAGATGCGAAAGTTAAAGAAATTTTAGTCAAACATAAACATTTATTCTTTCTTATTACATAATATATTTCATTCTCATTTGCAATTGCAATTGGATTTAACGCATATTACATTATATGTGTATTAATGCTTTAGACAAGTCTTCGTTTCTATGAATAGATAGATCGTTAAAAATAGGAAAGTTTAACATATGGAAATAAAACAAAACATTTATTACTAATGTAATAGTTTGTTACATTCTCAGTTGCAAACAATCAATTTCTAATTAGAATTATTTCATATTAATTTAAATTACCAAAGCTTAAGGCAAGTTTCTCTATCTTTCTCTTTCTCTCTCTCTCTCTCTCTTTCTCTCTCTCTATAAATAGCTAGATCTTAAAATGTGTGAAAGTTACATCTATCATAGTCAAACCTAAACATTTATTCTTTCTTATTACATAATATGTTTCATTCTCATTTGCAGTCAGATTTAATTCAATCAATTGCAGGTCTTACTCACATTAAATTGTATTACCAATGCCTCAGGTAAGGCTTAGGCATATTCATATCATGTTAAAGCTATCAAAGTCACACATAAACATGCCTTATTAAATGTACTTCAATCTTATTTGAATTTGCGCAATGTTGACAATTGGCAATCAGGTTTAAATCTCTTTATATTATCATCATCATATCATATTATTATAGTCATGCTGTAGGCAAGTCTAAAAGATACTTCTAAATATAATGTGCTTCTCTCCGATTCTATTTCAAGAATATGAAAGTTAAACCAAACCAAACTAAACCTAAATATTCATTATTATTTCAATGTGCTCAATGTTAACAAATTGCAATCAGGTTCAACTCACGTGACATTTTATTACCAATACTTTATACATATTCGTATACTTTATACACGTCGTAGGTATATGGAAATCACGCCTCTCTCTTTCTCTCTCTATCTTTTTAAGTGAATGAAAGATAAGATAGTTCTACACTTTCTTTTATTAAATATGTAAATGCTTCAGGTTTAACTCACATTACGTTAATGTAATTGAATTTGTAATGCAATTGCTTTAGGTTTAACTCACATTACGTTATATTAGCAATACTTGTAGCAAATCTTATAGATATTTCTTTCGTCATAACACTTAACATCTATTTGCTTCAATGGCTTCTGTTGGCTAGTTTTGAAATGTACTCTTCCGATACAGCCAACACTATCTTCTCACGATAATTCGCGCGCACAATTGCTGTCCAAACCCACACACACTGCCCACTAAAAAAAAGGGAAGAGAAGAGAGGAGAGCCAGGGAAGCGATCATAGGGCAGAGGACGGCATAATTTCGACAATTCCCTTCATTTATTGTGAAAAATGCACTCAATTTATATGACTTGATTATAAAGGTCTCTGGCCAAGGCAGGCACAGCGCAGTATTTGCTTAGGCATTGACATTGCTCGGCCAGCCAATGGATTCCAAGTGGCCAAACATTCGCCTGGCCAAGGACCAACAACAACAACAACAACAACAGCATGACTGAGAGAGAAGTGCTGCAGGCGCACCCCACGCCAATTTATTAAAGCCAACACCACATGGCCAAGAAGACGAGCGCAGATGTAGACGAAGAAGCAGCAGGTTCTGCGGGGCAGCTAATATGAAAAATGGCACGAAGCTGCAAAGTCGCATATGCAAAATGCATAATTCATTTAACATTTTGTAAATCATTTGTTTGAATAGCACGATGACGCCGAGACGATGATGTCTGTCTGGCCCCGGCTAGGGAAGCCTTCCTTCTCCGCCAAAACAACCTGTCTGTGGAGAGCGCAAGTTCTGCTGGCCAACTGGCTGGTTAAACTATTCGTCTGCGCTGACAAATCGGGGCCTGAGTCCGAGATTCGGTCGCGGCGTCCTCCCAGCTACGAGTGTCGTTTTGGGTGCCTGCATCGCCTGCAACAACACAATGGTGCCGCATGACGCTGCACAAATACAATTTCGCAACTGTCTGCACATGGGCGCAAACGAAACGAGACACACGAAGCCAAGTTCCAGATCCCACAGTCACAGTCCCAATCCCAGTCTCAGTCTCAGTTTCAGACTCGATCCCAGCTTCAGTCATAAGTCACACGCGACTGCAACGACTTTTTGGGCTTGATATTAACCCTTTTTATACCCTGTTCCCAAGCCAAACTCCAAGTACGAGTCTTCTAACTTCAAGCAGAGCTTTTGTTGACTATAAAGTTGAAGATCGTTTGTATGTAGGCCCAACAAATGCACTGCTGTCTGCAGTAAACCAATCAGCTTTATTTTCCTTCCAATTTTTCACTGCATATAGGGTAACTCGCTGGCGAGCACTTGTTACTACAGTATGCTGTTTTTTTCTGTATTCTTTATTATTATTTTTTTTGTTATTATTTGTACATTTTGCGTTTTTGATTCCTGTGAAATTTGCATGCGATCCAGCTTCAACTCGAGCTCGAGCCGAAGCTAATTTAGTTTTGTGCTTTTTATATATTTTTTTTGTGTTATTGAAAAATTACAAAGTTTTTGATGCGCATGCGTGGCACTTTGGGCCAGCTGTTGGGCGCTTCTTGGGAACTTGGGGAAACTCTGTAATTTTAATGATCTTCGCTGCTGACATCGCAACTCAATATATGGTATATCGCCGTAGAGAGCAGATCTGGCCAGACAGCTTGGAAGCAGCATTGGCGTCCCCACACGATTTATCATTTCTGTGTGCGCTGCACTTCGAAAACTAATTAAGTTTCTGCTGCGTGTGGCCCGGTCTTGGGCCTGGGCCGATGTATTGTAATTTGGCTGTGGCGTAAAATTTTGTATCAAAAAACTATTAGCCAAGTGTAAAATTCATCATTAAGCAAGGGCATTCATTCATTGTGGTGCCGATGCGTCTGCCCCGTTCGATTGTCGATTATCGATTGTGTTGATGCCTGGGCGCGGCACATTGTTTTCATCGTTGTTTCGTTTTACAAATGAAACGTTAAGTTGCGTGGCTTTTTAATTTGCCCGCCGTCGTCTTTTGTGTGCCACCAATGGCCGGCCAATGCCAAGGATAACCCTGCTCTTGGCCAACAGAACCCACAACAATGGCTACAAGTGCGACTGATTGTTGGCGGCACAAATTGCACTTAGAACAGTGTTTCTTTCAATTCTATTCTCTTGTGCTGCACATTTTATTAACTGCGGAAACTCCGTAGCGTTATTTGGATCAGTTTTAGTTAAAATTCATGTAATATTTTAAAATATGTATTTAAACTAAATGTTTCTATCAATTCAATTGACTGCAGAAAACTAAAGGAACTCTTTATATAAACTAATATTTATAAAATTGTTTTAATCAACTTTTGGATCTGTTTTAATTACAAACCATGCCGTAATATTTTATAATAGGTATTAGGCGCAAATGTTTCTTTCAATTCAATTGACTGCGGGAAATTAAAAATAATCCTTTAAATAAACTGAAAATCATCAGAAAGTTGTAAGGTTTATTTGTATCTCTTTTAGTTACAAACCAAGTAATATTATATTTCAAAATAGGTATCTATAATAAATGTTTCTTTCAGTTCACATTTTTTGGACAGCAAATGCTAATAACCGCGGAAACCTAAAGAAAACTCTTTGAATAAACTAAAGAAGGAGAAACTCTGATGCGTTATAGAGATATGCTTTACTTATAGACTATGTAGTAAAATTTAAAATAGGTATTTAAAGTAAATGTTTCTTTCAATTTAATTCTTTTGAGCAGCAAATAATGTTCACTGCGGAAAACTGAAACTGAACTCTTAAAATAAACTAAAAATTATAAGAAAGTCTGAAGCGTTATTGGAATCTGTTGTAGTTACAAACCTTGTAGTAATATTTTATAAGAGTTTAGAGTAAATTTGTTTTCCTCTCAATTCCTTTGTATAGGAAATTTTGTATTAACTGCTTAAAATTCTTGAAATAAACTAAAAAATAGAAGAAAGTTGTAAGCGTTATTTGGATCTGTTTAAGTTATAAGCCATTTAATATTATACGAGTATACGGGTTATTTAGAGTAAATATTTTTTCTCTTAATTTAATTGATGCGGAAAACTAAAGAAAACTCTTCAAATAAACTACAACTTGGAAGGAAGTCTGAAAAGTTTTTTGGATCTGGTTTAGCTACAAACCATTTAGTAAAATTTTAAAATAAGTATTAAGAGTAAATGTTTTTTTTTCTTAACTTGATCCTTTGCATAGAAAATTTTATTGACTGCGTAAAAAAACTAAAAATTGGTGGAAAGTCTTAAGCGTTATTTGGATCTGTTTTAGTGGCATAAAATGTAGTATATTATAATATTTATAGTAAATGTTTCTTTCAATTCAATTGACTGCAGAAACTTAAGAAACTCTTTAAATAAACTAAAAATTATGAGAAAGTTTTAAGCGTTAATAATTGGATCTGTTTTAGTTACGAATAATATTTTATAATATGTAATGTAATAACACCTTATGAAAATATATTTATAATAGATGCATTTAATTGTATATGTGAACTATATGCAGCTTGAATATTGAGTAGTATCTTTAGATAGTATTATTATAGTCATTTTGTAATAATTATAATAGTAATTCAACAAACACAACATTTTTGCATAGTAATTGAGTTCTTAGAACACTGAGGTCGCATAATCTCGTGAGTTCGTTCTTATTTGTTTCGCAATACATAACAAATAAACAGAAACAGAAACGTGATGCAGGCTGGCGACCGCAACTAAATTAGTGAACCACAAAAGCCAAACGACCACCAGAGTTTATAATTTATTATAACTATAACTAGTTTTCAGAAATTAATTGATGTTGTTTAAACTGTCGTATCGTTTATTGTATTTAAAGCGCATTAACCAAAAAAAAAGTAACTACGCTAAGAGAGAACAACAAAAGCTTTTAGCTGTCAACAGTTGCCTACAGCCAGTTGTGCATTGCATCTCCTCTCTCGCTCACTCAGTTCCTCTCTCTTTCGGACACTGCGAAGTCTAGTGCTCTTGTTCCATGTGCCAATCCGGGTCCTATGAGCGCTCGACGCCCGTTTCCGACGTCAATTTATAAACGCGTTCAGTTTAAATTGCAACAAATAGTCGCTCATTGAAACTTAAATTGTGCCGACATAAAGTGAACGGGGAGAGACAGACGGACAACTGGACGGACGGACGGACGGACAGGCAGCAAAAAGTGAGTAAGACATAGAGAGCGCGGCGGAGAGAGGGAGAGAGCGCGGCGGAGGGAAAGCCATTAGTGCGCCTTGTTAGAGCGAGATCGAACATGTCCACAATGGGTGTAGAGCTTTGTGTCAACAAGTTTTTTGTGTCTGTGGCGCTTTTTGGCCATTTTTTTCTCTCATTTTTTGCCTCGGCTCAAATGTTTGTCAGTTGTTGACGTCGTCTTGTTGTTGTTGTTGTTGTCGGTATCACTATTGCTGTATTTTGTGTGGTCGCAGTTTGATTTGTTTAAAGCTTTGCCATGGGAAACCAACTTTTGTGTCTTGCCGTTGGCACCAGCTGTGTGTGTGTGTGTGTGTGTGTGTGTGTCTGTTTGGAACTCCAGCAAATTGATTTGACTGGAATGAATAGATTTGACTGCATTTAAAGTGACTGAAATATGTGTAGCAAATTAGTTAACTTGACTATTATATTGATAGCGTCAATAAGTTTTACCAACTGCATTTAAATGATGAACTTGTAAGATAAGACTGAGCACAAGTCGAGGCTTCTGTTCTTCTGCTAAGATAATAATTTTCAAATGCATGCTTATTAAAATATATGTTAATAATGGCTACTGCTATATAATTATAACTTCAATTCCCTTACGACACAACAAATTTAAACACCAAACACTATTTAAATTGAAAGAAAATTCGGTAAACAATTGAAGCTAACACAAGCAGCTTTTTTTAAAGGGTATGATCTAATATGAAGCATGAAAGTTGCTGAATAATCATTTTTAAAGTTGACGGTTCATTTGTCTTGCTCATCAAATCCAATGTTTGTAGTGTAGACTATGGTGTAGACTATAGTAGACAAGTGTACACAAGTGTAGACTATAATATCAAATGTCAATTGCTAAAGCTACAGTCATGTTTTTGCTTGAAAGTGCTAAAGTTGCTTGTTGCTTAAATATGCCACAAATATACTAAAGCGACAGCACATTGAAGGCTAAAAATACCTACCATTACATTTTAAATATACCACCGAGTCTAAAATATACTACAAACTGTCAAAATAACATAGGGGTCATTAATTAGAATATCTGGTTGGGCACAAAGCAATAAACCAATAGTTTGTAATATGCAATTCGACGCACAATTACATTGACAATGAATATTTTATGTATAAATACATATAACAATATTAAATACAAAATATTAATAAGCAAATTTTCATTGGTTTTCGTTAAGGTTTTACCTAAATGTTTATAAAAACAGCCTAATTGAATATATACCACATGTTGTTACATCCAATATGCTCAGAATCGAATTCTAAATCGATGTATGTCCGGCCGTCTGTATGAACGCATAGTTCTTATAGACTACAAGAGCTAGAATAACCAAAGTTGTCAGTCAGCTTCTTTTAGGTTGGCTTCTATACGAGTTTATTTCTTTTCATTTTCCTCCCTGAGCGAATAACTTTCACAGATACTCGATGGAATAGATTTGTGTCTAAATATCTGCGTTTCTGCCAAATTTCAACAGGGTAGGTTATTTAGTTTTCAACTTGTCGAGGAAACCCATTTGATTTTGGTCCCCTTCACCCATAAATGTTCCAATTAGAACTGTTTTTGTCCACGCAATAGTGGAACAGCGTATTTTATAGTCAACTAATATGACTAAGTTTTGATTTTTATATTAATTTGATAAGAAATATTGTTATAATAAGCAAAACAAAGTAGTTATGTTGCTTTACAAATAACTTATTTATGCAGAACGACTCTGAATAGTTGCAAACTCAAACTAAATATGAATATGCATATTGTATATATTAGGTAATAAGCCACAAATTAGCTAATAAGCACGTACAACATGGAACCATCTGCAATTAATATATGTAAATATAAGTGAAATATTTGTTATAAAATATGTATATGTAAGTGAAATAAAAGTATTCGAAAATGGCGCTGTTTAATCTATTTACTGTGGACAACTCTCTCAAGCTGGCTTGATAAAATAATAATATCTCGAGTTGCTACAAAACATGTTTAGTCAGTACAAAAAAAAGAAAAGAAAGCGGTAGAAGATAGTCAGTTTAATTACAGACTAGCAACAGTTTTCTGCCTGTTTCGCTGCAATTTCAATACGAGAGTCCGCTAGAGTTGCGGCACGGGGTTCACAAAGAGGCAGCTACGAGTGCATACGTGGAATGAGTGTACGCAGAAAATGTTTTTTTTTTTGTCAGATAGCAGCGGCAGCGGCAATGTAATTTCTTTCGATTAATGGAATCGATTTCTATTCAATAAATCAAAATATGAATTCGTTATGCTCACACAGAGCGCAGCTAACAGCTTGGCCTAGCTGCCACAGATGAAGCGGCAGGCAGCAGGCGGCAGCAGCTACCTTCTCTTGGTCGGCGACGTCGGCCACGAAAGTGTGCGTCAGTTTGAGGCACGTAACAAATTGTTGGGTTAATTAAAAAAACATAAATCGTTTGATTTCTGTTACTTGTGCAGTGCTAACAACCGTGGCCAGGCTTGACGGGTCTTTCATCAGCTGAAGTGCTATTTTGTTGTCAAAGAAACGCAAGGCGCACAAGGAACCTTTGATAAAGATTAAAGGACCCCCAATAGGCTGTTGTTTAAATCAGATGCTCTGCTATGTTATGCAAATGCTCGATAATTGCCGCAGTAACAGTGGCTACTAAAAGTTTTGATCGCTCGACACAGTGAAACCAGATACGCATAAATATTTTTGGCACCGCTGGGCGCATCGCGAAAAGCCATCAAAACAAATTACCAAATAAAAAAATAGATATACTGCTCGCATAAAAACTAAATGCCGAACAAACATAAATATTCATGACGGAATTCCGTCAAGCCGGCTAGCGAGCGAGGAAGAAGAGAGAGCCGCACTCTTAATTAACCGATCAAAATTGCAATTTCATTTGCATTTCAATTTGTTATTTCATTAGCATGGCCTTTCTGCGCATCGTTAATGAACCGAATGGAACTGGTAATACGCTCTCCATTAGTCGATCTCAAACTCCCGCCCCATGTGTAGTGTAGGCGTAGTGCGATCTAAAAGCAACTCGAAGGCCAACAAACAACGCTTTTTGTCAAAGTCATCAAATTTAAATCAAATCGAATCGGATATTGTTTGTAACTGCGATGAAATAAACGAACTGCTTGCTTGTATAGTTTTTCTTTATATTTATTTTTCGTGTGTTGTTTTTTGTTTTACTTTTAAATTTATTTGTGTTCTTAAGCTGGGGGGAAATTCTAAGGCCGAAAATGTATGTACGTATATGATTAGCATTTCAATCAAAGTTTTCGTTTTGTTTTCTTTCGCTTTTTGTACTAGAAAGCTGCAGGAGTTCTTTTCTTTTTTAAGTTTCGATGAGTGTGTTTGTTTTTGTGTGTCGGTGTGTGAAAGCAGTTTGAAAAATTTGCTAATACTTAAACGTTAAATAGTCATTATGCTTAAGTAAAATTATTATAGATGTATATATATATATATATAAATTGTATCGTATATGTTATTTTACACATTTAGCTTAGATCAACTTTAGTTTTCATAATTTACAAGAATATTTTTCGATTCGCACCACACTTGAACAAAAGCAACTACGATGCTAAGTTTGAAATGAGTTTAACATGTAATGCAAAAAAATCCGGCAAATTTGCATTGTCGTGTTGTGGTTTATTGTATATTATATTAAAATACATAATAATAATCGTTACAATTATAATAATAATAGTTCTTTTCAAGTACGCTCAACTCTATACGATGCAATTGGTTTCTCTTCAAATCTAATGGTAAGTTGTGTGTGTGTGTGTGTGTGTGTGAGTGTGTGTGAGTGTGTGTGAGTGTGTGTGAGTGTTTACGTTTAACAGCAATTTTTCAATTATCAGGTAAAAAGTTTAAAGTGCTTTCTTCAACTTTCAGAAATATTTGGTTTTCACATTGCGCCACGAGCGCCAAATTCTGTAGACGCTGACAGCAGATCCAGTCGAGCGACGTCGACGTCGACGCCGACGCTGATACCGACGCCGACGTAGGCGTTGACGCCGACTCCTCTGGTGGCACTGCAGTCGCCGCTGGCGTGGGCGGCAGCGGCGGCTCCTCGGGCCACCAGTTCTCCCAATCTCAATACGCCGTCGCCGCGCCCGGATGCATCAGATGGTGGTGGTGATGATGGTGGCCGAAGTGGTTCAGCGGATTCATCGCCTCCGCGCTGCCCGCCGGCGCCGCCGTGTGGTACCAGTCGCTGGGCGGATGGTGCTGCGCCGCCGGATGGTACAGCAAGTGGTGGTTGTGGTGCCCGGTCACCGCCAGCATCGAGGCCGACGCCGCTGCCGCACCAGGCGACGCGGCCGCTGCCGAGGCCACAGCTGCGACCGCCGAGCTGCCGGCGGCCACCTGATGGTGGTGGTGGTGGTGGTGGTGCGACGGCGGCGGGCCGAGTGGCGGCGGCAGATACGCGGAGGAGGCCATCAGCTGCAGCGCCGGCGACGACTTCGCCTCGGCGTGCAGCGACTGATGTGCGCTCAGTTGATGCTGCTGCTGCTGCTGCTGCTGTTGCTGCTGCTGTTGCTGCTGCTGTTGTTGTTGCTGCTGCTGTTGTTGCTGCAGCAGATGGGAGGCGCTGCTGCTGGCGGTGCTGCTGCTGCCGCTGCTGGAGGCGCCCAGGTGGACGCTGTGCATGGGATTCGGCTCGGACTTGATTGAGTGCGGGGATGATTTGATGCCGCTGCCGCCGCTCAAGCTGCTGACGCCGCTGCTGCTACCCGCGCTGCCATCCAGGCGCGTCGACGGCGGCGTCTGCGCGCCGCCTGTCACAATGCTCGAGCTGGAGCTCTCCTCGCCATCGCTGTCGTAACCATGCGACGGCGACTTCTCATCAATATTGCCATGCACCTGCGAATCGAGACACAAGCAAATAGTTGATTAGTTGAACTTCGAGGCAAGACAAGTGAGTTTATAAAGCAAGACGACTGGTATTTTAAAGAAACTTAAGGATAAACATAAGTAGTAAGTAAGTAATAGCGTTATCAATGAAAATGTGCGGAAATTGCATTAACAACTGTAATAGATATAAGTATTAATTGCTTTTAACAGATTTATACACTTAAACATAAGCTGACTTCAGCATAACATAAAAGGCAAACAACTGTAATATACAAAACACTTTCTAAAAGTCTATATACATAAGAGTATGTTAGCAATGTATGTAGTAATATATGCACTAGAAACTGTGGAGATATACAGTACAAATAATCTCTTTACCTAATAATAGCGTTTAACATAAACATATACATACATATACTGCAAACAATTCTAATGCAAAAGCAAGTGACTAATATACAGAAGTATGTTAAGCTCAAGAAAGCTTAAGTGACAGTCTATCAGTATGCAGTAATGTTACACAGAGTAATTGTTATAATAGTAAATATTTTTGAAATAAGTTTTTTACCAAATAATAGCTTTTAACATATTTAAACTGTTTACATCTGCATAAGCTCACTTTAACATAACAATAAGCTGTTAACAGCTGAACCATAACATTAATTGTCAACTTAGAGAAAGTATTCTGCAAAACTACGCTACAAGTGTAGGTAGCAATCTTACAGAGAGTAACTATAATTGTCATAATTAAGAAAGTAGCAACTTAAAATTTACCTACAAATAACTAACACATCAAAATAAGCTAAACTATAAATAAATACAATATAACATAGAATGTCTTATTACGGAAGTATGTTAAGCACAAACAAGAGTCGTTTAGCTAAAGTGCTCAAAGTAGGTATATTAGAATTAGAATTAGGAATTAGAGTAATTGTAATTCTTGTAATAAATAGCATCGAAATAAGCAATTTAGCTAATAATAACTATTAAAATATTTACGCAAGTTAACTATTAGCAACTCAAATATAACATAAAATCGTATTGCAGAAAAGCACAAAAACGGAAGTCGTTTAGCAAAAGTGCAGAGTATTTGTAATTATTATAGTATAGAGATATGTATTTACTTAAGTCTAACTTTTAAAAGGTTTTCAGATATACATAAGCTAAACTATTAGCAACTGTAATATAACATAAAATGTCTTATTTCAAAAAAGTATGTGAAGCACAAAGAGTAGACAAACCAAAGTAGTAGTGGAGTAAACAAAAGAGTAGTAATAATATAGAAATTAGTTGTAATTGTTATAATAAGTAATCTAGCAGTATGTAATAAGGAATTTAATTTATTACACCAAAAACTTGATAGCGACTAGTGCCATAATTAACAAGCTTTAACTTGTAGGACTTAAATGGCAATAAGTAAATAAAGTGAAAAGAAAATAAGGATGCTTACCTTCATGTGCTTGCGCAGCGAAGAGGGATGCGTGTAGGACTTATCACAGCCATTGATGCGACAGTTGTAGGGCTTGTCCGAGGTGTGCACATGCGAGTGCTTCTTGCGGTCCGACGAGTTGGCGAAGCGCCGATCGCAACCCTCGTGCTCGCACTTGAACGGTTTCTCGCCTGCAATCAGGAAAATCTCGATGAGTTTCGCTTATAAACTTTAAGATGGTCGATGGTAAGATGGAAAAGGGTATCTTCGTGTGTCCCTTTTTCTCTCGCTCGTAGTTTGTGTAGTTTTGGGGTTAGACAATAGACGCTGGCTCCCCCCGCCCAAATGTGTCGGAGGTCGGACCCATAAATGACATTATTTATGTGCCACGCATAAAATACAAATATATACTCGTCCGACTAACTATGTGAGCGAGAGAGCCCGATAAAAGACGCCCATTTATGAAGTCCGCTCCGACTGCGACTCCGACTGCGACTCAATATCAATACAATTTAATAAAGGTGGGAAAAACTGGCCGTCTGTCCGCCGTTTTTATTGAGAAAAATCATATAAATTATGCGGGATCATGGGCATTGTTTGAAATCAAACAGCTATGCGAGGCCCCCGACACGCAACTTCGAAATTCACCTGTGATGTGGCCTGTTGTCCTTTTCGTGTCGGGACATGTGAAAAACTACTCGTAAACGGACAACGGGTCAAAATACGTTGTTGCCTCAAAAAAGGTCAAAAGGTTAGCGGCCATTATACGCAGGCAGTAACACCTTGCCCCAGACACTGGGTGATATTTTATGGCTTATTACAAAATTATTTGTCCGAAAGAGTTTCAGATGCCATCAGATAAAACTTCGGATTAAATGCCAGACCTTAGCACAGCTAATAATTCATAATTGTTAACCTATAATTTGGCAAATGTTACACATGTGTGTTTAGATTAAGGGGAATTTTGAATTAAACGGAAACTTAAAGTGTTCAAAGAGTTGGGTTGGAATCAATTTGAAAATCTATCAGAGTAGAGTTTAAGATACGCTGATTGATAGTTTATTTCTTTGGGGCTAATAGCAGTAAGTTGTGTAATCTGCTTAAAGACAGAGATAACAAGCGGCGACAAAGTGCGCCCACTTCGGATCCATCAGTTTCAATAATATGCACATAAACTCGATTCAATCTGGAGAGCAAATCCATTTAGCATATGGCATTTATGTGCCAGCTAAGCGGCCATTATAAGCCTCGCCTTTTGACAATTGCAGCTAAGCTGCTCAACTGCGAGCTCCAGCTCGAGCTCGAGCTCCAACTTCCACGTCCCACACAGAAATCGACAAGAAGAAGAAGTAGAAGAAGCAGAACAACAACGAGAGCGATGACGATGACAATAATCGAACATTTTCACACCTCGAGCTTAAAGTGGACATAGTTATGGTTTAGGAGGGGGTGGGGGGCGCTCCTCGCTGTGAAAGCTGCATTATCATCTGTCCCTTTGGCTGCTTTGTGTGTGCGCCACATATATAAAAAGACATCCAGCGGTGCTCGGGGGGGTTTGCTTTGCTGCTGTTGTTGTGCTCAACAAGTTTCGAGTCATTTTTTGCTTTATGATTTGTTCGTTTTGTCGTTGTTTCGCCTTTGTTGTTGTCGCATTTATTGTGCGACTCCCTTGCGTGTCATTTAATACTAATTTATGTGCCTTATTACGCGAATTTGCATAGACTTCGTTTGGTTTGTGATTCGATTTTCAACGGCGTGTCGCATTTGTTGTTGGTCGTTGTTTTTCTATTAATTTGTCAAAATGTGAGCAGTCATAAATATGGTATATGCGTGTTAAGCGACCCATCACTCTCTGCGGCCCACCTCAATTATTTTGACAGACCGCAGCCACCAGAAATTGTTAAGAAACAAGCGCAGCGAATGCATTTCGAAGCGCTAATGTCAAGTGTCGGCTCTGAGTTAAATGCATTTAAATAGGCGTAAAGGGCGCCACGCCACAAATATGCGTTGTCTGCCTCTTGAGACTTGTGTATGTTCTACCAAAAATTTGAACATCAGCTTCCCGTTGCTAATTGTCTAATCATATGCAAGGCTAAAATATGTTTTGAATTGTTAATGAGCTGGCAGATGATTTGACTCGCGTTATCTGCACTATCAGTTGGGATGCGACTTTTTACGAGCTGCGTGGACACAGTGCAGCCGTGTAGAGTGCTCGCCCATATGGGAGACTCCTGGCGCGCTTTGTGGTCTAAGCGCAGCGGGTGAATGCGCGGCACGCGACTGTGCAAAGTGGAAGAAGGGTTTGTGTCCCCGCTAAGCATACGCATAATTTTCACATTTACAGCGCGCTGCACATTTAAATATTTTATTGCTTTAAGTTTAAACCGAGCACGTCTGCCGAATAGCCGAAAAGAAAGGGATACGACGCGAGCGGCAGAGAGCGATGGAGAGCGGTTGAGGGAAACCGCCCATTTATAAAATGTCAATTTCAGGGCAAAGATATTTCCACACTTCGCAAAGGACGGACGTCCATGCAAATCCCATTTAGGCTCTGAGCATTGCCAAACTTATTTAAATATTTCAATAAAGTAAATCCCAAGTCTGTACATAAAAAATAATACAAAAAAATATCAGCAGGAAGACAGAGAAAGAGCGAAGTTTGAAATAGGCCGTGGAAATGTGCTTTGCATATTTCGTTGGCCATTAACTGAGGCCCAAATTGTTAATTTCCTAGCGGAAAAAACGTTTAATGTGGCGCGCGGAACGCTTGGAATTGGCACAGTGTCTGTCATGGCGTCCTCGCCATACCGCCCTGCCGTCCTGCCGTCGTGTACAGCCGCGCGCTTTTTTGTTGCTTTTGTTTTGGGGTTGGTTGAGTTTCGGGGGTTGGCATTGCTTTGTAATCTGTTTTGTGGGTGGCTTTAGCCAAGGAAATTGTATATAAATACATACAGACGCACGACTATGTATACACTACGCCGCTCACATATAAAGTGGGCTATGTGGATGGAAAAACATATCACATGTTTTAGCTTTTATGTAACGGCAAAGCTGCCTGTCATTTGCAGACTCGCTCGTACGTACGGCCCGACGGACTGAGACTCGGAACTCGCTACTCGCAACTCGAACTCGAACTCGACTCGAGCTTCGCTCTCCACAACTGTTTGTGTGTATGTGTGTGTTTGTGTGTGTAATGTGCATGTTTTACTTTTGGGGCGTTGTTTTCGGCCGTGGGCTTTGGGCGTAGTCGCAGGCGAAAAAAATTGAGTTTTACTAAACGTCTCTAAAGTGTTTTTTCTTTAGTGGGGGAAAGCAGCAAGAAAATTGTGCAAATGCCAACAATATGTTTTTGTTGTCGAGCTGCGTGAATTTTTGGGGGAAAAGCGTTGCGCAAAATCTGCAGATTACACTATGAAAAGCGTTAATAAAAGTAGCATAGAACGTAAAACTTTAAAACAATATTGTTGCGAGAGCATTGTTTTGCCAAAAACAAGCTGCAGTTCGTTCCCATTTAGCGTGACTGACGAACGAAAATAAATGAAATCAATTTGAAAAAAAACCGCCCACTTGTCTGACAATGAGGAAGCAACAAGCTGTCTGTAGAATACACCTCATTTAGCTCCACTCACTTCACTTCTCCGCACCTCCCCGTGCATATTAAGCATCATTGACAGTCACTGATTAATTGAACCAGAATCTGGTTTTATTTTTTTCAGTTTCAGCCTGGCTGACAGGCAGGCAGAATAACAACAACAACAACGGCGAAAATTGAAAATGAAATATAACATATTTCTGCAGGCATTGGCAGTGTTGCATACTTGTATTAAATGCAACTGTCGAGAGCAGGCGAATTAATTAAAACGCCATCAACAGACGCACTTAACAGCGCTCTTTAAGAGCACCCGGCGGCAATGCTTAACAGTGCGCTGTTATCGCGTTAAAGAGCAGCTTCTGTTAAAGCTTTAGCAGCGATCTGCAAATCTGTAACAGTGCCAGCAATTAGCTCTGTTAAAGCTGGCGCTGTTAAGTAATCGCTGCACTGTTGTTGCTAAATGGCAAAGAGGGGTGAGCGAGAGAGGGATAAATGGTGAGCAGTAGTGAAGTAGCGCAGATAAGCGGCATCATCATCGCTCATGTGTCAACAACATGCAATGCGATATGATTATTATTATCTAACAATACAAAATAACAAAGCAGCAGCTACTTTTTGCCTGCCTGCCTCTGTACGTCTCTGCCCGCTTGACTGTCTGCCTGGCAGTCTCCCTCTTTGGTGCCTCGCGCTCGCACAGCGTCTATATGGCTGGCTCGCTCTAGGTTGTTGACACTCCTTTTGGGATTTGAAAAACCTCGGCTCATCGTATCTGTTGTTGTGAATGTATTTTTTATGATTCTGTTGCCGCTTCTTCCTTTCAGCCTTTTGTTCTACGTAAAGCCGGAAAAAGCCAAACCCCGATTTCCTGGCGGTTTACATTTCAATGGGCAATTTTCTTCCCCTACTTTCAGATTGCTTTTTTCATTTTCTCATTTTTCCTCTATTTTGCCACATTTTGCAAATGTCTCTGTTTTGCTTCGGGGACAGTGACTGTTAGCGGTGACTGTAAAGCGTTTCCTGGATGAGTCGAACAAGTGCAAAACTCAAAACTCCTGACGACGACAAAAAGTGTGTAGTAGTTGCAATCACTAACTAACTCGCTGCGACCTATATTGAATACGCATTTTCCCACACAATTTTCCTCTAGAGTTCGCAATGTTATTTATGCATATTTATAACATTTGCCTGCATTTGATAACCATATTAATGGCAGACGTCTCCCTAGCGTTCAGCAAACGTCTCACTCATTATTTATGCCTCATAATAATAATAATAAAATAATAATTTAAACGCAATGAATGCTGCTTGTCAACAGCAATGGCAAAATACAAAGTCTCGGGCCGCACGCATCATCAGCGTCAACAGCATGATAATGATTATCGTGCTCAGGAGCTCAGTTTTGCACCCCTAAATCGAGAGTTACCTACGAGTATTTATTTATTTATATGCCTCGGCCTGGCCTCACAACACTCTTCAGCTTCAGCTTCAGTTGCGTCTGCGGCTGCTCTATTGTCTGTGTGTTTGACAAAAACCGTTGAGTGAATTGCGTAATGTCTGTCGTGATTTATGATTTTGGCATCCCTCCCCGATACTGAGACCGGCACTGACCCATCCTCATCTTGCTCGCGTCGTCGTCGTTGTTCTCATCCTCGCATCATTTTCGCTATTTGTTTGCAGCTTTGCCGCTCGGCCGCTGTCAAGTGATACGTTAATAATTGACATTGGGGTCAGTCGAGCCCGATCTTTGCCTGTGGTTTATTGTAGCCAAATAGACGCAAATGGCAACTTTGTTTTCATGTTTCGCTCGCAACTGTGAAACAAAACAAATTTCACACTCGGCTGGCGTTTTTGGGCTGCGCCTAATGAGTGCGGCGCGAGCATTGACATGCGATTCGCAGCAAGTTGGCAGCCCCAACTGCACTTAATGCCCAAATATCACATGGAATTGAGTTTCAATTTCAGTTTAGCTGGCAATATTGAGTTTCGGACTACTTTAAGATATCTGAAAACCCCTTCAAGCAAGTTGGCAGCTCCACAATTACTACATCATTCAAATGTAGATTGGAATTGAGTTTCAATTTCAGTTTAGCTGGCAATATTGAGTTTCTTACGACTTTAAAATGTCTCTAAACGCCTTTAAGCAAGTTGGCAGCTTCACAATTACTAACTTATTGAAATGTGAAATGGAATTGAGTTTCAATTTAAGTTTAGATGGTAATACTATGTTTCGTACTACTTTAAAATTTCTCAAAAGCCTCTTAAGCAAGTTGCTAGCTCGGCCCGCTTCGTACAAAGCAAGTTGGCTAAGTCCACAAATACTATCTTATTCAAATGTGGAATGGAATCGAGTTTTAATTTTGGTTTATATGGCATTATTAAGTTTCTTACTAATTTAAAATGTCTTGAAATCCCTTTAAGCAAGTTGGCAGCTTTGCATACTCCATTCGAACCAAGTTTGCAACTCCACAACCACCATACTAACATCTATATGAAATGAATTTAAGTTTAGATTGCACTGTTAAGTTTCGTAATTATTGATATGCTTAAAGCAAGTTGGTAGCTCCACAATTAATGGAATGAGTTTCAATTTCTGTTTATATGGCGTTCTTAAGCAAGTTGGCAGCTCCACAATTACCATTTCAACCTAAAAATGCAATGAACTTGATTTTATGTAGCACTGTTAAGTTACGTACATCTTGAAATGCTTTAAGCAAGTTGACAGCACCGCCCACTTCGCATCTGAGGCGTTTCACTGGCAAGCTGTTGAAGATCTTGGCGCTAGCTTCAATAAATTGCACTCTGCTGGAGCGGCCACGTTGCGTATACACAATGCGAAAGCGAAGGCGCATTGCTCATGTGCTCGAGCCAGACAACTACAGCAACTATTAGTAAAACAATGACAGGCTACAGCCTTGCTCTACACGACCAAACATGGGCCCGCTTGTGTCTGCTAGACTTCACTCGCTCTTTATACTTTTTTGCGTATTTCTTACAACAACGAACAAATTTTCGACAAGTTAGCAAGAGAACGCCTGGAACAGATTAGAGGTGTGTACGCTACAAACTGCCATATTTATATATAAATGTGTACTGGTTGGTATATTCATAAAAGTACGAGTACTCGAACACGAGTGCATTATGCATTCAAATTGCATTTGCAGTTGCCAGCCAAAGTTTTGTGGCCTCAGCAGCGAGAGCGAGGCAGACCAACTGTCTGGCCGAGCTCGACTTGTAGACGTGTAGCTGCAAAACATATATGTACATGCATAAATATATGTATATATATGTGTGTGTGTATCTGCATTTGCAGTTGTGTCTGCATCTGCGTCTGGCAACCTTGTACCTACGGCAGAACATTTGAAAAATTTGTACCACAAACATTTTGGCTCGACAGCAAATTGTGGACATTAGCATTTCAGACTTTTTGCAGCTAATGACTTTTTATGGCCAAATTGAATGTGCAACTTAAAGCTGCTCGCCGGACTTTGTTGTCGAATTTGCGCTAAGAAATTGGAGACCTAGTGTGTGTGGCAAATTGCATCTGTGATTGGCATATGCCACTACAACTCGAGCAAGTTGGCTGAAACCCGGCCAGGACGGCTAGGCAAATGCACTCGAATGACAAACGAAGCGGAGACAATAAGCAAAAGTAACACTAAGCCTATTGTCTGTGGCCCAAAGTGCACGCCAACGAGGCGCGTTTGGGACATTGAGTGTAATCGCAGTCCCAGCTCCAGACGGCTGACAAAGACCAAGACGCTGCCGGGCAGGATTAGCCCAGTTCAAATGCGCAGGTAGACAGCTGAAACACTCGAATGAATGAAATTTGCAAACAATTTCTGTTACAGTTTACACGGTTTACTCCTTGCCCTGGCGTCGGCGTCGGCATCGTAGGTGTTGCTTTGTGTGCATATACCCCGACTTATCAGCATTTGCTGGGTATGCGCGCTGCTTTGTAGTTGTTGTTGTTGTTGTTGTTCTCGGCTTTTTAGCGCTCTTTAAGATTTTAATCTGAGCCGTTGTGTGCTGAGCCGCTTGTTTGTTGTTTCGCGCTGCAGCCAAGTAGAAAATCTCCTCATCGGCATGCTTGCCGGCGAGTGTGAGAAATTAAAATGTCATCAAGATTGTCATCGTTGGTGATTTGATGTGACAACACGCTGGAACTGTTTTATTTCGGGCCGCTCCAGTTTAAACGCTGTCAATTCGAACAAGATGCGACTTTCCGATAAACAGCTCAATGCCAACATCGATTGCGTATTTGCCGGACACAACTTAAATTGTGCTCAAACTAGCCGCAAAACTATTTCGGGTTTGTATTGGCTGCAATTTTCACACACTGTCAGTGTGGCTTAATGAACATATCACAACATCACCCGAAATTGCATTTATGTTTGGTATTTTGTAGCATATGAAGGAAGAAGTGCCAGGCAATTTGGTCGGCATCGAAAGTATCGCATCTCCGAACGCCCCCAGAAAGTGTTGCCTCCACTCACAGTTGAATGCGCCCAAAACGGTTTTCGGAAATTCGAGCTGGCTGAGAACAAACAAAGCCAGCAGCCAGTCGGCCAGCAGCCATCGACAGTCAGCGAAGGGAATGCGCTGCGGCGCGTATCTGTCAGATACAAGTACTTTTTCGCAGTAGCCGTCGGCAATGCGTCATAGCCAAATGCTGGCGTTGGCCTGGCCTGGCCTGTAATTTTAGCCCGGCTGTCACAGCATTCACAACATTTGACAGGCTCGTGTCGCGCGAGATTTGTGTTTTGCTTTAGACTCGCACTCGCTCGCACTCTCGCTCTCGTTCTCGCTCTCGCTGCTGTCGTTCTATTTGCTGCGTCGCCTCTAATTGCATTGACAATGTTTGTACAACAAATTGCGTGCCAGTTAGCCAGCCGCAGCTCGGCCTATTTGGGTTAAAACAATCACAGCTCATGCCTAAACAAACTTCGGAGGCGTTCGTTCGTCTGTGACAAATTTTTGTCAGCGCGCACGACCAACAAATGCGATATGCAAAACGTAGCTGATTTGTGACAGACTTTATTTACACAATAAGTAATGCTTGCCAGCTACATCTATTTTGTAACAATTACTTATCTAATTGTGCACTGCATTCCAATCGAAATACTGCTAGCTTTAAATATTATAACACCTTTGAGCGCAGTCGCTTTTTCGCCGGTTTCTCTGCTGTTTAACATTTTTGTAGTCGACTGGCCTGAATAATGATTTCATTTTTCCCATAAGCTAATTTACACAAGTGGGGATGTGGGGCATGTTGTGGCTGGCCTGTGTGCTCTGTGTGCTGCTGGGGATCGGCCCTTGGTGCGCGATTTAGAGGATTAGTCAGGCTTGCTTTCATAATTCTCGAAAAGAACCAGACCTGTACCCTCCTCGACCGCAGCCTCGACTCTGAGTATCATCTGCATGCAGATATAAAAAATATGCAAGATGACAGTTTAATTTTATGGTTTGTCTGCTGCTGATCAGTTCTTTATGCGTTGAGATTTTGTATATTTTTTTTTTTTTGCTCGCGCGCGTTTCGCCCGACAATCCAGGCGAGACCGGGCGAGTCTCGCGTCGCAGCTTGCCCCGCTTGCCAGCTACGTGTTGCAGCTACTTTCGGCTGATATTTCTTCAATTTGTGGCTTGTTGCTGGTATTCGCCTTTTTGGCTCATCTCAGGAATTTAATTAATTTGCGCTTGAGCGCGACTTCTATGACAAATGGGCGTGGCTAAGCGGGCAGTTATGCCGAAAAGCGCGCTTAGTGTGCTGCTCCAGCAAATATTTCAAGTGTGTGCTAATAGTTGCCCGGGCAACAACAGCAACAACAAAGCAATGACAACAACAACTACTACAATGGCTGCCGGGGCCAAAGAAATAAGCCTCATTTATTAACTAGCCGCGCCGTCGACGTCACAATAAGCAGCTTAACCACTGAACCATCATACAGGGTGCTATAAACACGGACGCGCGATAGAGCAGGACGGTCGACGAGAGGGAGAGCAAGGCGAGCAGGGAGAGCATTATGCAACAACTATTCAACAAAATGGCTACTTAGCTAATAGACCAAAAAAAGGGTTGACAAAATTTAACCCCTGCCGCGTTGTTATGCACTTCTAAATGAAATTATATAGCGCACTAAAGTAGAATACCCCGATATATATGTACATATAGCATTGTTTTGACATTTCTCCAAAATGCGTGGCAATAGTCGAGGCATTCAGCTATGGCCAGCAACCCTCGCGAGCCCCGCTCAGCGGAACGGGAAGCGAACTCGTCTCTGAAGGGTGCTGCTAATTATAATGCATGCATTTGTTAGATTAATCAATGTGCATTATTAGGAGGAGGGTGCCGAGCGAGTTTAGAGAGCATTAGCATAAACATGAGCTAAATTCAGTAAAATGCAGTAACCAGAATTGGAATCAAATTTCCTAAACATTAAATGCGTTTCTTGAGCTGGCGAAACTTTTCTGCGTTTCAAAGTTAATAAATCGTGCACTTAAAGTTTGGGGCGATTTCGAGAATTTCAGTATTTCAGTGGGAAACCACGAAACTAAACCAATATCCAGTCGACTGTCAAATACTTGGACCACAAACAAAATTTATATACTTTTTACTTCTCGCTCGCAGCTCCCATAAATCTGCAGCTGCGCAAGGCGTTGTCATAAAAATAACATTTGAATAATTCAATGAGTGGCCAAAAACGTTGCGTTCCCCCCACACTCTGCCCCTCTTTCTCTGCGCCCCTTTTTCGACTGTTTTCGGGCCGTTCTGGTCCATCGCTTGATAATCGAGTGTCATGTTCAAAATTGGTCACATTTGGCACTTTTAATTGAGCGAAACGAATGCAAAACACGAATCGAGTACGAAGGTATTTTCAACGTTCGAGAGAGAGCGAGAGCGAGATCGAGAAGGCACAAACGAGCCAATGACGAATTCTGTTGAAAAATGCATTCGTCATTAGCCAAAATTTGTTGTGGAAATTCAGAGTGAGGCAGGAGCAGGAACCAAGCGAAGCGAGGAGACATGCCTATCTAGGAGCGTAACTAATTGATTTTCAGAGTTGTAGAGAGCGCTGAAGTCAGCACGAGACGCAGACACTAAGGCTAAGGCTGACGCTGAGTTCCTGCCGGGCACAAGACCAAGGCCCAGGAGATGGCAAGGAGCAAGGGCAGGTAGTGTTGCAGGTTGGTTTTTTGTTTTGTTGGTGTGTTCGCTTTTGCATTGTTCTCGTTCTCCTCTGGCCCCGAAAACAAATTCTGAGAAGTTCAGCAGCAAAACAGTCAACATTTAATGCGCAAAATATAAAAAGTTATTTTCGTTCCGTCTCACTGTCAGCTCAGTTGTGTGCGGCCTGTCTGTCTGTCTGTCTGTCCGCTTCGTCCCACTGTCGCAGTGTTGTCTTGTCTTGTTTGTTTGAAAATCGTTGAACCCGCAATAAAGTCATCAATCATTGACATTTGCAGCGTTTGTGATATCTTCTGCCACTCGCTGGCTGTAGAATTTGAAAAATTATGCTCTTGGCGCCGACTAGCAAAAAGCGTTAACAGCGCTGTTAGCTAACAGCGCCCGTCGCTGTTAAGCTGCTTCATAAAATGCACGAGAGCAGAGAGTGGGGAAAATAGCTAGCGCATAAAAGCGCTTTTTTTCTGCTGCTGGCTAACAACAACTTCATAAAAGACTCATTAAAAAAGCACTTGAGCTCAATTAAAACGAGTGGCAAGTGGCGGAATCAGGAAGCAGAGCCAATCAACATTTACAAGGGTCCACAGCCAGCGCAAGGACATTGTTGAATGAACGAGCTGCTGCACTTGCTTAGCCAGAGGGGGGCGAGAGCGAGCGAGAGGGGCAGCATAAACGTAATGAGCTTGGGCAGCATCCACTGCAAACTAACCACAAAGTTGTTGGCCATTTGGAGCAACTTGGTTGTAGGTGTTAATGAATAAAGTTGTTGTTTGTGGTGTACCAGCCGCAGGAGCACTTCACGAGCAACAGCAAAAAACGCCACTCAATGGGAGTGAGCCAAAGTTCCCAAGTGAGAGAGAGGGAGAGAGAGAGAAAGAGCATGTAAAACCGCACACAATGATAAACGCCATTCAGCTGCACACAGACACTTCATGCACACAGTCAAAGTTGCTGGGCAAGGTGTCAACTGGAGGGAAAAGCAATAACAAAGCAGACAAACGTTGATTGTTCTGTTCCCGCTCTTGCTCTTTCTCCTGTTGTTCGCGTTGCTGTTGTTGTTGCTGCAGTCTGGACACTGCAAGAGTGTAGAGATTGCAGATGGCGGATAAGTGACAAGTGCAAAGCTAACAGAGACCTCATGTTAACGTCGACAGACTGTAAAAAAGTTTCCATTCGAATCACAGGCATCAACGTGAGCTAAAAGATTATAAAATGCAGCAAATAGGGTAATTGCAGCACACACATTGCCTATTGAAATGAAAGTGCTGCAAGTAGCAGCTTGTTAGCCGAATCGTGCTTTCTAGTTTGCAGAGCTGCCAACCTGTTTGCAGCAATAAAATACACAAATAATAATTGCGTTGTGCATAAACTGGGTAAAGTTATAGACATAGAAATGCAATAAACTGGCCGCTCTAACGTTATGTATATATCACAGCGTATTTTTTAATAATATTTAAAATACTGCATACTTATTTTTCACTAAAAGAAATGCTGCGTGTAATATTTTAATTCCATTTAAAAATATATGCGCAAATTTACCGCTTTGCAGTTATCTACAAAACCGCGCGTATTCGACGCAAAAATACCCTAAAGGCTTCCTTCTACCATTCAAGTTGCAGAGTATGAAAAGGAAGTGAATGCGGAGCCAAAATTAAAGCACAAACAAAATGCGTAAAATATGCCCAGCAATATAAACGCCATTTTGTGTGTGTGTGGCGACCTCGTACGTGTTGCTGTTGTTGTTTTCGATTTCGTTTTTGTTTTTGTTGCTGTTGCTGTTGCTGTTGCTGTCTGCCTGCTTTCGCATTCCCTAGGCCGTTATCTGTTCTATCTATGTATGTGTGTGCGTGTGTGCGTGCTTTGTTTGTGTTTGTATGCATAGCGCGCTTTTAATAAACGGCGGCTGTGTAAAGGGCCAAACAAGGATAATACGCCCACGTTCAAACATTCGCATTCGCTGTCTCACTCGCACACTTGCTGGTTACTGCTGTTGCCGCAGTTGTTGGTTTGGCTTTCATTTTTCTTGCTGTTGTTGTGGTTGTTGCCGTTGTTTTTTTGCTGGCTTTTGTGTTTGCTTTATTAAAACGAGTGGTGCAATTTTAAAGCAATTATATTTGGGTTCGACACTCGGCTACTCCTCGATTTGCTCTGCTGCCTGTGCTCTCTTTCTCTGCGGCAAATCAACAAGCAGAACAACAAAAACACTGCAATAAGTGTTTTTAATTGCTTGTTTAATTGTTTTTAATGTTGGAAATAGTCGCATAAAAGTTGAAGTCTTTTAATGAGCTAAACACGCGTCCAGACTCGGTTTGCATGTTTCTCCCTATTCGATCCATTAAAATCTCTGTTTGGTTTCCCCCAAAATTACGCCATTAATAACTCGTAATCGTCATAACGAGAGAAAGAGAGAAACTAAGCTGGGCATCAGACCCACATTAATCAATATACAACGTGTTGACGTTGAGCCCCAGAGAATGAGACTCGAAAATATGCAAAAATATTAAACAGATTAATTTCATCAAAAATCAAATAAATAAATTATTGCTGAAAAAAACTAAAAATTTCAAAATATTCGGAAACTAAATGTTAGTTTTGAGTTCTCTTTCCAACACACACTATAAACCATTTCTAGATCCGCTTCGCCATTCTATCGTTAAATTTGATGGAGCCTTCATAAAAAAAAAAAAACAAGAAAGAAAGAACGAATAAAATCCCCCCACACAGCGACCGCGAATGCAAATGGAAATTCAAAAATTTAATGAGCTTGAAATTTCTAGACAATTGAAATACAAATCATTTGATTTTTCGTTGTCTTGTTTCTCGATTGAACAGACAAATTTCTTTTGCACGATCATTGAAAGGTAATTAAAATGTTTGATTCGATTTTGGGCCACAGAGACGCCATTGGATGACGCACACAGATTCCCGAATATGTTGTATGTGGTTCCATAATGATCTTTTCAGATTCTTATTTGTTCCATCATCTTTTTGACTAATTTCCATGATGATGTGGCAAAAAAAACCGAGTACATGATTGGTTGCTGCGTTTTGAAGTGGCCGACGGCGGACACAACTTCATTAGAGTTGGAACAGATTGGAAACGGAGGAGAATGGCCTTTAACCCGGCGAATGGTTGCCACTTGACTTCCACTCCGCTCTCTCCCGCTCTCTCTCACACTCTCTCGCTCACCCTCTCTGTGTGTGTGTCTTGACGCCCCTCATATAAATCAAAATTCAATCAGTAACGTTTTCGGGATCTGCTAGCTGCCTGCTCTGGTGTTTGTTTTTATTACACTGGCACACACAGAGAGTGTGTGTGTGTGTGCGATGACACGTGTCAAAACTTCCGTTTGTAATCGCACGGAAATACTTCTAGCCACTTCGTGCCCTGCACTCCAATTGCGCTTTCGAGAGTTCAGTTTTCGCAATCGAAAACTGGGGTAAAATCACAAAAATCACTAACGTCGTCGCCCCTCTCTCTCTCTCTCTCTCTCTCTCGCTGCTTTCTGAGCTTGGCTTTTATGTGCCTTGTTGGTGTTGCTGTTTGTGCGTAAATATTTTGGGCACTCGCCATGCTACATTTAACTTTTGATTTAGTTTATGCAAAAAGCGTCGAGATGTGCGCAAGTTATTTATGAGACTGGGCTCTGCTCGCCCGAATGATATGTGCGGGGTGCTTTCAGCTGGGACACAGACATGTAAACGGTTGTTTGGCTCAGATACACATGTGATAAGAAGATCTATGTGCGCGCTGACGAGGTGTAAGAGCGGCTATTAATAGAACGCTGCTTTCAGCAAACTATTAGGGAATTTTACTAAAGATGGTTACGATGGTAAATAGCACAAAAAATACAATAGAAAATACAAAAATACAAAATAGTTAGTTGAGCATATTCAGAAATCTTTTCAAAATTCAGCTAACTAAGGATATTCTTTTTCTAACGAGAAAACGTCTATTAAATATCGTTGTGGTTATTATAGTAAATTGTTCAATAAATATTAAATTCATTCATCATTCCATTCTTTTAATATAAATGATATTAAACATTGGAATTATTATATTTGCGAATTTGTTGACGAAATTTCGAACTGCAATTCTTGACTGTGTGTGTCTAGTATTTTACTCCAATATACTATTTCTATTAACTTTAATATACTAAGGAAACTTCTATAAATATTAATGTATTTATTACTGTGAATTTGCGAGTAAAATTAAGAATAATGTGTTAAACAGTATTTATTGATAATATCTAATGTTTTACTGCAGCTAGTTGTAGTGCTAGTTAGTATTATTTTAAGGAAACTTCTATCATATTTTAATTATTGTGAATTTGTCATATAAATGTAAAATAATATATTATACTTTGCCAAATGATTTATTATTGTTGGCACTTATTACTGTTAGGATTAGTGTGCCACCAAAGTTCTAAAGAAACTTGTATTAAATATTGGTCTTATTATATTTGTGAATTTCTCATTAAAATGTAGAAATAAGTTATTGAACTATGCCTAGTGCTTTACTGCAAAACAAATACTGTAATGTTGTAATGCACTATCCAAAGACTATGCTTTATACTATTAAACAATAATGTTTGGAAGAATATATTGAACCATATTTCCTAAATATGTCAAATGTTTAACTGCAAAACAGTTTAATTTAAACAATAATATTTAAATTTGATATTGAACCCTATTTCTTAAATATATCAACTGTTTTTCTGTAAAACGGTAATTCTTGTAAGTTCACAATATATGTAGGAAACTTCTATTCAATATTATTTAGAATAGTCAAATAAAATCGTGAATAATTTTTAACTAAACTAATGGTGAACTGTTTGACATATCCTGCGGCCAGAGTTCAATATTATATTTGTGAATTTGTCGATAAAATTTAAAAATATATTAAACCTTCGACATATATTGAACTTTAATTCTTAACTGTGTTTCCTGTTTAACTGCGGAGCGTATATTGTTAGGGTTACCCTGTTTCTATTAAACCTTGCCCTTATTTTTGCTGAGAATTTTCCAATAAAGCGTAGTATAACACATTGAACAGTATTTGGTATTTATTGATGCTGCATATATGCTGCACTGTTGAGATTATCCTGCGGCCAGAGTTTATTCTTCTATGGAAGTTTTTATTCAACATTTTTCTTATTCTTGCTGCGAATTTGTCAGTATTTGGTATATTAAACAGTATTTGGTATTTGTTGACTATGCCTACAGCGCTGTTAGGATTATCCTGCGGCCAGAGTTTATTCTTTTAGGAAACTTCTCTTAAACATTGTTTTTATTATTATTATGAATTTGCGAATAAAGTGTAGTATATGTAACACATTGAACAGTATTTGCCTATTGCAAAACATATGCATATATTTCCTGTTTACTATTGATGATATTATATTTGTGAATTTGTCAAAAAAACTGATAATTATATGTTAAACTATATTTCTTGACTGTGCTTCCTATTTGACAGCAAAGCGTATATTGTTGTGGTTATCTTGCGACTAGAGTTTATTCTTCCAAGGAAGTTTCTATTAAACATTGTTCTTATTATTCTTGTAAATTTGCGAATAAATAGTACATTGAACTGTGTTTGTTGACTATGCCTAGTACATAGTCTTATGCACATATGCTGCACTGTTGGGATTATCCTGCGGCGTGAGTTATGAAGTCAACACTGTCGGCTGCGCTGGCTAAACCGTTGAAAAGCCGAAGTCAAGCCCCTTGGGCGACTTATCCCGGCAACACTCGCATTGTGATCTGCGACTTTTGCGCGAAAGGCTTAGAGGGCGTGTCGGGGGCGTGGGCGTGGGCGTGGGCGAGACGTCTTACAGGTGGCAAGATCGGGACAAAGGACGAGGGACTACGCAGCAGGTAGCCAGAGCAGAGGCGGAGGCGTGGGAGTGCACCGAGGCAGCGCAGGGATTAGGAAAGAGTTAAACCCGGACTTACCCGTGTGTGTGCGCTTGTGAATCTTGAGGTTCTCGCTGCGGGCGAACACCTTGCCGCAGCCGGGGTGGGGGCAGGCGAAGGGCTTCTCGCCGGTGTGGACGCGTATGTGGTTGACCAGCTTGTACTTGGCCTTGAACGGGCGTCCGTTGCGCGAGCAGCCGATCCAGAAGCAGGCGTGTGTCGTGCACTCCGGCCCGCCCACGTGCTCCACGGTCAGGTGCGTCACGATCTCGTGCATCGAGTGAAAGATCTTGTTGCACGTCTTGCGCGCCGACTGCTGCTGCTGCTGCTGCTGGGGCATGCCCGGCTGGTCGGGGTCGATCCAGAGGCACTGCATCTCCTGCTTCACGCTGGACGCCGCCGACGTCGGCTGGTGTCGCATGTAGCGCAGAAAGGCGCCCGGTCCCGCCGGATGCATGGCCGACATGGCCGCGTGGTGCGGATGGTGGGCGTGGGCGGCGTGCGCGGCAGCCGCATGATGGTGCGCCGCATGCACCGCCGACGGAAAGTTGCTGTGGTGATGGTGCTGCGCATACGGATGCGTCGCATAGTCCGCCATGCGCATCTGGTGCTGATGGTGATGGTGGCTGTGGAACGCATGCTGGCCAAAGCTGCTGCTCAGCTCCGCGGCCGCCGCCTGCGCCGGGAAGCTCGAGAACAGCATCGAGTCCGCGCTGGCCGCCGTGGGCGCCGTCGCCACCGCCGCCGCTGCCGCCGCGCCCGCATAGTCCGTGGCGTCGCCGCGCCGCCCCAGCAGAAAGTCGCGCGAGGGATAGCTGTTGAAGTGGCCGTAGCCAGAGTTCTGGTACGCCGCTGCCGCCGCCAGCGACGAGGAGTCGGCGCTGCCCTCCAGTTGCTGCTGCTGCTGCTGCTGTTGTTGCTGCTGCTGTTGTTGCTGTTGCTGCTGTTGTTGCTGTTGCTGCTGTTGCTGCTGCTGCTGCTGCTGCATTTCGAGCTGCTGGTTGTTGTTGCTGTTGCTCGTTGTCGTGTTGGGCGACATGCGCAGCCCGTAGCTGGCTAAATGATGCTGCGCGGGCTCAATGAAGGCGTTCATCATCATTTTGGCAGTCTGTGTTTTTGCGTTTTAGCTCGACTAAGTTGTTTCACTGACCGATTTTTACGTGGCTCAAGCGCCCATCACAACACCAAGAACACCGCACTCGAAGCTAACTTTGTATATATCTTTATTTATTTCTCTGTATTTTTCGTTGTAGCTTCGTGTATTTTTGTTTAATGATTGTGGCACTTTCAATGTTTAAACGCGCGCGCGATAATTTTAGTTGTTTTTCTATTTCGATTTCTGTTTCAATTTTGTGTTTTGGTTTTTCGTTGGCTTTTGAAAACTCGCGCTTTGGCAACGCGAACACCGGGGAGCGTCTAAACGTCACAAGATTCGCAGCAGGACTGAATTGTAACGCAATGCTCAGAGTTCCATCGCGAACTGATTTTCGCTGTGTGCGCACAGTGGGCTCTTCCCAAAACCAGTATACACTCACTCACACACGCACACACCCAGACACACGCGTACACGCTCGCACTCGGGCAATCAACCACCACCAATCGAAGGCGTGTCCAAGCAAAGCGTACAAAAGAGCGGCTGCCAGAAGCGCACAGGAGCGACAGAGAGCGCAGTAGCAATGTGGTGGGTTTGGCATGCACATTAACAGAGGCAGTTGAGTTAACAGTTTCCTTCGACTGCCAAAAGTTTGCTCAGCATGCAAATGTAAATAAATACACAATAATTAATAACAAATATAGCAAAGTCACTTAATTATAATTATTAAATTATATTACTTTAATTACAATAAGTGTATTATTATATTAATTTCTTTTTATCAACTGCCACAATAACATTAGGAAAACGCAATTTTAAGAATTCCAAAGTATTTACGAAGTATTTGCAAATACATCATAAGTGCAGCATGCGCAATGTAACGATCGCGCTGCGAGTTGCTGAGCTTACAGAGCATTCTGTTAGTTAACAGCAAACGTCTGTTTTGCCCTTTTCGCCTGCTCTCTCGCTGTCTCTCTCGTGCATACTCTCTTCAGCCATGCGCGAGAATGAGAGCTGCTGCAGTGGTGTGTTTGCTGTGGTGAGTTCACGTTGCCGACGAAGGTGCGAGCGCGAGGCACATACAAAATGGCTGTTCTCCCCAGAGTGAGAGCAGTACCAATAGCAGTCGACTCCAGCAGCAGTCCAATTGGAACCGCTCAGACTATATTGCCATTGCACTCGCGCTTGGACCGGTTTAGCAGCATATGTACTCCCACCGTGGTAGGCAGCATGTGGGTGGACGGGCGGGTGAGTGGCGCTTGGGGCGTGACGCGACATGCGCGCAACGCAACACGACTCTCATTGGCTTTGGGGACTGCAGCCAATGGAAAGGCGAGCTGTATGCAACGTTCGAGTGGAATTCTTGCTTTTGCACTAATTGCAGCGTTGCACATTTATTTATCATGTTCATTACTTGGCGCTTTCGGGCAGCCATTTTGTATTTGTTGTTGTTGTACGTTCGCGAGATTGTGTTATGTTCAGCATCTCTGGCGCCATGTCAGTTTATCTGCGCTGTTTATTTTATTGATTTTAATGATTTTAGCCACATTTCTATTCGAGCATTTGTTTATTTAATTGGAAATGAAAAACGTTTCATTTTTGGATTTGGCTTTGGTTTTGCTTTTCGTTTCTGTTTTTGCGCCTTTGCGTAATGAAGACATAAATTTTCATTAGACCCCCTCTCAGCTTGTTGTTTCTTAATTTATGGAATTTTAAATAAGGTAAAATGTATGTGGTATGCCATGCTCATGAGCGCACAATTTTTTGGTGCCAATTGATGGGGCACAGTTTTTAATCTTTAAGTGGTTCAACTAATTGCAGCTCATTAATGATTTCCATTGTTAGCGCCTAATTCATGCGATTTCATTCAAGGACTTTACCGTGCTCTGGAAACATTCAATTCAAAGACATGCAAATGCATCAGGAATCAAGAGAAACATGTGTGTATGGGAATTATAATTTTGTTGTATAATGTTGCGATTAAATGTTGGCTCACATCATATGGAGGCCATTAAAAGTCGCACAAATTGTGACATTAAATGTCAGTGAGCAATGGCCATCAGAGTTGCCAAACGCTGCGATTATTAAAATGTCAAACGAGACAGAGCCTAGCTGCGGTCTGTTGCCCATTTCGGGGTCCGGGCAGAACTGGGCATAAAATGGCAAAAAATTGCACTAGTCGAAGCCAATATGCGGTCCTACCCGCGGCGCATCAAGCGGCAGTTGTCATTTCAAATGAAGCCATTGCTCCACATCAAGCAAACTGATGCGTTGCCCCAGCGACAGGGGGAGGCGGCGGGACAGCTTTCGCCACATGACTCGAGATGTTGGCTGATGGGGTGCAGCAACGGGCCAAGTGGATTTCTGGCACATGGCGAACGAGGCGCATAAATAATGCAGTCGAAGAAGCCACTTGAAAGATTGAAAACTGCAATAAACTTGTTGTGGCAACAACCACAACAACATCAACAGTAACAACTAACAATGCCAGCAGTGGCAATTGCAAGCGCAACGCATTCGAATGTAAATAAACAGGGGGCCAGAGACGCCACAGCAGGGCCCTTGCCCCAGGCAGCAAACGCGAGTGCCTTGAGAATCGCGCAGAAAGGTCGCACAACGCGAGCGCCCTCTGTCGCACAGGTCACGCAACTGTGCCGCACTGGGCGTGGCTGGCCACTTTGCCCGCAGCCACGAGTCAACTCGCCTAACGGGGCAAGCGAGCGACCCCGGAACGGGCAACGCGCAACGGAATGGGAACGGGAACGGGAATGGGAATGGGACGTCTTTGGCACATGCCGCGATCACCAGCGGTGCACGGGTTTGCGCCTGGGGTTTTCGACTCAAGTGTCGCTCTCTAACCACCGAACGAACGCTGCCGGAACTGTGCCTGCGACTGCGAATGCGACAAGGTGAGCGTGTGTGTGCCGCGTTGCGGTTTGTCATTAAAAGCGTGGGAGTTTTGTCCACAACAGGTTTGCCGCTCTGATTTCTGAATTCCAGAGTGATTGATGAATGAAAGTGAAGGAGTTTATGCGGCAGCTGTGGGAAAACTCCAGAAGAACAGTTGGAATCTCAAGTGAAATGCGCAAGGAATTAATGAACTATCGAGAAGTCATACAGTTTCATTAAGATCATGAAATCGCTTGTAAAGTTGCAGGAAACATAACCCCAGCATACTTAAAGTGTAAACATATAATTTTATAAATATTTATGTGCAATAATTTAAAGATCATGAAATCGCTTGTGAAGTTGCGGGAAACATAACCAGAATATTCAAAGTGTACACATATAATTTTATAAATATTTATATGCAATATATGAACATTACGCCGAAGCAATATATTAACTAGAAAGCAATCAGTAAAAGCGTATTTAGGGCATATAGGTAGTGTATGAATTTTAGATTGATTTCTTGAATAAAGAACAACGTAAGAATATAAGAATAAGAATTCGGCAATGCTGTAATAGATTAGTGGAAATTTTGTCATCTATTTCGCATTTGATTTTAAAAACTTTATAAACAAACATAAATTATGAAGCTAACAACCAAACATTTATTTATTATATTTCGTACTATACTGAAAACTAACACTACTAACAACCAAACATTTATTTATTATAAAACGCTCAAAATAATTACAATTCCAGACATTCCGTAGCAAGAAAAGAATTAACATTTCAATTTTTGGCAAGAGCACTTTAGCAGTCAAGAATTGATAATAGAATACTTTATTATTATTATTTCAGTTTTATTTTGTTATATACATTTATTTACATTAAGTAGTTGAAGCAATACAAGCACTATAGTACCATAAAATTTCTATCTAATAAAGATTTTTCGCATATTGTTAACTATCGTTCAAATACTAGGAACAATTTGCATTGGCAACTCGATGGCTTTGCAAGTCGCAGGCAGGCAGTGTAGTATTCTCAAACCTTAGTTGCGCAAGATCGTATTGCAGTCAATTGATAAGTGCGGCCTCACGCCCTGCAAGGTGCAACAGGTAGAGAGTGTTGCAAATATTGGCAATAATTGCGAAACCCGCAAGGAGATAAATAGAACCGTAAAGGGAATTGCAACAAGCAGCATTGTAGGCTGGGCGTGAGGGCCGGATCAAGATATCCTGGATCCTCGAATACGGACGAAGGCCACAAATGCAGCTTATAAAGTCAATTTTTTTATGGCCATCAACCGGAACCAGCAGCAGGCCAAAAACAGGCAGGACTCGTCGCAGAGGCAGGCAGCGGAGGAGAGGGAAGCCATTTAGAAAATTATTCGGCTCGTAAAAATGTTGGCAGCGTTTTTCCTGGATAGCACCAAATGGTTATTGTGCGTTTTTCGAGCGAATCATAAAAAAGTGTGTGTGGTTGTGTGTGTTGCCTCTCACAGGATGCACCAAGAAGAAGAAGATAGACAGGGAGAGAGAGAGCGAGGGAGATTTGTGATTTGACAAGGTCGTGTCAACCATAAATATTTACATGTCGTAAAAATCAAGGTGAATCCCCCGGCGGACAACAACCACACATCCTTTTTCCGCTATGCGTTTTCCATTGAATGCCCGCAAAATGCTGCTGGACCTTGAAACATTTACGATATCCACAACACCAACACACACACTGGCACACACACTCGCACACACACCTCTAGGTTGGAGGATTTGTAGAAAGTCAAGACGCGTTGGCCAAGTCAGTCAACTTGACCAGAATGCGAGTGTGATTTATGACCTGTTAGAAGAGCAGCAGAGTTAGCTGTGCTCGCCAGATATTTTCATTTGAATTGTATCCGTATCTCGAACTGTTTGCGTATCTTACTCTCAGTCTCTGACTGCGACTCGGGCACTTTTCGCCAGCATTTTCCACACAGCTTGTAAATTATGCCTACACTGCGTTGACGTTCAGCCAAGTCAAGTTGTTTCTGTGGGCGTTGTGTGCCTACTTTGCAGTTAGTTACCTGTTTGCTTTGCTCTCCTGTCATTTGCCAGGTAGAGCCGCACCTCTATTGCTATCTGGCCAAAGGCGTTGCAACTGGCCCATCTAAACAAGCCTTTAACTCTTTGTTGAGCCCAATTATGCGGACCATTTCGTGTTTAAGAAGAAAACTCCGAAACTCGCAACCCTTGCCTGCCTCTCTGACTTTTTACAATGCGATTTGCATGCGAATCGATTTTACAGAAGACATTTTTATGCCCTTGTCCAGGAAAAAAACTGCAGCCATTGTCATTTGCTATACTTTGGCATTGTCTGCTGCTGAACTGGGCTATAATAAAAATCAACACTAACGAAGCACAGCTACAGGCACTGTGTGTCCCAACTTGGCCCAGGTCCAGAGAAGTTTCAGTTTTCAGAAATGTGAATTGTAGGCAATTGATTGACAAAGCCTGTGGGATCAAAAATCTGCGACATCCGCTGTTCAGTTTTGAAGAGTGTAAATACCCATTAGATTACTACAAAGTGCACTAGCATTGCAATTGATTGACAAAGACCCTAAGCAACGCGCTATCTGTTTATGAGGAGTGTCACCATTAGGTTTAGAGATTAACTACATTATGACGTATGCACTAAAACATATACCACGTCACTGCGATTATGTGTTCCAACTTGGTCAAAAGAAATTTCAGTTTTCAGAATGCATTGAATGCAATCGATTGGCAAAGAATGTGAGACGAAGACTCTGAGCTACTCTCTATCTAGTTTTGAAGAGTGTAAATACCCATTGAATTATGATATTAATTGTATCTAATTATAGTATACCGCGTGCACCAAAACATTCACTACTCCACACATTGTGCATCCCAGCTTGGTGGAGGTCCAAAGAAGTTTCAACTTTCAGAAATGTGCATCAAGGCGATAGATTGACAAAGCCTGTGACAGCAAGGCTCAGAGCTATGCGCTATCTGATTTTGTTATATATACACTTGTTTTTCTGTAGTGATTACAATTCATTTTGAAATGATGTATGCACTAAAAAATGCACTACGCGTCAGAGGTTGTGTCTTCTAACTTGGCGCAGGTCCAAAGAAGTTTTGGCTTTCAGAAATGTGCATTAAAGGCAACTGATTGGCAAAGCCTGTGAGAGCAAGGCTCTGACTTCCGCCATCTAGTTGTGAATAGTATAAACATGAATATGTCCATGAAATGTCTATAGTAATTATAAAATAACTTATTCAATAAAACATACACTACGTCACAAGGATTATGTGTTCCCATTGATGGATAAAGATTGTGAAATAGCTGCTGTCTAGTTTTGAAGAGTATACAAAGTGATATGCCCATTAAGTTTATAAAAAAATTATAATAAATTTTGAAATGATTTCTGCACTACCAAATGCACTACATCACAGGGATTAGGTCCCAACTTGGCCCACGTCCAAAGAAGTTTCACTAATTTTTTAGTAATTGCATTAAATAAAAATAATTGACCATGACTTTGAGCTACTCGCTATCTAGTTTTGAAGAGTGTAAATACCTATTAAATTGCGATAATAATTATAACTAATTTTGAATGATTTATGAACTAAAAAACGCACAACGCCACAGAGCTTATGTGTCCCAACTTGGCCCAGGTCCCATGAAGTGTCAATTTTCAGGAAAGTACATTGAAGGGAATTGATTGACAAAGTCTTTGAGAGAAAGAAAGAAAAGAAAGAAAAGTGAAAGTGATTGAGAACAAGACTCTGAGATACACGCCAAAGATGTGTAGAGTATTCATATAAATTAATTATTAAACAGCCACTACTTGATTTCGCATTTAAAATGCCACAATTCAGAAGTTATAAAAGTTTGCTGCAACTTCAAGGAAACAGTGTAATGTGGCGCGTAATTTATCTGCAAGAGTTTTTCTGTAATTTGGGCGCAATTTAAATTTATGTGCTGCGACCGCAAGTGGCTGTTGTGGCGCTGATTGTTTCTCCTTTTTAATTTTTGTGGAAGCTGTCGCTTTTTAATTAATCGTTAATTATGGTCGTGTAGCCAGCGCTCTAGCCACACCCCCCTTGCCGCCCTCCCCCACTCGGGCGACCATGCCCGCTGTGTCTAGTACATGTACACAGAAGCGTTAATTAAATTTCTGCATGACTTCGACTCGCTGTTCGGGCTGCGATTCGGCTTTTGGCTCGGGCGCGATCTCGGCTCGAGTTCGGGCTCGGGCTCGGGTTCGGGCTCGGGTGCGCCTTGGCGAAAAATGCAGCGAGCGGGCAGTAAATAAATACTCATTTAATTTATGGTTTTAATTTTTATGGCTACAACTTTGGGGCCATCATCATCAGGCATGAGAGAGCGAGAGAGCATGGGTAGAGGGCGCGCGCGGGGCCTAAGGTAGAGGCGGAGGCAGCAGCAGCAGCAGTCAGACAATTTAGTAGTTTGGCGAAGCGTGGATGGAAATTTAATAACTTTGTTTATGCGCACACTAAATCATAACTAATGAGCACAGCTCGCGGGGCTCTGGGAATGGCCACGGACGCCATGCGGCAGGCGAGGAGGCACAGGAGGAGGGGGAGGGGGGTGTTGGTGCGGTGTCACTACAACAACTGCAGCTGCAAAACTAACCTCAATGACAGCCAAAACTATTTGATTTACGCAAGACAAAAGACGTCCTTTCTGACCCGCAACGGACTCAACGTCACTAATTTGCGCTGAACACCTACAAGGACAAAGGACACGGCACACGGAACACAGGGCACAGGACACGGGACACGGGACATTTCCCTGAAAGTCGAGAGCCCGAAAAGAGACCACCAACTGTTTGGCCCGAAGGCAAATTGCAGTCGCTCGGCGGGCGCACGAAACCGGGAAGATCCTGAGCAAAGGAGCCCGGGACAGCGCACCTAACGAATCGATATACAAATTGAGTCGCTCATTTCAATTCCTGATTACGTTGACATCCGACAATTTACAACCGAAGAAGCATGGACACAACTTTGTGCAGCGGACAATGCTTTCAGGATGTGCTGCAAATAACAATTCCATTTACTCCAGAATCCGGCAACTGACAGCCAATTGTTGATGTGGACACTTTTCAATTCCTATTTCCGGCGGTCGAATGCGCACAGAACTTTCAAGTTGTTTCTGGTTTCATCACATTTGTCCAATCATCATAACCTTATCCCACATTATATCGTCGTATCATATCTGATATCAGCGGACAAATCTCCCTGCTTGTCTCTGTCGGCAGCAGAGGACAAAGTTATCGCATGTTGGGCATCTGAAACACACACAAAAATATGAAAAGCATTCGATAAAATTATGCTGGAAAAATGGTTCGGGCACTGCCCACAAAAACAACGGAGGGGACAACGCGACGTGGGGAAATTTACATATTAAAGAGAAGAAACGCTTCGACTATGATAAATGTTATGCTCGATTAATAATTGTTAACTAAGCCAAGCGATAGGCATCCAGGTAACAGAGCCGAAAATTTATCATAATGGCCAGAACCTAGAATCTGAAGAGCTTGCTCCGTCGCTGGCGTCGCAGAGTTGGCTAATAAAATTGTTAGACAGATAAACGATATGATGAGCACGCCGATGATGATGATGCTGATGCTGATGATGCTTGCCTCGACTTGTCGTGTCTCGAGACATAATTTGTAATCAATAAAATGAAATGAAATTCATCGACTGCGCTCGCTGCAGATGCGCGCTTTGAGATAGCGGCTGCCACAGCCATAGAAGCAGCCGCATGTGGAACCCGAAACCCCGAAGCCTCTACACACACACACACAAGAACAGAGCCCGAGTCGGAGTCGAAGTCGGAGTAGGAGTAGGAGTCCGAGTACGTATCCGAGCCCAACAGCCAACCACAAAGCAGCGGCAAGTGTAAACACGTGGAAATTGTTGACAACGCGTTGCGGGTCAACTCGAGTAAGGGCCTTATCAAAAAAGCAGCAGCAACAACGGCAACAATAACAACACGCAGCACGTCAACGTGAACAGGGACGGAAAGGAAAGGTCTCTCGGGGCGTTTTATCCTGTGGCACGCTCAGTGGGAGGTTGTGTTTTCTGCCTGCCTCGCAAATCTCAGCTAATTAAGTTTTAACGGCACTTGCTAAATATGCGACCTATCTCCTCTACTCTCTCTCTCTCTCTCTCTCTCTCACTGTGTCTATGCCAACTCAACATTGGGTATTATGTTGGCTCGGGGCGTGTGCGAAAACCGAGAAAAACTGTTTTGCTTGTTTGATTTTAAAATGGGATTAAATTGATTTCCCGCTACTCGACTGCCAACTCAATGTCAGGTAGTTCTCCATGTGTTCCACTTGGACGTTCAACCACTCGCTTTGTCTCTTTGGCATGAGCTCAGCATATTTTGTTTTGGCACCTGACTGAATGAGTGATGGTCACATCGAGAGCTGCACAAAATTGAATTGTCCCATCTAATTACTTTGTTATCCTAACAGTGAAAACTGCTGGACATCACTTCAAAATATAACAGAAATTCTTCGGCAAGATAACCTAACATCAAAATTAATTAATTTTGGCGAAACGATACATCTACTTAAAAAAAATATAAGCTAACTCTGTATAAACAATTGTTCAGTCCTGACTGTATTATCAACATAAAGCAAGAGTAAGGATAAAACATAGTTTCTGCAACAAGACTAGTGTCTTTAAAATTCCTACTCTAACCATCTTAAATCACGCATTGAAATGATTTAAAATACAGAATAAAATTGGTGAAATATATTTATATCACACACGTAAAGATGACTTTGAAAGTGAAATAAAATGTATTATCCATGCGTATTTATTCTTTATACAATATTATATTTTGTTCTATATATAATTTAATTCAAACAAAATAGCCGATGTTTTGAAGACTGCGAAGACGATCAGTAAAATGTATAATTTAAATATTATTTTTAAAATATTAATTGTTTTATGGATTATATGCTATAGTATAAAATTATGATATAACGAGAGATTGTCATTTCAAATTGCAAAGCTATTCACAATTAAAGAAATGAAATTCAAGGATTTTGAAGCGCTAAAAATACGATTTAAGCAATAGCTAAAAATTCACTATTAAGCAACTTTCCGAAACTTCTAGAAGTTGTAATTCAATGAAAAAATCAAATTTTAAAAAGTTATACAGCTTTATGGACTTACCATTCCAAGTTCGATTTCTATTATATTTCTATAGTCTTAATTGTCGGGTGATTGATACAGCATTGAGACTAATTGAGTACTATAAATTGACAAATTCGAGTCGGAAAAACAAACAGTCCAGGCTATATGGGACTGGAGAGAGCAGATGGCGGCTGACTAGAATCAGCCTACGAAACGGTTCGATACTCGGCAGGACATCGTTGTCACTTAATTGTGTGACACTTTATTGGATTTTAAAAAGGACAACGATGCAGATAGCAGCGCAGAAGACGGCGCATACAACGTGCCGCATTGATATATCCACAATGCGACATCCAGGGGTAATTAAATTTCCCGCCGAGCATGACGCACTGGCGTTGCCGGGATGCGGCGCAAATGGATTTTGATTGAATTAAGCGCCGGCAGAACGATGCCAGAAGGCAGGAGCTTAAACGCCGCCAATGATGATGTTGCTGACGCCACACGGCGCAGAGCAAAAGCAACAGCAACAGCACAACAGCAAAAGGGGCACAGTCACGAGGACGCCAGGCGGGGAGTCCTTCCAGCAGTCCTTCCGTGCAGGCAGCGACAGGACGAAACTGCGATGCGCGCACCAATTGCGTTGTGGAGCCCAACCACAGTCAAAGCCACCGCCTCCAACTAGCTCTAGCTGCTGTCCTTTTTGTTGCTGCCGCTCCCCTGCGGCTGCTCTCAATGCGTCGTTCAAATTTGGGGGGTGTATCAATTTCAATTCATTGCCATTTGCCATTCGAGGGTGGATTTCGTTGTATAAATTGTTGTTCTTAGCCAAACAATGCTGTTGCTGTGCTGTTGCTGTTGCTGTTGTTGCTCACACACTTAAGTGGGTGGCCTTTTGTGACATAAATGGCATCGAGGGCATTTTGGGGTTTGTCAGCCGAGCAGCTTCCTTCCTTCCTGCCTTCCTTCCTTCCTTCAACACTTGCTTGAAGGTTTGGGCCGCGTCCGAAACAATAAAAATCATTCGAGTACCATATGCTCAGCTCTAATAGCATTTGTCCGCCTCCTTGTGCGCAGCCACTCTTCAGAGCTGCCTCCCGCTATTGACATTATTTCTGGCCTATGGTTGGGGCAATTAAATTGCATTAAGTAGATTGTAATACGTATAATCATCGTGCGATTTTATTATTAATTTATTACGCTGACATCTATTGCGCTTACACATATTTAATTGGTAATTTATCGAGCTATTATATACACTTTTGGCCAATCCCATAAAGTTTCATGAACGTGTACACTAAAAGTCAATTAAAGAGTCCTTTGAGCGCTGAAACCACTTCTACAAATTAACGATACAGATATATTATAAATTTCCAATGGTAAATCAAAAGATTTGCTGGAAAAAATATTCTTAAAACTTATCCATTTCTGCACAAAACTAAAATGGCCTCTGACAGAATTATAAGGCTGAATATATATAAACCCAAATGCGAAAAGCATTCGAGAAGTTCCCCTTCAATGAAGAATTTTAAAATTTTTAGTTCATTGCATAAATATTTATGCGCTTTGAGAAATGCTCAACATTTGCCTCGAGTTGCGAACGAAAATATTTGAGAAAATACAAAGGAAATGCAAGGCTCGATGTGTCAAAGACAGAAGGGGCGGTTTGAAGGACCCTCATTAGTGCAGAAAGCTGAGGTGAGCAAAGGACAAGGACAAGATGTTGCTGCGATACAAGAGTGTCCCAACAATGGACCGACAACGCCTAAAAGGCCCTTAAGACTGCCTCCCTCCCAAGTCCTGCTTCCCGTGCGATTTGCGTTCGTCCTGCTGCCCTTCAACTGGGCGTGTCGACTCACTGAACAATTACGATCATTGCCCGGAGTACCGCAGCAAGGGCATCGTACGACGTCGTTATCGTTATCGTCTCGTTGACGGTGGTTCAGAGGAGCGACATGCAAGTCAAGATGCTGACATTTACTTGACTCCGAAATCCGATATAGCCGGAAGTTGGACAATTGGCTGTAAAGCGCGTAAATGGGCGCCAGAGTCGGAGCGGGAACAAGGACCCGCATAATCTAAGAACTAACTCCTACTTTTGCCGCGGGAGGGTGAAAGGTGTGTAATTATTTGCGGTGCCGTTTTGACTTCGTTTGACTTAGCAGTCTCGCAAAAAGCCCGCCAGAAACAACATTAACATTAACAGCCCCTCGCATCGAAAGTTTCTCACGCTCTCGAAATATCCTTGGCCCGGCATTCGGACAACTTCCTGCTGCCTTCCCTTCAGCATTTCAGCAGTATTTGCCGTTAGTTCCTCGACTCGTAATTATAGGCCCGACCTCAGCACCAAATGGCATCGCAGCTTTCCAGTAGCAAATGCGCAATTCGCATTCGTTGCACATTTCAGTAAAACTTCTCTTCACGTCATGATTTTCATTGAAAAGTGTTCGAGTGGAAGTCGTTAGGCTTTTCTACATGGCTTTACTCCTTTTAACCCATTCTTTCCATACACTCTTAAGTGGCCTCCAATCGTTTGGCTCTGTTCTTTCAACACTTTCCGCTCAAGTGTAAAGTTGACATGCCTTGTAATATATAACAATATAGGAGAATACATATAGGTATATCCAGAAAGTTATATATAGTAATATAGATATAGATATAGATATAGATATAGATATAGATATAGATATAGATATAGATATAGATATAGATATAGATATAGATATAGATATAGATATAGATATAGATATAGATATAGATATAGATATAGATATAGATATAGATATAGATATAGATATAGATATAGATATAGATATAGATATAGATATAGATATAGATATAGATATAGATATAGATATAGATATAGATATAGATATAGATATAGATATAGATATAGATATAGATATAGATATAGATATAGATATAGATATAGATATAGATATAGATATAGATATAGATATAGATATAGATATAGATATAGATATAGATATAGATATAGATATAGATATAGATATAGATATAGATATAGATATAGATATAGATATAGATATAGATATAGATATAGATATAGATATAGATATAGATATAGATATAGATATAGATATAGATATAGATATAGATATAGATATAGATATAGATATAGATATAGATATAGATATAGATATAGATATAGATATAGATATAGATATAGATATAGATATAGATATAGATATAGATATAGATATAGATATAGATATAGATATAGATATAGATATAGATATAGATATAGATATAGATATAGATATAGATATAGATATAGATATAGATATAGATATAGATATAGATATAGATATAGATATAGATATAGATATAGATATAGATATAGATATAGATATAGATATAGATATAGATATAGATATAGATATAGATATAGATATAGATATAGATATAGATATAGATATAGATATAGATATAGATATAGATATAGATATAGATATAGATATAGATATAGATATAGATATAGATATAGATATAGATATAGATATAGATATAGATATAGATATAGATATAGATATAGATATAGATATAGATATAGATATAGATATAGATATAGATATAGATATAGATATAGATATAGATATAGATATAGATATAGATATAGATATAGATATAGATATAGATATAGATATAGATATAGATATAGATATAGATATAGATATAGATATAGATATAGATATAGATATAGATATAGATATAGATATAGATATAGATATAGATATAGATATAGATATAGATATAGATATAGATATAGATATAGATATAGATATAGATATAGTACTTTATTGAAATATGTGAAATATTCACTGATATAAATGGATGTTCATCAACAACAATTACTACAAAATTAACAAAACAAACAAACATATAACGCCCTACAGATTAAACGAGAAAATTAAAAAAAAAACACATAAAAACCCCTTAAGGAAAAACAGGTGTTTTTCAATTCACACAATTCCTGATAAATACGTTCTGTTTGTCCGCCTGCCCGGACAACAAAAACAAACATATTTCAAAGCGCGAATAAGGCCAGGTTATGATGTTGTGGCTCTGTCTGCCTCTCTGACGCTGGGTCTGTCTCAAACCTGGACTGCGTTTGTCTGGAGTGATGTTCGTTAATTAATTTGACTAAGAGGCAGCAAGAGACGAGAGGCAGGAGTCAGTAGGCAGCAGGCAGAGCTCAGAATGCAGCCGTCTAGCGTCAGGTGAAGGATCATGGTGTCTGTCTGGTCTGGCCCTTTTGTTAAATATGGCAGGCAATTTTTTAACTTAATTAATCAAGCGTGCGATCCATAAACTATGCTCGCTTCGCTCGATGATTGATGTGGCCAAAGGCTGCTAGGTGATCCGTGTCCATGACTGCCCTGCTGCCCTGCTGCCCCATGGATGGATCAGCACTGAAAGCGTTAAACGGAGGGCGGACAGACTGCAAGCGATTAGTAGCAGCTTTATTAGCTCCAAGTGGTAATCAAGTGGTTCTTCAATTATGAGGGTCTCTCCTATCTGCCGCCTCGGCTACCCACATTTCCCAGTCAGCCATGTACTAAATGCTGACAAGATAAGGCGACAAATTACCTGAATGGTTCCGGTTCTTTCGCTCGCCTCGGACATGCCTCATGCCTCATGCCTCACGCCGCCTGCCTCGTGTCTTGCGGCTCATACGCGTACGTGTCTT